>OY998183.1:86118044-91118044 GCA_963921935.1 Galeruca laticollis
AATTGAGTTTAAATTAACAACATAAAATTAATACGTAGCTAAAATCCCTCCTGAAGGAAACACATTTTGGTTTTTTTAACTTCACCACTACTACATTTTGACAGAGAATATTTAAAACTGATTCGGTTGTTTCAAGTGTATCTAGTTTTTGGATAGACAGTAATGTTTTTTACTTTACCATACCTGCTTTCAGTCGTATTCTCTTCAAACGAGTTTGTTTTATTATATGTCAAACATACCAGGGTAGTTAGTAAATTGCAAAGTGGGATACCAAATGTTGCACCAAAACTAGCAATGAGATTAATATTTAAAATTTTGGATCTTGATGTCCAATTACTGTTAAAAATTTTTTCTTCTTGCAAAAAAATTCTTTTTCTTTCATATAACAGTTGCCTGCTGTTATCATTTGGTAGGTTATTTATAACAAGGAGTTGAATATGCTCAGAGCCACCAAACAGCATGAACTCTCACTTCATCCGTCCCGCGGTTGTGAACACATCCAGGCAGTTATCGCGTGTAAAAAAGCACAGGCTAAAAGAGGACAACACCAATAGGTGGTAAGTTTTATTATCACAAGAGGTTTCCTTACAGAAAAGAAAAAATTAATCAAAGTCCAGTCTCTCACCCTGGAATTTAAGATTCTGAAATTGCCAACTTCAGAGGCTGTCACCCTCTGAGTAGCAAGAGTTTTTTTATATTTTAAATTTTTTAATTTAATTATACAACAAACTTCAAAGAGGGAAATGGCAAGCCCCACACCCTGTCAAGTTTGTCAGTCCCGACAGAGGTAGGAACTCACCACAACCTCCCCGAAATGCTGTTGGTTTAAGTAAGTACTCTCAATGCCTGGTGTTATTTGATTCAACATGCTATACTATTACTTTTTTGTGAATTATGTTATAGTGTGAAAAAATGTTTATAGCGGAGTTAGCTGATAGTGCAACGCCCGTGAAAGAAACGCCACAATTTCCACACAGACATCCCACAGCAACTAACTAAGGGAAGAATCGTCACTGCTAGCTGGGTTGACATTTGTAAAATGCAACAAATATGTATAAATCTTACTTATATCATCGATGTCAGATTTTTATTCATAGTTAGGTCATTAACTTGGACGTGGTACATTTCTAAGAATTTACGTTCATTTCTATTTCTTTCAATTTCCAAAATCTCACAATTTCCAAAATCTACGTGATGTGTCTCATCTATTATGTGTTCTGCAAGAGCACATTTTCTTTTCCCTAACCTACTATCACTTTTATGTTGTACCAAACGATTTTTTTAAATTTTGTGAGGTTTCACCTATATACTTCTTCTCACAATTCATACATGGTATTTGATAGACCACATTTGTACGTTGAACCTTGAAAAAGAAAGAAATAGTCTTTCTAAAGCGCTCGGTTTTGTATAACAAGCATATAAATATTATTTAGGCTGCAATCCCCGTGATATTTTCAATTTTGTTTATATATATATATATATATATATATATATATATATATATAATCATTTACGCATTCGATGTTATTATCTTGAATGGATATGTTGATATCTTCAGAACTCATTATTTTTGTTTTACTATAATGCATTTAGCACCTCTTGCAGTTCCGTGACGTTGTTACTTATTAGGACGAAGTCGTCTGCGAATCTGAGGTGGTTAAGTCTGGCATCGTCTATATTAATGCCTTTGGTCTCCCACTGTAATTTTTTGAAGATGTCTTCGAGGGCCAGCGTGAATAGTTTAGGTGAGATGGTGTCTCCCTGACGCACTCCCCTTTCCAATGGTATTTTGTTTGTGATAGTTGTTTCATCCAATCTAATATGTATCGTTGCTTCCTTATAAATACTTTCGATGATTTGGATATATCTCGAATCTATTCTTGCGTTTTGCAGGGCCATTAGGATTGACCATAATTCAACCATGTCGGAAGCCTCTTGGAACTATCACCTTGCCGTTGGTGAGAGGGCTCAGTAATCTACAGCCAGGGAGAGATGCTGGCAGTAGCATAGCTACCGGTAGAACCACCTATGCTGGTAAGGTCTCGAAGTGCTGAAGTTGAAGCTAAGAAAGTTCCCACGCAGCGTCTGATCCAGAGTGGACGGCTGCAAACAGCGTCTGTTCTCCATGTTAGGAGCGGCTGAGAAAACCATTCAGCAGCACGCCCGGCTAGCGTGGCGTCTTAAATGCCAAAACCACTCAAAAATAAAAATGAAACGTCGAACCTTGAAACGAAACTGCCCCAGATGAGTGTAGAGTCCAAGACTCAAAATCTCGCAAAGAACATTCAGTCAACTCCAAGGATTTTGGGGAGAGCAATAGTTCGATAAGAGAACCACTCCAGCAGAAACTCTTAGAAACCGATGCACCATTATTTATCGCCACTTACAACATAAGAACATTAAGAACTAAAGAACACCTCGAAGAATTGGAAGATGAACTTATCCACATGAAATGGGACATCATTGGAATTTGCGAAACCATACTGCCTGGAGAAAAATGTACTACCTTACGGACAGGCCACAGCCTCTATCAGGACAGGGACTACATTGGAGGCGTAGCACTCATAATAAATAAAAACTTTAAATATAATATAACTAAATACCAAGCGATATCCGAAAGAATCATATATATATATATATAAATATCAACTTAAATAAGAGATACAGTCTGCAGATCATTCAAGCCTACGCACCGACAAGTAAGGCAGAAGAAGAGGAGATCGAAAGATTCTACGAAGATCTGGCAAAGCTCGCCAAATGGAAAATGCCCACTTCGTAATAGTCATGGGAGACTTTAATGTCAAGATATGAGAACGGAAACATGGCGATACGGACTATGTCGGGAATTTCGGATTAGACGAATGAAATGAAAGAGGAGAGACTCTAACAAATTACCTGGACAAAGAAAACCTATACTGTCTCAATACATTCTTTGAAAAACCAAAGCAACGCAAATGGTGTAGCCCAGAAAATAAAACCAGAAACGAAATTGATTTTATCCTTTCCAATAAGAAGACAATATGTAGGGATGTATCGGTTCTAAACAGATTTAACACGGGAAGCGATCATAGACTAGTAAGAGCAAAAATTAAAATAGATACTGACACTGAAAGGAAAAAGCTCCTTAAAAATCACCGCTTTCCTATTAGCGATGTTCTACAACTAAAAGAAGCAGAATATCAAAACGACCTGCACCAAAAACTAACAAGAATAAAAGTGGAGCAACTGGACATACACGAACTCGCAGATAAAATCAGAAGCGCTGTGAAAACTTCGGTAAAGAAGATATGTGCAAGAACAAAAAATCAAAAAGAACTATGTCAAGAGACACTAAAACTATTGGAAAAAAGACGGAACGCAGAGGACTGGACAACCTAAGAATACATGGACTTAAACAAGCAGGTCAAGAAAGGAATAAGAAGGGATAAAAGAACATACGATGCGAAACTCATAGAGGAAATCATAAAGAATAACTGCAAGATGAAGGTGTTGGGCAAAAAACTTTCGAGAGGTAAAACGAAAATCACAAAAATGCGAAATGAAAACAATATTATAGTACACAACAAATACATCATTAAATCGATTGAAGTTTTCTATACTGGCCTCTTTTCACCTAAAACTCAAAAAACAGTAAAGAAGATAAACATTATGAATGTTGGATCCGAGGATCTCCCGGAAATCACGGACAGAGAAATAAGCACAACACTAAAACAAATGAAAAACAACAGATGCCCAGGCGAAGACCAAGTCCCTACAGAAATGTTGAAACTGTGAGGGAAGACTTTACAGAAAACAATAAAAATACTGCTAAATAAATGCCTGCGCGCCGTTTAAATACCAACCGAATGGTGCAACTCTGAAGTAATACTACTTTTCAAAAAAGACGATAACACAAGCGTCGAAAATTATAGGCCAATATCCTTTCTATCACATTTATATAAACTTTTCACAAAAATTATAACGAATCGCCTAACATCCAAACTGGATTCTTACCAACCGGTTGAACAGGTGGGATTTAGAAAGGGATACAGTACGATAGATCACCTATATACAGTCCGTACCCTCATAGAAAAATGCACGGAATATAACGTAGGCACCCAATATTAATTTGGAAAACCTCCGGCAGAATTGTTATTACATTTTTTCGAATTAATTTGTGTGATACAAATATTAAAACGGCCATCTCTCATTTCCTTTACTTTAGCGTTATCAAGTTCTGTGGACACTATTAGTCGGCCAGATTGAAGCAAATCTTTCACTACTTCTCGATCACTTTTGAATGCACTGTACCACCCAGACGCGTGTGTTTTTGATTATCTATCATGTTTACCTTTTTCATTAAGAAAAAAATCCTGTGTGTATGTCGTCGTCGGCCACTTTTTGAATGTCTTGTTAGCACGATACAGCCCCGGAGTGCATAAACTCGCCAATTTTATGTTTGGGTATTGTTCAGGGCATCTCACAGATGATCCATATCGATTTTCAGCTGACCAGAACTAATACAACGGGTGCTATGGTACGCAAAGTACAGCCTCCGGAGTGTATACAAGTGACCAATTTTATGATTGAATATTGTTCAGGGTGTCTCGCAGATGATCCCCATTGATTTTCAGCTAATCAGAACCAGTGCAACGGGTCCTATAAATCCAGATATTCAACATTTTTGGAGAAATTTTGGTTTGTTAACATGATACAGTCTCCGGAGTGCATACGTGCGGAAAAATTAGTTTTTAACTTTATTACCGTTTATTTGTCATACTATACAACCAATAACATTGTATCGTCTTTTTTATGTACCTCTATATTTCTTTAGAAGCTTTATTTAACACGCCACTGAGTTTTATCTACCAAATATGAATAAATTTAGGGCATCTAATTCTTGTGATAATTTCATCTTGTAATTAGTCCTACAGGAATAAGCGTCATGTACAGAAAATGTTACGCACTTTGGTATTTCGTTGTGGAATTAAGTGGCAGCACAAAAGTGAAGAGCCCAACATAGGAAAGGTAATTTCATTTTATTGCTCAATTACAAAAGCCGCTGTTTTATTAAAAAAAACTAGAATGTTGTTAATGATATTTAAAAATCCATTCTTGGAAATTTATGATTGAAATGAAACTGACACTTGTCTGTCGGAAATATTGAAAGCTTCCTATATGTATAATTGTGTCATCTTTTCGATAAAGTAATTGCAAAAAATATAGTAGAGATCTAGAAAGATATGGTTAGATAAGAATTCGTCGTAGAAACTTGCGATGGAAAATTTTATTACTAAAGAAGACGGTGGAGAATATTTTCAGATTTCCACGATGGTCGTCAGGCGGCATAACCGCCATCTTAAACTATTAAAGATATTTTAACTGAAATCCATCTAGTAAATTATTAAAAAATATATGTTATTTAAAGTTAACCTTTATTCGAGTCAATTTTGTTTAACACTTTTCCGGTCTATTAAAAAAGTTTTTTTTTAGTTTTTTGAACTACGAATACTTTTATTATTTTAGACTGATGTTATTTAAATCATTTAATATCCCTTAAATTTACTCCGAAGAATCAAGTTGGCCTTTCTTAGTCTCTAGAAAGGAAATAAAATTGTAAAAAAGTGATTATGTACTTTGATAAAATTAAATAGACTCTCCAGTATCCAGATGATAGATATTTCGTATGTTTCGAATGCCGTATTAAATAATCTCACTATTAGTAATTAACCGATATTATATATTAATTGTGAACTAATTCGTATAATAATATTTCAGTTGTCTTGAAAAAGAAACGAACTGTTTCGAAAGCTTCACTTTAACAAAATAGTCCATACAATATTCGCATAGTTTAATTGCTGGCCCCTGACTGCATCCCCAAAATTTAGTTTTTTTTTATATAAGCTAGAAAGCGACAAACGCATGTGATCGTTGCTGATAAATTAGGACACAAAACGACAAATACTATTGAGTTTAATAAAACTTTTGTTGTAACACGAGTCAATTACAACTCAAGATATTAACAACTATGAGAGTATTGAAAGGAAAACTATTCGAGAGTCAAAATTAAACTAAATCGAACTAAAGAAATTCATTCAAACTTTATAATGTACCTTGTACATATATACATGACACCGATATAATAAGAATTCAAACAATTTGAGAGAAAATTTTTAAAAAACATCACCTGTCTTAAAATGAATGAATCCACTCTTCAAATGAAATCGCTAAATGTTTATGCATTATCTAAATTCCTATTAGATACCATCAAACTATTTAGAAGCCCTAGAAATGTTTATTGTAATATATCCAAAGGTGAAATTCCAAATAAAAACATTAGGGTTATAAAATCTTTGATATCTGTTGAAGTACTTGTCATCTGGGATAGAGCAAGTTCAAGAAAGAGGTCGATGACAGCTGAAAAAATTTAAGAATCAATAAAATGCAAAAGATATATATATATATATATATATATATATATATATATATATTATTTTATATAATTTTTATAATTTTATTTAGGTTTATTTAAGTTTATTTATGGGCGCCATTTAATAATTATTCCCTTGATTGACTAGCTCAGATTTTTTTAATTCATTATATTTATAATGTTTATTTAATTAGTCGGAAGCATGAGAATCCTCCCTTTGAGTTCTGGATATACTAATCAAAGATTGAGGAAATATATTCTTAATCTTACCTTTAACTTACAACCTCTGAAAGAAACAATATCTGTTAAATAAAACGATTGAAATACGACAACAAAGATATTGAGAATGTAATCATGGATGTGAGAATAAAGAAAAATCAACACATAAATGTAAAGCAGTTTAATAAAATAATTTGATAATTTTTAACCTGATTGGAACATAATAAAATATTTTTGAAACTATTAATTTGGTTTATACATTTATTCTTATGGAATTGTGCCACCCTATATCATACATGTATTTTCTATAACAAAATGTTCCCACTACTGCGTCGGCGCTAAATCTCCAAACGCATGCGCTACTACAATATACATGAAAGAAGGAGGTTTCCCTTCCGTAAATAACGTTTCACAGTTAACACGACGCTAGCGTGCTTGTGATAAAAGATTTTGTTAAAATTATCAAGTTTCTATAATCAATTACATATAAGTGATAATTTATAAACTAAATATGTGTGTGTTTAAAGGTCAAGAAAGTGATAGTTTAAAGTTATACATGCAATAGCTGGAAGGAAGTTGTAAGATTTAATGTAACATACATGATGCACGAGATATTTCAAGTAGATAAATTTACACAAGGTGAGTACACTGATTTTATAGATATTAAAGATCTAATTCTCTATAGATAAATTTATGATGCATCATATTTTATTGTTTTTGGCTTTTTTTATGCGTTATGTAATTCGAATGTTCAACTAAAGATTTGAGTGTACACTTTGAAAATGTTAATTGGAATTCCAAATAAGTTTAAGCAAAATACACAGACCTTATCTTTGCTATCACTGCTGGCTGCACTCGCATCTCCAAATCTTGCAGATATCTCATAAGAGACACGCTCCTACTGCACTATTCACTCCTTACACAGGATTGAATACTCCTATGATTAGTTTGATTTAACTTTTTTTTAGAATTTTAACTTTTAAACACTTTTAAACAATTTTATACAGAGAGCAATCTTTTAACGACGCATCCTCTATCACCATCATAAATCCACCTCTTTTGTTTTCAAAATCAACAAGTCTTTTGGCTTCCCTAGTCCATAGCTCACTTATATGTTTTTTTATCACTTAAATTGTTATTATCCAGTCTTTTAGTTACTATTTCGAAAAACATAAATTTATTGTCCTGGAGGGTAAAAACACTGATACACTTAGATTTCTATTGTATTAAGGAATTTTAATTAAGTCCTCTTTTCCTCGTACAATAGTCAATTTTCTACTATTCATGTTATTTAGCTAATTTGAGAAATGTTTATTTTTACAAATTTTACAACCTATATTATTAATTAACCTATATGTAATTGATTCTATTTTAGTTTGAGTCTTATTTTATAGTTATTATACATAAACTCCTGATTATTTTTGTTTTTGTAATTAAATTTCATATATATAATCAATAAGCAATGATTTTAAGTTGGTAATGAAAATTCCCTAGCAGGCATTACTTCTTGTAAATATTCATTTCCTTTTTATACGTTTGGGCTGTATTCCAATTATCTTTTCCATCTAGTTTCAACCCTTTGCAATGAATGAATGAAACATGGTATTCTAAACCTTTGCTACTACTAAAAAAATTATGTAAACAATGTTAAGTTATCGTTAAACTGATTATTCTTTTCTCTTAATTTAGGTTTCAAGCTATTATATGACGTTTCATCCTGCAGAAATTGCTATGGCTGTGTTCAGTGTAATACGTAATTCCATGACTTTGACAACCAATCAGAATTACTGGTACAGGTAATATTTACTATCTATTTAACTAATATAGTGTTGGAATTTTTATTCTTCATCCCTTTTTAAAACATTCTTATCAATATTTCACCCGATTTATTCATATTTCAATCTTTTTATATTTTAATATTTGACTTGTTCTTGAGTTTATTCTAATGGTTGTGTCTACTGACACTCCTTCCGTTACAATAAGACCTTTTTATTATGTTTATTTATTTCAATATATTTACAAAACTAGATGACTAATTCAATATATATATATATATATATATATATATATATATATATATATATATGAATTGTTTGTTCAGAATTGTAAAAAAGTATGTTTTATAATTAAAAAGTAAATATTTTGTAGAATATAATGAAATCTATCAAATGAACAACTATAAGTTACTTTGATTGGTTACTAATATTTATATGATTTTAATAAACAGAGGGCTAATACAAAAATGAGGTTTTTTGTTTAGAAAAAAGTTGCTGATTAGAGAAAAAAGAAAGTGTGAACTAGTAGTATTGAAAAATCAAAAAGGAGTACATTGTTCTTCAGATAAAACTAATAAGAATTGTTAAAATTAAAGTAAAATAAGATGTGAGCAGTGACACTAACCTTCAAAAAAAGCATTCCTGAAGAGAGGGAATATCCTATGGTGAGAATATCGGTTTTCACTATCCTGAAAAGTCTATATATCCCGTATCGTGGGAATAATAATTTTCACGATCTTTGAAGAGAATCTATGTCTGGAAAGCCTTCGAAATTAAATTGATTCGAATGGATTCTTAAATCAATCCCGAAGGTGAACAAATCTATTGATAATCAGCGGATGATTAAAAGGTATTTAAAAACTGTTTCAGTTCAAATAAAACTTACCGTGTGTGTATTAAACATTATTTTTTGTGAATATCGAGTTATTTTCATATTGTATATAACGTATAACAAGTTGCATAGTTGCATGTATTTAATATAATTTCATTTGTGTGAATGTGGGTTGTATGAAAGGTCATTGTAGATAAGTTCATTCTTTTCAATTTATGATAAAAAAGAATAATGTATTTTCTTATATAAATTACCAAGTCTTTCCCTTTGGAAAGAATAAATTATATTGTCTGTAGACTGCATTTCTAAGTGTTTAATTTTTATCAGTTGGTAGTGATGTTTGAAGTTACGAGCCACGAGCGTTTTCCGAATAAGATACACAGGACCGTTTTGTAAAAATTTATTCAATACAAATATTTCAGTTCACAAATTTTTTTTTATCAAAATTCAATATTAAGATTTGGCGCTTATTATAAAAAAATCATATGAATATTTAACCTTATGAACCCAAGATCCTGAGAAGCTGAGTGCTCATTAAAAAAAAATAATAAATAAAAGAGATATAAAGGTAAGTGCACTGTGTGGCATTATTGAACCAAAATAATTTATTAAATATACCGGGCGAATTGAATTAAAATTTTATTGATTTTAAAACACAAATAATAAGCCACAATAATATATATATATATATATATATATATATATATATATATATGGACTGAAATCCCCGTTATCCCCACCTATATAGCATTTTTCAGTCGTTATTTAAAAAAAAATTATATATATATATATATATATATATATATATATATATATATATATATATTGAACCAGATATCTTAGATAATAAGAGAAGTAGTATTATAAAATTAAGTTTGCTAGTATGAAATATATATGAAAATAACTTAATTTAAGAAAACAAGTAAAAAGGAAACACTTTTCTTAATTTAAACAACATATCAAATAAAGATATATTAAATAACAGCCAATAACAATATAATAAAAAGGAATTACCTCAATGATAACATAAAATATAGATATTGCCTAACCAATGTAATGGTGTAAATAAAGTTGCCTAAGACGAAGAATAATTTCCATATCATAACAGCTGTTCATCTGAAATGAAAACAAATATTACTATAGTTAATTCATTATAATCATTAATTTAAGAATAAGAACAAATATAAATATAGAATAGAATATAATCCAATAGATTTCATAGATAAACAAATAATGACATATAGACAAATAACATAAGAGAATTTATATTTATAATTGATATGAATGTAACAAGAATATACTATCAATAATAATATTGAATGTTGTACTATGTAAGTGTATCTAAGTATAACCAATTTTAATGTATTTGTATGTATGAAATTGTTTTGATAAGTGATTGAAGTTTCAATTATCTGATCTGATTACAAAAGACAATATCTTATTGGTTGTAAAAGATGACATAACAAATTGTGAATCAATAAATAAACTTTTGAATAGTGACCTGGAAAAGAACAAAAGACTGTTTTGTTTAAAAAAGTTGAAAATCGAGGGGACGCTTAAGGAGAACGGTAGCGAGTGTTAAGAAGCGAGCAGTGTGTGGGATAGTGTTCCTAAAAATTTAAAGATATTCCCGGTATAAGACATTTAAACTCCTAATGTACTATTAAAATACAATATTAGAAATACTTACAGTTAATTGTAACAAGTTTTCCGACAAGAATCTGTGAAATTTTCAACAACTTTGGTTTTTTTGGAGATTCAGTGTAGTGTTCCTGGGATCCAGAGACTTTCTTCCAAATTCAAGATCAACAGGTCAGTGTATTTAAATCATTTATTGGCCAATAAATAGTGTAAAAACTCAAAATCCCAATTAAGTACTTAATTTCATAAATTGACAAACTTTTGCAAATATATGATCGATCTAAAAAAGAAAGAAACAGACTTTATATATATATTCATTGCATAAATCGTTAAATTTAATAAAAGGCCGAACTTTATATAAATTAAAATATGTACTTACGCTAATCACGCCATCTTGTAATCGCATAAATATGGTGATTGAAATTTCATAATGTAATAACTATGTCCTTCTGTATATAATTTCTATTTCTCTATCCATGTATATAACTAATTTCTTCCCACAGCTACTTGTATCATATATAACTATGATTTATAGATAAATTCTCTTATGTGTTTTAACCAATCAATTGTTTTCATCGTCAACAAACTGTGTTGTATAATATAGATGCTTCTTACGTATCATAATTGTTTGTTTCATGCTAAAGCGCATGACTAATTTTTTTACGCATGCGCATTTATGATATTATTAAAATCAATAAATAGGTACAATATATCCATTGGCGTCGCATATTATTTTATCAAATAAATATTGCATTGATAATTAAATTGATTTCAAATAATGTGTTTTCTTTTTATTTCAACTATTACAACAGTATAAATTGCCAGGACTCAAAGGGAAAAAGGATTTCATGCTCCCGAATAATCTAATTAAAATAAATTATTAAACAAATATTAAAAACAAACTGAGCTAGCCAAACTAAAACAAAAATTCTAAATTATAAACATCTATCTTTAAATAATCAAAAACATTTAAATAAATTTCACATCAAAAGTAAGTAAATAATCCAGTGATTGTTTATAATATATATATATATATATATATAAAGTGTAAAATCCCAAGTCGAACTCCTAAGACTATAGTGTAAATATCTTTATTTTTTCGCAAATAAATGAATCTTCAATCAGCAGCTCTTCATACTTTTTTATTTCATGAATCTCTGTTCTACAATAAATTTCATGGAATTTGAAAGAAAATTCGATAATTCTTGCATTTAATTGAAATTTTACTAGGCACTATTTTTTAAAACTTCATATTCCTAATTAGCGTCTCAGAAACATAGAAATATAGAGCTCCATTGAAAAATGATGTTTCTACAATTGATTGTAGACGATTTTTAAAAAATTTGGTGAAATATATATATATATATATATATATATATATATATTTATATATATATATATATATATATTTATATATAGCGCAGTTTTTCAACCTACGAACTTTTAAATACAAGTATATTTGAAGGTATTTCAAAAGGTTTTCCCTAATGAATTCTTCTATGTTGACTCCACTATAGCCCATACATTCGCATCCAAATTCCTTTGGCCTGTACAACCATCAACTACTTCATTGGTAAGAAATTATAAAAACAAAATATTCATCCTACAGATGGAACACGTTACAAGATACATTGTTTCCAAAACTCTGATGTATTTACACAGGCCGTTACTTTGGGAGAGTTTTAGAGAAAATATGTGAAATCTAAAAATTTGGCAAATAATTTAGGAGCTCTACAAGAGTATCTTCAACGAGATATGTATTCTATTTAAGGAGAATACAAATATTTTAGATCAATTCGGCATATTTGAAGACCCCATACCGCAAATTTCCAGATTTTGAGTATGATTATGTAAAACATCTAAATGGAATTATTTTACAGAAAAGATCGCAGTCGGTACTTTCGCAGTGCGTTTAAAAAATATTTCCATTGATGTTCACAATGATCAACCCAGTCAACATAATGTTTGAAGATGAAAGTTTCTTTTTAAGAGAATTACCGCAACACGATTGATGTTATCCACCGTTTAATAGTGGAATATATTGAGCTTGAGCTTGAATAAAAAAATTCACATCTAGGAAGAAAAGGCATTTCTTTTATTCTATGTCGTGAAATTCTTGTCACGGTAGATATTAGAATTACAAATTTAGTTCGGAAACTTTCTTAATACCATTGTCGCAATCGATACAGGATTCCCCTACTATTAAAATTTAACTGGGGTAAAGGAAAAAAGTTTAATCGCTTAACGATTGAAAAACACTGACAAAGACGAAGAGTTTTTATAAACTGGTTTAAAAAGTTAAATGACTTTTTTTGACTTGGAAACCAGATCCTTGAGAAATCAATAAAATAAATTAGAATAATGACACGATTTTATTTGATAAACAAAGAGAACCAACTAACAAGCGAAACATACAGTTGGTCCGGTAAATCTTTTCCCATGCGTCAATAATATCTGATAACATAGCGGACTTAATGCTTAAGTCGTATCTCTTTCTATTAATAGTGAAGAACAGAACAAAATAATTTGACATTTGTCCGTTATGTTTTCAGATATTAATGACGAATGGGAAAATATTCACCGGACCCACTATATGTTCAACGCAATATCCTGAAAAATTTAATTTATTCTTCAAATAAAAGGAAATTGAGATATTCCAATTCCTAAATAGGATTTTGTACAAGCTCACAACTTTGAATTAATAATTTTTAATTAATCAACTTGACTTTCTCGAAAAATTGTCTCTCAATGACTACTGAATGTGGTTCAGGTCATGTGTCCGTCGCGACTGTTGCGGAGATGGACAAATTTTCAGACATTTTTCTTAAAAATTGTGATCGTATTCTGACAATAATTCGCCAAATGTCATGTTCAATAATCTCTGGTTTATGGGCATGACTCGACATATATCGTCCCCAAAAAATAGTCTAATTGGATTAGATCAGCGGATCTTCGTAACCAATGAACACAATCATCACGTGCAATTATTTGTTCAATTGTTTCTTTGAGTGAATTGATTCTATAGCACTATGTAACTTGTGACTCCGTCCTGTTGGAACCACTTGATATCAATATTAATGCAAAACAATGTAACATGTCGCTGAGACATGCAACAGCAAGTGATAACTAGCTCTCTCAAGAGTTTTGTCAAAAATAACAATATTCAACTGAACTTGGCTACTCGTGATCCAACAGCCAGAGTTATTCTAGATCCAAAAATCACAACAGATGTCGTATTTTCTACGGATCGTAATATACATTCTGATGCCATCATCCCAAATTTCTTGATATGTCAGGCTGGTAAAAAGTCCGTTCCAGTTAATTACACGAACCACGTAAGCAAAGTATCGACAATTTTGGAATCGTGTTATAAAGATGGTAAACTTGAGTTTGATGCGGAAGGCAAAAACAAGAAAGAGAGGACACCTGTTGTTTTGGCCGATGCAAAAGAATTATTAATATCAGTTTTGAAAGAACGGAATCAAATTGGTATGCCTGCGGTGGAAGTAATAGCAACGGTGGGCAAGGGGCATTGGTATGACTGTTCTACCAGAAAATTATTCATCCGACTTGGATAGAGGGTTAGAAGAATCAGAAGAAATGGAAGAGAATGAACTATTTAAGAAGGACCAAGAGGTGGAGAGCGAAAGAAGCCTTTATTCAGATGGAGGATCGGTAGGAAAAAAGGGGAATTTTATTGGCGGTCATTGACTTATTATAGTCTATATTGTGCCACAAATTAAAGAAACTTACAAATATCAACAATATTTCTGTCAGGTTTGTTTCGGATTTCAAAATTTTACTTTTAATTAATGGTCAGGAAACTGCCAGACATCAGAAGAGCAAGTAAAAGCAAATCCCACAAGCTTAAAGACGTATGGCAGTTATCAAACATTTTGTTAGGAAGGAAAACAGAAAAAGTAGGCAAAAGAGTGTTGCAGTACAGTCAATCTCCTTCTTTTTGAGGAAAATTATGATAAGTATGTTCTCGAAAAGTGTTTTATTCCTGAATTGCACCTTACTCAATACCTTTTTAGCCATCTTTTTTAGGTCGGTCTTGTACCACTTCTTGGAGGACGAGCAAAAAATTATCAAGGGGAAATCTACGAGGAAAACTCGCGCAGAAAACGGTAAAAGAAAGTGATGCACTTGCTGGCCCTGAAATTATAGAAAATGTTGGGCTACTTCGTCTAACTCCTTTCATTTTCTGGTTTAAAAATGAGAATAAAGTAGTTGAAAAATGTTTCACGGCAGGAAAGGTTGAGCCAGGATACGAAAAAGATATCTAAATACTTTAAAGCAACTCGTGTATCTGAAACTTTGAAAATTCATGTTATTTTAAATCATCTCCAATATTTCTCAAAAATTATGGACTTGGTCTATGGTCTGAACAGGCTGGTGAATCAATACATAGAGAATTCACAAAGTGCTGGAATAAGTACAAGATAAACATTTTATGTGATCCTGGTTACAGAGAAAATTTGAAAAAAGCTGTTACTGAATTTTCGTCTAGACATTTGTGAAAACTATTAGTGTAAAAGTTGCAATATTAAATATCTTATCAATTACGATTTTATGTAAAACAGTTTTATGATGGTTAGTTGTTCTATTAAAACTTGCGATATACAGTTTGTGGTGTCATTTTGATCATTTTTTTACTTAAAGTCAGGTGTGTATTAGAAACACCATGGGCAGAAAGTATAACTAATATCAAGGTTCATAGAATAATTGACAAAGAGGTGGAACGTGTAATACCGTGAAACGTGAAATAACTCATAATATTTCGTTTGTGAGAGGCTATTTTCCAGAAAAAAGTACTGGATAAACAATAGTAGACACAAGACGAATTTGTGGTTGAAATTTCTCAGAACATAACTGAATAATAGCGAGCAGTAGCAAATAAGAATAAAACAGTTTTAAACCAAATGTGTTTGAGCTACTGTTAGAAACCCTTATTTATTCTGAATGCTTTACTAGATTGTTCTTGTTTATTTGGTTAAAAAATAGTCTTAGAGACTAGTGGTGTTCTTACTTTTGTTTGAGTTGTTTGTTAGTCCATAGTGATTGTGGGGGAATTAGTTATAGGCCGGTATATCCGGATGGTTTCATGTTTCTCAATGTTATCGGCCTTGTAGTATATTCTTACATGCAAAAGGAATTGAATGAAAATAAGGATTTTTCAA
This sequence comes from Galeruca laticollis, assembly GCA_963921935.1. NCBI lineage: Eukaryota > Metazoa > Arthropoda > Insecta > Coleoptera > Chrysomelidae > Galeruca > Galeruca laticollis. The sequence continues at coordinate 86,134,104 of OY998183.1, forward strand.
CGGCAAACATCTTTTTCTGAGTGTATTAACATGACGCTTTTTGAATAATGAATATGGAAATAAAATCAATAATAGAGAATTTAATAAACTTAACACTCACGAATCATGAAATGATTAATATGCAAGATAGGATTTGCACGCACATGAAGATTCAATTTCCATTTCGATTATTGCTGTTGACAAAAGATGGAACTATTGGAGTACATGTTCAGAATATTCAGGAATCAATGATAATATCTAAATACATCTTGACAAAGAGTTCAAAATAAGACAATTAAACACTAATTACAAGAGAACAGAAATATGTATATCGGAAGAGAAAAGGAAACATTTCGAAGGGGTGTTATTGCAGAAGGCATATATACCGAAAAATTGAGGATAATAAAAACTTAAAAAGGACAAAATGGTGGATGAAATAGATATATATGTGTATAAATGAGTCTGATCGTGAAAAAGGAGTAGAAAAAGTGTGCCTGGACGACACTAAGAAATTACGAAGAAGATGACCATAGGAAAACAAATTTGGTGAGAATAGCGGTCAGATTAGTAGCAGAAAAGGAATCATTGATGCATACAAAGCAGAAAACAGAGAGATTTTTTTCTTCAGATCTTCTGACATAGTAGTATGATTATTCATACAAAAAAATAAACGGTTTTAAAGATTAAAACTAACTTTTCCGCATCTGTGGCCCTGAACAATATTCTATCATAAAATTGTTATTTGAATACACTTCGGGGGATGTATCGTGCTAAAAAATCGAAATTTCTCCAAAAATAATAAAAAATGTAGTATATCTGAATTTATAGGACCCGCTGTACTCGCTCTAGTCAACTGAAAATCAATAGGGTACATCTGTGAGACACCTTGAGCAATATTCAATCATAAAATTGTTCAACCGTATACTCTCTGGAGGCTGTATCGTGCTAACAAACTGAAAATTCTCCAAAAATGACAAAAATTTGGTACTTCAAGTACCATAGCACCCGTTGTACTGGTTTTAGTGAGCTGAGTTCATCTATGAGACGCTCTGAATAGTAACCAATCATAAAATTGGTGAATTGTTGAACTCCGGAGGCTGTATCCTGCTAACAAACTGAAATTTCTCAAAAAATGACAAAATGTCGTACTTCAAGTACCATAGCACCCGTTGTACTGGTTCTCGTGAGCTGAAAATCAATAGGGTTCATCTGTGACATGTCCTTAACAATATTCCATCATAAAATTGCTGACTTATTGCACTCCAGAGGCTGTAGCGTGCTAACAAGACATGTAAGGAAACGTGGCCGACGACAACGACATACACACAGGATTTTTTTTCTAAAAACCGTTTTTTCTTGTTGTTGTTGATGGAAAACGTAAAAATAACTCAAAAAAAATTTAAAATTCCAACTTTTTTGGGGTAAACTACTTTTCTCGCATATTAGATAGGTTGAGCGGAAAAGTAATATTTAATCCCATTTAACTACACTAGATTTTCTGTACAAAGCGATATATTCCCAATTACCTATAACAAATTTTCAGCAATACAACTTGTAATTTCCGTATTATTTGCAAAACAAAGTTTCTCATCCGTGTAATAAGTGTAATGGTGATTACTTAACTTCAATGATTACATGAACGAAGCAGTGAAGTGAAACATCTTTACCAAGTGAACATCCGAAGATACTTATCATCAAATTGATAGCAGAATATATTGATGCTAATGAAATAAAAAATTATAGTTACATCAAGTTATTACTGATTGCACAAGCCATTCACATTATTATTATTACATGTTTATGTTTTTTTTTTAAATTAAGTTTGTGATGAATCTTTTTATTACACATTGTTTGTTTTTAGTGTCTTGAATTATAAAGATAGAGATAAGAAAACTGAGTAACTGAGTGGATATAGGAGAAAATTATAAAACGCGAGAAAATAAAACAACTACTGTGATATGGACATGTTTATAAGTAACACAAAATGAAGGTGGGACCAACTGATGTCCAAAATAACAAGCTATTCTATCAAATCCTCCGCCACAAACTACTCTAACAGATACTGAAACACGAACTTCATAAATATTTTCTTTACTATAATGAATTTCGAACTCCTACTGATCGCTAGCAGAATCTGTTTCAACTGAACCAACAGATTTCGAAGATTCCATCAATTCTTCAACTGGATTCTCTTGTTATTATTATTATTATTATGATGGAATAAAACAATTTAATTTGTTTAAAACTCCAATACATTTGAACTAATGTTCAATTTAAACTAGTTGACGTGTTTCGCTAACACAGTAGTTTTCTCAAAACGAATGAAGGTATAATGAAAAATTGTTTTAATATATACAGTGTATAAATACATAATTCTATTATACTAATATCAATAAAGGTATTGAAAAAAAATACCTGGAAATTCATTCACTACAAACAAGGTTTAATAAAGGAGATTGATATCTATTTGGTCGTTCAGAAGGTTACCTGAATATTTGTTTTTGTTTATCTCAAGAGCTTCTAAAAGATTTAAATTATAGGATTTACCTTCTACATGTAAAATTTCAAAATTTGGGTAAAAAATGTGTTTGTTTTCTGTTTGGGTTCCGAAATTCTAGTTTTAAAATTTCTAAAAGTTCTACCGATATAAATTTTATCACAGTTGTCATTACCACATTTTAATTTATAAACTCCTGATTTGTTTAATTTTGGAGATTTAGATTTGTTATTGTTAATAAGTTTGGATAAGTTGTAATCAGTTTTAAAGCAAATAGTCATGTCTAAAGTTTTTAAAAATGATTTAATTTTTGAGGATGATGTTCCAAAGTATGTAAAGCTTTTAAATTGTTTAGTATCATTTTTATCAGAAGGGAATACTTGTTCCAAAGCCTGTTTTATTATCTTCTTATTTATGATATTGTCAATTAAATTTGTATCGTAATTATTATTAACTGCTATTTATTTTATGATATTTAATTCTGTGTTATAATTATTAGTATTTAATGGGACTGTTAAGAGTCTGGTGGAAGAGCTGTGCCAAAGCAAGGAGAAGGGGATCCACTTCTAAGGTATGCATTTCCGTTGTAGAATGATACTGGTGGACTGTGGGTTCCACGAATTGCAGACTGCTCATGAGGTCAGCGCCGATATTAGACTCTTGGGAAGGACCCGAATTGATGGCTCGAAGTGGAGACATCCCAAAGCTGGTCCTCATAACGGTATTCTTCCCAAGAAGCCACGACATGAAATTGGAGAAGATCCTCCAACTTGTCGAGGTTCAGAACTCCAACCTCACTACTGGGGCTTGGAAGATCCTGAACTCTAAAAAAGAGGGACAGGGAACTATCCTCACGATTGGGGTCGATCACCAATCTGGGGAATCTCTGAAGGCAGGAGACTACGCGCTAAACTTCTGTTTTGGGCGTATCCCTATCTCGGGGCTGGGAAAAAAAGAGAACCCCGCGGAGGATCCTTAGGTAAAAAAGCCAACTTGACCGTGGGTCAGCCCGAGATCTCCTCCGGCTCTGATGGGGTGACTAGAGGTGCGGAGATCGCCTCTGCATACCGGGAAACTGGACAGTGCAGCCAGGGGGTCGAGGGTCTGACTCGCGATCAAGAAACCTGCTCGAACTCCAAGGAAAATATTGCCATGGTGGTCGAGGAGGGCCAGGGAGAGATAAAGAAGGGGGATGAATAGAGACTGAGTAACTCGGCCTCTCTCATCCATAATAATTCACCTTCACGTTCACGAATGTAGCTCAGTTTAGCCCGCCCGAAGTGACCTTCAGCCACGATTGCAAGGTTGTTCGCTAAACTATAACAGGATATTGTACTGATCCAAGAGCCATGGATTAACAAAGAAGTCCAAATCAAAGATTTGGCATACAAGGCAAGTATCTCCGCGTGCCTGCGTAATCTTAAAAAATAACATAAATTATATATGTCTTTCAGAATACGTGTCACGGGACCTTGTTCCAATCATGGTTCACCTAAAGATTGGGGGTATCGACCGAGATATCGTCATTGCCTCTGCCTACTTCTCTGGAGACGGGCCGATGACACCGACAGAAGAAGTAGAAGAGCTAGTGAGATACTGCAATAGCAGACGGCTGCCAATTATAGTTGGTTGTGACGCCAACGCTCACAATGCCGTGTGGGGAAGCACTAAAACCAAAGCCAAAGTTGAGTATTTATTAGAATATCTCTTAGCAAATAAGCTTGAGACCTTAAACTTTTGTCTAATAAGCTATTGGCTATTTGGAAGTAAGGCGACACAACGACATTTGTAACCGTAAAAGACGAATTTGTCTAGAACACAATGTAAAGAAATCAAGTTATACTGTGGAATTATTTGTTAATGAGCATGAGGAAACAATCAGAGATGTTCATTGTAATACATCTCCAACAGCTGCAGGTAAGCTATAAATAAAACGAATTATGTTGTATCACAACTGATTAACTATTATTTAACATAAAAAAAATTAAAAGTTTTATTTAAATTCAAAATAGCTTTTTGAACCAGTATATATGTACTTTCATGGACCATGATAAGAAAAAATATAAAATTTGTTTTAGGATGCTGTAAACATGCCTTCGCATTTTTAATGTTGGCTCACCGATGAAGTGAGGAGCTTTTTCTTACAGAGGTTACCAGTTACTGGCAGAAACACATTTTGTCAAAAATTGAATCTACACTTACGCAGAAAAGTATTGCCTAGGTAATCTTGTCGATGCTGAGATAGATACCAGAGGTCAAAGTAAATCACCTTTTCGGTTTGAACTTAGATATGAAAGAGTTACTGCCTCAAAAGTCTATGAGATTTCGAAATGTAAAACTAGTGATGGTACTTTGGTTTCTTCACTAATTGGCGCTCATAAAATAAAACCAACTAAACAAATGGAGAGGGGATCAAAATTGGAAGCAATGGTTTTAAAAGCTGCTGAAGAAAAATTGAGCGTTAAATTTAATAGTGTGTTTTTTTATATTACCTAATTGCCCTATTTTTGGTGCATCTCCAGATAGATAAACCTGAAGATTACGCACTTGAGGTGAAATCTCCATCAACCATAAAAAAATTAAATAATTATATAAAAGATGGCGAAATTAAAAATAAATATAAAGCCCAAATCCATCTGCAAATGATGGCTACAAACAAACAAAAAGCCTCTTTTTGGTTGCAGAACCTGATTTTGAAACATCAGGTAAATTAATTCTGCAATGGGGAGACTATGAAAACGGTATTTTTAATAAATTATATACAGTAGCTTAATTTGTCGTTTTCATTAGTAGATATAGTGAGTCCTGGGCGTAACAATTGTTAATGTTGCTGCAAGGAAAAATGTAAAAGATTGGAGGGTGATGAGCGAGCCATCACTGTCCGACCATAGAATCATCGAATTTAGGATAGAGGGAGATACTACCTCGATTCCTACAATCGAGAAATGCTAGAAATACTGATTGGTCTCTCTACAAGACCAATCTGAAGGACAATTTGGAACACGTTGAAGTAAATGGGGTAAATCACCCGCACTACGACCTGGAACAAAGAGTCGAATAGATCAGTGAGGCAATAATGGGAACTTTTCATTCCAGTTGCCCTCTGTCAAAAGCTCGTTCAGAAAAGGATGCTCCTTGGTGGAATGAGAACCTGACAAACCTCAGAAAAGAGGTCCGTCGGCTCTTTAATAGAGCAAAACGTGACGATAATTGACAGGGGTACACTGAGAAGCTTACTCAGTACAATAAAGAGATTAGGAAGGCCAAAACGCTTAATTTTCAAGTCTTTTGTGAAAATATCACTTCCACTTACACAGCGGCCAGACTTCAAAAACTCATGGCAAATGTGGGAACTAATCCCACAATTGGAAGGCGAGCTGTAGTAGTAGCGAGAACAGCTCTGATAGGGGGGGCACAATAATTAGGTTTCAGTGCATTCTAACCCCGTTAAAATCTAATCTAATCTACGACTCGTGCCACAAACTTCTGCGCACTTGTTGTACAAATTACTATTTTATCTAATATATTAGAAATCATAGTTATGTATTAAAAAGTGGGAGGATATTTTTCACGTTTTTGTTTTACTGACGGTTATGTCTTGATGTTATGTCAGATCTTTGTTTATAAGTAAGTCGTCGACAAATCCCATCATGGCGGACAGCGTTTTTGACTGGTCATGGAAAGTTTTAAAATTGATGATTTTTAGTTTTCCAAGCATCAAAAAAAAATATATTTTTATTGTGATCTGTTAGGGTAATTACTGAAAACTTAGTACCCCTTTAAGAAATTGTCAACATCCCTATTATCCTTGGGTATTTCCGACCCCCCATCCCCTTGCCCAATCTGACGACGGATATCAGTGGAGTAAACCCTAGGTTAATCGTATTTAAAATATTATTTACGGCAACACATTCGTTTTCCGAATCTGGTACTCCACGCAAAATAATATTATTGGATTGCTAAATGCGCTGAACTGCCTCGGAGACATTTTCGGTATTCGTAAGATCTACTTTGATTTTATAATTTAGATTCCAGTTGTTCATTTTTGTTTTGCAGATTCCGAATAGAATCTTTGAAAGATGAAACCTCTTCGAGTTTGTCAACACATCCATCGCAAATGTTTTTGACGACTACCTGTGATTTTATCAGATGTTTTTGAAATATAGATGTTTAGCCATCGATGTTCGATGTTTTTGCCATCGATGTTTACCTATCGATGTTCGATGTTATTTATATTTGTTCGAAAATATAATTCGACCTGTACAATTATATTTTGAATAGAATTTACAAAACATTTGTTCTGAATGAAAGAGGAGCTTACTACCCTTTTTGTATTCCGAAAACTATTGTCCGCAGTGAATACCATTTGATAGGTATTTTAAATTCTTCTGAAGTTTTAAACTTTTATGGTCGAAAAATATCCTTAGTAATAAAAATTTCAATAAGCTATTTGTAAAAATATCTATTTGATTTTAGTGATGGTATTATCTGAAAAGGGTTTTGGGTAGCAAATATCTATTGAATATAATATGCACTCATAACCGATGTTGGGAATTCCAGAAAAAGTGGAATTCCGTATTTCTAGTTTGAGGGGGGGCTTGCGAGTTTTCTTCTGAAAGATATCTCATCTCAAAGGACAGTCGTGAATGTTTTTTCAAGTGAATCGGTTCAAACTCCAGCTTGAGTGAAGACCAAGTTGTGTCTCAGAAGTTTACTGAAGTAACTTATTTTATTGTTCTTACGCTTCTCTTTCTCAATATATCTCGTGAGTCTTGAATGCTTCGTCTAGTGAATCGGTTCAGCTAATTTGTATCTCAGTACCTTACTGAAGTAACTCAAGTATTTTATTACCGCTCAACTATCTCTCGGTAACTAAATTAGTAGACGCGTATGTTAGTGAGTTATTGGTAACAAATTTTCGCAACGAAAAGAAATAGTGTATAATTATAATAAGTGTATAAAAAGTACTTTGTGTATAGTTCTGTAAATATATTAATAGTGTCCGACTTCGATTTTTATTTAATAAACAACCTAACAACAGAAAATACAGTGCATTAATTATCAATGTACGTGCAATACGTAAAATATGGCCCTTCGAACCGGATTTCATAGAAACCTGAATTAATTAACATATAGTCCTTCGATTAGTGGTAGTTATAGACACCGGAATTAATTAATAATCCGGACACTACAGAACTCTCGTCACATTTTCTCAACGCATCGTGTCTATATCTTTGAGTTCTCTCTTCGTCTCATCATCGGGAGCCTGGATTCTCTTCGTCGCCACAACACTTGTGGTCTTAAGCCTCGCCCGGATTTTTCCTTCGACGATTTTTTATTTTATACACTATCTAACAACAGGAAATACAGTGCATTAATTATCAATGTACGTGCAATACGTAAAATGATGTTAGATTTGACATATATCGATGTTCGATGTTATTTATATTAATTATATTTTGGAATTGCGAGTGCAAAGTGCAAACTCGAACTACCTAAGGTGAAACCCAGTGGAAAAGTGGTGAATCTCCGCAACTCACTTTGGGAAATGGCAACGACATTCTTCGATGTATCTGAATTTAGAACAAAAAGCTTTAAAATTGTTAACTGTTTTAGCAACTTCCGTTCCATTTGAACATCTCTTTTCTAAGACAGTCGAAACTATAGCCAAAGAACTAAAGGGAAGCGAATTCCTAAGTTACTTTTCTTACAATAAATTAGTAAAATATTTTGGGACTCTAGTATGGGGGCGTTCTGGTGGAAGACGAACCATGTATCGCTGCCGATACATATACAGGGTGTCCCGGGACTAATGGGAAAAAAGTCAGGAGCGTATAATCTGAGCCAAAATATTGTTAGTACTTCATATAAACTTTTTCTATTCAGGCACTCGTTTTCGAGTTATAGGCCTCCAAAGTTTTAATTTTGAATTTGGTTTTTATTTTTATTTTTTGTACTAGTTATTTGATCTTTATAAAATCCACGGCAAACCTATAATGTACGTGTATGTTTATTTTGGAAAGGTAAACAGACTTACAGTAGTGCCTTGAAGCCAGGGACGGACCACTCGCAATGGTTAGTGATCCAAAAATTTTGGAGGGATGGCACACCCTGTATGAAATTATCGAAATCGACTTCCCCACACATTAATCTAACGAAAAGGTACTATGCTGGAATTCGATAAAATAAGCCGTTTGGCTAATATTTACAGTTTTATTAATGCACTACGTACAAATTTACCTAACTAACTTATTAATACGATGTACTACAAGAAAATAATTTGATGATAGCAGATGATAAAAACATCAAGAAATTATTTAATGGGAAATAAATAGGTACGCAAACAACGTAATTAGTTGCTTTTAATCAAAATTATGAACACAACATTATTAAACCATTAAGAAAACCTCAAAAAACACAAGTTATAAAAGAATGGACTGAAACTAATTCCTAAACAACAACAGAAACTAACGTTCTTCTAATAAATGGTCAATATGAGCTCCTCCCACCTCCACGCACATTCTAAGTCTACGAAGGTTGTTTCTTTGCACTTGAAAAAGCAATCCCACATTATTTCTAATAACATTGCAGTGTAACACAATTCTGTCTATTAAATCTTGCCCTGTTTGCACAGGTGTTGCGTATACCTTACTTTTGAGATAACCCTAGAGGAAGGAATCCATAGGATTAACGTCTCCTGATCGCGGTGGTCATTGAAAAGGGCCTCCACGACCAATCCATCTATTAGGTAACCTTGTGTGTAAATGCTGTCGTACATCTAAACTGGAATGAGGAGAGGCCCTATCATGCATTAACCATAAATTCCTACGAGTTTGTAGTAGCACATAATCAACCAGGTTCCATAACTCATTTGGCAAAAACTCCAAATATCTTTGACCGGTCAAAGTATCGTCAATAAAGTATGGCCCTATCAAATGATTGCCAACTATTCCTGCCCAAACATTAACCATGAATCTATACTGGCTCCTAGTTTGGATACTGCCATGTGGATTCACATCATCCCATAAATGCATATTATGAGAATTTATGACTCCATCTCTGGTGAAACCTGTTTCGTTCGTAAAGAAAACGTTACTAATAAATGTATTGTCTGCTTGTTGTTGTCGTATAAACCACTGGCTATACTCAAGTCGTGAAGGATAATCAGCTACTGTCATACTTTGTACTTTTGTCATGTGAAAAGGATATAAGAGCTGTTCTTTTAGAGCGCGATGAACAACTGATTTCGAGACGTTATGTTCTCTTGATAGTTTTCGTAAACTCGTTGATGGTTCATTATCAACTGCATTTAACAAGTCTTGTTCAACTGCCACAGTACGTACGCTTCGTACTGGACCTTCTTCACCTTTTTTTTTGGCAAAAAACTTCTTAAAATTTAAAACTTTGTTTTGTATACATGGAAAATTACATTTACTTATTCATACCTGTTTCTTGTAACCTGAGATCAATACGCTCAAACATTCGTCTGTCTGGCAATGCTCTGTTTGCAAAATGTTCTGCATAAAGCCTTCTGGCCTCTAAACAGTTTCGAGAAACCAGTCCATACATTAAATTCATATCTGCGTACTCAATAAAAGTGAATTCTGCCATTGTAACTGTTAAATTAAGGACTTATCAATTATTGACAAGTACTGACTACGAACTATTCTACACAATGTTTGACAACTAATCCTATGGTTACTTGCTAAACGGTAAAAACACTTTTAAAAAGTTTTTAGCAACTTTCCAATTAATAACTAGTTAATGTTTTTTATCTTCTGCTATCGTTAAATTATTTTTTTGTGGTACTGAAGGTAAATCTTGGACATCGTATTAATAAGTTAGTTTTACCTCGTTGAGTACTTATAAAAATGGTGAATGCGTAAATTGGTACGTAGCGCATTAATAAAACTGTAAATATTAGCCAAACGGCTTGTTTTATCGAGTTCCAACAAGAGTACCTTTTCGTTAGCTTAATGTGTGGGGAAGTGAATTTCGATAATTTCATACAGGGTGTGCCATCCCTGCAAATTTTTTGGATCACTAACCATTGCGAGTAGTCCGTCCCTGGCTTCAAGGCACTACTGTAAATCTGTTTACCTTACCAAAATAAACATACACGTACATTATAGCTTTGCCTTGAATTTTATAAAGATCAAATAACTAGTACAAAAAATAAAAATAAAAACCAAATTCAAAATTAAAACTTTGGAGGCCTATAACTCGAAAACGAGGGCCTGAATAGAAAAAGTTTATATGAAGTACTAACATTATTTTGACTCAAATTATACGCTCCTGACTTTTTTCCCATTAGTCCCGGGACACCCTGTATATGCGTTGAGTTGACTAGGTGAAATTATTTAATAAAAATGGGTGTTGTTACTGAATTTGAGATGTCTCCGATGTTTAAAGGTGAAATATTGTGAAATATTGAAAATTTGTGATTTTTTTGAATTTTAGTAGAAGTGTATAGGAGACATTTTTCAAAAGTGTATGGAATTGGGTGGTTTGTAGAAATTTGATGAAAGTTGCGGTGACGTGCCTTTGGTGGTTTGGGACATTTACGGTGGACGGCGTATAATAATAATCTCAAATATAAGGCGGGTACTGCTGCGGCTGCATTTATTCCCTGTCGACGGTCGTCGGCCCATTTGGCTAATGAATAAATTCACAGAGTTGCAGGAAAACCGCAGAAAAACCTGCAACACCGACGTCATTTCGAAGTAAAATGAAGCATGCCTATAATGACATATGAGATTCCCTTAAACGGCTATATAAAGCAACGCAAACTGTTTATCCTTTATTTACACATCCTGAAGATGCGTTGTTTAGATGGCTTATATGGGCAGGGTCGGACTGGCTAAATTTGGCCCCATCGGCACCTCCAGTAATTGGCCCCCATCCTACTCTCTTTGACCAACTCGATTATTCCCATAAAGGTGATTAATCACGTTTAAGACCAAAATATTTAGAATTTATACATTAAAAAGTAGTGTTAAAATAGTAGATAGTCCATAATCATGAGAATTTCAAGTACTTTGCGTCCGTTTCAAATAATCTAAAAAAGTATGCGTTTAAAACATAATATAAATACTGTGTAGGTAATAAATAAAAAAGAAAGGTTAATTTTTATAAAAACACTTTTTTAAATAAACAACAAAACAAAAATTTTTAAGATATTCAAACCAAAATAAATAAAAGTAAAAAATCACAAATTAACATTAAAAAAAACTGACTTCCATAATCGACAACAAATATGGAAATTAATATTACATAGTCAAAAATAGGAGTGCAAATAAGTCAATACTATTTGACTAAGTCTGACTAAAAATTTCTATCATAAAATAGAACGTTATCAACAGACATAAATAATTAAAATAAACAGGTACACGTACAAAATCACAAAACAAAATAAAACTACCATTCTTAAAGAAAAAATAAAAAAAACTAGCCTATGCATGATAGGTAGACCCACAATCAGAAAAAACGAAGCTTAAACAGTCAAAGCATTATAGTAAGTTGAGCTTCTAGGTTATTATTATTTCTTTCTTTTTTTCTCTTATCCTTATGCCTTCTTATTTGTTTTTGTTTCTTCTTTTCGATTGTATTCCAGCTGATATAAGGTATATATTGTGTCCTCCACTCTTAATTTATCATATATTATACTTGCTCTACATCCTTCTTCTCTAGCCGATTTTAGATAGGGGATGAGTGCTTTCCGTTTATCTTGTATTGCTTTTGGTAGATCCTCTGATATCCATATTTTTGTACCTTTCAAGTTTTTGGCTTCTCTTATTATTTCTATTTTTTTCATCTTCTCTTGATAGCTCTAGCCATAGTGATCTATTTCTGTTATTATCTGTCTCTTTCTTACCGATTCTTCTTATTTGTATTATATCTGCTTCCATGTTTATTTTAACCTTTATTTTATCTAAAATTTGTTCAATTTTGTTGTTTCTTATTTCGCACGTTTCGTTCTCAGTTTCTTCTATTCCATATACTACAAGGTTCTTTCTCTTGCTTTCTCTTTCTAATTGTTGTATTATCTTATCCTGAATTCCGATTTTTTGTTCCATTTCGGTGACTTTGTTCTTTAATTCCGTATTTTCGTTAGTTATTTTCTTTATTTGTTCTTGATAACTGTCCAACTTTTTATTAATTTTGTTTAGTTTTTCGATTATTTCCTTCATCATATCCTCCATCGTATCTGACATTGTGTCTCCCTGCAGGTTAAATACCAGAACCCTACTATATTCAGATCCCAGCCCTACCTGAAGCTGACAATTATCAGTCTAGGAGTAATTTATTCTTTTTATATTTACAATTTCTATTCGCTAATTTATAACGTTCAATCTAGTCAGTTCGTCTCTGTTCTTTTTAATAACAAGTTTAATGAAGACAGGTTCTTATTGTTTTGCTGATAACTCTAATAGCTAGTTTTCATGATAATGTTTTATATGTTTATTAGGTTAGAAATATTCATTTATTATGTATAAGAAAACTGATCTTACCTCTATTTGCAGTGTTTATTTCCACTTATTTGCAATTTGTGCACTTTTTAAATCACTTATATGTAAACTAACTGAATTATTTTAAAGTATTTCCTCTAAATTTATAATTATTTATGACACTAACTCTTAACCCACTTTTCAGTAACCCAGCCAGACACAATCAGAAAAAACGAAGCTTAAAAAGTCAAAGCATTATAGTAAGTTGAGCTTGTGGAAGCTAACTTATCGATAATTCTTTCTGGGTTATTATTATTTAAGACGTATTTTTCCGTATTCATTAATATTAGGGCCTGCAATAATTCTTGGTCTAATAAAGATATCAGTCTATTTTTAATTATTTTTAATAGAGAAAATACTCGTTCGCATGCCACTTGGGTGCAAGACAAAGTAATTAAAAACTTATAAGCCATATACAAATTTTAAAAAGTGGATATATGCATATTGTATTATATTAAAATTTTAAAAGTGCAGTGTACGCAACCTACACGTTCATTTGTTTCAGACTTATTTATGCAGAGGTCTGTTTTAAATTTTTTTTAATATTGGGGTATATTAGTGTAAAACTCAATAACTCATTGTTTAATTACACATTATCGATCCCAATCTTTTCTGCAATATCAGAAAATTTGAAGTCGCTTAATAAATCCAAGCTTTTAAAATTTCTGGGGTCAAGGCCTGAAAATTCTTCATGAATTTGTTTGTTGGCTTCAAATATCTGCCTTATACTTTGAATTGCCTGATTACTTACTGATTTAAATACTTCAATTTCAAAATTTTTCATTGGATCGGTTATAACGGAATCTTCAGTAGTTTCGTCTACCATACGTTTCCTTTTTCTTAACCTTTGTTGTGGCAGCTCATGTTCAATTACAATATCTTTGTTTCTAATGGTCTCTATTTGATTGATATAATTTAAAAATGCATTCATCTTTTTAATAATTACATCAAATTTGTCATACATTTCATTTTGCATTGCTTTCGCATTTATTACCAAATGGTATGGATAAAATCGATACCTTCTGTCTGAAGATAATTTGAGGCGGGAGTCACGTATTCAAAAATTTTTATCATGATAAATGATATTAAAAGAGTTTGACATTTGCAGAAATTTTCAAGTAATGACTGCGCCTCGGAGCATGTTTTTGAGTCAAAATCTGTACTTTTAGCCATTTCTAATAAAACAAGTATCAACGTAGAATAAATATCTTTAGAATGGTCGCCAATCGTGCCAAATATAGCTTTACTCTTTGCCCACCATCTAGTTTCTCCAATTTTTTGTAATCTTTTAACATGGGTGTGAGTAGATTTTAACGTTTCCTATAAATGGACTCTTTTATATGACTCCGAAATAAAACATGCTACTCGATTTAACAACCCCAAGTAAGATTTAACTTTTTGATTACATTGAGTGCTATCACAAACAACTAAATTAAGTATATGTGCATAGCACCATGTAAACAGATATTTTGGTGAAAGGTCCTTAATATGGGCTTGGAGTCCATTGTACTGACCTCACATATTAGCTGCGCCGTCGAAGCTACATCCAATTATTTTTGTTTCATCGAGGTCTAAGTTATTTAAAACATTAATTAATTTGGTCTTAAGAGCCAGCCCAGTACTTCTCCACTGGAATAATATCTAACAATCTTTCCTTTACTTTACCCTCACTATCTATATGGCGAACTATAATTGAACATTGTTCAACCACGCTTTTATCCTGGGTTGAATCAATTTGAACACTATAATTTCCAGCTTTTTTAACTTCGTTTGCTACTCCTAATTTAATTTCATTTCCGATGATAGTTATTATTTTGTTTACCGTTGTTTTGCTTAAAAATGTAATTAAATTACCTCGGCCACGGCTGTCTTCTTTTTTTTTCTTGACAATGCGTCCTTAGCTGCCATTTCCACATGATGTTTCAATATATCGTCATATTTTGCCAATAGTAAAACTAGCTACAGGAAGTTTCCTTTTTCTTCTGTATCGTCATCTTTTAGATTATATGCACTCTCATTTTTCCCCCTATAAGCAATTCCTTGTGTTGCAATGAAACAAATTATATCAATTATTTTTAGTAAGCAAAGCCTATTTCTTGTTATTTCTTCTTTCGTTTTATACTATTCAATGTTTTTCCCATGGTTTTGGTTCTTCCTCAACTTCAGTTTTTTCAACAGGTTCTTTACGTTTAAAATTTTCTTTACTGCATTTTTTTCAGATTCATAATCGTCAATTTCAGTTTGTTGGGAAAAAGAAGGTGCACTTTCACTATTTTTAGCAGGTGAGTCATTGCTATTTCTTTCCAAAGTACTAATGCCTGCTTCGCAATTTAGAGTATTTGCATTTGCGCTTTTTTTCAAAAATAACTTTAAATTAGGTTGAGTTGGTGACTCTGCGGCTTGTAAAAGTAATTTTTTTATGTCTTTCATCTCGTTTTTCTGTTCCACTTTTGTCGACTCTCTTTTTGGTATTGCTTCGCACATCATCCTCAGCCATCTAAGAAAAAAGTATTTCTATTTTATTTTAAATAAATATACAATGAAAATAAATTGTTAAGGATTGAGCCCGAATTAAAATGAAAAGAAATCTTGGATTATTCAAAAACATACTTTTTGACTTAAAAGTAACACCGTATATTTTAATGGGGCGTACATCAACAACAAATAATATAATTTCCGAATCTATATTGAAATTGTGGGTAATTACTTATTTTTTGTCAAAATTTTTATATTACTATTAGCAGGATTAGCATATTAATCATACTTACTTTTAATGAAAATAACTGTCTCGAACCTTACTTCGTGGAATCTGCTCATATTAGTGTTTTAAATGAAACTCACGGTTTCTAGTTAATTCCACAATATAATAAAAGTTATTGAAAATTCTAAAAAATTGACAACTGTTTCGATAAATCAATATCATCGTCAGAATGACAGAAGTTACATTTTATTTGATGCCTACCTGATGTTTAGTAGTTATTTTTGTGTAGACCAAGAAGTGACCTAACTAGTGATTGACTTAATATATGTTTATAGAAAAAAGAAGAAGATGTGATATTACAAATATTGAAGCTTAGATATTATTAGCCATATGGTCCAGACTTAATTGACACACTGTATGTAACTTTTTATGCGACAGCCAGTATAATCAACACTAATTTTAAAATGTTTCCTTTCAAGCACCAATAATAGATACATATCTTTCAAATAAATCTGTAAATTTTACACAATAAGAGTTAACTATGACCTCGACTATGACAGAGGTTTGCCCTGGACCCTGTATATGCAAATCTACAATAACACAGACTGGCGGCATATAGTTCAATGATACACAGAGCTTTTTCAGTCCCTATGAACAAATGTAATTTTGATAGAGAGATTAATACAATTAGACAAAAAGCAAGATCCAACGGTTATCCATTAAATATAATAAATAAGCAAATTAGTAAAAAATAAGAAAAAGTGGCATTCCAACTAATATTTCCTAAACAAGCTGATTAAATAAAAACTTATAAAACCATCACATATGCAGGAAGTATTTCTAATAATATTTCAAAGATGCAACGAATACAACAATTTCTTTTAAAACAGAAAGTAACGTTAGTACAAAATTGTTAAATGTTAAAACAAAAATATTACCATAGGGCTAATAATATCTAAGCTTCAATATTTGTAATATCACATCTTCTTCTTTTTTCTATAAACATATATTAAGTCAATCACAAGTTAGGTCACTTCTTGGTCTAGCCAAAAATAACTACTAAGCATCAGGTAGGCATCAAATAAAATGTAACTTCTGTCATTCTGACGATGATATTGATTTATCGAAACAATTGTCAATTTTTTAGAATTTTCAATAACTTCTATTATATTGTGGAATTAACTAGAAACCGTGAGTTTCATTTAAAACACTAATACTTACTTTTAATTTTTATTTAATACACATCGATTTCAATAGGCTTTCTTTTTTGGTCCAAACAGTTCAAACACACAGGAGAAAACAAGAAAGAAGATGCAGGCCTGGCGCCTCGCTTCGCTTTGGCAACAATTAGGAATTAACAGAAACAAATTAAACAATGTTACCTAACGCAGAACGCACAGGACTAAGATACCTGTGTTTGGCGATCTCTATTAAACAAATTGTCTCAGCAGCCTAGGGCATAGACTACGAACTACGTCTAGGCGCACCGATGTAGTCAGATTTCCTAGATTTCGTCGAATTATTGGAAACAACATTTTTATGATGGTGGTTTGATTTATCTCTAGTTCTTGACCGTTGACGTTGGCCCCCAAAAGGGTTTGGTCCCGTCGGCAAATGCCGACTTGCCGACCGGCCAGTCCGACCCTGTATATGGGATAATTTGACAGGTCGCGGTCTTGAGGTTTTTTTTCAAGATTATCTACAATCCACTATTTATATTTTTACTATTTTTGTATTTCGAGGGTCGAAACTACTAAACATTAGCATAAGTGATTTGTTTTGTGATTATATACTAATCAGGATTTTTATACACGTTAAATATTTATAGCAGTTAAGGTCATTCGCGTAATTGTTTGTGGAACTGGTCAAACTCGTCTCATCCAATTATAGTAAAAGTTGATAACTTTGAAATAATTGCTGTCACAAATTAATATCACCTTATTTTGTAACTGGACGATTTTGATTTATGAACTCCAGTGATTGTACATAATGAAAATATCGATGCTATTCTGTACTATTTATAACCTGCTTTGGTACAGCTCATTATTAATAATTTGTGAAAATAGCGGTACTTTAATTAATATCACAACGAATACGCCATTAAACCATTGCCTTGAACTCAGGTAGTAATTTATTACCTGTACATGAACTGTTCTTTTGCGTTGAGATATTGAATTATAGTTATAATGTTTGGTGCGATTGTTCTATAATCTGCATAAATATGGGGTGAATACCAAATTAAATATACAGGGTGTTGTAGAGCACTGCAAAATAAGTTGAGTTAGCTCACTAAAAAATTTCAAGATACAGGACAATGAAAAAAGTTATACACATTTTTCACGATTCTGTCGAAACTACTGGCAACATTGTAATGCAATTTGTGCATCTCTCAGATTAACAAATAAAATAGACGATATGTTTGTTTTGATTTTTTCTTTCCCCAAACATCAAGTCACATTCTAAGCTCACTTCCCACTGCTTTGCCATATTTAGCAAGTTTCTTTAGTTGCAGGAAAAATTAAATTAGAAGTTTGATTGAAAATTTGTTAAAAAGTTATGCAAATAAAAATTTTTTTATTTAGTAAAGGCATATTCTTATATAAATTTTAAACAAGTATTTGGTGTATCCTTAGATACCTTTATGGTTATAATTAAAAGTGGCAACATTGCTCAAAATTTCAGTACATATTTAATGTGTCAATAGTAATCGATTAAGTAGTTTTGTCCTTGCTTAATTACCATATAAAGTGAGATGCAAATATCGTCAGAGTGTGATCGACGATCATTTCGAATACGCCGTAGTATAGTAGTAAATAATGTCAAACGTGGTTTGTATACACGACTAGAGAGTAAACATTTAGTTCTTTCGTTTTGATGTGTTTTTCAAGACTTTTAGTGACAAAATAAACTTTTGAGTTAATTAATTTAATGTATTTGGCGTTTAGTATTGTTGGCCGCAAAAATAAACGTGTTTATGAATGAATAGCCCTCTCTATGTTATTACTCTAAGGTGCATCCCATAGAGGGCGCTAGTTACAGGGTTAGTACCGGGGTTAGTACCGAGGTAAAATTTTCTAGTCCAATTTTTATGTCAACTCGAACATCATTCAATTGTACATCAAATAAGAACCGTTTTCGGAATACTTTGATTTGAAAATATGAAACAATAACTGATGGCGGTATGAAGTATTTTTAAAAAACAAGTATCTACTTACTCAAAACATTATTCTAATGCTGAATTTATTGATTAAACAAAGAAACACAAGAAGAAAATCAAAACAAATTTAACTAAAAACATTAAATATTCAATGAGTAGAAGTAAGTGTTCTAATTTATAAAAGTTTAGGATTTGTCGTAAACCACAAAATGGTTTTCTGTGAGTAATTATGGGAAACTGATATTTATTGATAGTTAGAATAATGTGATTGTTTTTGGTTTTTGATAAATAATTAAATGTTCTTCAAAAATACTTTATACCAGCATCAGTTATCTACCATTTTCAAATCAAAATATTCCGAAAACGGTACATAATATCGAGTTTTACCAAGAGTACCTTTTGGAGTCAAATTGAATGTTTGAGTTCACATAAAATTTGTATTAATAAATGTAAACTCAAAAAAGTTATGTTTAAAAGTACACTCAGTACGAACCCTGTAACTATCTCACTCTATAAGAGGCAGATATAAAAGCAAATGTATGCGATGTATGTATACAATTTTTTCCGATACCCTGTATCTTGAAAACGGATGCCGTCACGTTATTGAGCAAAACCAACTTATTTTGCAGTGTTCAACCTATCCCAGCAACGGGGCAATTTTTAACGAAAGTGACGACTTGGATCCAGAAACATTTTTATTCAAAGACGCGTCTTCCACCTTAATTTTACCAATTTCTGCTATAATGGACGATATTTCCGCTAATATGAAGAACGGTATTTCTGCCAATATGAGGTATTTCTGCCAATATGAAGAACGATATTTCTGCTAATATGGACGAGAAGATTTCTACTACGAATAATTTATTTTTGCCGATATCTTATCAATGAAAAGCGGCATTGCCGCTGATCTCGAAAATAAAATTTCGTGTCGTATATTGAGAATAAAATGACAACGATGGAATAAAATCGAGAATAAGATAACAACGATGGATGAGAAAAGCAGGGAATTAGAGAGAAATCTGGCAGATTTAAGAACACAAGACACGCCAGCAGAAGAAAATAAGATCGAACAAATGAAACCTTGCAAGCCAGAAATACATAGATAGATAGAAGATATTGGTATTTTTGCCGGAGTCAATGCCCCAACGTTCGACGGAAAGACATCGTGGACCAATTATGTAAAACATTTTGAAGTAGCTGCTAGAGTTAATAATTCGTCTGATAAGGAGGAGGTAATGAACTTAATCATCGCATTTCGGAGAGATGCCTTAGATGTGGTCACGAACGTTTAGAACACTTGTACCGATCCCAGCCGAAGAACCGAAGGCAGAAACGTGACGAAACCCTTCACGAGTGTGAAGTGGATATTGCCCGACTAGTTCGATTAGCTTATCCATCTACACCAGAGAACATGATGGGATGTTTGGGCATCCAGGTCTTTATTGATGGCTTACGTGACCCCGATATGCAGAGGACGCTTCGTTTAGCCCATTTAAAAAAATTGGTAGATGAATGGACAGCTGCTCCTGAAAATGAAGGCTTCGAAATTTAACAAAGTTAGGACCATTCAAGAAGAATGTGACGAAGGCAGACTTGACCAGATCGTCAACTGGATAAAATGTATGATGGACAAGAAGCTAAAGAAGATCAGATGCTGTAATTATGGCGCAGTTCGTGTAAGTGCCCCCGGAATGCCAACCAAGAACCTCAGTCACAGGGAAACTAGAACGGGTCGGCTACGATGGGACAGCACCGATCCAGGATCGTTCCAAAAACCCTCTCAGATGTCGCAACGATAGTGTACATGTGGTTGGCGAAGTTATTGGCAAGAAATATACTCTGCTGGTAGAGATTTGAACAACTGAAATCATTATACGGCCAGAAATAAACTCCAAGAAAAAACTCCCACCAACGTGATTTCGACTGCAGACCGTCACAGGTGAGAGTTCCAACATTCACGGAGATACATAAATCCAGTTCGGAATTGGTGCAGAAAACTTCACGCATAAGGTAATCGATGCTAACATCGAAGAAGACGTGATTCAGGGAATGGGCGTAATGAATATACGTGGTTTCCAGTTGGACT
Source organism: Galeruca laticollis (assembly GCA_963921935.1). Taxonomy (NCBI): domain Eukaryota; kingdom Metazoa; phylum Arthropoda; class Insecta; order Coleoptera; family Chrysomelidae; genus Galeruca; species Galeruca laticollis. The sequence goes on from OY998183.1 coordinate 86,155,032, forward strand.
TTAGAAACAGAACCATTATAGTAGGTTCTGAAGAGGTATTCCTTCACCCATATGAAGACAGCACGGTGTTGGCAGTTGTACACGAAGATACCGTTCTACCTGCATGAAGTAAAACCACTATAGTAACGCGGCTACGTGGAATAATGGAAGAAAGTACAGCGGTTATAATGGAGCTATGGAATCACGACGAAGAGGTTGGCAAAGGAGTACTAATTGGGAAAGGATTCGTTACGTCGACGACAATTACCATCAAGAAGGAAACCAAAAGTGGATCCTGCGTATTAGTGACGTCCATAGTTCGTCAAACAACGACAACTGACAATTCTAATGCCAGATTCGAACAGATGTTATCAGTAGCTGGTTAATTCTTGAATCTAGCTGAGAAAAGGAAAATGGGAGAATTTCTCTTGCAGTATAGAGACTTATTCGTAGCAAAAGCTGGGAAGACTGGTAGAACACCAGCTGTCAAACAACGTTACTGGTGATGCCAAGCAATCAGCTCGAAGACTACCACGAGCGACGAGAGAGGGAGCTGAAAGAATAATTCGAGAGATGGAAGAAGGGAAAGTGATAGAACCATCTACCAGTCCATAAGTGTCTCCAGTAGTGTTCGTCTAGGAAAAAAATAGAACTACGAGATTCTGCATGGACTATCGCCAGCTAAGCAACGTGACGAACAAATACAGCTATTCTCTGCCTCGAATTGACGATACGCTAGATACTTTAGCCGGCAGCAAAGTGTTTTCACCTTGGACCTGAAGTCTGGTTATTGGTAAGAAGAAATGGACCCAGAAGACAGATAGAATACCGCTTTTAGCAGCGGATCTGGATTATCGCAGCCGGGCTCTGTGATGTGCCCCCGACCTTTGAAAGACTCATGGAAAATGTCTTGAGAGGGTTATATTGGAAGACATGCTTGGTCTATTTGGACAACATCGTAGTACTGGGGAGGACAGTAGACGTCTACAACAGTGTGAAATTTCGTAACAGTACAATAGTATGGGAAGATGTAGAATTAGATAATGAGTTCGCAAAGGTTCCGCCTACCATAAAACTCTTTAACGTTAAGAAACAGCCTTTTCCGGAAACTATGACATATCAGTATGAATACCAATGCAAATCATTAAAAAACTAGTCATTCAAATACTAGTAGGGCACTGAATCATGAACAACAACTGGATGTCAAAGGAATAGATTACTAGTAACCGAAATGAGAGTCCTCTGTAAAATTGGGAATAGAACCCAATTACATCATATACGAAATAAAACATATCAAACGCAGAGCTCGTATGTAAAAGAAAATCTCCCAAGATAGTTCGAACATGTGGATAAGATTTATAGGAAAATTATTATAAGAAAAATATTAATATTCGAAGCCAGAACAATTAGGGATGAAAAAAAGGTGAGCGAAGGAAAACATATATGGATAATATTAATAAAGCGGTAGAACAAAAAGGAAATAAGTTATATCAAACACGTGAATGGAAAAAAGGAAAAATTCGGGAAAAAAGCGCAGCTGAACTTCATGTCTCACGTCTATAAGGGAAGGAGGAGATAAAGATTCAATAAGAAATGTGATGGAAGATTTGTCTTGTTTCAGTTAGTCAACAAGATCTTCAACTAAACTAAAGTAAAGTCTGAGAGAGATAGTCGCTGAAATATATGTGCTTTACGAATCAATTCATGTAATTTTAAACAATTGTTTGGACACCTTCTTTATTCATTTTTGACGAAAAATTCAATAAACACTAGTGAATAACCACTGTGTTTTCCTGAAATGGTTGTGATCAACTTTTTCTTCTTTCCGTAACTCATGTTACCACTTTCAGGGAACTCTATCAGTCGATTAACGTAACGTGCTATTTTGAAAAATACTACAAAAAATTTGGATGAATATTCTATATTCTGTTTGTAATTGACCGATTTAGTATTAGATAGAATGGAGTTTTCACCAATTCAATTGGGTATATAGAATTCCTTGTATATTTTTATGAGTTTGACCGTTGTTGACTTATCGTTGCAAGGTGACATACCTACTACCTTACTTTTACATATTCCTGGATCGTTTGTTAGCGTCGAAACTTCCAATTACTTTTCAATGAGCTTCGTATTGAAAGGTTGATGTTCACACATAGACTCACACCAAGATGGTCAATGACTCATCAGATTATGATATCATAAATATTCAGAAAAGATAGATAATCATACATTTATATTTCCACAAATGACAACGTTTCAATTTCCACGGTATATACTCGTAGATAGACCGGTTCTGTTTTTATTTTAGATACATGTGGATTGTAATGTCCTTGCATTTACGGCCAACTGGTTGGTAATTACCGTTGTTAGGAAGATACTTGATTCCTAGTTATCGCATACTCGAACCATAAAAGAATAAGTATTTTCTAGTTGCTTTAGTTTTTTATGGACGCAATGAACGCGATTCGAAGAATAGCGGACGTATTAGCCTTTTTTTTTCAAGATACGTGTTTCTATAAATGTCTCTCCGAATGATTTTCAATTTACTTTAGAATGGTATTTTTACATAAGCTGTGTGTTTTCGTGATTTTCTTTGACCTGTAAAAAATAATGATATTCCCGGATTAATGTACTAAAGACAAAAAACGCATTGCCAGTAAAACAGTACCAATATTCTTGTTCAAACGTCGCGTCGACCGATTTCCGTTAAGGAAAATCCTGCCTCATGTTGGCCAATAATTCAACCCTTCTCAAAGTCGCTCAAATGACGATAATAACGTTATCTTAATGTCTGTCAAGCTAGCATACCCATGTCACTTCGACCAAATACGACCTGCCATGAAATGAATTACTAATTTATCGCTATTTTATTATGTCAAAATAATTTTTATTGTTCCAGCCCCTTTCGAGAAATAAAGGCTATGCCAGCTTGAACCGTAAGCTAGCATAGCCATAGCCCGAAAAGGAAGGGGTTACATGGGACTACTCGGAGGCATATTTTATTGCTCATTAATTGCCGTAAGGTGTCATTTAGATAAATTGGCGAATCTGACCCTTTCAACCTCTAGTGACACTTGCATCCCCATAAAAACTTCTGCTAATTTATTGCTCAATTTCTACACGAAAAACAATTCTTTGCACCAACCCCTTTCAGGAAACAATGGTTCAGCCAGCTGTAATCGCAACTTGGCAAAGCTATGATCACATCTCGGCGAGGAAAAGTGTTAAGGGGATCTACCCAGTGGCATATTTTATTAGAGTCATCAATGCAAATCCCTCAATAATCAGCCTTTAGCCAGGTTATTGTTGAACGCTGAAATAGGGTTTCACATAATAGTATATTACACAACTAGTGTAGAAGGTGATACATTTCACACGAGTGAGAATGTTGTTGAACGTGGCGATAACCGATTGAAAAAATCTCACGAGTGTAGGAAAGTCGCTTTATTACTAGTTGTGTACACTATTTTTACTACGAACTCAATAAATTTTCTTCGAGATTTGTATTAAATTTTGTAATTATTACTCTTTATTTTCTGCACGTTTGTGGGAAATATTTACCACACGTGTGTGTAAAATATTTTGATGTCAACATTACTTTCCACACATGTGCGAATAAGGTTTTTTCCTCACATGTATGGAAATATGCGCACGTGTGAAATTTAGTAGTTTATAAACAACCAAAGAGTGCGAATTTTATTATTTTCGGGTGGTGTGGTTGTAGAAAGAGAATATTACCTTCTTAAAACAAAAACTACTTATTACTACTTCTTAAAAATTATAATTCGTAAATACATTGATATATTAATTTGATTTTTCCTACATTTTCAGGATTTCCAGCAAGATCGGTTTCAGAAGCTACTTGTGGAATATATGGTGAAAAAGTACCTACCGTTCAATTATTTCGAGGACGAAATAAGTTTATAAGTACTTAAATCCTAACGCAGTTTTGCCTGGTAGGAATAAAATGAATTCTTTGGCAATGGAAACGTTCGGGACAGCATAGAATACCCTCAAAAGTTTACTAAAGAAATATAAATCAAAAATCTCATTCACAATAGAGGGTTCATCATCTTTTAGTATGAAAGGATACTATGGAAGTACTGCTCATTTCATTGATAATAATTGGAAACTGCATGCCATCTTTTTGGATTTTGTTTCGGCGCATGGACAACATACTGGCAGATGGATAGCAAAACTTTTTGCTGATATATTGGAATTCTACGATTTAACAAATTCTGTGCAAGGAATTAAAACCGATAATACAAACAGCAATTTCACATTTATGAATGAGCTTACAGGCTTTATTTCTAACATACTGGCAGATGGATGGCAAAACTTTTTGCTGATACATTGGAATTCTACGATTTAACAAATTCTGTGCAAGGAATTAAAACCGATAATACAAACGGCAATTTCACATTTATGAATGAGCTTACAGGCTTTATTTCTGACATTGACCCTAAAAATAGTCACCTCGTACTTCGTATGTTTTGCGCGTATTTTAAATTTGGGGGCAAGATATTTTATAAAAATACTAGATTCGAATTCTAAGTTTCAAGAGACAGAGACAGATGCTACACTATCGGATAGTGATGAAATAACTAGAGATCTAAATTCGCTATGCCCAATAAAAAAATCATTGTCTTGGACAGAAGTTAAAAAATTCTGAAAATCTGCGCAACGATTTCGAAATTTTTTGCACTACTCTGAATTTAACAATGGCTATGCTAAAAGTAGATGTCATAACAAGATGGAATTCAACTTTGGATATGCTGCGATGGGGCCTCAATATGAAAAAGTCTATAAACATTTTTTGTGATAACACAGAAAATATGAAAACTTTGAAGCCCACAGATACGGAGTGGTCGATGATAAATCGAGTTTGTAAATATCTCAACAGTTTCAAGACAATTTTCGAAACATTAGAGGGAGAAACAAAGCGCACACTTCGGATGGTGACAGTTGGTATAAATATGCTCCTGGATAAGCTAAAACAATGGGCTATTGAACTCGATAATGAACCAGTAGAAATGAAACTGAGGAAAAATTCATTTACAGTATTCAAGCGGCTAAATATAAAATCACCAAAGAATCAACTGGATGTACTGTGTTGTATTAATCTTAGATCCCCGGCATAAAGTGGAAACATTCTCCAATACAAGTTGGTGAAAAGACTTCGAAAAGGGAGCAGTCAAACACCTTGAAGACATTTTTGAAAGAAAATATTTTCAGCCAGGTCTACAGAGCACAACACTATCATAAGGATAAATACCGTAAGTTTGACATCGACGTCCAAAGTTAATTCAAGAAATCTCCTGTGAATCGAGCAAATGAAATAGCTTGGCATTATGAAACAGACAAATTCCTGTCTGAACAACGTGCTAACAGTTCTAAAAATATATTAGAATGGTGGAAGAGGCACTAACACATTTTTGCAAACTTGGCCAAAATGGCCAAATATTTCTTATCAACGCCAGCATCTTCAGCTCCTGTTGGAAGACAGTTCTCCAGAGCTGCTCTGACTGTTACAAGAACCCGCAATAGATTAGGCGACAAATCAAACAGTGCTTGGAGGTTTCTCAATATTAAGAAACGATTTTTTTCAATATTTTGCATTTTGTTATGATTTATAGCGATTTGATTTGTGTTTCCTTTTTAAAATAGTTTATATTTTAGGTTCTTTTATACAATAAGTTTCATAAATAAAAGTTTTTCGTAACGTTCATTCTCATTATTTTCATCGTTTTTAAAACTGCTAAAAATCAAGTAGCTTGATAGAAGTATTTGATTTTTCAAATACTTGATAAATAAATACTTGACATGACTTGACATTAAAAACTACTGCTTGACTTTAACTTGATTTCAAGTAGATTGATTATGAAGTCAAGCCGTGAATCTCTGCATTTTATTGCTAATTAATTGCTAATTTTCGACATCCAGTACATTGGAGAATTTATTGCTAATTTACTGCTGAAATTCAACGCAAAAATCAATTTTTTGCACCAATCCCTTCAGAGAAACAATGATTCTGCCAGTTTGAACCCGTAACTTGGCTTACCCGTCACCCGTGACCATATCTCGGCGAAGAAAAACGTTACGGGGATCTATCCAGCGGCATATTTTATTGCTAATTAATTGCTTCAACCCCTGGTGACATATGCATCCCCATAAAAACATCAAAATCTCCAATGTATTGGATATCGGAAATATCAATTTAAAAGATTTTATAGGGATGCAAGTGTCATCAAGGGTTGAAGGGATCGGTTTTACAAATTTATCTCCATGGTACCTTACAGCAATTAATTAGCAATAGAATATGCCGCCGAGTACTCCCGTGAAACCCTCTTCTTTTCCTGGCTTTGGCAATGGCTATGTTAGCTTGAGGTACAAGCTGGCATGGCCATTATTACTCGATATGGGTTGGAGCAATAAATTTTCTTTTGACGTAATAAAATAGCAATTAATTTGTAACGTTTTTATTTTTCTTACGTTTTGTCATACTATATCAAGTAATTATTTTCGAATAATCCCTATCTCAGTACAGCCCTAGCGTAAGATATTTTCGCCGAAAGTTAGAATATAGATCCGTATGACCAATAAACATTAAAAATTAAGAAACAACAAGAGCGCCGTTCGCATACCTTTTAACAGTTTATCGCCACTACCGTTCCGAATAATAGTATTTTGCTAGGCCATCCTTGTTCCATTCAAGAAAACTTTGTACAGAACAGTTAAAACGGTCGCAAATTATAGGGTAGGTCACATTTGGGCGAAGTGACATGGCTATGCTAGCTTGACAGACATGGTATCTTAGAGCTATTGGCATGTGATTAGGTGACTTTCAAACACGAAACAACAACAACGAAATTTAACTAATCACAATTAAGAGAATCTGGAGAACCTATTTATTTCAGAATATCTTCAAAAAACGGTATTTACCTTACCTGGTTTTACTTCAAAATGCAATCCCAAATTCAGCCCAAATCTTATGATGAAATAATTCGAAGAAATTGATAAATACGCGGTTTTTTAATCGTTCAGTATATATTCACGTTTATTCATGGAAATACGTTATTTGAATACATTTGAGTTTGACATTATTCGCTCCATGCGTGGCTGCAGCGCCATAGTACGTGTACTAAAGAACGATGAAACACAGCATTTTAATCGGCTCGTTTCATGAATTTTAATGAATATGTAACAAGATATATTGGGTCTGAACTGAGTATTTGCAACTAATAACGCCACTCTAAGATTTCAAATAAAAATGAAATATTGAAATTTGAATTCTTGTGGTAGGCTAGAGCCAACGGCAAGAAAGATATTTTGCGCTGTTGTCACGAGGGACTAGTTACCTTTTTTTTCTTTAACACCCGTTAAAGAAAAACGCAAAGTACTGTCATAACGGACTCTTTCAAATAATGTTTCCTAATCGGGTGCCCCTTATTAAAAAAGATAACTCTCGCGTAGTCAAAGAAATTTGGAAATATACACTCATAGACAACCTTATCGAATATTTTGAATTTTTCATAATTTCTTGTTGAAAAAATAAATTCTGATGAATCAAGTCATTTAAATACTATCATTTACGAGAAACTGTTTATTTTAAAATATTTCAGTGAACAATCTTAAGTTTTAATCAGAAGAAAATCGTGAAAAAAAAATGAATGCTAAATGTTATGAAAATTAAGGATATTTGCATCATATTTAAATACTAATTGGAAGACAATTACAAGTCTTTTGATTAAAACTAGAGAACAGTAACGAGTATTCCCCCCCACCCGAGCTCTAATTACTGCTTCCATTTTTCTCGGCATGCTGCTGGTTCTGGATAAATTGTTGAGGAATTGCATTTCACTCTTCTTGTGCAACAATCCGAAGTTGGTCTATTGCACTTGGAACTGGATTTATTCGTCGTATGCGGCGTTTAAATAGTCCCATGTATGTTCTATTGGATTTAAGTCGGGAATATATGGTGGCCAATCTAATCTTTGAATTTGGACCGCATCAAGGTAATTAGTCACTACGTCAGCTGCATGCGGTCGAGCATTATCGTGCATTAATATGAATTCTTCATATCCAATATAGCCGACATAAGGCAAAACATGATCTTACAGGATGTTTTCAATATACAAGTCACTTGTCGTTCGTCCAATCACTTCCACGAGTTCGGTGCGTCTCTCCCAAGAAATACCGCCCCAGAGCATTATACCACCACCGCCAAAACTAACGGTCTCTATGAGATTGCAGGCAGCATATCGTTCTCCAACTCTTCTGTAGACGTGGTTTCGTCCATCTGGTTTCCATAACTAAATTCCAGTCTCATAAAGAGAACATTTTTACAATTCTCGATATCCCAATGAATATGTCTTCTAGTAAATTCTAATCGTCGGGTTTTGTGATTTTGGAGAAGACGTGAAACTATGGCGGGCCGTCTTGGCTTTAAACCTGCTTCTTTCAATCTTCGCCTAACTGTTTTTGAACTTACATTAATTAGTCTTACATTTAGTAAGTCATTTTTGAGATGCGTCGATGTCAATGTGCGATTTCATGTAGAATTAAGTATCAAAAATGGATAATCAGTTGCTGTTGTATATCTCTTGCGCCCTTGACTAGGTCTACGTACGGAATTTCCAGTCTCTTCATAACGTTCTAAAATATTCGATACTGTAGATTGACCTGTTCTGAGACGTCGTGCGATATCCTTTTGTTTATATCCTTCGTTATATAGAGTTACAATTTGCACCGTTTCTAACTGGTGACATACTGATGTTTTCAATAGCAACAAACACAAACACTATTTTCTATTACTTAGTTAATTACACTACAGTAACGTAATTCCAAGCCTAATTCACTGTAATTCATAAAATATGTAATTAATTGTTTTTGATAAAATGCACAAGAGACAATAATATGCGCCAATAATGTCAAGTAAACGTCAAAATATGTTAAATCAAATGAGTAATCAGCTGACTAGATAACTAATATCAGCGCATGTAAGTTTACGACGATTATTTAGATTTATTTTGAAATAATAATGATTACAAAAAATATTCGATAATTTTGTCCATAAATTTCTATTTCAACACATTCGCGGACACCCCTGAAATGGAGGATGGACAAGAACACGCACAGCAATATTTCTTGATCTGGTGGTGATAAGAAAGAAATTTATATAGCTATGGATTCGTGAATGCATCAGTAATGCTTCTGTGACAGAAAAAAATGGGACTGTTATGACAGTCCATGTGCACTCACATAGACAAAAGGGAAGTTGTGGTCTAGCAACTGCTATAGCAGTCAGCTCCTTTTGCAGCTGTTGCTCCGATTCAAACCGAATATGAATTAGAGGGTGCAAGGACTGCAATAGCGAACGGTACAATCATAAACTGCACTTAAAAATGAACATATTTAATCATGAATGAGTACTGCTATTGAACAAAAAAAACAACAATTTGGTTTATCAAGAATAAAATGAGAATTTGTATTGAACAGGAACACAAATACATTTATTCTTTATGCCATGCCTCGAAACATTTGCCTGGACAAAGAGGTACTTTGCTACGACATCTCCATGAAGTAGCCTTCTGCAGCGTATTCTTTCTACACTGAACACATCTCAGAAAATATGTTTTCCTTTTGAAATTGGGTGGGTGTGGAATGTTTTCTTGAATCATATGATTGCGCCTTTCTACTGGTGGTGGAAAGAAATGTCTCCTAGGTGGTTTAGCATAACTTCTGCCGTTTTTTTCATCCTGTGGTACACCAATCAGAGATCTTATCAGAGAATCTCGAAATTTTATTAAATCAAGTTTTTTATCGACTTTTTGTTCATAGATATAGAAAGAATTCCATACAGGTATATCAAGTAGATGGAACATGACTTTTTTATACCATCTCATAGTCTCTCGTGGACTGGAATAATAGGCGATCATCTGATCACAGCGATCAACACCAGACGTATATTTATTATATTCTGAAATCTGCAATGGTTTTATTCTCTCTTTTCCATACCGATTCGACACAGTCACCAAATCAGGATGGTAACCTGTGGTGATAGAATAGACGTCTCGCTTGTCTTTCCATTTGGATATATAAATATTATTCTGACGTTTCCAAATATGTTGCTCCCTTTTCAATTTCTCCCTGACCATTTTTTCACATACTCCTTTCCTATTCGGCCTCAATGTACCTGTTGAATGAGTCTTTCTACTGAGTAACGTGTTGGACATTCCTATACTATTATAGAAATTATCCATAAATAGATGATGGCCTTTATCCAAGTATGGTTGCATGAGTCTCAAAACCAAATCTTCCAATTTTGATTTGCTAGGATTTTCATTAATCATTTGTTTTCCCTTATATATCTCAATATTCAAGACATATCCATCAGGGGTACATAATGTATACCATACTTGGCTTTTTTCCCTTTGATATATTGTCTGAACCGCAAACGTCCTCTAAACAATAAGAGAGACTCATCCAGAGAAAGTTGCTCATATGGATACATAGCAGATTGGCTATTGCCCAGTATAATTCTCATCAAAGGGGTTATCTTTCTAAGAGCGTCACCACTACCTGTGAGAAATTCACATAAGTACGTTCTGAGAATTTCTTCGAAGCTGCGACCAGACATTTTACCGCTGAAAATGGGATGATAGCATAGTGGGTCGAGGGTGAACATTTTCCGTAATGTAAGAAATTTAGTTTGTCCCCCTAGAAGGCACAGACCTATAAAGATTCTCAATTCATTTAAGTCCAGGTCGTGGAAAATCTTATTTCTGCTACCACGATGCTTAGGACGGTTTTTCGATACAAGATCATTACCATATCTGTTAGTGCTAATATCAACTATTCAACTTGTGAAGACCATATTTTAGAGAACACGTCCATTGGTATGGATGTTACAGGGATATCCACCTTTATGCCACTTTCGTTTTGATTGAATGAAAAATTCGGTATCTCGATATTATTTCTAGCCCACTCAGCTCCCTCTACTTCATCAAGTCCATTGTTTTCCAAAGTAACTTGTGACGCGTTTTCCTCCCCTACAAGAGAGGCGAAGACTGCGCGCTGCACTGCGCGTGGAACGCCTCGGAAACGTCACTCCTGACACCTTTGAAACCTTACACTTTCTCGGGCGCCAGATTTTTAACGTGGTTGTCTCCACGGCCCCTCGACTTCCCTCGTCGAGAGTTCCAGGTAGTCTCAGATGGAGGTACGGTAAATTCCAGGGGTCTATTGTCGTCAAAATTCGGGATATTCCTAAATATATAAAACAAATGTTCTCGCTAGTCCTGAAATAACTGTTATTATCCTGATCCACACTACGGAGAAGCTAAAATTCGTGCTGCCAAACAACTACGCTACCATAAGGAAATACTAGTCTATAATAGGTCAATAAAACACAACACCGGTTTATTTCAGTTTTATTACATTAATACCTTCTAAGTTGTTATATACATACAAAATAAACAATACTCAAAAGCACATATGTATTATTAGCGACGAAGCGAGCAGGACATAAGCGAGAGTGGTTTGTAATTATAAAATAGCGTTCATGCAAATAAAAGAAGCGGTAAAAAAGGCAAGCAAAACTATGTTAAGCTTGGTGGTTTTTTTATTCATGTATTTGATAGACCCTTATGTAACGAACGGGTCCGGTGCTACTAAAAAAAACTATCCAATCGGGAAAACAATACTATAGATCGGGGACTCTATATCTACTCGTCAGACATTTCCCTAAGCTTTTAACAAAATCAAGAAGGGTATCAAAAGGGCGGAACTAATATCACGAAATCCCACTAAAAGAAAATTCGGGGAAGGTAATGAAAACGGAAGGCAATTCTAGAGTTAACCAGATTTAAATATAAACCAAATTTGTGTTAAAGAACGGGCGACTATCAACCAAATTCAAAGAAATGAAACTCGGAAAAGTATTGCAATTGGGAACTCAAGATTTAAAATATCCGGGAGCCCTAGCTTGGGTATGCCTGGCGCAGACGGATATTTCAATCAGGAATTTTTCCTTGCAAAATAGAAGAATAAAATATTCGAAACGGGACTAATATAAGCCAAATTCGTGTCAAAACACGGGGCGAATATCAACTAAATTCACACAAAAGGAGACTCGGAAAAAGTATTGCAGTTGGGAACTCAAGATTTAAAATATCCGGGAGCCCTAGCTTGGGTATGCCTGGCGCAGACGGATATTTCAATCAGGAATTTTCCTTGCAAAATAGAAGAATAAAATATTCGAAACGGAACTAATATAAGCCAAATTCGTGTCAAAACACGGGGCGAATATCAACTAAATTCACCAAAAAGGAGACTCGGAAAAAGTATTGCAGTTGGAACTCAAGATTTAAAATATCCAGGAGCCCTAGCTTGGGTATGCCTGGCGCAGACGGATATTTCAATCAGGAATTTTCCTTGCAGGATAGAAGAATAAAATATTCGAAACGGGACTAATATAAACCAAATTCGTGTTAAAACACGGGGCGGATATCAACTAAATTCACAAAAGGAGACTCGGAAAAAGTATTGCAATTGGGAACTCAAGATTTAAAATATCCGGGAGCCCTAGCTTGGGTATGCCTGGCGCAGACGGATATTTCAATCAGGAATTTTCCTTGCAAAATAGAAGAATAAAATATTCGAAACGGGACTAATATAAACCAAATTCGTGTTAAAACACGGGGCGGATATCAACTAAATTCACAAAAGGAGACTCGGAAGAAGTATTGCAATTGGGAACTCAAGATTTAAAATATCCGGGAGCCCTAGCTTGGGTATGCCTGGCGCAGACGGATATTTCAATCAGGAATTTTCCTTGCAAAATAGAAGAATAATATATTCGAAACGGAACTAATATAAGCCAAATTCGTGTCAAAACACGGGGCGAATATCAACTAAATTCACAAAAAGGAGACTCGGAAAAAGTATTGCAGTTGGGAACTCAAGATTTAAAATATCCGGGAGCCCTAGCTTGGGTATGCCTGGCGCAGACGGATATTTCAATCAGGAATTTTCCTTGCAAAATAGAAGAATAATATATTCGAAACGGAACTAATATAAGCCAAATTCGTGTCAAAACACGGGGCGAATATCAACTAAATTCACAAAAAGGAGACTCGGAAAAAGTATTGCAGTTGGGAACTCAAGATTTAAAATATCCGGGAGCCCTAGCTTGGGTATGCCTGGCGCAGACGGATATTTCAATCAGGAATTTTCCTTGCAAAATAGAAGAATAAAATATTCGAAACGGGACTAGAATAACCCAAATTCGTGTCAAAACACGGGGCGAATATCAACTAAATTCACCAAAAAGGAGACTCGGAAAAAGTATTGCAGTTGGGAACTCAAGATTTAAAATATCCGGGAGCCCTAGCTTGGGTATGCCTGGCGCAGACGGATATTTCAATCAGGAGTTTTCCTTGCAAAATAGAAGAATAAAATACTAATATTAAGAAAACTACGAAAAAGTAAAATCGGAAAAAGTATTAAATCAGATACGATATATAAATGGTTTACCACACTCTAATGTACTAGATATATCAACGTATTTTAAAATGAAAGTCAACAATCTAAATGTTTTAAATTATCATTGAAAAGACCACATATTTTCGGAATTATTATTGTTTAAAGTTCTTACCTTCACAGTAATAAGTTATCACTGAAATTTTTTTCCCAACGAAAAAAAACTCAAAAGTAAATCGGCAAAAGAAAAGTTAAAATAATTTACAGCGGACGATGAATAAGTTACACTTCTGGCTCGGTCGGCTGGCACTTCGATACTCTCTCTATTTTTAAAAATAATATCAGCCGTCTAACCTCACGGTTCCACCTCCCTCTCGACCTGCGCGCTTCTATCCATATCTACCTTGTTGCAGTGGGGCGACCAGTACCTTCAAATGTTGAATTTTAAAATTGAAGTAAATACTTTACTCCCGAAAAAAATTGATCCCTCCATCGCAACTAGGAAGAAAATAAAAATATCGGAATTTGGATAAATATTAAACTATTATAACATTTGGTTCTACCCCGAAACCAGGGGATAAAATAAAATAAAATGTTCACGAAGATTTACAATACTTTACCCTAATTATAAGTCAATATACAAATGATTAGATACACTCGTCGACATAAATTGTAAAATGAAAATATATTCGGCTCATAAAATATTAAATGAATTATAAATAAAGAAACGAATATGTGACGGGTGATACATAATATCAATTAAATATATACAATGAAATAATTTAAATTAAATATATATTCGGTGACATAAACCATCAAATGAAAGTATAACAAAGTAACGAATATGCAATGAGTGATACATAATGAAAAATGAATATATACTCGGTGACATAAACTATCAAATAATTTAACTCAAATATATACTCGGTGACATAAACCATCAAATGAAAATATAACAAAGAAACGAATACGTGACGGGTGATATGTAATATAAAACAATTATACTCAGCGGGAGAAAACTAAAAATGAAATTACACTCGGCGCATAAACTTTAACATGATTAGGTACAAAGAAACGAATATGTGACGGTTGGTACATAATATAAATTAAATATATATACTCGGCGACATAATCTAAAAATGAAATTACACTCGGCGCATAAACTTTAACATGATTAGGTACAAAGAAACGAATATATGACGGTTGATGCATAATATAAATCAAATATATACTCGGCGACATAAACCAAAAATGAAATTACACTCGGCGCATCAACTTTAGCATGCCAGTAACGAACACTTCGTTACATCCCCCCCTTACTTCGGTAAAAAAAATTAAAGGACGCGAGCACCGCTCGCGGGCTTTACATTTTTTTCAAACAATCTATCAAAGCTACAATTTCTTACTCTAAAGTCTTTGTTCCATGATCCGGGCTTGTCTTCCACGGTGCGAACTATTGTGGCCTGGTTTTCTTTAGTCGGTAGCCCCTGCTACGGACGTTGAAGCAAGGCCTAAATCCTCGGGCTCTGGTGTATCGGCGCAGACGGGAACATCTCTCCTGTAGGCGGAATTAATCATTCAACGGTTTTAAATCCTTAATGTGGATTCGGTTATGTCGCTTGCCGGTTTCGTCTCTTAAGTCATACACTACCGGGGAGACGACTCGGACCACTTCGTAGGGCCCAGAGTATTTTGGAGCTAATTTCGCGGCGACATGATCAACGGCTGAAGACAAAGTATACTCTCTTTTCATAACCTTTTCCCCCAGCTTGCATTTCCAGTCACGACGGCGTAGATTATAATAATGGCTTTGACTGGTAAATGCTCTGGACAGATTTAAACGTACGAGGTCAAAACACTCTTGCAATTGATCCAGCCTCGTGCGGTGCGGTATTGTATCTTCCTCCTTAGGATTTTCGGTTACGGTACCTTCTTTCGTAGTGCTCTCCGGGTTGTCTTCAGTTTCCCTCCTAAGGGATTTCGGAATGTCGGGGTCTCGTCCGAAATTCAAAAAGGCCGGCGAAAACCCAGTCGAATCGTGTTTGGAGTTGTTCATCGCAAACTTCAAGTCGGCTAGTCTGATATCCCAATCTCGGTGATCTTGCTCGCAATATTGCGCAATCATCGTCTTCAAAGTGCGATTGGCTCTCTCTACCGGGTTAGCTTGCGGCGTGTACGGGGGTGTGAAGCGGTGTCGGATTCCTAATTCTTTCAACATATTCTTAAACAACGTACTAGTATACTGGGATCCGTTATCGGTTAAAACGGTACGGGGACATCCAAATACGGTCAGTATCTCTTCGTGAAATGCGGTACCGATACTACTGGCAGTGGCACTCCTCAATGGTTTGCACTGTACCCACTTGGTAAATCGGTCCTGGAAAATTACAATATAGCAGTTCCCCTTCTTGCTCCTCGGCAATGGTCCAATGATATCGGAACTAACAGTGTCCCAAGGTCGTTGATTTGGAGATGGCTGCATTTTTCCAGGAGGCTTTTGTTGGGATGGTTTGTACTTCTGGCATTGTGAACATCTGCGAACGTACTTGGTGATGTCTCGGAACATTCCCGGCCAATAGTAAGATCTGGCTATACGAGTAATGGTCTTGGCGATTCCCAGATGTCCAGCATGAGGGGCATCATGGTTTTCTTCGAGAACTCGGGTTCGGTCGGATTTCGCTATGCATAGTTTCCATGGATCACTAATCTCTGGTTCTCTTAAGTCATTTATATCCCAAAAATGACGGTACAAACGGCCTTCTTTGATGCAGTAGTCAGGGAACTTTTCTGGATCCTTCAGGACTTCTTCCTTCTTGTTACGGTACCATGAACATTCGGCGGTTACCTCGGTCACACAAAGTATCGATGGTGGATTGGTTTCTGCTGTCATTGGTAGCGGATTTCTGGACAACGCGTCAGCCACGCGATTTAGAGCACCTTTACGGTATTGTATCTCGAAATCATATTGCTGCAGAAAAATACTCCATCGGGCTAAACGTCCGGACGGACTCACTATGGAATGCAGCCATCTAAGAGATTGATGATCGGTAACAACCGTGAAATGGTAGCCCTCTAAATAAGGACGCATCTTTTCAATTCCCCAAACAATGGCAAGACATTCTTTCTCAGTGACGGAGTAATTCTTCTCGGCAGGACTTAGCGTGCGACTTGCATATGCTACCACATGTTCCTGGCCACTCTTCTGTTGGGTAAGGGCTATTCCCAAACCATATTCGGAGGCGTCGGTCTGTAGGGTGAACGGTACGGAGAAATCAGGACAACTTAAAACAGGGGATTCTGACAGACATGTTTTAATCTCAGCAAAGGCAGCTTCTTGCTCTTCCGCCCACTTCCATCGCTGGGATTTGCGGAGTAATTTCGTTAACGGGGCCACCTTTTGTGAAAACGATGGCACAAATCTCCTATACCAGGATGCGACTCCCAAAAATCTTCGTAACTCTCGGATATTTCTCGGCGCTGCAAATTTAATTATGCTCTCGACTTTCTCTGGATCGGTACGGATTCCATCTCCAGTGACTACATGGCCTAAATATTTCATGGACGGTAAACAGAAGTGGCATTTCTCCGGATTCAGTTTCAACCGTGCTCCTCGCAATCGACAGAACACCTCAGACAGATTTTCCAAATGCTGTTCGAACGTTTCCCCTAGAACTATGATGTCATCCAGATAGGCAAAGGCGTACGGATCTAAATCTGGGCCTATTAGTCTGTCAACCAATCTCTGGAAAGTGGCAGGTGCGGAATGTAAACCAAATGGAAGGACCGTGAATTGGAACAATCCACGTCCCGGTACGGTAAACGCGGTAATGGGTTTGCTCTCCGGTGTTAATGGAACTTGCCAATACCCACTCTTCAAATCTAAACTGGAAATATATTTGGCTTTTCGCAGTTTATCCAGTATAGCATTAATAAATGGAAGCGGGTAAGCGTCCTTCATCGTAACCTCGTTCACTTCGCGGAAGTCGATGCAGAAACGGTTCTTTCCATCTTTCTTCTTCACAATTACAATTGGAGAGCTCCAAGGACTGGTAGAAGGTTCTATCACTCCTTCATCTAACATCGCGTCTATCTCGGTATTGCACACTTCCTGCATCTTTGGATTTTGCGGTCGGTGTCTTTGTTTAATCGGACGGGACTGTAGCAGACGGATTTCATGCTCAATAAGCGTAGTCGGACCTCTAATCTTCTCGAACAGCGGAAGTTCCTGGTTCAAAAATGTATTCAACTTTTCTTTTTGATTTTTCGTCAAATTGATTTCTTCACTCGGAATGATTGTTTCGAACGGGCATCCTATGTAGCCATAATTGGTGTTATTTCCTAACTCCTCCGGAGATAACTTCAATCTTCCAGGTTTATTATCATCTTCATTTTCTCTAACCCTTATCAGAGACGACGAAAGGACTTCAGTATTAGATTGCTCCTTGTCAACCCCTAAACCCCCCAGGGTGGACGCAGAGACATCGGAAATAGCTTGCTCCTTGCCAACCCCTAACAACACCGGGGAGAACGCAGAGACTTCAGAACCAGCTTGCTCTTGATCAACCCCTAACACCAGGGAAGACCCAGAGACTTTAGAAAAAGACTGCTCTTTGTCAACCCATAAACCACCCAAGGAAGACGCAGAGACTTCAGAAACGGATTGCTCTTTGTCAACCCCTAACACCAGGGAAGACGCAGAGACTTCAGAAACAGACTGCTCTTTGTCAACCCCTAACTCCAGGGAAGACGCAGAGACTTCAGAAACAGACTGCTCTTTGTCAACCCCTAACTCCAGGGAAGACGCAGAGACTTTAGAAACAGACTGCTCTTTGTCAACCCCTAACCCCAGGGAAGACGCAGAGACTTCAGAAACGGATTGCTCTTTGTCAACCCCTAACACCAGGGAAGACGCAGAGACTTCAGAAAAAGATTGTTCTTTGTCAACCCCTAACCCCAGGGAAGACGCAGAGACTTCAGAAACAGACTGCTCCTTGTCAACCCCTAACACCAGAGAAGACGCAGAGACTTCAGAAAAAGATTGTTCTTTGTCAACCCCTAACCCCAGGGAAGACGCAGAAACTTCAGAAACAGACTGCTCCTTGTCAACCCCTAACACCAGAGAAGACGCAGAGACTTCAGAAACAGACTGCTCTTTGTCAACCCCTAACACCAGGGAAGACGCAGAGACTTCAGATACACGGTCTTCTGAGAGACACTTGTCGGTATTGTCCATACTTAGGGTCGGTTTAGCAGCATCGGATTCTTTAGTGAGTGGGCTCACTACTTCCAACATCTCAACAGGACTGGTTGATGGTGAGTGCATCACTAGTTTGTCTTCCATGTATATTTTCCCGCTTCCTAGCTCCAACCGGAAATTATACTTTTGAAGGACATCGTGTCCTAACACAATATCAGTTATCAGACCAGGGAAATGTTCGAATGGCCCTTCCATAATGACGTCATGGATGTTCAGTTTTAGCTTGTATGTGTCGGTGATAGGGACTAAAATTCCGTTAGCTAAACGGGCTCTCGCAGCTTGACGGGCTATGGTTTGCTTTCTTTGGGAAAATGTCCTAGCTATCTGATCACCGATGTATGATTTAGCAGCTCCAGTATCCAATAGGGCTCTGAACTTGCGGTTTTCAATTTCAACGTCGATGTGCGGTCGGGAATCGGTCATTTCTTCTGGCGTTTCGGCATGAGAGGCAAATATCTGCGGAAGCTGTGTCGGCCTCTCCTCGGGACAGCTTCGGATTAGTTTTCCTGCCTCCTGCAGGAACAGTCTCGGGAAAATACTCCCTCCTTATGACAACGGGAGCAGAATATCTTCTGAGGGTTCTGGCAATTGCTTCGGTAGTGTCCGGATTCACCGCAGCGGAAACAGGTTGGTGGGCGTGAAGACGAGCCAGACGGTCGTTGAGTATTATCACGTGTCGGACCGTGATGAGTATCGTTCGGTAACGGACGGCTGGTACCAGGGATGGCTTCTCTTACTGGATCGGACGGCGGATTGTGAGACTGTCCATATCTAGGGGTACTCACTGGCTGCGGACGGGCTGGTCCACGGTTCGGTCCACTGGGGTTGGGTGCGTTTTGGAGTTCCTTCCTCAGGAGCTCATATTCCCTCACCACTTGACAGAACGTAGGAAAGTCCTTGAAGTCTACTTTTCGGATCTGCAGCCGGTACTCGGGTAAAAGATTTCGGTACAGCCATGCTAGCTGTTGTTCGGAAGTTAGCTTCCCATGCCTCCTCATCAGGGTCTGTAGCTCGGTCATGTACGTTGCAGCGGATTCATTTCGTCTTTGAAGACGTCTTCCTATCTCGGCTTCCAAATCGACTTCATAGTTGATTGGATAAAAGAAAATTCTGAATTCAGCTTCGAATTCGTCCCAGGTTGTGAACCGACTTCGGTTGTTGCGGTACCAAGATGCGGGTTCATCTGATAATAATTCCGGTAATACCGGGAGCAAGTTGTCTTTCTGGACATTCTTTGCAGTGCAGATTTCTTCGATCCTTTCTATGAAAGCGGCCGGATCTCCTCGATTACCAAAAGACACCTTCCAATCGTGTACATTTATCGGTTGGGTCGCCATATCGGTCGGATAATCCACAGGATCTCCTTGGTTTCTAGCGGGTGGTGGGGAAATATGTCTTCGTCTCAAAAAGTTGACGAGCCTTCTTCGTTTGTCAGGAACGGTTCCAGCAGTCGATAAATTCCTCTTTCGTAGTTGGGCAGTAAGACCCTCGTTTTTCAGTAGATATACCCAATTTACGCGATGGTCTGTAGTTTCTTCTATGGAATTTACGACGGGTAATTGGGTCGATGCTGACGGAACGGGTAATGTTTCCTCTGCCACTTCACGTTCAAATGGTAAAGCAATGTCCAATTCCTCGGTACTTCCTCTTGACATCTACTTTTATCTCTTCTTTCTGTATCCCTCGTAGTCGCAACTTCTCGTCCCTCCTTCGCCTCTTTACCGCCACAGCAAGGCAGAACGGCTCCCGCCTTCACAGCAACTAAGCTTCTTCTTCAACCTTCACAGCAATGAAGCCTCTTCCTCAACCTTCACAGCAACGAAGCCTCTTCCTCAACCTTCACAGCAACGAAGCCTCTTCCTCAACCTTCACAGCAACGAAGCCTCTTCCTCAACCTTCACAGCAACGAAGCCTCTTCCTCAACCTTCACAGCAACGAAGCCTCTTCCTCAACCTTCTCAGCAACGAAGCCTCTTCCTCAACCTTCACAGCAACGAAGCCTCTTCCTCAACCTTCACAGCAACGAAGCCTCTTCCTCAACCTTCACAGCAACGAAGCCTCTTCCCCAACCTTCACAGCAACGAAGCCTCTTCCTCAACCTTCACAGCAACGAAGCCTCTTCCTCAACCTTCACAGCAACGACAAGATAATTCGAAACGAGATATAAAATCCTTGTTTTAATAAACACTCAACAATAAGACGGAAAACAGTCAGAACAGTATATAACGGTACGCCGTGGAAACCAAATTATCACCGGACTCCTTCGATAATCTCAAGGTCCCTACACAAATCTTCACACTGAAACAATAAAATTCCACAACCAAATACAACGGTTCCGGTTTTAACAAACAGCCAGTGTCCCTGCTAAACTAGTGAATCAACAATACGGGAAAAGAATATTATTCAATAATCAAGAATACGCAAAACCTGAAAAATAATAAAACAGTTCGTATTCAACCAACAATTCAAGATCCCTCCTTAATCAGCATCAAACAACAATTCAAGATCTCTGCTCAACCAATAAATCGGCAATACGGGAAAAAATATTATTTAATAATCAAAAATACGGAAAACCTGAAAAAGAATAAAACAGTTCGTACTTAAACAACAATTTAAGGTCCTTGTTTAATCAATAAATCAGCAATACGGGAAAAAATTATTCTTCACTAATCAAGAATACGGATAACCTGAAAAAAAAAATAAAACAGTTCCTACTTAAACAACAAATTAAGGTCCTTGTTCAATCAATAAATCACCAATACGGAAAAAAAAATATTCTTCACTAATGAAGAATACGGATAACCTGAAAAAAAATAAAACAGTTCCTACTTAAACAATAAATTAAGGTCTCTATTCAATCAATAAATCGGCAGTACGGGAAAAAATATTATTTAATAATCAAGAATCCGGAAAACCTAAAAAAAATAAAACAGTTCGTACTTAGGCAACAATTTCAGGTCCTTGCTCAATCAATAAATCAGTAATACGGGAGAAAAATATTCTTTACTAATCAAGAATACGGAAAACCTAAAAAAAAAATTAAACAGTTCCTATTTAAACAACAAATTCAGGTCCCTGCTCGGGCGCCAAGATGTGACGCGTTTTCCTCCCCTACAAGAGAGGCGAAGACTGCGCGCTGCACTGCGCGTGGAACGCCTCGGAAACGTCACTCCTGACACCTTTGAAACCTTACACTTTCTCGGGCGCCAGATTTTTAACGTGGTTGTCTCCACGGCCCCTCGACTTCCCTCGTCGAGAGTTCCAGGTAGTCTCAGATGGAGGTACGGTAAATTCCAGGGGTCTATTGTCGTCAAAATTCGGGATATTCCTAAATATATAAAACAAATGTTCTCGCTAGTCCTGAAATAACTGTTATTATCCTGATCCACACTACGGAGAAGCTAAAATTCGTGCTGCCAAACAACTACGCTACCATAAGGAAATACTAGTCTATAATAGGTCAATAAAACACAACACCGGTTTATTTCAGTTTTATTACATTA
The DNA here is from genome assembly GCA_963921935.1 of Galeruca laticollis. Classification (NCBI taxonomy): domain Eukaryota; kingdom Metazoa; phylum Arthropoda; class Insecta; order Coleoptera; family Chrysomelidae; genus Galeruca; species Galeruca laticollis. The sequence continues at coordinate 86,177,252 of OY998183.1, forward strand.
ATACCTTCTAAGTTGTTATATACATACAAAATAAACAATACTCAAAAGCACATATGTATTATTAGCGACGAAGCGAGCAGGACATAAGCGAGAGTGGTTTGTAATTATAAAATAGCGTTCATGCAAATAAAAGAAGCGGTAAAAAAGGCAAGCAAAACTATGTTAAGCTTGGTGGTCTTTTCATTCATGTATTTGATAGACCCTTATGTAACGAACGGGTCCGGTGCTACTAAAAAAAACTATCCAATCGGGAAAACAATACTATAGATCGGGGACTCTATATCTACTCGTCAGACATTTCCCTAAGCTTTTAACAAAATCAAGAAGGGTATCAAAAGGGCGGAACTAATATCACGAAATCCCACTAAAAGAAAATTCGGGGAAGGTAATGAAAACGGAAGGCAATTCTAGAGTTAACCAGATTTAAATATAAACCAAATTTGTGTTAAAGAACGGGCGACTATCAACCAAATTCAAAGAAATGAAACTCGGAAAAGTATTGCAATTGGGAACTCAAGATTTAAAATATCCGGGAGCCCTAGCTTGGGTATGCCTGGCGCAGACGGATATTTCAATCAGGAATTTTTCCTTGCAAAATAGAAGAATAAAATATTCGAAACGGGACTAATATAAGCCAAATTCGTGTCAAAACACGGGGCGAATATCAACTAAATTCACACAAAAGGAGACTCGGAAAAAGTATTGCAGTTGGGAACTCAAGATTTAAAATATCCGGGAGCCCTAGCTTGGGTATGCCTGGCGCAGACGGATATTTCAATCAGGAATTTTCCTTGCAAAATAGAAGAATAAAATATTCGAAACGGAACTAATATAAGCCAAATTCGTGTCAAAACACGGGGCGAATATCAACTAAATTCACCAAAAAGGAGACTCGGAAAAAGTATTGCAGTTGGAACTCAAGATTTAAAATATCCGGGAGCCCTAGCTTGGGTATGCCTGGCGCAGACGGATATTTCAATCAGGAATTTTCCTTGCAGGATAGAAGAATAAAATATTCGAAACGGGACTAATATAAACCAAATTCGTGTTAAAACACGGGGCGGATATCAACTAAATTCACAAAAGGAGACTCGGAAAAAGTATTGCAATTGGGAACTCAAGATTTAAAATATCCGGGAGCCCTAGCTTGGGTATGCCTGGCGCAGACGGATATTTCAATCAGGAATTTTCCTTGCAAAATAGAAGAATAAAATATTCGAAACGGGACTAATATAAACCAAATTCGTGTTAAAACACGGGGCGGATATCAACTAAATTCACAAAAGGAGACTCGGAAGAAGTATTGCAATTGGGAACTCAAGATTTAAAATATCCGGGAGCCCTAGCTTGGGTATGCCTGGCGCAGACGGATATTTCAATCAGGAATTTTCCTTGCAAAATAGAAGAATAATATATTCGAAACGGAACTAATATAAGCCAAATTCGTGTCAAAACACGGGGCGAATATCAACTAAATTCACAAAAAGGAGACTCGGAAAAAGTATTGCAGTTGGGAACTCAAGATTTAAAATATCCGGGAGCCCTAGCTTGGGTATGCCTGGCGCAGACGGATATTTCAATCAGGAATTTTCCTTGCAAAATAGAAGAATAATATATTCGAAACGGAACTAATATAAGCCAAATTCGTGTCAAAACACGGGGCGAATATCAACTAAATTCACAAAAAGGAGACTCGGAAAAAGTATTGCAGTTGGGAACTCAAGATTTAAAATATCCGGGAGCCCTAGCTTGGGTATGCCTGGCGCAGACGGATATTTCAATCAGGAATTTTCCTTGCAAAATAGAAGAATAAAATATTCGAAACGGGACTAGAATAACCCAAATTCGTGTCAAAACACGGGGCGAATATCAACTAAATTCACCAAAAAGGAGACTCGGAAAAAGTATTGCAGTTGGGAACTCAAGATTTAAAATATCCGGGAGCCCTAGCTTGGGTATGCCTGGCGCAGACGGATATTTCAATCAGGAGTTTTCCTTGCAAAATAGAAGAATAAAATACTAATATTAAGAAAACTACGAAAAAGTAAAATCGGAAAAAGTATTAAATCAGATACGATATATAAATGGTTTACCACACTCTAATGTACTAGATATATCAACGTATTTTAAAATGAAAGTCAACAATCTAAATGTTTTAAATTATCATTGAAAAGACCACATATTTTCGGAATTATTATTGTTTAAAGTTCTTACCTTCACAGTAATAAGTTATCACTGAAATTTTTTTCCCAACGAAAAAAAACTCAAAAGTAAATCGGCAAAAGAAAAGTTAAAATAATTTACAGCGGACGATGAATAAGTTACACTTCTGGCTCGGTCGGCTGGCACTTCGATACTCTCTCTATTTTTAAAAATAATATCAGCCGTCTAACCTCACGGTTCCACCTCCCTCTCGACCTGCGCGCTTCTATCCATATCTACCTTGTTGCAGTGGGGCGACCAGTACCTTCAAATGTTGAATTTTAAAATTGAAGTAAATACTTTACTCCCGAAAAAAATTGATCCCTCCATCGCAACTAGGAAGAAAATAAAAATATCGGAATTTGGATAAATATTAAACTATTATAACATTTGGTTCTACCCCGAAACCAGGGGATAAAATAAAATAAAATGTTCACGAAGATTTACAATACTTTACCCTAATTATAAGTCAATATACAAATGATTAGATACACTCGTCGACATAAATTGTAAAATGAAAATATATTCGGCTCATAAAATATTAAATGAATTATAAATAAAGAAACGAATATGTGACGGGTGATACATAATATCAATTAAATATATACAATGAAATAATTTAAATTAAATATATATTCGGTGACATAAACCATCAAATGAAAGTATAACAAAGTAACGAATATGCAATGAGTGATACATAATGAAAACTGAATATATACTCGGTGACATAAACTATCAAATAATTTAACTCAAATATATACTCGGTGACATAAACCATCAAATGAAAATATAACAAAGAAACGAATACGTGACGGGTGATATGTAATATAAAACAATTATACTCAGCGGCAGAAAACTAAAAATGAAATTACACTCGGCGCATAAACTTTAACATGATTAGGTACAAAGAAACGAATATGTGACGGTTGGTACATAATATAAATTAAATATATATACTCGGCGACATAATCTAAAAATGAAATTACACTCGGCGCATAAACTTTAACATGATTAGGTACAAAGAAACGAATATATGACGGTTGATGCATAATATAAATCAAATATATACTCGGCGACATAAACCAAAAATGAAATTACACTCGGCGCATCAACTTTAGCATGCCAGTAACGAACACTTCGTTACAAACTTCCGGAATAATAAAATGCTCACCTTCCAAAATTTCTGCATTTTCAACGTCCTGATTATTGTCACTCTCAGTGATGGAACTTGAATCATTCTCCTGAATGTATGTAGTATCGTCTGTCATATTATCGCTATCCGCAAATGGGTCAATAGGCGAACTGGGAATTTCACTTTCGTCACCTTCAAAATCAAATATTATTATTGTTTGCAGTTGTTACATAAAATTATTATACTCACCACTCGATTCCATGCTCATCGTCACTACTCAATTCGTTGTACCACCGTAACAGCCTTTCTTCATCTTTTCTGTTCATCGTTATATAGAGAATATAGCCTCTAAGAACAAGCCGACAAACATCACTCATTGACATATAAGAGCGTACTAACACTACTAACTGCTTGTAAGGCGTAAACAATCTGTTCAAATATGCAGTGCGCAGCGGTGATGATCAGTAGAAAATTCCAGTAAATTCCCAATACACTCAGAAATTCCCGCCAAAAATGAAAATATTGCTCTGGCGGGACGCACAAATCATAACTCTATACATTTAAATGCAGAGAACGACTGTTCTTGCAGTTCATGTACTATCTAATCGCATGTGAAGATGGACTGCATTAACAGCATAAAATGTTATATGACCGCTATAGCGGTCCGTGTCCGCGAATGTGTCAAACTGCAGTGAAGATGCATTCAAAATAGAAAATATGATGTAAAATGTGAGTATAATGAAAATTAAATGTTGTCCATGTAGGTTTAGTTGTTTGGAAAACATGTGATGTAACACACATACACAAATTGCGTTACCCCAGAATTCCAAACTCGATTTAGCACCAGATCGCTTACTCTTCTTCTGTTTAGGGACGTTCGAGTATACTGAGACACCATGTCCATATCCACTTGAGGAAGATTTATCGAATTAGCTTCGGTGAAACATGGATCCGTTTTAAAGATGTCTTTTAAAAGGCATACTAACAGAAGCACACTTTCTACTATAAAATAATATAACTCAAACAACTAAAAAGTCGGCGAGGATATCTGTTTGAGGTTGGTTGTGGATATTGATGTCAATTGTCAAATACTTCTAGTCGACTTTCACATTGTCTTAATCAACTTGGATATTCAAGTAGGATTTGTCAACAGAACGTACTTTCTATCTGGCAATAAGGGCTTCTGTCATTGGTCGACTTACAGAGGTTTATTTAAATCTAATAAAAACGTTAAATGTAATTTTCGAAGATATTTATAACTTTTTAAGATAAATATCGTTATAATAGAAAAATATATGTTATTCTTAATCCTTCTGATATTATTTCACTTGTTAATTCATACTCATGAAACGAGCCTATTAATAAATTAAGGAGGGTTATGATAAAAATTTGTTACTATCAATAATATGTTTTTTGAAAGTGAAACCAATTTACATTTAATATCCGTTCACGGGAAGTTACTATTTATAATCAGCACTCAAATGTAAGTATAATTAATAACAAAAAACGATATGAAAACTGGTAAACAATAAGTTAGGTCATTGCCAGAGTTAATCAGACTTAAAAAAAATTGGCACTATGGTCGAATAAAAATATGTTTATTTTATATTTTCAGTTGTAAAGCAAATATTGACAAAATTATTAGCGAACAGGTTTCCAATCAATTAGTCATGACATCGAATATTAATCATTCACCATTATATGTATCATTTTCATTTGAAATTGTTGGCAGCTGTAAATTGACTAAACACTGCAGATGTGCATGATGTCATTTATGCAATGAAATCACTTTTCAGAAATTTTATGCAATATTTGATAGGTCCTTAGACGTTGTACACTGTATGTTTGTTGAATTTCTTCACTTTAAAATCCACTTTTCCAATTATGGTGGCATTACCATATAAACTTTTTTGCCACTTGCATTCTTATTTCGGAAAATCCTTTCTCAGCCAAAACTCACGATTTTCTAATACATCAAGCAATTCTGATTCTATTGTTAACTGGAAATCTAGCTTCTTCTTCCAGCTTGTGCGGATTTGAGGGGAATTAGTACATTCCCGTCGCTTCCGTCAGGGTGCCTATTTTACTAGTCAATCAAACGAGCTGTATGTCCTTTATTGGGCTGGTTCTCTTCTGGTGTACTTCGTCTGCGTTAACTTCAAATAAAACTCAGAAATTGTAGCGTCTCAGTTTTATTTACATAATATACAACACTCCGTAACCACTATATAATCGCTTAAATTTACTTTAGAGTTTGCAACACGCACTTGCTAAGAAAAAATATTTTTATTTGAACATGAGGAACTAGAAGCCTCGACGAGGTGAAACGAGCGGTCTTGAAGGTATCAGTGAACCGAAACAAAATGAGAGCGATTGAAGGTAAATTTTGACTTTTATATGTTCCCTTGTTCTATTACGGGTTTTTCCAAAAAGGTGCATTGAATATTTATTTGAGGATTCCAATTTGTATAAAGGTTATTATTATATTCTAAATATTATCTAGCTGAAATGTATTTTTGAATTTTTATGAATGGTTTATGACATTGAAACATGAGTATGCATTGAAATATTTACGACATCCGGTAACATTATTTGTTGCATAAAAATATATTGTGGAGTTTAGGTAGTTTTAATAGATGAACCTTTTTCACCGATTTCGCCGAGTGGTATATCGGGCAAACATGTTGGATGTATTTCCAACATTCTCACCCCTAGGATAGAGGCTTGTTGTAGTCGTTTAGATAAAAAATGAAATAGTATGAAATGTTTTGTTGATTGTCACTCTGCATCTGGCGTGACCAAAGATTAATTTGCTTTGCTTGAGTTTTAATGGTTGCGTAAAACGCGGGTTGGGTTGAGCTAATGACGTTTAACTAGCATCACCCTGTATGTAGCATGATGCGATATACAAAGAAATTCGTACAGAAGCAATAGAGACACGTTTTTTATAAGTTTTAAATATAAACAAATAGACATACACATTCGGCTTATATTTTTCTTGTATATTACCGTTTAACGGGAGGAAAAGAGACAGCTTTATAATAAGCGAGCACACGTTAAACCCCACTCTGTAATGAACTAATTAGTGGGGACGCGCTCCTTCTACACGTAGTGTGAATTTTGATTTTCTGTAAAGATTCTAAGTTTAGTAATGTGCAATAATAGGTAGGGTGTACATCGAACTGCAGCAATTGCCGGAGTATTTTACGATATTTTATTTCAAATGAAAGATATTATTTTTATTTTTTAAATAAAATAATATCTTATCTCCCAACTTATTTACTTAATTTCTTTTCTGCCATAGTAGACAAAAATAAAACAATAATTATGGTAGAAAAAATAAAAAACAACTCTGCTAAAATATAAAATTTAAGTGAAAATAAACATTCTTATCAAATAAAAAAATAATTAATGCAAGAGCGGTTCGAACAAACCATTAGCTTGGGCTAAACAAAAACCAAACCTATTGCACAATGATATTCTCATATCATTAAGTTGCTCAGGTCTGATTTGTGCACAGAATTGTGTGATTTTTTCTCTTAATTCGTCCAAGTTGGTAGCTCGTTCAAACTCAAACCTGTATAAATAGCTTTTAAGCATTCCCCAAAAATAAAAATCAAGAGGCGCTAAGTCTGGCGACCGTGGGAGCCATTTTATGGTTCCTCTAGTACCAATGACTCGACCAGGAAATTGCTGGTTCAGGTATGTAGTCACTATCCGCGAATTATGTGCTGGACATCCGTCCTGTTGAAACCAAATGTCATTGAAGTCGACTTGAAGGTTTCTAAGAGCAGGAATAATACTGTTTTCCAACAGTTGTAAATATCTCGGGCCATCCAGGTTACTACCCTCAATAAAAAAAGGACCGATGATATTATCTCCTAGGATATCCGTCCAGACATTTATTTTCTGCGGGTATTGTGTGCGTACAGCTACACTCAAATGTTTATTTTCCTGTGACTAATAGCGTAACACGGATGGATTATGCTTTCGATGGAGGGTGAAAGAAGATTCGCCCGTGAATAAAATATTTCTCAAAAAATTTATATTTTGATTAAATCTTTCCATCATTATTTCGCAATATTCCATCCGTTTAAAATTGTCGTCCGGAAAAATTTCTTGAGTGGTCTCTACCTTGAAACAGGGATACCCGTTTCTTTTTAAAATATTTCGTACCCGTCTCTCCTTCAAGCCAACTTCATCGGCAATTTGTCTACTTGAAGACGGTGTAGCCTCAGCTAGTGCACAGACTTGTGTTTCCCTAATTTTCCGTTCTTCGGTCATTTGATTTCGACGTGGTCGATTAGATGGACATCACTTTTTGCAATTATTAACAGAGCCAAATTTAACAAATTTGGCTATAATTGCAGAAATTGGAATTGGCCTATTTTCAAAGGCAACAGCAAATAAATTTACGACATCTCGAACCGAATGACCCCCATAAAACCATTTCACAATTTGAATTTTTTCTGTTGTAGTATAAACAGTCGGCATATTTAGTTGTTTCTAATTTTAAATTAAAACACCAGAAACTATTGTCTTACCCTTCACACTCTGTCTGTCTAAAAAAGAATCTGAATTTGTGTGTGTACTGTGTGTTGGAAGTCGACGGGTGATATCCAGTGTTGCCAACTGGAGGGAAATTTACCGTTTTGCGGGAATTTTCAACACAAAAGGGAAACAGTTAACTAAAAACGAGAATTTTTTACTCCAGTCCAAATTGTAAAATATTCAAAAGATTATTAGAAAATAATTCGAATGAATGAAAACTAATAAATGGTTTACTGTTTATGACCATTTATTTTGGTTAAACTTTAAAGTGTACCAAGTATGCAGTTAGGTAGAATGATAAGCACTTAAGTTGCATAATAAAAATATGTATGAAATAAAATTGTTAATTCTTTGACGTATTTTTAACGTTTTGTTAAAAGATTTATGTTTATTAGACTTTTTATACTTTGTTATGTAACTATATTCGTTTTTGTTATAAAAAATATTTTTTTGAAAATATGCACATGTTTGTATTTCTGTTATAAAACCTATTTTGTTAACGGGAGGGATTTTATTTCAAAAAAGTGGGCATTTTTAAGGTAAGTGGAGGGAAAAAGCTTACTTCAAGGTTGGCAACACTGGTGAGATCGCGGTCCCTGTCGCAATGAATAGTAGGGATATCACCTCTTTCTTCTACGTTCTCTATCCTGTCCTCGCTTCATATGAATATCGTTCTCTTTTATTGCTACTTAATAGTTTTGCCTATATCCAAGAAAAATATAATCCGAATCTGTATATGAACAAAGGTAAAACATAAACAAGATAATTGTTGGGGTTGAGCATCGTCATACTCACAAATCGGTACTATCTTGGAAATTCGGTCCAGACTTTTAACTTGTACGGTGTGTCCGGAAACTAACTCAATGTGGACAGCCTTTGTGACCATGCACACAAAAATTGCTATATAGTATTTGGAAGCAGGATCTTTCCGTAAATGAGAGGTTTTTATGTGAAACTGAGAAAGGGACCTCCGAAATCTATCCCCACTTTTTGAAAGGGGCGAGATATTGTAACTCGATCAGCTGGTAGGTCAGCCATGATTTGCTGCGCAGTTTGCGTGGTAAATTTGAAATATGTAAGACATTTAGAAATAATTCGTTTGGTCTCTTTTAAATCGTTGAGTGATCAATACCGGAGTCGAATATATTCTAAAGCAATTATTAATTACACAATTTTACATTTGGAAGGCGTTCGTTTTCCAAGAACCATCTTAGCCTTCGGTTTTGTGACATGGGACAGTCTGCCCCCGACTATGATGACACAATCTGCATCTAAGAACGGCTTTAGAGATAGGATTTGTTTATTAGAAACGATTAATTTATTTTTTAGAGTGTTCTTTAGAGAAATGTTCTGCTGGAGAATTTTGACTATAAATATTATCGCTGAGTCAAGTTCATATACATTGAGAGTGCCTGTGATTTTACCTCTTTCGTTTAGTAAATTAATTTTGTATCTAAGTAAGTAGGCTATGGTACGCTATAACTTGGTGAAATTGGAGAATTTTAAAAACGTCGTATACCATACTTCGACGGATGTGTATACGAGGGTAGTAGAAAGATTAGAAACAAGATTTGATTTTTTAGTTTCAGGCAAGGACGACATTGACTGAAAATTATTATAAGTATCTAGGTTTAACAAAGAGTTTTGTAGAAAGGTACCAGTGTACCAAAACTCGAGAAGTTCTGGAGTAAGAATTCCTCTAGGCAGCATATCAGCTGGATTTGCTTTACAGTCGACATAACGGCAAGTATCGCTGTGAACGAGTTTTTGAATTTGAGAGACACGATTACTAACGTACATATTCCATTTTGAAGGGTGTATCTGCATCCACAATAGGGCAATTTGGGAATCCGACCATAGGTGTATGGATTCAAATGAAATTTCAGCTTCGAAAATATTTGTAGTTTTTGCGGTGAGCTTGGCCAATATATTCATGGCACAAAGCTCGAATTTAGGAATTGTAACTATAATATTAATAGGTGCGATTCTAGATTTTACCGCGATGAGATTGCAACTAACTTGATTTTGATAAAAGGATAAAGAATAGACATTGCAGCCATAGGCTACTTCGCTGGTATCGCAAAAGCCATGAATTTGCATTTTTGTATGATTGTGAGCTGAAAGTATCCAGCGAGGTATTTGTATTGTTTTAATAAAATCGGTTTGAAGAAGAAATTGTTGCCATTTGGCTAGAAAATTAGTATCGGTTCACTGATCCGAGATCATCGGTTGCCGTTATTGTGGAAGCTGAAATGTTCTTTTTTATTTTGTGCAACGTGTAAAAGAATGTGCGTAATTTGGTCTCTAACGTTTGTAAGTCAGGGATTGTATGGGCTCGGGTAAAAATGTCGTCCACATAAGTTTGATTTAAAAGAGATTTAGAAGCCTTAGGAAATTGAGTACAGTTTATTGCAATGTCTTTTAATACTCGACATATAAGGAATGGGGATGATTTGTGTCTGATGCCACAGAATTAATTTCGATACATTCGAAAGGTTGATGTGGTGAATCACGCCACGGCAAGGTTTGTAAAAAAGTTTGGTTTGGTTTAATTTGTATTTGTCGGTACATTTTTTGAATGTCCCCCGTAAAAATATATTTGAATAAACGAAAGCGACACAAGATGTCGAATAAAGGTGATTGCACCTGCGTCCCTTAAGGGAAATGTCATTTAAAGACAAGTTTGTTGAGGACTTGGCAGAAAAATCAAAGACTACTCTTGTTTTAGTTGTACTATTGTCTTTGATTACTCATAAATGAATAACGAAGTATTTGTTTTGATTAGATGAATTGCTTAAAGAAAAGGGAACTATTTCAGCTTGCCCTAATTTGAGATAATCTACAATTTGTACTCTATACTGGTTTATGACATTGAAACATGGGTATGCATTGAAACATTTACACCATCCGGTAAAATTATTTGTTACTTAGAAATATATTGTGGTGTTTAGGTAATTTTAATAAATGTACTTTTTTCGTCGATTTCTCTCAGTGGCGTATCGGCCAAACATGTTGGATGTATTTCCTACCCAGCTGTTTTGGATTTTAAACAAATAAAACCTCTATACAGGTGTAATACCCACAAAAACTTTGGCTGAAACTTTTTATACCGGGAATAACACGATTGTCGACACTGTAGCGAATTTCAATTATAAATCATCAATTAATTCACTATTCTTAGTGGGAGATGATCACACAAAATCTCCGGTCATTTGTACCAGGTATGGCGACCCATCAGGGGTCTAATTACCTAACGATGAAAAGGAAAATTATGGTCATAACTCTGGTACCGCCGGCCCAATCGCGTGGGCGTTAATCGAACGTATCTTGTACACTTTACACTTTTAAAACCCAGAGGAGGCATTAAAAACGTCACTTTTATTGTCTGTTGTACAAAAAATTATAATTTTTTATGTTGAACGTGAATAATTTTTTTATACTCTACTTAAACATTTAAATGTCTGCTATTCTTAGAGTTATTTTTATTAATAACATAAAAGTTATGGTACTACTTACTTCTGCCTTCTCACTGCAGCTATCCGCTGATTTTTTATGTTTTTTCTACTTAGCAGTCGGAAATTTATAAAATGTACACGCATTTTTAGTGCTTGTAATTTTACAACACAACATCTTCGATGGCTATTTTTTACTCACATTTTAAAACTTTTAACGAAATAACAATTCCCGCGTGTATTTTGCAAACTCACAAATTAAATACATTATCCGTTACGTATGCTAGTATCGACTTCGGCTAACGAATAACTATAACGTTCGTCAGTTTTGTCATAACATGAGAAATAATTCATCTCGGGCAAAAAATTGCATAATTGGCCGTTATAAATATTTGGTAAATTTGAATCTCACTTAATCTGAGCAACGCTCAAAAGAAGGTTCGTGACGATTGGTGCGAATAAACATTGAAAAAGACATCACAAAATGTATACTATCTACACACAGACGACAAATCACGGATCTATGCATTTGAGCCTGAAACATAATTGCAGTCGAGTATAACTATGGGTTCCAACAGCCAAACACAACAAAAGTTGTTCGCGGAAGAAGGCCTGGAACAAATGGTTGTCTGCTTCTTCGGCATTAGCGGTCACGTGGCGATAATAGCGTTAAAGAATTGCAGTCCTAATTTGGCACCCAAGTACTCACCCCTACCCACTGTCCAGATAGAAAACGTGAGGGAAGAAGAATAATGAAACTGGGACGTACAATTCAGTTCTAGACTAAACAGATGGAACAGGGGCGACATATTTATGTTAAGGCAAATAAAAGTAATAACAGACAGAAAAATCATGAAATTGGAGAAAGCCTTTGATAAAACAAGCAAAAACGATATCTGGGAGATATTGCAATAAAGAGCAATATAATCGTACGTAATATAAGGGATCAAAAATCTATATTAATCTACAAAAAGTACTTTAAGATAAGACACGAAATCTCCAAAATGTTTGGAACAACCAAAGAACTAGAGCAGCGATGTATTCGAAGCCCTAGAAATAGACGGAACCATCAAATAAATCAAAAGAAAGATGCACAAAGTGAAAATATGAGAAATAAATATGACGATTTAGGTATTATAGCAAAATGGAGAAAATACACCAAGAATTTGAAAAACATGTCAGAAAATAATAGGTAAATAAAACATGGAGATTAACTACGAGAAGAACAATGAGAAAGCGACAATGAAGCGAAACAAAAAGTTATCACAAATAATAAAGATAAACAAGTTGGACAATTTAAGATACTAGCGGCAATAGCTCTACATTCTCTGTTGTTGGATAACCAACTTCGATGGTTAGGATATGAGGCCGACAAAAATAGTTAGAAAAATGTTTGAAACGAGAAAAACAAGAATGAAGCGAAAAAGTAGGCCAAGAAAAAGATGGCAGGATGAAGTATATAAGTAAACTTATTACTGCATTTCAACAATAACGTAGAGTGGAAAACTGTTCCGAAAATTGGTTTAAGCTGAAATTACCTCTAGATTATATTGTATACTTTTGTTTGAAGGTATTTTTTCCATATTATGTTTTTTTCATTTGATGAAACTGTCCACATATCAATCTGTTTAGAAGTAGACACGCTGAATTTAATTTATCATATTAAACCTGATTTTGGAAAACGACTTTAACTGAAAACAGAATTCAACGAAAATATAGAAAATTAAGAGAGGATGTACCAAAGAAAAAATTCGGTAAATGTATGCCAATAATGTAAATGATGAACCAAAGCAATTTCATTGTTGACAAAACGTCAACATGTGGGCTGGAATTTTGAGGTATCCAATTATTACTTCATATTTTTTATGGACGCGATTCCTGATTTGATATAGTTTTTCTTCATATTCAAATTGCAAATAATTCAAATTGCACAATTTGATTGCAACCAAATGTTATCTTATGATTAGATCATATTACAGACTGAATCATTGCACCTTGTAAACATTTTATGAAAGTTGAGATCCCCTTCTATATATTAATTTAAAAAAAACAAATTGAAATAAAAAATCAATCTGTTTCGCCAATTTTCAATATCGGTTTATATATGCACTATATGTAATGTGTAAACGTTTTCGGAAAATCTAAGTAAATATTATCACTCAGTTGTTTACAATCAAGGAAAAGCGACGTATTATTTTCACAATCAAGTACATATATTTGTCATAATCAATCGACAATGACCAAGACAGTATTGTGAAACCGGAAATTCTACCATTGTTAAATCAAAATTCCAAGTTTATCACGATTTTTCTATTATTGTTGTGATAGTGATCGGTCTATAATGGTTTGGGTACAATTTGTCCCCATTCCCATAAATGGCTTTAATACTAGATATTTCTCATGATTCAGGTAAATAGTATGCTTAAAACGATGTTTGTAAAATAATTTATATAAGTGGTTTAGGTCTAAGCACTTTTAAAGTGGAATCGATAAAATTCCGTTCATACCAGGGGATAAATATATTTTTATTTATTTTATTTTCGACAAATGGTAGTTCAAATTCTCATCTTTATTGATTTGACATTTGCACAAACGCTAAAGCAACGTCTTTTGAACCAGCGTATTCTATTGTCGCCGAATTTTTTTCTGTCGCTCATTTGACCGAATGTTTTCTATACTCATGCAGATTCTACTATTTAAATTGTTCATTGTAATCCTTTTGTTCATTAATTTCAAGTGTATCGGGCGATTTTTTCAAGGGATTGAAAATCTGTATTTAATTTTGCATTGCAAATATAATTTCGTGTAACGACTTTACCACGTGTGTATCAGTGATACAGTGTATTAGAAAAACGTCGAGATGTGGTAGAAGATTTGCCTCGATGGTCAGGATCTTCAACCCATATAACACGAGACGTCCATTTTAGGTTCAATTTAGGTCTGAACGTCCTGGACCTTTTCAAGACGTAGTGAAAACGTCTATTTCAGGACGTACCCAGTACGTCCCAATACGAACGTACTGGGTACGTCCAATTTATGGACGCACCCAGCTGAAACAAGTATTTTCTTTTGATCGTTATTGTATAATCTAATTTATCACGTAATTTGAACAACATTAAAATATATCTCAAAAAAAAATAGTCATAGAATATCTTAAATAATATACCCTTGCAGATTTGTCTAGTCAAAACTGGCTAACATGTCCATAATGCAATTGTTTACCACTCACACTCAATACATTTTAATCGCTGTAATACTGTAATCATCTGAAATCTCGATGGTTGGCGGCTACAACAACGTTTCAAATAGAGGAAAGGTCAGGCTTCAGATTACTGCAGACTATTGATTCATTGGCTATACCGAACGATAAATTCATTCAATAACCAATCAGAAAACAGTACGCCGACCAGCGTAACTTGCAGATGCTAAAAACCGTCATGCGAACTTAGTGAACTGTGTCAAGTGTCAAATGTGATAGGTGTTATACTAAACTCATCTGAAATTGTAACTTGTTGTTTTATAGATACGATGTGAAGTGTTTTAAACAGTAAACGTGAGACTGCAATTAATTTTTAGAAGTTTAATCAACGGTGGTTATCTGTCACACTCATTTGTGATGCGAAATTGCGTACATTTAGAAAGCTAACCTAGAACGGCTAGAACAGATGTTTGTTTGCCACCGAACCAAACATACCGCTTGTTACTGTTGTCTTGAAAATGTAAGTTCATTTCATATAAATTACTATGGATTGTTCGAAAATACGTAATCATTTGAAACATGCTAAATAAAAGGTTAGGACATTCGAACATCTCTTTCATGAGCAAGACGATTTCCCTGTCGTTTTTGAGAAACCTTCAAGGTAACTCACAAATTTAATGATTCTGATTCTGAAACCATTAAGTAATAGTTGTCGTAGTAGTCCTCACTTTTCCTCAATGTAACTTCCAAAACGGAGGATTCAGCTAGTTTGAATAAAATCAACAGCTGTTGGGCATACGCCATAGAGTTTATTATAGAAAAATTATTTCTGACGATGTTAATATAACTGATAAGATATCAGAGTGGACTTCTGAAGCACAATGTGCCCCATATTATTGTCAATTATCTCTGTATATTGAATATTGTACAGGTCACAGAGATTTCCAAACTGGGTACAACAAGTTCGTACAATTTTGAAAAAAGGGTAATTTTCCTGTTGATGATTAATTATAGCTGGGAAGAAAGGTTAAGTAATCTTTTTATCGTAGCCATTAAGGTTTCAAAAACCTAATATTTTTATTTGGTCAGTTTTACAAAATTGCTGGCACATATTTAGTGTGGCCACGAAAAACTTTGAGTGAAGTAAATCGGTGTGCACTCAATTTGATATTTCGGGAAATAGACTATCGAACGCGAGGAATTGTTACATTTTTTATGTCGATCGATCCAGAGTGGATTTAGTTCTGTACTGGTTGATGTTTAAAAACTGAGTGTTTGTAAATTGGTTAATGTTTGTAGATATTCGCAAGTTTTTTGGGGGTAGTACTTTCTCTTTCAGACTATTACTCTTTCAGTTGAATGGTGATATTTTTTGACATAAAGTTAATTACCCACTTTACCGCGAAGCGATAAATAGTGTCCTGTTAGTTAATTTATGTCAATCCATAAACCATTAATTTCGAATACTTGAGATTCCCCTATTCATTTGTGAAAGGGTTTGAAATATTGTTCACAGTGCTAATTGAAGGGTCGTAGATCACTCAGTTATTTGTAGTAACATTTTAATGGTTTTGGAAAGTTCCATAATCTCTATTTTATAAAAAGATCATACGGTTCATTTGAACCATTTAAAATTCAATTCTTTGGTTTTTTGTAGAGCAGGCACTTAGAAGCTAAACTTTCTTTTATTAATGGGCGTTTACGACCATTAAAGTGAATAATAAGGGTTTAACGTTACAATAGACATTCAAACTTGTCCGAGAACTCATAGGAATGTGAATTTTCTTGCGATTCATTTGTCATCGTGATATATATATATATATATATATATATATATATATATATATATATATATACAGCATGCCATCTCACAACAATCAATTATATTTTTTTCTGATGAATGTTGCAGAAAAAATCAAACAAATTTTAAAAATAAATTAAAATTCACACTTATATGAATATATTCTAATGTGAAGGTGCTACAGGTAAAGAAGAGGTAGCGAAAACACAAAAAGAAACGGAAGCAGCAATTAGTTCATGGTTGAAAAGGGCCAGTAAAAGAAGAAAAATTATGAGTGATGCAGTCAACGAAGAATGAACTCCACAGGAAAATAAAATCATATGCCAGGAGAAGTATTATTGAGTTTTATTTCCATATAATTTGTTAATAAAAACATTACATTTACAGGTTTTTTATTCAATTTTTGAAAGAATTCAACCACAGTTTGTGCGCGAAAAGGTAGTATAAATAATAAAATTTGTTTGTATGAGGTGTAGTGACCTCAAAGATTATGGTAACTTGGAGTTGGTTAGGAAAAGCTTCAAATAACTCTTGAATTAAGTTAAAGTTGTGATAAAAATTAAAACATTAATTAAATTTAAAATTTCCAAACACCTTCCAACTTAGATGAATAGACAACACCCCCCACTGCTTGTCTAAAGAAAGGTGACTTAAGGGTTGGATCCATTCCCCAGCCAGTCAAGAACCAAGCGTAGTAAACCTATATGTGTAAAGTGATAAAAAAAATAAACATTTGGTCGTAAATTCATCCATGGAGGAGGTTACACAATGTAGTGTCGTAGGTGGAAATGTACGCTGGCAAGATGAACCCAACCGCTAATGGCATCCCATAGGAATTAAATGTAAATGGTAAAGGGAGGGATATATATTGTCAAGAAACCTCGAACAATGATTGTGACTTTATGGACCAAACTATGATCCATACATAGCCTGGTGTCAAGAACACAATGTGGTTGTGAAGTTTAAGGTAATTGTGAATTAATTACCTTAAACATCATCATCTTGGTCACTACTAAACTCAACTTTAAAAACCTTGCAACTTCAAAAAAATTAACTCACAATCTCGACTGGTCACGTTTTCTCGACACTGGACTGCCTCATCTGTATGCTCCACGTCACCGCCCGACGTCCGTTCGGTGTGCATGTGGCCTTAGGTGTATTTTGATTACTCGGAGAGCACTGTTGTGTGGTATGGTATGGTAAATGAACTCGGCCATAACCATTAGGAGATTTGGACTTTAGAATTACTGGAAGGACAATTTGACAATTATGTCTTTTAATTTAAATAAACGGTTTTAAAGATTAAAACTAACTTTTCCGCATCTGTGGCTCTGAACAATATTCTATCATAAAATTATTGTCCCTTGCATACACTTCGGGGGATGTATAGTGCTAACAAACCGAAATTTCTCCAAAAATAACCAAAAATGTAGTATATCTTGATTTATAGGACCCGCTGTACTCGCTCTCGTCAGCTGAAAATCAATAGGGAATATCTGTGAGACACCTTGAGCAATATTCGATCATAAAATTGGTCACTTGTATACATTCTGGAGGCTATATCGTGCTAACAAACCGAAAATTCTCCAAAAATGACAAAAATTTGGTACTTTAAGTACCATAGCTCCCGTTGTACTGGCTTAAGTGAGCTGAATATTGATAGGGTTCATCTTTGGGACGCTTTGAATAATATCCAATCATAAAATTGATCACTTGTATATACTCCGGAGGCTGTATCGTGTTAACAAACTGAAATTTTTCCAAAAATGTCGTACATAAAGTACTATAGCGCCTGTTGTACTGGCTCTGGTAAGCTGAAAATCAATAGGGTTCATCTGTGAGATGTTCTGAATAATATTCAATCATAAAATTGGTGACTTGTTGAACTGCGGAGGCTGTATCGTGCTAACAATACATGTAACGAAAAGTGGCCTACGACAACGACGACATACACACAGGATTTTCTTTCTAAAAACCTTTGTTTCGTGTTGTTGTTGACGGAAATCGTAAAAATAATTTTTTTTTGGGGAAAACTAATACTTTTCTCGAATATTAGATAGGTTGGGCGGAAAAGTAAAATGGGAAAATATGGACATGAATTGAAGGACGTTATTTAATACTTCCTGTCAACACTAAAAGTATTATAAAATATTAACGAGGTTAATAGCATCTTACTATTTATCCATAAGTCACGTTTCGTATTGTTCAATAATGAATAAATGCGAACACTTCAACTTAAGTGAATACATTTAGATATCTAGATTGACAGAGTCGTAGGCAATATTTTTAGAACACTTTATTTCATATGGGTACTGAGAAACAGTGATAGTAACGAAATTAGATATTTGAGGGTGTGACAATTTTTAAGTTATTGCATTAGCTTCTATCGCGGGCCTTGAGCGTGGATACCGAATCCAGAAATTACGTAACGAAAATAACCTGACACGATACGAGGACTGTCCAGTAAATTTTAATACCCATATGCTTATACGAGGACTGTCCAATAAATTTTGATTTCTTTATGATGAAACGAGGACTATCCAGTAAATTTTAGTTTTTTTATACTTATACGAGGACTTCCCAATAAATGTTGATACTTTTATGACTATACAAGGACTGTCCAATAATAAGTTTTGATTATTTTATGATGATACGAGGACTGCCCAATACATTTTGATTGTTTTATACTTATACGAGGACTGTCCAATAAATTTTAATTCTTTTATACTTATACGAGGACTGCCCAATAAATATTGATACTTTTATGACTATACGAAGAATGTCCAATAAGTCTTGATTATTTTATGATGATACGAGGACTGTCCAATAAATTTTGATTCTTTTAAACTTACACGAGGACTGCCCAATAAAGTTTAATACTTTTATGATTATTTTATGCTGATGCGAGGACTGTCCAATAATTTTTGATTATTTTATGATGATACGAGGACTGTCAATGAATTTTAATTCTTGTATACTTATACGAGGGCTGCCGAATAAATTTTGATACTTTTATGACTATACAAGGACTGTCCAATAAGTTTTGATTATTTTCTACTGATACCAGGACGGTCCAATAAATTTTGATACTTGTATGATTATACGAGGACTGTCCAATAAGTTTTGATTATTTTATGCTGATACGAGGACTGTGAAAGTGAAACTTCTAATGCTAAAAAAAGAGCTAAAAATAAAAATAAATTGTGAACGTCAAAGTGCAAAACTCTATGCAATAGCTTTACCGCGTGCCACACGTCTTTTTTTTTATTAGAACTAGGATGGTGCCTAATTAAAGAAATCAAATAATTGAATTATCAAAAAAATACTCAACACATTTGATTATCCACTATCAAAGTGAAAAAAATCCGGTAGGTACAAGAAAACCTACTAATAAGAAACGATAGATGCGTATTTATAAAACGTCTAGAGATGAGAAAATCGAAAAGAATGGAATAATATAATATAAGAAAAAGTATCCACATTTCCTAAAAATATTCTAGACAAACTTCAAACCAACATCTCAATCACCGCAGACGTAACTTGCGAGGAAAACTTTTGTAGACATTATCATTTTAAATTTTTCATTCGGACAGAGATGAAGGCAAAAAAGTACCATGAGTAAATACATTTTCACACACACAGAGATTCTTTTGTAGATGGATAAGTTCTACTACCACCCGTGTATGTTTGAAAATATTATTAAACAAACGTATATAATAGTTATTCACGTAATTAGTGGGATATGGACATTATTAACGCACACACGTGAAGTTTGCACGACGAGGCCGTAGGCAGAGTCGTGTATTCACATAAGTGCGTTAATAATTCCTATCGCACGTGTTACGTACAAAATTTTATCTACAACTGTTTATTAGTAGGTATTATTAAAAGTATTTATATCATAAAATTTTATTTAAAAAAATACTTCACTCCAACGTATTGTTAATAATATTGACTGCAAAAATAAGGTACCGTAGATCATATTTTGTAACCATAGCAACAAAGTCAAACGAAGCTGTGGAAATGAAATAAATTAGTTATGTCATTAAATTGTCAAAGTTGAATGAACAAAAATCTTTAAAGTTCAAGGGAAGACAATCTACCTTCGGATATTGAAAATACAGCTTCCAGTGTTATTTCAAATCTTGTGCCAGAGAAATCACTAGAAAAATACCAGCTGACTTAGGATCGTTACGAGAAATGGTGTCGAGAAAAGAAGGTTGGAAGCATGAGTAGTGGAAAAGCATTATTCGTATATTTTAACGAGCTAAGCAAGATAAAGAAGCCTTCATCCCTTTGGTGTTACTATTCCATGTTACGAACAGAATTTTCAGTTAAGCAGAATGTCGACATGTTTTCAGTATAATTTGAATACAATTATCGAAATGTTCATCTGTAAGTCGATTGCGATATTTATTCTTAATAAACTTCATATTGGAAAAAGGAGATTCACACAAATAGGTTGAACTGAATAATGCTTTCACTTTCAAGGCAACACGGCATAGAACTGAATATTTGTCTTTACTTACAATAGCCAACATACATTTGGTACTTGAGACTAACGATATTAAGGCTAAATCATTTTGAAACTCAATTACTTCCATTTCTGATGCAGCGATGTCTTCGCCAAAGTTCTGCAAAACACAAGTTGCAAACTGTTGGATATCAATTTCCATAAAGAGTGAAACAACAAACTGCGCTACTAAAGCCATTTCGTTGAAATCCTTAAAACGATTTTTGAAGTTATTCTTCAGGGTAGAAACTATTTCTACATGATATTTGCTGTCCTACGGTTCTAATGGATTTTGAGATATTTTTTCTGAAAGAATAAGAAAACGCTTGGCATCGCTGTTAATTAGGTTTTGTTCGCAAAACTCCAGATTTTTTATAAATGCTTTTATATCAGAAATCATTTCCGCTAGTTCTTTGTCTCTTCCCTGAAGCTGCAAATTAAGTTCGTTTAATTTATCTGTCATGTCCACGAGAAAACCAAAATCTCTCAGCCAGATTGAATTTTCTAGTTCCAGAGTCGGTTCATCGCGTTGTTTGAAAAATTGAACTATGCCAGATAGGACATCATTAAAACGTTTCAGCACCCGTCCTCTACTTAACCATCGGACTTCAGAGTGAAGGAGTCGGTCCCCGTATTGACAGTCAACTTAATCGGCCAAGGTTTTGAATACTCTTCTTTGTAACGCTTGAGCTCTAATCTTATTCACAATTTTTACCACCAGTTTCAAAACGTTGTTTAGTTTCAGGAAATTTCCACATAATGCTTGTTGATGGATAATGCGGTGGTAACAGAGAAATTGCGGAAAAGTTTCATCTTTACGACATAACGCCACCATACCCTTATCAAAACCCACCATAGCTGGAGTGCCATCGGTTGTCAAGCCTACCATTTTCGATATTGGAATTTTCTCGGAAGAAATAATATTTTTTAAATAAGAAAACAACTCATGTCCAGTAGTGTGTCGTTTCAGTGGAATAAACTTCAAAAGATCTTCTTTAATCGTAAAATCACTAAAAACCATCCTGACGAACACGGCCATCTGAGCAGTGTCAACGACATCTGTTGATTCATCCAGTTGAAGTGAAAAATAAACACAGTTATCTAAGTCAGTTCTTAACTGTAAGAAAATATCATTGCTCATTACTTCTACACGCCTCATCACTGTATTAGCAGAAAGTTGCATAGATTTTATAGCTGACACTATCTCTTTATTTCTAAAGTTGGCAAATAACGAATCAGCAGCTTCTAAAAACGCCTGTTTTATCATTTGCACGTCTTCATAAGGTTTCTTTTTTTGTGCAATTATCTGGGACACACGGTACGATGCTTCAGTTGCAGCCTTATTTTTGTCGACTGTTCTTAAAAATATTGATTGTTGTCCAATTAACTGCTTTTTTAACTGTTTCAGTTTCTCCTTTCTGGCGGCAGAATGTAGTGGGAATGATTTTTCAAAATTAGAATGTACAGTTTTATGATGTCTGTCAATATTTCCTGTTTTAGCAACGGAGACCGGAGTATTGCATAACAAACACACATTTTTATATTTAACTTGTGTAAAAAAGTATTGTTATTCCCATTCCGAATGAAAGTGGTATGTCTTTACTTTCTTACAACTGCTTGCCATAATATTATTTTTTGTTGTTCTCTGCTAACCCAACCGCTGGAAGTTGGTTACGCGTTCAGTTTTAAACTAAGCGGAATGTCGCCGCGCCGTGCGTATTTATCCCATTCAAAGCAATCCTGATCGTTCTCGAACACTAACGCGCTGGTCCGGCTAGACGGTTCTAGCCGATTCTAGCTTGATGGCGTCAGCGGCAGATCGCTCACCGCAACGTTGCCGCTGTTTATGTTTAATATTATGACCATTAGATTTTTTGTGGAATTTTCGGAAGCTTCTCTGATTTTTGCAGTTTGTATTTTTTAAATTAAAATCGTTGTGCGAGCTACCAGAATTGCCTCCGCGAGCTACCGGTAGCTCGCGATCGACAGGTTGGCGACCACTGTTCTAGACGGACTATATACGAGTCAAACTGGATGTTCAATGTATTAAAAAGCTAGAAATTCCGTTGGAAGATTCTCAGTAACTTCGATCTTTCACTCGACAATTTAATCGTTTATTGGGTAGACGGCACGATCTGTACAAACGTCGAGATGGTTTCTGACAAAGATATAATTGCGGCCAAGAATGAAGTTCTACGAGAAGAAAATCTTTTAAACGATTATATTTAGAATGTATGCAAGTCAG
This sequence comes from Galeruca laticollis, assembly GCA_963921935.1. NCBI lineage: Eukaryota > Metazoa > Arthropoda > Insecta > Coleoptera > Chrysomelidae > Galeruca > Galeruca laticollis. The sequence continues at coordinate 86,200,347 of OY998183.1, forward strand.
GGGTTTGTAATTAAAAAGCTCAACAGTTTTGGAAATTATGCTTATATATCAATTGTACGCATACCTCGTCTTTTTACTTTAAATAGTATCCATTGAATTTATAAAGAACATTGAGCGGATGGTAATGTCAAATTCGTATCGGGCGAAATAAATAACTCCCGGGCGACGAGTTTCCAGCGATACGGTAAGTTGTACCATCAAAAATCCAGGGGATGACGTTACAAGTCAGGTCGTCCGGTGCACTAGGTCCTCCGGGGCGGATTACCGATCTAAAATTAGTGACAAGCGTCCTAAAAAAACCCGGAGCACGAGTTTTTCCTGATTTATCGTAAATTAAACGGGAACTCCAGGTGATGACGTTCCTAGTACCGTCCTGATCTCCAGGTGTATATGAGGCTAATTTGCACAGGCTAATCAGATTTCGCGACTCGAAAAACCCCTGGTTGCAAAATTTCGTATATTTCGGATGTTTTTTGTGACAGATATTCAGTTCAATGAATGCACTTTTCGATGCAAAAATGCATTTTCAATCCGTTGAAAAAACATTATGCACAAACTTTTTAAATGAGCTAACGAAGAGAATGCAAATAAACGCATCTCAATTCGACTCAGTGCGCAAATTTCTTGGGTTTTGTGCGAAATTTCCTCCTCTAAGTATGTCACATTTTCACGTTGAAGAATGGCAGAATTTAAATTTGATGTGCTTCATGATTTTTATAATTATGTACAGTAACCGAAATAAAGAATTTATTCCATTTAATAGTTCTATGTATATTCTCACAGAAACTAATTAAATTCTAAGGAAGATCGATTATATATTTGTACAATTAATAAAAGAAGTATTTTCCATTTGAAAATTAACTGTTGGATAGATGAAAATGTGAAATTTAAGTTATGTCAACTTTCCACAGATAAAAAATACACAAATCATGTATTTGGGAAAGTTCTGGCACTATTATAACATCAAAATTTAGGAACATATAGAAACTATCACTTTAAATATTAAATTTCTAAAGCCTACTTATTGAAAGTTTTAATATTGAATGTTTTATATGGAATTTCAATAGCTGGCACACACTAATATAATAAGAGAAAACCAAGAGAATTGCAGCATTTGAGTATTTATATCTGATAATTTGATTTCATAGAAAGTTATAATTAATGTTTAAAGAACATATTTATTTAGTAATGATATCGAAGATAAATATAAAATAATTGTCCCACTATTCACTACATTTTGAGGTCTATAAAATTATACTGCAATGGCAATATTTGAATAAAAATTCATTTCTAGAGATGTAATATTTACTTCAATATCTATCAAAAAAGTAACAAAGGAATCTAATAATATTTTAATTATGTCCTATCGTTTGATGGACATTCTCATTTTCATATTCAGTTACTATAAAATTAATAAATATTCGTGTCTGTTCAATTTTACTATTCTATAAGCTAAGTGACCTCGACAAGGTGAAGAAGCAGGGTAGGTTGTCTTTTCGCGCTCTATGTAATTGAATGTAGAAGATTCACGTCTGAGTGATAAACATGCGGAAAAACTCCAAATATTTAGGTGAAAGTTACAATATATTTCGTTACGACATAAAGAAGGAGACAGAAAAAGATAGTTTCCGAAAGTTCCAGAACAATAAATTTCTTTTTATATGCAATGTGTCCAATTAAGTCGGAACCATATTCTTAGTTGTATGAAAAAAAGTCAATTTTCAGAAAAAGTTTTGCATTGTCTAATACTTGATGTACCGGGTGATTCAATAAGGGTAATGACTAATAGTCCTGGAGTTTTGAAAAAAAAACCTTGTAAAGAAAAATTGCTGGACATAATATTTAATTTTACAACTCGGTCGCTAGGGAGCGCAATCACTATGGTTACATATAAAAAAGCATTTTTCTCGAAAATATCCGTATACAATATTAAAAATATAACATTAAGAACCTCACTGAAATTTTAAATCTTTTTGAATTAAACTTTTTACTGAAAGACGTAAAATAACTGCTGAAGGAGAAGGTGAGCTTTTGCTGACTAAAGTATCTATAGACTTGGTTTTGCTTAATGGATTTTGGTAAACCATATCTCGTTTAAAAAGGGAAAATTGTTGATTATAATTTAAAGAATCCATGTCATTGTGGTTTTTCCTGCTTCCACTAGAGGGAGTGATTGAAAAAGTTCACTGTTTTTTTGATTTTACTACAAAATTTCAAATATGATGGTATACTTATTTTATCAGATTCGGAAAATAGATTAAGTTTGCAAGAAAAAATGTTAAAACCACATGTCGATGTTGTTGTGACTTAGATGGTTACGTATATCGAGAGTGACTGCTCGTTACTCGCGCCATGTCACGTCTCGACTCCGCCCTCTTTTATATATTTTTGCGCTAGATGACAGACACTCTTATACCGAAAATTTCGTCTTTTTCCTCTCCCCGCAATTCTATTTTTTTTAATTAGTTAAAAAGTATATTATCTACGGGCAAAGTATGCATACATTTGCCATATAATTCATATATGATCTTCTATTTGCAGCATCAATAATTTTCCATGTATTTATTAAAAAGATATTCAGTTCTAAAAAATAAAAGTAAAAATATTTCTAAAATTGAACGTTGGTCATGTGTGGTTTCGATATTTCGGAAAGAGAATCAATGTCGCTACCGGTGATTCATTTCTTGCAGGTGTGGTGGTCGATGATTGAGTTTCATCCGCACTGATGCCCTGAATCTGGAATCGGGGCATAATTCTTGACGTCGTTCCCAACGTCATGCATACGCAAGCCTATGAATGCTCTATTTGCGAATAGTTCCTAAAAATGATATTCTCGAGCACCGTTCCTAAAATCATCGAATTATATCGTCCTCACAACAGCGTCAGTTGACGTCACAACACAAATGTCATTTGCCATTTTGTAACGTCAAATTTAACTATGTTTTTCAAATATGTTATCATATTCTAATATAAAAATGAATTCTACAATCAGTATTATTAAGCCCAAATTGAATATTAGTATCCCGAACAACTTATGAAAGCCAATTTGTTAATTATAAATACTAAAAAATGTATGCCAGAGATGAACGAATTTATCTCAACATCTGTTTCGGTATATAGGAAAACAATATAATTATACATAAAATCTATGAAGTGGATAGACATTGCAGAGAATGAAGAGATATTTCAGATATTAATTTCACAAAACTTTTGGTTGTGTTAATAGGATGAATTTGACATAAAGATTTTGTCATCATAGGAGCTTCATGTAAGTGTTTATTTTTGGATTCAGATGTATGTGCATGTAAGTTTGCACACAGAAAACATAATGTCTTTAAGTTAAAGATTTTGTTTATATTATACAGTGCGTCACTAGGGCACATGCTGGAACTAGACATAATAATCTAAATAAAGCTTCTTTGTATAATCTCTAAGGGACTTATAAATGTACTGGAAGCACATCCCCAAGACAATAGGCCATACCTGAGATGGCTTTCCACTAGACAATATCTGCAAGTATTGACATTATACATGATACATATATTTTTTTTAAACACTTAAATTTATGAAGCATAATCTCTAGTTTTTTTCTATAAAAAATATGTGAAGCTATTCTTATGGTCTAGAATTAAGAAATTGCAAATTATGTTTTATTAAAATTTAGAGTAAGTAATTTATGATGAAACCAATCCTTAATTAACCTTAGATCATTTTCAACTATTTCAAATCATACCAATTATCTATTTCATAGATGATGGCTGTATCGTCTGCGACTCTAATTGTATATATCCAGTACTGCTCACAGAAAACAATTCATTTATACAAAGAATAAATAACACAGAATCCAAAATTGTTCCTTTGTTATAATTATTTATTAAATAATGTATATTTTGTTGTTTATAGAATTTTAACAATATTAACAAGTTTGGTGTTTTTAAATGTGAAAAATTTAAATTTCTGGGTTGTCGGTCTGGAATTTCATCTTTCAGTATTTTAAATTTTTTTTGATGTATAGTTTAATAATCATATTTCAAAAATAGAAATCTGAATAGTTTTTTCAAAATTGAACAGAGGGTTCTCCACTTTAGTTGTGGTTTTCTAGGTGAAATCAATAAATAATTCTATTAAGGAGTCTTCGTAAAGTTCTTTTATTACCATTATTCATCCTTATTCTTCAAGTAATTGTTCGATAACTGTTTACATTATTAAATAAAGTATATTTTGTTGTTTATAGACTTTTTTGTAACAATATTAGCAAGTTTGGGGTTTTTAAATGTAAAATATTTAAATTTCTGGGTTGTCGGTATCAAATTTCATCTTTCAGTATTTTAAATTTTTTTCTGATGTATATTTTGATAGTAATATTTCTAAAGTAGAAATCTGAATAGTTTTTTCAAAATTGAAGAGAAGGCTTTCCATTTTAGTTGTGGTTTTCTAGGTGAAATCAATAAATAATTGTATTATAAAGTCTTCGGAAAGTTCTTTTATTACCATTAATGATCCTTATTCTTCAAGTAATTGTTCGATAACTGTTTACATTATTAAATAACGTATATTTTGTTGTTTATAGAATTTTTTTGTAACAATATTAGCAAGTTTGGGGTTTCTAAATGTGAAATATTTAAATTTCTGGGTTGTTGGTCTCGAATTTCATCTTTCAGTATTTTAAATTTTTTTTTGATGTATAGTTTAATAATCATAATCTTAATAGTCTTTTCAAAATTTATCAGAAGGTTTTTCATTTTAGATGTGGTTTTCTAGGTGAATCAATAAATAATTGTATTATGAACTCATCGAAAAGTACTGATATTACTATTATTGATCCATATTCTTTAAATAATTGTTCGATAACTACTTATATTATTAAATCTCTTCCTTCTACTAATTACTGTTGTTTATTTTTGCAACTGATGAATTAAATGTAACTTTATTAGATTGTGCTTGATGGCAGATCTTCACCATGAAGGACATTTCGATAATTTGATTGCCGAATTAGGTAGGTACATATCATTATTGTTGTCAGATTTGCACTCTTCCAGTTTCACGTTTTCGATTTACAAGCGGCACTGTCGGAGTGCGCCTTCAGTTCAATATTATTTGCCCTGAAATGAAAGACGGTGTAGTCCTGTTAATCCAGTTTTAAGTGGCGCCAAATACAAAAAAGTACGAATAAGCAATGTTAACCAAATTACTTTCATCTTCCAATTCTATAGTTCGTATGAAGAAACGTTTCTGATAAGTCCTGAAGAAAAAATCAAGATACTCGATTTTACTAATATGATAGGAAATATTCAGATAAAGATGAAAATGTACCATTTTTCGTTGAAAGACATTTTTACATTTTTATTAAAGTTTTTTCTCTCTGCTTGAAAAGTTAATTTGTATGTTTAATTTATTATAAAATATATATTTCACATGCTACTGCTCATGTTCATATGGTGTCTTGCTCCTTGCTGTTTGTTCGTTTTCCGCGTTTTGACCGAAAGTTTGGGTTTGAAATACTGCACTCGAAGTTGAATGGATGTTCGATTTAAGACGCACATTTTAGTGCAATCAAGTGAACTAGCATGCCCTCGCCAAGTTTTGTGAGGTCATTTTTGGGCAAACTGAACTTGCCCTAGTTGTAATTTCCACTAATTTTTTACAAGTGCTGAACTACTGATCACACTTGGTGATCACGTAATGAGAATGCGCCTAGTTTCCGTCAGATATCGCGGCACACTAAACATGGAAGAAATATGTACGTTTAGGGTACGAGTTTAACCATGAAAATGTGCTAGAAAAAACATACAGGCGCAATATGAACTTGCATAGAATAGAGATTTACTACAATGAAAGGCTGAGTTCATTAAATATGAATTGCAATAAAGTAGTTTAAAACTTGTCAGGTACTGAGATGGCGCTGTTGTCGACTGATTAATTAAATGAAAGTTTTCAAAAGATGAATTTAGCGCTTTTATTCTGACATTAAGACAATAAAAAAGAGGGAAAGTTAACGACGAGGGTAGAATCATCATAAGAAAAAAATTATGAACGCTAGAAGATGTTTACACTAAATGGTAAGTGAATATCGATTTTCAAAGACAAATTTACGCCGACAAGTGCCATATTTCATGAAGGCAATCACAAATCTGATAGTCATTGTTACAGTATGGTGAAAGAATAAAATTCCTCATCATGGACAATGATTGATGACGAGACAATCACAAAAAACAAAGATGGCCTGTTGAAAAAATAGAGCTTAAGATTTCATTCACAGCTCTGTAGAATAAATATCCATAAAAAAGTTTTTATTCAAAATTGATTATATTTTACATTTATTGACACATTAATTTATCTTGGAATTAACATTCATGAAGAATCGATATACAGCAGTAAAAAAAGTTTATACTTGCCAGATTATCAATAACTGAGTTTTGGCAGACGATGTAGATTCATGTGAATAAAAGAAAAAGAGAACGATCAGTTTGCTGGATGGCAGTCAGTAATTTAAGGAAATAATGACTCCATGTTAGACCACACTAAAATGTTCATATAAAAATCTGAAAAATACACTTCAAATTTGCTAGAAAAAAAGGCTGGCCACACTTTATATAGTTTGATTAAGCAATATTAAAACAAGTGAAGAAAATATTTTGTAGATAGTCTGGTCTTAGAAAAAAAAATGTTTTCGATTAAACTATAATCTTGTCACTCGTTGAAGAAATGAAACTAAATGAACAATAGAACGAATTAAAAGATTGAACTACAAAAATAATTGAAATACTACCAAAACTGCTATCTACGGATATAAGTAAAACTTTGCGCCATTTACACGTCTCAAGTGACTCTAGAAAGAATAAAATTTTTGAAATCACGTAAAATACCATGTCGTACATTAAATTTATAAGACTTGGCCCAATTTTTGCAGTCTTATACCAAACATTGGGCCAAGTCTTATAATTTTTTTTTCTTGCCAAATAATTTTTTGGATCAGCTTAAAATTAGTTGGAAAATAACTATGTATATATAAAAATTTTATCTGAATAAATTTCAGTCAATAAATTGAGAATTATTTGGAAGAATGTTTCTTTGTAAGTATCAATTGAAAATAACGTGATTTCAAAAATTTTTGTGATTTTAATTTAATTAGGTATTTTAATTGTTTATTAAATGGAATTTTATTCTTTCTAGAGTCACTTGAGACGTGTACATGGCGCAAAGTTTTACTGACATCCGTAGATAGCAGTTTTGGTAGTATTTTATTTTACTATTACTTTAGTTCTTTATACTTTTATGTTAATTACTATTGCATTCTATTTAAATAATCAATATCTCTTTTAATCATATTTTTATTGTTTTATATGCTTTATCAGTACTTTCGCCCACTGATGTCTCAGGTAAGAGACATGTTATTTAATACTCATTCTTATCAATCTAGTTTTTACTTTTAATGTCACGAATTAAATACTTTTAAAATATCAAAACTTATTTTCTTCTTGAGTGGCAACTACTATTAAAAACAAATATGATTATTCCACGAGCATTTAACAGTGTAACATCATAAAATAATAAAGGTAATAAACCAAGTATTGATTATCCAAGAGTTTTATTTTCAACCACTGCTGATCTGCGGATCACAACAATGTCTTCATCAGTTTCAAAGTAGTCGCCTAAGAAATATTTAGTAACGATTTTTTTTAAAAAACAGTCAATATATTTTTTACTTGTCAAAATTCCGTAGTCAAGCATGCCATGGACAAACAAAAAATAAGTACATTTAGAATGCATCCATATAATAATGTCTATTATTATAAGAATTATAAAAACAATAATAATAATAATAATAATAATAATAATAATAAACGAATAAACAAATATGTAGGTGATCTGCGTATAAAAATAGGATGATTGGCCAAAGATACAGAACCAAATGCAAGTGATAAACTAAAGAACAAAGCTCAACAAATAATAGAAGAACACACCAAAGAAAAAAACACAAATACCACCGAGATAATGGACCTCCTCAAACAAAAACTTGCTGCTAAATAAAAAAGGCTAAGAGGACTTAAAGAAAGCTACCAACGCAGAAAACAAAATAAGCAATTTAGAGAAGATGAAAGGCCATTTTTTCAGAGAACCAGCAAACAAATCACAAGCAACAAGATGAAAATCCAGACAAAGAAGAAACAAAAACTTAATGGAGCAGCATATGGTCACAATGGACACAAACAAGCATCACGTTGGATTAAAGCCATAAGAACAAGAATGCACAACAAAGAACAATTGATAAATCATGAGATAACAACAGAAGATGTTCGGAAAGCCATCAGAAAAACACACTACTGGAAATCACCAGGAAAAGACGAAATGCATAACTTTTGGTGAAAAAGATTTACAAGCACAGATGGTAGAATAGCACAGCTTTTTTTTGAAATTTTACTCGGACAAACAGAGCCGGTTTCATGAACGCTGGAATCATCTAGCTGCTCCCGAAAACAACGCCAAGTAAAAGTCCAGAGAAGTACAGACCAATCACATGCCTACCAACCATATACAAAATATTGACATCGATCATTTCATAAAATATAAACACACCTAGACAGAAACAATATAATAGCAATGGAGCAGAAAGGATGCAGAAAAAAACCAAAGGCTGCAAAAAGCACAAGAAAAAAGGAAGGAAACCACTATACACAGCATATATAGACTATAAAAAAGCCTTTGACAGCGTCCCACACTCATGGCTGAAGGAAGTTCTAGACATTTACAAAATAGACTCATATATTCAAAACACCTTAAAACAAATAATGAAAACATGGAAAACAACATTTAAGCGTAAAAAACAACGAAACAAAATTCACAATAGACAACGTAGAAATAAAACGGGGAATGTTTCAAGGCGACTCACTCAGCGCGTTATGGTTTTGCATGGCAATAAACCCACTCTCACACATGCTGAACAAAACAAATGGGAGTACCACACTGGACAACAACATAATCAGCCACTTCCTCTACGTGGATGACCCAAAGCTATACGCAGACAACAAAGAGAACATACAAAACTTAATAAAAATAACAACAATGTTTAGCGACGACATTCACATGAAATTTGGACTAGACAAATACTGAATAAACACGATGGATAGAGGAAAATGGGAAAGACATGAAGAATATGACATGGGTGCAGATGAAGGACAAATAGAAAGAATGGAAATTGAAGAGCTGTACAAATATCTTGGATACCAACAAGCCAGAGGAATAGACCAAAAACAAAGAAAAAAGCACTAAAGAACACTAAAAAACAAATTTAAACAGAGAATACGAATAATACTAAGAATGAAACTAAACTCAAAAACACAACAAAAGCCATAAACCCTTATGTCAGATCTATCCTTACATACAGCTTTGGAATAATCAATTGGATAGAATCCCGTGTGTTTTGTTTCTTTACATTTTATCCAGGTTTATGTCTCCTAAGGTTTACTTATTTTCGTTTTATTTAAAAATTATTTAGTAATCACCCCCAAATTTAGTTAAGAAAATCTATTAAAAAAATGTCCCATATGTTCTTAGAAGGCCTTGAATAGTTTCCATGGAAACATTGAACTTTTTAACAAATAGTTTATTATCCTTGTTAACTTTGACAGTTAATCGTCATTAGTAATATGTAATGATTTATGTTTTTTAAATATGCCGATTACGAACGAATGAGCATTTCATATGCTTGCAGTTTATTTTGAAAGTTTGCAAAATGCTGTTATTGCAGAAACAGAATATGCAGTAAGATATCCCGCAAGACGTCATCATTCAAGACATGTTTTCAAAAGATTGGCGAAACGATTAAAAGAAACTGGTCAAATCCATCCAGTTACAACTCAAAACAGAATACCGCGAGTGAGACACGACGTAAATATTATGAATGTTTTTCCTTAAACTGCTTACCCTCATTTGAGCATTCGAGATTTGGTTAGAGATCTAGGGGTGTCATATTATATATTATTGTAATATATATATATATATATATATATATATATATATATCTATATATGTATATGTATATATATAAAAGATGTACAAATATCGCGTGATATGTAAACAACAACAACAACAACAACAACAAAGAGATTCATGGGTAATTCATGCAAAAAAACAAAGGGCTACAGAAACAGTGTGGTAACCGCAGACATTCATGTTTCTGGCTCATTGGCCGTCCTCAGTACTGTATAACCAAATAAGAGTGTAAAACTTGGGAGGAAAGTTGATAATCGAAACATGGTAAAACACAAAGCAACGGATTTCAACAGGGAAACCAAACGCACATTTGTGCCTTCAATTGGAAGATCCCGAGTTTTCGGTACAATAACCAAGATCGAAACGGAGGCGCATATAGCCCCCCTGCACGAACCTTCCGATCCATAGTAAACAACAAAGAAAATGTTCGAATATCGCGTGATATGTAAACTACAACAACAAAGAGATTTATGGGTAATTCACGCAAAAAGAAAAAGGGCTACTGAAACAGAGTGGTAACCGCAGACATGCATGTTTCTGGCTCATTTGCTGTCCTCAGTACGGTATAACCAAATAAGGGTGTAAACATTGGGAGCAAACTTGTTAATCGAAACATGGGAAAACACTAAACAACAGATTTCAACAGGGAAACCAAACGCACATTTTTGCCTTCAATTGGAAGATCCCGAGTTTTCGGGACAACAACCAATATCGACACGGAGGCGCATCTAACCCCCCTGCATGAACCTTCCTACCCATAGTAAACAACAAAGAAGATGTACGAATATCGCGTGATATGTAATTAAGTTTTATCCATTAGCATTTGTCCTATTTCACAATCAAGTAATTTCTTTGAATAAATTAAATATTATTACCAATTAATATTTTATAGTCAATTTGATAAACTCTGATTTAGACAACCTTATTTTTAAAGTTTACAGGGTTGTATTATTTGATTAAAATGTATTTGAGAAAGTACTCATATATTTTTACCTACTAGATGTAATGAAAAATAAAGTGATTAGTAATATTGTTTGTTCTGGCGTAGTACATTGCGGCCAGTGTATGCGTTTGTGTTTGGATTACTGTGGTCAGTTTTCCAGGGGTTCTACTGTGGATTGTACGGGTTAGTGACATTGCGATCCGTGTGCTAGTTTTCACAATGCTGTGGCACGGGAATGATTGTTTATTATTCCTGTTGCTGTAGTTAGTGTTGTTGCCCTGTTTTTTTATCGATCGATAGTTGGACACAGCGGTCAGTGTCGATGGAATGGAGAATTAATATTTGGTCAGTTCTATTAAATGCAAATTAAACCAATGAGTTCTTGACATGAATCAACTTTATTATTGTTGTTTTCTAGTTAAATATGACTGAGAAAGATAATAATTTCAATTATTTACCAATGTAAATTTTTAATCACTTTGTTTAATTTAAAAATACTTTTGGTAGACTTAATTGTCCATCAGTTCCTTTTCAATTTCAGGTACGACATCTCATATCTGCCTCTGCCCTAGTATTTTTTTTATTTTGCATTATTAATATTGTATTTACATTTTGTGGTTATTAAATATTTTCTTTTTATTATATTATATATATTAATATTGATTCATAGTCTTTTACTCATTACTCTTCAAATAATCTTCAATAATTCCATACAACTCATAATTATAAATAAATTGATAGAAGCATATCGCATAATTACCAAAATTGTATTATTAAATAACTTCTAATAAAGATGCGACGCCTCTGTCTACCATTTGAGATTAATATAAAGGGTGTATCCACGGGTGCGTTCGCGGTAAAAGATTTGAATTGAAAATGTCGAAAGTCAAGTTTCACATTTATTTTTACAAGTGTCATTGATGTCATACATTGTTGGCCAATAGGAATTTTATGGCAATAATTCATGACGGAGTATTTTTAAATAGGCGACGTTCGTAAATTCCATACATTTTAATATAAGAACGGTATGCAGTGAGGATGTACAGGTGCATAAATTTTGATATTTCTCAATATAAGAACAAAATAATTTTGAAATTTTAATTCCTGTTTTATTATTTCACGTGGGTCTCATTCAATATAGGTATCAGTTTACCTAATGAAAATAGGTCGTAATATAGAGGTAGGCCATAAATTAGGCATGGTATTGAATTTGATACAAAAGTACCAAGAAATAAACGGTTTTAAGCATTAAAACTAAGTTTTCCGCATCTGTGATCCTGAACAATATTATATCATAAAATTGTTGCTTGTATACACTTCGGGGGATGTATCGTGCTAACAAACCGAAATTTCTCCAAAAATAAACAAAAATTTAGTATATCTGGATATATAGGACCCGCTGTACTCGCTCTAGTCAACTGAAAATCAATAGGGTACATCTGTGAGACACCAATCATAAAATTGATTAATTGATACTCTCTGGAGGCTGAATCGTGCTAACAAACTGAAAATTCTCCGAAAATGACAAAAATTTGGTACTTTAAGTACCATAGCACCCGTTGTACTGGCTTTAGTGAGCTGAATATCAATAGGGTTTATCTTTGAGACGCTCTGAATAATATTCAATCATAAAATTGGTCATTTGTATAAACTCCGTAGGCTGTATCGTGCTAACAAACTGAAACTTCTCCAAAAATGAGAAAAATATCGTACTTGAAGTACTGTTGCATTTGTTATATTGGCTCTGGTAAGCTGAAAAACAATACGGTTCATCAGTGAGATGTTCTGAATAATATTCAATCATAAAATTGGTGATTTGTTGAACTCCGGAATCTGTATCGTGCTAACCAACTGAAATTTCTCAAAAAATGACAAAATGTCGTACTTCAAGTACCATAGCACCCGTGATACTGGCTCTGGTCAGCTGAAAATCAATATGGTTAATCTGTGACATGTTCTTAACAATATACAATCATAAAATTGGTAGCTTACTGCACTCCGGAGGCTGTATCGTGCTAACAAGACATGTAAGGAAAAGTGGTCGACGACAACGACGACGACGACGACGACATACACACAGGATTTTTTTTCTAAAAACCGTTTTTTCGTGTTGTTGATGGAAAACGTAAAAATAACTCAAAATAAAATTTCAAAATTCCAACTTTTTTTGGGGTAAACCTCGCATATAGATAGGTTGGGCGGAAAAGTAAGAGTTAACAAATGTAAATTTATTTTTCAAAATATTTCGAAAGTTTTCGACATATTATGATGGAAATTGACATCATTATGATAAGAGCATATTTCAGAACAAAAATGACAGATTCATTGCCCGCCATGAAATGAAAAGTTGAGATTCCCTGAACCAATCAAATTTTTTGTTTAGGTACGCTACAATTTAATGATTATTCTGGCAGCATTAATAGAACACATTCTTTTTGGAACTTTTTTGTCCCTTACTTAGCGCTTTTTAGAAGTTTTTAATGACCTCTTCCTTATTATGCTACAAAAACTTTGTGGTGGGCATTAAATATCCATTTAGTAAACAGCTGTTGTTGCTACGGTTACAATTAGACATTGACATCAACAATATTGTGAATTATATACATGAATGCTTTCAACTTTTGTGTGTTTAAGCAAAATAACCTTTTAGACAGTATAACTTTTGGAGTATATTGAGGTATGAATATTCTAAGGATAAAAAGCCATACATTAATGAATAATTCAGAGTTCTTTATATACTTCAAAAGTTAGTCAACTTTTGTTTCCAAACTAAGCGTTTTTATACGATTCCTAGCAGGCTGCCATGTGATTAAAAATGAAATTTAACGAAAAAGCTAATGGCAAAGTCATTGCCATATAGTTTGCGAGAGTCCATAAGGTCGCATCGGACAGGTGTAAATGTATTTAAAATAGTTATTTGTTTTACTAGGCATAAAAGCACAAGATTTAATGCCGCGGCATTAAATCTGCTTTTCTGCCGTGTGAAACATATAATTTTTTCTTCAATTTTGTTCCAATTCCACGCAAAATCGACTTTCTCATATTTAATTTGCATTTCATTATCAATATCCAAATAACTAAATTTTTTATCAAAGGTAACTGGGCTATGTTCACCGCTGATGACGTTTGTTGAATATGTTTGTTTACTGTTTACTTAGTCATTGTCAATTTTGAAAAGTTGTCATGTTAGAAATGGATTTACTGCAAAGTGAGGATGAATTGATGCAATTAGCACCACCTGAGATAAGACACCAGGCGCGAGATGTGGAATTTAACCTTTTACCGGAAAAATCAAGAACTGTATATGAACTCACATACAGCAGATTCATGGAATATAGACAAAAGAAAAATATAGGATCTTTCTCTGAAAATATGCTGATTGTCTATTTTTCCGATCTTTCAAAGAAAATGAAGCTTCAACGTTATGGTCTATCTATTCGATGTTGAAAGCTACCCTGAACATAAAAAATAACATTGATTTGGCAAAATACCTGAAGTTACGGGCTTTTTTGAAACGCCAGTCAGACGGTTTCCAATACAACACAAAAAACTACACCAGACGTAGGAAGGATATTTAACTCAGGTAAATATAAAACACCCACAAAAGGTAATAAGTCAGGACCCCCTTAACTGGGGAGGCAACTCACTCCAGCAGTGAGCCCGCTGTTGGTATTATAGCTTTTACAGCCATCCACACCTATCCACAACACGAATAAAAACATCCAAAATGTCCTCCAGACGCTCCCGCAGATCCCAACGCACCACATCCCTAAGCGCCACACCCCAAATCACCGATTTCGTCGACTTTTCCCGACAACTTAACGAACTTGAAAAAAAAATTCAACTTGAGAAGAAATCCATAGATCCGTCCACCCCGTTTTCCACAGTCCCACTCCGAGAACTCGACGAACTCAAAACAAAAATTTATCTCCAAACATCCATATACGAAGCCTGTAATCCGTCTTTCCCAAAACCTCAAAACTCCTCCACATCAACCCCAAGCCCTCAAACCCCCTCCACGTCAACCCCAAAACACACTTCCATCTCATCCCCCCCAGGTCTTACGCTTCTTCTGTAAGATTCCCAACCCCCACTCCCTCAATCCCCCGACAACCATCCGATCCCGGCGAGGATGATGTCATCCTCGTCGGGAGAACAAAACCCCGATCTACCCCAGCTTCTACCTCCCTTAATCTCAGAAACCTCCCACCCGAATATTCAACCAAAAAATCGCTCTTCACCTTTTAAACATCCTTGAACTTCTAAACGGACACATCCTTTATCTGAAAGCAAATTTCAAGATCCCTCCTCTAAACCTCTTCCACGATGTCAGTTAATACAATGCTCAGAAAAATCCAAAACTCCACTGGCGATCCCAACATCACCATAAACATCCTAAACTCCACGCAACGTCCACTTCAACTAGTCAAAACCTTAACACCTTCTTACTCACTCGTCTGCAGGAATGTAGATCCAACGATCCCTCTCGAAGAATTCGAAGAAATTCTTTACGATCAACAATTCCCTTTCGTCAAAACTTGGCGAATCATCGCCAAGTCCACAAACAAACCTACATCGATGTTTCGCATCATAACACACTCTGAAATCCATTATCACCAAGCCCTCACTTCCGGCATCTCATTTTTTGACCTCCCACACCAGTGTGAACCATCCAACGCCAACCCTCTGCCCCCTGTCCCAAAATACTGCAATCGATGCACCAAAGCCGGACATTCTTCCAATTCTTGTCGGTCTCAACCGATATGCCCTTTTTGCGGCCAAACTGGCCACCGCACCGAAAATTGCCTCAAGTCAGGTACTCCTACCTGCACCAATTGTGGCGGACCTCACGCCGCTTTCCACCCTCGCCCCCATAGGCTAACCACACCCAATACCCTCCCAAGAAACTGCCCCAGTGACTCTCGAAAAGCCACCAGTTCCCTTCGAACTCTCAACTGACATCAAAATCATTATAGAAATCCCACCCAGATAGCACCAGATATCCATGGGATGTTCTGACAGTCTTCGATTTGGAAGATATATATCCAAATATTATAGGGTTATTCTGGGGATATGTAGAATATCTGTGGGTACACCTAAATCGAATATTCAATGTAAGTCCAGTTGGAATATCCTCAGATTATTCTTTTTAGAATATTCGAATGAAATAGTTCTAAGAATATTCTATGATTATTGATTTTTGTTCAAACGCTCTTTCTGTTCCATGGGCATGTGTCAGTAGTTGCAGTTGACAGTTGACGGTAACGACCAGTGAAAAATGGCGGTTCGACCATCATAGGTTATTGTTATTGGTGAAATAGTAGTAGTATGATTAATTATTTTTGATCGTTAATTAATTAGTCAATTTTTTGCCACTGTGAAGTTGTTTAAATATGTTTCTACGGTGTATTATAATGCTGCGGTTGGAACTAATACATACGACTTCACGCATCAAAACAGGTACGTTTTATTGTATTTTAATGCCTGTTGATTTATCAATGCATTTTTTAGAAAATTATCGATTTGCTGCTAAAACTTTCAACAAATGATGAGGCAAAGTTTGAAGAAGTTGAGTCAGCCTTGCTGAGGAATCCTATGAATATTTTGTAAGTTGAGCATTCAATATTATATCTAAATAAAAATGAAACTGCTTCGAAATATTGGAGTATTTATGTGTTACTTTTTATGTTTTAGTGCATGAAAATATTGAAATAATTGTTGATTTCATAAATTTTTGCAACAAAATTAATGGATAAATGTTTTCAATTGTAAGTAGAGTAGAAATTCACCTCGTTGCTAAAGGTACAACAAAATTTTATTTTCTCAGGTAGTTTCACGTAATTATGTTACCGAGATGTATGCTATGAGTTCCTTAATGAAATTGCCTATAGTTACCTCTATTCCTTTTATTAATTGGGATTGACTAGAAAGCTCTACACAACTGGTGTCTGATAATTAAAAGTTAAATTAGTTCTGACATTTGGTAAATAAAAGTTATTGCTGGTCAATTGTACACGTGTCTAGTTTCAAGCATATGTATACTGTTCACATAGATGAAAGTGGTCTTATATTTTTGTTCGTTTGTTATAACTTTGCTTATAAACTGTAATTGTTCAATTTTTGAAACTTTTGAGATTGACTTTCATATTAATACAATTTTAGGTTGTACCTCTGGCAAGATTGGAAGGTTCTTATTTGCAACAATATATTAAAAGATTCTTGCAAAAAATCCTGATAGAATATTTAATAGAGGGCTACAGTATGCATGGATAAAAGGGGAAAAATGCTTTGGAAAAACAAAGCTCTTTGAAGCAGTAGTAGGTATAATCATGTTATTTTATTTTCGAATGTACATGTAAATTAATTTAATATATCATGTACAAGAAACAAATAACTTCTAATCACTATTTTGTTTGGAATAATTCGTTTTTAATTTGTCTCCTACAAGACTCATTTTTTAAATTACATATTTGATGTTTAATTTCATCTTTTAAGTTTCAGTTTTTGGGATTATATTTTGATTGTTATATATACATACATGAAAATCATAGTAGAATTGAAATTGCTTATTAACAAAAAATATAATTATTTTATTGTTTCAGATGGCGTCCAAAAGTTGGACAAGAACATAACAAACAGGAATTTTCTTAGCCAAATGTAAGGAACGGCAGAAATCGGTTTCAAAAAGTTCGTTGAGTATGGAGGAGGTCAGTGAATTTTGTAATCTCGGATTTGAAAATTATGTTAGTTTCAGTTATGTTATGAGGTACATCTTATATTTATGTATAAATAAATTAAATTGAACTCAATGTTTCCCGTGCTTTAATTTTTTCAATTAAAAATATTTTTTCCTATATAGGTATACAATTCGAAATTATGAAATATTCCTTAGATATTTGTAAGATATATACCAGGGAACACTGGATCATTGTACTCCCCCTTCTCTCCTTTAGTTTCAAAGAATATTTATTTAAATTTGGGACATACCATTTGCTTACTGAATAAGTGCGAGAGAGAAGCTTTCCCTGGCGGGTAATTCTATTCTCTCTCACACGAATGGCGCTTATGGATAAAATAATTGGCGATATTGAACGAAAGTTGCTATCATTCATATGTACATTATTGTCATTCATTAAGTATACAAGATCTCCCAAATTTCAATCAATTATCTTTGAAACTAAATATGAAAAGGGACAAGTACTATGATTCAGTATCACCCGCCCAACAGGTATCATCCATATTGGGATATTCTACAAATATTTGAAATTTTGCTATATACGTTCCACAGATATCCTTATAATATTCCTAATATTACTTGGATATTTGTAGAATATGCCTATTGGAATGTTCTATGACTATTCTGGATAATCTTGCTATATACATTCAGCAGATATCCTCAGAATATTCTTGAATATTCCTGGGAAATATTTATAGAATATTCATAGAATATTTAAAAAATTTCCCATTTCGTGGTCCATAGATTATTCAAGAAAGGATATATATGTATATGTGTATATATATATATATATATATATATATATAATAATAATTCGTATTAGCAGCTGTTTATTTCACAATTTAGAAATATTTGTGAGGATGCAGCAATTGGCTTGGAAATTAAACTCCTATTTTAATTTAGTGAAAGAATCACAGATCTAATAATAATTTTTCATCAATATCTTAGTTCAACCTTTTACAATAATTTTTACGAACATTTCTGTTATATCATCCATTTGTCAACTTCATATTGACAATAAGTCTCAAGCATATATCAATATTTTTACACTGTTTTTTCTGAATTTTAATTTATATATTTTACTCGTTTAATGTAAGTACCCATTTTTTGATTTTTCATTTTTAGTTATACATTGTATTTTAGCGTGACTGACGAAGTAATAAAACTATTACGAAAGCTTTCACTAAATTAAAATAGGAGTTTAATTTCCAAGCCAATTGCTGCATCCTCACAAATATTTCTAAATTATATATATATATATATATATATATATATATATATATATATATATATATATATATATATATATATATTTAAAGTTGGTCTATAGAATAATACAATATCCGAAAACGAATATTTTTAGTACGTCCATTGAATATCTAGTGCTATCTGGGTAACTGCCACCCTAAGGAACGCCATTCCCAACTCGAGGGACATCATAGCCGACACTCTTCGTCACCTAACTCCGTCCATATATCGACACCACTGCTCTATCACAAACATAGGCAGGCGTGACCACTTCACTTTCACTGCCATCAGGAGTGAAAGTACTTCCACTTGAAACCGCGACCCCCAACCCCCCCGTCGGTTCTGCAGGTTTTTTCCTGTAGCATGGTGAATTTATTCACTAGCCAAATGGGCCGACATATCGACGAAATTTTTAGATTTACGATTATTATTATTATACCAGCCATTCACTCAAATCAATTCAACACAAATGATTAATTACCGCCTCCCCTCGAATTCTTCAACCATCTAAAGTTCTCCAGCCCCGCCCTGCTGAGGAGCCGCATCCTATATCAGGGCCTTATCTCTCTTATATCTAACTCAAAAACCAACAAACCCAATCAAAATGTCTCTCGAACTTCTCTCCACCACCCCCTTCCCCTCTCTACCCATGAGCAGATCCAAAGTTCGTCCATCATTTCACAGAATACACGTCGGTTTAATTACACCAAAATCTCTTCATCATTCGAATCCACTTTTTGTTATCATTATCATCAAACTGTCTCCCAAAAACCACGATCAATCGAAAAAAAATCTTCTTTGTGTTATCTGGAATATATAGTATTACACTGGACGAAACCAGTTTCAAGCTTTTGTTATTTTTTCAGTATATAGAAGCCTCCCCAAGCAGTAAATCACAAATATTTTTCTGCGGAAATGTATCATTTTCATTTTCCCTACTTTAGAATATCTTAAAAAGTAGTAAATTAATTTTATCAAAACCTGATTTAAAAAATAATATAAACAATATAAAAGATGAGTTTAATTCTTTTCCTGACCTTTGACACAGATCAATAAATAATATATGTTCTTATCAGCTTAATACGGCTTCAAAAATCTTAAAGGTGCGTACAGACATATAACAAAACTTCGTATCGTAACGCCGTCGCGTAACAAATGTGGACGGCACTGCGTAACACCGTAACACCAGAACATAGTAACATCTCGGCGTTCCATCGGTTGTCGGTTTTTTGACGCCGCATCAAAGAAATGATACGCACTGATGTTGCACCACTTGTTAGCATGTCTGGACAGGTCTGCGGTACACAGTTGCGATTTATTTTTCGTTTTATTTAGTCAGTTGAGAACATGGAGTGGACAGAAGAATCTACCTTGGATTTCAATAATAGTTATCGCAATAAAGAAATTTTGTGGGATGCAAAACATCCCAAATACTATAATAAAATAAAGAAGCATGATGCATGAGAAGAACTTGCTGTAGAGTTTCGGACAACAGTAGATGAATGCAAAAAAAAAATTAATGTTCTTCTGTCAGGACTGTCAGGCGAGAGAAAGCAAAAATTAAAAAGAGCCACGGTACGGGTAAAGGTAAGTTTGAATAATTGAAAATTAATTTCATTTCTATTTTGTTTATTTACTTTTCAATTACAAATTTTATTTTTATTTATTACAGGGCTTTCAGGTATCTATGAAAGTAGTTGATTTGCCTTTAAAAGTTTGCTATTCCTTTGGGACAAAAACAAGGTTCGGGAAACACAAAGCACCGTAAGTATAAAATGAATTACGAATTACGTATAATTATCTTGCCACAAAAGTCAATTTTCGTTTTGAAAGTACGATGACGTCTTTAATTCGTGTTGCATTTTCGGTTGGTCTTCTGAGACTATTTCTAATTGGAAATAAAGAAGACATTGGTTCATTAGTTATAGTTTTATACTTTCCTTCTACAAGCTTTCTATCAATTTCTGTATCGAAGGTTCCAATTGGCGTATACAAAGCACAAGATGTGGAACTTTCTCTTAAAAAATTATGTAGATGAGCTACTGTCATTATAACTAATTCAGCTTTTCTGGGTTCAATTAACATCGGTTTACGAAGTACTCTAAAAACGGCTGAGGCGATGCCAAACACATTTTCTACAGTTCTTCGTGCGCGAGATAATCTGTAGTTAAACACTCTTTGCAATGATCCTTTAGGATATATTCCCGAAAACGGTTTAATTAACGACTCAGTTAAGGCAAATGCCTCTTCTCGAATGAAAAAATAGGGAATTTTCTGTTGCCTGCCATGTAAACCTTCTGGTTCAGGTAAATTTAAGTCATTTCGCTCTAATTTTTTATAAAGCGAGCAGTTTTCAAAGATACCACCATCTAAAATTCTTCCTTGGTCTCCAGCATCAACATACAAAAAGTTATAATTAGCATCCACTAGGGCAAAAAGAACTACACTAAATGTTGATTTGTAATTAAAGAACTCGCTTCCGGTGTTAATTGGAGCTTGTAGAATAACATGCTTCCCATCTAAAGTACCCAGACAATGTGGAAAGTTCCAGGTGTCCTCAAACTGTTTTGCCACTTCCAACCATCTTTCTGGTGTTGAAGGTAACTGTAATAATTAAAACAAATTTCGTTAAAACAAATTATACAGTGCGCCAAAACTAGGACATATTTTTATTTTCTAAATAAGTTTGTTTATTAAATACTTATTTTAAATTATTTTTAATTTTAGATTGTACATGAAGAAGAAGATAATGATGAAAGGGAAATATCGGGTGATGAAGGAACATTAGCAGATAATGATAAAAATTCTGCTGTACAAGAGAATCGGGAAAGTATAGAAAATGTACCGAAAAGAAAAGCAACACCTAGTACCGAAAAGAAAAGCGATGAAGCGACACCTAGTAGGAAACGCCAAAAGAGGAATGAAGATTCTGATAAATTAGATAAAGCTTTTAAAATACTATCAGAAGCATCAGCAAACGCTAGAAACCCACAAGAGCAAAACGAATGTCACATATTTGGAAATCTTGTGGCTAAAGAACTGGCCAAATATTCTCTTGAATTACAAAGTACTGTACAGCAAGATATTATGTTAATTTTGTTTAAAGTAGACAAGACCCATCTCGAACAAAGTTCAACCAATTTTTATCATTCGCAATCATACCGTACTCATACTGTTAAGTCATTCTTTGCAAATTCTGTGCCCCAACATTCTCAATTTGAACAGTATCAGGATAGCCAAGCTTCCAGTTTTACTCAACAGCATTCACAGGTACCATCTCCAGCATATAATTATGCTAATTTTAGTATTTCGGATCATTCAAGTCGCAGTACTCCAGTCAATTCTTTACCACGCCAACTATTGGATATGCCCGATATTGAATTAGAGAATTTAAGATAAACATTTGTTTTGTTTAATGTGTGTTTATTATACTTCTTTAATAAAACAGTTTCTTACCTGTATATTTTCTTTTAATCCTTCTATAATGGCTTCGCACACTTCAGGAACTATAGCACTTATCGATTGTTTAGAAATTTTAAAAAGGTATTGTAGACTGGTGAAAGAGTCACCAGTCGCCAGAAACCAAATTGTTACTGCCAACCTTTCTTGAACAGAAATTGCCGTTCTCCATCTAGTATCTTTTCGTGCTATTTTGGGTCCAATTAAATTAATCAAATAATCAAAGTCTGTTGGAGACATTCTAGTAAAATTTTTGTAAAGGCCACTAGTTGCCTGAAATTTTAAATGCAACAGTAAATGATTTCTGCTGTACACACTTCTATTAGTATACAACCGGGTCTGCCACCAGCGTCTTTCTGCGCGTCTTTTTTTATCTTTTTTAACTAAGTAATGCATGTATATATAAGCTGCTGCAACAACCTCCATTGCACACAAGAAAAAGACTAATTTAATTGTTCTGTGTTAGTAAAGACGGAACGGCAAAATGTCCCGTTTATAAGATACGCGACGATGTATTGATACGCTATATTTGTTGACACGCCGTATCTTCGATGCGTAACAAACAATTGTTGCGCGACGGAGTTACGATACAAAGTTTTGTTCTATGTCTGTACCCACCTTAAAACGCAAACCCGTACTATGATTCTTGTCCCTCCAATTTTCGGCAGACATGTCTGCATTGCAGTAAAAGCACTTCCTTCTGAACTACCTACATCAATACAAATTTATTCTTACCTACCTAACCTCTTTTTCTGGTGAAATATAACTATTTTCAAACCAGTAGAAAAGCTGAAACCATTGCATTTATATCTGAAAACAGTATACTTATTTCTGCGACCAATAGAGCGAAAGCCCAACAAAAAAATGTTTGCTTACTGTTAAAAGCTTGAAGTTAGAAAACATATATTGAATGTTATCAAACTCCAAAACTGAGTGAAGAGGTTGTAGAAAATGTAAAAAAACTTAGGACAGGAGACCACCAAGAGATTAAGAAAAATAGTGTCGAACATGTTATTAAGAAGGTTTTGTATGCTGTCCAACCCATTATAGGTAATACAAACAAATTATGATTCTAGTTCAGACGAGTTTGACTGTCGTGTTGATTGCTTATAAACAACCTTTGAAATTGAAAGGTTTAGAATTTCGTTTATTTCTGTTTTTTATAAGCGTAATTATTTTGTTTTGGTTTGTGCAAATAATTCATTTTCGTTTATGTTTTTGCTTTGAAATCTCGTTTTCCAGAAAAAAATCGAATGGGTTACAAAAAGGGCTCAGTTCTCGTCTGGTTTAATCATAACTCCCTTGTAGGCAAGTAATTTGTTTTCTGCTCTTTCTTATTTAATATTTACTTGTATCAAGTTATATAATGAAAAAATTTAAGAGGATGCTATTAGTTAGATTGTAGTTCACGACTGATCAAACCTTTATTTTATTCATATACTCATTTATATAGATAGACCCTGTATGAGAATTCTGTGGCTGTATTGCTAAAGGGCATAACTCAGTTTTTCATACTTTTCAGGAGAGGCGAAAAACTAATATTGTATAAAATTTTCGATTTACAAATTCTAAAACAATTTAATATTTTGAGATTTGGTCTGCATAATATATTTTTTTGTCTTAATCCATTTTCTTACTTATTTTTCGAAAAACTGGTATTTTTTTGAAAATTTTGAAACTTAACTCATTGAGATACTGTAAAGCAATTAGGCAAAAAGACATAACTCGATATATTCCCCAAAATTTTCATTCTGTAATAAGTCAAAAGGATATATGTCCAGATATGCCATTTTGCTTAAAAGAAAATGTAATTTCTATTAGTCCTGTTAAGATATAACTCGAGTTAAGCCTTAACGGTCTTATAATATTAAAAAAAGAAACAAAGCAAAATGTAGTAAGTACTGCTTTTATTTAAACTAAATATTAAAATTCTACATCGCTCATTAATCGATCGATATCCGGATCTGTGTCGTTAAAATCCTGTGCATCTTGCGTTGCATTCAGGTCCATATAAAACTTTCTGGTGCTCTCGGTAATCAGATCCAACATTTCCATCAAATTCGTTTTCTTTTTTGAGTCTTTGTTCTGTATACAGAGCTTTTAATGTAATTGGTAAGTTACTACGTGTCTTTCTTTTAAAATCAAGTAAAGTAAAATTATCAGTTTCTAGAAGCGAATTTTTGAACCGAATTAATCCAAATTCACTTTCGTACCTTATCCATTTAAGCGATCTCCAAGCAAATTTTTCTTTATTTGATTGATATTATTTTATTTTTATTGATAAGAGGCCCTTTGAAAAAATTGGCAAAATCAAAGAAGTCTTGCATCCCCATTTCTACAACTTTAAATTTTGAATTCTTGGCTGAACCTGCTTTTCCTGCCATTCTGACTAAATTAAACCAATATCTGGGAAGATGTATTGTAAAGGGAACTTTTTTCTTATATTTTTCAATTGTGGCATGATCCGAATCATATTCCATGTGCGTGTGGCCGGGTATTAGAATTAAGAATTAAGGACAGATATGGGAACTGATTACAAAAATGAAGTGTTAGAACAAGTGTGCAAATTACTAAATATTCAAAAAAATTCGCTACTGCATATCATCACCATAGTATAGGCGGATGCGAGAGAAACCATCGAGTACTCAACGAGTATCTAAGGATGTACGTTAACGATACACACAGAGACTGGCAGACTGGGACAAATTGATAAAATATTACAGCTTCTGTTACAATACAGCACCCTGCATATACCACGACTACACACCCTTCGAACTTGTTTTTGGTAAAAGAGCTGAACAAACAAATGCAATGACTGACAAAATTGACCCACTATATAACCCAGATGCATACTATCTAGAGCTTATGTATCGATTACATCTCCCTCACCAAAGGGATAAACGTAAAATTAATTATGACCAAAGTTCAAAAAATCTTATTTTAAATCCTGGTGACTATAACTAACGAAAATAGATCGAAATTCGACCCACTTTATAAAGGCCCAGTCTCAATCGTTAGCTGCAATAATGTAAACTGTAAGTTAAGCAACCCTAAAGAAAAGAAAATAGCGACTGTGCATAAGAACAGGGTGTAACGCGAAAAATCGCCCGCCCGTCGATAATATAATTGTGGCATGCCTGCCGACGGGAATTTATGACAAACCTTTCGATGAGAAGCGACTCAGTTCTCCATGGTCGTTGAAGCGAAAGATGATTAGTGACGATTAAAATTTTTGTGTGCTTTGGAAGCCATTACGTCCGATATTTAAAATTTCACCAACGACGTGGGTATTTCGATTGACGGCCATGCCAGAAGAACTCGTTATCTAGGTAAATATCTGAACACTTTCTCGATGTTTACAATTTTGTAGGCCGTTAAAGTAGCAACGTTTTGAAGTAATTTTCGTAGTTTATTCAAGTATGTAACCCATTGTATGAAATAGTTCTGATACAGTTCATAAATTTTATCAAGTCATTTCCGTTATTGTTTCGTACATTTTTGAAATTAGAATATATCACGGGGGCTGAATAATCGTCAGGGATGTGTAGAGTAACGTGGTTTCTTTTAGTTTTTTAGATATCATAGTTTTTTTCTCTAATAAAAAAACAATCAAGCAGTTTTTTTTTGATATTAGTGTAGATGGCTTTTATACTGTTAAAAGTTAGGTTGTATGATTGTAAAATGAAAACTCTACGTGTATGCTGATTCGTTTCTCTATTCTAGGGGGGTTTTTATTTCGGATTCTATGGATTTTATCCTCTGAATGAGGAGTGCGAAATCAGCCAGTCCACTCACCTGAACCAGTAACCAGGAGGGCTGGAATATTTTGAAGCGTCGAGTTCGATTGCTGTTCTGAGGAAGAGGAATCACTCGTAACAGTCATTTTCCTTATTAATTTTATAAATTTTCCATTCACGATTAACAGTCAAAATTTCACGAAATTTTTTATGTATGTTTTTTTCCATTTCTTTGCAGTAATTAATAATTTTTTTTACTTTTCGAGTATAAAATTTTGAAATATTCTTTTTAAATATAAAATTGTTGGCTCTGTACGCTACGTATACCAATGTACGTACCTGGGTGCTGCGCTATTTAGATATTTTTCTGACTTCTACGATTTTTTATTATGTAACTAATTTCGCTCTGTACACAATTTCGATTTTTTTTCAACATTGTTAAGCTCGCCTGCTTATTTTATTTTATGCTTATGCATTTATATATTTATACTCATATAGATTGCGGAAATGTGAACCCATGTAACTAATGCAATTGTAATTTTGATGTTAGATTTTCACTGTATTTGAAAAATTGTACATGAACCATTTGTTCGTTTCCTGTAATTGGTTTGTAATTTGAAATATCTGTGTAAATTAGTGCCTTCAGCCCTTCTGCACCCTGAGTTAGTAGCCTTCAACTCTATTCAGGTATTATAGGACCTGCTTCTCAATTATTCAGATAGTAACTTAGAGTTTCGCTTGTAACTGGCAAATTAGTTTGCGATTTAAGTTTTTATGCAGATTTCGGCTTTCAGCCTAACTGCATACTGAATCTACAGCCGTCAGCTGTATTCAAGTGTTAATAGTGTCATTCTTTTTTTGTTGTAAACTTTGTAATAATCACATTTTGAAAAGAGACGTATGGTCCAACGAGATTAATAGACTTCAATCAGGGGATATTAGCTGACTTTTATTTTTAATGATAACTTTCCTATCGGTTTAACATTTTGGAGTGTGTAAGTAGTGCTGAGGAGTTGTGGGCTAACTTAAGAAGTCTTCGGTGCTTGCCAAAACTTCTCTGGCGTCCTTTTTAGTAAACTGTTAAATTTTGAAGAATCCGCCCCTTCTTCGACTCGAAGCTAGTCGACTGGCGGGCACGGGTTGTACTACGGGAGCACATCTATAACGGGCACTGAAGGTTAGCGTTTTCTCGTTATGTTTTTGACGCCCATAACGTGGGGCCGCTTATACATTTTTTATTTTTTTCTCATCAATATATATTGTAAAATTTTAGTTTGGACCTTGTAAATTTGATCTTTTTGGTAAACTTTGATAAATTTTCAACTTTTTTTTAGAAACTTAGAGTCATTGATTGCACCAGATTTAATTGGGTATTTGTAGTTTAATCTGGGGTTTGCATAACCTTGAAGATAATCCTTTCAATTGGGCGTAACCTGGCAATAATTTCCCTTAATTAGGTATTGATAGTGCCAGATTTAAGTGATTTTGTAGTAAATCTGGGGTTTGATTTTTCGAAGGGAATTGTTTTATTGGGCGTAAGTGGTATACAATTTGCCGAATTTTGTTGAGCAGTGTTAAATATTAAACAGAAGCTTTAATAATGGGAACAAACAAATTGTTCATTGGTTTATGTGCTTTGTTTTTTTTCTTTTTGAGATAGCGAGTGCATAAGAAGATCCTTGATATTTGTATTATTGATTGATTAAAATTTGTAATTTAGAAATTTTATCTGGTATTCTATTGTAAAATATTTGTAATTTATATATGCATATTTATTGCAAATTTCAAGGTAAGTTACATATTGGGTCACACTGTGTATAAATTTTAGTGCCAGAACAGTAATTGAATTCGTAAATATTTTAAATGTATCTGACTTTCGACGGTTATAAGCTGCATTGTGGGTTCGAAATTTAGCGGGTCGGTGTTTTAGAACTGGTACCTTGGGCTCGTGGACTCCTGTATTTTGGAATCACTTTTGAGGAAGGAGCGTTGCGTTGGTTCGAGAAGTACAATTGGTGGAAACTATGTAGGTTGGAGATATTGTCTGAACGAATAGGGACTTTTGGACAGTCGGCGTCTGGATTTGGGTGTCAAATTCCTCATTAGGTTTCAGTTTGAGGGAGGCTACTTGAGGTACAGGTGTGTCTGGGAAGAATTATTGTTCCGCTAGGTTGAAAATTGGTTTGTTGCTCGGATTGCTTGTCAGTTGAACTTAGAAAATGTCTCGTAGGTTTGTAGTTAATCGACTGGTTCAGGATGAACTTGTGTATGAGTTGACAATACGCGGTATTGCGAGTGGCACGGTGTCTGAGATGCGGCGTAGTTTAGCTTTAGCGTTGCAGGTGGAGAAGGAAGATGATAGCAATGAAATAAGACTACCTCCTAATCGCGGTAATGCGTCAAGGAACTAGTATTAGGACGATCTTGCCTAATAAGTGGGGTTTAGTGTTTTCTGGAGATCCCAAAGGTATTTCACTATCGAGTTTTTTGTAAAAGGTGGAAGAGTATCGAGTTTCACGTAATGTGGGTAAGGACATTTTGTTCGCTAGCGGGATCGACTTATTTTCTGGTAGAGCTTACCAATTTTATTTAGCGTATAGAAAGGAAGTAAATTCTTGGGATGAATTCGTGGACCTTTTTCGGGAGGAGTATTTGTTCGTGGATTATAATGAGAAATTGTTTGAAGAAATTAAGAGGAGGACTCAGGGTCCTGATGAAAGCATGGCAATCTACTTGGCTGTGATGTCTGGTTATTTCAAAAGGCTGACTTGCCCTCAAAATCTTGTTGAGGAATATCGCACCGTACTACCAAACTCATCTGGGTCTAGTAGAGATTAATAGTGTGCGCGAGTTGTTGACTTTGGGTCGCAGACCAGAGGCCAGAAAATCGGCTATTGAAAATTAATGTGTATCTTCGAGGAGATCGAATTGTTTGGAGCCAGACCTAGCGTATGTAATCTCGCAAGTGGAGCCTGTGGCTGAGGTCAGAACGTCACACATCCCCACTTCGTATTCCGCCCCTAGAGAAGCAGTTTGTTTTAGTTGTAAGCAGCCTGGTCATCGGGTTGTAGGGTGTCTGCAGGCGGCTAGTGAAAAGTATTGTTTTAGATGTAAAAAAGAGAGATACACGATACACGGATTTGTCCGGATTGCTCTCCCAGATCCAACCAGGGAAACGAACAAAGACGTGCTTGAATGATCGGATCGGATCACGCTGCGAATGATGAACGTCCCTATGTTAAGGTAGATATCCTGGGGAAAACTTTATAGGTCTGATAGATTCGGGTGCTTCAAGAACAATTTTGGGAGGTAAAGGTTATGAGTTAATTTCTTGTTTAGGTTTGACTTTGGATAAAAGTAGGTCGACTAATTGTACAGTGGCAAATGGTGATGTGTTACAGAGTATTGGAACCGTAGCATTACCCGTGGTTTTGAATGCGGTTGATTGAGTCTCTGGTTGTCCCGGAATTAACTCGTATTTTAACTCTTGGTGTATATTTTTGGAATGTAATGGGTGTCGTCCCAGATCTTCGTCATGACGAATGGCACTTTTCGGCCGAACCCGTGTTGTTAAATAGTGTGAAACATGTGTTATCTAGACCGGTACTCACTCCTTTGGAACATCAGAGACTACAGGCTGTGATCGATAGGAACATGGAAATTATGGGAATAGGTTTAGAGTAGAACACGTGATAGTAACTTCTAGTCCCCCCATCAAGCAGCGATATTATAGGGTCAATCCCATTGTATAGACACATTGATGCTGAATTAGATGAGATGCTGCAGTTAGGTGTTGTAGAATCCAGCAATAGTCTGTGATCTTCGCCAATTTTGCTGGTCAGGAAAAAGGATCATTCCTACCGATTTTGCGTGGACTATAGGAAGTTGAATGCTGTCACCGTTCGAGATAGTTACCCTCTTCCCCTGGTAACTGATACTTCAGAGAAGTTGCGCGAGGCCAAATATCTGTCTAGTTTAGATGTCAAATCCGCTTATTGGCAAGTTCCGGTGGCCACATCTTTAAAGCCATATACTGCTTTTACAGTGCCTAATAGGGATTTGTTTCAGTTCAAACGTTTATCATTTGGTTTACATACCCTTCCTCGTTATAATGGTGCAGTTATTCAGTGCAAATACATAAATAGAATTTTTTTTAACATTAAATTGAAGTGGATGTGAAAGAGAAAAAACTTTATTTGAAAATAAAATTGAGTAGATAATTATACATACATATTGTATTTATAAACATAAGACATTCAATAATTGCACGACGACAAAACTATTTCGTGTGTTTCATATTTCAACATTATTTTTATTCCAAACACCAAAACTAATTATTATTGTTACACATTTAATAAACAATATATTGTGTTTATGCAAGCAATGTAACTTTATAAGGTAATTATGTAGGTTAATCATTATTAAAGGTTAACAAATATTTCTAGAATTTAACAGTTAATTCTTTTTAAATAAGGGATCCCTAACACACACAAAAAAGAGAGCTTTTTAATTTTGTGTGTACTTTGTCTTTAATTTCTACAAGTAATTTTTGATTGTATTTTAATATGAACGGTAACACATTTTCCATTTTCAATGGGAGCGAATGACCTTCATCATCGGCCAAGTGAAGTTCATTCTTCCGAAAGGGGGGAGGTGTAGTGCCCGTCAGATCAAACCTTTATTTTATTCATATCCTCATTTTTATAGATATACCCTGTATGACAAATGTTATAAATGTTACTAATAATTAGGTGATGACTGTTATGCTGAAATGGCAGATACGTATGCAAGTATCAAATCTATATTATAATCGTAGAGCGTAAATAGATCTAAGTGAAGTTCAACATGTGTTTAATTTAATCACCCTATTATTACCGAACATTACAAGATAGTGTGGATTTTGAACCTAAGTATCTGGTTTAGAAAAAAAATCCGCTTGATCTACTTATGCAAAATGTCGTCCAATTATCCGACTGCCTAATGATAAATACATACTTCCTCGCTTATGGCATATTCAATCGGTTTTTAATAGTATATTAAGTACCAAGTGTCAAAAAGGTTACTTTAGTCACGAGTTTTACAAGGCTTGTGAAACGAGTGACTAAAGACGTTTTTAACACGAGGTGCTTCCTATACTTTTTCTTCGCCCGCAGGAAGGAAAAAATTATATATTTTAATTATATTCATAACACGACGGACAATGGCTGACGGCTGACTGACAAATCAAATGATACAGAACAACAAAATTATCACGGAAGATGACAACATAACATACAAAGGATACACTTGATTTGACGTTTAACGAACAAAAGATAAACGAGATATGATTATTCGCATTTTAAACACTATTGTTTAAAGAGTCGTTTTGTGCATGTCAAACCCGTGTTCAAAATGCGGTCTTAGTAACGGAAGTAGAAAAAAATATTTGAACACTTAAATAAAATTAATAATCTCTGTGCGTGCCTGCTCAATCTATGCCCCATCGAGACTGCGAAACTTGTTTTTTAAATTTCTTCAATTGTCAAAGGAAGAACTTTACCAGGAAATTGTGTTCTCTCTAGATTATACCCAAACGGTTCAAATTCTTAACGAGATAACGGAGAAATGAAAACCCATATCACGCATTTCATATATAGATATACTAGATCTTTCCGGTCAACTAGAGTTTGTCGACCGATTATTTCTAATGAAATATTAGACTTCCCACCAAAATACACTTGAAATAATTGAAATCCTCGATAGCGGTGGAACATTTAATTAAATAAATTTGTTATTTATTGAATCTACGGTACCCAACATAATTTTGGTCGTTTAATAATTCTAAACTGTAAATTTACTTTAAAATGTGTGGATTCAGCGATGTCACCAGCTTCCTGGCCATATTTTAGTGGCGTTTGTATTGAAGTAACATTTAACAAACATTTCCAAATACTACCAAGAAATAATTATAGATGAGTATGGAGTAACGGACAAGTCCGGATAGAGTCACCAGCCAGATACCTGGAAGTAGCTCAACTTGATTTCTATCTTTGGAATTACATAACGTTTGTAAAACAGCTAACAAAATCGAAATGCTATAAGGATTTTAACATCGCTTATTATAAATGTTTAATTGACTTTTATGTTTGTTTTTGATACCTGAAACTCATCTGTTTGTAGTTAATCATTTCCAAGTTGTACACTGAGTAATTCTAAAAATATGTTTGCAGTGTGTTTCAATAATCGTTAATCGATTCTTAATATTTTTGAATGATTCAAATAAGCTGAAAATAGAGTGAAACGAGAAGTAGGTACATATATTCACGGTTTTTACAGAATATTACAAAAGTTAATTATTACAATTTATACTCCGAACATATAAAAAAACTAAACTATAATTGTTAGCATGATTGTTATTACCAGAAATGAACATTTTTCAGTACTTTAGTCTATGTCAACTGTTCCTTTTTAGCACGCTTTTCGTATCTACGTACTGAACTGATAATTGCTTTAAAACACGATCATCCATTGAGGGTGGTAATCACTGTGAAAAATATCGGCCCATGCTGAGGAATCAGGACTTAGGCTCTTGCTAAGAGCTACTCTCAAATCACTGCTTGCACTTGTCGATTTCGTTGTTTGTTTTTAATTAACAATACAGTAAAGATCCCGTACTTAAACATAAACGTATTTGAAAACATTATGAGATACCGCAAAGCTCCTTGTCGAATCTTGTTATGCTACAACTGGTCTTTAACAGCAGCATAATCCTGGTTGTCAACAAGAGCTTTCAAAGTCGCGAATGATTGAAAGTTTTTTCTTCAACTTTGCCTATCCAGAGAACAATCTTACACAAAAACGCGCGAAGTTTGTCCTCGAGTGCAAATATATTACTAATACCTTCAAAATTTTCATTTCCACATTGAAGTTGTAAGTTTAACTGGTTAAATTTGTTCCTAAAAATGTTGCATTTTAGTCTCAATAAAATAGTATATTGTACAATGAGCATGAAATGACATACATTTCCCACGCTACGCTCGTACTACAAAATTTCATATACCTACGAGTTGGAAATGCAAATTGTACACTATACTTTTTCTACGACCATCTGAATCATAAACAAATCTATAATATTTTTCATAACAATTTTTATTATTAACTTTACTGCCGTCATTGTTGCATGGTTTAGAGAATTTTTTCACTGAAATCATTAAGTCGGGTTCTTAACACTAAACGAACCATATATTTTATTCTTTTTGTACATGTACCTACCTACGTCGTGAAACAAATAACGTTCAAAATTTCCAAATTTTCATAACTCTGAAATAAAAAAACTTTATTCAGAAAAAATCGTTATACCTAATTCACCTGCGAAAAAAGTTATCAACGATTGTGTCTCTTTAAAGAAGTAATATCACCTCCTGCATCTTCCAGGACAGTGAGCGATGTCTTTCTAAAGCAATGGCTAGTTTACATATCGGAATCAACATGTAAATGTCAAATCATCCTCACTATCACTACCCATTTTCGATTATTAATTGTTTTTGCAATTCCGAGACTAAAGTGGTCACTTCACTCTCACATGCTAGAAATTAAAGTGTCACTCTTAGACCCAAGGGATATAAAGTGACAGTTAAAATTCCAAGGGATTTGAAGTACAAATAAAACCGTACATACTCGATGCCCAGCCAAGGTGGATTAAATGGGTCACTTTAGTCGCTTGGTGTATAATATACTATTATAAACGAATTTTGTAAACACTGATGTGAAATGTCAAATTATTAGACAGACGTTAACAAACATGACTCTATCATATATTATAATATAATGACAGTCTAGTAGCTCATGAAAGTCGTGGGAAATGAAACATTTCGATACAGCTAGCCCGTGAGAAATGAAAATCTGTATTACAACGTGGTAGGTTTCTTAATCGAACACGCACTTGTAATGTACATTTTTCTTTATGGTCGTAGAAAAAATACTTTTAACTTCTCTCTCAATTCATATAAACGGGCCAAACTATTGCCTTTTGACAGCCACCGCAGATCAGTATGGTAAAGTCGTATCTCTTGCTCGGAGTCTAATTATGTGCATAACTTTTGAAAATACGTACAAAGTCCTGCTATCTTCTTCCATGCCACTCAAAGACATACGTCTCTCCTCAACCTGCCAAGTTAACACAAAACGAAATCTCAGAAATAACAAGGGGCGCCCTCACATTTTATACTGATGGGTCAAAAACAAACGAAGGAGTAGGAATAGGGGCTACAGGACCTAATCTTAGGTTATCAGTAGCCCGTGGTAACACTCCCACAATATTCCAAGCGAAAATACTAGCGATAGACTTCTGTGCTCAAGAGTGCCTCAACGCAGCCAGAATATTTATTGCCTCCGACAACCAGGCTGCTTTGAAAGCTCTAAAGTCTATAACTTATGAGTCCAAAACAGTCTGGAGCTGCAAACAATCTCTTATGCTACTGGCTAGACATAACAAACTATCTCTGTTATGGGTGCCCGGGCACAAGGGAATTGCTGGAAATGAGACTGCCGATGGTCTTGCAAAGGAAGGAGCTAGCACTCCTTTCATCGGACCCGAACCGTTTTGTGACATTACTAAAAGCCACATTGTGGAAGAAGTCCGGAAATGGGAGAAGGAACTTAGTGCAGCCTACTGGAAAAATGTTCCAGGCCAAAGACAAGCAAAAAGGTTGCTACAACTTTCTGCTCGCTATGCTAAATCGCTCTTAGAGCTTCAGAAGTCTGATCTCAGAGCAATCACAGAACTCCTTACGGGACACTGCCCACTCAGATATCACCTCTGCAAAATGGGAAAAGTGGACAGAGGAACATGCAGATTCTGCGATAGTGCAGATGAAACGGCTGAACATATATTATGCCATTGCGGAGTACTTGGTCGCCAACGCCATAGGTACCGGGAACGGTTGTTCTTGAGACCTGACCAGGCAACAAAAATAGCTTCCAATCGGATAATAGGCTTCCTTAGAAGCCTTGATCTCTGGGACAAAAAAAAGATGGAGGGTATACACAAAAGATATTTTCAGGTCGCAGTGTGGAAAGGCCAGCTATTGGCCAATCGACCCCTTTGTAATCTACAATCTCCTCAACCTGCAAACCAGAAAAGGGAGATTTTCTAATTTCACAAAACAGCTAGTCTTTAAGGTCAGTGGACATTGTATCAATCCGTGCCTTCACTGTATTGTTGTATACAGGAATATCGAGCATTTTTTGAAAACCTGTTCAACTGCTTTGATCAAACATGGATTTATTACTGTTTCTCCAATCGTGTCGTCTTTGCCTTGTTCTACAAAAATCATATTTTGATATAATCACGGAAAATGTTATTTTTTTATTAGTAGTCATCGGACTCTACCGTGGACCACCTCTGAGGCTCTCACGGACCACCTTTGGTCCGCGGACCACCAGTTGGGAAACAGCGGTCTAGATGAACATATATGACGAGATTCCTCTACAATTTTGAAACAACACAATTTTCATAATTGCATCAGAAGAGCTAAGGAAAGCATCATTTATAACAAGAGATACTTTAACGGTGACTTATTTAAAACTCCAGCTAGGCCTCTTATCTTTCCTCACTGTATCACCCTGTGTAATTGAAGTTTATTTAAGTTAGCCGTGTTTAATCTCAATTTTCATTTGTTGTTGTAGTACCTATTGAGCTTGCTTGAATTGCAAATCGAATTTCACGTTTTGTCGTGCTTCATTTATTGAACGTTGTCTTCTACTTTACTATCAATAATTTTAGATATAAATAAAAATTCTCATACTATATTCGTTGAATCTCAAAATACTAAAGGTAAAAGTAAAAACCTTCGCCAGTAGTTTCGGAACATCCTTCGAAGCTTTATCAGGCGATTATATTACTTAGAGAAACGTACAACAAAGTTAAATCATAAAAGCATCATGGGACTAGATTAAGGGCTGTTAATTTCAAACCTTGTCAACGGAAGGTAATAGATCAATCAATTTATTGGTTAGGTTATCCATTACCTTTATTATACGTATGTAAAGAAATAAACACGGTTTAAGTTTTGATGAAGCAATATCAAATTGATAAACTAGTCGGAACGGTATATCTCCGCTTTCCTTTCTGCTATCTATATTTCTAAAAGATATACTCGTACCTAACAAATTGGCAAGAATCATGCGAAAGACTAGAAGTTCTCAATAATTGGAATATTAAATTTAAACCTTACTTTGTGGAATTTACTCATGTTATTGTTGTAAATGAAACTGTTTCTAAATAATTCCACTATATAATGAGAAAATGACAAAAATGTATAAGACTTTTTATCATTTTCTCATTATATGATGGAATTATTTAGAAATCGTTCATTTCATT
This sequence comes from Galeruca laticollis, assembly GCA_963921935.1. Lineage (NCBI taxonomy): Eukaryota > Metazoa > Arthropoda > Insecta > Coleoptera > Chrysomelidae > Galeruca > Galeruca laticollis. The sequence goes on from OY998183.1 coordinate 86,236,823, forward strand.
TACAACGATAATTGCAATATTATTCTCCAAACAAATTTTATTGGAAAATTAGCGGATTGTTTCCAAATTCCGATTTATTGAAGCAATGAAAATTCCAAAGCGTTTATCCGTTGTCTATACAGAATTCAAAATTAACTTCATTCCAATCTCAACCCTCTTTAATTGCAAGAGTCTGTTTTTTTCTGTTCACCATTATTTGAACTTATAATTTCCAAATAGTGGATGATTTTTTATCTGTGCGTTCCTAAGCAAAGTTTTCTATTTTTAATGAAAATAGACATTAGAATATTAAAAAATATAACGACTTATAACCTTTTTATCTTCCATTTCTCTGAAGTATGTCTTACAAAATAACGTTCAGAAATATTAAGGAATATTTCACTACAATTTCTTTGGTCTATAATATAATGCAATATAATACAAATCCACCCTTAGTACAGACAAAATAGACATTACAGTTTACGTTAATTTCCAATACTTCATAACAAATGTCAATAATCCCCATCGCGTTCGATACCGGGTTGTGTTTTATCCTAGGTCAAAGGTCACAAATTTACCTTTTTTTCTTACTAAGCACTGTGCTCTGGTTATCGTGATTTAGGAAAGTATTTTCAACGTCAGTGAAGCTAGCACCCCCCTCTTTTTCAAATTAAAAAAACTGATGTATAATTTGGGACTTATTTATGACTAATTTGTACCCCAAAAATTTGAATTTGTATCCACTGAGTTTTTCTAAAAAATCGCTATTTGAGGTGGGGGAGTAGCTCGAGTTAAATCTAGCACCCTACCTTTACAAAATCAAATGTTAATAGTATTAATTTCGAATTAAGTCGTTAAAAAATTTGAAATTATCAAAAATAACTAAATATTATCCATTCTTGAACATAGGACTAATTTGTAGCCACAAAATTAAAATTTGTACTCATACAGTTTTCCCTGTAAAAGAAAACCTACCACAACTGATTCAATTATTGACTATCACTCAAACCATCCCTCTTCCCATAAATATGCAGCTTTATATTACTTTCTTACTGGACCCTTCAAAATATCTCTTTCAGATTCTTCTTTCAATAGGGAAATTAGTATTATTAACAGATGGAATTAAACAACAATTTTCCTTTACACATTTTCAATAAGATTTTCAACAAACTACACTAATTTTATACTGAGTTTTTACACTTCTATATCACCATCTCAGGACCATTCATTTTCAGGTACCTTGAATTTCTTGGTTCCATTATCCTATAAAGTTTCCAGCATTTTTAGAAAACATAGTGTGAAGTCGCCTTTAAAACCAATTCTAACTTGGGTCAATTTCTTATCAACACTAAGGATGAGGTACCTTCATTCCATAGGTCAGGCGTTTATCATCTACCTTGTGGTTCTTGCAATGCCGTATATGTGGGCCAGTCTGGACGCAGGTTAGAGTCCGGTTGAAGGAACATCAATATTATATCAAAAGATATATGAACACAGACATATATAATACTCCTTCATCATTTGCAAACCATATTTTATCGGAACTACATGATTTTAATTTTCAGGATGTCATCAGTGTGTGAAGGGTGATCGACTTAACCTTTTAGAGATGTCAAAAATACGTCGCATATATAACGATCCTTCGATCTTATGTCTGAACGAACAATTACAACCTTTAGAAAACTATTTATTCCTTAACTTTCAAAGTTCTTAGTTTGATAACACATAATTTATTTGTTTATCAGTCATCTTCAGTTACGTTCTTTCTTCTTTCACAATTACTGTCATTTTAGTGATTCTTCTTTTATACTGATAAATACCTACTATATATTTTAGACAGTCACAATTATTTTACACTTATGATGTATTTTTGATATTGATTTTTAATCCTATGCTTGAATTGTTATTTTCTTTTAAGGTTCTCATTTAATAAATTTCAACTTATGTGTCACCACTTATTAGAATATTTTTGGCCTTTTATATTTATTCTTGTTTTTTTCTTAATTGTCGTGGCTTAATATAGTTTTGACGATTACTTTATGATATTGTTAAAATACTTTGTGCCCTTACATTATACTGTGTTTTAGTTAATTTCTTTACATGATAGTTAATATGTCTCATTCATCTCTGCTTTGAAATATTTTTCTTTTTGTTATCGAGGGCTGTCATTGGTCCTTGTCATTTGTCAGTTCTCCGACCATCTTGTCTATTTGGGATTTACTGAGTCACTGTGCTTAGTGCTCTTACATACTACAATACTGGACTTTTAGCTTCGGACATATTCTATCATACGACGATGTCCAGTTTTGTTTTCTTTTCTTTTACACTTTGACCAATTTTTTATGACTTTTCTTAATGTTGTCCTGTTTTGTTTAATTTTATTTTATTTTGCTCGACGTTTTACATAGTAATGAAGATTTTTTCATTACTATTACTTTTCCGCCCAACCTTTCTATATGCGAGAAAAGTATTGGTTTACCCCAAAAAAAGTTGTAATTTTGAAATTATTTTTGAGTTATTTTTACGTTTTCCATCAACAACAACACGAAAAAACGGTTTTTAGAAAAAAGACCCTGTGTGTATGTCGTCGTCGTCGGCCACTTTTCCTTACATGTCTTGTTAGCACGATACAGTCTCCGGAGTGCAATAAGTCAGCAATTTTATGATTGAATATTGTTAAGGACATGTCACAGATGATCCCTATTGATTTTCAGCTCACCAGAGCCAGTACAACGGGTGCTATGGTACTTGAAGTACGATATTTTGTCATTTTTTGAGAAATATCAGTTTGTTAGCACGATACAGCCTCCGGTTTTCAACAAGTCACCAATTTTATGATTGAATATTATTCAGGGCATCTCACTGATGAACCCTATTGATTTTGAGCTGATCAAAGCCAATACAACAGGTGTGACAGTACTTTAAGTACGATATTTTTGTCTTTTTTGGAGAAGTTTCAGTTTGTTAGCCCGATACAGCCTCCGGAGTATATACAAGTGACCAATTTTATGATTGAATATTATTAAGGGCGTCTTAAAGATGAACTCTATTGATATTCAGCTCACTAAAGCCAGTACAACGGGTACTTTATGGTACTTGAAGTACCAAATTTTTGTCATTTTTGGAGAATTTTCAGTTTGTTAGCACGATACAGCCTCCAGAGAGTATACGATTGATCAATTTTATGATTGAATATTGTTCAAGGTGTCTCACAGATGTACCCTATTGATTTTCAGTTGACTGGAGCGAGTACAGCGGGTCCTATAAATCCAGATATACTGAATTTTTGGTTATTTTTGGAGAAATTTCGGTTTGTTAGCACGATACATCCCCCGAAGTGTATACAAGTAACAATTTTATGATAGAATATTGTTCAGGGCCACAGATGCGGAAAAGTTAGTTTTAATCCTTAAAACCGTTTATTTTTTTTATTGATGATTTCCCCTACAGTATATCCCCTTATTGCCTACTGACATATGTCGGAGTCTGCTGTATGCCACGGACATGTGACGGCTTTCTTTTTCAATCCTTTACATATTGATTGATATACATTAAGGTAATTCGACATGTTGTGAATTTCTGATTTTTTCCATCTTGATACCTTTTACACGCCTGATGAAGGCTCAGTGAGCCGAAACTAGTTGCCCCTTTTTCACCTATTACTAATATATGCTGTAGTACTGATTTTGAGTTTTACTTACTGCTATTTACCTACAGACTGCTTTCGAGATGGATAGTCTTTTTCATTTAGAAGAATTTTAATCATAATTTCTACATTTCAATAATATTTGAGCTATTGTTATTGGGATTTTAATATCAGTGTGAATATTTCGTTAATAATTTGTAAAAAGATCAATATGGATTTTGGTCTATCGCATGAACGACTTAAAAGAAAAGCTGAGTGAATTTCTATGCTGTCTACATTCCTTAACAGTAAATTTAATATTGATCGAAAGTGTCCCTGTTTGGAGAAAAATGTGAAATAAAAACTTTCTGAACTTTTTCGTGAAAACTTTTCCAACACGAAAAAGGATAACCACTTCTCATTATTAGTAACACATGACTAGAGAAGAGAAATTAGAAGAACAAGATTACCGTTATAAATGAAACTAACTGTTTCTAAATAATTCCACTATATAATGAGAAAATCAAAAGAAATTGGCAATTGTTTCGAATTTTTATGATTTTCTCATTATATAGTGGAATAATTACAAATATTTCCGCATATTTACATGGATTGATTAACAACTACTACTATTCATAAATTATATTTTATGACAGAGGTTTGTAACTTTGAGAAACTGTAAAACTTTCTTGATATCGGTGGGGCATTCCCTTCAGGTTAGGTTCTAGGTTTAGACGCAATTCTCACTATACGTAACGTCACCGTCACGTTGCCTTACCGGCACCGTCAAGAAAAATATTCTTACACTGAAGCAATGAACGTAATCACACTACCTGCCACGTCCACTTCACGTTGCTTGCAATGTATAAATATTTTCATTAACGGTGCCGATGAGGCAACACGTGACGGTGACGTTACGTATAGTATAGTGAGAATCGCGCTAAATCGTTAATACGTAGCGAGTAATTGTTTGCGGTCAGAGAGTTTGAGCTTAACCGTTAATATAGCATTACAGTTACGGCAAAAAGGACGGAAGACATCAGACAACCGTGTCTGAGGTTAGTGGCAAATTCAAAGTCTTCTGATTTTAGTAGCTTCTCTCCTTGTTAAAACGTTCAGGCGAGGCGGAGAAGTGGATGAATGGGTATCGTAAAGTGCTACCATATTAATGCGCCATACATATACGCAAAGTGTTCTTATACAATGTGAGATGGAAGCCAGATGAGACAGACTGTTACATCACGAGTAAAGATAGTTTGATAGACGTTATGTATGTTGTGAAAAATTGGGTGGTCAGTGAAGATGGTTTCAATTGACTGAATGGAAGAAAGGGAATCAGTACATACGGCAATATTTTTGTGGGGGAGGGAGACAGCAAGTAACAAAAGTATCGCGTAATTCTAATAGTTGTTGTAATTCGTCTAAAAACAGATATCGTCAAATAATTATTATATTACCCTGTATAATGAGAAATGAAACAAATGAAACCCAATGTTTTTTTCAAATTATTTATTGTTTTTGTCCACTTCTTTTACAAAATAAAAAGTCTAGTTTCTTTTTTACATTAAATTAGAGACTCTAGTGTCTGTACATTTAAAATGAATCCACACGGAATACAAAACCGAAATTTAACAGAGCCGTGATCCTGAGTAGTGAAAAGAGAATTCAGTTACATTGCTCAGCAACTCAATGTGAATCAGTCTACCATTAGTAGGGCAGTAAGTCGATTCGCTGAAACAAACAACAAACGAGAAGATCAGTTCCAGAACGTCTAAAGTTTACCACCCCTGTACAGGACTGTTTCCTTCGATTAGAACAAGGACTGTAACCGCACCATATTTACAAAATATACTTCTAGATGCCCATCAAGTTCATTAAGTCCTGATGCTGTAAGAAGAATGCTTCGTTAAAGTGGTCTGTCTCCCCATGAAGCCGTATCAGCACTAACTTCAAATCATAGGAGAGAAAGACTACGGTTTGATTGAGATCATGTAAATTGGGCAGAAGATGATTGAGCCAGAGTTCTCTTCTCTGATGAATACAGGTTTTTTTGTTCAATAATGATCGACGAGTTAGAGTATATAGACGCGAAGGTGAGCGATATGCCCAGTGTAACATTTCTCTCCTAGAGTTAACTATAGAGGAGGATCAGTAATGGTGTGGGGAGGAATTTCTTACTTTGAAAATTTTCTGTTTGTGCCGAACAATGCACGGCCCCACATTGGTATAATTGTACAGGAGCATTTGGGAGAGGTAGGAATTGATACCATGGCATTGCCAGCTAGAAGCCCTGATCGCAATTCCATTGAACGCATATGTGATAATATGGGCAGAAGAATTTCAACCCGTAAAAACCCTCTGAATGACCTTAGCACTACCCTGCTTGACATATGGGAGACAATACCACAAAATATCATTAGTAATCATATTATTAACATGCCAACAAGATGTCAAGATGTTATTCGTGCACGTGGTGGAAATCGGAAGTACTGAAAGGAAATATTAGTGCAGTTGATTTTATTATTCATAAATCAAATACTCATGTTTTTTTATTTATTTGTCTGGGGAATGATATTTTATATTATTTTGATTTATTAAAATTGAATATACTTTATTATACTTATTTACTTTAAATAAAAATATTTGCCTCATGGTTTTTTGGCGTTTATTGAAATTATGCGATATTTGATGCTAAGTGTAATCGAAAGTCTGAAGAATGCTGTAAAGCTCATCCGTGTGAACATTACACGTTGATGGTAAGAAGGAGAAGCATATGAGTTCATGAAATTAACTGTCTCGACCCTTACTTCGTGGAATCTGCTCATATTAGTGTTTTAAATGAAACTCACGGTTTCTAGTTAATTCCACAATATAATGAAATATAATGAAAATTCTAAAAAAATTTTTAGAATTTTCAATAACTTTTATTATATTGTGGAATTAACCAGAAACCGCGAGTTTCATTTAAAACACTAATATGAGTTCATGTTTAGAGGTAATTGTACAAGCATCACCGGAGGCAGTTTTGGAGTTTTAAATCGTAATATGTTTTTTGTAGTATTCCCAGGAATGCTTCCTTTACAAGCGCACTGGGAGATTCATGCTTATTATAATTAGTGAGTGTGAGGTATCGATTATAGGAATATTTTTGTTCCAGGGAGGAGGAGAAGGTAGAGGAAGCGGGGAGCAATTGGTAATAGATCTTATAGTTGTTCGAGGTTAGTAGGGAGATTAGTAGTGAACAGCGAGTTAACAGGATTGAGAAGATTGGATGATACTGAGGCAGCAGATCAAAGGAGAAGGGATTGTCGTCTCAAGGAGAGTAGTGGTTCATTAGCTTCAATATAGAGACTATCAGCAAGGTTAGAGCGAAAGGCACGAAGGCAGAGACGGAGAGGGGTATCGTGAACAGAGTTCAATAAACCTTTAACGGATTTGGGGGCAAACATGTAGAAATATAGTTAATCTTCGAACGGATGAGAGCTATGTAAACTCTTAATAATACAATTTCGTCGGAACCTCAAAGAAGGTGACTGAGGGTTGTAATCATGTTTAATCTCTTTAAACAGATATCTTTCAGTTGATGGATATGGTGTATCCAATTAAGTTGAAGGTTTTTCCGAGGATTGTACATTGGTTTACATCGGGTAAAAGGGAGTTATTAAAGAAAATGTTTGGTAAATGAGAATAAGTTCTTTTTTAGAATTTAATTGTTTGGATTTACTTTGAGAACAGGATAATCCCAAGTGAAAAGATCGATCTTGTAGATAGTTCACTGCGTTTTGAAGGAGTTTGCATGTGCATGAGATCGACTTACCATGACAATAAACAATTACATCATTATCATATTGGACATATTTTATGGGATCAGGAAAGTTGTAGCATAGTTCGTTTATTGTGATGATGAATAGAGAAGAACTTAATTCTGATCTATGAGAGATACCAGCATTTTGTGGATGAGGCAAGAATAGACCATTAGCGGAAACCTTGACGGTTCTAATAGTTAAGAAATTATGGATGAACGGTAGAATGTTAGCATGAAGATTATATTGGGAAAGTTTATTTAGTATTGCCTTTCTAGATATAGAGTCAAATGTATGTAATGATTATAGATTTGCGCCATGCGTAAGGGAACTGATGAGTACTCCAGATGAGGTTATATATTTCGAGAAGCTTAAAGAGACATATATTGGACAATTTTTTAAGAAAGATGTAAGGGACATCGGCCGGACCGTCGGCAGAATTTCTACATGTAGAGAAGGCTGATTTCAGTTCATTTAGATTGAAAGGGGCGTTGACAAACGCAACTTCATGAGAATTCAGTTGAAGAGTGGAGGGAAGCTGAATATGAGAAACAGATATGGGGTTATGATTAATCAATTTATCTTCAAAGTTTTGTGCGAGTGAATCGGCAATTGCTTGGCTGTCGGAGATAACAGTATCATTAAATATTAACGAGGATATTTTAGTATTAGTTTTCTTGCCTTGGATTTGCGCATTTATTTTCCAGTCTTAACTGCGAGGAGGTATAACTTTGCCATGATGATTTTTTGCTTTGCTTGACTAAGAATTTAGCTTTACCTTTTTATGTAGAAGAAGATTCTCATGTGTTCTATTTTGTTTAAACCTGTTAAGAGTACGTTTGGACTCTCGTATGGCATTTTCGTAAACTGGATTCCACCAAGGCACAGTTTTTTGGTGCCGAAGAAGTGTCTGTGTAATCGCAGAAATTGCTAAATAGGATATATAGATTTGGGAGAGAGAAGTAAACTCAGATTTGCGTTTTTTAAGTGTCAGTAACTTCTAGTAATAGTTTCCTTATTAGAAAGGTTATATATAATGATAGGAAAGTGGTTGCTATCATGTAGATCATTGGATGCTTGTCAAGAAAGGGAAAGTGCAGTTTTAGGATCACAAAAGCTGACTTCAATGGCAGAAAAAAGTAAGTTAGTTGCAGTACAGTATTCAACAAGCAGGTTCCTGATGAGTTTATGAGGTTTTCGGTAACTTTGCCTCTAGTGTAACCACGGGTAGCGCCCCACATGGTGTGATGTGCATTAAAGTCACCAACAAGAATGTGATTCTTTTAAGATCTTCCATTGACATTAGAATACATTAACTTTTAGTAGGGAGATAAATTTATTGGCATCAGGAAAAGAGGGTCGTTGAGGCCAAATGTATTTTTGAGGAATGCAATAAGTTGGGTGTTATTAAGGCAGAAAGATTCAGGAGACTCTTCAAAGAGTTTATTTATAATAGAAAGTGATTAGAGGCTTATATTGAGCCAATCATTTTCAGCCAGTATAGATTTTTTGGTAATTAATTTTACATTTTTTTAATTGGATATTGGGAGTTGTGGAATAGGCATTGGATTAGGATTTGCGAGAGAAGTAATGGAAGGTGATATAGAATGCGGAGAGTCAAGATTGATGCCATTTGAACGGCATCGTTTTTCGCCAGTTACAGGAGTGGAGGGAGCGAGTGGCACATCCGTATGTAATTCAGGAATGTCAGAAATGGTATCAGTAGTGACTGCGTCAGCAGAAGAAGAGGGTTCAAGATAGACGGATGTATTTAATGGGCGATATGTCTAGCCTGTTTGCAAAGAAAGCTGTTGTGAGATGACATGCTGTATATATATCACGATGGCAAATCAATCGTAAGAAATTTCACATTACTGTGAATTCTCGGACAAGTTTGAATGTCTATTGTAACGTTAAACCCTTATTATTCACTTTAATGGTCGTAAACGCCCATTAATAAAAGAAAATTTAGCATCAAGTGCCTGCTCTACAAAAGACCAAAGAATTGAATTTTACATGGTTCAAATGAACCTTATGATCTTTTTATAAAATAGAGATTATGTAACTTTCCAAAACTATTAAAATGTTACTACAAATAACTTTGAGTGATCTACGATCCTTCAATTAATACTGCGAACAATATTTCAAACCGTTTCACAAATGAATAGAGAATCAAGTATTCGCCTTTTTTCTCATCTTAATTTATTTATAAATTTTGCAATTTTTTATGTGCTAATAAATGCTTTCGACCCATTTTTCTAGACAAAATTCCGAATCCAATGAGCTATCACACATATTTTTACAAGCTTTATCTCTATGTTTCACGAATTTCAACTTGTCGACTAGACTATGAACTATTCGGTACAACAGTCGAATTTTCTTGTGTTGACAATACAACCTCGAGCTAAAATCTAAAACTTTTTTCATTGTATAATAACTATTTCCGTTGATAATAAGAACAACCTGAAACTATCAGAATTCACTTACTTAAAGATATTGTCACATTGCGGTTATTGCATAATCAGTACCCACCTGAAACAAAAAAGCATACCTATTCAAAATACAATAAACATACTGTTCTGAGACGACATGATGTATATATATATATATATATATATATATATATATATATATATATATAAATATATAAATATATATCACGATGACAAATAAATCGTAAGAAATTTCACATTACTGTGAATACTCGGACAAGTTTGAATGTGTATTGTAACGTTAAACCCTTATTATTCACTTTAATGGTCGTAAGCGCCCATTAATAAAAGAAAGTTTAGCTTTAAGTGTCTGCATACATAAGACCAAAGAATTGAATTTTATATGGTTGAAATGAACTTTATGATCTTTTTATAAAATAGAGATTATGGAACTGCCCAAAACTATTAAAATGTTACTACAAATAACTTTGAGTGATCTACGATCCTTCAATTATCACTGTGAACAATATTCCAAACCGTTTCACAAATGAATAGGGAATCAAGTATTCGAAAGGAATGTTTTATGGATTGACATAAATTAACTAACAGGACAGTATTTATGGAATCACGGTAAAGTGGGTAATTAACTTTACGTCAAAAAATATCACCATTCAATTGACACAGTTATAGTCTGAAAGAGAAAGTTCTACCCCCAAAAAACTTGCGAATATCTACAGAAATTAACCAATTTACAAACAGTCAGTTTCTCAACATCAGGCAGTACAGAACTAAATCCACTCTGGATCGGTCGACATAAAAAAGTGTGACAATTCCTCGTGTTCAATACATACAGTGTACGTAAACTATATGTAGATCAACCTGAAATGTTAAATATCTCTCGCGTTACGACGCAATATAAAAACGTGCAAATTTCTGTGACTCCGGTCGATAATTAGCGGAAAAGTATACACATCTACCACACGAGCATTTAGTATCTTTAAGAAAACTGTAATCAACTATCAACTCGCTGTGGACATTCTTGTTGCTCTATCTTGTTACTATTTTATTGTAAAGTGATTTACGTATTTAAGTATTTTATTAAACTTTACTTAAAATTACGACTGGTCTTTCTTTCCACAACCTTATCGAAGAAAAACAAACAACACATCTACTTAGGTGCAGTAGTGAACGACAAACTCAACAGTCCACTCCACTTATCTAGTTCATTACAAACCCTAAGAAAAGAATTCAAGTTTATCGGCATAAATGAATATTCTGTGTGGTGTATTTTCATGAGTTATAAGAACTGAAGTTTGTAGTGAAAAATCATGACTGGCGGGTAGAACGTAGGTTACACGGGGGAAGCTCAGGACATGTGCGTATTCATCATCGGGCGAGTCACATTTTGACGTATGAAACAGGAGAGGTAAGCGTTAATACTAGATCATGAAGAGCTTTTTCAATAACGGGATGTGGAATAGATGGACTGATATTGGAAATAAGTATTATTTTGGTGGGGGAGATAAGCCGACGAATAGGAACATTGGAATTAACTAAAATGTTTTGATAAAATTTGAAAAGGTCGTCAACTTGAGCGGTAGATGATAAATAGATACATACACGGCCATGAGAGATTCTGGAAGCGAAATGTACGCTTTTGGGAGATACAATGTTACCTATTGCTTTGATATAATCGAATCGTACAATATTGGGGATAGAAGGCATAATGGTGGCTTGATCTCGAGATGGTACCTGGGGAGGAGGTGGTCTTGTTGATATAGTCGCAGCATAGGTGTTGGAAGGATATTTGCGTTTATCAAAATAGATTGTGTATTGGAGGTTGAAGAAGTGGTGGTTTTTGAGAACAGTGGTTGTAAGGGTAGGTTTGACATATTGATGCGATCCTGGATACCAAAATCACAAAAAATAAATAGAAATAAAAAGAAATATGTATATAAGTAATTCTCAGCTCAGAAGACAATCTGTGACTCAGTGACTGCCCTATTGATTTCCAACACAAGTAAATAAATTTCAAGTATATTTACCAATTGTGTAGAAAAATAGCACTTTTACAAACTTTTGTTATCACATTTTAATGATGACAAAACACGTTTTTATTAGATAGGATATTAACGACTTTACGATCCGAAGCCAATGAGTTCTGGAATTATTTAGAAACACTCAGTTTAATTTATAACGGTAACATGATAAGATTACACAAAGTGAGGGTTGAAACAGTAAATTTAAGAAGAGTAGGAATCTAGAAGTTTATGTAATTCAATTGAGATAGTTTTGTCAAAAATTCTTGAAACGATTTGTATTAAAGATCTATCACAATTCTCTGTTCGGGTTTTGAAAAAAGTTAAATCATTAGACCACCATGTAAGGTATCATGTTCTTCCTCAACATTGTCAATTGTAGATTCTGAAGAACAGCTGATAAAAAAATTCGTGTCGCACGACCTTCTTTGAAAGAGCATAATACCGGATATCTGCTTAACACGGCGAAATCGGCTTCTCATCATCAAATGCAGCGGATTCTTGTTATCAAACTGTGAACGGAAAATGGTATATCGTGATTAATTTAGGTCATGTAATTTGAGACTTTAGCTCCCATGATTTTGATTCCATATTAAATCATTAGATTACGAAGCTTCGATCATAAAGTTTGTAATATCTGTTACTATTAGGGGTGACACTAAAAATAACTTTTATGACAACATTTCACTGGTGCAGCTTATTTATATACTTGCTGGAAAATTGTGAAAGGTCATAAATGCCTTAACTATTACAAGCAAAGATATTTAGCATTGGATTGTTTGCTATTAAATTTCGTGTATGATTTATATTTTCGTTATATTGCAATATCTTCTAGTATGTTGTATACTCTTTCTTATTTTCAAAGAGAAATTGCTATCCACTTTTATCAGCTTTAAATATAATTTGTGTAGCAATATAACTATAAGATTTTAGAGACCGTTTCTCTAAATTAGCTTGAAGCAATAAAATACAAAATATGCGTTATTCATTCAAAATAAGCCGTTTTCAAAATAATACATTTCTCCGACGAATAAATTATAACAACAATCTGCCTCAGTACTCGCCGAAAATTCTCTTTTGTTCCTTATTAATTGAAAACTGGTACCTTGAGTTTTAGAATGTGAAATAAGTAGGCTGGAAACAAATCGACGAAAAACGGTGGTTGCTCGATGAGATTTATTGGATTTTTTTTCTCAAACGCAATATATTTTTTCACTGTCTCTCCTTATGACACAATTACTTCAAAATGATGATTAGATAATTTAAAAATGTGAAAAGTACGATTTCAAGTAACGAAGTTATTAATAAATCTAAATCTGCATAGAAAGAAATATAATTGAGTCACGCTGACTGATTTTTTGGTGTCCTTTGTTATGAATTCGAGCAGAAATATATATTATGTGGCAGGCATCAAACCAAATATATGGTTCCAGAAATAATACTAATAAGAGGCTTAAAAACGTGATATAGAATAGAACAAACGTAAATACTATAAAAGAAGTATGAAAAATCTCAATATTGTGACAAGAAACACAGCGATATCAGTATTTTTATTTTTAGACCTTGAACTTGAATTTAAAGCTTTTAAACCAGAAGAAGATGTGGGAAAAATTGTTTTAACGAAATTATGGTCCAGATTTCCAAATTATAACGAAAGTCGATTACAACCATAAAATATATTGGAATAAGAGAGAAGATATATTATCAAGGTCATATGAAGTTGTTCGAATTGTAAAGGTTTAAGGTTGGACAATAATCAATATGCGAAACACAAGTTTTGAGCTCATTTTCATAATATCCATTTACTTATTATTTTTATTTTAAAAACATTGGCAAATACTTCTTAATACCTGTCTTTATTTATATTGAATATCTGTTGAACCATTGGGTAAAGTTCAAGAGTTTGAAAAGTATAAATATAATTAAATAATTAAGTAAGAGTTTGGAGGAAGATTCTGAACAGTAAGAAAAATTTGAGACAATTTTCATACAATTGGTTTGATATGAGTTGATGAGACACGATGTCTATATCAACGTAAATTATTCACTACATTATACTTCCTTCAGACTCTAGTTACATCAGCAATATAGTGACTATATTTACTGAATGTCAAGAGAAATGTTGTTCAAGATTAGGAAATCTTGAATTGTATAGATTACGGTACTTTTTAAAAACGTGTAAATTATTTGTAGATATGAAACTTATTTTGCTTCTTTTCGTTATTGTTATACATTTCAAGGCGTAAATTTTATTTGGTAGTATTGGAGGTTTCTTTGTATCCTTTCGGTATTTTTGTACATTCAAAGTGTAAATTCACTTTATTTGTAGCTTTGTTAGATAGTTACGAAATATCACGTTTCGCACTATTATTTGTAGATTAGAGCAAACGATATAACACATTGTGAAGTTCATGAAAGACATATTGTCGCATTGTGTTTGAAATCCTATAGTTAAAAATGTAGGAAAATGTTACGTTGCACACTATTATTTTATTGTGTTAATGGATTTGTAAACGCCGTAAAATGGTATTGTTTGGAGCAAACTAAATAGCTCATTGTAAAATTCGTCAAAGACTGATTGTCACATTGTATTTGAACTTCTACAATATGGAATCTTTTATTAATGGATCGGTATTCGGAAGGTTTGTAATAAACGTTTGAATAACATTTCTGAATAAAAGGTTACAATAGGACGGCATCACCTTTCAATGGTAATTGAAATATCTTTTGTAGGCGTCCATTGATAATTCTTGTCAATGGTCCGGCAAGTCAAATGATATTGGTCAATACAACGTGAAGAAATCAGTTCAATAATCAAGTTACTTCAATACTCAACTAAGTGAGTTCAAGGAGCTTTCACACTTAGTTAAGCAGTTATCACATAGTTACGCAATCGGTTAGTAAGTTATCGGTTACATTATTAAAGAGTCAGTTGGTTGAATAGTGAATCGGTTCCTTAAGTTGTGCAACAGAGTCAAAACTCAAGTTCTAAGTATGATTCAAGTCGAAACACTTAGTTTCACCTCTATTAAGCCAAACACGTCGTTTCTTGATTAGTTTTCGAGTTCAATACTCAATCGAGTTCAACACTCAATCCAGTTCAACACTCAATTCAGTACATCACTCAATCCAGTTCAACACTCAATCGAGTTCAACACTCAGCTCAGCTCATCGCTCAATTACGAAGTAGTTATGACAGAAATTCAGTGAGTCGTCGTTACATATCGAAGTAAGCTTTACTCAAATTCAAACAGTCAGAGTTACTAACTCTAACATATCGTTACTTAGTTGCTATACGAGACAAGTGCGTACTCATCAAGTCAAGCATAACGTTCCCGAATCATTAAGTTCTTATTTACCTTCCGATCTGAAACCCATCGAAGTTCGAACATTCATAAATTTGTACCATTCATTGTAAATTTGTATATAATTAACTACTAATTTCGACATTAACGTTGTCAGATTAAGATTATTAATGTAGTTGAATGTCTACCCCAGTCGACGAAGTTTAATTTTATTATAATCTTATTTTTATATGTTTGATACTTTAGCTATCGCCTAAACGAGATGCACAATTTCTGCTTTTTTGGTAGAAACAGAAGTCGCCTCCACGAGACTTTTCTACTGTAAATACACATTACCCCAAATCTTAAACGACCAGTTTTGAGTCTTCTACATGATCTGACTTACTGAAATCTCAAGTAGCCTTTTTATCATTATTCTTCGGTTCGACATATTAATGTCTTAATATCTTTCCAACTAACTGTCAGTCATACTTATTCATATTTTCCTAAGTTCTTAAGCATACACCAACCAAATAGGAAGGCTCCCATGCAGTGAATACATCAATCCCACCATTACTTCTCAACAAGAAAAGTTTGTTTTTTCAAATATTGACGTGGAATCTAGTTTGTGAATGGGTTTTGCATAAATTTTTCTAATAACTTTGATTTACTATTTGAGATTCCAAGACGTGAGATGCACGCTTCATAATAATGATAATAATAATTAGTACTGGCCCTTGGCACGAGTAGTGACTTTTCTCAATTCTCCCATTTCTCTTTTTTCTATAGCCCTTCTCTTGTCCATCTGTCTCAATCTTATTATCTGTCTAGTTTTTTCTTTTTCCTTCTATTCATGTTAATAATATTTGTTTCTTATTTCTGGTTTCTGTCATTCTTTGTGCTTTCAATATTCTTACAATATCAGGTTTTCCGTACATATCCTCGAATTTTTCATATGTTCAACTAAACCAAATTCTATTCCCGTTTCTTCATTCAAATATCTTCCACTGGATTTTCTTCTCTAAAATCGCTTTTCTATTTTGTTCTGTCGAATGTCTTTACTTTGCAGCCGCAACTTACTATAGATCCCCTGGGCCCAATCAGCATTTTCATTTTTTACGAACTCGCTTCATTTTTTGATAATACGCACAAAAAACAAGTGAATCCATCACCCAGTGGCGCTTGTTGTACTCTATAAAGGATTTTCTTTAAACGTCAAATTATGCCGTTAACCGTATGCTGCATAGAAATTTATTCTATTAACGATCCTATATTGTCGACAAATCAAACAGAATTTATGTTATCTTCTTGTATGGAGCTATGCTTGTTCTATACTGGTCTTCAGTATTATTACTTTTAAAAGAATCTTCAAGAGTATTAGGCCTTTGGTTATCATACCTATATCTTGAATTGAATTTCATCAATCTGCTCTATTTTACAAATCTTCTCATGTGTGATCTATGCAAAATTTTAGTACCTGGTATTATATTTCTCATTCCGTAAGAGAAATAGCCTATTGAGGTACAGGTCGTTATAAAAAGGCAAGTGTCAATATTCAAAAATCGTATTTTTTCATCAGTGTCAATGTAAAAAATCTGTTTTTATCGTAGTAAAGTTTTATGGTTATAGGTACAAGATTGTGCTTTGTAATATATTCACTACAATTCGTACAAAATAAGAGAATGATTCATACGCAGACATTTTAGAATTAATTGGGAACAATATCACTTTCTTGGGAGGAATATTATTTCCACAATCACCATTGGAATGTCAGAACAAGTCAGAACTAACATTTGCATCTGACACCTACTCAATATTTGACATTAGTTTTTACAAGAGCAATGTTGATCGCTTATTGTTTTTGTTAATTGTTATTTGAAGCAATGTCACTAAAGGATAAACGAATAACATATATTTTTGTTATTTATCTTTATTCATACTCATTTTACAATCTTGACATACATCTGACTTATTTTTGACGTTGCCAACAACATTTCTCAATACATTCTCCCAATGGAGAAAACATAATATAGTTTTTCTATAATAACAATAGAAAATATTCAAAATAAGACATTATCACAAACGCTCCCTGAAAAACAGCACTTAACAGAAGACAAAATAATAAAGGAATTTAAGACATACGATTGTTTTTAAAGACTTGAAATTTGACTGTTTGCAAAGGCTTAGTAAAAACTTCTGCTATGTTTCCATCAGTTGGACAATAGGTAATCTTGAACCAACCTTTCTGATATTCATCTTCGCCATCTTTATGTAATTTTGGTTGTCTATATGGAGGTTAACATTGATTTCCCTTGATAAAATGTCTTCAAGGCGAGACTTGGTATATTTCATTGCTTGTAACATTGAGCTGGTGCAACATGTTCAGCTTCACTTGTAGATTGAGCAACCAAAGACTGCTTCCTTGAACACCAAACTATTGGTCCTGGGGCATAGTTTATTATATATCCAGTGGTACTCTTGTAGTCATGTCTCCATAACCAGCATCATAGTAGACATCAATAGTATAGGTTGTTTGATCACTGGAGTAGTGAATTCCTTTATGCATTGATCCTTTGATGTATATCAATGTTCTCTTAATATTTATTACATCTTGATTAGTAGGTTTCTTGGTATATCGGCTAGAATACTGTACTGTACTGTACTACTTTCACTGTTTTATTATCAAACAACACAACAGAGCCTCTATCAGTAATCTGATGCACTGACATGAGATTTCTTGTTTCTTGGTTAGAATAACATTGTCCGATTCCACATCCCTATTTCCTTTCATACTTTGACCATTCTTTGCACTGTTTATTTGTGTTCTTCTGATTCCAAGGCATTCTTCATAACTATTTCTGAGCATTACAAGCACTATAAATGAGAAAAATTGGATCAAAATAATTTTTTATTGTACGTTCTAACATATGACTTTCCACAAAGTATGCAGTATTAAAATTCCTTCAGTCTTCTAGTTTATATCGACACTTGTCTGAAGGCGGATTGGTCTTTTTACAGTACTGACAAAGTGATAGGTTTCTTCTATTTTTGAAGTCACCACTGTGCACTTTATTGCAAATACTACTTTTAGACTTCTCGCATTCATTGGCAAAATTATTGTTGCTACCACAGTTATAGTACTTGATATGTTTTTTATCAATCTTTCTTTTAGTATTATTGGCATTGTTATTATTATAATTACTAGTAAAAGCTTTGTAGGAAACTTTAATATCATCACTTTTTGCTTTAATCATTTCATCTTCTCTCATCAGTCTTGCTTTGAGATTCTCAAAATTCTTCTGTTTATTGTTGATTGAGTCCCACGCACTATAAAAATGCTTATATTCATCTGGAATAGCTAAAACTAACCTTGTTATCATGACGGTATCATCTAATGTTAGATTAAGATTTTTCAATGGATATTCTGGATAGTAGAAATATTTGTGTTATCATGTCGACTGACTTGTCATAACGGAAACCATAAAATTCACTAAGTAGATGCCCTTTTTGTTGTTCCGTATCCTTCTTATATACTTAACACAGTGTCTCAAATATCAAATGAGCATCATTGCAGGAAAGCATGTGTGATTTAGCTGAGAGTTCTATAGATCTCAAGATATAATACTGAGCCAAACTGTCTCTTAAATCTCAATCCTCAATTTTTGTATCGTCTTCTTTTGTCTATAAATGCTTTAAATCTCTTCTTTGGTAGCCATATTGCTTTTGTCTTTTTTTATATCACTTGTCCACACTTAAATTGAACTTCACGAACCACTTCTGGGCCAATAACCTGTTGTTCACTTATTGTTATTTGTTTTTTAAAGTAATGTTACTAAAGGATAAACGAATAATCTGTATTTTTGTTATTATCTTTACCTACGACCACCCCTGTAAGTAGTCAAAAACACACAGTCGGCAATCAATGTAAGACGTCTATTACGCACGGTAAAACAAAACGCACGGCTTCCATAGCAACCACTTAGCAACTGTCAACAGACGTAGCCATTTTATTCAAAATGTATTACTTAGATATTTGACGTTGAATTTTATTCTATACATAAATGGTAGATAACATTTATTAGATATGAGATTGCATTTAATACTAAGAGTTATTTGGAATTATATGATAATTGGTTCCGTTTCATTCAATCCGCATCTTTTAGCTGTCTGAATGTATCTCATATTAGTAAACAATAGTATATTATTCACCAAGCGAATAAAGTGGCCCATTTAATCCCGCGGGTGGTGTTTGATTTCTGAGGGAAGTAATCAACCTAAGGGATTAATATCATTTTAGTCGAGAGGTGTATACGCTATTTTATGCAGTTCCGGTAATTCACATACATTTTTAATAAAAATAAATACTACTTAGGACGGACTTTTACGAAACTTGGCTGGGCATCGAGGACCGACTTTTATAAAACTTGGCTGGGCATCGAGGATGTACGTTTTTACTTGTACTTTAAATAGCTTAATAAGATTATAATACACAAGTACAAGTGGGTCGTAGGTAAAGTATAGTACGTAACTCGTGTTGTAACGCATTTTACGCACTCGCCGCTACGCGGCTTCGTGCGTAACTTTTCCGTTCGTGCGTAAAATGCTTCTTACAACACACGTAACGTAATATACTATTTTCCTACTACCACATAGGAAAATGACATATATCGCACTGTCTAGTTCTATGGAAAGTGGCCTTTATTCATACGCGTACGGAAAAAAAACTTATCCATACGTGTACAGATAAAAAAGCTGTCGAATTGAATGTTGAAATGCGAGTCTATTTACCCCGAAAAAATTATGTATATGTCAAATGCGTATTTCCTAAGTTGATTTGTCCATATAATTATTTATTTCATTTAAAATTAAAAAAAAACCGACTGATCCCGGGTTCGAACCACCTTACTGTTTGTCAGAAATCGAGTGTACGGACACTTAGCCCGATCGGTCATTCCATCGCTGTTACGTTGTGTTCTTATAAAAGATACTTATAGCGCTAAGAAAACATATACAACAGTTTATTTATTATTTTAATTTTTACAGTGATTCAAATAAATAATTAATTCTGAATCGCAATATTTATGTAGCAAAAACAGTTTTATTTCTAGTTATCTTTCCAATTGTTGTTAGTTGTTAAAATAAATGTTCGTAATATTTTGTGTATCAATATTTATTCTAACTTTTTTATGAAGGCACTCTCTTTTAACGCATAAAAATCACAATTTTCTGGGCCACTATCAAAGGTAATTAATCAAAACTATATAAAGTAATTACAAATACACATATATAAAACCTCTCACATCTACATAAAAACGCAAGATTGTACACGCTTGATTAGGTAAAAGTATATCGCGTGGTCGTAGGAAAAATAGTGTACAAAACTGCGATAGTGATTTTTCACACTCGTTACGTAATATACTATATTCGCGCATTTTACAATCTTGACATACATCTGTCGTTACATGACTTGTTATTTTTGATATTGCCAACTACATTTCTCAACATAACTGACAGTAATCATTAGTCTTGTATGATCTATAAAAACTGGTAAAATTAATACACCTGTTTGGATTGTAAAGTGAATTTTCCCATTCTCAAACTTCTACTTCGTTTATGGTAATGTTTTAAAATCAAAATGCAGAATTCAGCTTTACTGTTAACTAACAGAATGCAATAAAATCGTAATTAGATTTTCAAACATATCTGAGAGATTTTTTGAAAAAATTCTATACACGTGACATGAGTATTTCAATCAAACACGAAATACGTATCTACGTGGATTGCATACATTAGATGAATTTATGTACCTGATAAGGGAAATTTGGAAATTTCGTTATACGCTTTGATATTAGATCAAAATCCTTTTGGCAGTTTTTTCCAACTTGTCCTCAAAAAAAGTCTAATTTCAATCGTTCTCGACATATATTTTCCAAACACGAGTTTTCCTGAAATTTAGATATTAATGGAATATTTTCTTGAGATTCACTTGAGGCTGATTATCTAAATCTGAACGACACTAGAAAATTATAAGCAATTCTTCAAGAGAAAAAAACTCTCCTTATCTTCTGACATAAAATAATCAGATAGTATATTAATAGAATTCATCAGAAACTATATTTTAGCAAAGGGAGGAATACGATAGCGATTTATGCTACAAAAAACTTCAACTTTAAACACATACAAATAAAAAAAGAATGGAAGGAATGGTTGTGTCACATCTTTAACAATTTGGACGCTGTCACCGAGGTCAAGATTTTAGGTCAATAGAAATAATTCAAATAAAATATGTAATTTCCATGATTTGTAAGGATATAATACATTTATACAGCGAATGAATTTTGATATTCAGTGAAACCTGGTTAATTGGGACCTTGATAAGTGAGAAAACTCTATTATTGAGAGTTGCAATGAGGTCCCGGTTCTTTTTCATTGAATTATCTCTGTTAATGGTACTTTTTGAACCTGGTTAAATGAGATCTGAATTCTGAGACTTTTTCGATGTTTACCTCTATAATTGAGACTCTGTAGCTAAGTTACCTGCATAAGTGAGACAAATTAATAAGGTTTTCACACATTTTGACATGTTTGTTTACATACATTTCGCATCGTCTTTCGCGCATGCAGTACTATCTCAGGTTTTGACCTAAGAACAAGAGAATGAAAGTGTACAAAATGTCCAAACGTAAATATAAAACGTTATTAGTATCTGAAAAATTACAACTTTTATCAGATTATGAATGTGGAAAGTCGCGCCATGAACCGTGTAGGAAGAATAACATACCAAAGTCAACCCTGTGTAGAATTATTAATAACAACGAGAAAATTCGGTCTCAGTGTATTGATGGAAAAGGAATACGAGCAGCAGAGTATCCTGAAGTTGAAAAGTGTCTCTGTACATGGATAAAGCAGGTACGGAATAATAACATTCCAATAAACGGACCAATGATTAAAGAGAAAGCTCAGGAATTTGCAAGTGGGCTCCATATTGATAATTTTTCTGACAGTAATGGGTGGTTGGAGGGATTTAAGAAAAGAAACGATATCACATTCAAAAATGTTTGTGGCGAGAGCAATTCTGTGGACAATAACGAATGTTATGAGTGGATTAAAAACCTTCCAGCTTTATTACACGATTATTCCCCCGGCGACGTATTCAACGCCGATGAAGCGGGCTTATTCTACAAGTGTTTACCGGATAAAACATTTACGTTCAAAGGTCAGCTTTGCCATGGTGGTAAATTGAGGTCACTGTACTTGTAAGTGCGAATATGTCTGGAACTGAAAAACTGCCACTTCTTTTAATTGGAAAATCTAAGAGCCCAAGATGCTTCAAGGGTATTAAAACCTTGCCTGTTAATTATCAAAACAATAAAAAGGTCTAAGTGACTTCTGAATTATTTGCAGATTGGTTAAAAAAGTGAACGCCGATATGAGGGCCCCAAAAAGAAAAATAATTGTTGACAATTGCACAGCTCACAACAATATGCCCAAATTAGACTATGTTACATTATGGTACTTACCCGCCAATACCACAAGTAAATTGCAGCCCATGGATCAGGGTACTATCATCAACTTTGAGGTTTACTACAGGAACGAAGTTGTTCAGTATGTTCTCAAATCCATAGAAGAGGATAAAAGCCCAGAAATCAACATCCTCCAGGCCATGAGATTTGCAAGAAAAGCTTGGTTTTCTGTTAGCAAAACCAAAATTAGTCATTGCTTCAAAAAAGCTGGATTCAAAGTGACGACTGTATCTGAACCTGAGAGCCCTACAAGAGGAGCTGGAGATCTGTGCAACGTTTCCAGAATGGGATAGAATATTTACCACATGTAGGAATGACTTAAATGAGTAGCAGGCGACTTTTCAGGACTTCGTTTCTATGGATGATAATGTACTCATTTCAGAGGAGCTCAATGATGGTTACATGGATGCTATATATTCTTCTTTGGACACAGAAGAAGGAGAAGAAGAAGAAGACTGTGAAGAGACTCAAGTGAACATTTCTAAGATTGAGGCAATGGACGCTTTAGAAACTTTACACAAATATTTCGAAATGTCAAATATTGATAACTCCAATATAAATAAGTTTATAGTCAAGTGTGAGAAATTAATTGAAACATACGCTATAAATAATGACGTCGAAATAAACAACCATATATTGGATTGTATACAAGAAAAACTTATAGGAAAAGCTGAAGCCATGGTGGGCAATCGGATGGAATTAAACACATGGCACAAGATTAAAGAAGCCTTGAAACAGTGTTTCTCAGATCGAAGAGATCTGAACTGCATCGTGCAGGAATTAACACGAACAAGGCCATTTAAAAATGAAAATCTAATCGATTTCGGGGCTAGACTCCAACTGTTAAAAAGTAAAATTATTCAGAGAATCAGTAATGACTTTACTCTTACTGAAAATGATAAGAGATGCAACATAAATCATTGTGATAAGACGGCACTGAACACCTTTGTTTCAGGATGTACCGGTGTCCTTAAAAACAATATGCATTTGAAAAAGCCTAACTCTTTAGAGGATGCAATGGCTTATGTCGAAGAATTCGAGAATTTTCAAAGATTATACGGTCATTTAAATGAACCGAGATCCTTCAAAAATTTTAGTAGTTATAAATCACCTAATAATAATTCATATAATTATAATAATAGTAATAATAATAATAATCGAAGTCAGAATGATAACTATTCAAACTATGCTAGAAATAACTATAACCAATATTAATGTTTCCAAGAACGACAGAACTTTCCAAGCCTACCAATTGATATAAAGCCACAACCACAGCAACCTCGACATTATCCAACTAATGCGCAAGTATTTGGTCCAAAAAGAAATGTTTTCAGGCCACACCAAATACCTGTACATAATTTACCTAGACCGGAGCCTATGTCGACACAATCGAGAAATTTTACGGATTCTCCAAGGAGAAATAATAATTTTATAAATCGAAATAATAATAATAATACTGGTAATAATAATTATGATAATAATAGATTTAGGAGTACTAATAATAATTATTTCCAAAATAATAATCAAAATCCGAATTTCATATCCGAAGAATTTTATAACAATGATTATGGTGAAACGGAAGAAGTAGAAGAAATAGATGATTTAGCAGATGATTTTGAAAATTTCGCTATTACGAAAGAAAATGACAATCAAGAACAAAATCAAAATTTTCGGAATGCTCCTCAGAAAAGAAATCCGAGGTAGCAGAAATTAAAATTATTTCAAAAGAACCGTTAGATAATTTTGAAACGTTCGTTTACACAGGACAAAAAGACATTCAAAAACCGTTTGAATACATTAAAATAAAAAACCCAAAATTTAAATATCTTTCAGATAATGAAATAGATTTTATACCTGATTTGTCAAATTTATTTAATATTAATAATGTTATGGAAAATAACGAAATTGAAAATAATGAAGTAGATTTAGTACCTGATTTATCAAATTTATTCAATATTGAGAATAGTGTAGAAAATAATTTAATTGAAAATAATGAAAATGACATTAATAAAAAGCATTTATCT
Organism: Galeruca laticollis; assembly: GCA_963921935.1. Classification (NCBI taxonomy): domain Eukaryota; kingdom Metazoa; phylum Arthropoda; class Insecta; order Coleoptera; family Chrysomelidae; genus Galeruca; species Galeruca laticollis. The sequence continues at coordinate 86,261,532 of OY998183.1, forward strand.
CATATTCAATCAACAAATAAAAATATTGTATTGAATCACACTGATTTGAAAATAAATAGAAATACAAGAAAAATGAATAAGGAGATAATGAAAGCAAACGAAAATATACCAGTTCTTATTGAAAAAGAAGTAAGTCAAGTGAATGGAAATGATACGAAAAATGAAAACTTCAACAAGAAGATAGAAGAAAACAATCAAATTATAAATAATGAAATGGATGAAAGAAACAAGTATATAAATGAAACTATAAATAAGAAAATGAATGAAGATATAAAGAAGAATAGAAATAAGAAAATAGAAGAATTTAACGAGAAAATAAATGAAAATATAAAGAAGAATAGAAGAATAGAGGAAAGAAAATTGTTAATGGAAATAAGAAAATAGAAGAGAGTTCCAAGAAAATTAATGAAAACTTAAAAAGAAATAGGAGTAAGAAAATTGTTGAGAGAAATACGAAGATAGATGAAAGTAACAAGAACGTAAACAAGAGAAATGAAAACAGAAGTGTACGAGTAAACAAGAAAATTCTAAATCATGAAAATAAAATAAGAAGACGAACAGATATTCAAGAATTGCAAGAGTTAATAAGAAAGTATTGGGAACACTTTGCATTAAGGTGGTACTCAATACAAGAAGTTATCAAATGACATAATACATATGGAAATTCTATGTAAATATGTAATTAGATTAGATAATAGTGATTAATATCATAATAATAATTTTCCAAGCTAGAAATAAATAACAATAAGAATAGATAGAAGAATTAATATCATAATAACAATAATAACAATCTAAATACTTATTATTTAGTTACAGTAGAACTATAAATGAATAAGATAATTAGATATAGAAATATATAGATAATGATAATAATTTTCAAAGAAGTAATATGAAATATTCAATTCTTTCGCTTAATGATTGTATTCATTACTGTTTAAGTTCATGACAATTAGTTATTAAAAACAATAATATAATTAGACATAGGAGTATATATAATAATAATTTTCAAAAGTAATAATATGAAACATTCAGTATTTCATTTTAAAATTCTATTCATTTTGTTAAAATCTGAATTAATGAACTTGATTCGATAATTCAGAAAGAAATTGAAGTCAAAACCAAATGTAGAAAATGATGTGATAACACACGTTAATTTGTAATTTTATCTCAAAGAAATTTAGAACAAAAATAACTCAATTTGTTAGAATGTAAATTGAGATCTTTTAAAATAATTAAATAATCTTCTTTAGATTGAAATGAATTCTCTTTGATCTAAACGAACACTGAATATTACCTCATTATATACAAAATCATAAATAATTCTCCAAGTTATTATAAAATCAAAATTTAGAGATAAAAAAATAATAAAAAATTTACCAAAATATAAGAAACTCATTAAAGATTCAAAAATAATTTTAAAAACTACTAAAAGAATTTATTATAAAAAAAAATGTAATTAAAAAATCAAAAAACTAATTCAAACAAATTGTTACAGCAAAATGAAATTGATGATAATGGTAACCCTGTTCCTGGTTTTTCATACCAAATGCAAAACCGAAGACGTACAAGTTACCAAATTGAATAACTCAATATTACCAATTAATTTAGGATTATGTAAGCTTATTTATACTAAACATACTTTTATATATTATATAAATTTAAAAGAAATAAGTAAGCAAATAGAAAGAGTTAAACAATATTTCTACCAGTTAAGAAGTAGTCTAGTAGAAGCTAATGCAACAAACCCTATTTCATACCATAATTTGGCTGAGCAAATGATGGAAAGAACGAAAAGTTTAATCAATACATTGGATAGAAAATAAGAAAATATTTACCCTCATATTAGAGCAAAAAGAGAATTAGTAAATGCTGTTGGAAAATTGATAAATGGCTTTCTGGTACTCTTAATTCAGATGATGAAGAGAGATACGATAATGCTTTAAATATATTACAGCAAAACCAAAAACAAATAATTCACGAAGTTAATATGCAAATATCTTTAAATAATAAATTAATCGATCATTATAATAAATCATTAACTACCTTGTGGCATAATCAACAGAAATTACAAGATAATTTGGAAAAATTTCATATATCTATAGTAAATAGAATAATAACTTTAAATAATTTTATTACCTTCTATAGTACGATTTCACAGATCAACTTGGATTGTCAAAGTTTAATAACGTTAATTGACAATATTGAAAATTCCATTACATTTTCCAAATTAAATTCTATTCATAGTTCAGTGATTTCAAATCAAGAAATTGTAGAAATGATAAAGTATTTACATACAATATATGAAGAAGAACAAATTCCGAAATTTAATAATATTTTAACATACTATCTATTTTTGGGTTCTCAAGTAACTTTTTCAAAGTCTAAAATAATTTTTGCTGTCCATGTACCCATCCTGAAATCCAAAACTGCAGAATTCTATCACTTATACCCCATCATTCAAAACCACAAAATATTTATCCCATTACAACCTTACTTGGCAAAAACTACGGAAGAAATAATTTCAATAAACGAAGAGTGTCCGATGTTAGAAGAAAAATATTACTGTCAACAAGAAATGAAGTCAAGAGATAATTGTAGTATGGAAATATTAAACGGCCATTCTCCTACGAACTGCTATGCTAATTTATGCTCACCTTCAAGAAACTATAATAGAACAAGTCACAAATAATGAAGTTTTAATTATTCCAAATTCAGCGATAAAAATACTAACAATATGTACTTCTGATCAATATTTGGAAATTAATCATCCATCAATCATCCGAATTCCAGAAGATTGCAAGATTCAAGTTGGAGAAGAAATATTTTCAACCAACATTCAAATTAGAAAAGGAAAATCAATAATATTGCCAAAATTAGGTTCAAAGTTTTTAGAAATTCAACCATATAATTCACCAAACTTAACTAAAATAGATTTTGAAGGATTATATGAAATTAATAAAATTGCTAAAAATATAAAACCTATTCAAGAAGTAATAATTCCAAAGCAACATACAACAATTAGTTTATTTTCTATAATTTTAATTATTTGCATAAGTATAATAATATTTTGGTTGATACGAAAATTCCGAAGAAGTAAAAGAAGAAACAAGAAAGAAAATATCAAGAAAGAAAAAATCAAGAAAGAAGATATCAAGACAGAAGACATTGAATTGGAAGAAACAAATTCAAAATCGAAAAACAACTCCATTATTTTTCGATCTCAGGGATGGAGGAGTTATAAAACTAGAAATTTCTATAAATAAATAATAATATTATATTACTGTAAATAAGATACGAAATGCAGAGTTAGCTTTGTTTTAGTATATATATTCATATTCATTATTATTCAGGTTGTTGTTGAAATGGCTTGTTGAATATAAGTTGTTTGGTTTAAGTCGTTATAGTTAGTTAGTTGGTAAAAGTCGTTGTTTAATAATAATTAGTCGGTTCATTAGCAAGTATTGTAATATTTTAATTATATTGTGAAAATAAAGTTTTTAAAAATAGTTTTCGGTGTTAAAAATATATAATTCCGTATTGTTTTTTTTTCGACGCAATACATTATGTATGTACATTCATACCTACATTAAAATCATAACACCAACAATAGGCATTTTTATTAACATTTCCACCTCTAAAAATGGAATAACGGCACATTTCGACCTCTGTTAGCAAGGGCCTCTGTAAATGAGACAACTATAATTTTAAACCTGCCTAAAACAGGATTATTGGAAACCCTCAATAATTGGTACATACTCGTATGTCTTGGTTGCTTGAGATCTCAATTAACCAGGTTTCACTGTAATTGATATACTCATAGTACTTCAACCAAGTTGCGTCTATAGAGGTGGATGGATGCAACTACTATCCTGGCAATGTACCGCGACGAATATTGAATTTCATTTCCTCGCAGAACGTGAGAGTGGTCGACTCCTTTGTCTATTCTCACTGTCCTATTCGGGCTTGCAATACAAAAATGGATTTCATAAGCTATAGAGCACCTTTTAGCAGTCTCGGGCCTCGTCAGAATCTCTAATATGAACAGGAGACAACTTGGATACAGCTTGTACCTAGTTAATATTGTTACACTCAAACTTAAAAGTTGTTAACTACTCAATCTCCACTTTCAAGGAAATGGTTCGTCTCAACATCTACCCAGAAAAGTAGTTATTCTTTCTGTTGTTAGAATCTGGTGTGAACAGTTATATTTAAACTAAAAGAGGAGCAAGCTGACACTCCCATCTCTAGACATGTTTTACTAGCATCTCTAAGTGAATATTATTTTACAAGCTACATCTATTCAAAACGGGTTAGATACCATTATTAATGTTGTATACTTTCAATTATCTTACGAAATGCTTTGTTAAATTGAGTTGTGAATTTATAAAAAAGCTTTTAGGAATTTTTGTGGAAAACAGAAACAAAAAAATTCCTATTATCAGACCTCATAAGAGGATAGAGGGACAACAAAAGAATATATAACGGTATTTTTTCATATTTTCCTGTCGTACAATTACCAATTAAAATGTTACGGTATATATCATCATAACATATCCCATGGTGATTGATTTTAATTGAGAAAGAAAGTTTTGATATTATCATGCTATTACTGTTGATAAAAGCTAACAAAGTATCTATTACGATATTAGGTGTATGTTGGCATGAATTTAGATGAATTTTATTGAATTATTTCAACAACTTAATAGACTATTTTTCGATTTATTGAGTAGTTTAAAAAACACTTTTAATATAAACAGTACTGGATAATTAATTAGTTGGAAAAAAAATATATTCTTGGATGTTCTATGTCACCCTCTCTATCAACGAATCACCATTTTTCTTAAACCTCTATTACAGAATTATAAAAGAAAACAGTGTCATTTTGAGAGAACTAATGTACATATTTTAATTAATTGATTTTGACAAAAATATATGTATGCATGTGGGTTAACAGAAACTACAGTATGGTTCTTGGAGTATTGAGATAATTGACACAGTTATTTGATACAAACAGGGACGATTCGTTTTGATTAGATATATTAATAAGGTGACCAGCTGATCTCCATTGGGGAAGAAAAGTTATTCTTCTGTGAGCTATGTCCTCCTCTGAAAAATGTTCCTTTTTTGAAATTTGTCTTCCTTTGTGTAAGCTTATTCGATCGATACTGACGATTCGGCAAGTTTCGGTAGAATACAACGACGAAACATAATCATATGACAGGTATCATATTCCCGAGCATATTCCTTATCGGAAGCAACTTGTCAAGAATAATCTAAATCTGTCATCAAATACATGCATTCATAATAATTGCCGAAGGTGTCACCACATTAATGTGGACCACCCTGTATAATAAAATTGTTTTGTGAAATGTAGAATATCACAATTCAAAAACGACGTGTTTCAGGTTTTTTAAAGGTTGCTTTTAGGCTGTCCACATAGTGGAGCGGCGATACAAGCGGCGATACAAGCGACGATATAAGCGACGATACAAGCGACGATACAAGCGAAGATACAAGCGAAGATACAAGCTAAGATACAAGCGAAGATACAAGCGACGATACAAGCGATGATACAAGCGACGGTGAGAACGAATAACAAAGAGAGCTGTGACTAAAGAGTATACACAGTTACGCGGTGATACAAGCGACGATAAACGCGAACTGAGGAAAGAGCTGCTCTGTTAAATAACTCATAATTCAATAAAAAATATATTATTTCTTGACAAAATATTCGATTTTTAATTTAGTAAAATCTCTGATTAATTATTTTTCCAGTTAATTGGGAGTATGTTATAATTGAGTGACAGAAATCTTAGTTATAATTATAACGTCATCTTGAAATGTTAAAGTTCCCAATTTTCATTTGGTGGAAAAATTTTTGGAACATTTTGAATTTATATGCACTCGGATGTTGTTGAATGGGTGATCCATCAGTAATATTACTGAAATACTTGCAACATATTTGAAATAATGTCAGCTCTGTTTTATTCGCTTTAAACCGTTATCAGTTACGCTACATAAATTCGCTTGAGGCACGGATTACTAGCTAGTAAAATATCAAAAATATATTCCAAAGAATTGAGGCGGTAAATATTTTCTGTTAGGTTACACTTATTTTGAGAAGTTATGATCTGAAAAAATGCTAGAATAAAATTGAATTTAAAATATTGTTAAAACTATTTTCTTATTTCTAAGTTTCATCTAAAGATTTTTTTACTTTCAAAAAAATACAGGTTGTCATAAGAGTCGAGGTAGATATAATCGAAAAGGTAGTATTGTTTCAAATAAAGTACAAACATTTGTGTTGGTAGAATAATCATAGTGATTTTTGTTTGTTTCCCACAACAAAATATAAGAAGAGTAATAATTGAAATTTTAATTTGAAAATTTGTATTCGGGTTTTAATTTGAATTACATACAACTTTATTTTATAAACATTTTGCTTTGAATAATAAATAATGGCACTTCTCTCTTGAAACTTTTTCATGTTTTATTAAAACTTGTAGGGGAGAGTGGTCGAATATCAACCGCTGTCCAATATCGATCACACACCCCTACCCAATTCTTGAAGCTTTTCAACTTCTTAATAGAGCGAGACCGCATGCGCTGGGATGGTATTTACTATGTATACAGTCACCTACGCACTTAGTCGATGTTTGACCGTAGTGAATGCTTGATGTTAAATTTTGCCTTATTCCTTATAATATTTGTGACACCGATACGAAAGTAAGTAATGATTTAATTTGATTGTAGCTTTGATTTTTGTGCAGTAAGGTAATTAGATATGTATGTGCTTATTATGTGTGATGAATTATCGTTACATTTTCACAGATTTTTTTTGTAATTCATCTTTTTTGTCTACCACGTGCAGTCGGCTAATGTCAACCGGGGTGATCGATATTTTCCTACTGTGATCGATATTGTACCAATGGCGTTTATTCTTCTACAGATGCCTCGTCAAAAGTATACACGCAAAACTTCTCGCGCTTCGTGGTCTGAAAAGGATATGGAACGTGCGCTTAAGACAATACATGACAAAGTTGCTTCCATACGAAAAACTGCACAAATGTTCAATATTCCATATGGAACATTACAAGACCGTTTAAAAGGTCGCTTCGCTACAAAAAAGTACAAAATGGGCAGAAAATCTGTTTTTACTGTTCAGCAAGAAGAAGATCTCGCAAAACATGTTATAAACCTCTCTCGCCTTTTTTATGGACTAACATCTTCGTCCATAATAAAACTTGCATTTGAATTTGCACAAACCAATAAAATAAAAAACACTTTTAATAAAGAGAAAGCAATGTGTGGAAAAGATTGGTTCTATGCATTTATGCGGCGCAACCCGACATTGAGCTGCCGTAAACCGGAAGCCACAAGTCTGAGCCGTGTGTTGGCATTCAATAAAGATGAAGTTACGATATTTTATGATAATTTAGATAAGCTCTACTCTGAACACACTTTTGAAGCTCATCGCATCTTCAATGTAGACGAAACAGGGATTAGTAACGTTCACGTGCCAAGCCGCATTATTGCCCAGAAAGGTCAAAAACAGGTAGGAGCTGTCACAAGTGGTGAGAGGGGCCAACTTGTAACTGTTGTTGTAGCGATGAGTGCTGCAGGTTCGTTTGTTCCACCGATGTTTATTTTCAAACGAAAGAGAATGAAATAAGCTCTAGAAAGAAACGGGCCAACTGGTGCTGTATATAGGTGCTCTAAGTCTGGATGGATTACTGAGGAGATTTTTGAAGACTGGATTCAACATTTTGCAAAATTTACAAAAGCTAGTAAAGATGATCCGGTCCTGTTATTAATGGATAACCACTCCACTCATTCAACTTTAAGGTCATATCATTATTGCAGAGATAATGGCATTAAAGTTGTTTCAGTTCCGCCCCACACTTCACACCGGTTGCAACCGCTCGATGTTGGTTTTTCGGACCATTAAAGAGTGCATACAATCAAGAATGCGATAGATATATCAAAGCAAGAAAACACGAGAAGATTCTGCAAACGGATATTGCGGAGTTATTTAAAACTGCTTTTAATAAAGTGGCAGCTGTAGAAAAAGGGGTCAAGGCTTTCGAAACTACTGGCATTTATCCATTTAACCGATCTGTATTCAGTGATGAAGAGTTCAGTACCTTACTAGTCGATCCAGCGCCAAATGCTGAGCAGAATCAAGAACCGATAATTGCTGAAACAAATGCAATAACACGATTAGAAAAAACACTGCATCCTGTACCTGGACCATCTAAGATAAAACAACACGATCCACCTTCCATGAAAAGAGCACTTCCTATATCACCTACCTCCACAGTTCAACAACCATCTCCATTAAAAGCTCCGTCGCCTATCCCTGGACCATCTAAGACAAAACGTCACCGTACACCTTCCTTTGGTAGTGAATCTTCAGAATTAGAGCTTGAAGAAATTGTAGACGATGAATTGACCGACGATGATGATCCGACACTTCAGCTACCCGTGTAAAATAGAAGCTTTGCAGCACTTCTACCCTTGCCAACAGTAACAACTAGAACCAAATCGCGAAAAACCAAGCATTCCCAGATACTGACCTCAACGCCATTAAAAGAGGAATTGGAAAATAAAGAAGAGAAAAAGCAACAAAAACTGAAGAAGTTAGAAAAACAAAAAGATATTAAACAGGAGAAGCTGAAAAAAGCTTCACGACGTATAGTTCCCGAAAAGAAAGATAATTCTACAAATGCCGACATATGTTCTGTTTGTCAAGAGTTTGGAAAATCAAATGAAGTATGGTGGAGATGCCGTTCATGTGCCGTGTGGACGCATGCAGATTGCACAATCATTGAAAATGCTAAAGATTATGTTTGTAGTAAATGTTAAAAAGTTTGTTGTAACCTTACTTTTTGAATAAACTAAATTTAAAAAATTTGGTTGATATTACCCGATATGGTTGACATTACCCGACTTTATGGTTGATTTTATCCGACTGGTCGATATTATCCAGAAAAGTACCGGTATGAGTTTTGTACATTAGAAAAGAACAAACATTATTTATTCCATTATCTTTTTTTGCCATAACGTTACTTATAGTTTTTGAGGTAATTTCATATACAAAGCGTCTTTATACATATATTACATATACAGTTATGAACAATTTTGCTTAAGTGGTCGATATTCGACCACTCTCCCCTACATCTGATCTAAGATAACGGTTTTTCTCCTATGGTACACTCCATTTGTGAATACACTATATCGAAAATGGCTAGATTTACCGAATTAGTTTATAGAACAAAATTTGCTGACAAATGTATTTTCTATAAGGTGTGCTACATTTGAAATATCCTCTGCCATCGAAAAAAATTATTGAGCTATGCGCCATCTACATATTGATTATTTAAAGTCAATTTATATCCAAACCTGAAGAGTTCTCTTAGCGCTCTACAAATTAGCTTCTACCGAATTAAAATATCTCTATTACTTACCAAAATATCCGGCCTGGGAGTTTTGATTGAAACACCCTGTATACGATAATATTTATGATAAAAGACTGCGTTCTGGAAACGTTTTTACACAAGAGAGTTGTCGCAACTATATTCCAATCTATTTTAAAAACAATATTTTACAGTGGAAATTGATACTATCTCACTAATTGGATGATTAACTACCAATAAGTAAATGTTCTGAGTTCTGACTATAATTACATTGTTTTAACATAAATATTTAATTGGTTATTCAAATAAGAGCTCAAAGACTTTAGTCAATCTAATATTATCGATATATTATTTACTTATTATAAAGGCTACTTTTTCATTTTTTTGTGATAGTTTTTTTTCAAGGTCAATTACACTATTTGTATCTTTTATCAGGCGTAATCTCAACTTTGTGTATACAATCCGACAACGTTTGATTTGATTTTATTAGAATTGAATTTATGAATGGGCACTTTAAAACCAAAACCCCCTCAGTGAGAGGTCCGTCAAGCTGGCCCCCCCCGGTTGGAATTTTTCTACCAAAACCATGACATTTATATGATACTTTAAATTAAAATTATGATAATAACAACAATTGTTACTTAGACGTTACTTAGATACGGACTTAAAAGGGAAATTATCGGCCCTGCCGGAGAGTCATCTCCGAAAAGATCCTGCTTCATTAGGAATTTTTACCATATGAGTGGAATGCACCGAAAATTTTTCGTAACTACAGTAAGAAACAATTAAACCAGCCGTTTTACATATATATTCAACCTATTCATTTATCCATTCATTTATTCATCGAGTAAGTATACCGTTATTTCACTGACCTCCGTCCCACTCCCCAGCATCAAAAGTGTAGTTAGTATGCTTGCTATAAAAATGGTTGTGCTGGATGTCCTTTATCTGTGCTAGCATTTTGGCGAGAAAATTTCAACCGGGGGGGGGGGGGCTAGCATTAACCTGGCCCCACCCGAATTCAAAAGCATTTTTATTGTGACCTGTTGGTGTGCTAGCTATAAAAATGGTTGTGCTAGGTTGTGCTAGGTGTTCTTTATCTGTGCTAGCATTTTGGCGAAAAAATTCCAACCGGGGGGGGCTAGCGTTAACCTGGCCCCACCCGAATTCAAAAGCATTTTTATTGTGACCTGTTGGTGTGCTAGCTATAAAAATGGTTGTGCTAGGTTGTGCTAGGTGCCCTTTATCTGTGCTAGCATTTTGGCGAACAAATTCCAACCGGGGGGGGCTAGCGTTAACCTGGCCCCACCCGAATTCAAAAGCATTTTTATTGTGACCTGTTGGTGTGCTAGCTATAAAAATGGTTGTGCTAGGTTGTGCTAGGTGTCCTTTATCTGTGCTAGCATTTTGGCGAAAAAATTCCAACCGGGGGGGGCTAGCGTTAACCTGGCCCCACCCGAATTCAAAAGCATTTTTATTGTGACCTGTTGGTGTGCTAGCTATAAAAATGGTTGTGCTAGGTTGTGCTAGGTGCCCTTTATGTGTGCTAGCATTTTGGTAGAAAAATTCCAACCAGGGGGGGCCAGCTTGACGGACCTCTCAGAGAGCCCACTCCGTGAATTACTCTCCGTTGAATAACAAGAGCGTAGCGTTAAAGCTGTTTAATGCCCGGTTTCTGAAGTAAAAGATATCTATTAGATAGGGCTATGTACTCAATAAGCCATATACTCGTATATCTGGGAAATTGGGTTTCTGAACTGTTTGATAAACATTATCTACGCGATAAGTTGTCGAATCCATTTCTGTAGAAAGTTGAGCAGATATCTATTGGATAACTATTGGCGCAAGCGCAGGTTGTTAAACTCATCTACCTAATCTAACCTCTAAAGATATATTGCAATTCGAAGGTTGAATGAAGAAAATTGCTATTGCTAATATAGAATATACAATGTGTTTTTATCGAATATTTTTGTATTAAGATGGAATATTCAGATTCATCTACATCGTCGGATGAAAAATTTTTAGATATAACTCTACCCGAGAAAATCAGTTCGAGAAATATAGTGACTTGAAATTTAAAAACAGATTCCGTTTAACGAAAAATACAGCCAACCTATTAATTGAATTAATCGGACACAATTTGAACGTAATTAGTAGTAGACGCAATCTTATCTTCCATCATGTTTTTCCTCGAATTTTTTTCCATCCCGTCATACAAAGCATGTAACTGCTTCGTAGAACGATTGTCTATTTAACAATTGGCATTAAAATAATTAAAATTATCTCTTATGGTATCCCTTGCTTAATTTTTCATTTCAATATTCGTGGAATTGGTTTTTTTGTTTTCTATAATATGTTAATATTGTTGAGTTATCTCAAATAATACATTTACTCTCCATTACTATTATTGTAAACACGTTTTTAGATTTAGTAAACAAAAAACAAAAAACCAATAACCAATAACCAATAGACTTGATAACAAATTATGGAGGGTAGAACTAAAGAGGACCAACTCAGTGTATGAAAAAGTGTCCGCTGACAGGGAGCAAATTAAGGTGGCGCCACAGTAGCAAGTGGAAAGATTTTAAAAATTTTAAAAACAGCGCCATAAATTATTAGAGTAGGATAGGGATCGAGACCGAACTCTGTATTATATAATTATATAAGTTACAAACTAGCAATTGAAAAAATAATACGACACTTTATTCAGTTGATATTTGATAGTTTTGAATAATGTTTATAACTCATCAACAATAATGACAAAAATGTTTCAAAAAATTAGCACTTTTTCAGTTTGTTAATTAATTTTTATGATAATGATTCAATTATTATAAAAAATGAATGATTGTTTTATATTTCCTAACATCAGTATTGTAAAACAATAAATAAAAGTGTGTTATAGGTACTGTTGGTCGAAAAAAAGACAGAAGTTGAGACGCATCAGTTGCTTTATTTTTTAATTTTCGCCCACTTAAACAACTTTTCACCAAACAAAGCTTTCCCATTGTTTCTATTTTTTTTCTTCTTTGAATTTACAACAACAAATTCGTAATAATAATAATGAAAAATGTATCTACTAAAGTTTATAAAAATCGAATCACTATACACGTTAGTTCAGCTGTTTTATAGGTTCTATTTACTAATCAACACTTGACTACGTAAAACTCAGCGCACTTCACTCCGTTTACAACTGCTAATTTCATGTCGTTTCCACTTGCTACGCTAGCGTTATTGTGGTCGGTTATTGAACTGTAATTTGCTGCTTACAGCTGGACACTTTTTCAACTTGTCCCCTATACAAGACGGTCCTCCTTACTTCTACCCTCCATATAACAAATAAAATATTAAAATAAGGATCGCTCTTCTTCATTTTTTTAGGATTTGGCCTTAGAGTACTCTACATTCAGCCAGTTAGTTACGTCGCCATCGGCGTTTAATGAATTTAACCAAGTTATCTATCTATTCAATAGTTGTCAGTTCCAGAATTTATGCCACGTTGAAGTTGAGGAACCCACAATAATTTATTCGTTTGGTAAATTTATCTATTTGATAGTTATCGATTGAATAACGTCATATACTGAGAAACCGGGCATTAGACTACACAATTTCTTGTACAAGATTTAGAACCACAAATTGTTTGGAAGTAAATTTATTCTTTATTATACTGTACAATATATTGTTCAAGTAATAGTTTGTGATTCTGAGCAGTACATCCTTTTTCTCAAGATAAAATCAGAATCGTCTATGTTAAATGTAATGTTCGATGATCCTAGTGAAATGTGAAAAATGAAACAACCTAAAATTTTTGGGCTTTGGTTGTATCCGTTTGATGTGTGGATTGGATTATCGATTATTTTTCATTAATTTATTGTTATAAATGAAGCTAACACATAAACGTTTATAAACGTGAAACTGTAAAGAATCAACTACGTTAGGCTACATGACATTATGATATATCCTAACTGTTCATGCCCTTAGTCTAGAAATTGTGTAGAAATAGAACATGTTCTATTTTCCGACACAATTTTCGGTTCAATCTTCGTTTTTGAAATAATTTGCTGTATGATACTACCGTTCAAGAAATTGAACCAAATCTTGTACAGGAAATTGTGTAGTCTAGAACAGCTTTTATATATAAACGAGGCATCTAGGGAACAAATGAAAAATTTGTCTTAAGAAAAACCTGGAAATTATTTACAAACTTGTGAGTCCTACGATAGAAGGGACAATAGGAAAACAAAAATTGAAAAACAACAACAGTTTATACTTTCTTAGCAAATTAGAATAGGGCAACTTTGTAATGGAAAAACGCCTGTAAGTCCAGTTCTGCTTAATTGAATTTTGTGAATTTGTTTGGAAGTAGCTATTTTCCCCAATGAAAGAGCTATAATTTCAAAACAAACTAGTGAGAGACGTGTACGCTAAGTGGCCCTATTCAATTTTTTAGAATTGTTCGGAATTTTTCATCTTCCTGATAAAACTTTTGATGAATTCTTAGGATAGCTATTAAATGGTTATTTTATAACGAGTTAATTCGATAAAACTGGGCAAAAAAACTAACAAAACTGTTATATTTAGCTCCCAAAATTGTTGATATTATTATAAGTATAAGTTGGGATTTTCAACTTCTGAAACTTTTGAGAAATATTTTGCAGCATAACCTATAAAAAAGTGAGAAATTACCAATACCAAGTGATTACGTTGTTCAATAAACTTCCGGATGTTGTTTTAGTTACTCTGTATTAAAATCGGTTCATAAATCCAGAACAATACAAAATAACCTAAAATAAAAGAACGTTAACTATTTATCTATTATTCATCACGTTACGTTCACGCCAACAAACCTATTTCAGTTATAAGTTACATGTGATTTTGGTTAACTAAATTTGTATTATTTGAATTATACAGTTATTGGTCAAATTTGTTAAGTACCAGTAACATGGACGAAATGAAACAGTTTTTTTGCAGTGAACTAATATCGTGTGAATTGTTACTGAGCCCCTCTAATGCATATACGACAATCCTTCTGATCTACTCTCTAAAATGTAGTGCGTGAAATTTTCCTGTCATAAAGCGCCTGTTACGAAACAACAGTCTGGAATAACTTCTCGTACCAACGAAAGTGAAGGAATCCAAGACTGGAATGAACCTAAACTTAGTCCTACTTCTCTGGAAGAAGTTTCTATACAAATTGAAACAAGTATAGGTTCTTAACAGCTCCTGAGTTAGAGGTGTAATAACTGCTCCTTTTATTTCGGGTGTCCGCTGTCACCAGATTTACAACTCTGGACCAACCAACCGAGTTATATCTTAAAACAAAAAAAATCCGCTGTCACCAAATGGAATAATCCTAGAGGACGTACTGGTCCTTCTCCTACTATCTGTATAGTTTTCCACCAGAAAAAAGTTATACAACCGAGCGTGAAAGAAAAGAAAGTTTGATTAAGGCGGGGATCTCCTGGTCTTAAAACGGGTAATTCCTTTGCCATGACAGGGTTAATTTTTTTGTCCAGCCTCGTATCTAATGAACTGCTCACTCTAAAGAGAAAGTCGAGGTAGGGAACTCAATAAATTTCGGTACCAACTAATGATAGAAAAAATATATATATTTCACTATATAAATATGACAAAAAACGCTATACACTTAATAATATAATAATAATAATATTTATTTACACATAACTCAGAAATACAAACAAACAAAACAAACGACATTATGCGAATTAAATATATACACTTGCGAAGCCCATGAGGCTTGTTTGCAAGGATAAAATAATAATAATATAAAACTTATACTAGGTAACAAATAATAATAAGTATAGGTAATTAATAAAAAATGTATACTATAATTAAGGATTAATAAAGTAGAAATAGAAATTGATAGAAACATTATCAGTAATTAATTTCGATAAGGTTGTGAATAGAGCGCCTACTTGTATTGGTGATATACTCATGAAGTTTCAAAGTTAGCACCTTCACAGAAGATTCAGATTTAATTTGTTGGGGTATAGCATTATATAGCTTAGGTCCTAGAAACATAAAGCTTCTTTGTCCAGCTGTTTTTTTCATTGTTGTATTCAGGTAAGTATGTTTATTTCTTGTCATATAATTGTGAGTTTGAATTTGTAGATTTGATTTAAGTTTATGTTGTCTTAATACCGCTTTTTTTAAGTATAATTGTCTAACGTCTAATATCTTCGTTTCAGTATATAGAAGTTCACTGCTATATCTTCTTGTTTTTCCAAGAAGGATTTTGAGGAATCTTTTTTGCGAAACCTCGAGAATATTATAGTAAGTCTTCGCCACTCCACCCCAGCTGATCAGACCGTAAATTAGGTGAGATTCAATCAAACTTTTATAAACTATTAGTTTTTGTTTATATTGTAGGTGATATGAGATATGTTTGAATTTATATAATATACACCTCAATTTTTGAACTAGATAATTAATATGGTTATCCCATCTAAGATGTGGGTCTATCATAATTCCTAAATATTTTATTTGTTTTGCAGGTTGAATATTGATATTTTTTTGTACATTGATGGCGTAGTTCGGAAGATCCGGTTCTAAGGATGCAAAAGGCAGGTAAACAGTTTTTTTATAATTGATTGAAAGAAGCCTATAGTCAAACCACTGTTTTATACAATATAGATCATTTTCAATTTTCAACTTTAAATCGTACCAATTTTGATCACTGTATACCAGAACTGTATCGTCTGCAAAACTTATAATTTTACTGTTGCTTTCAATCATAAATAAGTTATTCAAATATATATTAAACAAAACTGGGCCCAGAACCGTACCTTGTGGAACACCACACTGAACTGTCTGTTCTTTACTGCATTCATTGCCCACTCTTACTTTCTGAGATCGGTTTGTCAGATAACTTTTGAAAAAAGCATGTGCTGTACCTCTAACTCCAATGTCCTCTAGTGTTTCCAAAAGAAGGCAGTGGTCCACGGTGTCGAAGGCCTTTACTAAGTCCAGGAAGACCGCAATTGTAGGTAAACCCTCATCAATATTTTTATATAAAATTTTTGTTATTTCCAAAAGAGCATCGTTAGTGGACTTGCGCTTTTGGAAACCATATTGAGACCCTGACATTAGCTGATATTTATCTAGAAATGTATTAAGCCGAGCATTAACTACTTTTTCTAGTATTTTTGATAAACAAGTTATTAATGATATTGGTCTGTAGTTTGTCATTTCATCCCTTTCCCCACTTTTATAAATAGGTTTGACAATCGATGTCTTAAAAGCTGAAGGAAATTGTCCCATTTCTAATGACTTATTTATTATAATCATTAGCGGATATGCAATAAAATCTGAAATATGTTTGAGAGTTTCAGCCCTTATTTCATCCCAACCCGGTGCTTTTTTATTCTTTAGTTCACTAATTATATTTTTTATTTCTGTAATACTGGTGGGTGCCAAAAACATGGAATGACAATTTATAATTTTCTTTTCTTTATAATTTATTGGTTTTTGTATGGTTTTTGCTAGGTTTCGTCCTATATTTACAAAGAAAGTATTAAACATTTCAGAAATTATCTCAGCTTTATTTACTGTTGTTCCATTGTTGTCCTTAATATTTGTAATTTCCGTGTTTTCTGTTTTTTTAGATATTGAGTTTACTACATTCCATATCTTTTTTGACGAATTTTGTTCGTCTTCTATAAGTTTATTATAATAATTATTTTTAGCAGTGACAATTAATTTATTTAGTAGCTTTTTGTAATCTGTATATTCTATTTTAAGTATATTATTTAGAGGATTTATTTTTGATTTTTTATACATTTCATTTTTTTTGTTAACGGATTTTATGAGAGATGGTGTGATCCAATTTTTTCTTTTCCTTAAATTATTCTTAATCTTTGTATACATTGTTGACTGGCTAATATTATCTTGGATAGTGCTGACCAGTTTATCAGTTGCGGAGTCCAAATTTGGATTGAAAATAATATCATTCCAGTCAGTATGTTGAAATCTATGTATCAGTTTATTCTTGTCTATCTGGGCAAAATATTTAGAGTTAGAGTTTACAACACGATCTCCCCCAGAAAGAATCAGTTGTAGCATTACTGTATAGTGATCAGTTACTGATGTGTTGATTACCAGAGGAATCAAATTATCATAAAAATTACCACTTTTAGAATATACAAAAATATGATCTATACATGTCTTTGAATTTTTTTGAACTCTTGTTGGAACATTAATGGCCGATTGATAACCGCATTCGTTTAAGACGTCTAAGTAATTTCTCTTGTTATCATTTTCGGTTAATAGATCAATATTGATATCTCCAACAAAAAGTTTAAAATCACTGTTTTCAGTTTGTATATCTAAAATATCATTTAACTCCTCAACAAACGAGTCGATTTTGTTTTCAGAAGCTGGTGATCTGTAGAAAGCATTTATAATAAACGTTTTATTTTCAAAATGGGCTTTTATTTTAATTAGTGAACTACCACTTAAATCAAATAAGTTATGCGACTCATACAGCTCAGATTTTATAAATACAATGACTCCATCACTCTGGTTGAATTTTCCGTAGTTATATACAGTTCGATAACCATCAATATTATACAGTGATAAGTCTGGAATAAAATGTGTTTCTGTTAGAACAATACATTCAATTTTTGTTTCTAACCCCTCTATAAAGATTTGAAATTCATCAAAATTACAAGCGATGCTCCGAATATTACTGTGGATTATTTTAAAGTTAGTATTGTAGTCGTTTATTTTTAGGACCTTCTTGGTTTCCTCTGATGTTTGTAAAGGGAATGTTTCTATCTTTTCTACTTCAAAATCACGTATATAATCATCCATTTCAGATAAATATTTACAGTTTTAAATGATAAGATATGGGTTATTTGGTGTGTTAGTGGTTTATTTAATACAACCTACTAAGAATACAATATAAAACCAGACATTCATTAACAAATCCGAAGTTTAAAATTAATTTACACCGATAAATATTAAAAACGATAAATATTAAAAACGTCGACTTTTAAAAATACTTCAGCCAAATACACATTTCCATCGATAAAAATCATAAACCTGATAATAAAATTGATTGTCTTTTAAAACAAGTACCATAGAAGTTGTATCAAAAAAAACTTGACCAAATTTTGTATTATTAAAGCCGGGTTTTAGTTAATTTAAATTTAATCCTTTTAGATATTAGTAATTAGTACATGTGTTTTGCTTATAATATTTAAAGTAAGCTTAGTTATAAATATTGTAATGAATATAAGTGAACCATTATTTTCTTAAAATTTGTATGCACTATTTAGCCTTGGTGATTGTCTTTGAGCGAATTTTGGCTCTATCAGTGTTTTCTTACTTGACGGTAATTGTTCTTCTTTCTCTTCGATATCTGGTGTTCTTCTTTTCTGCACCTTTGAATGAATTTCTGTTTTGTCTTCCTCTCGGGCATTTATAAGACTGCAGTTTGAAGATGCTGCGCCTGCACAATTCTTATCTTTAATAGAGTTTCTTTCTAAATCCTTATAAGAGAATGCTTCTCCTTCCACAAACAAAGTGCTTTTGTATATATGTGCTTTTTTATTTTCGTTTTTAGCCAGTTTTAAGTGTTGTACCAGTAATTTATTCTCTTTTCTTTCTTCCTGGGATAAGTCTTCCGCAATTGCAATGCCTGATCCTTTCAGTTTCTTGCAGTTTTTCAAAATATCTTTTTTGGTCAATGCTCTCAGAAACCTCACAACTATTGGTTTATTCGACTGTGATTTTCCAATTGT
Organism: Galeruca laticollis; assembly: GCA_963921935.1. NCBI lineage: Eukaryota > Metazoa > Arthropoda > Insecta > Coleoptera > Chrysomelidae > Galeruca > Galeruca laticollis. The sequence goes on from OY998183.1 coordinate 86,280,709, forward strand.
ATAGATATCGTTTATTTCAGTGTTCTTGAGGCTCAATTGAAGTTTCGAATTCAACAAATTTATTGTAAAGTCTATTAGATCACCTTCCTGGTAATAGCTGTTAAAAATAATAATGTTATTTGAAGAAATTTTCTTTCCCAGATATTTGATTTTGTTTTTCAGTTCTTTCACCTCCTCTTCTACTTTAGTAGTTCTGATTTGTTCAGAAGCTATTAGTTTATTTAATTTTTGAATTTCTTCGTTTAATTTGTCTGTTATTATTTCAGTTTGTTTTTGATTCTGTCGTTCAATTATACTGGTTAACTGTTGAATGGCTTCTTCTGATAAAGACATTTGAATATAAATTTCTGATCATCACCCGGACTAAAATGGTTTTTTTCATTCAATTTGATTCAAAGTTGTCTTTTCAAAATTATGTTGCTTTTATATAAAAATTTAATAACTTACTGTGTAATAAGTACACTGTCTAATTTTCAAAATTTTTCAGCAACTTTATACCACTTTTTCAATAACTTTTATATAGATCGTTTTGAAAACGTGCTGTCTTGTCAACACATATACTAACTCTCAATATTTGAATGGACCCTATGATTCCATCTCCTACGAGTTTCGCTGAAACGTATAACGTCTACGACTTGTGTGACCTACCGCAATGCAAGAAAACATGTCTATTTACAGAAATACTAGTCGACCGGTGCTAATTTCTTTTATTGCCGAATGTCATTGTACTCTATTAAAATAAAAATGAAAAAATAATAAGTTCTGCTGATTTGATACTCTTAGCGATAAGCAGTTCTGTACGTACTAACAATTTCCGTGCTGCAATTTTGCTTCCGCGAGAAAAAAAATAAAGTCTTTCTATTTATTAGCAAGGATTGAATGATACGACCGTGTCTACAAGAAAAATTACTTAAATGCTGTGAAAATTAAACGATAACCGGGTTACGGAGACAGAATCATACGTTCCCTATGACTGCTATAAATTACAACTGGCCTCGCTTTAAATTTTACCTACCACCTGTCTACGGGGTGGGCGAGAATTGTGTGACAAAAAAATATCTAAATCCTGTTAAATTACATATACAAAAAAACGTTCCTACTAATCGTGTGTAAAATTTTACTATTATATCACCCAAAATAAATACATATCTATAAAATGATCGGTATATATATATATATATCACAAAATATCACCAAAGGTATTTACAGCAACACTAGAAAGCATCTTCAGAAAACTGGGCTGGAACAACACAGGTCTGAATATAGATGGAGAATACTTGAACCATCTAAGATTCGCTGATGACATCATCCTGATAGCGAGTAACCCTGGCGAAATGCAACAACAAATAAATGAATTGAATGCAGCAAGCAACGAAGTAGGCCTTAAAATAAATATGAGTAAGACCAAGATAATGTATAACGAACTGATAAACGCACAAGAAATAACAATTAATGACACTGCCCTGGAAATAGTAGAGGAATACATATACCTGGGTCAACTAATACACATATCAGGCTCTCTACTTCCAGAAATAAACAGAAGAATCAAATTAGCATGGAGAACATTTGGACAGAACTCTATCATCTTCAAGTCTAGAATGTCACTCCGTTTGAAAAAGAAAGCGTTTGATCAGTGCGTACTACCAGTATTAACATACGGCTGTGAAACCTGGACCCTGAAAACTGATATCATTAGAAAACTCCAGGTAACGCAGAGGTCTATGGAACGATGCATGCTTGGAATAACAAGGAGAGATAGAAAAAGGCTTAATTGGATCAGACAAAAGACCCAAGTGATAGATGTCATAAATAGAATCAGATCCCTAAAGTGGCAATGGGCGGGGCATCTCGCTAGAAGGACAGACGATAGATGGACCACAAAGATAACGCAATCGTATCCCCGAGGCGTGAAAAGACCAAGAAGACGCCCCAACTTAAGATGGGACTACGACATAAAGAAACTCGCAGGATCAACTTGGGGCCGCATAGCTAGCAATAGACAACAATGGGCCCACATGGAAGTGGAATATATAAATATGTAAAGGGAGGCTACACCATAACAAAATGGTTGAGTAAGCTGCATATGATGATGATGATGATATATATATATATATATATATATATATATATATATACATATATATATATACATATATATATATATATACATATATATATCAAAGTTAGAGCAGCGCGCACAAAAAAATCTCCCAATTAATATTAGGCGTATTCAAAAACTTATGGCGTGGAAACTTCCTTTCTTTCGTCTCTTGCTGCTGACTGATTTCGATATAACGTTCTCGAGAAAATTAGCTAGAACGGCGGAGACGCTAGGTTTATAACACACGGTTTCGGGGTATGTTGGTTAACGGCTGGGGAGAGTTAACTCCGTGTTATTTCAGGGGGACAGTTTTCACTGTCAAGGATATCTGAGTATCATTTTGACGCCCTGAACACAACGGAGAGAGAAATTCTCCCGATAAACCCACGAACACTCAAAATCAACTGACACCTGTCACCGTGGTAGGGAAGTACCTTTTCCCTTCGCGTTTTTCGCCCCGACTCTCTACTCTGTCTGCTCTGAACTGACTTTTTATCATTCCCCCAAATTTTACGGGATTTTATGCTGATTTACAAAAGGTTGTGTATTTTGTTTTAGAATGGCCTTCGATATTTTTAACTAAACGTTTGTGTAAACAACAATAGTTTATATTTAACCTAGTTTAGTTATTTACATTGTTGCAATGTTATGGTCCTGCCTCATTTTTGCTAAGCAAAAAGTATGTTGAGTTATAGTTTTTTTCTATTTGAAATAAAACATATATTTTACCGCGTGTTATGAAAGTTACCGATGTAATTTCCCTTTTTAATATTCGCATTTATTACAAAGGTCATCAGCTGGAAAATGCGACGCACAGGTACTGTCAAAGTAGCCATCCTTATCAATGCATATCCATGACGTAGGAATTATCAAATGTTGTAACGATGCAACATTCTGCAATTTTTGCTGATGATATTTCTATTTTGGAAGTTGCAGAAAAAACCACAAAGAAGCTAATATAAAATTTGCAAACATTTATATCAGGATTAACAACAAATTAAAACAATGATATTCGACACGAGGTAGAATGAGTATTTTCTTTTTGTTGTATTCATAATGTTTATCATGTACTTGAATAATATCCTCCTACCACAAGCGTAAAGGGTGAGCTATGAAGTTGGAAATGAAGCAACAATAGGAGATTGGTAAGTGGTTCGTAATGTCGATCACAAACACGATATCTGCCTTCGCACTGAAAATCGTGTTCACTATAGTAAAAACAACCGTTCACTATCTAGGTGAACCTGGTACTGACCAGACCAGAGTTTTCGAATAATTTGCTTTTTATTCGAAGTGGGTCAGTTTTATGAATACCAACTCACTTTAACAACAGTGTAGATGAGGAAGGTATACTAGGAATTATTATAATGAAGAATTTTCTTGTTATTAAGCAAGTATAAGATAACATTTTTTTCTACAACTGCTATGAAATGTAGCATATTTCTCATAGCTTACTTAATTTCAAAACCATATATTACTCACACTGTGAGAAATATCATTTCTCACGGCACTTTGCCCACACTACATACATTTATATGGAGAATCCAGTAGGGGATACTCGATGCCCAGCCAATTTCAGAAACTTATACTCGATGCCCAGCCGTTTTCGGTGGGTGGTCCTCGATGCTTAGACTTTTTCTACAAAACTATTTACTTGTATTCTTTAAATTTGTGCAGTTGTAGAAAAAGTATAGTGTGCAACATGTGAGAAAAGTTGAACTTTTCCCACTTGTTGCACAATATACTATTGTATAAATATTGTGATTGTAGAAAAATACCGTTAGAGAGTGTTTTATCAAAATCAAAAAAATAGACGGTACATTTATCAATCTAATAAATTAATTCTTTTCAAATAATAATATAATGAACTTATCCGAAATAACGAGAAATTTTATCAGACTACCTGCTGTTGTTTATTGATTAGCTGTTACTATAATCTTTAACAGGATGTCAAGAGTGATTGCTTGAAATACCGGATATAAACTAACGCCACATGTGCGATACTGTCGGTCAGAAATCTTATATTTAGCCAACCAAAATAAGTTGCGGATTTTTGAGAAGTTAATTTGATGTTGCGAAAAATGATTTGTTCCGTATTTGAAGACTCTAGTTAACTAAAAGTAGTTGGAGTCGTATTATTATTGAACTTAACTCTACAGGTCTATCTGAAAAGACCTTGCCATGATAATAACAGCACATCAAGTAGATATAAAGCATGTCTTGTAAGCACAAGTATAGGTATCTACATTATTTCCGAAATGAGAACCGTGTACCTATATAATCTTTGATAAGAGCTTTGTCAAGTAAGACATTACCAAACGGTTTTTTAAACCATTATCGGGTGAATTCTCTGTTGTCATCTATCAATTTTGATAATTGGTACCTCTAAGTGTTTTGGTAAGAGAGAAAAATCTGTAGAAACTACATATGGAGAAAACGGCGGTTTGATCGATGGGTTTTGTTGAGTTCATGGCCATGAATTCGTTCACTATTATAGAGATGACGCGTTATCGTAATATTAAAATAATGCGAATTTATTCGTGAAACAGAGAATTCAGTTTGTACCTCCATCAGACTGAAACAATTATTTTCAGTCATCCTCATTTCAGTGCACATGTTGTGTTACTGCTAAACTTGGAATTTCTACGAACATGAGGGCTTACACAATATATTTGCAAATGTCATAGCGTCATAAGCCCCAATGTATATATCTATCCATCTGATGAGTTATTTCTGACAAAGATAACGCTCATTCTAGTTTCATGTTAATTATTGAATATTGTCCTACAAAGTACTACTTCTACATATAAAGTGTAGGCAAGAAATTATTGAATTAGTATCATCGTTGTTAGCAATTGTTATGGTGCACATAAATACGCATGTACATATTTCAAACGTCATATTGTGTCATAATTTCCTCAATAAAAAATAAATTATTACGTCGGTCGTGGCCAAAGTATAGAATTGTACTCGTTTATGATGCCTATCATTCACTCAAATAATGTATCTTTTACACGCCTTCAGCTGGTTGAATTATTTGCTCTTTTACAAGTAATAAGTTTCACACCAAGAATTTTTCACCGCGGTTAGATTTTATTCGAATTAACCAAATGAGCTTTTTGGTTCAAAATAAGAATTTTCCTGTCAATTTTATTTGGATACTTCTCGATTGAGACAAATGATGCTGTGACTGAAACTTGAAGATAGAAGAAAATTCCAGTGCCCGTGATGGTAATGAATTTTCTCTAGAACTAAGATGCGAATAGTAAACCAATTCGTAATTTGTCTTTAGAAAATTCTGAGAGTTTTTAAGGAGTCTCAGTTGATAACATGGAAAATAAACGGTTTTAAAGATTCCGCATCTGTGAGATACCCTGAACAATATTATATAATAAAATTGTCACTTGTATACAATTCGGGGGATGTATCGTGCTTACAAACCGAAATTTCTCCAAAAATAACCGAAAATGTAGTATATCTGGATTTATGGGACCCGCTATACTCGTTCTAGTCAGCTGAAAATCAATAGGATACATCTGTGAGACACATTGAAAAATATGCAATTATAAAATTAGTGTTTTTAATGAAACTCACTGTTTCTAGCTAATTCCACAATATAATGAAAATTGTTGAAAATTCTAAAAAATTGACAATTGTTTCGATAAATCAATATCATCGTCAGAATGACAGAAGTTACATTTCAATTGATGCCTACCTGATGTTTAGTAGTTATTTATGGCTAGACCAAGAAGTGACCTAACTTGTGATTGACTTAATATATGTTAATAGAAAAAAGAAGAAGATGTGATATTACAAATATGGAAGCTTATATATTATTAGCCCTATGGTGATATCCTGGATATCATTTTTCCAATTAATATCAGTATAACTGTGCAATGATATAGAAAACATATAGAAAACCAGGAAAACTATATCTGCTGATCTTTACAATTATCACTTAAGAAGACAGTTTATCAGTGGAGAACTCCCTAGATTTATCTGTTCATTGACAACTTAATATTGTGGGTTTCTTAAATATCTTCTAATTTCCAATTCTTCAAGGAAATCCAGTTCTTGTTTCTTTTCACAAATATGCAGCACTTCTGGTTCTGTGTTAGGTGTCAATGAGTGATTGGTGTCAAGTAGATGTTTTTCGTAGTGGGATTTATTTGGTTGTTTAAATCTGTATGCTCGTAAGTGTTCACTGTATCGGATTTCAAAATTTCTAAGGGTCTGACCCAAATAGACATCATTACATACTGGACATTTGAGTTTATATATACCTGATTTCTTTATTGGTGGTATTTTTGTTTTTACATTTAACAATTTTGTACTAACGTTACTTTCTGTTTTAAAAGAAATTGTTCTATTCGTTGCTAAAGATTTTATCTTTGAAATATTATTAGAAATATTTCCTGCATATTTCATCAGTTTGTTTAGGAAATATTAGTTGTAATGCCACTTTTTCCTCTTTCTTATTAATTAGCTTATTTATCATATGTGATGGATAACCGTTGGATGTTGCTATTTGTCTAACTTATAAAACCATCACATATGCAGGAAATATTTCCAATAATGTTTCATAGATAATATCTTTAGCAACGAATACAACAATTTCTTTTAAAACAGAAAGTAACGTTAGTACAAAATTGTTAAATGTAAAAACAAAAATACCACCATTAAAGAAATCAGGTATATATGAACTCAAATGTCCAGAATGTAATGCTGTCTATTTGTGTCAGACCCTTAGAAATTTTGAAATCCGATACAGTGAACACTTACGAGCATACAGATTAAAACAACCAGATTAATCCCAATACGCAACACATCTACTTGACACCAATCATTCATTGACACCTAACACAGAACTAGAAGTTCTGTATATTTGTGAGAAGAAACAAGAACTGGATTTCCTTGAAGAATTGGAAATTAGAAAACATTTAAGAAGCCCACAATATGAAGTTGTCAATGAACAGATGAATCTAGGGAGTTCTCTACTAATAAACTGTCTTCTTAAGTGATAATTGTAATGATCAGCAGTTATACTGATCTTAATTGGAAAAATGATATCACCATAGGGCTAATAATATCTAAGCTTCAATATTTGTAATATCACATCTTCTTCTTTTTTCTATTAACATATATTAAGTCAATCACAAGTTAGGTCACTTCTTGGTCTAGCCAAAATCAACTACTAAACATCAGGTAGGCACCAAATGAAATGTAATTACTGTCATTCTGACGATGATATTGATTTATCGAAACAATTGTCGATTTTTTAGAATTTTCAACAATTTTCATTATATTGTGGAATTAGCTAGATACAGTGAGTTTCATTTAAAACACTAATATGAGTAGATTCCACGAAGTAAGGGTCGAGACATTTAATTTAATTATAAAATTGGTCACTTGTATACACTCCGGAGGCTGTATCGTGCTAACAACCCGAAAATTCTCCAAATATGACCAAAAATATGGCACTTCCGGTACCATAGCACCCGTTTTACTAGCTCTGATGAGGTAAAAATCAATAAGGTTCATCTATAAGACGCCCTGAACAAATTCAATCATAAAATTGGTCACTTGTATACACTCTGGAGGCTGTATCGTGCTAACAAACTGAAAATTCTCCAAAAATGTCGTACTTAAAGTACTGCAGCACCTGTTGTACTATTAAATAGGTACAAGGCATTAATAAATGTGAAAAAAGCTCATAAGGCGATACAAAATCACATAATAAGTCTTCAAAATTGTAATTAAATCTTTTTATGTTCAGTAATCATCAGAAAATACATAGATATTCTTTATTAATTGTTTTTACAAGAAACATTTTATAGGTTATTTTGGAAGATGATGCGGTACACGGCTGGAGAATAAGTGAAACGTGCAATATAGTTACTGATTTTTCAGACATCTGGAACGATATCAGTATAATAAATAGTACAAAAATTTTTGGCAGAGTTGGGTAACTCTACAAGAAGATATTAAAGGCTTCAATTATGATGGGTAGATGTTTTCTCGAGAGGCTGAACGATATATTGAGGAGTTAGTAGCCATTAAGAAGATAATTGCCAAATTAGTACAAAAACCCATCTTACCAAATGAAAAATATATTTACCTTCCACTTGCTACACTTTAAGATGGAGTTAGGAATAAAACAACTTGGCTAACAAATATTTAGTCCCCAGTGTCAATGAAATTTGAAAAAATAAGAAAAATAATCGTAAGAAAGAAGTAAATAAAAAGCCAGTTCTTTTAATACTGGAAGTGACCAAATGTGCATTTTAATAAATACGTTACAATTAATTTTTAACCTAATTACGAGTGTTAAATTTTTCAGTTCATTCAATATAATCCTTGTTTACTTGTTGCAAGTCAGTTAAAGAGATTTCTAGTATTAGTAGTAAAAAACTATTTTGAAGCATTTTATTTTCTATATCTTAAAATTGAGTTAATAAATACATATTATATTATTGTCACTCATGGAACCGAACACGCATCGATGCAAAACTTAAATACAACGATTAAATAATTAAATGTGATTTAGACTTTCTCCAATAAATTGATTTATTTTAAGTAATTAAGCACCTACATACATGCTCTGTTTAAGTTATTCGTCAATAAGGACTATGATTTTTTTTGCATATCACCTATTATAAAACCGTGTTTGATTTTACAGTGACTCAATAAATTAATTATTAGCTAAATAAACAGTAAGATGAAAAGTTCCCGAAACACTATTTTTTAAAAGAATAATCTATGATACAGGGTGAATAACCTTTTAGCGATGACATCGACAGTAGACGATCCACTGTACAGTGCGGGGATTATATAGTGACTTGGATATTGGAAAGTATTCAGTATCAAATATTTTAAAAAAGCAAAATACCATCCTTATAAAGTATCTACGTCTCAGCCATGAGTTAGCTGAAGATGACTGTGATCGAAGAACTGTATTCTTAGAGTACGCGATGAATCAAAACAATAATAATTTGAATAACAATTTCATTGATATCGTTCTATTTTCGGATGAGGCAACATTTTATTCGAACAGGTATATTAATCGGCAAAACACCCGATATAATGCCATACCCAAAGACCACCAAAAATCAACGTATGGACTGGTATCGTGAGGAACATAACTATTGGTCCATAATTTTTGGGTTGAAACTTAAACAGGATTTTCTGCAAAATACACCGATTCTTAATTTGATCTAGCTTTTTCCTGATATCTCTATACCTTGCGGTCCGTTACTACAAAAGTCTTATCATACATAAAAAACTGTAAACTACATCAGAAAAAATGGATTGACACATAGCCAATTCCAACAGCTTCTTTCAGATATGGAGGCATATCACCGAGATGTCTTGTATTATTCTGAAGTGAGATAATTAAGTAGAGACACAGTACTAAACAAATTTTATGATCTTAGAAAAGAAAATCAACACTTTTATGAATGAAAAACTTATATCGGTTCTAGAACTTACAGATCCTCAGTGGTAAATAAAATTCGGATTTTTGACAGTTCTAACTCACGAGTAAAATTCGCTGAATGTAAGGCTTTAAGGAAAAAACAAATGAATAGCTGATATAGCCCAGTTAACCAAAAACAGGGGCCAACCTCGGAATAAGAGATAATAAACTGCAAAGTATACACGTTAATTTTTGTGTTCTAAAAGTTGTGACAAAAGTCTCATAAAATCTCTTGTCTGCATTGTAAGTTAATCAAGGTCAAAGGTCACAGAAATCGTTTTTGCGATTATCTCGGTTTTCATAGCTCCAATAATGTTAACATCTATTATAAAAGTAAAGAAATGAATATTCTTCAATATGCGGATGATATTGTAGTGTACTCGCAAAACAAAATCATTTCACAGTGTCATGAGATATGTTATCGCATTTTTACTTATTGGAGTGTTGGTGGTGGTATTATTATATCCGCTGAGTGGAAGGTAATGTCTTCTTCTTTCTCTGTCTCCCTTTCAATATTTAGTAATTGTTTAAAGTACTCCTTTCATCGTTCAACAATTTCCGTTTTCGTCATTATCAGTTCTCCACTTTAATTTCTCATGCCTTTCTCCTGCACTCCCATTCCTCCTCACTCTCTTTACTTCCCTAGAGAACTTCCTTGTCTGATTCATGCCTCTATCCCTATCTATTTCCCGTTTTTGATGTTCTGGGTAGTTCTTCTTTTTAGTTCTGAGTAATCTCCTTGTCTGTGCTCTTGTTCTGTGAAATTCTTCTTTGTTCTCACTCGTAGGGTTTATTAGCATTGTCAGTTTCTTATTTGTTTTCAATTCCAGCGCTTCTTCACATTATCTGTCAAACCACTTTCTTTTGGGGCGCTTCTTCTTTTTTCCAATGGCTTCTGTCGCTGCTTCTTCTATGACTGTTGCCACTTGCTGCCATGTTTCCTCTAGTTCTTTATTATTTTCCTCGTGCATTAGGCATTCGAATTTGTTGCTCAAGGCCATTTGGTACCCACGTGGGTTCTTTAAAAGCTCCTACGTCCCATCCTTCTCTTGACTCTTTTTGTTCAGGTGTCTGTGTTGTTATTCTCGTTCTCAGCCTGGATTTAACTAGGAAGTGATCAGTATCGCTGTTTGCTCCTCTCATACTTCGAGCACTGATGATGCTACTAGAGTGTCTAACATCTATGAGAATGTAGTCTATTTGGTTTTGCGTTGTTCCGTCATTTGAAACCCATGTGGCTTTATATATGTTTTTTCTTCCAAATTGTGTGGATTTTATTATCATATTATTAGATATTGCAAATTCTGCTAATCGGTGCTCATTATCATTCGTTATGTCGTGTAGGCTATGTCTTCCTACCACCTGTCTGAGATACTCCTCTTTTCCCACTTTAGCGTTACAATCTCCCATCAGTACCCTGATATCATGCCTTGGAGCCGCCTTATACTGTTGATCCAGTGGCTCATAAAATTAATCTTTCTTCTCCTCCTCTGCTTCCTCTGTAGGGGCATAAATCGAAAATATCGTGAGATTGAACCATTAACCATGATATAAGAAATTCTCTCTCTGACTGGCTTAAAGTCTATTAGTGCTGTTTTAAGCGTCTTTGCTATGACAAAGCCGCATCCGTAAGCATGTCTGTCCTCACTACCTGAACAGAACACTATATCGTTTTCCATCTCCATATTTCCCGTTCCTGTCCATCTCACTTCCTGTATTGCAGTTATATCCATCTTATATTTTTGAAGCTCTTTAGCCGCTCTCGTTGCTATACCAGGCCTGTACCAACTCAGCACATTACATGTTGTCAAAAGAATATTCTTTTTTCGTTGCTTACGTCGTTTATATGTATTGTTTATCTTTTATCTTATGTATATTTTTTTCTTGAAAAACTTAAGGTATGGATATTTTGTAAACGTACCCAAAGTTTTCTAATAAATGGAAAGGATTATAATTATTGCATCCACCTTTCACCTTACAAAGTAATGGCTATTTTTCAAGGCATGAATACTTTGTAACGCACATTAAGTTATTATGCATATGCATTAACCCTTCCCCTTCTTGTAAAATATCCAATACTTTGTAACAACGCGGCCATCAGATTATTCAAGAAGGGGAAGGGTGAATCCAATGACTATATTCCCTTCCCGTTCTTGAATAAATTAATGTGCGTTACAAAATATTGGATATTTTTCAAGAAAGGGAAGGGTGAATGCATGATGACGTGAAAAGAATTGTAGGAAATTGGATAAATGCCGCCCAAGATCGAAGTAAATGGCTGGTACTGGAGGAGGCTTATGTCCAGCAGTGGCCGCGTGCGGCTGATGGATGTTCATGGTGATAATGAACCAAGGAAATCTCAAGAGAATTAAAAGTGATGTACGCTTTATTTTGGACTGACCATATTGTAAACAGAGATGAGATGTTTGTATCATGCTATGATCTACCAGTTCCAATACGCATTAACATCTGCTATTGCTACTAAATGAGGAGAAATTGCCGTCACAACAAATCTGGGAGTGAGTGGTCATCTAGAAAATGTTCTGCTTTGTCCCGAGGTCCCTTACAATCTGCTGTCGGTGTCTCGTATTCGTATGCAACAAAGTGGAATTTTTTATTCAAATGGCCTAAAGGTTAAAATGAGCGAAAAAATTATTTTATTAGGTAAACCCTTAAATAATCTAAATGTCATTTTTGAGATACCTTATAGTACAGTTAACTTGAACACATGTTCTTCAAAAAAAAACTACCAAACTGGCACAAACGTCTTGACCATATTAGTAAAGAAAAATTAAAACCATTTGAAAGGGTAGAAGATACCATCAAATAAACATTTGCTAAATCATAATTAAAATCACCTAATTAATTTCAGTTCTTTAGCATTAATCCTCTTCTCTTTGCATCATTTTACTCAATTTCATTCCACTCCACTGTATATTTAATCCATTTCATTTTTTAATATTGTACACTCTGAAAAAGGATTGTTTGGTTGAACTAAACGTATTTGTTTGAAAATGATTTGTTTAGAATTAACAATTTTTAATAAATGCAAAAGAATTGAGTGTTCAATTAAAAAATACAAATTGTTTGAATTGAAATTATAAATTGTTTGCAATTACTATTTGGATTGCTTTCTTTCAAATATAGCGATTATTTAACTTGAAGAATATTTATTTACGCTGAAAACGATTGGTTTGAATTGAACAATTACGTTTATTTAATAGAAATTACATAATAATAACAAATGTTGTTTAACTCAAAGCAATAAGTGTTGAATGAAGAAATTTGAACTGTTTAAATATAGATTATGAATTATTTGAAATTAAGGATCACATTTATTTCTTTCAAACATGGCAATTATTAAATATAAAGAAATTATTTGTTAAAAATATATAAATTTGTTTAAATGAAAATATAAAATTCTTATAGATAATGAATCATTTCTTTGAAAGTATAGATGCCATTATGTTATTCTACATTGTTGCATATAATTGGTTCAAAGAATACATTTCTTTGAAATTAAAAAACATTTCAAAATTATTTGTTTTAAAGAAATTAAACACCCAATCACGGCGTTGAGCATTGAAACGTGAAAACTTCACCCCTCTCGTTTCGTCATAGTAGTTGTTGGACTGTAGATAAGTAAGTAAGTAGGTACTTGGTGATGTGTTTATATCGTGGACCGTGCATACGATCAGAGACAAAACCCGTTAAAAGTTCAATTTCTTTATATTATGGTGTTTTGTATGGATTGTATATGCATACAACGGTTATACTTTAAAATTGAACATTTACTGCCAAGTCACAGATTAAAAAAGATCTCATCATTAACATGTGGCCAAGTTATGGATTTACTGGATGTGTGGGAATTGTCCCACCTACGAGAGTGTTTTGCAGGTATGTATATATTTGTATTTTATGGAGGCAATCATAGTATTCCAGCACAAAACCTACTGGGTTAGTTGTCTACATAGATAAATCCTTGAATTCGTCTCTGTATGTAGGTACTGTTTAAGTTTTGTGTATTTCGACACGTCTTTATAAGTAGGTACATAAATTTTATTTACAAAATTTGAATTATTTGCAGGCAGATAAATAGTTTTAAAAGGCACAGTTTCTGATCATTATTCCTATTACCGCCAAAAGGGAAAAAGAAATGTCTTGTCAAAAACATAGTTATTACCTAATGCCGTACCATTTTCTTAATTAATTAATAGTAACTAAACATTTGGAAGGAAACACACAAATGACGCTAAACGAGCTAATAAATGTATTTTTTTTAAATGAAACCACAACAGGTTTACTTTGAACAAATAAACTTTCTCTCAAATCATTGAAGTTTTGATTCAAACAATGATTTGTTTGAATAAAAAATGTTACTTTGGATGAAACAAAGTAAATTTCCTTTTAAATAACCTATTAGTTTGAAGTGGGTAGACCTATATACTACTTGTAACTACAGCCCCCTAATATTTGTTCCCACAAATTTTCAAATTAATGATTGAATATTATTTATTCAAAACCTAGGTACTCAAATATTTTTATAATAAGCTCTTGGATAATTGAAAAAACGAATACATATATTATTACTTAAAATCAAATTTTACTTTTATTGGCACTACAATTGGTAGGTCTGTACATTTTTTTACATTGTACCTAAGTGTCGAAATATACATAAGGATACCTACTTACTTCTGTCTCTGTACTTATTCTTGTTTCTTGTTTTATAGTCAATTTAAAGAGACACATTCAGAAATTTTATAATATATTTATATCACCGAATGTATATTTTACAAGTTTTAAACAAGTCTATTTATTTTTGTTGAAGCAAAGTGACATAACAGCATGCGTATTTGTTTGTTGAGCCAACTTCTTTTTAAATAATTCTGTATTTTTAGATAAATACTGATTATGTGCAAAAATATATGAGCCAAGACCAAAGTATAAATATTAGTCGCCGTTTTGATCTTCTCTTTGGCTCAGTTTATGAGAAACGTAATCATTTACTGGAACAATCAAATGAACTCTTTAGAGAACAGTTAAAGGATGTGGATACAAGTTCTGGTAAGTTTCATATGCATTATTTCAACTGTAAATTATACAAGTTTATTATATATTTTTGCAGATTCAATACGGTTGTATTTGTCAGCGGCATTAATACCACCCAAAGGGCGCACTCATATAAGTGGTAGAAGGCAATGGAAGCCATCAATATCAGAATGTAGAGATGCTCTATTTTTGCAAGCCAAGGCCCCTGGGGACATAGAAAAATTGAAAAAAGAACGACTGGATATATTATATTCAAAAGGCTTAACAATTCAACCTTACATAATGCTAGTAGGTCCTTGTCTCAATAATATTACTGCTTCTTATGTCATTTTAAATAACTTCAATTATAAAACATCTGTGTGTTGGAGGCTATACAGTTTTGTCTTCAAGCCTATATCATACTTGATGTTTAATATGCATTTGAATGTCAGCACATATGGTATCTCTTTCAATGGTATATTTTTAAAATTAGGAACAGCAGCGATTCTAAGATCCCATATATAAGTATTTTATTAGAACACATATAAAAGTTTATATTTTCATTATTTTGTATGGATAGTGAAAAATCCATAAGAAAATATAGTAACTTGAAAGTTTTCAGAGTAACCTATTTTTAATTTCTCATTTCTGACTGAAATTATCAGACTCTTTAGTTAGGAAAATATTTTTCGTTTATTTTATGTTTTCTGTGAGAAACAGCAAGCTGAGTGAAATACTCAATTTAAGTTATGTGATTTTTGATCATTTTTGTTATTAATTCATTCATGTTTTCTGTGATAAACCCCAAGCTGAAGAAAATAGTATTCTCAAATGAATCGAATATCTAATTTAAGTTACTGATTTTTTAATAGAAATGTCTTTTATTTGTAATTCATCATTTGTTAATCCTACTAGTTTATGTCAACACCGCGTTATATCCATTTGTGGAAAACTATATATGTAAGCAAAATAGCTGCAATAGAACTTTTAATGACTTGAAGAGTTATATATATATATATATATATATATATATATATATATATATATATATATATATATACTACACAAAATCAATGATTCTATGTTTGTGTTATGTTTTGGTTATATAATTATTTAATAAATATGTTTGGACAGAGCAAGACTTTTCACTTAAATTTCCTTTTCAGTAATCTAGCCTTTTTGAATTTGGTTTTAGTGATCAGCTGCACAAACACTCTTTAATATGACTCATTATATAATACTAAAAGGATTATTTTATTTACATCAATTAAACTAAAATAAAACCAAATTAAAAAACGATTTTACTCTAAATTAAAAAAAAGTACATTCTTCTATTTAAACTAGCATTTATTTGAAGCAAACCAATTATTTTTAAAAAGTGGGGCATGATTATTTTTATTTAGAAAAATCCATTGTTTGAACAAAACAACTCCAGTTTTGATGCAAGAAATTATTCAGGAATTTTAAACAAATGTATTTTTTGACTGAAACAAATCACAATTTAAAAAAACCGGAGTGGATTTTTAAAGAAATCAATTTTTGTATTTAAAATAGTAATACTTTAAAGTAAACAACTCGAGTTTGCACAAAAGAAATTATTTTGAAGTTTTAAAAAATCTATTGTTCCATTTAAACTTGTAGTTGTTTGAAGCAAACAACTCAAGTTTCAAAACAAGAGTTGGTCATAACGTTTTAAACAAATCAATTGTTTATATTAAAATATTAATTGTTGGAAGTAAACAACTTGGAGTTTGGACTAAAGATATAATTTCCTTAAATTTAATCACTTGAATGTTTGTATAACACTACAATTAGTTTGAATGATCCCAATCTCTTGTAATAAATTTTAAACAAACCGAAATTTTAACTTAACCCCTCTGTTTGGTTGACTCTATTCAAACTTCAGATTTGTTTATCCTAAACAAATTTTCTTTTATTCAAGAAAATCTTTTTCAGAGTGTATATTTAACTTTTAAATTCGGAGAAATTTGACTGAATCTAATTAAACACCGGATCAGTGATTGAAAAGTATTTTCACGATATAGATATTTGTTACAAAGTACCTAATAAAGTGATGCTAACTCATTTTTTTTTCACTGTACATCACTAAATTTTTATTCTGTAATAATCTTATAATGGACACATATTTGAGAAAAGAAACTGGCTACAGTTTAATTTTTGTGCACTATTCCGAGAAAACACGCATTTCAACAAATGGGAAGTTTTGTTCTATACTACTTACTATACCTACGATCTATTTTGTTCATTCAAGCCAAATAGATGAATTCTTAAGGTAACTAACCTATGAGATTATGCAGGCTTTTTGTTATTTGCGAATGATTTTTAAGATATTGATAGTAGGCAGTTTTCAAATGAATACAGTGTGTAGGATACATTATCTGTGTTGTGAGCAAGTAGAGTGGACTGTGTGTTCTGGATTGCTGATAAATAGACTCACCAATTTTCTATATACATATATTTACACAAATTATTTACACAACTATTTACAATACAAAGATGGAAATAATCCAGAGCTTTGAAAGATGCCTCTAAGGCAGAGCTTTGGATATATTATATTTGAAGGGAATAAAATCCACTCAAATGCGAACATTTGTTCACTGCTAAAAATTAGCATCAGATCATTGCCATTTCTGACACATCACTATAAGCTGTCATCAACTGTCAATCATATTGACCAACATATATTTTTAAGCGACAAATTGTCAGCTTAAATTATAAAAATAATAGATAAATGTGTTGGGGGTTGTTTCCAACACAGTGTCCAACATATTAGTGCTGTTTGAGTGTATTAACACATATTATTAAATGCCAGACACTCGCAACTAGCGTTTGTGTACGTGTAGATTTTTTTAAACCTTGAATTCAGTGAATAATAAATACCGTATGACAGGTAATAAACGAAGAAATAGTAATTATTAAAATTGTAGCTGCAGTCAGTGAACTGGCCGCTGGTGTTCGACTGTTAGCGACGACTTGGATGTAGTCGAGAATTGACCTCCGGTATGAACTGATTGGCGACATTAAACTATATTTATTATTTGAAATACTCGTATGACACAAATTAATCAAACATAACCATTAATTATTATACTATTAAAAATTTACATCGGTGGTGTATAGAAATCGTCAGCAAGATGAATATAAAAGCACAATAATACATCTGTCTAAAAGTTAACAATGATTTCTTTGATTTATTGAAATCAGATAAGAAATGTCCACTGTTCAAATTGATAGGAATAAAAATTATTTCTTTAACATCTTCTAACAATTGGTTCATGAAGAGCTCTTCAAGGAACCTTACAACCTACTAAAATATTACTAGAAGTGCGATAGTGCATTATTAGGCCAAGCAGTAGGTAAATATTTTTGACAAAAATGCTAGTAGAAAACGGATAATGCCATCATATAAAAGACATCACGTAGTATAATTTTGATATGTTTTGGACACGCAAATGTTTTCCAGTAATTTGTTATAAACATTTAAATCGAAAAAAACCTTATTTTTTTCTCATATAGCGTAAAACGTACCGAAGCAATCTCAATGGTATCTATAGATAAATTGTAGATAACAAAATGAGGTAACGAGCGAGTCAATCGGATAATTAGGAACCGAGAAAGTCAGGAAAAACCGGAAAATTAGTATTTTTTTTTGAAAATGTATATATTCGTCATTTTTCAATTGCAAGACCTGAAACTTGGTGCAAGAGAAGTTCTTCATATGCCCTTTATATGTGCGAAGAGCAGACGCCAAGCGACGGTTACTCTTATCGCAATTGCAATTGTAATTTTTTCATACGATAATTTTCAACGTGTGTGGATGCGTTGTCGATTGTCCGATTTTAAATTTAAAAACGGTTATGAAATGTGTGAATATACAGCAACAAAACGTGTATTCTCGATTTGGAATCAAGTGATGCGACGTCGGCCAAAGACGCCAGGGAACATCGGCGAAAATGACCGAGAGCTGGAAAGCGGCAGGGGTACTGTGGGAAGCGGCAGGGGTACTGTGGGAAGCGGCACAAGGGCGGCGAACGAGGAGAGGTATTGTAAGATATACGTTGCGTTTGATTAGTTTGGCGAATAATAAAGCTATTCCATTATTTTTTTTATTGTCAAGTACCTGGAGTATCAGCATTATGCAAAATAATTACACACAGCTGTCGGCTAATCAGATTTCTCAATTTTACGGGGTACGCCCTTCGTTTGCAATTTTAAATTTTCACTAAGAGAAAACTGTATTGAATGTGCCATATTTCATAGTGGTCGTCGGAAAACGTAGTTTATGTACATATAAGCATGTTTATACGTCATTATTTTTACAACATAACTAGAGGACCCGAGCTGCTCCGCAGCATTAGGATAGACTATGTATGAGAGAGTGTAATTATTACAATCATTTTATAGTACTTCCGTCCAGACAATATTAGCTGTGTACACATAACTTTCCTCAAACTCAACGGCTTTGAACAGTTATAAAGCTCAAAAGAAAGGGCTTGATCCACCGAGTGTTCTTAGACTTGTGTCAACAGCCTACGTTAATTAGAACTCTAGTTATAGAGGTTTGAGTGAATGAAAATCTTGAAAAAATTGAATGTAAAGTTGATTCTGCACGCATAACTTTCCTGAAACTCAACGAATTTAAGCAGTTAATACCTCATAAGAAAGAGCTTTATCCACTGAGTGTTCTGAGAGTGAAACGATCAAGATCCATTCATTAGAAGCGGAGCTATGAGAATTCGAATTGCTTGAGTGAATGTGTCCCATAAGAAATGTATAGGGAAGAATCGCGTTTGAGTATAACTTGAGTAAGG
This sequence comes from Galeruca laticollis, assembly GCA_963921935.1. Taxonomy (NCBI): domain Eukaryota; kingdom Metazoa; phylum Arthropoda; class Insecta; order Coleoptera; family Chrysomelidae; genus Galeruca; species Galeruca laticollis. Next base: position 86,300,144 of record OY998183.1, read on the forward strand.
TGGGAGTTGAGTAAATTTTAATGATTAATGACATATCTGTGTCTAAATACGTTTCATTTGAAAAAAGAAAATCGGCCGGATAGGAATTTTTTTTTTATTATATAAGATTATTGATAATTTGTTTCATAATGTAAAGTTACTATTCATTTACATATTATGAAAATAATAAACTGTTAGTGTTTTTAAATGAAACTCAAGGTCTCTAGTTAATTCCACAATATAATACAAGTTATTGAAAATTCTAAGAAATTGACAATTGTTTCGATAAATCAATATCATCGTCAGAATGACAGAAGTTACATTTCATTTTATGCCTACCTGATGTTTAGTAGTTATATTTATTTTTTTGGCTAGACCAAGAAGTAACCTAACTTGTGATTGGCTTAATATATGTTTATAGAAAAAAGAAGAAGATGTGATATTACAAATATTGAAGCTTAGATATTATTAGCCCTATGGTGATATCCTGGATATCATTTTTCCAATTAAGATCAGTATAACTGTGCAATGATATAGAAAACCAGGAAAACTATATCTGCTGATCTTTACAATTATCACTTAAGAAGACAGTTTATTAGTGGAGAATTCCCTAGATTTAACTGTTCATTGACAACTTCATATTGTGGGTTTCTTAAATGTCTTCTAATTTCCAGTTCTTCAAGGAAATCCAGTTCTTGTTTCTTTTCACAAATATGCAGTACTTCTAGTTCTGTGTTAGGTGTCAATGAATGATTGGTGTCAAGTAGATGTTTTGCGTAGTGGGATTTATCTGGTTGTTTTAATCTGTATGCTCGTAAGTGCTCACTGTATCGTATTTCAAAATTCCTAAGGGTCTGACCCAAATAGACAACATTACATTCTGGACATTTGAGTTTATATATACCTGACTTCTTTAATAGTGGTATTTTTGTTTTTACATTTAACAATTTTGTACTAACGTTACTTTCTGTTTTAAAAGAAATTGTTGTATTCGTTGCTGAAGATATTATCTTTGAAATATTATTAGAAATATTTCCTGCATATGTGATGGTTTTATAAGTTTTAATTTCATCAGCTTGTTTAGGATATATTAGTTGTAATGCCACTTTTTCCTCTTTTTTACTAATTAGCTTATTTATCATATCTAATGGATAACCGTTAGATGTTGCTATTTGTCTAATTGTATTAATCTCTCTATCAAAATTACATTTGTTCATAGGAACTGAAAAAGCTCTATGTATCATTGAATTATATGCTGCTAGTCTGTGTGAGACAGGGTGGTTAGAATTGAATGGAATTGTCACATCAGTCTGTGTTGGTTTTCGGTAAATTGAATAATCAAGTACATCATTAACTCTTTGAATTTTTAAATCAAGAAAATTGATTGAGCTATTTTCTTCAATTTCTAATGTAAATTTAATTTTCGGGTGTAAATTATTGATGTGGTTGAAAAACACATCTAATTGTCGCTCACTACCCATAAAACAAGCTAATATGTCATCTACATATCTATACCAAAATAAAATATTTTTCGAAATATTACTTTCAAAGATCTTTCTTTCTAAATTGTCCATAAAAATGTTTGCTAAAATAGGTGATATAGGGCTTCCCATTGGTAAACCTTCATTTTGAATATATATCTTATTGTCAAAAGTGAAATAATTCTGATTAATGCATACATCAAATAAATTAAGTATATCTGATATTATTCCTGGATTAATATTTTTATCTTCTAGTAATTTTCTCACAAGTATTAGACATTCTTTAGGAGGAATTTTAGTAAACATATTAGTTACATCGAACGATATGAGTTTATAGTTATCTTGCAAGTGGATTGATTTCAAATTTTTGATTAGTTCTATTGAATTTCTAATTGAGTACTGAGATTCATATCCGTAAGTATTGAGTATATTGTTGAGCTTTTTTGCCAATATATTATTAGGAGCATTAACATAAGAGACTACAGGTCTAATTGGTTTCGTTATTTTATGTAATTTAACTGTTCCATATAATTGTGGACAATGAGGATTCTTATGTATGATAGACCTCTTTTCGTAATCATTAAAAAGATAATTTGAATTATTAACAATATCCCTTACATTATTAGAAAACTTCTTTGTTGGGTCTGCTTTAAGAACTTTTACATCGCTGGATTCTATAAAGTTATATACTTTGGATTTGTAATTTTCAGTCGTCAAAATGACAGTAGCATTCCCCTTATCGGATTTTGTAACTGTTAGGTTATGATTCTCTATCTTCTGTTTTATTGCGTTTAAAACTGAAATGTCATTTTTTGTTTGACGTTTAACTTTTGAAGGTTCAATATTTTTGATTAAATTGGCAATTTTTAATTTCTCATAAAGAAAATTATTTGAATTAGATTTTAAAGCTATTTCTGACTCTGTAGCTATAATTTGTTTAATATTATTCGTAAATTTAGGTGGTATGCTGTACTTTAAACCTTTATTTAAAAATTCTATTTCACTTTTTGTAAAATTAGTGTCTGAAAGGTTTTCAAATCGTGGTGCAAAGTGTGTTGGTATGTAGGTACTTACAGTTTCATGATGTTTTGAGTATTGAATTTTATGTTGTGTGTGTTCAAGATTCTGTAGTTTCTTTTCTTGTTTCTTAAATTTCATATGCTTCATAGTGCTGATATTTTCTCTAATTTTGTCATCCAAACAGTCAAATTCTACTGGATGTAATTGGAATGTGAGTTCTGAATGTACAACTTTTATGTAGTTGTCTAAGGAGTCTCTAACTTTGAACCATTTCTTACATTCAGATTTTATCCAAACTCCTTAGACAACTACATAAAAGTTGTACATTCAGAACTCACATTCCAATTACATCCAGTAGAATTTGACTGTTTGGATGACAAAATTAGAGAAAATATCAGCACTATGAAGCATATGAAATTTAAGAAACAAGAAAAGAAACTACAGAATCTTGAACACACACAACATAAAATTCAATACTCAAAACATCATGAAACTGTAAGTACCTACATACCAACACACTTTGCACCACGATTTGAAAACCTTTCAGACACTAATTTTACAAAAAGTGAAATAGAATTTTTAAATAAAGGTTTAAAGTACAGCATACCACCTAAATTTACGAATAATATTAAACAAATTATAGCTACAGAGTCAGAAATAGCTTTAAAATCTAATTCAAATAATTTTCTTTATGAGAAATTAAAAATTGCCAATTTAATCAAAAATATTGAACCTTCAAAAGTTAAACGTCAAACAAAAAATGACATTTCAGTTTTAAACGCAATAAAACAGAAGATAGAGAATCATAACCTAACAGTTACAAAATCCGATAAGGGGAATGCTACTGTCATTTTGACGACTGAAAATTACAAATCCAAAGTATATAACTTTATAGAATCCAGCGATGTAAAAGTTCTTAAAGCAGACCCAACAAAGAAGTTTTCTAATAATGTAAGGGATATTGTTAATAATTCAAATTATCTTTTTAATGATTACGAAAAGAGGTCTATCATACATAAGAATCCTCATTGTCCACAATTATATGGAACAGTTAAATTACATAAAATAACGAAACCAATTAGACCTGTAGTCTCTTATGTTAATGCTCCTAATAATATATTGGCAAAAAAGCTCAACAATATACTCAATACTTACGGATATGAATCTCAGTACTCAATTAGAAATTCAATAGAACTAATCAAAAATTTGAAATCAATCCACTTGCAAGATAACTATAAACTCATATCGTTCGATGTAACTAATATGTTTACTAAAATTCCTCCTAAAGAATGTCTAATACTTGTGAGAAAATTACTAGAAGATAAAAATATTAATCCAGGAATAATATCAGATATACTTAATTTATTTGATGTATGCATTAATCAGAATTATTTCACTTTTGACAATAAGATATATATTCAAAATGAAGGTTTACCAATGGGAAGCCCTATATCACCTATTTTAGCAAACATTTTTATGGACAATTTAGAAAGAAAGATCTTTGAAAGTAATATTTCGAAAAATATTTTATTTTGGTATAGATATGTAGATGACATATTAGCTTGTTTTATGGGTAGTGAGCGACAATTAGATGTGTTTTTCAACCACATCAATAATTTACACCCGAAAATTAAATTTACATTAGAAATTGAAGAAAATAGCTCAATCAATTTTCTTGATTTAAAAATTCAAAGAGTTAATGATGTACTTGATTATTCAATTTACCGAAAACCAACACAGACTGATGTGACAATTCCATTCAATTCTAACCACCCTGTCTCACACAGACTAGCAGCATATAATTCAATGATACATAGAGCTTTTTCAGTTCCTATGAACAAATGTAATTTTGATAGAGAGATTAATACAATTAGACAAATAGCAACATCTAACGGTTATCCATTAGATATGATAAATAAACTAATTAGTAAAAAAGAGAAAAAAGTGGCATTACAACTAATATATCCTAAACAAGCTGATGAAATTAAAACTTATAAAACCATCACATATGCAGGAAATATTTCTAATAATATTTCAAAGATAATATCTTCAGCAACGAATGCAACAATTTCTTTTAAAACAGAAAGTAACGTTAGTACAAAATTGTTAAATGTAAAAACAAAAATACCACTATTAAAGAAGTCCGGTATATATAAACTCAAATGTCCAGAATGTAATGCTGTCTATTTGGGTCAGACCCTTAGGAATTTTGAAATACGATACAGTGAGCACTTACGAGCTTACAGATTAAAACAACCAGATAAATCTCACTACGCAAAACATTTACTTGACACCAATCATTCATTGACACCTAACACAGAACTAGAAGTGCTGCATATCTGTGAAAAGAAACAAGAACTGGATTTCCTTGAAGAACTGGAAATTAGAAGACATTTAAGAAACCCACAATATGAAGTTGTCAATGAACAGTTAAATCTAGGGAATTCTCCACTAATAAACTGTCTTCTTAAGTGATAATTGTAAAGATCAGCAGATATAGTTTTCCTGGTTTTCTATATCATTGCACAGTTATACTGATCTTAATTGGAAAAATGATATCCAGGATATCACCATAGGGCTAATAATATCTAAGCTTCAATATTTGTAATATCACATCTTCTTCTTTTTTCTATAAACATATATTAAGCCAATCACAAGTTAGGTTACTTCTTGGTCTAGCCAAAAAAATAAATATAACTACTAAACATCAGGTAGGCATAAAATGAAATGTAACTTCTGTCATTCTGACGATGATATTGATTTATCGAAACAATTGTCAATTTCTTAGAATTTTCAATAACTTGTATTATATTGTGGAATTAACTAGAGACCTTGAGTTTCATTTAAAAACACTAATATGAGCATATTCCACGAAGTAAGGGTCGAGACAGTCAATTTCTTTAATAAACTGTTATTTAAATAAATAGAAAAAGATTCTTAGTGTTTTTATTATCACAAAGTTGCATTTCTTGATTATTTATAAAATCGGAGTTACTAGTTGGTTTTGTCGACTTTGTTACGGGTTAAAAGGAGTAGCTTACCTTAGCATGATGGGTCATGCAATATATAGTAAAATATTCAAGGGAAACAAGTGAATTTATTATAATACTTCTCTCTCACCATTTCAGAGAATTTGGTTTACAAACTAACACTTGTACACTATCGAATTTAGTCTTCATCAATTTTACTTTTTATCACTGAATGTAGCTCCTACAAAGGGAAAAATATTATTAAGAATATTAACTTTCAAAAATTGATTTTATTGTTAATTTGGCCTCAACCTTTATAAACAAACATTTGTTTAAATGATCTTCCAAGGCTAAAATTGCTAAGTGGTTTGCCAACAAAAAGGGTTACTTCTTTTGTTTTGGTTTCTTCTAGAATAACGTGGCACTTGCTAAAACGTTAATCACATTTTGTGGATTTAGTTTCAAAATTTGAGATTTAAGATATTTTACGTACTTATGTACCACTGAATAAGTACTATATATGTGGATATTATATGTATCTTTAATATCATCTGAAATTTATTTAATAACTTAACTTTGGTTAAGCCAAAGCCACTTTAAGGCCACATGTCAACTTAGGTAAGTTTGAAAATAAATGATATATCCTTCACTTTATACTTTTCCAACACTGTTTGATATACTAAAGTAAATGTTTGTCTTTTAGGCCTTTATGTTTGTCTTTTAGGCCTTTTTCTTTTTCTGATTTTGCTGTTTTTTTTCCTATTTCTGGCTTCACTTTTGTTCCCATTATATTACGCCGGGTATTTCTTGACCATTGGATCTACAGTCTACACATTGGGATGACACCGCTTTCCTGTTCCTCTGTATGCTTTCCAGTTAGTGACACTGTCGAGTCAAAGAAGTAAACTTGGATTCCTGACGTGTGACTCGGTTGCTGACAATTTGGACAATAGTATAGAGTACTCTCCTTATTGGATCGCAACACATTCCATAAGATAAGTGGTAGATATAGGATCTCCATTTAACCAGTTATTATAATAACAATAGTTTTTTATCTTCTTTTAATTTAAGATATACTTCCCTACCTCTTCAAGGTTTAATCGAGTAATCCACAAGAAAATTAGAAATAAATAACATATAATAAAGTTCCAAACTTCATAATTAGATTTATATAGGTAATTCATAACAAATTAATAGAACTTACTTGTAAGCTGGCAGCACAAACTTGTGAACCTTAATCATATATACGTATATATCTTTAAAGGGGCTCTCGAACATTGGTAATCTATTATGATTATTTTTTAAGGCATTTAATTGTATCATCATCATTTGGTTTATAGCACATCATAATAAAGAGATATATTTGAGAAAGAACCTGCACTGTTTGCTTTCAGAAAGCACTCCGAACCCACTATTATATTCCTTTTCTAACCTCAGGACCGGGGGACGAGAGTATGTATAATAATAAAAAGCTTGTCTCTTGCATGTGGTCATACATAGGTAACAACTCCAAGTACTTGAAAATAAAAAAAGAATAATGTAATAGCTTTATTATTCGCCAAAAAAATCAAACGCAACGTATATCTTACTATATATACTTCTCCTCGCTCGCAGCCCTCGTGCCGCTTCCCACAGTACGCCGCCGCTTACCAGCTCTCGGTCATTTTCTTTTTTTTTATTCAAAGAGAAAACCGCATCAACCACGAAGGTTATTAGCGGTGGTGGTACAGTATGACTTATATTAGGTTTATTATAATAATTAATTCTAAAAACTTTAGTAGCAACTCGATGTTATCCGGGTTCAAAGCATCATTAAGTTTTTCGGGCAGTCCTGAAGTTATTCTCTCCTCACTATAGTCGGGATACTCCATGATTATGTGTTTAACGTTCAGTTCTTCGTAACATGAGACACATATTTTGGGATTTTCTTGATTTTCGGTAAAGTTGGTCTACTGTAGACATATAACTGAGGGTTTTTCATCATTTACCAACATCTGCAGCATCTCTAGATGGGGGTATACACCCTTTATATTCCATTGCAAGATGAATGATTCTGATTACGTATGGAGTTGGGAGGTCTTAGAATGTTTCTAGAGATATATCACTTTCGCTTCCGGACACTGAGATGTTAGTTCTCCGTTGAGCTGTTTCATTATGTTCTCTTTCAATTTTGTGATTATGGTCTTAATGCTACGTTCGGTGAGTGCTGGATATATCTTAGTATAGCTAGGAGCGCGTGAACTTTCCCAGTATATCTGCGGGCCACACTGAGGGGTCCGGGGAACCGAACGAGTCCTCCAGAAAACTAACAAGCTGACTATCGTCCAGTGAAAAATTAGACGAATTGTCCATAAAAAGAGTTGTTTGGCAGGAGAAACCAGGGAGGCTTCGATTTCTTCTGAGCCTGAGAAATGGGAATGATGAAAGGAGGCTCCAACTCTTCCGCTGTATTCTGAATCGGTCAACTGAGTTCTGAATGAGGCCGCTTATGCGAGGAGGTGTTCATTAAGGTGGAGATTTCTTGGCCTTAAGGGGCTAAAACTTCAATTGTGTTATCTTGGATAAGGCTGATTATAGGCTCTGTAACATTCAAGGGAGTGTCTTGAGCTTGAGGAATTATATCTTCTACTGGTTGTTCTTGTAGAGTGTCGGCTATAGGTTCAGTAACAGTCTCGTGACAATTAACAGAGATAAGACCATTCTTACATTTCTAGCACATAAGTTTATCTTCAGAAAAGAAAATACGGTATGGAGTATTATCATAGTATACGAGAATCGATTCAGGTAAAGGAGAACTACTATTGCTGTTAGGAGCAGGTTGTATGAAGACTTGTCTGCGGAAACTCAATATGTGGCTGTATTCGGGTTGTGAAATTTCAATCCGAAGAAATGTTATAGGTGACATCAGGTATAATCTTAGATCTCTGAGACTTTGTTCTATAATGTTGTGAGGGATTGTTGGACATATATTAGAAAGGACTAATCGAGTAGATGGTGAGATCAAACAGCGAGCTTTGAGGATTTGACTGTTAACTTCAATTTCTCCTCCTTCATTTAGAAATGTGTCCACTATGGTTTGACGACATACTCTGTTGTTCAAAATTTCAGATGAGAAAATTATATCTTTCGGTTGAACTTTGGTTCCAAGGGCGATGATGTATTCATGGATTTTCACTTCTTCCATAGCGGGGAATATGATGGCTTGCTCCTTTGATGGGTATTTGAATGTTCGTACTACTGTAGAATAAGACTGTGTTGGGGGATTCAAAGAGTTTTCTTGATTTCATTTATCACTTTGAGTACCCCTGTAGTCAGAGGTACTCGCCATGCCTAAGTAATTCATATTTTATAAAAGATTTCCAGCAGAATAACTGGCATTACTTCCTCCTAAGTGCGACCCTTAATAGGGGTCTGGCGAAATATTTTCTAAATACTATTAATATCTGATATCAAATTCAGATTCACCTTTAGTTATTAATTGTTGTTTTACTAACGATCAATAAAAAGTTAAACTGATATTCTTACCGTTTGTTTTGATTCACTGAGAAATATACACTAATTAGGTTTTAACTACTTATTTAATTTATCGTTTCAGAGCCCACAGCTGTACTACACCGAATGAATTTTTTTCGCCGATGTTCCCTGGCGTCTTTGGCCGAATTCGCATCACTTGATTACAAATCGAGAATACACGTTTTGTTGCTCTACATTTACACTTTTGAAAACCGTTTTCAAATTTAAAATCGGACAATTGACAACGCATCCAGACACGTTGAAAATTATCGTATGAAAGAATTAAAATTGCAATTGCGATAAAAGTAACCGTCGCTTGGCGTCTGCTCTTCGCGCATATGATGGGCATATGAAGAACTTCCTTTGTACCAAGTTTCAGCTCTTGTAATTGAAAAATGACGAAGATATGAATTTTCAAAAAAATGATTAATTTTCCAGTTATTCCTGATTTTCTTGGTTACTAATTATCCGATTTACTGGCTCAACCCCTCATTCTACATACATACCATTGAAATTGCTTCATTACGTTTTACGCTATATGGAAAAAACTAAAAAAAGAAGGCTTTTTTCGTTTTAAATGTTTATAACAAATTACTGAAAAACATTTGCGTGTCCAAAACCTATCAAAATGATACTACGTAATGTCTTTTATATCACGGAGTCATACGTTTTCTACTACGATTTTGGTCAAAAATTATTATACTCGCATGCTCCATTGCTTGGCCTATATATAAATTATGATCGCCGTTCAGGAGAGAATGACATTAGTTTATATTGAATATTAATGATGATAGATGATGGTAATTTGAAATGAATCACTATAATTAATATTACCAATGTGGTATTCCCAACATTCTTTGAAAACACAAAAATATTTTCTATGTAATATTTTCGAGCTACATGTCTCAGTAATGCGCTCAGCTTGTCGTTTGAGCGAGTAACGAGCATTTTTAACGCCACATTTTTTTGCTTTATGCTTGAAATATACAGTGCTATGATTACGTTTCGTTGTTTACCTAGAAATATGTTCCATATTCAATTCTATTGAAGTAGTCGGAGAGCTGGCGACGAATTTTAGGACGGTCCTTTTGACAAGTTGAAATTCTGAAAAAATATCATTTCGTCAATTGTCGAATCCAGTTCCGCTAGTCGAGGCGGTTATTTCGTTACTACGCGCATATAACATTTGCAAAGAAAATCCAAAAAAGACGTTTTTTTGGCAACTTGATTTTTTCTGTATCTAATAATTTAGTTTTTATATAATTGAAAAATAAAAATTCCAGATGTTTTTGTCGGTTATAAAGTATTACCAGACCTCTCTCAAATTTTTTTATTAAATTCCCAAAAAATTTACTTTTGGCAATCTGAAATTTTAATCACGTATTTATTCAGTTAATTTCAGTAACACCTGCCAATCGCCAGACAAATTTAGCGGTTATCAACAATTCCCAGACGTGAATAGAGTTTACAAATGTGTACGACAAAAAAGTCTTACGCGTAGCCATAGGTGCGAGAAAGATAGTTTATCACGTATGTCAAGCTAGCCCCCCCCACCAGCGAAACTTTGAAAAAAGACAGTACAAGAATTATGTGCTATTTATGGGCTAATTAGTTCCTCTAATTAAAATTTTTGGGCTCCAACCGTTTAGAGGAAGTTTCAGCTTAAAATGGGTCTGGTTACATTGACGTCAAGCTAGCCCCCTACATACGGAGAGAGATCGCCAATCGAAAAAACAAATACCTTTGAATTTTGGGCTTTTTTTGGGCTCTCAGAATACGCGAACAGATTTAAGAAAAACGCAACCGTTTCGAGAAAATCGATTTTAAAGTTGCTTGACATCAAGTTAGCCCCCCCCCCACACACAGAACGAGTGCTGCAATTGAAGAAACAGTAACGGCTGAATCTTGGGCTATTTATGGTCTCCCAGAATATACAAAATCAACCAGCTTCAGCTTTTCTTCAATATTTTTAGTTTATGAAAAAACTAATTAATATATTTCACACTCTATAGGAAATTTTCCAGCTTTAAAAAAACTGAAATTTTCACCCTGTATAATGCTATAGCATATTCTGAGAGCCCATAAATAGCTTCAAATGCAGGCGTTGGTTGCTGTTGGTTCGATTGCCAAGCTCTTTCCGTATGTAGGAAGCCACCCCCCTAATTTTAAGATTTAATTCCTGTTAAACGGTTGGAGCCCAAATATTGTAATTCGAACAACTAATTAGCCTTTTTAGTACCGTCCTTTTTTAAAATTTCGCTTTTGAAATTTTTCAACTTTAAAAAAATTGAAATTTCCACCCTGTATATTCATTTTGTTAATTGCTTTTGTATATTCTGAGAGGCCATAAATAGCCCAAAATTCATGCGTTACTGTTTGTACAATTGCGGCACTCGTTCTGTGTGTGTGTGTGTGTGTGTGTGTGTGTGTATGTGTGGGGGCTAACTTGATGTCAAGCAACTTTAAAATCTATTTTCTCCGAAAAGGTTGCTATTTTCCTAAATCTGTTTGCGTATTCTGAGAGCCCAAAAAGAGTCCAAAATTCAGAGGTATTTGCTTTTTTGATTGGCGATCTCTTTCCGTATGTAGGGTGCTAGCTTGACGTCAAGCTAGCCCCCCCCCCCATTTAAGCTGAAATTCCCGCTAAACGGTTGGAGCCCAAAAACTTTAATTAGAGCAACTAATTAGCCCATAAATAGCATATAATTATTGTCCTACCTTTTTTCAAAATTTCGCTGGTGGGGGGGGCTAACTTGACATACGTTAGTCTATCGTGGCATTCCGGCAGATGGTGGCCCAAGCTCCAATATTTAACAATTTGAGTTGTGGACACAAATCAATTTCGTTATTATTTTATACTTAAAATATGGAAAACTTGTGAGGCAGATGCCTATCTTTTTTAAGCAGCTCAAACATGACTCTTAAATGTCAGGATATGATTCTGATACGTCGTTCTCTAATGTGAATCGCAGTATTAAACTCAAATTTTATGTACATGCAAAATTGGTTTAGATGCTACCACAAACTGTTACAAAAAGTTTAACCTAAATGCAATTATTATAGAGATAGTTATTCATCGGAATAAATTGTTTTTGTAATTGAGTTTATCGTATATTCACTAAAAAGGATAAATCGAGTCTATAAAAAATCGATACGATTGCTTTGTGTACTACGTAAGGATTTTACCGCTAATTGACTTTTACTGGACCATTTTTTAATTGATGTTAATAGCTTTCAAGGAAATCTCCCAACGTTGAGAAACCCACAAAAGACCGCTTTTTTATTAACATACGTTACTTTGGTTGATAAACACTCTTAAAGTGTTTTTTCTGCAATTATTCTTACATATTTCAGTGCAGCATTGTATTACGGCTGAATGTTTTAAGCAACTTAGAAAAGTTCCTGTCTTCATTATATTTTGAATCAATAGACAAAAAACATATTGTAAATATAGTTCGCAACGAAAATAAACAAAATTACATCTATTCATATTAACTTTCATTTCATTTATTTATGTACAAGTATTAAAATTGCTAGATATATAGAAGTGAACATTGAACCAAATGCAAAAACACATAGACATATTCCAAGACGATTTAGACAAACTATTGAACTAACATTTACTTCAGTGGTCTTTAAATTTTAGGATGAACTCTGAAGCCTAGACAACAATTGCTTCTCTGTTACATTATGTGTTATTTTAGCCATTGACTGGTTTGACCTATGCAAAAATTCTTACATCCCTTTACGTGAAACCTTATCATAAAGTTAATTTTATCATTGACTTTTGGGTATCCTTTTTCTTCTTCCTCTTATTTTAAGACTATTTCTTGTTTTATCAAATAAGCAACCTAAGTTGTGATTATGATGACTCACTCTCACGCTTAGGTGGTCTTTCCTGAGGACTACTGGTATTCGGTCTCTCTTTCTTTGCGATTTTTATAAATCATTCATCGTCCATCCTATTGACATGATCTCTCCATGCTCTTCTTCTATTTCTGGTCCATCTTATTATACCTGGAACATCACATCAATGATTTTATCTCGATCGTTCTTAACAGTTGTTTCTAGTCGCTGTGTCTTTCCTACCTGTACTATCACTTCTTGCTTCAGGTTCCTATTGATTGTAATGATAACCCCTAGATATTTGAAGCACAACCTGATCTATTATTTTGTTATAAATCGCCAAGTTACATCTGGGCACTCTTGATATTGTCAAGGACTGTGTTTTTTGTTTCGATATCATCATGTTGTATTTTATTGCGATTGTTTCTAATCTGTATATTACAACTGCATATTAACCTAAATTCTTGTTTCCTTTTTCTGTATCCTCTTCCTACAGTTTTCACTTCATTTATGAGTTCATCCATGATGACGTTAAAAAGGATTGGACTGAGATCTATCCGTATCCTATTGGGGATACGTTGATTCTTAATATATTACAAAATTTATAGAGATCCCTTCTTACAAACCGTTCATTGATAATAGAAAGTATTTCAATCTCTCATTGCTAATATGTCAAATAAGCAACGAAATATTGTGTAAACAATGAAGAGTTTCACTTGTTTCGTATATCCGATAACATTCCCATTTCTTTCCTTTATGCATTATATAAACTAGGGTGTAACAAAAAGCTGATCATTTTTCCAACTGCATATTTTGGAGCTAAAAATAAATTGTTAAAACCTAATTTACTTCAGTACCAATATGCATACAAAAAGAGTTACAGTAAACAATAAAATGAGGTACCTGAACACCTGGTATAGGTAGATGGTTACTTTTTGATTTAAAAAAAAATCCAACTGTTATTTTTATTTTACCCAATTTAGCTGTAGGTTTTCATGTTGTGTTATATTGGTCTATTTCATTCCGGATTTTATTTTGTTTTGTTTTATGATTCCGCCTCTCATATTAATCTTCTACAGTTTTTTAGTGTGTTTTGTTAATATGAATTTAAACATACAAACTTTCATTTTTCTAAATTAATAGATAAGATGAGAAATGCATATTTTTATTACTCAACATCTTATGAATAAATGAATAAATCTTTATTTAGCAATAGAACTTTTACACATATATAGATATACAGTGTGAAACAGCCAAATGGAATAAATTCGATAACGAATAAATGTATTTTGTATTTGTATATTGTATTTTTAGATGCGCATTTTTTTAAAAAAAAATAATTATATAGGGTTGTCATGTGACAGTGGCCGATACCAACTTTCTTATTTTAAATACAACCCCCTGTATATTATTAGTTTTTTGGATTCTTCAGAAAATTCTAGACATAATTCATGTACAATGTCCCATACCTATCTTCAAATGTTTCGGAAATATTAAGTGTTTTCAGATGTATTACAAAAATTAACATTAAAAAAAGAAAATTCTTTTATTTCACAAATTCGCTACATTACACTCAATACTTATTTCCCATTTAGCTCTTAATATTGAGACAATAAGCAAAAACTATTAATGCGCTGTTTATTTTCGTATAAAACTCATAGCCTAAGCAGCTTGTTGCCTGTCAGCATGACAGTAGTGATCAGTGTCAGTGCTATTGTCGTTTGAATTTCGTTAACTGTACGTAATAATAGCAGAAAAATGATTCATTGAACAGAAATGCACAAAATAACCATTCTACAAATGATTGATTACGGAGATAACACACGGACACAAATGGAAGTTTCTCGCTTATTTCACGAAAAGTTTCCAAATTTGCCGCCTATATCCCAAGGAAGAATAAGCAAAATATAAAAACCGTTTCGCGAGCTTGGTCATGTAAGATAGACAAAAAAGTAGTTGCCAATGAACTAAGCGATGATACGAAATTGGATGTTATGCTTGAGTTTCAAGAAAACTCACTGTTCAACATTAGCCACACATCAATTTTTCGAATATTAAAGGAAAGTAAAATGCATCCCTATAAAATGATGCCAACTCAGAAGCTAATGGAAGACGATTTCGAAAGGAGAACGTATTTTTGTGAACAAATGATGGAAATGTTAGATAACAATATGATCCAATTAGAAGATGATTTATTTTCTGATGAGAGCACATTTACACTTCACGGTCATGTTAATCGTCAAAATTGCCGCTATTGGTCTAATGAGAATCCTCACTGGATGAGAGAGGAACATACGCAATATCCTGAAAAAGTTAATGTTTGGGCAGGAATTGTTGGAAATCATATCGTAGGTCCCTTTTTCATTGATGACACCTTGAATGGAGATACATATTTAGAACTGCTCCAAAATAATGTCGTGCCAACTTTGACAAACTTATATCCTGATCCAGCAAACCCACAAGTTCCTGCCAATATACTATGGTTTCAGCAAGATGGAGCACCGCCCCATTACCAAATCAATGTCCGGCAGTACCTGAACCAAAATTTTCCAAATCGGTGGATAGGGAGGCGCGGATCGATAGAATGGCCAGCACGATCTCCTGATCTGACGCCATACTAGACTTCTTTTTGTGGGGATATGTCAAAAGTATTGTATACCAAACTAAACCACTTAACTTAGATGACTTAAAAAGACGAATCACGCTTGCGATTAGATCACGCCTGAGATGTTGAGTAGCGTTAGAAGACGTTTCTATACCAGATTAGCATGTTGCCAAGACGTTCGCGGCGAACATCTCTTACATTGAAATTAATGTTTCTTTTTGTTTTTTTTACATTATTTGAGAAATAAAATAATTTCCTTTTTTTAATGTTAATTTTTGTAATACATCTGAAAACACTTAATATTTCCGAAACAGTTGAAGATAGGTATGGGACATTGTACATGAATTATGTCTAGAATTTTCTGAAGAATCCAAAAAACTAATAATATACAGGGGGTTGTATTTAAAATAAGAAAGTTGGTATCGGCCACTGCCACATGACACACCCTATATAATTATTTTTTTTGAAAAAAATGCGCATCTAAAAATACAAATCGACGTGTCCAAGCGTTTTTCCCAACACACTCTCGTTTATTCGTTATCGAATTTATTCCATTTGGCTGTTCCACACTGTATACAATTTTACCATAAACTATACATGTTAATTATTCATGTTCAAATATGCACACAATTTCTTATTATTATTGAACACAGTGCAGTGTGTGCGTAGCACACGGGCCCGGGCTAAAAAGGGACCCGGGCAAATAAGGGGCCGGGCAAATAAGGGGCCCGGCAGCTGAGCTACAAATATGCAAAAAACAATGTTCTCATAGAAAAAAATTGTAATTTTCCGGAAACGGGTCTACAAAACTACACATAAATAGTAACTTAAAACATCACATAAAAGGGCATTTATTTTTATTTTTTATACGGCATTTAGTTTACGCGGGGAATAAGAGTGGCATATACAATGGCGTTTATGCTGAGATATTAAAATGATCGCCTAATGCCTTTTATGTCCACTGTGCACCGCATAATTTAAATTTAGTCCTCGATTACTCTGTGAAAAATGTTGAGAAAATCAGGAATTTCTACGATTTTGTGGAAATTGTCTATTTTGGATAGAGCATTAAACGGTAGACACTTTTAATTTAATAAAAGATGTTACTAATGCAAAGATAACTTTTAAAAAATTGAAACCTACTTGATGGTCACCGAGACACGATGCAGTATTGAAAGCTCCACGTTTTAGATATGTAGATATCTTAAAAACACTGGCAAACATAATTTTATCCTCTACAAATGAAGCGGAAGTTAATGAAGCAAAGTATTTGAGGAGAAATTTTGAAACAGTTTTTCTTATTGTTTTTCCACTTATAATTGCACAAGTGATTTGTATTTTATCGGGTAAATTTGGGTTGTTAATGAGAAACTGTTTCCTAGCAATTTGACGAGAATAACTGTCAACTATTAAAAACACGACACCGAAGGTGGAGTGTTTTTAGGTTGACAGTTATTCGAGTCAAATTGCTAAAGGAAACAGTTTAGAATTTGAACAACACAAATTTACCCAATATCAATACAAACCTCGAGTGTTATTCGGCAGGACAATTTAATGAATGAGAAATTTGGAAACATATCAATGCAAACTGTATTTATGAAACATTAAAAATAAACACATTTTTATTTTAATGTACAATTTGACTAATTTCGGCGTTCGTAGACACACCGAATCGACTCATTGTTAGTTCTTGAAAATTCAATAAGTTGTTGACCAACATGCCAAACTATTTATTCTGGTAACCAACACCGCGATAATTGATGAACAAATGAATAAGTGAAAAAACCACTAGTGTATTTGTCGCTGTAAAAGTTAAAGCTAACTTTTGCCGCTGTCAAAGTGACGATGGCACTGTGGCATATGCGATTTTTTATACATGAGTTAAATTGTCAAAATAAAATTTTCAAAAATATTGATACATTGTCAAAACTTTTACAAAAAAAGATCAAAATATTGAACCTGCATCTAAAATGTTTACCACAGCCACTGGAATCATAAATCAAATAAGAAATAATTTTGATGTAATTAAAACGGAAGCCGTTTTTTTGGCCAGGCAATGAAGAATCTAAAGTGGCGTACAAAAGTGTTCAATGTGATCTATGATACGGGCGTCATACCCCCGGAATGGCTGAGGTCTGAATTCATTACTCTCCCCAAGAAGCCTAATGATAGGAAATATAGCGAGTTTCGAACAATAAGCCTGATGAGTCATCTGCTAAAGATTTTCCTGAAGATGATTCACAATAGGATATTTAAACTGTGTGAAGAATAGATATCTGAGACTCAATTCGGCTTTATTTTCAGTCCAGGTGCTGTTTCAGCGATGCAGGGATGTCAAATGCGATGTCTACGCATGTTTTATAGACTATAGAAAGGCGTTTGATCAAGTACGGCACACGAAAATGATGGAAGTTCTGCAAAAAGCTGGGACGGGAAGGACTTCAAAATCATCAGAAATCTCTATTGGAATCAGAGGGCTTGTATCAGGGTAGACAAAAAGACAACAGAAGAGGTACAAATATTACGTGGTGTAAGACAGGGATGCATACTATATCCTGTAATTTTCAACCTGAACTCGGAATGCATTTTCAGGGAAGCCCTGCAAGACATTGAAGCTGGAATCCTGCTAAACGGACAACGACTGAATAATATAAGGTATGCAGATGATACCGTTATTTTTGCGGACAACCTAGCTTCCTACCAACTCCTAATGAACAGTGTTACAACATACAGCCGACAATATTGTTACGGAACAGCACACTGGTATAGTCCCTAAAACCGACTCTGTCTAAACCAGGTATGGAAATTAAAATTATGGCGGATACGCAGTGTTTTTATAACTGTTTGGGACTATCTTATCTAAACATTGTTTTTGTGACCAGACTTATCTAGAAAAGGCCAAAAAAATTATTTGTGTCTGTGTAAGCCGCAGCCCGGAATTTTCTAGTAAGAAAGGCATTAATATAAATAAGGACCGATCAGCGGAGGAGTTAGTTGATAAAGTGATCGCGAGAAATAAACAAAAATACACCGAACATTAAAGTGCTAATATAAATTAATAATCAAGTTTGTGTGCATATAAATTAAATTTTAGTGATTAGTTAAGTATATATAAATTAAGTGTTAGTGAGTTAGTGTTTAAATAAATTAGTAAGTAGCCATACCGTGTGTTTGAAATTTATCTCGCCCATTTATTGTTTAAATAAATTAGAATAACATTACATTGGTGTCAGGTGTGGGATTATATAAATAAATTGCTACGTAAAAATGACCAAGAGATTAAGGGACCTGAAAGTGACGGAATTAAGAGCAGAATTGGAAGATCGTGAGTTGGAAACGTCCGGTAAGAAAAGTGAATTAGTAGAACGACTTAAAGTGGAACTGGAAAATGACGGCTTTGATCCAGGAACAGTTTTATTTAATGACGAGGCTTCCACCTTAATCTCGTCAATTTCTGCTAACATGGACGAGAATATTTCGGCTATAAAGAACGATATTTCTACTTTGAAGAACGATATATCTGCCGATATCTTGTTAATGAAAAACGACATTGCCGCTGACATTGAAAATGGAATTTCGTCTCTAAAATCTGAAATCGAGGATAAGATGTCAACGATGGACGAGAAAATCGAGAATAAAATGTCAACGATGGACGAGAAAATCGAGAGTAAAATGTCAACGATGGACGAGAAAATCGAGAATAAGATAACAACGATAGACGAGAAAATCAAGGAGTTAGAGGAAAAGATTGCCGATTCAAGAACGCGAGGCACGCCAGAGGAAGAAAAGAAGACCGAGCAAACGAAACCTTGCAAGCCAGAAACACTACCTAAGTTGGAGTCAAGGCCCCAACGTTCGATGGAAAAATGTCGTGGACCAATTATGTGAAACAATTTGAAGCAGCCGCTAGAGTGAATAATTGGTCCGATAGGGAGAAGGCAATAAACTTAACCATCGCGCTTCGGGGAGATGCCTTAGATGTACTTCAGACGATACCTCTGGAAGAAACGGATGATTTCGAGCAGCTGAAGAAGAGGTTGGACATGCGATATGGTCATGAACATCTAGAACATTTGTACCAATCTCAGCTGAAGAACCGAAGGCAGAAACGTGATGAATCCGTTCAAGAATATGAAGTGGATTTTGCTCGACTCGTTAGATTTGCTTATACATCAGCAGCAGAGAACATGATGGAATGTCTGGGCATACAGGCGATTATTGACGGCTTACGTTACTCCGATATGCAAAGGACGCTTCGCTTAGCCCATTCCAAAACATTAGTTGACGCATTGACAGCTGCTCTTGAATATGAAGCAGCAACGAAGGCTTCGGGTTACAACAAAGTTAGGACCATCCAAGAAGAAGGTGACGAAGACAGATTTGACCAGTTCGTCAGTTTAATAAAAAGTATGATAAACAAGAAGCCTAGAAAGATCAGATGCTGGAATTGTGGCGAGTTAGGGCATGTACGTAGTTCGTGTAAGCGCCCCAAGACTCCTGTAAATCAAGAACCCCAGTCACAAGAAAACTAGAACGGGTCGGCTACGAGGGGGCAGCACCGACCCATGATCGTTCCAAAGACCCTCTCATACTGATAGCTTCGCTCAGATGTCGCAACGACAGTGTATATGTGGATGGCGAAGTAAATGGTAAGAAATATTCTCTACTGGTTGGCACTGGAGCAACTAGAACCATTATATGACCAGAGATAATAAACCCCAAGAAGAAGCTTCTACCAACGAGACTACGACTGCGGACCGCCACAGGCGAGAGTGCCAACGTTCACTGGGAAACACAAATCCAATTGGGAATTGAAGCAGAAAAGTTCACGCATACGGTAATCGTAGCTGACATTGAAGAAGACGTGATTCTAGGAATGGACGTAATGAATGTACATGGTTGCCAATTAGACTTTAGAAACAGAACCATTAAAGTGGGCTCCGAGGAGGTATTCCTTCATCCACATGAAGGCATCGCGGTGTTGGCAGCTGTACAGGAAGATACCGTTCTACCTGCACGAAGCGAAACCATGATAGTAGCACGGCTACAGGGAATCATGGAGGAAGGTACACCGGTGATGATGGAGCCAAGGAACCACGACGAAGAAGTTGGCAAAGGAGTACTAATTGGAAAAGGATTGGTTACGTCGGCGAAAGAGATCCCAGTACGTGTTATAAACGTGAATGATTACCCAGTCACCATCAAGAAGGAAACTAGCATTGGATCCTGCGTACCAGTGACGTCTATAGTTCGCTAAACAACGAACACTGACAATTCTAATGCCAGATTCGAACAGATGTTATCAGTAGCTGGTCAATATTTGGATCGAGCTGAAAAAAAGAGAATGACAGAATTTCTCTTGCAGTATCGAGACTTATTCGCACCAAAAGGAGGAAAGACTGACAGAACATCAGCCGTCAAACACAAAATCGATACTGGTAATGCTAAGCCAATTAGACAATCAGCTCGAAGACTTGCACGAGCGAAGAGAGAGGAAGCTGAAAGAATAATTCGAGAGATGGCAGAAGAAAAAGTGATAGAACCATCTATTAGTTCATGGCTGTCTCCAGTAGTGCTCGCCAGGAAAAAGGATGTAACTACGAGATTCTGCGTGGATTATCGCCAGCTTAACAACGTGACGAAGAAAGACAGCTATCCTCTGCCTCGAATTGACGATACGCTAGACACTTTGGCCGGCAGCAAACTGTTTTCCACCTTAGACCTGAAGTCTGGTTATTGGCAAGTGGAAATTGACCCAGAAGATAAAGAGAAGACTGCTTTTACCACCGGATCTATATTATGGCAATTCAACGTCATGCAATTCGGGCTCTGTAATGCGCCTGCGACATTTGAAAGACTTATGGAAAATGTCTTGAGAGGGTTGTCTTGGAAGACATGCCTGGTCTATTTGGACAACATCGTAGTACTAGGGAAGAAATTTGACGAACATCTGAAGAATTTGGAAGAAAATTGCTTTCATCCAGCAATGGCCGCAACCAACCGACAAACATCAAATTAGGAGTTTCCTTGGACTATGCACGTATTATAGAAGATTTATCAGGAAGTTTAGAGATATTGCCAAGCCGCTAACGCGACTTACAGAAGAAGCAAGAGCTTTCCAATGGGACGAAGACTGTCAAGCGGCTTTTGAAACTTTGAAGAGGCATTTAACCTCGGCGCCGACATTAGGATATCCATTACCAGAGGAAGACTTTATTCTTGACACTGACGTAAGCAACGTAGGAATTGGTGGAGTGCTCTCACAGATCCAAGGAGGGCAAGAAAGAGTGTTGGGATATTTCAGTAAAGTCCTCTCCAAACCAGAACGAAACTACTGCGTCACAAGAAGAGAACTTTTGGCAGTAGTAAAGTCCGTGGAACACTTTTACCAGTATCTCTATGGTAGGAACTTTTTAATCCGGACTGATCATGCAGCACTCAAGTGGTTGATGCAGTTCAAGAATGCCGAGGGCCAGATCGCTAGATGGATTGAACGACTTCAAGAATATGATTTCAACATCGGACATTGAGCCGGTGTGAGTCACCGAAATGCCGACTTCCTGTCCAGACGGCCGTGCCCAACAGACTGCTCCCACTGCAACAAGGTGGAATCTAGAGAGTAGCTGAGGTACTGAAGAAGTTACACGACAGTCCATCGGGAGGTCATCTGGGAGTGAAGAAAACCCTTCAGCGAGTCCGTGAAATGTTTTATTGGATGAACAGCTCCGACGATGTGAAGGACTGGTGTAAGAAATGTACAACTTGTGCTACGAGTAATGGACCACATCGCAAGGGAAAGGCACCCATGAAACAGTACAATGTTGGAAGCCCTTTCGAAAGGATTGCTTTAGACATCGCTGGACCATTTCCGACAACAGAAAATGGTACCAAATACATACTGGTTATAATGGATTATTTTACAAAATGGGTGGAAATTTACGCTATTCCCAACCAAGAGGCCCCAACTGTAGCAGATATATTGGTGAAAGAATTTATCAGCCGATATGGAGTGCCCTTGGAAGTCCATAGTGACCAGGGAAGAAATTTTGAAAGCCATCTATTTCAGGAGATTCGCGAGAAGCTGGGAATGAAGAAGGCCAGGACAACAGCATTACATTCAAAGTCAGACGGAATGGTCGAGATAATGAACAGGACTATTGGAAAATACCTGTCCAAAGTAGTATCCAGCCATCAGATAGATTGGGACCAGTATCTTTCCCTATTCGCATTGGCTTATCGATCTGCCGTCAATGAGTCCACGGGTGAAACACCGGCGAAAATCCTGTTTGGACGTGAAATGAGGCTTCCTTGTAACCTGGAATTTGGCTGTCGGCCTGGAGAAGATATAGCAGGCGAAGACTACGTGATCCAATTGAGAAGAAGGCTGGACGATATTCATGAATTAGTTCGAACCAATCTTCAAGTTGCCAGCGACAGAATGAAAAGTCGGTAAGACACGCAGTCCACAGAAGGCGGTTTTAAAGGGGACAAAGTATGGTTACACAACCCGAAGAGGAGAAAAGGATTCTCTCCAAAATCACAAAAATCCTGGGAAGGTCCATACTTAATCAAGAAAAGAATCAATGATGTTTTATATCGCATAAGCAAGATCCCCAACGGAAAACTAAAAGTAGTTCACCAAAACCGACTAGCGCCATTCGAAGGAGACCATGACCTGGAGGAAGGAGTAAACCTTTTTCGAGATGTGTCTGACCCCACCTTCGATAAATTTATGGGCGCGTATGGAGGTACCGGCAAAGCTAGATATGGAGTCACTTCGGAACAATAACAAGATTTGTTCACTCTCCCGGAAGATTATTCACTGGCATACAACATCACCGCCCGTATCAAGAACGCACGAGGGTTGGCAACCGTCTTTCGAAAGAAGTTCGGGCAATTCGAAAAACTTGAAGATCAGATTCCAGCCCCTGGCAAGACACTGAAACTGAAACACGGTACGTCTTCGACGTGGTAACTAAAAATGAATTCCAAGATCGATCTACCTACTGCGATGTGTGGGAAGCACTTCGAAACCTTCGAGACCATGTGTTGGAATCCAGCGTGAAGAAACTGGTTATGCCTAAGATAGCGAGTAACCAGTTGGATTGGCGAATCATCAGGAACATGGTAGAGATTATCTTTCAAGATACCGGTGTCCAGATATTAATTTGCAGCTACAACCCCCGTTATCAGTATCCGATGAAGACGGTGTCCTGCTATTTCCACAAGATCGGAAAGTGTAGAAATGGGGCCAGTTGCCGATTCAAACATCCAGTCTCGGCTACACAAAAGTTCCAGGAGGAACTTCCATTTAAGGAGGAGGGTAATGTTACGAAACAGCACACTGGTATAGTCCCTAAAACCGACTCTGTCTAAACCAGGTATGAAAATTAAAATTATGGCGGATACGCAGTGTTTTTATAACTGTTTGGGACTATCTTATCTAAACATTGTTTTTGTGACCAGACTTATCTAGAAAAGGCCAGAAAAATTATTTGTCTGTGTAAGCCGCAGCCCGGAATTTTCTAGTAAGAAAGGCATTAATATAAATAAGGACCGATCAGCGGAGGAGTTAGTTGATAAAGTGATCTCGAGAAATAAACAAAAATACACCGAACATTAAAGTGCTAATATAAATTAATAATCAAGTTTGTGTGCATATAAATTAAATTTTAGTGATTAGTTAAGTATATATAAATTAAGTGTTAGTGAGTTAGTGTTTAAATAAATTAGTACGTAGCCATACCGTGTGCTTAAAATTTATCCCACCCATTTATTGTTTAAATAAATTAGAATAACATTACAATATGGTTTGGAAAAGAGTACCAACAAGATAAAGTTCATGATAATCAGTAAGAACCAAAACACCCGCGTTATTTTATTGGTGGACGAAACTCCTTTAGAAACAGTCAACAAATACGCATACTTCGGCACGAACATAAATGATGACTGGGACCATTCTGTGGAGATCAGAACGCGTATTGAAAAAGCCAGAACAGCATTCATCAGGATGAAGAAAGTCTTTACCAGTCACGACTTACAGATGAACTAAAATTCGCCTACTGCGTGTTTTCGAACCTTTTCTATGGGGTCAAATCATGGACGCTTACGGCCTCCTCCAATAAACGTGAGGCATTTGGAATGTGGCTGTACCGAACAATCCAACGAAGCTTAGATATTATTATAGGGCTAATAATATGTAAGCTTCAATATTTGTAATATCACATCTTATTCTTTCTATTAACATATATTAAGTCAATCACAACATTTTTCATTATATTGTGGAATTACCTAGAAACATTGAGTTTCATTTAAAACACAAATAATGAACTTTCTTATTTCAAAATGATCACCCAGTATCTTTTTTATTTTTGAAGTACCCAAAGAGTACTAAGTATTTTTCATGTTATATTCTGTATTTCTAAATTGCACGATATGAAAGTTGCAGTTAAAAATTTATATTATATCCACCCGTGTTTTAATAAAAACATAAGATTTAATAAATACATAAGATGCCCAAGACTGCAACAATAACGTACGGCGTACATTGAGGATGATGATGCAGCTACTGCATTTAGTAAGATAAAATCTCAAGTTCAGTTTACTGAAAAACTCAGCGGAGGTTGGTTTTAGCAAAAGCGGCGTACAGAAAATATTTATATAGCAAAAAAGAATTCATCCATCCAAAGTGAAATTTATTCATACCTCACCAGATTGTGGTTATGACACGAGGCATAGCATTAGTACAACTATTGGTGAAAAACATTTGAATTAACGGCTCTTTTACTACATACATTTATTTTATTAAGGAGCAACGTTCACGACAAATACAGGTGGAATCGTTACATCACGTAACTGGTATTGGACTAGTGAAAATCTATTACGGTAAGTCAATTTATTAAAAAAGTAAATTTTTGGTGTGCTGTTTTAGCAGATCGAATAATTGTGCCGACTTTTCTCGAGGGTAAGTGGAATCAGAGTTTGTATTTGCTGATTGATGGCTGGATGAATATTTTAGATGAATAGGACGGTACGGACCGACATTGTTCCCGCCCCGATCATCCGATTGAACAATTTTTTTATATGGGCTAATACGAAAAAGAAAGAAACAACAAAAATGTGGAAAAGGAATAATCGATAACGTAAATGAAATCACCCTAAGGAATGCTTATAAAGAATTTAGAAATAGAGTTGAAAGATGTTTTGAAGTTGGAATGTCATTATTTTTCCAATTTCCTGTTTAATTTGCGTAGATTATTCTTCATTGGTAACCTTGTTATTGATTATAGTAAAATTCACTGTGATGGATAATTAGAAATATTATTGAATTTTACTGTTTCGTCCCTTACTCTGTGGAATCTACTATTATTACTTTTTTAAATGGAACTAACTGTTTCTAAATAATTAGACAATATATAGAAAAGATGGTAAGAATTCTAAAAAATTGACAATTGTTTCGATAGTTTACTATCATCGTCAGAATGACAGAAGTTACACTTCATGTGATGCCTACCTGATGTTTAATAATTGTGATTGCCTTATTATATATGAATAGAAAAAAGAAGAAGATATGGTATTACACATATTGAAGCTTATATATTATTAGCCCTATGAGGATATCCTCAATATCTTTTCCATTTAAGATCTGTATAACTGTGCAATAATATAGAAAACCAGGAAAACTATATGCTCTGATCTTTGAAATTATCACTTAAGAAGACAGTTTAAATGTGGGGAACTCCCTAGATTTATCTGTTCATTTACAACTTCATATTGAGGGTCTCTTAAGTGTCTTTTAATTCATAATTCTTCAAGGAAAGCCAGTTCTTGTTTCTTATCACAAATATGTAGTACTTCTAGTTCTGTGTTAGGTATCAATGAATGTTTGGTGTCAAGTAGATGTTTTGTGTAGTGGGATTTCTCTGGTTGTTTTAATCTGTATGTTCGTAAGTGTTCACTGTATCTGATTTCCAAATTTCTGGACATTTAAGTTTACATATACCAGACTTCATTAATGTGGATATTTTTATTTTTACATGTAACAATTTTGTACTCACATTACTTTTTGTTTTAAAAGAAATTATGGTATTTGTTGCTAAATATATTATCTTATAAATATTATTAGAAATATTACCAACATATGTGATGGTTTTGTAATTTTTTAATCTTTAGTTTGTTAAGGAAATATTAGTTGTAATGCCACTTTTGCCTCTTTTTATTAAGAAATGTCTGTGGATATGGTGTACACACTAGATGTAAATTGAGTGAATAAAAACGACGAATACTCAGTGTGTATTAGTTTATTAATTTCCAGCTAAGCGCTTTCGGCTATTAAGCCATTATCAAAGCTGTCCTATGAAAAATTACAAAGTTTGTGAAATTTTGAAAAAACAATTTAAAAAATGTTGAACTTACGTCATTTAAAAAGTAGGTGTCAAAGCCATCAAGATGATTAAGAACAATGCTCAAAGTAGAATCATTGTTATGATTAAGTCATTGGAATAAAAACATTAAAATAACCCTATTGGAAGGGTGTAAAATTATAATTTACATGATGTAAATTCATTCAAAATTAAAAAACTGAATGAAAACAGATGACAAGTTTGACGTTAAAATTACGGTGGCTAATAAGCCAGCGCGCCGTAAAAACAAGTGTATGACAATACAACATATTTACACGACGAACACTGAATCAAAAGCATGATTGAAAAGATGAAAAAATTCATATAGTGAACTGAAAATTGTAGGGAACCCTGAATATTACATTTATTTTTAAATTTGAAAATGAAGTTAAAGATGTGAAAAAAGCAAAAGTTGAAAAACTCTATTCAAATTCAATTCCCAACATTCATCCAATTTAGATGAATAGCAAAATCCCCCTCATCCCTCAGCTGCATACTGAAACTGAATTAAGAGGTTGGATCCATTCCCCAGCCAGTCAGGAACAAGCGTAGTAACTTAAACGTGTGAAATGCTAGATAACATAAATCAAATACTTAGTTGTAAATGCATCCATGGAGGAGCTTATATAATCTATTGACTAAGGTGGAAGAAATACGCTGGCAAGGTGGACCCAACAACCGACGGGACCCTACTTTGAGCATTGTTCTTAATCAACTTGATGGCTTTGACACCTACTTTTTAAATGACGTAAGTTCAACCTTTTTTAAATTGTTTTTTCAAAATTTCACAAACTTTGTAATTTTTCATAGGACAGCTTTGATAATGGCTTAATAGCCGAAAGCGCTTAGCTGGAAATTAATAAACTAATACACACTGAGTATTCGTCGTTTTCATTCACTCAATCTTTTTATTAAGTATAGTATATTATATTTTATTATAAAGATTAAAAGTGCATATTTTTTTACGAGTAATATTTGCAGTTGCGAGGCGGAGCGCAGCGCAGCCGAGCGAATGTAAATATTGCAAGTAAAAATAGGCACTTTTAGTCCGTATGATATATACTGTTTTTTCTCCTACCAAGTCAAAATTAAAATAAATTTAGTTTTATTCAAAAATCGTTGATAATTTGGTAATAAATTTGAACACCTAGTAATTATAACAGCAATAGCAAGTCGGTAGTCATGGATATCTGGTATTGTTGGTAAATATTGATTGTCAAGTAGACGTCAGTAGACGTACTAATCATATATTTTTTGTAGTAGTTTTTACGCTGCTTTCAAAATGAATCTCGAACACGATGAAAATATACCTGCGGATATATTGGAAAGTGCCGTAGCAGTAGATCTAAATATTTTGCCACCCAAATCTCGCCAAGTTTATGAACTTGCATATCAGCGATTCATGGATTGGTGTAAAGAAAAAAATGTGCAAAACTATGCGGAGAGTGTTCTTATGGTGTATTTCTCAAATTTAACGAAGACCGTCAAGCCATCCACTCTTTGGTCACAGTATTCAATGTTGCGATCCACACTGGATATCAAAAACGGTGTGGATATTGGTAAATATTCAAAATTACGAGCATTGTTAAAAAGGCAAAGTGATGGATATATGTATACCTAAAAAGTCTAGGGTTTCTACAAAGGAGGAAGTGAATCGGTTCCTGGATATGGCACCTGATAATGTATATTTGATGATAAAGGTTGTTCTAGTAATTAGGAATTGGAGGTGCTATGCGTTGTGACGAACTAGTTCATTTGAAAATTGATGACATTGAAGATATGGACTCCATCCTGGTCGTAAAAATGTTGCAGACAAAAAACAAGAAACCTCGTTTGTTTACCATTATAGGCGATAATTATTTGAGTTTATGTCGAAAATATGTCAAATATACAGGAACGTCGTTTATTTTTGAAGTATGTTAATGGGAAGTGTCAAAGAATGGTTGTTGGTATTCACAAAATTAGTGCCGTGCCGCAAGAAATTGCAAAATTTTTGAACTTAGAAAATTGTAAGGAGTATACTGGACATTCGCTAAGAAGAACATCTGCTACACTTCTTATTGATGGTGGCGGTGACCTCACTTGTCTTAAAAGACATGGAGGTTGGAAATCGAGTACGGTAGCAGAAGGATATATTGAAGAATCACGTATCAACAAAGAGAATACTGCCAGAAAAATATTGCAACCTGACAAAGAAGGTACAAAATTACCTGTTCAGATATTTCCTCGAATGTTTCATCAACAGTTTCGGAAAATATTTTGAGTTGTTCTATCATCAATGAAAATCTTTTGAATTGTTCGAAAATTGTTAGTGATAATTTCAGTGGTGCTTTGAATTTTGGCAATAGTTGTTCCAATTGAACATTCAATATCACTATAAATAACAAATAAATACCTATATATAGTTGCTCAATTAGTTTGTTTTACTAAGTTTGTAAGAGACAATGTTTTTTTCTTCAAATTTCAATTAGAGAGCTCAAATGCAATTACTTTTAGTCCTAGGATTAAAAGTAGCGTTTTTAATCCTAGGATTAAAAGTGTTGCTAAGCAACGCGCAAATTTTTGTACAGTAAGGGAATTGATGGCATCTGCACCTGAAAATAGTACAAAAATGTCAACATTTTTTGATGGTTGGAGAAAAATTTATTTATTATATGTAATGGATAACCGTTGGATGCTGCTATTTGTTTCATTGTATTAATTTCTCTATCAAAATTATATTTGTTCATAGGATCTGAAAATGCTCTATGTATTATTGAATTATATGCTGCTAATTTATGTGACATGGGAAGATTGGCATTATATGGAATAGGCACAAAAATGTATGTTGGTTTTCTGTAAATTTTTAAATCACGAAAATTGATTGAGTTATTTTCTTCAACTTCTAAAGTAAATTTAATTTTTGGGTGTAAATTATTAATATGGTTCAAAAATACATCTAATTGTAGTTCACCCTATAAAACAAGCTAATATGTCATCTACATATCTATACCAAAATAAAATATTTTTTGAAATGTTACATTCAAAGATACATCAAATAAATTAAGTATATCTGATATTATTCCTGGATTAATATTTTTATCTTCTAGTAATTTTCTTACAAGTGTTAGCTTACCTTCCGTTTCAGCACTAAGGAAATACCTAATAACGACTTCGACATAAATGAAGGTAAAATCAGGTTCGAAGATTTGAAGATATATCTTCTAAAACAAAACTACCCACTGAGAGTTTGGATAAGTGAGAATGTAACTGCGATAACAAGTTAGTAACAACCTACTCAGTTCCTTTTTTTTCAGTTACTGAAATATTTCAATTTTAGGGAAGATCCAGTATGATGCTAGGAACAATAATATTCCCTACCAATGCTAAGAAGATTCATGAAATATTTGAAAATTATAAAAAATGTAGATAAGTATGTATATATCTGCACCACCGTTAGTACCAAATGCAGCTGCATGTTGTGTGTTCATTTGGAACAACCAATAATTTCAAATATTTTGAAGTACCTACTGAATAGATGGACTATGATAGAAAAACTGGTAAAAGAGAGCTCAATAAGAGTAAAAGCATTAAAACAGTGAAGAGTTGGAGACCCAAAATCGTTTGTGAACAAAACAACAAAGTGAAAAATTATTTATGAATCTGGTTTATCAAAGAAGACTGTTTTGTTTGAGTTCCTATTTGTATTTTTTTGTTATTGATTATTTTTTTAATATACCATACCTTCTGTTACATATGTTTTATTTTTTCAAATGCATGAAGCATTTGACTGCAGAATATTGAACGTTCGTTATCCATGAGTACATATGCCTTAAATTATGAATCAGAAAAGTGCTAGTCATTTTAACGATCTTTGACAGTTCGCGAATGATATGATACAATTTTATAAGTAATTATTCAATTCGAATGAAGTATTCATGTATAACTCCAATATTTTCAATCACCTGAGGTGAATGTAACGGCATTTTATTTAGTTTATAACTTACAATTACCTTGTTGGAAATAAATTTTTCTGCTTGTTTCATTGAATTATTTTTAATTATTTACTGAGTTATTTACCTAGGTAAAATATTCTCATTATTTAACTGGGTTAAAAACATGTTTATTGGTGGAAAATATTTTTTATCTACGCTTATATTCATATATTTTCTTTAATTATTTTTAAATACATTTCAATTACTTTGCAAATATTTAACTATCTTTTAATTACTTTAAATATAGTTAAATACTTTTCAATTCCTTCCAAGTATCTTAAATATATTTTAATTATTCTTAAGTATTCCGATTTCTTTTTAAATAGTTTAATTACTCTTCATTACTTTTTAATTACTTTCAAATATTTTGGTTACTTGCAAGTATCAAATGTTTTAAATATGGTGTATACTTTTATGAGAGTTGGTTGCCCCTGGATTTTTTACTTTCAATATTTTTGATTAAATTGGCAATTTGTAATTTTTCATAAAGAAAATTATTTGAATTATATTTTAAAGCTATTTCTAATTCTGTAGCTAATATTTGTTTAATATTATTGGTAAATTTTGGTGGTTTGCTGTACTTTAAACCTGTATTTAAAAATTCTATTTAACAATTTGTAAAATTAGTCTCTGAAAAGTGGTGCAACGTGTGTTGGTATGTAAGTTTGATGATGTTTAGAGTATTGAATTCGATGTTGTGTGTGTTGAAGTTTTTTTAGTTTTTCTTCTTGTCTCTTAAATTTTTTGTGCTCCATCGTGCTGACACTTTATCTGATTTTGTCATATAAACAGTGAAATCCTAGGGGAAGTAGTCGGAACGTGGGTTCAGAATTACAACTTTTATGTAGATGTCGTTGAGCACATTTTATAGCTTTTTGTGCTTGAGGTGTTTTATTATGGCATTTTATATTTACATAATTTGGTATTGCTTCTTTTTTAAGGCATTCTTGGTTAAACCAGATGTTTTGGTGGTGCTTTGCAACATTTTCCTAGTAACTTCTTGTATAGTCGGGTCAAGTCTTCTCTGGCAGATTTTTTAATGAAATTTACTATTTCCGCTCTAACTCTGTGGAATCTAATCATACTACTTTTTTAAATGAAACTAACTGTTTCTAAATAATTCCATAATATAAACTTTAATGTCCAGAATGCAATGCTGTCTATTTGGGTCAAACATATAGAAATTTTGGAATTAGATACAGTGAACATTTACGAACATACAGATTATAACCAGAGAAATCCCACTACGCAAAATCTAGTCGACACCAAACATTCTTTAACACCTAACACAGAACTAAAAGTACTACATATTTGTAATTAATTAGAAACAAGAACTGGATTTCCTTGAAAAGTTAGTAATTAGAAGACACTTAAAAGACCCACAATATGAAGTCGTCAATGAACAGATAAATATAGGGAGTTCTCCACTTTAAACTGTTTTCTTAAGTAATAATTGCAATTCTTGATTTTCTATATCATTGCACAGTTACACTGATCTTAAATGGGAAAACGATATCCAGGATATCTCCATAGGGCTAATAATATCTAAGCTTTAATATTTGTAATATCATATCTTCTTCTTTTTTCTATTCATATATATTAAGTCAATCACAAGGTAGCACTTCCACCCAAAAATAATTATTAAACATCAGGTAGGCATCACATGAAGTGTAACTTCTATCATTCTGACGATCATAGTAATATTGAAACAATTGTCAGTTTTTTAGAATTTTGACCTTTTTTTAATATATTGTGGAATTATTTAGAAACATTTAGTTTCATTTAAAAAGAAATATTTTTGTTTAGGACGTGACTTAAACGTCACTGATTAGATAATTATCATATTTTGTAACTAATGCAAAAAATCATAGAATGGGGCAGGTTGTCAAAAAACATTTTCTTCTATAAACCCGTCGTTTTTTGGGCCCCATATTGGGGTGAATACAGTGTATGTGTTCTTCCAAACTTAGTTTAAACAGTAGCTATATATTCAGAATTATCCAAAATACTGAAATGCTATCGAGTTTTTCCAATGATAATGATTTAATTATTACTGTTAACACGGATTTTGAGAGCCTTGAAGAAGTTTACATTATATCGATGGATTAATTACGTAGAAAAAACAAATCAATCATTCATGTAGAAGTCTGTTTTAATAGATAATTATTTGATATTCCATCCGGATATTACCAAAAACATGTGTTATGTGAACAGTTCCGAATTTCTAAAATAAAACACTGTTGATACTGATACCATTGTATAAAGATTCTTCATACAATGCTAATACATAATTCTCTTCACCAATATTTACATAATACAGTGAATAAACGCGATAGGTGAGTTATATTGTCATACTTTTTGTGCGTGAGTTTAATTATTATTCCCCACATTGCTCCAAACATAAAAGCAATGTAAATAAATAAACAAAAATATGAAAATAGCAAATTATGGTATTTACATTGAATCCTATTGCAGGAATTAGAAATCTTGGGAACAAATTAAAAAAATCGGTATATGTATAAATAATCAAATATTCATTTCCCACCTGTTAAAATGAAAATAAAAACAAACCTTGATATGAAATCTGTATTCCTGGAATATCCACTTGAAAACAAGAACAACAAATATTAGTTTGTTTGATGACACTAGCACAGGTTAGTCCGAAAAATGTTATAAACAACGACAGACACTTATTATTCACATTACAAAACAATAAATAAAATTTGGAGTCGAACTAAGGTTACAACCGTGTTAAGTTGAATAGTTTATCGCATGCAGCGTGTATTTATTAGAAAACGCTCGCGCACTGATGCTTCCTGCGACAATATCACCAAATAACTGTACAACAACACAGCTATACCAATACTAGTGAACTAAACCATTAAAGAGCAAAAGACGACCCGGACTCACTCGACTCATATCAGTTTTATGTTAATGTGCACATTTAGACCGTAAGTATGGATTGAAAACCTGCGGTCGAATGAATTCGATAAGCAAGTATACGGGGGGAATAAAATTCGTAGCGCTTAAATGGTTATAGAAAAAAATTTCAAAATCACTTTGATAGACGTATATGAACTAATAGACGACTATAATGTAAAAGAGGAGCTCTGCAAGAATAGGAAAAGGGCATTCACAAACAAAACAACTAAATAAAGTTAATATGAGTAGAAAGCTGTTTTATTGATATAGCATATGTCATAAGACTAAATCTTAATATTTGTACATTAGAGAATATTGTAATGTTTTTCTTATTTATTTAAACAGCAAACGGGTGGGATAAATTTTAAACACACGGTAGGTTCACTTACTTAATTTATTTATTCACTACACTATTCGATAATTATATACACAGTATATTCACTTAAACTAATATATATAAACTGTTCACTAATTTATATTTACTTATTTACTTATTTATCTCACGATGTCAAATTATCAACTAAACTAAACTTTTCTTGATCGGTCCCTTATATATTAATGCCTTTTTCACTAGATAATTCTAGATTACAAAAACAATTGGCTTTCTGGCATTTTCTAGATAAGTCTGGTCACAAAAACAATGTAGATAAGATAGTCACTATTCGTAAACAATTCTAGGAAACCCTGCGCGTCCGCCATAATTTTAACATTCATACCTGGCTTAGACAGAGTCGGATTTAGGGACTATACCAGTGTGCTGTTTCGTAACATTACTCCCTCCTTAAAGGGAAGTTCCTCCTGAAACTTTTGTGTAGCCGAGACTGGATGTTTGAATCGGCAACTGGCCCCATTTCTACACTTTCCGATCTTATAGAAATAGCAGGGCACCGTCTTCCTCGGATTCTGATAACGGGGGTTTTAGCTGCAAACTAATATCTGGACACCGGTATCTTGAAAGATAATCTTTACCATGTTCCTGATGATTCACCAATCCAACTGGTTACTCGCTATCTTAGACATAGCCAGTTTCTTCACGCTGGATTCCAACACATGGTCTCGGAGATTTCGAAGTGCTTCCCACACATCGCGGTAGGTAGATCGATCTTGAAATTCATTTTTAGTTACCACGTAAAAGGCGTACCGCGAATTATGTTTCAGTCTCAGTGTCTTGCCAGGGGCCAACCCTCGTGCGTTCTTGATACGGGTGGGGATGTTGTATGCCAGTGAATAATCTTCCGGAAGAGTGAACAAATCTTGTTGTTGTTCCGAAGTGACTCCATATCTAGCTTTCCCAGTACCTCCATACGCGCCCATAAATTCATCGAAGGTAGGATCAGACACATCTCGAATAAGGCTTACTCCTTCCTCTAGGTCATGGTCTCCTTCGAATGGCGCTAGTCGGTTTTGGTGAACTAGTTCTGGTTTTCCGTTGGGGATCTTGTTTATGCGATATATAACATCATTGACCCTTTTCTTGATTAAGTATGGACCTTCCCAGGATTTTTTGTAATTTTGGAGAAAATCCTTTTCTCCTCGTCGGGTTGTGTAACCATACTTTGTCCCCTTCTTTAAAACCGCCTTCTGTGGCCTGCGTGTCGTACCGACTTTTCATTCTGTCGCTGGCAACTTGAAGATTTGTTCGAACTAATTCATGAATATCGTCCAGCCTTCTTCTCAATTGGATCACGTAGTTTTCTCCTGCTAGATCTTCTCCAGGCCGACAGCCAAATTCCAGGTCACAAGGAAGCCTCATTTCACGTCCAAACAGGACTCATTGACGACAGATCGATAAGCCAATGCGAATAGGGAACGATACTGGTCCCAATCTCTCTGATGGCTGGAAACCACTTTGGACAGGTATTTTCCAATAGTCCTGTTCATTCTCTCGACCATTCCATCTGACTGTGGATGTAATGCTGTTGTCCTGGTCTTCTTCATTCCCAGCTTCTCGCAAATCTCCTGGAATTTCGAAATTTCTTCCTTGGTCACTGTGGACTTCCAATGGCACTCCATATCGGCTGATAAATTCTTTCACCAATACATCCGCGACAGTTGTGGCCTCTTGGTTCGGGATAGCGTAAATTTCCACCCATTTTGTGAAATAATCCATTACAACCAGTATGTATTTGCCAGCGGCGTGCAAACAATACAGGCAAAAAGGCATTGCCTACCCTAGCAAATTTTAAAATTAATTTATATTATACCATAATTTATTTTTACTACGTCCTTCATTAAATCTTATATCAGCTACTTATATACATTTATATAATTTATTAAGCAAACGTAAACATTTCTGTGGTTTCTCAAATCCAAAATAATGCAATCTTGCTTTTTCGCACACTTCATATTTCCCATGTAGGTGTCCCATAAGAGCGCGTATTAAGGTGGACATGTAGCGATTATATGGAAACAAACAGATATTTAAAGTCTGCACCTACGGTCCTCAACAGTGTGTATGTATACGTGTGGTTCTGTGCGCTGAAAAAGGATGGAGCGACTCGGCGATACTCGAGAATTATTTTGGAGATACACATATTTCGCTCAACTAGTAAGTGTCAATATTATCATCGAATATTAACAAGTCTTGTTAATATTCGATGATATTATTGACGGTATAGTATACCGGGTATACTAATAATTTTTAATAATTTGGCTTTAATCTAATAATTTTACCAAGTTAAATAGTGCTATAGTGGAGAGTTTAAAGATAAATTGAATTGTGAAAATGCAGTGCGAATGCGACGAAAGTGAAAATTGTGTACAATGGCTGATAATAATTCCGTTTAGCTCCAGAACATTTGCAAACAAACATGCCATTATTGCGACTGGTCGGCCAACCCCTGTACTGTATATTGTGCAAAAAAAGAAAAACTGTAACAGGTATTTTAGCAATAAATTTTACGATAACTTTAGTTGGCTTACAGGTTGGAAACATATAAATAAGATGTTTTGTTGGTCATGTCTATTATTTGTCGAAAAAAAGAATGTGTAAACTAATACCCGCTTCGCAGACTTAAATAATTTTACTAATGCTGCAAAAAAACATGACCAATGTGAAAATCATTTGAAATCTGCTCTTTCTTTATGCAACTTTGGACAAAATAGGATAGAACTGAACCTTTCTCGCTAATTTAGAGAGGAAATAGAGCGACATAATTCTAGGCTGGATAGAAATCGTAACCTAACGCGAAGACTTACTGATATAGCTTGCTTCTTGGGAAAGCAAGAACTATCATTTCGCGGACATATAGAAAACACTGAGTCATCCAACAGGCAACTTTATCGAGTGCGTACAACTTTTGGCTAGTTATGATGGGATGCTTGAAAATCATCTGAACGAATCAAATGAAAATGAAAGAAGATATTTTTTTTCTGGATTTTCCAATCGAATACAAAATGATTTGATATCTGCAATCGATTTTGTACTTAGAGCAAAAATACGGAAAGAGTTGCAGAAAACAGATTTCGTGGCGGTTATGATTCACGAGACACCAGATATAAGCGGTAAAGAGCAACTCTGTGTGATTTTTAGATATTCTACAGAATCGAATGAAATAGTTGATCGTTTTATGGGTTTTATCGACGTAAGTTCAAATCGAATTGCAGACATTTTAAGTGAATATGAATGTACTTCCAAACTAGTAGCTCAAACTTACGATGGAGCAGCTGTTTTATCATCTAATAAAAATGGGGTTCAACAAAAAGTTCGGCAAATTTGTCTTGACGCGTTATATGTATGGTGTAATGCTCATATTTTAAACTTAGTTCTGTCCAAGTCCTGTGAAAGAATCGCGGAAACCAAACACTTTTTTGGAACAATTAAAAATTTCGGCACATTTCTCCATACCAG
Organism: Galeruca laticollis; assembly: GCA_963921935.1. Classification (NCBI taxonomy): domain Eukaryota; kingdom Metazoa; phylum Arthropoda; class Insecta; order Coleoptera; family Chrysomelidae; genus Galeruca; species Galeruca laticollis. Next base: position 86,337,705 of record OY998183.1, read on the forward strand.
TACGAAACTTTCTGAATTCTATAACCGATTATGCACTAAAAAGTTACCACGTGTAGTTCAGACTCAATGGGCCTACAACTCCAGAACGGTAAATGTAATTTTTAGTGAACTTTATAATTTAAAAACCATGTTTATTGACACGCTTGAGAACCAAGCAAATTGGGATGGAGAAACTCTTTCGACAGCTAGAATGTATTTATTTACATTGGAAGATTTTAAATTTAATTATTTTTTGAACATTTTCAATTAAATATTTGGCCAGACGGATGTACTATATAATATAATACAGTCAAAACTCTCCGATATTGGTTATTTTGTTAAAAAAATTGAAAATTTCAAAGCGTTTTTGGAAATTCGAGGAAATTTATGCAAAAAGACTAAGAGTTTATGGCGAACCTCAAAGAAAACGAAATATAACTGACATAACGACGCATTACAGAAGAATTTTTAGAGAAATAGTAGATAACATTAAAAATGAAATTAGTGATCGGTACAGGCAAATTAGACAACTAAATTTCTTTCGCGTTCTTGATCCAGACTGATTTGAAATGTTTACAAGTAAATTTCCAGAAGAAATATTTAATGAATTAAAAATAAGATATGAAACAAAGTTTGATTTTGACAGATTGAAAAATGAGCTACATTGTTTGTTAGTATTTTAAATGAAACTCAACGTTTCTAGCTAATTCCACAATATAATGAAAAATGTTAAAAATTCTAATATTATTATTAGCTAATAATATCTAAGCTTCAATATTTGTAATATCACATCTTCTTCTTTTTTCTATTAACATATATTAAGTCAATCACACTTCTTGGTCTAGTCAAAAATAACTACTAAACATCAGGTAGGCACCAAATGAAATGTAACTTCTGTCATTCTGACGATGATATTCAGTTATCGAAACAATTGTCAATGTTTTAGAATTTTCAACATTTTTCATTATATTGTGGAATTAGCTAGAAACGTTGAGTTTCATTTAAAACACTAATATGAGTAGATTCCACGAAGTAAGGGTGAGACAGTTAATTTCATTTACATTGTTTGTATTCATCACCAGAATTCAAAGGCATGAATACAATTTTGTCATGAAAAAAAAATGTGTGAAGTGTTTCCTCAAATAATTAAGTTAGCAAAATTACATGTGACAATACTCGCTAGTTCAGCATCTGCAGAGCGTTCATTCTCTGTACAAAACGCATTCACACACATACCTACGCAATACCCAAGGGCAAGAGCGACTTAGCAGTTTGTCAACAATTTTCCTGGAGAAAAAACTATTGCTAGATTTAAAACGTAACCTCACGTTTTATGATGATGTGATAAATGCATTTTTGATTAAACACCGTCGTATTGAACTCATTTATAAAAAATAGATAATAGATATTGTTGTTACATTTGTTGTGTTTAATTTTTTTAATAAAATTGTGAACGCACTTCCAAAACTTTTTGCCAGCGGCACACTTTTATTTGTTTCGTACCAACTGCCTACCCTACTCCTGATGCCACTGCATGCCGCTGGTATTTGCCACCATTTTCGGTCGTCGGAAATGGTCTAGCGATATCTAAAGCAATCCTTTCGAAAGGACTTACAACATTGTACTGTTTCACGGGTGCCATTCTCTTGCGATGTGGTCCATTACTCGTAGCACAAGTCGTACATTTCTTACACCAGTCCTTCACATCATCCAATAAAACCTATCATGGATTCGCTGCAGGGTTTTCTTCACTCCCAGATGACCTCCCGATTGACTGTGTGTAACTTCTTTAGTACTTCAGCTTCTCTTGTTCTTGGGATAACTAGCTGTCTCCTCATCTCGGAACCATCATCGTTTTCGAGTACTCTTTTCAGCAGCCCTTTTTCCAGGACAAGTGAGTCCCACTGAACCCAATACGCCCTGAGTTTTGGTGAAAATCTTGACACTTCTTGCCATGTAGGTCGCCGGTTTCTTCCTTCCATTGCCGAATCATCATCAGGTGACGATCATTCTCCTGATCTTCTCTGATCCTGGTGGGTGACCATTCCTCGTTGACTACTGTAATTCTTGAAACTGCAACTTCCTTAGATTTCGACTTGTTGCATTGTGAATAGTCTACAGGGCATGACCGTCTAGGCAAAGAGTTGGCTTTTACGGTGATTCACATCAGTTGCATGTTCACCCCTGTCTGATTTCTCCTGTGACTGGAGTTCTTGGGTTACAGGAGTCTTGGGGAGCTTAGACGGACTGCGGCCGTGCTCTAGCTCGCCACACTTCCGGCATTTGATCTTCTTCGGCTTCTTGTTGGCCATACCTTTCAACAAGTTGACAGTCTGGTCAAGTTTGTCAGCGTCATCTTCTTCCTGCATGGTCCTACTTTTGTTGTAGCGCGAGCTCTTCGTGGCTACTCTGCATTTAAGAGGTCCTTGGTTTGCAGGAGTCGTAGGACGCTTACACGAACTGCATGCATGCTCTAGCTCGCCACAATTACAGCACCTGATTTTCTTCGGCTTCTTGTCTACCATACCTTTCAACAAGTTGACGATCTGGTCAAGTCTGTTATCGTCCTCTTCTTCCTGTATGGTCCTACCTTTGTTGCATCCGGAAGCCATCGGGGCTGCTTCATATTCAAGAGCAGCAGTCAATGCGTCGACTAATGTTTTAGGATGGGCTAATCGAAGCGTCTTTCTCCATATCGTGGTCACAACCACTTCTGCGCTAGAAATGAAATGAGGATCAACAACACGTACTTCCCACATAGAAACCAACACAAATACACTTTCAATAACAATCGAGGCCAGCGATCGATGATAGACTTCATACTCACAAATCGAGTAATAACACCCGCACAAGTACTCGACGTCAGAGCCCTAACATCCGCTAACCTGGGGACCGATCACAACCTTGTTCTTGGCAAGATACTACCAAGACGTCCACAACAAAAGAGAAAACCCCCACAGTTCATCGAAAAGTGCAATTTGGAGTCCCTAACAATGGAGAGCACAAAACTCCTCTACAAGAGCAGGATTACTAACAAATTAAAAGAGATAGATTTGAAACCAGAATGGGGAGTAGAAGAGAGCTGGCAAAGTATTGCAAAATGCATCAAAGAAGCAGCGGAGGAAGCGATTGGAAAGCGTAAAATTAATGTAAATGCGACAAACCACACCAAACCGTGGTTTTGTTAAGAGGTAAAAGAACTCTCTGAATCAAAAAGGAAATGTTACTTAACATACAAAAGTGCACCGTCGGAAGAAACTCACGCAGAATATGTCCAAGTAAGAAACAGAGTGAACGCAATAATAAGATTAATAAAAAAAGAACATTGGGCCAATTTTACTAGCGACCTGTATGGCACCCAAAGGTAAGTGTGGAAAATGTTTCGGAACAGAAAAAAACAAGTTAACGAGTTTGTGCAGACCAAAGGAGTATCAATAGAGACATGGCAACAGCATTATAAAGAGCTTTACGATGCTGAGGAAATTTCGAATATAAACAAATACGAAACAGATATAAGTGGTACGATCACTGATGAAGAGGTGGAAGCAAAACTCAAAAAATTGAAAAACAAAAAATCACCCGGACCGGACGGCATCTCCAACGAGCTTTTAAAATATGGAGGCCCCGAACTTGCAGGGAAACTATCGCAACTATTTAACAAAATCTTAAACAAAACGGAAACGCCAGACGAATGGCATAACAGCATCACCATACCTGTATTCAAGAAAGGACTAAAAACCTGCCCAGAAAACTATAGAGGAATAACTCTCTTAAATACGGTAATGAAACTTTTCACGAGTATTCTCAAGGACAAACTGGAGACACAAATTAAGAACGCTGAAGAGCAACAGGGCTTCACAAAAGGACGGTCAATAACAGACGCCGTGTTCATAATAAAGCAAATAAAAGAAAATGCTACAGAGTATAATATGCCAGCGTATATCTGCTTCCATGACCTAACAAAGGCGTTTGATAGGGTCCGATTGGTGGACATTTTACATATATTAATGGAAAATAAGGCACCAGCAAACATAACGAAGATAATTCATAACCTACATAACAATAACGTAACAAAGGTCAAGGTAGGAGATCAATTCACTGAAAATATCCCAACACCGGGAGGAATTAGACAGGGTGACAGTCTAAATCCATTTTTGTTTAATCTCCTCATGGATAAAATTATAAACAAAGTAGCATGTCTCAACCTCGGATACAGATTGGTATGGTGTGCTACGCTGATGATGCAGCAATCATCGCCGAATCAGAAAACGACCTACAGAGACAGCTCTTCCAGTTCTTTCTGGTAAACCGCCAACTCAATATGAACATTTCTATCAGCAAAACCAAATGTATAACAATCGCGAAGGATCCGCTCAGATGTAAGCTGGTGGTGGAGGACAATCCCATAGAACAGGTGATGCAATTCAGATATCTGGGCATATATATCAAGTACCCATGACCCGTTAAATACCTAAAAAGCCAGATTAACAAAGCATCCGCACTATCAGGATGCCTACGAGATATAGTCTGGTCCAATCCGTACATGCGCAAGGATAGCAAAATTAGAATCTACAAGACTGGTATCAGACCCATCATGACGTACGGCACGGAAGTCCGCGAGGACACCAACAAGACGAAACAAATGCTAAGGGTGGCCGAGATGAAAACACTGAGAACAATAGTGGGGAAAACAAGAAGAGACAGAGTAAGAAACACAGATGTCAGAGAGCAGTGCGGGATACAGGATATTGTGAGATAGGGAAGACACCGTAAGAGGCAGTGGTACAACCATGTAAGACGGATGAACGAGAACAGACTTCCGAGAATAGTCCGAGAAAACAACCCGCCCGGCTCAAGACCTCCCGGGAGACCACCTAAAAGAGGAAAGATAGCTGGCAATCCACCTCCCAGGAAAAGATGCAGAGGCAACTTCAGAAGTAACAGATCGACAGATCTCCAAGAAGTAGAAGAAGAAGAAGATAACGGTCCGTCTTGGAAAAGACATATCGACCAATTAAGATTAATAGGGGAAAATACACCCTATAATATTCCAGATTCATTTACACAACTGGAACCGCCTATTATGCCTAGTCTTGTGGATAATAGTTTAACCTCAGATTTAAATCAAACTGAGAACATACAATTACCTGATGAGTATGATAAAAATACTCAAAACAAATCTACGTCATCTGGCCCACCGACAACTACTGACAAGCCAAGTACCTGTCACGAGTCTACAGAGTTCCTCCTATACTCAGGTGTAACCTTGCGTCGTTCAAGACGAAATATTAAACCCCCGAGCAAATTAAATTTATAATGATTAGAATTCTTCATAAGGAGGGGAAGAAGTGTCATGTTTTTTGTTTAGGATCATAATCCAACCGGGGGAAGTTGGCAACGATAACTGACAAGTGTCAATTGTCCACTTTCGAAAAGCGTTAAAATAATGTTGTTAACAGTTTATGAAATAGATGAATAGTAATCTTAAATCATCCTTCATTTTACACATTCAAACACAACAGTCTCAATGAAAAACAATTAACTAATGAAATTCAAGATATAACAGTTGACAATGCTTCGGCAAACATTACTTTTATCAAATAATGTGAGACCCTTATATCACAATTTAATGTAGAAGACTGTCACTTTAGGTGTTTTGGGAATATATTAAACCCAGCTATGCAAGTATTGTTTAGGACTTTAAAATGAGAGAGTGCGACTATAGTAGCAAAAATGACGTAGAACATCAAATTGAATAGATTGACGACAAAAGTATTAGTCGACTGGAGCAATATTTAATTTTTTAGAGTACATTGGAATTAACTAGAAACCGTGAGTTTCATTTGAAACACTAATACATTGTAGATGTTCAAAAACATGAGACAATAATTCTACAGAAACTTTAGGAATCCTGTTTAACCAAACGAAAAATGTAGGTCAATTACCCAATCACCAATAATTTCTCTCCAAACTGAGCTGGATGTGTGGGTTATTAAAATATAATAATAATAATTTATGTCAATGTGTCTATTTACCAAACAATTTCTGTGAATGATGCCTTAACTAATAATAAACATTGTTGAAATGGACTTCAGTATCTGATTTTATTTGAGCCAAGTGTAGATTTCAATAATTCTTTCAACCAAAATTATTAATTTATGTAACCATAGGTGATAATATTAATGTTGTTTTAAATAATTAGTAAAAACGATTTCAAATATCTCAGTTCCAACTTATTTCCCTAACACTATTAACATAGTGTTTCTTAAAGAAAACGGGTAATGGATTTTCCTTGTGCAAAACACTTTTTGCTCCCTCATAAGCCACATTTCCGGTTCAAACAAACTTTTGTTTCAAAACTAGCAAATGGTCTTGCATATACATATCACCTGTTGAGAAATGTTGAGGATAATACCTTGATGCTAAAAACTATTTCCACTGAAGTTTTCACGTATACATCATATCGTCAAAATCGTATTGAAAATATTTTCAAAAAAGGTTCACGTTGAGTAAAAATCATGAACGAAATTTTCGCCAATTGCGTTAGTTATTAGAGTCAATGGATGGTATTTTTTTAAATCGATATCGATTCTCACCAGATTTTTTTATTGTCGAAATAAACTTTTCAATAAGAATTTCAAGTCTGACAAAAACAGGTTTCGTTTACTCGACCTATGGTATTTTTAGTGTTTTAGCATTCAACCTTCAAGATGAAAAAGAACATTACATTGTAGATACCTACGTGTTTATTCACCACTTTTACTTTACTTAATATGTTTGGATACACAATTGTATTAAAATATAATTGTCCAGGAAAATCAGACCCAAAATGATCATTTTGCGTCATTTTCGAGGGAACGGCTGATACTTGGTAAAAACTAAGTAAAAATGGTGTACAACAAAACTTAAATTATGCGACCTCTCAAATCGGACCGGAACATTGTTTATGATTCGATTAACACTAATTTTTCATGCTTTCTGTAGATTTTTCAGGTATATCTTTTTTCTCGTTCATAGTACAGACAAAAAGTTAAATACTTTTTTTTTCTTCTCTTAAAGACCTACAATTCTAGACCTTACACGTAAAAAAAATTGATTGGGTCAAAAGTTATTGGCACATAAACAACTGATACCGTTCTTGTTAATAAATAAAAATATAATGAGCATTTTTTACACTAACACTTCCACATCACGCTTATCTATTCTCACTCATTAAAAAATTATACAAAAGATGGAGTCTTTAAGTTCAATAGTTTATGAATTATGGCCTTATAAACAAATTAACTAAAAAATGGCTTGCAGAGTTCTGTAAGCTATGCGACCTCGCGTCAATTTTTTCACTGTTAGATTTCATAATAAGACATCGATACCGACCATTGTTTTTTAAAAAAATATATTTTTGCAACGCAAATTTTTTTTCATATTTGGCTTAGTTGCATAATTAATTTGACACTATATCCGCCATTTTTTGTCGAGAATTAGGTACGCACATAGGAGGGGCATGGAAAGAGCTTTAATTGAAAAAAAAATACGTTAAGAAGTATTGACAAACGACTGAGTTACGGACAATCGAAGTCGGAGGCCTGTCAGTCAACAATTTATGCAAGTATCGAAAAACAAAAAATATCCCTAAAATTGTTAGTCAATGTACTTTTATTGTACGAAATAGCGAGACATCGCGTAAATTGCAGCCCAATCAAAAAAAATTTCGAAAGTCAGCAGGGGGCGAATATTTCGGCTGGCTACTGCGTGGCAGCGGAGTGGGGGAACGCCTAGCTTTTCATTCTATCATCGTCCGTATTTTGTGTTGGCAGTCGTACGGTGAACCCCAGAGAGTGTAGTCGAGCTTTGTTTTTCGATACTCGCATAAATTGTTGACTGACAGGCCTCCGACTTCGATTGTCCGTTACTCAGTCGTTTGTCAATAAATCCCAACGTATTTTTTTTAAATTTAAGCTCTTTCCATGCCTCTCCTATGTGCGTACTTAATTCTCGACAAAAATCGGCGGATATAGTGTCAAATTAATTATGCAACTAAGCCAAATATGAAAAAAAATTCGCGTTGTTGCAAAAATGTATTTTTTTAAAAAACAATGATGGGTATCGATGTCCTATTATGAAATCTAACAGTGAAAAAATTGGCGCGAGGTCGCATAGCTTACAGAACTCTGCAAGTCAATTTTTAGTTAATTTGTTTATAAGGCGCCATAATTCATAAACTATTGAACTTACAGACTCCATCTTTTTATATTTATATTTTTATTTATTAACAATAACGTTTTCAGTTGTTTATTTGTCAATAAATTTTGACCCAATCAATTTTTTTACGTGTAAGGTCTAGAATTGTAGGTCTTTAAAAGAAGAAAAAAAAGTATTTAACTTTTTGTCTGTACTATGCAGGATAAAACAGATATACCTGAAAAATCTACAAAAGGCATGAAAAATGAGTGTAAATCGAATCATAAACAATGTTCCGGTCCGATTTGAGAGGTCGCATAAGTTAAGTTTTGTTGTACACCGTTTTTACTAACTTTTTACCAAGTATCAGCCGTTACCTCGAAAATGACGCTTACATACCCAGATTTCCTGGACTATAAATTAAATTTAAAAGGACGTAAAATGAGGCAGTCAACAAAAAATTTATAAGATATAAATGACAAATAAAAAAGATATGATTGAAATTGTCTACACTGTAAAAACAATGGTCGAGAAGAGAATGTTTTACATAATGTTTAAAAAGTTCTTCAATTTTGTTTACTGCAAATAATCCTTGTCCTTGATGAAGTACTTCACAAATAAATCACACATTTGAATATCGAGTTTGTTCAGTTTAGAATCTTTGATTCTGGAAAATGGAACCATACTTTTCTCACTACCTCTCATAGAATATGCATGGATATCAGAATGTGCTAGTGAAAATATTTGCGCAGTAACTTTTGAGCGTCGATTTGAGCATTCCAGTTCAAATTTTGGTTAAGTATAAGGCTCCTTAGCTTGTCTAAAATAAACAAAATTTTTCGCGATTTTTGATCATGCAGTTTTTTAGCAGTAAACTAGTCCCTCTCGAATAAGATGCCTGTCCATATGACTCATGAGAGTTGTGTCATTAGTGAACAGAACAAAACTGTTTCTCAGAGGAGCAGGAATATCATTAATTTACAAAAGATGCAAAAGCATGCTCAGAATCGAGCCTTGCGGTACTTTAGAGTCACAGGAAAGTTTATCCGAGTGTCAATTGTTGAGAACAACATACTGCGACCTAACCTCTAGATATGAAGTACAGACTCAGACCAACCTAATGCTGTGGTGTTCCATCTTAGAACACAACGCCCTAGTAAGATCGCAGAGAGTAGTACCCCGTACTAAGATGTTCATCAGCAATTTGGATTGGATTGTGCGTCGATGGTCGATATATGTTTATCAAATTGGCTAGAAAACGTATTAGATTTCAAGATAATTTCTTGTTGAATATAATTTCAGAAAGCTTATCATTGGTATTATAGTGGTTAGTCTAAATCTGTCTTTGCAATGTACATCACCTGTTTTTTGAATTGTCATAACTGTCAATCTTTGAGTAATTACCCTTAATCGATGCTTTTACTAGGCTATATGATGGTACTTACATCGTTTTTGATTATTGCAAATACATAAAATGAATGTCGATATTCAGGTAATTTTTCGACATAATCTTTGGAAGTTAATGAATCTGTTGAAGTCAATGAATAATAAATCCAACTACTGGTGGAATAAGTGAACATTTGTTGTGAAAGTTTGGTATGGTATATTTTTATGATGAATATTGGAGAAAAAACCAAATAGCGTAAAATTTTACTAACCAATATGTTCGTATAGGTGCCAGTCGCTTCTTCATCTACGGGTTCGCTTCCAACTTATTTTTTCCAACGGAAAACAATTTTGGAAAAGAGCGTAAAACGTTATATATTGTTGGGAAATACTTTCGCCAAAGAATCGCCAATTCAAAAGTATTTCCACAATATGAAAAAAAATTGAGGTTACTATAAAAATGTTATGGGTCTGTCTGTTTTTAAGAAGCTATGAGGTCAACTTTTAGAATCCTGAAACATATTACTGGAAATTACTATATAAGTTACTGAATCGAGAGTAATGATATAAAAAAACATTCTTACGATCGGAAATTCGGAGTTTTGCGAATAACAAAATACAAATGTTTGGGAGCGCATTTAAGGAAATTAAACAGATTCATAATGTAATAAATACAGTTCCACAACACCTACACTCAATAAACACAAAGGATCTTGCAACATACACAGAAATTTAAAACACAATACAAACATTAAAAAACAAAACAGCTCCTGGTTTAGATGGAATTCACAATATATTATTAAAGAATCTACCGAAAAAAGCTATTGTTCAGTTAACATACATAACAAATTTCATTATTAAAACTGGATATTATACTGATATGCTCAAGATTTCCAACATCATACCGATCACCAAAGGTAACAAACAACCTAGTTATGTGGATAACTATAGACCAATTTCCCTCTTAAACAATATCGCAAAGGTGATAGACAGAATGATATTAAAAAGATTACAATCCTTTGTAAATAAAAATCATATCATTCCACCCGAGCAATACGGATTCAGAAGCGGGCATCGTACTGTGGCTCAAATTATTCGGGTCATAAATTATATCTGGGAAGGATTTCAAGAAAAACAGAAATCGATCATGGTCCAAAAAGCTTTTGATTTTAATTCCGTATGACTCGAGGGCCTGATCTATAAACTAATTAAATTAAAAGTGCCAGATTACCTAATAAAAATTATAAATTCTTACTTGTCAAACAGGAAATTGTATTCAAAAATTTACGATCACGTGGCAGGTCCATATAAAATACAAGCTGGAGTACCACAAGGCTCTGTTCTATCACATTTGTTATACCCCCTATTTGTCCACAATCTCCCAACATCCCCAAAATTATTAACTGCATTGTACGCTGACGATACTTGTTTTGTAGAAACAGCAAATAATCTAGAACAAGCACTTAATACTGTATAAACATACCAAAATCACACCTTATTTCAATGAACACAAACTAACTATCAACGCTTCCAAAACAGAGTATTTATGACTCAGGAGAATTGCTAGAAAGGCCGACCCATTACAATCTCAGCTTCGCGTGAATGGGCATTACCTTGCCCCAAACATTACCTTAAAGTATTTAGGGTACACAATGCAAGGTAATACTACTGCAGACGCGCACATCTCGCAACAAATACAAAAAGCTAAGGTTGCGATGTGTCGACTATATCCACTCATATGTAATAGTATATTACACACTGAGGTCGGAAGTGATTCATACCTGTCGTGAGATCAGTTAGTTAACCGAGTCGCAAAGCGTCGAGGTTAGCTATGATCTCGAGACAGGAATGAATCACTTCCCACCTCGGTGTGTAATATACTATTATTTACAACCATATATGTAATGCTGTCATTACTAACGTCATTGAAGGTTGGGAAGTGTCAAATTACACACCTCTACTTCTCGCCCTCACTTCCCGCCCTCACTTCCCGCCCTCACTTACCGCCCTCACTTCCCACCCTCATTTAGTTCATTGTTGTTTTTTATTGTTTGCCATTAAATAGGTATTATGAAATTTGTAAAAAAATATGTTATTTTTTTAAATATAAAAAATATTTATCTAGAATACATGGAATGAGGGCGGGAAATGAGGGCGGGAAATGAGGGCGGTAAGTGAGAGCGGGAAGTGAGGGCGGGAAGTAGAGGTGTGTAAAGTGACACTTCCCAACCTTCGATGACATATGCTGCACCAATATACTACACGGGCACCAACCATAACTTCAACTCCCTGCAGGTGATACAGAATAAGTGTCTCAGAATGGCATTAAATCACAATACGGTTTACCCCAAATTATCTAAAACCTCTTGGTTACATGACAAGGCGAATATACCCACTATCATAGACTTTATCAACAAAGTCTCCGATCATTTTTATAACTACTATCGCCACAAGATCTTCGGACTAAACTCAAAGCCGCAAATCGCGCAGAAGGCATCCGAGATAGTGGGTGTAAGCTTCTGCATGGATCGTTAATTACATAAACTGATTATAGTTTTCCGAACCAAATTATTTTCATAGGGAGTAAAAACCCGCAGTAATCACACTGCGATGCTTGTGCTCCACAAAATTCATAAATTATATAACACCAAATCAACGTCTGCCAAGTTGCTTTCTCGAAATCTACTACCCCATATCAATTCGAAACCCAGTTTTTCAGCTGTTTTTGTGGGAAAACCCAAGTCGAAAGATCATAGGAGTCAAATTTTTATATTAGGGACAAAGTTACACATCCTGAGATAACACGCGGATAATGCTAGATGCAAGGAGCCGTGAGAACCAAGCGGAAAGAAGAAATGATTAAGAAATAGCCAGACGATCGGCATTTTATATATAACTGTTTTAAATGAAACGTACTGTTTCTAGATAATTCCACAATATATTGAAAACATGTTAAAAATTCTAAGAATATTGACAATTGTTTCGATGTTAAATATTACGATTTATTTTTTAATCAATTGTTAATTGTAATCAAAAACTGAATAAAGACGTTTTTAGTCAATCAATCAGTGTTATTTCTATTAGGCGTGTTATATTGACTTGGGAAGGACACGGTATACCGTGTAAGTATATGCCCCAAAAAAAGTTTCATAGAATTGTATATGTTTTTTCTGATTTGAATAATTAATGCTGCTGCCCATATTTCAACAAATCTCCTAGCTTTTCTCACAAAAATTCTTGCCTAGAAATATGTAATGAATATACCTAGAGTACTACAGTTTTATACACTTTGAAATATAACCACATTTCTACTTGATCACGTACATTTTTTCGAAATTTTTCTGTTGTCTTATGCAGTCTCCAAATATTTAGTCTTAAATCTACTACGAGATTGACTAAAGGAAACGATTTTATTCCATAAAATGTCCAATCTACCAACTTCTCAATCGCCTGACAAGGCTATTTAGCTATTTTAATAATGACAGGAGAGAAGCAAGGGGGGAGATTAAATAAATGTTCAAGCAAAATTTCAGGCTATCATTTATACCATGAGAGATTGGATTTGTTAGGGGTTGATTGGAATGCGAGAGTGAAGTTATTTGCATAGATTAAAGGTCTCTTCGTAATTGAGGTTGAAAATCTTAAGTTTGTTAAGAGTGGGTGTGTTTGTGATATTCTGTAGGCTTTCGGTAGGGGAGGTTCTAAATGCGCCTTGTTTTTGGATTGAATCTAGAAGTTCTCCATAGAAGAGTCATGATGTGTACTTATGACTAGGAAATGAATTTTATGGGCAGTTTTTTAGTAATTCTGAACAAAATTATCTATTAATCTAATTGGGTATCACATCAGATACTTAAACTACAAAAAAAAAATTGTGGCATATTTTTAACAAGTTTACAGTTATTAGGCCCAGCGTATATTATAATTTCGATATAAACTTTCAAGTACTAGCTTCCTGACCAATTCTATGTGGTTAGTGATTGTGAAATATAAATTTAATGTTGGAAATGTCAAATATTATTAAAATATTCATAATGAGTAATCATCGAATAGAAACTTGCTTATATATGTAAATATTTTAACAAGAACATCATCAACCTTATTCAAACATTTTAATGATTCTTGTGGCATTTACCATCGTGTAAAAATTAATAATTTTATTAGGTAGGGGAACCTGGCCTAAAATGATATACCACTTTATTTTTCGTTTGTAACATATTTATTTTTTTACATATTAACTTGCAAAAATATGGAATGATTAGTGTATTGTACAATCAAAGAACTTATTCCTAAGAAAAACAAAGAATGATTAATTTTAAGACTGAAAAAAATTTAACAAACATATAGCAACTGCGTCATTTGGGTAGAATGACATATACCCATTTGGGTGGAATAGCACATAATAATTCAGTACAGTTCGCAAATATATTGTTTGCGATTTTTTAACCCCAGTCCAACTGAAGCACTTTTGGCACCGAATCCAGAGTTCCTTTGACCTCGACTCGGAATATAAACTATTGCAGTATAAACATGGGGGATCATCGTCGGTATCATCTACTGGAAATGCTTCACTTTCCGTTTCGGTTAGCTGTAGAGCAAATAAATAGGTTCATTTTTACACGTTTTTCTTCTTCGAATGCCGTCCCCATTTAACGGAGGTTGGCGACCACTCTCTTAAAAGCATCTCTGTCCGTAGCAATATGAAAAAGATCCTCAACGCCCATGTCTGTCCATTCTCGGATATTCCTCAGCCATGATTTCTTCTTTCTCCCAATTCCCTTCTTTCCTTCAACTCTGCCCTGCATAATCACTTGTAACAGAGAGTATTTATCATGTCGTAATACGTGACCGAGATATGCTGTCTTACGTATTTTTATTATTTTTAGTAGTTTTCGTTCACGACCAATTCTATGTAGTATTTCCTCGTTAGTAATTCGGGCTGTCCATGGTACTTTCAGCATACGTCTGTAAATCCACATTTCGAAGGCTTCGATTCTTTTAGTTATTTGTGCCTTTAACGTCCATGTTTCTACACCATATAATAGCTGGGACCAAACATAGCACTCCATAAATCTCAAACGGAGTATTAAATTCAAATTTTTATTGCAAAAAATGGATTTAAATTTTAGAAATGCCGATCTTGCCATTTCAATCCTTACACGGATTTCCTGGTCCTGATTTAGGTCTGAGTTAATGAAAGCACCCAAGTATTTAAACTTTTCTACCCTTTCTATTGCTTGATCGTTTATTATTAATTGATCATTATGTGCGGGTGTTTTAGAGATTATCATGAGTTTTGTTTTTTTTGTGTTAATATATATTCCCATTTGCTGACATTCCATATTAACAGCATTTACAAGTATCTGCAGGTCCTCCAGACTCTCTGCCAAGATCACCGTGTCGTCAGCGTATCTTATCGTGCTTATTACTTCGCCGCCGATTTTAACCCCTTCGCTTCTTTCCCATAAAGCTTTCTCAAAGATAACCTGAGAGTACACGTTAAACAATGTTGGTGAGAGAATACATCCCTGTCTAACACCTCGTGCAATCGAAATATCATTAGTTTCTGTATTATTGATTCTCACTGTAGCTGACTGATTCCAGTACAGGCTCTTTATTATTTCGATGTCTTTTTTGTCTAAATTGATGTTTTTAAGTTCTTCTATTAGTTTTGTGTGTTGTACTCGGTCAAAGGCCTTTTGGAAATCTATAAAGCATGCGTATACGGTTTTGTTGTATTCTCTGCACTTCTGTAAAAGGACTGTTAAGGCAAACGTTTTTCTGCACGCCAAAATTCTACAGTCTGCTTCTTTATGACTTAGGTTTTTATCTCCTCAATAATGGGAGTGCTCGTAAGAACTGTGGATCCCTCAGCTTTCTTTTTCTTAGACATTTGTTGCACACCTATAGTAGATGCCAGAGGAGACATTTCTTGAGGCGGAATAAGAGGACGATTTGTAATTGCTGTCGATGACATAGTGATTTGTTCGGCGGAAACTTGAGCATGATTGTTATTATCTTCTGGCTCAACTACAGCTTGGAGTGTGTTCTGGTGGTATGTTTTTAACTGCTGCATAATTAAATAAATAATCAGGAAATATGTCTGGATTGATAGGCCATATTCCACTGTTTAAAAATCCCCTAGTAGCATTGTTATTTGTTGCTGCCTTCCCAACTTGATATTGAGAAACAGCTTAGCCCAGATGGCCCTTTAACCATTTTGTCACTTCCTGGTTATAGTAAGTTTTCATTGGACCAAAGAAGCAAATGCGAGAAGCATAACATCACAGTCCCATACTGTTTGGCAAAAGTTAAAACTTCGACGTTTTTGTGACTTGCATGCCCGTTAAGTAGGAGGAGAACTTTATTTTCTACAGAGAAATGATCGTACTCTTTAAAATGTTGGATCCACTTCAAAAACACCTCGCCAGTCATCCATCCTGTTTTCTGTACTATTCCGAGGGTGCTTCATCTGTTAACTACCGTTTCCAGTTTTTCCTAGGAAATATGAGTATGGGAGGCAACTATTGTTAAGTCTTGCCCTCTTTCTGTACTAGTGATTAGTCCGACTTGTTTACGGTAGCCACGGGGTTTATTGAAGTATTGTGCCCTTGCAGCTGAGGTAGCTTCAGGTTTCCTGAGTGATATATCTGGATTCCTAAACCTAAATCCTCGCAACCAATTCAAGCCAGCCATTTTAGTAGTTCGGTTAAAACGATTTATTATTCCATTCCGTTCCGCTAACTGGTATGCCAGGGAACGAACATCATTACAAGTTAAACCAAACAGACTGGACTCCAATAATTTTATATGCTACACAAGCTCTCTTTCTAGTTTAGGGAAACTCTTCTTCTCAATGTAGCTTGAGGAACATTAAAAGTTTTTGACGCCTTCTGCCATCCCATTTCACCATTTTGCACAGCTTCAATGGATCCCTGCATTTGCACTGAATCTCATGACTGGCGTGTAGTTTTTCTTTGGTATTATCCTACGTACTGAAACAATATTGGTACCTTTAGATATAAAAATCACAAAATTAGTCTAACTTGAGTAAAGGTTCATACCATGTCATTTTGTCCAAGTGAACAATGTGTAATTTTACCCAAGTGCATTCACCAACAAATTTGTAGACACTAAATAACCTCCAATTTTCTGAGAGATCTCTAATATTTTTTCCATGTATAAGAAGGATATATTGTTTATTCTGTGGACTGTAGCACCTTTTTTCGTTTTTCTTTGAATTAAAACAGATCGGTATTTTGTGTTATTTAATGTCAACTATTGTACAAATTGTATTCTCAGGTTTTTTTAACGACTACTACTATTCTTCTTTTATTCTGCTTCCATAACAACAGTCACTCAAGTTGCCGGCGTTGCCTGTTTTACCAAATTTCAGTGGAGTCTGGACATGCCGCCCACCTTGATATGTACGAGGAAAAGTATATTCAATAACTAATTGTTAACAAACCATCAAAATAATAATAACATAAAAATGATACAAGAAACCAGTTAGTTCATTTGTTAAAAAAAACATAAGAGATAATAATAATTGTTCATTGTTCAATGGGTAAAATGCACAGTTTCGATACAGGTCTTTTAAAAATATTGCCTGTAGACACTCGGACTGTTGCCACTCTCACTATATTGTCTGTTCCGGGATGAAGTGCAACTACTCGTGCCAAGTTCCACTGGAGAGGTGGCTGGTCGTCTTCTTTGATTACTACTAGACTGTCAATCTTCAGGAGGGTGGTTACCTTTTTCTGCCACTTTTAGTGTGACTGAAGTTCTCTAATGTATTCGCTCTGCCATCTTTTCCTTGTTGCTGCTGCTGATATTTATTAAGTCGGTTCACTGGAACCTGCACAACGTCAGGATCTGGAATTGCGGTCATTGGTTTACCGATTGAAAAATGGACAGGTGTGAGCGGAGTATAGTCATCTGGGCTATAGGATAAGGGTGTGATAGGTCTAGAATTGAGGATGCCTTCAATTTGAATTAAAACAGTCAGATAATCCTCATAGGTTAAATTGAAATTTCCTGTAACTCTTTGCAAATTAAATTTTGCGCTTTTGACCCCTGCCTCCCACAATCCGCCAAAATTGGGGGCATTTGATGGTATAAAATGCCATTGTATACCTTCATTACTTAATGAATCGTTAATTTTATCGGATGAGTCCTTTAAGAAATTAAATATCTCAGACAGTTGGAGTTTGCTCCAACAAAGTTAGAACCGTTGTCGGAATATACATTTTGAGGCTTTCCTCTTCTTGCTATAAATCTTTTGAATATTGCCATGAAGGCTTCGGTAGATAAATCTGTCACTAAATCAAGATGGATGGATTTTACTGACATACAGACAAATACACAAATGTATGCCTTCATTAGTTTCGCATTCCGTAATTTCCGGTCCTTTATTAGAACAGGTCCGGCATAGTCAATTCCGACATTAAAAAATGGCGGAGTTTGCGAAATTCGGCATTCTGGTGAATCACCCATAAAGGGGTGGCATGATGATGGTTTTGCCTTAAAACATTGTACGCAAGCATAGGTGATTTTTCGTGCAGCGTCTCGACCAGCTAAAGGCCAATAAGTGTTTCTTAAGGATGCTAATAACTGTTGGGGACCACAGTGGTGTAGACTTTTATGTTCATGATTCATTATTAATTTAGTGAGATTATGTTTAGAATCTAGTACTATTGGATGTTTTTTGTCAAAGGTAAATTGCTTGGAATTCCCTAACCTGCCGCCTACTCGGATTAATTTATTCTCATCCAAAAATGGATTGAGCAATATTAGGCGACTTTTACCTGAAACAATTCTCTGGTTGCAGAGATCATTAAAATTAATTTTGTTAAAAGGGTCATTGAATAATTCAATTTCTCAACTTGTAAGGGTCCAATTTTTCTCCCAGGTTTAGGAGTTTTTAAATTATTAATAAATCTAACACAAATTGAAATTACTCTTTTTAATTTATTGATACAAGAAAAACGAGTAAATAAATAATCATCATTGTTCACTGTCACATGACAAGTAGGTTTTGATTCAGGTAAGTCCGTGCACCGTACGTTATCAACCTTCCATTCTGAATCATCATTCAGGAGCCACTCAGGGCCATGCCACCATAAATTTGATGACACTAACTCTTCTGCACTTATATTGTGCGTAAGCAAGTCAGCTGGATTATGTTTAGATTGCACATGATGCCAATTTATTGGTTCGGTCAGGGTTTGAATATTTCCAACTCGGTTGGCAACAAATGCCTTCCATTTGTTTGCAGCGCCGCGTATCCAGCCTAATGTTATAGTAGAATCGCTCCAAAAATATTTTTTATCGATTTGTAAATGAATGGAGTTTAATATTTCCTGACTTAAGTTTGGTTGGAGGTTGGCGGCACATAATTCTAGTCTCGGTAAACTGACTTGTTTGATGGGCACGACACGTGTTTTGCCGTCAATAATTGCGTTATATACCTTCCGTTACTATCACGTGATCGTAAATAAATACATGCGCCGTATGCCGCTTCGGAGGAATCTGAAAACCCATGAAGCTCAATAGTAATATTTGCTTCTATTGTAACAGGTGATAATAATCCTAACGGATCAAATATTTGCGACGAATCGGACAGAATTATACGTTTTGTAACAACTGTATGGCATTCTAAATTAATAGAATATTGTATGGTATCGTTATGCGAATTCCAATATAGCCCTAGAGAATTACTATTCTCGTCTTGACTTAAATGCAAAATATTAATAGTACACTCATCGTTTATTTCGAATTTATCTAAAAGTTCTGTTTTATTAGTTAACCATTTTCTTAATGTAAAACCCGCGGATTTTAAAATATTAGTAACATCTTTTTGAATTGTTAAAAGTTCCTCAATAGAATCGCAACCCGTTAAAAGGTCGTCGATATAAAAATCGTCTTTTATGAGTATCTCTTTCTAATTGTGAAAGGCATATAGTCGCTAAAAATGGTGCTGAGCTGGTCGCATACGTCACAGTTTTCAGCTCATAGCATTGCAACTCATCGCTTGGGTTTTCACGTCAAATTATTCTTTGCAAACACCTTTGCGATTCATCTATTAATATTAGGCGGTACATTTTCGAAATGTCTGCGCTTATTACGTATTGTCTTGATCTGAATCTTAATAGAATTTCGAACAAGTCTGATTGTACCTTAGGTCCGCTGTGTTGCGCGTCGTTTAAAGAGATTCCCGTAGTAGTTTTTGCTCTGGTGTCAAATACAACGCGACATTTGGTAGTAATGGCTGATTCTCTTATAACCGCATGATGGGGTACATAGTAAGTTAACTTTTGAGTGTCATTGTCTTCAGATATTTTATACATGTGGTTTAATTATTCATACTCCCGCATGAATTGAACGTATTGTTCTTTTAATTCTAAGTTTCGCTCAAGTTTTCTTTCTAACGAAAGAAATCGGTTGACTGCGGAAATCCTTGATTCCCCTAAATTGTATATTTTCTCATTTAATGGCATTTTTACTACAAATTGACCATTAGAATTACGTATAGTGTTTTGTGTAAAATGCTCTTCACAAAATTTATCCGAGCCTGACATCACCTTATCGTTCTCATAGTTTTCTAGTTGCCAGAACTTGGCTAACTGTTCAATAATAGATGTCTCGTCCGGTTGTACAAAACGACATACAATTGCTCTATTGTTATTTTTTTGTAAATTGTTTTTAGCCCCACTTACTATCCATCCTAGCATTGTTTTTGTAATATTGGCAAATGTTTGCCCAATTGAAACTGACCCACTGATAATACTTGCCAAAATATGTCACAACCTAAAAGCATATCAATTTGTTTACTTTTGTAAAACTCTGGATCTGCTAACTGGATGTTTGAGGGTATTTTTATTATTGACTTGTCTATAGTTAGAAGAGGTAAATATTCTGTAATTTTATTTAATATTACACAAGACAATTCAGTTTTGTAATTTGATTGCAGTGAATTTATTTCATTGTTGACTTTGTTGTTTGCAAAAGATAATGCCATACCAACGCCACTAATTGCTAAATTAAAGTTTAGTTTATTTAGACCTAACTTATCACAAAACTGTTCCGAGACTGGTAATTCGATATTGTTACTAGCTTCCGATATTTTTGTTGCGACACTAGCTTCGCTTTTAGTAATATTGCAACCTTTTTCTGACCTTTTGCTGGTTGTATAGACACTACCGTCACAAGACCTATCTGAATTATCGTTTACTCTTAGAATTTCCTTTAATTTTACGATTGTTGTGAAATAATTGTTTTCAAAGTCTACCATCTCCTCTTTTTCCTTATTTAGGAATTCATAATTATCTATTAATAGTAATTCAATTTTATTTTGAACCTCCTCAAATTCATCCAACAACGGTTCTGCCTTGTTTACCTTTAAGGCTATTGTACTGAATAAAGTGTTATCTTTCAATATAGGTTCCTTTTCAAACTCTAAACCTAGTAGCGTTGATTGAGACGTACTTCTCAATCAACGCTAGTAGGTAATTGTGTAATCTAGTTATTTTACTTTTTATTTGTCCTCTTTTTAGTTTTAATTCTTTCAATTGGACTTCCATTTTTTTTGGAATAGAACTTAGAAAGTTGAATTGCAATAGAAAACTAGATTAATTAAATAAGTACCTATGTATACTATTTACTGTAATTTATTAAGCAGATAAATATGTGTGTTAAATTTAACTGACATTACCTATTAGGAATACTGTATTGTTTTTATACCTACTTTTGATATTATATTACAAATACAATTGTAATTATTTATTTAATTGAATTGTAATCATCCTTATAATTGTTACTTGTACCTATTCAAATCCTAATCGGAAAATACTGACTATAATAATTCAAATTTACAGTGCATGCATAAATTGGAACAAACTTACAGGAAATCGGCACTTCTACCATATATTTTTCAAGCTGGAACTCCAAACATTTTACCACGCGGCGAAATTGAAGGTTATGATGCACTATAATTAGGGAATCCAAACCACGTGACTTTTCAACTGTCAAGATGGCGCCTGGTTGGCAAACAAAGCTTTTAAGCCATAATCAGATAGCTATATACAGGTAGTTTTAGTGGTGTTTATTTTGCCTTTTGATTATTATCGAAGTAATCGTCAGTTGTTTCAAGTGTTACGAAATTAGTTACGGTGCTCAATATGCAAAGTTCATATTTGAAGAAGTTAATTGCAGGAAAACCCAGACGTTGGTCAGAGGTAAATATGAAGATTTCTGCTGCTATTTTGGCATTTTTATCAGTTAAAATTTATTTTCGCTTGTGCTTGAAACTATGATAAAATCATAATTTGCAACTGCTGATTTAAACTACGGTGTTAATGGCATTCCCCCAGTCACATACCCTGATATATTTTCTTATACTGTGTGGACTCACAGTTTCTACAGTCATGAGCAGATCAAAGCCTACAAAACCCTTGATGCTCACAAATATTTTTCAGCGGATTTTGTCTTGAAAGTAGAAACGAAGATTGTAATTGATTTTTATGTCATGGTTGGAAGGGTAATTTTTTTTATACTCTTTGATAACTAACTAGCTTTTATTTTGTAACTAATATATTATTTGTTGTGATGTTTTGATGTTAATAATTTGTAATAAATATTTAACTCAAAGAAAGCTTAATTATCAATGATAAGATACAATTTATAATGATGATGTTATTCACGTTTTTCATATATCGTATACCTACCTCATATTCATTTTGGTCTAATTTAGTCTTTTGTTTCAGGTAAAACATTCACAAAGGGACAATGCTATACCACTTGAGGCTTGGTGTATAATCATCAAAGGTGATTCAATTTCAAGCTGTCATTGTACATGTATGGCTGGTAATAGTGAAGTTTGTAGCCACATTGGTGCTTTGCTTTTTGTAGCTGAATATGCAAACCGCAATAAAGGAACATTTGTCAAATCGCTTTGAAATTTCATAATGAAGTTATAATGCCTGAACTGTTGGGTAGATATTTCACCCGAAGTGAAGGATCAGCAAAATTAAAATATTGGTGCAAATGTAATAGTGTTTGATGATGGAACCCCAATGATTTGTTGCTACAATGATGAGTGTCAAATTAAATGGTTCCATTTCAAATGTGTAGGCCTTTCAGATACCCCAAAGTCAAAATGTTTTAGTGAATTATGTAAATAATCTTTTCAGTTTCAGTAAAAAATGTGCAATATATACTTGATAATTATAGATAAATTTAATTCAATATACTTTTTTAATTTATCCGATATAATTCATTATAGATTCTATTTTGATTTGTATCATAGTTCCTGTTAAACATTTCCAAGTTTTATTATAAACAAAAATGACAACAATGATGTGTTTTTTTAATCATACCCCTGAAAATCCTAACTTTCCTTGCAGGTTTTTTGCTACATAATTTAGGTATATTACTTTCATCTGTAATATCCCAAGGACATTGATAACTGACGAAATAATTTCATCACAGTTTTGGAAAGCACGTTATTCAACAGTCCTTAGCCTTCGGCGTCGAGCTGTTACCTAAAACAACGTTCTTGAGGAAGTTATGATAAAATTATGAGTTATTTACAAATGTTCCAGGGATATTTGGTGAGAAACTTGTTTTAGCACTTTTGAAATAAATTGAATTTATGAAATGTTAAAACACTGTTCCTTAAGTGATAACTATCCATGAGTAATTATCAATGTAATGATGGTTTCATTGAGCAAAAAAATTTCTGTGAGATAATACACTATTTCTTTGCATACATTTTTTATTTATAAAATTTCTTAATGGTATACACTATATTCAACTATTAATAATAACTTTATTCTCCTCAAAGACATTACATAATGTATAGGAGTTGTCAGTACATATACACAATACATACATTTTTAACACAATATACGATCAACATGGTCTCTGGCTCTGTTTGTGTAGCACAGCCTTCTTCTCTGCCTTGGTCTGCTTGTCCTTCATCTCCTGAAATATTTTCTTCATTTCTCTATAAAATAAAGGAGAAATTTTACATTTAATAATATGTTACAATGGCATATAAATTACATGGCATGAGTATACCGTCAGGTTACTGCAAAAACAAGATAACTTACATTTTACAAGGTATCAGAAGAAGCAGTTTGAAAGTTTAAATTCGATTGACAATGTGAAAACAAATATTTATTACACAATAATCCCATCAGGAAAATGCACTAAAAACAAAGTAGTCTTCACAAACCAACAAATGTGCTGGAGCCGAAATTGCACTTGACTCAAAAATGCCAAAAGGTGGAGTTATCTTTTTTTGCAGTTATCAGACTACCTACATAAAGTCAAAGTAGTTTAAATTTTTTATAAACTTACCAATTTTCTTAGTACCAATGCTTCATTACTTAATTTAGCCCTTTTATCTGCTCTCAATTTTCTATCTACATCAGAATTGCGCTTTGAATGGGCTAGAGATTGATGACCCATATTCTGGGATGGACCCAATCTGGATGATTTTAGTCACTCAAGTCACTAGGTTCTCCTACAAGTTAGAAGTATGTTTGTTTCAAATATAGGGTGTTTTCAAATAATGTTGCAATTTGTTTTTTCATCAAAATTAAAAAATTACTGGAGTGATTATTAAACCCAAGTGATTCCCTCTTGAACTAAAATAATTTACTACGTACATATTACATATGTATATATTTCTTATATTCTTTTTCTTAGGGATTGGCGGAGTATGTAGTCAATCAAATAAATGTTTGGACAATTGCTTTGGTTCAAAGCTAATGTATACCCCTACTCCCAAAAAAAAACATTATTACATTTGCTACTTCATACATCACTAGGTATATACTTTTCCCTGTAAAAGTTATATCCTTATTAGAAATGGTATTTAAACTTCACTTGGTACATACCTGTTATGAAATGTCTGCTACATATCCTTTGGTTTGTTATAATTGATTCAGTTAGATCTTCCCTCTTGATGGCTGTCAACCACATGTCCCTCCTTTCCTTGATAAATCGTTTATATGTGGGTAATGCACGGATTTTTTCAATGTGGGAATGCGAAAAAAACTAAGCAAATGGTTCCAATCTGCACGGCTTCCACAACCAACAACAATACACGTTACTGGCATTTTTTTTCAAAACTGAACTTAAGTCTCACTATTTTCTATAAATCTGATAAAAACTAAAAGTAATTATACCCGAATACTTCAAAAAAGCTTCCACAATTAACAAAATTGAACAAGTAAACAAACGTATTACTCAATTGTTTGCCAACCAGGCGCCATATTGAATTTATTTGACAGGTCGTTGGATTGCCTAATTGTCTTCAAGTAATTAACTGATTAATAACTGACCATGTTTATTCTGTGGACTGTAGTACCTTTTTTCGTTTTTTAACGACTATTATTCTTCTTGTCTTTTATTCTGCTTCTATAACAAGTCACTCAAGTTGCCGGCGTTGCCTGTTTTACCAAATTTCAGTGGAGTCTGGACACATATAGTTACCTCGAATTTGTAATTAAGCAAAACTTTGATGCTGCAGATCTTTTTCTGTACGTGAAAGTTTGCGCCAACAAATATTATGCACTTGTCACAACCTAAACAACCGGCCTTGGGACTCCGCTCAGGTAGTGAATTCGGCCTTAGTTGCACTATTTTTTATTACCTCAATTGGGATAAGGTGAATCAACAAACAAAATTTCGGGACAAATGGATTTTTTTGACACACAATAATAAATTTAAAAAAACCGTATATTCTCGATACAAATACGAATAAATATTAGTTATGCAGTAAAAATGTCCAACTCAATATTTTATATATATATCAAAAATAAGTTAAGGACTTATCTTGGGAAGACTCGGGACGTACAGCTCGCAGCAGTAGTCAAAAGTTGAGACGTCGTTGTCTGGAGAGATAGTCTGTAGGGTCCGTAGCGGTCCGTAAAGGTAAGTCCGTGGAGGTTAAGTTTGTAAACGGTCCTTAAAGTGGTCCTTAAGGTAAACGGTACAGGCTGCAGAGCTGTAGGGAAAAAAACAAAAAAAACAGTAAAAAATTGAAAATTGAAAAGGAGAAATAAAGTGAACAGGTCAACAGGACAAAAATTTGAATTTAATTTTCAAAATAAAACCACAGAAAACTGTTCATTCTTATCCGTTCTGTTCCCAAAATAATCAGCAGAAGCAAATTTAAATCGGTGGAAAATAACCATATAAAGAATCTGTTATAAATTCGCTTCATAAAATAACTTAGGGCGCCACCAGATTTTTTTAAAGAAAGATAATACCGGCGAAGAAAAAAAAGGAAAACGCCATAACAAAAACATTGTTTTTTTTAAAAGACGAAATAATTTAACTAAATAGAAAAATCGAAATAGAATCATTTGTGAGCACACAATTACAATTTGAAAATATATAGATAACTTACCAGCGAAGAAAATTAAAAATCACACACAAAATGATATGATTAAAAAGGAGAATACAGAATACTTCTCAGCAAAGAAATGAACCAAAAGAGCGAGTTCCACTTCAATCGTAGTTTAAGTAGATATTTTAACGATGGCAAAAACGATTACCGATGTGTTCCTAATATTTGAAATAATAGGAATTGGAATTAGAGGTGGGAATAGCCGACGAATAAGTAACGCTCCAAAATAATTGATGAAAATAGTAACATGTCTCAGCGACATGTTACACACTAGTCCACTGCACTCAAAGGTTTATAAGACACTAACCGCTAGATTGAGGATCACGCCGATTGGAACTAATGTCTTAAACTAGACGGCACATGAATTCATGAATAGGATCAGCAAGCAATGTTGCCAAATTAAAGAAACTTCAAGTGTGCCATTTTACCATAGCATGTCATTTTAGGCCAGGTTCCCCTATAAAATCTGAAAAAACAATATTCTCTAGAATCTAGATTGTTAACAGAGGGTGATTTTCATATTAAATGCACATTATGAAAATGAATATTAACCACAATCAAGGGGAAAGAAGAAAGAGCTATCTAAACTATTTCAAGAAAAAAACTACTTGAAATAATAAAGTGGAATTCCCACCTACTGGCCAAGTGATTCTAATAAACTTCCGAATATATTAGATTTCTTTATAACGAATGCTATTATAACACGGAACTATGATCTATCAACTCTGTGCAGTAGTGTGGCGTGGGAGGGGGCGGCGGTGCGCTCTGTCCTGGGAGGTGGCAGCATTATCCCTTTTTGTACTCTTCAAGTGTAACAGTATTTTGCAGTGTACGAGACGAGACCATGCGAGACTCTCGAAAACGAGAGTCTCGTGCGAATCACTAGTGCCCTAGTGCTATCTGGATTCGCAGTTTCCTCATTGCTCGTTCCACTTCCTCCCTGAGTATTGCTGGCTCAAGATCATTGCTCAAGTCACTTGGTGCGGGCTGAAAAAGTTCCATCCAGCAGGTCCGCCACACATCGGCAATGCCTTTTGCGTATGTGATTACATTGCCCAGGTTACCCCTGATGATTTGTGTCTTGGGTTTGCATTCACGTGCCAAATATTTTACTTCGCTATTGAGCTCCGAATGGCGGTGTTCCGTCGCATGTCTTTCTAGTTATATACATAGTCTGTTTATGTGATTACTTTTATCTCTTCCGCAGGAGTGTTTTTTGGTGTTATTTATAGTTTTCATTAGTTGTTCTTTTTCTGACTCTCTCCCTGACGATCTAATATTACGTCGCTCTTCTACCACAACCATTGTTCAATCTGACAAGCTACTAGCTGCTTCACTGATCCACTTTTCAACACTTTCCCTGGCTTGGTTTGAGCTTCCTTGTGGTTGGGGAGGTACACGGTTTCTAAGGGCTTCTTGAAAACTTAAAGAAATTTTATGTGATATCAAATGTAAAAAATACGTTGCAAAACGTATGGAACTCTTTTAGATAACTCAAAGCTGTGGTCATACGCTTAGAAAGAAAAACACACGTGATAGTAACAATATTACGACTAGGCCATACTAAAGTTATTCCATTTAGTTATACGAAAACACCCCTTAAACGTGAGATATGTGATAAACGATTAACACCTTATAGTAGACTGTTGAAAATACCAAAATGCATGGAGTTGACATGCAATACACTAGATGTTAACGTTGTAATTTTCTAAATATAGTGACGTATTTCCGAGATACAGATATTAAAATTGTAAATAAATGTGACTAATCTGGTTGCTCCGAATCATTGAGGTTGACGCGATTAAATAAATAATGAATACCTAGTAATTATATTTAACACAGAGTAAATATTATGTCAAATATTTTAACTATAAACTAACAAAGATTTGTGGGTCAGACAATGGAAACAAGAATATAAATTACAAGAGGAAGTGAGATATATCGATACTACTAAAAAAATCAAATGCTGCCTATTGTTATGTTTTTCTTATTTATTAAAACGTTTTTATTACGGGTGGGATAAACTTAAAACACACGGTATGGCTACTTACTAATTTATTTGAACACCAAACTACTCACTAACACTTAATTTATATACACACAACCTTAATTATTAATTTATATCAACACTTTACTGTTCGCTATTTCGGTGTATTCTTGTTCATTTGTCGAGCTCACTTTTTAAATTAAACTGAACTTCTCCGCTGGTCGGTCCTTTATATATATTAGTGCCTTTTTTACTAGATAATTCTAGATAGCGGCTTACACAAAAACAATTGGCTCTCGCATTTTGTAGATAAGACTGGCCACAAAATCAATGTCTACATAAGATAGTCACAATCGTAAATAATTCTAAGAAATCCCTGCGCATCCGCCCCAATTTTAACTTTCATACGTGGCTTAGACAGAGTCGGATTCAGGAATCAAACCAGTGTGCTGTTTCGTAACAATATGTCAGAATGTATAAATATAATAAGACAATTACACATTTGTATTCTACAGACAATTGAGACCTCTATAGCGATATCACCAACTTGGTGTTTGACATTTTTGACAGTATATGTAGACATTTAGACGTGCAAAATAGTACAAGAGCCGGATAGGGCATGACCTTCACCAATCTGTTAACCAGCCGAATTGTGTTCTATCCGATAGTAAATAAGATAAAACATATGTTTACGTAACCTTGCCTACTTATTACTTGACCACACTACCTGACAAGCGGGTATAAACAGGTAAGTTAATATAAATGACTACACCGATCGGTTAACCGCTTGAATTATATATCAAAATATAGGTAATTTAATAATAAACGCGATGCTAAAGCATTGCCTACAATAAACCTGTCATTAACTGTCATTTCCAGGCTTTGAAGTCATAAAATCGGAGCAAACAATGATGCGTGAAAGAGAAAGTGGAGCGGCCAAAGTCCGCGCAAGAGAAGAGGACATAATATAACAGCTGTACTCGCAATATTCCTCAAATTTAAGCCATTGTGCATGATCTATCGCATACTTACCTATACAGGGTGTTTTCAAATGACACAACGTTTGCATGTAGATACATCTCGTAAAATTGGACAAGATGATATAGGGATTGAGGGGTCCAACCCATTTACTTTTCGAAATACAGGGTGTTAAAGTTATGAAAAATATAATGTTTTAGTTTGATAACTTTAAAATGGATGAATATATTGATCTGACATTTGGCAGGTTGTTTTTAAATGTAAAAGGTCTATTTTGATGGAAAAACATGTTTCAATTCTTAATCCAGTGGTGTACATTTGGAAGAATATGTCACCTTTCCCCTCCCATTTTTTACGCCACTTGCATTTGAAGCTATTTTTATTTGATTTTGTATTCCTTAATAGTTTTCACGTGAAAAACATAACATTTACATATCAAAAAATTTATTTGTAGTTTTCAAGATATTTAATGTTTTTATGAAGTCTGCAAGATCACTTTTTAATAAAAAAATAGTTTTCTTGAATGTTTTTTAATAACTACCAATCTACTAATGGTTAGAATATGTAACAGAAACTAATTTGTGAAACAGCAATGCATATAAAACATTCAGAGATTATTGTTGAAAATACTTCACCAAACTTGTGATTTTATTAACAAAAGAATTAATGACAATAAAAAATAAGATAATTACAAAGTTAAGTAATATCCCATTCAAACATAATTTTCAACTAAGCAGCCAACAAATTACAAAAGATATTCAAAATTTTGTCCATTTCCATTTACACATAATCTGCAACGTTTTCTCATTGAAAATCGCATACCTTGGCAATACTGGCGATTGCCGGAAATAATTTCTGTAGCTGCATGGATTCTTGCTATCAGTTCCTCCTCCGTTTCTACTATTGTATCGTAGACTAGGGACATCATGTAACCCCACAGAAATAAATTGATTGGACTTAAATCCGGTGACCTCGCAAGCCACATATTGGGGCCACCTCGGCCTATCCAGTTGTTTCCGTATTGTTGGGTTATAAGTTGTCTGGCCGCTAGAGAATAATGTACAGATGCCCCATCGTACTGAAACCATACATTATCCATATTCGCCTTAATATTTAATGGGACAACGTCGTTTAATAAATCAGGCAGGGTTTCTCTAAAAAAATTACAATAAATATTACCATTGAGTTTATTAGGTAATAAATATGGACCCACTATAAAATCTCCAAGAATGCCTGCCCACACGTTAAGCGAGAATTTTTCCTGAAATCCACGTTGTCGAATAACATATGGATTTTCGTCATCCCACACGTGGCTATTCCTTGAATTAAAAATTCCTTCGCGTGTGACTTTGGCTTCATCAGTAAATAGAACAAATTCGGTAAAAT
The DNA here is from genome assembly GCA_963921935.1 of Galeruca laticollis. Classification (NCBI taxonomy): domain Eukaryota; kingdom Metazoa; phylum Arthropoda; class Insecta; order Coleoptera; family Chrysomelidae; genus Galeruca; species Galeruca laticollis. The sequence continues at coordinate 86,368,019 of OY998183.1, forward strand.
TCCTATTTTCTAAACATTTTTGAGTGTACCAGTTGGCAAACTCCACTCTTTGAGGACAATCTGTTGGTTTTAGGGCCTCAACTTGGGTATACTTATAAGGATATTACTGCTGTCCATTTAAAATATTCCACACAGTTGAGTTACTTACATTTAAAGATTTGCCAATGGTGCGAGTGCTTAAATCGGGTCTATTTTCAATACGGTCTAGAACAGCCTCCTCTAATTGCACAGTTCGTACAGTTCGTTTTCTACCGCTACCTTGTAATTTTGAATTGAATTGTTCAAATTCTCGTCCTGTCAATTTGAGAAAATGTTGTGTCACATGGAAATCTAGGTCGATTTGGATATCTTTCTCTATATAAGCGCTCGGAACGTCTACAATTCTTTCTGGCTTCCCCGTATATTAGTTGCATATCAGCCATTTCTTCAAAAGTATAATCCATCATAACAAAATGTCTGAAAGTTGCACAAACCAATTTAATTACAAATAATTCATTTTCGTTTTGACGTTAAACAAAATGACATCTACCATTTCATTATTGACATCCATAGCCTAATATACGGAGGAGGCACTGATAGCAAGAATCCATGCAGTTACAGTAATTATTTCCGGCAATCGCCAGTATTGCCAAGGTATGCGATTTTCAATGAGAAAACGTTGCAGAATATGTGTGAATGTAAATGGACAAAATTTTGAACATCTTTGGCTGCTTAGTTGAAAATTATGTTTGAATGGGATATTATTTAACTTTGTAATTATCTTATTTTTTATTGTCATTTATTATTTTGTTAATAAAATCACAAGTTTGGTAAAGTATTTTCAACAATCCTCTCTCAATGTTTTATATGCATTGCTGTTTCACAAATTAGTTCCTGTTACATATTCTAACCATTAGTAGTTTGGTAGTTATTAAAAAACATTCAAGAAAAATATTTTTTTTTATTTTTTTATTAAAAAGTGATCTTGCAGACTTCATAAAAACATGAAATATCTTGAAAACTACAAATTTTTTGATATGTAAAGGTTATGCGTTACACGTAAAAACTATTGAGGAATACAAAATCAAATAAAAGTAACTTCAAATGCCAGTGGCGTAAACAATGGGAGGGGAAAGGTGACATATTCTTCCAAATGTACACCACTGAATCAAGAATTGAAACATGTTTTTCCATCAAAATATGCCCTTTTACATTTAAAAACAACCTACCAAATGTTAGATCTATATATTCATCCATTCTAAAGTTATCAAATTAAAACATTATGTTTTTTCATAATTTTAACACCCTGCATTTTGAAAAGTAAATGGGTTGGACTCCTCAATCCCTATCTCATCTTGTCCAATTTTACGAGAGGTATCTACATGCAAACGTTGTAAGTGTCATTTGACAACACCCTGTATTATTGTCTAGAATTATTTTGGAGCGATTGACAAAAAAACTTAATTTAATTTATAATTAATAAATTAAAATTTCATTAAATACGAGGTGTGTCTATATGAAAGATAAATTTCGGTTTTCTACTATACACCTCCGATTAAGTCCTAATTTTAATAATTTCGACATATACAGTCGATACAGACATCTGTGGTGATTCGCAACCGGAAGGAGAAGGGCGTAGTACACATACCGGTTTCCACCTTCTTGGGTCTCTTCAAGAGGGCCGTTGAGCGAAAACGAATTGAAGAAGGATCATTATACGTAAAATTTGTTGTTAGATGCTATAAAAAAATGCTTGTGTCGATTGATATCGTGAATTGTTATGAAAATACAATTGTGGTGCATCCAAAGCCACCGTTAGAATCGTCACAGGTGATTCGTGTATTTATGCATTTTGCCAGAAAGAAACGGTCAATCGGGGTTTCGGAGTTTGAATGTGAAAAAAATCCTACAAGAGTTTCTCGTGTTTGAAGCAAAATGGCATTTTTTACCACGAAAACCGATCATGTGGTAACGGGATCTTGTAAAATACAGACTGTGAATTCAGCGTGGTATACGAACATTTGCTTGCCAAAAATCTTAAAATTAAGACAAACCAAGAATCATTTTGTCCACGATAATGCGAGCTCACACATATCGCATTAAACAGGCAAGTATTAGGAAACAGAAGATCGAATGGATAGGTTATCCGCCCTAGAGTTCCGACTGGCCACACAATTACTTCTTAATGTTTCCCGTAATCTAACATAAAATGCGTTGATACAGATTTTCATATTTCGAAGAAGCGGTTGAAGCCTACAAAAAGCATGTTTTATCATCCTTTAAGGAACAAAGTGTATCGAAGGGTAGTTCAATCGCATGCAAAAGAATATAATAGATCTTGAAGGCGAATAATGTGAAGAGCAATAAACATATTTTTGGTGAAATTCATTTGTTTTTTTATTATCAACACATAATATTATCAAACGGATATCTCTTTCGTCTACAGTTAAATGAATTTACTATTTACTACATTTTAATTCCTAACTAAAATATTTGATAACATTATACTCATTTCAAGATGGAAATTCTAACTAACGCTTATTCTATATTTATTGTGATAAATATTTGAAGATAAACTTTGTGAGTGGGTGGCTACCGATAAAAAAAAGTCTATTTGTCTTTTCTCACTACAGTATTAAAAATATTTATAGAATTTAAACGCACGATATCTTAATGTTCAAATAAAACTTAATATCACTTTCAGTAAAGTTCTTCCTCCGACCACAATTGTTTCTGATCTTAAAATCATACTTGGTGGATATAGGTTGCTAATTTATTCTCACACAATTTCATTCAACGACGGCGAACCATTCTGGAATTTATGGCTCAGTTAAAATAATAGTGAATATTCTTTGGAAAATGCCAAAATTTTAACAAACAACTTAAACTGTCCTCCATAGTTCCGGAAATATTTAATAGTTCATTCGATTGATTGTGACTGTATGTTCAGAAATAAATATGGTAAATGTTAGATGAAAGTGATGTGGACATAGTGACACAACTGGCAATACACAAATAACAAATGAAATTAACTGTATATTAGTATTTTAAATGAAACTTACCGTATCTAGTTAACTCCACTATACATTGTGGAGTTAACTAGAAACAGTTAGTTTCATTTAAAACACTAACACAAGTAACAAATCACTAAGACTGTTACGAGACCAGTAATAGTACTGATTGATGAAATGTACAAGACTTGCAAATAGGGTTGTCATCCGTACTTTAATATAAAGTTTTGTACGTTTTTTTGCTATTTGTACTTTAAACTTTACGCCTGTAATGAAGTAGGTTAACATATTTTAATGTTTAAATCAAATTTTCATGCTTGAATGACATGGACGGGGCGGCTGATGCCTGGCAAGTAGGCCCCTTGTGGCCCTTTTCACCATTCCCCAATTTCTCCCCCCTTTACCTCACTAGCTCCGTCTCCTTTCAAAACGCCTCGACCTACATATAAAGGAGGTGACGTGGTCCAGGGAAAGGGAATATAGGTATTCTACCTCCACTCTTTCCACACCAAATATTTCATTTCTAAGCTGTGTGTATACCTCACAGGTACCGAGAAAGTGGTGAGTAGATTCCTCCTTCTTGTAATTTGGGCAATTTGGGTCTGAGATAATCTTTAACAGATGTAAGTGTCTTCTAATGCGTTCCACTGCTCTCTTGGTGGAATGATGACTTTGAACTTGTTGTCTGTCCTCACTTTGTTTTCTTTTACATCTATGTGAACTAGAAGTAGAAGCCCCGTTTCTGTTCTTTTGGTTATTATTATTTGGCCTTCGCCACCCCCCTTCCAGTGCCCGTTATTCCGCAATCTTACAAACGCTGGAATTGCGAAGATAGAAATTAAGATATTTTTTATTATATAAATTAAATAGATATATGAACGAATTGAATAATAGAAACGCTGATAATATTGTAGAAGCTTTTAATAATATTTCATTAAACGTAATTAATAGCAACGAAATGGCTACACCTAAAATTAAATGGGATATTTTCAGATCTAAATTAGCAAATATCAAACCATTTAGCGGTGACAGTGAATATTTAAACCAATTTATCACTGGATGTGAGAGTTTAATCGAATCCTATTGAAATTTAAATGATGCCGATTTAAATTCACATTTAATAGAATGTATTCAAGAAAAGTTAGAAGGCCGAGCAGCTTTCATGGTCGGTAGTAGAGTTAAATACTTGACAAAAATTGAAAACTGCTTTATTACAGTGTCTTGCTGATAGGCGTGATATAGATTGTCTAGTACAAGAATTAATTACAGCCAAACCTTTTAAAGAGCAACACCTTATAGATTTTGGTAGTAGGCTTCAGCTAATTCGCAGTAGTGTAAATTATGTTGAGAGAAATTGTCACATTATTCAATATGATAAAACTGTATTGAATACTTTTATAGTAGGCTGTAACAAAACGCTAAGAAATAATGTGCATTTAAGAAAATTCACTTCCTTAGAAGACGCGATGGCGTATGTCGCAGAATTTGAAAATTTCGAAAGATTTTATGGATTATTACATGATAAAAATATTCGACAAAATAGATCTAATAATAATAACAATAGTATGCAATATTCGCCATTCCAAAATGTTCAAAGGTCAAATTTAGATCAAAATTACAACAGCTATCGAAATTTCGTACCAAATAACAGACCAATTAATATTCATCAACCTTCATATAATAATTATCAATCTAATCAACCCAATGTCCCAAATAATGTAGAACAAAATAGAGAATATTGGCCTAACCAACCTGTACCACAAAATAATAGATATTTCACAAATCGACAAGTATTTGGTCCAGAAAATAGTTATTTATGTAACAAGTGTGTAAAGTAGCCTTTTTTGACAATCACATGAGTCGAAAAAAGGCCTTTACACACGAATTGCATACACTATTTTTTCTACTACCGAAAATTTTATCAAAATACAGAAGTTTAATAGTAATTTCCTTTGCGCACTAAAGTAGGTTTAATTTTCCTTTAGAAGAAAATATAACGCTTTTATTGATTCTTAATAAAATATATTATATATTGATTAACATTTTAATCAAAATTACAACAAATTAACAAAACAACAGACGAATTCGATTATTAACAATACTAATATTAAAGGTGCAATTTGTGCACTTCGACATTTTCGGAATATTTCTTTTTTCCTACACTATTCTTTAAACAAATTGTATTTTGTTTCGTAAATAAATCATTAGAAGCATTCGTGTAATATGTTCGATGATGTATTTTCTAAATAGTCTCCTGAGAGATCATCAGAGGAATCCATCTTTATAACTACATGTACCTACCTATTCCGTTTCCTAAAAAAAGAATCTAAAATAACATCATAGTTTCCTAAAAATGTTCAATACTTAAATATAAATACTTTTACTTACCCTATGTATAGTCGGAAGATCTCAATTTCAAATTTAAATGGCAGATTCAATGCACAAAGAAGTGTCAGTCACTCACAGCCAACTTATAGGTACCTACTTATGCAACCTATTTTATTATTTTCCAGTACCCAATAATTATTACGTATGTACTTTACTGAATTCTATATGTTTCAATCTCTGATTTGAAGAAAACTCAGATTTAATATCCGTTTATTATACCTACCTATATTTTTATAAGGCTAGATAAAACTACATACAAATTGGAACTTTTTCTTTACGCACTAGTGCGTAAAGTGAAGTTTTATGCACTCGAAAGTGTGTCTGAAGTACATACTTTACGCACGGTAGTAGAAAAAAATGTTTTTAGACCAAACCAAATACCACACAATCAGTTACCAAAACATGTACCAATGTCGACAACGTCGCGAAATTTCACAGAAAGAAGTCGAATGCCTGTTAATAATAATAAAAATAATAATAATAGATTCTTCCAAGCAAATCCACGTACTAAACCAAATTTTGTTTCCGAAGAGTTATATTTAAATCAATGTGATAATCCAGAAGAAATAGATTTTGATCAGTCCGATACGAATGATGAAATTCAGTTTGAGGAAAATTTTCGGATAATCGGGCCTTCCAAAACAAAGAGGTAGTTGAAATAAACGTTATTTCCGCTAATCCTTTACCGCACATAGAAATTAAGAATCCCAAAGCTAGATTATTAATCGATACCGGTAGTTCTAGATCAATAATAAAACCTTCTATTATAGAAAAATATTTTCCAGATACAATTTACCATTCCAATACTGTATTATCTACTAGTCTTCGAAGATTTCAAGCACTTGTGCCTGCATTTGCAAAATAAAAATGTAAAAATTATGATATTTATTTTGTATTATATGACTTGTTAGTATGAATTTAAATAACCAAAAATTAGTAGGACCTAATATAAAAATACCATTTAAATATAGACAATCTGATGATACATAATTTTCTTTTTTCGAAGAATTCGAACTCGATATTATTATTACAATAGAAATAAGGGCTGAGGTAAGAACCTATGGAGCCCATGATTTGAAAACATAAATAAGTGCTTAAACGCCCATAAACATAATCAATGACAAATTAACAATAATTAACAAAATCGTAGTTTTCAACAATAACCGCAACAAGTATACAGCGAAAAAGGATATAAATAAAACAAATTCAGATAAATAATGAATGCAACAATGCGCAATATTAACTATAAAATAGAAGTCTATCAATTCTGTTCTTAAATGCGTTAACTGATGGTGCGTCAACAACATCATCAGGAAGATTGTTCCAGACATCAAACACTCTGTTTGGTAAAAAGTGCTGTCTTACTCGGGATCTAAAGGACTCCTTCTTAAGTTTAAATGGGTGACCTCTCAGTCTAAGAATAGAAACATGTATTGAAGACCACCAAAGTTGTGCTTAATGATTTTATAACATAATATCAAGTCTCCCCGTATTCGACGTTCTTGAAACGAGATGAGATTCGCCCCAGCAGTGTTGTTATATGGGAGGGAAATTCCCTTTTGGTAGGGATTTTAAAGCTTCTGTGGGAAAATGGGATATTTGAATAAAAAGAGGGATATTTACTCAATGAATTAATTAAGAAAGACTTTCAAGCTCTTGGAGCGCCATCTCTGGTGCGATTACGGCGGTACGTGGTACACATAATATAATATATTATGTAGGCAGTGAACTGTACTACAGTTCACTGGATATAGATAACTACACTTAAGCTTTCAGCTGCTGCAACAGAGATAGCGCAATTCTTTTTCTGCAGGCATCTGATTTATCGCAAATGACAAAGAAGTTCGGGAATCCCAATTCGCTTTAACCAGTTTAACCTCAATAGTAGTATAAACTAGTGTTTTACAGTTTTTAAGATTTTGATTGTGTTTTTTTAATCATAAAAATGTCGAGTAGTGAAAGTAGTTGCGACGAACCGATGGCTAAGAAATCCAAGACATATAAAAGCAAGAAAAAAGTATTTTGTTTTAATTGGCTAGAAAATGAACAATTTAAAGGTTGGTTAGAACCCGTGAAAGACAACAAAAATTTATTACGGCGCAAAGCGTGCAGAAAAACTTTAGTGTGTGGCAAAAGTGAGTTACAGAAACACGCAAAAACTGACACCCACAGAAAGAATATAAAAAGCATACAGAACACTGGAAAAATTGATATGCTTTTCTCAAAAAGCACGAGCACGATAGCTCTAGAACAAGAAATTGAGCATGCAAAATCTGTAAAAAAAGCAGAAATAACATTTCGGCATTTATTGCTGAACACAATACTGCATTCTCAGTCCAAGTAATTTTTTGCCTCTAGAAGAGTTGTATTTAGGCCCTGAATGCCAACGATCACTTCCTTCTGTGTGCCATGTTGAGCAACATAATTTTAAGCTTAAAATTTTAGTATTTTATGTCACCATTTGCGGAGAAATGCTCAATAGGCTACCTTTAAAACAAGATCTTTTTGAAGAATTTTCTTTTATCGACCCAAAAGTAGCTTTACGTACTACTAAAAACGAAAAATTAAAAAATCTAAAAAACATACTTGCAAATTTTAAAAATAATATTGACATTAATTTAGTTATGACGGAATACCGTAATCTTCCATTTTGTTTTGGAGAGGAAGAAAAAGAAAAATTAAAAACTCTGTCTATTGTCGACTTTTGGTTGACAATAATAGACACAAAAAATTTCTGCGATGAATTTGTTTGTAAAAATATAAGCAATTTGGCTCTAATTATTTTAACACTGCCCCATTCAAGATTCATTAAATGCAGTTTGAATGATACGATCAAAATTTTCTGATGACAATACCAACTGTACGAATTTTCTTATAACAGATAAACATATTAATTATTTTAATAATGAAATTTATAAGAAAAATTAAATAAATGATTTGCAAATTTCTGTTTTTATTTCATCTCTATATAATAAAATAACTAGATTTTTTTTTCCTTATTGAGAGGGATTTTTGCGGGAAGAGAGGGAATTTGGCAACGCCGCAAAGAGATAATGTACCAACGCGACCTAACAACACTGCGCCCCAGTCAGTCGCTCCTCATATGAAGACCTTACGCGACCGAATGCAAGTCTAGTAGCCCTCCTTTACACGTTTTCTAGTAAAACTTGGTCGCGAATAAGATAAGGATACCACACAGGACCCGCATATTCTAAAATAGGACGCACGTATTTGTACAGTTCACAGTAAGTTTCAAGTGACACTCTAGAGAACGATTTTTGTATCAGATAGAGTCTGGATTTCGCGTGGTTGCATACGGACACAACATGTTCACTCCACGATAAATTTGAGTTCACTAAGATGCCTAGGTCATCATGGCTAGTAGCCGTATTTAGTATCTGCCCATTTAAGTCGTATGATAAATTGGGATTGGTCTTGCCAATGTGGAGTACATTACATTTATTAATGTTCAGGGGAAGCAACCAGTCCAAACACCACCGCTGTATAGTGTGTAGGTCATTTTGGAGGGTGAGATGGTCTCTTAAAGGGTTAGCAAATATTTTTGTGTCATCGGCATAAAAAGAAACTGAGTTTTAGACCAATATTTGAAGATCGCTTGCGTAAATAACAAACAGCACTGGGCCACGGACGTAACCCTGTGGAACACCACTAGAAACTGGCCTGTCATTGGAGAACTCTCGGCCGACTCTGACTTTAAAAATCCTGTCCGATAAAAAATTGGAGATCCATAAATTCAGACTACCCCGTATGCCAAAGTGATCTAATTTATATAAAAGTCTTCTTTTCGGGACTTTGTCGAAGGCCTTGGGGAAGTCCAAATAAATGACGTCAATCGGAACTCTGTTGTCTAAAGCTTTTGTCCAGTCATTAACACAATGAAGACGATTGGACATGGTAGAGCGACCTCGAACAAAACCATGTTCGTGAAGAGGTATGACATTTTGTTGAAGAAGGAACTTAGACATGACCTTACTAATAATAGATTCCATTGTCGTCAGCCACTTTTCGTTATATGTCTTGTTAGCACGATACAGCCTCCGGAGGGCAACAAATCGCCAATTTTATGATTGATTATTGTTAAGGACATCTCACAGATGAACCCTATTCATTTTCAGCTCACAATATCCAGACCAACGGATGTTATGGTACTTGAAGTACGGCATTTTTGTCTTTTTTAGAGAAATTTCAGTTTGTTAGCACGATACAGCCTCCCGAGTGCAAAAAGTCACCAATTTCATGATTGAATATTATTCAGAACGTCTCACAGATGAACCCTATTGATTTTCAGCTCACCACAGCCAGTACAACAGGTGCTATAGTAGTTTAAGTACGACATTTTTGTCATTTTTGGAAAAAATTCAGTTTGTTAGCACGATACAGCCTCCGGAGATTATATAAGTGACCAATTTTATGATGGTTATTATTTAGGGCATTTCAAAGATGAAAACTATTGATATTCAGCTCACTAAAGCCAGTACAACGAGTGCTATGGTACTTGAGGTACCAAATTTTTGTCATTTTTGGAGAATTTTCAGTTTGTTAGCCCGGTACAGCCTCCAGCGTATATACAAGTGACCCATTTTATGATTGAATATTGTTTAGGGCGTTCTATAGATAAACCTTATTGATTTTTAGCTCCCTAGAGCTAATACAACGGGTGCTATGGTACCTGAAGTGCCACATTTTTGTCCTTTTTTGAGAAATTTCGGGTTTAGTACGATACAGCCTCCGGAGTGTATACAAGTGGCCGAGAACCGGTAAGACCTAGTCCTTGAGTATCAATTAGCATATAACCCACGCCTGAGTAGCCAAATTTTGTATACTTTTTCAAACTCTAAAAATAAATGATTTGCGGTGCAAGATTTTCTAATTACCTTTATTAGTATTATATTCACTCAAAATTGAATAAAAAGATAATAATTAAATTTATAGTGGTGCAATAATTTTGAACAGGAGTTTATAATAAATGTGTGCATTGACATGACTTACACTTTCAATTTTCTCCAATGAATAAACATCAACCGTCAAAAAGCCATCATAATACCTACTACCTACAACGTATAATAGAAAGAGCAATTTTGATGAAAATGTAACTTTCATTCGAACTTTATCTTTATACTATACGTCTACAGGGTTTCCCTAGCTATCGATTACATGCAATATCTCGCTCAGGTATTGGAACAGATAATAAAAATCCTACTTTTACCAAATTTTTACTATTTTTTATTCACGTTCATAAGCCTGTGGTCGAAAAATTCAAATGAATACTAACGAGTCAATTCCGATCCCACATTCACAATACGCAATGTAACATAGGTTTACAATCAAACCGATATTCAAAGACGCACATCAGTGTGGATCAAACGTTACTGTGACTTTTCATTAATTATCGTGATGGTGTGCACTCAGTTTTTTTTCTGAATATGGGAAAGGAGTATAACATCTGGCGTATGAGATACCAAATTCGTCAAAGAAGACCAGATTTGTGGAAAGAAAATTCGTAGCTTTTGTCTATGATAGCTAATGTAGTAACGTAGATATGAAAATGATTTGTATTTTCCCAGTAGAATGTTTATATTGATTTTAATGATATTATTATTATTATTGATTGATCAATTGTTTAGATACTAAACATTTCAGTAATTTTATATGTCAATAGAGTAGTATGACTCAATTGCTTTTTTCCATTGGGACTCTTTTGTATTGCAATGTATTTCTTATTTATTTCTTCTTCAGGTGCCATCTCCATTCAATGCAGGTTGGCGACAATTTCGGCATACTTATTTCGGTTTTGAGTGGTACGAATTACAGATGATTTGTTCATACGAGTCCAGTCGCGTATGTTTTTTAACCACGAATGTTGTCTACGACCAGGACCACGTTTTCCTTCGATTTTTCCTTCTATTATTAATTTCAGTATATCACACTTGTTGTTACGGTATATGTGGCCCAGATAAGCGGTCTTTCTTCGTTTTATTGTTGTAAGTAACTCTCTATCCCTTCCCATACGTCTAAGCACTTCATCGTTAGGTATATGTTGTTCAGTCCATGATATTTTTAGTAGTCTACGGAAGATCCACATTTCAAAAGCCTCGAGTCTGTTCATGGTATCCACTTTTAATTTTCATGTTTCTGCTCCATACAGGAGAACTGAGTGCACGTATGCTTTTACAAACCGGTATCTTAAGTTTAATTTTAAGGTTGCGTTGCACGATAGGTTTTTCAACTTTAGGAATATGGCTCTGGCTTGCTCTATACGTGATCTTACTTCGACGTCAGGTTAAAAGTTTTTATTACGACAGATAGGATAAATTTATAAACACGGTATGTCTACTCACTTAAGGAATTTATTCACTAAACCATACACTAATATACACTACACAGTATATTCACTTAGACTAATTTATATAAACACTTCACTACTGTTTCCCTCACGAGATCAAATTATAAACTGCCCCTGCGGTTGGTAGGTAGTTGCTTATGTAGTAAGCGTCCTTTATTCCGGAAACTTCTCGATTGCGGCTCCCAAAAACCATCGACCTTCCTGGAAGTCTCTAGATAAGACTAGTCACAAAAAATAGTGGTAAAAAGCTCGAAGAAATCCCTGCGGCTTCGCCAAAATTTTAACTTGCATACATAGCTTTAGACAGAGTCGGATTCAGGTACTACACCAGTGTCCGATTTCTTAACAGTATATTATCTTCTTCTTCATATTTCAAACTGCAAACTTCACTCTCTCGATGATTGTGACGACTTGCTGACTTGCTTTTTTCAATTGATATGGAAAATACCTCTGTTATTATTTTTACCGCTGCATTCTAGGAATGTTAGCATAGCTTTATATGTACGAACAATAATATTTTGTAAGCTATCACTATATATACTATTTTATTCCAAAATGGATCGTATTCTGTATGTGCGGTTTCCAAGTTAGTGATTGATGGGAAGTCCTGACTCAAATACTTTCGATTTCAGATTAATACGTATTTTCCTCAACGAGAAAATAATAAATAGCTTTTCTTTAAGTTCTTACCAGTACAACCAAGTTGTCGATGAGTGTGAGATATTAATAACCGCTAATAAAAATAATATGAAGCTGATCACCAATCAGAAGCCACATTCTCTAAACTTTAATTTGATAGTGAGGAAATAATATAAATATGCACGTATCTTTCGAGCTATGGGCCTAAAATGCCTGAGTATAAATTGATTGCCATAACATTAATCAATTTTTGATTGAGGGATAACAATTCATTGGAGTATCAATGGTAATTTTTAATGAGGGAATTATTTTTAAAAATATTATAAATGCAACTGAAACAGATGGAGAAGTAGGTAATTCAGTATTCGTCGCAGCAAAAAGCCAAGAGAGTAGTTGTTTTCTCCATCGAAAAATGGTCAGAATTTTGTTTGGTAATATTTTCAAATATATAGAGGTGTCCACCCATCAACAAAGAACCTCGATGTTTATGAAACTCATTTGACAAATGAAATAGTTTGAGTTGAGTGAGTTTTGAAATGAGCGAGGTATTGGCTAGGAAGCAGCTTGTGACACCATGTAAATGTAAATGAAACAACAAAGTATATTTATAAAGTTCATAAGGTCACTCTGGTAGAAATCAGACCGAGAATAATTTTCATAACCAATAGAGTGATATTAATCTATGATGTTACAGCATAGATTATAATTATATTGATATTTTATATTGGGAAATGCAGACGAATATCGTCGGCTGAATGCAATAACGGGGTAACTTTGTTTGTGTCATTTTGATGTGAATGTTATTAGTGACAATTTGCAACATCTCTAAGAAAAACACATTTAAAAAACCCTTAATTTTTTATATAAGGGCTCTAACTGTATATAAAAAAATAAGTATCTTCTTAAGAATTAAAGAAAAACAAAAATCTATTTTTGGTAAAAAAACAATACTTACCTACTTTTTGCATCAACATTTTTATTTAAACCGTAAAACAGGTATACCTACAAATATTACTAGGATAACTGTAAAAATAATACTTAAACTAACTAATTTTCCTTGTTTTTTTTCTAAACAACAGAGCAAACGAAAACTAAAATAGGTTTTTAATCATCTTCTTCTCTCCTACCATGCGTAAGCTAGAGTAAAAATTAAAATAGTCGCGAAATAATGCTGGTGGTTTTGTAGAATATAAACCAATTAAATCTTAATTAACTGTCTCGACCCTTACTTCGTGGAATCTGCTCATAATAGTGTTTTAAATGAAACTCACGGTTTCTAGTTAATTCCACAATATAATAAAAGTTATTGAAAATTCTAAAAAATTGACAATTGTTTCGATAAATCAATATCATCGTCAGAATGACAGAAGTTACATTTCATTTGATGCCTACCTGATGTTAGTAGTTATTTTTGGCTAGACCAAGAAGTGACCTAACTTGTGATTGACTTAATATATGTTTATAGAAAAAAGAAGATGTGATATTACAAATATTGAAGCTTAGATATTATCAGCCCTATGGTGATATCCTGGATATCATTTTTCCAATTAAGATCAGTATAACCATATCTGCTGATCTTTACAATGATCACTTAAGAAGACAGTTTATTAGTGGAGAACTCCCTAGATTTAACTGTTCATTGACAACTGAAAAAGCTCTATGTATCATTGAATTATATTATATCATTTGATTCCAATCACCCTATGTCACACAGACTAGCGGCATATAATTCAATGATACATAGAGCTTTTTCAGTTCCTATGAACAAATGTAATTTTGATAGAGAGATTAATACAATTAGACAAATAGCAACATCCAACGGTTATCCATTAGATATGATAAATAATCTAATTAGTAAAAAAGAGGAAAAAGTTGCATTACAACTAATATTTCCTAAACAAGCTGATGAAATAAAAACTTATAAAACCATCACATATGAAGGAAATATTTCTAATAATATTTCAAAGATAATATCTTCAGCAACGAATACAACAGTTTCTTTTAAAACAGAAAGTAACGTTAGTACAAAATTGTTAAATGTAAAAACAAAAATACCACTATTAAAGAAGTCAGGTATCTATAAACTCAAATGTCCAGAATGTAATGCTGTCTATTTGGGTCAGACACTTAGGAATTTTGAAATCCGATACAGTGAACACTTACGAGCATACAGATTAAAACAACCAGATAAATCCCACTACGCAAAACATCTACTTGATACCAATCATTCATTGACACCTAACACAAAACTAGAAGTGCTGTATATTTGTGAAAAGAAACAAGAACTGGATTTCTTTGAAGAATTGGAAATTAGAAGACATTTTAGAAACCCACAATATGAAGTTGTCAATGAACAGTCAAATCCAGGGAGTTCTCCACTAATAAACTGTCTTCTTAAGTGATAATTGTAAAGATCAGCAGATATAGTTTTCCTGGTTTTCTATATCATTGCACAGTTATACTGATCTTAATTGGAAAAATGATATCCAGGATATCACCATAGGGCTAATAATATCTAAGCTTCAATACAGTATCCGCCAAAATAAACAGTACCGAAAATAAAAATAAAAATTAATTTTTAATTTCTGTAATGTAAGTGTTCAAAATGTTCACCATTTAGACGCAAACAAGCTTCATATCGATTTTGTAAGTCAACAAACATATTTATAAAAAGTGCTTGATGTAACTGCCGAAAAATATTTTGTATTCTTTCCCGTAGTTCGGCAATATTCGCCGGCGGATTTTCCGAGTGAAATATTTTGTCCTTCATTATGCCCGAAATGTATGCGTCAGGTGGCGTCAGATCAGGTGAATGAGAAGGATATTCGAAGTCTGTTTCCCGAGAAATTATTCTATTATCGAAATGCTGACGGAGTAAGTCTAAGGTGCGCACAGCTGTATGGCTCGTTGCGCAATCTTGTTGGAACCATTGTGTGCGAAACTGTAGATTTCGTGCACGGCAAAAGTTATTTTTCCTACGACCACTACCCAAAGTAGGCTTTTGCACACTCAAATCTCATCGCAAAGTTGATGTTTTCCGTGATCTGTCATAATTTGACATTATTTCCGCTCTAGAGCGTACTTTTCCGCTCACGTGTTTTCGTTTACAATAAACTAAAGAAATTTGGTAAATAATAGGTATATTAATAGTACATTATACACCAAGCGACTAAAGTGACCCATTTAATCCCGCGGGTGGGACCCATTTAATTCCCGAGGGAATCAATCCATACACATTTTTAATAAAAATAAATACTACTTAGGATGGACTTTTACGAAAGTTTGCTGGGCATCGAGGAGGATTTTTATGAAATGAAACTTGGCTGGGCATCGAGGACGGACTTTTATGAAATGAAACTTTGCTGGGCATCGAGGACGGACTTCCATTTTTTGGAGTAAGTCAAAGTGCGCCAATAAAAAAAATAGCGTAAAGTATTCGTGGATAACTGGTCTTTCAAACACGCGCGATTTTTCGAGCACGACGGCGCAGTGTTATAAGACCTTACAGATTAGACCGATTCAGACGTCATTTTAATTATTATTTTCTATCTTATAAACCCATCCAAAACACCTATGATATAGTTGTAGTTAATATTTAAAAATATTTAAAGTGTATTACTCCCAATATTTTTAGAACCTCAATTTGTTTAACCTTGTAAATGTCATCTTAATGTCGTTTATCGTTTATCGAAATCACTAAAACCATCATTATCCTTATAGTTTTCCATAGCATTTTGGATACTTTGTTCCAAGGGTCCAGGATCTAAAACAAATATAGTAAAATTTTGTAGAAGAAAAGCTTAAAATTTAAATAATAAAAAATACTTTTAATAAACCTAACCTAAGAATTCTTCCTTAATTATTTCTTACATAGCCATACTATAGCTCAAGCCAGACATCGAAGCTTAATTGGTCTCCAACTCAATGGTCCTATGATCCAATACGGGCATCAACTCCTAGTCCTCATTTGAATGCAATTTAGCAGAGGTATCAACACAATCGGTATTGCCGATATCTAAGAGACAGTTCTCTTTTTGATTGGATATAAAATCTAGAAACAAAAATGGTATCTATTAGATAGATAGTTATTCAAATTAAAACTAGCGTAAATAACTATCAATAATGCTGACCCAATAAATTTTCCTCGACACTTACTTCCATAACCAAATGTTGACTGGGTCCGGGAATCAAAGACTGATCTTGTACTCTTGGGTTATATCATGATCAGATATGGGTAGGTACTGGCACCCATCATTGAAAAATTTGTTAATGCTGTCATTGCAACCAAATCCATCTTCGACCTCTGATCGATTTCTTTTAGTTATTTCTTGTTTAAAATTGGTACTCGAGGAGTGGCCTCGCGGATCTAGGTTCTAAATTAATAAATATATCAATTCAGTAATATTTAAAGTAATTCTTCTCGGCGATGGTTAAAGATAATCCAAATAAACCTAATACCGACAAAGGTCCTTTTTTAAATAAATATGTAGGGTGTTCCGTTAATAAAATGTAACTTTGTTTTATCACGCATTTATGGGACACAACAATGCTATGCTACAAAAAACTTTACATCATTTCCTTTAGTTCATGTATTTACAATTTCTTTCTAAGTACAAATATAAAGAACTTAAGGGAAGATAACATCTATAATAAATCACCATGTACATATTAGGGATTATCGATATTTCAGAAACTGTGATTTTATTTATTATTGTTGTGCAATTTTGGTTAGCTACAACATACAAGTTTATTGTTTTTACAACAACAATAAGACACAAGACAATTGTGTTTCGTGTTAATACTTATAAAGTAAATTCGCACAAAATAGTGGAGATAATAACCTAACTTTATGCGTACATTACTAAATACGATTTTTAGTAAAATTTGGGTTAACACTATCAAGCATTTACTTACTTTCTACTTATAAATCCTTTACACGCACCATATTCACTATTTTAAGTCCCCTGTACATAATTTTGCACACAATTGCTGTGTTCTTTTTACGGGATTTGCTCGAGCAGATAAGTTGTTCTGTTCACTTAAATGTTTTTGCGTATTTTGTTCAAACGCTCGCTTTAAACAGAGCTGAACTATTGCTTTCCCTTTGCCACTAACTGCACTACCTCTAGAGGGGGCTCGGTTGCGATTACTTGCTCCGTTTAGTTAATCATAACCTCAAACCATAACGAAAATAACCAAAAATTTGAATTTATTTTGAAGTGCCTTCAAAATGTGTTAGGACTTATATGCCAAAACTAATAATTTTATTACAATTACGATAAAGGATAATGAAACAAACTTATCCTATGATATTGGACTTAGTTGAGAACACAAAAAAAGAGCAGAAACAGGTAAAGTGACCATAACTTTTAATTTTATTTACCTAATACATAATTTAATTATTTTAGACATTGATTTTTTTTAAAAACTCTTACAACATTGTAAAGAGCATTATCGACCCAACCAAAATAACGAGATTTTAGATAACCATACCCAGGACAATGCATAAGAGTCTTCATTAAATAATACTAATGATAAGACCTATTGGAACTTTGAAAGCATAACTGCGTTAATTAATACAGTTGGTTCACTGAGGGATGAATTAAATGATCTTCGCAAGAGAAAAAATGTTTGGCAAAATGTGGCCAATATACTTGGTAGTCAAAACTTTTATGCAAATTGTTAATACAATATTATTACCAAAAGAAATATTTTCTAATTTAATTTAATTCTAGTTTAACTCTGATGTTTGCTCTCGAAAATGGACGAACTTGTTGAGAACGTAGAAAATTTGTAAGGATAATATTTCGAAAACTGGAAGAGACCCAATTCGATTTGAGTATTTTAAAATGGTGGACGAAATATTAAGCAATCAGCCTTCTCCTCATTCCATTAATATTTCAAGCTTAACAGCAGAAGCACTTAAAAATCAGGAGGAAAATGCTATTCCAACAAATATTGTAAATGACAATCCTCTACTAGAAATTACTAATTCACCTACAACCTTAACACCGAGAAATGAAAAACTGGAAATTCTTAGTACACCTTTGAATGAAAATAAAAACAAACCAAAAATGCTAATATTGAATATTTCAAAGTTAAAAGACAGGATTTTGAAAGCAAAAAAGAGGAATGGGAAGAAAAAAGGGAGTACAAAAAAAGCAAAGATAATAAAATACTAGAATTGATGAACAGAAAATTAATATTGGAAGAGAGGAAAGTAAAAGCTTAAGAGGACTTGGTGTTAATAAAAAAATTAGAAATGAAAAATAGAATCAACTTGTAAAATATTTGTATTATGTACCTATAATTTTATATTGACAATTTTTTAAGCTATTGCATAGCTTCTATCGCGGGCCTTGAGCGTGGAGACCGAATCCAGAAATTCCGTAACGAAAATAACCTAACACCCCCCCCCCCCTCCGACCGCCACAGCGGTGATACTTTTTAGTTTTGCCATAGGTGTATATTTATCATTAACTCCGCCTGCATGTAGTGGTAGGGTGGATTGAGTAGCCCTACGACCATGTTGCCAGTCCCAAGCCTGGATAAAGGAGGAGGGTTGAGCATGAGGCTAACAACCTTATCTCGTAAAAACCCACTTGTTTTGAAACCTCAACAGGAGCCTCGGAAATGGACTCAGCAACGGAAACGACAACGGCAACGGAATATGGATTGGAATATAGGTACTTGGAACGTACTGAGATGGTATAGACCAGGTGCAGCCCAACTGGCTGTTGAAGTTTTGGAAAAATATAGAATGGACATAACAGCAGTACAGGAAATCAGATGGCTCAATTCTGGCAACACTAAGATCAGTAAATCGGTAGTACTATATAGTGGGAAAGAGGACACACATGAGTTAGGAACAGGTTTTGTTATAAAGGAAGAACTGATGAGTGAACTAATCTCCTTTAAACCCATAAATGAGAGAATATGCTCCATCCGGTTGCGTGGAAAATGGTACAACATATCACTAATAGCAGTACATGCACCAACCGAGGAAGACGAAGAAGGGACCAAGGATGCTTTCTATGAACGACTAGAACAAACAGTAAATGAAATACCAAAGGAAGATATGATGCTGGTTCTAGGAGATTATAACGCCAAAGTAGGAAGAGAAGAGACATCACAATTACAGTTTGGGAAGCACAGCTTACATGCTTCTTCTAACGACAACGGAAACAGGCTAGTCGACTTTGCAGTTTCGAATAACCTATTGATAAAATCTACAATGTTCCCTTTAAAGATATACACAAGCAGACATGGATATCTAACGACGGTATAACAAGGAATCAGATCGATCACGTACTGATAGACAGCAGACAGGGATCTAACATAATAGACGTTAGAAGCCGTAGGGGAGCCGATAGAGATACGGATCATATTTTGATTAAAGCCAAAACTAGACTACGACTAGCTGCAAGGAAGGAGAAAAGCCAAAAGAAAGAAGTACAGTGGAATATCGAAAAACTAAAACAACAAGAAGTTAAAGATCGATATCAACAAAAAATAGAACAAGAATGTAGAGAAATAAATATGCAGAATCTAGAAGTGGAAGAGATGTGGAAGACAATAAAGGAAAAAATCCGAGAGGCCAGCAAAGACATTCTTGGAGAAAAACAAAATACAAAAAAGAAGCTATAGTTCGATACAGAATGTCAAGATCTTAACGGAGAAAAGTATGGAGCAAGAACTAAGATGTTACAAAACCCATCAGAGGAAAACAGGAATAAGTTCCATAACCTAAGAAACAGAATGCGAAACTTACGAGAAAAAAGAAAAGAGAATGGCAAAATGAACAACTACAGGAGTTGGAAACAAACAGAGCATATGGGAACATGAGAAAATTCTATAAACAAGTTGGCACGCATAAAAAAGGATTTCGCCCAAGAACCACTACAATAATCTTTATTTGCATCAGTTACAGTTACAATAATTAAATATACATTCAAAAGATACAAGCACATTAAAATAAGTTGAGTAAATAAGTAGTCATTCATTTTCATCGCAAAAAAGCGTACATTCACAAAAGCAAGGCTTGTGCGTGAATGTGATAGTTCATTTATCATAAGAAGTAGTTGTATAGAATTTAAAAAGACATCATTTACAAAGACAAACATCCTAAACATATATGGGAATATTTCAAAGAATGTAAATATGAGCTCTAACATATAGAACACAGAACACCAAACGACAACAAAAACGTAAGTAAAATCATTCAGAATATCGATAAGACAAAAAATTTTCAGGTTTTACAAATCACGATAAAATTGACAGACTATAATAAGTTTCATTTCGAGGAGAAATAAAGTTTTGCATTATATCGGCCGGAAAAGATAGGATCCAGTTCTTTATTTTTTTTTTAATAGACTTGAAGAGTTAATTTTTTTCAAATCAGACGGTAATTGATTATATAACTTTGGAGCCAGGTATGTAAAACTTTTTTTACCTATAGCCTTTTTCATTAATGGTATTTCGGCAGCACTTTCCTTATATCTGGTTGGATAACTATGTTGAATTGCCTTTAGAGTGGCTTTGTCTTTATATTGCTTTAGTAAAATGACTTTAACATATAGTTGGCAGATGTTAAGTACTCCAGTTTCTTGGTAGAGCTGAGTTGTAGGGTAGGTTCTGGGTTTGTGAAATAACACTTTTAATATACTTTTTTGGACTTTTTGTAGGTACTCGATGAGAGTCTCCCCAGCCGATCCCCAAGCAAGAAGACCATATGTTAGGTGGCTCTCGACCAGTGCATAATAAAGAATTTTAAGGTAAGATAATTTTAGAATATTAGATAGATATTTAAGTTTATATAGTACAAATCTAAGTTTTTTTATTAAATAATTTACTTGGTGATCCCATCGTAAATGGGAATCAAGGAAAATTCCGAGATATTTAATTTTATTTGATGTTTTGATATGAAACATTTCTCTTGTGGACACAGTAATAGATATTTGCTCAAATGGTGGCAAGCCGGTGCTGTATGAAGTAAACGGCAAAAAAAGGTTTTTTTATAGTTTATTGTAAGTAGTCTGTTCTCAAAAAAATCAACTACTTTAACAAAATCGATATCGATATCATTCTTGAGAGCCAACCAATTGTCATTTTTATAGAATACAGCGGTGTCATCTGCAAAGCTCACAATTTCTCCCTTTGTGTCCTGAAAAAATGCTTATGAACAATGAAGGTGAACTTATGACTAGTAAACAAGAGATCCTCAACACCTGGAGAGAATACTTTAACAAATTACTTAATATAGAAGACCCGACATACCAAGAAGAGGATAAGCGACATATGGCTGAAGTTTGGGTTGATCCACCATCCATTGAAGAAACAACTCAAGCAATAAAACAACTAAAAAATAATAAAGCAGCAGGAAGAGATGGCATTCCCGCGGAATGCCTAAAGGAAGGTGGACATAGAATAGTGGAGACTATACATCAGCTAATACAAAAAATATGAGAACAGGAATCGATGCCAGACGAACGGAAGGGAGGAGTTATTATACCAATACATAAGAAGGGAAATAGATTGGCATGCAACAACTACCGAGGTATCACACTCCTTAACACATCATATAAAGTGTTGTCTAATATAATTAAAAAGCGAATAACACCGTACTCAGAAGAAATAGTTGGAGAATACCAAAGTGGATTCAGAAGGAACCCAACAAACCAAACGCCATCGGAAAACATACGGCCGCCAGTCGGCACGCACGGTACTCTGGTGGCTGAAGTAGCCATGATCTGAACCTCCGTCGGCCCAGTTCGCATATACCGCTCCTAATGTACAAATAATCGGCTTTTACTCGGCAACTTAACGGCAAACCGAGAGCGGCTGTTATGTTTTCGGGCCGGAAGTGGCTACTCCTCGGACACTCGCTACCGGGAGACCATATTTCGTGCCAAAACTGATCCGCAGGATGTTTTGCTCGCTATATCAGACTCCGGGCCGCGTTCGGTTAGCAAGCCGTAAAGTGGTACTAAATCATTCGTGTTTAAATTTCGCGCCGCATCATTTGACGGCCATTTTGCTTATATTTTGTATTTTTGTGAGGTTATTGCGTTATTGTTTATTGTTGTGTTGTGTTACTCAACTCTTACTCTTAAGCTAGGAAAAAAGTGTCTTGTTTTATGTTGTTTTTATATTTGGTGCTGATTTCGATATAGTATCGTGAATCGTGCTGCCGTGATAATACTCGTAGATTATCAATTATATTATTTGATCATTTTTGTTTTTCTCCGCTGCCAGTTAATTTATTGTTATTTCAAGAAAGTGTAGACAGAAGACAAGTGTAAAAATAAGTAATGTCTCAGTCGCATTTACATGATGGGCAAAATAATTTGTAAGTACAAGTGTGAAGGATCTTATGGTACAAGTGATTAATGTAACAATCTCAAGCAAATGTTATTTAGCTTAAATTTTAAAAGATGTTAGTTTGCTGAATTCTATTTCAACCTATATAATTATGGCCTCTGTACATAAAATGAGTAAGAGACAAGAGCGGCGTTTGATTGCCACGCAAATGCAATCAATATTAAGTGATTTTATTTCTATAAACGAGGCTTTGAGATCTGAATGTTCAGAGCCCTAGACAGAATCTTCAATCTGTGCATATCATTTCGAACAAGATGTTATCTATAATTCCCCAAGTAATTCCCAATATGATCCTAATTTGGAGACACAATCTAAAACTTCCAGCATCACTTCTAACATTTCTAACTCCAATTTCATTGATAGTCACCGATTAGCGAAATCCAGTGACTGTATTGAAGCACAGGCAGGCCCTTCAACAGAAAGTGTGTTATCAGAGACAGAGTTTGATTACATATTTAGCTCAGATTCTAACTCTGATATCGAGAAATCTAACGATGAGCATGGCAAAACAGATAATAAGAATAAAACTGACCCAATTGGCTCAAAAATGCTCCAGATAGAGCAGGAGGAAGAGCCAATCGAAAAAGTAAAAAATAAGAGATTTATTATAGATTTTTATTTCAGGCGATTAGTCTATTTTAATTTGTTACTTTACTTAATTATAAATAAGGGGATTTTGTTTTAGTTGTTCAAAACTGCGCCGTTTAATTCTTACTATTAAAATCTTGTTTGTTTTATATATCTACATTCTGTCATATGATATGGGAACTATGAAAAATATGTATAACTATTTTTTTGTTGTTATTTAATTGTATATAATTTCCTATCCGATTATTCTATAATAATTTGTTGCTGATTTTAATATAAATAAGATGGTTTTTTCGTTAAGTTTCTTGTAACTGCGTATTTTATGTATAATATGTACACATTTTCCGTTCCTTATTACTTATATATTGGGAAAACTTATTTTTTGCATTTGTTGTAAAAGAATGTTGATATATTGACATTACTTTTTTTGTTGTGTAACTAATAAATGGTCTAATGTTCTTTTAAAAAGTGTTTTATTATACAAAGTACAAGTTTAGATTTTATTATGAAAAACTTTTAGACATATTTTTTATCAATACCATAGCAGGGGATATTTCCCTGAATCTCTGTTATGCATTTTTAAATGTTTTTTTTTTCACAATTGCTAAAATAATTTCTCTGTTAATATAAAATTCCAATTTTTATTTGATGCATCTTTATACAAAAACCTTTATTATAATTTTTCACGTGTTGTTTTTCAGATGAGATATTTTGCTGATTTCCAATATCAACATATTTAAGCTAGAAATATCAATTCTATACATAATAAAATAAAATTATCATTTCTTTCGCTTAATAAAGGGTATTCAATAATTATCACATGGTCACAGTCGCCTATGGATTACAAACCATATTTTATTGAACAGCCGATAGAAAGTTTATCATAAGAAAAAACATTTCTCAATAAAATACAAATATTTTGGGCGTCTGCGCATATTCGTCTGGACGATAAATAGTGGCTTACAAGAGGATTGCCCATTTGCGAGCCACCGATGGACTGCCGTGCACTTACCGGCTATCTACTATCGGCCCGTCGTCGGTTATTCAAAGGCGTTGCCTACTCTTAGCCACCTTACGGCCTGGCGGACATGCCCTACCTACACGCCGAGCCGGGAGCTGTAAGCGGGCCGAATGCGGCAGCTCGGCAAACCACTTTCGTCCCATTATCGGACCAGCCAGTCTGTGTTTGTTGGGAAACGGTCAACAACAGACCAACTTTTTACGTTAAGACAACTGTTAGAAAAATGCTGGGAATTTAATAGAGACCTACACAATTTATTCGTAGACTTTAAACAAGCGTATGATAGCATCATCAGAGCAAGCTTTTGGACAGCACTAGAAGAACTTGGAATACCCGGCAAACTTATAAGAATGATAAAAGTATGTGTTGAAGGATCATACAGTTCAATTAAAATAGAAGGTCACTACAGCGAAACCTTTGAAATCACAACTGGACTTATACAAGGGGATGCACTGTCGCCGGCTCTATTTAACATAGCCTTGGAGAAGGTAGTAAGACGAATCGAACTAACTACGAACATATTCGGCCATAATGGATCATGCCTGATTCTGGCTTATGCAGATGATCTAGATGTTGTAGGAAGAAGTACGGTTAACGTGAAGGAAGCCTTTATAAAACTAGAAAGAGAGGCAAAGAAAATGGGACTGAAAGTCAATGAGGAAAAAACTAAGTATATGCATATGAC
Source organism: Galeruca laticollis (assembly GCA_963921935.1). Lineage (NCBI taxonomy): Eukaryota > Metazoa > Arthropoda > Insecta > Coleoptera > Chrysomelidae > Galeruca > Galeruca laticollis. Next base: position 86,393,074 of record OY998183.1, read on the forward strand.
ACGTAACGTAGGACGAGATCGAATACGTCAAAATGTTACTATGGACGAATACAACTTCGAACATGTACAGACTTTTCAATATCTAGGAGCTCTAATAACATCAGATAATAACGTTAAAGTAGAAATTAAACAGCGTATACTTCAAGGAAATAAATGCTAGTATGCAAACCAACAATTATTAAAATCAAGGACTCTGACAAGGCAAACAAAAATAAACATATATAAAACTATTATAAGACCAGTTGTAACATACGGCAGCGAAACATGGACCATGACGGTACAAGACACGCTACTACTCAATCGTTTCGAAAGAAAGATCCTTAGGAAAATATACGGAGGAGTCTGGGATCAACAAACAGTGCGGTATAGGAGGCACACGAACAATGAGGTATATGAACTATATAATAGCCTAAGTATAGTACAAGAAATTAAATCCAACAGATTAAGATGGCTGGGACATGTCCAGAGGAGTAATGACTCAAGGCTAATTAAAATGGTCTGGGAAGAAGCCCCTAACAACAAAAGACCACTTGGGCGCCCAAAACTTCGATGGCGTGATAATATACACAAGGACCTGCAAACTTTGGGAGTCCTTAATTGGGAAGAAAGTACTCAGGATCGACATGAATGGAGGAGAATTGTTGAGGCGGCCAAGACCCACCCCGGGTTGTAGAGCCATGGATGGATGGATGTATATTTATCATCTATGTACAACAGTGCATATCTGTACTCGTATAATTTGTGTACAAAGTGTTTTTAAATATGAATAAACAAAGTGCATTTATTAATGAAGAAAGTCACGAAAAAATAGTGAAAGAAAATGAGTAGAAAATGAGTGAGTACTCTATATACATAAATTTTATTATTATTATCACAAATGCAGTATTATTAAGCTATTTCATAGCTTCTATCGCGGGCCTTGAGCGTGGAGACCGAATCCAGAAATTCCGTAACTAAAATAACCTAACACCCCCCACTCCGACTTATATATAATACTGCTATAAAGATAACCAAAATTTTTGATATTAAATTATTTTTGGTATAAGGCAGCAAAAATTGGGCCAAGTCTTATAAATTAAGTCTTATAATTTTTTTTATTGCCAAATGATTTTTTAGATCAGCTTAAAATTAGTTGGAAAATAACTATGTATATATAAAAATTTTATCTCAATAAATTTCAGTCAATAAATTGAGAATTATTTGGAAGATAATTTCTTTTTTTGTGATTTAAATTTGATTCGGTAATTTAGTTGTTCATTAAATGGAAATTTTATTCTTTCTAGAGTAACTTGAGACGTGTAAATGGCGCAAAGTTTTACTGACATCCGTAGATGGCAGTTTTGGTAGTATTTCAATTATTTTTGTAGTTTAATCTTTCAATTCGTTCTATTGTTTATTTAGTGATTCGTTTTTCTACACTATCTTCAAAATATTTTCTTCAATTTTTCGACTATTGTTTAAGCCAACTAGGTAGAGTGTGGCCAGTCTTTCTTTGGTAATATAATATATATATTTTCTATGCTGTCAATAACAACACAGAACTTAAAGAAAATATATTTCTAATTGAGCTTTTCAATCAAATTATACATTAACAGTAAATATAATTGTACAGAAAAGGAAAAATGTATTAAACTAACTAAAGATAATGTAGACATACACTGAACTTAGTCTATACGATTGCCCATAAAAATAAACTGAGCATAGATCTTTATATATGGGTAGATAGTCGTCTCACTATTAAAATTTTAGCACATCTGCTTGGTTGTAGTCAAAACTAACAGAACCGCCAAAATTTAAAATCCCATATGAAAATTTTATTGTTAATATAATTTCGGCGTTCTCAAAAATATCGGATACAAAATACTTGTTCATTAAATGTAGAATAATCAAGTGCAAATTTTTTTATAAAGTGGAAGGGTTAATATTTTGCTTTCTTATTCATTTAAACATAACAATACAACTTAATTAAACATTTCAGAGAAATTATACATTCAATACTTGTTTGTTCAGCATCGAATTATTTTGAGAGCCCTAAAACAGCAAAAACTACATGGTCCTATATAGGGTGCCACTTAAATAAGAACGCACATATGTTTAAAATGTTAAGTACGAATGAATAACGCCAAATTCTGAATATAGAGCACCTACAACCGTCAGGCCCTTTTCTGAAGGTCGTCCACCAAATCATCCTACTTTTCAACTTCTAAATATAGATCAGTTCATCGGTTTTGGCTCTATTATTCTAAAATACTATCAATACTGCTGGTTATTTTCTTTTCAAAGAAAAAATCTATGGTGTACAGGCATTCGTGATAGGTGACATTTATCAGAAAGATTTAAATAACACAGTTTTGTGAATGGTCATGTGAATGCATGTGTTGTGTATGAACTTTGGTAAAAAAATTATACTATTGATAAGGAACCTGAAGATGAAATTGATAAAGAACAATCTTTTTGGAAAATGGATCTTCGAACACTATTCATGTCATAGTTACCATAGCAAAGAATTATTTGGCTTTTAGAATACATCGAGAGAACTTAAGTGAGGAAGGGCATCTTGGAAAGTTCTTGTCTGTTGTTCATCTTCTTGCCCGATTTGATTAAATATTGCAGCAAGTTATGGATAAGTCCAAAGGTATTTTTGTTTATTTGTTAAATTTTGTTTCCATTTCATTTATTCTTTCATTTTATTCGATTAACTCTTTAAGATTATATATTTAACAATAATTTTCATTCAAAATCATGCTTTTTTGTTCCTAGCATCCACAAGATATCTGAGACCAACAATTCAAAATTAAATTATTGAATGCTTGAAAATCATCTGATAAAACAAATTAGAGCATAACCGTTTTTCGCCATCATATTAGATACCACACAGGGCATATCAAAGGTAGAAGAGCTAAGCATTGTTGTGAGGTATGCTGTAATAACTGGATCGGAAATGGACAGCCAGTTTATATAGAAATGAGGAGAAGGGTTTCTGGGCGTTCATGCAGCATTCAAACATAACGCGGCAGATTTAATAAAACAGGTGACTTCATTTCTTATTGACTAAAATATTTATTCAAAAAAATGTGTGGGTCAAGGTTATGATGGAGCGAGTGTGATGAGCGGTATGTATAATGATGTATAGGAACAAATTTAGGATATTCAGTCTAATGCGGAGTGCGTACATTGCACTACTCATAATTTAAATTTGGTAGGTAATGATGCTGTTAGCAGTTGTATCAAACTACAATTTTTTTACAACGTTACAAGATTTTTATAATTTTTTTGGAAATTGCATGAAATGTTGGGATTGTCCAGTAGAGTCAATACAACTTCTCCAATGAAACTTCTGTTTTTCGATATCATTAAGGCATTTTCACAAAAAGTTCTGAAGAATTCCAGTAAAGAGGAGCGAAGTAAAGCAAAAATTATTAAAACAAAATTGCTTAATTTTGAATCAACTTTTCTTTTCGATTTTATGCACTGCATACTGAATGACATCAATTATGCATTTAAAGCATTACAAAAATGCGATATCAATTTGGATGACGTATGTGAAGCATTAGCAGAGACGTATGCAAAGATGAAAATTTATAGAAATGACTTCAAACCTTTCAAGTGCAAAGCTAGGGAAATTGCAAGAAAATGTGGTATAGATTCCCATTTCGTGGAAAATGGCTGCGATATTTATCTCTAATATCATTCGAAAACGAAGCTGCATCAAAAACTAGATTTAGCTGAAGTTATTAATTCTTGCGCAGAAAATAAGGCTTGTTGTAAACAAAACTGGTTATATTTTTTAATACATAAGTCAACCTTTGTACACCAGTAATATACTCGGTAATACATATACATTATTTTCAATGTTTTATTTTTATCCACAATTGAATATTTTATATAAATACATAAATAAACCAATCGATTAATTTTGTTTCATTACGTGATAACATTATTTATTCAAGTACATTCCTGAAATGCTCAACTGTAGAACTATGCTCAGGTAAGACACTCGTGCACATACTTACAGTAAGTAGCATTGCTGTGCCCTGCGCTGCAGTGCATGATAAAGAATTGATGATAAAGTAGCTTTGCTTCTTTGAATTATTTATTTTTCGACTCGATAAAAACTATACAATTTGATAGGGGGCTACGCTAGTGGTTAATATAATTCATTAGATTGTAATACATACTAGTAACTGTTATCATATTTCATTCTAAAGTAAATGTAACTACTCTAACCTTACCTGCTAAATTGTGTATCGGTAATGAACCTAATTTTAAACTTCTCTTGCTGTTGGGCTAAATACACCCTTCATGAAATTGTACCCAATAAATAAATTGTTATTATTTGTGTGCCTCTTCAATTTGGGTGTAATACTGATTTAAGAATTCGTTTTCATGGACGAAATTGAGAAACATATTTGAATAGCTTCTTTAGAGTGCGTTCAGATGCTTTGTCTGGTAAAGACAAAACGCACGGTGGGATTCGTTTTGGATGTAGTCGTTGACCCAAGATTCAACTGAAGGACTTGGTGTAATATTTTTAGATGTCAAACATAAACCAATAACAACCAAATGTCAAATATCAACTTTTGTTTTACTTAACCACACTCAAACAATATTGACAAAAATAAACATTTTTTGTAATACCTAATTTGTTAATATTTGTGAGTGCAATAATGAATACACAGGTAGTTCGAGAGTTAACAAATATTATATTTGAAGATAGTGAATCGTCATTATCTGACGATTATATTGAAACATATTGGCATTAGTTGGAGAGGTTGGTAGAGAAAAAATTTTTCGAACTCACGAATTTTTGAAGATCATAGAAAAAATGAGTGACGCAGAATTCCAACAACATTTACGTTTGACGAGGTCTGCTTATAATTATTTATTTAACAAAATCGCCCATTTGCTGAAAAGCAGCAACACATTCAAAGAAAACATTGATCCTAGTTTACAGCTTCTATCAACTCTTTGGATTTTTAGCACTCCAGATAGCTATAGGTAAAGTAGAAAAAATTAATGAATTATGAAATATTTACATTGATTTTATTTTGCAGAAGCATTCCGAGCAGGTTTGATATGGCAAAATCCTCTCTGTTTGTGTCAATAGAGAGAGTTATCAATGCAATTATTTCGATTACCGACAAAGTTTTGAAATGGCCAACACTAGAAGAAAGAACTCAAAGTGAGGAACACTTCTATTCTATGTGTCAATATCGATGGAACATACATACATGGAAAATGTTTTTATGGTGTAACTTTACAAGCCATTTGTGATAGCAAAAGAAAGTTTTTAGACATTTTCTGTGGTTTTATCCCAGCAGTGTTAGTGATATTCGAGTTTTTAGGAAATCAACCATATTTAAAAACTTCTTAAGACAAAAGATGTTTATAATTGGTGTATAGCACCTTATAAAGATAGGGGATATCTCCATTTTTATCAAGTTAGATTCAATACTCAACTTACTAAAGCCAGACAGGTTATTGAAAGGGCATTTTGTCTGTTATTTGGAAGATTCAGAACATCAAAATATTTAGACATAAATCGTACAAATTTAATTTCCCACGTTGTTCAAACTGCCTGTGTTCTACGCAACATATGTTTAATGTTTAACGATGATGAGGCAAATTATGAAGAAGAGGACAATTAGTTCTGCATGAAGTCAATGCAATATTGAAGAAATGGAGAATGAAGGAACTAGATTCATAGAAGAAATGGCAAATAATTTCAATTAATCTAGTTTTGTAGTTTTTGGTTAAGTTAGTTATACCTATTGGTTTTATTTATTTTGTTATTTTGAAGCCAGTTAAAATATTTGTTTCTTTTTTTTCTGCATTTTAATTCCTGATCTTAGATTATGGTTGTGTTTCTATTGAATGCATAAGTATTCCATAATAAGCTTCATCTAGATGACAAATAAATACCTGAAATATTTTCATTTATAATCTCTTTAGATATTTAATTATTCCAAAAAAATTTTCTAAGTGCGAATTTTCTTGAAAAAATTTGCAAATGAGAAAAAATGTATGGAAAATATTTCGAGCTCGCGGGAGATTCGGTAAGAAAACTTTATAGCTACATTGTATTTGAAATAGTTCCATTTTTTTTTACTTTCCCTTTGCCCTAGTACAAAAAGTAGGAATCGGTCTTAAATAAATGTATTACTTCTCACTATACTTACAATTTACGGTAACTTGAAATGTCAATGTTACTTTTAATATTTATCATTGTTTTTTTACATAGAATATGTTGTCCAAAGGGTTGAGAGCTTGTTATTCGATATTTCATTCATATAAGCAGTGATAACATATTCTGATAATATTTTTAACTCCGTTTACCAGAGTTCAATCTATGAACTTTTTGTAACAAAATTCATATTCACTTTTTGATTTTTGGGGTAATGATGTGTGTTATACGTCTCCTTTGTAGCTAAACGAATATCTGATGGAGTAATATTTATTGATTTTTGATTCATCACTAGAATCACTCATTTTACTAAAATATTTTTCTTGATAACTAAGAAATATTTTGACAAGTTATCTTGACGTTACATTGAATTTGAAAAAAGAAGAGTTGACGGGTACTAAATGCAAATGATGATTGGTGAATTTCATATACATTCTAGGATGTAAGTGAAATCATATGCGTTCAGTTAACCGAAATGGCCTACATTTCCATTCTGTAAATTGTGGTGAAAATGGATAATATACATGTGGGTGTAGAAAAAAATGTAAAAAGTCTCGTTGAATAAAAATTTATTATTTGTAATTTTGTAAACATAATCCAAACTTCTCAATCATGCATTATAAAATGTAAAGCGCATGCGGGTCAATTTCTACAGATGTGTCGACTGGGTTAAATGGTTGGACGATTGGTAAAATTTACCGCTAGCATCTGAACGACCCGACTATTTAACAGATCTAAGCATCTGATCGCATAAAACTTGCCCAACGTAGCATCTGAATGCACCCTTACATTTGACATAACCAAATGACATTTGTATTGTAACGTCAACTGACGCTGTTGTGAGGACGATACAATTCGATGATTTTAGTAACGGTGCTCGAGAACATCATTTTAGTAACTATTCGCAAATAGAGCATTCACAGGCTTGAGTATGCTTGACGTTGGGAACGACGTCAATAATAACGCTCCGATTCGAGATTCAGGGCATCAGTGCGGATGAAACTCAATCATCGACCACCACACCTGCAAGAATCGAATCACCGGTAGCGACATTGATTCTCTTTCCGAAATATCGAAACCACACATGACCAACGTTCAACTTTAGAAATATTTTTAGAAAAGTTACAACTTTTATTTTTTAGAACTGAATATCTTTTTAATAAATACATGGAAAATGATCATTGATGCTGTAGCTGGAAGATCATATATGAATTATATGGCAAATGTATGCATAATTGGGCCGTAGATAATATACTTCTCAATTAATTAAAAAATATAGAATTGCGGCGAGAGAAGAAAGACGAAATTTTCGGTATATGAGTGTCTGTCGTCTAGCGCAAAAATATATAAAAGAGGGCGGAGTCGAGACGTGACATGGCGCGAGTGACTAGCAGTCACTCTTGATATTATATCTATATAATTGTATATCGCGCGAAATTCGATGATCAAACTCTTGATATCGTTATTTTTGTTCAAATTTTTTGAATGAATGATTGTTTTGGTGTGTAATTACACTATTAATACCTAATTATTTATACCTATTATTTATACCTAGATATTTTCTTTTTATAGAGAGGAAAAGCATAAAGAGCTAAAAAGAAAAAGAAATTGTGAACGTCAAAGTGTAAAACTCTATGCAATAGCTTTACCGCGGCAGTCTCCGAGTGCCACACGTCTTTTTTTTTCAGTATTATCAGTACTATCTACGATACACATTTAAGTTACTATTATATGTATTATGTATATATCAGAATGTTATTTATTTTTAAACAGGTGATACATTTTTTCAATGATATTAGAATATTATTTTAATTTTTCATAATTATTATTTACGCAAAGCAAAGCGGTGGGTTACGCAAAGCACGAGTACTATAAAAAGTCATTTAGATACGAGTTTTACATACTATTTTTTATAATGAACGTGCAAACATGTTTTAATAAAAATAAAATTGTACGTAGGGATGTTTGTGCTTATTTATTTATGTAACCCTTACATATACAGGTAATATTTGACAGAATTTTTAAATTTGAATGTTTATTAAGTTATTAATACATTGTTCGGAATTTAGTAATATGGAACTAAACAGCGAATTATCATGCATTTCACCAGAACTTCGCAATAATGCAGTTAATGATTTACTACCTGAAAATCTGAGAAGGAATATGAACGGTGGTGTGTAGGAAACAATGTAAAAAATTACACAGAAAATGTTCAAGTCAGTTATAAATACAAGTCTGTTAGCCATAAGTTAAACGGTGCATCCAACTGTATAAAAAGTTACCAAAAACGATGCTGAACTGGTTATTTTATGCTGATATAAAAATATATTTGTTCAACATTATACTAACAACATAAAAATTAAATAGTTGTTAATGAATTATTAAACACTGTAATCACTCACAAAATTATTATTAATGTGTAGTTACAACTGAGTGCATTTATTTTTTGTTTCAAAACACTATTGTATATCACTTTAAATAAATTTGTATAGTGCACACATTAACAAATTTAATTGAAATGGAGAATTAATCTGACACAACCTTTAATTCTTCGGAAAATGTCCCATTGAAACCCGAATTCTTGTCCAAAAATTACAATTTATTCTGAAATTAATCCACCGTAATTTCTAGGTGCTGATTCTATTTTTGCTTCGGAAGTATAACCAAATTCTGACATTACCAATTTCATTTCATTTCCGCCACGTTCCCCACTTTGTAATTACGGTTTGGCTGGCAAAGAGATACCGGGAAATATTTTAATATATATCAACACTAAGTGAAACTGATTATTTATTTCATTAGTGCAATAAATTTGGTTGGGATAAAAACATCTTCAGTTCTTCACAGACAAGTGAGTATGGTTTGCTTGGAAAGTTTTCGTTCAACGTTCCGATCATCAAACTTATATCATCCATTACAATATACAAGAAATTAACTTCTAACTTCCGTTCAATTCTATAAAACAGTTTACATAGCATTTGTGTTTTTAATCTACTCTCCTGTGATGAAGATTAACTGAAATTTTTCTATGGAATAACTCAAAACTAGGATGATTCACTTAAAGAGGAATGTTGGATGCAACCAACAGATGGTAAGAATCAAATTTAAATGTTTCGTCTCCTTTTTTTTAACTGCTCAAACTATCCCACAGAAATGTTTGGGCGAATGTAGAGGAATTTAATTTCTACAAATTCCGTTTATGCAGTAGAGTTACACAATGCTGGTGAATAAACAATGCTAGCCAATAAACATTACTGGTCAATAAACAATGCTGGTCAATACAGTACTTTTTAGTACTCGAAATTTATTATTACCACCCTGGAAGAAAGTTCCAAATATGATCTATATGTACCGGGTGTCCCAATAAGAATGGCTCTCGGCCATATCTCGGGAACCGTTTATAGTACAGCTTCGGGAAAAAATTATAACAAAAGTGTCCTCGAGAAAAACCTGGAAATTATTTACAGAGTTGTAGGTCCACCGCCAGAGGGCGTAATTAAATACCAAAAATTATAAAATGCATAATTTACAAATTTTGCCTAATTAAGATGCATTTGAACTATGATTATCGTATTCTTTAAGAACTTCGGCGTATATTTGATTTTACAAGTTTTAGTTTATCTCTTCAAATAAGAGAAGCGGGAACTTTATTATGAAAAAACGCCTGTAATTCCAGTTCTACTTAACCTATCTATGCAAACTTAGTCTTTTTGAAGAGAGCTCCTTTTTACCAATGTAAGAGTTATAATTTTGAAGCAACCTAATGAGTAACGTATACGCTAGAGGGCGCTATTTATTTATTTTTTTAAATCTAGCTATCCTTGAAAAATGTTGAATGGAAACATGCAGTATTAATTAAGGAATATAGAAGTACACCAAATTAAAACAGAATAGCGAAAACCGCATGTCGATATCTTTTTCGTATTACGAGATATCCTAAGAAATGTGTAAATTTTAAGCATTTTCCTTTAAACATAAATTACTCCGGTTTGACTGAACGGATTTTAACATTTTTTGACTCCTCAAAATTGTCTTTCCTTGTTCTATTAATAATAGTTTCAATTATTATGTCAATATTACTTATGCTGTCATCGGGAAACTGCGTTATGGAAGTTAAAATGGAAATATATAAAAACAAGTAGTGGGCCATGAAAAAACAAAACAAAAAGATATGTCTTGTGTCAAATTAATAAACCTAGTAATTTGTTCATTTACGTGTCATTGCGATTTGTGTGCATTAAATTCGATATAAAATTTACTTCAAAGTTATATCTAAGATGATTCTTACAAACGAAGAAGCATTTGATATGATAGGCATTTACTTTGAATGTATGAGAAATGCAACTGTTGCGGCTAGGGTATATGCCATACAATATCCCCAAAGACGTCATCCCGGTAGCAGAGTTTTTCGTCGACTCATACACCGTTTAAGAACGACTGGAAATATAAATCTTCCTGTATTTAGAAGACGCGGCAGAGGTCGTTCGAAGGAAAACACAATAAATGTTTTGGCATATGTGCAATTTAATCCGCATTTAAGAATTAGAGCAATAAGTAGAGACTTGGGAATAAGCAGAACCACCGTTCAACGTATTTTGACAGGACACAGGTAAATTATGATGTAAAAAGATATGTTTCTTGAACAAAATATACCCGCATAATATTATTTGTGAGCATTGTTATATTTTAGCATAATAATTTACATATCATTCCGGAAAGATATTTAATAGGACATTATATTTCTTTTAGATTTCATCCATATCATATAGTACTGCATCAACAATTGGTTGACCGTGATTACGACAGAAGGTTGGATTATTGCAACTGGTTACTACATATGGTATATGACGACCCTCAATTACTGTCACGTATTTTGTGGTCAGACGAAGCTACATTTAGTAGTGATGGTACGGTTAACCGGCATAATATGCACTATTGGTCACAGAATAATCCACGCTGGATGGTAGAAGTTCAGTATCAGGGGCGATGATCGGTGAATGTATGGTGTGGTATTGTAGATGGTCAGATAATTGGACCTTTCATTTTGGATAACGCAATTAACGGGGAACGCTACCTTAATTTTATAAGGGATGAATTACCACTTCTTCTAGAAGATATATCACTAGCAACTCGTAGGTCTATGTTGTTTCAGCACGATGGGTGTCCGGCGCATTTCTCCAGACAAGTTAAGGAATTTTTAGATAATGCTTACCCTGATAGGTAGATAGGACGTGGAGGCCTATTTTTTTGGCCAGCCAGGTCACCAGGCTTAACCGTCTTAGATTTCCATCTCTGAGGCCGGATTAAAGACCTTGTTTATGCAATTAGACCCACTACTAGAGTTAACATGATCGAAAGAATACGAAACGCCATTCAGAGTATGATGAAACTTCGGCACAATTTTTTCTGTTTCCATTGAACAACTTTTCACTTTGAGCCATTTTAAATCTATAAAAGATATAAAATAAACGGTTTTAGGGATTAAAACTATTTTTTCCGCATCTGTGAGATGCCCTGATTAATATTCTATCATAAAATTGTGACTTGTATACACTTCGGGTGATGTATCGTGTTAACAAACCGAAATTTCTCCAAAAATAACCAAAAATACAGTAGGTATATCTGGATTCATAGGACCTGCTGTACTCGCTATAGTCAGCTGAAAATCAATAGGGTACATCTGTGAGACACCTTGAAATATATCTAATTATAAAATTGGCCACTTGTATACACTCCGGACGCTGTATCCTACTAAACACGAAATTTCTCCAAAAAGGACAAAAATGTGGCACTTCAGGTACTATAGCAACCGTTGTACTAGCTCTGGTGAGTTAAAAAATCAATAAGGTTCATCTATAAGACGCCCTGAACAATATTCAATCACTTGTATACACGCTGGAGACTGTATCGTGCAAACAAGCTGAAAATTCTCCAAAAATGACAATTTTTTTTTACCTCAAGTACCATAGCACTCGTTGTACTGGCTTTAGTGAGCTGAATCCCAATAGTGTTAGTTTTTTAGACGCCCTGAATAATATTCAATCATAAAATTGGTCCCTTGTGTATACTCCGGAGGCTGCATCGTGCTAACAAACTGAAATTTCTCCAAAATTGACAAAAATGTCGTACTTAAAGTACTATAGCACCTGTTGTACTGGCTGTGGTGAGCTGAAAATCTATAGTGTTCATCTATGATATGTTCTGAATAATATTCAATCATAAAATTGGTGACTTTTTGCACTCCAGCGGCTGTATCGTGCTAACAAACTGAAATTTCTCAAAAAATGACAAAAATGTCGTACTTCAAGTACTCTAGCATCCGTTGTGAGCTGAAAATGAATAGGGTTCATCTATGAGATGTCCTGAACAAAACTCAATCATAAAATTGGTGATTTGTTGCACTCCGGAGGCTGTATCGTGCGTGTAACAAAAAGTGGCCGACGACAACGACGACGACAACATACACACAGGATTTTTTTTCTAAAAACCATTTTTTCGTGTTGTTCTTGATGAACAACGTAAAAATAATTTTTTAGCAAAATTTCAACTTTTTTGTGGGTAAACCAATACTTTTCTCGCATATTAGATAGGTTGGGCGGAAAAGTAAAAATGTTGACGTTTTTTATTGATGAACGGGTTCTACTTTTAAAGTAACACAAAAAACTTGAATGTACAACATATATTTGTTGTTCTATTCATCGATTTTAGCAACTTTTGACTCTACAGTACTCATGAAATAAATATCACGATTATTGGATGCTACAGATATTATATATAATGATTTGCATGTAACAGAAGTTAAATTCCCAGCTGTTTATAATTCGAAATCGAAGAAGAAAATTACTTGTAAACGGAATTAATAGTCGAATTAAAAACTTACATCATAATGGGGAAATCCACTGAATTGTTAGTATTCGTAAACAAATAGAAACACTTTTGCATACACATTTATTCAAAGGCCATGTTTAATCTTCATATTAATTTTACATAGCTTTCTCGATTCGTTTTTGTAAGTTAGGAAATGAAAAGTTATAACACATCGATTTCTCATTAAATAAAAATTAGCAAGAGATTAAATATCTTTAAATTGAATAATGCTCGTTAGGTGAAGACAAATAATACGTGTTAGACAGAGTGAAATACTAAAGTAAGTACTTGTATATATATCTCAACTACTCTTGGTCGAGAAAGTTATAATTTTTTGTTGGCGTTTTTAGTATTTCTTCTAAGCACCCTATTAATTTGGACCCAATAATTTTGTTCCGTTATATTTCTCTGCATTTATTATTCATTTCATGATTGGTTCTCCCCAGATATACTTTCTCCTCTTTTCAGCTAGTTCCCTCTTCGCCCCTCCATATATCTAGTTTCTCTTCATCCGTTAGGATCAGTATTAATGTTTCGCCATCATAGTGCTCCTAGTTTTCTGCTTTCCTACTGTCCAATATTACAAAAAAGTTGCTGTCTTAAAAGGGTGCTAATTACCCAAATTCGATAACCTTGACCAACAATACCTTCTCCAGGATCAATTGAGTCCAGTCTCGTGCCCGTCAATATAGCAGCCTCTATAATCGTGTCCATAATTGTGACACTATACAGTCGAAGTTCAGCTGCTTTTATTTGGTTCATTTTGCGACTGAGTTAAAAATTATTTAAGGGAATAATTCTAAGATTACAAGCAGTTTATGTTTGGTTGCTGGAGTTTGGCTGAAAATTTTGATTCTACTCGATTCATAAATCTTTCTCGGGTTCCACAATATACAAAAACAAAATAAGTTGGATATTCTAGTCAGATTGATCATTTCACTCTACACATGCCTCCAAGAGATGTTTTTTTTCATCATTTTGAAAAGAGAGGATTCTTTACGGTAGTGGGTTTTTCAGAAAAAGTATTGAAAACAATTTATTGGACTTAAATAAAAATTGATAGATTTGAAAGTATAAATTCAATGAAAACTCAAATGAATAAAGGTGGTTAATAGGAAATAAATTTTACTGGGATAATTATTATCAATCCAATAATTAATAATGAAAATATTAATTTTAATATGTAAAAAAATCATTAGATAAGGAAATGTATAAATAAAAAATAAAATATTAATCTAGAAGGAAATAAAATTATGGAGGGTTGCTATGAAAAATAAATAAGATAAGGGTAGATTTATTTTTGAATGATAGATGTAAGAATAATTATCCTAATAGAAAAATCGAGTAAAAAGAATCTACAAAGAAGTTAAATTATATGAAAGAAAATCTGAAACTGAGAAGAATACTTTGTAATTGTTTAACAAAGAAAATTATTGAAATTTATAAAAAGAAGAATTTAAATTTGAATTATGTATGACAGTGAATTATATTGATAGCCAGGTAGGTCGCCGATTTTCTTTCTTCCATTCCCGAATCTTCTTTAGGTGAGGATCATTCTCCTGATCTTCTCTGATCCTGGTGGGTGACCATTCTTCGTCAACTACCGTAATTCTTGAAACTGCAAATTCCTTAGATTTCGACTTGTTGCAGTGAGAATAGTCTACAGGGTATGACTGTCTAGGCAAACATTCCATCATGTTCTCTGGTGCTGATGGATAAGCGAATCGAACTAGTCGGGCAATATCCACTTCATACTCTTGAAGGGCTTGGTCACGTTTCTGCCTTCAGTTCTTCAGCTGGGATTGGTACAAATGTTCTAGATGTTCGTGGCCATATCACATGTCCAACCTCTTCTTAAACTGCTCCAAGTTATCCGTTTCTTCCAGAGGTACGTCTAAGGCATCTCCCCGAAGCGCTATGGTTAAGTTCACTTCCTTCTCCCTGTCGGACCAATTATTCACTCTAGCAGCTGTTTCAAACTGTTTTACATCATTGGTCAACGATATATTTCCATCGAACGTTGGGGCTTTGTCTCGGGTAAAACTGCCAACATCCTCTATCTTAGAGTTTATTTCTGGCTTGCAGGGTATTATATGTTCAATCTTTTTTTCTGCTGCTGGAGTGTCTTGTGTTATTAAATCGGCAATCTTAGTCTCCTTGATTTTCTCGTCCATCTGATTCTCCATCGTTGTCATCTTATTCTCCATGTCTGATTTTATTTTCTCGTTCATCGTTGTCATATTATTCTCAATATCCGATTTTAGAGATGAAATTTTATTTCCGACATCAGCAGCAATTTTTCAATGATAAGATATCTGCAGAAATATCATTCTTCATAGCAGAAATCTTCTCGTCCATATTAGTAGAAACCTTGTCCATGTTAGCAGAAATATCATTCTTCGTAGTTGAAATATCGGCAGAAATTGAGGAGATTAAGGTGAAAGCCTTGTCTTTAAATAAAAATGTTTCTGGGTCTAAGCCGTCACTTACCAGTGCCATTTTTAGTCTTTCTACTAATTCATTCTTCTTTCCGGACATTTCCAATTCGCGATTCTCCAATTCTGCCTTTAGTTCTGTCACTTTCAGGTCACTTGGTCTTTTGGCCATTTTTACGTAGATACTTATTTATATTATCCCACACCTGACACCTATGTAATGTTTTCCTTATATATTTAAAAGTTTTTATTACGACGGGTGGGATAAATTTAGACACACGGTAAGTCTGCTCACTTAATTTATTTTTTCACTAAACTATTCACTAATTTATATTATATACACATACTAATTTATATAAACACTTCACTACTGTTTATTCACTATTTACTATTTCACTGTTTATATCACGTGATCAAATTATAAACTAACTCGTTGGTAGATACTCTCTCTTACTCTCTTATATATTAAGTGCCATTTTTTCTAGATCTTTCTAGATTGCGGGTCACAAAACAATCACCTCCCTGGAATTGTATAGATAAGACTGGTCACAAACACAATGGACCTCACTGGAAATGTCTAGATAAGAATAGTCACAAAAAATAATGGTAAATAGTTCGAAGAACTCCTTACGCTTTCCCAAATTTTTAACTTTCATACATGGCTTAGACAGAGTTGGATTCAGGGACTACACAAATGTGCTGTTTCGTAACAGTATAAACGAATTCGGAATTAGCATGGTCTTAAACTTCTCCAATGGAGGAAAAAGTCTCAGTTTCGTATACAGTGTCATACATAAAACTGGAATTATGTTTAGAAGTCTTCGTATGAAATCACACTGTGTCACTTCGCTACTTGTTTAAGTAAATGTAAATATTAATTTCTGTGGGTTCTAACACTGCTACTAAATGATATCATTGTAATCAAAAATTTTATATTCATATCAAACGTTCTGTTTTATCGTCCATCCATATGTTCTAGTAGTACAAAAGTACCAGATTTTCCCTGGACTTTGTTTCGTGAACTTTCGGGATTATGTCGAAGTTTGAAAAAAGTTTAGTTATAATTAATAAACAATATTTGAAGTTATTTTACACTCATCAGAGTATAAAAATGTTGGCCGAAAATGATATTTTAGGAAAATAACTATAACTTTTTATTTAAAAAACACTCAGTAGATAATGTTGAAATGATTGTATAACAAATCTTAATACCCGAGTTAGGAACGAAAAGACACGCGGTATGTTGAAATATGTGTTCAATTTAATTCAATTTAATTAACTTCTGTACATAGCAAACTAGTAATTAAAATATATCTAGGTCATCGTAAGATGTAATTTGGAAACTTTGTTAAATTCAGAAGTTAATTCATGACTGAGATTCATCAGGATATGAACTTAATAGCTACTAGATTATTGTTGGAGAAAAGTATTCTTTTCTCTTTGTATTATATGATTTCTGCTATTTCCACTTAATTATTAGATTGAGCCGATAATCGATTTCAATTATCGCTTTTCATTGTTTTGACAAATACTTTAAGCATTTTAAGAAATCCAATAAAAAATTAGCATTTTTATATTGACGTTTCATTGGAGTTTTTATCATTTTAACTGAGACAGTAATAGACAAAACTTCATTTATAAAAACTAATTGATATAAATAGTGCTCTTCGAAATTAGTTCAAAGTTTCATACTATTTTTTACTCTGTTAATAAAACGTAAAATTTAACCTCAAGACTCATTACTTGGTCTATTATTTTTCATCACTTTTCATCAAAGGTATTAACGAAGGATGTTTAATCTTATATAGTTTATTTACGACAATCCCATTCATGTATAATAATTCCCATTTGTGAATACAAAAATCGTAGTTTGCTGTCGGCTAAATAGGCAGGAAGAGAGTTTGCAAGTGGATAAAAATATCGGATAAATTATGTTACCGTAGCAACCCTAGCATTTAGGTACTGTCTGTTTACCAAGCAATGCACGTCAATTTGACAATTATAAATGTCAAAAACAGAATGAATTAAACAGCATATAACAATTCCAAAAAGTATGTCGAGATTTGGAAATATTTGCAAGGCAGAAATAGTAAGGGAGATTGAAAAATCAACTCCAGAAAATACCAAGAAAACTCATTCCTCCATATGGATTCATGGGATTGTCTTACCAAATACCACGCGAGCTCAGATTTAGCAGGATATTTTTTCCGGTGGTTTTCTCATACTTACTTTCATTGGCAATTTAACTCGATCTGTTCAGGCAAAATCACTCGAGCTACGCTCTCGTGATTTTGCCAGAACAGCTCTCGTTAAATTGCCAATGAAAGTACCACAAAAAATATCCGGCTAAATCTGAGCTCTTGTGGTATTACCCCCGACAATTTAACTCATGTATAAAAAATCGCATATGCCACAGTGCAATTGTCACTTTGACAGCGGCAAAAGTTAGCTTTAACTTTTACAGCGACAAATACACTAGTGGTTTTTTCACTTATTCATTTGTTCATGAATTATCGCGGTGTTGGTTACCAGAATAAATAGTTTGGCATGTTTGTCAACAACTTATTGAATTTTCAAGAACTAACAATGAGTCGATGCGGTGTGTCTACGAACGCCGAAATTAGTCAAATTGTACATTAAAATAAAAATGTGTTTATTTTTAATGTTTCATAAATAAAGTTTGCATTGATATGTTTCCAAATTTCTCATTCATTAAATTGTCCTGTCGAATTACACTCGAGGTTTGTATTGATATGGGGTAAATTTGTGTTGTTCAAATTGTAAACTCTCCACACACTCCACATTCGGTGTCGTGTTTTTAATAGTTGACAGTTATTCTCGTCAAATTGCTAGGAAACAGTTTCTCATTAAACAACCCAAATTTACCCGATATAATACAAACCACTTGTGCAATTATAAGTGATAAAAAGACGATGACGTTGCAAAACAAAATATTGTTATGTTGCCAAGCTGTAGTTTTTTCCTTTACTTAACGAAAACTAGAAAAGTCAATCTGATGTAAGATTGACAGTTTTTCTTTTTCATTGTTACGTGCCTCGTAGGGTGTAGGTCAAAAATATTTATTTGAAAATAAAAGGATTGTATGATAGGCTTGATTAATTTAATATGAATATTTATTCATGAAAAACTATGGATAAGATGCAAGAAACAGTAACCAATCATTATATATTCGAATTAACATTCAATTATTTTACATAGAAGAGTGTTAAATGACGAACTGTAGGTCCTTATACCTTATTCTATGCTCTATAGAACCATCTTCAAGAGCACTGCAAGGGTTTACGCTAAAAGGAATCAATACAAGCTGTAATCATCTTCATGCAAATTTAAATATTGTTCCTTTATACAATATCTATTATATTGATTATAATAATAAACGGTTTTAAGGATTAAAACTAACTTTTCCGCATCTGTGGCCCTGAACAATATGCTATCATAAAATTTTTACTTGTATACACTTCAGGGGATGTATGTGCTAACAAACCAAAATTTCTCCAAAAATAACCAAAAATAGGACCCGCAGTACTCGCTCTAGTCAACTGAAAATCAATAGGGTACATCTGTGAGACACCTTGAACAATATTCAATCATAAAATTGATCAATCGTATACTCTCTGGAGGCTGTATCGTGCTAAAAACTGAAAATTCTCCAAAAATTACGAAAATTTGGTACTTCAAGTACCATAGCACCCGTTGTCCTGGCTTTACTGAGTTGAATATCAATAGGGTTCATCTTTGAGACGCTCTGAATATTATCCAATAATAAAATTGGTCACTTGTATATACTCCGGGGGCTGTATCATGCTAACAAACTGAAACTTCTCCAAAAATGACAAAAATATCGTACTTAAAGTACTGTAGCACCTGTTGTATTGGCTCCGGGGAGCTGAAAATCAATAGGTTTCATCAGTGAGATGCCCTGAATAATATTCAATCATAAAATTGGTGACTTGTTGAACTCCGGAGGCTGTATCGTGCTAACAAACTGAAATTTCTCAAAAAATTACAAAATGTCGTACTTCAAGTACCATAGCACCCGTTGTACTGGTTCTGGTGAACTGAAAATCAATAGGGATCATCTGTGACATGTCCTTAACAATATTCAATCATAAAATTGCTGATTTATTGCACTCCCGAGGCTGTATCGTGTTAACAAGACATGTAAGGAAAAGTGGCCGACGACAACGACGACGACGACATACACACAGGATTTTTTTTCTAAAAACCGTTTTTTGGTGTTGTTGTTGATGGAAAACGTAAAAGTAATTAAAAAAATTTCAAAATTCCAACTTTTTTTGGTGTAAACCAATACTTTTCTCGCAAATAGAAAGGTTGGGCGGAAAAGTAATAGAATGGAAAAGAAAAATATAGATACACAAAATAAAATATTGTTACAAGATATAAAAATAAAAAATCTGCCATTTTATCAGTATTATTTATGTAGAGATACTGTGGTCGTTGTTTTAATTTGTGTATTATAAAATAACTGTACCTAATTAATTTAATAATAGTTATTAGTGATTTTGAAAAGGTGGAAATAAAACAAATTGAATAAAAATATACAAAAAAAGCAACACAAGATTTCCACTACTCCACTACAAAATCATCACTATCTTCATCGTCACTGTCAAAATTAATAATAAGTGGAGGCACATCTTATCTATCAAATACTACTTCTCTATCCCACTCATCTTGTATACTTTTTTACGTGTGCTGTACTGTCTTCAACCAAATATCAGGAGTCACTTTTTCTAAAGACTTTTTCCATACACCTATTGCTTGTTCTGTTGAAGAACCATCAGATCTCTATAAAATTTTTTAACTATGCCCCAAATATGTTCAATTGGGTTGAACATACAGTGGTAAGGGGGAAGTCGAAGCACTTTGTGACCATATTTTTCAGATAATATGTCAGCTTCATATACTGTTGGTGGTTTATTCCTACAAAAATGCATATATTTAAACAAAATAAGTTATCTATCTAAGTATTACCATAATATATTGAAAAATGTTTATACCAACTTACCGTTGCACTAAATTCAATTACTGGGTTTTGAGGAAAGTATTTTAAAAAGGAATATCATTTTGTATCCACCAGTTCTATATATCATCATTTTTGGTAGCTGTTGTTGGTACTTTATTGATCACTGTACTGTGATAACTTGCATTATGCATTACAATTGTGGCAGGTTCTTCCAAGTTCACTAAAAGCTGGTATACAAACCAATGCAAAAAAATTTCTCGGTTCATTTCACCGTGGTAATCACCATCTTGTTTTTTGGAGGAAAAAACCAGCCCTGCTCCAGGAATAAATCCAGCAGAGGAACCAGCATGCAATACCATATACCTACAATAAGGAAATAACAAATTACTACTAGTTTTCCTAGATAGACAGCATATCTCAAAACAACTATTTATAATTATATAGATTTAAATAAAATAGTGTGACTAGTAAATCTTTGAAAAGGTCTTAAAATGACAGGAATGTTAGTACATCATAAATTAATTGCTAAACTTTATTATTCAATTACCTTGGACCCCCAATTTTGGTTTATTTCACGCTTCTATGATTAGAATCTGGCCAAGAACGTCTAACAGTACCGTGTTTAAATATCCAGGTCTCATCCAAAAATACAAATTGATATAATCCTCCCCTTTTTATCTTGACATATTCATGTAGAAAATGTACACGTTTTAATGCAATATGTGGCAACTCCATTAAACCACGACGAGGATCATCTTTTTGGTATTTGAATCCAATATTTTTCACTATCTTCACAGAGTGATGTTAAATAACCATTAAAGAGTTCACGCTCATGGAGTGTGTCTCTTAAAGTTTTCAAGGTTATGTGTTCCTCTGAAAAAAATATTGTGTTAGTTAATTGTGAATAAAATAAAACAGTAAATTCAATATACTTACAGTTTCCATACATTTCGTATATAACATTTCGGAAAGCGTTTTGATCAAAGTTATCAATTTCAACAGTAGGTTTTATGCGTTGTCTCTTTTTAGGTGGGTTTTTAGACTATTCATCTCTATTATGCTTGGCGGCAATACGGTTAACAGTGGTAACGCTAAGTTGTAAATCTTCTGCAACTCTCTACAATATAATTACTTCAATTTATGAAAGAATAATATATTATCAAGTTTAATTAACCTAACCTAACATTAAAAACATGTAATCATTTACATTTAAATATGTAACAATAATATTAATAATGATGAATACAAATAGCGAATACTATTACTTACGTCTCTTACAGCAGTAAGCGGGAGAAGCGGACCCCCATTTCGGCATTCTCGTTCAACATAGCTCAACAAAGATGTTACCATCTCTTGACATTTTCTGTTCAGCTGCTTCGGCATTTTATTAACCACACACTGCAGATTTGCCTAAATAATTAGTTATGAAAATAACTGTTTTTCTAATCTTAAAGAAGCAATGAAGGTCAAAACGTACTGGGGAATTTTACCAGTTGATTTGACAACGTCTTGCAGTCTTTAGAACTAGAGAAATTGATTCATTTATTTATACATGATCAACACCCGCACATTTTTTGCATTATTTGATACTTCATTAGCACACAACTACAAGAGTGGGAACCTCATGTCGCTGTTCTTATTAGTTTGGAAGTTGTGGCGACATGAAAAAGAGAAGTAATAAAAGATATTTTTTACTGTCATCAAATATTTCTTCATCAAAACTCATTGTTCTTATTCATTTCGACGGTTACAAATTAGTTGTCGTTATGTTGAGTTTCAATATACTCGTACATACTCATATATAATTTTAGTTTTCAATAGTTCTTTAACTAAGTATTTACAAAAATAATAGTATGAGTTGGGCCTTTATGGAGTTTCGTAGTCTTTGGTTTTAATGGTTCATCACACTTTATAACTCTAATAGTACGTTTTCCGAAAGGAAATAGGAAACAGTATTAATGATTCGTAGCTATGCAGAAATAGCTTATTTATTATATCATAGTTTCCAATAGGAAATAGTATTGTAATGTTTTTCTAATTTATTAAAACAGTGAACGGGTGGGATAAACTTTAAACACACGGAATGGATACTTACGAATTTATTTAAACACTAAACCACTCACTAACACATAATTTATATACACTCAACTATTCACTTCAATTTAATTTATATACACACAACCTTAATTATTAATTTATATCAACACTTTACTGTTAGCTTATTTACTGTTTATCTCACGATGTCAAATTATGAACTGAACTAACTCGCTGATCGGTCCCTTATATATTAGTGCCTTTTTTACTAGATAATTCTAGATTGCGGCTTACACAAAAACAATTGGCTCTGGCATTTTCTAGATAGGACTGGTCACAAAAACAATGTCTAGATAAGATAGTCACAATCGTAAACAGTTCTAAGAAATCCCTGCGCATCCGCTAGAATTTTAATTTTCATACATGGCTTAGACAGAGTCGGATTCAGGGACTATACCAGTGTGCTGTTTCGTAACAGTATATATCCAAATCGGAGCCTTATTACAAAAACTGTAGTTTGGAGAATTGTAAACCGCTTTGAAAAAACTGGTCTAATTGAAAATCGCCCTAAATTTGGCGAAACAAAGAACGCAACTAATAGTGACAAATCTTTAGATATTTTGCAAACTAACAGAAAATCCTTAAGCATTAGTTCGGCAAACTGCATTAGAATGTACTAGCGTGAGATCTGTTATTAAGTAGTATTGTAAAACAACATACATTCCATCCATACAAAGTGATTTTGATTATAGATTGAAATTTTGTGCAACCGTAATGGAGAAGGGAGATATTGATCCGTATTTCTCGATAATTTTGTCTGACAGAAAAGTTCAGATTTGTGAACGAATTTATTTTCAATAACTCAACAAACGTAAACGACAATTATCACATTCCCCTAATAGGTTTCCGACTCACTCATTACCCTTCTAAAAACTCAAGTTGCCACATCGAATAACCAATTTTCAGTCGATAGAAAATATGGAAGAGAACTCGCGTAGAATGACACTGGATTAATAATATTTTCTGTTCATTGACCGATTAAAAATATTTTATTGATAATACTAGAATGTCTAAATTGAAAAAAGAGTTATAGTAAACTTTAAAGAAATTTTACTTATAGTGAAAAAAATAATATAACATGAAATTTTCCTACTAATTTCTTATGAATATTATTGATGACTCCTGGGTACATAACCAACGGACCAACTGTATAACTATAAACACATTTTTGCATTAATGTCGCTCAACCGATATTTTGGTAAGTTTGAAACTTGAGAAATCTATTCAGAGTTCAATACTGATTGTTATTTAGATTTGAATTATCTTTAACGAGGAAATGATTCCCGGATGTTCAATCATTGGAAAAATTCTATTTGCGGTAAGTGATAGGTTCATTCCAGGTTGATTATATCACCGCCTCTCAGATTTTCTGTTGGTATAATTATGTCTCGAAAGATAACTGTTATCCAGGCTGAGATGACGTTATTAATTTAAGAAAAAAATACATTTCAAATTGAGATATGAACCGTATTGCTTTTTCAAAGTACACAATGAGAGACAATGAAAGATAAACAAACAATTTTTGGTATTCATCGTTATCCTTTGTTTAAAATTAATTTATTTTGGTATAAAGTACGTAAGGACAGGAACTCTTCTTGAATTGAACTCAAAAACTGCAGTTTTCTACCGGATGTCCTGATAGCAACTACTTTGAAGGAATACCTTATGCAAGAGAATTACATACAGGGTTGCGCCGTTCATAAAAAGTTTTCAATTTTATAATTGTACTTTTTTATTTTCAAAAAAGATTAGTTCTGATTCAACTAATCCAGACTGAAAAATTTTCAAATACTGAGGTCTCCAGCGAGTAATTTTATTAACCATCGTTCATAGTATTCTTATGTAGCAAAATTACTTGAACTCAAAGGCTGGATTCTTTTGAGTCTTTTCAGTAAATTGGTATTGTCGTGGGGCTAGGTGACCTTAACGTTCCCATGTCGGAAGAACCATTGTTCATAGCTGCTGGTAAATTTAGCTATAGTCTTGTCAACCGTATTTTTGTAACAATCAACATATATAAACTGATTTCTTATTTACTACTATCTGGAAGTGACTTTCAAATTATTGATTCAAAATACTGTCTTAAGAAACGTTAATTTTACAAAATGATAATTCTACAAACTACGATAAACAATGTGAAATCTACTAACTTTTATTTACAAGTAATTTTATATACAGTGCTATTCAAAAGTCCCCTCCCTCCCTCGTATCATTTGAACGACTACACTTACATTAATAAAATTTGGAGGGTGAAAATAAACTGTTGTAAACTTCTCTACGAATGGTAACAGGTGACGTAATAGTAATAGATGACGTCACAGTGTCACTCTGACCAATAATTTTAAATAGGACCTCATGGCAGTGATATCTCGTTTGAAAGGCATTGACATTGGCTACTTAGCCATATTAATTTTGTGTGGGTTTAAATTAATTTTGACTGATAAATTTAATAAATACCAATATTATTATTTCACATATAAATATTGAAGATTTTTCAGTCCGCCTCTGGTTAGTTGTCAAAATAATTGACGTTTTTAATTTAATAGTATTTGTTGCTTTGCAAAGTTTTTCTAAATAGCTTAAATATTTAATTTTATTATTGTTTAACGAGACGTTTAAGAGTTTACATAGACAAAATGGTACGTACTCAAGCCGACAAAGTAGCAGCTATCTTAATAATTGGTGAATCTAGAAAGAATCTTCATGAAGCGGAACGTTTATTTAATGAGAGATACCAGATCGCCATATCTCGAGAACTTATTTGAGGGAGCTTCTTCACAAGTTTGAAGCAACAGGTAGTGTTCAAGCTGCCAAACGATCTGGTCGACCAACATTTAGTGATGATAAAAAAATTGATATAGTTGCTGGTATGGTAGTAAATCCTACTTCCTCTTCAACTAAAGTTGCGTCTATCTGTGAAGTAAGTAAAATTATAGTACAGAGAGTGTTGGCTAAAAATAAATTTCAATCATACAAGTTAAAAATGGTGCACCATCTTTCGGATGACGACCCCGACAGAAGACTCGAATTCTGTGAATGTATGGCGAATAAAATTAGTCAAAACCCACATTACACAAAAACAATTTGTTTGTGACGAAAGTACTTTCTGCCTCAATGGAAATGTGAATACACAAAATGTAAGGTATTGGAGTGACACAAATCCTCACACCTTTCGTGAATAACATACCCAATTTCCAGAAAAAGTCAATGTTCGAGCAGGTATTTTGGGAAACCACATAGTTGGTTCTGTTTACCTAAATTCAAATTTAAGCGGTGAAGTGTATCTGGAGATGTTACAAAATGCAATTGAGCCGTTAATTCTTGAAATTCTGGAAGATAATCAAGATTAATTCGGCCATCTGGAAATAACATTTCAACAAGATGGTGCTCCTGCACATTATTATGGTGCACTAAGACCTTACCTGGATGAAGAATATCGAGGTAGATGGATCGGCCGGCGAGGTCCTATAGAATGGCCACCTCGATCATCAGATCTGACACCATTAGACTTTTTTCTATGGGGGTACTTGATATCCAAGGCTTATACTACGGCACCAGATAGCATTGGCGTTTTGAAAGAAAGAATTACTGAAGAATGCAATGCTATTTCAGCTGACACATTCGAACGCGTACGACAAGAGTTTACTAATAGGATTACTGTCGGGAAGTAGACGGAGAACATTTCGAACACTTGGTATAAGAATCCATTATTGATATTTGATTAATTAAATTTAAAAAAATAATTTCAATAATTTTGGTATTTATTTAATTTATCCGTCAAAATCAATTTAAACCCAAACAAAATTAATATGGCTATGTAGCCAATGTCAATGCCTTTCAAACGAGATATCACTGCCATAAGGTCCTATTCAAAATTATTGTGCAGAGTGGCACTGTGACGTCATCTATTACTATTACGTCACCTGTTACCATTCGTAGAGAAGTTTACAACACTTTATTTTCACCCTCCAAATTTTATTAATGTAAGTGTAGCCGTTCAAAAGATACGAGGGGGGGGGGGGGACTTTTGAATAGCACTGTATAATATGTATGCTGATAACGGGGTCTTCATCTTACAGCGTGGAACAGCAACTCAACGGTTTTCATGGGAATCGTAGATATAATTTCTCCCCTAATTCGGTGTCGAACCTTTGTACAGAATAGTTGTGCGCTCTGAAACGATTAATAAGTAGTTAAAAACTAATTAGTGTATATTTCAAAGTGAACCAAAAACAAACAGTGAGAGTATCAGGTTAACTTTTGATTAAACAATAGTAAAACAACAATAATTAACTAGAAGTGAATCTGAATTTAACATCAAATATAAATAATAGAAAATACTTCGCCAGATCCGTATTAAGGAAAACCTAAATGATACTTAAAAATGGATGACAACAAATCTCAAATAGGGTGTACACCCAACGTTTATAGAGAGAAGGTTGTCTGGTAACTCTGAGCCAATTAGAATCAAGCATAAAAAGCGCGGGAGTGACGTCAGCCTGGGTGCCACATTTGAATTTTATTATTGGGACGAGTATTCGCTCGTTAAAATACCACTTGTAACTAGAACACTGAAATAATATAAAACTACTTATGATAGGTTTTAGTTTTAAAAAACAATATATTCTCAAACAAACACATATTTTTTGCAGCATTTGTTAATTTAAGTATATATATTCAAATGAAAAAAACTCAAATATACTATGTACATATTAATAACCCAATCTTTATCTCTATTTGTGTTGCTTTATACGTTTTTTTTTGTTTTCAGAGAATAAAACGTATTAGATTTTATTTGTATTGTAACATATTATTACAAATAAAGTTCTTTATTATTAAAAACTATAAAAATACATATATGTGTTATCTGATGTAAGAAATAAAACCAATAATTCGCACCACAACACTTTATTTACCGAAAATACGATCAATATTATTAATATACAAAAATAGCGACTTGCTTATAACAAAACTGTTGAGAGAATGTCCCACAAAATATCTAAATATCTTACGTCTAGGCGAAAACTTCAACATGTTAATGTTTAACTTGTTTATCTTAACAAAAATGTTTATGAAATTAATATGATTTAGGTCCTAAAGAAATAGTTCATTTATGACACTTAAACAGTATCCAGACTGATGGTGCATGAGTGAGATCATCGCTGCATCGAATACTAGATAAAACAAATAATATACAATCTTATCTATCTACTTACTACTTTTAATGTACGAAACCAATATTATTCTAACATATGCAACAAATGAAATTGACTGTCTCGACCCTTACTTCGTGGAATATGCTCATATTAGTGTTTTTAAATGAAACTCAAGGTCTCTAGTTAATTCCAGAATATAATACAAGTTATTGAAAATTCTAAAAAATTGACAATTGTTTCGATAAATCAATATCATCGTCAGAATGACAGAAGTTACATTTCATTTTATGCCTACCTGATGTTTAGTAGTTATTTTTGGCAAGACCAAGAAGTAACCTAACTTGTGATTGGCTTAATATATGTTTATAGAAAAAAGAAGATGTGATGTTACAAATATTGAAGCTTAGATATTATTAGCCCTATGGTGATATCCTGAATATCATTTTTCCAATTAAGATCAGTATAACTGTGCAATGATATAGAAAACCAGGAAAACTATATCTGCTGATCTTTACAATTATCACTTAAGAAGACAGTTTATTAGTGGAGAATTCCCTAGATTTAACTGTTCATTTACAACTTCATATTGTGGGTTTCTTAAATGTCTTCTAATTTCCAGTTCTTCAAGGAAATCCAGTTCTTGTTTCTTTTCACAAATATGCAGTACTTCTAGTTCTGTGTTAGGTGTCAATGAATGATTGGTGTCAAGTAGATGTTTTGCGTAGTGGGATTTATCTGGTTGTTTTAATCTGTATGCTCGTAAGTGCTCACTGTATCGTATTTCAAAATTCCTAAGGGTCTGACCCAAATAGACAGCATTACATTCTGGACATTTGAGTTTATATATACCTGACTTCTTTAATAGTGGTATTTTTGTTTTTACATTTAACAATTTTGTACTAACGTTACTTTCTGTTTTAAAAGAAATTGTTGTATTCGTTGCTGAAGATATTATCTTTGAAATATTATTAGAAATATTTCCTGCATATGTGATGGTTTTATAAGTTTTAATTTCATCAGCTTGTTTAGGATATATTAGTTGTAATGCCACTTTTTCCTCTTTTTTACTAATTAGCTTATTTATCATATCTAATGGATAACCGTTAGATGTTGCTATTTGTCTAATTGTATTAATCTCTCTATCAAAATTACATTTGTTCATAGGAACTGAAAAAGCTCTATGTATCATTGAATTATATGCTGCTAGTCTGTGTGACACAGGGTGGTTAGAATTGAATGGAATTGTTACATCAGTTTGTGTTGGTTTTCGGTAAATTGAATAATCAAGTACATTATTAACTCTTTGAATTTTTAAATCAAGAAAATTGATTGAGCCATTTTCTTCAATTTCTAATGTAAATTTAATTTTCGGGTGTAAATTATTGATGTGGTTGAAAAATACATCTAATTGTCGTTCACTACCCATAAAACAAGCTAATATGTCATCTACATATCTATACCAAAATAAAATATTTTTCGAAATATTACTTTCAAAGATCTTTCTTTCTAAATTGTCCGTAAAAATGTTTGCTAAAATAGGTGATATAGGGCTTCCCATTGGTAAACCTTCATATTGAATATATATCTTATTGTCAAAAGTGAAATAATTCTGATTAATGCTTACATCAAATAAATTAAGGATAATATCAGATATACTTAATTTATTTGATGTATGCATTAATCAGAATTATTTCACTTTTGACAATAAGATATATATTCAAAATGAAGGTTTACCAATGGGAAGCCCTATATCACCTATTTTACCAAACATTTTTATGGACAATTTAGAAAGAAAGATCTTTGAAAGTAATATTTCGAAAAATATTTTATTTTGTTATAGATATGTAGATGACATATTAGCTTGTTTTATGAGTAGTGAACGACAATTAGATGTATTTTTCAACCACATCAATAATTTACACCCGAAAATTAAATTTACATTAGAAATTGAAGAAAATAGCTCAATCAATTTTCTTGACTTAAAAATTCAAAGAGTTAATAATGTACTTGATTATTCAATTTACCGAAAACCAACACAAACTGATGTAACAATTCCATTCAATTCTAACCACCCTGTGTCACACAGACTAGCAGCATATAATTCAATGATACATAGAGCTTTTTTAGTTCCTATGAACAAATGTAATTTTGATAGAGAGATTAATACAATTAGACAAATAGCAACATCTAACGGTTATCCATTAGATATGATAAATAAGCTAATTAGTAAAAAAGAGGAAAACGTGACACTAATATATCCTAAACAAGCTGATGAAATTAAAACTTATAAAACCATCACATATGCAGGAAATATTTCTAATAATATTTCAAAGATAATATCTTCAGCAACGAATACAACAATTTCTTTTAAAACAGAAAGTAACGTTAGTACAAAATTGTTAAATGTAAAAACAAAAATACCACTATTAAAGAAGTCAGGTATATATAAACTCAAATGTCCAGAATATAATGCTGTCTATTTGGGTCAGACCCTTAGGAATTTTGAAATACGATACAGTGAGCACTTACGAGCATACAAACTAGAACAACCAGATAAATCCCACTACGCAAAACATCTACTTGACACCAATCATTCATTGACACCTAACACAGAACTAGAAGTACTGCATATTTGTGAAAAGAAACAAGAACTGGATTTCCTTGAAGAACTGGAAATTAGAAGACATTTAAGAAACCCACAATATGAAGTTGTCAATGAACAGTTAAATCTAGGGAATTCTCCACTAATAAACTGTCTTCCTAAGTCATAATTGTAAAGATCAGCAGATATAGTTTTCCTGGTTTTCTATATCATTGCACAGTTATACTGATATTAATTGGAAAAATGATATCCAGGATATCACCATAGGGCTAATAATATCTAAGCTTCAATATTTGTAATATCACATCTTCTTCTTTTTTCTATAAACATATATTAAGCCAATCACAAGTTAGGTTACTTCTTGGTCTAGCCAAAAATAAGTACTAAACATCAGGTAGGCATAAAATGAAATGTAACTTCTGTCATTCTGACGATGATATTGATTTATCGAAACAATTGTCAATTTTTTAGAATTTTCAATAACTTGTATTATATTGTGGAATTAACTAGAGACCTTGAGTTTCATTTAAAAACACTAATATGTAACAAAAATAGTACACAACATAGGCAAGCCTTCTTTCTCTTTCTTTCATAACTTAAGCTGGATACTTCAAAAGTTACTTATATTTGGTATTGAAAGAAACGAATTTTACCTTATAAACCTATATACAAAAAAGTTTATTAACATTAAAAGGTAAAAAGTAAGTGATATATGACAATCACTAAATTCATTTGACAATTTTTTTCATTTTTTTTATCAATTTATTCCCTTTTTCTTTTGATAAGGGAGATTTTCTCTTTTTTGTTTTTCTTCAGCTTCTTTTAAATTTAAAAATTTTATTCTGACAAATATTCTTTGTCGACTAGAAGACTTAACGAGCTCTTTTGGGATCTCTACTAATTATAAAATAACTCCAACACAACAGTAGCAAAGAATATACAACGATAATATTCTGTGACGATAGTTCCAGTTGCATTCACAACAATACAGATGAGTCTACTTCTTTTGTCTGTACTCTATAATACACAAAATACAAAAAGAACAACAATAAATACTAATAAACGAACAAGAACTTGATATAAACAATAATATGCACTCCTACTTCTATAAATTCATACAGCCTTGTCAAAGCTGGCACCCATAGTGACGTAACGATCCCCTCTTCCGTCTGCCCCGCCAAGTAGTTATCAGGCAACCTTCTCTCTTCTATAAACGTTGGTGTACACCCACTAATAACACAACCCAACAACCCAAAACATATTCCTCAGTAGCAAACGAACAAACCAAAACAAACAATTTCCCTTACAGAAATCAAGCTATACTATTCGACGCAATCGAAAACACTAAGCTAGAAGACTACCTAAAGGCACTATGCCAAACAATCCAACCAAATAACATAATTTTTTGCTCAAAGCTATCCAACAACAGAATATGTATATATTTGGCAAATGAAAATTTAGTGAACACATTCATCAACAATCACGGTAAAATCCAAATAAACCAACAAATACTACAGGCACGTCGACTAGTCACTCCTAGCCAAAGATTAATATTATCCAATGTCTGTCCCTCTATTCCCCACTCAGTCCTTGAATATGAACTTAAAAAGCTAGGGATTAATCCTCTTTCACCCTTATCCTTCTTGCGAATAGGAATCTCAGACCCCGCATTTCAACATATCATAAGTTTTAGAAGACAAATGTTTATATCTCCATTCAATAACCAATCCCTTCCCGATTCATTTTTAATCACATATGAACAAACCTCATATAGGATATTTTTGTCCATTGATACAACAAAAAACTGCCCAAATAGAACAATCACTTTAACACACTTCAACCCAACAACAGAATCCTCGCCAGAAAATCCAGCCGACAATCAATCTGAAGAAGAAACAAACAACATTTCACAATATCAACAGGATCAATCAAATAACCAAAACTCAGAACAAATTTCCGAACCTCAAACAATGAATACCCAAGTAGTTAAATGCACCGAAAATAGTAAATACAGCACACCGACAGTCAACAGAAATAAAATCGAAACAACCAAACCACAAAATAAAAGAACATTAACAGAACGTTCCCCATCACCGACAACAACTGAACACCTACCTACATTTGTAAAATTAACAAATAGAGACAAGAAAACAAAACAAACCGAAAACAAAAAACCAAAAAAATCAATAGGAGAAAGCACTTTTCAAGAATACAGATATCAATTATCCTCTAACATATAAAGAGCTTATAGATTTTTTTGAAAATTGTGAAGGATGTACAGGTCCTCTCAGTATCGTGAAAATGTACACCGAAGAAATAACGGAAGTCACAGACCTACTTACCACAATATATCCCTATTTAAAGGATAAAAAAATGAAGATGAGATGACCTCGAATTAAAAATGAAATTCTCAAACAGATAAACCCTGAATACCAAACAGAACTGGACACTGATACCTCTATTGAAACCTATTAATCTTGTTCACCTTCACTTCCTTAATTCAGTGGAATATAAATGGGTACTATACCCACCTAGAAAACTTGCAATTAATGATTTCAAAATACAAACCCATGTTAATATGTCTACAAGAACCCAATTTCAAAAACAATAGAATCCATAATCTAAAAAATTATAATTGTTTCGCTAAAAATCGAGAAAACGCAAGAATAGCCAGTGGAGGTGTAGCAACATATATTAGAAATACAATAGATGCAACATCAATTCATCTAAAAACTACTATTGAAGCAGTTGCCGTTAGAGTGAAAGATACAATGACCTTTTCATTGTGCAACATATTCATTCCTCCAAATCAGGAACCTACCACAGAAGAACTCACTGAGCTGCTGAGCCAAATTCCAACTCCTCAGATAATAGTGGGAGAGTTTAATGCCCACAACTATATCTGTGGCTCTACTAAGCAGACACCTTTTGGGAAAAAATTGAATATCTATTAGAAGAGTACAATATTAACCTCCTAAATGACGGCCAAAAACCAGACATGACATAAGAACTGGTGAAGATTCAGCAATCGACCTAACAATATGTCACCCATCTCTCTCACAAATACTCAATTGGGATGTATCAACGTATTTATACGATAGTGACCACTATCCCATAATAATGAGCAGCGAACCGGAAAATACACCGGACCCAATAACAGAATGGAAAATGAAATCAGCAAATTGGAACGAATTCCAAGAATTTATACAAGAAAATATCCACGAGTCAAAGGAAGATGCGGATATTGATCAAGAAGTACACTTTATCACAGGATTAATAACGCAATCAGCAAATAAACATATTGGACGGTACGAACACAACAACAAACACCAAACGGTCCCCTGGTGGAACTTGGACTGCAAAGAGGCTGTGAAGAAATCGAAAGAAGCTTTTAACAGATTCAAAAGAAGCAGGACGGAACAAAATTCAATCGAATTCAAACGATTGAGAGCCAAAGCCAGATACACAATAAAAAAAGCGAAACGGGAATCCTGGAAAGAGTATGTTTCAGCAATAAACAACTCAACTCCAATGTCCACTATATGGGAAAAAGTCAAAAGGATATCCAAACCAAAACAATCCAATACAATAAACTTTCTGGAGATAAATAATACTATTTATAAAACCCGAAATGAAATAACAAACATCTTATCAAGGGAATATCGAAAAACTCAAGCAACTCAAACTACACATCAGATTTCTTGAATCATAAAAACAAAACAGAGCAGCAAGAAATTAACTATAATAATAATAACCAGCAAATGAACAGTTTGAACTATGCAATAACCATTGACGAACTTGAAAATTCACTCCAAAACTCTAAAAATTCCAGCTCAGGGCCTGAAAATATTCCTCTTATTTTTCTAAGAAATCTAAGTAAACAAACCAAAGAACATTTACTAAAGATATATAACCTAATCTTAACAAAGAAAGTATATCCCAGAGCATGGACAATTTCCATTATAATTCCCATTCCTAAGCCAAGTAAAGCGAAATCAGATCCAGAAACATATAGACCAATCTCACTCACCTGTAGCATGGGAAATGTTCTTGAGAAGATAATTAACAACAGACTTTTATGGCACCTAGAATCAGAAAAACTAATTATACCCGAACAGTGTGGTTTCCGTAAAAATCGCTCCACGTTCTGATTAATGCATACATCAAATAAATTAAGTATATCTGATATTATTCCTGGATTAATATTTTTATCTTCTAGTAATTTTCTTACAAGTATTAGACATTCTTTAGGAGGAATTTTAGTAAACATGTTAGTTACATCGAACGATATGAGTTTATAGTTATCTTGTAAGTGGATTGCTTTCAACTTTTTGATTAGTTCTATTGAATTTCTAATTGAGTACTGAGATTCATATCCGTAAGTATTGAGTAAATTGTTGAGCTTCTTTGCCAATATATTATTAGGAGCATTAACATAAGAGACTACAGGTCTAATTGGTTTCGTTATTTTATGTAATTTAACTGTTCCATATAATTGTGGACAATGAGGATTCTTATGTATGATAGACCTCTTTTCGTAATCATTTAAAAGATAATTTGAATTATTAACAATATTCCTTACATTATTAGAAAATTTCTTTGTTGGGTCTGCTTTAAGAGTTAACCGTGAAACACCTGGTAATCGAATGTGCGAAATACGACAAGGAACGGAAAAAGAATCAACTACCATTATCACTAAAAAAACTATTACAAAAAACTTATAAACTACCTAAAAGACTGCAAATCAAGTAGCAAAATATAGAGACTATAACCAAGCTAAAATAAGTGAACTTACATCATTTCAATTCGCTAATAACCCTACGTGGTTGATGCGATTAATAATTAAAAAAAATTCCTCCCCTCGTAAATTCAACTTACGCTGCTAGCGGGGAAGTTGAACGGTTGAGTGATCCACCTGGGATTGATTCTTTGCAGGTTTGCAATAAAATTGATAACGTCTTGATCAAGGTTATTTTTTGATGTTTGCAGTTATTTGTTTCTTTTTCTCAAATAATATTCTAACTTTAGGTTTTACTGAAGAATGTAAAACGAAACTAATTATAATTTGATTTTGTCCAACGTTAACTTCATATTTTGCGATAGGGATACCTATTATCGGATTTTCTTCAGTATGAGAATGAATCGTAAGAGACTCGTTTTCGTCTACGTTGATTCTTTCGTCGTTGGATTCATTTTTGACGATCAGGTGTTATCTGCTGCAATGCAGAGTCAGGATTGTTGTCACTTGAGTTCGTTGTCAAGAAATTTTCATTGTCTAGGTCAATATCGGGATTTACTATCAAGGATATAGTGTCTAGGTCAGGATTTTCGTCTTGAGTTACTTCTGCTATCGGAATTGAGTTGACCTTCAACTGTGAATGGTGAAGGTGTATTAATAATTCATTGTGATTGAGACGGAATTGGTTCATTGCTAAAATTTATATCGCGGCTCAAGACATCGTCAAAATTTTTCCAAAAATATAGATTTTTAAGAATTTCGTTTGTTCCTTTAGTATTTATTTCTATTCTAGATAATGCATCCGGATTAGTATTAAGGCTTCCACGTTGATATACAATTTTATAATTAAATTCATCTAATTTAATTCGCCATCTAGTGAGTTTAGAATTTGGGTCTTTTAAAGAAAAAAGCCATTGAAGAGGTTTGTGGTCACAAATAATGGTAAATTTTTTGCCATATAAATAAGGACGGAAATACTTGGTGGCCAATACAATGGCCAAAAGTTATTTTTCTGTGGTATCATAATTGCGTTCGGAGTCGTTACGGGTTCGTAATGAGTAACTGATTGGAAGATCTTTTCCGATAGAACCTTGGGATAGCACTGCACCAGATTGGTGCATTTCAGGCACTTGAGCTTGGTCAGATAATTTTATATTCAAGAAATTTCTTAATTTGTTTGTCCACTTCTTTTTTGTACACAAAATGATATGGATAGGTTTTAGCGTAAACATGAATCTCGTCAGTGGTTCGTATTTCGTGTTTAATTTTGTTCGTAGAAGTAAGTTGTGTCTTTTCGCTATAAAATATGTCAAAATATTCGGCACAAAGTTTAAATATTTTGGATGTTTCCTCAACATTTAAGTGATCTGTTCTAATATTATTTAAATCTAAAGTTTGTGTAGAAGTCTCTTCTAGGTTATCTAATTTGAAATTTTGCATTGTTATCAAAATTTTCTACAGGAAGTGGTTCTGATAAACTCAATTTTACTGGATTTGTTGTGATATTTAAAATGATAGTAATTGCTTCTCCATTTCTTGCAACTGTTGGCGACTAGGTGTTTTACAACGGTGAAATTTTTTGTGTGGAACGATTATTTCACAATTTTTTTTAATAACCTTTTCAGTTTGATAGTAGGGGAAGTGTCCTTAAAATGAGACAGTAATCTAAAACGGGATACCATGTTTTTTGTGAAACGAGTGTTGCCATCTAGCGAAATATTGCTCAAGCGCAGGCTGTACTGATTTTAAACTTGCTAACGGACTTTCAGTTTCATAGTGAATGTGATTGTTGACACACGTAAGTTTTTATGTTTTTCAATATTTTAATGTAATATTATTAACTCATAATAGTAAGGATTGCTTCTTTATTTGTGAAGAGAATGTGTTGATAATTTTTAAAGAATCAGATAAGATGTTAAACATTGATATAGTCATTAAAGTTCATCAATATATTTTAAGGTTAAGTTTGTAAAATTCACGGAAGTCTAATGTTGAGGTATTGATAAAACGGGATATGTGGCATTTGTTTAAAATTAGATATCCCATTTTACCTAAACTATTTTGATAAAATTTTTTACCTGCTTTTTCTTTGTTGCAGTATCAATAGATACACAATATGGCGGGTGCATACTCAATAAAAACCAACCGACAGGGGTGGTCTGAGGAGAACATGAAAAAAGCAATAGACATGGTATTAAATCGAAAATGTGGTTATCTGAAAGCGGCAAAACTTTGCCACGTTTCAAAGTGTACTTTAGAACGTCGTGTTAAAGGAAAAAACAAAATAAGAAAAGATTCTCTCAAATGTTTAGGTAGCAGACTTGTTACGTTTAACGAGGCGCAAGAAATGAACCTTGTTCGGTTTATTAACAACATAGAGACATTGATGTTTGGTTCGACCACTGATTCCGTGCGACGTTTAGCTTATCAGTTTGCTGAACAGAATAACATATCGCACCACTTCAGTACCGTTAAGAAGAAAGCTGGTTGGCACTGGTTGCAAAATTTCTTTAAAAGAAATAGACTATCACTTCGAATTCCAGAAGCAACCTCAGCTGCACGTGCCAGAAGTTTCAACCGAATAAACGTTTCCAAATTTTTTGACCTACTTGAACGACTTCAACAAAAACATAATAATACTCCATCAAAAATTAAAAATGTTGATGAGACAGGGATCACCACTGTACAGAGACGTCCCTCGCGGGTGATTGCATTGAAAGGACGTAAGCAAGTAGGGTCACTTACTTCTGCTGAACGTGGCACTTTGTGTACCGTAGTTATTTGTATGAATGCTGCTGGCAGCTATATCCCTCCTATGATTATATTTCCACGTGTTCGCATGAAAGTTTCTGGTTTCTAAATGATGCGCCTCCTGAAACAATTTGGGCCTGCCAGCCCACAGGTTATATGCAACTCGATTTATTTGAGCAATGGTTTGACCATTTTTTGAAGTTCTCTGGTGCATCCCAAAACGCCCCTACATTGTTGATTTTAGATGGACATAACACACACACACAAAATTTGAACGTTATAGAAAAGCCAGAAAGTATTCTGTCACTATTTTATGTTTACCTCCGCATTGTAGCCACAAAATGCAACCCCTTGATGTTTAATTCATGGCTCCCCTTTCAACTTTCTACAATCAAGAAGTTGAATGTTTTCTACGTAATCATCCTGGAAGAGTAGTCACTATATATCAAATTGCAGAATTATTTGGTAAGGCTTATTTGCGAGCCAGGACTCCTACAAACGCAATAAATGGTTTTAGGAAGACAGGTATATACCCAGTTGATCGTAATGTATTCACCGAAGATATGTTTTCTGCTGCACAACCTACTGATGTTCCCGAAGAGGTTCCCGTTCACAATAACATTAGAGAAGTTGCGGAAACTGGTTCACATCTCGATGAAAATGATAACGTAGATGAGGTTCAACAAGAAGTGCTACCTGAAACACCGTCGGGAATATCAAAAGAGTAGACCCCCTACACTCCTCAACCTTCAACGTCGAAAGGCCAAAAAGAAGTTTTGAGCGAGACACTGTACTTCTCACCGGAAACAATTCTACCTTATCCCAAAGTGACTAAGAAAACACAACAGACCCCCAAAAAGAAAAGACTGGTAAAACTGTTGTTTTAACCAGCACTCCTTACAAAACAGAATTAAGAAAATCATTGGAACAAAAGCGATCGAAAGAAATCAATAAACGTCCTAATATGAAGAGAAAAATTGGAAAAACT
This sequence comes from Galeruca laticollis, assembly GCA_963921935.1. Taxonomy (NCBI): domain Eukaryota; kingdom Metazoa; phylum Arthropoda; class Insecta; order Coleoptera; family Chrysomelidae; genus Galeruca; species Galeruca laticollis. The sequence goes on from OY998183.1 coordinate 86,431,894, forward strand.
AAAAACAAAAAGAAGGCTGTTGCCAAGATTGAAAAGAAGAGGAAAAAAGGAGAAGGCTGGATCCAATGTGTGTGTTGTAACCGATGGGTGCATGATGCTTGTTCCGTAGCAGAGGAAGACGAGGAAAACTTTCTCTGCGATTACTGCATTTCTTCCTAATTTCTATTTTTGTTTGTTTATTTTAATATTTTTATGTCCAATAAATCATTTTTAAGTAAAACCTTGTTATCATTTTGGAATAAGTTTGACAAGTAAATTAGCATATGAATTACTATCCCATTTTAAAAATATAGGGTATCCCATTAACATATTACTTCCTAAAACGGGACAGTTGCACTCTTTTTAAAAAAAGCATTATATATTTGATATTCATATGTTGTTGTAAAAATTGTTTGGACATATAATGAAAAACACTTTAGAGAAAATTTTGTAAATTTTTGGCGAGATTTTCTTGATTTCTCGATTATTTATGGCTACTCAAACCCTAAGTATCCCATTTTAGGGACACTTCCCCTAATAGAGTTTATGTCTTTCTGAGTTTTATTAAAATTTAATTTAATTTTACTATGTGGAGTTATTAACCATCCAATAGATAAGTTAATGTTGGCTTTCAATAATTTCAAGTTATTTAGGCCAATAAGTCCTTGGAATACTCTATGGAATTTGAATACATAGGATTTGAGATTTAAATTATCAGATAAATTGAAAATGTTTGAACAAGGGATTAGGGTGCTATATTTCTGGAATGATTCTTGAAAAACGTGATTTCACTGTAAATGGGTCATGAGTTACGTAATATTCAAATGCAATTTCGGGATCTATGAAGGTTTTTGATGATCCAGAATCTATTTAAAGCTTGATATTATACTCGGGGAATATTATATAAGGCAACTCACTATTATTACTTAAATTTAATGGAATTGATTCGGGGGTTATGTTTTCTCTTAATTCTGAGGCGTTTCGTGAAAATTTGTAGAATCTTGATTAGAGGAATCGTAAAAATCATTATTGTTTTGTTTTTCAAATAGATATTGCTCGTTTTCAGAATATGAGTTATCAGGATAATAATATTGTTCGGTTTCTTCGTCCTGAATATCAGCATTAAATATTTCCTCGGCTATAAAATTGTTTTGTGGTCGAGAATTTCGGACATGATTTTGATTTTTAGGACCTGGGTATGAGTTAGAAACTCATTGACTCATTGGGTGATTGTTTACTGTATTTCTTGTGGAAATACTCATGGGTGTTGGTTTTGGAAAATTTAAATTTTGATTTGCTTTGAATGCATTATGAGTTTATTGTGGTTTGAAGAGTTGTGTTTGTAGGAAATCGTTGGGGTTGTCTTGGAATTATAGGGCGAACAAGTATAGGTTGAGATGGAAATAACCTCTGTGCTCTAAAGAAATTATTAGGTTAGTATGAGTATTAATCTGAACTGGATTACTGTTAAAATTTTGTCGTTGTACAAAAGGTTTACCAGAGTATTGCGGTTGCTTCATATTTGTTTTATGAGTGAATTTTTTGAAATAATATACATTTTCTTCTTTTAAAACATATTGTAAAGCTTCGACCTAGTTATTTGGTTTCATGCATCTAATAGTAGTACCTAACGGTTGTTCAAGTCCTGATAAAAATGTCGTTAAAGCTACATTGTCACATAAATTCCTTTTTAAAATTTTTGAGTCATTTTCGATTTCATGAACGTCTACATAACTACATAAAACATTGAGAATGTTTAAACTCTATCAGAAAATTGCTGTGATTTTTCATTTTCTCACAAGTTTCGCCTCTCTGATCTGCGAAATTTCTCGTTAAAACATCTCTTAACTCGTTCCAAGTAGATACATTTAGTATATTTACGACTAATTTTGTATTACCAGTTAATTTAGAGATTAGACAATTCAATAAATACACATTTTGGAAACAATTTGGTGTGTCTATTTTGTAAAATTAATCAATTAATGATTTACAGTCACTTAGTTATCAGTTGAAATCATTTGGATTGCCATCGAAATCTGGCACATATTCTGGTCTAAATTTGGCCATGATTGAATTATTATTAATATTTGTTGAATTTTGGTTTGAAGTTAGTGAGTCCGTTGAAGGTTCTAATTCTAAACTTTCAAGTGAGTTTGATGAATGGTCAACTTCAGACATAAAATGTATTGTACTTACAGTAATAATAGAATAAATATTTCAAGCATTCCTATAGAGATATACTCCGGTTCGGCAATTTGTGTCTTCCTCAGATGAATATCTCTGCAAAATTGGACTATTGCCGTTCCAATTCCCGTTGATGCAAAGGGGTAGGGAGGGGGCAGCCGCAGGGGGGCAGATAAAATAAACGTCGATTTTCCTGGCAAGTGGGAATTACAAACGTGTTATCTACTTTGCGCAGTCAGATATTTTGATTTAATATTTTTTTATCTATAATTAAATATTCTACAACATTCGATATAGTATACCGTTAGCGAAACCGTCGCATCTCGTAGTTTCCGCTCCCGACGAGACATTCAGAGCCATCTAGGATTAAAGCCGAATATAATTTGGAGAAAACAACATCTAGCGCTATCTAGTTACGGACGACAGTACTTTTTCCAGTAAAGAGAAATAGCATCAATCTATACGGTCAATAGCGACATCTTGTATTGAATAGCAATACCACGAATAACGTTCTAGCATGGACTATTCTCGAAAGGAAAGACAGTGATAGCAAGTATGAGACAAGGATGGAAATAGAGTCGAGTATTTTCTACGTATTTCTAGAGCTCTTCTAATATTTGTATATATAGGCGGGATCATGAGGCGGATCAAGGCAATTCAGTTCGAATACAATTCAATTCAGTTCGGAGTTTAATACGAGCGAATATTTCATGCGCCATAGTGTCTTATAGTTTAGTTGCGGCGATACGAGATTTACGTTTACTGCGCAACAACTGGAAATATTACTCCGTCAAATTGATATCAGGAAATTCTTTGAAAGAGGTGAGTCAAAACAAAACACATATGTACCTAATATGATTATTTGATTTGTTTAAGGGGGGCTCTCTTATAGGAAGTAAATGATATTTGAATGTGATGTTTTTATAGGTATCTTGATCTTTATTTTCGTCCTATGCCTAAACACCGTAAGAGTAATTTTGTGTATCCATTTTTTAGAGACAACACGCGAAAAAAAAAGTTCGGGAAAGTAGCAGTGGAAGCGATGAAAATGACAACCATGATAAAACTACTCATGTAATGCCAAGATCCTTGCATGCTAACATTGGACAAGCGTCACATTCTCCAGCAGAACCTGTAAATATATCTGTTGCCGACTATTCTTCTCCATCGACATATCAACAAACTTATGACATCAACGTCGATCCTGAAATTATAGTGGACGATGGCTATCATGAAAATGATCTGGGTCGTTATGTTGGGTTGGCTACCCAGCTATCGACGGAAAAGAAGAGGGAGTTGTTACAAAATCCTTGGATCCCGCCCATAAATTACGATTTTGAAAGTGATGGATTGAAAAGAAAATTTAATCATGCTTGGTTGGATCAATATGCACCATGGCTAGTATATTCCAAGCGACTAAAAGGCGCTCTTTGTAAGCATTGTATTTTGTTCCCTCCGCCCATCAGCACTGTGAGAGGAATTTTGGGATCATTTATGGTCAGGCCATATATAAAGTTCAAAAATATGCATGAAGACTGCCGAAAGCATGCAACGACCAACCTTCACCTAACAGCGACAAATGCTGAAGTACATTTTCTTGAAAACATTCCTGCAGACATCCAACTGCAAAGTGGACACCAAAAAGCAATCGATGAAAACAGACAAATATTGTCATCAATTATTTCATGTATAGTATTTTGAGGTACACATGATATGCCTCTTAGGGGAAAACAAGCAGATAAGGGTGTTTTATTAGATTTATTGAAGTTGAGAATCAGTTCAGGGGACGACAAATTGAAAAGTCACCTGGAAAAGTGCAGTCGCAATGCAGTTTACACATCGCCAAAAATACAAAACGAATTGATAAATTTATGTGGCCAAGTTATTAAGGAGAATATAATAGGTGAGGTTCAGAAGACTATAGCTTACGCAGTCTTAGCTGATGAAACAGCAGACGTAGCTGGGAAAGAACAGCTGTTAATAGGCGTGCGGTTCTACGACGTAAGCAAAAGGAAAATCAGAGAAGAATTTGTAGAGTTCGTTGAACTAAAAGCACAAAATGCTTCAGCAATTGACAATTTCTTGTTTAGTTCTAACCTCCTAACCGAAGATTGCGTAGGGTTTGGATTCGATGGCTGTTCTACAATGGCAGGGAAAGAGGGTGGCGTAGAAGCCATTTTGAGAAAAAAATAACCTCGTGCTTTATATTTTCATTGCTCAAGTCACAAACTCAACCTTGTTGTGAATGATGCGAGCGCAGTGCCAGAAATTAGAAATACTGTCGCCACTGTAAAGAATGTTATAACGTTTTTCAGATAATCGACTACACGTCGAAACTACGCTCCAAATCTATCACGATCGTGTGAGACGAGATGGTCCGAAAAATATAAATCAACCAGAAAGTTTTCTCAACATTTGCCAGAGCTTGTGAAATCTCTAGAAACGTTATCCGTAGAAAGAAATTATGCCACCAGAAAATCTGCATATCAGTTGCATTCAGCCGTTACAAAACCAGTATTTATTGTTGCTCTACAAACAATAGCCAAATTTTCAGCAGATTAAGAACCGGTGGGGGAACACATCAAACATATCAAGGACATTCTCAGAAATGACTGTGAATTTCCTGATAGAATAAGTAATGAAATGCTTCAAAACGCGCGAGCTGTTGCAATGGATTTGAACATAGAAATTTCGGTTCCACGTCTTGCTCTCAAGCAAACACATAGAAGTAATCCGCCATCAGACAATAATAACGAATATTGGCGGCGTTCCCTGATAATACCATACATTGATTCACTCATTTCATCGTTGAATATTCGATTCACCCAAGAAAATACTCCGGCGTTTGCTTTAAGTAGGCTACATCCGTTGTATATGACCAAAACCAGCAAAACATACTTACACAAGAACGCAGAAACATTCCAAGAATTTTTTAACCTGGATATCACCGGAGAACTGGACCTTTAGCATAATTTATGGGTGAAGAAGGCTTTATCAGATCATCAATTAAGGGACATAGATGTAGTTGATCTGTTCAACGAAGCCAACATTTTTTACCCTACTGTCAGAAAGGCATTGATTATTTTAAGCACTATCCTATGCACCACGGCGACCGTAGAACGGTCCTTCAGTACGCTGCGAAGAGTTAAAACGTATCTTAGAAGCACCATGGGTGAAGAAAGGCTTACAGGTTTATGTCTGATGAGCGTACATCGCAATTATTTAAAAGAAAACAGTTTATTGGAAAGACTGTCATAGACAAATTTTCGGCAAATACAAGAAGATTACCGTTAAATTAATATATATATATATATATATATATATATATATATATATATATATATATATATTTTGTTTTGTGTCATAATCAATCTAATTGATAAAAGTCAATTTTCATGATTTTTTGTTTCAATATACCCGACCCACCATTTTCTCGAAACAGGTATGAGCTGCCCCCCCCCCTAGCTGAAATCCTGGGTACGCCCTTGCGTTGATGGACTTCTTCGTGCTTGGGATCGTTATGTTGTGTGATACACTGGGTCTCCTGACGTTCTAGGAGCCACTCTAAACTTCCACTTGCACAAAATAACTAAGTCCGTAGATTCCGATACTCAGTAAATGCGCCACTTTCAAATTATCAACTCGAAATACTGTTTTTCAAAATGTTTATTTACAAAATGATAATTCTATAAACTACGATAAACACCGTGAAATCTAGTAACTGACTAACTTTTATTAACAACAAGTAAGTTTATATAAAATATTTGTGCTGATAACGGGGTCTTCGTCTTACAACATGGAACAGCAACTCATCGGTTTCCATGGGAATCGCTGATATAATTAGTGGACAATCAAAATGCGAATCCTGCATTATAAAAAGCCTCGTTTCCATTTCAACATTAGGTTCAACATGGTTGGGCTCATGTTGGGCGCAGCGCTGGACGCAATGTTGAGCTTAAATTTAGCGAAATATTATTTTGAGCCTGACATTGTTGGGGTCGTCCTGGCGCAATGTTGCTAGTGGTATACTGTTTCCATAGTTTAGCTAGATGTCAGTGTGATGTCAACCAGCCATGGACAACAGACAACGCATTGCAGCGCTTGTGGTGATAACATGGCTGTACTTAAAAAGAAGAAGGAAAAGTAAATCACCAATATGATGGGTTAGAAGTTTCCTGGCAAAGCGTGAGAGTGAGGGGGCTTACCCGAGTTTGATGTTAGATTTGAAAATCAAAGTGTGTACCAGAGCTAGAAAACCAGTCTCACCCGCTGAACAACTAGCTACAACCTTAGAATATCTAAATTAGCAATTTCAAGATTTGTTCCTAAAGTGTGTGCTGCTATAATACAAGTTCTTCAAAATAAAATCAAGGTAATGATATTTTGTCTCATATGTTCCAAACTATCGTATATTTTGTGAAAATAAATTAACATAGTTAATTAATAGAATGATTGGTTATATGACATCAAAGGTGGTTGAATCATTTAACTGAAAACTTAATTTGGTTGAAATTAATAACATTATGTAAATCTTAAAAAAAACTATTGCTACTGCTAGAGTGTCCATAGTAGGGACTGGCTGGAATGTTGGCTTGTAGCTGCTGATATTGTCCTGTGGCCTCTGGTACATGTTGTTAATAGTTGCTGCTACTAGACGAAACAGGCATGAGAATATTGTGTCTACCGTTTTCCGCTTGGTACAAAATATTATTCAATTTAAATCTCATGTCTTGCCCAACTTTTCATTCTTGGGTCAGTAATACCTTTTAACGTTTTCCCAACATACTCGCCGAATAATTGGTCTCGATATTTTGCCTTGTCAACAACAGAAGATTTTAGCACATCATAGGCCTCGTTAATTTTTTTTCAAAGGCGTCATGCTCTGCACATTTTTTCTTAGAATTTCTCTGGAGAACTATATTCGCCGGGCGTTTTGGTTTTGCAACGGTTTCGCCTTGGCCGTTTGGACTTGAGCCTCCATTAGGTTCCTCTTCATTGTATACTGTCGCAACTGACGAGTTCGATTCTACTTCAATTACAAAGTTTTCCTCCATACTATTCAGAGCGGAGTCCACTTGAAAAAAGAAAATTTATTAGTTGAAACATTTTCAAAGAAAATTTATAGAATATGTTATGATAATAAGTATGTAGTACAATTTGTTTTATGAATCAAATTGTTTTGAGATAAAGCTATTGAATTTACAGTTAGGCTACTGAATTTATCTGTATCTCACAAACTTTTAAGGTAATACAAAAAAGTATTAATGCTTTTTTTATTGTCCTACCTTTTATCCAGTTCAGTTGAAAAAAGCAATAGAAAAAGCTGTATTTTTTACCATGGGTTTATAACGTGATTTTTAAAAAAATTTTTGGCTCACTTCAGCTCAATTCAATAAATAAACACTAACACTACCTTTATAACAGATCCCTGCAACTTCTGAAGAATGGGAGTCGGTGGCTAAAGAACTCGAAACAAAATGGAACTATCCTATTTGTGTGGGAGCGCTTGATGGAAACCATATAGTTATTCAAGCCCCAGCCAACAGTGGCAGCTTGTACTTCTACTATACTATAAAGGGAATTTCAGCATTGTTAGTTATGATGGCGTTTCGTGATTCTGATTACAAACTATGGTATGTTGATGTAGGAGTGCAAGGACGGCTTCTATATAAACATAACACAAATATGCATGTAATATAGAAAATTCTAGAAGTTTACGAATTTCCGCTTATTAACAACAAAGCTTGGGGATGCTAAGAAATCCAGGAGTGTGATGCAGAAGTTGATTGAGTGAACAGCTCCACGTGGATCTGTGTTAAAAATTTCTAATAAAAAATATTAAATCAAGTATAATTAATTATTCAGTATATTAAATTCAATAACAGTAGTCCCAGCAATAAGTGTAAATAATTTTTCCTGAAATAGACAAGTTTGTCTAGGAAAAGAATTGTATTAAACAGGTCAGTGATATTTCTTTTAAAATCTTTTGGATCCAAAGATAAATAAACAGATAACCAAAAAATGATCATTTCTTCACAAACAATAAATATAATAAAAGGACATACCTATTTGTAACATAAAATATAAATAACCATATGGAATATTACATAACTGTATTATAATAATAAAATGACTTACCTGTATATATTTTGTATGTATTTAGTTTGTAGGAATATTTAAAACTATTATCTATCACAAATTTCATTTTATCACACATATAGTTTATATATTTGATTATTATCATTGTTATAAAATATGCTCATGCAAATTTGAAAGAAATCACTGCATGATATAGATTATAAACTTATTATTTTCAATAGTTTTCTCTTAAATATAGTATTGTCTGTTGTATAAAAAATTATAACGGAAGTCTATTTTACGCGGGTGTCGTAAAATCTTCAAAGTTAAAATGTTGAAATATTTTATGTAAATTAGCTTCTTAAAAATTTATATGAATAATTAAACGTAAGTTGTCATATATTTATTTAAACAGTTATCCATTTTTTTAACAAATTTCATTATAATAATAGCAATGTTGAGGTCTTATACAATACTATTCATAATATCAATTAAAATTAAATTAAATAATTATAAAATACATAATAATAATTCTATACAATATATATATATATATATATATATTGTCACTGTCAAATTATAAATTGTCACACTTGGACTTTTACAAACAGTTTATTTCATTAAATTTGAATTTCTGGGCTCCGGCTATATAATAATTTCTACTAGATTTAAATTTTAGTTTTATGTATCTTATTTGAGAACTCTTTGCTTTCGCTCTCTGAGCGTACGGGTTCAATATTTCAACTTTCCAGACTTATGGCCTCCATCTGTGTCAGACTTTCAATATATCAATGCCCAACAAAACTACTCCAGGAAAACAAGCTAATTAATTCCAAAATATGTTTATTAATTAATTAAGTTTGACATTTTTAATCCAATGTATACGGTATGTACAATTTACCCTTTCTTATCTTCTCTTCAAAATTTTGGAAATTATTTCCTCTTACCATTAAATACAAAACATGTCCACTTCAGCTTGCTTTTCTTTTATCGATAGTATCTGTTTAAAAGACTTCTATTTTATTGATTATCTCTTTTTTTTAGAAAAATTTTTGACTTCTTGGCAGCTCTTTTTCAAATTTTCTTAATGACACTATTTTATTTATTTTTAGTCACCTGGATTTGTATCTCTTGGTTACCGCAAACAATCAGAGAGTAGTCATTAGACATAGAACAAGTATCCTTTCTCCTTACTCATCACTAACTTCTTATAACTAAAATCTTACGTAATATATAAAACAATTTACAATCAATAAATAAAGCTTTGATACTCCTAGACTTTGGTCAATGGCTTGTGAAGGTATGTTTCTTTATCACACTGTACCCTTTTGATTTCATTTCAATTTCAAAATCTTTACCCAACTTCTGATTAATACTTAGCTACTTTCAAAATTTCTACAGTGTGTGCCAAATTTATCTAATATTTTATAAATCATTTATTGTTATTTGGTACATTATTTTATCTCAAATTTTCTAAGACAATTTATTTGTCTTAATATATATATATATATATATATATATATATATATATATATATATATATATATAACAACAAGATGTACGAATAGTGCGTGACATATGATCAATAAACAACGAATAGATTAGTGGGTATTGCACGCAAATAGAAGAAGGGGCTACTGAAAAGGGTGGTAACCGCAGACAGCTAATGAGCCAGAAACATGCATGTCTGCGGTTACCACCCTTTTCAGTAGCCCCTTCTTCTATTTGCTTGCAATACCCACTAATCTATTCGTTGTTTATATATATATATATATATATATATATATATATATATATATATATATATATATATATATTTGCTATGCTGTTTAAGCTATTGAATTTAATTCTAATAATGTTTAAATATGCCCGGCGCCAGCTCAGCTTCGAAATAAATGAGAGCAAATAAACAATAAATAAATACTCACTTGGGACCTTCAGTGACGTCACAAAATTCTAAAAAAGCATGAGACGTCCCTTCCTCAAGCTTGGTTCAGATTCTGTTGAATAGTTGTAATTTACGATATTTAAACAAAAAATAGAACTAATGTTCTGAAATTAAACTCAATGAATTGTTTATAGAGATGTTAATGAATTATTTGTTATTTAACTGTTCTTATAAAGGGAGTGAAAACAATATGTATTGTGGCTTGCAGCTGAAAAGGTTATATTCAATTTAGCATAACAAATTGATACTAAGCCTACCTGCATAGATTATTATTATTATTATTTCAATAAATTGTATTTTCGTTTTTAGGAATAAATGTATCCAGCATGTTCACGACAAGATAGAATTTGGAAATTTATTTGCAAAACGATAAGCTGAAGTTTGGAAATTTAAATTCAAATGTTCATACCTTCTGTCACTTTGGGGATACACTTCTTTCTTCCTAGCTCATCACAGGTGCTCAAGAATCCGTTTAAATTTGGGAATGATTTGATTTTAGGTAAGAATTTTATATTGTATTTCTTTTTGATAACTTTTTATAATCTTTTCAACGATTTTATCTTACATACTATTCAGATTAAGGAATTATTTTTACTTTTTTCCTCTTCAAATTATCTCGTTACACTTCCTTTCTCAAAAACTAACAACCAACTAAACAGCTTTGTTTTTAACCCATGATAACACCTTCAATTATTTTTTATTAAATCGTCTAAATCACATTAGTTATAATTACCGTTTCCCTGTAAACGTCTATTCACTGATATTAGGTTTGTGTTCTCTTTAATAATTCTTAACATACAGGATGTTTTTTTAAATGTTCAAAAATATTTTTTCAAATATTTACATAAACTTAAAAATATTGTTTTATATAACATTATTCTAATAATAATTTCTATACACTAAACTAAATAAATTAATTTCCACTAATTTCTCTATAATCAAATTTGATTCCTTATACAACTAAACCAAGTAAATATTCACCCATCCAACAGCTTAGTTTGTTTTCTTCATATATTTTTGTAATTCGTTTAGTTAAATATTACATTTAAATGTTAACATAAATTTCATGCCTTCACCCTCATACATATATTCTAAATCTTTAGCCTTCAGCTAGGTTCAGGTTTTAGTTCAGTTTCATTTGCAATTTTGTTAACTGGTGATTCTCATCCCAAGGTCCAATTGATAAATTTCGATCGTGAGATATTTGCTGGTTTCGTTTTAAAATTTACCTGTTAACCTTTTCAAGTGTGGAGACAGTGTCGTTAACCCTCTGAGGAGTTGTGGGTTAACTTAAAGAAGTCTAGGGTGCTTGCCAAAAACGTCTGTGGCGCCTTATTTTGAACACTTCGATATACTTTGAAGAATCTACCCCTTTTTCGACTCGAAGCTAGTCGACGATGAGCATATATTGTTCTCCGGGACCATTTAACATCTTAACGGATACTAGAGCTATGTCGATTGGATTTGTTTTCGTTAAATGCTTCAATAAAAGAGAAAATACAAGCAACAGAAATGGAAAGTTGAAGAGAAATCGAAAGTGTAACAACATTTGATTCAAGTATGAGTAAAGACATTGGAAGAAGGCTGAAAATAACGAGCTTTATCACCAAAATACAGACCAAACAACTCAAATGATTCGAGCAGAAAGCGAGAATGAAGGCTTGTTACAACAATATGGGAAACAAAACTGGATTGAAGAAGGAATAGATATGTGGGATGTAACAAAAATATTAACAGAAAAAATAATCATATGGAAAAAAAAGAAACAAGAGCGAATGATGAGAAAATAGCATATAAATTTGCCTGTATATACAAATGTGTGTGATAGAGTACTCTCATTATTTTTTCGGTTTTTATATGACACAATATTTCACTCCTTTTTTGTTTTTCTTGCATCACTTGGAATCTTGGCTCCAACGGAAATTTATTACATATCACAATACACATATATCACAAGATTACAGACTAATCGTGATACAGTGGCGTAACTATGAGGGGGGATGAGGGGAATAGACCCCCCCCTAAACCTTAAAATTAAAAAATAAATTCTAAAACATAATCAGAACAAGCGTACTTGTTTGAAATGTACTAAAATCTAGAAACTGTAGGCTACAATTTTATAAGAAAAACAATGCGAAAATGCAGTTTTAGGAACTTAAAATTTCGAAAAATTTCCAGGGGAAGCTGGGGTATACACACTCCCGGTTGTTCATCCCCTCCAGAATTCCATCCTAGTTACACCACTGTCGTGATGGAATAATTTCTGAGGTGCTTTAGTATATGTTTATTTGATTTCTGTTACGTATTCTTCAATATCGTTTCTCTTTTGTGGCATACTGAAACAAACGGAATAAATTGCTCCCTCATGTTCATATGATACGAATTTCCAGTCTTTTGACAATTTGCAAATCAATTATCTGTGAACCACAACATGGTGTGTACTCACCCTAATTAGGAGAAATTCATGAAGCGCGTCTAATTTCTGTATTGTTGATTACAAAATACTTAGAGAAGCTATTAACGCAACGCGAAGGCGTTGGAATTTCCTTTTCCCACTTTATTTCACCATATTTTACTCAGCTCTCGGAAGTTGATGTAAATTCAGTTACTTTGAAAATTCTTAAATCTAATTGATACGGGTTTTGTAATAATCGTAGTACGGTTATAAATTTCAATTTCTATGAAAGCGAATGTGAATGATATGCATCCAGTGGATCTAGCTTAATCTTTTGTAACGTTCTGGTAATCCTAACAACATAATTAGATATTTACGATATCGCTTCCAAATAATGGTCTCTAATTGCTGCATAAAATTCATTGTTCAGATATTCTATGCGTAATAATATAAAATTTATAGAATTTAATATAATGTAGCTAATTGTATGAACGATGACATTACATAGTTATAATTAGCAATAACAAACAATCAGACGAATCTTTAGAACACTTAGAAAATCAAGGTAAAAATGCCAGGAAAGAGTCAACGATAGAAATCAACGTCAAAACAGACGGAATATTGAGAAAAGGGAACTAAATGATCCTAGATCATGCCTACTTACAAATAACTGATATTTCGAACTTCAGAAACAAATTACATAATAACGCTATAAACTTCAGATAGGACTGTTTTTAAAAGAGATTTCCTTAGGCGAAAGCAAACTACGGACAACAAATATATGATTCGAAAGCAAAGACGATCAACTAACATTTTACACAGCAATCGAACATCATCGAAAAAGTCTGACATAGCAAGCGCGTTTGGAGAGCAATAGCCTCATGACTTCACGAACAACATATAAGTCGAAGACACAAAAGTTATTCAGAAATTTAGAATTTAAACTGCAGCAAGTAAATTTCATGCCTCAACACCTGTACTATGTCTACTCAACCAATTAAACGATGTTTTGATTAAGGCGAACCTCGTTGTTAACTACTCGTTCTGGTTGATGTTTCTATTGGTAACTGATCCTGTTTCTAAAACATTGTCATCAATTCAGTTACAAGTGGCAGTTCTTCCGGGATGAGTAGAGTTAAACTGTCTAGGTGTGACTATTGCAGATTTCTTCTCGTAGTATAAACTTAAAATTTCAATTCTTACTTGCAAAGTGTACACCATTTTCATGGTATATATACTAGGTACTTTTGAATGTTAAAATTCTAAGGTAAACTAAGCACTTTGTTTAAAAAACGTCAAACAACAGCTTTTCGGTCACTGTGTTTTTAACACAATCGAAACATCGCTCATTTGGTCGAGGAGACTTAGAACAGGTACTTATGAAAATTAATAAGTTAGTTTGAAATTATCGAAATTGATTTTGTATCCTGTTTGGATACGATGTTGGGCCAGGGTGGAAGAAGGATCGGAATTTCTGACAGACAATGAGTGTTCTTTTGCTCTAACAGAGATACGTCGGTTGGTCTCACCTATGTAGATGCTTCAATGTATCCTAAATCACTGTTGTAAACTTCACTAGTCTAAATTAAATGGATTCGTCGGTATTAGAATTCTACGCCAATTCTTCATTTCCGCAAAAAATGGAATATCTCAAGAACGGCAAAATCTAGGTACATGAAACCTTCTTTAGTTTTTCATGTAGAATTCAAAAATGTGATCAAATATAGGGCGTCCATTTAGAAAATCGTATATTTGATTTGTTTAACTACTTTTGGGACATCCATTTATGTTTATATGGCTATGAGAATTTTTTTAAAAATATATCACCGGTTAATTATTGACCATGTAAATACATATGACTCTCTCTCTCTCTCTCTCTCTCTCACACACACACACACACACACACATATATATATATATATATATATATATATATATATATATATATATATATATATTTTTTTAAATCAGAAAATCAAAACAGATGATTATTCTGTGGTAATTATCGACCGTACTATTTATATAAGCAAAAGGTGATGATTGTCAGGTATGCGGTCAGTATAAGAAATAAAACTCTATATTCTCATTCTCAATATTTCGCTATTGTTCAATAGCATCATCAGGAGACAAGATGTTAAGAGTCAGTAATGTGGTGTACATCAACTCTTACTGACTCTTAACATCTTGTCTCCTGATGATGCTATTGAACAATAGCGAAATATTGAGCATGAGAATATAGAGTTTTATTTCTTATACTGACCGCATACCTGACAATCATCACCTTTTGCTTATATATATATATATATATATATATATATATATATATATATATATATATATAATAACAAATGTTTTAAAACAAGGATGACTTTCCTCAAATCTTTGAGGAGGATATATGCATCGTTTTGTGATAAACTGTTTTGTTTTGAAAGATGTTTTATAAATATTGACACTGCTTTTTATCTTCTTGTAGTATTTTGATAAAGGCTACACCGTACTACCGAAACGTTAATAAACATGTTTCTTGTAAAACTAAGTTTTCGTTAGATTTATAATAAGGACCTAATCCCAAGAATATAAAAAAAACAATATATCAAAGAGGTCCAAAAACTTTCCTTCAACTATATATATATATATATATATATATATATATATATATATATTACTATTATTTTATTAATAAGAGATAATTAAATATTTATTTATGTAAATTTGTCACTTACCTTGGGTTGCTCTATATCTTTTATATTTTTTATATAGAAGAATGATTGAATTGTGAATTTGGCTTTATCATGGATAGTTAATAAAAATACCAAATACTATTAATATATATTTAATGAAAATTATTTGTTTGAAATTTTCTTTAATTTACCATTACACAATAATAATGTTCGTACCGCCACTGATGATTATTGACTCATGCGCTCTGAAAACATATTCGCCGGAAATAATGCCAGCGTCTGCGCATATGATAGTTCGCTTGAAACAATTTCAGCTGATGCAATGTTGGTGGAGATATGTATCACTCACGGTCAATGACACATAAACGCTATATATACAGGTTTTTAAATACACATAAAATAGAAAATATCAAATTACGACGTAGGATAATAACACACTTGCATATACGAATTCATATATGTGAGATATAATGGAAATAGTGATAATTATTATATATATATATATATATATATATATATATACAAGCATTAATACGTATAATGGATGATGAATGGAACTTTGAAAATGCTTTTGATTAACAATTTTATGAGTTATTTAAAATTATTATTTATTTCACAAGAGTTTATCTTAGGGACCCAAAGTAATGTAAAAAACATATTTTAGATACAAAGAGCGAAGGATACAGACGACTAAACATCATAAAAACCCTTTCTCACTTCCATTGGGGCGCTGACGAAACTTCTCTCTTAAAAATATACAGATCCCTTATTCGATCTAAATTAGACTATGGCTGCTTCGTATATATATATCTGCATCTAAATCACATATCAATGTCTTGAACTCGATACACAATACAGCTCTTCGCCTAAGTCTGGGGGCGTTTTGGTCTAGCCCGGTAGAAAGTCTCTACTGCGAAGCAAATGAACCTCCTCTATGGATAAGACGTCAACATTTATTACTTAACTATATTATCTCGGTATCTTCCAATCCCCTTAACCCAGTATACAGCTTGTTTACCAATGATAGCTTACAGAATATCTCAACATCCTCAACAATAATACCCTTACGTTCACTACTAAAAACAATGCCAATCAAAATTGATATTTCTCAAACATTTCCTCTACCTCTTCCCTTAATGCCCCCATGGACGAAAAACATTCCTCATATCAACACATCTCTCACAACTCTGAATAAAAATGAAATACCAAACGATCTAATTAAAAAAACTTTTCTCGATATAATATACCGAAATGAATACGATTTAGTACTATATACTGATGCCTCGAAAAATGAAACAGGAGTCGGTTGTGCCGTAACAACATTAGATTCTCCAATCTTCTCTTCCACAATATCATCAACTTGTACTGTACATACCGGCGAACTCTATAGTATACTTCAGGCCTTCAAACATATTTCCGCTCCTAATAAAAATGTCTGCATATGTACAGAATCACTTGCCTCTATACACTCCATTAAAGATATATACAGTGACCATCCTCTTGTACAGAATATCCATGACTCCTACCAACTCTCCTTTTCCCAAAATATAACAGTTACTATTCTATGGGCACCATCTCACATTGGTGTAATGGGAAACGAACTAGCTGATCAACTAGCTAAAAGGGCCACAACTTTAAACTATTATGCAGATAACATCCAAATTGCATCCGATCTCAAGCAAGTCATCAAGCATGAGATCTAATCTCTATGGCAACATCATTGGAACTCCATCCCGACAAAATTGCAAAAAATTCAACCCTCATTAAGCCATCCTTACTATATTGGAGCTTCAAATCTCTCAAGACAAGACCTAGCGGTGCTGAGAAGACTAAGAATCGGTCACACTAGATTCACTCATGGCTACCTTATGTCATCCAACATTCGGCCATTCTGTTCAACCTGTAACTGCATCTACACCGTTGAACACATTATTCTAGAATGCCAACAGTACACAACTAGAAGACAACAGCTCAACCTCAAAGGAAGTCTCCAAGAGATACTCGGAAATCCAGACAATGTCCCCTCCGTTCTCCAGTAACTGAAAGATGTACAGCTATACCACAAAATATAATATATTTATTGTATACTTTTACTATACTTGTGCGAGTGGCCTTTGTAGCCGAGTACGTTAATTGCAATAAAAAAAATATAAAAAATACACAGACCTTCTGTCCTTTCTTCAATATCGCAGCACTGATGCTGGGCTTCTGTAGTCTCTATTATTCTTCAGGATTTCTTCATCCAATGAAATACACCTTTTTTTACTTTTACTTCACACTATTTCTTATTACTTTATTTTCTAAACTTTTCTCAAAATAATTAACTTTCTTATAAATTAAATTTGTTAAAAGTTTTCTGGAGCCATCGACACAAGCTGTTACTTCCATTAAAACCGACGCTCCACTCCTATTTGTTTTTCAAATCAACAAACTTTTTCACACAGGAAGTTCAAAGCCAACTCGTTACTAATGTTCACGGAATAATAGTTTGTTTGGGCTTTTTCTATTGATGATGGTTAAATAGTTCTTTAAAATGCCTTGGAGGATATTTAAAACGATACACATATATTATTATAATCACAAATTTCCCATAATTTGTCCTTTCACCTTAATACAATCACTCATTTTTTAATTTTCCCAATTTTAGAGGTGTCCTTATATTTACAAATTACATAAATTTTACAATCAAAAAATTACAATATCGTATATGTAATTGTTTAGTTTTTTTCTTTATTCCTTCTACATAAACTATTAATTATTTAAAAGATTTCATTTTTACATTTAACATTTTTTAATTACCAACAAACTTATGTTGGCAGCAAATTCCCTTCTTTACTTCACTTCCTCTTGTTAAACTTAAAGAATCCAAGATTTGACTGACGTAAAGTTTGGCTGTGTTACATATGTCAAATAAATATTAATATTTTCTTATACGTTTATTCCTTATTATGATTTTGAATTTTGTGATTTAATAATTGTATATAAATGTTGAATCTTAACTTACTGTGGTATTCGTTTATAACATAATTGAAACGGTTTGATAGAAATTAAATTTGTTTAATTCAATAAAAAAATTATTTTTGGCAGTGACATTTGGATTATTATTGGCGACAGATAATTCATTTAAATATCGTAAATGTCATAAGGCAATTTATAAAAGAACGATTTACGAGAATTTGTGATAAAAATGTGCAGTGTGAAAAGAAACCTACAAGACATTATTGATGTTAATTTCGAACATATTATAGAGAGACAGTCGATTATTAGTAAACAGAATATCAACAAGCAAGCTATGATCTTCCGGTTAGGAAAAGTTTGTTGATTCGAAAACAAAAAGGAATCGGGTATTGGAGTTTGAATGGAGAACAGCCTATTACTGGGTTCTATTAAAAATTTACAAAATTATAGAAAAATTTTCAAATTCAATAAAATTTACTAAATAGATTAATAGCGGCAATTGTAGTGATATGTGAGAACGAGTTTTCACGCCAGGAAAAACATATTTTTGGTAAAAAGAAGTACAATGGAAATTGAGAGCAGTGCCTAAGGGACGCGCCGATGCAGTCATCTTCAAAAAAGGACGTTACAGGTTAGTGATATCATTTCGTAGGGTCCCAAAGCTAAACTTTTAAAGTAAAATGATCATTTTTGACTAATTAATAAAAACAAATTAAAGGCCTATTCAAATTTAAAAGACTAATTCTAACAATAAATATGCATTGGTAATAATCATATCAATAATAAACAGACTTGTACTTACTTGTGTAAAATATCATCTAGTTTCACTATTATAATAGTAGTTAAGAATTTCACTCATCAATAATATGTACTAATCCATATGTGTAATTGTAATACTATCCGATCTCATCATATTCATTTGAATTTTGTATATATATTTTTATAAATAGCTTGCATGTATGTTCTTCGTTTACATTGTAATATATCTATCACAAACGTTAGCACAGCTGATGTTCGTATCGCGCTTCTATCCATTTGCGCAGACGCTGGCAATTTCAGTGTATAATAATGTATATACTGAAGTAGTATTGGGATAGTGAAAATAAGAATATAATTACTTTAAAAAATCAACGAGCAAATAAGCTCAATAATGAAGACCGAAAAGAAAAGTATGAATTGGCTATATTTGTTTTAATGAAAAGTTGATAAATAATTCTAGGGTTTTGTTGTTTCATTATCTGTCTACACATATAATATGTGTGATCAATTTAACATTCATTCTAATAGATAGTATGTACATATATATTTACTGTAAGTTATACATCACCACATAGTTGTATATAAGTTGATTATCTAAAAATAAAGTAAGCATTAGTAATAATCATAGTTAATTAGAATAAAATTAGTAGTAATTATAATTTTTTGATTAGTTTGTCAAGATGATACAACCTTCAATGAATAAATGTTTTGTTACAAATAAAAGGAATAAAATGCAATAAATAGAAATTGATGATTGTTAAAGATCGTTTTTGTTTATGAAATTAAATACAATTTATAATTTGAAATAAAGAATAGTTTACGTAAAATAAGTAATGCTATAGATGTGAAAATTATTTAAGAGAGACTTACATATATAGAAATCTGAATGTATGTTCTAGAATTTATCTTATTGTCATTAATGTAAAAACCTATTAAAGAATGTATTTCATTGAAAAAATGTATTATCCAATAAGAAAAAGACTATTGAAAATATGTGAATTAATAGACTATTAATAATATAAAGTATTTTTGAAAAGGCAATAACAGAAAGGTACTGATAATTCAAACTAAAACGTTAAAAAGGGAAAAAAATCCAACATCAAAAATTTGTATAAAATAATCTAGGGACATATTTAAATATTTGTAAAAAAACGTTTGTTGATATAACAAAAAAGAGTGATCATCGGGCAGCAGAAAAGCAAGCAGCATATTAAGTGGAGAGAAAGAACTTTATACAAAGTTTCAAAAAAATATACGAAATCTGAAATAAAAGGAATCACAAAATTATAAGAAAAGCTTAATACCTGAACGTAATATTTAGCTGAATAATCCTATGAATGAAAATTTATGAAGTTTGCGGTAATACTATAGCAATATTCCAGTGAATTTCGGGAATTAGACATTATAGTGTTTCAGATTGAAATTCGTGAATCAAGGTCAGTGTATATTTGTTTATTGATACCAATAATTTATTTGGATTAAAATACGTACATCTAAAAAAATTTTGAATTTAAAATTTCATCATTTATCTATTTTAATTGAATTAAAATTTTATTTCTCATTTAGAGATTTTTTGATTAGTTTAACAAATATAAGAAATGACCTGGCATTTTCTTGATCATTCATGAACTGATTTTAATTTTGTAAAATTTGTTGAGTAGACTTTAGAAGACTACATCCAAAATTATAAAAAATATACAGGGTTTTATTACAGATTCAAAAGTTAGGGGTTGTCACTAACTACCGAGTGAATATTTAGAAGATGATTTTTCCCACGTAATATTAAAGTGGATTATAAATGGAATAGACCAGTTTTTACCCCATTCGAATATCTCTATTTGTTTAGGAGATATAGCCTGAATAAATTAGTCTGTATATATATATATATATATATATATATATATATATATATATAAATATATATATATATATATATATATTACTATATATCGATATAGTAATTATAGTAATAATAATATATTGTATTCTTTTAATAGTAATTTAATAGTTTATATATGAATTTAACGATATGAATATTATTCGTTGATGTTTTCACAATTTGTGATTGTAGCTACACTATTGTGAACACACCTTTATCACTGAATATAACCTATTTGAATTTTGACAGCAGTTGTCAAATTAATATGCCCGGCTCATATGAATATTAAATTTTGTACTTTGAAGGATAAATCAATACACAATCGACTTACCCACTCTTATCTCAGGGAGGGATCAAAGATTTTAAATAATAATTCAAATTTATAAATTTCAATAAATTCGTCAAATTAAGTATTACGCTATTCCAAATCTAGAGTAACTGTTTGTTCAATATACTACAAGACACTTAAATTATCTAATGACACATATGATTTTACTGTCACTGGAAATTAACTAAATGTCACTTATTATATCAAATTTTCTATAGCATGAAATTATCAAACACAATGAGAATAGATATGAAATGAATACCAAAGTGAGTTGGAATTAAATTTATATAATATATGATCAGATAACAAATTACAATAAATTATAACTTTTCAAAAAATATCATAAACGAAAAACAATGATAGAATTTTCTATCAACCTTAATATTAAAACAACCCATATTAGAAATCTACTAGCTCAATGTTTTTATCAAAAGTTCAAAATGTCCAATTTTATACTTGATGTATATCAATGTCAAATACAAAATTTTCTTCACTTGACGTTGAATTTTATATGAGTAACGTTACTGTGATTTAGATCAAATTTCTTATCATAAAATGCATCTATTTTTGAAATATATTTAAGAAAGGCCTATTAATTCTCGAGAAATAATGTAAATAAACTGGATAGGACTCACCAACTAGGTACTGGTTAACTTGTTCGTATTCTAAAACGTATTTAGAATTCAGCAACAAAAATCCTTTTTTTTTAAATACAAATTTATGTTTTCCTATAACAAAGAGAGATTTTCATTCTTTTATTATAATTGCAATTTTGCTAGCAGAGACATCTGTATTTTTGTTTTCAAATCGTTATAAAATCTATCTATCATTAAGTATATTCTGCATTAATGTCATCCGAAATTGAAATGTCAAATTTTATTTGTATATTGAATCTTTCAAATTATTGATTATATAGTGTGTATCACAAGTATTACATACAAATATACATATTTTTCCTTATTTTAATGTTTTCTTTAAAATTTAGATAGAGGATCTGTAATTATTGAATTATTGCCAATAATATTTTTATTCTCTTTATATCAATGTATTTCATATTTTGTATCATATGATTTTTTTGTCATCATCTGAAATTGTACCACATGAATGAATATCATTTTATTTGGGTAAAGCTTAGCATTTGTTCATAGTGCGTATCTCTTTTTTATTAAAAATGTGTATTGTGCTCATGATAATATCACGGAATGTTTGAATAATTTACTAAAAGCGAATATATTGAAAATGAAAATTATTGAGAGTTAGCTTACATAACTACTGTTTGATGACTACTGATTAGTAAATGTTCATTCAAATAAGACCCTACTAATATTTTTTGAGTTAATAACCTCCTTTCACCAAAAACTCAGTATCGCAGCTATATTTCTCAAACGGCTTTCTATCTGTGAATAACTTCATAAACGGAACTTAAGAAATCTTCTCAGACCACTGAAGGAAATTTATAACTACAATTTATTTCAAAATTCCTCCAAGAATTGTTCAATTGTGTCGACTGCAGAGCATTTTTCAAACATGTGTAAAGAGTATGATAAAGAATGAAAACTGTCCGCTGATATATAGAAAGTCTCATATCTAAATAAATTCGTATTAACATCATCATATATGTAATTTAAGTGAACGGTTTTGTCATTTTCGTATGAAATTTCTATTTTTCCAAGAGATGTTAAAAATGTGGTTAAGATCTGCAACTTGACATTGGTGGCTTAGGACGTAGGACTGCGGAAATATGTTCTAATTATCATTTAATTATAATTATTCTCAAAGATCTAGGGCTGTGAATCCCCATTCTCTTTGGTTAATACTTATTGAATGACTATTGATTCAAATTTTTTCTTTATAGATGTCACCTTACAAAACAAGAGGAATTCGCTCCCAGTGGACGGAGGAAGACCTTAAGCGCGCCATAAGAGCTCTACAAAATGGGGAGTCGAAAAAGTCAACTTCAAAGCAGTATAAAATACCACGAAGGACTCTTCATCGTAACATGAACAAAAACACCACCGTAAAACAATCACTTGGCAGAAAAAGTGTTCTGAATGAAGATCGAGAAACAGAATCAGCCTCCCGAATTATTAAACTGGCCCAGGTGGTTTGCCCTCTTACGAAACGAATGCTTCGCAGATCTGCTTTTAATTATTGTCAGTTAAATGGTATATCTAAAATGTTTTCGTAAGAAACACGCCTAGGTGGCCGTCATTGGTTAAGAGCGTTTTTAAAGAGACACCCAGAGATTACTCCTAGAAAGGCACAGAATATGAACCCGGCGAGAGCACAGAAGCTCAAGAAACATATTGTATCTGATTATTTTGAAAAGCTTCAAAAAGTGCTTTTAGAACTTGACCTAATGGATAAACCTGAAAGAATTTTTAATATGGATGAAAAGGTGTGCAGGTTAACGTTGCATCACCAGCAAACTATCCTTGCTAAAAAGGGAGCCAATAGGGTCCACCTAGTGGCACCGGAGAATGTTACTGTTGCTGCTTGTGGTAACGCCAGTGGAGGAAGGATTCCCCCAGCAGTTCTATTTAAAGGTCAAAGGATGAAACGCGAATGGTGTGAGAACTTGCCACCAGACACTCTGGCGCTTATGACGAAGAAAGCAAGCATGACAATTGAAACATTTATCGAATGGATTAAGCACTTTGGCAAATATAAACTTCCAGGAAATTGTGTTTTGGTTTTCAATGGCGCATCTTGCCATTTGGATTCTTCCATTGTTGAAACTGATTCTTATGGTATTACCCTTTTATGCTTACCGATTAATACGACACACGAGCTCCAGCCAATGGGCAAGGCTGTATTCAAATCATTCGAGCACCATTGGGATGAACAGGTACTGTTATACTGGACTCGACACAGAGACCGAGGCATAACTAAACAGAGGTTTGGAGAGTTGTTTACTATCGTTTGGGACAAGGCAGTAACCCCACAAAATATAATATCAGATTTCTCTGCAACGGGTATATATCCGTACAATCCACTTGCTATTCCCGAAGTGGCCTTTGCTCCTATCATATTAACAGAACGAGAACTTGTGGAAGACAATAAAATGGAAGGAAGCAGCAGACTAAAAGAAAACCAAGACTTTAGAAGGGAAACCACAACCCAACCTGGACCTTCTGGACTTCAACAGAGAACTAATCAAAGGTCCATAGAAAATACTCCTCCGTTAAAGATCTTCAAGTACCCAATCAAACCAAAACACCAAAGTAAGAGAAAATGGTCGTCATCAATTAGCTCCTCATCAACAGATGATAACATGTCCTTATACAGCAAGACTAACAGTAAAATTTTCTTCTGAAGAAGAGGCTACAAGCTCAAACGTGAAAGAGCAAGAGACATTAAAAAGTTCGGACTGGCATATTTTGCACAACTTAAAGCCAAAGAAAATAACACAAACACAAAAAAAGATGAAGAAAAAATTATCTTTAACAAGAGTTTTACTGAAATGTTGGAGACACCATATAAAGATTTCCCAAAAACAACTAGAAAGAAAAAAGCAATCAACAGCAAAGTACTTATCGTGAAAAAAGAAGTTTTTCCTACCAAAACAACAAAATCTACCAAAGCAAAAGAAATCATTGTCAAAGATCAAGGAGGAAGAACAAAACACAAAGAAGCGTGGTAATGTAAAGCTTGTTAAGAAGACGTTGCGGTTGTGCTCAGTTTATTTTTTTTATTATCATGAAGAGTGCGTCGGACTCACCAAAGCTTATAAGACAGTTTTTATTTGTTCAGACTGTTGTTAGTAGACATTCTCAGAGATATTAAGTTTTTTTTGTTTAATTTTTTAAAGAGTTTCCTTATTTTAAAAATAATATAAATTTTTAAAATAGTATATGTTCTTATTTTGTTACTTACTTTTTGTACTCTCAGTACCAAATCAATAAAGGTAGTTAAAATCGACGAAGTTGTTTTACATTTGATAAAATTCATTGGGCATATTAGGAACATGAGATGAGATTATTACCGACAGGGTGGGTAATATGCCCAGTAAGACTAACCAAAAAATAGTATAAAAAAATATCAAAGATTAAATCATCTTTTACTGTCCAAACATTACTTGTTTGGTTTTAAAGGTACGCTTTCAATAAAAGAACGAATTTTTGCATTTTTAATTTTTATCAGGGTTTTTTCTTAGCATGGGCTTACTTTGTTATCCAAATTGAATGTTATACAGACCAGTTCCCTACATTAGTGTTTTTAAATGAAACTCAAGGTCTCTAGTTAATTCCACAATATAATACAAGTTATGAAAATTCTAAGAAATTGACAATTGTTTCGATAAATCAATATCATCGTCAGTTCCCTACAATTTCTTCTAGAAGCAGCACACAATATTTTAAACAAATTTCTTTTCTTTCCAAAACTTCAACTACCAGTTCGAGGGAAATTGAATTTTCAGTTGATCATCAAAGAGAATAATTAGCGAGGAGTACTAAAATCGATTACTGAAATTATTTTTGGATTATTCGTTGTGGTAAGTCAATTATTTATGAAGGAGCGTTACTTTGGAAACGATAATATAAATCTGAATAAAGTATATATACTTTGTGTTTCATTAACAGATTCCCTGTAACTTTTTGACATAATATACTACTATACTACGTATATGCAAATACTCATAGATCTTATATGAAGAATTCCTAATCATTGGATTGCGTATGCATTCGTATTTGTTATATTTTCACGCTATAGAGGACATTTTTCCTTTTGCACAGGTAAAACTACCCAGAAACGAGCTGTAATAGTTATAAGGGTATTAATAACCTTCCCAACCCCGATCATCTGTTCTGTGTTTAATAAAAGGATTTTTTTTCAAATACAAGGTAAGTCTTGGCTATCTGAAATAAGCAGGCTTGAAGTAGGAGTTTTAATGTTTATTTTGTGCATATAGGTTTTTGTATTGTTTTCATTTAAACAAAAAAATCATTGTTTACTTTTTTGTAAACAATTCCTATTATGGGGTATCCAACGTATTCACATTATGGGGTACCCCATATTAGGCTCAGAAATTAGGAATTAGGTATTAATATTCGTATCCATTTTTTCAAGATGCCAAACGAACGTACAAGGAAAAACTGGGATGCCGAAAATATGATATCAGCTATAAAGGCCTGCAGAAGTAAAACAATGGGTTACAAAAAAAGTGCTTAAACACACAGGGTACCACAAACAACGTTGGAAAGGTTTGTTAAGATGAACGGGCCTCCCTGAAGTTGTAGTCCAAACCAAACTGGGTAAGAAATCAGTGTTTTCTGCAGAAATGGAAGATCATCTTTCCACACACTGCTTGCAAATGGAACAAAAATATTTTGGAATAACCAAAAAAGATATTTGCAGAATGGCATTTTCTTTGTGCAGAAAAAATAAAATAAAAAATCCTTTTAACAATATAAAAGAGTGCGCAGGTTCTAAATTGTTTAAAGGTTTTCTTCGGCGCCATCCAGAGCTCTAGTTAAGGACCCCACAAGGAATTTCATACGCAAGAATAAAATCATTCGGACGGCCATTACTCACATACGAAGAATTTGGACGTAG
This sequence comes from Galeruca laticollis, assembly GCA_963921935.1. Lineage (NCBI taxonomy): Eukaryota > Metazoa > Arthropoda > Insecta > Coleoptera > Chrysomelidae > Galeruca > Galeruca laticollis. The sequence goes on from OY998183.1 coordinate 86,458,639, forward strand.
TTAATGTTGCAAGAGCTCATCATGTTGTAACATACTATGCACAGGAAATCTCTCAATGGCTTAAGCAACATCCTGGTCGTGTGGTGACAGTTTACCAAGTTGCGGAGCTTTTTGGCATGGCATGCAATAGAGCAGCCACGGTGAAAACGGCAATTAACGGCTTTAGAATGACAGAAATGATCCCAGTAAACCAAAATATTTTTCGAGATTACGATTTTGCTGAAAACAGTTTAGATGAGAACACAAAAGAAACTATTGGGAATCTGGTGAATGATGGTGATGCGGTGAATGCTGGTGATATGGCAAATGATGACGATATGGAAGGAATACCAAAAGATATTTTCATACCGAGCATCTCGACAACAAATAGTTTGGATGGTGCTCTTCCTGCTAGGTCAAAATTAATTGCAGATCATGCCATTCCAAGCACTTCAAAGTGTAATTCTGAGGAGATGCTCCACATCACTCCTCCGAAAACTCCTCCTAAAAAACTGATGTTACCCAGAAACATATTGCCTATTCCAAATTTGAGCATCAAAATTGATGAACAGAAAAAAAACCAGAGGGGGCAAGTGCGTGGTGGTTACGAGTACACCCTATAAAGAAGAACTGGAAGAGAGTGAAAAAAAGAAAAAAAAATCCCAAAAGAAAAGTTTTTAGCGAATCGAAACCGATATTAAACAAAGAGGAAACTACCAACAAAATGAAAAATAAAAAACGCAAGAAACAGACTAAGAAAGACTCATCATCTGAGTCAGATATCGAGATGTATTTTCAAGAATCAGACGATTCTAATTGCGATGAAATTGAAGCAGAATGCATGTTTTGTCACATCATCTTTAAAGATGATAGAAGTGGAGATGAGTGGGTTCAGTGTGAAGGATGTTTGGAATGTGCCGGAAATGACACGCCTAACTACATTTGTAGGAATTTCTAATTTATGTATGTTTCTATTTCAGCTAGTTTGTTTAAATAATATTTAATTTTCTCTTTGTTTCTGGAAAAAAAAGTTTTCATTTTCATGTGAATTTTTATATACACTCCATTTGAGTTTTTATAACTGTATGATTTGTATCATCTATCAATAACATTTAAAAATTTTTGAGTAAGATTTATTATTTTATTTTTTTGTACCTACTATATATAATTGCACTATTTACATAGTTTTTTAGGTACCCCGTATTAGGTCATATCAGGTTCAGGTACCCCATATTAAGTCTTATCAGGGCCCCATATTAGGCTACCTGGTTGCCTAATATGGGGTAGACACAATTCTTTTAAATAATTTTTTTATAAAATAGTTCTAAAGTTTCAACCGTTTTTTTTATTCAGAATTATCTTGCTAGTACAAAAAAGAATCAATGCTGCTAAAATGAAAGCTAAACAGAGATAAAAAATATGAAATGTTTGTAAAAATTAAAACGTTACCCATCATAAGCGACTTTCCTTTACAATTAATAAACAACTATAGATGTTTTTTTACTAATTATAAAAAACGTTATTATACAATAAATAAATTAGTTCGGCCTCCCTTTTCACATACCCGCCCCTGCAATTGACTTTATGGTCATTTCCAATTTCTCTGATTGCCTTCGAACATTCCACTTTGTACCATCATCAGTTCTTATAACCTCCACATGACCTTTGATTCAAGGAATTGCCATCGCTTGGGTCAAATAACTGCATTTTTTACCGATCTATTATTAACAATACCCATAGGAAAGTGAAAGGAGCTTTTAGCATTCAGTTTAGCTACTTACCTACTCATACGGTTTTCGGTGGTAGACGATTCCGTAGTAAATTGGATAGCTAGTGTAAGTATGAAGAAGAAACAGTGTACATACTGTAAGTGATGGTTCAACCTTGCGTCGTCAACTTGGATATTATCTAGTACGGGTGATGGTGTGAAATTATTTGCAAAAAATTGAATTTAAAGTGAAAAATAATATAAGAAATTAATGAAATTAACTGTTTCGACACTTACTTCGTGGAATCTACTCATTTTACTGTTTTAAACGAAACTTACTATTTCTAGTTAATTCCACAATATATTGAAAATATTTTAAAAAATCTAAGATAATTGACAATTGTATAGATATTAAATATCATCGTCAGAATGACAGAAGTTACATTTCATTTGAAGCCTATCTGATGTTTAATAATTATTTTGGCTAGACCAAGAAGTGACCTACCAAGTGATTGACTTAATATATTTTAATAAAAAAAGAAGAAGACGATGTGATGTTACAAATATTAAAGCTTAGATATTATTGGCCCTATGGAGATATCCTGGATACCTTTTTTCAATTAAGATCAGTATAACTGTGCAATGATATAGAAAACCAGGAAAACTATATCTGCTGATCTTTACAATCACACAGTTTAAAAGTAGAGAAATCCCTAGATTTATCTGTTCATTGACAACTTGATATTGTGGCCTTCTTAAGTGTCTTCTAATTTCTAACTCATCAAGGAAATCCAGTTCTTGTTTCTTATCACAAATATGTAGTAGGGGAAAAGTGCCTGAGATGACATACTTTTTAAAAAATTCATAACAAAATTGTCTCCTTAATATTTTTCTTTATTTTTCGACGCCAAATAATAAGATACATTGTAGAAAATACTTGTGTTTAATATATTTTAAAATTTAAGGATAAACAAAAAGAATATTGTTATTTTTTAAAACTATATTACTATGTCGTCTCGCCCACAGGGTAACGACGAGTTGGAATATCATGAGGTGATGAGATGGCAATGATGGTATACTCCTCTTTAGTCTCTGCACAACTCACAAACAAAAGTTTTCACACGAGGTGACACATTCACAGTGTGCCTATTTTTTACATCGAATACATCTAATCCATTTTTCTGCGGATTTTGATGTAGAAAAGAGGCTATTGCAGTAAATACACGCTGCATCATCATCATCGTCGTCAATTCGTCGCTGGAATAATTACCTATTTTTAATACGGTTTTTGCTTTCTTTGTTGCCATTCTTGATTCTTTTCTAGTTTTTATTTTCAGTATTTCGATTTCAGGTGTAGTATCCAAAATTCCAAACTTTCCACTGTTTCCATTTCTTCACTTTCTTCTCATTTCAACTTTTGGCAGTGGAGATATTTCAGATGGCTTTATAAGAAATTTATCGATACTCAAATTATTCATATTATGATCTTCACTAATCTTCTTTCCATTCTCAAGTGTTTGGAAAACCAAGTGACTTTCTAGCGTATTTATTACCACCTCCTTCTTTTGTGTATCGTCTTGTTCGTTTTCACGTTCTTCATCTTGTATTTGAGTGTTACTTTCATATTCAACTGGTTCAGTCTCCACATATTCTTGATTTTCAACTTCAATTGTCTCTACGATACCGTTGGATTGCTCTACTCCTACATCTGTAACTTCAGCAGCATGGAACAGATGATCGGGAAATACGTCTCTATTGAATGGAAAAATAGCAGTTATTGCTAATCCACTTGTAGCATTTTTCATAGTTGCAGCTTTCTGGTAGGCCTCCCTAAAGTTCACCTACTTGAAAATTGGTAACCACTCTTCCAGGATGTAATTTCAGCCATTTCTGGAGTTCTTGGTTATAATACGTCGTAAGGGGGCCAAAAAACGAAACATCCAAGGGCTGCACTCTATGTGTACAGTGTGGCGCAAAGCAAAACAGAATTATACCATTATCATTGGCGTATGTTTGTGCCTCCAGAGTTTTATGGCTTGTATGGCCATCTAGAAGTAACAAAACCTTTTCTTTACGTGATGGCTTTATCATTCTTACAAAATATTTCAGCCACTTCAAGAATATTTCGTCATAAGTCCATCCATGTTCTTGAGCAAATGCAATTGAACCTACTGGGGCGTTATCCATTAGTTCATTTTTCATATTTTTTCAAGGAAATATCAAGCATGGTGGAATACAGTTTCCCCCAGCACTTATCGTACATACAACTGTGAAGTGTTTTCCCCTTTCAGCGCTTGTCAACACTCCCACCTGTTTTAGCCCTTTAACTGCAAAAATTCGACAGTTTTTGAAAGGAACTGTTGAAAATCCGCTTTCGTCCATATTATACATTCTAGTTGGATCGTAGTTTATTTCAGTCAAGGCATTTTCCAACAGATCGAAGTATTTTGAGTCTGTTGCTTATTACATGCCAGAGGTCGAGCTGCTGAAGTTGATTCGGGCATTCGTAATGATATTTGAGAATTTCTTCGCCTAAATCCTTTCAGCCAATCATTACCTGCCATCTTTTTTTCAAGGTTGAATTGATGAGGAATTCCGTTCTGGACCGCCAAGTCGAAGGCCAGTTTTTTCACGTCCGAAGTTGTCATTCCAAAAATTTTTCTTCCATGTTTTTGATATGTTTAACGATTTCGGCTTCCATATCTTTGCTAAAAGTTACTCGTTTCCCTCCCATATAACCTTTGACAACACCCACACTAAATTGGTTCGTACCTTGACAACGTCTTCGTAAAATACTAAAAGGTACACCAAATGATTTTGAGGCGAGCAACCAACCCATTCTTTTCTCTTGAATTGCATTTATGGCCGCTTCTATATCACTGCAACCGATTATTTTTTCTGTAATATTTGCCTACCATTTTCTGGAATGATTAATAAAAAAATAGAGATTATTTATACTCTCCGAATTCACTACATTCATTGAATAGTGGCGTCCTATTGCTGTGTATGCCACCTGGGGCTGAAGTACGTGCACTAACTTCATTACTATTTTTTTCTTTTCGAGACGAAATACTGAGGATTGCATGCGACCAAAATGTGAGGTTAGGATAGATGATTTGAAATGTTAAAACAAATTTGTAAGAAAATTACTAAGTACGCCCACAAAACACAACCCACGAATACTCAAAAAATATTTCTTACCTTCAGAATCACAGAATATTTCGTATAAGTTTGGTATATCGAGGTAGATTTACAGGCACTTTGTGAAACATGCACATAATGCAAGTTAGTTCACTGCACTGAGTTATTAGCGGTAAATTCAAATATAACTATGAGATTTAACTCCTATGCCAACTCGGCCACTATACCCATCTCAGGCACTTTTCCCCTACCTCTAGTTTTGTGTTAGGTGTCAATAAATATTTGGTGTCAAGTAGATGTTTTGCGTAGTGGGACTTAACTGGTGGTTTTAATATATATATGCTCGTAAATGTTCACTATATCTGATCTCAGAATTTCTAAAGGTTTGACCCAAATAGACAGCATTACATTCTGGACATTTAAGTTTATATATTGCAGACTTCTATAATGTGGATATTTTTGTTTTTCCATTTAACAATTTTATACTAAAATTACTTTCTGTTTTAAAAGAAATTGTTGTATTTGTAGCTGAGAATATTATCAGTAGTAATATCCCAAGAGAGTGAGAATAAATTGAAAAGAATTCGGCAGATTTTAGAAAACTTGTTACCAGGCAATAGACACGAGAGCCCGAAGGGCTCGAGTGGTTATTGCCCAATTGCAACAAGTTTGAGAAAATGCCTGGAGAATTATTATCTAACTCTCGTGTGGTATTCGATAGATTATTTTTTGACGTTACAATCAAAATCATTTTTAAGATTTTATATTTTTATTTCAACAAATTTATATCACTCGACCCAATATAAACAGAATGAGTTATTCAAATTAGGATGCATGGAAGTTTTGTGATATTACTACTGATTATATTATTTATTTCATCGACTGATGATTCACTAAAATCCGTTGTCATGTGGTTGTCATTCAATAAAAACAATGTACATTGAATTATTCTCGCTGGAATAATGTAAGTAGATTATTCCCACTATAATAATGTTTTGATTGGCTAGAACGTATATGAATTACTGAAATTGAAAATTTCTATTGGTTTCGAGAAACGTCAAAAAATAATCTTTGAAATATTATTAGAAATATTACTTACATTTGTGATGGTTTTATAATTTTTTATTTCGTTATTTTCTTCAGGAAATATTAGTTTTAATGCCACTTTTTTCTCTTTTTTATTATTTAATTTATTTATCAGATGTAATGGATAACCGTTGGATGTTACTATTTGTTTAATTGTATTGACTTCCCTAATAAAATTACATTTGTTCATAGGAATTGAAAAATCTCTATGTATCATTGAATTATATGCTGCCAATTTATGTGATATGGGGTGATTCGTGTTATATAGAATAGTTACATAAGTGTGTGTTGGTTTTCTGTAAATTGAATAATCAAGTACATTATTAATTCTTTGAATTCTTAAATCAAGAAAATTGATTGAGTTATTTTCTTCAACTTCTAATGTAAATTCAATTTTTGGGTGTAAATTATTAATATGGTTGAAAAATACATCTAATTGTCGTTCACTACCCATAAAACAAGCTAATATGTCATCTACATATCTATACCAAAATGAGAAATTTTTTGAAATATTACTGTCAAAGATTTTTCTTTCTACATTGTCCATAAAAATGTTTGTCAAAATTGGTGATATAGGTAAACCTTCATTTTGAATATATATATATATATTACTGTCAAAAGTGAAATAATTCTGATAATAATACATACATCAAATAAATGAAGTATATCCGATATTATTCCTGGATTAATATTTTTATCTTCTAGTAATTTTCGTACAAGTACTAGACATTCTTTAAGAGGAATTTTAGTGAACATATTGGTAACATCAAATGAAATTAGTTTAGAGTTATCATGCAATTTGAATGCTTTTAATTTTTTGATTAGTTCTATTGAATTTTTAATTGAGTATTTAGATGTATATCCGTGACTATTAAGTATATTGTTAAGCTTTTTTGCTAATACATTATTAGGAGTATTAACATAAGAAACTACAGGTCTAATTGGTTTCGTTATCTTATGTAATTTAACGGTTCCGTATAATTGTGGAGAATGAGGATTTTTATGAACGATGGACTTCTTTTCGTAATCACTGAAAAGATAATTTGAATTATTAACAATATCTCTAACATTATTAGAAAACTTTTTTGTTGGGTCTGCTCTAAGAACTTTTACATCGCTAGATTCTATAAAGTTATATATCTTTGAATTATAATCATTAGATGTCAATATGAAAGTAGCAAAGTGGCGTTCCTCTTATCAGATTTTGTACCTGTTAGGTTATTATTTTCTACTTTATTTTTGATTGAATTTAAAACTGTAATGTCATTTTTTGTTTGACGGTTCAATGTTTTTGATTAAATTGACAATTTTTAATTTCTCATAAAGAAAATTATTTGAATTATATTTTAAAGCTATTTCAGATTCTGTAGCTATCATTTGTTTAATATTATTCGTGAATTTTGGTGGTATGCTGTATTTTAAACCGTTATTCAAAAATTCTATTTCACTATCTGTAAAATTAGTGTCTGAAAGGTTTTCAAATCGTGGTGCAAAGTGTCTTGGTATGTAAGTACTTACAGTTACATGATGTTTAGAGTATTGCATTCTATGTTTTGTGTGTTCAAGTTTGTACATTTTTTGTTCTGCTTCGTCGTGCTGACACTTTCTCTGATTTTGTCATCTAAACAGTCAAATTCTACCGGATGTAGTTGGAACGTGACTTCAGAATGTACAACTTTTATTTACAAAGAAAAATCTTTGACAGTTATATTTCAAAAAATGTCTTATTTTGGTATAGATATGCAGATAACATATTGGCTTGTTTTATGGGTAGTGAACGACAATTAGATGTATTTTTCAACCATATTTATAATTTACACCCAAAAATTGAATTTGCATTAGAAGTTGAAGAAAATAACTCAATCGATTTTCTTGATTTAAGAATTCAAAGAATTATTAATGTACTTGATTATTCAATTTACAGAAAACCAACACACACTGATGTAACTATTCCATATAACTCCAATCACCACGTGTCACATTAATCGGCAGCATATAATTCAATGATACATAGAGCTTTCTCAGTTCCTATGAACAAATGTAATTTTATTAGGGAAATCAATACAATTGAACAAATAGCAACATCCAACGATTATCCATTACATATCATAAATAAATAAATTAATAAAAAAGAGGAAAAAGTGGCATTAAACCTAGTATTTCCTGAACAAAATAACGGAATAAAAAATTATAAAACCATCACATATACAGGTAATATTTCTAATATTTCAAAGATAATATCTTCAGCTACAAATACAAGAATTTCTTTTAAAACAGAAAGTAATGTTAGTACAAAATTATTAAATGTAAAAACAAAAATATCCACGTTAAAGAAGTCTGGAAAATATAAACTTTAATGTCCAAAATGTAATGCTATCTATTTGGGTCAAACCCTTAGAAATTTTGAGATCAGATACAGTGAACATTTACAAGCATATAGATTAAAACAGCCAGATAAGTCCCACTACGCAAAACATCTACTTGACACTAATAATTCATAGACTCCTAACAGAGAACTAGAAGTACTACATATTTGTGATAAGAAACAAGAACTGGATTTCCTTGAAGAGTTAGAAATTAGAAGACACTTAAGAAACCCACAATATCAAGTTGTCAATGAAGAGATAAATCTAGGGAGTTCTCTATTTTTAAACTGTCTTCTTAAGTGATAATTGGAAAGATCAGCAGATATAGTTTTCCTGGTTTTCTATATCATTGCACAGTTATACTGATATTAATTGGAAAAATGATATCCAGGATATCACCATAGGGCTAATAATATCTAAGCTTCAATATTTGTAATATCACATCTTCTTCTTTTTTCTATAAACATATATTAAGCCAATCACAAGTTAGGTTACTTCTTGGTCTAGCCAAAAATAAGTACTAAACATCAGGTAGGCATAAAATGAAATGTAACTTCTGTCATTCTGACGATGATATTGATTTATCGAAACAATTGTCAATTTTTTAGAATTTTCAATAACTTGTATTATATTGTGGAATTAACTAGAGACCTTGAGTTTCATTTAAAAACACTAATATGTAACAAAAATAGTACACAACATAGGCAAGCCTTCTTTCTCTTTCTTTCATAAGTTATACTGATCTTAATTGGAAAAAAGATATCCAGGATATCTCCATAGGGCTAATAATATCTAAGCTTTAATATTTGTATCATCACATCATCTTCTTCTTTTTTCTATTAAAATATATTAAGTCAATCAGAAACAGTAAGTTTCATTTAAAACAGTAATATAAGAAATTATTAATGAATAACAAATGGACAAATATTACTTATAATGTACTTTATGGACCCAGTATTCGTATTTCTACTTGAACCTCTTAAAAATTGTACTGTTATCTGGCATGCATTTTATTGTTTTACTTATACGTACTTAGTATGTTTTCAAGTTCGCAAATAATGTCATTTAGTTTTAGTTGAACACTACTCTCACTATTATTATTTATGTAAACAAAATTGTCCAAGTATCAATCCATCTTTAAACAATGAATAGGTCTTATGGAATACATTGAATCAATTTTTGAGCTTGTCATGGTCAACGTCATGATATGAATAGAAGAATTGATAAAAATTCAGAATTTTTAACACAAATACTGTTGCACGTTACATATCATTTATATCGTGGCAACCTTGTCTTATCGTCACAATAGTCTAGAATGTAGGAAGTTTTGAAATTGTTGTTACTTATGTCATTTTGTTTATGTTACTAGGAATAATTAGTTTTAAATGTATACAACTAATGGAAAATATTGAATTCTTTTATGCATACCTAATAACTGGATCTGTCTAACTGCTGTTTCCTATGTTATTATAATCATATATGTATTTCTATCTAATTTACCACATATAAAAGTCCTCTTAAATACTTGAAATATTATTAAATAAATCAACTCAAAATGTTTTTTCTTGAAGGTGGTGTATTCGATATACGGAGAGTTTAACTATACGAGCTTTATTCTCACGCTTGTATTATAAACACACTATAAGTGAGAAACTATGATGTTTAAGGTTAATAGTCCACTTGAATCACATAACCTTATCATTATTCGATTTAATTATAAACAGTACGTAGTGTGCCGGGTAGAAAGAGACTCTTGATTTTGTTACATTGTTTATTAATTTGAAATTATAGAGGTTTTTGCCATACTAAACTCTATACTTGTATAAAATAATGATGTGAATAGAACTAGGACTGAAGTTTGACTGCCTCGTTGAATTAATTGGACTCTACGATCATTTAATTGGAATTTTCTCAACTCAAACCCGAATACCGAGGAAATTTTACAAAGATTACGTCTTAAATTTATAAGTGAGTCGATATTTGATGATCCCGTTAAGATATCATCAACATAGAAATCCTTTGATATTACGTTACTCTCAAGTGGATTCGTTTTGAATAACTGACGAAATTTCTAACAGAAAACGAGTGGCAAGAAAAAATTGTGAAGCTTTCTCACGTGGTGAATTACGCCAACTATTCGTTGCAAATATCTTTCATCATGATGGATTAATTTTTGGCGACACATTTTTGTTAAATCGTCTATTAGAACGAAATTATGTTGTCTAAAGCGAATAACAATCGAGAATAAGTCATCTTGAATTGTAGGGTCAAATTTAAGTACATTATTTAGGGATAAATTTGTTGAGGAATTGCAAGCAGCGTGGCTGCGTCAAAAACAACTCGTAGCTTTGTGGTGGAATGATCAGGTTTTTCAACGCTGTGATGGGGAATCTAGTATATCCAAGTTTTTGAAGCATAATTAATTGATATTTCAGACATGTGTCCAAGATCTTGATATTCCTGCATAGAACTTCCCAACCTCTGGGTTTTATGTTAGTCGCTTTTCGAGGAAATTGAGTCTGTTAAGGGCAGAATGTTCAGAATTACCTAATTCTTTGAAATTATCCTTTAATGGGAACTTTACGACAAATCTATCAATTTCATTCCGAGACGTATTTTGCTGAAAATGATTTTCACAGTCCATCGATTCATTGGACATTATTGCTCGTAAATTTGGCTTTACTTCTTCTACCGTCCAAAATGTCTCCTACATTTTGTCTAAAGAACTTTCTTGACTAAAAAAGCAATTTGATAACATCATAACATTACATCGACCTTGCCTACCTTTCCTTGAGCGTTCGGGACATTCTCACTTACCCTCCAACCAAACAGGGTTTTCTGAAAAAATTCGGTAACCCTTACCCAGTTTGATTTGCCCAATACAAAATAGTTCAAAGAACACTTCGTAGCATAAAGCATATTTATCTCGGTTGGGATATTAAAATTAGGATCTGCCAAAGACAATTCTGAAGGGATATTTATTTTTGATGAATAAAAATAGTTTTAAGGTGAAAATAACGTTATAGAAGGTAATATGAGAAAATTTAATCTGGCCTTATAACCAGAGTGTTTAGATGACATGTTACAGTTTGTAAATTTAATTTTTTAGCATGGCTAGAGTCACAAAATTTGATTGTGACGCAGAATCGGGCAATACCCTACAGGGTACAATGTTTTTATCTGCATCATAAACGTTAAAAAGCTGAGACCCTGTTTTTCAGCTGCTTTTCCGGGAAAATTCAGTCGAAAGATTCTAGGAACCACAAATTTATGCCGGGGACAAAGTTAGTTAGACCAACAAAATTTTTGGATAATGCTGCTACCACAAGGTGCCTTAAAACCTCTTACGTGACGTACACCGACAGCACGAAGAAAGCCAGACTACCGGCAGTTATATTTCTTTATGCTTTCTGTAATTGTTGGGAAACAAAATATTTAATAAATGACTTTTTTAATAATAATACGTTAAAAAGTAATAGATATTATTGTTTTTTTTCTTATTCTACATTTGAATTAGTTATATTTTCCGAATTTGAATTGTGAAATTCTGTAACATAATTTTGATTTGGAGAACGAGTTTGAATAGAACCGTGGAATATTGGAATATAGATTTGAAATTTCTTTGGGTCGATAAAGCATGATTGCATGCCTTCTATGGCATCTTTTACAACTGGACGATGGTTTGTGCCCATATCGTAGGCAATTTGTGCATAACTTAGTTTTTCTCACCTTATCTAAAGTGTCTGATACGAATAATTGTTTAAATTTAACGTAAAGGTAAATGAAATGTGCGACATCACAAAAAGGGCATTTGGGACGATATATTGTCCCAGAGGAAACAAATGATTTTGACTCGTTAGTACTTTTCGACTTTGAAGACATTTTAATATACAATGCCTCCAAAATTTGACACCTTTGCACCAAAAATTCATTAAAGTCTTCTATTTTTGGAGAATCCAATGAATTTCCCATACTAAAATCTAATTCTGAATCAAAACAGTGTAAAATATAATGATGTTTCATTGGTGGACATTTTCGGTCAGAGATTCCAAAGGACGATAAGTTTTAAAGAACGAGTTTGAAAAATGACGTAACGATATATGCGATTCTTTAACCATATTGTTAATAGGCCTGTTTCACAACCCTGATATCACAGTTCGCAAAAATATCTCCACAATAATTATTCTGTCAAACTAAATTCTGTCAAATCGCTGTGTTGCACTTTGGGTAAAACTTCCACACAGTTTTTAACGCCATGACGTCATTAATTATAGTAACCAACCTCCCGTAATATTTGTACGCAAAACGGTAAGCTTATTTACCCGGGGAACACTGGGTAATATTACTTAACGCACTCCTGTTAGTTTGCCTAACATCATTGTTAATTGTTTTTTTCTGTTATTACTTATTAGGAAAATTTACTGCAAAGTCAATTAGACTTATAATTGCACAAATAGTAACGTAAGTGATTATTATTACATTTTGTAACAAAATATAATATAGAATTTTGCATAAAATTAACTATGTATAATATGAGGCACTTTGTGAGAAATATTTCCCTTTATTTAATGGAACTTTGGAAGAAGCCAATCTTTATATAAAGAATTACAATTTTGGCTAAAAGAAATGGAAATAAATTGTCCCGGGCACAAGTCGGGCAACATGTGCCCGGGACGATTTGGTTTTACTGTTTCCAATTCCCTGCGACATCTTGCAAAGGTTTTGGAGGCATGGCACTCAGTTTTAGTTCTGCATTGTTGTAGTGCACGTTGATTTACGGTGTAGTGTCTGTATTTGGTGTGCAAGTATGGAAAACGTAGCTGTTTCCGCGTTTGTGGTAATGGCGGGCGCATACTGTGAACGTAAGAAAAAAAAGCGTAAACGACCAAGCTGGTGGGTTAATAGTTTCTTAGCAATAATGGAAGCTTTTCATTCCAGTTGCTCACTCTCAAAAGCTCGTTCAGAAGAGGGTGCTCCTTGGTGGAATGAGAACCTGTCACACCTCAGAAAAGAGGTCCGTCGGCTCTTTAATAGAGCCAAACGTGATGGTAAATGGCAGAGGTACACTGAGAAGCTTACTCAGTACAATAAAGAGATTAGGAAAGCCAAAAGGATTAATTTTCAAGCCTTTTGCGAAAAGATCACTTCTACTAACACAGCGGCCAGACTACAAAAGGTCATGGAAAATGGGGGAACTAACCCCACAATGTCGCTGAAAAAGCTAGACGGATCATACACGGAAGGTGAAGAGGAACGATCGTTTCTCCTTCTTAGAACCCACTTCCCAGGTAGTGAACCAGCAACAAGCACTGAAATAGCAACGAATTGCACCCGTAAGGAAGATTGGGACATTGCTAAGAAAATATTTACCAGACAAACGGTTGGAATGGGAAATAAGTACCTTTCAACTATATAAATCACCAGGAGTGGATGGAATATTTCCAGCACTCCTACAGCAAGGGATAGAGGAGATTCTTCCTCATCTGCTGAAGATTACAAGGAGCAGTATAGCAGTGGGTCTAATACCTAGAAAATGGAGAAGGGCAAGGGCAACCTTCATACCAAAACTAGGGAAAAAGATGGAACTGATCCCCGATCTCTTAGACCCATCTGTCTAACATCGTTTCTACTCAAATCGCTGGAGAAAGTAGTGGATAACTACATAAGAACAGAGAAGCTGGAGAATATACCACTTCATGAATGTCAGCATGCCTATAGAGCGGATCGATCAACTGAGACTGCTCTGTATCAGCTGACCGAAGTCATCCAGAGAACTCTGAACGACAAAGAAATCGCAATGTGCGCATTCCTGGATATATCAGGGGCCTTTGACAACACAACTCATGTGTCTGTCAAAGGAGCACTAAAAAGGCTAGGAGTGAATGAAACCATTATAAAATGGATGTATGAGTTGTTGACAACGGGGATAGCTGAGACACAGGTGTGGAATCAAATCACCTCAGTTAAAGCCACTCGGGGGACACCTCAAGGGGGAGTGATATCTCCCCTTCTATGGAGCCTCGTAGTAGATGAGTTGCTCTACAAGCTAACGGAGCGTGACTTCGAATGTATGGGCTACGCCGTTGACATTGTTTTCATAGTCAGAGGCAAGTTCGACAGCACCTTGTGTGATTTATTACAAAAGGCGCTCAGAATCATTGAGCAATAGCAATCAGAGGTTAAATATCTAGGGATGACCCTAGACAGTAAGCTTCTGTGGAATAAGCATGTTGCAATAACTGCTAGTAAAGCAATAACAGCTTTTATGGCGTGCAGAAATCTAGCTGGTAAGAGGTGGGACTGTAACCCAAAAATACTGCGATGGATGTACGCCATGATTGTGAGACAAGCAATTACGTATGGGGCAATAGTTTGGCACACAAAAGCAAGTCAGTACAGCCCGAGGAAGACATTCGACAAAGTTCAAAGGCTTGCCTGTGTGTGCATCACTGGAGCTACGAAAACGTGTCCAGCTAGGGAACTTGAGATCATTACAGATCTCACACCTCTACATCTGGTGATAGAAAGATCTACTCAAGAGGCAATTCTTAGAATATCTAAGGAAGGTTCAGGTAATGAGAGTATTAAAAATCAGGGAGCTTGGTCCTCTCTGACAAGATACATCTCATTAGCGAATCTTCCCAGTGACGAAATGATCAGGATAGTAAGCATCGAAAATAATTTCACCACGAAGCTAAACATGAGGAGAGACTGGGAAAGGGAATACTCTACCCAAACTCTCAAAGAAAACACCATTAGATGGTATACAGTTGGTTCAAAAACCACCATTAGAGCAGGCGCTTAAGTATTTGGACCTGGCACCAGATACTCATTATCGTTAGGCTCCTTCCTGAGCGTCTTTCAGGCAGAAATACTTGCGATCGAGAGATGCGTGGAAATGAACCTAGAAAGAAACTACCAGAAATGTGACATATCGATCCAATCTGATAGTCAAGCAGCTATCAAAGCATTGAGCTCCCATGTCATTGACTCAAATTTGGCATGGGAGTGCCGAAGATAAATTGATGAATCAGGCAAGAATAACAAGGTCTCTTTAGTCTGGGTTCCTGGCCACTCGGGAATCACGGGAAATGAAGAGGCCAATACACTTGCCAGGAAAGGAGCACGAATGCCCTTTATTGACCCGGAGCCTTTCTGTGGTGTAGCAAAATGCTCGTACAAGATAGAGTTTCGGAAGAAAGAGGAAACCGAAAGAGAAGCACTCTGGCGGTGCCTTCCCGGGTTGGAACATTCCAAAAAGTTCCTGTGGAACTTTGACACTGCTAGATCCAAAAAATATTTGGACCTCAGTAAAGATAAGCTACATCTCCTCACGGGCCTTCTTACAGGACACTGCCACTTTAGGAAGCACTTAATGAGAATAGGTCTAGCAGAGACTGACAAGTGTAGATTCTGTGGGGAGGAGGATGAAACTCCGGATCACCTAGTTCTGGAATGCCTCGCCATTGCAAGCCAACGTAAGAAATGCTTCAGACAAGAAACTTGTAAAAGTGGGGACCTAACCTCGTTGAAGCCGTTCCAAATACTACAGTTCATTAGTACCTTGGAACTGGAAGGCGAGTTGTAGTAGTAGCGAGAACAGCTCTGATAGGGGGGGCACAATAAACCTTTGGTTTCAGTGCACTATAACCCCGTTAAAATCTAATCTAATCTAATCTAGCAAAATGACCTTCAGAAGGGGCCTATAATTCTTGAATAGGAGACTTACGCTTTCCCAAACACATTATGATTGACATTAAGATGCTGCCATAACGATGTTATCCTTACATTTTATGAACAATTGATTCACTTGAAATTACACGAACGAAAATCATCATAACTCATATTTGGGAGATATTGTCCGTATTGAATACATACTTTTTTAATTGCTACTCCTATTCTGCTAATAATTAATTCGCCTTATTAGTATTCGTGTCTGTAATTCATTGACAAGTAACGTATTAGTTAGCTTGATCAAAACAAATTTAGCAACGCCGTAAATTTGCATTCAGTAACAGCTATCGCAATTAAAAAGCAAATGTCAAACTAATTAATTGAAACTATAAAAACTGGCATAAAATGAATTACATAATTTGCTTTCATGATTAATGTCTTCAATTTCAAGTTTCGAAAATTGTTAAGTGAATTATTGAGTCTTAGAAATTTTCCCAAAATATCTCTCATAATTTCAACCATTATATCAATTTCACTTTTAATAACTCGTGATCGGATCAGTGTGACCTCTACCACTTATACGTTTATAAAAATGAAAGTATCATCGAATGTAAAAAATATAAATCGGAAAACACTTGATATTTCCCAAGCAGTTGAAAATAGATATAGTATTTTGTAATAGAATATGTCCAAAATATTCTGGAGAACCGCAAAAATGGAGTAACATACCTACAGGGTGATGTTCACACATATGAAAAATTTTGTTAAAACAATAGGCAATTAACTTATTTATTATCGAATTGATTTATTATTGAATTGATACATCACAAAGAAATTCAAAAACTTGTATTGGTTGCGAAAGTATGTGTCTGTAAATGATAAATAGTTGACGTTAAAAAAGGATAAGAATAATAAAAATTGTGAAGTCCTAGGCCAGTTGCAGAAAAAAGATCCAATGAAAATGAAGGCAGAGTCATTTGCTAACACACGTTCTGTTTTTCTTGGTATTTTTCTTGATTTGAATATTACAAGTCTCAAATTCTAATAACTCGCCATATATAGTTGATCATAGTTTACGGATCGAAATTTTGTAACTGGCTTTTATCAACCTTATCAACACAACAAGATTTTTCAATAAACGTTAGTTGTTATCTTCTTGAACTTGAGTTACAAAAGCGAACGGCAGCTTTTCATCGGAGAGCATTGATGGGAGTGAATCAGGAATACATCACATAACCCGTAGCGCCAGGCAACTTTGTCTTATATAATAAAAAAAAGAAAGAAAGAAGTAATTTGAAGAATATAGATTTTACCAAATCGCAAAACATATGAAAATCTAAAGTAAGAGGTGAGGCCAAACAATAAGAAATTTATCTTCAAAAAAAGACAAAGATCATCCTTTTATACAGATTTGAATATAGTAATTTTTATGACAATGGGAATAATACTCCATAGGCTTTTGATAAAATATTCAAATAAGAAATTGAAGTCGCTTAATTCTTAATTGGTAAGTTATTCAAGACCTTAGATATATTCAAAAAAATAAATACAGTGACCTTTCGGCACTATAGTACTATAGTTTACATTTGGAAAAATTGTAAATTTACATATTGTATTTTATGAACGTAAATTATTTCTGTAGGGATTTTAATTAATGTTCGTAACTAAAAATTAAAAAAAAACCCAATAAATTTCTCCGAAATTTCACAAATAATAATTGGAGTATTTTAATTAAAATTCAAGAAAGATCTGGCCTGATTGTCTTTATAAGTAGGTCCCCCGACGCTCTGGAAAACTCTGTACGTTTTTCTCCAAGCTTTCTGGGTCTCGCAAATACCTTCGCGTGCCTTGCAGAGATAAATCGGCGACCAGACCGAATAAATTTCCTTTTCGGGCTTGGGCGTGGAGTGTAGATTAATATTCAGCTCAAGTTCTCAAACATAAAATCGTATCATGCCCAACAAAGGTTAACTTAAGCTACCTTAAAACCCTAAAAAGAAAACTCTTTTTAATAAGCAAAAAAACATTGCTGATTGGGAGAAGACAAAAAAAGGATTGATAAATCTATTTTGAAAAGTGAAATCTTAAGGAGGCCGCTCACTTTATTAGAAGGGTTTTCCACACAAATCACTAATTGGGAATGTCAAGGATTTTTAATCGACCACCAAAAAAAATCTCACCAGGTACAGGTGAAACCTCTCGTTTCTTCGATTCTACTCTGGCCACTCCAAAAATATCCTATCCAAAGAAATTAAAAATCACTTTATCTCACTCCCACAAACTAACATATACCCTGTCCTTAACCAGTACTATTGGTGGCCTAACTACTAAGTACCAATAATTCAAACTAATAAGATTTGCCAAAAGACAGTGGCGTATCCCAAAACGTTACAGTTTTTCTCCAATTTTTTAATTCTGTAACATTTTTAATTATAATTTCAGGAGATGGATCAAATTTTAGATCTATTCTTGTACATAAGTCAAAAGCTAATTTGATGTTGACCATTACTTACCACGTATATAACAAAATTCAACTTTTTGTTTTAAAAATATAAAATTGTTGATTGAATTTTCCATATACCAGCATGGATTGTGCATTATGTCGGAGATTCAAATCAATGTAAACTGAAATGCTTCCAGCTGACTCTTTAAATTTGACACGATTTTTTTGAAACCTACTGGCTTGTTTTAGAAATTTTCCATCTAGTTTTCATATGTACGAGAAATATAGTTGCTTTTACCTCTTATTTTCACGGGGCTTAATAATTTTGCTGCTCTCTTTAAGGGAAGAATTTTGATACGTCCTAGGCGTAGTCCAGTCATTTAAGTCAACCTCGGAATGAGGGATAATAAGCTATAAACGTGTATACCTGGCCCTTAATTTTCGCGTTCTCAAAGTTACCGGGTCGACCTTGCATTCTGCTGTGAATATGTAAGCGCAGTGAGTTCTCCGTCCTGCAGCTCAAAAACAGTTGAATGTATAAAAAATATTTGGGACAAACTTTCACCGTTTTAAAAAAAAAAGAATTACTATCCTGGCTATACAGCACGACTAATATTGAATTATATATCCCTCATGTCTTGCAATTACTAGGAGAAATGCATAATATGTGCTTCGATCTTTGAGTCCCGCCAGTACAGGAACATGGTTTCTCATTCAGAGTGTCTAATTTAAGCAGAAGACGACACGGCCATGTTATATTTGGTTCTTATAAGTAATTAATTACCCAGCACTCGCTAACGCTATTATTTCCAGTTCTAATTACAAATTTAATGCTTAATTATTCTACCATATTCCTATGAACTGTAAAATGATTATTATAAACTTTGACGAGTTATTAAGCATAGGTCCATAGGTGAATATTACCAACACGTCTATATGTTTGAATATATCAAACAAAATGTTTGGCAAATGGTGTCATGATTTTGTCTATAGCCTAGTGTACGGAATAGCCCCACGTTTGTAACAAGGGTAAGGCAGGAAGTTTTAGACTTTACACTGAGTACGTCAGGCCTGAAGAGTATCGGGAAAACCTCTTCCCTCCCCGATCATCGTATTACCACTTCTAGGTCATTACTGAGCAGACCTCAGAGAAGCATGACACATTATCCGAATAAAACGGACTGAGATAGAAGAACACTAGACTAAAAGAAAACTTTGCGCGTATCCAAAACAGAAGAACGGCTAAGCACCACGTCGAAATGGATCAGGATCTTGAAGATCTGGATGGGGCATTAACCAGAGCATTCGTATCGAGCAGCCCCCTTCAGAATCAACGGAGCAGCAATAATGTACATTGGTGGAATAGACACCTGTCAAAACTAAGATCTCAAACCCAGGACCTCTTTAATAGACCAAAACTCACCGAGAAATAGCAAAGGACCAAGGTACGTAACTTATTATAAAGAATGTAGCAATATAAAAATACAGTAGCGTTGTTATTGTATGTATTTATTGACAGTAGAACAATTGTGTTAATTTTGTCTACTACTAGTATGTAACTGATTATACATCAGTCTTGTACAGCTGGTTGTCTAAATGGGTTAACTTTGTTCCATGATATATTTTTGAAATAATAGGATTTCGAGAATCAAAATTAGTCTTGGAGAATATTTTTTTTAATCTGTTACGTTGTAATTTTACAAATCAAAGAATATTTCAACATTTTGTGTTGGGAATTTTGTTTGGCTGTTATTGGTAGCACTTGATGTCAAATCAGCTGTCGAATTTTTCATTTCCGATCGTTTCAACTTCACTTGTACAAAAAATGTTGAAGTAATTGCACGTTTTCCACAAGTCAAAGGCCTGATAGCAATGGTTGATTCGTAGAATAGTTGCCTTTTATTTCCCCTAGGGATAATTATTGTTATTATGGGCTGAAAACTCTTGCTGATAGCAAGGTAAGAAAGATAAGTTTGTATATAGTCTCCATGTTCTAGCTTCTATTATTTTTGTGTTTTACACGGATGGGTCTTTACTGATGATAAAAATATAAGCTCTTACTGGATTTTTTATGAAACTTTAAGTCTTCGAATGTCAAGTCTGCATCATTGGAATTTTTATGAAGATGGATCAGTGATCGATAAAATCATATGATATGATAGCAAAAGCAAGTGGTGGATGGTCATGAAGCACGAGTTATAATAATTGCTGTTAGCAAGATGGCCGATATTTAGTTTCCAGAAGTAGGAAAAAATCTGTCATTTAAAATAGTAATACTTACGATTTTATTTTGTTTTTATCCATATTAATCATTTCGTTTTATAAAGATATTGCAACTTTTGTCTTGAGAAATTCTCAATATTTTCAATGACATATTAATTATCATATTTGGGTATTTCAACACTTGAAATTATATTTCACTTTGACTATATTCACATTGAGATATAGTTAATGACATTTTATTAATTATTTTATTATTACAGTTTTATGAAATTGTAATTGGTATAGCAACTACCAGTTATTATAATTTAATGTGATTATTATAAATGCAATCCTTAGGTAACATCTAATTTTGTAGCTGTTACTTATAAATTTAATCAATTTTCACTTATAATCATTTCATACTTTTGAAGTCATTATTTTACATAAGCAATACTTATGTCATCAATACAAACCTACCCATCTTGGAATTATTAAACTTGTTTATTGGGTGTGAGCGTTTTATTTAATTAACAAACGTAAACAAACATAAGATTATTTGAAAAGGTTTTACTAGTTAATTTACTCATTATTGATCTTCATGCTTAATTGATAAGTGTTTCTTGAAAGTCCTTTCTCCGCAGCATTTCTTCTTGAATTTTCCATCGCAACATCATTTTGAGCAGCTGCGCATGGTTTTTTATTTCTGGGTCTCTTTGATGTCTTCAATGTTGAAACGGTCTTAAATACGTGCACATCATTGTCGTCACTTCTGGACTATACTTTTTGTCAGCCACGCTGTCGTCACTACATTCCGATAGTACATCAGTTGGCTAAAAAAATTGATGAAATCTTACATTCAAAAGGGCGCGCATTAAATGATGTTTTTAAAAACCGTTTTCTCAAAAACGATATCAAATCTTTTTCGTACTTCAGGTGATCAACAACGTTATGGCATGCTCCACGCGAAAATCAAACAGTGTGCCCATATTTGTTATTCTTGCACGATTCTGAATATAATAATAGTAGCTAAGAAACAAGTAGTTATTACCTGGAACTCCTAATATTGAAGCAAAGTCCTGCATAGAATTTGATGGTTGACAAAGATTTGTGCATAGATCTGCTTGTTGACTATCTTCATTCCGCTGTTTTCCTAGATAACACAAAAATTCATGAAAATAATATTACATACACAACATTAAGGTAAAAAAACGTGGTGATTTTTTCACCCAATGAAATAATCATTCACCATTCAACGAACTGCGTCAAATCATTATAATATCAAAAAATAGAGGCGAGTGTGTTTTTTCACTCAAAACTACAACGTAGTATGTGGGTTACGAATAGAACCCCCTTTAAAAGTGTTTTTAAAATTACGGTATAGCAGTCAACCCGATTCCCTTTATAGATTTCGCAGCTTCGCGCTTCAGGTTAAAAAGTCTGTTAGAGAGACTACTCTACTATTCTGGTCTAATGATATTATTCAGCGATTGAAATCATATAGAAGAAATCTAAAAAGTAAACAAAACTCCTACTTACCCTTATTTTCAAGAAGGCTCATTATTATTTTGGTTCTGTTACTGGCCATTGTAAGTAATAATACACTTTTGTTTTATTAAACTGAACGTTCTATGGTAAAACTAAAATTAAACATGTGTACATTTCGGCACTAAATATTTTTGAGGTTATGCTCTAAGAGTATAAGTCAAGCAGTTTTTACGATAAAAATAGAACATGTTAACTTATACCATTTCGATCGTTGGTTAAAACAGTATAGCTTGACATATACTATAAGGATCTCAACAATCTAGTTATACTGTTTGTATTATTGGAAGGATAATGCGTATTTTCTAAGTATGACTTATACTCTTTTTACCAAAAGGTGGGCAACACTTTGAGAATTCAGTTGCTCGACTTATCTCATTTTGAGCAAATCATGACTAATACTCTTTTTCCTGGTACCCTAGAATATGTGCCACATACATGCTATTTACTCTATTACTATCCCGATGCGAGAAAAGTAGTGGCATATCCCAAATAACGTTGTAATTTTAGATTGTTTCAGTTATTTTTCTGTTTTTCCGTGAGAAAAACACGAAAAACGGGTTTTTAGAAAAAAAATACTGTGTGTATGTTGTAATCGTTGTCGTCTGCCACTTTTTCTTGTTAGCACGATACAACCTCTGGAGTATATACAAGTGACCAATTTTAATATTGGATATTTTTCAGTGCGTCTTACAGATAAACCCTATTGATTTTCAGCTCAACAGAGCCGGTACTACGGGTCCTATAAATCCAGATATCCTACATTTTAGGTAATTTTTGCTGAAATTTCGGAATGTTAGCATGATGCAGCGTCCAGAGTGCGGAAAAGTTAGTTTTAATCTTTAAAACCTTTTATTATTAATTTGGTTACACAAATATATGATTCGTAAAAATATATCTTAAAAAAACTGCCAATTAACGTTCTATTTTTTTCAATTTCCTAATGTATATCATAACAATATAAATGTTACTATATAAAGATTGCCGCAAACCGAAGTATTTTGTAAATATGATTTTATTTAATCTGCATTTATTTAAAACCATTTTGAAACGGATTCTCACATTTGAATAAATTTGGCATCAAACAATAAAATTTAATTGTGTTAAATAAGTTAATTTCGTTGGTCTTGGGAAAAGTTCAGACTGTCCTGAGGATATAATTCATAGACTCTGCTGATTTGCAATTCATTGCTACATTTAATTTAAATATTCAATTAAACCTAACAATGGAATTAGTTAATCATGTTATGCTAGTTGGCTTAATATGTAATGTAATCTGTTGATATAATCAAAAGTTTTAAGCAATGTAAATAGAGTGTGTAAATGAGATTAACCAAATAATTCATATTTTCAAGAATTCTTTTGGAAACTGTAGAAAAACACGAGGTTAAAAGGTCCAATTACTCAATTATAAGTATCCTGAAATAAATCCAAATACCAACAAATAGCGTTATATTTTATATCAATACAATTATTAAGGAATATGAACAGTTTATGACTGTTCCCCAAATATGAAAGATTTAATGAATCAGGTGGTTAACGAAAAATTGATAAACAGTAATGAGAAAATGAGCAACAATAATATCTCATTGGCATCTGCATTATAATCAGTGATTTTGAGGGAAAAAACTCCATCACCATATGTTACAATAGTATATTTACTTTGTTCACGATTGATAAATAAATTCAACTACAAATTTAAAAATAGTTATTTGTAAAACAAGTGTCACAATGACTCGTTTTGTAGTACGAGTAAAGTTTGCACAACGAACCGCGAAGCGGTTCGTTGTGCAAATCACGAGTACTACAGAAAGTCATTATGCATACACAATATTTTTTATAATTCGCATTTATTTGATTATTTAAATAAAATAGAGTTTTATATAATCCCTGTTTTTAATCTAGGAGGAGTGGTTTGAATTTAAGTTGGCAATAACCATTGTTGGGCGCGGCTTACACTTGTAGCTGAACTGAGAATGACGATAACTGGTGAAATATTATTGGAAGAGATTAAAAGCAGTAAAAAGGAATTGATTTCACTTGTAGAAGCTGTCGAGGTCAGACTGTCCTTGAAAATTGAAGAACTATACAGGCAATTAAGCAAAGTTCAAGCAGAAAACGAATACATTTTGAATAAGATTGAGAAGATAGAAAGAAAAACGAAAGAGAATAACATCGTCATATTCGGACTCCACAGTAAACCTGATGATATAACGCCCGCATTTATCTGCTCGGAACTGAAAAGATTAGTTAATGTCAGTTTGTCTGAATCCGATCTCAACAATATTTATACGTTGGGCAAGAAAGATAACGCACCAGTCAAAGTTGAATTCTTATCTTATTTGAAGAAATCATCGGTATTCAAAAACGTGAAAAACCTCAAAGGTACTCATATAACGATTACCAATGATTTGACACTGTCACAGAGAGAAGAGTACAGGATCCTGAAAAAACATTTGATCCTCGCAAAAGCTAATAATTCCAATACTTGCTACATCAGAAGAAACAGACTATTTGTGGATGGTAATTCTTACACAGCAGATGAGTTGGAGGGAACTGAAACCACTGATAAAAACTCTACAAAAGCTAACAGCGAACCTAATACCCCGACCCCCAGTAAACCAAAGGCGGAAAACAATAAAAAAATCACTGAAAAAAAGGACTTAACAACTAACACTACTCAATCAACCTCAAGAAACAAACAAGAAAGGCCTTTACTAAAGGATGCTATTGACAAACCAAATATAAAAACTCGTTCAGGGTCGGTACACAGCAATAGGTGAATCATTCCTTTTTCACTTTTTGCTCCGCAAATGGTAGGAAGATAAAAAAGAATACCTACTGCACCACACTTAATATTATACCATTTGATAAACATTACCACCATTGCCACTCACCATTTTTTCAACTGTACTGTTTTTGTCTTTATATTTGTATTTTTTTTTAAATTTTTCATTTTTATATATCATTTTTAAAAAATGGATCAATTCATACTCGAATACGACAATGAACCAATAATTACTAATGAAATAAATAGCATTAACTGTTTTAAACAAGTCTTCGGTACTTCTGACTGTTTCTCGATCTTCCATAATAACATACGATGCTTAAATAAACATTTCGACGAGTTGCAACTCTATCTATCTGAAGTTATGAACTCATTTAGCCTCATAGCTCTTACAGAAACTTGGGAAGTAAAAGATGCAGACTCACTAACATTAAGCGGATATAGAATGATATGCAACAGAAATCGAATTAATCAAAATGATGGTGTTGTGATATACGTCCGTGATGATTATTATGAATTTCATGAATTCATCAAAATTGGTGAAGTAAATGGAGTTATTGTCAATATGAAGTGTGAGAATGTTAAAATAAACGCTATTGTTTTGTACAGACCTCCTTGCACTAAGATTGAGGACTTCAACTTGAACTTAAGTACTTTTTTTGAGGAGAAAAAAATTCCTGTCAACGATTACACTTTTTTTCTGGGAGATTTAAATATAAATATTTTAGAGCAGGATAATGGAGATGTGGAAGATTACCTAAATGTCTTGTCAGCTGAAGGATTCAGATCCCTGATAAATAACCCTACTCGAATAACCACTGTCTCGAGAGCCTGTCTGGACCACATATTTTTAAAATATAATTCTGACATTATTGAAAATATCTACCCAGCAGTAATTTTGACAAATATCACCGATCACTTCTCCATAGCTGTAAAAATGGTTAACTTGAAAAGTGAACATGAGGGTAATGATGGCAATGTGACCCAAAATTATCTGAACGAAAGAAAATTGTTAGATATAATCAGCACTGAAAGATGGTTAACTGTTTATGGAGAAAGGGAAGTTAATTTTGCTACTGATAACTTCATTAAAACCCTGAATGAAATCATAAAAAAATCTACTTATTCCAAAAAAAATAAAACTTTCAAAAAGAAGAAGCCATGGATCACCAACGGCCTTATAACTTCTATTGATAAAAGAGACAAATTACACCAACTCTCCATAAGAGATTCCTTCAATTTGGGGAAGAAAGCTGCTTATGATAATTACAAAAATAAACTTACTGCATTATTAAAAAAAACCAAACATGAATACCTCAAAAGAAAGATTTATGAAAACAAATCATCTACATCAAATCTGTGGAAAGTCATTAGGGAGTTCTGCAATAAACCGAATACAAACAAGACAATAAAAAAAATTAAATCTGATAATGGTGTTGATATAACTGACAAACTACAGATTGCAAAATGCTTCAATCAATATTTCTCTAGTATTGGTGAAAAATGGCTAATGCTATACCTCAAAGTCCAGAAATCAAAATCAAAACGAAACGAATTTGTGCCTCAATATTTCTGAAGCAAACAGACCACACAGAAATAGAAGAACTTATTAGGGAATTGAAGAATAAAAAAGCTAGTGGCCTCGATGGTATATCAAACGAAATCCTTAAAATAACTAGTAATTTTGTGTGTAAACCGATATCGTATATTATTAACTTAGCTTTAGAAAATGGGAAAGTCCCAAATCACTTTAAAAAGGCAGTAATAAAACCAATTCACAAATCAGGTGACAGGCATCTTGTAAGCAACTATAGACCTATATCTTTGATTTCTTCAGTGTCTAAATTGTTTGAAAGAGCAGTAAAAAACCGCTTGGTTAGTTTTATTAACAAGAATAAAATAATCTCTTCTCACCAATTCGGGTTTCAGGAGGGAAAATCTACTTAGGATGCTATCGCTAGATTAACATCCATCGTTTATTTAGCTATTGATCACAAAAAATCTTGTTTGGGAGTGTTTGTTGATCTGGCGAAAGCTTTTGACACGGTAAATCATGGTATATTGCTTGATAAATTGGAACGTCTTGGAATTCGCGGTGTTGCACTAGACTTTTTCGAAAGTTATCTCAAAGACCGCAAACAAGTTGTAAAAATAGATAATATGTGTAGCCAAGAAGAGTTGGTAACAGTCGGAATTCCCCAAGGAACCGTTCTTGGGCCGATACTATTTATTATTTACTTGAACGATTTGCTACAGTTGGACTCAACTGGAGTAATCTTGTCATTTGCAGATGACACAGCTATTATTTACGAAGGGCAAAACTGGTCAGAAATCCAAAAAAAGGCTTCTGACGATATGCAGAATATCCTCAAGTGGTTTGAGTCGAACAAATTGACTGTTAATGCCACTAAAACTAAAATAATACCATTTACTTCATATAGACCATTTTTGCCGGATTATAATACTATCTCTGTAGGAAATCGTACTCTTGAGCTCGTACACGCGGTCAAATATCTGGGCATACATATTGACTCCTTTTTGAAATGGGACGTTCATGCTCACAACATCACCAATAAGCTCAGAGGCCTAAGCTACAGATTCAAACAACTAGTGGAATTTTTATCTCATGAACAACTGAAAACAATATACTCCGCTTTTGTTGAATCCATATTACTATATGGTATCATTGGTTGGGGAGGAATTAGGAATAATTATCTAAACTCGATCAATACCGTTCAGAAACTCATTCTGAAAATTATTCTAAAAAAACCTCGCAGATTCTTCTCCAATCAAGTATATATTGATTCAAAGGTATTGGACATTCGGCAACTTTTTTGCTTCAAAACCCTTTGTTTCTTGTACTCTAACAGGTTTTATACATATAATGTACCACATACATACGGAACGAGACAGAATACACAATCCGCTATATATGCCCCTGTTACATATAAAGCACTTGGCCAGAGAAGCTTCTGCTTTATTGGATCAAAATTATGGAACAATTTACCCCACACCTTGAAGAAATATAATTCTGTTTGTCTTTTCAAAAACAAATTAAAGGAATGGATATTCTCAAAGGGCAGAAAGTATTTCGCTAATGTAATTGATCCGATTTTAGTTATTTAAATGTTGTTTGTTGTTTTTGCACCATGTGTTTGTATGTGTGTGTATGAGTGTATATTCTTAGTTTATAAAAATGTTAATTGTCCTGAATAGATGTCTTGCACCTGTAAAGTTGTTAGTTATTAGTGTTATAATTATAGTATATGATACATGTAAATGCTGGTTATTACTGTTACGTTTCATTTTCTAAGTTTCAACATTTGTTAGACTCATTTAAGATATATGTTCTGTAAAGAATTAATACCCGAAGACAAGTTCTTTGATGAACTTAGTCGGGTACCCCACTACTCTTGTTTATTTAATGTACATCACATCTGTTCATGAACACTATACCTCAGATTATTTTTTTATAGTTATTATGTTAAGTTTAGATTATTATTCGATGATATGTATTTTTATTTTTTTGTATGTAAACATGTATATGTATTTATAAATAAACATTCATTCATTCAATTCTGTAGATTCCTAATTGGTCAGATCACAAATGGTTTTATTCAGCACTTCTGACTTTTGACATATTATAACCGAATAATTGTGTAAATTTTAAACAAACTTTCATTTAAGCAAAAAGAGGATGATTATTTGTTTAAAAAAGAGCTTCTTTGTATATGCTCTTGCGATCTATTTATATTATATCATGAACAAAATTATTTCTGTAATACATCTTCACATAGATATCTGGTAATATATTCCAAGAATCGAAAGTTTTGTATACCTATTTATTGATCCTATACAATATAAAAATAAACAATTGACAAATCATTGATAAATAAACGTTAGCGTACTTTATTCATTAATATTTTTAATATATAAATCATTCTAATTTACCTTTAATATAATAATTTGCTAGCTAGAACAACGCTAGACCATTTTATTTATAATTTGCGTCAAGGTTAAAGTCAAATGTCAAATAAACATATAACTAAATAGAATAAGCAACTGTCCACTAAAAACTACTGTAACCGTGTTTAAAGAGCTTCATTGTGACACTGTAAACAATGTTATAATGAAGTCTCTTTTATACGCGAATTATAAAAAAGTCTTTGTCTACGCCCAATCTTTAAAGTACCTTGTATTTCATAGGTTTGCAGCGGTTAAAGTGGTTGTTTATGGTTATAGTGAAAAAAAGTAAAAAAGCGTTAAAAAAAGTGCCATAACGTTAACTTTATTTCACGCTTCCCATAAGCTAACACAATGAATCTTGGCTGGGCATCGAGGATGGACTTCTAAAATGCTTGGCTGGGCATCGAGGATGGACTTTTATGAATCTTGGCTGAGCATCGAGGATGGACTTTCATTAAACTTGGAATACGTATAATTGTAATTTACCGAAGGAGCTTAATTAAAATATCCCAAATTTCTATTTGAATTTTATTTTTTTGTATAGGACTGTAGAAAAAATAATGTATGCAACATGTGCATAAAGTGTCTTTTTTCACTAATGGAATGGCTGTCAACTTTTTCCATTCGTGAAAAAAGTACCACTTTATGCACTTGTTGAATAAATTACATTTCGATTTCTCTGGCAATAAATTTAAAGCCACCAATTCTGCTTCTCCTTCAATATTTTCCGACATTTTTAATTTATGCGTTTGTTTACACAACAGCATAACAGAAAATTTAACTATTAATTTATGCTTGGACATTTTGAAGTTTTTTTGTATTTTTGAGTGCAAATTAATAAGTATTTAATAAAATAAAATTAACATTTATAACATGCGAGTGATGTGGGTCCTAGGGATAATATTTTTTTAATTACTAAGTTTAATCATATGATATAATTATGTTCTAGACGTTAGGGTTATTTAAGGTCATTTAAGGCCAGTTCAACCACCTTCTGATAAGTGTCGGATAGCTTAAACGTAAGTTTTGTCCTTTCTTATTTTATGTCAAGTTATGAATAAGCTATCTGAAACTAGCCTTAAATACCTTCATACAACGATTTTCATTTCTTTTTATTAGATAAAATATTTATTACATTGGCATTAAGGCGAATATGAGCATAATATTTAGGCCTATAAATTATCCCGACAATGTAAATGATATTCTCAAGTTTACGTCCTGAGTATGACGTCAATGATGAATCATTATTTACTAGTGAATAATAGGTATTATTATTCTTTAGGAAGCACACGTATATAATAAATGGTTTATGTTACAGTTGTGAACAAAAATCTTTATTCAAGTATTGGCGTATTTGTAGAGATAGATGTGGTGGTACCCTGTCGTACAAAAACATTATATTTTGATTTATGTTCTTGTTTGTTTGGTAGTTCAAAAGGACCAGTTCAGAAATTAGATATTACACCACACCACCATTCCAACTTTAAACTCACAAAAGATTGATTTCACAATACTGCAAAAATTGGGCAAGTTACATTCGAGCTTGTGAATATTGAGGTTATAAATTCTGAACCGGAGTGTAATGATATTGATGTAGTTTTTTCCCCTTCAGTATACTAAAAACACACGTGAGGCGCATATGATGCTGGACTTACCTGAAGCGTACTGAGATCTCGACTGTTTGAAACAAAAATCAGAATACATCTTCATTATTTATGGTAACAATTTCTGAAGCGGCATGATAACTTCTAAGAGACCTCGTCTCACCTGCTCGAAAATACATTTTTCTGTCTGAAAAATTCTCTTTTGTCTCGAATTTACAACCTTTTGTGCTGCGTTATAGAATTCACAACCCCTTGTTGTATCTTACAAAACTTTTGTCCGCGGGTCAAGAACCAGTGTGATCCCTTGTAGGTTAGTCTCCGAATGATCAAGGGTTGTAAAATACTCTCTTGCATTTCCTCTCATACAATGTACAGACACAGTCTGTAAAGATAGCAATTATCTCTTTATTGATGGCACTATCGCCTTTCCTAGAAAGTTTTCTGGGTGGCAAATGTATTGTGTAATAATTCTGTGTGCATATAGTAATAGTGTCCCAATTTGATTTTTTTTAACTACAAACACTAATAATTAGAAAAACAGTGAGCTAAATATCAGCTTACGTGCACATATGTATACATAGATCTTAGAGCCGGATTTTATAGACACCGGAATTAATTAATAATTCGGACACTACCGAACTCTCATCACATTTCCTCATCGCATCGTTTCTACACCTCTGATATTTTATTTTCGGAATCGGCTGGATTCTCTTCGTTGCCGCCACACTTGTGTTCGTAGGACTCGCTTGCATTTTATCTTCCTGCATCTATACCTGTCTATCTTCCAAATCGTCGCCAAGCAGATTAAGGGTTTATTATAGATTTGAAGACTGACAGGTAGTTCTAACGATTGTATAACACCAGTTAATAAACGTTTTAATTTTCTTTAAGTTAACTATTTCGTGCTAATGTCTCTCAATTCTCATTCTTTGTATGTTTTAGTTAAGTTAGCTGTTACACTGTGGTATGAAGTTTTTGGCAACACCGATATATCATCGAGCATTTATTCTCTTAGATATTTAACGTGATTACTGATATCAAAGAATATAAAAACGTTTGATATGTAACTAAAAGTAGCATAACTCGCATCGCAAATTGGTTCTTTGCCAATGTCGGCTCTCTAAATGACAAAAATCAATTTCTCAATAGAATCTGTTTGCTATAACAAATAGTTTTATCAAATATTCAGATGCTCAAGACAATATTGAGGATTATTCAGACTCCTCGAATGAATTAGATTCCGAAAGGGGCGAAGACACGGAAAATAAATATTTCGACACCCTATCGCAACTTCAGTCTTCTCTTGAAAAGTTTGATTGAACTTCGTAAATGTACCCACCTCTGATAGTTTCCTTGCATACGCATCATTTTTTGATTTATCTTATGCTTTAATTACTAACAAGGCACACATTTCTAGTGATAGCCAAAAACTTAACACAGCTAATGATAAATAAGAGGTATACCAATAAGAAATTAAATTTGCATTTAGTTTTTCGTCACATACTTGGGCAAGAGTCTTTAATAAAATTTGATCATGTTAAATTGCAAAAAATTGTCACAAACATACGCGCTTTGCTCGAATGCTTAAAAAATTTCAATATATTACAAGAAGTAATATTTGCGAATTTAATATTTTCATTAGCTTGTCGACTAGATTTCAATACGAAACGTCCTTTTGAAGAAAGTAGCGAAATAGGTTCTCTCCCGTCAATTAACAAATTTCTAGACTCTTTAGATTGGAATTTTGGATGTCTCTTCCCCACGTCCTATACAGAAACAAAGGCAACCAGGTATACGTGCCAATTTAAATATAGCAAATCAAAGTTAACACCTCAGCAAAAGATCTCAATTCAAACAAACACTGCACATAATATTCAGTCCAACCAAAGATCCAACGCGTCTAATTTCGCACAAAACGCTAAACTCTGTATATTTAGTAAAAACAACTGCCATAAAATATAATATTGTTCATATTTTACTGCTCCAGTTTCTAAAAATAAGGTACACATTTGTGAAGTCAAGAGCTTTGTGTTTTAACTGTCTTGGAAATCAACATTTGATTCCCGCGTGTCTCTCTCTCAAAAAATGTACCATTTCTGCAAAAAAGCATCACACTATGTTACATCTGAAACTCTCACGTACTGCTGTACATCAAGTTATCAATACGCCACCTCCAGTCGATAGTCCTCAACCTAACTCTACTAGCACATCTTCCATTGAGAGTAATTCAGAACTTCCAGTAGACATGTCACATATTTCGACCACGTCGTTGACCGCTCTCTTGTCCAAAAATTCTCATGTTTATTAGCCACCGCACAGGCCTATGTGAAGCCAAATATAGGACAGCCATTTTCGATTAGAATTCTTTTAGACAATGTCAGTCATTCCTGACTAACTCTTTAGCTGCAAAATTAGGCTACAAAATATATCCGCATACTCTCCAAGTTTCCGGTTTTTGAGAGGGCAGCACCACGTTCAGAAGTCGCTAAAAACAAAAAATTCAAAGTTACTCGAAAGGAAATTCGCTCACGATCCCGCTATTTTCTCAGAATACACACAATTTATCGATGCATATATTTCTCTCGGACATGACAAATTTGTTCCTTTATCTCTCACCAACGCCTCCAACGAAAATAAGTATTCTGTTCCTATCTACGTGTTCTGAGAGAACACACCGAAACCACCAAACTGCGAGCGGTCTTCGATTTTTTCTGTAAAACGACTTCCTCTTTCTCTTTTAATGACATATCTCTCGAAAGTTCTCAGGTGCAGCCCGAATTATTCGACATTTTATGTCGTTTTCGCTCTTCTAAGTACGTATTGACAGCGGATCTATAGAAAATGTACAGACAGGTCTCCACAAACCTTGATCAAACCTTTTTACAAAATATATTATGGAGAGATTCTCCAAGTAATGCATCGAATTAACTTGTGTGTTATTCGGACAAAAATGTGCTCCCTATCTCGCATGTCAAGTACTTCAAGACATTGCACAACGAAATACCGATTTATCTCTCGCTTCAGACGAATTGTTAAATTAGACATATGTGGATGACATACTGTCAGGTGCTAACTCCCTGTCCGAATTGAAACTATAGTAATCCGAATGAAGCAAGTGTCTAAATTTCCATAAAGAATCAGTGTAGTCTCAAGCATTAGATCCAGACTAAAATTTTGATAACACGTTATGTAAAATTCTTGTGCTTAAGTGGAATCCAACTCACCACATTTTTCAAATTTCTACTCCCTTAGATCATCACTAAGCGAAAAAATCTATCGGCCGGTCACAGGTTATGATCCACTAGGATTAGTAAACAATGGCTGACGGCAGGGAATAATACAGCCGCAGATGATCCCGCATTCCATTTAATCGATTAATATTAAATTAAATTAATTCAAATTAACTGAATTCAAGAAACCCTCAAATTTAAAACAAACAACTACAATCTCGCTTCTCCACGATACTCTCAAACCACCCTACAGCACTCCAGAAATCTCTTCAAAATTCAATTCGAATCACCTTTCCATATCAAAAATTCGATTTTCCTTCTATTCACTTCCTCAACCCTCCACACGAGTGCTGTACTAAACGAAAAAACCTTATCAAAAAAACACTCAACCCTTGCCTTGCAGAGGAACTTTATCTTATATCTGGGCCCTTTTATCTAAGCATCCAAACCCTCTCCAAAACAAACAACCCCAATTAATAAAAATATTTTCGAATATCTCTCTCTCTCGTAAACCCCGTCATTGTAAAAGGAAAACATTGATGTAACGCACGTGGTTGGATAAACTTTCATGGAATCAAAAAATCTTCGGTTTGAAAAATTTTGTAAATAGTATCTCTCCTCTCTCCAACGTTAAGATTCCACGCTATCTATTGATTAATGAAACCCCCATTTCAATGGCATGTGGCTGCAACTTATGTTTTCTCTCCAAATATGCAAGTGGATTAGTGGGTGCTAAATTCTGAGTTGCGCCATTAAAAAACATGCAGACTATTCCCGAATTAAAACTGTGTAGATTGTTACTGTTAGCCAAATTCACTCAACTAATTATGCAAATTTTTAAACATAAAATTCAATTTCAGTCAATTAATGTATGGCCTGATTCTAAAATTGTTCTGTCCTGGTTAATGGGAGATCCCTCGTAGTTCAATGTGTTTTTACGCAACCGTCTATCTCCTCCGACTCTTGAATAGTAGTTATTATAATTAGTTTTACGTTGTAAATGCATGTAAATTTTAATTTAGGTGGTTGTCGCGGGCAGTATGTTCGAAAATACATTTTTCCATCTGAAAATTTTTCTTTTGTGTCGAATTTACAGCCTGTTGTGCTGCATGATAGAATTTACAACCCCTTTTTGTATCTTACAAAACTGTTGTCCGCGCGGCATAAACCAGTGTGATCCCTTGTAGGTTAGTCTCCGAATGATCAAGGGTCGTAAAATACCCTCTTGCATTTCCTCTCATAAAATGTTCAGACATAGTTTGTAAGGATAATAATTCTCTCTTTTTTGATGAGACTATAGTCTTATCTACAGTTTTTAAATGAAACTTACTGTTTCTAAATAATTCTACAATATATTGAATAGAAAGTTAAAAATTCAAAATTTTTGACTTGAATTTTTAACTTTTTACTCAATATATTGTTTTATTTTGGTTCGTGAAGAACCACTTACGTATATTTCAGCGAGATTGTTGAATATTTGATTTTAGTTCGTGCACACAATTTGTAGATTTTTATTGGTTATTATTAAACAGAAGATATCTTTGGAAGCCTAGTGTAAAAAAACATCAGGAGTATCATGACAACGCAAAAGCTTTTCGGCTGCTTGTATAACAAGCAACACCAAGACTTAAACTACAGTTAGTAGCTTCCATAGTGCTATGAGTAAAAATGTAGTACTCGAGTGTTAGTGAGCAATAGAGTATTACTGTTGAATGCATATAAGTCAACAATGGGTAAACTCTTAGAGTACTTGAAAATAATTATTAGTTGAATGTGTTTTTTATCAAAAATGCAATGTGCTTGTGGAGTTTTTTTAGAACGTTGCCTATAAAAGACGTCGTGCACCTACGTTTATTTATATTTCGAGACTATTTACTTTTACAAACATCTTAAATTATTTAAACAAATTTATTGGCGCTATTGTTGATGCAATATGAATTTTTAGGTCAATAACAATAGTATTCAACGTCAGAGAACTTACTTTACAATCAGCAATTTTTATTTACCTAGTGATGAGAAAATAATTTTTACCTTCACCTTGAAATGATTTTAATAAAATTACAAACAATATATGAATAAATAATGATACGCTGAAATTTTATTGTGCAGTGAAGAAGAAATTAAAGTTTATTCGTTTGCGGGGATGATGTAAGATAAGATTTATTATTGATGTATGATTTCAATTGACCTTCGTTACTCTTATCGTTTATTTCTAGTTTTATTTCCCATTATTCCATTTTAATTGGATTTTTTCAAAAGGTTGATTGATCTGAATTTTTTCATTCTAATACAACGCTTTCACTAAAATTAAATTTAACAAGAATGTGGAACATACTCGTAGATGAGCTAACTGCCCTGACATTGCCCTGACATTATTGTTCTAACCGCTTACGCCTCTGTCACACGGTCAGGATATTTATCCGTCCGTATGATCGCCCGGCCGGGCGGCGCCCTGGAGCTCTCTTCACACGGGAGTCTACGAAAATCCGGACCCCTTGGTGCTATATACTACTGGCCTGGAAACTAGTATAGAGAAGTATAGACCAATCGGACGATTAAACACAGATGTGCTTTCACTTTAAAAGCAACACGGCATAGAACTGAATATTTATCTTTACTTACAATAGGCCAGATACATTTGGTACTTGAGACTAACGATTTTAAGGCTAAATCATTTTGAAACTCAATTACTTCAATTTCTGTTGCAGCGATGTCTTCGCCAAAGTTCTGCAAAACACAAGTTGCAAACTGTTGGATATCAATTTCCATAAAAGGTGAAACAACAAACTGCGCTACTAAAGCCATTTCGTTGAAATCCTTAAAACGATTTTTAAAGTTATTCTTCAGGGTGGAAACTATTTCTGCATGATATTTGCTGTCATAGGGTTCTAATGGATTTTGAGATATTTTTTCTGAAAGAATAAGAAAATGCTTGGCATCGCTGTTAATTAGGTTTTGTTCCCAAAACTCCAGCTTTTTGATAAATGCTTTTATATTAGAAATCATTTCCGCTTATTCTTTGTCTCTCCCCTGAAGCTGCAAATTAAGTTCGTTTAATTTCTCTGTAATGTCCACGAGAAAACCAAAATCTCTAAGCCAGATTGAATTTTCTAGTTCCGGAGTCGGTCCATCGCGTTGTTTGAAAAATTGAACTATGCCAGATAGGACATCATTAAAACGTATAAGCTCCCGTCCTCTACTTAACCATCGGACTTCAGAGTGAAGGAGTAGGTCCGCGTATTGACAGTCAACTTTATCGGCCGAGGTTTTGAATAATCTTCTTTGTAACGCTTGAGCTCTAACCTTATTCACAATTTTTACTACCAGTTTCATAACGTTGTTTAGTTTCAGGAAATTTCCACATAATGCTTGCTAATGAATAATGCAGTGGTAACAGAGAAATAGCGGAAAAGTTTCATCTTTACGATATAACGCCACCAGACCCTCATCACAACCCACCATAGCTGGAGTGTCATAGGTTGTCAAGCCTACCATTTTCGATATTGGAATTTTCTCGGAAGAAATAATATTTTTTAAATGAGAAAACAACTCCTGTCCAGTAGTGTGTCCTTTCAGTAGAATAAACTTCAAAAGATCTTCTTTAATCGTAAAATCACTAAAAACCATCCTGACGAACACGGCCATCTGGGCAGTGTCAACGACATCTGTTGATTCATCCAGTTGAAGTGAAAAATAAACACAGTTATCTAAGCCAGTTCTTAACTGTAAAACAATATCATTGCTCATTACTTCTACGCGTCTCATCACTGTATTAGCAGAAAGTTGCATAGATTTTACAGCTGAAACTATCTCGTCTTTATTTCTAAAGTTGGCAAATAACGAATCAGCAGCTTCTAAAAACGCCTGTTTTATCATTTCCCCGTCTTCATAAGGTTTCTTATTTTGTGCAATTATCTGGGACACTCGGTACGATGCATCAGTTGCAGCCTTATTTTTGTCGACTGTTCTTAAAAATATTGATTGTTGTCCAATTAACTGCTTTTTTAACTGTTTCAGTTTCTCCTTTCTGGCGGCAGAATGTAGTGGGAATGATTTTACAAAATTAGAATGTACAGTTTTATTATGTCTCTCAATATTTCCTTTTTTAGCAACGGAGACCGAAGTATTACATAACAAACACACAAACACACATTTTTATCTTTAACTTCTGTAAAAAAGTATTGTTCTTCCCATTCCGAATGAAAGTGGTATGTATGTCTTTACCTTCTTATAACTGCTTGCCATAATATTATTTTTTGTTGTTCTCTACTAAGCCAACCGCTGGACGCGTTCAGTTTTAAACTAAGCGCAATGTCACCGCGCCGTGCTTATTTATCCCGTTCAATGCAATCCTGATCGTTCTCGAACACTAACGCGCTGGTCCGGCTGATAGGTTCTAGCCGATTCTAGCTTGATGGCGTCAGCGGCAGATCGCTCACCGCAACGTTGCCGCTGTTTATGTTTAATATTATGACAATTAGATTTTTTTGTGGAATTTTCGGAAGCTTCTCTGATTTTTATAGTTTGTATTTTTTAAATTAAAATCGTTGTGTGAGCTACCAGAATTGCCTCCGCGAGCTACCGGTAGCTCGCGATCGACAGGTTGGCGACCACTGCGCTAGCGCATAGTCCGGGCGATTTCCCGTCCGAGCTCCGTGAGTTCTAGCGGGTACATCCGGGCGTTTTGTATGCCCGGACGGCGATTCACTCGTGCCCGGAAACTGTGAAAGAACATATGCTAAACTGTGTATTGCTACTTGTTCGGCTGACGGGCGAAAACTTGGAGGGACAAACACCCTGACCGTGTGAAAGAGGCCTTAGATTTTCTAGCTCAATAATATCATCTTTTGCCTGATTTCCATATAAAACACTTCATCGATGTTTCTACCGGACTTCATGTTCACGGTTTTTCCTCAACCATTTTCACAGAGCAGCGTTAAAATTGTCCAAAATTCTTCAACTTATTGTGCTCTCTTTTCTGAGGATTCTGAAATTACTCGTCCATCTGGTTTTATTCGCAATATTAAATATGCGCACGACTCCTGGACCTCCAGTTACAAATGAAGTTCACCGAGTTCCTGAAAAATTGAAAATTGCTCGAAAAGAATTTGATGATATGTTGCAAGCTGGTACAACTCGTCTTTCCGAAAATGTCTGGTATTCTCCGTCACACTTAGCACTGAAAAGTGACTCAATGTGGCGGCTCTGCGGAGATTTTCGCGCGTTGAACACTCGAACAAATCCGGATCTTTATCCTGTTCGTTTCATACACGAGGCTACCTTCTTTATTGATGGTTGTACGGTGTTTTCAAAGATAGACTTGGTCAAGGTTTATCAACAAATTCCAGTTACTGAAGAAGTGCCACCATCATCACACCATTTGGTCTCATCGAAATTCCATTCGTAACGTTTGGACTTCGAAATGCTGGTCAAGTTTTCAATAGTTTAAGGATCAGGTTATCATGTTTTCTCTCATTGTAAAAAACAACACGAATGTCCTCTCCTAATTATTTTTGAACGTCTTTCGAAGTACAGTTTAGTTATCAATCCACAAAAATCCTTTTTTGGAGTTTCTAAAGTTCCTTTTATAGGTTCTACTACTTATGCTACTGGTATACAGAAGAAATGAGATTTATTATGTATTTTTTTCATTCTAATGCAATGTATTCATTATAATAATTCAACAAGTAGAACACGGATGAGCTAACTACTCTGAGGTTTTTTTGTTGTTCTAATCATACAGTGCTATATTTTGTCAGTTAATTAGGAATGTATTTTTAGAGTTCTTTGGACCAACCATGAAAATTACTAATCTAAGATGTACTTTATATTCACTATATATTCACTTACACTAATTTATATAAACACTTCACTACTGTTACTATTTACTTGTAGACTGTTTATCTTACGAGATCAAATTATAAACAAAACTTCTCCCACTGGTCGGAAGTCTTTATATATTAAGTGCCCTCTTTTCTAGATTACGGCTCATACAAAAACAATAGCATCCCTGGAATTGTCTAGATAACACTGGTCACAAAAAGTAATGGCAAACAGTTCGAAGAAATCCTGCGCATTCGCCAAAATGAAAACTCTCATACACGGTTTAGGCAGAGTCGGATTCAGGGACTACACCAGTGTGCTAATTCGTAACATTACCCCCTCCTTAAAAGGAAGTTCCTCCTGGAATTTCTGTGTAGCTGGAACTGGATGTTTAAATCGGTAACTGGACCCATGTCTGCATTTTCCGGTCGTATGGAAATAACTGCACCGCCTTCCACGGGTACCGATAACGAGGGGTATAGTTGCAAATTAGTATGTGGACACCGGTATCTTGAAAGATCACATCTATCATGTTCCTGATGACTCGCCAATCCAGCTGTTTGCTCTCTATCCTGGGCATTGCTAGGTTTCTCCACGTGGGATTCCAGCACATGATCTCGAAGGCTTCGTAGCGCTTCCCACACATTCCGGTAGGTGGATCGATCTGGAAATTAATTTCTAGTTACCAGGTAGAAGACGTACCTCGAATTGTTTGAGTATCAGTGTCTTCCTGGGGCTGTCATCTGATCTTCAAGTCTATCTAATTGTCCAAACTTCTTTCGAAAGACGGTTGCCAAACCTCGTGTGTGTTTGTTACTGGCGGAGATGTGTCAGTGAGTACTCTTCCGGCAACGTGAAAAAATCTTGTTTTTATTGTGTAGTGACTCCGTATCTAGCTTTCCCGGTACCTCCGTATGCGCCCATAAATTCTTCGAAGACTGGGTCAGACTCTTGTTGTAGATGGTGCACCCCTTCTTGTTTGTCATGGTCTCCTTCGAATGGTGCTACTACGGTTTATAATATATAATAATGTTTATTCATTATAAATGTACAATCAAGTATAATTTTGATAAAACAATGTCAAGTGATTAGTACTTGTGAGCTGAGTGAAATTAACAATGGCATCACTGAAGGAGCAATCGTAGAAAATTACTCCTTGTGCGTGATATAGCCTCTAAATATGATAAAAATATAAATTTAAAATAGGATGAAGTATAAGTATAAAACATATGGGTAGAAATTGCATCACATAAAATAAAATATCACAATTGGTAGAAGTTTCACTTTCAGGTAAGTTACACATAGTGTTTATCATGATCGGGTTCAGAGTCTCATATACACATATATTAGTCATACGATTAGGATCCCATGTGAGTATCACATAAGATTTAATATCACAATTGGTAAAAGGGTAACATCCAGGTAGGTTTCACATAATGTGAGTGTCATAATCGGAGTTTAGGGTCGCATACACATACATTACAGTATTATAAGTTTGATGAATAATTTGTTGAGGTTTTAAATTATTTTTTGGAATATCTGTCTATCATAGCATTGAAGCCAATTTTTAACTTCTATTTTAAAAATTTCGTTGCTTCGGCTGGTTTTTATTGTTTCAGGTAACAATTCCCAAATTTTTGGACCTAGAAAGCTGCAGTGTCTCTGACCCACTGTTTTAATACATTTCGGTACCACGACGCTGTAGTTTCGCCTTCTTGTATTATATAAATGATCTGGGTGCGTTATTTCAATTTTATTATTGTAAATTCCTTGTAACATATTTTGGCAATAGAGTTGTCTAATATCAAAAATGCCTCATTCGTTATACAAATTATCGGTAGAGTACGTCTTTCCTTTGCCAAAGATTATTTTGAGAATTTTCTTCTGCACGATATTCAGACTATTTAAATGCGTATCATTTACGCCTCCCCATCCTATAATACCGTATATAAGTTGGGATTGAATTAGGCTATAATATATAGTTTTCAACTGAGAATTTTCAAGGAATTCTTTCAACAGTTTGAATTTTGATATGAATCCACGTAGTTTTCTTGTTAGATACGATAT
Source organism: Galeruca laticollis (assembly GCA_963921935.1). Lineage (NCBI taxonomy): Eukaryota > Metazoa > Arthropoda > Insecta > Coleoptera > Chrysomelidae > Galeruca > Galeruca laticollis. Next base: position 86,500,258 of record OY998183.1, read on the forward strand.
ATGTAAGTTCCATTTCATATGTCTGTCAATTTGTATACCAAGGTATTTTATTGAGCTGGCTTCTGGAATGGATATATTTTGATTTATATTTAATGGACGCATATTCGGAAAGTTATTGCTATAGGAGGTGAAAGGTGAGTGTTCTAATTTAACCCTTTTACTTTGGGTTAATTAGAGGGAATGTAGTTTCTTTGTTGTAAATACGATGCACTCGAAGGACCAAATGGATATTTTTCACGTTAGGAATGATGTATATGATGTAATGAAACTCACTTATGTCACTTAGGTTTTATATTATCAGGAAGTTATAATTTATTTATTTTGCGTCTACAATTAAGACGTCACTTATTACTTTCGCGATAAAAGAGTGTATTTTGCACATACCTCGGTGATTTATTAAATGAATAAAGCTTACGGACACATGGTTGCTCCCCGTATCAACACGCCGGGTGATGTTACGACGTGAGGTACCTTGTTGTACCACGTTGTATGATAAAGAGAGTGAATGTAGGTTATATGGCGTATTTATATGGCGAGTGACGTAAGTGCGAGGAATGAACAAAATATTAAAATCTAGCCAATGGGATAAGATCATTTTAAAACGTAACGTTCGAACAACAAGTGAATTTGGCAGTTATGAAGATGTTTTTTTTGGGGTTTTCAACGGTTTCGTAGATACAGATAACAGAGTTTGGAAGAGAGTTTTTATGAAGAGATAAGATGTCGGGGACTTTGATATATTCAGTAGAATTTCAGAAAACGATATTTATCTGTTTTCCTTAGGTGTTAGTGAATTTAAATGACTTTTTTAGTGAAGTAAAGAAATATTAACTGTTGAAATTAAGGATATATTTAGTTATATGTTTTGAGCATAATATTCGATTTGTAGTATGCAGGGGAAGTTGAAATAAAATCACGGGAGAATTTGGTAATTAAAAACCAAATTAGAACAGTAAGTATTTGGTCTTTTCCGCGTTCATAGTTAATTTATTGTATTGGAACCATTTAAAGATGTTGTTGAAGTCTTTTTCCGTCTTTGCTTCCAGTTGTTGCCATGTGTTGTCACTGTAAATTACTGCCATGTCATCAGCATAACTTATAAAATTACCTACAGTCGTCATTTTCAACAGGCTGTCTATATAGATAGTGAATAGTAAGGGACCTTAGACCGTGCCTTGAGGAACCCCGTAAGTGATTGTCCTCGGAGTGCTCACCACGCCATCAATATCTACTACCTGTTTTCGGTTCGACAGGTATGATTTCAAAAGATCGTGCGGTTTATCCCGCATACCAATTTTTTCCAGTTTCTCTAGAAGCCTTTTGTGACAAACAGTATCAAAGGCTTTGGAAAGATCAACAAAGATACATAGCGACGGTTTAGAAATGTTGAGTAATTTGTAAATGTACGTTGTCAGTTTTAATATTGCACCTTCGGTTGACCTCCCTTCTCTGAACCCATACTGATTATCGGATAGAATATCATGTTTTTTCATGAAATGTACAATTCTCTTTTTTATTATTTTTTCAAAAATTTTTGCTATGTTTGATATCAAAGAGATGGGCCTATAATTTGAAATTTGCAGTTTATCCCCACTCTTAAAAAGTGGTTTGATAACACCAGTTTTTAAAATGTTCGGAAATATTCCATTTTCAATACAGCTATTTATAATGTTAGTGAAAGGGACTGTTATGAAGTCGGCTATTTGAATCAGCGTTTCTGCAGTAAAACCGTCATGCCCAGGACTTTTTTTCGAGTTTAAGTTGTTTGATTATTTGTGATACTTCTCCAATGTTTGAGGGGTATAAGAACATATTTTATTTTATTTCAGTTGTAATGTCTCGGTGGACTACTCTCGATTTTTCATAGGGGATCTTGCTTATACGATAGATGATGTTGTTGATCCTCTTCTTGATTAAGTATGGACTTTCCCATGATTTCTGTAATTTTGAAGAAAATACTTTTCTCTTGGTCGGGTTGTGTAACCATACTTTGACCCCTTCTTTGAAACTGCCTTCTGTGGCCTACGTATCATACCGTTTTTCGTTCTGTCGCTGGCAACTTGAAGATTCGTTCGAACCAATTCGTGCACATCGTCCATCCTTCTTCTCAATTGGATCACGTAATCCAAACTCCAGGTCACAAGTCATTTATGGCAGATCGAATAGCCAACACAAATAGGGAAAGATACTGGTCTCAATCTCTCTGGTGGCTGGAAACTACATTGGTCTTATTCATTATTTCGACCATTCCATCTGATTGTGGATGCAACGTTGTTATCCTAGTCTTCTTCATACACAGCTTGTCACAAATTTCCTGGAATACCTGGCTCTCGAAATTTCTTCCTTGATCGTTGTGGACTTTAAAGGGCACTCCATATCAGCTGATAAATTCTTTCACCAGTTCATCCGCGACAGTTGTGACCTCTTAATTCAGGATCGCATGAATTTCCACCCATTTTGTAAAATAATCTATTACTACCAGGACGTATTTACCACCATTTTCTGTCGTCGGAAATAGTCCAGCGATGTCTAGAGCAATCCTTTGGAAAGGACTTATATTATTATTGTTTCATGGGTGCCTTTCTTTTGCGATTTGGTCAGTTACTCGTAGCACAAGTCGTACATTTCTTACACCATTCCTTCACATCGTCGGAACTGTTCATCCAATAAAACCTTTCACGGACTCGCTGAAGGGGTTTCTTCACTCCCGATGGACTGTCGTATAACTTTCTCAGTACCTCTGCTACTCTCGTTCTCGTGATAACTATCTGTCTTCTCTTCTCGAAACCATCATCGTTCTCAAGGATTCTTTTCAACAGGCCTCCTTCTAGGACAAGGGAGTCCCACTGAGCCCAATATGCCTTGAGTGTCGGTGAAATTTTGAGCCTTCTAATTGAGTACTGAGATTCATATCAATACTTACTTAGCAAACATTTTTATTGACAATTTAGAAAGAAAGATCTTTGAAAGTAATATTTCGAAAAATATTTTATTTTGGTATAGATATGTAGATGACATATTAGCTTGTTTTATGGGTAGTGAACGACAATTAGATGTATTTTACAACCACATCAATAATTTACACCCGAAAATTGAAGAAAATAGCTCAATCAATTTTCTTGATTTAAAAATTCAAAGAGTTAATAATGTACTTGATTATTCAATTTACCGAAAACCAACACAAACTGATGTAATAATTCCATTCAATTCTAACCACCCTGTGTCACACAGACTAGCAGCATATAATTCAATGATACATAGAGCTTTTTCAGTTCCTATGAACAAATGTAATTTTGATAGAGAGATTAATACAAAATAGACAAATAGCAACATCTAACGGTTATCCATTAGATATGATAAATAAGCTAATTAGTAAAAAAGAGGAAAAAGTGGCATTACAACTAATTTATCCTAAACAAGCTGATGAAATTAAAACATATAAAACCATCACATATGCAGGAAATATTTCTAATAATATTTCAAAGATAATATCTTCAGCAACGAATACAACAATTTTTTTAAAACAGAAAGTAACGTTAGTACAAAATTGTTAAATGTAAAAACAAAAATACCACTATTAAAGGAGTCAGGTATATATAAACTCAAATGTCCAGAATGTAATGCTGTCTATTTGGGTCAGACCCTTAGGAATTTTGAAATACGATACAGTGAGCACTTACGAGCATACAGATTAAAACAACCAGATAAATCCCACTACGCAAAACATCTACTTGACACCAATCATTCATTGACACCTAACACAGAACTAGAAGTACTGCATATTTGTGAAAAGAAACAAGAACTGGATTTCCTTGAAGAACTGAAAATTAGAAGACATTTAAGAAACCCACAATATGAAGTTGTAAATGAACAGTTAAATCTAGGGAATTCTCCACTAATAAACTGTCTTCTTAAGTGATAATTGTAAAGATCAGCAGATATAGTTTTCCTGGTTTTCTATATCATTGCACAGTTATACTGATCTTAATTGGAAAAATGATATCCAGGATATCACCATAGGGCTAATAATATCTAAGCTTCAATATTTGTAATATCACATCTTCTTCTTTTTTCTATAAACATATATTAAGCCAATCACAAGTTAGGTTACTTCTTGGTCTAGCCAAAAATAACTACTAAACATCAGGTAGGCATAAAATGAAATGTAACTTCTGTCATTCTGACGATGATATTGATTTATCGAAACAATTGTCAATTTTTTAGAATTTTCAATAACTTGTATTATATTGTGGAATTAACTAGAGATCTTGAGTTTCATTTAAAAACACTAATATGAGCATATTCCACGAAGTAAGGGTCGAGACAGTCAATTTCAATAATGATAATAAGATCCACAAATCACTGTGCGATGAAATTGACTGTCTATACGCTGAGCTAGATTAAAAGAACTGAAAAGAACATTTCTTCTTCAAAGTGCTTTTTGATCGACAGAGATAATGGTGTTTTTCTGGTAACCGATTTAAAACTTTTTTTATTATAGGTAATTTGATATAATTTACGAATATAAATCTGTAAAAAGTCTCTTGAATTGAGAACTTTTGTACTCTATAGTCGCATAAAGATTTGATAAGCGACTTTTCAAATTTTTGCGAGTTTTCCCATACTATTTTTCATCCACTTGGTCAGTGTTTATTTTTGTATTTATTTTTAGAACAATTATAATGCGTTTATTATAAAGTATGTATTGAACATATTAGTTTTTCTGTTATAGATTTATCATTACCGTTAATTAGTTATTTGATGTAATAGATACTTATAATGCAACTTGGTAGCCATTGTTTATTTCAAGGTCATGAAATAGCTGAAAAAAGTTAACATTTTGATGACAAATATCGAATGCTTCATTAAGCTACTTTATTCAGATCTTTTTAAAAGGATACATAATGCGTTTTTAATGCACAGTGCTTCCTTGTTCAACACGGAAACATTCAAAATTGTCAAATGGAGTAACAGTCGCTTTACACTTTAATCGACACATAATATATAATTGAATTAGGTTGTGAAAGTAGAGAATCCCAAAATTAAGAATACTACAGTCTAAATTAAGGAAGTAGTTATCAAATACATTATTATTATTATTATTATTACTGCACAACTGAATGAATATATGTATTGTATGTTTTTATAATTATGTTATTAATGTGATTATCATAGCCAACTCAAAGAGATGAATTGATTCGCCATTATTAGATATCATATATATGCAAATGTATTTTGTTACTACAATTTGAATATTGATGAATAAATTTCAGTATAGTGATATGGATTAACGATAATAATAATGAAATTAACTGTGTCGACTCTTACTTCGTGGAATCTACTCATTTTACCGGTTTAAATTAAACTTACTGTTTCTAGTTAATTACACAATATATTGAAAAGATTTTAAAAATTCTAAGATAATTGACAATTGTTTCGATATTAAATAATATCTAATCTTTAATATTTGTAACATCACATCTTCCTCTTCTTTTTACTATTAACATATATTGAGTCAATCACTAGGTAGGTCACTTCTTGGTCTAGCCAAAATAATTATTAAACATCAGATAGGCCTCATATGAAATGATTGGGAATGTCAATTTCAATGTATATATATTCATTACTTTTACAACATTTATGATTTTCTGTATTTAAATGTATTAATCTTCCGAAAAAGGATTTTTTGTAGATTCCAAGTTCAAAGCGTTAAAATGGTGATTCAAACTTTAAAGTATGAAGAAGATGCTATGTTTGCTTATGTCATAGTACAGCTGACATACTTCACTACAAGCAACACTCATGTCCAAAGCGGACCGAGTTTCTCTTAGAAAAACATACTATACTTTTTTTTTATTCAAAGGAAAAACCGCATCAACCACGAAGGTTATTAGCGGTGGTGGCACAGTATGACTTATATTTAGTTTATAATATTAATTAATTCCAAAAACTTTAGTAGCAACTCGATGTTACTCGGGCAGTCCTGAAGGTTAGTCTCTCCTCACTATAGTCGGGACACTCCATGATTATGTGTTTAACGTTCAGTTCTTCGTAACAGGAGACACATTTTTTGGGATTTTCTTTTTTCAGTAGAGACTGGTGTGTGTATCTAGTGTGGTCAATCCTAACGCGAGTTAGAATTGTTTGGTGTCTACGGGAGAATGAACCATAATTCTGGAGGCTCAAGCTGGGATTGATTGTTTTGAGCTTATTATTCTCAAGAGCTTGCTATATTTCCCTCCATGTATTCATTGTGAGTTTCCGGATGGTATTGTAGGAATTTCCCATAAATTCCTACAATGGATCTTAATTTAACATTAAGACAAAGGTTCGAAGTTTAAATCTCCGCGCCCTTTATTTATGATCACGGATCCAATTGGTACCTTCTGCGCCACTAGCCGAAAAATTACCGCCAACGAAAGGCAGTCAGTAGTCTTGGCTCAACTCTTGTGACGATATGATCAAGTGTTGATTCATTGGTTTAAGTACATACCTAATTTCGTTAATCAATTTAATGTAACTGCAACAAATGAGAGTGTGAATATGAGGTGAAGTGCTTTTCCGACATTGGTCAGTGAATTTCCGTATGGTAAGTACTATTGTTATTAAAAATTATTGTTTGAATCCGCATGGTCGCCTAGACCGGTTCAACGGTAGTTTAGCGCTGTTGCCGTATCCGATACTAAAGTTTGGTACTTCGCTCTTGTAAGAATTCAAATAGAGGGATTGTGAGTGAGCCGTATTTTTATTACTCCTTTATTCTCAAAGACAATTTCAGCATTCCCGTCAACAAAAGGTTGGCGAGTGTTCTTGTTTTAAAATACTCAAAAACATGTCGGGAAGGAAAGGATCAACAAATCAAAACTTTGAGGAACCAGCCAAATATCGCTAAGGCGAATTTCCCTTCTCGTACATAGTTTTTATTGGTCCTTCGAGCCGGATGTAGTCTGTCAATTTGACATATCCATTTTTGCCTCTGCAGCAACTTGATATATCCATTTCCGCCTTTGCGGCAATTTGATTTCTTGGGTCTGTCTGAACCCTATTCTTCTTTTCTCTAATAAACATTCCAAAAAGTTGTTCATTAGACTCGTGAGGGCTGAGAAACTGTAAAAAATAAATACTGAAACAGTGATATGTATATAAGTGCGATTTGATTGCTCGGGAAATTAAAGACAGTCCGGCAACAGCGCGCGAAGCGAGTTCTGAATCTAGAATGGTCAAAACTGCTGGCCGTTTTTACTTCAACGACATCTCGCTCAAGGGGGGTGTATAGGAGCCGGTTTGGAAGTGTTTATAAACAGCATATTTTGAAGAAACTAGTGTTTATTTACATGTCGGGTTTTTGTTACCCCAATAATACATGGTATAATAAATACATCGTTAAGTTTGAGGATATTTAATTAGTGTATTTAGTTATATCTAGGTACATTTTCTTACACTGTTAAAAGTAATTTACAGTTTTCTAAATATTAGATATTTTGTTTATCAATTATCTATGTGCGTTTATATGCATTTTTAGTACACTGTGAAAAATAAATCACAGTATTTTCTTCATTGTTACTTTGGGTATTTAATTAGTGTATTTAGTTATACCTAGGTACATTTTCTTACACTGTTAAAAGTAATTTACAGTTTTCTAAATATTAGATATTTTGTTTATCAATTATCTATGTGCGTTTATATGCATTTTTAGTACACTGTGAAAAATAAATCATAGTATTTTCTTCATTATTACTTTGAATATTTGATTAGTGTATTTAGTTATATTTAGGTACATTTTCTTACACTGTTAAAAGTAATTTACAGTTTTCTAAATATTAGATATTTTGTTTATCAATTATCTATGTGCGTTTATATGCATTTTTAGTACACTGTGAAAAATAAATCACAGTATTTTCTTCATTGTTACTTTGGGTATTTAATTAGTGTATTTAGTTATATCTAGGTACATTTTCTTACACTGTTAAAAGTAATTTACAGTTTTCTAAATATTCGATATTTTGTTTATCAATTATCTATGTGCGTTTATATGCATTTTTAGTATACTGTGAAAAATAAATCACAGTATTTTCTTCATTATTACTTTGAATATTTGATTAGTGTATTTAGTTATATTTAGGTACATTTTCTTACACTGTTAAAAATAATTTACAGTTTTCTAAATATTAGATATTTTTAGTGTTTTTAAATGAAACTCAAGGTCTCTAGTTAATTCCACAATATAATACAAGTTATTGAAACGTCTAAGAAATTAATTTCTTAGACGTTTCAATAACTTGTATTATATTGTGGAATTAACTAGAGACCTTGAGTTTCATTTAAAAACACTAATATGAGCATATTCCACGAAGTAAGGGTCGAGACAGTCAATTTCATTAGATATTTTGTTTATCAATTATCTATTTGCGTTTACATGCATTTTAGTACACTGTGAAAAATAAATCACAGTATTTTCTTCATTATTACTTTGGATATTTAATTAGTGTATTTAGTTATAAGTAGGTACATTTTCCTACACTGTTAAAAATAATTTACAATTTTCTCAATATTAGATATTTTGATTATGTATCTCAATATTGTTTATCTTTTTCCGTTCACGTGCAATTTTAGTACACTGTGAAAAATAATTCACAGTCTTTTCTTCATTATTACTTTGAATATTTGATTAGTGTATTTGGTTATAAGTAGGTACATTTTCTTACACTGTTAAAAATAATCTACAGTTTTCTCAATGTTTGATATTTTGTTTATTAATCTCAATATTGATTATCTATTTGCGTTTACATGCATTCTAGTACACTGTGAAAAATAATTCACTGTAATTTCTTCTTTATTATTTTGAATATTAATACCGTATTTGGTTATAAGTAGGTTATAAGTAGGTAGGTATTTTCTTACAATGTTAAACTAATTTTCAGTAATTTGCATGCTATTGAAATACTTATCGCATTGATTGGAAAAGCTCTTTGTCTATTCGGTTATTCCATATATTGTGAAAATTTACTCGCTACTTTAGAAGCTTATTTTAATTCAGGTGGAGTTCAACTTTGATTGGTTACACTTTGATTCAATCATGTCGCTAAATCACTTGAAAAATAAAAGAGGGGGTTTCAAATCGCAATTATCTCGAATTGAAACATTTGTGTCGGAGCTGACTGGCTCCGAAGAGGTCTATATACTTAAAGTCAAACTTAAAAGCATATCTGGTCACTATGACAATTATCAAAAAGTCCAATTGGAAATCGTTTCATTATCTAACCCGGACGACGACAACTACTCTTCCGACGATGAGGCCGAGAACGTTGTCGCCGACCGTTTTGAAAGTTGTATTGCTATGCTTGAACTTCTAATAGAAAATAAGCAAAAAGAATCACTCAATTTAAATACTAGGCCAAACGATGTATCTAATGTCGTTTTACCTAAAATTAACATTAAACCTTTCTCAGGGGCTGCATCAGAGTGGCCATCCTTTATCGACCTGTTCACAGCACTGGTACTTAATAATAATAATTTAAAGTCGGAGGGTGAAAAGTTTTATTACCTTAAAGGGCTGTTACGTGGACCACCTTTGGAAATGATTGAGTCCTTAAGCGTAACAAATCAAAATTTGAATATTGCCTCAAATATTCTTAAAAAGGCATATGACGATAAATATAAATTACTGTATTCTTTGTACCAAACTTTGGTGGATCAAAAACCTGTCTTGAAAAGTACTCCGGTCGAGTTGCGCGAATTTCAGATATCGACGCGTAAGACATTTGATTTGATTAAAAATATGAATTTATCGCCGGAAGTAAATTTTGAGTCATTAATAATATTTTTAATGGAGCAAAAACTTGATTTTAATTCAAGACGAGCCTTCGAAAGTGAGCGCAAGCCAGAGCTTATCCCTACTGCTGAATATTTCTTTGATTTTCTACAGCAACGCCAATCAATGTTGGAAAATTTAAATCTTTTTGAAACCAACACTAAGGGTAAATTCAACCCCAAGTCTAATAATGTTAGTAAAAATAGGGTGACATTGGTATCTAGTTTAAGTTCTTCGCAACAGTACCATTCTAGTTCTTCTCGGGTTAATAGACCGAGCTGTCTTCATTGTTCAGACCCCTCTCATCTCATATACGGTTGTTCCAAATTTATGTCCTTATCACCTCAAGAGAGGTATCAGATAGTCAAAGCTAAAAAACTTTGTGTAAATTGCCTGAATAGTACCCATAGTACTACCGATTGTAAATCCCTTAGGAGATGTGCAACTTGCAATAAGTCTCATCATAGTTACTTACATTTTGACAGTCAGAACAGATTGCCAAACAACTCTAACAATCGTAATAATCCTAGAGCCTCCTCTTCCGGAAGCCCCAATGTAACCTCTCTATCCAATGTAAATAATCACCCCTCTCCTATTAATGTACATAATAATACGTCCCCAGATCAAATTAATAGATCTAATTTCATAAATACCAGTTCTGCATCACCTAATCAATCACCTGAACCTCCGGAGTCAGTGAGATATCAAACTGCTTTGACTGCCATGTCAGCAAAAGACAGTATTGTACTATTGCCTACGGCTTTAGTGAATGTTAACGGTTTCAATGGTCGGTGTTTGGTTGGACGAGTTCTTCTTGATTCCGCTAGTCAAATGAGCGTTATTAACCGTGCCTTTGTACAAAAATTGAATTTAGTCTCTCGAAAACAAACTCTTAATATTTCCGGATTAGGTAGCAATAACTACACCTATAGTAGAGAAGTGGTAGATATCACATTTAATTCTCAAATTGCACCTTACAGTACTTTCACTATATCTTGCTCGGTCATAGATAAAATAACAAATAGTTTACCACAATCTTCTATCTCACCTTGTAATTTTAAAATTCCATCCCATATAAAACTTGAGCTAGCTGACCCTTTATTCTTTGAATCCGGTCCAATAGATCTTCTTATTGGCTGTGATTTATATCATTACCTGCTTAAGGGGACCGTACTTAAAACGGATCCTTATTCTCCTTCCTTTATAGATACTCACCTGGGATATGTTATCGCGGGTCCTATCCCTTTGAGAAATGCTAACTCCTCCCAGCATAAACCTAAGTCTGCTTATTCCTTTTTGACGGTTTATAATGATCAAGTCTATCAATATTCTGACCTCCAAAGGACAATGGAGAAATTCTGGGAGCTTGAGGAAATTCCCGAATGTCCATCACAAGATCCCAGCGAGGAATATGTTGAACAACTATTTCGGGATACAACCGTTATCCTACCATCGGGGCGGTATCAGGTAGATATGCCTCTACTCGCAAATCAGAATAAAAAACTAGGCCAGTCATTCGGTATAGCCATCCAACGATTCTCTTCTCTTGAAAGAAAATTCAATGCTAATCCTACCCTTTTCTCTGAATATGAAAAAGTAATTTCAGAATATCTAACACTCAATCATGCTCAAGTCATTCCTCTGTCTTTCTATAACACTGTGTCTAATGATTTCAAGTATTTTATACCCCATAGGGCGGTGATACGTGAGGAAAGCGCATCCACCAAACTTCGGATCGTGTTCGATTTTTCGGCTAAAACCGATTCAGGTTTCTCTCTTAATGATTTAACGTCGAAGGGATACCAAGTTCAGGATAACCTATTCGACATTTTGTGCAGATTTAGATGCTATAAATATGTCCTGTGTGCTGACATCAAAATGATGTATAGATTCATAGATATCAATCCCATGCAACGCTATCTCCAAAACATACTGTGGAGGGATAACCCCACGAAACCCCTTCAATGTATCCAATTATCTAGGCTTAGTTTCGGACAGAACTGTGCCCCTTTCTTGGCCACCCGAGTCTTGAAAGACATTGCCTTAAATAGTCCCGATTGTCCAAATGCGCAGCAGGCTATTCTTCATCAAACCTACATGGATGATATCTTAACTGGAACCAATAAGGAAATGGACTTACCGGCTCTTTATGCCGAATTGACCAATATGCTTGGAAAACATGAGTTCCAACTTCACAAATGGCAATCAAATTCATTCAAGTTTTTACAGTCAATCGATGAATTACCTAACGCTGAATTGGATCGTAGTTTTGACGATTCGTCAAGCAAAATTCTAGGACTAAAATGGAATCCTGCGTCTGATATTTTACATATTCAAACTGCCAAGTTGGCTGATTGTTCTCATATAACGAAACGAAGGATATTAAGTACCGTCGCCAGTACATTTGACCCTCTTGGGTTAGTAAACAATCTGACCGTGTTTGGCAAACTGTTGATGCAATCGGTCTGGAAATCCCAGATAGGGTGGGATGTTCCCATTTCCGACACATCCATAATTACTCAGTTTAATAAATTCCTTTCTTTATTAACTGAAGCTGCTCACCTCCGAGTACCCAGATACCTATTTAACCAAAAAATTATTATTTCGTGTTCTCTCCACGGGTTTTGCGATGCCAGTCAAAAGGCATACGGAGGGTGTCTCTATTTAGTAGCGATCTACGCTGATAATTCTAGATCCTCTCGCTTAATTTCTGCTAAATCTCGTGTGAATCCTTTGAAAATTACTTTAACTATTCCCAAGTTAGAGCTGTGTGCAATGGAGCTGTTGTCCACTTTAGCTCGCAGAATAGTTCAGATTCTATGCATTTCTCTTCACATCTCTTCCATAAATTTATGGTCCGACTCTCAAGTCGCTCTCAGTTGGGTGAAACGGTCTTCTAATGATTTTTCTCCCTTTGTAGCTCGGCGTGTCCTAACCATTCAAAACAATAGTAAAGAGTTTATATGGCGACATGTCAAATCCGATTTAAACCCAGCCGATTTACTTTCTCGTGGTAAATTCTCATCTGATGTCTGGATTTTTTGGTTCGAGGGTCCTCGATTTCTACTTGATTCTAAAGATTTTGATTCTATGGATTCTTTCGAACCTATTGACGACTTGCCTGAAGTCAAAAAGGTCAACCTTGCTATAGTCAACAGCGACTTAAACTTTTGGGAACCTATATTTTTCCGATTCTCAAAATTTATAACCTTAAATAGGGTTATAGCCCATATATTCAAATTTATAAACCTATCGAGGAGAAAATTCTGAGACGTTGGTTCGTTATCTGTTGACGATCTCCGCATTGCCCATGATTTTATAATCAAACAAATTCAACATAAACACTTCTTCAACGAAATTCGTTGTTTAAAAACTAACGTTCCGATTGGAAATAAAGACTTAATTCCATTGAACATTTTCTTGGATAATGACGGCCTTCTAAGAGTGGGTGGCCGATTACAATTTTCTACTTTACCTTTCAATCAAAAATTTCCCTTGCTGTTACCACAAAATGATCATGTTGTTGATTTGCTAATAATACGGGAACATCGCCGTCTTGGCCATGGTGGAGCCCAAAATGTGTTAGGAAATTTAAGGCTACAGTACTGGCCCTTGAATGGCACTCGTCTTGTCAAAAAATTGATAAAAAGCTGCATCACCTGTTTTAGATTTAATGCCCAGTTCGCCTCTCAAATAATGTCCCCGTTACCCCTTGACCGAGTGCAAAAATCTCGCCCCTTTTCCAAAACTGGCATCGATTTTGCTGGACCTGTACAAATTAAATCTTCGCGCTTAAGAAAAGCCCCAATACAAAAGGCCTACATTGCCATATTCATATGCATGGTGACAAAGGCGATCCATATCGAATTAGTAAGTGATCTCTCTACCGATGCATTTATCGCCACTCTTAAAAGATTTCTCAGTCGTAGAGGGAATCCTCAGACTATCTATACTGATAATGGTTCCAACTTTGTTGGAGCAAGGAATCAATTACGAGAGCTCTCCATTTTTCTCAAGTCTTCCGAAAGTATCAATAAGATACAGTCTTTTCTTTCAACTACAGAAATTAGTTGGAAGTTTATTCCTCCGCGGTCACCGCACTGGGGTGGCTTATGGGAAGCGGCTGTGAAAAGCGCCAAATCCCACCTCACCAAAATAATTGGCAATTCGTGCCTTACCTTCGAGGAACTCTCCACGGTTCTGAGTCAGATCGAAGCTATCTTGAACAGCAGACCATTATACCCGATGTCAAATGATCCTACCGATCTATCTCCTTTGACACCAGGTCATTTTTTGATCGGAGCACCTTTAACCGCTTATCCTGATCGCGATCTATCTACCATCCCTGTAAACAGATTAACTTTTTGGGAACAATGTAATAAGATGAACCAAGAATTCTGGAAGAGGTGGAGCACCGATTATCTGCATCGACTGCAGCATCGACCTAAGTGGTGTAAAGCCTCAAACAATCTTCAGCTTAATCAGCTTGTACTAGTGCAATCGGAGGACCGTCCTCCTTTGAATTGGCCCCTTGCCAGGGTAGTGGAACTACTAACTGGCAAAGACGGCAATGTTCGTGCCGCACGTGTAAGAACTGTGGATGGAGTTTATATTCGTCCTATTACTAAGTTAGCTCCTCTACCATGTATGGACTGAGTTCTATCTACATTTGGAGTAGAACGTATTTTTTTTTTCTTTTTTCTTTTTCTTTTCTCCTTCCTTCTTGCTTAAACTGTTCCTCTCATTTTTGCCCCGGCCCCCAGTATGTAGGAATTTCCCATAAATTCCTACAATGGATCTTAATTTAACATTAAGACAAAGGTTCGAAGTTTAAATCTCCGCGCCCTTTATTTATGATCACGGATCCAATTGGTACCTTCTGCGCCACTAGCCGAAAAATTACCGCCAACGAAAGGCAGTCAGTAGTCTTGGCTCAACTCTTGTGACGATATGATCAAGTGTTGATTCATTGGTTTAAGTACATACCTAATTTCGTTAATCAATTTAATGTAACTGCAACAAATGAGAGTGTGAATATGAGGTGAAGTGCTTTTCCGACATTGGTCAGTGAATTTCCGTATGGTAAGTACTATTGTTATTAAAAATTATTGTTTGAATCCGCATGGTCGCCTAGACCGGTTCAACGGTAGTTTAGCGCTGTTGCCGTATCCGATACTAAAGTTTGGTACTTCGCTCTTGTAAGAATTCAAATAGAGGGATTGTGAGTGAGCCGTATTTTTATTACTCCTTTATTCTCAAAGACAATTTCAGCATTCCCGTCAACAAAAGGTTGGCGAGTGTTCTTGTTTTAAAATACTCAAAAACATGTCGGGAAGGAAAGGATCAACAAATCAAAACTTTGAGGAACCAGCCAAATATCGCTAAGGCGAATTTCCCTTCTCGTACAGGTATTAGTGTAATCTTCATGTGGCACTTGGTGAATCGGTTGAGAAAGGGGATTTGAACATGTTTCTCTAGCTATTGTATCAGCTGTTTCGTTACCAACTATTCCTACATGTGATGGAACCCACACAATTTTAACGCTTTTCTCGCTTCAGATAATTTTGCCAGCTCTGATTTAATAATAAGGAGAAGGGCATTTCTGGGATAAAGCTGTTGAATGCCTTGCACAACACTCAAGGAGTCAGTAAAGATGACAGTATCTTCGTATTCAATGCAGTGCGCAAGAGCTTTGGCTATGACATACATTTCTCCGGTGTAAACACTTGCTTCTAATGGAAGTCGGAAACTATAGTTTGCCCTGTCTGAGATTACGGCAGCCGCAACGCTTTCACTTGTTTTAAATGCATCTGTGTATAAGTGACAATAGTTCTCGTATTCGGAGGTTACTTCAGTAAAAGTTCTTCTTATCAGTACTGCTGGGGTATCATTCTTGGAATATTGAGTGAGATAGGTGTTGAATTTAGGAAGGGCTATTGTCCATGGGGGAGGTATCTTTATATTCAGAGGGAGAATGCTCTCATTATGAATTGGATTATTCGATATTTTGGAAATTCTGACATAAAGTGGAAGTTGTGAATTATGGTGATCTTCAAATATTTCGGGAAAACGATTGGAAAATGTATTATGATGACTGGGATTATTTGTATTGGCTGATATTCTTGCTGCATATGTTAAAATTAGGTTGTATCTACGCAATTCAAGTGGTGGTTCACTCGCTTCGGCCAGTAAACTTTCTACAGGGCTGGTACAGAATGCTCCCATAGCAATTCTTATAGCCGTATTCTGGATGACATCTAGGGTTTTGATTGTGGATGCCCTCGCTGTAGAGTAAAAAATGGCCCCATAATCCAGCTTGGATCTAATTAATGCGCGATAAATCCGTAGCAAGGTAATGCTATCAGCTCCCCATGTGTGATTGGCTAATACCTTCATTAAATTTAGGCCATTTTGGCAGGATTTCTTGAGATTCCTAATGTGCGAGTCCCATTACAGTTTTTTATCGAAAATGACCCCAAGAAATTTAACTTCATCGACAAATTCCAGATGGTAGTTATTCAATTCGAGAGGAGGTGTAGCATCTTCCGTTTTCTTCGAGAAAAGAACACATTTTGTTTTTGTAGTCGAGAGCTTGAGTCCTGTGCGTTCTGACCATAACTGAAGGTTGTTAAGTGCATTCTGAAGATTGGTACGAATTGAGAGTATGTTTTCTCCTGATGCGTACAGAACTAAATCATCTGCAAATAGTGTGATCCTGACAGGCCTTCTAATATAGTCCAGAATATCATTAATAGCTACGAGAAATAGCGTCACAATAAGAGCGGATCCTTGAGGAGTGCCATTTTCTTGAGCCTTAGTTTCCGAAAATGTACCATTGACTCTAACCGAGAAAGATCTATTTTTCAAGAAATTGGAAGTGGAAGCTAGCATATTTCCTTGATTTCGCCATTGATTCAATTGATTAAGAACTTTTCGTCTCCAAACAGTATCGAAAGCTCGGAGTATATCGAAGAATATTGCGATCAGCTTTTCTTGATTTGCGAAGGCTTTGTATATATCTGACTGGAGATTTACTAGACTGTCTGTGGTCGAACGATTCTTACCGAAACCACTTTGTTGGGGAATAATCAGGTTATTTTGTTCCAGGTAATACTGTAACCTAGCATTCAGTATTTTTTCTAGAAGTTTACATATGGTACATGTTAGAGATATGGGCCGATACGACTGTGGATCTGTATGTGGTCTGTCAGGTTTTTTAATAGGTAATACAACAGCTTCTAACCAATGGGAAGGAAATTTTTGAGATCGGTATATTTCATTGTATACCCCAAGAAGGTGTCGTTTTCCTACTGGAGGAAGTTTTACAAGAAGAATGTAGGGAATGTCATCTGGTCCGGGGGAGGACTTATTAACTTTGGATAAAGCATCTTATAATTCGTCGATCGTTATATCATAGTTCAAGGGCTTCTCCGCATCAGCATCGAGTTCTATAGGATATGTCTCCATTGTGTCCTTTATCTGTGAAAAATTGGCATCATAATTCGCATTACTCGATTGTTGTTGAAATATGTCAGCTAACATGTTGGCAGTTTCCTGACTGTTTGTTATAGAAGTTCCATTTTCAATCAAAGATGATATACCAATATGACTTCTCGACCCTTTTATGCGGTTGATTTTTTGCGGTACCTCTGACATCGGCGTGGAGTGGTTCAAAGTTGATACGTATTGTACCCAGGAAGTACGCTTACTCTGTTTTATTATATGCCTTTGACGAGCTCTGAGTCTATTGTATTCGATATTGTTCTCGGTACAGTGATGCCTTTTCAATTTATTGAAAGCTCTTTTGCTTTCTTTGGTTGCTTTTTTGGCATTCTGTGTTTCACCACGGTACAGGTTGATGGTGCGTAACCTGAGTTGTTTTTCCTATGGCTACATTTGCAGATTCGAGAATAATCTCAGAAAATTCCTCAACAAAAATATTGATGTCTTGTACCCGGTTGAGACGTACATTGGGTATTATTGCCTCTATGAGGGTTCCATAAGGTGTCCAGTCGTCGTTGCTAACATTTTTCAGCCGCCAGCTAGGACGAAAAGTAGGCGGTGTATCTTGCACATCAGCTCCAAGAATAATAGGAAGATGGTCACTGCCGTACAGATCTGATAAGACAGTCCAAGACAAAGTAATAGAAAGGTTTGGATGACAAAGTGCCAGATCGAGAGCAGAATGATTGCCGGTTGCTATATTTATTCTTGTTATTTCGCCAGAATTGAGAAGTACGAGATTTGATGTGTTGATGGATGTCTCAAGTTTACTGCCTCTCCGGTTAGTTGACGTACAACCCCATATTGGGTTGTGGGCATTAAAATCGCCCAAGGTATCGTAGGGCTTTGGTAATTGTCTTACCAGATTATCCAAATCATTGATATTAATTTCTGTATCTGGTGGAACATATATGTTACATATGCACATTTTTTGTGGGGTTCCCAATAAAACTGCCGTAGCTTCAAGGTTAGTTACAAGTAGGACTTCCTTAGCCTCAAGGGAACTTTTTGTGTATATTGTTACCCCTCCTGATGCCCTGATTTGAATGTTTCTGGTTTTATGGACGGAGTCGTAGTGTTTCATATTGTACCTTCGCTTTTCGGTGAAGTTGGTCTCCTGCAGGGTTTTTCATCATTTACCAACATCTGCAGCATCTCTAGATGGGGGTATACCCCCCATTTATATTCCATTGCAAGATGAATGATTCTAATTATGTATGGAGTTGGGAGGTCTTAGAATGTTTCTAGAGATATATCACTTTCGCTTCCGGACACTGAGATGCTAGAGCCGGTTTCTAGTTCTCTGATGAGCTGCTTCATTATTTTCTTTTTCAATTTTGCGATTTTGGTCTTAATGCTACGTTCGGTGAGTGCTGGATATATCTTAGTAAGTATAGCCAGGAGCGCTTGAACTGCCCCAGTATATCTGCGGGCGACACTTACGTGGTCCGGAGAACCGAACGAGTCCTCCAGAAAACTAACAATCTGACTATAGTCTAGTGAAAAATTAGACGAATTATCCTCAAAGAGTTGTTTGGCAGGAGAAACCAGGGATTCTACGGTCTGGATTTGTGTTTAAGGCTCCGATTTCTTCTGAGCTTGAAAAATGGGAATGATGAAAGGAGGCTCCAACTCTTCCGCTGGATTTTGAATCGGTGGACTGATCTCTGAATGAGATCACTTATGCGAGGAGGTGTTCATTAAGATGGAGATTTCTTGGCCTGGAGGGGCTAAATCTTCAATTTTGTTATCTTGGATAAGGCTGATTATAAGTTCTGTAACATTCAAGGGAGTTTCTTGAGCTTGAGGAATTATATCTTCTACTGATTGTTCTTGTAGTGTCGGCTATAGGTTCAGTAACAGTCTCGTGACAATTGACAGAGACATGACCATTCTTCTTACATTTGTAGCGCATAAGTTTATCTTCAGAAAGGAAAATACGGTATGGAGTATTATCATAGTATACGAGAATCGATTCAGGTAAAGGAGAACTATTATTGCAGTTAGGAGCAGGTTGTATGAAAATTTGTCTGCGGAAACTCAATATGTGGCTGTATTCGGGTTGTGAAATTCCAATCCGAAGAAATGTTATAGGTGACATCAGGGATAATCCTAGATCCCTGAGACTCTATTCTATAATGTTGTGAGGGATTGTTGAACATACGTTAGAATGGACTAAACGAGTAGATGGTGAGATCAAACGGCGATCTTTGAGGATTTGACTGTTAACTTCATTTTCTTCTCCTTTATTTAAAAATGTGTCCACTATGGTTTGACTAGAGAGATAGATGCATACTCTGTTGTTCGAAATTTTAGATGAGAAAATTATATCTTTCGGTTGAACTTTGTTTCCAAGGGCGATGATGTATTCATGGATTTTCACTTATTCCATAGCGGGGAATATGATGGCTTGCTCCTTTGATGGGTATTTGAATGTTTGTACTATTGTAGAATAAGACTGAGTTGGGGGACTCAAAGTGTTTTCTTGATTTGATTTATCATTTTGAGTACCCCTGTAGTCAGAGGTACTCGCCATGCCGAAGTTATTCATATTTTATAAAAGATTTTCAGCAGAATAACTGGCATCACTTCCTCCTAAGTGCGACCCTTCATAGGGGTCTGGTGAAATATTTTCTAAATACTATTAATATCTGACATCAAATTCAGATTCACTTTTAGTTATTCATTGTTGTCTTACTAACGATCAATAAAAAGTTAAACTAATATTCTTACTGTTTGTTTTGATTCACTGAGAAATATACACTAATTACTTTTTCTACTACCGTGCGTAAAGTACGTACTTTAAACACACTTTCGACTGCGTAAAACTTTACTTTATGCACTAGTGCGTAAAGAAAAACTCTACGCCCTAGTGCGTAAACAAAAAGTTCCAATTTGTATGTAGTTTTATCTAGTCTTATAAAAATAAAGATAGGTATAATAAACGGATATTAAATCTGAGATTTCTTTAAATCAGAGATTGAAACATATAGAATTCAGTAAAGTACATACGTAATAATTATTGGGTACTGGAAAACAATAGAATAGGGATAGATAGGTACCTATAAGTTGGCTGTGAGTGACTGACATTTCTTTGTGCATTGAATTGATTTGATTTGAAATCCATCTAATTTAAAATTATATAGGAATATTCATATGTAGAGATATCGTATTTATACCGTCAGATTTCGAAAGTTTTGTTTGATAATTATTTTCTGGCGTGGGTCAACAATTGTTTTTTTATATTAATTAGATTCGACTTATTTTATTATCAAGAAAATTATATCTATATAGGGAGTCCTAAAAATTTCCTATGTCATATCTCGTGTCTATTACACTGACATTTAAATTTGAAATTGAGATTTTCCGACTATACATAGGGTACGCAAAAGTATTTGTATTTAAGTATTGAATATTTTTAGGAAACTATGATGTTATTTTAGACTCTTTTTTTAGAAAACGGAATAGGTAGGTACATATAATTATAAAGATGGATTCCTCTGTCGATCTCTCAGGAGATTATTTTGAAAATAAACCATCTAATATATTACACGTAGCACAGAATGCTTCTAATGATTTATTGCCCCAAAAATATGTGAATATTTACGCAACAAAATATTGAATTCCACTGTTGTTTTGTTAATTTGTTGTAATTTTGATTGAAATGTACACCTGTATATTAATCAATATACAGGGTGTCCCGGGACGAATGGGAAAAAAGTCAAGAGCGTATAATCTGAGCCAAAATAATAAAATAATGTTAGTACTTCATATAAACTTTTTCTATGCAGGCCCTCGTTTTCGAGTTATAGGCCTCCAAAGTTTTAATTTTGAATTTGGTTTTTATTTTTATTTTTTGTACTAGTTATTTGATCTTTATAAAGTTTGCGGCAAAGCTATAGTGTACGTGTATGTTTATTTTGGAAAGGTAAACAGATTTACAGTAGTGCCTTGAAGCCAGGGACGGACCACTCGCAATGGTTAGTGATCCAAAAATTTTGCAGGGATGGCACACCCTGTATGAAATTATCGAAACTCACTTCCCCACACATTAAGCTAACGAAAAGGTACTCTTGTTGGAATTCGATAAAATAAGCCGTTTGGCTAATATTTACAGTTTTATTAATGCACTACCTACCAATTTTACGCATTCACCATTTTTATAAGTACACAACGAGGTAAAACTAACTTATTAATACGATGTCCAAGATTTACCTACAGTACTACAAAAAAATAATTTAACGATAGCAGACAATAAAAAACACATTAACGAATTATGAATTGGAAAGTTGGTAAGAACTTTTTAAAAGTGTTTTTACCGTTTATCAAGTAACCATAGGATTAGTTGTCAAACATTGTGTAGAATAGTTAGTAGTCAGTACTTGTCAATAATTCATAGGTCCTTAATTTAACAGTTACAATGGCAGAATTCACTTTTATTGAGTACGCAGATATGCATTTAATGTATGGATTGGTTTCTCGAAACTGTTTAGAGGCCAGAAGGCTTTATGCAGAACATTTTGCAAACAGAGCATTGCCAGACAGACGAATGTTTGAGCGTATTGATCTCAGGTTACGAGAAACAGGTGTGAATAAGTAAATGTAACTTTCCATGTATACAAAACAAAGTTTTGAATTTTAGGAAGTTTTTTGCCAAAAAAAAGGTGGAGAAGGTCCAGTACGAAGCGTACGTACTGTGGCGGTTGAACAAGACTTGTTAAATGCAGTTGATAATGAACCATCAACGAGTTTACGAAAATTATTAAGAGAACATAACGTCTCGAAATCAGTTGTTCCTCGCATCCTAAAAGAACAGCTGTTATATCCTTTTCACATGAAAAAAGTACACAGTATGACAGTGGCTGATTATCCTTCACGACTTGAGTACAGTCAGTGGTTTCTGCGACAACAACAAGCAGACAATACATTTATTAGTGACGTTCTCTTTACGAACGAATCCGGTTTCACCAGAGATGGAGTCATACATTCTCATAATACGCATTTATGGGATGATGTGAATCCACATGGTATTATCCAAACTAGAAGCCAACATAGATTCATGGTTAAAGTTTGGGCAGGAATAGTTGGCAATCATTTGATAGGTCCATACTTTATTGACGGTACTTTGACCGGCCAGAGATATTTGGAGTTTTTACAAAATGAGTTATGGAACCTGTTTGATGATGTGCTACTACAAACTCGTAGGAATTTATGGTTCATACATGTTAGGGCCCCTCCTCATTTCAGTGTAGATGTACGACAGCATTTACAAACAAGGTTTCCTAATAGATGGATTGGTCGTGGAGGCCCTTTTCAATGGCCACCGCGATCAGGAGACGTTAATCCTATGGATTTCTTTCCCTAGGGTTATCTCAAAAGTAAGGTATACGCAACACCTGTCCAAACAAGGCAAGATTTACTAGACAGGATTGTGTTACACTGCAATGTTATTAGAAATATTGTGGGATTGCTCTTTCAAGTGCAAGGAAACAACCTTCGTAGACTTAGAATGTGCGTGGAAGTGGGAGGAGCTCATATTGAACATTTATTAGAATAACGTTAGTTTTTGTTGTTGTTTAGGAATTAGTTTTAGTGTAATGTTTCATAACTTTTGTTTTTTGAGATTTTCCTAATGGTTTAATAATGTTGTGTTCGTAATTTTGATTGAAAGCAACTAATTACGTTGTTTGCGTACCTATTCAATTCCCATTAAATAAGTTCTTAATGTTTTCATCATCTGCTATCATCAAATTATTTTTTTGTAGTACTGTAGGTAAATCTTGGACATTGTATTAATAAGTTAGTTAGGTAAATTTGTACGTAGTGCATTAGTTAAACTGTAAATATTAGCCAAACGGCTTATTTGATCGAATTCCAACAGGAGTACCTTTTCGTTAGTTTAATGTATACGGAAATCAATTTCGATAATTTCATACAGGGTGTGCCATCCCTTCAAATTTTTTGGATCACTAACCATTGCGAGTAGTCCGTCCCTGGCTTCAAGGCACTACTGTAAATCTGTTTACCTTTCCAAAATAAACATACACGTACATTATAGCTTCCCCGTCAATTTTATAAAAGTCAAATAACTAGTACAAAAAATAAAAATAAAAACCAAATTCAAAATTAAAACTTTGGAGGCCCATAACTCGAAAACGAGTGCCTGAATAGAAAAAGTTTATATGAAGTACTAACATTATTTTGGCTCAGATTATACGCTACCGACTTTTTTCCCATTAGTCCCGGGACACCCTGTATAATATATTTTATTAGGAATCAATAAAAGCGGTATTGTTTCTTCTAAAGAAAAATCAAACCTACTTTAATGCGCGAAGAAAATTACTATTAAACTTCTGTATTTTGATAAAATTTTCGGTAGTAGAAAAAATAGTGTATGCAATTCGTAAGTAAAGGCCTTTTTTCGACTCATGCGATTGTCAATATTGACAATATTCACATTCGTAGGCTACTTTACACACTAGTTACATAAATAACTATTTAAACTACTTATTTTATTTATCGTTTCGGAGCGCACAACTGTACTACACAAAGGTTCGACACCGAATGACTCATATTACTGTTTGCAATGAAACAGTTAGTTCCATTATAAACAGTCTCCGTTGCATATAAAATTAGTTTTTTATGAAGTAATTTGTAAAGACTTAATTCTTAAAGTCTCAAGTTGAAGCTGGTATTTTCATCGATCCAGAAATAGAAAAAAAAATGCACAGTTCCTGAATAACCACGAAAAACGAAAACAGCTCAACATTGAAGCAGTAATAAAGGGTTTCCTTGGCAATAAAAACATTCTAATTACAAAGAGTTGATTTTTGTTATGGTTGGTAAATCGAAACCAAAAACATTCAATGTTTTTTATTCAATCCCTTGGGTTGATGAAAGTATACATGCTACATGTCCACTTATGTTAGAGTGAAGACAACTGGGGTGTATGTTCAGAAGAGCAAGGGGAACACGATATTACTTACAGAATATAATGCAAAAATATTGTAATGTTTTTCTTATTTATTTAAAACGTAAACGGGTGGGATAATTTCTAAACACACGGTATGGCTATTAATTTATTTAAATACTAACTCACTAACACTTAATTTGTATATACTTAACTAATCGCTTAATTATTAATTTATATTAACTGTATATTCACTCAAACTAATTTATATAAACACTTTATATTCACTTATTTACTTGTTCATCTGTCCAGATCACTTTATCAACTAACTAACTCTTCCTGTTCAGTCCCCTTATATATTAAAGCCATTTTTACTAGTAAATTCCGGACTGCAGCTTAAATAAAAACAATTGATTCTGGCCTTTTCTAGATAACTCTGGTCACAAAAACAATGTTTACATAAGATAGTCGTAAACTCGTAAACAGTTTTTTATAACTGCGTATCCGCCATAATTTTAACTTTTATACCTGGCTTAGACAGAGTCGGATTTAGGGTCTATACCAGTGTGCTGTTTCGTAACAATATTAATTTTTAACGCTTATTTGTATTTTATTTGTAGATTTATCTTGATTGTCTATTTTTGACAAAAAATTACATATAGACAACAGTTTTTTATTTATATACACAACTAAATTTGGAGAGAAAAAACAGATTTCCTTAAAACTTTAAACTTTGTTCTGGTAGCTAGAAAAGCAAATTTTATTAAATAAAAGTATGGTTTCTTCTATTAGTTAGGTCAAAATAAACATACAGAACTCAGAAACAATTCATGTTTACTTGTGTAATTAATTTTTCCTACGACCACATAGGAAAGTGACATATATCGCACTGTCTAGTTCTATGGAAAGTGGCCTTCATTCATATGCGTACGGAAAAGAAACTTATCAGTACGCGTATGGATAAAAAAGCTATCAAATTGAATGTTGAAATGCCATTCCATCGCTGTTACGTTATGTTCTTATCAAAGATACTTATAGCGCTAAGAAAGTATACACAACAGTTTATTTATTCTTAAAAATAAAGTGTGTTTACATCTTGCAATTTATAAATTGCACTAATAATAATTTTACTTTTAATTTTTACAGTGATTCAAATAAATAATTAATTCTTAATCGCAATATTTATATAACAAAAACAGTTTTATTTCTGATGTTCTGTTTCCGATTGTTGTTAGTTGTTAAAATAAATGTTCGTAATATTTTGTGTACCAATATTTATTCTAACTTTTTTATGATTGCACTCTTTTTCATCGCATGAAAATCACAATTTTCTGGGCCACTTTCAAAGGTAAGTAATCAAAACTATATAAAGTAATTACAAATACACACATATAAAACATCTCACATCTACATAAAAACGCAATATTGTACATGCCTGATTCGGTAAAAGTATATCACGTGGTCGTAGGTAAAATAGTGTTCATAACTTGTGCGAAAGTGATTTTTCACACTCGTGGGATTGTCTCAATACTTACCACTCGTGTGAAAAATGTCACTTTCCGCACTCGTTACTTAATATACTAATTTTATTGGTATTACGCTAGTTCTTTTCATGAAGCTAGATATTCCAACAGTAAAAATGGGCGAAGAGCTAAAATTATAATGTATGCAAGCGATAGATCTATTTTCAACGGTTTCAAGGCTTCAAAACTGATAATTTATTTACCTAATGAATGTTTATCATCTACTTATCTATGAATGCCGTATACAACAAAATGCCATCTATTTTACATAACTCGGCTAAAAATAGTAAGTATTTGTAACAAAATATGTACTTTAGATTTCTTGAATGTATGCATAATCAAGAAATATGTATATAATTGTATATATCAGCAAGAATCTAAAAATTCCATGTTCTGTATGATAGAATAAACGTGGAGGTATTAAAAGAAACATATCAAAATCCCTTTAATTACTTTGTGACGACATGCATAGATTAGCAAAAAAACTGGTAGTTGGAGAGGTAACAATGTGTTATTTTTTCTTCAACCATATTCCATATCTAAATACTTTACCAATTTTTCTTGGGTTTTAGGCTCTAGAAAGAATTGAAATAAAAGAAAGATTGGGCGTTTCAACTTACGATACTTTCAAAATATCCAAAATATCTATGTAAACTAAAAGATGAATATGAAAACGTGTATGTAAAAGCACAATTTACACAAACTAATATGCAAAAGTGTGACATAAATTCAAATTTGAAAAAATTTATTTTGCTTTTATAGTGTTACCTCGAATATTATCATAGTCGGAGTCTGTTTTAACTGTTTGCTTCTCGTTGTATCTCGGTCATTTTCTTTACTAATAATTTTCTATAACTGTTATCTCTACAGCCCCGTCAAGTTAACTCAAAAATAGTGTAAAGTTACAAAAATTCGCATAGATCAATCAATTATATATAAAAATGGTTTTTACCTGGATTCTCCTTCACAATTTCTGACATATAAGAATTCTCAAAAAGTGGTGTTCTTCATAATATTGTAATGTATTTCTTATTTATTTAAACAGTAAACGGGTGGGATAAACTTTAAACACACGGTATGGCTACTTACGAATTTATTTAAACACTAAACTACTCACTAGCACTTAATTTATATACACTTAACTATTCACTTAAATTTAATTTACATACATTTACATATGCACTTAAACTAATTTATATTCACTTATTTACTGTTGATCTCATGATGTCAAATTATAAACTGAACTGAACTTCTCCGCTGGTCGGTCCTGTATATTTATTAGTGCCTTTTTTACTAGATAATTTTAGATTGCGGCTTACACAAAAACAATTGGCTCTCGCATTTTCTAGATAATACTGGTCACAAAACAATGTCTAGATACGATAGTCACAATCGTAAACAATTCTAAGAAATCCCTGCACATCTACCATAATTTTAACTTTCATACATGGCTTAGACAGAGTCGGATTCAGGAACTATACCAGTGTGCTGTTTCGTAACATTACCCCCTCCTTAAATGGCAGTTCCTCCTGGAACTTTTGTGTAGCCCAGACTGGATGTTTGAATCGGCAACTGGCCCCATTTCTACACTTTCCGATCTTATGGAAATAGCAGGGCACCGTCTTCATCGAATACTGATGACGGGGGCTGTAGCTGCAAATTAATATCTGGACACCGGTATCTCAAAAGATAATCTCTACCATGTTCCTGATAACTCGCCAATCCAATTGGTTACTCGCTATTTTAGGCATAGCCAGTTTCTTCACGCTGGATTCTAACACATGGTCTCGGAGGTTTCGAAGTGCTTCCCACACATCGCGGTAGGTAGATCTATCTTAAAATTAATTTTTAGTTACCATGTAAAAGACGTACCGCGAATTATGTTTCAGTTTCAATGTCTTGCCAGGGGCTGGAATCTGGTCTTCAAGTTTTTATAATTGCCCGAACTTCTTTCGAAAGACGGATGCCAACCCTCGTGCGTTCTTGAGACGGGCGGGGATGTTGTTTGCCAGAGAATAATCTTCCGGGAGAGTGATCAAATCTTGTCGTTGTTCTGAAGTGACTCCATATCTAGCTTTCCCGGTACTTCCATACGCGCCCATAAATTCATCGAAGGTAGGGTCAGACACATCTCGAATATGGTTTATTCCTTTCTCTAGGTCATGGTCTCCTTCGAATGGCGCTAGTCGGTTTTGGTGAACTACTTATGGTTTTCCGTTGGGGATCTTGCTTATGCGATATATAACATCATTGGTAATTTGCTTGATTAAGTATGGACCATCCCAGGATTTTTATAATTTTGGAGAAAATCCTTTTGTCCTCCTCGGGTTGTGTAACCATACTTTGTCCCCTTCTTTAAACCGCCTTCTATGGCCTGCGTGTCGTACCGACTTTTCATTCTGTCGCTGGCAACTTGAAGATTTGTTCGAACTAATTCATGAATATCGTCTAGCCTTCTTCTCGATTGGATCACGTAGTCTTCTCCTGCTAGATCTTCTCCAGGCCGACAGCCAAATTCCAGGTCACAAGGAAACCTCATTTCACGTCCAAACAGGATTTTCGCAGGTGTTTCACCCGTGGACTCATTGGCGGCAGATCGATAAGCCAATGCGAATAGGGAAATATACTGGTCCCAATATCTCTGATAGCTGGAAACTACTTTGAACAGGTATTTTCTGATAGTCCAGTTCATTCTCCCGACCATTCCATTTGACTGTGGATGTAATGCTGTTGTTCTGGTCTTCTTCATTCCCAGCTTCTCGCAAATCTCCTGGAATAAATGGCTTTCGAAGTTTTTTCCTTGGTCACTGTGGACTTCCAAGGGCACTCCATATCGGCTGATAAATTCTTTCACCAATACATCCGCGACAGTTGTGGCCTCTTGGTTCGGGATAGCGTAAATTTCCACCCACTTTGTGAAATAATCCATTACAACCAGTATGTATTTGCTACCATTTTCTGTCGTTGGAAATGGTCCAGCAATATCTAAAGCAATCCTTTCAAAGGGCTTCCAACATTATACTGTTTCATAGGTGCCTTTCTTTTGCGATGTGGTCCATTACTCGTAGCACAAGTCGTACATTTCTTAGACCAGTCCTTCACATGGTCGGAGCTGTTCATCCAATAAAACCTTTCACGGACTCGCTGAAGGGTTTTCTTCACTCCCAGATGACCTCCCGATGGACTGTCGTGTAACTTCTTCAGTACCTCAGCTACTCTTGTTCTCGGGATAACTAGCTGTCTCCTCATCTCAGAACCATCATCGTTTTCAAGGACTCTTTTCAACAGCCATTCTTCCAGGACAAGGGAGTCCCACTGAGCCCAATACTCCTTGAGTTTCGGTGAAAATATTGACACTTCTTGCCAGGTAGGTCGCCGATTTCCCTCCTTCCACTGCCGAATCTTCTTTAGGCAAGGATCATTCTCCTGATCTTCTCTGATCCTGGTGGGTGACCATTCTTCATTGACTACTGTAATTCTTGAAACCGCAACTTCCTTATTTCGACTAGTTCCATTGTGAATAGTCTACAAGGCATGACCGTCTAGGCAAAGTGTTAGCTTTTCGGTGATTCACATCAGCTGGATGTTCACTCCTGTCTGATTTCCCCTGTGACTGGAGTTCTTAGGTTACAGGAATCTTGGGGCGCTTAGACGGACTGCGTACGTCCTCTAGCTCGCCACGCTTCCAGCATTTGATCTTCTTCGGCTTCTTGTCTGCCATACCTTTCAACAAGTTGACGATCTGGTCAAGTTTGTCATCGTCATCTTTTTGCTGCATGGTCCTACCTATGTTGTACCGCGAGCTCTTCGTGACTGGTTTGCATTTAAGAGGTTCTTGGTTTGCAGGAGTCGTAGGACGCTTACACGAACTGCGTGCATACTTTAGCTCTCCACAATTACAGCACCTGATTTTCTTCGGCTTCTTGTCTACCATACCATAACAAGTTGACGATTTGGTCAAGTTTGTCATCGTCACCTTCTTCCTGTATAGTCCTACCTTTGTTGTATCCAGAAGCCGTCGTGGCTGCTTCATATTCAAGAGCAGCAGTGAATGCGCCGACTAATGTTTTCGGATGGGAGAAACGAAGCGTCCTCTGCATATCGGGGTCACGTAAGCCATAAATAAAGGCCTGGATGGCTAAACATTCCATCATGTTATCTGGTGCTGATGGATAAGCAAATCGAACTAGTCGGGCAATATGCAGTTCATACTCTTTAAGGGTTTAGTCACGTTTCCACCTTCGGTTCTTCAGCTGGAATCTGTACAAATGTTCGTGACCATATCGCATGTCCAACCTCTTCTTCAGCTGCTCGAAGTCATCCGTTTCTTAAAGTGGTATTATCTGTAGTACATCTAAGACATCTCCCCAAAGCGCGATAATTGGTCCACGACATTTTCCCATCGAACGTTGGGGTCCTGACTCGGGTAAAACTACCAATGTGTTCTAACTTAGGATGTGTTTCTGGCTTGCAAGGTTTTGTTTGCTCGGTCTTCTTTTCTTCCGCTGGCGTGTCTTGAGTTCTTACATCTGTCATCTTTTTTTTCTAACTCGTTTATTTTCTCGTCCATCGTTGTCATCTTATTCCCAATCTTCTCGTCCATCGATGTAATCTTATTCTCGATTTCAGATTTTAGAGACGAAATTTCATTTTCAACGTCAGCGGCAATGTTGTTTTTCATTAATAAGATATCGGCAGATATATCGTTCTTCATAGCAGAAATCTTCTCGTCCATATTAACAGAAATATCGTTCTTTATAGCCGAAATATCGCTTTTCACATTCGTAGAAATCTTCTCTTCCATGCTAGAAATATCGTTCTTCATGGCAGAAATCTTCTCGCCCATGTTCTCTTCCATGGCAGAAATCTCATCGTCCATGTTAGCAGAAACTGACGAGATTAAGGTGGAAGCCTCGTCATTGAATAAAACTGTTTTCAAAGCCGTCATTTTCCAATGCCACTTTAAGTCGTTCTACTAATTCACTTTTCTTACCGTACGCTTCCAACTCACGATCTTCCAATTCTGCTCTTAATTCCGCCACTTTCAGATCACATAGTCTCTTGGCAATTTTTACGTAGCAATTTATTCATATTACCCCACACCTGACATCAATGTAATGTTTTCTTATTTATTTAAACAGTAAACGGGTGGGATAAACTTTAAACACACGGTATGGCTACTACGAATTTATTTAAACACTAAACTACTTACTAACACTTAATTTATATACACTTAACTATTCACTTAAATTTAATTTATATACACAGTATATGCACTTAAACTAATTTATATTCACTTATTTACTGTTTTTCTCACAATATCAAATTATAAACTGAACTGAACTTCTCCGCTGGCCGGTCCTTATATATATATATATATATATATATATATATATATATATATATATATATATATATATATTAGTTCCTTTTTTACTAGATAATTCTAGATTGCGGCTTACACAAAAACAATTGTATCTCGCATTTTCTAGATAGGACTGGTCACAAAAACAATGTATAGATAAGATAGTCGTCACAATCGTAAATTCTAATTCTATGAAAACCCTGCGCATCCGCCATAATTTTAGCTTTCATACATGGCTTAGCTAGAGTCGGATTCAGAGACTATACCAGTGTGATGTTTCGTAACAATATGCAAAATACGCCGTGTATATATGTCGTAGCCACATTGTAAATTTCGCCCTTTTTTAAAAGAGCTCCACTTTATAAAATTTGGCCAAATTGTAACCTAATTGTTTATTTCAATTATTTTGTAATGTGGCTTGTGCTTTTAGCCATTTTACAAACTGGCCAATCAGGTTACGGGCCGTATTCTCATTCAAGAAATAGGCAACACTCAAATTAAACAATTTGATTACAGTTTTAAGTATATTTGAAAAAATTTGAACATTGAAATGCATAGGTTAATTTTTAATATGTTTTTATTTCTAGCGGCACGGCCCATCGTTAGTAGAACTGCCGTACAAAATTCTGAAAAACGAACCAATGAACAATATTATTTTAGTAAAATATATACGATGTTATTGAAATAGGGGGAATCAAAAAAATCATTAAGAAGCGGGCTCTGGAAACTGATTCGATAGTATTTGTTGTCCCGTTTAAGGAATTATACGATATGTGTATGTAATATCATCTTTCTACTGGCCATGGAGGTAGAGATAAAAAGAAAATGTAATTGAGATCAAAATTTGCAATTCCTCACGTGTCAGACCCGAAAAGGGATCGTAATAAAGCCCACAATAATTAAATAATTGAACCACCGAGGACATGTAGGCCTAATTGCTTTGCAATAAATTCCCGATGGCGAGTACAAATGGTTACTTAACTATCGGGATCCCCTCACAAAATTTGTACAGTTGAGGCTCCTCAAGACTAAATGCGCTGAAGAAGTAGCTGATACATTGTTTAAAAAATGTTTAGAATTTGATGCGCCGAAAATTGTACAGGCAGACAAAGGGCTTGAATTCGTTAATGCGATAATACGACAAATGAAATCATATTGACAGGCATGCAAGTTGATTACTGATCATCTCCGTCACCCGCAGAGTCAAGGAAGTGTCGAGAGGAGCAACTAGAACGTGAAGAATATGTTGAGGTCCTGGCTTGAAGACAACAATAGTTAAAACTGGTCTTTGGATGTTATTTTGTTCAATGGACAAAAAATTCTTCTCATTATCGAGTAATAGGGAAATCCCCAGATAAAGCTCTTTTTGGGGTTGACTTTCCAGTTGGGCTATATTCCACTAAATTACCAGATAGGACTATTGAGTCTTTAACAACAAAAGAAGGTCTAGAAGAGCTTCTAAGTCTTCCAAAAAATTAATCCGATGCGACAACCACGTAATAATTTTTACAAGAGATCATGACATGTTTAATATGTTCCTGTATTATTGAGAAAGAATCTCATAAAGGCGAGCATAAGTATGAAGTTTGTAAAAAAGAACAAATTGTAGCAGGTGAAAGAAGAAAATGTATCGCGGGAATGAAAAGAGCAGCCAAGAAAATGATCGAGAGTACAAAACAAAAATTGAAAGAACCGCAAGTAGGTGATCGGGTCACTATCACGGTACCTAATATAGATCGAAGCCCTCTAGACCCAAAAAGTGTTTTTGGGAAAATATTGGATGCTCAAAATAGAGTCATCGAATAGGTACGATGGATGTTCCTGATAGCAACCCAATATCTTTAAGAGAATACCAGAGTCAAGTTTCTCAGCTTGACGGACAGGTTTTCAAATAAAATGTATGCAAACCAAGCAAATATCAGTGTAATATGAAAAGATGTCTGTGTTTCAAAAGTGGCTTGAAACGCAACAGCAGATGCCACTACAGCAAGCCATGCCGCAATAAATAACAACGTCTTAAAAATGAACCAAAGTTCTGCATTTTTCAGATATATTTAATACAATAAACAAATTGTTTGGTTTGTGTATTGCTTTCTTCCTATTTTTTCCGTCATGCAGTATCCCTGCATTAGTGATATTACAAGCTAATCCCTGTTTGAGAAAATGGCTCGTAATTGATCGGGCAGTTTATAAAATGGTTAAAAGCCCAAGCCGCATTTTATCAGACTGGCTAGCTGTTTTATAAAATGGCGAAATTTACAATGTAGCAACGACATATACATAACTGGAGCTAGGATACAAGTAAAAATAGTGTTTTATCTGTCTGTATCGTAACATGTACATATATCCTCCATAATCCTTTTCGAAGGTAACATAGCTAAAATTTAATAACACTAAATTAAAACGCGCTGGTAAAATAGTCTCTCATTTAGCTGAGTATTTCCATAAAAATACAATATCAATAAATTAACAAATAAGATCGTGAAAGAAATGAAATATCAGATATAACTTTCTATAAATACGATTATGTAATTATTTTCGAAATTATTAGAACGATAATTTAAATGTTCATAGCTATGAAAATTAATGCAGATAAAACTTGTCTATGATAGAATTGCTCTCAGCCGAGATGATAATCAGTTGTTTACAATTACAAATCATGACTTTATATGATTAATTCCAATAAATACTACATATACATTTTTATAAGTTGTGATGCTTTTAAAATGTTACAAAATCATACAGTCTGTGATTGCAAATGAAAGTTTTGTACGCAGGAAAAAAGTTTTGAATGTTATGCACTTTAAAATTGTTCAGGAAAGTTTAATTATTCGGATTTTATCAGTTTTTATGAAGTAAGTGTAATTATTATTAGTATTTTAATCACAATTGTTACGATGAACTCAGTTTTCTCGTCAAACACCTTAGTTTTCTCAATATAGTTGACTTCCCTTTCACATTTCCGGATTCCAAAAGTGGCTGTCAAGTTATAATTTCAATAGGTGCGATATAGATTCTGCAAAATTTTGACATTTTCATGAAATATTTTAAACTTCTATTTCTACTTTATACTTTCATAACTTGGAAAACTAAAATCACCACGAGAAAGTACATTAATTTACCTATACAATGGTGTTCCTTTCACGTGACTTTCTTGCAATTTTCTTGATTTTCCGAGATTTTCCGCACTTACGCGATTTAAAACACTTTAATTTCTCTAAGTTTGCTTGAATACTAAGGTTTACAAGCTTAAATTATCAAATAACATGTTTACATGAACAATTTTCGTACTGTTATGTACTTCGCCGTAAGTATTAAGACAAATCTCATATCTAAGAAAATTATGTTTATTTTCCAAATCTATGTATTAATTAATTTGCCTTTTTAATAGATTTTCCTCATCTTCATCTTAATTTCATTATATTTATTATTTTTTATCAGTATTTAACAATTTTTGTAAAAACAATGTAATAACATGATGTCATATATTTGCAAAATCTAATTCATTTATGGGTTTTTAATTAATTATTGTCTTATAAACCTTATATTTATGTTATCTGTTAACTATTTCTTGAATCTTTTACTTATTTCAGATTTAAATTCTTGTTCAAAATTGTTGAATTGTTTGGAGTATACTATTATTAATGAATACCACTAGGAAAAAACTATTAATCAAACATTACGTTTGATTTCAATCTTGTGATAGAATTGTGTCAATAATTATCCTCAACGTATATTATATTTCCAACAGGTTAGTTGTATCTCTACTTGGTTATTAATTGTTATTTCATTTTTTAACATAACGTTAACTTATAATTGGTATCATTTTTGACATTCTCCAATTTTATAAAGTTTTGCAAGCCTTTACTTCTGAGCAAAAGATCAAAGTTAATGTTTAGTATTCCTTATATACTATTTGGAGCTAATCTAACTAATATTTGTTTACTTACACTTATAAAAACATTACTATATATATATATATATATATATATATATATATATATATATATATATATATATACAAGCAACAAAAAGATTTATGGGTATTTCGCGCAGAAAGAAAAAGGGCTACTGAAAATAGTGGTAACCACAGACATGCATGTTTCTGGCTCATTAGCCGTCCTCAGTACGGTATAACCAAGTAAGGGTGTATAACCTGGGAGCAAAGGTGTTGACTGAAACATGAGAAAATGCACACAACGGTTTTCAACAGGACAGTCAACACCTTTGCTCGCAGGTTTTAAACCCTTACTTGGTTATACCATACTGAGGGCGCTAATGAGCCAGAAACATGCATGTCTGCTGTTACCACTCTTTTTAGTAGCCCCTTTTCTGCGTGAAATACCCACGAATCTCTCTGTTCCTTGTTGTTTATAAGTCACGCATTATTCGTACAAATGTGCATTTGGTTATCTTGTTGAAATCCGTTGTTTGTGTTTTCTCATGTTTCAATTAACATCCTTGCTCCCAAGTTGTACACCTTTTCTTCGTTATGCCGTACCGATGAAGGCTAATGAGCCAGAAACATGCATGTCTGCGGTTACCACTCTTTTCAGTAGCCCCTTCTTCTATTTGCGTGCAATACCCACTAATCTGTTCTTTGTTATTGTTCATATGTCACGCACTATTCGTACATCTTTTTATATATATATATATATATATATATATATATATATATATATATATATATATATTGAACTCATCACAACATCTATAAGGGTTTGAAGGTGTTGGAGTGTGAGGTTTTCAAGCGTGAATTTGGTTGTAAGTTGCCAAAACATAGGGAATTATTTGTTTTTCATGATATGAATGAAATTAAAGTTAGTTATATATTGAATATGTACCTATGATATCATTTGTTTAATGTAAATATGGAGATGCTAAAATAATATTCAAAACACTCACCATTGTCAGTGCTTCCTAAAATAATTCACTCATAACTTGTATATCAGACCATAAAAATCATCTTTAAACAATATAATAATTTGTAAATTTGGCATATACGTCATTAAAAGTATCTAAACCCCTAAAAGAATAAATAAATGTATTTATATTATTATAATACATCATGTTTAATAAGAATTAGTAGCAAATTCATTATTTTTGATGTTTACTATTATAATGACACTGAGAACTGTCAACAAGATTGGAATGTCAAAATAATTTCAAAACATGAAACATCAGCGACAGATTTCGTTGTGCGCGACAGGATTCATTGTCATAGAACTATATAATTCGGACAAGCGTATAAAGCGAGGATGTAAAATAACATATAAAGAAATTTAGTAAATAGAAATTTCAGTCCGCGTTTATAATGAACACTAATTGTGGAAGAATTCTAATATAATTGGAAAAGGATTGCATATGTATTTCAGAGTAATCAGACTGTAGATTTGTTTCATTTAGAATGGAATAGTTTTATACAATCAGAGGTTTTTTTTATAAATAGGGATATTTTTGGAAAAGTAGAATTTT
This sequence comes from Galeruca laticollis, assembly GCA_963921935.1. Classification (NCBI taxonomy): domain Eukaryota; kingdom Metazoa; phylum Arthropoda; class Insecta; order Coleoptera; family Chrysomelidae; genus Galeruca; species Galeruca laticollis. The sequence goes on from OY998183.1 coordinate 86,536,845, forward strand.
AAATAGATAAATTAAATTATTTGGGAAATAAACAAAGCATTAAATATCATTAAATAGTTAAGAAAAATATGAAATTAAATGAAAACCTCTGATTTCTAAATTATTGTTAAAAAAATCTAGTGAGATGATGAGTTTTGTCCATAGCAACGGACAGGGGAAATGAGGATTGTTGATTTCGAAAAATGATAGATGTGGTGTGATATTTTGGAAAGAGGACGTAGATAAATGAAATTTTCAAATTATAATAAAATATAAGAGAAGTCCTCGTATAACTCAAGAAAAGTAACAGAAAAAAGTTAAATAAAGTTGAAGAAGTAAGTTGAGAAGATTTAGAAGCTAATTGAAGGTACAAAAGATAAATGATTAAAATAGATAGAAATCAAAGACATTAGAATAATTAAATAAACTGAAAGTATCATTGAAACATATTTATAAACTAATAAAACTATTTGACTTAAAAAGGAAAAATAAGTTATTTTAAAAGATAACAAGATATATAATTTCAAAACTTTGAACTTACTGGAGGAGTTGTGTCAAGTATCCAGAGGGAGTAGATGCCGTAGACACATTAATAGAAGAGTTGTGTTGCTGGAGACTGTTAATTGTTGGTGCCAGAAGAAGCCATCAGTAGTAAGGTTAGTGTTGCGCAATTTTATTGGTTAACCAATTGAATAATTAAAAAAAAATCTGATTTGGCCATTCAAATTCATTTTAATAGTACATTCATTTAAAATTTTACTAGGTTATAGTTATTTGTTCAACATACTAGATTTAGATTTTGTTTGTGTTGATATATATGTACTTCTTTTCTCATTTTCATTCCATATTTTTGATTATATAAATAGAGTGTATGTCATTGTTGTTTCATTACAATATCAGAAACAGAAAATAGTTAATAATAGTGACAACCAATTATATAGATAAATTCAGATCATTTCACGTGTCAATACTTAAGAAAGGAATAGGTTTGATATCATAGGCGTCTCAACATAAATTTAGACAAAGTATAATTTTTTTATTTTAAATAAAAGACTAAAACAAATAATTCTTTATGAAAATATATAAAACAAATTAATAAATTACATAAAAATCTTTAGAACTGAACTCAAGAGATTGAGGAGTACTCATGCTCTACTTGATATAATTACACTGAGCTAAAAATAAACAATAATAATTATAAATTATCGCCGCAACAATTAATTCAAGCTAGCCGAACAACATTCATTGGTAAATAAATAAAACAATATAAATATACGATATATTATAATATATATATATATATATATATATATATATATATATATATATATATATATATATATTATGCCCCACGTTTCAGGCGACAGATTTTATTATGATTAACACTTTAAAGCGACACATTCTATTATGATTGTGATAATTTCTATGTACACAATTTATTTTTGATATATGAAGTGTAGTGGTATTTATTCAATAAGTTTTTTGGACGCCAATTTACCATCAATAGGTAAATAAAATTTAATATAATTATTCTGACTTAATTAAAATTATCATAAGAAAAATAATGTAAATCTATATGCTCTTCCTCTTATTTTCAGGGAGTCGATTCTTAAAAAAAATTGCAGTGTCAAATATATCTTTTGTTCTATATTTATATATTTTTTTTTAAATAAAATCTACATTTATACGTTACATATACATATTCTAAATCTTAATTCCAGAAACACCTTGTATGCTAATTTTCTCTAATTTGATCTAAATTTATTCTATTAAAAATTATACCAACACAATTTCTAAATTTTATAATAAAAACTCTTACCTTTCTGCATACAGGACTGATTCTTTTGAATTCCTCAAACAAAGATCTTTGGTCTCGATGAATTCCAATACTTAGCTTACCTTATGAAGAAAATCTATTAAAATTACAATTAACTAAACAAAATTTCTATATCTAATGATCCAATAATTAACAAAATAATTTCAATAATATACACGACTTCCAAAATTTTCAATCAAATTATCTAGAACTTTCTCTATTTATCAATTAATTAACAAAATTCAATAATTACTTAACTTTGAATAAACAACTATAAAATTACCTTGAGCTTCTTAAAAAAAAATTATTCTACTTCTGTTCATATAATGTTCGACTTTCAAATTATTTATTAGTGTCTCAAATTATTTCTTTTGTTCAGTATCTTCCATATATGTTTTTATTTATGTATATTAACTGTATTATATTAATCTCACATGTTGTTTCACCAGTCTTCCATTCCATAATATTTGCTCTCTGTTTTTCCATTTAATGTTTTAATTTCCAAATTATCTACTAGAGTCTCAAATGACTTGTTTTGTTCAGTATATTCTATATGTTTTTATTTATGTATATTAACTGTGTTATATTTATCTCACGTGTTGTTTCACCAGTCTTGAATCATTCCATAATATTTGCTCTCTGTTTTTCCATTTAATGTTTTAATTTTCAAATTATCTATTAGAGTCTCAAATGATTTGTTTTGTTTAGTATATTCAATATGTTTTTATTTATGTATATTAACTGTGTTATATTTATCTCACGTGTTGTTTCAACAGTCTTGAATCATTCCATAATATTTGCTCTCTGTTTTCCCATATAATGTTTTAATTTTCAAATTATCTATTAGAGTCCCAAATGATTTGTTTTGTTCAGTATATTCTATATGTTTTTATTTATGTATATTAACTGTGTTATATTTATCTCACGTGTTGTTTCACCAGTCTTGAATCATTCCATAATATTTGGTCTCTGTTTTTCCATTTAATGTTTTAATTTTCAAATTATCTATTAGAGTCTCAAATGATTTGTTTTGTTCAGTATATTCTATATGTTTTTATTTATGTATATTAACTGTGTTATATTTATCTCACGTGTTGTTTCACCAGTCTTGAATCATTACATAATATTTGCTCTCTGTTTTTCCATATAATGTTTTAATTTTCAAATTATCTATTAGAGTCTCAAATGATTTGTTTTGTTCAATATATTCTATATGTTTTTATTTATGTATATTAACTGTGTTATATTTATCTCACGTGTTGTTTCACCAGTCTTGAATCATTCCATAATATTTGCTCTCTGTTTTTCCATTTAATGTTTTAATTTTCCAATTATCTATTAGAGTCTCAAATGATTTGTTTTGTTAAGTATATTCTATATGTTTTTATTTATGTATATTAACTGTGTTATATTTATCTCACGTGTTGTTTCACCAGTCTTGAATCATTCCATAATATTTGCTCTCTGTTTTTCCATTTAATGTTTTAATTTTCAAATTATCTATTAGAGTCTCAAATGATTTGTTTTGTTCAGTATATTCTATATGTTTTTATTTATGTATATTAACTGTGTTTTATATTTATCTCACGTGTTGTTTTACCAGTCTTGAATCATTCCATAATATTTACTCTCTGTTTTTCCATATAATGTTTTAATTTTCAAATTATCTATTATTTTCCTCGTATTGATTATATTCTTGTTAATCTTCTATCTCTGAATCGTCTTCAATCTATCTTATTGTTAGTTTTCTTTCTCTCGAAAATAAAAATGTTCCCTTCACCAAAAATGTCAAGTGAATAGTCTCCCGTTTCAACAACTTCTCTCCTCACTTCCTTCCTCAGTTTTCTTAAAGGCTTGTTCAGATACATTTTTTTTCATTTTAATCAATGTCATGTATTGTCCATCTTAGATTTTATTCGATGGAAATTAATAGATCAACTACCAACAATACAACCGCATTGAACATAACAATTCTCAATTAACACACTTCTTATTTCCTAGTTCCGTAAACCTTTTCAGACGTTAACACCCTTTTCACAGCTTCTTGTAGTACCTACACTAATAAATTTCTCGGTACACTCAAAATTATTATGTTTCTCAAAATACCACTTTCTTTCAAATAATTAAATATTAAATATGTGATCAACACATGTCACTACAATGGTGGGCCAACCTGTATGTGACAATATATATGTATATATATATATATATATATATATATATATATATATATATATATATATATATATATATTTCAATATAAAATAATAGATCTCGTATTTCAATGTCTTCTAGATATACCTAAATAAATCTTCAAAATAGTAAGAAAAATAACGAATCACATTCAATAACCTTTACAATTATGTAACTGTCTTTAATGATGATATCAACACGCAAGATGCTTTTTTATAAATTAAACTGGTTCAAGACTTTCAATTTTAAAACAATTCCAATTAGTTAACATAGAGGGTGATTTTAGAAGGTATTCACATTTCTATCATAATTTCGTGCTATATTTGCTGAACATACCCAAAAAAACTAAAAATTCGCATATTGGTGTTTTGAAATTAAATAGCACATGAACAAAATTTCAGCAAACAGAATGTGATTGAAAGAAAAAGATAATACATTAGTACTAGTTACGATGAATCAACCACTAGCTTCTGAAAAGGTATTAAACATGATTTTTTGTTCATGTAAAACTGGAAGAGGCTCAGCTTGTGGTTGTAGAAAAAGTGGCTTAAATTGGTCTATAACATGTTTAAATTTAAAGATGTTAGCTGCTGAAATTTTCCACCATCGATATTTATGGATGAGATCGAAAATGAAAACATGAGACAATTAATTAACATGATAATCATTGTTATAAAAGTTTATAATTATATAAAATTTATAATTATTCACATTTTTTATGTTATTTTCTATTAAGAATTCATAAATTATTTATTATTTTATGATTTTTTCATTTATTTGGAATTTCAGCCATTTTGAAATTAATTATAAGAAATTTCATATTTTCAGAAATTTTGTATAAACAAACTCAATAACTATAACTGTTATTATTTTCTTGAAAATATATGAAAAAATTCCAATAATTGTATTTTTTTTGTTCAGATTTCTAGAAATTTTTTTTTTATTTTAATGATTTTTAAAATTGCGGAAATTTTTAATGGGCAATCTTTTTAGTTTATGCTATATAAATGTGGAAAAAATCGTTCAAATCCATCCATTATACCTGGTTTCCGTCATTTTTCATTTATAATGGCTATAACGCATTCGACTATTAATGTGAAGAATCCTAAACTAAATAAAAATACGAAGATTTAAAATAATTAAGTAGAAAATTACATTTAATTATGGTTAATCAGAAACATTCTCCAACTTCAAACTACACAACTGATTGTCTCAATTATGAGTCCCAAATCGATCAAACTGTCATCAGTTATTAAGACGCCTTATTAAATCTATCAACATGGAAAAACTCATTGGCAGATGTACGAGTTCCGATTCAGAGATTATTCCAGCCGTATTTCTACCGTTTTCCACTATATTTGAAATTGTAAAAATAAACGTTTTCCACGACTATTATAGAATTTCTATATTCCGACGTAGTTTTTGATTATGGAATAGGTTAATTCTAGCCCTAGGGTAAGAATTTTCATTCTCGCCCGTGGTATGGAATGAATACTTGTGGCGCCCTCTAAATTTGACGGTTAATTTGACAAAAAGAGAAAATAGGGGTGTTCCGTTTGCTACGGTAGCTGCACTGCGCAGAGTAGAAATAGAGCAGAAATATCAAAATGCATAAAAAATCCTCTAAAGTGAACGTAATATGATTAATATGGTGGTTGAGTATTAATTGTTAGAGCCAGAAGTGCAGCATACGTGTATTTGTGGCAGTTTTTAAGAACAACAATTGTCAACTGTCAACAATGTCGATTAGACACTTTTAGCTTGTCATAAGTTTTTACGCGTATCCGTATCCTTATTGAGTTACGTTGACGTAAGGAGGTTGTTAAGAAAACCTTTTTAGCAGATAACTTAGATTAACAAATAAAATTGATATGTTTGTTTTGATTTTTTTCTTGCCCCAAACATCGAGTTACATTCTAAGCTCACTTGCGGACACTTCCTCTGCTTTGCCATATTTACAAAGTCTTTTTAGTTGCAGGAAAAATGAAATTAGAAGTTTAATAGAAAATTTGTTAAAAAGTTATGCAAATAAAAAAAAGTCATACTAATTTATGCATTTGAGTCGTTGCTCACAAAATTAGTTGATAATATTTGAATTTTATTTAATTAAGGCATATTCTTATATAAATTTAAAAAAAGTATTTGTTGTAACCTTAGATGCATTTATGATTATAACTAAAAGTGTCAACATTGCTCAAAATGTACCTGTTTTATGTGTCAAGGGTAACCTATTTAGTAGTTTTGTCGTTGTTTAATTACCATATAAAGAGATATGTAAATATCGTCAGAGTGTGAACGATGATAATTTCGAATGGCTGTAGTATCGTAGTAAATAATGTCAAACGTGGTTTGTTTACACGAGCGCCATTACGACTAGAGAATAAACATTTAGTTCTTTCGTTTTGATGTGTTTTTAAGACTTTTAGTAACTTTTAAGTTAATGAATTTAATGTTTTTGCATTATCATGGTTCGTCGGTGCCAAGCTTCTCAGAAAACCAGCCGAAATTACCCAGGCCATGAATTTACAATACCATCCCCACTTTTTGTAATTCATTCATTATTTCATTACTGGCGTTTAGGATTGTTGGACGCAATAATAAACGTGTTTATGAGTGAATAGCCTCTCTATGGTATATCATTACCCTTAGACAGATAACGTATCGTTTTGTTCTGTTTTTAATTATATAACCTCAAACAGATACGTTTACGTATACGGAGTAGGGGACGTAACAATCCGTTCAACGCATCGTATCGGTTCAGCCGTAACGGCTCTACGCATGCGCAGTTCGTTACGGATACGAATACGTGAGAAATTTAAGACAATCTAAAAGTACCTAATGTCAAATTATTTCAATTATTATTAGTTTTTTCAAATTGTAGATTAAAATTGATTAGTACTTCATAAGAAGTAAGTAAACTTATATAATTTCATTTAAATAATAGCCATTACATCCTCCTCCAGAAATTAAGGAGTTATCATTTCAATATATGTTGTTTTGTGTTTTATTTGATAGTCGTAGAAAGATTATAGTCTAAAACACGGATGGAATTCAAAATTCTACACTCTTGGAACAAATCTTTCTACTCGTGTCGAATTTTGTTTATTCCACCCTTGATATAGAATATACTATTCTATTACATTTTCTTGGTTATTATAGCGTGAATAATGCGCTAGTGAAGATTAAGTTTTGTTGTAAGTAGCGATCTTTTCCTACCACACGGTAACTTGGATGAACTGTTATTTTCTACTAGTCATTGTACGCAATATTGTCATGGGCAAAATTTCACAAACCGAATTACTATTGTAGGTACTTTCATAGTTTTCGAATAAATTTAATATTGATGTTACTAAATAAATATCATTAACAGGACATGTAAATAGCTAAGAGAGCGCCAAATAAAAGATTAAGCTCACAACCTGGCAACAACCCATTCCGTTTCTACGAATTTGCTGCTCATAATTTCGGTACTTCATCATAGTATTACGAAATCGCATACTGAAGTAGCCCTCGAAGCCGGCACTGTCTCACATAACATTATAGAATGTTCAAAATTTGGCGAACGCGCAACATCTCTAGGAAGTGCTTTTTGGATAGTTTTTATTGGGAACCGAATTCTAGAAAGGGAATTTAGGTATATAAGGCGACTACCTGCGGCCAGTACGTCAGTCCTAAGTTTCATTTGGTAGTGCGCGAACAGTGTGAAATTTAATAGATTTAAGTGTAAATCAATATATAGTGTGTAAATGAATTAAGTGTAAGTAAATATACGGTGTCTAAATAAATTAAGAGTAAGTAAATATGCCGTGTGTAGATAAATTAAGTATAAGTAAATATACCGTGTGTAAATAAATATACCGTGCGTATAAATTTATCCCACCAATCGCGATAAACTATTTAAATAAGTAAGAAAAACATTACACTGGTGTCAGGTGTGGGGTAATATAAATAAATAGGTACATACAAATGGCCATGGGACTAAGTGACGTTAAATTGAATTGAAAAATTGCGTGTTGGAAACGTCCGGAAAGAAGAGAGTATTAGTAGAAAGACTCAAGTGCCACTGAAAAGTGACATTTTGGATCCAGAAACATTTTTATTGAAAGACGAGGCTTCCACCCTAATCTTGTCAATTTCTCCTACAAAAGACGATATTTCTGCTAATATGAGCGAGAAGATTTTACTTTTGAAGAACGCTGCTTCTGCTATGAGGAACGATATGTCTGCTAATATGGACGAGAAGATTTCAACTGTGAAGAACGATATTTATGCTAATATCGACGAGAAGATTTCAACTACAATGAACAATATTTCTGCCAACATGAACAAGATTGCAGCCTACATCTTATAACAAAAATGGCATTGCCGCTGACCTCGAAAATAAAATTTCGTTTCTGAAATCGGATATCGAGAATAATATGACAACGATGAAAAATCAGATGGACGAGAAAATCGAGATATTAGAGAGGAAGAAAGCAGATTTATGAACACAAGTCAAGCCGAGATAAAAGATATTGGTAGTTTTGCCCGAGCCAAGGCTCCAACATTCGACGGCAAGACGTGGACTAATTATGTGAAACAGTTTGAAAGAGCCGCTAGAGGGAATAAGGAGAAAGCAGTGTACTTACCCATCGCGATTCGGGGAGAGGCCTTAGATGTACTTCAGATGATACCATTTGAGGAAATGGACGACATCGAGTAGCTAAAGAAGAGGTTGTACATGCAAAATGGCCACGAACATCTAGAACACTTGTACCAATCCCAGCTGAAGAATCTAGAGCAGAAACGTGATGAAGCCCTTCAAAAGTATGAAGTGGATATTTCTCGACTAGTTAGATTTGATTATCCATCAGCAGCAGACAACATCATGGAATGTAGGGGCATCCAGGTCTTTATTGAGGGCTTGCGTAACTACGATATGCAGATGACGTTTTATTCAGCTCAACATTGATCGATGCATTGACTGCTACTCTTAAATATGAAGCAGTCACGGAAGCCTCAGGATACAAGACAATTAGTACCATTCAAGAAAAGGTGAGCAGACCGTACACTTGATAAAAATTATACAAGACAAAAAGCCGAAGAAGATCAGATGTTGGAATTGTGGCGAGCAAGGACATGTACGCAGATCGTGTCAGCGCCTCAGGACTCCTACAACCGAAGAATCCCAGTCAAAGGAAAAACTAGACAGGGCGGAACTTAGAGCTGGTGTGACACACCGAAATGCCGACTGCCTGTCTAGACGGCCATACCCAACTGCTCTCACTGCAACAAGGCGGAATCTAAGGAAGCTGCAGTCTCGAGAATTACAGTAGTCAACTAAAAGTGGTCACCCACCAGGATCAGAGAAGATCAGGAGAATTATCCTCCCCTAAACGTAATTCGGCAATGAAAGGAAGAAAATCGGCGACCTACCTGGCAAGAAGTGTTAAGATTTTCACCGACACTCAAAGCGTATTGGGCTCAGTGGAACTCCATTGTACTGGAAGAAGGCGCGTTGAAAATAATCCTTGAAAACGATGTTGGTTCCAAGAAGAGAAGACAGCTAGTTCTCGCAAGAACGACACTAAATGAGGAACTGAGCAAGTTCCACGATAGTCCATCAGGAGATCATCTGGGAATGAAGAAAACGCTTTAGCGAGTATGTGAGAGCTTTTATTGGATGAACAGTTCCGAGAATGTGAAGGACTGGTGCTACGAGTAATGAACCACATCGCAACAGAAAGGCATCCATCAAACAATATAATGTTGAAAGCCCTTTCGAAAGAATTGCTTTAGATATCGCTGGACAATTCCCGAAGACAGAAAATGGTGGTAAATACATTCCGGTTGTAATGGATTATTTCACAAAGTACGTAGAAGTTTACGCGATACCGAATCAACAGGCCACAACTGTCACGGATGTATTAGTGAAATAATTTATTAGCCGATATGATGTGCTCTAGGAAGACCACAATGATCAGGGAAGAAATTGAAGAAACTGAACTTTCAAGTAGTGAATTTTGGTATATAAGGCGACTTCCTGCGGTCAGTAAGTCAGTCCTACGTTTAATTTAGTAGTACGCGTATAGACAGTGAACATAAATTAGTCAACCCTAAATTTTAATATAAATGTGGAATTTAATAAATCAAGTGTGAGTAAATATACCGTGTCTATAAATGTATCCCACCTATGAGGATAAACTGTTTTAATAAATTAGAAAAACATTGCAATAGTATTATACATCAGTTCTTTCAGTAGCGCTATGAATTGTTAAATAGAAATAGTGTGTAAAATATTTTATGAACAGAAATGTATTCTAACGAATACAATGATTTGTCACTTAATTACTTGACAATTTGGATGCATATAAAAGAGCACCAAATAAAATATCAAGTTAAAAAGTTGTTAAATAGAAATAGTGTGTAAATTATTCAATACTTTTGGTAGAAATAAATTGAGCAAAAACTCTTTTTGTGATTAAAACATTACACTTGATCACAACACAGTTAATAAATTATTACATAGTCGAAGCAAGAAAATAACAGATTTTCTCTAATGAGTAATTCATTGGGTACCCGAAGTACTGGAATAAAACTCTAAATCTAATGAATTACTAATCATTATATATATATATATATATATATATATATATATATATATATATATATATATATATCATTTCGTGCTTCGTTGCTACCTAATACTTCACTTTAAATATGAACTATGCTTGTCAATAGCCCACTGGTTGTGTATCTCCATCTGTTCTACCATTACATGGATTATTTTCCGTAACGAGTAACTGACCATAATAGAAATAGCAGTCAAAGGAAACATGAATATAGTTTATTTCACTGATTTCAGCAACTACGCCCCGTAGCAGGTAGTATCAGTATACTACTAAGTCATAAAATTACCAAGAATCGGTCAATAAAATACAAAATATGTGTATTTCATACAACTTTATTTTACATATTATATATAATAAACTTATATTCATCGTCAATCAATAAAATTAACTGTCTCGACCCTTACTTCGTGGAATATGCTCATATTAGTGTTTTTAAATGAAACTCACGGTCTCTAGAGAGTTTTATCAGATTTACCAAATGCGGTCCACAGTAATCTTATTCGTCTATTGATATCTGCGTATTGTATGTCTTTGTCAATTTTTATTGTTTGGCCTAAATATACACATCTGCAGTTTCTATTACTGTTTTCTTGAGAGTGATATCTTCTTGTTGTCCCTCCCTCCCTTGTACATTTTCTACATAATTTTTGATTTGTTCATGTTCATAGTCAATCCACTGCTTCGGATTTTTGTTGTAGATCTTGTAACAAATCTGGAAGTACTTGTGGATTTTCTGCTATCAACAGATAATCGGCATATCTTGAGCAGAATTTACATTGTATCACTTTCGGTATTCATCAAAAGTGAATCACTCAGAGTGAAATCATCCGGCATCCTCGTTTACATATTTTCATCCAGTTTGCTGGTTTCACTACACACAGTGTCACTGTTGACGGTTTCTTTTTTTATTTCTATTATCTGTGAATAGGTACAAGGAACAACTAGTAGTAGCAGGATGTCTCGATTAAGAAGGACTACAAAGAGTGTACGCGGAAAGACATAATTTCACGTAGACTAATACATGAGCTGAGCTCTGTATCGATAAATGAACTCGCTAGAAGTCGTTGGTGATTATAACCATGGGTTTTAAGGTGAGAAAATCTGAGAGCTTTTTTAAGACTATCACAGAATGGACAGAAAAAAATCTTAAAGTTTACAAAATCATTTAAGATTTATCGACGAACAATTCTCATATCTTTTCGAAAAGTATCTCCGTTTATATAAAAAAAGATACTGGATTCCGAGAGTGAACTAAGAAGTGAGGATATGGATGAATAATAGATTCGGGGAACGAAATATGTGTTTCTGTTTCTTCATTTACTGCAGTTTTTTTAAAAATGGGACTTTTGATTGTAATATATATATATCATCATTCCAAATGAGGTGTTACTAAAATGTTGTTTTATACATGAAATGAAAATGAATAGTTTAGGGACCGAAAATATTGTTATTTGACCTTATAGTCCTACAAATGATTGTTGAGCAGAAAATAATCTGATTTACACAATACACATATTAGCTTATATTGAATTTCGGCAAGAATACTCAAAGATTAAAGTCCTTGAGTTAGAACTCTGAGGTTTCAATTAGATTATTAATGCAGAAATTCCATTGAGACTCATTGTGTGTACGTGAAGCATTTAGTACTAATTAATATAGTAGATCATTTTCAATTTCTTGTTGAACGATGTGATGCTATTGAATAACAAGAATAATTTCATGATACTAGAAACTAGATCATTATGGAAGCATATTATTTTGTAAATATGTGCAAGGAAATCACAATTATTTTATGCTAGTTCATACGTCTCAGTTATCTATTGGCTTTGTACTTATTATATAATACGTCAATGTAAAATTGCAAACAACAAAATTATACAGTGCGCTCAAAAAGTAACATAGCGTTTTAATAACTCGGTTCACGAAGGCTTTACAGAGAAAAATTGGATACAAAAGTTTAGGTTCAAAACGTATTTCTATAGGTACATAATATGTTAACCGAGTTATTTTTTTTAAATAGCTACCCCTGTATTTCTTACAATTTTCTTATAATCTAACAACAAATACAACAATGAAAATCGCATATCGCTGTCTTCATTAGTTTGAAAGTTCTGGGGAAATAGAACAAATGGAAAAAAGATGTAGAAAAATATAACTCAAATAATCAACAACTGAAATGAAATTTACTCACTCGACCCTTACTTCACGAAATCTACTCAGATTACTGTTTTAAATGAAACTAACTGTTTATAGATAATTCCACAATATATTGGAAATATATTAAACATTCTAAGAAACTGACAATTGTTTCGATATTCAATATCATCGTTAGTTGACTTCATTTAAAACAGTAACAACTAAAATAGTTACTATATGACTACGCCATTTTTCATCCGTTATTTGTTCCGAAAGTACAATTATTCTATTTATTAGATTATTAAGATTATCTGGTTTTGTTTTGTATGCGTTATTTCTTAGGTATTCCTCATAAAAAGTAGGTAATTCAAAGGAGATCCTGCTGACCACTCAATTGTATCTACTCTACTTACTAAACCTTCTTGAAAGACTTTTTTTAGATGGTTCCCAATTGCAGCACCGAAGTGTGGTGATGCACATGCCTGCTAGAATCAAATTTAATTGAAATTGTTACTAGCAACCTACCTACAACTATTTGATTTGGTGATTAACGGTAGCATTTATGTAGCCTCGTCAGAGAAAACTTTCTTATCACAGAAATGCCGTCTGTATTATGGTTTCATAAAATTCCACTTTGTGATCAAAATCATCTTCAGACAGTACTTGTAGAAGCTCTACATCGGATGGAAGGAATGTATGTTGTTTTGAATTGCTACTCACAGATCCTTCCCTAACATGTTTGCCCAGTTTGCCCTATTGATATCCCAGGATTTTCTATTAAAAGTTGAATAGATGAGGCTTTTACTTGATGAAGATCCATTCTGAACGATGAAATAAAACAATATATTTTGTTTAAATCTTCATTTATTTGAATTAATGTTCAATTTAAACTAGTTGACGCGTTTCACTAACACAGTAGCTTTGTCAAAACGAATGAAGGTATAATATAAAAATGTCTTAATATATACAGTGCATAAATACAGAATTCTATTTACTAATGTCAACAAAGGTATTGAAAGAAATTACCTGGAAATTTATTCACTACAAACATTCCTAAGCTATCTTCTAGGTAAAAAGGTTTAATAAAGGAGAGTAATTGATATATATTTGGTCGTTAAGAAGATTACCTGAATATAGAAATGTGAATGGACTCCGACCCTGTCCCATGGTCAGCGAACTCCAACCAAGCAACGCGATCATCAATTTCATAACACCGATGTATTAAATATCGGTTGATGACTACGAAAATTCATTCATTCAATTATTTTAATCTAGTTCAATTATTCATTTCATTTATTATTAACAGTTATTATTTTTGTCAAGTTACTTTTGTATTTCTAAGTAGTTTGTAAATAAAATTCAAATAAATATTTTTTTTAAAAAGTTAAAAGTGTCTCGAAGAATATTTCTGGCGCTGCGAACAGGATTGACTTCGTACAGAAACCCAAGTTTCCTGGTCAACTTTAGTTGTTAGACGAGAAAATCCAACGAACCGAGGTGAAAACAACGTAGTATGCAGAAGACATCTCCAGTGATCATCCTCTTGTAAGTACAACGTTCCTTTTCTCCTTTATGAGCACTTTTAGTGATATTTCTGAAAGTAACTTACATTTATTGCTGTCAAATCTTTCAATAAATCCATTAGATAGTTCTAATACGGCTAATAGTTCTCGATCTTCTAAAAATCAAATTTCAGAAACTCGAAACATTAATAGCTTAAATATGTCTCTACAAAATAACGATATTTCTAGTCTTTGTGCCACCCTTCCTGAATTTAATACGGGAGATAATCTCTCGACTTTTATAAAATCAGTAGATAACTTAATTACGTTTCTTAGAACACAAAATCTTACTCAACCTCAAGAGTTTATATTAAACGCAAACATTATTACATTATTTCTGGTATAAAAGGTGAACCTAGGGATTTTTTAAATTACTCAAATTTAACGCTTTGGACAGATGTACGTCCATCTTTACTAGCTAAATACGGAGATCGACGCTCCGAAGATATTTGATATTTTGTCAACACAATTATCTACTACAGTACAGTACGATAACGAAACGTATGATCAATATCATCAAAGAATTTCAAATAATCTTAATGATTTGCTTCAACATATAGTTTTAAATGAAAATGTGGAAACTGTAAATTTCAAAACCCCGTACTTCAAAAATATTGCTTCAAAAACTTTTTGCACTGGTATTAACGAACCCTATTGTGAATATTTATCACATTTCCAAATAAATTCTCTTGACGAAGCTCTTCAAAAATGTATCTCTTACGATAATCATAAGAATCAACAATTATATATGAACTTCTTAAGGAGCCAACAAAATAAAAAGTCACCTTCTCTTCATAAACCCAAACAAAATTCTTTCAATCCCAATCATAATAAATCCAATCAATCTTTCACGCAGAACCGTACTAGCCCGAATACTACATTTTCTTCTCGGAATAACTTCCATCCGAATTCCGCGATTTCTCCAATAAATAGATTTCATGATAATAACCCTCCTAGAAATAGTCATAATTTTAACAGAACCCAGTCTAATAACACTCCTGGAAATAATCAATCATTTAATAAACCGTCTTATTCTTTCGGAAATAACTCAAATCTTCATACACCGCAATTCCAAAGAAATTATCAAACTCCACAAAATATTCCAAGACCAATGAGTGGTGTACAAACAATTTCTACCAGAAACCAACCTATGAGCACTTCGACAAGAAGAACTTTGAATTTTAATGTAAATACCGACCAAAATGAAAATTTCGAAAATTCTCATGATACCTTTAACATTGACGATACTAACGAAAATTTTGAAACTAACGCAGACGGTCAAGACGAAAATTTTCAAGAGGCCACTTACGAAATGCCATTTCAATAAACCTTAATAATATTCGCAACGATCCGCAACTACCATACTTCATTATGCCAACTTCTAAACTAAAAGTTTTAATAGATACAGGAGGATCCGATACTATCATTTCTCCTAAAGCTTCCACATTCTTCAACTCAAATCATGTTTATAATAAACCATTTACTCTGACGTCCATGAAAATTACACGAAAATATAACTCGAATATCAAAACACCATTACCTAAAGAATTTAAAATTTTAGAACCTATTGACGCTAGAATTGCCGACTGGAGTAAAGACTTTGACATATTATTAGGGAATTATGACTTAGAACGTTTACATGCTTTAATAGATTACCAAAATAAATTACTAACATTAAAACGTCTTAATATTACTATTCCTTTTGATAACTTATACAATAAAATTCCTGTTGACACTCTCAACGGCGACATCATCCTTCCCGAAATTACAATAAATAATATTAAAATTCCTGAATCAATTCATACTGCCAAAAACGGTTACTTTAATGATATTTGTTTACCAAGTCCTTTGTCATTAGAACCAATTCATGTCGAAAATTTAAATAAGTACGAAATATCTAATGGTCCAAGTAATTTTGACCCATCGATAATCCGCACTCAACACCTAAACCATGAAGAAAGAGAAAAATTTTTAAAACTCTGTAATAAATACAAAGATATTTTCTATGACGATAACTCTGACTTAACTTTTACTTCTGCCATTAAACACGAAATACGAACAAAAGATGAAAATCCTATTTACGTTAAAGGTTTCCGACATCCGAAAGCGATGCAGGAGGAAATTACTAGACAGGTTAATCAATTACTCGATAAAAAAATTATTAGACCCTCAATATCTCCTTATTCCGCTCCTGTCTGGTTGTATCGAAAAAACCAGACGCTTCTGGCAAGAAAAATTCCGTATGGTTATTGATTATCGTAAATTAAATGAGAACACTGTCGAAGATAAATATAACCTCCCAAATATCGAAGACATACTAGATAACCTAGGAAAAGCCATGTATTTTACTACTCTTGATCTAGCTCAAGGTTTCCATCAAATTGAAGTTCATCCAAATTCAATTGAGAAAACAGCTTTTTCCGTACCCCACGGCCACTATGAGTTTCTGCGAATGCCATTTGGTCTTAAAAATGGACCCTCTACTCTCGAAAAATTAATGGATAATATCCTTAGACCCTTTATCCACAAATGTTGTTTCGTCTATATGGACGATGTCATTATTTTTCCTAAGTCTCTTCAAGATCATTTAGTTCACATTGCCGCAATTTTTGAAACATTTCGGAAAGCTAACTTAAAAATCCAATTAGACAAATCTGAATTTCTGACAATAGAAGTCGCTTTTCTTGGTCATATTTTAACTCCCGAAGGCATTAAGCCCAATCCTAGCAAAATAGAGGCTATTAAGAATTTTCCAATACCAAAAACGGTCAAAGAAGTGAGATCCTTCTTAGGACTTATTGGATATTATAGAAGGTTTATTCCAAATTTTGCAAGAATAACATCCCCCTTTTCTCGATCTACCCGCAAAGGAGCTGTCATAGACCCAACAAACGCCAATTATAAAAAGTGCTTTGAGAAGTGCAAACAACTCTTATGCAATGCCCCAGTTCTCCAATATCCCGACTTCTCAAAACCTTTTGTTTTGACAACTGACGCTTCCAATATAGCCATAGGCTCTGTATTATCACAAAATAATCATCCAATCTCTTACTACTCCCGAACTTTAAACTCAGCCGAACAAAATTATTCAACTATCGAAAGAGAACTTTTGGCAATATTAGATTCCTGTAAACATTTCCGTCCGTACTTGTATGGTCAAAAATTCATAGTCGAAAGTGACCACAATCCCCTTGTATGGATTTGCAAAATTAAAGACCCCACATCCCGATTAGCCCGATGGCGACTGAAACTTGAAGACTATAATTTTGACGTAAAATACCGAAGAGGCAAAGAAAATCAAGTTGCCGACTGTCTTTCTAGAGTACAGGTCAATGTACTTTCATCTTCTTCTATATGTGTTGAACCTCCAGACAATTTTGACTTAGACGAATTTCTTGAAGATTTCGAGAAAAACCAGTCTCTTAGCGATGATACTAATCACACTGCAATCGAAAATCCGATTTCCGGAATCCCTATATCTGAAGATCCTATCAATTCTGCTACCAATCAAATTCTTATTGTTCCTAACTCCAGCGAATATGACATTATTTATAAAAAATGTTTTAATAAACATAGACATACCGTAACTGTCACTGATGATTGGAGAATGGAAATATCTGATGCTCTTAAAAACATATTTAGACCTAATGAAAAATTTGCATTACACGTACCACATGAATTTCGACCTTTTATTTGTGAATACTTTAAGAAAACTTTTGACACGACAGTTAAGGCCGTTTTTTGTAATTAATTACTACAGGACATAGAAGAAGAACAAAGACAAATAGAGTGTGTAAAACAGTATCATAACGAAAATCATAACGGCATAGTTGAAACCTATAAACACTTGAAAAATCAATTTTATTGGCCCTCCATGCAAACTACAATTTCAAATTTCATTTACCAATGTGAAATTTGTTTAAAAAATAAATATGAACGGCACCCGTATAAATTACCTCAATTAGGTCCATTATTAGGACAAAAACCTTTTGATATAATCCATATTGATCTGTTCCACTGTAACAAAAATTACTACTTAACAATTGTCGACTCATTCAGCAAATATGCCCAATGCTATAAAATTTCTGATAAAACTTCTGTTTCAATTCTAAGCAAATTAAGACACTATTTCTCTCATCATAATTATCCGAAAAAAATTGTTCGTGACAATGGAACTGAATTTAATTCTGCTGTAATTAAAGAATTTATGAAACTTCATAAAATTGAAATTCATTTCACAACAGTCAATAACTCATCTTCTAATTCACCTGTTGAACGGTTCCATTCTACCCTAATAGAAAAACTTAGAACATTACGAGAACAAAATCCAGAAGACCCCTTAGACGATACCTTCACACATGCCATTTTAATTTATAATCAGTCCATTCATAGTGCTACTAACTTCTCACCTTTTTCAATTCTCTACGGCCCTAATGCCGAAGAAATACATTTTGATTTTGATCTCCCATTATACGAAACATACAATCAAAGACATAAAGACGAACTGCAACCCTTTATAACTGACCTATATAATAAACAAAAAGAAAAACGTCAGAAGATTTTAGATAAACAAAATGAAAAAGCCGAATCATCCCTGTAATCGATCCCTCTTCCTCTCTCTACGTAACCAGAAAAAAACATCGACCTAAATTGAACTCCCCTTATTCTAGACTACATCCGAAAAAACAAAATAAAACAAAAATTATCGGTAAGACGAATAAACAAAACACAACAAGTACACACTTAAAATTTGCTAAAAGACTTCGTGAAGTAAAAAAAAGGGATATTTTAGAAATACCTTCTTTGCAGGACGACCCTATCCCTGGGACATCTTATCAAGATACAGGAAATCCCCAATAACGGTTATTATGCAGAAGAACTTGGCAAATCGAATGAAATTAACCATTATCTTAGACATATTTTACATATTAATTTAGAGAAATTAGCTAACACTTTAGAAATAAACCCCAATGACCTTTTCGATTCACCCTTAGAAAACGGACCCTTAGCTTCTTTGAAATTTCAATACAATCACCTCCTAAATGAAGCAAAAGACAATCTTCATAAAATAACTCGTAAGCATAAAAGAGGATTGTTTAACTTTCTAGGTACAACAATTAAGTAAATAACTGGAAATCCCGACGATTACGACTTAGAATTATTAAAATCACACATTACTGCAATAGAACTTAAAGAAAATGAAATTATAACTAAACTTAACAATGAAAACTCTTTTGGTCATTCTATTGATACGAGATTTGATAACCTTTTAAATTTAATAAACAATAATAGTAACGTAATTATTGCTGCAGTAAATAAGTTATCATCCGATTTTAATGGATACGTTGCTCTTCATAACGAAATTCTCAATCTCCAAATTGTAAATGAATTCCTTTTAAAACTAATTAGAACCATAACCTTATCCCAACTAAATCTTTCAAATATTGAGCTCTTTACTTTAGACGAACTGGAAACATTAAAACAAACATTGTTAGAAATATATTCTCGAAACGCCCTTTTAGTCAGTGACGAACATCCTTACCAACTCATTGAATCATCAAAATCTTTAGTTTGTGTTACCACCAAGACAATGCTCATAATATTAAAAATCCCTATCCTTTATCCAGAGGCTTATCCCACATTTAGAATCTACCCCATTCCTAATAATGATCACATAATGATTCTGCCACCTGCGCATTACTTCGCAAATGGTAAATGGTATGAAGCCTGCACCAACCTAGCCGAACAAATTATCTGCACAAAACCTGTAAAATCTCAGTGTCAAATTCCAAATGTAGAAAATTGTACCAAATCAATCTCAACGGAGAATTTTTGTCAAGAAACCAGGAAAGTAATTTTATTGGGAATAGTCCACCCAATAAAAATTCAAAATGAAGAAATTAGCAGAAGTAGCATCTTAATGAGAAATGAGCCGATTGTCATAGAAGGAATACAGTACAACAGAAAAACTGTCCAAGAACTCCCTGTGCCACAAGTAGTCCCAATCAAACTGTACCCGAAGCACGAAATCAAGATAGAAAAACTCCAGATTCCAGAGACGCACGGTCAACTTCAACCTATCGAACCGATACATCTTCTGCCACAATTTTCCGCAGGGCTTAGCATTGTTTCCCTTATAATAATTTCAACTGTTTTAGGCATCTTTATAACAGTTGCTGTGAAGAAAAGGAAGAGAATCTCCAAATTCTTATATGGGCCCAAGCTACAACCAACTCAAATCCAGATTCTTCAAGAGCTGTTCTCAGAGACTTCGAGGACGAAGTCTGGACCAAAGGAGGGAGGAGAAATGTGAATGGACTCCGACCCTGTCCCATGGTCAGCGAACTCCAACCAAGCAACGCGATCATCAATTTCATAACACCGATGTATTAAATATCGGTTGATGACTACGAAAATTCATTCATTCAATTATTTTAATCTAGTTCAATTATTCATTTCATTTATTATTAACAGTTATTATTTTTGTCAAGTTACTTTTGTATTTCTAAGTAGTTTGTAAATAAAATTCAAATAAATATTTTTTTTAAAAAGTTAAAAGTGTCTCGAAGAATATTTCTATATTCATTTTTGTTAATCTCGAGGGCCTCTAATAAATTTAAACTAAAGGATTTACCGACTACATGGAGAATTTCAAAATTTGTGTCGAAAATGTGATGGTTTTCTAATAAATGATTTGAATAGTTAGAATCTAATTTTTTGTTATCATAGCTATGTTTGTGTTCCGAAATTCTAGTTTTAAAATTTCTAAAAGTTCTACCCATACAAATTTTATCACAGTTGTCATTACCACATTTTAATTTATAAACTCCTGATTTGTTTAATTTTGAAGATTTAGATTTATTATGTTTAATTAATTTGGATAAATTGTAATCAGTTTTAAAGGAAAAATTCATGTCTAAAGTTTCTAAAAATGATTTAATTTTTGAGGATGGTGTTCCAAAGCTTAAGCTTTTAAATTGTTTATTATTATTTTTATCTGAAGGGAATACTTCTAAAGTCTGTTTTTTTATCTTTTTTTTATGATATCGTCAGTTAAATTTGGATCGTAATTATTATTAACTGCTATTTGTTTTATGATATTAAATTCTTTGCTATAATTATTAATATTTAATGGGACTGTTAAGAGTCTGTGTATCATACTATTGAAAGCTGCTAGTTTATGACTGAATGGGTGGACCGAACTATTATGAAATGTAATATCTGTATGTGATGGTTTATGAAATATATAAAAATCATGTTTATTAATTATATTTGAAATTGTAAGGTCTAGAAAGTTTATAGACTTATTATGTTCAAGCTCTACGGTAAATTTGATATTATTGTGGATTGAGTTTATGTAAGTAATGAAGCTCTCTAATTGTCTATTGGTACCGATGAAGCTAGCTAAAATGTCGTCCACATATCGGTGCCATGAATTATTATTCCTATATTATCCATGAAAATTTCTGCTAGTAGGGGGCTGAGAGGGTTGCCCATAATCAAACCGTCTTTACTGCTATAAACCTCTCCATTGAAATGAGAATAATTTTGATTCAAACACACTTTTAATAAAGTAATGATATCAGAGTGAACTATAGGATTAACATTATTGTATGTGAGCAAGTTATTAACAAGAGTTATAGTTCCTTTAGAATGTATACTAGGGAATAGATTTGTTACATCGAACGATACGAATTTAGAATTATGGGGTAATATTATATCTTGAAAATTATTAATTAATTCTGTTGAGTTTTTAACTGAAAATCGAGGTATGAATGAACAAAATTTAGAGATGACATCTATGAGAATCTTTGAAATTTTGAATGAAGATGCTGTGAAATAAGAAACAACTGGTCTGATTGGGTATCCCCACTGACTTGAATCAATCCTGATGTAGCTAATTGAATAAATTGAATGAAACCTCTTGTGTCAAGTTGCCTGTGAGCTCTATCCGTTGTCGATGGACCATATATTGTGGGATCACCTGTATTTTGAGAATTTCACATCTTGAATAATGATACACAAAATGAATGGGCATTATTTTTACTCAGGAACAGTACAAAGTATTCTGTCATAACAAACATAAAACAACAGTGACATACAAGAAAACAAAAGCTACAAAATTGGGTTAGAAGATCTTCTTTTTCTTATTTGTTCGCGGGAAACTCGGTTCCGCTGTTCTAAACGTCAACTTGTGGTGCGCTCGAATTATTTGACACTAATAATGGCAATTCGACCAGTAGCGTAGAATTTGGGATGGGAACTAATCACTGTCGTACGCCTCTGGTTGTAGCCAGAAATTGAACATACGTTGATAGGAAGTTCAGCACCTACACTTTCTGCTAAGTATGACACGAATACGTCAAATATTTTTAAGGTACTGGGCACAAATAGTTTTTAAATTTTTAAATAAAACACCCTGTAACTCAGTAAGGAGCCACATTTTATCTTACTGATTTAGGTTGAATCTTAATATTTTGAGCTCAGGATTCAACAGTTAAAATATTTCCAATTATTAATGAAACACCCTGTATATTGGACGTCTACAAAATGCAATTATTACAAGCAAACATGCGTTATGTAGTACGGGCAGACGGTATCATTCTAGGAAAGAATTCCCAAGATTGACTCGAAGATAGCGATGTTAAATTAGCTGCAGTAGGAAATATAATACGTTAACGTCGCGAAGGTAAACCACGTCTGAGTATTGGAGACATTGCACGAGATCTAGATTTGAAGTAATCGTTTTCTGAACAAAGTACTAAGAGATAATAAAATGTTGTATTATACGAGGAATGAAAAAAAAAACAGATTTGACAGGCGATTGTAACATTGCAAGGAATGTTGAACTGCGATACATACTTTTTATCTAAAATGTTGAGGACGGATGAAACCATTTTTTTAACAATGGCATAGTGAGCAACTACTATGGTCAGAAACCAATTAACGCTGCCAATAGAGAATCAGTAATCAAAATCTCCAATTCTAAACGTATGGTGTGGTATTTTTGAATCTTTTTTATTAATAGTTTAGAATATTTTACAACTTTATTCAGGAAATACTCGTATTTTGTAAGAGTGGCTATAAATTATGTTTTGGAAAATGATGGATTGCGCTGCACAGCAGAAAACTACGTTTCCAAAGAAATCTGAAAGCATTTTCTCAAAATAATAGTACATAGTTCCGATCGTCACTCCCGATGAATAACCCTGTACATTTTACGTCTATCAAAACGAAATCAATTTGTTACTTGGTATTTTAAAAGTACTTATTAATTCATAGAAAGCTCCAGCTGTACCATCAGAAATTGGGATTTGTAAAATTATCCATAATTAACATTTAGGAAGGTCGCAGCACACTTATTTAAATACAAAGAAGCCCCACGTATTAAATGACATTTGACTTTCACTACACATCACACACCAACGTCTGCATTGCAGCGTAATCCACCTTTTATTTACAGGTCTTAGGCCAGTCTTTGAAAATATTGAAACAATTTGAGAAACATTTTATTCCTATTTTTAGATGACGTATTGATACACTATTTGGAAATATTTCAAGCGTATTATAGGTTATGAAGTAAATCGAAAGAAGAAATTGAGGCAACGAAATAGTAGACCAAATAGCAGTACAATCAATTTCCATCCCAAATATTCATACCTCACCACTAATTCCTAACTTAGATTTCAACATTAAGAACCACATTTTCAATACGTAGCAACAGCTGTCCAACTTGAAAAAAATTCTAAAAAGTGAAACCTACGCAAGATATCTATTACCACTTTCACCGAGAACGAATAATCTAGCCATAAACCACGTTCGCAATAAACATCGCTTTTACATCTTATCATCAAAAAAGAACCACCAAGATGTAATTGCACCATTCAGTCCATATCTCATCAAATCCTGAAGGATTGCCCGCCCACAATACCATCAGGCGAGTGTGAGATTTCTAGATTTCTCATAAAAATTCATTTATAAAATACATAACTTAATCCAAATAATTGTATCAATTTTTTTATCACCTCTCACTCTCTTCAGTCCTACATCCCCGCAGGGACACCATGTTATTGTCAGGATCGTCTCTCCTTATGTGCCTTTGGCCGCTACTACAGCTTCATGTAATCCGTGATCGATAATAATTGCCTTCAACTGGTCTACCAATCGATTCGGCGATCAACAACTTGGTGTCGAATCTATCCCTCTACGATAATTTTTTATAAAACGTTCTTCTTGAAATATACCCAAAAACCTGAGATATGATTGACTGATTCTTGTCGATAATCGATTTATTAAATAAAAAATCATATGTGTATATTGGTACAATCTTTATTATAAGCAGAACGCTAAAAAAGTTTAATAACAAAACCATCATCAGTGCCCCCTGTAAGAGTGTTCGAAAAAATATTTTTTCCCTGACAAATTCTCTGTTGTATAGAATTTACAACCTTTTGTCACAAGAATAAATATTCTTATAAAAGGTTCTATAAACAGTTTGTAAGAATAGCTATTCTCTGTTTATTCGGGGAATATAGCCAACTATAGAAGAGCAGATATCACTTCTTGTTATAAGATTTGCACGTGTTTATGGGTGGCGTACGATCTTTCTTACAAGAAGATTTTAGTTTTAAACATCAGTCACGAATTTTTCCTAAAGTGAATCAGTTCAGCTCCAGATTTGAGTTACGCTCAAGTTGTATCTCAGTAGTTTACTGAAGTAACTCTTATAATTTATTTTAATTCTCTTACGCTTATCTCTCTCTCTGTGTATATCTCGTGAGTTTCTCTATTCGAGCTACACATTCTCGGGAATTTTTCGCAATTTTTCTCTGGGTATCTCGATTAGTAACTGAGTAAGTATTACGTACCAAATTTTCGCAACCGTAAAGAAGCCTTGTACAATTAATAATAAGCGTAAATATTGTAATAATTCTGTGTAAATACAGTAATAGTGTCCGAATTTGATTTTTATTTAACTGCAAACACTTTTTAAATTGGAAAAACAGTGCGCCGATGATCTGTTCACGTACACATACGTACACATGGCCCTCAGAGCCGGATTTCACAGAAACCGGCATTAATTCATAATTCGGACACTACAGAACTTTCATTACAGTTCTTCATTGCATCGTTTCTACACATCTTATCTTCGGGATCCCCTGGATTCTCAACGTCGCCACCACATTTGTGTTCCTAGGACTCGCCTGGATTTTTTCCGGATCACCGCCAAGCAAATCAAGGGTTTGTTAAAACAAGTTGAAGACTGGAAGGGATTTATAAAAATTGTATAAAGTGTGGACCGGTTAATAAACGTTTGAATTCTCTTTAAGCTAACTATTTCGCGGTATTGTCTCTCAATTCTAATTCTTTGTATATGTTTTAGTTATGTTAGCTTAAACTGTGGTATGTAGTTTTTGGCAATACCAATTTATCCTCATATATTTATTTTCTTAGGTATTTAACATGAATACATGAAAGCTAGATCTGTATCTAAAAGTAGCATAACTCGTATCGCAAAATGATTCTCTGCTAATGTCGGCTCTCTAAATGACAAAAATCATTTACTCAATAGAATCGTTTTGCTAACAGATAGTATTATCAAATATTCAGATGTTCAAGACAATATTGAGTATTATTCAGATTCCTCGAATGAATTAGATTCCGAAAACCGCGAAGATACTGAAAATAAATATTTCGACACCCTATCGCAGCTTCAGTCTTCTTTTGAAAATTTTGATTCAACTCCGCGAATCTCAGTTCCAAGTTACTCTTCTAAAATCACCCAATATAATGTGCGTTTGATGGTTCTAACCCCCAGGA
Organism: Galeruca laticollis; assembly: GCA_963921935.1. Classification (NCBI taxonomy): domain Eukaryota; kingdom Metazoa; phylum Arthropoda; class Insecta; order Coleoptera; family Chrysomelidae; genus Galeruca; species Galeruca laticollis. Next base: position 86,562,962 of record OY998183.1, read on the forward strand.
ATACGCATCTTTTTATGATTTGTTTAATGCTTTCATTATTTACAACGCACAAATCTCTAGAGATAGCCAAAAAGTTTTCTACCTCGAAATTTTTTTAAAGGGAGATGCTTTATAAATCATCGACAATATTCAGGTATGCGACGAAAACTTTAATACAGCTATTGAGTTAATAAATAAAAGGTATACAAATGATACATTAAATTTGCATTCGGCTTTTCGTCACATAATTGAGGAAGAGTCCTTAATAAAATGTGCCCATGTTAAATTGCAAAAAATTGCCACAACACGCGCGCTTTGCCAGAACGCTTAAAAAAATCCAATGTATAAACGAAGTAAGTGCTAAACTAAAATATTTCTGTTATTTGCCTTTACGAATACTTAATATTAAATAATATTTTTAAAATTATAGACAACAAATTTCCCTAGGCTGGTCATAGCTATCTCGATTCAGATAGAGACTTTGGACGACTTAAAGTTTTTCTAAAGTACCATAATATTTATGTACATGATCGATACCGGAAATAATAAGATCTACAAGTACCAAACAAAGTTTGTGTTTTAATATGGAACATTTTTTAATGATTTCTAAATACAGGAAGTATTTAGAAATCATTAAAAAATGTCAAACTTCATTTGTACAAAAAAATTACCAACACACTTAACTAAAAAAATAGGTAAAAAAACTTTTTAAGTTAAACGGTTTTATGTTAAACATACATTGCAATGTTTAAGATAAATGTACTAAAAACCAAAAAATAATAAAATAGATACAGTCGTGGGAATTATAAACATATGCATAGACTAGACTAAAATAAAACCGTGGGGCACGTTTTGTCGATTAAAGACAAACTACGAGCAGTGAAACGATTCCTCGCCAGCCAGCAGTGTGAATGTCCAACGATAAACTAGTTGAAACATCTCTTTTATTTACATGGAGTGTATAACTATTGGAATTTCCATGAGCAAGAAAATAGTAAGTAATTTCCTCACCGTCTGCGGGCCAACTGCCTAACGACGAATTAAACGATTCTTCTATCGCACATTAAGTCGATAATTTGTAGACAATTGACGTGCCCCACGGTTTTATTTATGTTAAACATTGCAATGTATGTTTAACATAAAACCGTTTAACTTAAAAAGTTTTTTTACCTATTTTTATTTAACCTGGCCTCATATTGCTCAGGTGTTTTTGACGCTAATTGTTCCTGTCGTTTCTGTAGTCGACTATTTCTATCACCTTCACTTTCTTTAGCTCGTTTTGCTTTATACTTTTCGAAGCCTTCGTTTACGTTGTGTTGCAGTTTCTGTTTTATTTGTGTTTGTATTTTTTATATTTTTTTTTACCATTTTGTTCCCACGAGTAATGGACATTTAAACGGTCGACCCTCCCAGAGGTCCAATAAAGGGGCAAGGCTATGTACAACAAGATGCGCCTGAGTCTTGAGGGGAAAACGCTAACCACATATCATTTTTATCCACCCTAATGCCATACAGTTCTCGGCGCGTTTTAACCTCTCACCTTAACTTGGGTGGTGTACCGCTAACGACGTATCATTTTTAGCCACCCTAACACCACACAGTCCTCAACACGATACAAAATATTGACTTGGGTGGTGGATTCAGGCTGGATTAATCAGATACCTAAATTACAGATTCAATTTCTAAATTTAAATCTTATTATTATACGCCATTTAGTGGCTGCGCCCATCTTAAATATTGAGGTTGTATAGTGCACTGTATTCTTCTTGTCAAGCCCTTTTATTTGTTGATACCCATATTGGTGGGATTGATAAAATACTGTTATCAGCCTTTTGATAGCGGCGGCCATCTTAGATTTCAATTTTGCATGGTAAATTGTATTCTACTTGTTGAGACCTTTCATTTGATACCCATGTTGATGGGATTGATAAAACCTACGTTATCCGCCATTTTGTAGAGGCCGTTATCTTGGATTTTAATTTTATATAGTATATTGTATTCTACTGGTTGAGCACTTTCATTTGATACCCATATTGATGGGATTGATAAAACCTACATTATCCGCCATTTTGTGGCGGCCGCCATCTTGGATTTAATTTTTTTATAGTATATTGTATTCTGCTTGTTGAGCCCTTTCATTTGATACCCATGTTGATGGGATTGATAAAACCTACGTTATCCGCCATTTTGTAGCGGCCGCCATCTTGGATTTCAATTTTTTATAGTACATTGTATTCTGCTTGTTGAGCCCTTTCATTTGATACCCATATTGATGGGATTAATAAAACATAAATTATCCGCCATTTTGTAGCGGCGGCCATCTTGAATTTATAATGATAATGAATAAACATAATTGTATTGTCACCAAAATCCAAAGTGTATACAAAATTTCAGATTAATCGGTTGACAGGAAGAGGGTGAAATTTGAATTACTAAATTTGACACAAGAATAAATAAAACAAACGAGGTGAGCTAAATAAAATAAAATAAAATAAAACCGTTTAAAAATACATATCCGCGATAAAGATTACTGGATTAAAGTAAACTATTTTGGCATTTACTCTTAAAAAACTTACCTAGATCCATTTACTCCTTTTACAAGCTAACAAAGGTGTTTTACAGAAGTTACCCAGATGTCGTGGTGTACCCAGTGAACAAATATCAAATCAAGATCAACTTAAGTTCATCCCAACAGATTACACTGCCCTACAAAATTTAAAAAAAAATTGTTGCCAAGTATTTTTGAACGAATTTAGGGTAATTCAGGTCAGCTGAATTCAAAAATAAAAGCAGTTTTTCCAAATTTGCTCTAGTTTTTGAGGTAATGGACACATAATTTTTTATGGAATTTAGCTATAACATATGCTTTTTATTTCTTAAGAATAATTTACGAGCAAGAAATTTACGCCTAAACGAGAGTTCGACCCTGTTTAGTGAGCGTACCACGTGCCGACTGCTGATCACGTGATCAGTGCGTGCACTTGTATGTCTTGTCTCTTGATTTTAACTGTCAGTTCCTAAGACTTAGCGTCGCGGTTATTGTGCTTTTCTTACGTACTTTGTGTATTTAGTTCTTATTGCCTACCTAGTGAAGTTATTTAAATGTAATAGACGTCAAGTGGAAGGTACATGTGACGAATATTTGTACCTATATTTTTAACTAAAGTTACTCTTTTGTCAGAGGAATGAGTTCTTCACGCAGAAGCTGTTTCAACAGCCCTAATGTCTTCTGCTACATTTGTGGCGAATATACTGTAGCGAAACAAAGAAAAAATATCACAGATTTTGTTAGAAAAGCTTATCAAGCTTATTTGGGCGTACAGCTTGGAGACCAAGACAAGTCCTGGGCTCCCCATATAGTGTGCAAAACGTGTGTCGAATGTTTACGACAGTGGTCAAACGAAAAAAGAAAAAGTTTGAAATTTGGTGTGTCCATGGTGTGGAGAGAACCTAAAAACCACCATGATGATTGTTATTTTTGTTTAGTTGATGTAAAAGGTTTTAACAAATACAAGAAAGGCAAATGGGATTATCCTGATTTAGAATCAGCACGAAGACCTGTGCCACATAGCGAAGAGATTCCCGTACCAGTATATACAACACTGCCAGATGTTCTGACGGCAGAAGAAGAAGAAGAAATTAAGGACCAGTACAGTAGCAGTGGAAGTGAATATGAGCAGGAAATACAATCAACACCACAGCAGTTCTCTCAAAAAGAACTGAATGACCTGATACGGGATCTCGGTCTATCAAAGCAAGCATCTGAACTTCTGGCATCCAGATTAAAAGAAAAAAACTGTCTACAACCAGATATAAAAATAACCATTTATAGAAGACGAGAGGTGAAACTTGTTCCTTACTTTAGCCAAAATGATGATCTTATTTATTGCAACAACATTCCCGGACTTTTTCGTTAAATAGGAATACAATTTGTTCCAGGTGATTGGCGACTATTCAGACAGTTCCAGTAGAAACTTAAAGTGTGTTTTGCAACACAATGGCAACCGATATGCGTCAATTCCTATCGCCCACTCAACAAAACTTAAGGAAGAATATCAAAACATCAAGTTGGTATTACAGAAACTATCCTATGAAGAACATCAGTTTTCCATTTGTGTTGATCTAAAAATGGTCAACTTCTTGCTTGGGCAGCAAGGTGGGTACACAAAATACCCTTGTTTTATCTGCTTGTGGGATAGTAGGGCGAATCAAGATCATTGGAATATGGTTAATTGGCCAATAAGACAAAATATGACTGTAGGAACAGCAAATGTCATAAACGAACCATTGGTTGACCGTGAAAAAATCATTCTCCCACCGCTCCACATCAAGTTAGGACTAATGAAACAATTTGTTAAGGCTTTGAGTAAAAATGGCGAGTGCTTCATATACATTTGTAGATCGTTTCCTAGGCTAAGTATGGAAAAGCTAAAAGCGGGTATTTTTGATGGCCCTCAAATTCGCAAACTTATTAAGGACTCTAATTTTACAAATCACATGACGATACTTGAAGCTGCTGCTTTGTTATGGTAGTTAAAAATGTCTTGGGTAATCACAAAGCGGACAATTACGAGGAATTAGTGCAACAGACGTAATTAAACTTTAAAAACTTGGGTACCACCAGGATATAAAGGAGATGGAGGTAAGGTATCAGGGCAGATGGGATCATCATATGATGGCAGACTATTGTTGGAGTCTTCAACGTGATGTACCTGACGGTCCTCATAAAAGAAAATCCTACAAAAAGAGCTTCCTTCCTACGAATTAGATGTAATTTTTTATATTAAATTATTTCTTAGCTGTTATACCTAATCAATAAATGAATTTTATTATTTTTTCGTTTCTCTTTTTTTGAAACCACTTTAATATTTTTTACTAAAAGTTGCTTATTAGGGCCATTGGTCCATTAAATTGATATTTTTCTATATCTTATCATATTTTGATAATATATCTCTAGAATTAGAGCCAATTCACCTAAATGGACTTCAAATTCGTGATCAGCACCACGAAATTACCTAGAAATCGCCCAAATATTGTTGACAATAAAATTAGTGTTGATCAGTGTTATAGATGGTACTACGAAATTGTTTTGGAAGAAAATATAAATAATTCCAAGGAGAGTAGAAATTCCTATTAGATTTTTATTTTTTTTTTGTGTAAACTTGCTTTTTTAATTTCATGCAAAAATAAAAATGTTTTTTTACATTATACCTAAGGGTTTTTGAAATTACCTAAATTTTAAAACAACGTGGCGCCTTTATTCTACAAAATGAACGCCATAATGTGCTTTAGATGTTAGTCGATAAAAGTGCTATGTCCATTAAAATCTAAATAACCAAAAATTAGTCATTATAAAACACCACACAAATCAATACAAAAAAAACCAAAATTATAAAATATTGCTCGTTTTAAAATAAAAATTTAGTAGAAACTTCTGAATTAGAGCGCGTCCTCTTCATTTATTCAAAACTTTTAAAAAGTGGACATAGCACCTATATCAAGTCATGTCTTTATGTATAAACGATTATACTTCGAAATTTGCAAGAAAAATATTAAAATAACAAAACAGCGATATCTAGCCGTACGCATGATATCCAAAAATAAACGGTTTTAAAGATTAAAACTAACTTTTCCGTATACTTGTATACACTTCGGGGGATGTATCGTGCTAACAAACCGAATTTCTTCAAAAACAATCAAAAATTTAGTATATATGGATTTATAGGACCCGCTGTACTCGCTCTAGTCAACTGAAAATCAGTAGGGTACATCTGTGAGACACCTTGAACAATATTCAATCATAAAATTGATCAATCGTATACTCTCTGGAGGCTGTATCGTGCTAACAAACTGAAAATTCTCCAAAAATTACAAAAATTTGGTACTTCAAGTACCATAGCAGCCGTTGTACTAGCTTTAATGAGCTGAATATCAATAGGGTTCATCTTGGAGATGCTCTGAATAATATCCAATTATAAAATTGGTCACTTGTATATACTCCGGCGGCTGTATCGTGCTAACAAATTGAAGCTTCTCCAAAAATGACAAAAATATCGTACATAAAGTACTGTAGCACCTGTTGTAGTAGATCTGGTGAGCTGAAAATCAATAGAGATCATCAGCAAGATGTCCGGAATAATATTCAATCATAAAATTGGTGACTTGTTGAACTGCGGAGGCTGTATCGTGCTAACAAACTGAAATTTCTCAAAAAATTACAAAATGTCCTACTTCAAGTACCATAGCACCCGTTGTACTGGCTCTGGTGAGCTGAAAATCAATTCATCTGTGACATGTCCTTGATAATATTCAATCATAAAATTACTGACTTATTGCACTCCGTAGGCAGTATCGTGCTAACAAGACATGTAAGGAAAAGTGGCAGACGACAACGACGACGACGACGACGACGACATACACACAGGATTTTTTTTCTAAAAACCGTTTTTTCGTGTTGTCGTTGATGGAAAACGTAAAAATAACTCAAAAAAATTTTTCAAAATTCCAACTTTTTTTGGGGTAAACCAATACTTTTCTCGCATATAAATAGGTTGACGGAAAAGTAAAATGTTGTTTTCTCTGAAAAAAAAATTAACAAGCTTATCTCCAATTCCTTATTTCTTAAGGTTATCAATCGTTAATTAATTGATGTTCCGTGTTAAACGTTCCTACGACCTTCAGATATTTCTAAAATGGAAGGTAACTCATCATAAGGCAGAGCCGGATTTCAGTTTATTCTAATATGTATTACAATCAATATTCTCCATAGAGCTTGTCTCAAGAAAAATTTAATTATAGGGGGACATAAAACTAAAAAAAACATTTGAATTAAACTTTAAAATGAACGGTTTTAAAGATTAAAACTAACTTTTCCGCACTCTGGAGACTGTATCGTGCTAACTTACCGAAATCTCCAAAAATGTGGTGTATCTGGATTTATAGAACCCGTTGTACTAGCTCTAGTGGGATTAAAATCAATGGAGTTCATCTATGAGACGATCTAAACAATACCCAATCATAATATTGGTCACTTGTTTACACTCCAGAGGCTATATCGTACTAACAAAACGAAATTTCTCCAAAAATGTAGTATATCTGGATTTATTGGTCCCGTTTTACTGGCTCTGGTGAGCTGAAAATCAATATAGTTCATCCGTGAGAAAATTTATCCAATCATAAAATTGGCACTTGTGTTCACTCCGGAGGCTGTATCGGGCTAACAAAGCGAAATTTCTACAAAAATTTAGTACATCTGGATTTATAGGACCGGTTGTGCTGGCTCTGGTGGGCTGAAAATCTTAGTGTCCATCTGTAAGAAAGACGTCATTAACAATAACAAAATTGGTCATTTGCATACGCCAAAAATGTGGTACTTCAGGTACCATATCACCCGTTGTACTGGCTCTGAAGAGCTGAAAATCAATAGGGTTCATCTGTGAGATGCCCTGAGCAATGTCTAATCATAAAATTGGTGACTTTATGCACTCCAGAGGCTATATCATGCTAACAAGACATGCTACAAAAAGTGGCCGTTGACAACGACGACGATAAAAATACTTTTCTCACATTGTAGATAGGGTTGGCAGAAAAGTAAAAGGCTGAAGCGCATAATCGTGCAAAACTGGAAAAAGCAAATTTCATTCTATTCTTCACGACTTTGTTATTATTTTTATTATTATTATTTTCAAATACAACGCCCTGTATAACTAACTGTATTATTTTTCAAATCTGCCTTCCCATACAAGAATTTAACAATATAATATATAAAATTTACTTCAGATTAGAAATCTCTTAATCAAATCATATACTCTTCCTGCTATCTGAAATGAAGAAATTAATTATCATTGTTGCATGTTGTGATTTTAAGATCAATTCAAAATTTCAACTAAAACTTGCATTGTATTTATGTGTTTTCGATAGGTTTTCATGATAATTGCTTTTATGTATGTATAAAGACTCGTTCCAGTTATGTTGGTAACCAGAATTGGTGTCTCACATGTCGAAACAATATTGATGCTCCAAATAAGCAGCAAGTACCATCTCTACCTAAACCCCGTTGGTAGCACACCGACTTTTTCAATCAGAACGTTTCAACATCAGTTACTGGCAACAGATAGTCTGCTTGGACCCCACAGCCGTTAAATATAATTTTATCGTAGTGAAAAGTAAAAGGAGAGAAAAAGCTGTGGAAGCGGGATGAGATAATGAGTGGTAGAATATCTCTCAAACATCTACGAAGTTATTTCGCTAAAATCACCTCATATCGATTTGCCTTCCCGGGTTGGAACATTCCAAAAAGTTCCTGAGGAACTTTGACATTGCTAGATCCAAAAAATATTTGGACCTCAGTAAAGATAAGCCACATCTCCTCACGGGCTTTCTTACAGGACTCTGCCGCCTTAGGAAGCACTTAATCAGAATAGGTCTAGCAGAGATTGACGAATGTAGATTCTGTGGGGAGGAGGATGAAACTCCGGATCACCTAGTTCTGGAATGCCTCGCCATTGCAAGCCAACGCAAGAAATGCTTCGGACAAGAAACTTGTAAGAGTGAGGACCTAACCTCGTTGAAGCCGTTCCAAAAACTAGAGTTCATTAGAACCTTGGAACTGGAAGGCGAGCTGTAGTAGTAGCGAGAACAGCTCTGATAGGGGGGCACAATAAACCTTTGGTTTCAGTGCGCTGTAACCCCAATAAAATCTAATCTAATCTAATCCACTTGAACTACCAAGTTTTTGTCATTTTTGGATTTTGGAGTATTTTCAGTATTTTAGCAGAATACAGCCTCCGGAGTGTCTAAAAGTGACCAACTTTATGTTTGAATATTGTTCCGGGCGTCTTATAGATGAACCTTATTGATTTTCAGCTTACTGGAGCCAGCACAACGGGTGATATGGCACTAGAAGTGCCATATTTATGGAGAAATTTTGGATTGTTAGCACGATACAGCCTCCGTAGTGTATACAAGTGACCAATATTATAATTGAATAATTTTCACTGTGTGTCACAGATGAACATCATTGATTTTCAGCTCACTAGAGCGTGTACAACGGGTCCTATAAATCTATAATATACTCTAATCTAAATATACTACATTTTTGGTTATTTTTGGAGAAATTTCGGTTTGATAGCACGTTATAACCTCCGAAGTGTATACAAGTGACAATTTTATGAGAGGATATTGTTCAGGGCGTCCCACAGATACGAAAAAGTTAGTTTTAATCTTTAAAATCACTTATTTTGAAAACTGAAAGAATTCATGACACTCATCTCATTTCCACAAAATCGTACGATCGATTATATTAACCTAACAAATCAAACATTTTCAAATCGTGCAAAAGCCGTTGTCTTAATAATCGATACATTCCACAATGAAGATTTACTTGATATTTTCATATAAATACATATAAAAAAATCCCAATGGCACAGGACCAATTGGACAGGCTTATTTCAGTAACATTTTTGCATAAAACCCAAAATAAAAAATTAGATACAAAAGTAATAGAATGTTTTGAGATATGTACAAAAAACCAAAGTAAAATTTTGGCATCAGATCATAAACAAAAAAATTAAAAAAAATTTCTGGTAAATTTGTGAATTTTATCAAATAAATGTTCTAATGTACGATTTAGATAAATTAAAAGTTGTAGAACGTGTTGAGGTCTATGAAAAAGCTCAGTAACTTTTTTGCGTCAAATGAAAAACAAAGGAAATACGTTTTTTTTTTCAACTTTGACAGGCTGCCATTTTGTTTTTACTGGGCCGATTTGGCTTCATTAACGAACTCGTCCAAGATTTTGGGCTAACCGTTTTTTGTAATATATATATATATATATATATATATATATATATATATATATATATACAATGTCCGCTATAAAGTTGGAACCATATAGAATTTTTTTCCTATTATTGTAGTTAAATAACAACTTTGGATAGCAATCACTTCTGCTTCTGAAATAACTTAAAATGCGCCAAGTGAAAGTTGACAGGTAACATTTGTCAATTGTCTAGTTCGTAATTTTGGAAAAAATGTCCTAAAAACGGGTCAATTTGTTAAAATTTCGAAAAATGTTACTTGGAAATTATGATTCTAATCACATTTTATGCTTATCTGGCTACTTTAAAATCATTTAAAACTGTTTAAAGTAGTATGAAGGCTACTATTCCATTGCATATTGTGATCATAATATTCGTTCGTAAGTTGGTTTTGAAGATTATTGATATTTTCAACTAAAAAAGAGGTAGTCTCTGGATTATTTTCCAAATTTCAAAAAAATCAGAAATTGTTTTTCAACTTTTTCTTTATTAAACTTTAGTTGGATAGTACAAAAATGCTTTTAATTATAATCTGAATATCTTAACGCATAACGACTACTTCAAAATTACATTCAAATTACAGCCAAATAATTCTGTGACACTGACTTTGAGTTTTATTCACAGTATCACTGTCAGTCACATTTGTGTTATGGATGATATTCTCCTTTTATATATATATATATATATATATATATATATATATATATATATATATATATATATTGGCATCTAGGAACACCAAAACGAAAAACTGCATTGAAATTTTTTCGAAGTCGCGTCATGCTACTCTCTACAATAGCCCTATTTCATTCTGAAATAAGCCTAAAAGGAACTTTTTTAAAAAGGGTATTCAATGATTGATGTATTGTTTACATTTTTAATTATTGTTGTAGATTGCTGTAAGATTTAATGGTGACTTGTAAATGTAACTATAAATCTATATTTCAATTTGAAAAGCAGAGTTTAAGACAAATACATAGAAAATATTCGTAGTAAAATAAAGAAGTTTGATGATAACAATCATAAACTGTTCCTGGGACATCTATAAAAAAATCTCTTACGAAAAAGGTGAAGGTGGTAAATAGAATTTTAGCTACACAGAATAATAAGAAAAATAATATTTTATTTGTTTCAATATTCCTCAAAGCTTCAATTATTGTCAAACCAAGTTATTAGGCTGCAAATTATTAAAATAAATTCCGTTAGTTTCCAAGTTCTTCCAAAGTGTGATGATAGTAGCACCTATTATTAACTGAAATTTCTTTGAATGAAGCGAACAGTAGTCGGGGCCTGTTTCACCACCTTCTGACAAGTATCGGATAGCTTAAACGTAAGTTTTGTCCCTTTCTTACTTTGTCAAGTGAAGAAAAAATTTCTGAATAGACTATCCGACACTTATCAGAAGATCAGAACGTGGTGAAACGGGCCCTTAATCTAATGTGCTGAAATTTTTGAAAAATTTAAATTTTATTTTTAAAATTCTGGGAAAAATTGTATTTTCTTTGTGTCTGTTGCTCTGCACAAACTGAATAAAGGGAAATATTGATTTGATGGACCATAGGAAGAATTTCTCTCAAATAGCGCTTGATTTTATTAGTGTTTATAATTCTCTTTCATATCCACACTATGACACAATAATTGAAAATTGAACAGATTAACGATTAGACATTTTCACAGTGATTTTTTATTTGAATATCGAGTACGGACCTTTTTAAAATATGTATACAATGCTGTCGAAATGCGGATATGCCTACAATAAAACTGACTCGATCTTCACATTCGATTTCGGTGTATCCACTAAGAGTTTTAATTCAAGGTTAACCTCAAGATAAAATTTCATGAATCACTAATTGTTTTTATTTATAATCTACTACAGTCATGTGAAATCAAAATAATATTAATTATTTCATAGAAACACGAACTTCCATAGAAAAATAAAATATAACGAGTATATAAAAGTTTCACTAGATCTATGAGCTACTAAAATAAAATAAATCATGTAATATTATGTATAATATGAGTATACAGGAATAGGATGAAAATATAAGGAACTACTATTTTGCTGATCGACTGATATAGTCGTACTCGAAAAATGATAAGCTATAAATGATGTATATTCATGAGCGGGGTAAATAAAATGTATAATTGCTTCTTTTATGTAAATATTATACAAATTTTGATATTATTTACAAATAACAACGAAAATGAATTGATATAGAAAACCTTTAATAAATATATTTTGATAAAGTATTTAGATTACATTTTTTTACATAATAATAATTATAACAATGCAAACCTGCAGTTAGTTGCGATGCCGGTGGTAGCTTATCTATTGGTAGAGCCACCCATGCCGGTAAGGTCCCGAAGTGATGAAGGCGAAGCTAAAAAGATACCCACGCAGCGTTTGGCCCAGAGTGGACGGCTGCAAACAGCGTCTGTTCTCCATGTTAGGAGCGGCTGATACAAAAAACATTCGCCAACCCGTCTGGACAGCGTGGCGAATAATGACCAATAGACCTCCAAGCAAATGTCGAGTAACAAAACAAATCTGGATATACCCCAGGTGGGTAGGTCAAAATGTCCAAAATCCCACTCCTTGTGAAAGGGCAGCCTCAAGGATTCTGGGGAGACAAAGACTCGAAGGGAAGAACAATACTAAATATAGCGACACTCAATGTAAGAACTTTAAGAACAGAAGATAGAATTCTACAACTCGAAGAACTGCGAGATACGAAATGGGATGTCATAGCACTATGCAAAATTAGAATAACTGGCGAGGATCTTGTTCACCTGAAATCTGACAATATACTTTATTGCGTAAGCAAAGATAATACCTCCGAGGGAGTGGCTTTTCTGGTGCATAAGAGATGAGCAGAACATATTACAGCTACAATATCAATATCAACAAGAGTCGCACATGCATATAGCATACTGCATAGCTCCAAGCGTTATCAACTCAAAATAATTCAGATATATGCTCCAATAAGTCAACATATGGATGAAGAAGTAGAGGAAATCTACGACGATATTACTACAGCATTGGATAAAAACAAAGCAAATTTACACATTAGTATCGGCGATTTCAACGCGAAGATTGGATACCGTCGAGAAGGGGAGTCCTGTATGAGCCCATATGGTACAGGAATCAGAAACAACAGAGGCCAAATGCTCCTGGAAGAACAACACAAAATAATGAATACTTTCTACCAGAAAAAACTACAGCGCAAATGGATATGGGAAAGTCAGGTTGGTCATACTAAAAACGAGATCGACTTGATTATAACAAAAAAAAGACACATAGTCAAAAACGTTACTGCGCTGAACAATACTCTTATAAGTTATCACAGGATGGTCAGGGAAGAGATCACAATCGATACAAAACAGGAAAGACGGAAGTTGCTGACCTCAAAAAGAACAGAAAAGGATATACAGTTCATTCGACACAACGGAGACAAATTTGAAAATATTCTAGAAACTACGCTGACCAGAGAAATAGAAAGCTTCCCCAATATAAATGATCTCAATACGTACTTGACAGACAGCCTAAAAGAAAGTATAATTAAAATCATTTCAGGAAACAGAACAGCAGTGAAGAACAGCAAAATCTCAGACGATACTAAAGAAATGATTAGGGACTGAAACAAAAATAAATGATTCATGACGTCTGAGCAGTTAAAAGAAGAAAATAGACAGATCAGACGACAAGTAAGAAAGGATGTGGCCAAGTACAATGAAAGGCCAATACGAGATGTGATAGAGGAGAATAAACGTCCTAGAGTATTAAGGAAAAAACTATCGCAGGGAAAATCAGAAATAGTAACATTACGGGACGAAAATGGAGACAAAATTAAGACCCGAACTGAGATCCTGGAATTCATAAGGAAATTCTATGAACACTTATACTCCAAAAAAATTCCAGAAAGGCCACGTGAAGTAACGGACAAAAGAGCTAAATTGACCAGACGTAACACTGAGGACCGATCGCCTATAAGTCAATATGAGATCAAATGCGCCATGAAGAAAATGAAAAACACCTGGTGCGGATGGTATAGTAATTGCATGTATAAAAATGGGAGGCCAAAAACTTCTAGAGTACCTGGAGGGACTCTTCAATCTATGTCTTAACAACGGTGAAATACCAGACTGATAACAAAAATACTGAACAACAGAATCGCTAACAAACTAGATGATTTTCAAACTGTGGAACATGCTGGATTTCGCAGGAGATACAGCATGATAGACTACTTGCCGTATAGACAACAGATATTTACAGCATATCAAAGCCCTCTATGATAACGCCACCATGACAATTCAGGTTTACGACGGTACCGATCCCATACCCGTAAACCGGGGTGTGAGACAAGGCGATACGATCTCCCCGAAACTATTTTCTACGGCTCTAGAGGATATATTTGATACGCTCGATTTAGAGAAGGCGGGAATTAACATCAACGGTGAACATTTGAGTAACCTACGCTTTACATATGACATCGTACTCCTCGCAGATAAAAAGGAAGCCCTAAACAATGCCGCAAAAAAATACGGTCTACAGATCAATGCGAGTAAAACACAAATAATGTCAAATTCAGCCGACGTTACGATGGTCTAATTGGGTGACGACAGTGTGGTGCAGGTCGTCAATGAATATATACAGGGTGCGCCATTAGTGTCACAAAGTTCGATATATCCGTTATTATAGAAGATATATAGTTCTATTCAAAAGTCCCCTCCCCCCTCGTATCTTTTGAACGGCTACACTTACATTAATAAAATTTTGGGGTGAAAATAAAGTGTTGTAAATTTCTCTAGGAATGGTAACACGTGACGTAATAGTAATAGATGACGTCACAGTGCCACTCTGGCCAATAATTTTAAATAGGACCTTATGGCAAGTGATATCTCGTTTGAAAGGCATTGATATTGGCTACATAGCCATAATAATTTTGTTTGGGTTTAAATTAATTTTGACGGATAAATTAAATAAATACCAAAATTATTGAAATTATTTTTTTAAATTTAATCAAATATCAACAATGGATTCTTATAGCAAGTGTTCGAAATGTGCTCCGTCTACTTCCTGACAGTAATACATCCTATTAGTAAACTCTTGTCGTACTCGTTCGAATGTGTCAGCTGAAATAGCATTGCATTCTTCAGTAATTCTTTCTTTCAAAGCGCCAATGCTATTTGGTGCCGTAGTATAAACCTTGGATTTCAAGTACCCCCATAGAAAAAAATCTAATGGTGTCAGATCTGGTGACCGAGGTGGCCATTCTATAGGACCTCGCCGGCCGATCCATCTACCTCGATATTCTTCATCCAGGTAACGTCTTACTGCCCCATAATAATGTGCAGGAACACCATCTTGTTGAAATGTTATTTCCAGATGGCCGAATTCATCTTCATTATCTTCCAGAATTTCAAGAATTAACGGCTCCAGATACACTTCACCGCTTAAATTTGAATTTAGGGAAACAGGACCAACTATGTGGTTTCCCAAAATACCTGCCCAAACATTGACTTTTTCTGGAAATTGGGTATGTTGTTCACGAAAGGTGTGAGGATTTGTGTCACTCCAATACCTTACATTTTGTGTATTCACATTTCCATTGAGGCGAAAAGTACTTTTGTCACTAAAACAAATTGTTTTTGTGTAATGTGGGTTTTGACTAATTTTATTTGTCATACATTCACAGAATTAGAGTCTTTTGTCGGGGTCGTCATCCGAAAGGTGGTGCACTATTTTTAACTTGTATGGATGGAATTTATTTTTAGCCAACACCCTCTGTACTGCACTTTTACTTACTTCACAGATAGAGGCAACTTTAGTTGAAGAGGAAGTAGGGTTTACTACCATTTCAGCAACTATATCAATTTTTTTATCATCACTATATGTTGGTCGACCAGATCGTTAAGCATCTTGAACACTACCTGTTGCTTCAAACTTGTGAAGAAGCTCCCTAAAATAAGTTCTCGAGATATGGCGATCGGGGTATCTCTCATTAAATAAACGTTCCGCTTCATGGAGATTCTTTCTAGATTCACCAATTATTAAGATAGCTGCTACTTTGTCGGCTTGAGTACGTACCATTTTGCCTATGTAAACTCTTAAACGTCTCGTTAAACAATAATAAAATTAAATATTTAAGCTATTTAGAAAAACTTTGCAAAGCAACAAATACCATTAAATTAAAAACGACAATTTCTTTGACAACTAACCAGAGGCGGACTGAAAAATCTTCAATATTTAAATGTGAAATAATCATTTTGGTATTTATTTAATTTATCCGTCAAAATTAATTTAAACCCAAACAAAATTAATATGGCTATGTAGCCAATGTCAATTGAATAGCAATGTTATAATTGTAGCCATCTGTACACTTCACATTTTAAAATTATTTTCATTTGTACTGGGTGTTCCCTATCACCAAGGTGAAAAAAACATACCTTTTTTTGAATGAGACACCCAATATATTATTTCAGATTCAGATTGGGCCCACCTCCCCCATACTTACAATGTACAGTATTTAGGGTATTTCAGAAGTATGCCCAATTGTACATGAAAATCGTTGTGAGTTCAACGCCTTGTATAGTCCAAACGAAACAATTTGACATCAATATTTTGCAGACGAAACATTTTGATATTGGTCTAGATTCATGATATTGTGCCGTTTTTTGGATATCACAACATCTGAATACAGGGCGAGCCAAGAGTCCAACACATAATTTTCTGTATTTTTTCAAATGAATCACCCTGTATTTTATTTCAAAAAGTGAAAAGACACCTTATATGCTTTTATTTTTATCAGGCACTCCCTATACCTACAATCATTAATTTCTGAGATATTGTCAATTTAATAACAAAAAGTTCAAAAAATAATGTATTGGACGAAGTGAGGTATAGAAAAATGGCAGTGAGACAAATTCTTTTACAAAAATAACAAAACATTAGTCAAAGGTGAGCTGTAAATTGATAATTAATTTCATACCAAATGTTCGAAATGGCCTTCCAAATCGTCAATGCAACTTTGCAGTCGATCTTCAAGAGATTGACTTACATTTCTCAACGTTTCTACATTAATACTCTGAAATGCTTCTCGTATTCTTTTCTTCATATCGTTCTGTGTGGTTGGCGGTGTTTGATAAACACGGTTTTTTACATAACCCCACATGAAAAAGTCATTTTTAGTCAAGTCTGGTGATCGAGGTGGCCATGCAATTGGTCCTCCTCTTCCTACCCATCTGCCAGGAAAATGGGTATTCAGATGATTGTGAATTAAAGCAGTGTGATGTACCGGAGCTCCATCGTGTAAAATCCACATTATTTGCTGAATGTTCAGCGGAACAGTATTGGTAAATGATTTTCTAGAAAGTCTAAATAAATTAGAGCATTCACTCTTCCATCGAAAAAATGTGGACCATTTACGTGGTCTCCAATTATACCACGGACTAAAGGTGACACCTATGACATACGCGGACGATTAATCTATTGGATTGAAGGAAATGACGACAGGGACATTAAGTATGGGGCGGAAAATGCCACCAGGCTCGCTATTCAATGAACCGGAGTAAATGGATTGAAGGTTGTTCCACACAAAACGGAGGTGGCAGTGATAAAGGGTCCGAGCAAGGCTATGGGTAAGCTCTCCATAATCGTGGACGGGCAGAAGATTGAGGCTAAAGACAGTATAAAGTACCTCGGGGTAATTATTGCTAAGAACCTAAACTTTGCTCTGCATATTAACCAGACCATCGAGAAGGCGGCCGCGCAATTACAAAGGCTTAAGCCAAATGTTGGAGGTCCGGTTCACCACAAGCGACCAGTTTTATGCCAGGTAGTTCATAGTGTTTTACTATCTGCAGCCCCGGTTTGGAGGTGCAAAAATATAGGGATAAATTAATAGCCGAGCAGAGAAAAAGCCTATTACGTATCATATCTGCGTACAGGACGGTATCGTCGGAGACAGCCCAGGTGATTGCGGGCTTCCCCCCAACCGACCTTATGATTGCGGAAAGGTGTTTCTTATACACAAACGGAGGTTGGCGGGTAATGGGAGAATGGCGAGGGAACGCACCTACCGTAAATGGCAGGACAGGTGGGACAACCTGACCTCTAAGGCACAATGGACTAAGACGCTAATAAGGGATATAAAAAGCTGGGTAACGTGCAAACACAAAACCACGTCTTACCATGTCACACAATTTCTTGCAGGACATGGCTCGTTCGGAACTTTCACCCATAATATCCAAAAGACGGACAGTGATCTATGCGCAATTTGCGATAAGAGGTACGACCCGAGACATGTCCTGTATGAGTGTGTGAGATGGGAGGCGGAGCGCAGGGATATCACCAGCGAAATTGGCAAAATACCTGAGATTGAGGGTATTATCCAGGAGATGGTGGAATGTCCTGAGAAATGGATGAAAATTACAAGCTATATTGTGAAAATTATGAAAAGAAAGGAGTCTGAGGATAGAGAAATTCAGGGATAGGGGGATAATCTTGGTAATTAACTTAAGTGGGTTGGTACGCTGAAGTAATGACAGCTTGCTATTCTCCAGCGTATGTATCATCCCAAGATACAATGAGGAGGGTGGTTTAGTGAGGTAAAGTCCCACACAAATCCACAGCATTTCACTGCCCGCTGTCGGAAATGGCATTATCTTCCACCCAAGCTCCGGGCAAAAAAAATTATACCACCACAAACATTCGAGTTGATATAAGATAGGGATTATTTGAGGAATAGTAACGGAAATTACGTCTATTTATGGTACCATTCTCATGAAACGTTGCTTCGTCTCCAAAAAGGACAAAATCAAATAAATCGATCTGATTATGTATTTGTTGTTGAGCCCACTCGCAAAAAGCAACTCTTCGCGGAAAGTCATCGTCGAGTAACTCTTGACATAACTGAATCCGGTATGGATGCATCTTGTTTTTATGCAGTATTCTTCGGACGGACGTTACACTGCTATCCAGTTGGCGCGAAATTTCACGGATACTAACATAAGGATTGTCCGCAACTAACAGCATACAATTAAATTCATTTTCCCCAGTAACTGCAGTTTTTGTCCTTTCGTATTAAGTACTAAACCTGTATGATTGAAACGATCCATCAACCTTTCCAACGTTCTTTTTGTGGGTTGTCTTCGTTCAGGATATCGCTCTTGGTATATTTTTATTGATAATAAACAATTCCTACTACATTCTCCCAATGCCCAAAGCATGTCTGTTAATTCTTCAACAGGAAAGTTCATCTCAAATAGTAATAAATGAGTCTTCACAAATGTATAAACAAGCTCAAAAGTTTGTTGAATGACATGCTACTAATCAATACTTGTCATTATTCCATAGCTAACTTGTTACAATTAAATGAATTTTAAAAACCTTTTTTATTTCAGAATGAATCATCATAAATCGTAATGAGCTATTGGTCTTACCATAAATATTCCATGAAAATTAACTTGATCAAACAAATGAGAAATAGAATAACCAAAATATCAGATCCTATTTTCCATGAAAAGAACTTGAAAATTGTATATCATCTATTTTTGGAAAATGGTTATCCAAATAAACTAGTTAAAAACATACTATTTAATTATTCTCCAACTATAGACATTGCAGACATTAATATTAGAAACGACCAACCAGATAATATAAATTATTATGTACCTTTACCATACATTAAAGAAATAACACCACAGTTGAGTAGGATTTTTAAACCAATGAACAACATTAAAATTGCCAATAAAACATGCTTAACCATAAAGTCTATTTTCACTAATTTGAAAGACAAAACTTCAATTCTTAATCTTTCAAATGTAATATATTCTATTCCATGCAAAAATTGTGATAAAAAATATATTGGTCAGAAATTGAAGAACCGTATAAGTCTCCATAAGAGCGATTGTAAGTTACATCCTGAAAGATGTGCCTTATCTGTACATAAGGCTTTTCGGAAACTATGATCGGGTTAACTAACACGTTCATGATCTGAACGTTCGGAAAGTAATTCGGATCACGTTCACTCACGTTCGGAAACTGAACGAACTGAGCGGATCAAAATCATATGTTTGGATCCTTTCTACCCTACTACACCGGTGGGTAAATGCGATCAGCTGACAGGTTGTTTCGTTTGTTTTTGTTTTCTTAAAGCTAAAATGTTATTATTTCTTTAAGCCTAGTAGTGGGCAGGCTGCTGACGCTTGCGGTTTTGTACTTTTTGACTTTTCAATATAAAAAATAGCTTATTGGTATTAACATTTTCTTTTTGAATTATTTAAATAAAAAGCTATTGAGTGTTTTAAGCCACGTAGCTAGCAAATTGCTCAGACTTGCGGTTTTTATAATTTTTGGCTTTTCGATATAAAAAATTGCTTGTTGTTATTAAAATTTAGTGTCAACGATGAGTGAAAACAAATTAAAGCTTTACAAGATGAGTATGGAGAGAAGTACATGAAAAATTAACCCAAGAAACTAAAGTAATAAAAATAAAAAGTTTTTGTTAAGTAATAAATTTGACATTTCCACACAAAACAGAACGCATCGTTCGGAAACTGATAAAAATCTCGTTCTGGGTTAGAATCCGCAACCAGCTGATAAGTGATCTATCTGATCTAAGATTACCGTTTCCGAAAAGCCCTCATGTAAATGATAATGATCACTTTATGGATTTTGAATCTGTTAATATTTAGGACATACAACCAAATACCAAAAAAAGACTTTTCTTAGAAATGGCTCATATATTTCAAGAGCCTAATACTATTAACAAAAAAAGTGACCATAATAATCTGAGTGATATTTATTATTATCTACTATCAATTGATAATAAAAATAAGTAAATTTCAAATTCTTATACATAATTAGAACTATCTAAATGAAAATATGATGATTTTTAGAAATAATTTTATTTTAGGTAAACGATTTTAATATTTTCAATAATTTTGAATAAAATGAATTTATGAAGAAATTATTAAGATGACATGACATCTATAATAATTTGAGGTTGAGTTTTATATAATAAAAGAAGAATATTCGAATATCTATTAACCTATATTATAAATATAACCTATTTTATTCTTTTGTTTTCAAAAAATTTTAAGAAAATGTTTACATTCATGAATCTGTCAAAATGACTTCTGATAAAATTTTTTTTAAAAGTTCAAATATAATTATATTTACCAATTTATAACAACCTCAATTCACTTATCCTTGATAATGGAAATAAACGTACGAGGGGGGAGGTGACTTTTGAATAGCACTGTATATGCGACTTACTTTAGATATTCTAATAGCCACCCTGTGTTTGATAGGCATTGGATAATAGTATTCATGAAACATGTGTTATCAATATTTTTGAGGCCTTTGAGACCCAAAAATTTTTGGGAAATACCCTTTATGGATCTGATTATGGAGATATTGTTAAGAGCTCTTTCGCAACTACTATCATTGTCCGAATAATCTCTCTCTTATTGTCTTTCTTATTTTGGGAGATACTTAGATAATTTTAATAAATCTAAAACTATCGAGTTAAAAGAAAGGTTAACTAAAGCTGAAAAATTAATAGGTGATTTTGATGATATACATTTTCAAAGTTTAGAGATAATAGCATATGAAGGTGTGCAAGGTATTTTAGATGAATGAAGAACATTTGAAGACTCATTTTTCAATTTTATAGCTGAAGCTAAAGAAATTTTGTCTGAAAGTAAAGTAGAATCGAATGATAAAGATGATAATGCCAGTGTACAAAGCGATTAAGGTTCTAAGGTGTTAAGCTACCTTCAATGGAGAGGTGGAAAATTGGCTTGAATTTAAAGAAACTTTTGTTTCTCTTATTAACAGTAACGATCAAATGAGCTATGTAGAAAAATTTCATCTTTAGAAGAAAGCTTTACAGGATGAAGCACAAAAAGGTAATTCAAAAACTTAAGACAACTGGTGAAAATTGTATAATAGTTTGACAATTATTGTGTGATA
The DNA here is from genome assembly GCA_963921935.1 of Galeruca laticollis. Lineage (NCBI taxonomy): Eukaryota > Metazoa > Arthropoda > Insecta > Coleoptera > Chrysomelidae > Galeruca > Galeruca laticollis. Next base: position 86,584,736 of record OY998183.1, read on the forward strand.
GATATGACGATCCTCCTATTCTGGTTGATCATCATTTAAATGCTTTAATACCATTTCCACCGTTGTTGCGCGAAACAGGGAAAGCGTTAAGAAATATGTATGATGTCACTTTAAAAACACTGGTAGCATTAGAAAAGCTTAATGTTTCTACTGAAAACTGGGATCCCCCTATTCTGGTTGATCATCATTTAAATGCTTTATTACCATTTCCACCGTTGTCGCGCGAAACAGGGGAAGCGTTAAGAAATATGTATGATGTCACTTTAAAAACACTGGTAGCATTAGAAAAGCTTAATGTTTCTACTGAAAACTGGGATCCTCAAATAATATATTTGATGAGTAAAAAATTAGATCAAGCCACTTTTATCAAATGGGAAGGAGGCTAAACCTCATGGATTATTGGTATCCTTGGATGACTTTAATTCGTTGTTAACTAACAGGGCATTTTCTTTGAAAACTATAGAACGCAACAGAAAGTTAAATGAAAAAGTTAATAAATTTGGAAACAAAAACGAAACTCAAACTCATAGATCATTTATTTCAATTGAAAGCGTTAATAGTTGTCTTTATTGTAAAGGTAAACATGTATTACAAAAATGCACTAAATTTTCAAAACTGAATACTTACTCTAGGTATGATGTTGTGAAACAATTAGTTTTATGTTTAAACTGTTTTGGTAGAAGTCATACAAGTAGGCAATGCAGTCACAGCAGCTGTTTGAAATGTGGATCTAGACATCACACCCTTCTTCATCATGAACAAAATGTAACTGAGAAGAAAGATTTGAGTGCAAATGGAACCGCATTAAGAAATAATAGAATAATTGATGCAAGGTGCGTTCAAAATAATTCTGATGATAATGCGCAATTTTCTCAGGCTTCCAGTTCACAGGTTCAGGTAACTTCTTTATTTTTAGATAATGGTGATGAAGTGACAGGAGATATACTGTTGTCTACTGCATTACTTCAGGTTGTAGCTAAAGATGATTCGTTACATGTTTGTCGAGTTTTATTGGATAATGGGAGTCAACCCAACCTTATTACCACTGAATTAGTAGAATTTTTAGACTTAGAGCTGAAAAGAGTCAATGCAGAAATAGTTGGGATAAATCAACAACCTGCAAACATCATGAATAGATGTTTTGTGGAAATTAAGTAACCACTTTAAGAACCTAATATTGCGTTTATAATAACCATTCATCAGTTATTTTCTATTGCTTTCATTTACCACTATTTAATAACTTGATCCGCAATTCCATAGTGCAAATAAATTCAAATATATTCAAAGTTTGTCTGTTAAAATTACTCGAGTTCATTAACAGAGGAAATAAACACATGCAGTAGATATATTTGATCAAACCCATTAGGAGAGTTTCAAATTAGTTTAGGAAATGAGAAATATTACAAAGTAAGATTAGTGACACAAAAAGGAAAAATTGAAAATTAAATACAGCACAACTTTGCAAACCCGAACAAAATTCAGGAAGACATTAAATTTACGAGAAACTCGGAGGGAAATTTCGATTGCAGATCTTCTGACGCTAGTTTGCAATATATATTACGAAATGATTTGTTATAAGTCCGTTTATATGGGAATCGGAACAAAGAATGCAACAAAAAAAGATTAATTAAAATTAGAGTATCATACGTAAAGAACATGATTCGTTCAGATTTAATGACGAATGAATAAAAATGATGGAATCTAACAATGAAAACAAAAACAGTATTCACATAATGTTATAGGAGCCATCACATGTTCGAAAGTACTCGTTAATATTTGTATTTAGCTGGATGCAATAGTAAGGATATTATGAAATTAGACTAGGACTTGAACTTTCAGACTTTTTACTTTTCCACCCAACCGTATCTAATATGCGAGAAAAGTATTGGTTTACCTCAAAAAAAGTTTTGGATTTTTATTTGAGTAATTTTCTCGTTTTTTTAGCAAGAAAACGCGAAAAAAGGGTTTTTAAAAAATAAATGTTACCAAGTGTTCTTGTTTCAAAATTTTAGATTTCTTAACTTTGTGCCCTTTACTTTTATTTTTAATAAGAGCAACTAATTTATAAAATTTTGAAGTAACAATATTATCTTTAATTTTTAAAGTAGTTTTGAACATTGAAAATATCGACCATGTCGTGATAGTTTGTAGTGTTTCAATTCGCTTGAAAAATATGCCACTAGGACATTTTCGGAATATTTTGTTATTTTATTTTTCCTATACCATTCTTTAAACAAATTGTATTTTGTTTCGTAAATATTCACAGATTTTTGGGGCAATAAATCATTAGACGCATTCTTTGCTACGACTAATACGTTTGGTGGTGTATTTGCGAAGTAATTTTCTGAGACATCGTCAGAGGAATTCATCTGTATAATTTTATGTACCTACCTAACCCTTTTTCTAAAAAAAGAATCTAAAATAACATCATAGTTTCCTAAAAATGTTCAATACTTAAATATAAATACTTTTGCTTACCCTAGATATAGTCGGAAGATCTCATTTTAAATGCCAAATTCAATTCACGAAGAAATGTCAGTCACTCCAACTTATAGGTACCTACCTACCAATGCACCCTATTCTATTTTTTTCCAGTACCCAATAATTATTTACTAATAATTATTAGGTATGTACTTTACTGAATTCGATGTTTCAATATCTGATTTAAAAAAAACTCAGATTTAATATCCGTGTATTATACCTACCTATACTTTTATAAGACTAGGTATAATTACATACAAATTGGAACTTTTTCTTTACGCACTCGAAAGTGTATCTAAAGTAGGTACCTACATACTTTACGCAAGGTAGTAGAAAAATAAACTTGAGCCATCAGTTAGCGATATCCATGAACGTGGAATAATAGAGCAAATCTGTTTGAGCACACAACCAACATCATCTTCATATTCAAAAAACATCCTAAGATCCAAAACTAAACATTGTTCGAAAGCCAATGAAACCAAGTCCATCCATTGGATATTTACAACAGACAGAGAAACATATCCACCAGTATGCCAACTTCCCAAGCAGAGGATGCTAAATACCTTGGAATGCGTTACTATTATGCCTCACGTGAGAAAAACAAATATTTACCAAAAATAAACGATTTTTTCTACAACCACTTTGCAAAACATGCATTCCTGCACTCATTTTTATACTACAACAAGCCTTTTCGTAATTTCTTTAATATCCGTCTGAAAAGTAATAATTTAAAGTGGTGAAAATATATCCTATGGCACTTTTCCCTACAAAAATGTCAAAATCCTTTTGACAATCAACATTATACTGAATTTCGTTGACAGATACTAATATTACAATCACAAGATAGATCATTTCTTGATCTAGCCAAAAACAAATATTAAACATCAGGTAGGCATCACTTGAAATGTTAACTTTTGTGGTTTCTGATGATGATATTTAGTAATATCGAAACAATTGTCAATTTTTTCATTTAATTTCATTTAAAAAGTAGCTAATATTACAATTAATGAAAACTTATTCTCAAAAAAAGATACACCAGGCATAACAATTCAAAAATGTTTAAATTTGACTATTAACTAAACCTACGTTCAACTGATTTTTCTATATTCAATATTAACTTTTCTACACAAATTTTTGTACACAAAGCAGGCCTTTTGTTAGATATCCTTTAAAAAAGTAATGACTTACAGTGGAAAAGTACACGTTATGGCACTTTTTCGCACAGAAATGTCACTGTTCCGTCAAATAATTCTTCACAATCTAACATTATCCTCATAGTGAATTTCGTTGACAAACACTAATTACAATTAATGAAAACTTATTATCAAAAAATAATACACCAGGCATAACAATTCAAAATTGATCACGTTTACCTGATTTTTCTATATTTAATATTCATTTTTTAAATTCTTTCTGTTCACAAATTAAATAAAATATAATTTACCTTTTTCTCTCAATAATAAACGTGGTTGTAGAGAATATATTGTGTCCAGCTCGTACGCAAAGCACTTTTCCCACTTCTCCGCTCGTGGGAAAAGTGACGCTATGCGCACTTGTACAAACTACTATTTCTAAATTCTTTCTGAACAAAGTTTAAATAAAATACCTATATATGCTACTTTTTTCTCTCATTAATAAACGTGGTTGTAGAAAAAATATTGTGTATAACTCGTACGCAAAGGACTTTTCCCACTTGCTGGATTTACGCTCGTGGGAAAAGTGAGGAATTGCGCACTTGTTGTATAAACTACTATGTTTTATTGGTCGTAGGTAAATACAAGTTGTTATACAGAGCAAGTAATCGTATCCAACTGTGAGGCCTGTAATTCCAGAGAAACAATTCTAGGTGCCCGAATATAATGTTCAGATCCAGTTGTAGAGTCGATGTGCCTTACTATACCTCTTGCAAGATCGTTTGAGACGACATCACTCTGGAATCCCTCAACGTGAAGTATAGTGATACAGTGTCATCAATAAAGTGCACTGTCTGGAACGGGTGCTGCCGATTGATAGAATTACAATATTCTTCTATTTTTGTATGCTTCTTTTCAGAACCATAATATGTATAATTCCATCATTCATCATCATCATCATAACAGCATGAATTTACTAGAATGGGATAACTATCAACCGATACGAATTTTATTGGACATTTTTTAATTGAAATGTTTAGGCTATTGAATCGATTCCAGTACATTCGACAAAAATTACATCTACTCTTCTGAAAGGTCATTCTACAATAAATAATCAATAATTTGATAGACAGTTTCTTCAAAAAGTTCGTTAGAAGAGCATTAAAGCGAATCTGAAGTGGATCTAGAATGTACCAGATTTTATATACACCCTGTATAGAAAATCTGGTACACCCTGTCCCGGGACGAATGGGAAAAAAGTCAGGAGCGTATAATCTGAGCCAAAATAATGTTAGTACTTCATATAAACTTTTTCTATGCAGGCCCTCGTTTTCGAGTTATAGGCCTCCAAAGTTTTAATTTTGAATTTGGTTTTCATTTTTATTTTTTGTACTAGTTATTACGGCAAAGCTATAATGTACGTGTATGTTTATTTTGGTAAGGTAAATAGATTTACAGTAGTGCCTTGAAGCCAGGGACGGACTACTCGCAATGGTTAGTGATCCAAAAAAATTGCAGGGATGGCACACCCTGTATAAAATTGTCGAAATTGACTTCCCCACACATTTAGCTAACGAAAAGGTACTCTTGTTGGAATTCGATAAAATAAGCCCTTTGGCTAATATTTACAGTTTGATTAATGCACCACGTACCAATTTACGCATTCACCATTTTTATAAGTACACAACAAAGTAAAACTAACTTATTAATACGATGTCCAAGATTTACCTACAGTACTACAAAAAAATAATTTAACGATAGCAGGAAATAAAAAACATTAACGACTTATTAATTCGAAAGTTGGTAAAAACTTTTTAAAAGTGTTTTTACCGTTTATCAAGTAACCATAGGATTAGTTGTCAAACGTTGTGTAGAATAGTTCGTAGTCAGTATTTGTCAATAATTCATAAGTCCTTAATTTAACAGTTACAATGGCAGAATTCACTTTTATTGAGTACGCAGATATGCATTTGATATATGGACTGGCTTCTCGAAACTGTTTAAAGGCCAGAAGGCTTTATGCGGAACATTTTGCAAATATAGCATTGCCAGACAGACGAATGTTTGAGCGTATTGATCCCAGGTTACGAGAAATAGGTATGAATAGGTAAATGTAATTTTCCATGTATACAAAACAAAATTTCAAATTTTAGTAAGTTTTGCCAAAAAAAGGTGGAGAAGGTCTAGTACGGAGCGTACGTACTGTGGCAATTGAACAAGACTTGTTAAATGCAGTTGATAAAGAACCATCAACAAGTTTACGAAAATTATCAAGCGAACATAACGTCTCGAAATCAGTTTATCGCGTCCTAAAAGAACAGCTGTTATATCCTTTTCACATGGAAAAAGTACACAGTATGACAGTGGCTGATTATTCTGCACGACTTGAGTATATCCAGTGGTTTCTGCGACAACAACAAGCAGACAATACATTTATTAGTAACGTTCTGTTTACGAACGAACCCGGTTTCACCAGAGATGAAGTCATAAATTCTTATATTAAGCATTTATGGGATGATGTGAATCTGCATGGCATTATCCAAACTAGGAGCCAGCATAGATTCATGGTTAATGTTTGAGCAGGAATAATTGGCAATCATTTGATAGGGCCATACTTTATTGACGATACTTTGACCGGTCAGAGACATTTGGAGTTTTTGCAAAATGAGTTATGGGACATGTTTGATGATGTTCTACTACAAACTCGTAGGAATTTATGGTTCATGCATGATGGGGCCCCTCCTCATTTCAGATTAGATGTACGACAGCATTTACACACAAGGTTTTCTAATATATGGATAGGTCGTGGAGGCCCCTTTCAATGGCCACCGCGACCAGGAGACGTTAATCCTATGGATTTCTTTCCCTATGGTTATCTCAAAAGTAAGGTATACGCAACACCTGTCCAAACAAGGCAAGATTTACTAGACAGGATTGAGTTACACTGCAATGTTATTAGAAATAATGTGGGATTGCTCTTTCAAGTGCAAAGAAACAACCTTCGTAGACTTAGAATGTGCGTGGAAGTGGGAGGAGCTCATATTGAACATTTATTAGAATAACGTTAGTTTTTGTTGTTGTTTAGGAATTAGTTTTAGTGTAATGTTTTATAACTTGTGTTTTTTGAGATTTTCTTAATGGTTTAATAATGTTGTGTTCGTAATTTTGATTGAAAGCAACTAATTACGTTGTTTGCGTACCTATTCAATTTCCATTAAATAAGTTCTCAATGTTTTCATCATCTGCTATCATCAAATTATTATTTTTTAGTACTGTAGGTAAATCTTGGACATGGTATTAATAAGTTAGTTAGGTAAATTTGTACGTAGTGCATTAGTTAAACTGTAAATATTAGCCAAACGGCATATTTTATCGAATTCCAACAAGAATACCTTTTCGTTAGCTTAATGTGTGCGGAAGTCAATTTCGATACTGCCATACAGGGTGTGCCATCCCTTCCAAATTTTTGGATCACTAACCATTGCGAGAAGTCCGTCCCTGGCTTCAAGGCACTACTGTAAATCTGTTTACCTTTCCAAAATAAACATACACGTACATTATAGCTTTGCCGTAAATTTTATGAAGATCAAATAACTAGTACAAAAAATAAAAATGAAAACCAAATTCAAAATTAAAACTTTGGAGGCCTATAACTCGAAAACGAGGGCCTGCATAGAAAAAGTTTATATGAAGTACTAACATTATTTTGGCTCAGATTATACGCTCCTGACTTTTTTCCCATTAGTCCCGGGACACCCTGTATATCTGTTGTAAGAGAACTTTATATCAACAAAGCTTATTACTTCAATTTGTTGAATTTGATTGAAGCACTGTATTTTATTTAACATTAGTTTTACAGTTCGTTTATACTGGATATTTTTTATTTCGAATATATCATAACTTTTCGAATTTAATATAATTCACTCAACTTGATGAACAGTTTACTCAATTTGGAAGCGCGTCCCCTTAATTAGATTACGCCACTTTCCCCGAGAAGCTTCCTACAATAAAAATATGAAACAATTTCATTTCAGTAGTTTCCACGTACGAAAGTTGACAGCGATATGTGAAGCTTTGGAATTCATTATGAAATTAGTGGTATATATATAATATATATATATATATATATATATATATATATATATAATGAAAAAGACTATCCATCTCGAATGTAGTCTGTATTACTTACTGCTATATACATATATGTATATATATACAAAGAGATTCATGGGTAATTCACGCAAAATGGAAAAGGGCTACTGAAACAGAGTGGTAACCGCAGACATACATGTTTCTGGCTCATTTTCCATCCTCCGTACGGTATAACCAAATAAGGATGTGAAAATTGGGAGCAAGTATGTTGATCGAAACATGGGAAAACACAAAACAACGGATTTCACAGGAAAACCAAACGCACATTTGTGTCTCCAATTGAAAGATCCCGAGTCTTCGGGACAACTGCCAAGATCGACATGAAGGCGCATATAGTCCTCCTGCCTGAACCTTCCGACCCATAGTAAACAACAAAGAAGATGTACGAATATCGCGTGATATGTAAACAACAGCAAACTCGAGATCTTCCGATTGATGACACAAATGTGCGTTTGGTTTCCCTGTGAAATCCGTTGTTTTGTGTTCTCCCATAGTTCGATCAACATCTTTACTCCCAAGTTTCACACCCTAATTTGCTTATACCATACTGAGGACGGCAAATGAGCCAAAAACATGCATGTTTGTTTCAGTAGCCCTTTTCGTTTTTGCGTGAATTACCTATGAATCTCTTTGTTGTTGTCTTGTTGTTTACATATCACGCGATATTCGTACATATTCTTTATATTATATATATATATATATATATATATATATATATATATATATATATTATATATATATATATATAGTTTATTTTGTATTCTTGGGATTGAAGACCATTTTTAAAGAAATTAACCTAGTAGTTAATACATTTTTATTTAACGTTTAGGTCTTTCCATGACCTTCATCAGAAATAAAATTTTTGTTAAAACTAAAAGAAATGGTACAAGTTACAGAAAGAATTTTAATAGCAAAACAAATAAATCTTACTTTCGACAGAACGTTCATTTAATTATTCAATATATTTTATAGCTGTTTAGGACGTATCACATAACAGAATATAACTCACACACAAACAAAACGAACATTTTAAAAATATGACAGTCATTGATGAAAATTTGTATTGGGATACGAGTATTTGTTCGATACAATGAAAGCAGGCGTAACGAGGTTTTAATGTGTCGTTTTTGTGTTGACTGGTAATTGCAATTTATATAGGGTGTGGTAATAAATTTATTATATTTGGAATGTGCCACGTGTTTCTCAATATTTCTAAGATTTTATAATGTTATTATAAATTTTACTAAGGTTTTTTGTGTCAGTCTTTAAATTTACGGAACTGGATTTTCTTTGTATTTCTATCATTTCTAGAACTTCGCGTTTTTTTGTGTGGTTTTCACTTCGAAGAATTTTTGTATTTTCGAAATCAAATTCGTGTTGGTTCTCTGAAACATGGATAGTGAGTGCCGTTTTGTTTCGTTTGACATATTTGTGACTATTTACTCTGTTTTTCAAATACTGACTTGTTTGTCCGATGTAGACCCCTTCACAGTTTTTACATGGTATTTCATAGACTATGTTGCTCTTTTTATCTTTTAAGATTGAACTTTTTAGATAGGTGTAATTGGTTTTCAGTAGGTTGTACCCTTTATGAGCAACATGTATGTTGTGGTGCGAAAATGTCTTTTTTAGGTTTTCTGATAAATTTGGTATATATGGCAAAGTGAGGAATTGGTTTGTTTTATTGTCTATTTTAGTTTTTGTATTATTATGGTTATAAAATATATGTAAACGTTTTTTAAATATGTTATTTATCAAATTAGTGGGATAGTTGTTGAGTATAAGGGCATCTTTAGCTTTTAATATTGCATTCTCTCTGAATTCGGGGTCGGACAGATTTATTGATCGATCTGCGAGTCCTATGATAACAGATTTTTTGTGTGTTAGAGGGTGTTGTGATTTAAAGTTTAAATATCGGGAAGACCAGGTATCTTTTGTGTGCCATTCCGTTTTTATGGTGTTAGTTGTATGATGGAGGGTAAGGTCCAAAAAGCTAATTTGATTATTTTTTTCTAGTTCAATGGTAAACTGTAGTCTGTCATGGTAACTGTTGAAATCTTGTAAGACCAAATGTTCTGTATTTTTTGGAATTACTAGTATGCAGTCGTCAACATACCTGTAAAAAAATAGTGTTTGAATGGAGTTTTTGGTCAATATTGTTTCTTCAAGGTCTTCCATAACTAATTGGGCAATGACGCTAGAAATCGAGGTCCCCATGGCACACCCTTCAATTTGTTGGTAAAATGTCTCTTCATACAAAAAATAGGTGGAATTCAGAGTGAGTTCTATAGCTTCTAAGAAGTCACTCATAGGTATATCAGTGTATGTTTCAATCTGATTCCATTTTTTAATTATTATATTTTTTGCTAAATTTATAGGAATACTCGTATATAATGATTTGACATCTAGGGATGCTAGTATATAATTTTCTGGCATGGTGATGTTTTTAATTTTATTTTTGAAATCCATCGAGTCTTTTATGTAGTATTTATTCTGGTAAACAATGTTTTCAAGAATTTTTTTAAGATATTTGGATAGTTTTTCGACAGGCGATTGGATACATGAAACAATCGGTCGAAGTGGTATTCCTTCTTTGTGCAGTTTTGGTAGACCATAGATTCTAGGTGGAAGCGAATTTTGTATTTTTAAATTGTTTGCTGTGTTTGGAGAAATATATGTTTTATTTTCCCAATTTGTTACTAATGCATTGTTTTTCTTCTGGTATATATACAAAGAAAAACCAGTTCCGTAAATTTAAAGACTGACACAAAAAACCTTAGTAAAATTTATAATAACATTATAAAATCTTAGAAATATTGAGAAATACGTGGCACATTCCAAATATAATAAATTTATTACCACACCCTATATAAATATAAAATCCTTTGCAAATACCAGTCAACACAAAAACGACACATTAAAACCTCGTTACGCCTGCTTTCATTGTATAGAACAAATACTCGTATTCCAATACAAATTTTCATCAATGACTGTCATATTTTTAAAATGTTCGTTTTGTTTGTGTGTGAGTTATATTCTGTTATGTGATACGTCCTAAACAGCTATAAAATATATTGAATAATTAAATTAACGTTCTGTCGAAGGTAAGATTTATTTGTTTTGCTATTAAAATTCTTTCTGTAACTTGTACCATTTCTTTTAGTTTTAACAAAATTTTTATTTCTGATGAAGGTCATGGAAAGACCGAAACGTTAAATAAAAATGTATTAACTACTAGTTAAATGTCTTTAAAAATGGTCTTCAATCCCAATAATACAAAATAAACAATATATAATTAAATAAAAAAGACCAAGAACCAAAAAAAGCGAAACAATATATATATATATATATATATATATATATATATATATATATATATATATATATATATATATATAAAGAAGATGTAGGAATATCGCGTGATAAGTTAACAACAACAACAAAGAGATTCATGGGTAATTCACGCAAAGTAAAGGGCTACTGAAACAGAGTGGTAACCGTGGACATGCATGTTTCTGGCTCATTTTGCCTCATCAGCACGGCATAACCAAATAATGATGTGAAATTTGGGAGCAAAGATGTTAATCGAAACATGGGAAAACACAAAATAACGGATTTCAGCAGGGAAACCAAACGCTCATTTGTGTCTTCAATTGGAAGATCCCGAGTTTTCAGGACATCAACCAACATCGACACGGAGGCGCATATAGCCCCCCCGCCATGAACCTTCCGACCCATAGTAAATAAAAAAGAAGATGTCCTGAAAACTCGGGATCTTCCAATTGAAGACACAAATGAGCGTTTGGTTTCCCTGCTGAAATCCGTTATTTTGTGTTTTCCCATGTTTCGATTAACATCTTTGCTCCCAAATTTCACATCATTATTTGGTTATGCCGTGCTGATGAGGCAAAATGAGCCAGAAACATGCATGTCCACGGTTACCACTCTGTTTCAGTAGCCCTTTACTTTGCGTGAATTACCCATGAATCTCTTTGTTGTTATATATATATATATATATATATATATATATATATAATTCTTAATTTTCTTTGACCATTCAAAATATTTTTGATTTCTTGTTCTTGGGTTTAGGTCATAAATAAATAAAAAGCTTTATATCGTCTACATACTTTGACGTTTCGCTCCTTGTTGGGAGCTTTCTCAAAAAGATGTTTCTGTCTTATTTGGACATAATAAAATATTTACAATTAATCGATATACATACAATTTTGGAACGTGTACAAAAAGGACAGTGAACATATAAAAACATATAAAAACAAGTTTGTTGATAAAATAATAATATATATATATATATATATATATATATATATATATATATATATATTATCATGTATTTAAAATATTAGAGTAATAACATTTATTTATTTATTAATGATCCTATATTGGGATGCTACTTTATTATGGATCTTATATTTATGAGTATGTATTTATAATTGATTTGACTTTAAATATTTTTTTTTAATGATTGTGGGCGCCAGAATTGGTTTAGCTAACCGCTAATTTCCAATTCAAAATTTTATTTAGTAACAAAATTATGAGTTATGTAACTTTATGACACTATACCTCAGGGATGAGATTCGGCACTTGGCGATCGGTAGTAACAAGAAACTGAAAGGTAAAATATCAAAGAAAAGAAAGGAAAAACATAGATAAATAGATTTTAATTGTGAATAGTTGTTTGAATAATGAACATTTTCTGAATCATAATTGTATAATCATATTAATTAAACCTTTGCGTAAGTACGTTTTTTTTTTTATTTTTATGAATACTATTAAATATGAAACATATCAAATAAATTTCGCTTCCTATACTTATCTCTATATGTTTTTGAAAGCTTCCACAAACCATTCAATCTCTACTCTAATAATTTGTTAATGTTGACGTGACGTTGAGTTATTCTATGGTAATGATAATTCAGTTATTAAATAAAGAATGAAAACCAAGTGTGTTCGTGAGGCAAACTGATGATTTATCGCAATGATTTGGTGAGTATTATTTCCTTTATTATTTCCTTTAATGTAATTTCAATGTTCTATCCCGATCTAGTGGAGATTGAATATCTATATCTAATAATTTTACCAACGAATAAATTTTTACACAATATAACCTAACAAATGAAAATTATGAACGATGTTTTATAGGACAAATATGTTACACACGAAAGGAAAAGTCTATGCTTGGCATCTTCTTGTCTCTGGGATGAAACATTTGGAAGAAATACGATCACCTATGATCATAAAAGCGAAATCTTGATATTAAAATGATGTGACGTGATTTATTTCGCCAGGAGCAACAATTTATTCACGGAAGATACGTGAATGAGCAAACGAAAAGCAGATTAATAAAGGTAAATTGTTCACCTTACCAATTCTCGGCGTTTCACTAACTTTTCACTTTTTATTATGTATTCGATAGAAAGTTTCTGTTATTTTATAGCATCATTGTTTCTAAATACTATGATTAATTCTTTAAACTTAAAATATATCAAATGTTTGAGATTTACAAAAATTTAGAGGAGAGAAATTTTAATGCGTCCTCACATTATTGAATTTACACCGCGTCTCCCCAGCTCTCAATCAACAACTTTTGGTTGTTTTTAATTTTTGTTTCATTTTTCAATTGTTTATAAATAAACATCATTGTTTTCAAATCCAAATATCTGTTTTCTATGTTATTGTAGATAAGTTCACTTTGTTCTTATGCATTCCTAATGTCACTCCGAAATTACACCGTTCGAACTATTAACCGAACGTCATTTTACGATGACATTTTGACCTTGAAGTTTATACCAAAATAATCAATAATTTATATAACATACAGGGTTTCTGAAAAGTGTCTATAATATATAAACTACAATTATGGAATTTTATTTTGAAATTCATGCAATATTATACCGTGATAATCATTGTTATGTACCAAATTAATGTTTACGTAATTTATTTGTTACGTCTGTGTTTTTTGTCATGAAATATAATTTGAAGAAAAATAATTGCAAACTTAAATAACAATTTTTATATGCAATATTAGTTGTATCTTGTTTGTAAGTGTTTCTTCACATATTTATACTCATATTTAAATTGTTATCTTATGGACTATTATGCAATTTATTGGGTTTATCGTCATCTATTACTAAGATTCACATTAACTTAGTGATATCTCTGTTTTAATTTATCTTGATAGATAATTTTCAGTTTAACATTCCCTAAAATTCTATAGAATTATTCTTGGTTTGACAAGAATATTCTATAGAAGTTTACCTTGATTTTTTTATATATGATTTCATAATCATGTACTACTTATTTAATTAATTCCCCATTTAAATCTCTCTCAATACTAAAGAAATCTTCTAGATTCTCATAATTAACTTATACTTAACCTACTAATGAATCTTAATTCCACTAATATTAATTCTCAATTAAGATTGACTAAATAAACTATTTTATACTTGATTAACTAAATAATATCTCTAATTCTAATGTTTCTCACTTTTTATAGTTACAACTGATGGTGTCAAATTGATGATTGGTTGGTGTTAAATTGATGCAGCTGGTTGATATGGAAAATTCCACGTTCTCGATGAGTGTCAGGATGTATCAATTTATAGCTATTTATTCCATGACTGGTTTCGACTAAATAAGGACCTTCGTAAGGTAACTGTAGCTTAGAACATATTCCTTTTTTATGATTAGGTACTCTTAATGCTTTTATTATTACCAAGTCACCTTTTTTACTTATTTTTCCTAGTATCGATTCGATAGTTAAAGGTGATTCATACTCGGGCATTGTACATTTATTTAAATTTCGTGCATCAAGGTATATTCTTATATCTCCGTCTTTCTTCTTCACTATTACTACTGGATTGATATACGGGGTGGTACTATGTTCTATTATTTTATCTTCTAATAATTTATTTATAGATTTCTTCACATCTTCTTGATATTTGTAGGGTATCGGATAGCTTCTTTGTTGAAATTGTTGATCCTTTTTCATTTCAATCTTGTGTACATAATTTCTTGCAATTCGAGATTCTTCATTAATCAAACTTCCATGTTCTCTCAACATCTCCATTACTTCATTTTTCCACTCTATTTTTCCATCTATATCCAAATTCCATTCCGGCATATTATTATTATTCAAATTTATTTCTCCATTGCCATCCAACATCATATCTCCATTCATTTTTCCTTCCTGCCTATAATCATATCTCTGTTCCATATCATCTTCGATTTTCTTATTATAATTAATACATTTATCTACTTCTTCTATTAACTCTTCATCCCTTTTTGAATCATTATTTTTCTCTTCATAACTAAAATCCACTTTTTCTTTATTAAAGATTATGTACATTCCTTCATAATTGATAATTGCTTTGTTTTCATACAAAATATCCGATCCTAGCAATAGTTCACATTCCATATCTTCCACTACTAGCAGTTGTACCATAGATTCCCATTCCTTGAATTTTAATGCGACGGTTATCGAAGTACTTGAAATAGTTAATTTCTTTTGATTTATTCCTATTAAGCTTACTTTTGGTACCTTGACGAAATTTTTCTTTGATGTATTTAATTGATTTACGAATTTGTTATTTATTAATGATATCTCTGACCCGGTATCGATCAATATTTTTATACTAATGCCTTCTATCGTTCCATATATATAAATTAAAGTTTCATTGTTTTGTTCTAGCTGGTCCTGTACCTTTAGAAATTCGCGTGGGTGAACATAGCTGCACCAACTCAACCTACCATATTCACCCTCTAGTGGAAAAACTGTTGTTCCGTACCAGAGGATGACACGGGAACTACAACATTATTATTACCATGATTATTGTTACTTAAATTAGTTTGATTAAAGTTTGTGTCACGATTAGTTGTATTCCTTTCTAAACTGTTCGTTCTGTCAGTTCTTGTGTCACGTCTTATGTTGTTCGTCCTTCTCATATCTCCATCAGAGTTTCTTTTCTCTCTCCTATTATAATTGTTTTGTTGTTGTCTCCTATCTGGATAATTGGTGTACCTGTTATTGTTGTTATTTGTCCTATCATTATTTCTGTCAAATCTCCCGTTGTTGTTAGTATTGTTTGTGTCATGATATTGATTGTTATAATTATTATGTCTGTAATTGTTATTATTTCTGTTAAAATAGTCTCGTCTGTCATTGTTATTTCTATAATAGTCGTCGTTGTCACGTCTATTATTGTTATGATGAACTGTTCTCTGTACTCTATTTAGGTAATCTAATAATGATTGGAAATTTGTTACGTTTTGTATGGCTATGCCTTGCGTTACGTTATCGTTAAAGTGTCGAGACAAGAATATTATTATTTCTTGCTCGGAAATAGTTGGCTCTAAATACTGTGCCTGTGAATATAATGATAGAGCATAACTACTCATATTGCTGTTCCTTCTGGTATCGAACTTACCAAAGTACAACTTTTCCCTAACACAATTTTGTTCAGTTTCCCCCCAATATTGTTTTAGGAAATTATTTTCAAAATCAGTGAAGTTATTAATGTTCACATCATTACATGTGAACCAAAGTAATGTCTGACCATGTAGATGAGATCTTATTATTTCCTTAAGATCCTCTATCTCTCTGATACCTTTTAATTTATTTTTAAGATATCTTAGGAAAATTTTCGGATGCATTTTCCTGGTATCCCCGTCAAATCTGAGGTTACTTTCCCCATGATTGTAGATATAATTTACCCCTTGAGTGCTACTGTTTGTATTCGTTTTGTTTTTTATATTTCCAAATTCTTTTTCTAACTCCATCATCTTCTTCTTGAAATCTTCTTTGATTTCCTTTTCCAATTTTGTAAAGTCTCGTAAGTTTCCATCTTCCTTGATTTGTTTTAGTTTTGAATCCATTTCCCATATAAGTTCTTTTCGCGTTTTTAGGTTCATCTCCTCCGCAATCGACAAATTTAATTGAATGCCTTGTTCAACATCGTTTATTCTGGCGTGGGTTTTCATTATATTTTTCTCCACTCTGCCTATCTGTTCCTTTCCTTCTTCTCGCAGTTTATTTCCCATCTCTTCAATTTCTTGTTTCCTAATATTGCCTTCTTGTATTAGATGTCCATATAACTTATCCATTTTCTCTTCTTGTTCCTTCTTATGATCTTCAAACTGTTTTTTCATTTCCACCATATGTCCTGCAAATTTTTCTTCTTGTTGATCCAGTTTTTTATTGATTTCTTCCTTTGTACTTTTAATGTCCTCTTTTATTTCTTCTTTGGTCCTTTTGATGTCTGCCATCATTATTTTCATCATGTCTAGTAGTTGTTGGTTTTCATTTGGTGTCGGTTTTACGTAGTGGTGAACTTCTTTCACTATGCCATCTCCTTCTTCCAATCCTGCTGCTTCTTCAGCTTGAAGGGTCGCTGTCAAACGTTCTTTCAGTGTCTGCTTATTTCCTTTCACGTCCATGTTCCTAGTTTTTGAAAGTTCTTTTAAGTCTTCTACCGTCAGTTCGTCAACGTTTATTGTTTTGTCTGTCATTGTTTTTAAAAAAAATTCCCTCAGATATCTCAAAAATAATAACCTGTTCCTGTTACTAGCGTTATTTCAATTGTTCAACAATCGCCATGCGTTGGGCTTGCCATTTTATCATGTATTTAAAATATTAGAGTAATAACATTTATTTATTTATTAATGATCCTATATTGGGATGCTACTTTATTATGGATCTTATATTTATGAGTATGTATTTATAATTGATTTGACTTTAAATATTTTTTTTTAATGATTGTGGGCGCCAGAATTGGTTTAGCTAACCGCTAATTTCCAATTCAAAATTTTATTTAGTAACAAAATTATGAGTTATGTAACTTTATGACACTATACCTCAGGGATGAGATTCGGCACTTGGCGATCGGTAGTAACAAGAAACTGAAAGGTAAAATATCAAAGAAAAGAAAGGAAAAACATAGATAAATAGATTTTAATTGTGAATAGTTGTTTGAATAATGAACATTTTCTGAATCATAATTGTATAATCATATTAATTAAACCTTTGCGTAAGTACGTTTTTTTTTATTTTTATGAATACTATTAAATATGAAACATATCAAATAAATTTCGCTTCCTATACTTATCTCTATATGTTTTTGAAAGCTTCCACAAACCATTCAATCTCTACTCTAATAATTTGTTAATGTTGACGTGACGTTGAGTTATTCTATGGTAATGATAATTCAGTTATTAAATAAAGAATGAAAACCAAGTATGTTCGTGAGGCAAACTGATGATTTATCGCAATGATTTGGTGAGTATTATTTCCTTTAATGTAATTTCAATGTTCTATCCCGATCTAGTGGAGATTGAATATCTATATCTAATAATTTTACCAACGAATAAATTTTTACACAATATAACCTAACAAATGAAAATTATGAACGATGTTTTATAGGACAAATATGTTACACACGAAAGGAAAAGTCTATGCTTGGCATCTTCTTGTCTCTGGGATGAAACATTTGGAAGAAATACGATCACCTATGATCATAAAAGCGAAATCTTGATATTAAAATGATGTGACGTGATTTATTTCGCCAGGAGCAACAATTTATTCACGGAAGATACGTGAATGAGCAAACGAAAAGCAGATTAATAAAGGTAAATTGTTCACCTTACCAATTCTCGGCGTTTCACTAACTTTTCACTTTTTATTATGTATTCGATAGAAAGTTTCTGTTATTTTATAGCATCATTGTTTCTAAATACTATGATTAATTCTTTAAACTTAAAATATATCAAATGTTTGAGATTTACAAAAATTTAGAGGAGAGAAATTTTAATGCGTCCTCACATTATTGAATTTACACCGCGTCTCCCCAGCTCTCAATCAACAACTTTTGGTTGTTTTTAATTTTTGTTTCATTTTTCAATTGTTTATAAATAAACATCATTGTTTTCAAATCCAAATATCTGTTTTCTATGTTATTGTAGATAAGTTCACTTTGTTCTTATGCATTCCTAATGTCACTCCGAAATTACACCGTTCGAACTATTAACCGAACGTCATTTTACGATGACATTTTGACCTTGAAGTTTATACCAAAATAATCAATAATTTACATAACATACAGGGTTTCTGAAAAGTGTCTATAATATATAAACTACAATTATGGAATTTTATTTTGAAATTCATGCAATATTATACCGTGATAATCATTGTTATGTACCAAATTAATGTTTACGTAATTTATTTGTTACGTCTGTGTTTTTTGTCATGAAATATAATTTGAAGAAAAATAATTGCAAACTTAAATAACAATTTTTATATGCAATATTAGTTGTATCTTGTTTGTAAGTGTTTCTTCACATATTTATACTCATATTTAAATTGTTATCTTATGGACTATTATGCAATTTATTGGGTTTATCGTCATCTATTACTAAGATTCACATTAACTTAGTGATATCTCTGTTTTAATTTATCTTGATAGATAATTTTCAGTTTAATATATATATATATATATATATATATATATATATATATATATATATATATATATATGTAAATGTAAACCTTCCTGTATAGATAAATTTCAATTCACGTTGATGTATATTGTCGCAGCGACAATTCTTGTACATACAACTTAAAACCTTATGTAAGAAATTTCTACTTTGAGAGTATTTGTCAAAAATATGCCCGGCTCTAATAAATATTAATTTAGTATTTCTAAAAATGAATTTATATGTATAATCGACCTATTACTCTTCTCTCAGGGTGGGATCAAACTGTTAAAAAAATTAATTATTCAAAATTTGTTTAAATTTTTACGTATCTCCAAACTATCTATTTCACTATTGGTCAGAACCTATAGTAACTGTATGTTTAATATTACAAAAGGCACTTTAAATCTCTGATGACGTTTTCAATATTTCTGTCACTAAAAATTACCAACTGTCACTGATTTGATCGACAGTTTTATTTAATGAAAAATGTTTAATTTTCTGAAATAATGTTATAAAAAGACTATAGTGAGTAAGAATGGAAAATTCTATATTATACTACTAGATTCAAATACAAATTAATATTCCCTAAACATCACAAACGAAACAACAGTCGTAATTTCTACGAAACTTAAATTTACTACAACCTATATGCTATAAATTAACCTAATGAAAAACGTTTAATAAAAGTTCCTATTGTCGATCTAAATCTTGATATGGATAAATGTCAAAAACAAGCTTCACTCAAATTTTTCTAGTTACAAACTTTTCTTCTCTTATGTGAATTTCCTCATATGATTTATTCATTTTGTTTGCAATCAAAAATCTAATAGATGCATATATGTCAAATTTAATTTAAAAATAGGCCTTATTATTTCTCGAGAAATTATTGTAAAGAAACTGGATCGGACTCACCAACTAATAACTGGACAACTCGTACAATTCTAATTGATCTTAGAATTCAGGAAACTTTCTAAATTTTATTTAGAAATCTGGAACACATTCACTACACACGATGCAATTCTAATTCGAATTATGCACGCACTGGCTTTATAATGAAATGGCTTTTGAATCTGGTTGTATAAATATACAACTTCTACTATCTACCAAAAATTGAGACAACCCTAATTACGATGTTGCCTCTTCGGGATTTCAAACACAACTAACTAAAGTTTTATTCAAATAAATAAATCTTCTCTCCTTTGGTTACGAAAAATTCCTTTTTTTAAAAAAAATACTAATTTATGTTTCCCTATACAAAGAGAGATTTGAATTCTTTTATTATCATTGTAATTCTGATAGCAGAGACATCTGTATTTTGAAATTTCAAATATATTCTCCAAAATGTAATATAATTCTGTCTATCATTAAATATATTCTACATAAACGTCATCCGAAAATTAAAATTTGATTTGTATACCGAATCTTTCAAAATTATTGATTATACCTATAATACAGTGTGTATCGAAAGTATTGCATACAAATATAAATAGTTTTCCTTTATTTCAATGTTTCTTTTACATTTTAAATAGAGGAACTGTATTAATATATATATATATATATATATATATATATATATATATATATATATATATTCTCAAGAAATTATGGAAAGTAATATATTCGAATTTGCTCATAACCAGTTCACATATCAAATAAAAATGGAAAAAAGACTTACCGATATGAAACTGTTTTAAGGCGGCATGATATGTAGAGTTAACATATTTTTCCATCTTCTCCCTGAAACAAAATGACGGGTATGCTCACTGACAAATATTCAAGAGATATCGGGTTGCATTACCAAAATCAAAATTACGTTTATTTCATAAGATGACGCTTATTACCTAGCCAGGTATTCATGTTCAATTTATTCTTAACTTGCCACTCGATAAAATGGATCAAAATAATTAATGTGCTAGTATACTTCATTTTCATCACATTGATAGCACAAACTCAGGTAACAAACTGAAAACAGCAATAAACCTGAGGCGGACAGATTATTTAATTTGTAGCGTCAGAGTATGAAAATAACTTCATTGTAAACTTACTTGTTTCTAACTAACTTTAGAATTACCTATTTAAATAAAATATGAGCTTCGGAAGTTAACACAAAACGCACATGTATAATATTAATAAATTAATGGTATTATAAACCTTCGTGAATGTTTATCGGTGACTGTAAAAAAATTTTTCTACGCCCTATCTTTAAAGTACCTTGTATTTCATCGGTTTGCAGCGCTTAAAGTGGTTGTTTATGGTTAGAGTGAAAAAAAGTAAAAAAGCGTTAAAAAAAGTGCCATAACGTTAACTTTATTTCACGCTTTCCATAAACTAATACAGTGGATTAGTGCAATTCGCCCACACCTTTACTGAAAATAAAATATAAAGTCACCTTTGATTTTGACATGACAGGACATGAACTGATTTGACTCAATCAGTAATTCGATTTGTCTTAATTTAGTAGTGGCTTTCCATTATTATTATTATAAAGATGGAAAGTGAAGATTCCGAATTTGAAATATGTACTCCAGAAGAAATCATAGAAAAGGCAAATGTGGCAACATTAAATTTGTTGCCGGAAAAATCCAAAGAAAACTACCTAAAAGAATATAACACTTTTATGAAATGGCGGAACCAGAGTAATATTCAAAGCTTCACAGAACGCGCGTGCTATTAGCTTATTTTGAAGAAAGGTCTAAAAAATTCAAGTCCTCTACACTATGGTCCAGCTATTCTAAACTAAAAGCAACCTTAATTATAAATGATAATGTAGATTTGAGTGAATATTACAAATTAATAGCATTTCTGAAACGAAAATCGGTTGGGTACAAACATAAAAAATCCAATACATTCTCAAGAGAGGAAATAAACAAGTTTTTATTGAATGCTCCAGACGACAAATATTTAATGTTTAAGGTAAAAGTTTTAAATATTCAATTAGTTTTTTGTTATTTTATTTATTAATTCGTAGGTTACATTAATACTGGGAATAGCTGGAGGTTGTCGAAGAGAAGAGTTGTATAAAATGAGAATTGATAACATTGAAAATGAGGGGGAGTTTCTACTCATCACGATTCCAGATTCAAAAATGCATACAAGTCGGCGTTTTAAAGTAATTGGAGAAACCAGTTCAAACATGAATTTAATACATTTATATCAACAATATGCTAATCTGAGACCGAAAAACACAACCAGCAACCACCTCTTCCTATCATATAGAAATGGAAAATGTACAAAACAGGTTGTTGGTATGAACACTTTTTAGAAAATTCCATAATTAATTGCGCAGTATTTAAATTTACCGCATCCAGAAGAATATACAGGTCATACGTTCCGACGTACTTCGGCATTGCTTCTAGTTGATTCGGGTGGAGATATTCTTCAATTAAAACAACATGGAGGTTGGAAATTCACTGCTGTTGCCGAAGGGTATGTGAGCAATTCTCTCAACACAAAAATGAATTGTGCTTCACGAATTTTACAAGGAACTAATAACAGCAGTTTTTTAAATCAACCTTCTACATCATATGACAATCAAGAGACCAATTTGACTGTTACAAATATTCACCATTCAAATGAAGCTTTATCTGGTAATAAAACAGAAACAAGCGTGACTGGATCGAAAATTAACATAAGTCAACCTAACAATTGCGTTTTCAATAATCACATTGCGAAGTGAAACAAAAATATATCATTTAGTTGTTAGTTTTTCTTAATATCGTTGTCTACAATTAACTTTCAATTCAATCATTATGCGTTCGTTATTAATTGTAATTTACCTAAGGAGCTTAATTAAAATATCCCAAATTTCTATTTGAATTTTATTTTTTTGTATAGGGCTGTAGAAAAAATAATGTATGCAACATGTGCATAAAGTGTCTTTTTTTCATTCATGGAATTGCCGTCAACTTTTTCCATTCGTGAAAAAAAGTACCAATTTATGCACTTGTTGCATAAATTACTATTCTATACTATTGCGCCTATAATATAATTATTATCCACATTATTAAAGTATTTAGAAACATAATTAGATTGAAATTGGTAAGTTATTACTTTGAGAAAGTTGTAATAAAGGCGCATAATGCAATGGGCGGATCCTACGGGAATAATACTTTCGAAATCAGGTGGATCAGCTTTCAGGTGGAAATTTTGTTATTGTTTATCAAGAATGGCTAATTGTAATACCTAGGAATTATACGGATCTTTTTGTTGTCACGTGCAGCATTTGCTGCCAATTCTAATAGGTACTTCTGCTGCCAAATATTACATTACCGCTGCCAAATATACAGGAGCTCCAGCACCAGCTTTTTCTGCATAATTTCTTTTTTTCAACAAACGGTGTATACGTCCTACTGGAAATTGTAATCCAGCACGAATTGAGCGAGACTTTGCCTTTCCCTAGACTTTATCGCCTTTACCACGTCCTGACATTTTTGATATATTTTTCTCGTCTATTCGAAACAACACGACACGATTTACAGGGATCGGAAACTTACTCTTGTAAAAAATGGTACACAATATTCAGCGACATCTAAATTTGTCATGATCAACGAATCAGTCAAATAGTAAATATATATTACCAAAGAGGACGCTATTTTAAAGTTACTAAATTTTTCATCTATTATTGATTTTATCTAAAGATTATATATATTTTATGGTTTGTTATAGTATACAATATACATATACCAATAACAATAACAACCAAATGTATTAGTTATTTGATTGTGCTGCTTATATTTGCATTTAGTTGTGTTATTTTGTTGTTGTCCTTGTGAATTTCAGTTTGTAGTGTAATGTAATATAAAAAGATGGGATTAGTTCGTTGTTGTGTTTCTCAGTATACTAACAGAGATGCTCAATGATTAGTTATAATTAATAGTTCAATTATATTTATCCTCTACATAACTTTCTAAAAAATACAACAGGAACTGATATTTATAACACAAATTTTAATTATTAGATATATTTAAAAATGTATAGCCTACGGTAAAAATAATTAATTTTATCAAATCACGACCACTACAATCCCGATTGTTCTCTTTAGGTTTGTTCTCACAGGGATCACAAACCATCAGAAACAGTCAGGATTCTGAGCAATACATTTCTCCGCGTTCATACATAAGTTTCTGATTGTTTGAAAACAGCTGGACGATGTTCACACAGGTTTGACTGATGGTTTTCCAACTATCCAACGTCCAGCTGTTTTTAAACAATCAGAAACTTATGTATGAACGCGGAGAAATTGATTGCGCAGAATCCTGATTGTTTCTGATGGTTTAAAACTCGTGTGAGAACAAACCTATTATTGTTTGAAGATTATGGCAGCAAACATAAAAAAAGAGAGAGAGAAATTCGTTATGAATTTTGCATTGGAAAGGGGTTGTATTTTGGTTGTTTGTTGGTTTACGAGTCTGTGCCCTGCTGTAGGATAGGTTTCCTCTTCAGGGCTGAGTTGGGGGGTTTATGTACGCGTTCGTATACTGGGCTAGGTGCAGAAGTTGGTTGATTGAAATTGATAATGTTAAAAAAGTGTCTAGAAATTTTTAATTTTTCGGAAAAGTGACTAGGAAGAAGTTTAAAGGTGTATAGAAATGAGGTTTTGAAGCGGGCTTTTTCGCTAGAAAAGTATTCGGAGGAAGAGTTTTATTGATTAATGTAGAGAATTATTGTTTGAAAGCAGCGAAGCTCAAAAGTGTTTGGGATTGGGACGTTCTGGAAGACGAACCATGTATCGCTGCCAATACATATGATGTGCTGTTGAGCTGGCTAGGTGTCGGAAACTATTTTATGTGAGATGGATGATTTTGACTGAATTTGGAATGTCTCCGGTGTTTAGAGAGAGGGATTTGTAACTTTATTAGAGTTTTTAAAATGTTGACAAAAGGTGTATAGGAGACATTTTTGAAAAGTGTATGAAATTGGGTGTTATGATAAAATTGGTTTAAAAATATGTTGTGGAGACGTGCCTGCGGAGAAAATTGACATCCCTAAGTTGTAAACAACAGCAAGGTACATTTTGAATTCGACTTTAAAAGACGGTAAGTACGCAATACAGCCAATGGCAGCGCAGCATTTAGCTACTGGTTTCGTATCAATGTGCAGTTTTGAAATATGCGTAAGGGATATTTCGCGTTGGTATGGCGTTGAATAATAATAATCATGATCAAGCAAGGCGGGTACAGCTGCGGCTGCATTTGTTCACAATGTCAATGTATTCGTCGAGAGGTCGTCGTAAGCAGTGGCTAGTGAGCGTAGAGGAGGGAATGGGAGCCTCCTCTTGAGTATTCTGCCGAGAGGCCGTCTGTTGGCGATCCACGGTGTGAGTAGGGTGTTTTTCGACATTTAATTGCCCGATTCGATAGTGCGACTAACGTATCGGGCTGGTAAATTATTCAGGCGGGAGGGAATTGGCTCGATGTCGGTATTGATATAAACGGTATTGCTAGGTGATTAGGGTGCCTTATACTGGCAGTAACTTAGAATTGACTGCTCACAAGTTCGAAGTTTTTTAACTAGGTGGTCGGGAAGGGTGCAATAGACGTTTGCTCTATAGTCGATTATTGGCCGGATATATGTCTTATACGTATGAAGTAAGGAGTAAGGTGGTAGGGTCCGCTCGTCCAAAGCTCCCGCCGAGCGCCTTAAGAAGATGAACTCGACGTCGGACTTTATTCAAAGTGTCCATTAGGTCGGCCATCAAGTTGAGAGTGTGAGTAAATCTCACTCTCAAATAAACTACTTCCATGCCGATTTCGAGTTGATCTCCCCCAAGCACGAGGCAAAAGTTTGTGGGTAAAAGTCGTTCACTAGAGGTGTTAGGGTGTTTGAACACGATGGCTTGGATTTTCTGAGTGTTGAGAGTCGCCCGCCATCTCCTGCCCAATTTGAAAATTGAGTCAGTAGATTTTGGGATCGAATGTTGAGAGAGCGAATGTCAGTGGTAGAGATGATTAGTGTAGTGTCGTCCGCATGTAGTTGGATATTGTCCTGGTGGGGTCGTGGTATTGGTGTATCATACGTATAAATTATGTATAATAGTGGAGCAAGAATCGAGCCCTGCGGAACGCCAGTTTGGGGTGTAAAAGAGTCGAATGTTTTCGTGATACGTCTACCTATGAATTTATATTAAAGCGCCCCACCAATACCGTTACAGCAAATGAGCAAACTTAAGGGGGAGAAGCCTATTCAAGTTACATAGTTTGATATATATGTAGTGTATGTACTTAGAATCAAGTGTTTAATTTGTGAAACCACCTCCTACGTATCTATTGTTATTACTTCAATATGACGTCGACTACAAGTTTTACCTTTACTCCTAGTTTAAGTAAGGCTGCTTACACTTTAAGGGAAAAAAACTATAATATTAAATATCCATGATTCACTTGTGTATTAACGTCCTTTAACTAATGTTCGGGAAATTGTTAGCCTTTGACGGGAGTTGGACAAGCGACCACTTATAGATTTTTACGAGAAAGAAAGAGTGGAATTGTTAGTTCTCTCAAGAAGAGTGGGGATAGTAAGCCTTTGGAAATCGAAGAATTTCAGAAAAATATTTTTAGAAGACAGGTCCACTCATTATACTTTATTAAAGAAATTCCAACGTTGGACAAAATTTTTACATTAATTAACCAAAATGATGAAGTACCATTAATAAGCAGAAAAAAGTTATGGAAATTATTACGAGAGATTGGATTTCATTGGGAGAAGTATAATCGGAAGTCACTACTAATTGATAGAGAAGACATTGTATGTTGGAGAGGAGATTATCTTAGAACAATTAAAAGGTACCGAGAAGTAGGAAGAAATATTTATTACGTAGACGCGATCTGGCTAAACGAAGGTCTGTGAATCTAGTCGGGTGTCGGTAAACGATGGAGTCCTGCATGGTTCAATGTTGAGACTATTATTATTTTTACTATATATAAACGGTCTACCGGCGTCTCTAGAATGTCGATCGGTTTTATTTCCAGACGATGCTTGACGAAAGGATAGGAAAAAATCAGCATTGAGAATCTTAAGGTAGCTAAATCTTGGTTTGATTCAAGAAATTTGAAATTAAACGACATTTAGCTCTGTAAAACGAGGTACCGTAAAACGGGGTTACTTTGGCAGGTTTTGACCTATTTTGGTACTAGTCAGAAACCGATTGCATAATCAAACTTTTTGAAATTTCATCGAGCCTTGTGACCAACTGGCAGTAGATCACCCAAATGTAGTTGGTTTTCATCCACGCATGATGGAGAAAAAGATTTTTTTGCGGGGTGCCAAAGTAGGCAGAATTTTGGGGTTACTTTGGCAGCACCTGCAAATTAAATTTGCGCCAATGTTGAGGCTGTATTAAGCCGTTATTGGCATCAAAAATGGTGAATTATGGAGGCAGCTTTGAGTTTGGTCTTATATTTCGGAAGTTATTGAAGTTATAATGCATTTTTTTTGATAATACATTTATTTATTACCAAGATTTAAGGAACAACCCAAAACAAATTCTGAAAGTAAAATAAACATAAATTCTCTACAGGTTTCACAAAAAATAACAAAGAAAAAATCAAAACATTCCTTTTACAGAGAAAAATTAGCATCTTCTAAAGAGTCATCACTGTCAAAATATTCGTTTGTACAGAGAACAAAGAAAAAATGGGTCCGTACTCGTCTCATTGCAAAAGTCACAAATCCATTTTTTGCATTTACTGCGACAAATCCAATCAGGACCTCTGTAATAATTCCACTTTCTAGAGCAAATTGCGCAGACGTCATCTGTAGGTTTAACAACTCTTTTTGCTTGCTTATTGGCATTTTTTTAGGAACTGCAACTAAACTTGCAACGGGTTCGTCGTCACTATCATCGTCGCTACTAGTAAGAATCTTTCTCTGGGTCCCTGAAGGGCCAGCAACTGGTTCATCTGTAGATAGGTTTGATTGAGGTGCATCAACCTTGAGCGGTTTACCGGGCTCTATTTTCCTGCCACGTGTTTCAGTGACCTTTTCCTTATTTGATCCGCGTAGATCTTGAAGCAGGCTCTCATTTAGGATAGCAGCTTGGGCATTTTCGTCGTCTTGATGGTTTGGAATTCTTTCGAGAACTTCTTGTGGATTAAATGGACAGGGTCCTGTGACTCTAAATCCAGATTGTAAATTATTGGATACATTCTCACTAACTGTATGCCACAATCGATTTAGGAGCGTAGGAAAATATTCTTTTGGAATGGACGAAGACGATTTGGTTTCCCTGCGTCATTAGTCTAGAATCTGACGCCATTTTTTCAAACGGGGCAAACACTGCCACATCCAATGGTTGCATAAGATGGGTGCTGTTGGGTGGGAGCGATATCATATATTGTTCTCCTCACAAGCTTCAATGAGGGTAGGTGAAAAATGAGAGGCTAGATTGTCCCCAATAACAAGTTTTTTTCCAGGGTTTTCGATGTCTTTAATTTTGGGCAGTGAAATTTGGAAAAACTGGTCCATATTGAACCAGCCACTGGGTGTGTTGCTGTAGACCATTCCGGGAGGACCTCCTTTTGTCCAACCTTCGTATAGATTTCCTGCCTTATACACCACCATAGGGGGCAATAAATCTCCTGCAGCGTTTCCGCACACTCACTACATAATAATCGGTTCTATAGATTAAAACTAACTTTTCCGCATCTGTGAGACGCCCTGAACAATATCCTATCATAAAATTGGTCACTTGTATACGGACTGTATCGTGCCAACAAAGCGAAATTTCTCCAAAAATTACCAAAAATGTAGTATTTCTGGATTTGTAGGCCCCATTTTACTCGCTATGATGAGCTGAAAATCAATAGGTTTCATATGTGAGACACTATGAATAGTATCCAATCATGAAATTAGTCACTTGTATACACTCCGGAAGTTGTATCGTGCTAACAAACGGAAATTTGGAAAAGACAATAATGTGGTTTTTCAATTACCATAGCACCCGTTGTACAGGCTCTAGTGAACTGAAAATCGATAAGTTTCATCTGTGAGACGCTCTGAACAATATACAATCGTAAAATTATTCCCTTGTATACACTCCGGAGGCTGTATCGTGCTAACAAACCTAAATTTCTACAAACAAGATAAAAAAGTGTTACTTCAAGTACCATAGAACCCGTTGTACTGGCTCTGGTGAGCGAAAATCAATAGAATTCAACTGTAAGTTGTCCTGAACAATATTCAATCATAAAATTGGTAACTTGTTGCACTTCCGCAGGCTCTATCGTGCTAACAAGACATGTTACGAAAAGTGGCCGACGACAACGATGACATACACAGTATTTTTTGCTAAAAACCGTTTGTTAGGGGTTTTTCACTGAAAAACGGAAAAATAATTCGAAAAATTCCAAAATTCCAACTTCTTTTGGCGTAAACGAATATTTTTCTCGCATATTTCATAGGGTTGGACGGAAAAGCAAACATCATAACTTTGTAACGAAGTTACATTTTCAAAGACCGGGCAAAAGCACAATCTTCCGTATAATATGAAATAAAGCGTTCGAACACTGTATTTCTCCGTCCATATAATAACATCGGTACAATGTAATATAAACATCGTTACAATGTAATATAAACATCGGTACAATGTAATATAATTTCTCTAGCCTGCACCGACAGTCGGCGACACTTAGTTCTTCGCACCGTATCCCCAAGAAGCCATACCGTAAAGCAGAATGATTCTCAGAGTCGTCAGTCTATCCGTAGACTCCATACCTTGCCCGCATACGCAGGTGAGAATTAAATCTAAGAGCCATCATTGTGCTCACAAACCCGTTCTCTTTCAGAAAGCCCATACCGATAGATACCGTTAGATTAACCGCACCGTCTACCGAGGTGAGTGATATTTCATTTTTTACCTTAGGGTATATGGTTCTCGCCCGTACAATCCGATCAGGGGAAGTAAAGGGAGACCGTGTCCGCTACTAGAAAGTTGAGTACTCACATCCTAGTAGCGGCCGTGCTTGGGCCTTCAGCCATCCGATCGAGAGAAACCGTGTCAGCTACTAGAAAGTTGAGAAGTCACATCCTAGTAGTGGCCGTCGCGACTCCGAGATTTCGATACCGCGGAAACCGAGAGCCGTATGCCCGAAAGTAGAGCTTTGATTAACCTAGAGGGTCCCTTGTAATCCGTATTAGTTCTGCACGCTTCCGCTAACCGTCCACCGCACCCCCTGGCTTCCGCTAACCGTCCACCGCACCCCCGCCCAATTTTTGCTTACGCTTGCATAGCTTTGTTTTACTTACCGTAGTAGTTTACCGTAGTAGAGACCGTTTGAACCGGTAGTATAGTAGTAAGCACTAGTGCTTTTGCCCCGCCTACCCGAATTAGAGGACATTTAGTTTAGTTGATTAACTTTTCCGCTATTTGTGTAATAAAGACTCTTTGTAAATACGTAACTTTTGGTTTCTCTTCTCTCCAACTCCAATTACCACTAAACCTCCGCAAATAGGTAAGAACGTTAAGCAGCTAATACCCAGGTTACGAACCCGGGGAGGCAAGTAAAATCTGCCCAACCGGCCGCAACACTCTTGTCACCACCATAAGTGACCCCTGGAGTATTTTAATTCTTCACTGACGCTGCCCGGAGCGAGTGGAGCATACCACTTTCATAACCTGGCGCCCGAGGCCACCCGTCACCTGTACTTAAGGCGCCAACTCATTAAGTAACGACGCAAGAGCGTTACAGCTTGCCCAATTATTTTCACCTTTTTCCATCTTTAAGCGTTTATATTTAGAGGGCTAGGTAAATAAATTTTATCATTTGTTTATCTGTGGGAATAGTAGGTAATGTGTCTAGGATATAAGTTAACAAAATCCCTGATTGCTTGTCGTTCCTGAATTAACTTGTTTGGAGATGTATGTGTTCCTCTTCGTCTGGGTCTACCAAACCCATCGCCGACGCTCTTAATTTCTGAAGTAAAACATTTACCTTTACTTTGGTCACACCATGGACTCCCATAAACATTGTTTTGCTAACTTTTAATTTATAACGCAGCAAAAGGGTTCAAATAAAACTGGTTAGTTGATAACGGATAATATGTCACTAACACAATTCACAAGGTTGGTAAACATTGACAAGTCAACATAACAGGTTCTACCATTTATCAGTTAATATTACAACAATGGCTTTAGAAGGTGACAAAACTTAATATTGTACATACCATATTGTACGTCTTTCTAAACACAGCTACTAAACATATTGTTACGAAATAGCACACTAGTGTAGTCGCTGAATCCGCCTCTGTCTAAGCCATGTATGAAAGTTGAAATTATGGCGGAGGCGCAAGGATTTCTTAGAACTGTTTACGATTTTTTGTGACTATCTTATCTAGACATTGTTTTTGTGACCAAGGAGCCGATTGTTTTTGTGCAAGCTGCAATCTAGAATTATCTAGTAAGAAAGGCACTAATATATAAAGGACAGACCAGCGGGAGAACTCAGTTTCTAATTTGACATCGTGATATAAGCAAGTGAACAAGTAAATAGTAGTGAAGTGTTTATATAAATTAGTTTAAGTGCATATACTGTGTATATAATATAAATTAGTGAATAGTTTAGTGAATAAATAAATTAAGTAAGTTTACCTACCGTATGTATGAATTTGTCCCACCCGTCAGGATAAACTAAATAAATATGAAAAACCTTACAATATCACAATAAGGCACCATGTATAACTTCATTATACTAAACGTATGACATATCTGGTTTTGTCAGCGTATAGATCTTAAAGCGGGGATAAATATGATGTTGATACGTCAATTCCCCAAAAATAAAGACATACCAGTGCTTGCCATCTAAGCACAGATAAATGGATAGAAGATCCTCACAAACAACCTTATAAAACTAACGCTCACATCCAAACTCTAAACACATAAGCGAAAAAATAATGTCTCAAATTCCGCTAAATATCAAATAAAATTAAATCAAAAAAATATTAAAAAAAAGTTTAATAATCTTATGCTTAGTATACGTTCCTCTTATTCCCGTTTAACAGCACCAAGAGTAGAAATGTGATAACTGGAGCATCCAGGGATGACTCGTAAACTGTTCTCTAGGGAAATTTCGCAACAATACTCGGTATCGTCTGTTCGCAACATTGCACTATGTTTCAGTGGCACCTAGTTTGCCAATATCGTAAATTGTTATACAACAGTTGGTCATTAACAAAATGAAAAGGAAGTTAGTTACTTCTACCAGATAATCGTGTAGTGGAAAATTTTCAAATTAAATGTTAAATTGAGAGGTAATTAATCTTCTAGTGCTAAAGTGATGAATCAATTTCAAATATTTTTTTGGATCTGAATTTATCAAATTTTGTTACAAATTTCACATATAGTTTGAGAAAAGTTTTGACATATTTGCCCACGTTATGAAGAGGATCAGTTTTAGATATGGCAAAACTTAGTCTCTAGTTATTTCAATCTGAAAACATCGACCGTCACTTAAAAACTAGAAAGTGGTTATAACCTATTATCATTCAACAATTAAGGGTAATTGAATTGGTCCCAACTTAAAAAAAACACATAATGACATTTACAGTATGAATGCATAAGAAATAGTATAATAAGTAATAAGAACAGTAAGGATGGTTTACCAATCGACGACAAGCCCCAAAATGTTGGAGATCGCCGTGCTTATGAAGTTTTTTGCGCGATTGAATTTATAATCAAAGCATTTCGATTTTCATTTAATGTATATTCTTTAAAAAATAGTCTTTGTAATCGCATTTTCATAATGGCGTTATTAAATCATGAAATCTGTTATCATTGCCATATCGTCGCTATAGCAATTTGTAAAAAAGCCATATTGTCATTTGAGTTATTTACTGTCGAGTTTGTCATAGCAACCGGTAAGCACAACTTTCTGTCTTGGATACACATGCGGTAAGCAATCAAAGAGTTGAATCGCTCAAAAATTATCATTAATGCACAAGACAAACTAAACCTAGACCGTTTTTATAACACTATAACCTGTCGAAATTAAATGAATCATCCGTACCTATATGGAGACAGATTCTTAAAACTCATTAATGTTTTCCTTTGACTCTATTCAGATTAAAAACAACGTTCACCGAATACTTATTAAATGAAAATGTTGATGTGCAGAAAATATATATTATCCATCACGTTGTATATGGAACAAAAATATTTACAAAAATTTCAAAATATAAATGTAGTATTGATATTGAACAATAGGCAAGCAACAATACAATTTAGCTAATATTGTGATGCCTAGTTTTTTCAATAGTTTCAGTATAATACACGCAATAATGTTAATGTTAGATTCCAGTGGACCGCAGGTATACTCACAGCAATGTTTAGAAAATGCAATAAGAAGCCTTAACTCTGCAAGTACAAACGTTGTAGAACGTGTTAAGTTCAACAAAAAATCTAAATATATTTTTTGTGTCAGATCAAAAAATCGAAATACGATTTTTTTCAACTTCGACAGGCCGCCATTTTGTTTCTACTGGGCCGATTTGTCCCGTTAAGAGGGGCCTCACGTTTTAGGAGCCTGAAAACAGTTGGCACCCGTGACTTGCAACAAAATTTAGGTCATTTTATAAACAATAAATCTAAAGAACGCAGTGAAATTAAGTGTTGAAATTTTAACACAATATAACTTGGACCTTTGTCTTGGGGATCAGGTATTTTGGTTAAGTTTTATATTGTTATAAAAAAGATATGAGCCATTCGGTGATGATGTGATTTTGACAGTATTTATAATTTGTGGTCACCAATTTGGACACCAAAACTTGATCCCCAATATGAAATCTCAAATCATTGTATTTTTTGAGATTTGTTGCACGCAAATTTTTGCAAACGAACAACTTTTTACTTTAGTTCAACCGTTACACCGTCTTGATGCATGGCGCTGTATACAACTTCAATGACAGAAGACGACGGTCAATTCATAGACAAATAATATTATCACTTTCTCTATGGGTCAAATGCTGTTGTCATATGTTTTGTGTTCATAAAAATATCCCAAATTTATAGTTTAGTGTTTATTGTATTTGTAAGTGATTATAATTGAGTAATTTTCATGCTGAATAAGTGAATTTGTGCTTCGTAAATGCTGTTTATGTTTACTCCACAAGATTGTGTTTAGTGTAGCCTAGACATGAAATAATCCACAAATATTTTTAGCTGTTGCTAGTGATTCCACAAGTGCAGTTTATTTATTGATCCCCATATCAGGGACTTTTGGTTCCTCCAAGAACCTGTACACAGCCACAGATTGCATCTGCATACATACATCGGCCTTCTGAGTTAGTGGAAAAAACTACATTGTAATAATATTAATTGCTTTCTACTAATTTAACAAAATAGACATTTCGTATTCTATTCAAAAAGTAACACAATATGTAATCTTTTATTTTCGAAATGCAGGAATAAAACTGTTATATATTTTTTATCTTCAATTTTCCAGGTTATGTATTGAAGTGTTATACTTTTTGCATTTTTCTCCAGTTTGTAATAAACGGACATGTCTGTTTTTCCGTTGACTCTTCTCAATTATTCAAGTAAATTATAGCAAAAGTGTTTTCTTTTATTGAAAACAAAATCAAATCAATTATGCAATATGTTTGCTTGATTGTAGTATTATAAATTTGAAGTACACAGAAAGTAAGTAGGCAGTGTTTATATTTATTATAATACTGAATGTCTGCTTTTCCACTGACCCCTCTTAATAATTCAAATGAATAGTAGCAAAGAAATGCCAATTAATTAGGTAAACCATAAAAATGTTTATTATAGCAATAAACAGACATGTCCGCTTTTTCATTGACCCTTATTAATTATTCAAAAAAATTAAAGGAAAAATTGGTGAATGTTTTTATTGAAAAGAAACGAATAAAAAATATTTAACAAAAATATCAATAAAATTATTATTATAAATTTAATGTGTTTGTCTTCATATTTATTAATACATGGCAACTGAAGTTCATGTTCCATTTTCTCCACCATTTCTCCTCATAACAAAGGGGTGGTGACCCCCTATATTGAAGTCTGGATCCATGTAGTTATAAAGACTGAAAAAATATTATTTAAATATTTTCTTTAAATAAATAATATTTTTACTTACAAAACTCCCAATT
Organism: Galeruca laticollis; assembly: GCA_963921935.1. Lineage (NCBI taxonomy): Eukaryota > Metazoa > Arthropoda > Insecta > Coleoptera > Chrysomelidae > Galeruca > Galeruca laticollis. Next base: position 86,620,093 of record OY998183.1, read on the forward strand.
CAGCAAAAGTATACAAATAATCCATTTTATCTTGGAATCCATATTACAAATTTGATATACATAAGTACTGAATACATTTTCTTTATTTTAACGCATACATGACAACTGAACTGCATCTTCTATTTTCTTAATATTCAGACAAAAAAAAACAAAAAGTTTATAAACTATCCCTTATCAGGATTCGTTTTAGATTTAGTTTTTACTTACGGAATAGATATAGCAAACACTGCTATATGAAAAGTATTTGGACCTATGCGGGCAGTTACATCAGGTTCCGTTTTAGTGAAATTGTCAGTTCTGAAAATGATAAGAAATTTGATTTTTGTAAATAAGTCTTGTTAGTGTTTATACTTACAGAATGGTATCAGAAAACTCTGTTTCATGAAATATTAATGGACATAATCAGAACTGTAAATGAAATAAGAAAATTAGATGCTTCTTCTAAGTAGGTTTTGCCATTTTTTCACTTACAGAATAGTTGTAGCGAAAACTGCTACATGAATATTAATTGGACCTGTGCGGGCAGTTACATTAGGTTCCGGTTTAGTGAAGTTTTGAAAATGAATAGAAATTTGATTTTTGTAAATTAGTCTTCTTAGTGTTTTTACTTACGGAATAGTATCAGGAAACTCTGTTTTATTAAATATTAATGGACCTGTGGGGCAGTCACATCAGGCTTAGTTTTAGTTACATAATTAGAACTGTAAATGAAATAAGAAAATTAGATTCTTCTTCTAAGTAGGTTTTGTCATTTTTTTAATTACAGAATAGTTGTAGCGGAAACTGCTACATCAAAATTATTTGGACCTACGCGGGCAGATACATTAGGTTCCGTTTTAGTGAAATTGCTAGTTTTAAAAATGAATAGAAATTTGATTTTTGTAAATTAGTCTTCTTAGTGTTTTTACTTACGGAATAGTATCAGGAACCTCTGTTTTAATAAAGATTAATGGACCTGTGGGGCAGTTACATCAGGCTTAGAGACTACCATTACGTTTTCTTTATTAAAATTATACGGAAAACGATTTCGAAAGTAATTAAAAACAATGTTTTAAGTTTCTCCCTACATAACAATATTTGTAATAGCGTAAGTTTGGCAATTATTAAAGAGAGACGCACGTCAATAATAGTATATTGTACAACAAGTGGGGAAAGTTCAACTTTTCTCACGATTGTGGAAGTTTGTATGACACCGAAGTGAGAAAAGTACTTTTCCCACATGTTGCACACTATACTTTTTCTACAACTGCACACATTTGAAGAATACAAGTAAATAATTTGTAGAAAAAGTCTGAGCATCGAGGACCACCCACCAAAAACGGCTGGGCATCGAGTATATCCTACTGAAATCGGCTGGGCATCGAGTATATCCTACTGAAATCGGCTGGGCATCGAGTATCCCCTACTAGATTGTCCATATAAATGTATGTAGTGTGGGAAAAGTGCCGTGAGAAATAATATTTCTCGCAGTGTGAGCAATATATGGTTTTGAAATTAAGTAAGCTATGAGAAATACGCTACTTTTCATAGCGGTTGTAGAAAAACAGTTTTAGTAGTAGTTATATGATCTGTGGATGTCACAGACCAACCCTTGGTCTATATTCAATGTTGGATTTTATAAGACATGAGGATGGTTATCTACTTTTTAGCTTGCCATAGCCTATGGCCCATAGGTAATAGTAGTTGAATAAAATGAATGAATGAAGTAGGTAACATTACATTTTAAAAATCTTTTAACCATAAATGTTTTAAAACTTTGTCAAGTCAATAGTCGAAATTACCTTGCAAATTATATGACTATATAAGCATTTAAAAAATCAAAGAAAATAAGAACCCAAATTATTATTAAAAGATGACTTAGTAATAGTGTTACTTGTTGATATTAAAAAAATTGTAAAGCAAAGACAACTAAAAATTTTATTTATAGAATAGGACCCGTTATACTCGCTCTAGTGAGGTGGAAATCAATAGGGTTCAACTGTGAGACACTCTGAAAAATATCCAATTGTTCACTTGTGTACACTCCGCAAGGTGTATCGTGCTAACAACCCGGAATTTCTCCAAAAAATGTTGCACTTCAGGTACCATAGCACCCGTTGTATTAGCTCTAGTGAGCTGAAAATCAATAAGGTTCATCTATAAAAAGCTCTGAATAATGTCCAATTATGAAATTGGTCATTTGTATACACTCCGGAGGCTGTATCGTGCTAACAAACTAAAATTTCTCCAAAAATGTCATACTTCAAGTACCATACTACCCGTTCTACTGGCTCTGGTGAGCTGAAAATCAAAAGGGTTCATCTGTGAGATGTCCTGAACAATATTCAATCATGAAATTGGTGATTTATTGGTGATTTATTGCATTTCGGGGGCTGTATCGAGTTATACAGACAGGATTTTTTTCTAAAAACCATTTTTTTGTGTGGTTCTTGCTGAAAAACGTAAAAACAACTAAAAAATCCAAAATTACAACTTTTTTTTGGATATGCCAATACTTTTCTCGCATATTAGATGGGCTGGACGGAAAAGTATTAATACCAATAATGTGTTATACAAAAACAAAAAATTATTTACCATTCAGGTGATTGAACATATATGTATCTGTCATTTTATAGATGGAAAAAAGAGAATGAGCCAACTGTTTTTTGTACAATGAAGGAAATATGTTTCAGTTCCAATATGCACAACACACATGATCAATCTTTGCGAACAAGGTAGAAGCAAACTTGTACATGTTGATTGTATGTTTGCTTTTGTACTGTATATATCGATCTCCCCACAATATATGCATTATTATTTGTCATTAAAGGTCTTTCACTTCACATTTTTTTTAGTTGTTATAATTGCTTTGTAAGTTTTTTTAAACGATTGCTATTTTAACTTGAAATTCCTCACTGTACCTTCTTTTCCTCTTTCTATTAAATGTAAAGCATTGTATTACAAGTAAATATTTCTTTGTATAATAAAGAAATTTGGAAACTTTTTGTTTATATTATTTGTTTTTAGAGAAAATTGAATATATTGTTTTCAGACTAAATGGCCTATTTTCAATCATATAAATTTGCAACTTCTCCGCAATTTAATTTTCTTAGCATGAAACAAAGAAAAATTATAATTATGAAAATATTTTATTATGTTAATATACATGGTACAAATTTTGAAAGGTGGAATGTTTTTAATGTATATTTTTCTTCCATTCTTGATTTCTAGAAATTCTCACAATGCTGTCACGTGGTATCCATATTATTAAATAGCACATGTCCTTATATGCAACATGTAATGCACCTTGTATCAGGTGAAAATAGTTATATTTTTCAATTATCACTGTTATACTTGAAAGGTCACTTCAATTAACCATTTTTCGCTAACAAACCCATATTATCATTAAAACAGAGTTTCAAGAGAATGTTGAAAGATGTTTTGATGATACTAGAACAAACAATCAGTATTATTTATCTCATATTTTCACATTAATCAAATAATCCAGTAAACATAACCTCAAACATTGCTTTTAAAATTAAAAAATACGGATTGCTGGATAATTTACATTATCATAACTATAATTTTTGATATCGGGTAGATACGATTACTTACTTTTTAACAATTTATTCTTTTCAAAAACACTTGTGAAACGCTAAAATAATCAAAAACCTACACTCAAATGGAAATATTTAATACTTCTGTCAACAAGTTTTGTTTGGATCATTGGATCACAGCTGTGCCGTGGTTTGGATGCAACATAAAAAACAGAGATAAGGTTTCTGTGCTCACAAAAAGTTGAAATATTTGAAACCATAACATCCGAACAAAGATGCGTTTCTTTGAACCGTCAAGAGCGGAAAGACAGAGAGAGAAAATATGTTGAATAAGTAAAAGCCGATTCGGTAATACTATCGACATCTATCGTAAATATTTTGAACCAAATAATTACTAGATAAGTAAGTAGTATTGTGTTGACCCAACCGATTAGTGTAGCGAATTTGGTTTCCATCCGTCAAAAAATGCGAACTCTATCGTGCTTACAAATTCCGTTATAACACATGCATATATACATACATAAACTTTGGAACAGGGGGTTGGCATCAGGAAACACCAAAATGAAAAACTGTATTGAAATTTTTCGCATCATTCTACTCTCTACAGTAGCCCTATCTCATTCTAAAGTAAGCCTTAAAGAGCGAAGAAAACAGAGGAATAGAACAAAGTGGATTTTATTTTGGTCAAAAAGAAGGGTTAGTCTAAAAAATACCTAAAAGGTGGTGGGATTCCATGAAAAACGAAGGACAAGATATCATGCTTTTTTATGTTTTTATTGCATAACTTCAACTTATTACAAAAACACTTACTTCACTAAATAAAGGTAAATCTTAAATTTCATAAACCCGATTTTATGTTACACCCCAGGTACCAGAGCATTGGACTGTTCCCTAGGACTATATCTTTTCAACTCTGTCCTCTGTCTTTTTTACAATTTCTTCCCCCACATAATATATGATGCAGTGTAATTTTTATTTGACAAGACTCAATATATCACCTTATTTTATGAGACAAGGCCCATTAACAATCACGTGGTCATGTCCAAAATATTACAAGTGGTGTCTGGACAATTTCGAAAGTAAGCGAGTGGGTCGATCGTTTAGTTGCCCTGTTGACACACATATTACTGACTCAATACAGTGTGCGTCATATCTTTTTTGATCAATTTATATTGCGTAATGCAACATACTTCCTTCCCTTTGAGACATTTGCTTCAATTATACTTCGAAAGGCAACGGACAAAACTTCGTAATCGTACGAGTGTAGACTCCATCACTAGTTTTATTTTTGCCATTCGAACGCTTGTATCAGATTTGATTTATTTTGCGTGATGCAACAGCACGATATAAAGGAAAACGTCTTCTTCTTATCACGCCCTCCCCTGCTGAAGGTTGGCGATCCAAATGGCAATTGTAGCTCTGGAGACTGCAGCACGAAAGATTTCTGCAGACGAGCGGTCGAACCATCTCCTTAAGTCCTTTAGCCATGAGTTCTGGCGTCTTCCTACTGATCTTTTCCCGTGCACTTTGCCCTCTATTCTAAGGCGTAGTATTTCGTATTTATCACCTCTCATCACATGATCCAGCTATTTCTTTCCTTGATGGTGTTCAGTAGTTCCTTTTGTTTGTGCATGCGCTGGAGTACTTCATCGTTGGTGATTCTTTAGCTGCGTTCTTTTTGACTGAGATCTCAGTTAATCTCAGCTCACATCAGTAATGTGAGCGTTCTTTTTGTTTTACTCACTTTAAGTGAGCTGAGATTTTTCCTTCCCCTTCACCGATGCTGAATGTGTTGTAAGGGGGAATCAGTTGGACTTGAGTCGGAAATAAAGTGGAGGGGATGAAAAAATATTTGATTTGCTTGGTTTATTTGTAGTTTTAACCAAGGTTATTTATGGTTTTAACCATTGACATATAAACAATAAACACACATAATCTATTTTTCTCTTGTTACAAATTTTGAATACATTAATTAACATTATTAGATGCTGATACGAATCTGTCGTACAGTTTAAATCTATCGACAGATCAATTGAGATGTCGTTCTTTTTGGTGCTTACTCACATCACTTTATCTCAGATCACCTTAACTAAAGTGATCTGAGATCTCAGTCAAAAAGAACGCACCTTTTGTACCCATGAAATTCGCAGCGTCCGTCTATACACATACATTTCGAAGGAAAACATAAGAGTACTGAATATAGAGGACTAGACAGGAAACGCTTGGAAGGGCAAGCCCTAATCCAATGGGCACGGATTTATGTTGTCATGTGCCAAGAATTTGTGCTGAACCTGTTTTTGAGTTTTGTTTTACTTATCAAAGCTTATTTCAATCACATTTTCTCTATTTTTCTTAGCAAAGTAGTTCAGCGTTTTATTAGATAGATTCAAAATTTTGGCTATTTTGACCTATGAGTAGTAAAAAAGATGGACAAAATATACTGCCATTGGAGGTTAAGGCTCTTCTATATATTCTTAACTATATTTCAGAAAGTTTGCTTTGTAGATCATTAGCTGTAATAAAATTGCTTATTGATGGATGCGCATACGTGGTTCTGATTTTATAACTACATGGATACTAATACTTTCGACAGAACCCATACAACAACTACAAACAATATAGTGGAATCTGCCAGGTTTATAATAATAATTACTGGACAAAGACACAAAAAGATCGAATTTCGAAATAGATTCCAAATGCTTAAAAATTTCACCATGATTTAATGAAAATACTGTGAGAACTTCCAAAACATTTCTATTTTGTGCACGTTATTTAGTAAGTTCAGTGTATATTGAATTCTTTAAGCTCAATTTGTGATTAAAATCTAGTTATATTCTCGTGCATTCACTAGATGTCGTTTTAATATGTTCGTTAAAATACTTTGCTCGCTTTTTCTGCAAGCAACTTCCACTAGAAATTAGAAGCCCACATCCTGATTGACTTAGACCAGCACTTTACAATATCCACTGTGCGAATGTGCTCTAATACATTTTCTAGCAACATGCAGATCTGGGGTATTATGGTTTCAGTCCGTTTCAACATTAATTTAATTTATACTTGGCGCTGCTGCCTTAAATATACAACAGCTCCCATATTTGCTTAACTAATTAAATTTGTATGCAATTTGTTTTTTGAAAAAATGCAATAGTGCAATTTGCATAGACTCTGAATAGAGACCATTCATTTGAAAGAATATTCGTTACACGAAACTTTGGCTTATGAATTAAAAATAGCGTGGTAATTATACTTAAAAATACGTTATTCTAGTTGAATAAAATCTAAGTACAACCAATACGATCAGACATTAATAAGTACTTTGGGTAATTAAGAAATTTACTAAATTAGTACATTCAACGATAAAAATAAACTACACACACCGGCAAAACTCTTGGACCCCTCGTAAAACTGAATACAAAGTCTATATCAGCAAAATTTTTTACCGAAATAATTACTGATGAATTGACGTTTTTGCAATGTTGCAAAGCTGCGCAAACATAACGTGTTTTTGGCACAGCAGTTGTTAACATTTGTCGGTTCTTTTTAAATTTCAGAACAAACAGTTTAATTTTTATTCATCGATAAATGCCTGGACACTCAATTTCAACTTTTGATAGGTCTAGAATAATTGATTTACATCAACAATTTTGGTCAAATCATCAAATTTCCGAAACATTTAAATACCCAGACGTCCTAGAGTTACAAATGTAAGGGAGGATCGCTAAATAGCCAAATTTTTTCGGCGCAGCATAACGGTCCGCGCCGAAAACATTTTAGACGAACTTATGGTAGGATAATTTCGGGACGTACATTTCGACAACGACTTGGTGGTGCCAATTTAAGATCGAGAAGACCTGTAAGAGTGTCTCGACTTACTAGACCACTAATAACGACCGACGTATGAGGGTATGGAGACAACCAGGACATGCAAATATTGGATTGGTCAGCAAACTCACCGGATATGAATTCAATTGAGTACGTGTGGGATATGATTTACAGAATAATATTTACAACAACTCCTGATTATAGCGGTTGAAGAAGAGTGGATCACAATTCCACAAGAACAAATCAATAATTTAATTCTTCCAATGCCGAGGCGGGTCAATTCACTACTCCAGAATAGAGAAAGGCAGCCATACTGAGTATTAGGGTTACCATAGATTTCTTTTATTTGCATTAATTTGAAAATTTGCATTTTCACATTTAATTTTTGTACCAATTTTTCTTGTCATTTTTTTCTTCTATTGTCAGACTTGAACGTACAATTAAATGTGTCAAAAGCATTGTAATAGAGTAAAGGAGTTCATAAAATAATAAGAATATTTTGTTTCCTTTCATTCTAGAAAACGTGGAAAGACTTTTGCCGGTGTGTATATTAATTTATATTTTTCCATTTAAAGTTCTGTATGTTGACGTATTTTTCTTTGTTATTTGAAATGTGTTGAAAAGTTTCTCACTAAATCTTGAATACTTGTCCAACCAAAAAATGAAGCCCATTCATGAGAAAAAAGATTCAATTAATTCTAAGTATTGGTCTTATTTCAGGTAGTTATTTGTATCGTATTGTAATGTTTTTCTTATTTATTTAAACAGTAAACGGGTGGGATAAATTTTAAACACTCGGTAGGTTCACTCACTTAATTTATTCATTCACTACACTATTCACTATTTATATACACAGTATATTCACTTAAACTAATTTATATAAACAGTTCACTAATATATATTCACTTATTTATCTCACAATGTCAAATTACCAACTAAACTAAATCTTCCTGGTCGGTCCCTTATATATTATTGCCTTTTTCACTAGATAATTCTAGATTGCGGCTTATTCAAAAACAATTGGCTTTCTGGCATTTTCTAGATAAGACTGGTCACAACAACAATGATAAGATAGTCACAATCATAAACAATTCTAAGAATCACTGCGCGTCCGCCATAATTTTAACTTTAATACCTGGCTTAGACAGAGTCGGATTTAGGGACTATACCAGTGTGCTGTTTCGTAACATTACCCCCTCCTTAATTGGAAGTTCCTCCTGGAACTTTTGAGTAGCCGAGACTGGATGTTTGAATCGGCAACTGGCCCAATTTCTACACTTTCCTATCTTATGGAAATAGCAGGGCACCGTCTTCATCGGATACTGATAACGGGGGTTGTAGCTGCAAATTAATATCTGGACACCGGAATCTCGAAAGATAACCTCTACCATGTTCCTGATAACTCGCCAATCCAACTGGTTACTCGCTATCTTAGGCATAGCCAGTTTCTTCACGCTGGATTCTAACACATGGTCTCGGAGGTTTCGAAGTGCTTCCCACACATCGCGGTAGGTAGATCGATCTTGAAATTCATTTTTAGTTGCCACGTAGAAGACGTACCGCGAATTATGCTTCAGTTTCAGTGTCTTGCCAAGGGCTGGAATCTGGTCTTCAAGTTTTTCTAATTGCCTGAACTTCTTTCGAAAGACGGATGCCAACCCTCGTGCGTTCTTGAGACGGGCGAGGATGTTGTATGCCAGTGAATAATCTTCCGCGAGAGTGAACAAATCTTGTCGTTGTTCTGAAGTGACTCCATATCTAGCTTTCGCGGTACCTCCATACGAGCCCATAAATTCATCGAAGGTAGGGTCAGACACATCTCAAATATGGTTTACTCCTTTCTCTAGGTCATGGTCTCCTTCGAATGGCGCTAGTCGGTTGTGGTTATCTACTTTTGGTTTTCCGTTGGGGATCTTGCTTATGTGATACATAACATCATTGATCCTTTTCTTGATTAAGTATGGACCTTCCCAGGATTTTTGTAATTTTGGAGAAAATTCTTTTCTCGTCGTCGGGTTGTGTAACTATACTTTACCCTTTCTTTAAAACCGCTTTCTGTGGCCTGCGTGTCGTACCGACTTTTCATTCTGTCGCTGGCAACTTGAAGATTTGTTCGAACTAATTCATGAATATCGTCCAGCCTTCTTCTCAATTGGATCACGTAGTCTTCGCCTGCTAGATCTTCTCCAGGCCGACAGCCAAATTCCAGGTCACAAGGAAGCCTCATTTCATGTCCAAACAGGATTTTCGCCGGTGTTTCACCCGTGGAGTCATTGACGGCAGATCGATAAGCCAATGCGAATAGGGAAAGATACTGGTCCCAATCTCTCTGATGGCTGGAAACTACTTTGGACAGGTATTTTTCAATAGTCCTGGTGATTCTCTCGACCATTCAATCTGACTGTGGGTGTAATGCTGTTTTCCTGGTCTTCTTCATTCCCAGCCTCTCGCAAATCTCCTGGAATAGACGTCTTTCGAAATTTCTTCCCTGATCACTGTAAACTTCCAATATCACTCCATATCGGCTGATAAATTCTTTCACAAATACATCCGCAACAGTTGTGGCCTCTTGGTTCGGGATAGCGTAAATTTCCACCCACTTTGTGAAATAATCCATTACAACCAGTATGTATTTGCTACCATTTTCTGTCGTCGGAAATGGTCCAGCGATATCTAAAGCAATCCTTTCGGAAGGGCTTCCAACATTATACTGTTTCATAGGTTCTTTTGCGACGTGGTCCACTACTCGTAGCACAAGTCGTACATTTCTTACACCAGTCCTTCATATCGTCGGAGCTGTTCATCCAATAAAACCTTTCACGGACTCGCTGAAGAGTTTTCTTCACTCCCAGATGGCCTCCCGAAGGACTGTCGTGTAACTACTTCAGTACCTCAGCTACTCTCGTTCTAGGGTTAACTAGCTGTCTCCTCATCTCGGAACCATCATCGTTTTCAAGGACTCTTTTCAACATCCCTTCTTCTAGGACAAGGGAGTCCCACTGAGCCCAACACGTCTTGAGTTTCGGTGAAAACATTGACACTTCTTGCCAGGTAGGTCGCCGATTTTCTTCATTCCACTGCCGAATCTTCTTTAGGCAAGGATCATTCTCCTGAACTTCTCTAGTCCTGGTGGGTGACCATTCTTCATTGACTACTGTAATTCTTGAAACTGCAACTTCCTTAGATTTCGACTTGTTGCATTGTGAATAATCTACAGGGCATGATCGTCTAGGCAAAGAGTTGTCTTCCCGGTGATTCACATCAGCTGGATGTTCACCCCTGTCTGATTTCCCCTGTGACTGGAGTTCTTGGGTTACAGGAGTCTTGGGGCCCTTAGACGGACTGCGTACGTGCTCTAGCTCGCCACGCTTCCGGCATTTGATCTTCTTCGGTTCCTTGTCTACCATACCTTTCAACAAGTTGACGATCTGGTCAAGTCTGTCATCGTCAGCTTCTTTCTGTATGGTCCTACCTTTGTTGTATTCCGAAGCCATCGTGGCTGCTTCATATTCAAGAGCAGCAGTCAATGCATCGACCAATGTTTTAGGATGGGCTAATCAAAACATCTTCTCCATATCGTGGTCACATAAGCCGTCAATAAAGGCCTCGATGCCTAAACATTTCATCATGTTATCTGGTGCTGATGGATAAGCAAATCGAACTAGTCGGGCAATATCCAGTTCATACTGTTGAAGGGTTTCGTCACGTTTCCGCCATCGGTTCTTCCGTATCGCATGTCCAACCTCTTCTTCAGCTGCTCGAAATCATCCGTTTCTTCCAGAGGTATCGTCTGAAGTACATCTAAGGCATCTCCCCGAAGCGCGATGGTTAAGTTTACTGCCTTGTCTCTATCGGACCAATTATTCACTCTAGCGGGTGCTTCAAATTGTTTCACATAATTGGTCCACGACATTTTTCCATCGAACGTTGGGGCCTTGACTCGGGTAAAACTAACAATGTCTTCAAACTTAAGTAGTGTTTCTGGCTTGCAAGGTTTCGTTTACTCCGTCTTCTTTCATATCTCTGGCGTGCCTCGCGTTCTTGAATCGGCAATCTTTTCCTCTAACTCCATGATTTTCTCGTCTATCGTTGTAATCTTATTCTCGAGTCCAGATTTTAGAGACGTAATTTCATTTTCAACGTCAGCGGCAATGTCGTTTGTCAATAATAAGATATCGGCAGATATATCCTTCTTCAAAGTAGAAATATCGTTCTTTATAACCGAAAAATCGCTTTTCACATTCGTTGAAATCTTCTCTTCCATGGCAGAAATCTTCTCGTCCATGTTAGCCAAAATCTCAATCTTCATAGTAGAAATATCGTTGTTCATATCAGAAATCTTCTCGTCCATGTTAGCAGAAATATTAGCAGAAATGTCGTTCTTCATAGCAGAAATCTTCTCGTCCATGTTCTTTTCCATGGCAGAAATCTTCTCGTCCATGTTAGCAGAAATTGATGAGATTAAGGTGGAAGTCTCGTCAATAAATAAAACTGTTTCTGGATCAAAGCCGTCATTTTCCAGTGCCACTTTAAGTCTTTCTACTAATTCACTTTTCTTACCGAACGTTTCCAACTCACGATCTTCCAATTCTGCTCTTAATTCCGCCACTTTCAGATCACATAGTCTCTTGGCCATTTTTACGTAGCAATTTATTTATATTACCCCACACCTGACACCAATGTAATGTTTTTCTGATTTATTTAAACAACAAACGGGTGGGATAAATTTTAAACACTCGGTAGGTTCACTTACTTAATTTATTCATTCACTACACTATTCACTATTTAGATACACAGTATTATTCACTTAAACTAATTTATATAAACAGTTCACTAATTTATATTCACTTATTTACTTGTTTATCTCACGATGTCAAATTATCAACTAAACTAACTCTTCCTGGTCGGTCCCTTATATATTATTGCCTTTTTCACTAGATAATTCTAGATTGCAGCTTACTCAAAAACAATTGACTTTCTGGCATTTTCTAGATAAGACTGGTCACAAAAGCAATGATAAGATAGTCAAAATCGTAAACAATTCTAAGAATCCCTGAGTGTCCGCCAAAATTTTAACTTTCCTACCTGGCTTAGACAGAGTCGGATTTAGGGACTATACCAGTGTGCTGTTTCGTAACAGTAGTATCCAATACGAGGAATAAACTCCGTAACACAAAGAACAAATTCGTGATTACTTACCTATGTAGGTCTACTAACGCAAACACTGAAAGTATAGAATCGAAGAGATGCTGTTTTATGTTACTGCACACTGTAGAAATAACAAAATCAGTTGTTTGTTAATAATCAGAAAATATTTTACGGTTAATAAAATGACAGTGGAAGCAATTGCAGTCAAAAGATCGCGAGAAATATGATCTTATGAACTACTGGTCGTCCAATAAAAAAAGCACAAGCCTGAATGCCAATTGAATAGGATCCGAAGATATTGAACATATGACTCTCGACAACTTGGCAACGGGCGAGATAACTGAGGGCACTAAGAACTGGTAGGCACTGGAGTTGATCACATCCAAAACTTCTGGTACAAGAAATTTGATATTTTGTATGAAGCAACGGCAGTAAAACTGACGCATATGCTCCGACATATAGAAAAAGTACATATATAAAACTCACTATGAAATGAGGCAAGTTGTAAAAAACTCGTTTTTTTGTGTTTGCAACAAGCAAAACGGTATCTTTCGCTAGTACTAGAAATGTTTCTTATCATGGGTGAACGATTCGTATTGATAAAGTAGCGGCGATTAAGACTATGGGCGATATAATAAATGGGATATTATTGTACCACCGATTCACAGCATCGTGAGATCAATTTTCTGTTGGATATCTAAACTTTCCCATATCGGTCTGAATTCTCTGAATTCAAAACATCGCACAAATTTTCCCGTCTAACCAAATTTACGATGTTCCAACATTCTTTCCACATCACTATACTCCATTTTTCGCACTCGATAATAAAATGTGAAGAAGTGAAAGAAGCGTTGGCGATATTAACAACACACTCTTCTTTCTCAATACCCATTTTTTGTGCCTATATACAAGATTATACATACAAAGTGTATCGTATAGTGCAGATAAATTAGGGTTGTATTTTTTAAGAAGATATTTATTTTCTTCTTTTGAAATTAGTCATATCGAATATCGACGATAAAATCGTCTCGGTTTGTTTAATGTATGGCCATTTTCTTTATTCATAGAATCCTCAGAAAAATTCAATTGTTCTGTTGCCTTTAACAAATATAGAAATCAAAAACATAATAAACTCACTAGCAAACAAGAAATCACCCGAAATAGATAATATACAAACAGAATTAATAAAAGAGAATTCAGACATATTCACCCCACTCTTGACCCACTTAGTTAATGAAATATTTCTACAAGGAGAATTTCCCACTGAACTCAAGAGATCTTTAGTGATACCAATATTTAAAAAAGGCAATAAGACAATGGTGACAAATTATAGACCGATATCCTTAATAACAACTTTCGCAAAAGTGGTAGAGAAAGCTCTAAATTTGAGATTACAAGAATATCTTAAAAAATATAATATAATTTCTACAAAACAATTTGGATTTCGAGAGGGACTCTCTACAACTGATGCAATTCTAGAATTAACTAAAAAAATTTATCACTCGGTGGATCTTAATAAGCCAAACTTAACCATTTTCCTGGATTTAGCCAAGGCCTTCGATACTATACATCACGAACAGTTATTGCTGGCTTTGGAGGATGCAGGGATACGAGGAATGGCATTAAAACTTTTCGGAGACTATCTAAAAAACCGATATCAACAAGTGAAAGTAAAAGATCAGCTTAGCAGAAGCAAACTAATCACAACTGGTGTACCACAAGGGACAGTCCTTGGTCCTATACTATTTTCAATTTACGTGAATAATTTGTATATTCAACCGACTACTGGCCAAATTGTGAGTTTTGCTGATGACACGGCTGTTTTCTATTAAGCAGATACTTGGGAAGAACTAAAGTATAAAACAGAAAAAAATTATAGATTGGTGTAATCATAAAAAACTTACTATAAATTATAATAAATCATTTTTTTTGACTTTTGCCAGCTATATTAACAGATTACCAGATTTTAATGAACTCAATGTCACTTATAACGATCAGGAAATTACTCTTCAAAGACAAAGTTATATAAAATACTTGGGTGTTACTCTCGACTCTCACTTACGGTGGGATAAGCATATAGATAATTTAACCTACACCTTAAGGATGTTGCTTTTTAAATTCAAATTTCTCAAAAAAACATTGAGCGTTATTCACCTTAGAACTATTTACTACACACTTGTTTAAACCAGACTTCAATACTCCAGCATCTGCTGGGGGGCTACCACAAAGAACCATTTAAATAAACTGGAAATTTTTCAAAAGAGATTACTGAAAATAATATTCAATAAAAAAATTAGGTATCCAACGGATTTATTGTATGATGAAACCAATATTATGGATGTCAGACAATTATATGTTTATGCAATTTTAATGTACACTTACAAACATAAAGATATATTACAAAAAAAGACATATAACTATCAAACAAGAGGTAAAGAAACAGGCACAGTATATACTCACTTTGTAAGTAAATTAGTATCACACAGATATTATTTGTACCTAAGTGGAAAAATATTTAATCACCTTCCGGAAATGTATAAGATTTATTTGTATTCCGTAAACTCCCCTCAATTAATTAAAATATTATTGAAAAAATATATTGTAAATGGTGACAGGAAAGCTTTGAGAGCATTGATTGAATAATGTGTGAGGAGCTTTCGGTAAAATGTGATAAAATTATGAAATTTAGAAGTAAGAAATTCAATGGATTCATTGCTATATGTATATGTGTGAGTGTGTGTATGTATATAATTGTTTATTTAGAAAGAAACGTGAAAAAAACATGCAAACATAATAACATAATATGTGTGTATGTATGTATGTATGTGTATATATTTGTTATCCTACTATTGTTTATAAATTAAGTGAAATATTGTTTTGTGTACTTTTGGAGAATCAATTTAATTTAGTACATTATATATTTAAATCATTTTTAGTAAAAGTAAGCAATTCAGCAGCCTATGCGCAACCGTGAGGTCATAAATAGGCTACCATGTCGCATACGTATTACATTGATGTTCCATATATAATATTGTACAACAAGAGATTTATGTATATATATGTATAACATGAGCTGAATAAAGATTATTATTATTATTATTATAGAATCCAACAGTTAAAGTTATACTTCAGTTAACTCACGTTAACCAGAGATTTCTCTTCTTTCACACATAGTTAAGAAAATTCATAGGTTTAACTAATTTATAATTTATTTTTGAATGTAAAAATAAGTAAGAATACACCGTGGTGTATAGTTCCTTTATTTATTTATATACAAATATATAGTTTATTTATTTTAATTCTATAAAATTACAAAAATTATTAGTTTTCCCCCCAACCTATCTAATATGCGAGAAAAGTATTGGTTTACCCACAAAAAAGTTGAACTATGAAAAGAATTATTGAGTTATTTTTACGTTTTTCATCAAGAACAACACGAAAAAATGGTTTTTAGAAAAAAAATCCTGTGTGTATGTCGTCGTCGTCGTTGTCGTCGGCCACTTTTCGTTACATGTCTTGTTAGCACGATACATCCTCCGGAGTGCAACAAATCACCAATTTTATGATTGAATACTGTTCAGGACATTTCACAAATGAACACTATTGATTTTCAGCTCAAAACGGATGCTATGGTACTTGAAGTACGACATTTTTGTCATTTTTTGCGAAATTTCAGTTTGTTAGCACGATACAGCCCCCGTAGTCCAAAAAGTCACCAATTTTATGATTGAATATTATTCAGAACATCACACAAATGAACCCTATTGATTTTTAGCTTACCAAAGCCAGTACAACAGGTGCTATAATACTTTAAGTACGACATTTTTGTTATTTTGGGAGAAATTTCAGTTTGTTAGCACGATACAACCTCCGGAGTATATACAAGTGACCGATTTTATGATTGGATATTATTCAAGGCGTCTCAAAGATGAAACCTATTGAGATTTGACTCACTAAAGCCAGTGCAACGAGTGCTATGGTACTTGAGGTACCAAATTTTTGTCATTTTGGGAGAATTTTCAGTTTGTTAGCACGATACAGCCTACAGCGTGTATGGAAGTGACCCAGTTTATGATTGAATATTGTTCAGTGCGTCTTATAGATGAACCTTAGTGATTTTTAGCTCACCAGAGCTAGTACAACGGGTACTATGGTATAACGAGAACACCTACTAACCATTAGTGCTCGCTATATATGTGCGGGTTGTCTCACGTGGTACAACCCGAGCTCGCCAGTCGACTAGCTTCAAGTCAAAGAAGGGGTGGATTCTTCAAAAAAAATTATTAAGTTTTCAAAAAGGGCGCCAGAGAAGTTTTGGCAAGCACCCAAGACTCCACAACTCCTCAGTGGGTTAACAACACTAACTACACACTCCAAAGGTTAAACTGATAGGTAAGTTATCATAAGAAAATAAAAGTCAGCAAGTATCCCTTGATTGAAGTTTTAATTAATCATTTTGGACCATAGGTTTCTTTTCAAAATAAATATTTATTACAAGTTTACAACAACAATATCCCAAATAATGTCTGAACTCAGCTGAAGGCTGTAGACTCAGAATATAGAAAGGCTGAAGGCCGGAATCTACATAAATCCTAAATCTCAAACTAAATTATCAGTTACAACGAAATCGCAGTTTAAATAAATAACTGACAAGCAGGTTCTATAAACTCTGAGCAGAGCTGAAGGCTTCAAACTCAGGGTGCAGAAGAGCTGAGGGCCCCAAACTACACCGATGTCACAATTCTACAATTATAGAGAAACGACCAAATGGTTCATGTACAATTTCTCAAAATATTATGAAAATATATACCAAAAATTAACAATTACAGTGTTCTAATTTAACCCTTTTACTTCGGGTTAATTAGAGGGAATGTATTTTTGGTTTTGCGAAGGACCACTACGGCCGTTTGTCACTGAAGTAACGATGAACCGTAGAATGAAATTAAAACACTGATATCACGTTATGATTTATATTGTCATGAAATATAAGTTATTTACTGTTGCTTCGACAATTAAGAATTCACTTGACTTTTCGCGATAACTGAAAGTATTGTGCACATACTATGTTGGTTTATGAAAAGAATAAAGGTTACGGACACATGGTGGTTCCCGGGTTAAAAAACGCCGGCTGGTTTTACGAAGTTGTAGCATGATATATGATGAAAGAGGGTGTCTGAGAAGTGTGAAAGCTATCTGGGAAGTGAGTAAAACTGAGGCTATATTCGTATTTATATGTTTGATGACGTAGGATCGAGGAATGAGTAAACTATTAGAAACTAGCCAATGGGATAAAAGTATTTTAAAATGTAACGTTCGAACAACAAGTGAATGTTGCAGATATGAATATGTTTTTTGTGGGGTTTTCAACGGTTTCGTAGATACAGATAACAGAGTTTGGAAGAGAGTTTTTATGAAGAAATAAGATGTCGGGGACTTTGATATGTTCAGTAGAATTTCAGAAAACGATATTTATCTGTTTTTCTTAGGTGTTAGTAAATTTAAATGACTTTTTTAGTGAAGTAAAGAAATATTAACTGTTGAAAATAAGGATATATTTAGTTATGTATTTTGAGCATAATATTCGACTTTTATTATACAGGGGAAATTGATAGAATCACGGGAGAATTTGGTAATTGAAACCAAATTCGAACATATTGGGGGCGCGGGAAGAATGGAAGAGAGGTGAGAGATGGCTGCTCTCAGACATCGAATGCTGATGTTAGTGAAAGGGTATGGAGCGTGAGTGTGTGTACAGTGTTGATGCAGGTTTGTGAATGAAAGTGAATAATTTTGAGAGTAACTATGTAAATAGGTGTATATGGGTTGTAAAGTAACCTAATGTTGGTGTCAAAGTGTTGTAAGGACTCTAACGTCATGAATGTAATGAATGAATAAGATTTGAGGTTAGAGTGTTGTAAGGACTCTAACGTCATGAATGTAACTAATGAATAAGATTTGAGGTTAGAGTGTTGTAAGGACTCTAACGTCATGAATGTAATGAATGAATAAGATTTGAGGTTAGAGTGTTGTGAGGACTCTAACGTCATGAGTGTAACGAATGAATAAGATTTGAGGTTAGAGTGTTGTGAGGACTCTAACGTCATGAATGTAACGAATGAATAAGAGTTGAGGTTAGAGTGTTGTAAGGACTCTAACGTCATGAGTGTAATGAATAAATAAGATTTGAGGTTAGAGTGTTGTGAGGACTCTAACGTCATGAATGTAACGAATGAATAAGAGTTGAGGTTAGAGTGTTGTGAGGACTCTAACGTCATGTATGTAACGAATGAATAAGAGTTGAGGTTAGAGTGTTGTAAGGACTCTAACGTCATGAATGTAACAATGATCAAGAGGCCTAGATGCATTCTAGTTCTTGTTTGGTAAGGGCACGAATGTAAGCAATATACTCTAGAAATGGACTAGAGTTGTAAACGATAAGAATGTAAGCAATATACTCTAGAAATGGACTAGAGTTGTAAACGATAAGAGTGTAAGCAATATACTCTAGAAATGGACTAGAGTTGTAAACGATAAGATTGTAAGCAATATACTCTAGAAATGGACTAGAGTTGTAAACGATAAGAAGATAATAATACCTTTGTCCAGGTATTCACATAAAAGAATAATACCTTTGTCCAGGTATTCACATGAAAGAATAATACCTTTGTCCAGGTATTCACATAAAGGAATAATACCTTTGTCCAGGTATTCACATAAGAGAATAATACCTTTGTCCAGGTATTCACATGAAAGAATAATACCTTTGTCCAGGTATTCACATGAAAGAATAATACCTTTGTCCAGGTATTCACATAAAAGAATAATAAATACAGTAAAGAACGAGAATGTTTACGTCGATTCTAGTTCGACAAGTGTGGTACCAGTTTGTTTTACGAGTAACGGTCCAGGAACCTCGGACTTCCCAGTGTTTAATGAGATAATGAGAGAAATGTAAGAGAGTATGCTCATGAGACTAGAGCAAGTACGAATGCGTGCAACAACAAGTGAGTAAGAGTAAGTATGAATGAATGTGAATGCAAATGTAAATACGAGTATGTACGAATAAGTGTAAAAGTATTATGAATGTGAGCTTTGAGTGCCAATATGAGTATGAGTATAAGTATGATTAAGGTGCAATTGTATGCTAGTGCAAGTAATTATGTAAGTGTGAGTTAGCATAAAAGTAAATGTAAGGTAGTGACCACGAGTGTTTAAGTATGATGAGAGAGTTTTTTCTAACTCTTTTGGGATTGTTTTTGTATATGTTTTTATGATTATAGATGTTTGTGTTAGGGGGACCCGACTCTTTTGCGGGTAAGAATGAGTTTTTAAAATGTTTTAATTAATGTAAAGGAGTTATTTCTGTTCTCGTCAAGAAAAGGAGGGTAAGATATGTATATAATGTGTTTGTCAAGTTTTTTTAACTTCAACGTATCGTCAATGTGATTGTTTAAGTAACATATGAGTAAGGGGGGTGCCGTTTTCTTCTAAACGTCACCCAAGTGTTTATATTATCCAAGTATCATCTTCTTCAACCATGCATCTTCTTCAACCAAGTATCTGCATCTTTTCAACCAAGTTTCTTCATCTTTTCAACCAAGTATCTTCTTTTTCAACCAAGTATCTTCATCTTTAACCAAGTATATTCATCTTTTCAACCAAGTATCTTCATTTTCAACCAAGTTTCTTCATCTTTTCAACCAAGTTTCTTCATCTTCTCAACCAAGTATCTTCATCTTTTCAACCAAGTATCTTCATCTTTTCAACCAAGTTTCTTCATCTTCTCAACCAAGTATCTTCATCTTTTCAACCAAGTATCTTCATCTTTTCAACCAAGTATCTCCTTTTTCAACCAAGTATCTTCATCTTTAACCAAGTATATTCATCTTTTCAACCAAGTATCTTCATTTTCAACCAAGTTTCTTCATCTTTTCAACCAAGTTTCTTCATCTTTTCAACCAAGTATCTTCATCTTTTCAACCAAGTATCTTCATATTTTCAACCAAGTTTCTTCATCTTTTCAACCAAGTTTCTTCATCTTTTCAACCAAGTATCTTCATCTTTTCAACCAAGTATCTTCATATTTTCAACCAAGTATATTCTTCTTCATTTCAATACCTTTATCCAGGTATTCACATAAGAGTAATGTTCATGTCAAAGTGTCTAAGCTTTTTTTTGTTAATCGTCCAGGGTTTTAAGTGTTAAAGTATTTGTTTCTCAATGTTCAAGTATAAGTTTAAGTTTTTCACATAGTTTCAAGTGTATAAGTATCACTGTCCTCTTCCAGAGGACTAAAGGATTGTTTTCTTGACGAGAAAGAGTTTAAGTAATGCATGAGTGCTATTCTGCACTGAAAGATCGTTGAGTATGAAAGTGAATCGTTTATTCGAGTGTAAGTGTTGGTTTGAAAATTATTTATGAGCAAGAATGTTTTAATGTGAGGGTAAGTTGTGATTTGAAAGTGGTGTGGTCACACCAAAAGAATGAGTATAATGAGTATGAGAGAGGTTATCCATAAGGTATTGTGAATGAGTTTTGTCCAGAACAGTACGTTTCTTGACGATAATATTCTGGAGATTGTTGCATTGGTGGTGAATGGTTAGGGTTTGGGATCTTGGGTTAACAAGTTTTCCAAGACTGTACATTTTTTTTCAAGAAATCAAAAAAAGTATCACTAGCAATTAAATTTTGATCAGTCTCTTTTTCTTCAAGAGATTTTTTTTTGTATTATAATCTAACTTTGTTTTTAATATGTGAACGATTAGTGCATCAAATAACCTTCCTTATTGATATTTAAATTTAACAATGACTTTACGATAGATCTAGCTTCGGACGTGAATGTTCTTAATTGTTGGGCAGTACATTTTGAAATGTTATTACAATCTGTCAAACGGTTAACATGAGCAGTAACAATCTGCCGTGTATTATTATATTTAACATGAAATGTAAATCAATAAGTCATTTACTGTTACGATGCAATTATTTAAATGGTACTGTGGATTATAACTGATTCTCTTGCACATCAATATAGCATACTGTTATCATAGTTCGACATCATTGTTAATATATAATTATTTGAACGACATTGTAAGTATAATGTGAATGTTTATGTCACATAAGAAATGTGAAATAATTTTTCAATTAATGTAAATGTATAATTATGAACGACACGGTATGATATGAATGTCCATGTTACATAAGAAATATGAAATATTTTTTCAAATAATGTGAATGTATAATTATAAACGACACGGTATAATATGAATGTCCATGTTACATAAGAAGTATCAAATAATTTTTCAAATAATGTAAATGTATAATTATAAACGACCCTGTATGATATGACTGTCTGTGTTACATAAGAAATATGAAATAATTTTTCAAATAATGTAAATGTATAATTATAAACGACCCTGTATGATATGAATGTCTGTGTTACATAAGAAATATGAAATAATTTTTCAAATAATGTAAATGTATAATTATAAACGACCCTGTATGATATGAATGTCCATGTTACATAAGAAATATGAAATATTTTTTCAAATAATGTGAATGTATAATTATAAACGACACGGTATGATATGAATGTCCATGTTACATAAGAAATATGAAATATTTTTTCAAATAATGTAAATGTATAATTATAAACGACCCTGTATGATATGAATGTCTATGTTACATAAGAAATATGATATAATTTTTTCAAATAATGTAAATGGATAATTATAAAAGTATTTGAGTGCAGACTTTCGTCTACCACTGTATGTTAAATTTATGAGATTTTTCCATCGTTTGATACGCAAATATATGAAAATATTCATCAGTTTTAACTATCTTATCTTATAATATTAATATACATGACTGTAATTTTAAATTGTAAAATGTGATAAATGTTTTTGCATTGTTAGATTACTGAATTTCGTATCACACTATATTCTATGTTTACAAAATTTTACGTTGGTTGATAAGCAAATATACAAAATCTTTTATTATCGATAAATACCTTATCTAATGTCTGTTTTCTGCTTACTGAAATTCTCGAAGAGTTCTCGGGAACGCTGAGGGTCTATATTCTCTGGACTCCAAGGGTTGTTTCACTGCTCTCGCTAGGACTGTGCTTCACTATTTTCTGGTTCTATCCGGTCTCGAATCAGGACCATGTTTTAATTTAACCCTTTTACTTCGGGTTAATTAGAGGGAATGTATTTTTGGTTTTGCGAAGGACCACTACGGCCGTTTGTCACTGAAGTAACGATGAACCGTAGAATGAAATTAAAACACTGATATCACGTTATGATTTATATTGTCATGAAATATAAGTTATTTACTGTTGCTTCGACAATTAAGAATTCACTTGACTTTTCGCGATAACTGAAAGTATTGTGCACATACTATGTTGGTTTATGAAAAGAATAAAGGTTACGGACACATGGTGGTTCCCGGGTTAAAAAACGCCGGCTGGTTTTACGAAGTTGTAGCATGATATATGATGAAAGAGGGTGTCTGAGAAGTGTGAAAGCTATCTGGGAAGTGAGTAAAACTGAGGCTATTTTCGTATTTATATGTTTGATGACGTAGGATCGAGGAATGAGTAAACTATTAGAAACTAGCCAATGGGATAAAAGTATTTTAAAATGTAACGTTCGAACAACAAGTGAATGTTGCAGATATGAATATGTTTTTTGTGGGGTTTTCAACGGTTTCGTAGATACAGATAACAGAGTTTGGAAGAGAGTTTTTATGAAGAGATAAGATGTCGGGGACTTTGATATGTTCAGTAGAATTTCAGAAAACGATATTTATCTGTTTTTCTTAGGTGTTAGTAAATTTAAATGACTTTTTTAGTGAAGTAAAGAAATATTAACTGTTGAAAATAAGGATATATTTAGTTATGTATTTTGAGCATAATATTCGACTTTTATTATACAGGGGAAATTGATAGAATCACGGGAGAATTTGGTAATTGAAACCAAATTCGAACATACAGTTACACGGGTTCACACTTTCGCAATTTATACAAATATGAATATAAATATGAATATATGCATAAGCATAAAATTTAAATAGCAAACGAGCTCAGCGTTGCTAAAAGAAAATATAAGTCGAAATTATGTACGGCGCAAAATAGTTTACATAAAATCGTCAGAGTTTGAAAACTCCACCAAATAGCGCAGTACCGTAGTATCCTAGTGTTCAGGGCCAACAGCCCAATATTTTAAACAATAAGCAAATTATTACAACTTTAAATACAAAGTGAAAATAAATTTATACTATTGCCGCAAAAGAGAGAAATAAAAACTTTACATGAAAAAAATTATGAAATGTGACGGATAAAGGTGAATGTACAAATGTAAGAAGAGTAAAAAAAGGAAAACTGTTCACTTATCCTGCTTCCAGACCCAGAACAGCAACTGAAGTCGCTCCAGAATATTCCAGCTCTCCTGAAAATGGCTCACCGACTCATCAAGCTTCAATCAGCGAATTTAATATCCACATAAAAAAAACCCCTCTAAAATAGAGAAACGAATTAGCCTCTACATAGGGTTTACATTTTACCCCGGTCAAATTTTCGACGTCCCCCCGTAATATCCTATTATACTGACTATATTAACATCACCCGCAATTCGCAAATAATCATACATCCTGACTTTTAACTGTATTAAAGCCATTTACACTGATAATAAAAACTATATGACTGGTTTTTTTCCGCTTAGCAAAAAACTACGATATGAAAAAACCCATAATATAAAAACTATGTCGTTGGACACATCCCCTGAATATTATACAGCCCCCGTGATATATTCTTATTTCAAAAAAATATAAAGCAATAACGAAAATGAACTAATAAGAATTTGTGAAATGTATCGAAACTATCTCATGAAATCCAGATTACATACTCCAATAAACTGCGATTCAAAGCTAAAATTCCTACGTTAATATACCTATAGAACTGTTCCGAGAAAGTATTTTCAACCATTTACCTTGATAATGCATCCTACTAACTAACGCCGTCTTTGGAAACTTACCATGTGTTACCCAATTCCACCAATTCTACTGGTATCTTTGGTCATCGGCCCTTCCTAGACCAGTAGATTACCGGGTCAGAGCTGCCAGCTGTTGACTTAAGCCGTATTTTCTTCCCCTGCGTAGTAATTGTCAGGTTTTATCGTAAAATACGTTATGGCTCCCAGAGCACATGCAAAAATTTTTACATTAGAAATGTGTGTTTACACGTTGACAGCAAATGGAGTACTGAATTTTAATTTCGCACAGTCAGCGCTCTCTGAATTCTCTCCGTCGACAGGCTTGCCAATATTAAATCTCCAACAGCTCGGCGAATTTTCGCGTTACAATGGTACCTGAAGTGCCACATTTTTGTCCGTTTTGGAAAAATTTCGGGTTTAGTACGATACAGCCTCCGGAGTGTGTACAAGTGGTTCATTCAAGGTGTCTCACAGATGTACCTTATTGATTTTCAGCTGACTATAGCGAGTATAGCGGGTCCTATAAATTCAGATATACTGCATATTTGGTTACTTTTGAAGAAATTTCGCTTTGTTAACACGATACATCCCCCGAAGTGTATACAAGTGAAAATTTTATGATAGAAAATTAATCAGGGCATCTCACAGATGCGGAAAAAGTAGTTTTAATATTTAAAACCGTTTATTTATATTTTCTTTTGTTAACCTAAATTAATTGTGAAATAAAGTCAGTAGAGGATTGGTATGACCAGACTGAGATTCTCAAAGTATCAATAGCCTAATCATGGGTGAGCGCTCCTCGGACGGTTCTGGATGTTCCCAACAGAGCTTCTTTTTGGACGGTAAGTATATTTTGGTTAATATTTTCCACTTTCCATATCTTTAACTCGTTTTGCAGGTGTACTTCGACGAAACCAGTGCGTCCGATAACCAGCGGACTAAATGGAAAGCATCTTTTAGTTCGTGCGCCAAGTCGATATATTTGTGTATTTTTTGTGTGCTAGCTTCTTTAATGTTGTGATCGATAGGTATAGTAATGTCTATTATCTTAGTTGTCCTTGTTTGTCTCGTACAAGTATATCTGGTTTATTGTGTGCTATTTTCTTATCTGTAATTATCGTTTTGTCCCAGATACTTTTGCATCATAGGTTTCAATATGTTCTTTCGGGGTGTACTTTTAATAGGGTACTTGTTCTGTCAGCAGGCCCTATTTTATGTAAATTGCCTGATGGAATATCTTGGCTACTTCATCGTTTTTTTTCTGGAGGTCCGGAGGTGCGAAATAGGAGCATCCTGCCAAGAGGTGTTGAATGGTCTTTGGATTTTCGTGACATCACCTACATTTATCGGATAGGATTTCCTGTCGGATAATGAATCATCTGTAGTTTCATGTGCATATTACTTTATCTTGTAAGGCCAGTAGAAAACCCTCTGTTTCGGCCATGAGTATATTCGATAGGGATAAACTCGATAACTCTTTATCTACCTCTTGTCCTGCTAAAGCAGTGGCACATCTCCAGTGTTGCCACCTCCAAATTAAGAAATTATAGCGCAGTGCTGCCAAAATTATCGATTTTTTCTTGAAAATTATGTTACATTCTTTTAAATAAAAAAACAAGTAATGCTTAATAGTGTTTAAAATGAAACTCAAGCTTTCTAGTTAATACCACAATATAATAAAAATTGTTGAAAATTCTAAAAAATTGACAATTGTTTCGATAAATCAATATCATCGTCAGGATGACAGAAGTTACATTTGATTTGATGCCTACCTGATGTTTCGTAGTTATTTTTGGCTAGACCAAGAAGTGACCTAACTGGTGGTTGACTTAATATATGTTAATAGAAAAAAGAAGAAGATGTGATATTACAAATATTGAAGCTTAGATATTATTAGCCCTATGGTGATATCCTGGATATCATTTTTCCAATTAAGATCAGTATAACTGTGCAATGATATAGAACACCAGGAAAACTATATCTGCCGATCTTTACAATTATCACTTAAGAAGACAGTTTATTAGTGGAGAACTCCCTAGATTTAACTGTTCATTGTCAACTTCATATTGTGGGTTTATTAAATGTCTTCTAATTTCCAATTCTTCAAGGAAATCCAGTTCTTGTTTCTTTTCACAAATATGCAGCACTTCTAGTTTTGTGTTAGGTGTCAATGAATGATTGGTGTCAAGTAGATGTTTTGCGTAGTAGGATTTATCTGGTTGTTTTAATCTGTATGCTCGTAAGTGTTCACTGTATCGGATTTCAAAATTCCTAAGGGTCTGACCCAAATAGACAGCATTACGTTCTGGACATTTGAGTTTATATATACCTGACTTCTTTAATGGAATTTTGAAATTCGATACAGTGAACACTTACGAGCATACAGATTAAAACAACCAGATAAATCCCACTACGCAAAACATCTACTTGACACCAATCATTCATTGACACCTGACACAGAACTAGAAGTACTGCATATTTGTGAAAAGAAACAAGAACTGGATTTCCTTGAAGAACTGGAAATTAGAAGACATTTAAGAAACCCACAATATGAAGTTGTCAATGAACAGTTAAATCTAGGGAGTTCTCCACTAATAAACTGTCTTCTTAAGTGATAATTGTAAAGATCAGCAGATATAGTTTTCCTGGTTTTCTATATACTGATCTACTATATACAGTTATACTGATCTTAATTGGAAAAATAATATCCAGGATATCACCATAGGGCTAAAAATATTTGTAATATCACATCTTCTTTTTTCTATTAAAATATATTAAGTCAACCACCAGTTAGGTCACTTCTTGGTCTAGCCAAAAATAACTACGAAACATCAGGTAGGCATTAAATGAAATGTAACTTCTGTCATTCTGACGATGATATTGATTTATTATATTGTGGTATTAACTAGAAACCGTGAGTTTCATTTAAAACACTAATATGAGTAGATTCCACGAAGAAAGGGTCGAGACAGTTAATTTCATTAAGTAATGCTTATTTTATTACCAACAAAAACTATCTATAGACTACAATTATTCGTTATCAAAATTAATAGTATCAATATTTTCATCTTCGCCGCCGTTGTGCATCCTCTAGTAACTTCAAAAATAAGAGAGATACATCATTAAAAAGGCCACCAATGAATTCCGGGGGAATTCGGGATTTTTCCATACCCATATAGGTACTCCAGTAGAAAATTGATGAACGTTTTTTTCTTAAGGAAATTATTGAAATCATGAAAATTAGGGTCCAGTGCAAGGAATCGATTGTCTCAATCAGTTTTTCGAAAATAATTAGGAATGACCTAATGGTTGACGTTTCTGGGATACAGGGCATTAAAAGGGCGGTATTTGAAATTCGGAAATAAAATAACGGTCATCTTTTGTGGCTCAATATTTTGGAAAATAATTGTACTAGAAATTCGGAAATTTCACCATCTTGTATATTATGAGCTGGGATAAACGATTCAAAAGATACAAAATAAATACGTGGACCATGTTGTTTTCTGCATTTTTTCATAGCTGAAAATATGATTCCGACTCAAATTAGAACCTTTAGCTCAGGTTTGTGTCCAAATTAGTTTTAATCGGGGTCGATGTATTAGGAGTAGACGTATTTTTAATTTGCCTAGATAAAAGTTTGAAAATTCGAATTTTTGCTCTGCATAAATATCAAAAATCGCTCATAACTTTCGAGGGGATTAGCAGGGGTCGGGTCATTTGGGACGATCCTCCGCCCTCGAATTACGGGGCTCCGCCCCCCAACTAACAGGGCCTCTCGAAAAAAGGCGCACTAGCAAGTATCTACTTTATTATTAATCGGTTTGAAGTGGAATAAACGGCATTATGAAGGAGACGGGGTAAAGACAAGAGGTAAACAAATAATTACCAATCACATCAGCAGTTCATTCTGCAACAGCTATATTGCACTACATTGCCAGAGGAAGGAACGAAGAAGGTAACTAAGAACATATATATTTTGGCAAACGATCACAATCATTGTTTTATTATCCCTCTTTTATTTAGAGATAATAAATGGAACGGGAAGTTTTGTATTTAACATTTAGCTCGAAGGACCTTAGTTTTGTTCACTTTAGTATTATTAGGATTATGATGGTTTAATAAATTAAACGATTACGTCACTTTCATTTAAATATACTGCTATGAATTATAACTTGTTCTTTTGCTCGAACAATTACGAATTTCACTGATGTAGACGCGTTTTACACTTTTGGTTATTTATCACATTATATGATGGAGTTAATGAATGAATTAATTGTAAAAATGATTCACCGGTCTCATGCCGATGTGTTCTTATGAAATTAGTACCATTATGTACGAGGTCTGACTGATGAAGAGGATGAAAATAGGTTATTATTCCTATTTATAGGTCGGACAAAGAGCGTGGGAAGAAGGAAAATCATGTGAACGTTTGACCAATGGGATGAGAGAGTTTTAAGTTTAGAGGTCAGATACAGCGAGTGTAAAGTACACGTGTGGGTTTTGCTGATGTATGGTAAAGTGTGAAATTTAACAGCGAGTAAATGATACACGTGTGGGTTAGTTTTTTGCTGATTTCGATTGCTTCGAAATATTAAGTGGAAAATTCCTAGAACAATAATCTTCTGTAGTTCTTATGTGGGAGTAATCGTTAAAATGGAATTTTGTCGATGTAAGAAATATTAAATATTTGAGACGAATGATATATTTCTTTATATGGTCTGGGCAGGATATACGAATTATGTTATACAGGGGGAAGTTGAAGTAAACGTTAAATATTATTATATGTTTGATAAGACTGATATATTTCTGTATATGATCTGTGCAAGATATTTGAACTATGTTATACAGGGGAAGTTAAAATAAAGAATACAGGAAGAATTTGGTTGTTAAATCAAATTCTATGCACGTTATGAATGTAATAATTATGTATTACACTCATTTAGAAAATGATTCTAACTGCTTTTTCTTAATATCAGTATTTAACTCCAACTGTTTCAATTTAAATTCGTGTTCTGTTCGTAAAAATAATTTTCTGTCACAAGTTTCTTATCTTTAATTTTTTCATAATTGTCTAATAATCCCCACGCTGAAGCTGCGTTTATCGTAGAGTTGGGGCGACGCCTGGATATCAACTCCCTTTTTCCAGTACCTACAAAACAAGAATATTATTTTTTAATTGTAGTTTTTTGTTAGATTGTTAATGTAGGATAGTCTGAATACCCCCGGTTACTATCCTGTGAACCATCATTTCTAATTAGGTATTGTATTCCACCTCGCAATAAAATTTTTGATTGGTTCCATTAAACAATTTGTTATTAATTTATTAAACAGGTTATGCTACAGACTCGATAATTAATAGAACTTTTACTATCTTATATTGATTCGTTGCATTTTGGGCTTGAGATGTTTGTACATTTGAACCATTTTTCGAGACATTTTCTGTATCTGAAATGTTGCTAATGGATTCTTCATACACAATTTCAACATTATCAATCTCTTCGCTCTCAGAATTTGGTGCAACGTTAAAGATACTGATGGTTCACATAGCTCGTAATTGATAGAGCTCCGTTCATCAAGGTAAACTGGTAATTTGTGAATGTTCTAAAATTATCAAAGAATAGAATATTACATTCTGCAGTCACATAACTAGCTGTTACTTGCTGGTAATATATTAGGTAGGTACTCACCACAGGCTGGTTTAGTTTTTGCTACTACATTCGGAGGAGTGCTAACATTTTCGTCACTATCAAAGGAGTTTCTTAGTCCAAATATAGATTTTTTGTTTACAATTTCTAATAAGTAGTAAATCATCAGTGGGTTGGGTTTTCAGTACAGCAGGAGGATCTCCACTTGTGAGATACATTTCCTGCTTGTATTCTCCAACTTTTTTTCTTAAATCTTTCTTATTGTTTTCTTACAGTTTTTTAATGATTCGGCACTTCTAAAGCACATATTTGGTGCTACTGTATTAAATTCATTACTAACTCGGATCCAAATTTTATTTTTCTCCGCCATATATACACTATCAGTTTCTTTGTTTTCTATAATTAATTTCCTTATATTTGATCGTCAATGGAAATAATAATTCTTTTTCCCGTTCAGTATAATTTGCCGATCTACATTTTTTAGTTGCACTCTGCATCGTCAACAAAATAATAAAATAAATTATCAAAATAAAAATGCAAACCAACCATAACTATTTGACCTATAACTTGTAAGACTCTGACTTGAAAATCAAGCTGGTGACAATTTACATACTTGACTTGACTTGATTTGAGATACTTATTACTCGACATGAAATCAAGCTACTTGATCTTGATACGCACGTGTCGCACGGTGTATATTTCTGCAAGCTCGCTCGCGCTTAATAGGCCAAGCGGCAAGTAATGTAAACCGTAAAAAAATGTTGGCGAAGCTTTTATTGTTTTAAATTGTTTATTAGGGTGTGATTATCAAGAATCTAGGTTTTCCCCACACCCTTAAGGCCCGCGTCGATCTCAGTGAGGCTACAAAGGTACATATTTTTGTTTTTTCGGTAATATCTCGTTTTCTCTTTATCGTACGGCCAAAATGGTCCTATATGAAATTAAAAGTGACAAAGTTGTACAAAATAGTTCCTGCGCGAAGTTGTGCGAGTTTTGACAAATGCAGTAAATAGCGATTCTTGCTTACCGAATTTCACTCTTCTCTCGGACTGGTAACTGTTGACAATATAAATAAGCACATATTGCATAAGTTTTCATGAAAAGGTATAGAACTTTTGTTAAAATTGCAAATAGTTTCATTTCTTGTGAATTTCATTAAATACATTTCTGCAGCGGGTCAGTGAAGTCAATCTAATCGTCTTCTTTTCGACCAAGTACGACATTCTCGCGTAAAAGGTTCGTCCTGAGCTGGTATTTTACCCGAAGTCGATGGTTCAGCAGTGATTTCCTTCACTTCAACCCTGCTCCTGTTGCCGATTAAAGATGGCTCACTCTCAGAATCAGTCGTATAAATGTCTTATGCAGCTGAATGCTCGAACTGCACGTCGATCTCGTCATCAACGTAGAAATCTTCTTCTTCCATATCGATATTTGCGCTAGACTTGCCCCGGCAACTTCCACACATTATCGAGCAACGCAGCCCAGTCTTTCTGCAGCTACAAGCTCCTTGACACCCTTGTTTGCACTTGCAGGATATCGTGCTGAGAAGCTCCTGCGGGGCAGCGTCTATTAACGTAAGAATAGGTGTCAGTCCATCCCTCGTGCTTTTCCAGCCCCAATCTTGCGGACTCTTCTTGTTTCCGTACCACTTTTGAACCTGATGGTAGGTTCTGAAGGAATTCTGTCGTGCTGCTGCTTCGGATGGTGGTAAAGGTGCAAGATTGCAAGCACTCTTAGAAATTGATTTCGTGAAGCACTGGAACCTGCAATCATTCAACGATGTGTCACCGCTCGCTCTATAGAGTGCTCTAATGACAGATTTTCCGGCTGCGAATCAGATCTGGAGAAGCATTTGGGTCTTTAAATATTCCAACGGTTCTTCGTACACTCATATTTTTTTGGAATAGCTTGACAAATTTCTGGAAACATGCCTGAAGAATGCTGCTGTTGTGTCGCACCCACTGAAGGCGCGAAGGAAGAGTATGTTATCCGCAACTTCTTTTAAATGTTTGAACGACTTTGTCCAGTAAATTCTGCTCTCAATTTTTCCTGGTTTCATGAGATAAACATTCGACAACGATGATGCGAGGCCTATTAGTAGTACGAGGAGGTCGACATCTTCGCCCACTAGCACTACGGAATCATAGTCTGGCGATAATTCAATCGCGGCTTGCTTGACGAGAAATCCTGCAGCTTGAAGTTTGACCTCCAGCATAGAAATGAGCCGAGTCTTGTTCTGGTCGTTGCCGAGGAATTTCTCCTGTGACACGGTTGCTGTAATCGTTTCATCAAACATCACATTAGCAGCGACATGCCTCTGCGATCTACGGAGTCGTTCAGCAGCTTTAGTACTTTTGTTGGTAGCGTCATTCGGATAGCCGTTAAAAATAACTACGCTATTGGCCTTGTAGTACTTCTGTACGTACTGTACACACTTCACAAGAATATTGCAGAACGTCTATTGTTGGTACCAGACCACACGATGGAGAAGAAATCCACCGTCTATAACATGTACCACATTATCTGCATCGTTGATAGAATGAGCCACATGAGAAAACATATTATACAATGATGATTTATTTGTCTTGCGGATTCATATTTCATCAAAAAGGAAGAGTGGATAAGGAGCTAGTTCGAAGTGAAAATATTGCTGCAAATCCTGTTGCGTTTTCTTGGAAATTGTAACTCGTTGAAAAATTAATGAAGGGTCAACAGGAATCACTCCATTTTGGATGTTTATTGTCATAAAAGTCATAAAAGAAATAGAACAAATTGTCAACAGTCACCAGAACGAGAGGAGAGTGGAATTTGGTAAGCAAGAATCGATATACTGTATTTGTCAAAACGCGCACAACTTCGCGCGGCTACTACTCCGAAACTATAAGTTCCAAACTATTTAGTACATAATTTTGTCTCCTTTAATTTCATATAGGATCATTTTGGCCGTGCGATAATGAGAAAACGAGATATTAATGAAAGACCAAAAATGTGTACCTTTGTAGCCTCACGGAGATCGACGCGGGCCTTAAGGGTGTGGGGAAAACCTAGATTCTTAATAATTACACCCTAATAAACCATTTAAAACAATAAAAAAATTGCCAACATTTTTTTTACGGCTTTGAATGATTTTATCGCCCTGCCGCCTGGCCTATAAGGCGCGTTCTCACTAGTCGATTTTAGTTGAACGATTTTTATTGATCAAATAAAATCGAATCAAATTTTGATTCTCATTATTCAAGGAATGTTGAACCGATAGTTGAAAGCAAAAAGGGCGTCTAACGAGGTTGTTCGTGTGGGTGTTGGGTTTATTTGCGAATTAATTAATGAAGAATTGAGAAATATATTATCAGAATGTAAGAAGAAACGAGCCAAACGGAGTATTTGGGTTCAAAAATGGATTTTGAGAAGGAATAAGTTAGGTGCTTCAGGAACACTTTTACGAGAACTAGCTGCGGAAGACAAAGAAGGATATAGAAATCATTTAAGATTATCAGAGAAAACATTTGAAGAACTCGTTTCTAAAGTGCGCTTGAAGATTTTTAAAAAGATACAATTATGCGTAAAGCACTCCCAGCAGCTATAAAATTACAAATTGTATTGAGGTATTTAGCAACAGGAGATTCATTAAGTACATTAGCTTTTATGTATCGAGTACCAAAAAACACTATTTCAAGTTTCATTAACCAGTCTGTGAAATTCATACAAAGTAAACTATAATGGGGTTGTATATTAGGTTGTACATTGCGATGGAAATAAGTTGAGTGTGGGAATATCCGAAGAAATCTGTTGGCCGATATATCTACCTTCAATATATCAAACAATCTTGAATATTTATTTTTTTGCAAGATGTTTGTCTGCGGGTGAAAATTTCTTTACGGTAGCTTTAATGCCGTCAAAAAAGTGATCCAACTCATCTCTCTCAAGAGTGCCACTTGCTATCTGATTAGTTGCATTGGAATTATTATCGTTCTTTTGTACCGGTTTTCTGTTTTTCGACGGCAATTGTGGTATGTCAACAGTGGTAACTTTAGGTACATTAAGATTTTCGGTGTTTAACATATCCTGATTTTGGCTTAAATATTCATTCTCGGTATCCGTACTAACACTTGAAATTTCATTTACAATAGAGATCAATCGTTGCTTATCTTTCATGTGCGGCCTGCGAAATTACAATTGATCCTCATATTTCCATTTTGACCTTATTTCAGTAGATTGTCCTGTTGTGGTCTTCTTGGACTTAAAGACCTTCCTATATTGGCCACGAATTGATTCCCAGCGATGCTTGCATTGCTGTCCATCTAAAATTATATTGTGTTAACAGTGTTGAAAATTTTTCATACTTATTGTTTAAGACCAAAACCGAGTTAGTTTACTATTTATTATGTTTTTTTACAGATTTCTAGCCACTGGAGATACTTATCAAACGATAGCTTTCAGTTACCGCTTAGGACATTCTACTGTACACGCCATAGTCCAAGAAGTATGCAATGCAATACTTAACAAGCTATTAAGAGTTTACATCCCCACGCCTCAAAGAAACGACTGTGAACATATTTCTCAAAGATTTTGGACTGCGTGGAATTTTCCTAATTGTTTAGGAGCTTTAGACGGCAAGCACATCGAGATTGTAGCATCTGGCAATAGTGGTTCCAATTATTTTAATTATAAAAAAACATTTTCGGTTGTTCTACTTGCACTGGTCGATGCAAAATTTATAGCTGTAGATATAGGATCCTACGGGAAAAACAGCGAGGGAGGCATTTTGGCAAATTCTAGACTGGGGGAGCAGTTAGTAAACGGCACCTTGCAAGTACCTACCAATAAAAAGTTACCAGAAACAGATATTGTAGCACCCTATGTAATGTTGGGAGATTCAGCCTTTCCACTCAAAACCTATCTTTTGAGGCCTTTTTCTCAGGTTCAAACATTGAATGATGTTGAGTAACGCGTATTAAATTACCGCCATTGTCGTGCAAGACGTGTAGTCTAAAATGCATTAAATTTTCTAAGTATTACTCTTTATTTTCTGCACGTGTGTGGAGAATATTCTGATTTGAACACATGTTCGAACATGGTTTTTCCCCACATGTGTGGAAATATTTCTGCGCACGTGTGAAATTTAGTAGTTTATATACAACCAAAGAGTACGATTTTTTTTATTTTCGGGTGATGTGGTCGTAGAACATTACGAGGGAACATACGTTTTACCGTCAATGTGTTAGAAAGAGACAAAATACATACATAAACTCTTCTTCGCTAACAGGATAACATAACATAACATGCGAAATAAGTCGTATTTTAATTTATATTAATAATAATATGTGTTACCAAATATCTCAATTCTTATTTTTCGCTAACAGAATCTCATAAAGTGGATAATACATGCCCAAATCCATAACGCCAGCCTAACTAACAGTGTTGCCAATTTTCATTGTATATTTATATTAATTGCTAAATGCATTGTTCTAACATGAGAACAAGTTATAAGAAGCTTTTAATTATCATAATTCAACTGTAACTGATCAAGATATAATTAATTCCATCTATTCGTTGAACATTTACTTTACTTTCTTTCAGATTTGGCAACGTGAAATTGGTCTCGGTGGTTCGAATATGTTAGTAAAAAAAATTTCGTATCTTTATCATTTGTATGCAAATGAGAACGAATTCTCTGTGTAAACAGACACAGTACAAATTAAAAAACATTTTCGAAAATAAACATAAAATCGAATTCTAATGAAAATGCCTACAATTTTTAAATAAAAGTAATATTCTGATATGTAATAAATTAAAAAATAAAATTTCTTAATTCTTCAATGAGCTTAAATCAAATGTTCGAATAAACCCCCGTTTTGAGCTAAACAGTAACCGAGACGGTTATAAAATTCTTGACGAACACGTATGAGCATTTCAGGTGTTATATGCATACAAATTTGTAAGGTTTATTCCTTTAGTTCATTTAGAGAAATGGCTCTCTTTTCTTGGAATCCATAAATTCTCGATTTTACATAACCCAGAAAAGAAATCGTTGGGAGCCAGATCTGGAGATCTCGCAGGCCATCTAATGTTACCATTCGTGGAGATTATCCGATTGGGAAATTGTGTATTTAAAAATTGTATTGCTAGTCGATAATTATGTGATGCACAACCGTCATGTTGGTACCAGATATCATTGAAGTTGACACCTAATTGTATAAGGGCAGGAGTAATTTGATTTTCCAGCATGTCCAAGTATTTTTGTCCGGTTAAATTGCCGTGAATAAAAAATGGTCCAATTAAATGTTCACCCATCATCCCAGCCCGAACATTGAACTTTTGGAGATATTGAATTCTACTATTGTAACGTTTGTGTAGATTTGTCCTTGACCAATATCGAACAACTGATAAATTATGTGCACCGTGTATGGGAAAAGTCGATTCATCTGTGAACAAAATATTTTTCGAAAAGTTTGCGTCCAATTGTATTTTTTCCATAACTTTTCCACAAAATTCCATTCTACGAAATTGATCGTCTGGGAAAATTTCATGGCTCTTTTTCAGTTTGAAACTACGATAACCATTTTTTTTAATACAGTCCGAATCGTTTTCGGATCAAGATCAAAATCCTTTGCTTAAATGAGTGGACGATTCTAGGGATTATTTTCCACACTGGCACAAATTAAAATATCTCTTTCTTATTTTTCGGGTTGGGTTTGACGATTTTGTGTATGCGTCCATGTTTAGTAGGATTGATACATCCATGCTCTTCAAAATTTTCTATAACCGTTCTCACTTGTTTTTTGCTAATTGGTTGGGAATTTTCGAATGCCACAATAAACAAATTTTCTGCTATTTCTCGATATAAATGACCCTGCTAGTACCATTTTATAATTTGCACTTTATGGTGTACTTGCATACTTATTTTATAAGATTTACAAAAGATCGTTACTCATTCGCAAACAAACGTTTAGTGAAGTACCCAGATTGTACAGTTAAACATCTTCAAGAGGCGCACGCGCGATTCTTATTCGTCTGGTATAATAATCTACGCTGGCTTTTGATTCTCTGTCTCACGATTGTCTTTCTCTAACACACTGGTAACGACGCCATGTGACCGTTATAATTTCCCGTTGGCCGTGAGACGATTATCGTTTTACGTTGAAATTAAATGTGACTGATTTCTCTCACAAATAAAAAGGTAAATTTTAAGGGCACTTACAATTCTAACGCGTGGATTGAAAATGAAGAGAGGGGATAGATAAAAATATAATAATTAGAACTCAAAACGAAATCGTTTTATCAGGAGCGTAGGAAACAGGCGGTTTATATTGAGATATTTTTGTAACTAGAACTAGAACAAATATTAGCATATGACTTATTTCTCATGTTATGATACCATGTTAAAGAAAACGGTGACACACTGAATATATTTGTTTTCTTACAACATATTATCGCTTTTGGACTCTGTATTTGTTGCCATAGAATATTCCTTATGATGTTAATGACAATTATTATGTTTATATTCATCAATTGTACCCTCAATATCGATGAAACTAATTTTTTTAGCTCTTCGCCGTTTATTGATATAAGTCATCAATCATTGCTATCCTCCAGTGGTTTTTTAGTGGCAATTATTTCAAATACTTACTAGGTAGGTTTGAATTTATTGTTCAAATCATATTAGCGTATACTAACCGAACTAATATAGTGAATAAGATTATTACTACTGAATTACTTCTTTGTAAATTAATCATGAAGGGATAAATGAAAGTAATGTGGATTTTTTTTATTGTTCATTGCATCAAGCTATCAGTTAAGTACAATATTATTATT
Source organism: Galeruca laticollis (assembly GCA_963921935.1). Lineage (NCBI taxonomy): Eukaryota > Metazoa > Arthropoda > Insecta > Coleoptera > Chrysomelidae > Galeruca > Galeruca laticollis. The sequence goes on from OY998183.1 coordinate 86,658,043, forward strand.
TCTCAATAAATAAACTAAACTGTCCACATTACACCTAAGTATTTGCACAAATAATTTTCAGTCAGATCTACAGAGCACAACAGCATCATCTTCAAAGGATAAATACAGTGAATTTGACATCGATCGTTTATTCAAGAAATCGCCTGTGAATCGAGCAAATGAAATGGCTTGGCGTTATGAAATAGACAAACTCCTGTCTGAACCACGTGCTAACAGTTCTGAAGATATATTAGAATGGTGGAATGATTCACAAGAAATTACTATTGGAGCTTATGTCATAATAATGTATAACCAAAAATATTTTCCTGGAGTAGTGGAAAATGCAGAAGGTGGTAAATATGAAGTTCGCGCTATGACACCAGTAGGTCCCAATACTGTCAAATGGCCAGAGCGTGTTGACCAAATATGGTACGAGAAAACTTCAATTGTGGAAATGATTGAAGTACCCAAGCTCATAAGACGTGTTTTTTTCGAATGTCCTGAAATGCTGAAATTTGTCTGAAATAATATTGTATCACCATATGTTGTGTTGTCGTTGATAATCATTGATTAAAAATTGTTCAACGTCTATTTTCTTGATAACTTCATTCATTGGATCAGCCATGTTCAATCAACGGTAGCATTCGTTCATGTAATGGGGTATTATGCATCATTTTACATTTTATTTTTTTACTAAGTCTTAAACTGTCTACTTCTGTAACTATCGTATGTAACGTGTTCACTATTTCATTGAACACGAAGTGTTATTTTTCTGGAGCTGAAAATCAGTACGGATGGTTTATAAAAATACAGTGAAGTTCAAAAATGTCTTGAGTGTTCATTCACGGGTGCATTTACCCTATGGTAACTTTCATAAATAAAAGTTTTCTTCGCAACGTTCATTCTCATTATTTTCATTATTTATAAAACTGCTAAAAATCAAGTAGCTTGATAGAAGTACTTGATTTTTCAAGTACTTTATAAATAAATACTTCACTTGACTTGACATTAAAAACTTGAAAATGAAGTCAAGATCAAGTCAAATAGTTTAAATATCAAGTCAAGCCGTGAATCTCTGCACACAACAGACGTAAATTATCATGCATGCCAGAGCATAAATTTTCCTAAAAACTCCACTTAAACGATCATGTTGCCAAGTTTACGAATACTTAGTTGACATTTCTCTAAGTGCAACTGGTGTTAACCAAATTCATTTAAGTGATACTTTATTTTTATTGCTTCATAAATATTCCTAGTTTAACCGTAATTTGGTGGAAACGGCCATTACTGAGTCTGTGGATTCAAATTTTGAAGCTCCCTCTCATATGCTTTCGTAATGGGACCTCAATTATTAACATTAATCAAAACAATAAGAAAAGCTCCTAAGTTGCAGATGAAAGATTTGGAACATTTTTACTGAAGAACTAAAATGTGCCTGTATAGAAACACAAGATTTCATAGTCTATCTCCCTGCCGAGAACGACATATCTTGCAAAAATGTACAGACCTGATGAGTAGCGGCTGTTCAACGATGAAAACATATTTAAGATATCTAATTTTGGAACAACAATAACTGCACTATCACGTTTGCAAGACTACGCATATGAAAAAACGCACATATATAAGAAAAAAAATAGATAAAAGAAAAAAGTTGACTTTAAATTACTGCCTGACAAGCGTGAAATAATATTGAAGGCTTCGACGCCAAGAAAACGAAATAGGTTAATATTTACAATGTTCTGGAATTTTATAGTTACCGTAGGGCCAATTCTTATAGGAGCAACAACGTGGTTTATACGTTGAACAACAAATAAATAAAGATATAAATTGAAGTCGTTTTTCTATTTTTTCAATTGCGAAAAGTATTACATATACGGAGGTTGTCACTACATATTTCTATTGAGAATAAATTGTTTATACTAAGACGACAGATTATCATAATTTGGTTTCATGTTAGCTAATTCTAATATGAGATCCAGTTTCGTCTCCAAAAGTTTGCTTTTTTTCGCTAGAAATGCTTAAAACAATTTCTCATACATTTATAGTTGGAAAACACAAAATTGGTTTCAGAACTTTCTCTGTTATAACCGGATATACAACTTACTATCTTCATTTTTCAAGAGTCCATTTAAATCTGATTTCCAGAATTGCTTTTCTGGCATTTATATCATGTTAACGTTGAACGGATATCTCACGCTCTCAATATTTTTCTTGAAATCAGGAAAATAGTTCTTTAGGCCATACGGCAGAGGTCATTTTGTCTTTAATTGTAACGTAAGTTGAGGCAGTAGATAAGTGGGCATCTTACGTTCTCTATAAGTGTGGATATGACATTAGGGAAAACATTTCGAATTATTGCAATAAATCCTAAGTTAATTGCGACTATTATTATTGCTTCATTTGTGCTTATTTAAATACATCTTTTAGAATCAAGTTTGTTCTCTGTTCTAATTGTGGTTTTCACAGAATGTTGCTTCATGTAGTTTTTATCCTTTCATTCGTCAGATTTTCAAAACAAATTATACAACGTAGAATAGACTCGTTGTGATGACGACGTACAAGGCAGGATCGTCATGGGATGATTGAAGGTAAGCGTACCATATATTAAATCATTTTATGTTACCAGACCTTTAATTCGGGAAACACTTACCTCCAATCTGTGAGAACCCAATAAAAATCATATATTTCAAAAACCACTGGGATATATTCGACTAATTCATTAATTACAATTATATTCAATAACACTTACCAACGTCAACGTGTCGTTCACCATAGTTATGTTAGTTATTGCAACATCTAGTTAAATTTACTACAATTAACTTTATATCATTTGAATTTATAATACATTATGTGAACAGTACCTTATTTTCAATTTTGACATTTAATGAGTGAATGACATATTCATTGTGTTATAAAACTAAGAAAAAATTTTCATTGCAATTCACATTTTAGTAATTCCAAATCATCTGCTTTATTTAACAGTTTATGGGCCCAGAAAATTGTAATCGAGCTACGGGAAGCATCAATAATTTAATTGGCGCATGTATTTTTAAGTTTTAATAAAGTATCAAAACACAAAAATGTCTGATTTGACAAAAGTGCGGGTAACGAAACTAAATGATGGAAACTATCAAGTATGGAAGTACAAAATGGAACTTTGATTAATAAAAGAAGATTTATGGACAACAATAATCGAAGAAGCACCATCAGATAGAACTCAACTAGAGGCATGGATTAAAAAAGACGGTAAAGTACATGCATATATTGGTTTGTTTGTTGAAGACGATCAAATTATTCATATTAAGAATAATATATCGGCGAACCCATCGTGGGAAGCATTAAAAGAATATCATCAAAAATCAACTTTATCAAACAAGGTTAGACTTTTAAGACGGTTATGTCGAATGATATTGCCTGAAAGTGGAAATATGCAAACACATTTAAATGCAATGGACGAATATATAGATCAAATGACAACATTAGGTGAACTAATTGCAGATGCTCTTTCAGTTGTGTTATATTTATCAAGCTTATCCGAAAGTTATGGTGTTTTAATAACGGCTCTTGAATCACGTCCTGAGGCTGATTTAACTAAAACTATGGTGAAAAACAAACTTTTGGAAGAATATAGACGACGACAAGGAATCGAAATTGTTAATGAAGGTGATGAAAAAGCATTGAAAGCAATAAAAGAATAGTATATTAAAGTATAAGTGGATAAAGAGGTCTTTCAAACACCCGCGATTTTTCGAGCACGACGGCGCATGTTTGGATGTGCTTTGTAAAAAGAAGCACCGAAATGCGAATGAAAACTCTCACAAGAATTCGTTGTTCTCTTAAAAAAGGATGCATTATTTGCCCAAATAAGTGGTGGAAATATCGAATTTTGCGTTATATATGTTTTATTGACATAATTTCGGAATTCTATAACTCTTTCGTCATTCGGAAGCAAAAAATGTAGTTCATTATAAAAAAATTCTACAACTTCCTCAGGACTAAGATACATAATACCGAAATGTACTTTTAAGTATTCGCCAATTACAGAACCTTTCTGTCTGTACTCTTGTACCAAATGAAACTCCTGAATCTTACGAAACCAAGCTTGACAGAGATGAAATTTACAACCAAAAAGAATTTGATCTGTGCCAAAACATTCATATATAGCGTTATGAATGCTTAGTTCAAAATCTACTACGACTTCTTTAGGTTGAAAATTTAAGCCTACTTCTTTACATTTTTGTCTTAAAATTAAAAACAAATTTGAATATGTTTGACTTGATTTGTCCGGCAGCAAACAAAAAACAAGAGGTACGTAATAGCCGTTTTTAAAACCATGAATGGTAAACATTTGGTAAAAAAAAGTTGAACAGTATTTAAAAGTCCCATCCATCAAAATACAATCCGAATTACATAAAAAATTAAGGTTGGAAAAACAGGAGAACACAATAATTTTAAATACCTGGTCTGCTGTTAATAGAAATTCCTCTTCTCGGTTCGTTCGTAATTGTAATTCACGAACACTATTAAATACTTCCTGATTTTTAGGCAATAGTGTAAGTGCATCAACATCCTTCCCCTAATCCCCTAAATATCGATCAAAACAATCAAGATTTCTTCAAAATATTTAATTCAAGAAATCTTTGAAACCTTTCAGAAATATACATAAATCTATGGGCCTCCGATTTTATCTATTATAAACCCTAATGACTCTAATAGGATTAAACTAAATGGTTGCGGCACAGTTCGAACATTTCAGTAATCCTCAAATTGATACAAGTCAGGTAAAATTTTATTTTGTGGCAGAGTTCGGATATGCCCGTTTATTCATAATATTTTGTATTTGTATTACTCCTATATGTAGTGTTTGGGGAATTTTCTCAGAAATTTTAAATGGCAAGTGGCCTACTGTAATCGGCTTAATACGATCACACCTATTTACAGATTATTCGATTATTGAGAGGGATTTTCCAAACAACCCAGTTTTCTTAGAAACACTATCGGGAATATTATTTTAAAAGAAAGTAGGTACATTAAATCAGTACTTAGTATTAGTTCTTTGAGTAAAGTTGTATGGTTGTCATAATATTGTAAACAGTTTGAATATATTTAAAACATTTGTTGAATGTTAATTGTGGAAGTACCAAACAATGTCGATAAGCCAAGGACCATCTAAACGACCAAAAACAGGTCCATTATCTTTAAATGAAAAAACTCTGATATTGAATTGTTATATATCATTGAAAAACAAGGATCCAAGTGCAAGTGTTGAGGATATTGTGGAATTAACGGCTGCTATGTTGTGTGTTGCTAAATCAACAATTTATAGATTACTAAAAGAAAGCAAGAATGGAACTCTTCAACCCCCTAAAACTCCTTCAGGCCGAAAACCAATTGAGATCGATGAGTCATTAAAACAAAGAGTAAGGCATAAAGTCCATGGATTTTACTTACGAAAGGAAATTCCAACACTTGACAAAATTATGACATCAGTGCAAGAAGATACGGACTATCCAAAATTCTCCAGAATGACATTATGCAAACTTTTGAAAGATGTGGGTTTCAGATATACAAAACATAATAGAAAATCTCTCTTGATAGATAAACCGGAAATAGTTTTTTGGAGAAGAGACTATTTAAGAAGCATTCGACATGCCAGAGAACAAAATTTGAAAATCTTCGACTTAGACAAAACATGGATAAATGCTGGATATACAGTTTCCAAATCTTGGCAAGATGAAAACATTAAAAGCGGAAGGCAGGCATTCGTGGAAGATTTGTCGTTAGGTTTGCAGCCACCATCTGGAAAAGGAAAAAGACTTATCATTGTCCATGTTGGAAGCTCTGAAGGTTTTGTTGATGGTGGATTATTAACTTTTATTTCAAAACGCACGGGGGACTATCACGAAGATATAAATGGGGATGTCTTCGAGGAATGGTTTGTTCAAATGTTGGATCTGATTCCAAAAGGGGCTGTTATTGTTATGGACAACGCAAGTTACCATTCACGGTTACGAGAAGCATTGCCCACAAGTCGTTGGCGTAAAGCAGAGCTTTTGGAGTGGCTTATTTCGAAAAATATTAAGTTTCCAAAAGATCCACTAAGGAAAGAACTTTACAGAATTGCAAAAATGAACAAGAATAAATACAAAACCTACATTGTAGAAGAAATGGCTTCTTCTCGTGGTATATCAGTTCTTCGACTCCCCCCTTATCATTGTGAACTTAATCCCATATGGGCTCAGGTAAAGGGGGAAGTTGGAAAAAAAATACTACTTTTAAAATAAACGATGTTGTGAAATTGTTTGAGAGTGCTGTAAGTCATGTGAGTAAGGAAAATTGGACAAACTGTATCGAGCATGTTATCAAAGTAGAGGCAAATATGTGGAAAATTGACAATATTTGTGATGATTTAATCGACCCTATTATTATTAATGTCAACAACGATTCTTCCTCTTCCGAGTCGGATATAGAATAAAATGTAAGTAATAAATGTATTCCAATAATTATTTCTTTTCATTTTTTATTATATTATAATTTAAAACGTATTTTTTTCCCAAAATACACACCACTGCATTGCGTTATTGCTTATCTGCTAATCCTTTAACAATGAATAAACCCTAAACTTTGCTACAACTGAAACAAATACTGGGTCGATCTACCTGGTTTTTAGATTTACGGAAGAAATGTAATTTAAAGTAAGAGATTTATCAAAAATTTCATGGTGCTCCCTGTAAAGGTTTTGCATACTTAATTAGGGTTTATTACTCCTCGTACTTTTTGTACATACTATAAAATGTAACCTCTTATTAGTCAGTAAGCTTGCAAAGAATGGCTGCAGTATCATTTTTAAGGGCGAGAAGTGTGACATCAATAAAGATGGTAAAACATTAATAACGGTAAAGTCACAAAATGATGTTTATAAAACAACATCATCGAATCGGGCTTACAACGCATCAAGTTCGGGTGAATCGAAATGCATTCACGAATGACATAAAGTTTTTGGTCATCGGAATTTAATTGATATAAGAAAAATGGCAGATTTATCAGTCAACACGAAAATTTCAGAATGCAGTCACAGTGATATTTGTGAAACATGTTTACAATGCAAGAAAACCAGAGATCCTTTTCCTCGTAATTCATTGACCAGATCCAAAGAAAAGTTGGATTTGGTACATACAGATGTATGTGGACATATACAGTTGCCAACACCTAGAGGAAACAGATATATACTCACTTTAATTGACGATTACACGAGATATTCACATATTTATTTGATTAACAAAAATCAGATGTTCGTGATAAAACGATCGAGTTTGTTGAAATGATGAAAACGCAGTACGGTAGAGTACCAATGGTTATCAGATCAGATAGAGGTGGTGAGTATATGGATGGTAATTTACGTAAATATTTCAAATCAAAAGGAATTAAAACTCAGTTATCGGAACCTAAAACACCTCAACAAAATGGAGTGGCTGAGCGCAAAAATCGTACTTTAATCGAAGTGACACGTTGTATGTTGGCTAGTTCTGGTTTACACAAACAGTTTGGGGCGAGGCAGTGACAACGGCTAATCACATTATAAATCGTTCACCTACTAAAAGTGTATAATTATCTCCATATGAATACTGGCACGGCAAGAAACCAGACATAAGTTATTTTCATATTTTTGGAACTCTAACATATGTTCACATTCCAAAAGATCAATGTAAAAAGTTGGACGATGTGTCTGAAAAATTAATTTTCGTTGGATATGAACTGGGAATGAAAGGCTTTCGACTTTTAAACACTGATACTTATCGAATTAAAATAAGTCGTGATGTTAAGTTTATTGAAGATAAAATTGTCGAACAATCTGATATTGAATTGGCAGTTGAGAATAATCGAATCGATGGATTTCAACCAATGACGTTACAACATGAAGTTGAAGTATCTGAAACGGCTCAGAAGGGTAAAATCAACTGGATGTCACCGATCTCAGATGTTCTGAACGATCAAATAAAGATAATGGAAATAAACAAAATTGGAAAAATGGTGGATGTTGATCCAGTCACATACGATGAGGCTATTGGTGGACCAAACGCTGATAAATGGAAGTCATCAATTGATGTAGAAATTGAATCTCTTCGAAATTTTGGAACTTGGGAAATGTTCAAATTACCTCCAAATTCAAGTGCTATTGGATGTAAATGGGTGTACAAGACAAAAACTGATCAAAATGGGAACATCGTAAAGTTCAAGGCTCGTTTAGTGGCACAGGGTTTCTCACAAAAGTATGGCCGTGATTATGATGAAGTTTTTGCACCTGTGGCAAATCCTACTACACTCAAAATTCTTCTTGCGGTGGCAGGTAAAATAAAAATGAAGTTTCAACATTTCGACATCGAAACTGCATATTGAAATGGTGATCTGTCACATGAAGTTTACATGAAGCAACCGAAAGGATACTTCTTCTAATAAGGATCAAGTATGTAAGCTCATAAAGAATTTATATGGTCTTAAACAGGGTGCTAATGAATGGAACAAGAAATTCGATGCAGTTATGAAGAAAAACGAATACGCTCAAAGTAAAAATGATCCATTTTCATACACAAAGAAGACGGATGGTCAAACAATATACATATGTAATCACGTAGATGATATTGTTATTGCTGCGACAACCGAAGAATTAATAAATGCCGAATTTACTATTAAGAATTTCCGAGAACTTAAATTTTATCTTGGTATTCAATTTGATAGAGATGAAAACGGTATATTTAGCCTAAATCAAGAAAAATATATCATGAACAAACTACAGGAATTTAATTTGAAAGATGCTAAGGATTCAACAACTCCAATAAATGTTGGCTACTTAAGTCAAACAATGAATCAGGCACCTTTCGAATCACAAGAAATTTATTGAAGTGTAATTGGATCTTTGCTTTATCTGTCAATCAGTACTAGACCTGATATTGCAATTGCAACGTCGATATTGGCAAGACATGTAAGCTGTCCATGATTGTGTGATTGGACTGAAGTAAAGCGAGTCTTCAGATATTTAAAGGCAACAAAGTCATTGAAATTACGACTTGGTGATCATGAGAACGAAGGAAATTTCAATGTTACGTAGATGCAGACTGGGCTGAAGGTCATGAAGATCGAAAATCAAATACCTGACAATAAATACAGAAAAAAACAAAGTAACGATAGTAAATTAACAACAGCGAGAGGGGAGTAATTACAAGGAATTAAAATGTAATTACAAAACATTAGAAAGAGTAACAACTTATAATTACCTAGGAAAGTATCGTAACAGAAGAAAGGAAAATAGATGCAGAACCTAATAACAGAGCAAATAAATCAACAAGATTACATTATTCCTTGAATCGGACAATATTAAGCCATAAACACATTGATATGGACACAAAACTGGAAATCTACAACAAAATTACAGTTCCAACTATAACTTAAGCTAGTGAGAACTGTGTACTACAAAAAGAACAGGAAACAAAAGTAAATGCAATGGAAATGGAACATTTAAGGAAAATATCAGGTAAAACAAAATGGGATAAAGTAAGGAACGAAGAAATCAGAAGCATAACTAATCAAGAACTATTAATAGCAAAGATTAAAAAGAAACAATTAAACTGGTATGACCACCTAGTAAGAATGAACCAAAGGAAAAACATTAGGAGAAACAAAGGCATAGACCAGGGACAGAAAAGATTTAAAAAATGGGTACAGGCAGAACTCCAAGCTGTCGCCTGAGAAGGCATAAGGATAAGAGAAAGAGAGAACTGAGAATACTTTTATTATTTAAAAATTATGATATTATATCATTGAATCTTGAAAAAAGACAAATAAATAAGAACCGGCGAAATAGCCACTTTTTGAAATTTCCATGAGGCACAAGTTTGTTAAAATCCGTTCAGTTATTTAGGAGTTACAGCTGTTTATTTAAAAAACATTGAATCGTCTCCACCACGTTATTTTAATAGATACGTCAAAAAGTGTTAAACAAAAATTACTCGAAAAAAGCTTAGATTTTAAGAACATATATTTTTTGGTAAATTTACTTGGTGAATTTCAGTGAAAAATTACTTTAAAAGTTTAATATAGCGGTTACGCCCCTGGCGACCATCTTCTAAATCTGAAAACATTTTCCCCGGTCTTTTTTTGGCCACTTTAGTAATATATTTTTTACCGCAAGTCTCTACGACGATTAGTTTCCGAGATACAGCACTTTGCATTCTTATCTGACCACCCGGTATAACCAGTATGTACTATGCTTCATATATTTTTTAAGATGGTAGATATAGTCACAATAAAATTGATTTTCCTATTTTTCAGTTATTCATCTAGCAATTAGTTGAAGGCAAGAATTGAATTAATATGTTATTATCCTTTTGTGAGGTATATGTATGTAAAAATAATTAGACCGAGTAAAATCAAAATAATGTATACTAAAGTAAACAAGATATAATAACAACAAAAAAATAAAAACATTAAAACAGTAAATTAACTAACCACTTAATAAATGATTAAAATGCAAAATAAAGGTGGGGCGTTTGTCAGGAAAAGCGCTCTCTCGAGATGACACATCTGAAAAGGAAACAAAATCCTGAGTAACCAGTTCATAAGAGATTTGGAATGGCTACAACAACAATTTTAACTGTCACAAAAATCTAATATATCAATATGTATGGTCCATATTTGAAACCAGAACTAATATATTTAAAAGAAATGTACAAATAATACATAAGAAAGTTCAAGCGTCTCTCGGGTCATAGGTATTCAGGGCAAACTCGCGAAATACCTCTCCAAGAGCACACAATTTGCTAGTCCGGAGTATTTATCATGATAAACTGTGTAATAGGTCTTTACTAAGATACTAACTCGCAAAGTATCCACTCCTTTAAACTAGCGAAGTACCAAGGGCGAACTCGCGACGTACCTCAAATTAATGTATTGTTTGTAATCTCAGATATCAAATCAATAATTGTCAAACAGATATTTTATATAAATACAAAACATGAAAAGGTTACTCTGTGAAAAACTCACCTATTGTACTGACGATCGTTCTTATTCAACTTTTACAATAACAACACTTTGCTCTTCTTAAACTGAGCTCTACTCTGTTAGATTTAACAATGATATATATGCCTTCTCATCAAGAAACTGAGATTGAACACTAGGTAGGAGTTGGTATGAAAAATTATGCTATAAGCAATTTTGGTCTTTATTTCTTATGCGATATACAGCGTAAGATGATATAACAACCACCGAATATTTATGAGTTGCCAAATGCTGCTTTTACAAAATTTTATCGGCACGAATATTGGTTTGTTTATGTTATCGAGATAAGTGTCCTAATTTCAGATCTACTTAGACTAATTCTTCGTTATAGAGAGATTTTAGAATATGCGTTAAAATTCAAACCTTGAAGAATATGTTCGTATTTTAAATAAACTTACCCTGACACTTGTACACTGTAAAACTTCTACTAATCGTTATGTAGGTCTCAACCTAACTAAAATTCTCCTACGAGTGAACGATGGATGATTTTAGAGAGTTAATAATATCAAGCACTTTTTCCGGGATGATTTTAGAGAGTCAATAATATCACTTTTTCCGAGCAACTACAATTTCATCAATTGAGGTGAGGTATATCAACTTGTTTCTAACCAAAGTTGAATAGTCCATCCAGTTCAAACATGTTCTTCGATTTGTGTAAATCCAAGTGATTTTACGATATGGAAATTCCATCGATCGATCTTTATATTTCTCCATATCAATCGGAGTGAAGCAGTGTTTATATAATCGGACTGATTATTGATGTTCTTAGTAATAAAGTTAACGAACTTATTGACAAATAAAAAGTTCTATCTTTCACAAAAATAGTACCTCTCACTAAATTAATGAAAACCGTAGTTTTTATATCTTTCGGTTTATCTATTTATTGTAGATTGTTTGTGTACTGTTTTCATCACCAATTATTTGAATGAGAATTTTCACTGCAGCAACATCTGAAGATGACCGTGGTCAATGGGGGAAACGTTGGTTTAAGTTTCTCGAGAAGTACTGCAGTTGGAAGAGAGTAATCATCTCACTCAAAGACCTGGTTCAAGAGGAGGCAATACTACAACAGCTAGAAATTGCCGCTTTCTCGTTCCTAGCGGTTTGATAAATCGAACAATAATGACAGTTTTCCTCCGATATCATCTGCAAGAAGTAAGAATGAAAAGAGTTAGGAGACGGCTTCATATTGCTTGATCATTTTCTCGAACTAGAGCTACTGTACCGCGGAGTTCCTGTGAACACCGGATTGCTAAGCTGAATTTTACACGAGAACGCTTTCCTATTCCGATAAATCGCAGTCCTCTCTTACGACCTCAGTTAATGTGAAAGAGCAAGGCCGGCTCGAGTAGTGATGCGGTGAGGCGACCGCCTCAGGCGGCATTATTTTGGGGGCGGCATGGCAGCATTTCAAAATGTTTCAACATTTATGGTGAAATTTAAATAAATTCGAGAAATCCGAAGAATGTCGCCTTTTAAGTGAACGTGGCATCATGGCATCTGACAGATTACTCAGCTATATTTCTCTTTTATATTTCTCTTTAGGCATCAGTTGCGTAAAATGATATTATCTACGTAGTACAGTATTGTGTAGTATATTGTTAATAGTTGATAGTCGGGATTCAGGGAATAGTCGAATAAAAATTCTTATCACTTTTAAGCGTTATAAAATAATATTTAAATAAAAAAGGTGTTCTATTTAACCCTTTTTTTACTTGGGCTAATAGATGGAATGGAAAGTTCTCTATTGTTAGCTGATGTTCTCGAAGGACCAATTTATTGTATTCACTATGATGTAGAATGTATGAAGAAATTAAACACTTATTTCACGTTAATTTCGATATATTGCAGGAATTTATAACTTTTTATTTTGCGTAGACAATTAAGAAACTCACTTGACCATACGCGTTACACTGTGATTATTTAGCACATAATCTGAGGGATTAATGAATGATTGAAGATTAAATACACATGTTTTTTACCGGGACAAACGCCGGGTGCTCTTATAACTTGAGTACCATTATGTACGACGGTTAAATGATGAAAAGGGAAATGTAAGGTAGATGGCGTATTTATACGTCGGTTGACGTAGTTGCGAGGAAGGAGCAAAATATTAGGATCTGGTCAATGGGATAAAAGAGTTTGAAACGTAACGGTCAGATACAGCGAGTGAAAATTGGCAGTTAGGGTGATTTTTTTGGGGCCTGAAATGTTTCGTAGATACAGATAACAGAGTTTTTTTATGAAGCGATAAGGTGTCGGGTACTTTGAAATATTCATTGGAATTTCAGAAAACTATATTTATCTGTATTTCTTATGTGGTAGTAAAGTTAAAATGAATTTTTTGTTGATGTAAGGAAATATTAAATATTGAGAAGAATGATATATTTAGTTATATGTTTTGAGCAGAATGTTCGAATTGTATTATACAGGGGAAGTTGAAAATAAAATCACAGGAGAATTTGGTAATTAAATCAAATTCGAACAAAAGGAAAGCCTATTTTTTTTATTCTGTTAGTGATCGGTATTACTAAATTAATATTTTTAGGCCTAATTTTCACACGTATTGACAATGAGTGATTTAAAAAGAAAATCAGCTGCGCAAACTCTCTGGTACAATAGAAAAATTTATAATTCCTTCCACTTCCACATCTCTCTCAGTTCCGAATACAACTGAAAGTTATTTAGAAGCTTCAGACTTAGACAGGGATACAATAAAAGAGATTATTGTCAAACAATTCAAGGAAAATCAAACAATTTATCAGGATATTCCAAAAAATGATGACGCGCAACCTGACAGCAAAGCCTTCACAGTTACAGATGTAGTTACCGAAGTTGATAGTGACCCAGCTTCCTAGAAAAACCTAAATGTTTCCCAACATCAGATAATAATAGAAAAAGGGCCAATACAGGTTAAAGGTGTTGATTTTCCAAAAGACGATTCTGGAAGGCATTTTTCTCCTTCATATTATTATCGTATAATGTCTAATGGATAAAAATAAGAATGAAAATGGTTAGTTTACTCCAAAAGTACTGATGCTGTGTATTGCTTTTAGGATAGGGTACGTTTCGCCGGCAACGTTTCGCCGATAACGTTTCGCCGGTGTCGATTCACCGACAGGTACGTTTCGCTCGGGAATTTTACGCCGGTATCGTTTCGACGAATTACGCTCTCCGAAAAATTCGGAGGGCCACCTGTCGGAAGGCAATGGCAAACCACCGACAGTATTCTGCCTTGTACAGCCTCTCAACATTGACGTTCGGATCCGTCGTTAAACTGTAGGTCCCTTCTATCTGTGGTAACTGGAGAGCACAACACAGGTAGAAGTGAGAGGTCGCCTACGTCCGAACACGGATATGCCACTGTAAGAAGAAGAAGAACGTTTCGCCAGCAGTGCATTTATGAAATAACTCATTTCCACAAAAGTATTTAATTTGAAAATATCTTAGAAAATATATTATGTACAAAAGTGTTATAAAAAACTGTATTTTACATCATTTCAAAATTGTGAGTTAACCCTATCAAAAAATCTAAAATATTTCTGTTACTAAAATCTTCTACAATTGTGAGAATCTGTCGGTCTGTCCTAATATAAACGTCTTTTTTTCATTGGGTTCATTTCCAGCAACTAACTTTTCCTAAAAAATGTCCCAGTTTTTTTTATTCTTCTTCAGTTTTCGAAATGAATTTCCAAATTGTGGGGTGCTGCGAGCCCAGTTGTGCTTGAATTCTTCTGTGCGCAGCCTCTACTATATTGTTAGTTTTCTAAAAAACACATCTTTTATTATTTTCAATAATTTGGGTTCCTATTAGTGTTTTAAATGAAACTCAACGTTATTTCACCTCTATTGCCTTCAAAACCCGGTTATGCAAGTTCCAAATTTCTGGTGGAAAATTTGGAATACGTCTACCATTTCCCATCCTATTGCGAACTCCCAAATAATTTGTTTCAAACCAGTTTGCAACAGGCAATAACGCTTCTTCCAGATGATCATAGAGTAAGTCGAATGAATCACTTAGATTTGGAACAGGCACAAAAGCCAATGCAGTGATCATTCTAGCTTGTAACGCAAAATCTCCATTATTTCGATATTCTGTAAAATAAAATATATATAAATATAAATAAAAAAGTTATTTTTTTTGGTTTTTGTAAAGTTACTACAGTGTTCTTGTTCAATAACTTTTTTCAAATTTTTCACAAGGTGGAGGATGCATCCATCAATAGACATTCCTGGAAATATTGCACGGAAAGCATTGAGTATTGCAAGCTCAAAATCAACTGACACTATTGATGGATTTAATAAAGGCTCTAAGTCGATCAGCATTTGGAGCATTTTTTCATAAGTTCTCTGTCTTTTACCTGGTAAAAGTATATACACGCATGGATGGATGCTTTCATACTTTTCACCCATTATAACAAACACTTGGGTAAATAACGTCGGTGCAATGCTAAAGATGTCATCAACATACCACCTAGATGATGTTTTTAAAATGTCAATTCCTCAGCGTATCCCAAATATTAATAAGCGTGGTAATTCTGGGTAACTGTCTGCTAGTGAAAAACGTCCTGTTGTGTTGCCACCGTCTGTGGAGTACTCTTTATATTCTTGAGGAATTTCTAGTTCTTCCAAAGAATTAGGTGCAACGGGAGCATGATTGATTACCTTCCGTGCTCTTTTCATTTGCATCTTTAAACTTCGATCAGATGAGCAAATTCCGGTTGCAGAAATGGTAAGTGTTTGTTGTCAGTTATTTATGATCACAGTAGCTTGGCTTTCAACTGCTCTCTTTTTAAGGGATGTAACCTTTTTACATGCCTAAATTTATAAAATAAAGATGAATTAAATTATCTCGTTAAGACTTCATGATATATCACTTATTTAAAAGTGAAAGGATTTTACAAGTAAGTAATAAATTAAAACATATTATATTCACTCTACTTTGGCGAGTGAAGCATTATGTACGTGATGTTCAACTTTTTTAGTTATTTCATTTTTTAATGATAAGTGCACTCTCGCTTTACATTGTATATCTTTTCATCGGCAACGGAAATATTGTTTTTCTCCATTTGCACTCAAAGAATCAAAAATATACATAAACCCGTCTTCGCTAAAAATTCGGCCACTTCTTTTAGTCTCCATGACTGGCACTGCACTAAACTTGATGCAAAAGGTACCTAACTAATAATTTTAAAAGAATTCTGCAAGTTTTGATGCACTTAATGGGTGGTGGTGGTAAAATTTCTCAAAAGCAGGTACTGGATAGACTTAGTAGGCATTATATGACCTCCAATACCACTTGTTGGATAGTAGGCGTGACTTAACATTATATGACCTCTAATACCATTTGTTGGATATCCCCATTTGTTTATCGGTTAATCCGACAACCCTTCAAAGTACAATACAACTTTAATCTGATTTTGCGTTTGTAATTCGTTCTACCTAGTAAGACTGGTAAAAAGACATTAACGTTGTTATACCTATTTATCCATCTTAACTCTGCTTGATGGTTTTTTTTCTGTTGTCTTAATTTGTGGGCACAATATCTGTGGAACAGATAACTAAAGAAACCCACCGGCGAATCGTGCTACCGGCTAAATATTCCCGGCGAAACATTACAGGCGAAACGTTACTGGCGAAACGTTGCCGGCGAAACATACCGTTTCCTTGCTTTTACTATTTGTTATTCAAAAATTCTGATATTAACGCGGCGAATTCGTCAAAAGGCTATAGAGACTGTGAAAATATTGTATTGTTAGAAGTATAAAGTCTCATGAAAGCTCTGGGAAACATATGGACTGCTTTAATAAATGGAAGGAAATGGATAATGGACTAAAAGTGGGTAACCATTGATGAAGAACATCAGGGAATTTTGAACCTAGAAAGGCAGTATTGGCGAGATATTTTAGAAATAATTATTGCTGTTATACAACTCTGCGGTTCACAAATGTTGCCACTTCGGGGTAGTTCCGATACGGTTTTTGAACGAAATAACGGTTATTTTTTGAAAATAATGGAAATACTTTCTAAATTTGATTCCGTTACTAGAGAGCATTTGAGAAGAGCTTTGTCTCAATCAAACATTACCCACTACTTAGGTAAGAATATACAAAATGAAATTATGAGTCTATTAGGAAAAAAAGTTCGAAATACCATAATTGAAAAAATTAAATGTGCAAAATATTACAGTATTATATTAGACTGCACCCCCGATGTAAGTAGGATAGAACAAATGTCCTTGGTTATTCGTATTGTGACAAAAGAAACCTTAGAATTTGTTTGCAGAGTATTTTATAAATTTTCTACCTGTCGAATCGTCAAGTGGAGCAGGACTTACAGAACTGTTAGTACAGGAACTTAACAAATTAGGGCTCGAAATTGGAAATATTCGCGTCCAAGGATATGATAACGGAGCCAATATGAAGGGAGTGCATTCTGGCGTCCAAAGAAGAATTTTAAATGAAAATCCAAAAGCGTTTTTTGTTCCCTATTCCTGCCACTACCTGAATCTTGTTGTTAATGACGCAGCAAAAAATACAGGGGAAATTTCCAATTATTTTTCTCAGTTAGAAGAGTTGTATGTATCCTTTTCGGCTTCAACTTAAAGATGGAGTGTACTAAAAAAACATATTTCATCACTAACGGTAAATAGTGTAAGCGATACAAGATGGGAAAGCCGTATCGAAGCTGTTAAGCCATTAGAGTACCGACTTGGTGAAATATATGATTCATTAGTTGAAATTTCTCTAGATGAACAAAAAGACGCTGATACCAAGAACAAAGGTAGATAATTAGCGTTCATAATTTCTAGTTATAAGTTTATTTGTAGTACTATAATTTGGTATCATATTTTATATAAAATAAATTTGGGATCAAAATTGTTGCAAAGTCCAAATATGGTGTTAAATGAAACTACCGCTATTCTAAAAAATATAACTTTATTTTTAAAAGAGTTTCGTTTGAATGGTTTTAATCAAATGTTATGCACGGCTAGAGACATTGCTGAGGATATGGAGATCACACCAGAATTTACAAGTACTGGACCTCTTCCTTTTAGAATTTGGCGCAAGACGAAAATCTTTGAATATGAGGGAGAAGTTGATCCTATAGAAAATCCACTAAAACAATTTGAAGTATCGTTTTTTAACTGCTTAGTGGATATCGCCATTAATTCAGTTGAGCAGAGATTCAATCGGCTGAAATCCCATAGTCAACTTTTCGAATTTTTATATGATATTCCTTCCCTGAAACAAATAGACTCAAAAAATGTTTTGAAAAGGTGTCAGGATTTACATATTTAGCTAACTGATGACATAGATCCAAATGAATTGCTTAGTGAGCTTTTATCTTTGAACGAAATAATGCAGGATAATGAATGCACAAAGCCTTTAGAAGTTTTAAATTATAGGGAGAAAAACAGTTTGACCGAAAACTTTCCAAATGTAGCTGTTTCGTTAAGAACTCTTCTTACCATTCATGTATCTGTGCCAAGTGGAGAACGCTCCTTTTCTAAACTTAAATTAATAAAACATTATTTACGTTCAACAATGACGGAGGACAGATTAACAGATATCGCCATACTTACCATTGAGAACGATATATGTGTAAAGATAGAATACGACGACATTATTGATGATTTTGTCAAAGAAAAATGCAGAAAACTTTTCTTATAAAATGATAAATATTGTTTTCTGTTTTAGCAATATTTTATGTTTTATTTTCATTTATCAATACCTTATTCTTGGGAATCTGTATATTTTAGTATAACAAATTTTTATTTTATTGAATTCTATTTTAATTTCTTTTCAAAGGGCGGCAACATTGGGTTTTGCTTCAGGCGCCAATTATGTACGGGCCGGCCCTAGAAAGAGTGTGACGACGACAAGGCAAGAGATATGCTCAAGCTTTTATTGGATTTTTGGTAGATAAAGTTTCGGTGAAATACTTTTCTATAATCCCAATCCTGATAGTGAATTTGTTCACAGTAAAGTAAATTCAAGTTTAGTATGTAAGAAGTGACTATTTTGGTTACATTGTCTCTCAAAATAATTATTTAGATCAATATATAGTATAATATACTAACAATATAATTCCACTAAGGTAGCGTTACCTTAGTCGGATAGATCAGGATGAAATTAAACTGTTTTTGTAATTGTTTGTTTTATAACCAAACGCCTTGTATATTATCTTAAAGATTTTTCAAAAGATATACATTTTTGCTTTGCTTGACATAAATTTTTATCGGATACTTTGCTTGATATTTGTGCGTTATCCATCCACATCAATCGATTCCATTCAAACTATCAGTGATAAACAGACGACGTCTCTGAGACAATTGATACTGCTAACGTGATTATTTTGTAAATACATTGCACATTTACTAACTGAGATATTCGGACTCGGCTTTTTCTCAAGGTCCAATATTGTTAGAGACCTCACTAATACATAAGACTCATAGCAATAGTTAGTTTATCGTTTTTCAGGTACTATATATTATATTTCAAAAAATCTGATAGCAGATCAGTATAGTGAGTGAATAATTCAAGATAACATTGTTTTGTGAATGAAACAAAGGTAATATATGAATTTATTGAAATACATTTGAATTTAATTCAAGTTTATAAATTTAGAAAAGCAATCAATTAACAAGTCGTTTAGTTATTTTCAACTAATTTTAGTAATAATATAAATATGGTGAATAACTCGAGTTCAAAATTGTCAAATTTCTCCATTTTTTTAAATGAAGCAACCATATTGTTATTCTTTTACTTAATTCTAAGGTCGAAAATAAGGGCAATTTATGTTTACTTCCATACCCAATATTAAGCGTCATTGAGATATTAACATGTATTTAAAAATATTATTTATTTCAGCGTTATTATTGCGTAGGCGTAAGCTGTGTTATTTATTTTTTTATTTTAGCAGGCTGTGTATTTACCTGTCATAAATAATAGTTATTAAATAAACTAGTTTTTGTTAATGAAGGCGATTAATAAACGAAACTGTTTAAAGCACGAACGAGCGACAGCGAGTGAGTGCATTTAATAGTTGAGTTTATTAATCGCCCATTAACAAATGAGTTGATTACAATATTTTTTCGTGACAAAGTTCACTTTTCCACAAAGACTATCAGGAGACAATAATGTCAACTCCATACCAATAACGTAGAATGTCATTGACTCCATATATTTTCAATTTCACGTAAAAATCACGTTTGTTATAAACCTCAGTTAGCATTGAAAAATATAAAATGCGAATTGTCAAAAAATTTTAATTGTGAAAAAGTTATTCTAAATTAGTAATTGTGCAGTTATAGAGTTAGAAAACCCTGCAGAATTACCTGCTGCAGTGTTGGCGAGTGCAAACTATGCATGTTCGAGTTTCTTTACTAACTAAATAATAAATAAATAAATATTTATTAACACATAACTCAGAAATACAAACAAACAAAACAAACGACATTATGCGAAATAAATATATACACTTGCGAAGCCCATAAGGCTTGTTTGCAAGGATAAAATAATAATAATATAAAACTTATACTAGGTAACAAATAATAATAAGTAATAGGTAATTAATAAAAATGTATACTATAATTAAGGATTAATAAAGTAGAAATAGAAATTGATAGAAACATTATCAGTAATTAATTTCGATAAGGTTGTGAATAGCGCGCCTACTTGTATTGGTTATATACTCATGAAGTTTCAAAGTTAGCACCTTTACAGAAGATTCAGATTTAATTTGCTGGGGTACAGCATTATATAACTTAGGTCCTAGAAACATAAAGCTTCTTTGTCCAGCTGTTTTTTTCATTGTTGTATTCAGGTAAATATGTTTATTTCTTGTCATATAATTGTGAGTTTGAATTTGTAGATTTGATTTAAGTTTATGTTGTCTTAATACCGCTTTTTTTAAGTATAATTGTCTAACGTCTAATATTTTCGTTTCAGTATATAGAAGTTCACTGCTATATCTTCTTGTTTTTCCAAGAAGGATTTTGAGCAATCTTTTTTGCGAAACCTCGAGAATATTATAGCAAGTCTTCGCCACTCTACCCCAGCTGACCAGACCGTAAATTAGATGAGATTCAATCAAACTTTTATAAACTATTAGTTTTTGTTTATATTGTAGGTGATATGAGATATGTTTGAATTTATATAATACACACCTCAATTTTTGAACTAGATAACTAATATGGTTATCCCATCTAAGATGTGGGTCTATCATAATTCCTAAATATTTTATTTGTTTTGCAGGTTGAATATTGATATTTTTTTGTACATTGATGGCGTAGTTCGGAAGATCCGGTTCTAAGGATGCAAAAGGCAGGTAAACAGTTTTTTTATAATTGATTGAAAGAAGCCTATAGTCAAACCACTGTTTTATACAATATAGATCATTTTCAATTGTCAAATTTAAATCGTACCAATTTTGATCACTGTATACCAGAACTGTATCGTCTGCAAAACTTATAATTTTACTGTTGCTTTCAATCATAAATAAGTTATTTAAATAGATATTAGACAAAATTGGGCCTAGAACCGTACCTTGTGGAACACCACACTCAACTGTCTGTTCTTTACTGCATTTATTGCCCACTCTTACTTTCTGAGATCGGTTTGTCAGATAACTTTTGAAAAAAGCATGTGCTGTACCTCTAACTCCAATGTCCTCTAGTGTTTCCAAAAGAAGGCAGTGGTCCACGGTGTCGAAGGCCTTTGCTAAGTCCATGAAGACCGCAATTGTAGGTGTACCCTCATCAATAATTTTATATAAAATATTTGTTACTTCCAAAAGAGCATCGTTAGTGGACTTGCGCTTTTGGAAACCATATTGAGACCCTGACAGCTGATATTTATCTAGAAATGTATTAAGCCGTGCATTAACTACTTTTTCTAGTATTTTTGATAATATTGGTCTGTAGTTTGTCATCTCATCCCTTTCTTCAGTTTTATAAATAGGTTTGACAATCGATGTCTTAAAAGCTGATGGATATTGTCCCATTTCTAATGACTTATTTATTATAATCATTAGCGGATATGCAATAAAATCTGAAATATGTTTGAGAGTTTCTGCCCTTATTTCATCCCAACCCGGTGCTTTTTTATTCTTCAGTTCACTAATTATATTTTTTATTTCTGTAATACTGGTGGGTGCCAAAAACATGGAATGACAATTTATAATTTTCTTTTCTTTATAATTTATTGGTTTTTGTATGGTTTTTGCTAGGTTTCCTCCTATATTTACAAAGAAAGTATTAAACATTTCAGAAATTATCTCAGCTTTATTTACTGTTTTTCCATTGTTGTCCTTAATATTTGTAATTTCTGTGTTTTCTGTTTTTTTAGATATTGAGTTTACTACATTCAATATCTTTTTTGACGAATTTTGTTCGTCTTCTATAAGTTTATTATAATAATTATTTTTAGCAGTGAAAATTATTTTAATTAGTAGCTTTTTGTAATCTGTATATTCTTTTTTAAGTATATTATTTAGAGAATTTATTTTTGATTTTTTATACATTTCATTTTTTTTGTTAACGGATTTTATGAAAGATGGTGTGATCCAATTTTTTCTTTTTCTTAAATTATTCTTAATCTTTGTATACATTGTTGACTGCCTAATATTATCTTGGATAGTGCTGACCAGTTTATCAGTTGCGGAGTCCAAATTTGGATTGAAAATAATATCATTCCAGTCAGTATGTTGAAATCTATGTATCGGTTCATTCTTGTCTATCTGGGCAAAATATTCAGATTTAGAGTTTACAACACGATCTCCCCCAGAAAGAATCAGTTGTAGCATTACTGTATAGGGATCAGTTACTGATGTGTTGATTACTAGAGGAATCAAATTATCATAAAAATTAACACTTTTAGAATATACAAAAATATGATCTATACATGTCTTTGAATTTCTTTGAACTCTTGTTGGAACATTAATGGCCGATTGATAACCGCATTCGTTTAAGACGTCTAAGTAATTTCTCTTGTTATCATTTAACTCCTCAACAAACGAGTCGATTTTGTTTTCAGAAGCTGGTGATCTGTAGAAAGCATTTATGTTTTATTTTCAAAATGGGCTTTTATTTTAATTAGTGAACTACCACTTAAATAAGTTATGCGACTCATACAGCTCAGATTTTATAAATACAATGACTCCATCACTCTGGTTGAATTTTCCGTAGTTATATACAGTTCGATAACCATCAATATTATACAGTGATAAGTCTGGAATAAAATGTGTTTCTGTTAGAACAATACATTCAATTTTTGTTTCTAACCCCTCTATAAAGATTTGAAATTCATCAAAATTACAAGCGATGCTCCGAATATTACTGTGGATTATTATTTTTCCGCCAACCTATCTAATATGCGAGAAAAGTATTGGTTTACCCACAAAAAAGTTGGAAATTTGAAATTTTTTTTTGAGTAATTTTTACGTTATCCATCAACAACAACACGAAAAACGGTTTTTAGAAAAAAAATCCTGTGTGTATGTCGTCGTCGTCGTTGTCGTCGGCCACTTTTCCTTGCAAGTCTTGTTAGCACGATACAGCCTCTGGAGTGCAATAAGTCACCAATTTTATGATGGAATATTGTTAAGGACATTTCACAGATGAACCCTATTGATTTTCAGCTCATCAGAGCCAGTACAACGGGTGCTATGGTACTTGAAGTACGACATTTTGTCGTTTTTCGAGAAATTTCGGTTTGTTAGCACGATACAGCCTCCGGAGTTCAACAAGTCACCAATTTTATGATTGAATATTATTCAGGGCATCTCATTGATGAACCCTATTGATTTTCAGCTCACCAGAGCCAATACAACCGGTGCTACAGTACTTTAAGTACGATATTTTTGTCATTTTTGGAGAAGTTTCAGTTTGTTGGCACGATATAGCCTCCGGAGTATATACAAGTGATGAATTTTATGATTGGATATTATTCAGAGCGTCTTAAAGATGAACCCAATTGATATTGAGCTCACTAAAGCCAGTACAACGGGTGGCTGTGGTACTTGAAGAACCAAATTTTTGTCATTTTTGGAGAATTTTCAGTTTGTTAGCACGATACAGCCTCCAGAGAGTATACGATTGATCAACTTTATGAATAAGTATTGTTCAAGGTGTCTCATAGATGTACCCTATTGATTTTCAGTTGACTAGAGCGAGTACAGCGGGTCCGATAAAACTAGATAAACTAAATTTTTGGTTATTTTTGGAGAAATTTCGGTTTGTTAGCACGATACATCCCCCGAAGTGTATACAAGTAACAATTTTATGATAGAATATTGTTCAGGGCCACAGATGCGGAAAAGTTAGTTTTAATCTTTAAAACCAGACATTCATTAACAAATCCGAAGTTTAAAATTAATTTACACCGATAAATATTAACAACGTCGACTTTTAAAAATACTTCAGCCAAATACCCATTTCCATCGATAAAAATCATAAACTTGATAATAAAATTGATTGTCTTTTAAAACAAGTACCATAGAAGTTGTAATAAAAAAAAACTTGACCAGATTTTGTATTATTAAAGACAGGTTTTAGTTAATTTAAATTTAATCCTTTCAGATATTAGGAATTAGTACATGTGTTTAGCTTATAATATTCAAAGTATATTTAGTTATAAATATTGTAATGAATATAAGTGAACCATTATTTTCTTAAAATTTGTATGCACAATTTAGCCTTGGTGATTGTCTTTGAGCGAATTTTGGCTCTATCAGTGTTTTCTTACTTGACGGTAATTGTTCTTCTTTCTCTTCGATATCTGGTGTTCTTTTCTGCACCTTTGAATGAATTTCTGTTTTGTCTTCCTCTCGGGCATTTAGAAGACTGCAGTTTGAAGATGCTGCGCCTGCACAATTCTTATCTTTAATAGAGTTGGTTTCTAAATCCTTATAAGAGAATGCTTCTCCTTCCACAAACAAAGTGCTTTTGTATATATGTGCTTTTTTATTTTCGTTTTTAGCTAGTTTTAAGTGTTGTACCAGTAATTTATTCTCTTTTCTTTCTTCCTGGGATAAGTCTTCCGCAATTGCAATGCCTGATCCTTTCAGTTTCTTGCAATTTTTCAAAATATCTTTGTTGGTCAATGCACTCAGAAACTTTACAACTATTGGTTTATTCGACTGTGATTTTCCAATTGTATAGATATTGTTAAGTTTATATTTGTTCTATATTTTTTGTTATATTATGAAAAGGCAACTGTGTCAGCCGAGTGCTGTCAACCTTTATTGTTAAAGAAAACTTTATTATCGACTGTCGATTGTGTTGGCAAGCGAATTGTGAAAAAATAAAAGAAAGTTGTTATGTAATGTCAAGAGAGACAGAACGTCATGAAAAATATATATGTCATGGTAAACGAGTAAATAAAAATTTTATAGAAAGTATTGGATTTTCGTCACGAATTTATGTATAATAATTCACATAACAGTTCCTTTATCCACACAGCCACTCATTTATTGCTCTCTTTGAGCTGGTCCTTCGTTTACAGCCGTTATACAAAAAGTCATGCCACGATATTAAACAGATATCGTTCATTTCAGTGTTCTTGAGGCTCAATTGAAGTTTCGAATTCAACAAATTTATTGTAAAGTCTATTAGATCACTAAAAGTCGAGATCTTTACGGAAAACCCTATAATGAATTTGATATTTTACTGTTGTGAGAAAGGAAGTTTGGGACACGACGAAGGCCATCCCTTCAAACAAAATAAGATCACTTTTAGCAGGTATATCAAACACTATTTTACCTAAAAACGTCAGTAAAAGTCCAAATTAACGCATGCTTTACATTAATCAATTGATAAAATAATAGCCTCGAGATTATCAGTTTTGAATCCAATTTCATCTAATCTATTCATAAAACATGTTGCCAAGGTAAACAAATACCAAACCGAATTTGTTTATTTACCTTTGTTGACAACTAACGTCAATGAATGACGAATTATTCTTTCTCGTTTCTTCGTTTTCTCGTTATTTTTACGTTTTTTATCATTATCAACACGAAAACCCGGTTTTTATAAAAAATCCTGTGTGTAGGTGTGTTCGTCGTCGTTGTCGTCGGCCACTTTTCGATACATGTCTTGTTAACACGATACAGCCTCCGGAGGGCAACTCGTCAGCAATTTTATGATTGAATGTTGTTCAGGACATCTCACACATGAACCCTATTAATTTTCAGCTCACCAGAGCCAGTACAACAGGTGCTATGGTACTTGAAGTACGACATTTTCGTAATTTTTTGAAAAAGTTCAGTTTGTTAGCACGATACAGCATCCGGAGTGCAACATGTCACCAATTTTATGATTGAATCTTATTACACCTCACAGATGAACCCCATTTTAGACACTGACAACATGCGTTAAAAATTATACTTTTACTGACGTTTGTAGAAAAAAGAATAAATAACACGCCTACGCTATAATAAAGCTGAAATAATTATTATTGTTAAATACATGATAATATCTCAAAAACGCTTAACATTGAGTATGAGTATAAGGAAGCGAGCATAAAATATAAAAACTTTAAAAACCCCAAAAATGTAAACACTTGAAAATTAAAAAAAAACAATTGTGGACTATTCTATATTTAGTTAAAGACATTTTATGAATAGTAACATAAAATTCCCCAAACTTTCAAATTAAATATGGAATACAAAAAATAAGTTTTGTACATATAATTAATTAATTTAAAAACAGCCTGGTCAGGATTTCGATAGGCAAGCCTTTTTAGGCGTATTGATCTATTATTGAAACATAAAAAAACATGTTTCATCTGGTTAACAGATAGGTGAAGGTCGTGCCCGATCCGGCTCTTGTACTATATTTCTCCGAGATGAGAATATATGCAATAAAATGTGTATTTCTTGTGCACCCTTTATTAGCCTGTCAGTCTGTCTCTCGAACTAACAAGGATAGAGAAATATTGAATTTCTTCCATTTATGGTACTTATTTATGGAACTACTACAACATGTAACGAAAATGTATGTTAGAGAAAATATTTATTTTTTTAGTTTGATCCTGTTGAAATGGTTTGGAAAATTAAATTGACAGTGGAAGTTCCACTAGTTTTATCTTTCATCAGCTTCCAATTGGTGGGTGAGTATATATTGATTATAATCAATACTTACTGGATAACTCTGACCAAGCCAACATTTCGTTGCCTCTTATGGCTATCAATAATCTTTATCATGTATCGTTTTTTTTGGGCTGAGATGAGAAACTCATGTTGGACTCATCCCCAAGGGGATGCCTACCAACAAAACCCACCTCTGTCTCACCGTTACTCCCGCCTCGGAATCACTACCTTAGCATACTTCATAGCGGAAGGCGGTCCCTCACACACTCTCCAATCATGCAGTCATATTCTCCTTTCTATCACTCCTACCTCTCATGCCATATCAAGCCGTTCTCTACCCCTAATCATGCTCTCCACCACACGACTTACTTCCATCCACTCCTCCTCCCCCCTCAACTTTATCTCTACCATGTTTTCCCAATACACCTCCTCCCCTAGTTTCTTTGCTAACCTTTTCAAGACTTCCTCATTCTTCCAAAATCTGAACACATGCTCGACAGCATCCTCCCCCTCGTACCTCTCGCACAGTCCCTCCTTTCTCCCAATCTTATGGAGGTACCCTACTATCGACCCATGTCCAGTAAGTACCTGTGTCAAGTAGTAGCTCCTATACTTCCTCCCTCGTCGCACCCCTCCAATATTTATTCCTGGCCCTAGCCATCACGTCCAGTGGGTAGGACCTTGGCAGCACCACTGCTGCTAGTCCCCCCACTGTCCTGTAACCCTGCACCACTCTAAGAAGTATCCCACTCTGCACTTGAAGGAGTGGCCTAACCCTAGTATTCACCCTCTCTCTTTCACCCCACACTTCCGCACCATACAGCATACTTTGCTCTATTATCCTACCAATTACCCTCCTCTTCCAGTCCCCCGGTCCTTTCACGTTACAGAGCAATCTTCGCAGCCATGCTGCCCTTGCTTTCGTCTTCTGTGCTGTCTTAGCCATATGTGTTTTGAATGCTAGTTGGCTATCCAACCACACCCCTAGGTATTTCGCCGTTCACTCCATTCTCCTACCCTTCACCATCACCCCCACTTCCCTCATCTTGCTCCGTCCCTTCTCTAGCCACTCCACCGTTTTTCTTCAGCCACTTACAGTCCGCACCGCTCAATCTTCTCCACAATCTTCCTACACATTCTCTCCGCCTCCCATACCAAACATCCGTCATCCGCATACACCGTAATCTAACACCCCTCCTCACATACTATCCCACAAATTTCATCGAAGACACACTTCCAGAGCGTCGGTTCCAGAACCGAGCCCCGAGGTACTCCAGTCTCTATCTCATACATCCTCCCTCTCGAGTCTAGTATCACTCTCCCCGTCAAATAATCCTCTACTAGACTGACCAACCCCTCTCCCACACCAAGCTTCAGTAACGTGCTCAACACTGCACATTTAGTGACGCTGTTGAACGCGTTCCCGACATCGAAAAACACGAATAGGGACAATCTTTTGTTCCTCCAGCTGCCCTCCCTAGCCCTTTCCACCAAACCCATCACCCTGCCAGCGCAGAGATACATGATTTTCCCTTCTTAAACCCGTGCTGATTTTCCCTACAACCCCCACTCCTACCAACATCCTCCTCAATCCTATCCTTTATTATCCCCCCATCACTTTACCCATACCGCTGAACAGGCTGATGGGCCTATAGTCCCCCGCCCGCTACCCCTCTTTACCCGCCTTTTTCACCAGTCTCTTCCTGGCCACCTTCCATCTTTCCGGGAATACTTCCTCTCTCAGCACCCTGTTAAATAATACCCTGAAATACTCCCCATTGTCATTAAACAGCCCCTTCACTACTTCACCACTCGGGCAGTCTGTCTAATAGTTTCCCTATAATCTCCTTTTCCCAATCTTGCTCCAGCACCTCGTTCCTATTCACCCCCATCCTTCTCACCGCTACCTCATACGCCTTTCTCCATGGATTGTTTTCCATTTCACCCAGTAGCTCTTCCAATTTCACTCTCTTTGCCCTCTCCACCCTACGTTCCAGCTCCTTCTTCTTGTCCTTGTAAACCCCTTTTTCCTTAATCCACTCTCTTCCTCTTAGCATCCGCCTTCGTTCTTTCTTACACTCCACAGCTCCTCTATTTCGTCATTCCACCAGTAATTAGCCCTCCTCCCACGCATATTACCCCCCTTTCCTTCTCTTTTACAGCTCTGTATCACCTATTATAATTCATCTATCTCATGTCCAAGTCCCCTTTCTATCTCCTCTCTCACTTTCTCCCTCATACTCTCGATCTCGGTCTTCGTCCACCTCCATTCCCTCTCTTCCGATAATTCCTTTCTCCCTTTCCGTCTCCACATATTTATGTAGACTTAAGCTTTCTTCATCCTCCAGCACCGTCCAACTACTCACTCTTTCTCCCAGCCATTCATCACATGCTGTTATATCAATATATGACGAACCCCCGTCACCTTTCACGAAGGTTAGAAGGAATCCGTCATTCAGCACCACTAACCCGTTGGATGCCATAAGGTATAAATGGAAATTTTCCAACTTCTGGCAAGGATACATTGTGTGGGCAGAAGAGAAAATCAAATGTCAGGTCGCAGGTATCAGAAGCCAAACAATGTAAAAATTCTCATCACATGATAGTTCTTAGCAGCTTCGAGGAAAAAACGAAGGACCGCCTGCATTGCGCTGCAGGAGCTTGTTACCCGTACCAGGGGTAGAGGGATAGCCTATACATAAATATATGAAAATAAATAAAAGTCAAATGTTACAATAGATTCTTTACTTTAGTATGAAGAAAGAGATTATTTACAGTAGCGAAAACAAGAGTGAAATATCTAGAGGTTGGATGAAAAACACTCCGCTACATAGCAGGAAATATGTTGCCAGTTATGAGTAAACACTCCGCCAAATATATACACGCTGCTAGTTAGGAAAACACGCAGCTAGTTATGCAACATTAAAGTGCAAATCAACGTTTTACTATTAAAATCATCGTAAGGATGAATATAGTCAATAGCCGGTTGGAAAGTCTGAAAATTACACTAATCTATACAAATTTACAATAGTTACAGTTGAAGCCAAACCCGCACTTAGCTTTAACCAATCAAGTAATGGTTTCAGGTGAATACAAATTCAGAAAGTTACATAAAATAATAACACAATAGATCAATAAAAAGTTTACAAATCAGTTGTTAACAATATATATGGCATCAAAACCAGGACATCTTGAAATTAGCTACCAAAGTTCTCCGGCATTCTTAAACGCGCGGTGCTAGGTGAATGGATTTAGACTTGGAGACAGTCGGCGGATATTATTGGAAATAAAAAAGGTACTTACAATTAATTCCAATAATAGGTTATAATATACTTATTAATTATTAGCAATTACAAACGGCACAATCCCCATATTATAATGGAAAAAAACTAGACATTTTAGAGCACAATGAATAGACGTCACTTATATGACATTGTCAAAAAACAAGTTAGGTTATTAGCGGGAAAGCGAACTAGGCCAGCAAGTGTTTGACGTTTGCACTCAAATATTATCTCACGGGCAGACTGACTATTGTACGAATTTAATGAGAAATTCATACATACATGCAGCCAAATGAGTACCAGGAACCGATGATTTAAAAAGCTCGTTTTGTCGTAAGTTAGCAAAACTGTCTTCTGTCCGTGTAGATACTGTAGATGGACAGTCATTTGTCATCTATTTTTATTACAGTTGTACAGATCATCTCAAATGGCTCAATATAGATCTGTCATAAATTATTTATTGCAGATAAAAATAAACGGTTTTAAAGATCAAAACTAACTTTTCCGCATTTGTGAGACACCCTGAACATTATCCTATCATAACATTGTCACTTGTACACACTTCGGAGGCTGTATCGTGTTAACAAACCGAAATTTCTCAAAAAATAACCAAAAATGTAGTAATCTGGAATTATAGGACCCGTTGTACTCGCTCTAGTGAGCTGAAAAACAATATGGTTCATCTGTGACACACACTAAAGAATATCCAATCATAATTTTGGTCACTTGTACACACTCCAGAGGTTGTATGGTGCTAACAACCCGAAATTTCTCAAAAAATGACCAAAAATGTGCCCCTTCCATTGTCATAGCACCCGTTGTACTGTCTCCAGTGAGCTGAAAATCAATAAGGTTCATCTATATAACACGCTCAACAATATCCAATAATAAAATTGGTCACTTGTGAACACTTCAGAGGCTGTATTGTGCTAACAAACTGAAAATTGGTACATCAAGTACCATAGCACCCGTTGTACTGGCTTTAGTGAGCTGAAAATAAATAGAGTTCTTCTGTGAGACGCTCTGTATAATATCCAATCATAAAATTGTTCACTTATATACACTCCGGAGGCTGTATCGTATTAACAAATTGATATTTCTCCAAAAATGACAAAAATGTAGTACTTCAAGTGCCATAGCACGCGTTGTACTGGCTCTGGTGAGCTGAAAATCAATAGGGTTCATCTGTGATATGTCCTGGACAATATTCAATCATAAAATGTGTGACTTGTTGCACTCCAGAGGCTGTATCGTGCTAACAAACTTAATTTCTCGCAAAATGATAAAAATTTCGTACTTCTAGTACCATAGCACCCGTGGTACTAGATGTGGTGAGCTGAAAATCAATAGGGTTCATCTGTGATAGGTCCTTAACGATATTCAATCATAAAATTGGTGACTTGTTACACTCCGGAGGCTGTATCGTGCTAACAAGACCATGTTATGAATAGTGGCCGACGACAACGACGGCGACGACATACACACAGGATTTTTTTTCCAAAAAACCGTTTTTTCGTGTTGTTCTTGGTGGAAAACGTGAAAATAACTCAAACATTTTTTCCAAAATACCAACTTTTCTTGCATATTAGATAGGTTCGGCGGAAAAGTAAAAACGTCCGTACGAGTGGTACTAAAAACGAGCGATATGTTGCAGAATATTCACCGTCTCAGCAACACTTAATATGGCTAGAGTTAAGGGAATTGTGAATGAAGTTATACGATAATTTTAGCACTGATAGGTACACTGAAGATACCTCTGATTCATTGTTTCACTTTTCCACCCAACCAATCTATATGCGAGAAAGTATTGGTTTACCCACAAAAAAGTTGAAATTTTGAAAAAAAAATTTACGTTTTTCATCAAGAATAACACTAAAAAATGGTTTTTAGAAAAAAAAATTCTGTGTGTATGTCGTCGTCGTCGTTGTCGTCGGCCACTTTTCGTTACTTTTCTTGTTAGCACGATACAGCCTCCGGAGTGCAACAAATCACAAATTTTATGATTGAATATTGTTCAGGACATTTCACAAATGAACCCTATTGATTTTTAGCTCACCAGAGCCAGTACAACGGGTGCTATAGTACTTTAGGTACGACATTTTTATAATTTTTAGAGAAATTTGAGTTTGTTAGCACGATGCAGCCTCCGGAGTGCAACAAGTTACCAATTTTATGATTTAATATTATTCGGGATATGTGACAGATGAACCCTATTGATGTTCAGTTGACCAGAGCCAGTACAATAGATGCTATAGTACTTTAAGTACGACATTTTTGTCATTTTAGGAGAAATTTCAGTTTGTTAGCACGATACAGTCTCCGCAGTATATACAAGTGACCAATTTTATGATTGGATATTATTCAGGGCGTCTCAAAGATAAACCCTATTGATATTCAGCTCACTAAAACCAGTAAAACGGGTGCTATGGTACTCGAAGTACCAAATTTTTGTCATTTTTGGAGAATTTTCAGTTTGTTCGCACGATACAGCCTCCAAAGTGTATACAAGTGACCAATTTTATAATTGAATATTGTTCAAGATGTCTCACAGATGTACATGATTTTCAGTTGACTAGAGCGAGTACAGCGTGTCCTGTAAATCCAGATATACTACATTTTTGGAGAAATTTCGGTTTGTTAGCACGATACATCCCCCGAACTGTAGACAAGTAACAATTTTATGATAGAATATTGCTCAGGGCCACAGGTGCGGTATAGTTAGTTTTAATCTTTAAAACCGTTTATTTTCTCCTTCAATTATCCCCATAACTAATCTTCATTCAAATATCAAAACGATGAATCTACAAAAAATTAAGTTTTCATTTGAAAATTTACTAATATAATCTAAAAGGTCAATATATCAACAACTGACAGATAATAATCCACATTAATCACAGATTTTGTTCGATTATTGTGCCCCACTATAAGAGATATTCTCCCTACTATCTACTTCAACAGCTCGCCCTCCAATTCCAGAGCTCTATCAGGTTTCATATGTTTTAGAAATTTTTCCAAATACGTCAACCCTCAATCTAGAAATCACCCTATATATTTGAATCCAAGTCTGAACAGCGTACAATTTAATTAAAAAATTGGCAGAAATTTTATTCTCCAAAGTTTGCAAAGGCTGATCTGTACCGGGTGACCGGTAGAGACTTGCGGTAAAAAAATAAGTTACTAAAGTGGACAAAAAAAGACCGTAGAAAATATTTTCAGATTTCCAAGATGGTCGCCAGGGGGCGTAACCGCCATATTGAACTTTTAAAGCAATTTTTCACTGAAATTAACCTAGTAAATGTACCAAAAACTGTATGTTATTGAAAACTAAGCTTCATTCGAGTAATTTTTGTTTAACAATTTTCGACCTATTTATTAAAATAAAGTGGTGGAGGAGATTCGATATTTTTTTAAACAAACAGCTGTAACTCCTAAACAACTGAACGGATTTTAGCAAACTTGATATCGTTGTTCCATCAAACCCATCTTACTTGTGACATGTCTAATTCTTAGGGATGCCGCTAGATCGCATTTTTTTTATATAATAGCAGAAAATTGCAAAATTCTCTAAAAAATTAGATGCAATAATTTATAAAAATGTAGTGAAATAACACCTAAATAGGCTAGTGACAACCATATTTCGATATTTTATTTCTAGCACTAAATATCGAGGAAAAAATATTTGAAAAAGACGCTATTACACCGGTAATTATTCTTTTTTCAGGATTCAATAATAGAATATGATAATTTTATAATTTTTAAATAATAAAAGTATTCTCAGTTCAAATTAAAAAAAAACGTGGGACATAGGTAGAAAAAGTACCGCTTCTGAAATAAAACTCCTTAAATGCTCAAAGTGTCTTCCATCCCACTCAATACATTGTTGAAGCGGCTCATGCGTGGATATTACGGCAGCTTTAATTTCTGCTCTTGACAGGCTACGAATTGCCTCTTGTATTCGTACTTTCATTTCGTCTATCGTTGTTGGTGAAAATAGGAAACAATATGTTTTAACCGACCCCTTAGATAGAAGTCCAAACAGGTGATGTCTGGGGATCGGGATGGCCACGGAAATATACTTCCTCGTCCCAACTACCTCTGGTGATATCTCCGATCTAAATGTTCTCGCACATTTCTCGAAAAATTTGCTGGGCCACCGTCTAGCTGCAAATAGTTATTTGTAAAACAAGTGTCACAATGACGTTTTGTAGTGCGAGTACAGAAAGTCACAAGTTTTACAGAATATCTTTTATAATTCACATTTAGTTAATTTTTCAAATAAAATAGAATTCCATATAAGACCTGTTTTTAAACTAGGAGGAAAGGTTTGAATTGAAGTTGGCAATTCTGTAGATTCCTGATTGGTCAGATCACAGATAGATTTATTCAGCACTTTTAACTTTTGGCATAGGATTATGACCAAATAATTGTGTAAATTGTAAACAAAGTTTCAGCGGATGATTATTTGTTTAAAAAAGAGCTTCTTCGTATATGCTTGCAATCTGTTTATATTTTATCATGAACAAAATTATTTCTGTAATACATCTTCACATAGATATGTGGTAATTTATTACAAAAATCGAACGTTATGTAGATATACCTATATATTGATCCCATACAATATAAAAATAAACAATTGACAAATCATTGATGAATAAACGTTAACGTATTTTATTTATTAATATTTTTAATATATAATTTATTCAAATTTACCTTTAATACCATTTAATATAATAAATTGCTAGCTAGAACAACGCTAGACCATGTTATTTATAATGTGTTTCAAAGTTAAAGTCAAATGTCAAATAAAAATATATACTACATACAATAACCAACTGTATCACACTAAAAATTACTAAAAAAGTTTTCAAAGAGACTACATTGTGACATTGTAAACAATGTTATAATGAAGTCTCTTTTATACGCGAATTATAAAAAACATATTTTGCCGTAATTGCAAGGGCACATCTTCTAATAAAATGGGCAGTTGGTTTACCAAAAAAGCATTAAATACGTCACCACGTAGTGGTTGATCGGAGAAATAGGGACCAATAATAGTTCCGCTCAGGATGCCCTTATTGTTGGACCTCGCGCAACCAGTGAGGATTGTTGTCCGACCAATAATACATATTATGCAAAAAAACGTTTCCATCACTTCTAAAAGCTCAAAGAATTTCGAATAAATATTCTCTACTCACTATGCAAATAAATATTACAGTAATGTTAATTCAACATCACATTGTGATAATATTCTTCCTTTTTTTCCTCTTGTTTTCATCACATGCACATCTATACAACCGCTTATGCCCAGCTTGTGGCTGTTAACTTTTGTGATGTTTCAACTTAACTTCTGAACAATGTTAAAGCGCTGCCTTTTTACATTACTGAGATATTACTAGAACTTCCTCAAAAGGAAGTCTTTATAACGAACTAAAAACAACATTTCTGTTACATTCTGAAATTCCTTTTAACATCTTGTCGATGTTAATGCAATGTCTAAAAAATAACATCTTATCAATGATCTGAATGCGACATTTCAAAAACAATACAGTGTATTCTCTTAGATGTTGTATGGACATCATTTAAACCTCTAAATAATATACCTTAAACATTTTAGATAACATCCTATAGATGTTTCTGTGCCTAATCAGCAAATACAGGGTGAACAACTAAGAACGCCGGCTGTCAGCCATATTTCAAAAAATATTCATGGTACAACTTTAAAGAAATACCATCAGGAAAATGACCCTGAAAAATCGCTGGAAAATATTTTTGAGTTCCTAAAATATCTGCTATGGGGTGAAATGAACACTTAAAAACATAATACTGTGATTATCTCCAAAAAAGACACACTAAAGGTATCCTAGAAATATAATTTTTGAAATATTGATGAGATTATGAAAAAATGTAGTTAGGGACTTTTTGTCCTTATTCTTCAAGTAAGGGGGGGGGGGAAAGTTCAACCTAAAAAACAAATGTTCTAACACTTTTTTGTTTTTTAATCGATATCAATGAAGTTTTTTCTCTTTAATAAGATATGCTTAACAAAAATAACAAAATTGTACAATTTTGTCAACGCTATGTGAAAAAGTCGACAATTTTCCCATTTTTCTCGGAAATTTCAAATGTAATGAGGCATTTTTTAAATTCTGATGAAAAGGGGTTGAAAATATAGGAATCTAATCCAAGATATAAGATTTGCGATATCAGATATAAAAATTAAAAAAATGGTTCATTTTACATTTGATATTTCCGAGTGGATACAAAATTATATAATTTTGTTATCAATCTTATTAAACAGAAAAACTCTTTTTTCTACCTCCGCTACTAAAACCGCACTTTGAACACGGGTTTGACATGCACAAAACGACTCTTAAAACACTAGTGTTTAAAATGCGAAAAGTCACATCTCGTTTATCTTTTGTTTTTTAAACGTCAAGTCAAGTATATCTTTTGTATGTTAAATTCTATGTTACGTGATTATTTTATTATTCTGCGTCATTTGATTTGTCAGTCAGCTGTCAGCCATCGTCCGTCATGAAATGAATATAATTCGAATAGAATATAATGTTTTCCTTCCCGCGGGCGAAGAAAAAGTATAGTAAACACCTCGTGTCAAAAACGTCTTTAGTCACTCGTTTCACAAGGAACTCGTTCCGCTTCGCTCCACTCGTGCCTAGTAAAACTCGTGACTAAAGTATTCTGTTTGACACATGGCACTTAATATACCATTAAATGCGGCTAAAATCATTATTATCGGTTAAATAACGAAAAAGTTATACATTTGTTCATAAGTTTGAACCTTCCCCACCCATTATTTGAAGAATAATGGCAAAAAATCTCCTTAATTAAATTTTTTCATAATCTCATCCAGATTTCAAAAATTGTATTTTTAGGACACCTTTAGTATGTTTTTTGGAGTATTATGTTTTCGAGTGTTGATTCCACCCCTAGCGGATATTTTAGAGACTGCAAAATATTTTCCAGCCATTTCTCAGGATCACTTACCTAAAGGTAATTTTTTTGGAAGTTGTACCATGATTCTTTTCTGAGATGTGGCCTACAGTCGTTCTTAGTTGTTCACCCTGTACATTTAAAATAAAATAGCAAAAAAAAGCAATAAATGATTTAAAACGTTTATTCACTATTAATGAACAGTAGAGTAAATTTGAAAAAAACAGATACAAAATTGGAAAAAAATATCTTGTCCAGGAATCCAACCTAAAAAAAAATGTGTAAGCATATTACATAACAAGTGTGGAAAGTGGAAACTATTGAACGCATTCAGTGAAAGCAAGAAATAAAAAGGACGTATTAATCTGTAGTTGTGATAACGTAACATACTTTGAAACTGAATTAATAAATGGATACACATACATTACAGCTAGTTTACAAAAAAATTATTAGAATAGTTTTTTAATAATATTAAAACTAATAAAAAATTTCTACCATAAAGATTTTATTAAACATTACGTTAAATCAACAGGAATCCAATCTGATTAAAGAAAAGTATATCTTTACTTACGGTTACTTTTTCTCATGCAAGAGTCGCTGTTTCGAGTGCCTCAACCATTCCATAACGTACACTTCAAAATCCCTATCCGTGAAATATTTGAAGCTAATAAAACAATTACTTTAGATCAAATTGTGCCCATGGAGATCTTTGATCGATCATCATAAACTACATCAAACTTGATTTTCAGCCAATTGACTGGGACCCATTTTCCAAAGGAATAATAACATATTTTATTTCGAGAGGTGACTTTCCATGATTTACATTCTATTACATGTCTCACTCTGTTTGGCAGGTAAGTTCAGGTGTGCCATGAAAATTCATACTTCTTTTCTGTATAAAATAATATACTATTCTCATCTTGTTATTTTCTTCTTGGAACATATTTTATATTAACATTGTGGAATTGTAACTTAATGAAAACTAAGCATTATTAATACACTGTATACAAAAAAAACTACTTATGATGAAGATATATGAACACATTATCAAGTTAAATGAGTTTATAATTTATTGTATCCAATTGAGTATCCAATAGCTGTCTTTCTACAATAATAAATAATTGAATTCTGTTTGTTGACTGGAGCATTCAGTGTCATAAGTTACATATTATTCAACTAGATTAATATAGACCATTGTAAGGGACATCTACAGATCATTTATTGTATTCAGTGTATTTTCAAATGGAAATGAGTTTTTTAACAGAAATTTCTGTTTTGAAAGTCCTAAACAGTCTCTAATTGTTTACAAGAATTGTTAGTATCAATGTTAAAATTTTCTAAACCTGCACAACTATATTGGTGGCCATGACTACTACTACAAAAACTAGAACTAGAGATACTTGATTAAATATTTTTTGTACTGTTTAATACAATGTATGTATCAGACTATCTGAAATAGTTACTCCCCTTTACATAATTACCAACTATTTGTTTTTATTTTATTTATGTAAGTAGCTTCTGAAACATCTTGAACATTGAAAAGATTTTCTTCTAGATTCAAATCTCTGCCAACATATGATCATGTTTCATTATTAATAATAATATCTACCCTATTTCAATATTAAGTTTTTTGTAGGGTATAATGCATATCTACTAACTAATATATTTTAAAAGTTGAAAAAACCCTTATTTTGTAAACTATATTATATAATGTTAGTGTACAATTCCGCCACCTAGAATTTCAATGTACAATAGCCGATTAAAGCATTGAATGAGTATTAGGTTTTAATAATTATGATTTTGGAATAGGTACTTACCGATAAAAACTGTTGTTCGTCCATTATAACAAGAATTATAACTAAGTATAGAAACTGTAGTTAATTAGGAACTAACGAAAATGAAGACCACTTTATTCAAGTACTTTTTCTTGCAAAGAATGTGCTTCCTGCAAATAAAATATAACACAAAACTGAAAGCCACCCGCCATTTCATGCTTGTCTGCTTGTCATTTGTTTCCACAGATAACTACTTTCGTTCGTCAGTTCCTCTTCTGTTTTCTTCTTTTTTATGTTA
Source organism: Galeruca laticollis (assembly GCA_963921935.1). Taxonomy (NCBI): domain Eukaryota; kingdom Metazoa; phylum Arthropoda; class Insecta; order Coleoptera; family Chrysomelidae; genus Galeruca; species Galeruca laticollis. Next base: position 86,697,471 of record OY998183.1, read on the forward strand.
CTGTGATATTTAATATGAGATATTACTGAGAGGTTTATGAACTAATATGGTACAGACGTAATCGTAGGAAGTTACTAAAAATTATTTCGAAAGATTAAAAGTAACTGCAACACATGTGATCATCTTAGAAACATGTTAATTTGTAATATTACAGTAACGTTCTGTATGTGACATTAGTGAGAAGTATACAAATTTACATCATATGAATGTTTCCTATAGGAAGTTGCTAAAAAGAAGTTCATAGGATGTGTATGTAACTGCGAATTCAAGTATTATTGTGTACATCAAAAATATGTTTTATTTACATGACATGGATGTTAATAGAGTTGGTAATAAAATTAAGATATCTAGGAGATATCTTATTAACGTTTTAAATAAACATCACGAAAAGTGTTTAAAAAGAACATCACAAAAAAGACTTGTTATGTTTCTTGTTTAGTGGGTATTTTCCTTAATCATGCCCAACATCCATTAACAATAACCTAGTCGTCGCAGTCGAAGTCTTCGTCATTTAAGTTTTGATGTAAAACCATATGATATAGGTGCAGTCTAAAAATTGGAATTAACAAACACATTGTGAAACATGCATAAAGTAGTATCTCTACTGACATAAAAACTTACCGATTCTCCTTTAAAATCCTTTAGAATAGAATAGTAGCGCGTGATATACCCAACGCGAGAGACATTGCTCTCGTAGTAACGTGACAATTCAATTGTACATATGCTAAGACATAACCATATTGTCTTCAATTGTTCTAGCCGAGTGTGTTCGCAGCTGAGGTCAAAAGCTGCCAATATTACGCAAATTTCGCATTAAACGCGGAAAAATTCTCGCATCGCGTAAACGCCGATTTGGATATCGAGCTCTGTATACTATTTGAGCAAGTGTCGCATTTTGAAGACATTCAAAATATACAGCAGTCATATCGACAGCTTCATCATTTGTAAAAGGCATTTTAATAGTTTTAAGGCCTTACTTATGTGTGCAACAAACACAAATTGGCATAACCATAATTTTTATATTTATTGACAAGTTGATTTAATCCATTTGTTTTTTTTCCATGGCCTACTCTTCACTTGCATATATTATAATATGCATTGATTATTATGTCCCTACACGTTTTTTTAAAATATTTGAACTAAGGATACTTTTATTATTTAAAAATCATAAATTATGAAATTCTATCATTGATATTGAAAAAAGATAAATAAACAAGAATAATCACGTGTGTAATAGCGTCGTTTTCAAATTTTCTAATAACAAAAATTTTCTGTTATACTTAAGGTTAGGAATAAAATATCGAGATATGGTTGTCACTCGCCTATTTAGGTGTTATTTCATTACATTTTAATGAAAAAGTCGTATTATACAGTGTTGCCGCCGAGACGAGAGATTCTCGTCTCTCGTCTCGTCTCGTCCTCTCTCGACGAGACGAGAGACCCATTTTCTCTCGTATAACTAGACGAGAAAAGTCGAGAGAAGTGCCCTCTCTCGTCGAGAAATTCTCGTTTCTCTCGATTTCTCTCGAGCAAAAAATGTTAAATTTTTGGAGATTTTTGAAATCTTCTCAAATTCCTCTTGCAAAAATATATATAATGTCTATATTTGGACCAGCAGTTTTCGGGTGATTCGACTACAAACATATTATTATTATGACGATTCATCGCTGGATAAAATTATTTACAGTCAAATAACTCGTGACAGGCATACATTAGCACAATAAAAATGTTTGTGTGTTCACTAACCGCGTTGTAAAATTGTTTTCAATTCCTGATATACGGGAGATTTGTTGAAAACCTCTAAAACGAATTCCTTTCAACTCGAAAGATTTTCATTTTAGGACAACGTTCTTGAAATAAAATCTATGTATTCTTTTAATTTTTGCAAACTACCGTTACCTTTTTTATATCATTTGTTATAAATCTCTGAGATATCATGGTCAACTTCATATTTTTAAATACGGACCAAGATTTTTTCATATTATTTTTTAGTACCTATTACCTCAAATACAATGATGTACGTTTCGACACAAATTATACATTATCAGGAACTTTTTAACAATATTCTCAGTAAGCTTATGACTTTTTTACCGTGCTGGTTTTTTGGAGCACCCTTTATAGACAAAAATAATTTTATAACAGGCACCTCTTAACCCTTAATAAGCTTCGTCAAACGTTTCCCTGCTATCTTTATTGGTGCAGGAGATATTGACCTTTGTCGCACTAATGCGCTACCCTGTAGTAAATACCAAGCAAAGTTTTAACGCATTAAGGTTAGGTTCTGTTATATTTGATATATATTGCACACAATTCATGTCAAATATGGTAGAACCTGACCTCAACGCGTTAAAATTTAGCTTGGTTTTTACTATATTTGGTTTAAATCACGAGAGAAGCGAGACGAGACGAGAGAAGGTCGTCTCTCGTCTCGTCTCGCCCTCTCTCGACGAGACGAGAGACACATTTTCTCTCGTCTCGTCTCGCAGCAACACTAGACTAATATAGCATTCAATTTTTTAGAGAATTTTGCAATTTTCTGCTAGACATATCACAGGTAAGATGGGTTTGGTAGAACAATAAATGCGTTTTCCAACGAGACCAAGTTTGTTAAAATCCGTTCAGTCATTTAGGAGTTACAACTGTTTATTAAAAAAACATTTAATCACCCCCACCACTTTATTTTAATTGATACGACAAAAAATGTTAAACAAAAATTGCTCAAATGAAGCTACTCTGTTAAGAACGTATATTTTTTGGTACATTTATTAGGTGGATTTCAGTGAAAAATTACTTTAAAAGTTTAATATGGCGATTACGCTCCCTGGCGAACATCTTGGAAATCTGAAAATATTTTTCACGGCCTTTTTTTGGCCACTTTAGTAATATATTTTTTTACCGCGAGTCTCTACGATTAATTGTTTCCACTTTGCATTTTGATTTGACCACCCGGTACATTGAAAGAAGCTATTATTATCCTTAATTTTTGTATTTTGGTTATAGCCAAAACATTCAATTACTTGAATGTTTTCGGTTAATAACAAAAACATTCTCATTAGTTGAATGTTTTTGGTTAATAATAATAAAAATTCACTGTTTTTCGTAGAAGCGGTTTTATTAAATCTTCTCATATTCCGTACATGTTATGTTCTTTTGGATTACGACAAAACGGAATGTAGCCATTTGGGAAACACCAACAACGACACTATTACCAAAAGTTTGGAAAAGGAGGTTCAGCCTTATGCTAATATCGTCATGATGGTGCGAACGGTAACAGAACAAACATTCAATTTATTGCTGTGTATGTTAGTCGGGCCTTGGTCCGACAAGTTAGGAAGAAAATCGTTTATCATCCTTAGCCAAGCAGGTAACATTTCAAAGAAAGTTTATTACGTATAAAAATAAGTTGAAACTAAGATAAATGGATAAATTCATTTCATAATTGTGTTGGTTAACTCAATTTTGAAGAGATCTGTGTAATTGATTGATTGATATGAGGAACTAAAAATCACTAAGCAACAAATTAGATAAGACACATATTCGCTTCAACTATAGCATCTGATACGATACATTAATTATTTCCAACAAATTGAAAGGAATGAAAAAAACACTCATAATAATGCTAATTACTATAAATGTATATTCACACATGTTTCCAGTTAAATCTATTGGTGCCGTCAAAATGTTGACTCGTTAATATAAAGGGTGTTTGCAAAAAGGTGGCCACCCTTGCTAGGATAGATAGAACACTGCAAAATAAGTTGGGTTTGTTTAGTACAGAATTTTCGTAACGGCACCCGTTTTCTCGTTATAGGGTATTGAAAAGAAATGTTCACGATTATGTCGAAACTACTGGCAACGTTGTGATGAAATTTCGTACGAATATGTTTTAGTCATGGTAAAACTCGATACTGTCTACTGTCTTCGGAATATTTTAATTTGAAAATAATGAAGTAACATATTAAGGATTTTTCTAAGTTTAAAGTAAAATACAAAATTGACAAGAACGATTTACTGACAACGGTCAATATATCAAATAATTTAATACGTAAAAGACAGACGTCAAAATTGAAAGATACTGTCAAGCAATACAAAACATTCGTCATGACAGTTCGTATTCCTTAGCACCGGCAGTGTTATAAAGTCGTCGTAAACAACAGGGTTGGATTTTATTTTGTTTCAGTCGGCCATGCTACACATTTTCCGTCCTCGGAAAAATACTCATTAATTGTAAAAAATACACAAAAAATACATAAGAAATTATGCTGTACATATTTTTTTTATGCTGCGTACATTACACGTTGCAGTGCACTCAATATGATTTTTTTAATCAGCTTCTGAAGCAACATCTGCTTCATCTATCTGATCTTCGTTCGTATCCGTATCACTGCTACAATCGTGCGTGACAGTATACGGTTTTAACTTGTCTACAGAGCACACGCCTAGATAATTTTTTTGAGAACGCATTAAGCCCTGAAGATCCTCTACAAGATACCTGTCGTGGTCAAGTAGTTTAGTCACAACATAATGACCATTGTACTTGGGAAGCAGCTTTTTGCTTTTACGCTCGTTGGCAACCGCACTTCTTCGTAGAAGCACCTGACTGTCTTCCTCGTATACGATATGTTTCTTTCGTTTGTCATCGTATTATGCTTTCTGCCTCGTTTGTGCAGCCACTACTTGTTTTTGAGCTTTTGCTACTTCTCCTCCCAGTTTTCGACAGCATCTGTAGGTTTTTTTAGCTAAAATTTCTATTAAACATTTACAACGTTCATCCTGTAGTTGAGCAGTCAAAATCCAATCGTCTTCTGTTATGTTAACTACCGACACTTGGTTGGTTGAGCTTTCACTTCGCGTTTGAATTGGATTTGGGATTAAAGCGTCTACATGAGCCATCTTTGTCCCGCGACGATATTCTACAATGAAATTAAATTCCTGGGCTATCAACCGCCAACGTTATTCAGGGTATGAGGTCTCGTTTGGTCATGGAAGCAGACCAGCAGACTTTGACATATGTCAGTAGGCAATATGGGGATTTATTGTAGGGAAAATCATCAATAAAAATAGTAAGGAAAAAATCTTCATTACTATGTAAACGTCGAGCACAATAAAATAAAATTAAACAAAACAAAACAGTACAGCATTAAGAAAAGTCATAAAAAAGTCATAAAAAATTTGGTCAAAGTATAAAAGAAAAGAAAACAAAACTGGACATCGTCGTATGACAGAATATGTCCGAAGCTAAAAGTCCAGTATTGTAGTGTGTAAGAGCACTAAGCAGTGACTCAGTAAATCCCAAACAGACAAGATGGTCGGAGAACTGACAAATGACAAGGACCAATGACGGTCCTCAATAACAAAATGAAAAATCTTTCAAAACAAAGATGAATGAGACATAGTAACTATCATGTAAGGAAATTATCTAAATCACAGTATAAGAGCAGAAAGTCTTATAACAATATCATAAAGTTATCGTGAAAACTATATTAACACACGCCATTTAAGAAAAAGAAGAAAAAACATAAAAGGCCAAAAATATTCTAATAAGTTGTGACACATACGTTAAAATTTATGATATGAGAACCTTGAAAGAAAATAACAATTCAAGCATAGCATTAAAAATCAATATCAAACATACATCAAAAGTGTAAAATAATCGTGAATGTCTGAAATCTATAGTAGGTATTTATCAGTATAAAAGAAGAATCAGTAAAATGACAGTAATTGTGAAAGAAGAAAGAACGTAACTGATGTTGACTGATAAACAAATAAATTGTGTGTTATCAAACTAAGAGCTTTAAAAGTTAAGGAATAAATAGTTTTCTAAAGGTTGTAATTGTTCGTTCAGACATAAGATCGAAGGATCGTTATATATACGACGTATTTCAGATATCTCTAAAAGGTTAAGTCGAATACCCTTCACACACTGATGTAAAAGTCTGACATCCTGAAAATTAAAATCATGTAGTTCCGATAAAATATGGTTTGCAAATGAAGAAGGAGTATTATATATGTCTGTGTTCATATATCTTTTGATATAATATAGATGATCCTTCAACCGAGACTCTAACCTGCGTCCAGACTGGCCCACATATACGGCATTGCAAGAACCACAAGGTAGATGATAAACCCCTGACCTATGGAATAAAGGTACCTCATCCTTAGTGTTGATAAAAAATTGACCCAAGTTAGAATTGGTTTTAAAGGCGACTTCAACACTATGTTTTCTAAAAAAGCTGGAAAGTTTATAGGATAATGGACCCACGAAATTCAAGGTACCTGAAAATGAATGGTCCTGAGATGGTGATATAGAAGAGTAAAAACTCAGTCTAAACTTAGTGTAAAGTTTGTTAAAAATCTTATTGAAAATGTGTAAAGGAAAATTGTTGTTTAATGCTATCTGTTTAATAATACTTATTTCCCTATTGAAAGAAGAATCTAAAAGAGGGTATTTTGAAGGCTCTAGTAAGAAAGGAATATAAAGTTGCATATCTATTGTACGAGGGATGATTTGAATGATAGTCAATAATTGAATCAGTTTTGCTAGGTTTTCTATATATATGAAATTGAAAACTAGAGGTATGAATGTTGCGCATTATGGGTAAATCCAAGAACGGTAAGCAATTATCAACCTCAAACTCAATAGTGAAGCTAATTCGTGGGTGAACAGTATTTAAAAAATCAAGAAAGAAATAAGCATCTGAATGACTACCTCGAAAAAGGACAACACAATCGTTTACATATCTGTAATAGAACAAAATTGAATCTATGAAATTTGGATTATTTAAGAAAATTCTCCCTAGGTTATTCATAAATACGTCCGCCAAAAAGGAAGATAAACAGCTACCCATAGCCAAACCCGTGCATTGTCTAAAAAAGTTATTGTTAAATTGTTCCAAGGCAAGACCAAGAACATAACAAATATCCAAAATCAAAGAAGTGTCGATATGATAAGCAGAAAGTAACTCTCTGATCATTATAATACATTCATCAGGGGATATGCTAGGAAATAAGTTTTTGACATCTAGAGAGATTGAGAAGGAATCGTTAGGTATAGAAAAGTCTTTGATTCTGTCAGATAAGTCAACTGAGTTTTTTATGGAAAACTTATTTTGGAAAGAAGTAAAATGACGAAGTATATCATTCAGGAAAGAAGATAATTTGAAAGTAGGGGAATTAGTGAAACTGACGACTGGTCTAATGGGTATGTCAGGTTTGTGGATTTTAGGTAAGCCATATAATAATGGGGTAGTAGGATTAATAGAGGTGATATAATAAACATCCTTGTTAAACGAGGAGAAAACATGATTAAAAACCTTAAGTTGTAATCTAAGATTATTGTGAAAGGAGACAGTGGGATCAGAAGTTAACATCATGAAGGAGGCGTCAGAAAGAAGAAAACTCTCAACCTTATCAACGTAAATGGATCTATCCAAAATTACAATACAATTATCTTTGTCAGCCTTGGTAACAATAAGGTTTTAATTACGAAACCTAGTCTTCAAGTTAATAACAGACTTCCAACTGAGGGAGTGATGTGAAGATTGGTAAATAAAGTTTTAGCTAAAGTTTTATTGAGTTCGGAAGAAAGATAAGATCTAAGATGGTCCTTGATAGCCGAGTATACGTTATGTAACACTTGTTCACAGTCTATGGCTAAAGTTCTGATGTTCAAGTGAGATATCAGAGAAAAAAGGTTTTGTTTAAGGCCTTTGTTAAGTAATTCAATTTCAGGTTCCGAAAAAGTGGATGAACTCAAGTTGAGACATTGGGGATGAAAATGGAAATTTGAAAAACCGAAAGAACCTTGAAGAAAAGTTGAACTTTGAGAGTTAGCATGAACCGTTAGAATACTACCACTTTTCAAGCGTTTACATTTGTGAGTAAGGCGATCAAAGTTACTCTTACCAAAATCCTGCACCATATCCCTGATATGTCCTAAGTCAAGTCCTGGAGCGTGTTGAGCGCAGGACGGAAGCCTTCCCGTCTAGCTGAAATCCCGGAGCGTGTTCAGCCAGAGACAGAAGTGAATTCCGACCCCACCGAGGTCACGCTGTGTGTTGAACGCGAGATCTGGTTCCGAATACACCCCATTTATTTTAGGTAACCTGAACGAGGGGGTGAAACGAGTGTCACAGTTCGACCAAGTTGAGTGAGGATATATAATAATATTGATTCATCGATAAATCTTTGCCATAAAGTCAGAAGACGAAGTACTACCGATCTATACTATTTGCTTCGAGAAGCCGTATAATAAGAGGAGATCCGTAGGCAATCCGACCAGACGACCACCCCGGAGAAGCCCCCAGAATCAAGGACCAACAATTGTGTACATAATAACTGTATATAGAATTAATTTTAAGTTGTGAATATTTGATGGAACTTTTAGTTTAACAGGTAGTATACGTGTTATTCTATTAAATAAACACATCTAACCATCAAGCCCTCTTTTATCTTCTACCCCTGACTACCCACGGCAACTAAGAATCGACGTCCGAGCAGGAGATTTGCAAATCGACGCTCGAGCAACGATTACAGCTTTCTCCGTATAGTACCAATTATTCACTCTAGCTGCTGCTTCAAACTGGTTTACATAATTAGTTCATGACATATTTCCATCGAACATCGAACGTCGGGGACTTGACTCGGGTAAAACTGCCAATGTCTTCTAACTTAGGGAGTGTTTCTAGCTTGCAAGGTTTTGTTTGCTCGGTCTTCTTTTCTTTTGTTGGCGTCTCCTGTGTTCTTAAATCAGCCGTCTTTCTCTCTAACTCCTTTCTCGTCCATCTGGTTTTCCATCATTGACATCTTATTCCCGATTTTATCGTCTATCTATGTCATCTTATTCTCAATATCCGATTTTAGGGACGAAATTTCATATTCGATGTCAGCAGCAATGTCAATTTTCAACGATAAGATATCGGCAGAAATATCGTTCTTCATAGTGGAAATCTTCTCGTCCATATTAGTAGAAATCTTGTCCATGTTAGCAGAAATATCGTTGTTCACATTAGTTGAAATCTGCTCGTCCATGGCAAAAATTGACGAAATTAAGGTGGAAGCCTCGTCATTGAATAAAAATGTTTCTGGATCGAAGCCGTCATTTTCCAGTGCCACTTTAAGTCTTTCTACTAATTCACTTTTCTTACCGGACGTTTCCAACACACGATCTTCCAGTTCTGCCTTTAGCTCTGTCACTTTTAGGTCACTTAGTCCCTTGGTCATTATTACGTAGCTATTTATTTATATTACTCAATATCGGGTCGGAAGTCTTTATATATTAAATGCCCTTTTTTTCTGGATAAGTCTAGATTGCGGCTCACACAAAAACAATCGCCCCCCTGGAATAGTCTAGATAAGACTGGTCACAAAAACAATGGACCTCACTAGAAATGTCTGGATGAGAATGGTCACAAAAAATAATGTTAAACAGTTCGAAGAAATCCCTGCGCATTCGCCAAAATTCTAACTTTCATACATGGCTTAAACAGAGTCTAATTCAGCGACTACACCAGTGTGCTATTGCGTAACACTACTATGGATCGTTAGAAGTTCCAGCATCTTGTAAACGAAGATGTAGCTTAGTAAACAGGGGAGGGGTAATTTCAACCATGCTGAGCCTACATACATCTAACCTCTAAGGCTTCAGCATTGGCCAATCTATAGATGTAATTCATTCATGAACTATTCCTTCCTTAGGAATCAAAGTTGATGGCACTCCTGGACGATTAAACCAAACAAGATTTTCTATTAATCGTTCAGGTTTATTTTTTGGTTAATGCTCAGAAATTTGTGGATCTAATCATAGTTTTATATCTATTGTTATTGAAAGAATTTCTCTAAAAACCTCATTTCATTTCCGTGTTAGTAAACGTTGTGTATTAAACACAAATTCAGTATGATAAAAGTTTCTTGTTTATTTTCTGCGTTGACTATTTGCTTACAAAAAACACTTTCTTTGATAACTAACTAGAAAATAGATATGAAAACTTAAACAAAAATTATCAAAGAGTACAACTCACAAAACTAAACGTTTTTTTCACCATTGCTAGATTTCGCTACAGATATTAAACTTTAACACAGGGCGTGTTTGTTACAAAGAAGTCAACAACTTGTACCTAATTAACGATAACACTTATTATGTATGTTGAGATGATATTTTTGTCTTGAAAATTGAGTTACCATATACGATTTGTTTAGTTGCTGATTTTTCTATAAATATATTTTGTGTATAATCTGTTTGATCTGTAGAATATAGTCATTGCCAATTTTGTTTTAGTTGCTTTCAATTCCAATGCGTGTATTAACCATAATTTTACTTTGTAGGTATGGCGATTGGTATGACTTTATTATCTATTAATAGTTGTTTTGATACATCACCCTGGTATTTCATGATAAGTGATATTCCGTCAATGCTAACAGGTGGTGGCATAACATATTTCACAGTCGTTTTGGCATATATTTCTGATATATCTACTGAAGAAACCAGAGGCATTAGGTATGTAATACAATACACAGTACGTGATAACGTCTGTGCTCTTACAGTTATATATAGTGACCTGCTAAATAATGAATGAGAATGTCACAAACTAACTAATACAGTCTAATTAATTTGAAGATGATCCGTGTATCATTAGCAGTAAAGAATAATTATATACAGAATTTTTAAACGATAAAATAAAACAATTATTTAAAACTTCATTATATTTGAACTAATGTTCAATTTCAACTAGTGTACACAGTACACAGTAGTTTTTACAAACGAATAAATGTATAACGAAAAAATGTTTTAATACATACAGTGCATAAATACAGATTTCTATGAATATTAACAAAGGTACTGAAAACAATTTTACCTGGAAATTCATTCACTACATACTGTTACGAATTCGCACACCGAAGCAGATACTAAGTACGGTCCTGTAACGTTATGTTAACGGAGTTGAAAAAAATGCCGAGCGCGCCGAATTCTGAGAAGGTCTATTGGGATTTATTGTGCCGGCAATCGAGAAATATCGCGAAAGGCATTTGTTTTGTGTAAGCCGCAGTCCGGAATGTTCTAGTAAAAAAGGATTTGATATAAATAAAGGACCGATCAGCGGATGAGTTTAGTTAATAATTGGACATAGTGAGTTAATCAGTAAATAAGTGAATATAAATTAGTTTAAGTGAATGTACTGAGTATATATAAATTAAGTGTTAGTGATTAGTTTAGTGTTTAAATAAATTAAGTAAGTGAACCTACCGTGTGTTTAAAATTTATTCCACTCGTTTATTGTTTAAATAAATAACAAAAACATTACATTGGTGTCAGAAGTGGGATAATTTGAATAAATTGCTACGTAAAAATGGCCGAGAGACTATGTGATCTGAAAGTCGCAGAATTAAGAGCAGAATTGGAAGATCGTGAGTTGGAAACGTCCGGTAAGAAAAGTGAATTAGTAGAAAGACTTAAAGTGGCACTGGAATATGACGGCTTTGATCCAGAATTATTTTTATTCAATGACGAGGCTTCCACCGTAGTCTCGTCAATTTCTGCCATGGAAGAAAATATTTCAACTAATGTGAAAAACGATATTTCTGCTATTAAGAACGATTTTTCTGCCATGGACGAGAAGATTTCAACCATGGAGAACGGTATTTCTGCTAACATGGACAAGATTTCTACTAATATGGACGAGAAGATTTCTGCTATGAAGACCGATATTTCTGCAGATATCTAATCATTGAAAAATGACATTGCTGCTGAAGTCGAGAATAAAATCACGTCTCTAAAATCGGATATTGAGGATAAGATGACAACGATGAACGAGAAAATAAAATCAGACATGGAGAATAAGATGACAACGATGGAAAATCAGATAGATGAGAAAATCAAGGAGTTAGAGCGGAAGATTGCCGATTTAAGAACACAAGACACTTCAGCAGAAGAAAAGAAGATCGAGATCTGCAAGCCAGAAACACAGCCCAAGGCAGATGATATTGGCAGTTTTGCCCGAGTCAAGGCCCCAACGTTCGATGGAAAAATGTCGTGGACCAATGATGTGAAACAGTTTGAAGCAGCCGTTAGAGTGAATAATTGGTCCAATAAGGAGAAAGCAGTGAACTTAACCATCGCGCTTCGGGGAGATGCCTTAGACGTACTTCAGACGATACCACTGGAAGAAACGGATGATTTCGAGCAGCTGAAGAAGAGGTTGGACATGCGATATGATCACAAACATTTGGAACATTTGTACAGATTCCAGCTGAAGAACCGAAGGCGGAAACGTGACAAATCCCTTCAAGAGTATGAAATGGATATTGCCCGACTAGTCCGATTTGCTTATCCATCAGCACCAGATAACATGATGGAATGTTTAGGCATCCAGGCCTCTATTGACGGCTTATGTCACCACGATATGGAGAAGACGCTTCGATTAGCTCATCCTAAAACATTGGTCGATGCATTGACTGCTGCTCTTGAATATGAAGCAGCCACGATGGCTTCGGGATACAACAAAGATAGGACCATACAGGAAGAAGGTGACGATGACAGACTTGACCAGATCGTCAACTTGTTGAAAGGAATGGTAGACAAGAAGCCGAACAAAATCAGGTGTTGTAATTGTGGCGAGCTAGAGCATGCACGCAGTTCGTGTAAGCGTCCTACTACTCCTGCAAACCAAAAACCTCTTAAATGCTAAGCAGCCACGAAGGGCTCGCGGTACAACAAAGGTAGGACCATGCAGGAAGAGGATGACGATGACAAACCTGACCAGATCATCAACTTGTTGAAAGGAATGGCAGACAAGAAACCGAAGAAGATCAAATGCCGGAAGTGTGGTGAGCTAGAGCACTTACGCAGTCCGTCTAAGCGCCCCAAGACTCCTGTAACCCAAGAACTCAAGTCACAGGGGAAATCAGACAGGGGTGAACATCCAGCTGATGTGAATCACCGAAAAGCAAACTCTTTGCCTAGACGGTTATGCTCTGTTGACTATTCACAATGCAACCAGTCGAAATCTAAAGAAGTTTCAGTTTCAAGAATTACTGTAGTCAACGGGGAATGGTCATCCACCAGGATCAGAGAAGATCAGGAGAATGATCCTCACCTGAAGATGATCCAGCAATGGAAGAAAGAAAGTCGGCGACCTACCTGGCAAGAAGTGTCAAAATTTTCACCGAAACTCAAGGCGTATTGGGCTCAGTGGGACTCCCTTGTCCTGGAAGAAGGGCTGTTGAAAAGAGTCCTTGAAAACGATGATGGTTCTGAGATGAGGAGACAGCTAGTTATCCCGAGAACAAGAGTAGCTGAGGTACTGAAGAAGTTACACGACAGTCCATCGGGAGGTCATCTGGGAGTGAAGAAAACCCTTCAGCGAGTTTGTGAAAGGTTTTATTGGATGAACAGCTCCGACGATGTGAAGGACTGGTGTAAGAAATGTACGACTTGTGCTACGAGTAATGGACCACATCGCAAGAGAAAGGCACCCATGAAACAGTACAATGTTGGAAGCCCTTTCGAAAGGATTGCTTTAGATATCGCTGGACCATTTCCGACGACATAAAATGGTAGCAAGTACATACTGGTCGTAATGGATTATTTCACAAAGTGGGTGGAAATTTACGCTATCCCGAACCAAGAGGCCACAACTGTCGCGGAGGTATTGGTGAAGGAATTTATCAGCCGATATGGAGTACCCTTGGAAGTCCATAGTGACCAGGGAAGAAATTTTGAAAGCCATCTATTCCAAGGAGATTTGCGACAAGCGGGGAATGAAGAAGACCAGGACAAGGGCTTTACATCCACAGTCAGATGGAATGGTCGAGAGAATGAACAGGACTATTGGAAAAAACCTGTCCAAAGTAGTTTCCAGCCATCAGAGAGATTGGGACCAGTATTTGTCCCTATTCACATTGGCTTATCGATCCGCCGTCAATGAGTCCACGGGTGAAACACCGGCGAAAATCCTGTTTGGACGTGAAATGAGGCTTCCATGTGACCTGAAATTCGGCTGTCGGCCTGGAGAAGATCTAGCAGGCGAATACTACGTGATCAATTGAGAAGAAGGCTGGACGATATTCATGAATTAGTTCGAACAAATCTTCAAGTTGCCAGCGACAGAATGAAAAGTCGGTGCGACACGCAGGCCATAGAAGGCGCTTTCAAAGAAGCAGACCAAGTATGGTTACACAACCCGACGACGAGAAAAAGATTTTCTCCAAAATTACAAAAATCCTGGGAAGGTCCATACTTAATCAAGAAAAGGATCAATGACGTTATATATCGCATAAGCAAGATCCCCAACGGAAAACCAAAAGTAGTTCACCAAAACCGACTAGCGCCATTCGAAAGAGACCATGACCTAGAGGAAGGAGTAAGCCATATTTTCATCTGTTTTTAACCCCCTCTTTCTCCATTTAATGGACCCGGTACAAGCAATGGATTTTTAAAAGCATTTTACTTTGGAAAAGTGGTTATGAGTAGTACTGATATTGCAAGAAGTGGAGGATTCTTAAATGATGCAAATCTTCATAATTGTACTTTTACTATAAATATTACAAATAAATAAAAAATACCATTGTGAATACCAATAAATAATCATTGTGTATTATGTAAATGTGCGTCTATTAAATGACTAAACGAGCAATGCTCAAGGCCAATGAATAAAACGAAAATAGTTATTTATGTACCAAGGGTATAAATAGATGTTTATGCCCTGAGGGCGACGTCTTACGAACCCGAGGGCCTCTGGCCCGAGGGATTGTAAATCGCCCGAGGGTATACACATCTGTTTATGCTTGCGGTACATACACACTTTCATGTCATACTAGTTCGTTATTGCAATCCAATCTCAATACAAATCAGTATTTTTAAAAATCCGGTTTGAATGAATAACATTGCCATTTTATCATAGTAGACACTATCGTTGCTAGGTGAATGTTGACAAACGTAAATGTCATAAAATCACAATAACTTTTATATGTGGCCATATGTTGGCCATCTTCAGAAATCTGCTCGAGGTAAGAGTAAATGAACTGCATTGCAGTTTCGATCTCGTTTGCATCGGACCTCTTTTTTTGATTTCTCCAGTTGGAGGTGCTTGGTACAATTTTTTTCATGCACGAATTATGATATTGTGCATTGACTGGGACCAAATCATAAACATGCTCGAGGCGCTCAACAATTGTTCGACCCCAATCATCATTACGAGCTCTAGCAAGGTCTGAAACGGTCTTATTCATCGATAATTTACGCACGCTATACACAATATTACGATCGCGCAAACGCGCCTGTTTTTGTTTCGCTATAAACTCTGGTGTTATTTCAGCACTGCACAAAAAACGATGATCTCTGAATGAGAATGTTGGGATAGTGGATCGCAGTTTCGCATGAGAAGTCGCGACATCGCTTCTTCTACGCAAAGAAGTAGATATTAATTTCTCATTATTATATCGTTTTCGACACGCATCGTGAACGACTATCGATTTCAGTCCCTCCAAAAGTTCAGCCTTGTTATCCTTTCTTTGAATACTTGACTTACGAAAAGTCTCCAATCCTTTTTCCTTCACTTCGATCACCTCATTTCCTTGTAATGAATTTTCACAAATGAAACAGTTCACGTTCTTCGAAGCCATGGCTCTGAAAATGCGAACGACACTGTAGATCGTTAAACTTGTACTGATGATTTAGGCAGAATATTTGAGCTCGGTCGGCAGATGTTCCGTATAATGGGGCGGAGGAGGGGGGGGTATACTGGCGCCAAGGTGACGTGTCCCTTTATACCCGCGATGGATCTTATGGGCAGTAGCAGATCGCGTTTTCGTTACTATATACGAACAACGCGTGTTGGTGTAGACGTGCCTTGGTTTGCGGCTCTCGTACGCTGAAACTATTGATTTTACAAAAAAAAACGGTTACTACATAAATTAGGAAATTTTTTCTAGTTTAATTTATTACATAACTATTTTTATCGTAAAATGAGTTGGAACGGAGTTATTCTCAAAAAACTGTATTTGAGCGCCATTTTCCAATATGGCGGCGCGAGCGGCAAAGATACGAGGTGGCAAAGTGAAAATTCGAAAAGAGCACGTTGAAATCTGTAAATTTACTAATTTTCAAAACTCCCGGAAAACTTTCCAGGTAACCGCCATTTTGAGCACCAAATGACTGTAATATTTCCCGAATAACGGAAAACAAAAAGGAAACTGAATTCATGGATTCATAATCCTTTTTTACCCAACTTGCAAAAGTCAGAAAGTATGTCAAATGTCGTCAGAAACAAGTATGGAGTCACTGTTCAAAACGGCGCCACTCAGCGATTTTTGGTGCAAAATTCGTGATGAATATCCAATACTTGCCAAAATGGCTCTTAATAGGATTATCAACCTAAGCAGCCACGAAAACAAAGTATCGCAATAGAATGGACGCTGAACCTGATATGAGACTTCAACTGTCTTCTATCAAACCTGACATCTACCAGATTTTTTTCTTTTTTAATATCTTCTATTATTATTCTTGGTATATAGTAATTAACTAAGTAAAGTAAGTAATAAGTAGTAACTGTTACATTGTACTTTTATTATGCTTATTAATAAAGAATACATTTTTAAAAACAATTGAAGACTTGAAGTAAATAATGGACAAAGTGCCAAAACTAAACTTTTGAGTAAATCAACTTTTTGTAAATAATGTTGCCGTATTTACAATATAGAACTAATAAAAGAACGTTGATAATTTATAGATAAAGGTAAGACTAATTACTGATTAAAATTTGTAATACGAAATACAGAACTTAAAAAAAAAATAAAAAAATGTTGATTTTATGAAAAGGGTTAAGTGCCACAACAAATAGCGTACAAATGGGATATGTCAGACATTAAAGATTTTATTCTTAATATTTTTTTATTCAACACTACAAAAAAATTTGTTAGAATATAATTGTTGAACTAACAAATTTTGGAAAAATGCTTTATTTTCTTCTTTAAGTCTCACTAAAGTGGGAGTAGTAGATCCCCTAGTGTCTGATCACAACGGCCAATACATATATTTTAATCACCTATTGAATGAAAATGTCCCCATTATTAAACGTGTTATTAACGACACAACAATAACGGCTTTTTCTGATAAACTTTCTGAAGTTTCTTGGAATGATTTGGATGTTCATAATATGGGTGCAGATAATTTGGCAGAAAATATATTGAATACGCTGAAACATATCTCTGATACTTGTTCTTGTGAAAAAACTGTTAAAACAAATAAATCTAATATCAAATGGTTAAACAACACATTGCGTAGTATGAGAAAAAATGTCATTACAGCAAAAAACAAATTTATGAATACTTATTCGGAAGGTGATTGGGTGAATTACAAAAATTTAAACAAAATATATAAAAAAGCAATTCGCTCTGAAAAGAAGTTAGTCTACTCAAAGATAATAAAAGATTCGGATAATAAAAATAAAACATGTTGGACAATCGTAAATTCGGAAAGAAGAACTAAAATTAATAAAACCAAACAGTCCGATATATCACCACAAAAATTGAATGAATTTTTTACATCGGTATCGGAAATAGTATTAAAATCTCTTGGTGATTCTCAATACGAGTCGAGTTTCTTTTTAAATAAATTAAATAAACCTGCATTTTCATTCTTTATGAGTGCAATCTTGGAAAGTGATGTCCATGAGGCAATATTGAAATTAAGTTATTCGTCATGTTTAGATTTTTACAATATAAATAGCAAAATATTGAAACGTTGTATACACTCATTGACATATCCACTGACCATTTTATTTAATAAATGCTTAGAGGAAGGATCTTGGCCTGACTCCTTTAAAATATCAAAAATTATTCCATTATATAAAAATGGTGATATAGATTCTCCAGAAAATTTTAGACCCATAGCAATTTTACCGACGATTAACAAAATATTTGAATTGATAGTCAAAGAAAAATTAATCAATTATTTGGAAGATAAGTCACTTCTAACGGAATTTCAATTCGGCTATCGCGAAAATAAATCATGCATACGTGCTCTTCTTCGACTCTTAGAGGAAGTTGTACAGAAACTAGAGGAAGGCATCACCTCTGTTGCAACGTTATGCGACTTAACGAAGGCTTTTGATTGTGTTCCAGCGGATTTACTCCTAAACAAACTGGAATTTTATGGTATTAGAGGAAATGCACACAAATTACTGACATCTTATTTAAGTACTAGGAAACAGTATGTAGTTTGTGGAAACAACCAGTCTGATTTACGTAATATAGATAACGGCATTCCTCAGGGCTCGATTTTGGGTCCAATACTTTTTATAATATTTGTTAACGATTTACCAGAGGCTATTGACACTTTTTGTATTTTATTCGCTGATGATACTACAACTTTATCTGATGGCACAGAAGCTGGTGATAATATTTTGTTGAATCAGTGGTTCCTGGCAAATAAGCTGAAACTCAACGACACTAAAACGAAACACATTCTTTTCAGTTTAGATAAATGGGCTATAAAATCAGAGCCAGTTAAATTACTGGGCATTCATTTGGATACAAACTTAAGTTGGTCACCTCATGTTGACTACCTTTGTTCAAAATTAGCGAGCCAAGTTTTTGTAATTCGTCAATTAAAATCATGTATACCAACTCATTTGTTAAAGTCTGTATATTATTCACTTTTTCATAGCAATTTAACATATGGTATTATGCTATGGGGCAGCAGCACATCAGTGCACAAAGTATTTGTGCTACAGAAAACTGTAGTTAGAATAATTTACAACGCACCAAGAAACACCAATTGTAAAAAAAATATTCAAAAAACTTGAAATATTGCCGCTTCCGTGCTTGTATATTTTCGAAGTGTTAATTGAAACACATAAAAATCGATATGTTCTGACTAAACATGCAGATGTTCATAATTATGATACTAGAAATAGTAAAGACATTGTCATTCTCAAATCTAGACTGAAAACAACAAAAAACAATAAGTTGGATGTTACATTGTACAATTCATTTGTAAAATATGTATGTGAATGGGGTCAATAAACCATCTATCTATCTAATGTATGGCAGCACCGATCTTAAATTCGTTTTTTTCTCTTCGTTTATTTTGCTGGTGCACTCTAAAGGTTCTAAATTCATAGTCTTAATACTTTGAGTGTTGATGTTCTTTTTGAAAACTTTCGTAACCTTCCATGCATCTAATTCGTTAAGAGTTTCTCGTATCTTCACTTGTCCAGGATCATCTTTGCTTATTATTATCCATTGTGCTTTAGAAATTTTCAAGTTTGTGGTGTTTAATGTTTTTTCAGCTGCAGATTTAAAATTAAAAAAATCTTCTTGTTGCATCAAAGCTACCATGAATGGGTTGTTCGGTGTAGCAGTTGCCATGAGCCGGACCAAATCCATAGGCACTTGACATGTCTCCCGTCGTCTTCTTTTTTTGATCTGTGCAAAATTTCTGTTACAGCTAAGAAAAGAGTGTCCAGATATCAGATATTTATGATAAATTTCATCGAAGCAACCCCGAGCAACCAAGTAGATCCACAGAAACAAGAGCATTTTGTTCTTGTTCTGCCCAGCGCAGTCATCACTCCAAACTGTGAGCCGTTTTTTATATGTCACTTTACTGGTTACTGCTTTCAATATACACGAGGCAATTTAATTTCCTCCTCGTCCAGTTATTCCTTCATGCCATAAAAACATAAAACCTTTGTTATTGTCTCCTACATGCACACACAAGTTGTAACACGAAAGTTGCCGTAAATAGTACATCTGACAATGTGTTAAAGCAGGAAGAGACAGAACTTGTTGGAGATCAACCGAAATCGTACACATAGAGCTTGAAAGAAGTTGGGAATTTTCATGATCATGCCTCATCTCTGTCATAGCCTTTTGAGATTTACGATGGTGGAGTTCAAATTTTTGCTTTGCATCCCGATTGCTAGAATCATTCTTTATTTGCATGGTTAGCAAATCGCAAGTATCGCAGGTGTCAGTACGAGGATGATGAAAACTTAGGTTGGGAAATTTCTTTTTGAACGTAGTATAATAATAACGGTACAATATCTGCGTCTGGGGAAACTTTTCTTTAAATGCCATATACAATCTGTTCATGTTAAGGTCTTGACTTAAATATTCTTTTTGGGTTTTCAATCTACTGTAATGACTTTGCTCTTTTGGAAATGACTGAATGTGCTCAATAACTAGATTTCGTCTTGTTCTGTAAATTTTCGCATTTTTTTCTTGTTTCCTCGTTTCTCAGTGTAAACTACATCTCCTGACTTTTTAACTTTGACAAGAGTTTCAATCCTTCTTTTGGTTACACCGTACACTTCTAGAAAAGTTTGTTTACAGACCTGGACTATGTTGCCTTTGCCATCTGGTAAAGTAAAATACACGCTTGCCTATCTTCTACTATTTTCCGGATTTTCATATTGGCCGTGCCTTCTTCGTTTCACACCAGAAATTGAGTTTTGTTTTACATTATCTTTCATTCCATAAAAATCATGAAAGAGTTTTAGTTTGTGAACATGAGGAATTTCTCGACACTTGTATTTATATTTACAAATGACCTTAAAAGGGAATTGCAAATAAAAATAATATTAATAAAAACCGTAACCACTTACCTCGCCTTTAGGTTCTTTTTTCTCTCTTACAAGGATATTACTTTTGTTAATATACGATTTTCCCTCACATCTTTTGATTTGTCTTTCTTCTTGTGCTCTTCGTTTTCCTTTACTTCTTCTTGTCGTAGTATCTTGTATTATATACAAGTAGATATACGCACGACGTGACGGTCGTGACAAGTGGCACATAGCCCGTTATTTACAAAAACCAGGACTGCAAATTACACAGACTCTATCTTGCGGAGACTTTTGAACTATAAAATAAACTCTTTCCACTTAGCCGTTATACAGGTTACTAGCGGGCTCTTAGCACGCATTTTAGTAAAAATCCTAATTTATATTTTTATGACACTTAGTCCATTATTTACTTCAAGTCTTCAATTGTTTTATTGTAGGGTTCCGTTAAGAATTACGATTTCCTAAAGGGTTCCGTCACCAAAAAAGTTTGAGAACCGCTGAGGTGGAAACTCATGTCAGATCCACATACTGCCATACAGTTAATCGAATGATTACCTTTCTCGAATAACTATATCAGAATTAAAGCAAATGCAACTGGAGAATTCACAAATTTTAGCATTAACAAGATCAATGGTTCAAAATAAGCAACAAATTAACACAAATAATGTAAAATTGCAAAAGGTTGAATCAAGTAATTTAAAGGTTTTAAAAGTAAATAATAATGTCGAGGAGTTGCCATTGACTACTATACAAGTTGCCAAAAGGAATTCCACATCATTGCAAATGATCGTGAAACATAAGGGTAAATAAATTGCTAATGCAGGAGCAAATAGTGCAAACTGCTGTAAACAACATTGACCTAGAACAAGAGTTATACCAACTAGATAGGTTGGCAGTTAAAAATAACATTAGGATTGTTAAACTGTTTACGAATGCTTTTATATTCTAACAATGAACTGAACAAGAAATCAAAAGTAAGTAAAATGAAATTTTGAAGCACATATCAATTGTGTTATGTGATATACCGTCACTAGTCGTGAACAAAGATGAAAAGTTAAATTTAATTTGAGAGATACCATAAAAATCCACTCTTAACTGTGGTCAAAAAAGGTTAATTAAAAAGTTAAAGGCTAATTATAAATGGGCAAATATGTCAAAGGATGTAGCTGAATTCGTAAAAATTTGTCATAAATGTCAAACAAATAAGGCAAAAATAAATAACGTGGAAGTACTAGTATTAACTCTTACTCCTCAACAAGCATTTGATATTGTATATATCGATACTATTGGTCCATTCAAGAAATCAAATTCCGGTAATTTATACGCAGTAACTATTCATTGTGTATTAAGGTACCATCCACAGCACCACATACTTCAGGCATATTGGTTAAGGCATGCATAGATAAATACTTTTAATACGGGGAAGAATGGAAACTCCTGTACTAAGTCCGAAACCACAAAGTTTTGTCGAGTGCTGCGCCATCTATTGTGGTGGAAGGTTACTATTCACCAACAGGGAAAAATAAAAGGAAGAGACCTGCATGATTAGTCACAGTTTACTAGCTACTACTAGATGGCAAGCCTAGCAAATACTGAAGGTTTTTTAAATTATGCCTACAGTGTTTCTTCTTAAATAAACAAATAAAAACAGTCACACAAAGTTTAAACACTTTTTGAAACAACCCGTTATTTTCTTTTGGCTTAAAAGTAGGATAGGTTGTTTCAAAAAGCTGTATAAATCTTTTATCCGTTTTTATTAACCAGGATAGTTTATTAAAATACGAATGTCGACAAATAGTTTCAAAAATTTAATATAAAATTTTGTTTATAAAATAGTACAGGTCTCTTCTCAAAAGTTGAGCCATTTTATTTTTTGTGGTAGTTGAGGTAAGTAAAGCATTTGTCATCCAAGGGGCGATCTACATTTTTTTGTACATGTACAGTCGTCTATATATTTTTGAAATGTTTCAATGAAAGTATTTGTTGCATAGTTAGGATCTGGATTCAAATATAAGAGATCCCAAGATTTTTTTCTGATTGTATTTTTAAGTTTTGTTTCATCTATGTATTTCACTATTCCTCGTTCCTTGGGGCATTTGGTCTTTTCTAGTACTATCTGTAGTATGGTTGAGAAATGATCTGTAATGTCGGTTTGCAATACTAGGGACAGTACTTGATCGAGTACGTTGAATTTGAATTTTAAAAATATGCGTCGAATGTCGAATTACTGGAATTTTTTCATATAACGTTTTCACATTATTTTCAAACGATGTTACTTGCAGGTTACTCGGAATTCTTTGCGTTTTCAAGAGAGTGCCAACGCTTTCAATTAAAGTGTTGATTTTTAAATTTATTTGAGATTTCATCTATCATCAACCTTGTAAATTCTAAAATAAATTTAAAAATGATTAAATATAAAAATGAATTAAAATTATTTAATGAAATTGACTGTCTCGACCCTTACTTCGTGGAATATGCTCATATTAGTGTTTTTAAATGATATTATATCTAAGCTTCAATATTTGTAATATCACATCTTCTTCTTTTTCTATAAACATATATTAAGCCAATCACAAGTTAGGTTACTTCTTGGTCTAGCCAAAAATATAACTACTAAACATCAGGTAGGCATAAAATGAAATGTAACTTCTGTCATTCTGACGATGATATTGATTTATCGAAACAATTGTCAATTTTTTAGAATTTTCAATAACTTGTATTATATTGTGGAATTAACTAGAGACCTTGAGTTTCATTTAAAAACACTAATAAAATTATTTAGTTTAGCCACCTTCATCATCAAGTGTATCTATTTGTGGTGATGATTCATTTCTTTTGTGAAGTGTTCATCTGATTCCACTGCCACCAGGTTTTGACTCTAAAAAAAAAATAAAAAGGTACATTATAAAATTAAGTATTTTGGTACTAAAAGTCAAATTTAATATGCAAACTTTAGGTTATTATAAATTATGACTTAACTTAAGAAACAAATTACCTCTAGGAACAGCAAATCTCGCCATATCATTTGATTCCTTATTTTCAAGGGACATTCCTTCAGCTTCAGACCTCATAGTTTCGGCAAAAGATTCCATTTGAATCTCTGGAGAAGCACTACCCGATTTATAATCCCCCGACTTTTTATACAATACTGAAAAATATATTATTTGCACAAAACATTCTAATTGATTTCTTTAAATACTTACAATTTGTGTGTGGTGTAGGTTTAAAAATAGGATAAATGTTACGATTTAATGAGGGACTCTCGTCTGAATCAGAACTAGAGTGATGGGACATATACCTTGTATTTTTTTCCGTATCCTTGATACCCGTCCTTTGTAAATATCGGAACTAGACAAAAGGTCTGTTGTAATTAAAGCCTTTTTGGCTTTTCTTTGTGCTACAGTAAAGTCATCTACACGTTAAAAAATTACTTCTCTTTAAAAAATCACAAATACAATAAAACTATGTCAAAGTCTCTAATATACTGATCCATTTGTTATTGTTTTACTCCTGACATTTTGATGTCGTTAGTAACCTTCCAAGCGAATAGATGGCGTCAAAAATGCAGTTTAGCAGTGGCTATAAAAGATCGCAGGGCATGAAGGCATGAAACATCTGAACTGACATAATATTTCCCATTCTCCGTTAACAGACCTGATACATTTTTTCAAATAGCAGTGTACTGTTGCTTTAGATATTCCATGCATATCTTCGAATGCATGATAGTGAACTCCAGTGGATACCTAACTAGTGAAGAGACTTCAATTATTGCTTGCTTGCTATTACTCAACTAGTCACTCGTCAAATTGTCGCATTAGCTATAAAATCAAAATTTGTTAACTATTCACTTGTCACTCTTCAACTTGTCAACTAATCAAACTTATGGAACATGCCCCTGCTTCTTTCAAACGAATAATATTGCTTTGACAGCGCAACTATTTCCCAAATAAGTTCGACAATCCCTGTAAACGAACTTTAAATGATCAATTTCGGTACTTTCTTGACTCACTGTATTGCTTTCCGCCAATATTTCTCCTAATTTTCCCTGTCTGTTATTTCATAGGTTCTAGAAGTCTGCTATTACGAGAAGTCTTCCATCGAACCTTTAAAATGTATGCTTGGTGTTCCATTGTTTCTATGTATGTCACATGAGTCAAAAAACTAATTACAAGAAGGTGACAAAAACTGATTTATTTCCGAACGATTTTTGTCTGCTCCTGAATGACAGAAAAGAAATGAAATAATAAATTCAATTAGAATTGTAATAAACCGAATTAACAAATCATTTAATTTATAAATTATTTACTAACCAACTTTAGATTCAATGCGTTGAAGTTAATATTTTATACAATAACTAGGGTTTCATTGTTTACTTATGGGAATAATTTAATTCTATTGGTGTTTTTAGAATGGCTATATATGAAACCAGTACAGCATTGGGAACAATAATTGGAAACGCAATTAGTTCGTACATTTTTCATGCGACCAATTATGCAACAGTTTTCGGTCTGGCAGCCGGTAGTACCATTTTAGGAATTATGTATACTATTATTTTCATACCGGAATCTCTACAACAGCTAGGAAACAGAGTAAGTTACTGACGTATCAAAATAAATTTCAAAGGAAAATATTGGGAATACTTAGTTTAAAACTTCAATAGTTCATTATTCACCAATTATTGATTTTACTTTTCCGCCAACCTATCTAATATGTTGGAAATTTGAAATTTTTTTTGAGTTATTTTTACGTTATCCATCAACAACAACACGAAAAAACGGTTTTTAGAAAAAAAATCCTGTGTGTATGTCGTCGTCGTCGTCGTCGTCGTCGTCGTTGTCGTCGGCCACTTTTCCTTGCAAGTCTTGTTAGCACGATACAGCCTCCGGAGTGCAATAAGTCACCAATTTTATGATGGAATATTGTTTCACAGATGAACCCTATTGATTTTCAGCTCACCAGAGCCAGTACAACGGGTGCTATGGTACTTGAAGTACGACATTTTGTCGTTTTTCGAGAAATTTCAGTTTGTTAGCACGATACAGCCTCCGGAGTTCAACAAGTCACCAATTTTATGATCGAATATTATTCAGGGCATCTCACTGATGAACCATATTGATTTTCAGCTCACCAGAGCCAATACAACCGGTGCTACAGTACTTTAAGTACCAAATTTTTGTCATTTTTGGAGAATTTTCAGTTTGTTAGGACGATACAGCCTCCAGAGAGTATACGATTGATCAACTTTATGAATAAGTATTGCTCAACATGTCTCACAGATGTACCTTATTGATTTTCAGTTGACTAGAGCGAGCACAGGGGGTCCTATAAAACTAGATATACTAAATTTTTGGTTATTTTTGGCAAAATTTCGGTTTGTTAGCACGATACATCCCCCGAAGTGTATACAAGTAACAATTTTATGATAGAATATTGTTCGGGGCCACAGATGCGGAAAAGTTAGTTTTAATCTTTAAAACCGTTTATTTTTTATTTTTGACTGGAGTTTGTATTTACTTTTGCAAGAAACTTGTGAAAATATGAATTGCTCCTGAAAAATTCTCGTTGTACCTATTTTTATGTTATGCAAATTAACTATATCTATCAGCGCTCTCGTTCTTTTTTTAGTGAAATGGATGTCAAACGATGATATTTTTGCTTTTACAATATTCTAACTCTGAACGGTCAAAATATTGATTAAACAACGGTTTTCTTATCAAATTATATTAAAAATTGTGTTTGACATCCAAATTTAAAAAAAAAATATGACATTACGTCAAAAAAATCCCGGGATAGAGAAGTGCAACATTCTCCCCCATGCTAGTAGAAAACTAGTTTTCTAGCTCCAAACGACATATTTTCGTAACTGGCCGTCTATATTCTCCAGTTGACGTTCTGATATCAACTACTCTTACTTGCTTATCTGGGCCAGGCAATATGTTTACAATTCTTCCAAACTTCCATTTATATCTTGGTAAGTTATCATCAACCAAGATCACTATGTCGTTTATTTGAACAGGTTTTTGGTCTACTGTCCATCTGTTTCTCTTTGTTAAGGTGGGTTGGTACTTTTTTACCCAGCGTTTCCAAAAACTATAACTAAAATGTTGAGTTCCTCTCCATTCACGTCGAAGACAATCTCCATCTGGAAACGATACTGATTGTCCATTCCATGATCCGATGAGGAAGTGGTTTGGTGTAAGAGCATCGAAGTCAATTAGATCACTGGATACCCTTGTCAAATCCATAGAATTTTTAATGAATTCGGTTTCAGCAAAATATTTTTGAAGAATTTCTTCTTTCAGTGGTTGCTGGTAGAGAACTTTCGCAATAGTTTGTTTGACTGAACCAACTAATCTCTCCCATATATGTTGCCGTTGGCCGTCTCTTGGAAGACATGGAGTTCTCGATAGCGTTTGTGTCGAGTTGTTCAATGGGCTTTTTCAATTCTTCGAGGCTCCTCTGAAGTTGGTGCCGTTGTTACAATAAATAATTTCTGGTTGACCTAGTCTGGCAGATTGTCTCAGTATTGCCGTTATTGTCGAATCACTATTCAAGGTATGCGATATTTCAAGATGAATAGCTCTTACAGAAAAGCAGATGAAAAGGCATCCCCATAATTTTTCTTGTCGACGTCCAGTCTTAACTATAATTGGGCCGAAATAGTCCATTCCCACGTTCATGAACGGTCTGACTTCCTCTCTTACCCTTACGTTCGGTATTTGTCCCATCATAGAAGGCTGATGTTTAAATCGTTCAATTTTGCATTTGTTGCATTTTAAACAAATGGATTTTACTTCACTTCTACTATTGCTGATCCAGAATCTTTGCCTTAGTTCATTACGAGTTAGTTCAATACCTATCTAACGGAATTAAAATTAAAGGTTTCTTAGTATTTTCTTCCATACTGATGGATACGTTAGTTCTTCCTCCTAGTACTAAGATACCGTCATCATTTATTTTAGGGCATAATGAAACTAGTCGCCTCTGTCTTTCTAGATTTTTTCCGGCATTCAATTTTACAATATTTTCTCCAAAACCCTCTTGTTGAGATTGTCTAATCCATACTTTTTCGGCCTCCTTTATTTCAGAGACACTCAGATTTTTCATTTTTCCTCCATCTGGATATACTCCCAATAAACACACAAACGTTTTAAAAACGTAAAATATTTAACATGTAACCTAACGTTCATAAATTGTTTTTAGGCAACTGGTTATATTACCGGAGTAATGTCGCTCGTTTCTACGTAACATATAACGATTCTTCCAACGTCAAATACAACGTGATTTTTGTAACGTCATTCAAACGTTACCGTTTTAATGTGATTTACCGGTTGCTTTTGAACGCAATATAAACGTTTATAAAATAGTCTTCTGAAACGAAATTTAGCACACATCTCACTAACGTCCCTTAAACGTTACCTTTTCAATGTGATTCACCCACTACTTTTATAATGAATTATAAATGTTTTTATAATGCAGTTTATAAATATTTCTGTATAATGATATTTAGCACATACTTTTAACGTAATTTAAACGTTACTTATTTGATGTGATGTACCCATTGCGTTTGTAACGTAATATGAACGTTCTTATGCTACTTATAGACGGTCATTTGAAACGAAATTTAGCACCCACCTTACTAACGTCACTTTAACGTTACCTTTTCAACGTGATTTACCCATTGTTTTTGTAATGTAATAGAAACGTTTTTATAATGCAATTTATAAACGTTTTTGTATAATAATATTCAGCACTTACTTTTAACGTGATTTAAGCGTTACATTTAATCGGTTCAAACCATCATTTTCGTAACGTTATATTCACATTTAAAATTAAAAGTAGAGGGGGGCATATTTGACAAAAATTGGAATCGTATATTAACGTTTGTAAACAAGTAATATTTGATAAATAAAACTTTATTCATATCAATAAAATAACAAATAATATTTATTATACAAGAAATAAACATTTATGTATTCTTTACTTGTTACCGTCTTCGGTCCTCGATGGATCCCTTATACTGATGAGCTACGCTTACGATTAAAAGGAGCTAGTCTATTCGTACAGCGACATCGATGAGCGGGAACCGGAACTCCACGGCGACGTTAATAGGATTACTGTCAACTTTTATCACGCGAAATAGTATGAATAATGTTAAAAATACAACGTTAAAATAACGGACATTAAAAGCATTTTTGTAAATGCACATGAGTTAAATTAATTCGTTGTTTTCAAATTTGAAAAAGCGTTGTATATACAACGTGGTAAAAACATTGCTGTGTGACTATTTATATCACGCGAAATAGTATGAATAATGTTAAAAATACTACGTTGAAATAACGGGCATCAAAAGCGTTTTTGTACATGCATATGAGTTCAATCGAGTCGTTGTTTTCAAATTTGAAAAAACATTGTGGAAACAACATATTAAAAACATTTACTGGATAACATTGTATATCACGGAAAATAGTATAAATATTGTTGAAAATTTTACGTTAAAATAACGGGATTAGAAAGCGTTTTTGTAAATGCATATGAGTTCAATTCAGTCGTTGTTTTTAAATTTAAAAAAGCGTTGTATATACAACGTGTTAAAAAACATTACTGTGTAACCGTTTATATGACGCGAAATAGTATAAATAATGTTAAAAATACTACGTTGAAATAACGGGAATTAAAAGCGTTTTTGTAAATGCATATGAGTTCAATTAATTCGTTGTTTTCAAATTTGAAAAAGCGTTGTATATACAACGTGGTAAAAACATTGCTTTTTAACTATTTATATCACGCTAAATAGTATGAATAATGTTAAAAGTGCTACGTTGAAATAACGGGCATAAAAAGCGTTTTTGTAAATGCATATGAGTTCAATCGAGTCGTTGTTTTCAAATTTAAAAAAGCATTGTGAAAACAACATATTATAAACATTTACTGGATAACATTGTATATCACGGAAAGTAGTATAAATAATGTTGAAAATATAACGTTAAAATAACGGAATTAGACAGCCTTTTTGTAAATCCATATGAGTTCAATTAAGTCGTTGTTTTCAGATTTAAAAAAGCGTTGTATATATAACATGTTAAAAACATTACGGTATAACCCTCTTTATCACGCGAAATAGTATAAATAATGTTGAAAATACTACGTTAAAATAACGGACATAAAAAGCATTTTTGTAAATACATTTGAGTTCAATTGAGTCGTTGTTTTCAAATTTGAAAAGACGTTGTATGTACAACGTGTTAAAAACATTTCTGTATAACCGTCTATAACTCGTGAAATGGTATAAATAATGTTAAAAAATACTACGTTAAAATAACGGCCATAAAAACCGTTTTCGAAAATACATGTGGGTTAATCTAAGTCGTTTTCAAATTTGAAAAAACGTTTGGAATATAACGTTTCGAATTCAACCAATTTGTTAATGTTGAAAATTCAACGAGTAACGTTGAAATAACATTAAAACGTTTTAAAAACGTTTTTTACGTAGGTGTGTTTATTGGGCTCTTCTTGTATAATTCATTAATCTGAGACACCATGCTGTTATTCTTAACTATTTCAACCAACATCTTTCGATGAATCACATTTTCGAAATTTTTGTCACTAAACATATTTCTGACTGAAATTATCTCTTCATTTCCACCAACTCTAATTCGATTTTTGTTGCTATTTATATATTCTTATGGCTAGGACGAAACAGATAACTTCAAATAACTAGGTCCGTGAAAAACATTGTCCGATATTATTTTTTCATTACATGTGTCATCATATCGTGTAGCTTCATCCGCTGAATTCTGTTCAGATGGAACCCATTTCCAATATTCACATTTTGTTCGCTCTTGGATTTCGCCAAATCTATGTGCTACAAATTGCTTCAGTTTTCTACAGTCACCACCTATCCATCCGAATACGTATCGCGAATCTGTCCAGAAAAATATTTGATGCACAGGTTCTTTGTTATAGAGTGAGCTAATCTACTTGCTATAACCGCCCCTTGTAGGTTTCATAAGAGTTACTCTACTTTTGGCAGCGATTAGAGAAACATCGATTATACGTTCCCAACAACTCTTAAATAAGAAACAGCTGTGAACGCTTTTTCACTACTATCTGAAAAGGTATCGATTCGTTTTGCTTCTGGTATCGTCAAACTGTAACACCGTTGTATTCGTAGCATGGTTATCCTCTGAACGTCTTCTAGTCATTTGTTCCAAACTGTTTTTAAATCTAAATTCCAGTCCAGTTCTCCATACATCCTGCATTACCTCTTAGGGTGAAACAAGCTATAAAACCAAGCGGATCGAATAATGACATGATTGACTTCAAGATCTTCTTTACTGTAGAAACTTTATCCTTGTTTATTCCTAAGCGAAGTCTGAATGAAAACTCATCTTCATCGATATTTCACCAAAGATCTAATACTCGGTGGAGTGAAGTTTCATCAATATTTTTTGAAGCTAGCTTTAATTTTTTCTAGGGTATATTAGGAGTTTGTCATCCAATTAATTAGTTCAAAACCATCCATTTGCTGTATTTTTTGAACTTCCAATATTGTTTTCAGGGCTTCATCTTCTGTATCTTTGGAGTCAAGGAAATCATCGACGTAAAATGCATCGATTATCGTCTTTTTTATTTCAGGGTCATCAGCAAATTTCACAGCGTTCCAATTCTTCACAAATGAAGTGCATACCGGATAACATGTAGCTCCAAAAATCATGACGTTCATTTCGTAAACGTTTGGGTCTCTAGCATACTCTAGATCTCTGCAAAGAAGTCGTTGTGAGCTCCTGTCTTCTATCCGTATTAACACCTGGTGAATCATTTCCCTCGCGTCACTACAAAATCCGTAACGTCTTTGTCCGAATTTCCATAATATGCCCAATAGAGATTGTAATAAATCTGGACCTGCTAGTTAAACATCGTTCAAACTTATGCCATGGGATTTTGAAGCTGCATCAAACACCAGTCTGATTTTGTTCAGTTTGTTTGGGTTTACAACAGAGAAATGTGGAAGATACCAGGTTCTATGGAATTCTTGTTCAGCATCTTCAGTTATCAGTTTCGTAATATACCCTTTCTCTTCATAATATTTAAATTTGGAACAATACCCATTTGCATAATTTTCATTCATTTTGCTTTTCTTTTCAACTCATTTCAGTCTTTGTGTTAAATGACCAATGTAATTAATAAAACTCGCTTTATTATTACTGTGAATAAAACTCAAAGTCAGTGTATTATTAGTTGGCAGAACATATTTATGTCAAGTGTCATATAGTTTTATCTGTACCTATGTTTTTGTATCCGCAATAATTATTGTTCCTTCATATTTGATTTTAATTAGTAACGTTATATAAACACTGATCCAGTGAATTTAGTAATAAAGCCATCCCCAGCAACATTTTGCATCGCTCTATATTTACTCTCTGGTAGTTGAATATTTTTATTTTTCCACAGAAGTTCTATCTCATATCTATCTCCAACCTATTTCATAGTTTCGTTCAGCAATTTGGTTCCAATACTTTCTTCATGACTTTGTGGAAAAAGAATGTGTTACAAGTTGTTCTAAATTTTCGTATGTATTGCCTATTTCACATATATGTAAAATATGAGCTTTCAAATGTTCCTCATATTTGGGATGATTTGTCCATGGACTGCCCATCCTAGTTTACATCTATTGGCAACAGGTACACTTTCTGTACCACATCTCAGCTGTCTAGGAATAATTTGGTTTATGTTATCTTGTCCAATTATCATCCAGGTTTTTCATTTTCGGAACTTTTGACAGGTATTCCCTTTAAAAGTGGGTGTTTCTTCAAGTTTTCCATTATAACTGGCAAAGACAAATTTTCTAGTGCTCTAATTCCTTGTGGGAAAAAGATTTTCGCCACTCCATCTATTTTACAAATCTTCAGATCGAGCTTTTGGGAATTATTTTGCAAATTTGTCCATACAAGACAGTGCAGTTCTTTGGTTCCCTTTAGACCAAGTTTTTCACCTATCTTGCTGTCCAAAAGTGTCACTGTTGCGGCTTCATCACAAATAGCATAAATTTGCAAGATTCCTTTTGGTCCATGCAATCTTATTGGAATCATTCGTAGTAAGACTGATTTCTTGTTTTTCACAGTACACAATATTTGTGTCTGGGTGCCCTTATTAGTAGCAGTTGGTGGTATCAGATAGAAGCAGTTGATGGCTCAGGTTTCCCTTTGTGCAAACGAGGATGATGGTATAGTTTACAGACTGAAACACCACATGCTTTCCTATTATTACATTTGAATTTCTGATAATTCCGTTTGAGACATGAGAAATAAAGCTTTTTCTCTGTCACCTTTTCTACCTTATTTCAATATCACCAGATTTCATTTTCGGGTAAGAATACTTCTGTTTTGCAGTCTGGTCGAATGGTTGAGGAATGCGAACATAAGAAGCGGCATTGGCATAGTCTCCTAACTATTTTGAAAACACTTCTAAATCATAAACCCCTTCTTTTTTGCGATTACTGTTCCCCAGCTCAATTTCAACGAATCTGGAAGTTTGTTTAGGAGTTCCTTTATCAACTGATGATTTTGCAAACGTCTCGTAATTTTTTACGTTTTCATTGTAGAAACTATGTTATTAACATCGGAAGAAAAATCAATGAGTTTTCACAGATTTGTTTCTTTCATGGATGGAAGTCCCTTCACTTTCGAGATCATCAACTGGATCATATAGACTGGTCTACCAAATCGAGTTTGGAGAGTTTGCATAACCAGTTTCGCGTCTGCGGTCAACATCATTCCTGCCACACTTTATTTTGCACCCCCTTTCAAACTTCTCTGCAATCTGATCATGATCTCCTCGTCTGTATAGTCACATAACTTTTAGATGTGTGTGTGTCTGTGTGTGTGTGTGTGTGTATGTGTGTGTGTGTGTGTGTGTGTGTGTGTGTGTGTGTGTGTGAGGGTGTGAGGGTGTGTGTGTGTGTGAGGGTGTGAGGGTGTGTGTGTGTGTGAAGTGCTTGTGAAATAATGCCAGTCTTGCGGATTTCTATCAAAATACGGAAAATCCTTTTCAACTACTTGTCGAGCCATCATTTTTTCTGAGCTGCTGATAATTTCATTTGGCATTTTCACAGACATTAACACGTCCCTCAAAGAATCACACAATATCTGAATATCAGTGTTTTGAGAATTACCCCTTGTTCAATATTCTCAATTTTCTCTACCAAGTCACTTGAATTCAAAAGAGTATGTTGGCGTTTAAAATTTAGATTATTTCTAAGAAAATGATTTAAATCCCTAGCAATGAACGAACAAGGTGAGTTAATAAAAGGGAGAACTGGTCTTACGAATGATCCTTTTTATGTATTTTTGGTAAGCCATACAATCTTGGTGTTGAGTAATTCATGGGTGTTCTCAAGATAAAATTATTTGATTTCAAAAAACTATCATAAGAAGACAATAGAGCTTTTAGTTTTCGAAAATATGTTTCTCAAGGGCTACTTCTAAGTTCACTAAAATGTTCATTGATATTTATTAAAAAAATCTAGCAATGTAATATGTTTTATAAAGAATGATTAATGCATTACCCTAATCAGCTTTCGTGAAAATTAAATCATTTTCCCCGATTTTTCCTTTTATGGATCTGATTATTCGTTTTTGGAGTTTCTCGGAGGTAATCCTTATTACTTCCTTTATGTGACACGATTTTTTTAAGGCAAAAAAACCCTCAAGAATCGCATCTTCTTCACTCAACCTATTCATAAAACTTTCCATATCAACAATTGAATGTTCGTGTTTTTAAATGAAACTCAAGGTCTCTAGTTAATTCCACAATATAATACAAGTTATTGAAAATTCTAGAAAATTGACAATTGTTTCGATAAATCAATATCATCGTCAGAATGTAAGGGTCGAGACAGTCAATTTCATTTAATTGAATTTTCAATAACAGTAGTGTTATTGAAAATATTTGGATATTTGTACTATTATTATTAGGTAATTGTTGTTTGGAAAAAGTATCTCAGTATTATCTTCGATGTAATTTTCAAATGAAACTTAAAATGCTGGAAAAAAACAGTCGCTCAAGTCAACATGGTTTTGTTCTTGAAATGGAAATAGAATAAAATACCGGCTGCACCAGAAACTGGCGAATTCGCCAGAATATGTGATTGATTCAAATCATTGGTGAACCCCTATATTTCAAGTTTCAATCATCTTAATTGATAGTATTTGAAAAGTTAATACACAGATCTTGAAATATGGACATTTATGTCTATACTTCGAAGGAACGAATGTATGTGGCTGTTTTCAAATTTTTTTATTTTCATTTTGATTTGACAAGTTTGCAATTGATAACAGGTCGATGAAAGCAAATAAAGTTTATAATTAGGATAGATATTGCATGTTAAATTCTAACTAGGGATTTCTCACTATTTATTTGGAAGCAAAAAATAATAGAAAATAATAGTTGATAACGGCCATATGAGATACTTTCGAAATATATTACCGATAGTTTTTCAAGATTTGAATTTGAATTTTTATCAAGACCCCTTACCAAACCAACACCAACCTGACAACATCATTTAATTGTAAATAAACGCCTAGAATTTTGATCCAAAAGTAAAATTTAGCAAGTACAAGTATCGAATCTTAACGAGATACAATTACAATAAATATTATTGAATAATTGGAAAAAAAACTACTATCATCAAATACTATTCTTTCATAGGAAAATCCAGTGGGGAACACCGGGATTGGTTGGTACAGTTGCGAAATTTCGAAACCTGCTCGGTAAAACCCGGCGTCGCCAATGTCTATGTGAAGCTCTCGACCGCTATTAGCCGTTCTCAGTACGGTATAACCAAGTAAGGGTGTAAAACCTGGGAGCAAAGCTGTTGACTGAAACATGAGAAAATACTACGGATTTCAACAGGACAACTAAACGCAACATATTTGTCATCAATATTGGAAGATCTCCAATTTTCGAGACAACAACCAACATCGACACGTAGGCGCATATAGCCCTCCTGCCTGAACCTTTCAACCCAGAGTAGTGAAACATCAACAACATTTTCAATAATACGTGATATGTAAATAACAAGCAACAAAGAGATTCATGGGTTAATCATGCAGAAAAGTAGTGCTGGCATTTTTTAACTAAAAAAATTACTTTGGGGATGGTTGGTATAAACAGTGCGGAGCCGTTTGGTACAGTGTATCAACCAACCCCAGAGTTAGATTTGTACTTTTTTCTCGTAGTGCTTTTAATAAGAACATCTTTTAGATTAACGGTAATATGCGAAACTTTAAAAGAAAGTAAGAAAGTGGCAAAACTCTTCCAGATGTTTTATTAAAAGCTGCCAGAGCAGTAAAAATGCAAGAACAATTCTCAAGATTAGCGACAAGTGACTTTAGCATTCCATTCAATATTTTACGAAGATATTGCAGCAAGTTTACGCTGGACGAACTCCAACAGGAATGCCTCAAACTATAGTTGGCTACTTTGAAAATAGACGAGTAAGGTAAAACATATACTTAACGATCTTATTGGAAAAAATGTGTCGTTGCAGGTTTTTACAAAGCTTCATGAATACAACCTCGTAGAATACATAAACGAATATGTAGATATTTACTACGGTCTCACGCCCAAAGAAGTAAGAAGAATGTCATTTTTATTTGCAACTTATTTGTTACTGACTGTCCCCGATATCTGGAAAAAAATGAGATGGCAGTGCCCGACTGGTTTACATGGTTTTTATCAAGTAATTCTGAACTGTCTATAAGAACATCTGAAGCCACCAGCCTATCTAGGGCTACCAGCATCAATAAAACCAATGTAGCAGGATTCTTCAGCAAGCTACAAAATTTTCTTGAAAGGTATAAATTTAGCCCTGGAGACATATGGAACATGGACGACGATGACAGTGCCAATCCCTCGAGTTGGACGAAAGAGGTGCATTTTATAGAAAATATTCGGCATTTTTTTATCAAATACTCCAAGGCGCCTAAATCCTCTCGTTCTCTTACCAGATAATCACGATTACCATTTATCTCGTGATGCACTAAACATCTGCAAATATCACGGAATAACAGTATTATAGTTCCAAAGTCCCCCCCCCTTGCCAGAGCAAGACATTAACTCCAATGTAGATATGCAACAACCTGGACCTAGCAGAATCATCAAACGTTTCCTCATGTAACAAGTGCGAATGTCCTCAGCAACCTGCAAAGCTTTCAGCAAATAATACTGCAAATATCACGGAATCTGTTATCTTCAATCGATTCTAATAGCTTCCTTAATAAACCTGGATAGACGCTTGTAGGAATACCAGATTCCTTTCTTCCAGGTCCTTTTTTATAGAATTCAACTATATTTTTCCATGCTACCTTCAATGGCTTGAAAAAGGCAACGCCTAAGGGCTGCGTCAAGTGGGTGGAGGTGCTGGGTAAAAATATAAAACTAATATTGTTCACTGAAGACTCTTGTATCGATTGTACTGATAGGTGTGACGATAAATTGTCACCAATTAATATCATTTTGCCAGGTAACTTCTTCAAGTATGGTATGGCGATTGAATGTGCCCAATCCCCGAAATAATAGCTGTCGAACCAGCCGGATTTATT
Organism: Galeruca laticollis; assembly: GCA_963921935.1. NCBI lineage: Eukaryota > Metazoa > Arthropoda > Insecta > Coleoptera > Chrysomelidae > Galeruca > Galeruca laticollis. The sequence goes on from OY998183.1 coordinate 86,734,636, forward strand.
ACGATTATATCTAGTACGAGTTGGCCCTTCAGTAGTCCAAGAGCATTATATGTTTAAGACTTTGTAGACGATATAGCATGGAAGTAAATCTGCACAACCAGAAGCAGCGAACATGATTGAAGTTGACGACTTGGTTCATAATTCGCTCCTGATATTTGCATCCCCTCGTTTCAATTATTTTCGTTCATCCTGGGTCATCGCAAACGTTGGTCTCATCGTAGTTTATGATGTTGCTGGCTGGAGTTCCTTCTAGTTTTTAAGATAGGCGTTCGAAATACTCTGTAACTGTTACCCTCGAAACACCATCCCAGGTTCGTTTTATATTTTGGCACATTTTCTCCGACAGCATATCCGAATGTCGCTTCAAAAAGATATATGCGAACTCTTTACCAGGAAGATTGTCCTTAAAACGGGGCACCACCCTACCAGCTCTATTTAAATTATGTTTTATAACCAATCTTAAATCATAAGTATCTAATGGGTAGCCCCACTCACTGCATGTAAGTAATTTTTCCGCAATACATTTCTCTTCGGCTTCACTTAACACTGTTTAACTTCCTTGTCTTTTAACACTCACATTTTTTAGGTGTCTTTGCAGAACGGTGTATGTAAGCAATGTTGTGTTCTATAACGGCTTATCGAATACTATACCCGTTGTTATTAACATCATTTTTAGCCTCTTCAATGGTATTTGGATGAGGTTTCTTGTAACGTTTTCGTCCTGCTTTGGGTTTATATTATCTAGGCATTTTGATCCTACTGACCCCAGCCTTTGATCCTATTGACCCCAACCCTTAATCCTATTGACCCCAGGTCTTGATCTCCGATCACCCCGATAACCTGAAAATTTTTCAACGAAATAGAAAATCTTTTTCAATTTTATTTTTGCTTACGAATAAACTAAAATAGTTGAATTGAATTGAATTGAATAGTTTATTGTTCTTTCATAAAAAGTACATGAACAAGAAGCCGGTATATAGTAAAAATAAATTACATATAGGGTAGAATGGGGTAATACCGGTCAGCGGACAATACCGGTCACACCTCTATTTCCTGAAGAGAATTACATCTGACAACATCGTTCTGTTCAAACGACTGCATTTAATGTTGTAGGAGTCTACGCGTTTAGTTGATTCAATTATCGACAACCGTTGACGTAGAAAGGTAGACCATTTTGATTTTACTGGGATTTTTATAATTTCGTTACCATTGAAAATAAGCCGCAAAATTTTAAGGTTTTAAATTATTTTTGAATATACGCATGCTTGTGAGGGCAAAACCGGTCAAGTGACCGGCATTGCCCTAATTAACAAAAACGTATTTTTATCGACTTTTTTTGTTTAGTGCAGATGCCGCAGTCACGTTTAGAAAAACTAACAGAGCAAAGTGGTCAGTTGAAAACCTCAATGCAGCTAAACGAAGATATGAACAAGGGGTTTCTATGCGAACTGCTGCTAAACGATGTGAAATTCTATTTTCAACCCTTCAAAAAAGAATTAAGAAAGACAAATTTGTCTCTCCTATTTTGGGCAGAAAAACTGTTTTCACCAGGCAACAGGAGGTGGAAATGTCGAACAAAATAAAATATCTAGCATCTATATTTTATGGATGCACAGATAAGGAAGTCAGGTGCATGGGCTTCCAGTATGCCGAAAAAATGGTATAAAACATAATTTCAATATCGAATTAAAAATGGCAGGTCACGATTGGCTAATAGCATTTCTAAAGAGAAATAAAATTTCAATACGAAAAGCGGAGGCTACTAGCTTAAACAGGGCTATTGCCTTCAACAAAATGGAAATCAAGCGGTTCTTCGAACTTTTACAGCAACTAATGGAAAAACACAACTTTTCACTTAGAAACATCTACAATGTTGACGAGACTGGAATTTCCACTGTGCAGGAACCAGGAAAAAGGTCGGAAGGGGGTTGGCTCCATGACAAGCTGGGAAAGAGGTCGGAATATAACACTTGTTTGTGCAATGAGTGCCACTGGGTGCTATACACCACCTATGTTCATTTTCCCTCGTCAACGACATTCACCTCTGTTGGAAAAATATGGTCCTATTGGCGCAAAATACGGATGTTCTAAAAATGGTTGGATAACAGAGGACATTTTCATCAAATGGCTCAAGCACTTTATCGTTCATGCAAAATCATCCGAAAACGATGAAGTGTTGTTAATATTAGACAACCATTCGAGCCACGTTTCCCTGGAAGCCTATGATTTTCGCAGAGCTAATCATATTTTCTTGTTATCCATTCCACCCCACACGTCGCATCGGACTCAGCCATTGGACGTTGTATTCTATGGACCATTCAAATCATATCATAGGAATGAGTACCATATCTACATGAAAACCCATCCAGGAGAACAAATATCCCCGTATGAGGTTGCCTCATTAGTTCGAAAAGCTTTTGCTAACGCAGCATCAGTGGGTAAAGGGGAGGCAGGCCTCAAAGCAACAGGCATCTACCCGATTGACCCTTCTCTCTTTAAAGATGAATATTTTTTGGATGCTGATGCTTTGAATGATCCAGAAGAAATTCAAGCCTTTGACAATGGAACTGAAACTAATATTAACGAAGATATTTCGTCAGTATCTAAAACTTCAAGATCTGACCAAGAAATGGAGGAAAGTTCAAAGCAATGTTGCTCTTCTGAAAATATAGCCCCTACAATTCCTTCGACTTCAAAATCGGCACCTCTCAACTGCAGTGTTGAAGACCTACTTCCAAAACCAAAACAAGATGCCAAAACGGCAAAGCCGAACCAGAGACCTAAACAGCAATCGACTATTTTAACTTCTACATCCCTTAAAAGTGCATTGGAGGAAAAGGAAGAGAAAAAGAAAGCAAAACTGGAGAAGACCAAAGGTGGGACAAATAAAACAGAACGTCTTAATGAAGTCAAAAGAAAAATACTAAATTCGCCTGAGTAATCCAGCGCTAGTGCCAAGAAACCAAAGATGAAGGACCTCACAACCCAAAAAAAATTAAAAACAAAATCAAACTCCTCAGTTTAATCTAGATAACGCAGACCCCATACGAGTATATTACTGGCATATGTGAAAGTGGGTATGACAACATTGTTATACAGAGTCTAAATAGACAGAAGAGACGGTAATTTTTGCCAGTTTATAGTTGAAAGTACAGTAGCATGACTAATTCTTGCTTTTTGTTATCGTCATCGAAAATTATTTAGAAACAGTCCATTGAAGGTATAGACCACTCCCAAAAATTCATATATTCATAAGTGTTTGAGATTTCTATAGAGTTCTTAAGGTATGAAAACGTGGGTTGTTTTCCAAGATTGGGACTCCTTCGGAATGTAACTAGTTCTGCTTTTTCTGTGTTTACCTGAAGCTTGAATGTGTTGCAGTATGATTCTAAAATTCTTAGGCTCTTTTCCATTTGTATTTGTGACTGCAAACAGTACCAGATCGTCAGCGTATAACAACATCCGTATGTTATTCCCTTCATACAGAGGTTCATTGGTTCTGAAAATAACTATCAATATCGGAAATAAATATCGCGAATAGTAGTGGGCTGAGCGGGTCCCCTTGTAAAACAACCTTGGGTTATTTGCACTCTCTCTGAACTGCTACCTTCTTGTTCTATAAACAGTGCTGCTTGGTTCTATATTACTTTTAGTATTCTAGTAATTTTTGCACTTATACCGTTTGAATATAATTTTTCTCAGAGTATATGATGGTGTAACAAATCATAAGCATTTCTAAAATCTACAAATAGAGTATATAATTTTCTTGAAGGGAGACGAAGGTAATTTTTAATTATAGCGTAGAGCACAAATATATTGTCTTCACAGTTTCTTGTTCTGCGGAAGCCGCTTTGGCACTCTGGTAATATTTCATTATTCTCAACAAAGTTAGTCTCGTATTAATTAATTGGGTAAAGAGCTTAGTTTTGTGATTCAAAAGTGCTATGCTACGGTAATTGTTAGGGTTTTTAATATCGCCGCTTTTGTGGAAGTGGATCATTTTAACATCTTCTATATATACATAAGGATGGAAAACGCCAAAATATTGTGAATCTATATGTAAGTGCGTTCCATAAAACGTTCTGTAAAACTTAATCATTGTGACGGTATCAATTGTAGGACCTCTGATTTTAATTCTTCTAGTTTTTAGAAGTTCCCAAAATTCGGAGGGGTTGCTGATATTATTAAATTTATTCATTGTAAGCTAATTTTTTTTAATAAGTTGTTTATACTTTTTTTTAATTTCACTATATGATATTAGTACATTCTGTTCAAAGTTAGAGTTTTTTAATAGTTTTTTTGACATGTTTAACTTTTTCTTTGCGTCCTTGCAATAGTTATCAAACCATGGTTATGAATTTGAGAACATATGATTAGTATTGTTACGGTTTTTTTCCATATCTAAAAATTTTGCTGTTAGCTTGATTGTCTCATTTATTTGATTGTCCATTATATTAATAGAACTTGAGTCTGAATGTATTTCAAAGATAGTTACTATATTTTTATATGGTTTTCTGTGCCTTAGTTACTAACCTGTTGGAGTTAATTAGGCCAACTGCCCTCAATGTATGCTTCTCAAATTCGTTTTTACAGACAAAGTTTTGGCGACAATGAAAACAGATGACTGACAGTACTGCTAATTAAGACCTAGTTTACATACAGTGCTACCAATTGCTAAATGATAAAATACTGGTAACCTTTATGAGATATAGAGTTAGGCAACCAGTCAAATTCAAATAGACATTCATTACGATATTAAGGTTTTGTGAACTAAACTGATAAACTCCTTCTTTTTGATCCTATTCACCACAGAGAACCTATCCACCCCATTTCACGGTACTCAATGTAAAATGTGTTACAAGAAAAACTGCAATTCGGATGGGTCTGATTAGATTAGCTAATTATATCTAACTCACTCTTAACGATTTTTTCTATAACAATCCCAATATTTATTTTGGTACTTGAAATAGCAAAAAAATATACTGAACTATATCATATTAATTATACTTCCTGTACCTATTTACCTCGAATTTGGTCATTACAAATAACTACCAAAACTCATCTCTCTTATCGTTTTGGAAATACTACAAAACCATATATAATTTCAACAATGTTAACATTTGCAAATAAAAAAAACATGTTTCAGGAACAAATTAAGAAAACGGATTTGACCAATTTCAAAGGAATGTACGAAACCTTAACAAGGACACGAGAAAATAACAAAAGAAACATAATTCTCATTTCAATATTAGTTCTAATACTCATAAACTTCGTTGGCAGTGGAGAATTTGGAGTGATGTTTTTGTTTCTAAGAGAAAAACTGGGTTGGAACATTACCAAATACACCCTTTATCTGAGTATCACGACCGTATTCTCCGTTTGTGGAACAATAATGAGCATCTACATTATACATAAGAAATATGCGATGCGAGAGACCTTGTTGGCTTTAATCGGTTTGATCTTCATGTTTTTTTGTGTTTTGCTGCAGGGTTTGGCGACTAATGATTATTTTATATACATCGGTAAGTACATTTCCCAATATTCCTTTTGCTAGTGTTTTTATCTGCATATAAGTACGATATAATAATATAACCAATTTTTTGTTTCTAATGCAGTCTTGCAGATTTTCCTGGTGCATTTTTTTCCTAAACCGTTTTAGTAAAGTACATTACATGCTCCATTAGCGTATCGTTAATTTTGTGAATATTTCTCATCAGAATTTGTCCATCTCTTATTCTAAAAATTCTAAATTGTACATGCTTTGCAGTGAAATTAGTGCTGACGTCAATATTGTTTTTTAAAAACGTCTCTAGATATTTGTATTCTTGTTTTTCGTCTTTATCAATACTTCCAAGGTATTGGTAGTCTTCTATTTCTTCTATGAACCTGTTCTTTAATCTCATCTCGTTTGTCTTACATTCGTTTATATATAAATTTATCTAAATATTCAATTATAGTCGTTTGTATGGTTCACTTTATGCTACATCATCTGCATTATCGATGGGATTGTTATCTTATTGCCTTGTATTTTCACTCTGCATAATTAAATTGATCAATTGCATGCATACATTGAACAATGACGGAGATAGAATGCAGCCCAGACCTCTTCTTATCGCAGCTTCTTTACTTGCGTTACTTACCGACATTGATCACAACTCTCTGTCCCTTATAAAGTCAATAAATTATCCATCCATCGCAGTATTTGATGCCTATTCTTGGTGTTGGTACAAAGTAAAGCATCTTCCACTTCACTTGACGAAGGCTCTTTTCAAGTCTACAGGTACTTCATAAGATGGCTACCATTTTCATTAATAGTTCATCCATTACTAGCCTCAGTACCGTTATGGCTCCTTTTATCCCCGATTGCTTACGAAATCCGTATTGCTCCACTGTTAGGCATTTTTCCACACTTTGTTCAAATACATCAGTACATCTGAACCCAAACCAAAAGAAAATTCGCCGTTTTAGAAAACAAGTTTAAATTAATGGCCACACTCTATTTGGGAAAATACTATACAAACCGAATGATGTGGAGGTGCATGAGGATGGTATTTGGATGAGGAATATGACAAATCTGTTGGACCACGAGGTCTAAAGTTATAGCTAGCTCGGTCGTCTGACCTCATACTTTTGAATTTTTTTCTGTAGTATACTTTCAATCGGATGTTAATGTTGTGTTAAAAAATGAATGTAGAGCTATTTCTCAGACAAAAGTTTCTCTTTAGAATGTTTTACTATTAAAAAGTACCTACTTTCTAGCAAATCTAATGCCGTAAATAGAAACACCCCTTCCTCCTCTTTTTATTTATGTTTTTTTAAAAGTACTATTTCTACTTTGTCCCAGTGAGCTTTACATGCTTGGTATTTTTTGAATAAAAGAAGTTTGTTCGCCAGGACTAGTACCAACACCTGGTTCCTGAGAATAGCAATGCCCAGGATAGACAGCAACCAGTTGGATTTGGCGAGTCATCAGGAACATGATAGAGGTGATCTTCCAAGATACCGGTGTCCACATATTAATTTGAAGGTATGCCCCTCGTTATCGGTACCCGTTGAAGACGGTGCCCTGTTATTTCCATGCGACCGGAAAGTGCAGACATGGGTCCAGTTGCCGATTTAAACATCCAGTTCCGGCTACACAGAAGTTCCAGGGAGAACTTTCTTTTAAGGAGGGGGTATTGTTACGAAATCACACACTGTTGTAGTCCCTAAATCCTACTCTGTCTAAGCTATGTATAAAAGTTAAAAATTTTGGCGAAAGCGTGGGATTTCTCCGAACTGTTTTCTATTAATTTTGTGATTATTCTTATCTAGGAATTTCCAGTAAGGTCCATTGTTTTTGTGAGCCTTAATCTAGAAGGCACTCAATAATAAGAGAGGCTGCATACCAACGGATTTAGTTTATAACTTAATCTCGTGAGATAGACAGTACCCAAGTGAAGAGTCTAATTAAATAAACAATAGTGAAGTGTTTGTATAATTAGTGTTATATACTGTGTATATAATATCAATTAGTGAATTGTTTAGTGAATAAATAAATTAAGTGAGTAGACATACCGTGTGTATAAATTTATCCCAACCGTCGTAGTAATAACTTATAAATAAATGAGAAAAACATTACAATATTATGTGATTGATCAATCTAGTTATATACTAATTAAAACTGTATGTAAAGAAAAAACGTGAACTCTTGATAACTTAACTTACTGATGTAAACTTGCTCAAAAGTAAGCTCACAGCTCTGCTTGTATATTCTCACCAATCCACTTACCAAATATGAACAATTAAACAAATAACCCGTATCAAAGTTTGCTGGCCATTTTCGGCAGTTTGTGTACACAATGTTTAAAACTTCCAGACCGATGCGGAGAACATCATTGAGTTTCTATTCGCTGTAATTCTAATATTAGACTATACTCAAACAAGAAGAACGATGTGTCGATTTCGTAACCATATTAACTTCCACAATATTTAGATATTAATTTTACAGCCTACTCTTAACTTAGTTACTCCTTCACAAGTATTATAACAGCGAAGCGTTTCACAAAAACAGATATGGATTTTTGTTGGAAAAGGTAGAATAATGAAAAATAAATTAGCTTTGCTACAGTATTTCAATTAACTTCTCGAAATAAAACATGGTGTTTCACAGGCGTTTCATGTAGATTTTCTCAGGAGATTCATGACATGATAGAACTAGAATTCGTTGCATAATTGCCTCGTTATGGGAATAGTTAGGCGTTCGTAATGTTCCACTATAAGAGAAACATGAGATTAAATTAATATTGGATAAGAGACCCGTTTTGCTGCCTACATATCCGCCTCGGGGATGGAAATATTGGTTGGAATCAAATAAATTATTATAGACGAATGTTTTATACAACGAATTGAATTTTCTTTACTTCCATTTGATTACGGATTGGTGAACTGGTACACTGTAAGCAACTAATTCAACGTTATCGTAGACCCGGTTCCGGAAAAGAGAAATGCGTACCTACGTCTTAAAGTGAGCTCTTGGGGAAACTTAAAAAGCAATAGTATAAAATAAAAATCTAGTGCGAAAAACAATTGAAAACAAAACGTTGTGATGATTTGAAAAATGCGATGAAAAAAGTGCCTTAACTGTGAGTATAAAGTGATTAGTTAAAATATTGGAAAGTCAGTACAAGCAAATTTAAGTATCAGACAAAAGATTAACAATGTAAAAATAATGACCGCAAAAAACATTATTTCTGAACGTAAGGACCAGGGGAAATCTACACAAATTACTTACCAAAACAGCGATGGACTAGTCCTATTGAAACTTATTTAATTGGAAATGGACAAACTAATGGTAATCAAAACAAAGCAAATAAATATTAAACGAAGATCTCACAAGAGGAGAAGTAGAGAAAGAAAGCAAGTTAAAAAGGCGAAAGAAGAAATAAAATAGGGAGAACAGAAATAGTTGGATAGAACAAAATGCATTGGATTAGAAGATAATGGAGATAGAACAACGAGATGAAAATAAAGGAGTGCCAAAGGACAAACCAAAAAGCAGCAGTAATTTCTTAGTAATAAGATTGTTAGTATTACTTTTCCGCCCAACCCTATATAATATGTGAAATAAGTATTGAATTCCCCCAAAAAAGTTGGAATTTTGGATTTTTCTTATTATTTTTTCGTTCTTCAGCACTAGAAACACTAAAAAACGGCCACTTTTCATAACATGTCTTGTTAGCACGATACTGCCTCCGGAGTGCAACAAGTAACCAATTTTACGATTGAATATTGTTCAGGACATCTCACAGATGAACTCCATTGATTTTCAGCTCAACGGAGCCAGTAAACGGGTGCTATGGTATTTGAAGTAGAAGTAGTAGAAATTAGTGATGGGGAATTCGAATACTAAGAATCGGAAAGTATTCGATTCTTAACAGTACTCGGTGTATTCGATTCTTTTATCCAAGTATTCGAATACCGGCTGTTCTCGGATCTCGGCATGGCTGATTGCATAAACTCTAAAATAAATAGTTTCAGTAAATAGGCCTATATTTTTTAAAGAATTTATTTTTGTTAATTTATTAGAATCTTTATTATTTTTACATATATACCATCTGTTTAATATTTTCTATTTTATTTATTTTCGTTTTAATTTTTTAAAGAATTTATTTTTGGTGTTTTATTAGCATCTTTATTATTTTTACATTTATCGAAACATGTACACTATCCTGTTAAATATTTTATATTTTCTTTAAAAACATTTTAAGAGAAACCCTGAACTTTTATTTCAAATTAAAATACACGACCAATTTTGTTTGTTATGATTTCTTCAAAATATTTATATTACATTCAAGTGTTCTTGTCTAACGAAGAAACCAAAATCTTAAGTTGCTACCTTAGAGAAAACAGAGATTAACAAATAACCACATGTGAAAAGTTCGCACAGGCACCGGTATCCGTTGATGCGTTGATGTATCGGTATTCGTGTTCGTTCGTATTCGTCCTCATCCATATACAATAAAATGATTCGAATACCATGTATCCGATTCTTAAAAGTATTCGATTCTGTCCATCACTAGTAGAAATCGAGTAGAGCTATGACCTTGAAAATAGTTGCGCAGAAGTAAACGGCAACGATGCACAGAATTATTAAAGTGAGACCAGAAAAAGTCTGTCTGATGGTACCATAAAATGGGTTTGCATCTTATAGCCGAGGAGAAGTAGGTTAAAAATTACATTAAAATTTTATTTAAAAATAGAATTTGAAACATTGATTTATTTATTACCCAAAAAGCATTAAAAGCTTATTACAGCCGTAATAAGCTAATATTTCACTATATCTAAAATAAATATTAGTAAAAAGTTAATCATCAGTTGATAATTAGAATTGGAAATCAAAATTTAAGTTAAAATTAAATTTTTAGACCAATATGAATATTTTTCCATGAACCGAACCGAACACGACAATCACATGATTTCCAAAAAGGACTTTACAGATGTGTTGTGCACATTATTTTTATAGAGAATAACAAATGTTAATAACAATTAATTAAATCAAACAAACACTATGGGCTTGCAACCTAAGTCATCATCGTCGTCGGCTTCATTATCTGAAAATTCACTTTCGCTGTCACTACTATCCTCTCCTAAGTTTATTATTAAATCCGCCATGTTGTCCATAATATGTTCTCTTTCAATATATTCGTTTTCAACTTTTGTCACATTGGCGCAAATATTTTTCCAATGTTCTACAGTCACCTCGCAAAATGTTTTTTCTATTAATTTCCACACTTCATCTAATTTAAAAGTTACGTTGCAAGCAGCTACTTCGTTCTTTACCAACGCCCATATTTTTTCTATTGGGTTTAGCTCCGGATGATAGGGTGGTAAACGTAACGTTAAAATGTCATGTTCTGCTAAAATTTTATCTATTATGTATGTTTTAAAACCTACCTTGTGCATTTTTATAATTGAATATAGTTCAGCTTTAGTTGCTTTTAACTCATAAAAAATATTTCTTTCAGTAAGCCACTTCTGCATTGCATCTTTTTTCCATGAAAAATTTGGAATGGGTTCTAACAATGCATTGTGATAAGAGGCATTATCTAATACCAATACGCATTTTTTTGGAGCATTGGGAATGAATTTTTCTTCCAACCACTTGACAAAATTTGTATTGTTCACGTCGTCGTGATAGTCTCCGGTTTAAAAATTGTAAGCGCCTTAGGTATGAATCCTGCTTCACCTCCAGCATGTAAGATAATAAGCCTTTGACCTTTAGACACAGGTACTTTTAAGCATTTATTTTTGCCATCGTCCCATGCTTGTGGTACCGTATGTGAACTGTGAATGTAGGTTTCATCACTATATATAATTGGCCGTCCCTCTTTTTTGTATTTTCTCAACTTCCTTAAATTTTCAATTCTTTTTGCTTTTATGTCGAATTTCTCCATTAAAACTTTTCTGTTATCTTTAGTTTTTTTCCATCTGAATCCCATCCTTTTAACCAATCGTCTGTCTAAACGAATCTATTTTGCCAGTAAAATTTATCCCAGTTTCATTTTTTACCGATTCGAAGATTCTTTTCATGGTAGGCCTTCTGTTATGTGTCGCTGTGTATGAATAAATAATTTTTAGAATTATTCCTTCCTCAAATTCATCAACGGATCCTTTAGAAGTTGAAGGTTTGTTGAGGGTTTTTCGGGGCGATTCAAAGCGTTCACCGAGGGATTTTCTATTACCTTCACTAACAATACGTTTCACCGAGGCGACAGAAACATTACACGCTTTGGCTACTCTCTTCTGCAAACTGCTCAGAGGAATTTTTGGGGCATCCTGTTCTTTTTCTATTTCCATAAATTGATATACACTGTATATGATTTGTCGAGCTTGACTATGAATTATTTTATTGGAGCCACTCATGTTTCCAGATTTTGTCTGAAATAAAAGATTTCAAGAATTAATGAACAAACATTTTAACATTTGAAAGTGAATATGGAAATTAAAAAAAAATACTCTCATTTCTTTTTTATTCAAATTTACAAATTCATATACTCAATTTTTAAACCATTCGATAAGGTAACAACTGAAATATTGGTTAGAAATTCGATTTTCTGCCCAAAGTAGCGCCACTCGACTAAACTTTATTTTATCGGAAACAAACTGATACATACCTTACTGTCATGTTAACTAATCCACTGCCTACACAAAATATTTTCACAAATTATTTATTGGTTATTAAGCAAAAATTATATTTAGATTGTTTATCCTAAATGTACTCGCCTTTCTTAAAGCCGAGTCGGGAGTTTTACAAATAACGTATCGTGTTTAGTTTTCTTTAAATTTGACTGTAACTAATATTCTAGTATAGTTAGTCGTTGCGAAGTAGTCCTAGAAAGACTTACAAATTACGGCTCGAAGTAAATAAAACTATATAGACTTTTTATCTGTGTTTCACTGAGATCCATTATACCTTTCATTATTATTGTCTACAAAAATCCACTAAATTAAACTGACAATAGTAACAATTACTAAATCTATTAAATACCTAACTAGAAACTAAGGAAAAATTGACTAAAACAAAACGAAAATCACCGCACTATTAAAATATTCTGACTCGAAAGAATCCAAGTGAACGAGAGCGCGATTGAAATGAAAGTGAGACTTGCTGTCATGATAAAAATATTCAGTTATTCAATATTTTTTTACTATTCCAAAATTATAAGTTTGTACTTTTTTTAGGCATAAACGGGATAAGCCACAATTAGATATTAGTCAAGACTAATATATAATATAAAACACAAAATATATAATTTATTCGAAACATTATGCCAATGTGATATTTATACAAGCATCAAGAAGATGAGACAGCACGGGTAATAAAATACATAAAAAATTAAGGCATAATAATTTTACCTAATAAGAGGATAAGTCATATATTGTATTTACTCACCTGCCCATCGCCTCCTGAAGATGTTTCGTTCCTACTATCACTATGTACATAATCTTTATCACGTATACTGTCATCAGATCCAAAATCTGAGCCACTATCACTTTCTGAATCTTCAGAACAATACATACGTTGTGCAACCGTCGTACTGCCTGACGCCGTCACGATGCAATTAACGTGGTTTGTCCCGTTTTTATACTACATAGTTATATTATTTTTAAAGCAACGAGGGGTTTGGTGGTTTGTTGCGCCATCTGTGTTACAATAGCGAAGCCTTATATTTCATAAGTAAGTAGGTGCCTAATGATGTAGAAAATGCATTTAACTCATTTTTGAAAGATTGTGGCTTGTCTCGTTGTTGCCTCAAAGGATTTAATTGTTTAATCTCTTCTCTGATAGTTGAAAAAAGATCTAACGAATAAATTATTTTTAGGTGCTTTCTTAAAAGGGGCAATTGGAGGAGTTTCAGTACCAATGCTAAGGACATTAGTATCAAAGTCAGTATCTGTTGATGAAGTGGGTACGGTTTTCTCCACTATTATGGCCACAGCTTATCTTATCGGGCTAGGAGGAGGACCTTTGTATTCGTTTGTATATAACGATACAATATCAATTAATTCTGGAATTTTCAATTATCTTTCCGCTGGAATACATGCTACGAGTATTCTTTTGATGATGTAAGTATCTTATATATTTTTTCTTCCATATTTCAATTCCAATTACCACAATACACATAGATACAGAATTTACAGAATTTCACTGTCTCGTTATTCTCGCACATGAAATGTGAATAGTAGATAGATAATTCCATATTTTAATCATTAATGCGAAAAAACTAATTTTTAAACGTTTGTAATCATTTCTATCGGGGTCAACATATGAGTTTCTAGTAGAAAATCTTATCGAACAGCTTCCATATTTCCTAATATAGTTTCAGCTATTTCCACTTTCCAAAACTCAAATTAGCACTTGAAGGCATCAGTTTTCAGTCGACATAAAAAAATTCCCGAATAGATTTCTGAAAATGCCTTCAAAAAATGTTTTCATCAATGAATTATTCGTATATTCTTTCGGAAGAGGCCTATTCTGAATACGATTCTATAAATTTGGAAAATTTAATATATTTTTTTCATTCATTGACGCAGTCTCACTATAGTACTCAGTTCCTATCATCTATTCTTTGTTTTCTTTCCAATCCGACGGAGCATGTTCGAATTCATGATCAATATTCAGTTTCCAGTTACTAAAAGATTTTGCACAAATTATTTTCCTAAACATTAGTTTGTACCACTGGTACCACTTAATTCTCATGCATTCCCACCCTTGATGGTGTGAAACAAGTGGAGGATTTATAAGGTGTCCTCATTTCATTCGGTTACTTGCTCATAGTAACACTCTGAGAATATTTTTCCGCTTTGTTGTACAGCTTTTATAATCACGTTTATTCGTGTTTTCCTTGTTGTGCTTCTATTTTTCTTTATTGTTTTGCCTCCAGATATTCTTCTGGTAATCCTGTGCCCATCCATAATTTCCACATATCTCACCCACCTTAGTTGGTTTCAATATTTGACGGTATATTTTCGAGTACGATGTCATCGGATTTTATGATTTATTATATAAAAGAATCTCATTTCTGATGTTTAAAACATTTTTCTTTATCGTCCAGTCCATGATTCAGAGCTTTGTTAATATTTGTTTGACTACTTTATCATATATTTGCACTATTATTTCTTCAGGTATTTCATTGTTTCCTTGGAAGTTTATATCTATGCTGTTTTCTGGCGTTTGTACTTCTCTTTATGATTTCATTATTTAATTTGCAACCTCCGGGTATCATTTGTACCTACCTTTTTCTCTCTGCTCTAATTGACGATTTCTCTGTTCAATATCATTGTTATGGTCTTCTGTGAATTTGATTACTTTTGAATCATTTGATTGCATACTTGAAGATTTTTATTTACAATTTTTCCATCCTTAGCGAATATTACCACGTCAAGCGTACAACATATTTTTGTTATTTTTACTATCTCTATCCTCCAGTATAGCCCACATAGCTTTCTAAATAATCATTTATTTATTTCAATTGACATTATCAAGAATTTAAACCAGCTCAGCTGCTCATCTTTCTCAGCTGTTAGTGAGTGTTGTTCTACAGGCTCATAATACTGTTAATTATGTTCTGGCTCACTCCTCTTTTTCTCAGGGACCGCCGTTTCTATTGTCTTTAAATCTACGAAGCACGTCTGTAGGTTTCTCTTTCGAAGTTGTTTCATAATGAATCTTTTTCGACCCTGTGATGAATGCCAAACTAGATATCTTCTAGTATTGACGCTAGTGTTTTTCATAATATTCTTCACTCGATAAAGTAATGGTTCTGTAATTCTTGCATCCTTTGGTGTCACTTTTGTTTATAAATAAGTAGTATAATTCCTTATTGTCAATTTTGTGGACTATATAAGTAAACCGTTTCTGATTATTCTTTTTATTCGTTCTTGTCGATATATTTATAGCCTTGCTAGGAAATTTTTTCACCATTTCATTTGTCAGCGTATCGTGCTCTAGAACTCTGCTCTTTTTCACTGTACTTTTTCCTTATTCCATCTAATGTAAGTTTTTCTTCCTGATTTACTTCGATTTAAATATTTCTTTCTAACTTTTCCTCTTCGTTACTTTCATCCATGGAGTATTCGCGCAATATTTCTATAAGTGTGGCCTTGTTTGTAATTACTATGCCATTTGTATATTCCATGCTCTTCAGTTTTATGTTTTTCTTGGTTTTCTTTGTCGTTCTTTGGTTGTCCTAGTATGTGCTGTCAATTTTATTCCGAAATCTCTCCGTAGTATCTTCTTTACCTATGATATTGACATTTTCCCTCTCTTTCTTGAACATCCCAGAGTTTCCATTGTCTCTCATCACAAGGTATTTTTTCCAGTGCTATCTTTACTTTTGACTGCCTTTTTCATTTCTCCTAGACACCAGTGTTTTACTGAAACTCCTATTTATTATTTTTCGTTTCGTTGTCCGACAACGCTTTTCAGCATCATCCAAAACTTTTTCAAAATGTCTCCAAATATTTCCAAGATAGTCATTGATTTTCGGCTTTCAATAATTCTCAATACTGTTTAGTTATTATGGGGTATTGCGGTCTACGGCATTGTATATTGATTAACAATTTGTTTGCCTTATTTTCTCATTTTGCAAGCTATATTCATTATTAGCATATATTAATCGCAACCTACATGTTTCACTGTGCGCCAAATAACCATTTTTAATTTCTGCTTTGAACGTCACTGGTTCGTGACAATTATGAATAAAAAAATAACTTGTTACTCTTTATAACGTGAGAAAAACACATAAAATAACACACATTCGCGAAACAAAATAGTTATGTGGAGTTCGGTCCTGATACCTATACCATACTGGTGTGTTGATATCAGCTCCTCTTATTTTAATAATTTAGTAGTGAACATTTATTAAAATTTGTATCTAGTTTGTGTAAGTGAACCAACAACGTTATCAACTTTGAGGAAAACCAGTGAGTTATGTTTTTCTTCCCCATAATTTGATGATATATTCAAATCCATACATAAACACAATCAGATAGGATAGTTTTTAATTATCTTATCGCTTGGGCAACCGGTTTTAATAGCCGGACTGTTCAATAGCGAACAGGACCGCATTTAAACAAATGTCCATTAATATACTATCAACAACAATGAACGTAGAAGCGATTGAGTCTTCTGACTACAGAAGTACTCAAACGATAACTCAACCCATCTCTCAACCTACCTACTCACAAGCAGCATCTAAGAAATTGTACCCATCAAAAGCACTGGCCCTCATATTTCTATCTTTAGATGGTGTTAAATTAGAAGAATATGTATATGCACTAGGTCCTAAAGTTCAACCAAAAAATATAATGTTTGCATCAAGAATTTCAAACAACCGAATTTGCATATATTTATCAAGTAAATCTACATTAGAAGAATATTTAACAAATAATGGTGAAATATCTATAAATAACGAAATTATATCAGCAAGAACATTGATTACCCCATCAAGTTGAATTTTACTATCAAATGTTTATCCCTCTATTCCCGATGAAAGTCTAGAGGCAGAATTAAAAAATATGGGCTTCAATTTGCTATCACCTGTAAATTCCGTAAGAGCGGGTTTTTCTAAAACAGAATATGACTATATCGGTAGTTTCCGATGTCAAGTATACTCGACTCCTCTACAAGACGATACAAATATCCCAGATTCATTCCTAGTCACCCATGAGAACACTTCCCACCGTATCTTCTTGTCCATCGACGAAATGTCCAGTTTTAAATGTAAGCAGCCTGGTCATATAGCATCTCAATGCACAATAATCTCCACTACTCCAATAGAATCACATGCCCCAACTACTGATATTCATAACTCAAATTTATCACCATTGCCATTAGAACCCGAAACATTACCAAATTCTTAGGAAAATAGTACTGTATCACATCCAACATCCTCCTCTAATCCAATTTAACAAATATCTGTACCACTCACTTCGAGTCAAGTTAAAAGAAAATCATCAGATCGACTATCTCCAGAAATTGACAATAACACAGAACCTCAATTTGCAAAACCTGTTACCCATCCTCCAAAAACAACAAATAAAAAAAACCCATACAAGAACTACTTAAGCCCACTAAGTCTCTTATCGATGATCCCGACTCTCGTTTTCCTCTTAACTTCGACCAACTCATTGATCTATTTGATAACTGCTATGGTTCATCCAATCCCGAATTGATTGCTCAAAATTACACCAATGACTTGCCAGCACTGTGTAAAATGCTTGAAGAAATATATTCACATATTTCGATCGCAGTATTAAAACCAGATGCACTAAAATTCGGAAAAAATGTAGGTATGCTTGTAATCCTCAAACTATTGACACTGAAAGCGATTCATCACAGGAAACTTATTGAAAATAAAATATTTTAATTCTATTTTTTTTTTCATTGCGTTCAATAATATAGTGCAGTGGAACATCAACGGCGTATACTCACATCTAGAAATGCTACAAATATTAATATCAGAGCAAAGCCCATCAATAATATGTTTACAAGAAACAAATTTCACAAATAATAAGACTTATACACCTAAAAACTTCAACGGCTTTTTTCTGAATAGACAAAACAGGGGACGAGCCAGCGGCGGCGTATCAATTTTTGTTAAAAAAGAAATAGAATCATGTTTAATTCTATTAGTAACTAATTTAGAAGCAATTGCAGTTCGCATACAAGGCAGAACCAAATTAAATATAAGTAACATATATCTTCCTTCCATTAAGGATATTAACATTGAGAGCTTAACCAATCTTACTGATCAGACTCCTCTTCCTAGACTAATAATTGGAGATTTCAATGGTTATAATGTATATTGGGGTTCTCACTATAATGACCCACGTGGTAAAATAATATACGGCGCAATTGAACAAAATAATTTATCACTCCTAAACGATGGCCGTCCCACACGCTTCAACAGTTATAATGGTAATTTGTCACACATAGTTTTAAGCTTTTCCGATTCCAACACAGCACTTAACCTTACTTGGAACTTACTTTCAGATCTTCACGGAAGCGACCATTTTCCAATAATTTTAACAAATAACCGATATAACCAGACATCACATCACCCTACTAGTAAATGGAAGTTAAAATCTGCAAAGTGGGCATTGTATAAAAACCTTGTAGATAACCTTTTAAGTCAAACTAACTTCAACGAAATCGACAATAGTGAATTATTGAATAAATGTATGTCCATCATCACAAATGCCGCGGATATAGCGATAGGTAAATCATCTCTATCTCACAATGGTCCTATCGTACCATGGTGGAATAATGCATGTAAATAAGCGATAAAATTGAGTAAACAAGCATTTGATAAGTATTAAAAACATAATACCACACAAAATCAACAACAATTCAAAAATCTCAGAGCTAGAGCGCGGTACATAATAAAAAGATCTAAGAAAGAGTCTAGGATAAACTTTGTATCTCGCATAAACATCTCTACGCCCCCCACAGGAATTTGGAATAGAATCAGACTAATATCTGGTACCTACTCCAATTTTAATATCAACATACTGACAGAACGAGGGCAAGATCTAACGAGTACTCAGGAAATTTCCGATACATTAGCAAATACTATTGAACAATTTTCCAGTAATACCAATTATGACAGTAAATTCCTTGAGTATAGACATCTCACTGAAAAACTCAATCCCATTCGTACCGATTCCAACAATAATTCTCCCCTTAACACTTCCATTTCGTTGGATGAGTTCTTCGAAGCCCTGAAAAAGATCAAAGATAGTAGCCCCGGTCCAGATAATATTCCAACAGCATTCATAAGGAACCTTTCCAACCAAGCTTCAATATTCTTATTAAATATTTTCAATTATTACTGGCTTCAACAACAATTCCCTGATACTTGGAAGGAAGCGGCAATAGTACCGATCTTAAAACCAAACTGCCCCAAAAATACTGCTAATTCCTATAGACATATCTCCCTTACCTCTTGTGTCTGCAAATTATTAGAAAAAATAATTAATAACCGACTCGTTTGGTTCCTGGAATCCAACTCCTTACTAATCAGGGAACAAAACGGTTTTAGAAAAGGACGCTCAACAATTGATAATATAATTGACTTTGAATCCGACATTCACGAAGCATTCCTTAACATGCAAAAAGTTCTAGCCGTATTTTTTGACATCAAACGTGCATATGATGCAGCTTGAAAGCATAAAATTTTATTAAAATTAGACGATTGGTGAATAAATGGAAATATGCTTGCATTCATTAAAAACTATTTACATAAACAATCCTTTCGTGTGAAATTGAACGGGCATTTCTCAAATAACAAAGAACTAGAAAATGGCACCCCTCCAGGCTCGATAATAAGCGTAACACTATTTTTAATCGCAATGAACGATATTTTGAATAATCTTAAAAATCCATTGAAGGGGAAATTATACGCAGATGATTTAGTTTTATATATTAAGGGTAAAAACATAAACTACATGACGTCTGTCATGCAGCAACATATTCGACATCTTGAAACCTGGTCTGAGTCTACAGGATTCCAATTCTCCACAGAGAATACAAAATACATATTTTTTTCCAAAAGTCCATGTTTCTTCAACCCTACACTCAAGTTATACAACAATAATTTGAATCTTTGTGATCATATAAAATATCTCGGTATGATTTGGGATTACAAGCTGACTTGGACAACTCACATTAACGACCTGATTTGTAAAACTCACAAAAGTTCTAATCTGCTCAAAATACTATCTAATAGGAATTGGGGCGCTGATTCAACCTCTTTAATACGTATATATCGTTCACTAATTAGATCACGTCTTGATTTCGGATGCGTAGCCTACTCGTCAGCGAAAAAAACAGTACTGAATCTTCTAAATCCAGTCCAGAATACTGCGATCAGAATTTGCCTGGGTGTATTTCGTTCAAGCCCCTCCGAGAGCCTTCTCAGTGAAGCATCCGAAACCCCCTCCACCTCCGACGGATTTACCTTAGCCTCTCTTATGCGATCAGTATATCTGCAAATCCCAATCACCCAGTTTATGACAACACCCTCTCCAATCGTTATTCGGCTGACTATGAAAAGAGGAAAAGAACAGATCTCCCACTTCATGAAAGAATTAACAGATCCCTCAACCTTCTAAATATATCTATTCCTCCAACGATCCCTCAATTCATTTCCTCCCCTCCTCCATGGATAATAAAACCACCACTATGTGATACATCGTTGACAAGTTTTGATAAGAACGAAACAAACCATACCTTAATTAGAGGAAAATATCATGAGAAAATATCTTATTTCCAACAATATACCCATATCTACACTGATGCCTCTAAAATGGATACTGGAGTTGGAGCCGCACTTGAAACATCAAATGCAATTTTTTTTTAAAATCTACTGTTTTACTAACAATCATGTAAGTATTGATTAAGTTGATATTATGTTTAGATTGTGCAAATGTACGATGATAACATAGTGCAGTTATTTTTTTGATAAGTTTATGATAGTGCCTGATATTTGGAAAAAACAGTTGATTTGGTACATGTGACCAATATTGCCATTATCGATAGATAACAATATGGCCATGGCCATGGCCATATTTCTATCTATCCATAATGTGCATTTTTGTAGAAATACGTATGTTAATGATCATCACTGTTCTATTATAAGTTTTTCCCCTTGTTACGGGAATAAAGATGGGTCGTAATCGCTCCAGAGGCTTAAGAGGCCATTGGAAGCAAGAATACTTAACCCACGCGATTCAAGCTGTGAAAGGGGGCATGTCAGTAAATAAGGCGAGTATCACTTTCAGTCTACCAAGAACAACCCTTAGGCGCTATGTAGAAAAAGGTGAGATTGGAAAAGTAGCTATGGGTCGCAAGCCAATCTTAACTCAAGAGCAAGAAACTGATTTAAGTCGAAGAATCATTCGCTTATCCCAAATAGGTTACCCGCTCACTGCAAGTGTACTTCGTCGATGTGTTTACCGGTATACCAAGTTGAATAATATTCCAAATCCTTTTAAAGGGGAAAAAGAAAAGGTTGGACGATATTGGCTAAAGGGAAGAAAACCTCAAATCCGAGTTAGAAAAGCACAAAATTTAAACCCGTCAAGAGCCCAAAAACTAAACAAATTTATTGTTGATGACCACTTCATCAAGCTAGAAGAAATAATGAGATCTTTAAATATAATGGAACATCCTGAAAGAATCTATAATATGGACGAGAAAGGATGTAGGCTCTGTTTGCACCATCAACAAAAGGTATTAGCTGCAAAAGGGACACGACGGGTACATGGCGTTACGAACGAACACGCACAAAATGTTTCTGTTGTGGCCTGTGGTAACGCTATCGGAGCAGCAATTCCTCCCGTAATTTTATTTAAAGGAAAGCGCCAAAAACAAGAATAGGGTTATTCAATGCCTGCAGGGACTTCATTACTTATGACGGAAAAAGGTAGCATGACACAAGCAGCATTTTCCCGTTGGATAGAGCATGCTGCAAAGTTTAAGGTTCAAGGTCAGGTTCTGATTATTTTTGATGGAGCCAAGTGTCACTTGGATTTCAGTATTTTGGAAACCGCTGACTGATTCGATATTACGTGGTATTGTTTGCCCAGTAATACAACGCACGAACTCCAACCAATGGATAAAGCTGTCTTTAGAGCGTTTGGGTACTACTGGGACGATGAGGTTGTAAAAATTTGTTCCAAGCATACAGAAGACCGTTCTATTAGTAAGATGCGTTTTGGAAGCATATTTTCAGCTGTTTGGGATAGAACAATGACCATGTCAAATATTAAAGCTGACTTCAAGGCAACAGGAATATATCCTTTAAATGGGAATGCAATTTCAGAGATTCATTTGCTCCCAGCACCATCAGAAGTCAAAATCAGGACCAAGAAACTCAACAGCAACAGCAAATATCTCAAAAAACAATTCGACCTACCTCTAGTTTACTAGAGAATAAGGAAAATGATGTCGATTACTCAATTTCTTTCGAAGCTGGTCCATCCACATTTGGTGTAAGATTACAAGGATTATGTCTATGAGGAGTGCATTGGACTCACCAAAAACGATGTTACAGAGATTTTCATATGTCCAGATTGTGAGTTAAAATTTGATTTTTATGAATGAAAAATCTGTTTTGGTAATCACCCTGTATTGACCCGTCATAATAAATTTATTTTTTGGGCTTGCATTATTATTTTGACCTTATAACTCAATTATTCCCGAATAACATTCATTACATTAACAATATTTTGTATGGCCATATTGCCATACACCTGGTTGGCAATAGTTGCATCTATTTTTTATATTACTCATATTTTTGTAATGGTCAATATGATTGACTTTTATTTACTCACAATATCTGCTTAATAATGTTCTTCATACTATAACTTATCCAAAATTTTGAAAAGTTCAAACGCCGTGATGTAAAAAAATAAAGCGTCTTGGCATATACCTTATATAAAAAAACTAAAATAAAAATATGAAACAAACTACTCTATTTTAATCAAATATACATACAGCACCGGCACTTGACTTTGATCCATCAGTGCATATTAAACAAAGACTATTACTTGAATCCAAATCCTGTTGAAGTATTATAGAGTAATTGCAGAAGTCATGAAATACTGGAATATTAGATAGTGGCGATAACCAACTAAGCGTGGTATTCAGGGTTGAAATAGGCAAACCATCAGGATTTAATTTATTCTAACGAGGGGGAGTTTTGTTTTTATTTTGGCACAACTTGACATATATTGGCAACGAAAAGTTTGTCTATTAGATAGGCATTTCAATATAAATTCCATATTTTCAGTAGTCCATATAGAAATGATACAATAAAAAGTCAATTAAATGCAGTTCTCCGATTATTATTCAACTAAAGCACTTCTAGTTAGCACTGTTGTATTTCGCGTCGTATCATCATAGATATTTTTATACTTTTCGATAAGATCGTAATTTTCCCAGCTTAGTTTACAGTTCTATTCGGACCGGAGAGATTGACTCTCTAGATATGTTCGAAAATACTTGTTACACTGTGAAATGCGTCCGTTTCGGACAAGATATTTTTTTCACCTCTGCTTTCTTGGACAAGAGATATTTCACTACTACTTAGTTTCCTTGAGAGTTCGTCTTTTTATCATAAGCTGAAAAGACTGTTTGCAATTCAGATCTGGAAGTCGTAAAAGGTGACTTTCTTCTTTTTAAATCTCTACGTCGGGTAAATTGCTCATTGACAATAGAGATAAGTTTTGTCATTGTAACAGAATAGGGGATGTAACATTGGCCATAATTGAATGTTTCTATTCGTGTCCCAAGCCACTTTAGTCTTGGTGTGAGATAAATTATTTACGTCAACCATTGTGGAACAGCATCAATTATTTGAGGTGATTGTTATGTGATTTTAAATGATTTTAGAAAATTATTTCTTATGAATAGATCTTTAGAACTAGTGCCTGGTTCATATAGAGAGAATTTCTCTTTTGGTTCCATACACTTGTCCGATAATTACATATTCAGGGAGAAAGTTTTTCTTAATTTGTTTGACCAAATCGCAACAGGGTTCGTGATTCAATGATAAATCTTGCAAATATTTGGATTGATATGGGAAGCGATTTTCTTGAACATCTTTTATACATCGATGTTTTGTTTTATAACAATTGATCGTTTTTAATAATGTTCAAATATTTAATTTTACATATTTGTTTTTTATAAATAACTCGGTAACCAAGACCAAAACTATTTAGTTTGTTTAAGATCGTGAATCATATTCGCATAGTTATAGATTGCTATTCTGATTATTTTGACACTCCTCTAATATTGTCAAAATTACAATAAAACAGAAACATTTACTATTTTTTAGGATTATCCTTAAATTAGAGGCACAAAATGCATCAAGCAAAGCTCTAACTGTCAAAGGAATCGAGGAAACCGAAGGAAGTTTTGGAATGTGAAATGTTCTTCATTGACTATTAGTTACAGAAAATTGGATACATTAATTGCTAGAGCTGGTAGATAATAAAATTAACAATAAAGCTGCTTTTGGTGTACATTCCTCAGGAAGAAAATTTATCATTATCATCCCAAAGGAATGAAGAGAAATCGGTGTTTTCAAACGAGTAGTTCTTATTATTATTTTAGTGTGATACTACGAAATAAATATAATTAATGATGTAGCTATCCCATTCCCTGCGAATATTTATGGACGGAAAGGGTTATAAGTTAGTTAAATTATAAAAAATAGTTCCCAACATTTCGATAAATATCATCGTATTCGTGTTATTAACATTAAAAAATAATATGTTTTCTACTATGATAGTTGAAATTCTCTAATAACTCATATTTTGCACGGACCATTAATTCTAGCAGTTTTTTTTCCAATAATGGTATCAGGCACAAGACAGGCAAAAGAATGGGAAGGGCAATAACTGACCAAAAGAAAAAAAAATAGTATAATATGGCCGACTCATTCAAATATTGCTAAATTTATACGATTATAAGAATAAGAATTTGCGTTTAGATCGCTCGATAATGATGTCTAGTGGCTATATAAATCATTTTGAGGAATAGATACATTTTTGCGAGAGCTTGTATCATGTATCTTGTTGCTTTCCTGATAAAGTGGAATTATAATAGACAATGATGTCAGTCATCAAAATTTCCATAACATTGAAATATTTATGGTAAAAAGTAAAATGGATAGATGCATGTCAACATCATGCAGTGAAAGCATCCTTAGAAAAGATAGGAAATATTCATAACATGCATTATTGTAATTGTTACAAGGGGTAGACCAGTCTATATTCCAATTTTCAAGAAATGTTTTTTCTGATTGTCATTAAGTACCGTTTAGGCGAAATGTGGGAATCTACACTTAACTTTACCGCTTGTTCAACCAGTTCGTCGACAATTTCATTCACCCTAACATTCGATTGGTCGTTCAACCAAACAAATGCAACATTTTTCCTATGTTATACAACTGTTGTAAAGTGTTCAAGACATGAAGAACAATTCAATGAGAATAATATGTTTGATATTATAATGTAGTAATACCGTTTTCGAATCCAACTTTATGACATAGTCTTCACAGTTCGGACTATTCTCAAAAATCCATTCTAAGCAGGCCTCTTAGGTGGCCACAGTTTCTCAGTGAATACCCAACCGTTAAAACTTTACTAGAATATTAGCGATTTATTGATGTTAAGAATGTAAATAAAACTGCCAAGACCAAAATTACTTTTAGAGCAATCGGTACAGATTTTGCATGGAGACATCACGTTCTTCCAGAAACTCATTAATATGAGGCTGCACATAATTGCATTCTCGTGTCCAGAAAAATGAGCAGAGGGTTTTACCATGAAATTTGTTCTAAAAAACTGGATACAATTACCTTAAAAGTAAACAGAAATGTTGCGGTAAGAAGGAGTTGAAAAAGTGTTTATTTTGCTACTTTTTGTATGTTAAATCTTCGACAGAAAGTTCTCTCATTTCAGGTAATAAAGAGTTCTGGTTAGTTGTTTTACATTTGATCACTAATTTTCCAGTATTCTAATAAATTAATAGATCTTCATTCTGCAGTCTATCTACCTATCAAACGAGATAGCTCTAGCAGTTAACGTATATAATTTTAGAACACCTTGTGTAAATGTTATCATTAGTATTGTCTGATTACAGTGCAATATAGATCTGTTTGTTTAATTTTGTTCGATAAATAAGAACTAGCAATAGATAAAAGGTCGGATACATTTTAAAAAAATTTATGTCCTGGCTGCATAAACTTAATACATTAAATAGATTCTTATTATTTGAGAGACGGGGCTGGAGCTTAGTTATTATTTTATCCAAAATTGAAAGAAAATGGCATTTTTCAGACCTTGTTTCGAAGTATCCAATTCATTTTCGACTGCAACCTCTGTAAAAAACATACTAAAACGGGCAGGCAGTTGCTTTTTACGCTTGGGAACTACTTCTGAAGTGTCACCAGTTCCTGTCCATAATTAGTCCACTATATTCCAAATGGAATCCCAATATGTTTTCCTCTCTCATTAACTGTAGTAGCTGAAGAACCTCTTCTACTAAAATATTTGCATGAGCATAATCCATATCTTTTGATTGCGAATAGTCAAATAAAGAAGATATTATGTTAACAAAATCTCTAAAGCAAACTATGTAAATTATAAACGTTTTGGTTAGGGAATGTAGCAATCCTTTGGCCTCCAGTCCTCTGTCATTATTGCGAGAAGAGACTAAATATAAGGTAACATACGAGGATTGAAATGTATCTTCAAGGACGCTACTCATTACACTTGAGCCATCATATGCTTGGCTTACACAGTTTTTCATCAAAAGACCGTTTTTTAATAAGGTTCCTTTTATTCTGTTGCAAAGTGAGTGCGCATCTGACTTTTCACAGTGAATAAATCCTAAAAATATTTCTTTCATTTCTGACTTATAGATGTACCTGACAATTATTGACATTTGCTCTTTTTTTCATAAATCTTTTGTTTCGTCGGCTAAGACTGAATAAAATTTTGCTTCGGCAATTTCGTCTCTTGCAGATTGCAGTACTTCATTAGAAAGTATTTCTAATAACTCATTTTGTATACTGAAATGAAGGTATTTTGCATTAGCCACAGTACTTGAATTTTTTTTTAAATACAGTCGTGATTTGTTATAAATTACGTTAATTCTAAAAAGTGTCCTTCATTTGTACTCTCACTGGATTCCTCGTGTCCCTTTTGAGCAATTTCTAACTTACAAGTTAATAGAAGAATTTCAGCCAGTGTTTTGATGTAATAGCGATGTTCTTCAATAACTATTTTGTTTTTATTTTTAATTAAATTTTCTCGCCACCTTCAGAACTACATCTTTTGCACTCGTTATATTTTACTGAACATTATTTATGAGCTAATGAATTGCTATGTGCAGTAAATCCTGAATTAGATTCCATAGCTTTTTTCCACCTATTATAACCAATGATAAATGATTTTTCCTTTACATCTGATTTGCAAAACAATCTGCAATATAACCAATATGCTTTGTTTCCTATTACTGAATATTCCAGCCAAGGAAATATTTTGTACCAGTTTTTGTTAAAAGCCCTTAAACGATCACCTATATTAGTAACTGGGTATTCCCTTAAAATAGGCTGTGAAAGCAGGTCATAAGGGGTTTTTGATAAATCTAAGGGGTAAGAAAACCGGCTCCAGTTATTTTGCGCTTGCTCCATATTGCAACTTGACGTCGACGGTTCATTAGCAGGTCCATAGAAACGAAAGCATCTGCGATCGCGGTTGCCAATGTTCAATGCGTACCAAATCAACCGGCAGATGCTGCCGATGTTGCCAAATATTTGATGTTCGTATAGATCTGTTCAAACGTGGACTAAAATCTGTTAGAATCTTGTATCTTTTGGGATTTAGTACAATAAAGAAAATTAGTTGAGTGGGCGTAGGGAGTGCTGTTACTCGTAGAGCAATCAACAAATAGTCGTATTTACCATGACACGCTGTATGGGTATTTTATTTAAACTTGGACAGAAACAATTTAAAAAATCAAAAAGTAGTTATAATTAATAGTAAAATTTGAACAATTTTGAATTGTTATAACTGGTGTATCTTTTACTGAAAATAAGTTTTAATCTTAATTAATCAACAGTAATATTAGTGTCTGTCAACGAAATTCACTATAAAGATAATGTTAGTTTGTCAAAAAAAAATTTGACATTGAGATTTCCTTCCCACCAGGTGGCGCAGCAGCATATCAACTTCTATATCGTTTACTTGTTCCACGAGCGCAGAGGTTTGTTGCACGAGCCGTAAGGCGAGTGCAGCAAGTCAAGCTAGCGGGAAAAGTGATTTGGGTACGAGTTGTACACAATGTTTTTTCTACGACCACGTTTGTAACTGAAAGAAAAAAGTTACTTATACAGATATTTTTTAAATTTTGAACAGAAATAATTTAAAAAATAAATATTGCATATTAGGTATAGTTAATAAATAAATTTGAACAATTTTGAATTGTTAAGTTTGGTCTCTCTTTTTTGATAATAAGTTTTAATTAAATATTAGTGTTTGTCAACGAAATTCACTATAAAGATAAGTTTAGTTTGTCTTAACGAATTTTGACACTTTCCTCCAGGTGGCGCTGCAGCTTATCAACTTCTATATCGCTTACTTTTACCACGAGCGCTGAAGTTTATGTAGAAAAGCGTGTTTAGCATAGTGATATAAAATAAAAATGTTATTAATTATTGAAAATGCCCATAAATCTCAATTTATTTATATATAAGTGGTTATTTGCAGTGCTAGAAAGTATAAAGTATGTATTTAAAAACTAGTATGGAAGAATCGCAGAAATATAATACTTATACTTCATTCAATTTAGTAAGAGAAATTTATAATCAAAACAATAGTTTCGAGTTTATGAATCGGAATCCATATATAAAATAATGAATGAGGAATTTGAATAATCACAAATAGTAACTTTAAAATTTAAGCGCAAAAGAATATCTTTTGTTTACAGATGCGTGTTTAAACAATTTTCCAGCATTAAACAACAAATATTATTTGTGACGTAGTTTTGTGATGGAGACAATAGCAAAATTTTCTCAGTTATGATGACCTAACCTAACCAAATTTAAAATATCGTTATATAAGCTATACCGTGAATTAAAATCCATTTCATACAAGGTGCCACAGGACTCCCCTTCTAATTTCAAGGGGGTGCTTATAATTCAGAGAGAGTGCTACAGGAGATGGGGTAATATTATCATACTATAAATTGTCAAATTAAGAATAGAAATCGACCTGTTTCAATTTTTTTAATAGTTCATAATAACGCTAAAAATGAATTAATTCCATACATATGGGCCGCAGTGTATAATATAATTGTAAGAATGTCACATGTCAGAAAATTAGAAATTTATAAACTTCTTCTGTGGTCTCGATTAATTTTCTGAATAATAAATTGGTGAAATATTTTCATGTTCATGTTTTATAACGCTTCAGAGAAACATCAATCTTCTATACGATTTGCAGATTCCTTTTATATGAAGATGATTTATTGTCACTAGTCTTACCAGGACTAATCACCAAAAAAAGATTGATGTACTCTTGTAACTTACTTAAATAATTTGATATTCAGTTGAAAGTTTTCTTCTAAGAAAATATATTTACAAAACTTCATTTATCATTCTGTTTGTGGAATAGGATGACTTGCAAATTTTTTTAGATATGTATAATAAATCTCTATCAGTATTAGAGAACAAAAAGGAGGATTAGTTGTGTACGGAATCGTTATCTGGTACCCACAAATAATGAATCAGTCGACTTTATAGCTTAGACATATTTTTACAACTAAAATGAAACATTTTTTTTTACTTTTTTAAATGAAACCAGCTGTTTTTAAATAATCCCACAATATAATGAAAAAATGTTAAAAATTACCTGATGTTTAATAATTATTTTTGACTAGCGATTGACTTAATATATATGAAAGAAAATGAGCTATTATTAGCCCTATGGGTATAACCTGGAAGTCTTTTACCTATCTAAGATCAATACAACTGTGTAATTATAGAAGAAACCAGGAAAACTATATCTGCTGATCTTTACAATTATTGCTTAAGAAGACAGTTTAAAAGTGGAGAACTCCCTAGATTAATCTGTTCATTGACTTCATATTGTGGGTCGCTTAATGTCTTCTAATTTCTAACTCTTCAAGGAAATCCAGTTTTGTTTCTTATCACAGATATGTGGTACCGTCACTCGGGGTGAAGTCGGACAGTGGGGGTGAACTCGGACAGACTGGTATTGGCCGGCGTTTTTTGCAATATGGCATATCGCAGTCCCACAAAATTAACCGACCGGCGTTACACCGTTAGTTTAGCTTCGAGTTTTGATGAGAGTGTTGCATTTTCGCTGAAAAAGTTTGGAGCAGAGCACGTGGCAAGGATTTTATAAATTATATTTTTACTTGAAATTAGAAAAGCAAAAAAGAAACTGTTCGTCACAATAGAATACTAAAACTACATACTGTTAATGAGCTATTATTTGTGATGTGCTCTGTTATAAGTAAACCCATGGCAGTTTGGTTAAAAAAAAAATTTTTTTAAATAATGGCGTTTTAGTAAAAACAGGCATTTTATAGGGGCATAAGCGGACACCATGGTTAGGCTATATAAAAAGAAAATAGCCATTAATTTCAAGAACTACAGCGAAGAAAACTTCGCTAGAACAGTGGAAGATATAAGACAAGGTAGAAAAAGTGTGAGACAAGCTGCTGAGTATTATAAGATTCCAAAATCTACCTTATTTCATAATAAAAAGGGAATAAAAACGAAGAAACATGGCGGACAATGCGTAAATGTCCATAATGTAATGTTGTATATTTGGGTCAAACTCTTAGAAATTTAGAAATTAAATACAGTGAACACTTATGGGCATACAAATTATAATAACCAGAGAAATACCACTACGCAAAATATCTACTTGACACCAAACATTTATTGACACCTAACACAGAACTAGAAGTACTACATATTTTTGATATGAAACAAGAACTGGATTTACTTGAAGAATCAGAAATTGAAGATACTTAAGAAACCTACAATATGAAATCGTCAATGAACAGGTAAATCTAGGGAGTCCTCCAGTTTTAACCCTTTAGGCCACCCACGCACGAGAGATTATTTAACCGTTAAACCGCCGCGGTGGTTTTGCCGCCCCAATCCAACGTATGGTTTGTAATGCGCGTAAACGCACTTGCCGGCTTGTACCCTCAGATCTGGGAAAAACGCAACTGATCCTATTTAGTAAGCGAAGCGATGACCGCTTATTAAAGCGGCGCGCAGACCTAAGCGGCAGCGGGCGCGGTGGCGGTGCGGTGACAAGGCGAACACTCACCTCCGCAAACCAGAGCAGGAACGGGCGCGGTAGTGGTCACAGTGGGGGTGCCAAACGCACAAATCAGGTTGTTTGTGATAAAGTATATTAGTAGATAATTGAATGCGTCCGATGTTCTAAAATTAGTTTTCTAACCACAGTGAATGTAGAAGAAACAGCGTTACTCCTCACCTTATAGTGGACGAAGCTGAGGAACCACAGAGGTAAGTAAAATCTTTTTATCCCAAATTACTACGAACTATGTATATCTTTTATTTTCAGGAAAAAACCAAAAATTTGGGTTCATGATATCAACGAGGATGTAAAGGGGAATTTCATGCAATTTTTCAGGAACTAAGGAAGGACACAAACCGATTTTTAATTTACTTTCGAATGAGTGTGGAATGTTTTGATGAAATATTGGATCTTATAAAGTCAGATATAACAAAGAAGTTCACAGATTACAGAAGACCTATAGAACCGGCAGAACGACTAGCAGTAACACTTAGTAAGTCAATAATTAAAAACATTTTATAAATATTTTTTCAATATTTTATTAGAAAAATAAAATTCAGGTATTTCATTATTTGTCGTTTGGGAAGCTGTCAAGTGAAGATCCGAAATTTTCATACCAAGTTGAAGATCTTGATTCTTGAATGGAATATGAGCGTGGGTGTTCTGTTTGAGTGTTGGTGCCTGGTATGAATGATTGTGCAGGCTTTGGCCTATCAAAAGACGATGAAGTATTTGCTTCAGCAGTATGAGGTGATGAGCTATGGTAAGCATATGGCGTAAAAGAACCTGATTCTGGAAGGGATGACTGTGCAGGCTTAGAGATCTTGTAACATTTATGTTATGGACATGTTGTTCTTCTTCTCCTATTTGTGCCA
Source organism: Galeruca laticollis (assembly GCA_963921935.1). Taxonomy (NCBI): domain Eukaryota; kingdom Metazoa; phylum Arthropoda; class Insecta; order Coleoptera; family Chrysomelidae; genus Galeruca; species Galeruca laticollis. Next base: position 86,766,933 of record OY998183.1, read on the forward strand.
GTTCCTCTTCCATAATTAATTGAGAAATTTTAAATTTCACAACTGTTTGTCTTTTTCTCGAAAACTTTTTGATGGTTTTTACATACCCTTTAAATATGTCGTCAATGTCATCACTAGTTGAGTTATCTTTGTTTTTATCTAGATAAGAGGCTCTACCGACGATTGGGAATTGTTCGAGTTTTTCTTCTTTTTTTTTCTCTTGCTCATTTTCAGTAAGAGGTCGTCGCTTTTGCTTCCGTTGTATTTTCATCACTTTCATCAATAATTGAATCGTTGTACGCGGCAGCTGATGCTTGGTCAGCTGGTGTGTCATTTTTTTCGACTGTTGGGTTAGAAGTATTGTCCTGTTCAATTATTTCTTCCGTGGAAGGGAATACTGGTTGGCATACTGACGATACATTGGACTAAGTTTTTGCAAATGACAAAGAATGTCGTGAAAAATACATTTGTTGAGCCCAAGGCCGGGTTTTATAACGGTCTAACATTTTAGTTGCTTGTCCAGTTTTTGTTTTTTCGCTTCTCAAAAATTTTGCATAGGAATCTCGTAAGTTTTTCCATTTCTTTTTGAGTTCATCTCCTGCAATTTTCTTAGGTTGACTTTAATAACTATAGTATAACATAATTTTTATAACTTTCATTTTTAGGATATCTTGCGACAGGTGATTCGTTTAAAACTTTCGGCCACAGTTTTCGAATGAATGGGATTTAGAACAGTTAGTGCCATTGCCTTGGAAGTTTGCACATCCATCTGGAATCGAATGCAACCCTTATGTATGCCAAAACCAACAGAAGAAATATGGGAAAACAGTATTAATGAATTTTATCAAAAGTGGCAATTTCCGAACTGCTTGGGCACCATCGATGGAAAACCCAGTACAATCAAATGTCCCGACAAAGCTGGCTCGAATTACTTCTGTTATTTGCAAAAGTTTTCTTTTGTTCTGTCAGCAATCGTTGATTACGATTACAAATTTATTAGTATATATGTTGGAGGATATGGCAGAAACAGCGACGGAGGGCTTTTTGAAGACTCTGTCATGGGACAAAGACTAAGTAACAGAACCTTTCACGTGCCAAAAGACAAAAATTTGCCAAACCAGCAGGAGCCCTACGCCTTGTGTGCTTATTGGCGACGAAGCTTTTCCACTAAATGAATTTTTAATGCAACCGTGTCCACATCGTTAATCTAGATGTGATGAAAGAAAAGAAAAATTTAACAAAAGATTGTGCCGAGCCCGTCGTGTTGTGGAAAATTCATTTGGAATATTATCTCATAGATGGCGATTGCTTTTGAGACCTATTGAAGTAAAAGTTAAAACAGCCATTGTTATTGTTAAAGTTATTTGTGTATTACACAATTATCTGCGCGTAAAAAATTGTGACCAGACACCCAATTTATGTCAAGATGCTGAACCCGTCCGTGGAGTTTTTCATGATATTCGAAACGATGCAAGAAGTACATTTTTGATTTTTTTAATATGTGTTTTTACTTACCAGTCACTCCACCAAGAGATACTGCAATTTCATCCCATATTTTGTCTTTCTTTTTAATGTTTTTATATTCACTGTGAGACAAATCATATAAAATATGTTGCTTACGCACTTTTTCTATCAATTCTTCAGTAGAGCACATGTCCATATCGCGCGAACTGACGGACAAATAGTGCTTGCAGCGTTCTCTTTTCTTAGTCCGCAGGCCGCAAAGCGGTACGCGGTAGTTCGCTGCAAAGAGAGGCGAGCGCGTTTGCCAGATCGCACCCTTCCATTTAATTACATGTACCGCGGTTGACCGCACCGCCACCGCGCCCGCTGCCGCTCAGGTCTGCGCGCCGCTTAAAGTGAAACTGGTGTTCTCGAACGGGCTATCGCGCACAAGCGGTTGAACTGCCGTCGGGGTATTCAGTTTGTTGTTTGGTTGCAAAAGGAGTAGACAACAAAATGTAGGTTTCTGATTATTGTGATACTGAAAAATTAATTATCGAAGTTGAAAAAAGACAAGCTATTTGTTCAAGATTATAAAATCTTGAAATTTATTTGTTAAGATACATTTAAAATATGTGAGACATTTGTATGCCTCCTTTTTTTATTGTATATATTTAAGGCGTAAATTCATTTTAGTTAATAGCTTTGTAGAAATATGCTGCAGAATTGATAAGATCTTTCTATTGTAGTAAATTCAAAGGATATTTTAATTTTATTTTCAAAATACTTTGTAAATATCACGTTTTCCAACAATGATTGTAAATTGTTTTGTATGGGCATATGCATAGAACCTTTTTTGAAAGTCGACATCTTGATGCATTGTCCTATAGTTAAGAAGATAGGAAAAGGTCACGTTTCACCCTATTATATATTGTATTGTAAAAACCCTAAATTTAGTGTCAATTCTGCATGAATTTTATGGTCGAGGTTCGGAAGACATGAAAGACATTTTTGAATTACCTTTCTGAGTAAATAGGTTACAATTGCTATTGTAGTATTCCATAGAAATTTAACTTACTATTGGCGGCACCCATAGTGGATTTTTGTCTGGGAACCCGACAAGTCAAATGATGCTGGCCAATAGGAAATATTTATTTTCGGTTGGTCAACCCAATCCACGTGTAGGCACGCCCCTCGCAGATTTCTACTTAACACGTCTCGCAACGTGAAGAAATCAGTTACTTCTCACTCATCGAATCGAGCGCAACGCTCAACAGCAAAGTTAATTTTTAACTCATCGAATCGAGCGCAATGCTCAACAGCAAAGTTAGTTTTTAACTCATCGAATCGAGCGCAATGCTCAACAGTAAAGTTAGTTTTTAACTCTTCGAATCGAGCTCAACGCTCAACATCAAAGTTTTCACACTCATCAAATCGAGCGCAACGCTCAACAACAGTTACACACTCATCGAATCGAGCGCAACGCTCAACAGCAAAGTTTTTTCACACTCATCGAATCGAGCGCAATGCTCAGCAACGAAGTTAGTTTTTAACTCATCGAAACGAGCGCAAGGCTCAACAACAAAGTTAGTTTTTCACTCGTCAGTTCTACACTTCTAGACGCGAGTTTTACATTCATCGACGCGAGTTTTATACACTCATCGAATCGAGCTCAACGCTCAATATCAAAGTTAGTTTAAAATTCATCAAATCGAAATATAAATTGTCTTCCGATCTGAAACCACAGAAATTCAGCGTTCACAACTCAACTTTGTAACATTTTGTAAATTTGTACATAATAAATTATCAATTTCGACATTAACTTTGTCAAATTAAGATTATTTATTTAGTTGAATGTCCACGCCAATTGACGAAGTTCAACTAGAAATATAATCAAAAACATTGGTCCTTCGTAAACCGGATATAATAAGTACTGTTATAAAACATTGGTCCTTCGTAAACCGGATATAACAAGTATTGTTATATAACATTGTGAAGTGCCAGTATCAAGAGAGCAGTTCAAATCGAAGTATAGCAGTTCAAATCGTAGTGAAAGTGTAGCAGTTCAATTAGCAGTCCAGTGTAGCAGTTCAATTAGCAGTCCAGTTAGCAGTTCAATTAGCAGTCCAATTAGCAGTCCAATTAGCAGTCTAATTAACAGTTCAATTAGCAGTCCAATTAGCAGTCCAATTAGCAGTTCAATTAGCAGTTCAATTAGCAGTTCAAATCGCAGTTCCAAGGATTCATCACAGCAGCAACCAGGATAATCAAGGTAAGTTGGTCAGTTATCTATTTAAATGTGCCAATTATCCGTCCTGTTTCCATATTAGTATCGTATAAACATTGTTGAAATTCCTTACCATACTCACGCATAAACTAAATTTGAGATGGCTGAACTTAAGAAATTAAGACGACAACGCGATTATATACTAACAACCATTACGAGATTAGGGAAATTCATCGACCAAGCAAACGATGAGCCTACGGGATTCATTAAACATTTGATTAAAGCGACGTTAGATGACGCAATTAAAACGTATAAGAAATTTGATTCAATTCAAAATAGTATAGAGGAGTTAGATCAAGAGGAAATTGATCAACGTAGCCGCTAAAAGGTTTCTCGATAAATTCGCAGCTCTACCATGCAGTAGATACCGTGCAGTGCAACAAGTAGATTCCGTGCAAATGGCCAACAAAACACGTTTAAACACTGATAAAGAGACATCCGCCGCTGTAAACGTACCAGTAATCTCTCACGTTATGTCACATGAATCGATCCAACGTGAGCAGATAAAGTTACCTGCTAACATCAAATTAGCAGAATCAGAGTTTCATCAACCGGAACCGGTTGACATCTTAGTAGGAACAAGCACAAAACTGCCTGTGGAACAAATCAAAGTAGCAGAAACAGAGTTTAATCGACCCGAACCGGTCGACATATCAGTAGGAATAGGCACTACACTGCCTGTAGAACAAAACATATTAGTAGGAACAGACACTAAACTGCCTGTAAAACGAACCAAGGTAGTAGAACCAGAGTTTCATCGACCTGCACCGGTCGACAGATTAATAGGAACAGGCAGTACACTGCCTGTAGAACAAAGCAAATTAACGGACCCAGATGTCCACCGACCTTCACCGGTCAACAAATTATTAGGAGCAGGGACTACCATGTCTGTGCAAAAAAGCAAATTAGCAGCTCCTAATAATCAAGAATCGAACAAACTTCACATGTCCCCTGTTCTGGACAATACGTTGATATCAGATGGTTATTATTTATCTCATCGCGCAATCAGTAAGGAAATGAGTCCAACTAAGAAAGTAAGTGTGGTATACGACGGTTCTTTAGAGACTTCTGCAGGCGTACCGTCGAATGACGCCCTGTATATCGGTCATAATAGTCAACCTAGTTTATTAACTACTTCTAGTCGAGATCGCGAAAAACCTATCGTGATTGCAGGAGATTTAAAGCGAATGTGTCAACCATTTTTAGTTAGAAACGAATACTGTAAGTTTCAATGTCTCATTTGGAGAGATCAAATGAAAAACTTACAAATTTTTGAATTAAGTATCGTCATATTCGATACTACATGTGCTTTGTATCTAGCAATTCAATGTTTACCTCAATCAAGTATAGATGAATGCAAAATATATACCGTGCGCAACGACACGAATATGTATATACTGAAACCTATTCAGATTAGGGTTTCCAAACGGATAACACTATTCGGAGTTTTCAAACTATTCGAGCCATCAGAATCAGTGGTTTCCGTGATTGTACTCGGGAAAATAACCCTACAATACTTGTGGATCTATAAGCTCGATTGGAACGAATCGTTACTTATTATATTGTATATTGAATGGCAAACATATTGCCAACCATCACCGTCAAATGATCTGTTATTATTTCGACGCACCGTAATTACCGCCGATGTTGAAGGCGTTCAATTACATGGATTTTCCGATGCAACTGAAACGGCATTCGGCGCATGCGTTTACTTACCCACACTATATCTCTTAAGAAAAATTAAAGTGCAATTATCATGTGTTAAATCTCGTGTTGTACCCATCAAGAAGATAACCATAACGAGATTAGAGCTGTGCGGGGCACACCACTTGTCTACATTCATGGAAATTGTAAATACGGGCCTCCGAAAAGAAATTCAAACTTTTTATTGGTCCGATTATGAAATTGTATTACGTTGGCCTCAAGCTTTTCCTAGGCGATTGATAAATCCTTTTCGGGACAAAGAAGGGATAATGAGGACAGGCTACCGTTTGATTGTGTCTAATTCAACATTTGACGCTGAACGCTCCGTTATCTGGTTTAAAATTGGACATGTGATCATTTTAGTTATGATGTATTTTCAGAAAAAATATTTGCAAGCTGTAATTCAGCAAAGTTTATACGCGATACGCCGTAGATATGTCATTATTGACGGACGTAGTCGAATGTATATACATATAAAACTGTGTTGTACCTGCTTCAAGGCAAAGTTTCCGCAGCCACCACGTGTTGGGAAATTAGGTGAGGCAACATTGAAAGGATTTAAAAGGCATTTGTACACAGTCGCCGGTCGCGACTGGTTATTTACGTATGGACGATTTAATGTGTTAATTATCGAAAACGAAACTAATATTCCTTCTAATCCTACCGATCCTATCACCCTTATTCCTGGCAATTTATTAATAGGTAATTTATTGACCAACTTGCAAAGTCGTGATTACCCCCCGACTACCAGTAAACATATGTCTCACGATGAGCAGCACATACTTAAGGTTAAACCGCATTTCTGGACGCGGTGGAGCAAGGAATACCCGAACGAGTTGACGGTTCGCACCAAATGGGAAAAGGCCGGTCCTGAAATCCACGAAGGGGCTTTGGCCTTACTACGAGAAGATAACATTCCACCCTCACAATGGACCCTGGGAAGAATCATGAAGTGCTATCCCGGTAGTGGCGGTGTGGTACGTACTGTTTTAGTGAAAACCGCGAAATCTTCAGTTGTCCGAAATGTGAAGAAGGTGGCGTTACTTCCGATTATACCGACTAATGTTGAAGATGAACATTCATAGACTTTATAATTGATCGTATTCTCTCAACGAGAGGAGTATGTTCAAGATTGTAAAATCTTGAAATTTATTTGTTAAGATACATTTAAAATATGTGAGACATTTGTATGCCTCCTTTTTTTATTGTATATATTTAAGGCGTAAATTCATTTTAGTTAATAGCTTTGTAGAAATATGTTGCAGAATTGATAAGACCTTTCTATTGTAGTAAATTCAAAAGATATTTTAATTTTATTTTCAAAATACTTTGTAAATATCACGTTTTACAACAATGATTGTAAATTGTTTTGTATGGGCATATGCATAGCACCTTTTTTGAAAGTCGACATCTTGATGCATTGTCCTATAGTTAAGAAGTTAGGAAAAGGTCACGTTTCACTCTATTATATATTGTATTGTAAAAACCCTAAATTTAGTGTCAATTCTGCATGAATTTTATGGTCGAGGTTCGGAAGACATGAAAGACATTTTTGAATTACCTTTCTGAGTAAATAGGTTAAAATTGCTATTGTAGTATTACATAGAAATTTAACTTACTATTGGCGGCACCCATAGTGGATTCTTGTCTGGGAACCCGACAAGTCAAGTGATGCTGGCCAATAGGAAATATTTATTTTCGGTTGGTCAACCCAATCCACGTGTAAACACGCCCCTCGCAGATTTCTACTTAACACGTCTCACAACGTGAAGAAATCAGTTACTTCTCACTCATCGAATCGAGCGCAACGCTCAACAGCAAAGTTATTTTTTAACTCATCGAATCGAGCGCAATGCTCAACAGCAAAGTTAGTTTTTAACTCATCGAATCGAGCACAATGCTCAACAGTAAAGTTAGTTTTTAACTCTTCGAATCGAGCTCAACGCTCAACATCAAAGTTTTCACACTCATCAAATCGAGCGCAACGCTCAACAACAGTTACACACTCATCGAATCGAGCGCAATGCTCAACAGCAAAGTTTTTTCACACTCATCGAATCGAGCGCAATGCTCAGCAACGAAGTTAGTTTTTAACTCATCGAAACGAGCGAAAGGTTCAACAACAAAGTTAGTTCTTCACTCGTCAGCTCTACACTTCTAGACGCGAGTTTTACATTCATCGACGCGAGTTTTACACACTCATCGAATCGAGCTCAACGCTCAATAACAAAGTTAGTTTAAAAGTCATCAAATCGAAACATAAAGTGTCTTCCGATCTGAAACCACAGAAATTCAGCGTTCACAACTCAACTTTGTAAGATTTTGTAAATTTGTACATAATAAATTATTAATTTCGACATTAACTTTGTCAAATTAAGATTATTTATTTAGTTTAATGTCCACGCCAGTTGACGAAGTTCAACTAGAAATATAATCAAAAACACTATTTATAACAAACAGTTACGAGAATACAGTGATAAAAATGTAAAAGAAAAGGTCTGGGTAGAGGTATGTGAAGTTATAGTACCAGATTGGTGTAATTTAGAAGAACGAAAGAAGAAAGGTAAGTGCGTGGTTAAGAAAAATGTATCACATTGTTTTGAAACACAAAATACTTGCATAAATGGTCACTCCACATCAATTTGAGCGTTGTATTAAAAAAATAAACAAATAATAAAAATACTTTTTATAGTTTATTCTTGCAGTACATATAACACCAAGATGTCCAGTTAAAAATCTCATATTGCCAAGGTACACATCCCTCTGGAGAAGTAAAGTAATGAGTAAAATAATCTCTGATATCACTCCCTTTTAGTGCTGCTATATTGTCCATAGAACATACACGCAGAGTATCTTCAAATGTTATTCCATATCGTTTCCTAACAAAATTATGAAGAATGCAACATGCCTTCACTATATCATCACAAAAAGATGGGTTAACGTTAATAGCACAATGTAAAATTCGCCATTTATTAGAAAGTATACCAAATTCACATTCGACCATTCTTCTTGCTCTTGTTAATCTGTAATTGTATACCCTTTGTGCTATTGTCAATTTTTTACGTGAATATGGCCTTAGAATACTTTCTGATAAGGTAAAAGCTTCATCTGCTATCATGACGAATGGCATAGGTGTTCCTTTGTCATCGCCACGTAAAGTACTACGTGCTGGAATGTGTAATTCCTTCTTTCCCATTTTTTGGTACAAATTTGAGCGTTTAAATATATTCGCGTCACAGTCCGCACCATAGGCACCTATATCAATATATGTAAAACAGTAATCTGCATCAAGTACCGCTAAAAGAACCGTGGAGAAAAATTATTTATAATTAAAAAACAACGAACAACTGAAATCGGGTTTTGTCAAACGTATATGTTTCCCGTCGATGGCGCCAATGCAGTGCGGAAAATTAGTCCTTTCTTCAAATTGGGTTGCCATCTGTATCCAGTCGTTTTCTGTTTTTGGAGGCGTAAACGTACGTTCTAGGCATATCCATATTGCTTCGCACGTCGTTTGCACAATCTCTCGAATAGTGGTAGCTCCAAGTAAATATTCATAATGTAATGAATTGAAGCTGTTACCTGTTGCTAAGTATCTGAAACGAAAAATAATTTAGCTTTTATTTGTATGCAGGTAACGACATCCAACGTAAATGGAAAAACTTAAGGGACAGTTTTCGGAAAGAACTGAATTTGCAAAAGAAGACTACATCAGGACAAGGAACGCAAAAAAGACGTTAATATTCGTATTTTGAGCAACTTCTATTTCTGTTACCTACAATTAAAGAACGAGAGACAAGTGACAACTATAGGCCATTACGAACCAATGAAATACAGGAAGACGCAGCAGATGTCCCTATAGCAAACGCTCTCCCAAACAACGATCTTCCAGGCTCAGATGATGTGCAAAATAAAACATCCAATACAAACAAACGACGTAAAAAACCTTCTGGCGAAGAATCATTATTAGCAATTCTTAAAGACCAACAAAAATACGATTTTGTTGAGGATAAAAGTTTTTTACTCTCTTTATGGCCATCAGTAAGAAAACTCTCTGAGCAGCAGAAATTACGTGTAAAAATGAAGTTTTGCAAGATGTTTCTTATAATTCACTTGATCGTACAGATTTAACTCATTCCGTAAACCAACGTATACCCACAAGCTTTCCTTATTCACAACACGTGCACTCAAGCGGGAGAAACTCCAACCAAAACTGGATTGCAGCACCTTCAAACTCTCATTCAACATTCTCACACCACATTCCACGCGTACCAAACACATCTGCAGTTGTGGCTGCTGTTGGACAATATTATTCATCATTTACACCCAGCCCGCAACAATCACCTTTGTCAGCAGATAATGGTTCGTTCCTATCGACATCTGATTCAAAACTACTTGAACCTCGATAATATGTGTGCAATATAATATACTCAAATTCTAGTGGAATATGCAGTTATTCTTTTAAATATCATGATGCTTAAGTTTCAATAAATAAAACTTTTTTTCTTATCTGAGAGTTACTGCTAACCTTTCTTCTGCTCCTATAGCTATTCTCATGTTTGTATTCTTGTATGTAATATGAGGTCGTATAATATTCAATAGTAGATCAAAGGAACTCTTGCTCATCCTAAAATAACCAAAAATTTACTTCGGTTGTGCACATAAATCAGTGTATATTTTATGAAATTGTCCCTTTAGTAATCGTTGTTCCACTAATGGATGAGCCCAGTACCTTTTTTTCTTTCGCTTTTGTCGTAAACGTAGTAATGTAGCACATAACGTATCTATCTTTCATGGTCGAACCGCGACGCGGCAGGTGGTACCTACCAGCAGTGATGCCAACCTAGGGAATTTTTCTCTAGTTCTAGTGATTTTTTGATGCAATAGGGAAAAAGGGAATTTCACCTAATATATAGGGAATTTTCAATTGCTTCGAACTAATCAACCTGCTATGCTCTCGTGATTTTGCCTGAACAGATCGAGTTAAATTACTTATATGAAAGTAAGTATGAGAAAACCACTGGAAAAAATATCCTGCTAGATGTGAACTCGGGTGGTATTTGATAAGACAATCCCATGAATGTATTTTCTGGAGTTGATTTTTTAATTTCCCTTACTATTTCTTCCTCGCAAATATTTCCAAATCTCGACATACTTGCTGTTAAATCCTGCTTTGACGTTTACAATTGTCGAACTGATGCGACGCTCAACGCTTGATAAACAAACGGTAAATGCTAGCGTTGCTACGGTAACGTAATTTATCCGATATTTTTATCCACTTGCATTTCTGTTCCTTCATATTTAGTTGATAGCAAACTACGATTTTTGTACTGACAAATGGGAATTATCATACATGAGTGGGATTGTCAATCTAATTTTGATCTAGGGAATTCTAGGGATTTTTCTACATAAAAATTGGGAATTTTTGACGAACTCCGTTGGCAACACTGCCTACCAGCTCGTCTGCTGCGCATCTCTCATTGAGCTAGCGCTTTCTCGTGGTTGACCAGATTCAATATCTTTTAGTTCACATGAAAACGCATATAAGCTATAACTAAACGCATGGTTTACATTAATATGTTGGCAATACGAAAATATTTTTTCCGCCTACCTTTATCCAAAGTATACATTTGCTGGCCTCATTGTAGGGAGCAAAGCAAAGTCGATAATTAGAAGTGACGTCAAGGTACGTCATCAATGAAATAACTTATACGGCATTGACGACCTAAATTATATTCTATTATATAAGTATAAATTTCACCGTTTATTTAGAGAACACCCTTTATTTTGCAAAATGGTAGAAATCAGTAAATTGTTATTTTAATTTAACGATTTTTACTTTATAATAATTTGATTTCTATTCATAGATTCATCCGGTTTTTGAATTTAGGACAGAAATATTATAGCATGCTATGGTCGATTGACCGATTAACAGTATCACAGTGTGTTACGTTATAAAATGTATCTACAAAATATAAAATAATATTTAAAAAATGAGTGATTCAAGCGAATTTGATGAAAATAACGTGCCTATAAGTTATACTGCACCTACTTCTTGGTTTTAGTTCTCTAATAAATTTTGTTAGTTCCATTAATAAATTATTTAAAAATGTCTTGTTATTTGAGGGAGGTGGAAAAATCATATGTATAAAATGGGGGTAAAGTGCCTTTTCCTCCCTTGAATGATTACTGCCCTCCGCTACACGTCGGGCAGTAAACTTCATCCTCGGGAGGAAAAGTAACAATTTCCTCCCTTGTTAATACAAATAGGTCTGTGGTCTAACGTCCATTTCAGTATAACCTCACTTTTCTAAGCGCGGGTGTGAAGTTCAAGGAATTGTCGGTAAATTCCTTTTTCAAACAAGTTTTTCTGTATGAAACAGTTTTACTTGATAAAAAATCCAAATATAGTGCTGTTATGGGTATATTTTGAGGTTTAATTGTTTATTACTTTTTTGCATATTTCTATCATATTGGGGGGCTTTTTCTATGAAACCATATAATGTTTCGTATGCACTCTACCTAACTTAACCTTTTTTCTGCGGAACCAGTTATAGTTTCGTATGCGCTTTCAATTTTTATTCAACGTCACAGAAGATCTCTTGTTATCCCCGAAACGGATAGTGATTCCTCTGATGATGAAACTAACCCTCTATCAGCCATACAGAAAAAAGGAATGGAAATAAAAAATAAACCCGCTAAAATCAAATGGGTATACCAAAAATTAGAGGCTTTTGATGTAAATAATTTCAATTTTACTGGTGTCACACATTTACCAGAATTTATTGGAAAAGATGAAACACCAGTAGATTTTTTTTATTTCCTTTTCTGCTACTACACTACAAACTATAACAAATCAATCTAATTCGACATATGTACAAGACAACATAAACAAACCGCTAACATAAGTAAACAGGAAATAGAGCAATTCATTGGCATGGTAATTTTTATGTCTATTATAGTGAAATTACCTGAGTTATGATAATACTGGAACAAAACTATTGGACAACCACAAATTTACGAAATTATGACATGCAATAGATTTGAAACAATAAAAAATAGTATATTATATACCGCGGGACTGAAGTAGTACATTTAATCCTGAAGGTAAAGTTTATGGCCCGACCGCAGAGAGGGCCATAATTTACCTGAAGGATTAAATGTACTTCAGTCGCAAGGTATATACGATACTTTTCGTACTTCCGGGCCTAAAGTGACAACTTCACTCCCTTGTGACAGGTACTAAAGTGTCACATTTAATCCCTCCGGGATTAAATATTGACGAAACTCCCGGAACGATTAAATCACTAATTATCAATAACAATGTTTCTTTACAATGACACTAGTAATGACAATGTTTCTAAATTATAACTGTCACAACGCAATGTTACTATGGTAACTTATTTTAAAGACAGTTTATTAAATGAGTTGAAGAGAGAAAAAACTGATTGAAATTATTGAAATAATTAATAAAATCATACCGGAAGTACGAAAAGTATCGTATATACCTTGCGACTGAAGCACATTTAATCCTTCAGGTAAATTATGGCCCTCCCTGCGGTCGGGCCATAAACTTTACCTTCAGGATTAAATGTACTACTTCAGTCCCGCGGTATATAATATACTATTTCGTACTTCCGGTATGATTTTATTAATTATTTCAATAATTAGTTTTTTCTCTCTTCAACTCATTTAATAAACTGTCTTTAAAATAAGTTACCATAGTAACATTGCGTTGTGACAGTTATAATTTAGAAACATTGTCATTACTAGTGTCATTGTAAAGAAACATTGTTATTGATAATTATTGGTATCATGAATGAAGAAGGTGTATCTGATATTGATAAAAGAGCAGCCGAAGTAGGTGAAGAATTGTTACCACCGAAATCTAGAAAACTATAAGGAGCAGCAGTACGATGCTTTTAAAAAGTGGTGCCGCTTAAAAAATGTGAGACAACCTACTGAAAATGCGCTGTTAGTCTACTTCGATGATAAATCAAAAGCGGTTTGTGCCTCAACTCTCTGGGCACATTACTCAATGCTGAAATCGGTTATTAACATTAGAGAAGATATTGATATAAGTAAATTTCCAAAATTATTAGCTTTTTTGAAGAGAAGAAATGAGGGATTTAAGCCAAAGAAGTCAAGAATTCTCACGTCTGAGCAGGTAGATCAGTTCTTACGGGAGGCTCCGGATGATAAATATTTAATGCTTAAGGTAAATTTGGAAATTTGTTTATATTCAGAAATTTTAAGAAATCAATTTTTTTGTAGGTTGCACTTATTTTGGGCGTTGCGGGAGCTTGTCGTGGAAAAGAGTTGGTTGATTTAGAAATCGATGATGTGAGAGATTTGGGCGATTCCTTCCTAATTGCGATTAGAAACACCAAAAGTAAAATTGACCGAAATTTTGTGATCAAAAATTCAGAAAACAGTGCCATCAGTTTTGTGGCGATATTTCGGAAATATGTGGCATTGCGAAAGACAGGGACAACCCATTCAAAATTTTTTGTTCAATACATCAACAAAGAATGTACTACGCGAGTAGTAGGAAAAAACATGTTTGGTACATTTCCACGGCAAATAGCAGCTTTCTTGAAATTAGAAAATGCGACGTCTTATACGGGACATTGTTTTAGACGCACATCTGCGTCTTTGTTAGCTGATTCGGGAGCAACAATAGACGTGCTGAAGAGACATGGAGGATGGAAATCCTCCAACGTGGCCGAGGGATATATTGAATCGTCTATTAAAAATAAACAAAAAATTTCAGATAAAATATTTGGTCAAGTCGCCGATTCGTCCACTATAGTTATGCCACAGTCCTCATTCTCGCTTCCTGTTTCCGCAGGATCTTCGAAACAAACACCAGTTCAATATGAAAAGGACCTATCTGTTACTCGTCAGTTACCTGCTGCATTAACCCAGGAAAGACTGGTCAATATGACGAACTGTCACAATATTAATTTGAATATTAACGTTAATTACCATTCTAATTAATTATATTTTTCAATAAAATATCCCTTAAATTCGTTTGTTTGTGATTTAATCGTTCCGGGAGTTTCGTCAATATTTAATCCCGGAGGGATTAAATGTGACACTTTAGTACCTGTCACAAGGGAGTGAAGTTGTCACTTTAGGCCCGGAAGTACGAAAAATACATTTTAATGACAACAATAATTATATCCCGTTCGGCAGTCCAGGTTATGACAAGTTATTCAAAGTGCGTTCACTTCTAGATGGTATTAAAGATCTTTTTCTAAAATTGGTTCAGTAGCCCTAAACTTCAGGTACATCTTACAAAGATCGGACTTTTGCCTCTAGGTACAGTGCGCATAAACAGAGTTCCTAATATAAATGTGCCTCCAGAAAAGGAATTGAAACAACAAGAACGTGGATTTTTCATTGAAAAGGTTGGTGCCATTGACGGAGTTAATGAAAGTCTCGTTACTTGGTTTGATATTAAACCGGTTCATATATGCTTTCGACTTATGTAGGTACTGATCAAACTACTAGAAAACGAAGATACTTCAGAAAAGAAAAACAGTACAAAGACATTAATAATTGTCCTCAAGCAGTTGAAGTATATAACCGGCACATGGGGGACGTTGATTTACTGGATCCTATGCTGGGTCTCTATAGAATTCACTTAAAATCTAAAAAATGGTACAAGTCAATATTTTTTCATGTGATAGACATGTGTGAATGCTTAGATTATTTGTCGCAGAAACAATCCAAATATTTACATGTCTCAGGAGAACTGGCTTTGTCACTTGAGATTTCGGAACGGCAACGTTTTTCTGCAATAAATGGAGCAGGGTTGGATTGGGTTGTATCTTTCTTCGAGAGAACTTTGCTTATTGGTGGGAGACTGGTGGGAGTGGAGAATCACTTGTTCTTGTAGATGTATTGGTAGTTTCAGGTGTAGACTGTGTAGGCTTTGATATAACGTCGAGTGGCGGATTTGGGCAATTTGAGGCGATGTGTCCGTATTGCTTGCAGAAAATAATTCATATTATCGGTTGATAGAAAATTTCTGTTATCGTCATCAAATGAAATTACTATGGAAGTTTGGAGTTCAAAGTTGTCAGAAGGGGGAAAACGTAAGCTTGACGTCTGAAACAGAGCCTATAGAAATGAGATCGGAGATGCCAGTTGTAGCCTAAGATTTTTTATTACCATTTTCGACCTGTTCATAAGGAAATATTAGATATGATGATCCTTTTAGTAGGAGAGACGAGTCTACGAATGTTTATGGTAGTGTTATTTATTGCTATTGCAGGTTGTGATTTGAGGAGGTTATCTACAAGTTCAGAGTTATCAAGATATATAGAAATTCGATTATATGAAATTCTGGAGGCAAACGAGATATTTTTTGGACCAATAATAATACCTATTCCTTGAACGTGGTGGAATAACTTTAAATTGTCTTCTGCATGCATCACAATAGCATTGTTTAGGTGCTGTTTTAACTGCTGATAAGTAAGATGTTTGAACTGAATTGTTGAGTGACATTTTGGAAAAATATTGAATAGTCCTGCACTCGTACGCCAATCCACAGTTATACTGATCTTAAATGAAGAAAAGATATCCAGGACATCCCCATTAGGCTAATAATATATAAACTTTAATTTTGGTAATATCATATCTTCTTCTTTTTTCTATTCATATATATTAAGTAAATCACAAATAATTATTAAACGTCAGGTAGGCATCACATGAAATGTAACTTCTGTCATTCTGACGATGATAGTAATATCGAAACAATTGTCAAGGTTTTAGAATTTTTACCACTTTTTAAATATATTGTGGAATTATTCAGAAATACTTAGTTTCATTTAAGAAAGTAATATGAGTAGATTCCACAGAGTAAGGGTCTAAACAGTAAATTTCATTAAAAATGTAACCATCATTTATACTACGCTTATCAACCTATAGAGGGAAAAAATAAATAATTAAATCGACAAATGAAACGGGCGAGGAACCAGGGTCATAAAGGTAATTAAAATCATAGATTAATAATAAATAATCGAGTATACACGGCAAAATACGTTAGTCAAATAAGAGAGAGTTCTAATAAGATCGAAAAAATAGTCGTTAAGTGACTTTAACAATTAAAACCAATTACATCAGCAAATTGTACAACACAGAGAGATAGAGATATTGAACATAAAACATAAACAGGAAAAAAACATTGTTACAACAAATGCAGGAGTTGAGTGTACCATATGATCAGAGGACAAAAGGAATGAAAAACGCTGGTACAAGTAGGTATTTTCTAAAAGCATAAAGTTGGGAGATTATATTAAAATAATATAAAGTTGCATAAAATAAAATTTAAATAAAGGAAATTTGTTTGGTTTACACATACAAATAAAATAGTGTAAGGAATATTGATTGGCGAATAGAAATAGATCTTTGGCACCATAAAGCACAACGGTTCAGTAGGTTCAAAAATATCTTCCAGCTACAACAGTTACTAGCTTTTTCCCAATAATAAAATAAAAAGTAGTGATCCAGGTACTTACCAATACACCAGTTTCTATTTCACGTAAGTTTATTACTTACAAACCACAAAAATACGCGTTAAAAGTGCCAAACTTGAAATAAGAAATAATCAATAATCTCACGATTACGATCATCCAATTTCACAAAAATAAGATCGAAAAATTAAAAGTTGGCGAACTTTTATATTATTTTATTTTATTTGTTTATATAAATGCTCTAGGGATTTTCCATAAGGTCAACTTTTATATTTTATTTTGTTTTATGTTATTTAATCACGAGTCACAAAATAGAAAAGTTGAAATAATCAGATCATAAAAAGAAAAGTTTGGGTATCGCTGCTATACAACGTGCGTCGGCGTCGGTGGGAATAACAAATTATCCGAAGTTTGCTGATAAAAACGTGTCTATCCCACATCATACACCTTCATTTTTCATGAAGTCTTTCCAGTTTTCCTTCAATATATCTTCTACATTTTTTAAAAACTCCGAATATAAATAAAAATTTTAATATTATATTTAGTAACAGTGAACGCATATTTCATTTCAAACCATCAGTAGAAAATTCCAAAAATTTGGTACCTACCTCAATCATAAATAGGATATCTACGGTCATATATATTACAATGCAATAGCTGGTTGATATAGTCCGTGACATAAAAAGTTTTTTATAATTCGCGTATAAAAGAGACTTCATTATAACATTGTTTACAGTGTCACAATGAAGCTCTTTGAACACTGTTATAGTAATTTTTAGTGTACAGTTGGTTATTGTATTTAGTTATATTTTTATTTGACATTTGACTTTAACCTTGACACAAATTATAAATAAAATAGTCTAGCATTTTTCTAGCTAGCAAATTATTATATTGAAGGTAAATTAGAATGATTTATATATTAAAAATATTTATGAATAAAGTACGCTAACGTTTATTTATCAATGATTTGTCAATTGTTTATATATATTGTATAGGATCAATATATAGGTATACAAAACGTTCGATTTTTGGGATAAATTACCAGATATGTGAAGGTGTATTACAGAAATAATTCTGTTCATGGTATAATATAAATAGATCGCAAGAGCATATACGAAGAATCTCTTTTTTAAACAAATAATCATATCCTCTTTTTGCTTAAATGAAAGTTTGTTTACAATTTACAATTTATTCGGTTATAATATGTCAAAAATCAGAAGTGCTGAATAAAACCATATGTGATCTGACCAATTAGGAATATTCAGAATTTCCAACTTAAATTCAAATCACTCCTCCTAGTTTAAAAACAGGGATTATATGAAATTCTATTTTATTTAAATAATTAAATAAATGCGAATTATAAAAAATATTGTGTAAAACTTGTGCCACAATGACTTTCTGTAGTACTCGCGACTTGCACAACGAACCGCGAAGCGGTGAGTTGTGCAAACATCACTCGTACTACAAAACGAGTCATTGTGACACTTGTTTTACAAATAACTATTTTCTACTCCCGTATTATAATACGCGAATTAAATATCTGCTTCCGATTCATTAATATTGTTCATTTTAACACGGATTTTTATTTCGATACAGATTTTGGCCAATGAAAATACGTACTTTTCATTATGAAACGAATTTTCGGCCAATAGAAACAAGTACTAGGAGATAACCAAGTGTTGATGTTGAATATCAACTATCAAACTGACATTTCAAAATACGCACGGCTACATGCATTTTTGAAGCGGAAATCTGAAGGATACGTTGGAAAGAAATCTAAAACATTCCAGCCAAACGAGCTCAGGAAATTCATCGAGGAAGCCCCAGATTATGATTATTTAATGATAAAGGTAAGCAAATCTTTATTTTGAAATTCTTTTGAAAAACCTTTCTGTTTATTTCCGCTTGATACAATGATTTAATTTGTATATGCATAATGTGCGTAATTTTTCATACAAGTCTTCGTAGTGTAGTTGGTAACGCTTGCGGTCGTGGCGCATGAGTGCGTTGCAGATCGTGGTTCAGATCCTGGGCGGGTTGAGATTTTTTTTAGAATATAATGTATTTTCTTGAAAGAAAAACTAATTGCATTGTTTGTATATTTCTCTTTATCAAAGTGGAATCATTGCAATTAAATAATGCTATTTTTTTACAGGTTGCCTTAATTATGGGAATTATGGGAGCTTGTTTGAAATTAATTCTTGTTTTCATTTTATTATTTATCGGTCGTATAAAAAATAGTGTATGCAACTCTGATGTAATGGTTATTAATACACTCGCATAAACCATACGAAACTCGCCTTCGGCTCGTTTCGTATCCCGGTTAATGCTCGTGTATTAATAACCATCATTACATGATCGTTGCATAATATACTATTATACCGTAGGGTAGCTAACATTTGTGATGTTTCTTATTAAATGTTTGTGAGATGTGAATACAAACTCACTTGTTGTGAATAATAGCTTTTTATTTATATTGATTAAAATATACGGTGTTACAAAAATATGACTTGTTTTGACAGTTACTCCTAGAACTATCCGTCAGGTCAGTAATCTTCAAAAAAACGCAATGTTGCATGATTGGGCACAATATCCGGGAAAGTCCAAGATATTTGCATAAGTACTTAACATACCGCCCACCTTAAAACCGTTGAAGGGTTTCAATAAACAAATAAGTAAATAAACAGGTATTCAAAATTAAAAATGAACAAAAGTAATTTAAAGAAAGTTCTACAATAATAGCAGTGTACATATTTCACTTTTCAGTGGGAAGTGGACAGATTTTAGCTACGCCCCATGGTCCACCGATGGGGATGTAGGTTGTTTTCTTTAATGATTACGATTTGAATAACTTCGACTTCCTCCACCATTTGTTTCGGGACTGCAGCCCATGAAAATATTATGTGGTCCACCTGGACCAAAAATCTTGAAACATCTTTGACAGCATATGGAACCTTGTTAGTTTGCCAATGTTCCGATTAGTTAGGTCAAGCTCTTGCAGAGTATAAAACTGGCCCCCAATTAGTAAATGAGCTGGTAAAATGGTAAAAAGTCATCGGGATTATCGGATATTGGAGAAATAGGACGCGAATTTACACAAGACTCGACCTGACATACCAAAGTGTGCAATTCCTTAAGAGTAAAGATTTGATTTCCAATGACGCGTCTTAAGAGATACTTCACATTTTTATTGCTGCTTCCCAAATTCCACCCATGTGGGGAGAACGGGGTGGTATGAAATGTCATGTTATTTTTAATTCCAACAATTCGTCGGAGATTTTTTTATTTGTTGATTTCAAAAAATCGTAAATACTTCCGATCTCATTCTTTGCTTCTACAAAATTTGTGACGTTGACAGAATAGATGTTTGCGACCAAGCCTCTTCTTGAAACAAATCGCTTAAAGGCATGTAAAAATGCTTGAGTCGTGGGATCGCTGACCACTTCTAAATATATTGCCTTTGTGGCGAGACAAACGAAAACACAAAGATATGATTTTAAAAATATTTCTGTGCGCGTGTTATGCATTTTAATAGTGAGTGGGCTGGCATAATCAACTCCACTGTTTAAAATTTGTCTAGAGGGGTAATTCTCTCGCGGGGTAATTTTCCCATTAAGGTTTCGATACTATGAGAGCTACACCTAAAACAAATTGTACATTTTCGTAACACTCTCTTTACATTTTTTTTGCCATGTATGTTCTAATAGCGGCAATTAAAGCTTGATTGAGGGCCTGCATATAGCATTTTTTATGGAAATGGGAAATTATTAAATCAGTGAGTGGATGTTTATTTGGTAGAATAAGAGGATGCTGCATTCTGGTTTCCTCCGCTCACCCTGAGCAATTGGAATTAATCAAGAAACGGGTTCAAGGAACGAATTTTGCTTTTAAGACAAATTATGGCCTTGATTTCATCAAATAAACATTGTGATTGAGCTATCATGACAAACATGTTAGAATATTGTTGTAATTCTGACAGCTCGAAAGAGGGTAATACTGGGTTGGATCTTCGAAATATTTTGAATCGAAATATGTATGCTGTGATTCGTTGTAATTTTGCAGAGGCAGAAAATTTATTGAATAACTCACAATCAGATATTTCGGAAATCTTCAGGCACGTTTGTTTTTCTTTTTTCCGGAATTTCTGTATTTAATGGAATTTCATGTAAAGGCAATTCATCCTCACCATTCATCCAAAGGCGTGTTTGTAATAATTGGTCCGGGGTTGTTCTTCTAGACAATAGGTCTGCAGGATTCTTGGGTGTCGAAATGTGACGCCATGAGTCTGGATCCATGATTTCATGGATTTTAGATACTCTGTGTCTGACATATGTTTCCAGTGGCTGGGTTCACCCTTTATTCAACAGAGTGCTACGCTGGAGTCAGTATAAAAGAATACTTGGTTAATGTGTAAACTAAGGGAATTTATTGTAGAGGGGTAGAATTTGGCTAACAAAAGGGCTGCGCAAAACTCTAATCGAGGAATTGTTTGAGTTTTCATCGGTCTAACATTGGTTTTAGCACAAACTAAGCTTATAGAGTGATGATTTTCTGAGTTTGTGGTTCGGAGGTACCATATGCCAGTTCACTGGCATCTGTAAAACCATGAAACTGTATATTGACAGTGTTGGGACCTTGGAAATTTGAGCTTGTTTATGCCTTTGAGTTGTACCACCTCCATGTGATCTAGGTCAATGTATTCCTGCATAAAGTTACTGTATTCAGTTTTTTTTAAGTATGGTAGTTTAAAGAATTTTCTTTATTTTCTTTCCATTGGTGTCAATCGGTGAAGTGCAGAGTCTCGAGATTTACCAAGTACATTTGGGTTTTCCTTGAATGATAATGATACTTGAAACCTGCCACCGAGCTCTCTTGAATGATAGTGTTTTTTCTTCTTTAGAATATGCGGAAGTAAGTATGCTTGGTAGGCATTCCTCTATGATCCAGAAAGCTACCATCTGATGAAGTAGATCAATGTTTGAAAAATAACATTGTGATTGATTTGGTTTACGTTGAGTTATTACGCCAGATAAGATGCATCCAAGCTGGGTTTCTTGTAAAATAGGAGAACGAGCGTTTTATTTGATTAAGGCATAAAAGATCCCAAAATATAGAAGCACCGAGAAGCATATCAACAGGGCCTGGTTTGTAAAATGTCTGATCAGCAAGCTGGATATTGTTTTAAATGAGATATGTTAATGAAGTTTGACGGAAGAGTGTCAGCAATTTTGTGCAAAATAAAAAAAGATTGGGCTGACCGATAAGAATTATGTTTGAACTGAATAATTGCATTTGTTTTAGATAAAGTATTGGTATTAACTTGATTTATGCCAGATAAACAAACGTCTAAAAATTTCATGTAGCCTATGAGAGACAAACAAAAAAACGAGGAATTTACGAAAAGATAGAGTTTTGTTGTACCTAGTGATTTTTTTGCTACTCAAAAAAATGTCGAAGTGTTTGTACTGTCATTTGAGGCATCTACTTTGGACACAAAAATATTTGCAGGGGTACAAACTTCACACGGAAAACCGGCAATATGTTGATAACCAGATCGGCCCCTAGACTCCCATGACTCATGATGCCGACATATCGGTTAGCTCATGTCGTGCAACGTTTTCGGGTGTCTTGAACGTGGAGCTTGTGACAGCGAAATTTGCTACATAATTACCATAAAAAGCAGCAACGTTCAAGAACCCTTGAATGACGTGTGAACTACATAAAAAGACTTATTTCTCACAAAAGGATAGCTATTTATATTTTACGAGTAGTGATCAGAATTCTACTACAAGATTTTTACCAAAGTCAATTTTGTTAAGCACTTAATCTGTTCATAAACAGGAAATGTATGGTAAAATTCATGATTTTCCGAAAATTTGAACAGTAGCTAGAAAATGTTCTATGGATTGAGAATTTTGAGCACATATATTGTGATTTTGAAAATGAGTACTATCTGACAAAAGTGGCAAGTATTTTGAAAAGTAGGAGGGCTTTTCGAAATTGATTTGTATCTCTTTTCAAGCTTTTACAAATGGACAACTAAACAAAACTTATTATTTTTGTTTAAAGTGATCTAAATGCAGGTTCTCAATAGTATATACGAAAATGAAAATTGAACTCAATGCAGTTTCTTTTTCCAAATAATACTCAGTATATTGTTTAAACTCTACCAAGCAAAAATTTAGTATGACAGCAAACTACGTACTTGAATAACTATATAGTTAATAGTTGGTTGCAAGTCTCACTATCTTTTGAATATATTGTTGGGTGAGTTACCATCACTATATTAGATTTGACTAAATATCTTTATTTGGAAACTACTATTTATATACTACTTTAGCGAGACTTTTATCACTGTAAATTTGTAGTCAGTTCTCCACGAACCAAAATTGAATCTTCAACAAAATCCGAAGGAACAGTAATTGATTTTACGTCTATTTCTACAGTTTTTGTAACCAAAAATAAACCTTAAGGTAAGTGATGTCCTCAACACGTAACACGAAGCTTTATTTTATTTTCTTATTTCTCTATTGCAACAAACATGGAAAGTAATTTGAGCATATAAATAATTTGTTCTTTTTTTGGATAATGCTTTCAAAATATCACATACATTTTTTAAAAGATAGAAGAGAAATATAATGTAAAAGCTTCCAATATTTACGTTTACCTCTAATGTATTTTTAATGAGCCGCGTTTCCCAAGTTATATAGTATTTACCTTAATTTTAGACTTGATAAATAATCCTCTTATCCATAGATTATCCTTGCGACTTATTTTCTCTGAAGATAATAAAGTGAAGCTGCTATAATTCCACTTCACGTACAATCAATTTAGAAGCATTGTTGTGCTAACCAAAAATCAAGAAATTATGAAATAGTGGCTAATAAGAAGATTAAAAATATCAGGTGTACATACATTTAAAATATTGATTAATGGAAAGCTTTTACGAAGTGAAATAACTTCAAATATTTCAATTGTAATTTATTGCGTAATACTGGACAGGTTCGAATTTTTAATCTAGATTCATAGCAACTGATTTAGTTTAAGAGTTAAGAGAAAACGCAAATATTGAATAGATATCAATTTCTATAGGTTTACAAGAGCATTGGAAATGTTGTACTTAACAACTGATGATTCATAGTATATTTTCATTAATTACTGTAAGTACGCTTTGTTTATTCGGCGTGCTTTATTTGGATTATAAATTCCAAACCCATTCATATTTTTATTGGTATTCTTCGGGTATTTCGACCTCTCAATAAAGATATTCGATCTTTCAATAATAGGCCGTATTTATAAAAAGAATCCTTACCTTTTGCTTTCAAGAAATAAAGTAATTCCTTCAAGGTATGTGCATAAAGAAATGAAGGAGAAGGTTTGCTTTAAAGTAAAAGGTTTAACGTTTTTCGTATTTATAAAAAGAAGTATTTGCTCAAAAACTAAAGGATTTGCTTCTAAAAATAAGGAATCTAGGTTCACAAGAACTTTTCTCACTCATTTCAGTAGTTGCCCAGCCAACACACAGTTTGTAACGTAAAAATTAGTGTATTTGTGTTAAACTCTATCTGGAAGGGCTTTTATCCTTGGTTGTGTTTGTTATGGCTACACAGAGAGAAAAAATCGCTAGCCATTAGCGAATATACACTTGCAGTAGCAAAAAAAATCGATTAAATAGGGGACAAATGACTTATTCATTTACCACAGAAAAACCTTATAGCTAAAATTAAACATTTACAGTTAATATAGAGATCACTTATCATAGATATATTTCAAGTAGTCTATTTTATTTACCGTAAATTATTTAGTCGCTTACAGTTATCGATAACTTGCTACTAGCTATTTAATATAATATAGTTTATTAAATCTGACGTATTGTATACCTACCCTTAGTGATTTATTTATTTATCTCTAATAACTTTTTAACCTATAATAGATAAAATGTATATTTACCTTAGTAATACAGGTTATAAGGACTAATTTGAAAAGTTTATTCACAGTAATCAATTTATTTATTAACCTAAATCTTGGCATTTAGGTTTATACAGGTTGTTCACTTATATTTCCCCTATTTCAATTGCCTTTAAATTCTAAACGGTTCAGGAGGGAAATATGCGGTTTTAACGGAATTGTTTCATTTTAGTAGCTACAAGTTTAGTTTAAATAGATTGATTTTTTTCTATCGTTTTCGTTTACGAAACAACAGAAATGGCGAATTTTTGACAATTTTTTTTATTGACTTTGTTAATGTGACGAGCAGTATATTTTTTGTATTTTGATAAGTGATCTTCACTTTTCAAAATCGGTTAGCAACTGACGGAAATTGTAAAAATCCGCCAATTTTGTTTTGACGTAATCGGAAGCGATGGAAAAAAACAATTTATTCGACTAAAACTTGTAGTTAAAATGAAACATTTCCGTAAAAACCGCATATTTCTATTCTGCACCATTTAGAATTTATAAACATTTAAAGTTTATTAGCGGAAAATATAAGTGGGCACCTGGTACTGGAAACTAATCCAAAGTTGAAATTTTATATACCAGGTATGGAATATAAACTTCAAATTTCATATTTTTTCCATCATTAGTTTACCATATTTGCGAAACACTCAGAAATGGGTTAAAAAAAAGCAAATTTATAAAAAACATTTATTTTAAGCTTATAAAAAATTAACATATGTATTTTTTTAAGTAATTAAAAAATACCTTTTCAAAATATACAATTTTCTCAAAGTAACCAAAAATAAATGTAAGTTAAAAATAATAAGGAACGTTTTCAGTCTAAGTACAATTATACAAATCATACAAAAACATTTAAGTTTTAAAATGATTAATTTTCTTAAAAAAAAATAAGAAATTAATAAAAATAACTTAAAAGTAGTAAGGAATTAGTTTTCAGTCTAATTACCGACAATACAAAAACATGTAAGTTTTAAACTTATTAATTTTCTTAAATTAACCAAAGAGACGATAATAAAAGTTAAAAATAGTATAAGGAACGTTTTCAGTCTAACTACAGTACAATTCATATAGGAACACGTAAGTTTTAAAATTATTATTTTTTTTAAATTGTACAAAATAAAAAATAAAGTTAATAAGGAACATTTTCATACAAAAAAAATCCTATACAGGGTGCGGCTGATAAAACCGTCGCTTAGTGAAATCTTGAAATCCAAAAGGATTTCAAATCTGAAAATTGGTTTTAGAGATCTCTCTAATCGACGGTTGCAAACTGTAAGACATTTTAAAATTTTAATTTTTCCTAAACCAAACGAAAAAGTGATTATTAATCAACCTTATATTACGGACATGGTAATTACACGATTTAGACCAGCAGTATCTCGGGACTGAACAGTAGTATAGAATTGTAATTGGTAGTATAAAACAAATGCCTCAGCTTTTCTTCTGTTATTATGTTACCCAATGACAATTTTGTTTTGGATTACGTGACATCAGATTCAATATTAATGGGACCACCTGCATATTTTTACATTTTTAAGTTTTTCTCGATAACGCGATTCCAACTAGTCTAAAACGATTAATTACAGGTACATCTGCTTAAAAATGATTGTCCCTGGACAAATAAGACAAGCAATCTCGCAGAACTAGGCAGTTCATTTTGAATTTGTAATTATAATACAATCCTGCAATATTATAATTGTATTTTATTTATAAATTCAAAATAAACCTCCCATTTCCGAGGTATTGCTTGTCTTAACCATCATGGGACAAAGATTTTTAATTAGCTGTAGCTCTTAAATTAGTCGCTTTACACCACAAGTCTGCTAGATTATTGGAATCGTGACGGAGAAATGTAAAAATATACAAGTTGTCCCATTAATAAATTCGAATGTGATATAGGTACAAAAAGGTTATTGGTAACATAATAACAAGAAAAGCTGCAAAATTTGTTCTAATATACAGCCCTAAAATTACAATTCTGTACTACTGTTCAGTTCCGAGATATTTCTCGTCTAAATCGTCGTGGGACACCATGTATAAAGATTTGTTTTAACTTACGTAAAAAATAATTAAATATTCAAAAAAATTAATGTAAATTTTGCTATTAGAGTGTACATTCAAAATGACCATTTGAAAATAAAATTGAATCTCTGAAAAGCAAGATAGATTATCAGTTATTTTAACTTTATATGCAAACATAAATGTTTATTAAAGGAAATTACATTGCTTGTATTCCATTGTAGGCCTCGCCTAATAGTGAAACCAGAAACCACTCACCGCACAAATAAAGATCGTTCAGACATTCACTACACTCCACACGTGCTGTTTCTTTGCTGGCTTCCCGAATTTTGAAAATTGAATGATGCAATTTCTAATTTCTTGTCTGAAACCAACTTAACGGTCAGCCGAGGAACCCGAGTGTTATCGGAATGTGTCGAAGACGTGATTCTAAATACTTAGATAACTAAAGATTAATATTGAGCTCACTTACGATAAAGGATAGATAGTTAAGGGTAAATGATTCAATTCTAGAAACTTTTTTTATTAGTACAAATTACCTGGTGACTAAGGTTTGTCGATCGCTTTAACGGACAAAACAAGCTATCTGTTTTTTTCAACTACTGATGAATAATGTTTCTACCACTAATAAAAATTTATTTGCAGCAATGGATTTTTTTATAGAAACTTTTTTATTTGGACTTGTTTTCTCTGTGTAATATGATACAATAAACCAAGACGTACGCCACGTGAATCAGATTTCAAAACGTTATTAAGATTTGACGAGAAGAACGTGGTGTGGTTGGCGTGAGTCACGAGACTCGTGGAGCAGCTCTGTCACCTGTACAGAAAAAGAAAGTATTTCTGCGTTATTGTGCGAACCCTGGATTCTAGAGCTGAATTGCTGAAGAATTGGGATGTACGCAGCCCACAGTGTCCAGACTATTTCATGAGGTGCTTGAGCGGATTGTACAACAGGCCGGTGAATGGATCCGGTTCCCAAACACAGAAAACCAAATCATGCAGGCCAAAGACCAGGTCAATTTCCTAACAGCTATTGACTGCACGCATATTCGTATTGAAAAGCCAGCCGAATTTGAAGACGAATATGTAAATCGAAAAGGTTTTAGCAGTATTAATGTGCAGGCTACATGTAACCAGAATTGTATCATAACTAGTATAGATGAAAGTTGACCAGGATCAGTTCATGATTATCATATATGGAAGAATTCGGCAGTGTGTGAAGTCATGAAAAGGACAAGAAACTCTATCCTACTAGGAGACAGTGGATACGGTATAATGTCGTGTCTTATAACTCCCTACCCCAACCCCCCCCCCCCCCGAGGAATATCAGATAGCCTTCAAAAGGCTGCTTACAACAGGGCGAGTTGTGATTGAGCATACATTTGGGCAACTGAAATGGCGATTTCCTATTCTGAAGTAATGGATGCAGAGTGAAATTTAATAGTATTCCAAAAGTTATATTTGCATGTGCTGTGTTACACAACATAGCTAAGCAACTAGAAGATGCAGATTTTCTAGAAGATGAAGAAGAGGAAGGATTGGACTTGCAACATATAGAGGGCGAAAATGTAGATGCTATCCGCGTCCAAGAACAAGAACGGCGAGAAGAATTGGCGCATCTGAGTTTAATAAAATTTTGTACATTTAGTTATGAAATTGTGCCTGATCTAATGGTAAGTTCTGAATTGCTGCAAAGTTTACCGCTTTTCTATAATTAAAGAAAAAAATTTATTATGTGGTTTTTATATTCTGCTAATAATTCTGAGTATTTTTTGTTAAAGCTACTATGAGTCTATTTTCAATTGTTTTCTAGTTTAACGTTTGAAATGTGACAGTTTGGGCATTTTGAAGACCTATCAAATCCAAAGGGCTTCACTTGGAGCATCATGACTTCTACATATATATCTTACTTTTTGATAAGCTATCTGATGATGGCACTTACAGGGCGGTACAAAAAATCTAAAATGCTAAAATTTATTATTTTTGTGCCACCCTGTAAATGGCATCATCAGATAGCTTATCAAAAAGTAAGATAGGAATGTTAAAGTCATGTTGCTCCAACTCATGCCATATGGATTTTATAGGTCTTCAAAGTGCCCAAAATGTCACATTTCAAACGTTAATAACGTAAAAACATTTGAAAATAGATTCATAGTATTTTTAACAAAACATACTCAGAATCATTATATGAATCCAAAAACCACATAATATACATTTAATAAAAATTTCCTTCAATTACAGAAAAGCGGTAAGCTTGGCAGCATTGCGGAACTCACCAATCAGGCACAATGTCTTATCTAAATATACAAATCTAACATATCTAAATATGTGATAAAAAAATAACTATTTATTTTTTATATTTCTCATTATTTTAGTAAAATACAGGACACGAAGTTACTTTTTCTTTCAATGACTGTTCTGCTATTGATGATAAAGACGCCTATTTTCTAAAAATCATAAATAATATTTTCTTCAGTGGGATCGAAAGGGTCCAGTGCTTTAGTATCACCTAAGATTATATCAAAATATGAAATAGTTTAGGTACAATTTAGCCAAAAAATGATGATGGTTTAGAAAGGAATCAAATGTAGGTATTCGAATGAAATTATAGATGAAATAAGATATAAAGGAACATCCTCGTCGTATCAACTAGTATAGTTAACTTAAAAAATCTTATATAATGTAGATTATCATTTGGTGGTATGACTCCAGAAATTGAAAAGTTAATGTCGAGCGAATACGTAAAACTTTTAGGAGAACAAAAACGGAAGAAAGTAAATAATGTAACAGATACCGAAATGGCAGAATTTTAATGGACAGTATAGAGAAAGATTCGACAAAGAGAAAAAGTCCAAGGCAAAGGAAAAATTTATAAAACCTAAAAAAAATGAGAAACTCCGAGTCATCTAACATTTCCATTATTCGTCGTTGAACTTCGTTTTTGTCTATAAAAGAATAGCAGTAACATTTGGTATGGATGGGTATTTCGTCAAATGTTTTTATTTCGTGTTTTATCTCGTTCGTAAAAGTTAGTTTGTCTTTGTCAACTATCTTTTTGAAATCGTAACAAAATTCAATTCTGCATTCAAATTATCGGTTATAATTAAGTTTTGAATATTTTCATCAGAATTTTGTGAATTATTCTGTAAAATATCCTCGGTATCATAAAAATTAAAATTTTGTTTTAATGTATTAGTAAGAGGTGTTACTTTCAGTCGGTTTTTTATTACAATTTCAACACGTTTCTCACTGCGGTTTATTATTTCAGTTTTAGCAAAACCGTTTTAGGCAATTGTAATAATTTCCGGGAAATAAAGGTTATCTATTTCTTGACTGGGTACTATGATTTCTTCGGTATAACAGCTGACTGGGACTTTTACAGCAGCTATCTTGTGGGTATCGACAGATATTTTGAAATCTCTATTAAAATCATAGTAAATCGGAAATTGAATATTAGTATTTTTTAGGATATTTTGAAAATCAAAACAAAAATTTAAGATTTTTAATCACGTTTAAACCGATGAGGCCGTCAAAATAATTGTGAAACTTAAATAAAATATATGGTATTGTACAGGGTGATTAAATTCAGGGAAAGCTGGAATTTCTGCTTTAAATTTGGCGTCTTTATGACCTGCTGCTGTTGTAATTCTAGTCGTTTCTTGAAAAATAGTATTAGGAAAGAATTTTTTTGCGATGATAGGATCTAATATTGATTGCATACTACCTGTATCAACTAGGAGTTTTATCGCAGGATTGTTGATTTTTATATACGGTAATTCAGAGCTATTACAATAAGAAAATATTTCGTTTACGTTAAATTGTCTTCAAGGCTCGTTTTCCAAAAATTTTGATTATTATTTACAGACTCGTCAGTATACATAACGGGATCTATGTAGTCGGGATCAATGTTATGAGTTTGGTTTTCGACGTCGTAAGAATTTAACTCAAAGCCTGGGTAATTAATGTTCGAATCAAGTGGGTCTGTTTCGGTTTGAATTTGGTGCAATTCTTGCGAAATAAAATTTCTGGGATTAGTGGATCTAAAATAGTTATTTCGCTGATTAGGCTTAAAAGTGTTTCTCGAATTTATTGACATTGGTTCTGGTCTATTTTCTGGAGCTTTACCAGTAGGTGCAAAAACATTTTTTGGTTGTCCAAATACTTGTCTATTGGTTGGATAATTTCTAGCCATTAGTCGAGGTTGAATTGGAATTGGTTGACTAGGAAATTGATTATGGTTTTTGTAATTATTAATTTGGTTCAGATTATTTGAGTTTTGTATTGGATTTTGATTTCGGTAGTCAAAATTAGTTTGAAGTGTTTGTTGGAATAGTTGTCTGGGCAATTGATTTGGATTAACAGTGTAACTCGAATGATGGTTATGATTATTTGGTACTTGTCTATTATAATTTTCTGAATTTATGTTAGTTTTCGAATTATTTGTAAATTTAAAATTATTTGTACAGTAATTAAAATTGTCTTCTATAATAAATGTAATAGCGGCTTCGATCGAAGTTGGATTCTTAACTCTAATTGTATGTTGTAGCAAACAGATTAAATTTCTAATAAAAGTTCTCCCTACGTGATACTGTTTGCCCCTGGATTGTGTAGGTTGTCGTCTAAGAGTTGAAACTCACGTTTGGTCTTTTCACAGAACCTGTCTCGATGCCGTGACTTCCCAAAAATACCGAACTACGTCTATATCCTATTGACTGCGCCAGTTAAGATATTTTGCTCACGAAATATCTTTTTAAAAAGTTTAATTTGAATTTTAAAATAAAGCTTTATTGTTTCAGAGTTACAAACAGAATGAATGATAAATGTGAGAACAATACAAAGTTAGTTTATAATTAAATGCTAACAATATGATATATGATATGATATTATTATATAATATGCAAATTGGCTTCACATAACTATCATAAAAATTAGTAGGAACTGTAAAATCAGCCTTAAAGGAAATAGTGTATGATGAACAGCAAAGAGGGAATAAAATTAGCATGGAACATAGATTATCAAATTTCTTGTTTAGTTACAGGAACACATGTACAACAGTAACTCATAGGACTCCAAGTGAGGAGTGGTTTGGTCAACCACCACGGACCAAGCTAACTCTATTAAAACCACAGGCAAATATAAGAAACCGAGAAATAGATTAAAAATTGAATCAGAAAAAGGGAAGAGAAGACCTTTAAGATGCTATGTAGAAGGCGAAAATGTACTAGTATACTTGAACAAGGAAAAGAAATGGGTGACTGGGAAAGTGGTTAAAGGCATTAGTAGAGTGACATATCGGGTCTGGACAGATGGAAATATTAAGTTTATACATGCGGACTGTCTAAAAGTATCAAACTTACACAATAAGGAGGAAGAAACGAGATTAGAAGAGCAATTTCCATATGCTCTAGAACGGAAGACCGAACAAAGGAACTATACAAAAGATGCACACATGGAAGAGTCGAATCCGGAAGTAGACCTTGACCAAAAGTAAAGGTCATTGGGGTCAAATTCTGAAACACCAGGTAATCAAGAACCAATAAGTGTCAGCCTACCGTTATCGGAAAATATACAACAACGACACTCCATGCCTGATAATATTCGACCGAACTCTGACACCTGTATAACGGGTGTTAATACAATTAAAGGGGGGAGAAATGGTATATGCGAAATGGACAGTAGGCTTAAGAAATTGTCAATCTGTCAACAGTGTCAAAGACACACATGTTTGTTCACTATTGTAAGGTTCGGACTATATTAACCATGAGTACATTATACTACTACTAGAACTGATTAAGCCGATATCGTATTATTGAAAGACCTAACACTGAGTAGACAACTGAAGATAAAATTCACGAATCGTCGAACAAACATAAACACACTGGTTTCAATCCACCAAACCCGATTGAGTTGAAACAAATTGAAAGTTCCGACACAAGTCATGGAAGAGCCGAATCTTGATACAAAGCGCTGAAGTCGAATAAGTACTAAGTAGCGCAAAGTGCAACAGTAAACCGAAAAGAGTTTAGCATACCCAATACCATTCTGCCCAGCCAGCAAAAACTTACAGAAGCACCGGAAATTCCAAAACAGCGCAAATGTGCGTTTATTTAGACGAAATGCAAAATGACACCGAGGCTAAGGTCAAGAGAAACTACCATTTCAATCACGAATAGGAATATGAAACAAGGTAAAGAAAATGACGAGTAGCCAAGCTCAGGTCCAGACTCGCCCAGGGTGCAGTAGGAAGAAGTTATGTTAACTGTGCTATTCGAACATTAAATTTAGATAATAGGGTTATTTGAATTATATAAACGTAGATATTTAGGAATAATAGGGGTAGCCATAAAGTACATTGGACATATTTTATCAGCATTTTAGTTGCAGGAAATTTATATTCTTGGTTAAAAATAATAGCTGCAACTTAGGACTGAGGGCAGTCCTTTTTTTCAAAGGGAGACACATGTCACGTTTGAAAATAACACCCATTATCTAGTAAGCTAAACAAAAGTAAGTCAATGTTTTGAAAAATGTTCTATTAATTATTTACAAAGTATAGCGTAGAATAAACATGACCAAGGTGAAACAAGGAGAAAACAAACTCAGCATTTTTCGAGAGAAAACACTTTCTTGGGTCGGAGATTATATTTTTCGGGGAGTTTGTCTTCGGACCAGCAAAGCGAACAATTGATTCAGTTAGAGTTTGCCTGCCTAGTGAGGAGGACGTGCCCGTGAACGATGTTAATGTAAGTAAAGGCCTATTGTATTTTCTTATATAATTTTCCCAGATAAAGAGTGTATCAGTTGTTGTCTGAAATCATGGAATATATGCTCAGTTTTTTTTAAGAGAGTGGTACCTTAACTGACCCAAGCTCCCAAATAGTGTATTCAGTAGTTACGTCGCTAGGGTTAGTAGAGGGGTAGGAACCCCCATACTAAATCCTAATAATATATAGAAGGTGAGGGACTCTTATTCCTAGTTCATTGGAATAAAATTCCCTATCGTCGCAGTGTTTACACAATTGTTAGATATTCCGTTTTTCTAATATCAGTATAATTAACTTTGTTTTTTTACTCATCGCTTGATGTCGTACAAGGGTTAAGAGTGGCGAAAACAATGTAGAAATCGGAAGAAATATGGAACACATTGATACAAATACAAATTATATGATTAGAGCCGATATAACGTTAAACTAAAAGGTTCTATCACTTATTTGTCCATATTGTTTGTAGTTTTTATATGAACACTGGCTATATTTGAGGTTTATTTCTTCGAAGAACAATGGACACTGAGCAGTTAAATGTTGAACTGATAAAGGCACTGTACAATAATCACACTACGGAACTGGTGTAGTAGACAGTGACGCAACATTATTATGTGGCCAATATATGCCTGTTTATTTACATTTGAGGCTTTGAATCAAGATTCAGCTTCGAAGATGACAAAACTATTGCGGAACAGGATATTATTTAACTGTTTTTCATTGAAAACAATCGCAGACGAATAGTAACCATAAATGTAAAGCGTTACATGACTATACTGATTGATGTCCTTGTTTTGAAGATTACAATCAAAATACAATGCAGTAGGATAGAGCCAAGTATCACATGTTTCCCCAGAAAATAATTTTACCTAGCTTGGTCTCCACGGAGTAGCATTTTTTTGATAGAATTACTTTTAAAGCAAAGGATACGCAGATAATCCGACAATATAACCCCAATTGATGCTAAATATTCTGTAAGAAATTGAAACCATGTCAATTGAATATTTCATTAACGTTTCCAAAATCTTCGTTTCCGTTTAAAAGTGTGTATTCACCGCCTAAAGGCGGGCGGCCACTGCGAGCGAAACTAAACTAAGCTTGTATAAGAGAAGAAAACGGTAACGAAACGAAAATAAGTTTGGGCGGCCACTGAGAACGATCTTCGTTTAGTGGTAAGCTGCGTTTTCGTACGGAAGGACGTATTGAAAATGAGTTCTGTAGCAGAAAAAATTTTATTGTTAGATGTAAGTTCGGAATCAGATGATTCAGATTTTTCTGAAGATATTGCCGCGGAAGTGTTAATGCAGAAGAAAAATAAATGTTGGATAAGCAGTTACATGAAGGCACGAGAACAATTTGGAGAATTTCATAACCTCATTAACAAGCTGGACGATAACAAATTCAAAAATTATTTTAGGCTAACTCGAGCACAATTTTAAGAAGTGCACGAAATGATATCAGTTGACATTCAGAAGCAAAACACAAATTTTCGGCAAGCAATAGGTACCCAAGAGAGACTTGCCATCTGTCTCAGGTAAGTATATATACAGAAATAATCAAATAATATACTTTTTTATAAATTTATTTGTAAATAATTTCTGCGTATATCAGATTCACTATTTATCATATAACGCAAAGTTTTGCACAACGTTCAGCATTCCATAATCGTTTTCTGTAGATGCCATATCATTAGGTTGATGTTCGTTATCTGTGGTTACCATATCATTTGATTGATGTGCATATGTTGCTTGTAAATTGTGCTCGATATCTGCAGTTAGCATATTATTTGGTTGATGTACATATGTACCTTGTAAATTGGATGCAACTTCTGCAAAAACGTGAGCTTCACCTGAATCTGACATTGAAAATGTTGTTGGTGTAGAGGTACCATTAGATTCATTGTCAGCACATTCCTCAGCAGCAGAAACTGCATTGAAAAGAGCTTTTCGTACTTGGCGTTGTTGTGGTAATGGCAAACACTTAGTGGCTTCATACATAGAGTCAAAAAATAATCTAAGACTGTCGTGGGATGAGTGAAGCAGAACATCCCTATAACGTTGCCTAGCTTCAGATCTCTCTTCACGTTTCTTAGCTTGCTCTCTAAGAAATTGCAATGGACTGTTTTTTGCTTTGGCAATTTTTTTCGCATTTGGAGTTGCACTTTGGTCACTTTGCAGTTGGCTTAATTTTCTCTTAAGCTTATTCTCATTTGATGTGGATGGGGGAAACTTGTTCCTCATTACAGTCCACTTCAATCTCATGAACATTTTCATTTACGTCATCAGAAACCGCCTTTTGTGTCTCATTAAGTTGAGATGCTGCCTCATCATCACATGCCATGTTAGAACTTCTGGGTCGATCCTTCATATAAGGGATTAAAAAACTCATCTGTTCCGTAAACTTCCAGACTTTGATTTTCTTCGCAGCATCACCACTTTTGCCAGCCTTGGCAGTTTTGAGAGAACATCTATAGCTGTCTCTAAGGTTTTTCCAAGTGGCTTTTGCTTGGTTGCCTGAAAAGTAAAAATGTTTAAGTAGATGTAGTAGCAGAATTAATTTTATTTGATGCATCATACTGAGTAGGAATTTTTTGTTTTAGGTATCTAGCAACAGGAAATTCATACAAGAGTATAGC
Organism: Galeruca laticollis; assembly: GCA_963921935.1. NCBI lineage: Eukaryota > Metazoa > Arthropoda > Insecta > Coleoptera > Chrysomelidae > Galeruca > Galeruca laticollis. Next base: position 86,803,206 of record OY998183.1, read on the forward strand.
ATATAGCTACCGAGTAAGCCCACGAACTGTTTCCCGATGCGTCAACGATGTATGTCAAGCGTTGTGGCTCAGATTGCAAGCACAATTTATGCCAGAACCAAGTATCGAATCTTTAAAAACCATTGCTGCTGAATTTAAAAAGAAGTGGCAATTTGATCACTGCATAGGTGCCATCGATGGAAAACACGTAACAATAAAAGCTCCTTCAAATTCAGGTACCTCATTTTTTAATTATAAGAAGACATTTTCTATAGTACTCATGGCTCTAGTGGATGCCAATTATAAATATATAGGAATAGATGTTGGCGCCAAAGGTCGATTTAGTGATGGTGGAATTTTTTCAAGCAGCCCACTTGGTCAACTTTTAAAATCGGAAATAAATTTGCCTCCAGATGAGCCGTTGTACAATGGCGGTAAACTAATGCCTTTTGTGGCTATCGGAGATGAGGCTTTTCCATTACTGAGACATCTAATGAGACCTTATCCAAACCGACAAGCTTCTGGCTACCCTCGACTTGAACATTTTAATTACCGTTTATCTCGGGCACGTAGGATTGTAGAAAACGCTTTTGGAATTTTGGCTGCACGATGGAGAGTATATCGGAGTCCATTTGAAATCCCTGTTGAAGTAGTTGATTCGGTTGTTAAAGCAACATGCGTGTTACATAATTATTTGTCTGAAAATATATCCGAAAACAATGAAGTGACCAACCACTCTAAATATAATCAGTTAATGAATATCCCAAACAGACTTTGCCATTCCCGAAGAGCTGGTCAAGGGGCTTTCGAAGTTAGAAATGACTTCATGGAATATTTTAACTCACCATATGGTTGCTTACCATGGCAGAAGCAATAACATTATTTTGCATTTTTTATTACAATAGTAAAATAAAAACGTACCTGTTAAAAAGCCGCATTCTTTTGCAATTTTTTCCCATATTTTAGTTTTCAACTGGGCATCACTGTATTCCTTTAAATTGGTGTCATACAGTGTAACGTGTTTCCGAACACATTCAATCAACAATTCACTTTGCGCTATTTTACAAGACATCTTTACATCTGCGCGACATGCGTGTTTGTAGAATGACTTTTAAATACATACTGGCATACGAACTACCCCTGCGAAAACCTCGCCGGGATCTGACACGAGCTAAAACGCGCGAAACTAAACTATGATTGAAAACTTCGTTTCTATATTTTCGCTTAGTTTCGCTTAAGTGGCCGCGGATGCATTTAAGAGAATGAGAACTGATATATAGGAAACTTATCTTCGCTCGGCTTAGTTTCGTTTCGCTCGCAGTGGCCGCCCGCCTTAACACATCATCTTGAAGAATTAATTTTTGAAATTAAATTATATTCAATAAACTTCATATTGTATAAGACTGAATGATTTTATTTTATAATATTTTTGCTTAATTGCGTAGCTAAAACATTGAACTGTCTCTGTATCTGTACTTTTCATTGGTTACCGCAAGAATCAAAACTCTTTTCATTTGAAAAGAATTGCAAGAAATACACCAATATCATAATAAAAATGGAGAAAGCTTCTTTCGCATTTTAGCCAAGTAGTTTTGCATTTTATATTAAATATTGTTGAATTTATCTTTTCTTATTCACTGTTCAAATTGTATATGGAAATAGCTATCCTATCAATTCTTTTTAAATACGCAATTGTTATCTGTTTATTCGAAATCCTAAATATATAATAACATAAAAGGATGTTTTATGTAAACAGTTTTATTGAAAAATGGAAACTTTTCTAATTCCAGAGCTTCTTATTTGCATAATTCAACACAGTTTCAGTTGGATTCTGGATCTGTGAGGTAAACACTGAGTTGCTCTAATTTCAACTGTGCAAACAAATGAGTGGGAGAAAAGGTGATTTTATTCTCCGTAAATTTATATATTTATGTACGTTTTTGAAATTCAAATTCTACACTTCTACTGGCGTTCTGAATAAGTAATATTCATCGATTGAAGAAAATCCAACCATAATAGGACACTTACATACAAAGTGGAAGCTTTCAAAGGTAATCTTTACCTTACTTTCTAGAGAGCATAAAATAATTTTATCAGAATGTTCTGATAACAATGTAACACGACTAGTCTAGTCGACAAGTTCAAAATGGTACAAAATAGAGATACTGCTCTTAAAATTATGTGCGATAGCTCATTGGATTCGGAATGACGCCTAGAAAAATGTGCTAAAAGCGTGTATTAGCACATAAAAAATTGCAAAAGTTATAAACAATTAAAGATGAAAAAAATGCCAATATTTCATAAACTATTAATATTTAAGAAATTTCAAAAAAAGATTCTGAAAGAGGAGGAAATTTCCAATAAAAAACTCCTAACTCCCGGAACTCTATCTCCATTATTTATAATTTTCATTTAACGCTGAAAATAGGTCTGCGCGCGACATTTTTAGATTGCGAGCGCGGCGTCAAAAGCGAGTACGGCACATCAATTAATTTATTTAAGGTATTGAATATTTTTTTTAAGTTGAAAAAATTATTGTGTATTCTGAACACTATAAATAATATATTCTCGTTGGAAATTTTACTTAAAGTTAATTTTTCAACAAGTTAAACAAAATTTTCTTGAACTTCAGTCTTAATTGTAAGTGAAAAGAAATGTTTAAATAATAGTTGTAAAAAAATTTCTCTTCGTAGAGCCTTTCTTACCCACATACTTAACAAGATCGTGCCATAAAAGTTAAAAAATATTTATACTTTGTTTATAATAATTTACAACAATAACAACATTACTTTGATTTTTTCAGTTTTTGTTCAAATAAAAAAAATTATTATAAACAAAGTATAAATATTTTTTTAACTTTTATGGCACGATCTTGTTAAGTATGTAGGTAAGAAAGGCTCTACGAAGCGAAACTTTTTTACAACTATTATATAAACATTTTTTTTCACTTTAAGACAATTAAAACTGAAGTTCAAGAAAATTGTGTTAGTTAACAATTGTTTAACTTGTTGAAAAATTAACCTTAAGTAAAATTTCCAACGGTAATAAATTATTTATAGTGTTCAGAATACACCATAATTTTTTCAAATTAAAAAAAAATATTCAATGCCTTAAATAAATTAATTAATGTGCCGTACTCGCTTTTGACGCCGCGCTCGCAATCTAAAAATTGTCGCGCGCAGACCTATTTTCAGCGTTAAAGGATCCCTAAACGTAACAACAAATTTGTTCAATTTGTTCGTACATACAAATAACACAACAACATGTTTTAAAACTACACAGTCATACTAGTCATATAAAACATATCCGTACAAACATAATTTAACCCTAGATTATGCATATAGTTTGAATGTAATGTTTGCGCAAAAATGTCAAGCGAAGGGAAAAATAATTCCAACATCAATACAATCGATTTGTTTGCGTTACCCTTACACGTTACAGCATCATGATAATAATGTATGCGCAAACGTGTTTGCGCATAGCTGAGCACCCGTGTAGTTAAACAATTTGTTTGTACACACTAATCATTCAAACCCAAGACACAGTTTAAAGCTTAACTGTTAAGCTTTAAACTGTGCCCAAGAAGTAGAATCTGCAGACTTTGATATTTTGTTGGAACGACAGTTCGAATAAACAAGTCCGTGCATGTAGTGGTACGATTTTAGTGATTTGGTGGTTGACAAAATGAGTGACATACGAAATTATTCCAAACAATTTATAACGGAATTTATTGAATTATATAGAGAGTTGCCGTGTCTCTGGAAAGTTAAAAGTAAAGAGTACAGCAATAAACATATTAGATATAGTGCTTATGAAAAGATGATTGATAAATTAAAAGAATTAGAGCCAGATGCCGACAAAGATATGGTGGTAAAAAAATTAATTCCTTAAGAACAGCGTTCAGAAGGGAATTGAAAAAGGTAAAACAATAAAAAATGTCTGGTACTGGAACGGACGATGTGTATGATCCACATTTGTGGTATTTCAAATTATTACTCTTCACTGAAGATCAGGAAATGCCTAGAGATTAGAGATGGTAAAGATAATACGGACTTTTTTGAGGAAGACACAGAACCTCCAAATGATGATGAGAACAGTAGGAGTCAGATAAGATGAAATATGTAAACATTATATTGTACAGGGTGATTGGTTATAAATTGACCACTCCTTTCACTCTTTTATTACTAAAGGTACAAAAAAAAGTTTTAAATAAAAGTTAAAATATGTGAGATTGAGTTAAGAATACAAAACATTATATTGTACAGGGTGATTGGTTATAAATTGACCACCCCTTTAACTCTTTTATTACTAAAGATTCAAAAAAAAGGTTTAATTAAAAGTTGTAGGAATATACTTGAATTTTTGTGAGACAATAAAAAAACCAGTGGCGTGCGTAAGTCACGTGATATAGATAGTAATTTATTTTTTCAAATGGGACACCCTGTAAATTTTCAGATTTTTTAAATCCTCTCGACGAGCTGATTTTAACGATGTACTTGATGTCTGTATGTATAGTAAAGGATATACACTATCTACATCCATCTGAAAATCACATTTTTTTGAGTTTAGGAGGCTGTAATAGTCAAACGGTTGAAAACCGAGAAAAACAGCTTACATATCCCTATCTTCTATTCTGTGATATAAAAAAATATTTGACACAGAGTCATCAAAAATCAGACGGGATTTTTAATCAGCTTGTATCAAATATTTTTTTATATCGCAGAATAGAACTTGAAAAGTTAGGATGGGGATAAGTAAGCCGTTGTTCTCGATTTTCAACCGTGTGGCTACTACAGCCTTCTAAACTCAAAAAAATGTAATTTTCAGTTGGCTTTAGATCCTTTACTATACATAACAGACATCAAGTATGATATATCGTTGAAATCAGCTCCTAGAGAGGATTAAAAAAATGTAAACCTTTACAGGTTGTCCAATTTGAATAAAATAAATTACTACCTGTATCACGTGACTTTGCCATGCCACTGGTTTTTTTATCACCCTCTACTTATGACAACGATATAATTATTTATTATTTCATACATTCATCCTATCTTGCCATAATACTTTTCCGTCGTTGTTGAAATAATTTTTGAAATGTTTCGTATCTCTTTAGCTTCTCTTTCATAATTTCTATTATGATTTAATTGTAAAGGTAAAAATGATTCTCCAGAATTATATATTATAGTTTCATTTTCAGTATCTTCAATGTCCAAACTATGAGGTGGAGTGTACATTTGTCTTGCAATTCTACGTAGAAAAATTATGCAAAACGTAAGCTGCTAAAACGACATCTTCCACAATGGCAGGTTTAGTATTTATTGCTGTATGGAAAATTCTAAATCTTGCAGCTAATATTCCAAATGAATTTTGTATTATTCTCCTCGCACGGCTCAGATGATAATTAAAAATACGTTCTGCCCTAATCAAATTGTTTGTAGAAAACGGTTTCATTATGTTCTTTGACATGGCAAACGCATCATCTGCCACAAAGACATACAGAATCGGAGTTTCATCCCTGCATCCAAGTAATGGCTGGTTCGTTGGAAAATTAAGTGCTCCTGATTGTAATTTTCTGTTAAATGTGGTGTTTTACATAACACCATCTAATACCCTTCTGTTTGTTCCTACATGTACCATAATAAACTCATAATTAGCATTGGCTATTGCCAGCATAACAATACTATGACACCCTTTATAATTAAAGTAATAACTCCCAGAACCAGGTGGCGGAACAATTTGTATGTGTTTTCTGTCTAATGCTACGCAACAATTAGGAAAGTTCTAGGATTGTTGAAAATCTCTTGCAATTGTAATCCAGTCTTGTTGACATTTAGGGAACTGAAACAAATTTAACTTTTAGGATGTTGTCCAAGAAACACAAACACCACATACACCAGCTATTAAAAAACGAAAAATAGAATCAAAGAAACAAAATTCAATTTTACAGAAGGCTTATGAAGTTATAAACCAACCTGATGACGAGTATATCGCCTTTGGTAACCACATTGCTCATCAGTTAAGATCTATGGCTAAAAACCAGCAAACCTTGGCAAAAAAAAATAATAAACGAAACATTGTTTTTTGGAGAACTGGGCCACCTTAATATAGAAGCAACCACACAATTTGGCAATTTTATTCAATATCCGAATGGGATTTTATTTGGAGGCAGTTCACGTAATAATTATAGTACAAGACCACCCTCTTCAAATACACCTACGCTAAGTGAAGACGATACCCACTTATGGGCTTTATACATATTTTTTTTTGGTTTGCTGTAAACGTTAATCTTAATTCTACATCCTAGTTCATTTTGTTATTTTTTGTTAAAAATAGGTACAACTAATAAAGTATTTTTGAATTTTACCTGTAAATACTTATTTTTCAGTGACTGGTAAACTGCTCGACATGTTTCCGGAATAATTGTTCTTAACGACTGTGGTGATATTGCACACCATTAGAGCAAATTTTGCTTTATGTGTTATCTCCCTTTCGTCTTTATTCCACAGAAGTTCACTATCTAGTGTCATGCCTAATTACTTGACCTCTTGTCTTCATTCACCCTCTATTCCAATCATATTAATGGATTTGAGGTTGAGTTTATTTTTTCTAGTAAAGGCAATAAGAATAGTTTTGGTGGGGTTAATGTTGAGTCCCACCTGCTTACACCAGCTATTCGAGTAGTTGAGGCCTCTTTGTACTATGTCACACAAAGTATTCCCAAAATTCCCTCAAGCTATCATGACTATGACATCGGCATAGCCTTCACAGGCTATTCCGAGGTCGGTCAGACCATCTAGGAGTTTTTCAACCGTCAGACTCCCCCCCCCCCCTTTGTGGGTATTCTCTGGTTGTACTGATGGAGATGTTATTTTCTCCTATCTTTGCTTCTGCAACTCTAGTGGTGAGAAGGTCTGACATCCACCTGGATGTCGTACTATCTACACCTCTGTTATTGAGCGCTCTTTTGACAGCTTCGTGTAGAGCATTGTCAAAAGCTCCTTATATGTCTGAAAACGCACATACTCTGTTATTTAATACATCTCGGATATCTTCGGTCAACTTAACCAGTGCAGTCTCTGTAGATCTGCCTTCCCAGTAAGCATATTGACGTGGATGGAGAGGTTTTCTCTCTAGAATTTCCGTTCTGATACAGTTATCAACCGCTTTCACAATTGGTTTAAACAAAACGATGTCAGGCTGATTGGTCAAAAGGATTTTGGGTTTGTTATATCCCTCTTTCCTGGATCTGGAATAAAGGCGACTATTGCCCTTCTCCATGTTTCTGGTATGTAGCTCAGTTCTAGGCTGCTTCGGCTTATTCTAGAAAATTGTGGTAGAATTTTGTCATGTTTCTGTTGTAGTAGAATTAGAAAGATTCCGTCTGTACAATTGCTGCATATGTGCCTAGGTATTGTAATATTTTTTCTGCAAGGTCTATTGTGGCATTTAAGAGTACTATCTCTGGCTTAATTCCGGGAAATGAGTTTCTAGTAGCAGTTGTGTTCTCTCCCTTTCATTTTCAGTATAATTTCCATCTGGTTTTTGTAAGGCCAAATCTGTGTTCACTCTACCTTTTGCGATGACCTTATATAGTCTATCCGCAACAGGGGTAGTGTTTATATCTTCTCAGATGCATGTCCGTTTAGCTTTTCATATTTATTTGTAATTGGTGTGCCTCGGTATATCTTTGTCCTTTCCCGGTGAATTTTGCTCTATTAAAAAGGTTCCGGCTTTGAGATCTTAGTTTTGACAGGTGTGTATTCCACCAAGGTGCATCCTTGCTGCTCCGTTGATACTGAAGGTCGCTGCTCGATTCGAGTGCTTTGGTTATTGCTCCATACAAATCTTCACCGCCCTGTTCTATTTCGAGGTGGTATCTAACCCTTTCTCTGTTTTGGATATGCGCAATATTTTCTCTTAGACTAGTATTATATTTGGTATTATATTTTTCCCAAACTTTCCTTATCTATAACAAAAACAACCTTTTCATGACAAAAAACGACCCTAGCCTACGCATAATTCAACCGTCGTTTATGACAGTTAGAGTTTAAAATTATACAATTCAATGGCCAATTCCCCACGTGATTTCCCCTGCTTACACCCACTCTGAGCATCACGTAAATACGGATCCAACCCAACAATACCACACTTACCAGTCACTCATCGTACAAACGTACTTTCATCTTCAGCCGGCGAATTGACCGGTATAATTGAAACTCCAATAAGCATTAAATACAATCAAATAATCTAATAACATTAAACCTCATAACTAGTAACCAGTGGTACATTCTTAATCGTTCCACAAACGAACAACACTTATATTAAAATATGAATAAAAAACAGTGGAAGTGCAAACGCATTTAATTTATCCGACCATCAACTTAGAAAAAGCAACTGTTGCCACATCAAAGTGGCTGGTCCTTCGAGATATGTATAAATACTTTCACCGCATTTCACACTCTTACTAAATGCAAAGTAAGACACTGCAAAACACCTGGTTAGAGCCGACGTTGGTGCAACAGGTCATCAATCTTAGTTTTAATGTCAACAAAACCGTATAGACACAATCACAATGAACAAATTAATAATTACAATTAGCTGTAGAACCTTGTAAGCTGTCATTGCAGTTCAGCACTCATAATTGAACATATTAGTAATTATACATAACACTTTGTTATGCGCAAAAGTTATCTGATTTGGTGAGGTTATATTTATTATTAATTTTCTCCACTACTTTGTCTGATTTGATGGCTTTGACACTTCTACATTGACAAATTATTGTCAAGCGTCAACACTGTCAATTGTTCTCAACACTGTCAATTGTTCTAGCCCATAATACAAAGAGGGCGCAACCAATAACCAGCTAATTATTACATTAATTTTCTCTTTGTAGATGCAAGATTTCAATGACGTTCTGAGTTTAATTTTTCTAAGCACTCATTGTAATTGCATTTTGAATGAAGCTTTAAGCCACAATTTGAAATTTAAAAGTGACAGCCGCGTCGTCATTTATAATAGGGTGCCATCTAGTGTTACTTTTATGAAGTTGTTTTCTCCGCCTAGCCATTATTTGCAATTTTTCGCGCCTAGCCGTGCAAATACCTACTTTCCCGTCCCGATAGAGCCAAGAAAATTGGGTTTTCGAGTAGTGCAGGACAGGTACTTTCTGACCTCTCTATAACTTTCCGCGCTCTTTTTCACTAGAGTGTGCCATAATTTTGGCAATTTTCCAATTTTTTTGGCTTAGTGAAAGGAATATACTTTTTATATTTGGAGAGTGCATTGGGAGTTGACTTCCTATACTTTTTTCCGAAATCATCATTAAGGGGGACAACTTTATACAATGAGATTTAACTAACTAGGTTGAGGGGTGATTCTATTTTTGTTGGTGGTTCATAATAGTGCATTAGAAATGGATGCCGTTGCCATATATTTTTTTCGGAAATTACTTTAAATAATGAGTTTCAACAAAATAAGGGAAGGGAGGATTTTGTTTTTGTTGGTGGTGCATTGGGAGTGGATTCCACTGCCCTATACTTTTTCGTAAATTTTCGTTGGGGGGGGGGCAACTTTAGTATGTATAATGATGCTTAACTAATTAGGAGGAGAAGGGATTTTGTTGGTGGTGCATAGAAGTGCATTTGAAGTGTATCCCGATGCCATTTATTTTTTTTGAAAATTACCATTGGGGGGACAACTTTACTTTATATATTGAGGTTTAACTATGTGGGGGGAGGGCGGAATTCGTTTTTGTTGGTGGTGCATATGAGTGCATTAGAAGAGGATTCGGCTGCAGTATATCTTTTTTGCAAATTGTCATTGGGGGGGGGGGGGGGGGGAACTTTACTCTGAATAACGCGATACTACTAACTGGGAGGAGAGGTGCAAAGGATTTTTTGATGGAGCAATATGGTGCATTACAAGCGCTTCATGGTGCAAAGTACAAAATTTAACAATTCCGATTGGGGGGGAGGTAGCGTTTAGTTGCCCCCCCCCACCAAAAACAAACAGCTGTAGTCTCTCGGGGAATGTGGTATAAAAAAATAAAAATCATTCATGGCTCATATTGGTGCATTAGGAGTGCATAACGACCAAATATGTTTTTATTGAAAATATCTATTGTGGGGAGGGGACAACTTAACTGACCTCTAAATACAAAGTATGAAGATAAAGGTTCAATTTAAGCGCAATGGACTCTCGTAAAAAACAACGTTCTCCTAAAATATGTATATAATAAAAAAATATATAAAATGTTGAATGGTCAAAATGAAGGACTTATGTTCTTGACACAATTTTTGTTTTTTTAATCCTGTTTCATTTGTTCAATTATGTTTTACGTTTGGAAAATACCATCCGTTTTCAATTTACACGATACTTTTACCCGAACGGAGGAACTGTAAACTATTCAGGAAGGCAAATACAAACACACCCCGTAAACCTATCTAGAGCTCAGTAGTTGAACAAACTATGATTGATTGACGACCTATGTGAAATGAACAACAATTACACAACACACACACGCGCGCGGAGGATAAAATGATCCAATCAATAAATCATATGCCCCGTGGCGAATGGTAATTATAGCGTAACAAACAGTACAGCACACACAGAGCAACAAAAATTGGACCGTACAGAATACAAATAATGGGTGACGTTTAATGGTGATTACCAACACAGCACCGAAAAATTTATAACCCATAATTTATAATCGTAGCGATAGCAGGTTGATAAAAGCGACCCGAATTCCAACACCTGCCTCAAATTACGGAGAGAAGTAATAATTTACTATCGATATATACTGCAACACGTTAATACCTAATGACAATTTGATTCAGTGCAGTTGCATAATTTACCTATGATCATCTATCATGTACTATGCGTCTAAAGCTCTTTAATCCTGCATCAACAATTTTTCATGTCTGTCATTTGTTTTAATTATAACTGACATAAATTTATAGTTGAATGAAGTATATATATATATATATATATATATATATATACAGGGTGTCCCGGGACTAATGGGAAAAAAGTCAGGTGCGTATAATATGAGCCAAAATAATGTTAGTACTCCATATAAACTTTTTCTATGCAGGCCCTCGTTTTCGAGTTATAGGCCTCCAAAGTTTTAATTTTGAATTTTGTTTTTATTTTTATTTTTTGTACTAGTTATTTGATCTTTATAAAATTTACGGTAAAGCTATAATGTACGTGTATGTTTATTTTGGTAAGGTAAACAGATTTACAGTAGTGCCTTGAAGCCAGGGACGGGCTACGCGCAATGGTTAGTGATCCAAAAATTTTGCAGGGATGGCACACCCTGTATGAAATTATCGAAATTCACTTCCCCACACATTAAGCTAACGAAAAGGTACTCCTGTTGGAATTCGATAAAATAAGCCGTTTGGCTAATATTTACAGTTTTATTAATGCACTACGTACCAATTTACGCATTCACCATTTTTAGAAGTACGCAACGAGGTAAAAGTCCTTAATTTAACAGTTACAATGGCAGAATTCACTTTTATTGAGTATGCAGATATGCACTTAATGTATGAACTGGCTTCTCGAAACTGTTTAGAGGCTAGAAGGCTTTATGCAGAACATTTTGCAAACAGAGCATTGTTAGACAGACGAATGTTTGAGCGTATTGATCTCAGGATACGAGAAACAGGTATGAATAAGTAAATGTAATTTTCCATGTTTACAAAATAAAATTTTAGTAAGTTTTTTGCCAAGAAAAGGTGAAGAAGGTCCAGTACGAAGCGTGCTACTGTGGCAGATGATCAAGACTTGTTAAATGCAGTTGATAATGGACCATCAACGAGTTTACGAAAATTACCAAGAGAACATAACGTCTCGAAATCAGTTGTTCATCGCATCCTAAAAGAACAGCTGTTATATCCTTTTCACATGAAAAAAGTACACAGTATGACAGTGGCTGATTATCCTGCACGACTTGAGTATAGCCAGTGGTTTCTGCGATAACAGCAAGCAGACAATACATTTATTAGTAACGTTCTCTTTACGAACGAATCCGGTTTCACCAGAGATGGAGTCAAAAATTCTCATAATATGCATTTATGGGATGATGTGAATCCATATGGTATTATCCAAACTAGGAGCCAGCATAGATTCATGGTTAATGTTTGGACATGAATAGTTGGCAATCATTTGATAGAGCCATACTTTATTGACGGTACTTTAACCGGTCAGAGATATTTGGAGTTTTAGCAAAATGAGTTATGGAACCTGTTTGATGAGGTGCTACTACAAACTCGTAGGAATTTATGGTTCATGTCTGATGCATTTCAGTTTAGATCTACGACAGCATTTACACACAAGGTTTCCTAATAGATGGATTGGTCGTGGAGGCCCTATTCAATGGCCACCGCGATCAGGAGACGTTAAAGCTATGGATTTCTTTCTCTAGGGCTATCTCAAAAGTAAGGTATACGCAACAGCTGTGCAAACAAGGCAAGATTTAATAGACATAATTGTGGTACACTGCAATGTTATTAGAAATAATATGGGATTGCTCTTTCAAGTGCAAAGAAACAATCTTCGTAGACTTAGAATCTGCGTGGAAGTGGGAGGAGCTCATATTGAACATTTATTAGATTAACGTTAGTTTTTGTTGTTGTTTAGTAATTAGCTTTAGTCTAATGTTTTATAACTTGTGTTTATTGAGGTTTTCTTAATAGTTTGATAATGTTGTGTTCGTAATTTTGATTAAAAGCAACTAATTACGTTGTTTGCGTACCTATTTCATTCTCATTAAATAAGTTCTTATTGTTTTTATCATCTGCTTTCATCAAATCATTTTCTTGTAGTACTGTATGAAAATGTTGGACATCGTATTAGTAAGTTAGTTAGGTAAATTGGTACGTAGTGCATTAATAAAACTGAAAATATTAGCCAAACGGCTTATTTTATCGAATTCTAACAACAGTACCTTTTCGTTAGCTTAATGTGTGGGGAAGTGCATTCCGATAATTTCATACAGGGAGTGCCATTCCTGCAAAATTTTTGGATCACTAACCATTGCGAGAAGTCCGTCCCTGGCTTCAAGGCTCTACGGTAAATCTGTTTACCACACCAAAATAAACTTACACGTATATTATAGCTTTACCGTAAATTTTATAAAGATCAAATAACTGGTTCAAAAAATAAAAATAAAAACCAAATTCAAAATGGAAAATTTGGAGGCCTATAACTCGAAAACAAGAGCCTGCATAGAAAAAGTTTATATGAAGTACTAACATTATTTTGGCTCAGATTATACGCTCCTGACTTTTTTCCCATTAGTCCCGGGACACCCTGTATATATATACTACGAATTCGTGGTAGTGACTCAATTAAAAAGCATAGAGATTCCAAGATTGTTGTGAACTTATTACGTGAAAAATAGTAAAAAAGATACCATTGCTTCAGAATTATGTAGAATAGTAGGTATTCCACGACCCAAGGTCAGAAAGTTGAATTTCCCGGCGTGTGTGATATAAAGACCAAGGCGAGGCCGAGGCTTTATATCACGCACGTTAGGGCATCCAACTTTCTATCCACGTGTCGTATACTATTTTTCTTAATTCCATAGCCGAAATTACTGACTCCCGGTCGCATTTCGCTCCGGTAATAGCGGTGTTTATGACCTACTTAAGACAAAATACCAGAAAGTTCGATACCCTGGTGTGCGTGCGGCGCGGTTAAGACGATTTTTAAATATATCGAGTTTAGAGCTGCGCCATCTTTCGCAAGTGACAGCTTACGTCACTTACCCTTATTGCTTATCTAGACAAATAAAACAAAGTCCGCACCGCAAGATCGTGGAATAAATGACGCAATTAATCGAGAACTGAAACGTGAACGTGGATATGATCAACATGAATTGGACCAATCAGTTCAAATGAATGTACCCCTGTTGAACCCTAACAGAAGGAAGTATACAGTATCGAAAAAAATGTATCTTGGGTATAGACAGAGTTCTGTCACAGTAACAAGGAACGCATTTATATTATAATACCGCATAATTGAGAGAGACGGAATGCTGTCCTCCCCTCATGTTACTCCACTCGACTCAAAAGTGTTGTGTAAAGCCAGCTGTAATCTGACCAATCAGAAATCTACAGAGTTGCCAACTTAAATTGAAATCACTTCTAGTTTAAAAACGGTATGACAGTGCCTAGTGTCAATAAGTCATTATTTGCCGGCCATGGTTGCGAAAACGCTCAGAAGTTAAATTACCGCTGAAACATGCCGACTATTTACACAACCGCAGAGAAAGTACAGATCGTTAAGTGGTACTTTTGGGGTAAGTCTGTAAAAGATACTATAAATCTATTTATAGTGGCATTTGCAGGTAGACCTATACATACGGAAGTGAATGGTATTGGTTCATTATGAAAATTTACAAAATAATTCAAGTTATCTAATAAACCGCAGGCAATCTGCTTCACAATTTGTGTTGTACCTAAATCGTAACAATTGTCAAATTTTTAGAATCTTTATCATTTTTTCATTATATTGTGGAATTATTTAGAAACAGTTAGTTTCATTTAGAAAAAAATATGAGTAGATTCCACACAGTAAGGGTCGAAACAGTATTTTTTTTAAATAAACACTTGTTTCAAATCATCAAATATGTGGTGCTATGTGAAGAAACTTCAGCTGACCTAACTTGAGAGTTGCATTGCTGAATGATCCATCTATTGAAGATTTCAGCAAGCAATTGTTGACTATCGGTAATTCGATAATAGGCTTGATTCTGTCACGAATCGACCAGATTCATTTCATTTCCGTTTGCTGTTAGGTTACCACCATTGCGCGCAAGCGGAGTAACCTAACATAGCAAATCCCATGAAAACGTATGTTCTGTGACGTCATGAGTAGTGTGGGGTGCATCACCTATCACGTGTGTCAACTGTCATGTGTCATATGTCTAGCAAACTCTAAGAAAATTTGTGTTTTGTGTTACCTATCAACCTATTCTGTGGTGTGTAAGTCTCTGCTAACCTTGTGGTGTGTGTCTTCTGTCATGTGTTAAGTGACGCACCACCTCCCTTAACCCATATCTTTTAAAAATAGAAATAAAACGACACTGGTAGGGATAAACAAAACAGTAACAAAACACTATTTTTTTAATGTTCTTATTTACAATAATAGCATGTTGAGTATACTACAAACAATTATTACACACAAAATACAACTATTTATTTTTTTCTACTATGCGTTTGTTTAATTTTATCTATTTTCATCTTAATTCTATAACTTAGGTCCATTTCTGCAAATTCTTTATCCAACCAATAGTTCGAGCAATAGAAGATTTCCGAATTTTCAACCTTTAATATGTAACGAAATCCCTCCCTGTATTTAACTTTCTTTATAGCGGCAATTACCATTTCTCTCCCTTCGGCAACTTGTTCTAAGCATTGGCAATGTCTAAATTTAATACGATCTTTTATCTTCTGCATGGTAATGTTTTTAATTTGAGTCATATCTTCTTGGGTAAAAGGGATACTCTTCTATACCTTCGTGTAAAACTTTAAATTTTCTAAAAAGGCGCATGTGTTGCCTTGGTAAGACGTAATACCATTGGTAGTAAATGTTACAAACGTTTCATCTACAGGCAAACATATTATCCCCATACTATTATTATAAACTATTGTAATATAGCCATCTGCAATAAGAGCTTCTCTATTGTTGTAAAGAAATATATTTTTGTAGTAACCCTTTAAGAAGTAGACATTTTTTATGACATCCTTTACCGCTAACACTCCAACATAAGTATATTTGTTTTTATTGTTTATGGTAAACGCTGACACTTATACACACCTGTTGGGTCTAGGTTTGCCCAATGGCTATAAAAATAGTTTTTTAATCTCTCCCTCAATTGTGTTATCTTCTCTTCTTTCTCCAGTAGACTTCTATATTCTTCCTTTATTGCAGTTGTCCCGTGTGGGGTTGCTAGTCCTCCATCGGGTGGCGGATAGGGGAATGCCTCCCAGATATGGGTGGTACCGAGGAAATGAAATACTCGGGGCGGACCAAAACTAGCACTGGGAAGTGGCAGCTGGCTTTTCCAAAACTAACCACAGGCAGACCAAACTGGCTGTGAATTAAACAGCATACGGCGTAGTGATATTCACAGAAGCGGCGCATGTACAGCGGTGTAGAATGCAACGGGAAACCACTACACTAATATTATCCCCAGGAAAATTACATATGCTCATGGAACCAAAAACCATGGCCCTCAGTCCCGGACATCTCTTAAATGAGAAGAGGGTGCTAAGAATCCCCCGGTGGAAAGCAACAAAAAGAATAGGAACATGGAATGTGAGAAGCTTGTACGAAGCAGGAAAGGCTGCAAATCTGATTCAAGAAATGGAGAGGCTTAATATAGATATACTGGGATGCAGTGAGGTAAGATGGCCAAATGCAGGTACCTGTGTGATGGGAAACTATACAATATACTATTCAGGAGACGAAAACACACAAAATAAAAATGGTGTCGCAATACTTATTTCTAAGGAAACTGCAAAATCGGTTACCGGATTTCTACCAATATCAAATAGAATAATGTTAATAAAAATAGATAGCAAACCCGTCAACATGAATATCATACAGATATATGCTCCAACTAGTCAAAGTACAGAAGAAGAAATAGAACAATTCTATGAAGAGCTAGGCAGAACTTTATTACAGACAAAGAAACATGAAACCAACATAATACTCGGAGACTTCAACGCCAAGATTGGGAAAGGAAAAGAGGAGGACATGGTGGGTGAGTTTGGCCTTGGAAAAAGAAATGAGAGAGGAGACAGATTAATCCATTTCTGTAAAGAAAATCAGTACAGTATCATGAACAGTTTCTTCAAATTACCACCTAGACGACTCTACGCGTGGAAATCTCCAGCAGATGGAATAGAGGGAAACATCACAAGAAATCAAATCGATTACATAACTATCAACAAAAGATACAAAAATGCAGTAAAAACATGCAAGACATATCCCGGAGCTGACGTTCCCACCGATCACAATCTTCTCCTAGCAGCAATAAGAATAGAGTTCAAAAGAACAAAAAGAAATACGGAAACAATAATTATTAACGCAGATAAGCTTAAAGAAGAATCCACTAACAACAGAGTGAGGGAAGAAATACGTAGACACTTGGAAAAAAATCCAGTACCATCGACACAAAATCCCGAGGAAAAATGGCACTACATTGAGGAAACATTAACAAGAGTAACAGAAGATCATCTTAAAGAGGAAACAAGAAAAAAGAACCAACCATGGATGACAGAAGGAATTTTAAAAATGATGGATGAAAGAAGAAGATACAAAGGCAAAAACGAAACAACATACAAACAAATACACAAAAACATCAGAATAAAGATCCAACAAGCCAAAGAAACCTGGCTAAGTGAAAGATGTCAAGAAATTGAAGAGTTGGAGCAAAGACACGACACCTTCAATTTACACAAAAAAGTAAAAGAAGCCGCTGGAATATGGAAACAAACACATCTATCTTTCGTAGAGGACAAACATGGGAACCCTCTACTTAACATAGAAGATCAAATAGCCAGATGGAAAGAATACGTGAAAGATGTTTCAAGACCAAGGAAGAGAAAACATTGGTAAGCAGAAGGCAACGACTGGACTTTATATCACAAAGGACGAAATTAACAGAGCAGCAAAGCAACTAAAGAACAGAAAAGCTGTTGGAGAAGATAATATACCAATTGAGATAATAAAGTTACTACTAGACGAACACATCGAAGTAGTAGAAGATCTATTTAATAAAATATATGAAAGAGGTATAATACCAGAAGACTGGCTGACATCGATATTTGTACCAATACCAAAAAAAGAAACTCCAAGAAATGTGAAGAACATAGGATTATAAGCCTGATGAATCATGTGCTCAAATTTTTCCTTCGAATAATACATAATAGAATATACAGTAAATTAGACGAACATACTGGTCAAAATCAATTTGGTTTTAAGAATGGCTTCGGAACAAGAGAAGCACTTTTTTCAATACGAGTACTAATTGAAAGATGTAGAGATGTCGATTCTGATGTGTACTTGTGTTTTATTGATTTTCAGAAGGCTTTTGACCTGGTGAAACATGATAAACTAATGAACATCTTAAGGTCATGTAACATAGACGATAAAGATTTAAGGATTATTTCAAACCTCTATCAGGAACAAAAGGCCAAAATTAGAATAAAAAAGAAAACATCTGGAAAAATTAATATCGAGAAGGGAGTAAGACAGGGATGTGTTCTGTCACCCATACTATTTAACGTTTACTCGGAGGAGATATTTAAAAAAGCTCTGGAAGACACCTCAGATGGCATTATTATAAATGGACAATGCATCAACAACCTGCGATATGCTGATGACACGGTCATTCTGGCAGATAGTGCTAAAACACTACAACGTCTAATGGAACGGATAACGGCAGCCAGCGGAGAATTTGGAATGAAACTAAATACACAGAAAACAAAAACGATGATCATCAGCAAACACCAGAACAGAACGGTGAAGATTAAGGTTAACGGAGAAGATCTAGAAAAAGTAACAAGAATAACTTACCTTGGAAGCAATCTTGATAAAACTTGGGACCACTCACTAGAGATAAGAACACGTCTAGAAAAAGCACGTACAGTATTTTACAAAATGCAAAAAGTCCTATGTAGTCGCCAGCTGAATCTTTCATTGAGAGCTCGAATACTTAAGTGCTATGTTTTCTCTACTTTACTCTACGGTGTTGAAGCCTGGACAATGACAGAGGCAACACAAAAAAGAATCCAAGCATTTGAACTCTGGTGTTACCGAAAAATGCTCAGAATATCCTACATGAGTCATACGACAAACGCGGAAGTCTTGCAGAGAATGAACAAGGAAAAAGAGCTCATGCTCCTCATAAAGAAACGAAAAACACAATATTTTGGCCACATCATGAGAAATCAAAAATACGAACTGCTCCAACTTATAATCGAAGGCAAAATCAATAATAAAAGAGGACCAGGAAGAAGACGCAACTCATGGCTTAAAAACCTACGACAATGGACAAATATGACATCCATAGAACTGTTCAGGACAGCTACAAATAAGATCAAATGGGCAAATGTAATAGCCAACGTCCTTAAGGATAAGGCCCCATAAGAAGAAGAAGATTGCAGTTGTCTTTTCGAGGAAATACAGCTTCCGCCTCTTTGTATCTAGCTCATCCATTTCCTGTTTTCGTTTCATTGTGGTAAGCTTGCGACAAAGGGTTGATTTATTCAATATTATAAGGAGAAAGTTTGTTTGTTTCATTGGTTCTCTTCCTTAAAACACGTGCAACCAAATTATCTGTAGAGATTAGTCCAGCGTCCTGTATGTCGATATCTTCCAGTATAGTAGAAAAAGGAGTACTGGACCTAGAAAAGTAGGTCTCTCCAACTTTAATGTAACACTGTATAATTCAAACATTGTCTCTGTTCTCCTTCCATTCCACAACTTCTATATGGTTAACAGGGAGGTAATTAAAGCTGCATGCAGTGAGAATGTAATTTATAACCTTCTTCCTTGCGTCGTATTCTGTTGGTAAATTTATTTGTAATCCCGTCAATTTTCTTGTATTGATGTTGCCCCAATAAACATATTGTTAAATACAAGACAACAGCTGTTCTGTAGACTCTCGGTCAACTTTGTCCACATTTTTGCAATCGAAACAGAGTATATCGGAGAATTTTGGAAGTACAACTTACTATCTTGTAACAGAGTTATGCAGTCTTCTAGAGGACTGTAGCCTTCTCCAAGGGAATTTCCAATTAAGTAGTTATATATTGTAGCTTCTAGTCTCGTAGTGCCATGCTTCTTGGCCAATGCAGAAGAGAATGTTTCCTTTAATCTTGCGTCTGGGCAGTTGACGAAATCTATAATATGGTTTCCAGTGCTCTTGTTAACTACAGGAGTGGTTACTTGACTAATAAATTTGTTATATATTTTAACCCTTGCGTTATATATGAGCCACGTGAGGCAATCTATGCCATTGTTTACAATAACGTTACACCTTTCCTTGTACTCTCCTTGGATGCAAAAGTTAAAGTTGTTGGTTAAATAATTAATCATTTCCTCTTTGTTGAAAACTCCTGCAAAATCCTGCGTTATGTCCAAGTCCATTATGTAGTAACCTTCCTTCCGGAGCTGCTCCAATAAATTTGGTATTTCCTTAAGTAGCCTGTCGAGTGTAACGTCCGCCAATTCTACATTGTATGGAATGCACCCAGGTTCTTTTTATTTCCTTTTAATAATTTCCAAATCTTCTCCGACTACTTCTCTTGTTCCAATGGCAAGCAGGTTGTTACTTAGTAAGACGAAAAGCAGCTTATCTTTAACTCCATGTTTTGCAGAAACCAATTCCACGTATATAACTATTAAAAGAGCCACATATTTCTTTTTTAACAAATTTAGAATTTCTATCGCAGTCCTCTAAGCCGCATAACTTTATAAGTGGCAAAATGGTTCTGTAATTCGTATAAGTCCATCACCCAGTGGGTGATCGCCTTCCGTGTAATTAATATTTCAGGAAGATATCTGTTATCATATTGTTACCTTCCAAATTTTCCAACAGGAGTCACAATCCAAATCTCTCATCGGTCGGGTTGACCTTCCTGCCGTAAAGTTGGGAAACACTAAACATTTTGGAGCTTGCCATGTGAACAGTTCCAGCGAAAATCGAATACAAAGCGTTAAAAATGTTACTTCCCGTATTTATGCTATCGCAGAAAGGCGTGTGGGAATAGGTGGGGGTCGCCGAAACTGCTTTGCCGAAAGTAAAGTAATGATGGTTGTGGTTTTCTTACCCACATGATGTGTGTCTGCTGCGTTTGTCAGTCACCCTTCTGATACCCCTCTGCTATCCGTCTGATAGACTTCTGATGTGAATCTGGTGTGTGATTGTTACCTTTCTGATACTCTTCTGGTGTGTGTCTGGTACCTCTCTGCATCGTTATGCATCATCCTGATAGAACATATATGTTTTATAGTAATACATATATTTATTTCTAGAGAGAACCTAAATCATCTCAACCACTTTTTT
This sequence comes from Galeruca laticollis, assembly GCA_963921935.1. NCBI lineage: Eukaryota > Metazoa > Arthropoda > Insecta > Coleoptera > Chrysomelidae > Galeruca > Galeruca laticollis. The sequence goes on from OY998183.1 coordinate 86,824,273, forward strand.
ATAGATCGAAGCTGTTCTGATTGCGTATACCTGTTTATAATCTCAAGTAACCTTACGCGATCTGACACAATTTGAGGTGATCTGACGCAATCTGGGGCGATCTGAGATGATCTATAATGGCGAGCAGTTTTTTTTCTATAGCATCATCCATGATTTTTTGACTCACCATTACTACTATTCTGAAAATGTGAACAATAATAGCAGAGATATATTCTAATGCCTTTTTGGCAACTTTATGACAACATCCTGTATGTATAAAAAATGCTCTACCTATCACCATGGCGTTTGTTCAATGAAAAATAAGACGGATAATAGCAGACATAAATTCTAATGCCTTTATGACAATAATAACTGAGATTCACCTTTCTATCACAATGGCGTTTGTTTGATGAAAATCCGATCATTAATAAGTGAGTTACATTCTAACGCCCTTATGGCATCTTTATACATTCTCTATATAAAAAAATGCTCTACCTATCACAATGGCGTTTGTTCGATGAAAATCTGACCAATAGTAACTAAGATACACGTTAATGCCATTATGGCTTCCACAGAGGATTCCCCAGCCCCTATTCATCCCCGCTTTCTATCACAATGGCGTTTCTTTGATGAAACTCTGACCAATAATAGCAGAGATAAATTTCTAACGCCCTTATGGCATCTTTTGTATCTCTTGTATATATAAAAATGCTCTATCTATCATAATATCGTTTCTTCGATGAAAATATGACCAATTATAACAGAGATAAACTTTTAACGCCCTTATGGCGTCTCTTTTGTACATCCTGTATATATAAAAATGCTCTACCTATCACAATGGCGTTTATTCGATGAAAATCTGAACAATAATAACAGAGATACATGCTAGTGCGCTTATGGCATCTTTATGACGACATCATGTATATAAAAACGATCTACCTATTACAATGCTGTTTGTTCGATGAAAATCAGACCAATAATAGCAGAGATAAATTTCTAACGCTCTTATGGCATCTTTGTACACCCTGTATATAAAAAAATGGCAGATTTCATAACTACACTCTGTATATAAAAATACGGTATTTTTATGACTACATCCTGTATCGCTGCTTCCACCGAATGCGTGGGTTGAAAACCGCAAACTGATAAGAACTTTCCCACGGTCGGCAAAATTTTCCCATGTTCAAGTGACCCTTCATCTACTATTATATAACGTCAAATTTCTCGAAATTCAGAGGTGACATAGCAATTCTGAGGCCGGATTCGAATTTTTGAAAATCGACTTCCAGCTTTTGAAGAGCAACTACGACTTCTTTTTGCGAATCTGTGTAATATATTGGATGAGAATTTCAATACATTTCATCTGTTTCGTTAACCCATTTTTCATTCGTGTTCATATCTACTCGATAGCATTCACTGCAGATAGTACTTTTCATCGCATGACAAGCGCAAGCGCAGCCGCCATCTTCGAAGTGCGGGAGTTCAAAAGTTTCGTACTGTTTTGTGCAATAATGGCTGGGGATGCAATAATTAATTATATCCACAAACAAATCAATCATTAACACAAAATATTGATGATTCTGTACTTGTTGACAACTTAGTTAGGGCGAATAATAGTGAACGATTAAAATGTGGTTAAAGTGTTACGGGCGTTCTCAAAAAGGCAAAATAAGTCTGCTATTTGAGAGGGTAGCTGTCAATACAATCTATTATGTAAATAAAATTAGGTAATAATTATTATATAAATAAAAGGTAAATAATTTTATCCAAATTAACCATAATTTATTGTTAGTACACTCTAAAATTAATATCTAGGTTGACAATGAATATTATTAATAATTTTAAAATTTTCTGATTATATTTTTAATCATAGGATTACGTGTATATATTAAGTACATCTATATATTACAAGCAAGGGTTAGAAAAATTTAGAAAATAAAATATATTATGTATTGGTTTTAAATAATTTATAACATGTATCACTCTTACGGAGTTTATTTTTCCTTTTCGGGCATACACCATAGTCGGCTAGAAAAATTTATTTTTTAATTAATTTAATTAATTTTATCTTAATTTCTTTGTAATAAGTACCTATTATTTGTTTAATATTTGTTATTTTAACTATTTGTTCACAGATATTTTAACATGCTTATTTACAAAACAGTGCGAAGAAGTTGGCTGAACTGCACGCATGCGCACAAAAAAAACTTGTGATGAAAAGATCTATTACTGTGGTAGTATTAGTATAGTATCCCCATATTCACGCTTATGTTGTCATATAATAACAAGTAGAAATGTTCTATAAAAAAACAAAAACATTAGAGTCCATAGTCTCGTGATAATCTCTTCTATAGATTGAAGTGATCACAATGAAAGCCCATTGTAAAAACTGAATTTATCTGCGTGCGTGATAATGAGATGTCTTTTTTACTAGAAATTGTTTTCAGGCCTGTTGAAAATCATACCTTCGATTTCGTGTGACATTCGTTTAATTCGCCCTTATAATATAGTTTTATATAATTCCCGTATAAAAGAGACTTCATCATAACATTGTTTACACTGTCACAATGAAGTCTCTATGAACACTTTTTTAGTAATTTTTAGTGTCACACAGTTGGTTATTTCAGACTTTAACCTTGAAACAAATTATAAAATGGTCTAGCGTTGTTCTAGCTAGCAAATTATTATAATAAATGGTCTTAAAGTTAAATTTGAATAAATCATGTATTAAAAATATTAATTAATAAAGTACGCCAACGTTTATTCATCAATAATTTGCAAATTGTTTATTTTTATATTGTACAGGATCAATATATAGGTATACATAACGTTCGATTTTTGGGATAAATTACCAGATATCTGTGTGAAGATGTATTAAAGAAATGATTCTGTTCATGATATAATATAAATAGATCGCAAGCATATACGTAAGCTGTTTTCTAAGCAAATAATCATCATCTGTTTGCTTAAATGAAAGTTTATTTACAATTTACACAATTATTCGATAATAATATGTCAAAAGTGCTGAATAAAACCATCTGTGATCTGACCAATCAGGAATCTACAGAAATGCCAACTTAAATTCAAACCACTAACTCCTCCTAGTTTAAAAACATGGATTATGTAATTCTACTTTATTTAAAAAATTAAATAGATGCGAATTATACAAAATATTGTGTAAAACTTGTGTCACAATGACTTTCTGTAGTACTCGTGATTAGCATAAAATCCGATTCACCTAGTTATTTTCGAAATTTTATTTTTCACTGATTTTTTCAGATTTATCGGAATACAAAGAAGCTTCATACAACAAAGATGCCCATTTTTTCTTCCTTCCTTTTTTTATGGCTCAAGCGCAAATACTACTACAGTTGAGTGTCTCCGTTAAATGATGCTTCTCTTGAGGAATTGGCCTGCTGTTAATAATTTTTGAAAATGGACCTAGGTTCCTGGAACGTTAATAGTTTTTCACATTTTGAATTATTACTGTTAATAATTTATTCAAAAGTAACAAAATTTGGCAAAGCGCAGAATATATATGTTCGGAGCATAGGCACTTCAGTAACACAAATTGTGTCACATAGAACAGTAAAATAGGTGAACACATTATGATTACAAATTATATATAGAAAATCAACGTGTAAATCTAATAACTTACCTCAACCGTAGTTTGTTTACGGGGGGACAGCAATGAGCGACTTATGACATATGTGAAACACGTCCATGTCAATTGGGGTTATCGACCTAAAATTAAAATAGTTGCCAATAAAGTATTTGTTATATTCGTTCGGTACTAGAAATTTTCAATACCACCATGTTTGAAGATAGCGTATCATATTTAGCCGAAAAAACAATAAAACATTAAGATTACAATAAATATTTGGTTTAATAGTACTATAATTACAACATTATTGCTTTTTTTGTTTAAAATGAAATATACTCATAGAAACCCGGAAACCTAGTTAATATTATTTTATCTCAAAAATATTTCACGTACATGTTTATCATAAAAGTCTTAATACGGGATTAGAATTTCAACGCTCTCAGTTGAACATTCTAGTTTTCACTCAATTATTTGTACTTACTGGACGAACCGCCCATTCCGATATCAGAATACCGAATTTATTCGGTTTTAAGTAGATAACAAGCCACTTGGGGGCAGATTCACCGAAAAATCCCTAGATTTAGGGAAAAATGCACACCAAAACGCGATAAGGCCTGTGTATAAAGTCATAGCGGCAACACCGCATTTCCCTAGACATTCATAAGAAATTTCCCTAAAATTTAACGATAATTCAATTGAGCGAGACCGGTTCTGGACCCCCGAATCATTTTTTAAGCGAAAAACATGTGGCTGTGTGATGATATGTTGTCAGCGCCTTTTTTCGAGGTGTACCACTGGCCGATTTGTTGTTTTACAATCCGTATTTCATATACAAAAGCATAAAAATATTTCATTGGGATAATTGCATATCTACCTAGATTTAGTGAAAATGGCAAAACAATTGCAAGACGGGTGAAGCATATTAATCAATACGTATCCAAAAAACTGCATGACATGGTTGAAAAATGTAAATATTTTTCCGCTATGCCTGGATGAAAGCACTAATCTGTCCGACATTAGCCAGCTTGTAATTTTTATCCGAAACTATTCAAAACGACTTCAGTGTAGCTGAAGAGATGCTTGATCTTATTCTTCTCCATGGTACAACCAAGAGTGCTGATATTTTGAAGCTGTAAATAAGGTGATTTCAGACTACGGGGGAGTCCATAAATGTTCCTGTATTGTCCCTGCTGGAGCCAGAGCTATGGTAGGAACTGAATTTGAATTTGCAGGACTCTTAAAACAAAACAACATTAACTGTCCTGTGATACACTGTATTGTTCACCATGAGGCCCCGTCTGGAAAATCCTCACGTCGAATGAATGTCATGAAAGTGGTTGTTAAAATAACCAATATGATTCGAGGGGGCAATCGTGCTTTGACTTTTGACAGAAAGTTTTGTGATTTTTTAGCTGAAATAGATGCTACATATGGGGACTTGTTACTTCACACCGATATTCGTTAGTTAAGCGCCGGAAACTGTTTGCAACGATTCTTCGCTTTACGCAAGGAGATATCTATTTTTCTTAAGGATGAAGTTAAGTTTAACACTACGGAACTGGAAAATCAAATAGTAGATGCACAGTTTTTAGTAGACCTTGCATTTTTAACAGACCTGACATCTCACCTTAACGAACTGAATTTGAAGCTATGCGGAAAACAGCAGAATATTGCCAACTTATATGGACACGTAAATGGATTTAAAAGTAAAATTATGCTTTCAAAGTCTTCATTAGAAAAAAATTATTGTTCATTTTTTTCAAATTGTAAAGAATATTTTGAAGAAATGAAGGATTTGGAGGAACTTCAAATTTACCTCACATAAAATACAGTGACACAATTACAGAGGAATTCGAAAATCGATTTAGCGACTTTAAAAAAAATTAAAGGAGAGATGTCAGTTTTTACTCAGCCCCTTACAATTTCAGTTGAGAATGTAAGCAGAGCAGACCTTCAACTGGAATTGTGTGATTTGCAATCAGATCCTTTTTACCAAGGAATAACTGAAACTGGTTTTGACTTTTTCAAGTTGCTGCAAGAAGAACGATACCTCAACTTGGGAAACTTGAGACTTACATTAAGCTCAATGCTGGGAAGCACGTATCTCTGCGAAAGCAGCTTTTCCAACAAGAAATTCATAAAGTCAAAATACCTTTATGGTTGAAAATCCATGGTAAAGTTCCAGTATTTTAGGAAAATCTTCAACCAGTAACACTTGAAGTTGTTAAATTATAAGGTTCATGCCAACAAAAACAAGTGACATGACCGAACATAAAATAAATCAGATATTTATCCCCCTAATATGAAAAATTGAAGCTACAATCAGCCAATTCGAAAGCCGATACCAAGTCCTGAAGAACTTACTGCCATATAGGTCACAAAAATAAAGCCAAAGATGGATAGAACGCGCATTAGAATTGCTACATGTAATGCAAATATTCTGATTCAACATCACCAACTTTTTTTTGAGGAACATAAAATACATGTAGTCCTTATATCAGAAACTCATCTCATCCTTCATAAAATTTAGAGGCTACACTATTTATCACACAACTCATACTAATAATACAGTGTGAGGAAGTGTTGTCATATAATCAATTACGAAGGTGAAAATATACAATGCGAAGAGAATCAAGTAACAGTGAAAATAAAATCAAACATGTAATAACTCTGCGTTTCTCTTGCACCCTAGTAAAGCTAAGTATAAAAACATGCGATCCCTTAGATACTTGAAAAATAAACGGATGACCCCAACGCTTCAGAAAATATGAACTTTGAAGTTTGCTGACCTAACTCCCGCACCTTGAGTATTCAATCAAAGTAACGAATTTTTGGGAACAAATATCTCTCTTCTGCCACTTATTTTCTAGATCCAAATGTGCTTATCGCTCTCTCTTTTGGTGATTGAAAATACTTTTGCTGTAAATGGCGTTCTATTAATGCGTTGTTTTCAATTATCTATTAACCCTTTCCAATGTTTACATTGTCAAGATGTCAAGTACAATAGAGGTTGACCTTGAGAAAGAGACTTCTTCTGTTCCAAAATTTTCAAATTGACATAATTGTGCCCACCTTGGTTAAGGTTTAATTTATCAATTGATCACCACTAATTCCCTACTTAAAAGAACTGACAATTTCCGTTTGCTGTTTCTTGGTTTTTTTTATCGTAAAAAGGTTGGTTTCCTTTCTGACATGTGGTCTCAGTGAATTTCGATTTGAATCGAATTTTAAAGCCAAAACTGGAAAAGTAGATACAAGTATTTTATATTGAATAGCATAGGTTGATTCCCACATCAGTGGATTTATATACTTTACTACCTACCTGAAAGGCCAAACTTTAACTACGGTAAGTCATCATCGTCAACTATCTTTCCTTTTGCACAGTTCTAACCAACCATGGGTTTTTAGGCCTTCTTTTGTTATCCTTCACTGCTACCCAGCAAACTTTCCGGAACGCAAATCATATAACCTTCTAGATACGGAAACTAATCCATGACCTTCTAGAGGGGCTCAAGGCAGATACATACTTTAGCTCGTACCTGATTATTATTGTGGAGAAGAAGCAAACCTACATATTTAAGCTCTATTCATAGAAACTAACAAGTAAGATCTAATCTTTACTTTTCTGTCATAGTGAATAGTCCGGTCTGGTTTGGTGCGCTTCCTAGACTGTTCCCTTTGGTACCTTAACTCTAGCTCAAGCTACTTTATATGAGATTGAGGAAACCATTATATGGAGGGTTCAGAAGCCAAACAGCGTAAGTCATTATTTTTCTAAAATTGACTTATGTAGTGTAAGTCCCACCGCAATGTTCAGACTTTCGGTTGACAAAGCGCCCAAGTCACTGCTTTAATATATCAGTAATAGATGGCGAAACTTATTCTAACCACAGACTAAAAATGCCAAATTGTTCGGATGTCAGTTAGTGTAAGTCATTTTAATGTCGCGCTAGGTTAATGGTATGTTATTTTACCTTTAAAATACAATAATTACGCTGTGCAATTTATATAATGAGTGAAAATATACCTGATTCGTTGTTAGAAAATGATCCTTACTCTGATAGTGGATCCGAATATGCACCAAACAGTGAGGAAAATTCATCTGAAGCTGGTAAGTGATTTCTAACCTCTAAAGAATGTACAATTTTGTGGAAATATTTTCTGCGCTTAATTTTATTAATTGTTATTAATTAAAGTATTTAAATTTGTAAAAACACAAACGAATTTTTTTTACTCACACTGATTGACCTCTGAAATATTTTTTTTAGATTATTCAGAATTTTCTGGAGATAATGAAGCCGAGGTGGAAAATGACGAAGTCGAGAATGAGGTTGGTACCAACATAGAGGCTGTAACTAAAGGTAGAAAACGCAAAAGTAACCAAAGTGTATGGAAGCGAGTAGTCAATACTGCTAATAGGCACTCTGGGAAAGCTTACATGAATAGAAGCGGTAGGCATGTACCTGAAAAAACTTTTAAAAATGTTGATTGTAAATGTGCGCGGCAATGTTTTACTAACGTACAACCTGAAGAACGATAAATTATTTTTAAGTCTTTTTACAAATTAAGTGATAATACGAAGCAAAATATTTATCTTTGTGGGCTTATTCATAATAGCACTGATAAACAGCGCCGTGCTAGGAATTCGTCAAGACCACCAAAATCAAAATCAATCAAATATTTTTTAACCACCGCAGTAATGTCAATTCGTGTGTGTAAAAAATTTTTTATGGACACATTTCAAGTTAGCGACGCTCGTATCCATAAAATATCATGTCATTCGGAGCCATCCACCTGCATTGATAAAAGGGGCCATAGAAAACCAACCAATAAAATCGATGTTACAAAAGTCAAAGAACATATTCAGTCTTTTCCTTCGTACAAAAGCTATTATACCCGTCGAGATACTCCAAACGGGAGATATTTGAATTCAGATTTGAATATAAGAAAAATGTTTGAGCTATATAAAGAGAAATGCGAACAAGAAGACTCAGAACCAGTCAAAGAAAAAATGTATTATCATGTCTTTTCTACAAATTTTAATCTTCATTTTAAGCCACTAGCTAAAGATACCTGCCAGTTATGCGACAATTTGCAGAATGTCATCAATTTTGAGAAAAACAATGAAAAAAAACGTAAAGCAACGTCAGATAAGGAACTTCACCTAAGAAAGGCGGAACTAGCAAGAAAATCATTAAACAATGATAATCTTTCAGCTGATGAAAACACTTACGTTTTTACATTCGATCTAGAAAAGGCTCTTCCATTTCCAAAACTTAGCACTTCTGTTGCTTACTATAAAGTAAACATGTATGTTTATAACTTGGGAGTTCATACTTTCAATGACAATAAAGGATACATGTTTATGTGGGATGAAACCGAGGGGTCTCGGGGTTCTCAAGAAATTACATCTTGCCTTGTAAAACATTTGAAAAAGCATGCTAACAATTTTAATCATATCATTATGTACTCAGACTGTTGCACAGGCTAGAACCGAAATATTAAATTGAGCTTATCTTTGCTAAAGCTTGTGCAAGAGCCAGAAATAACTGCATCTTTTATTGACCACAAATTTCTCGTGTCTGGACACAGTTATCTTCCAAACGACGCCGATTTTGGAGTCATTGAGTCAAAATCAAGAAAAAAGCATTCATGTTTGGTCCTAAAGATTGGGTCAATTTAGTTGCAACTGCCAAAAAAACTAATCCATTTCATGTAACAGAAATGAAGAGGGAAGAGTTTCTCTCGACGAAACCGTTAGAAGAGTCTATTTGCAATAGAAAAACTAATACGGAAGGGGGTAAAGTTAATTGGCTACAAATAAAATGGCTTAGATATTCCAAGAATAAACCAAAATCAATTTTCTATAAAGAAACTTTGCAACATGAGTTTTCATTTTATGAGATCAATATTGTAAAAGCCTCCATCAAAAGGAAGACCTTCCAATTTGCCTAATATTGTTCAGGAGCCACTCTATCCAAATCGCAGACCTGTGAAGGAGTTAAAGAAAAAGCACATGTCTGATTTGTTGAGTTTTATTCCGCCGCACTACCACCCATTTTATAAAAGTTTGCCATTACTAAACGACAGAACACGAGCTTCAACTTCAAAACAAGTTAATGTAGAAGCAGAAAATGTCAGTGACGGTGACAGTGACGATTCAGATTACATAGATTGATTTTTAGAAAAATGTTCAGTGGACACTTAGCATAAGTCAGATTTTTTTTAAACTTTAGTATTTTCGTGTTAGTTTTCTTGTATTAAGGTGTATAAGTATGTTATCTATCAATAAAAAAAATGCTTTGCAATTTTATAGGACTGTTATTTTTTTATAACTAATTACACAAAAAAATTATTTATTCAATTTCTTTTTTTATAGACTTACACTGATTGGCTTCTGAACCCTCCATATTTGAATCACTGAATTGATATACAACCACCTCACTTAGGGTTTAGTTGCTTCATCCTAAAATTTCCTAGCTTATATAGTAGGAAAACTAGTTTTATTAATTTCAACCAGATTGTTCATTCGGCTTAATCTAAACAAAATTGTAAACTAAATAGTACTACTTGGGATAGGAAATATCTTGTATTGTTCAGTGTATATTCATCACTCTATTTCTTCAACTGTACACAGTAATATGAATGGAACCCACACCACTCTCCGAAAAACATAAAAGTAAGTAGTTAGCCAGCATTTGAAATCAAAGTAGCACTGAAAAGATCTCCAATCCCTCCCTGTCTCAATTCGGGTAAAAAGGGAGGTATAAATGTATAAATATATCACCCTCTATCCCTACCTCTCCATCTTTCCCCCACTCTCTCCCTCTTTTTCTCTCTCTCCCCTTCTCCCTCCACACTCCACTCATGTGGTTTAACTTGTGTCATTTCAATACATCCTGTATAAATAGAAGCTCTTGCTTTGAATTTATGAACGTGAAATGAAAATTAATTTTGCTGATGTAAGATCTAGATTATTAGGAAAATCAGATTTTTAATATGATGCGGAATTAAACTGAGTATCCATTATTGTGAAACGGTACGGAGGTAAGTAGTTTAATAATTTAATCTGTCTGCATTATCGCAACCATGTAATTTTATCTTAAGTGCACTTTGTAACAATGCATTAGTGTTTTCTGTGAAAGGAAGTCAAAGAGATAGGGTTTTTACATTTTGTAAGTGGAGCTGGTTGATTTGATGATCATTTCCGATAACTACAGTTGTTATTGCATTAGAATGTTGTTGGTATCGTTAATTTAATTTATAGCTACTCAACTATTTACCTAATGTTCGAAATAAGAGTTTGTCGGTCAATTAAATGCATTATTAAAGGACATTCATTGTAAATAAGTTCAGATTTTCAAACAAAATAATACATACAGACTCGTCTTCTTCTTATTTGTTATGTCCGTGATCATACGTAGCCGACCTACAGTTAACAGACGGATCGGAACGTCTATGTTGAGAGGCTGTACTAGGCAGAATACTTTTTCAAACGAAACTATATGTTTATAAATAGTTACACAATATATTGAAAAAATGGTAAAAATTCTAAAAAATTGACAATTGTTTCGATATCATCGTCAGAATGCCTACCTGATGTTTAATAATTATTTTTGGCTAGACCAAGAAGTGATCTACCATGTGATTGACTTAATATACATGAATAGAAAAAAATAAGAAGATATGTTATTACAAATATTAAAGCTTAGAAATTAGAACCGTTTAGCGGTGATTTCAGCTTGACGTCAAGCTAGCCCCCTACATAAGGAAAGAGATCGGCAATCGAAAAAACAAATACCCCTGAATTTTGGGCTTTTTTGGGCTCTCAGAATACGCAAACAGATTTAAGAAAAAGGCAACCGTTTCCGAGAAAATCGATTTTGAAGTTGCTTGACATCAAGTTAGCCCCTTCACACACAGAAATATTGTCGCAATTGAACAAACAGTAACGCCGGAATTTTGGGCTATTTATGGGCTCTCAGAATATGCAAAAATATTTATAAACAAAATAAATATACAGGTTGTCACTAAAGTGTGAAATACATTATTTCCTAGACTATAAATACTTTTAGGAATACCTGAAACACGTCGATTTTTAATATTAATTCCCATTTTTTGTGTAATTGCCTAAAGACATTACGCAATCGGTCTTGCCATAGGGATGTAAACGAAAATGTGGTTGTCTTGAAAGATGGGTCTCTTTATTTAGCAGGAATTAAATCTTAAAATTATGAGGGAGGCTCCCTACATACAAAAAGAACATGGCAATCGAACCAACAGCTACGCTATTTATGGGCTCTCAGAATATGCAAAAGCAATTAACAAAATAAATATACAGGGTAGAGATTTAAATTTCTTAAGGTGGAAAATTTCAAAAGCGGAATTTCAAAAAAAGGACGATACTAAAATTCAGTGCTATTTATGGGCTAAGTATTTGCTCTAATTACAATTTTTGTGCTCCAACCGTTTAGCAGGAATTAAATGTTTAAGTTATGGGGAGAGCTCCCTACATACTATTTATGGGCTCTCAGAATATACAAAAGCAATTAACAAAATAAATATACAGAATGGAAATTTCAATTCTTTTAAAGTTGAAAAATTTCAAAAGCTAAATTTTAACTACGGACGGTACTAAAAGGTAGAGCTATTTATGGGCTAATTAGTTGTTCTAATTACAATATTTGGGCTCCAACCGTTTAGTAGGAATTAAATCTTAAAATTACGGGGGAGGCTTCCTACATACGGAAAGAGCTTAGCAATCGAACCAACATCAACCAACGGCATTTTGGGCTATTTATGGACTCTCAGAATATGCAATAGCATTATACAGGGTGGAATTTCCAATTTTTTTAAAGTTGGAAAATTTCCAAATGTCCCTATAAAATGTGAAATATATTAATTAGTTTTATACTAAACTAAAAATATTGAAGAAAAGCTGAAGCTAGTCGAATTTAATTTTTAAATTCCTTTTTTTAGGTCTATATAATTTCAATGTTCGTGTAAGGGAGCACTAGGCATCTAATTTAAAACTTTATTATTATTATATTTATCGTATTTCATTTCTTTTAATAAGAAATCGATTTTTTAAACTTCAACTCCCTGTATATGTAATATCTGTTAATAAGTAACACCCTGCATATTGTAACTAAGGTATTATACTCCCCCTATAACTTTAACATTTAATTCCTGCTAAACTGTTGGAGCACAAAAATTGTAATTAGAGCAACTAATTAGCCCATAAATAGTACTACATTTTAATATCGTTCTTTTTTTAAAATTCCGCTTTTGAAATTTCCCCCCTTAAAAAAATTTCAATTTCCGCCCTGTATATTTATTTTGTTAATTGCTTTTGCATATTCTGAGAGCCCATAAATATCCCAAAATTCAGGCGTTGCTGTTGGTTCGACTGCCACGTTCTTTTCGAATGTAGGGAGCCTCCCTCATAATTTTAAGATTTAATTCCTGCTATATAAGGAGACCCATCTTTCAAGTCAACCACATTTTCGTTTACATCACTATGGCAAGACCGATTGCGTAATGTCTTTAGGCAATTACACAAAAAATGGGAATTTAATAATAAAAATCGACGTGTTTCAGGTATTCCTAAAAGTATTTATAGTCTAGGAAATAATTTATTTCACACTTTAGTGACAACCTGTATATTTATTTTGTTTAAAAATATTTTTGCATATTCTGAGAGCCCATAAATAGCCCAAAATTCAGGCGTTACTGTTTGTTCAATTGCGGCACTCGTTCTGTGTGTGGGGGGGCTAACTTGATGTCAAGCAAATTTAAAATTGATTTTCTCCGAAACAGTTGCTTTTTTCTTAAATCTGTTTGCGTATTCTGAGAGCCCAAAATTCCGAGGTATTTGTTTTTTCGATCAGCGATCTCTTTCCGTATGTAAAGGGCTAGCTTGACGTCAAGCTAGCCCCCTTCCCCAGTTTAGGCTGAAATCCCCGCTAAACGATTGGAGCCCAAAAATTTTAATTAGAGCAACTAATTAGCCCATGAATAACACATAATTCTTGTACTGTCTTTTTTCAAAATTTCGCTGGTGGGGGGGCTAACTTGACATACATTATAGAAAACCAGGAAAACTATATCTGCTGATATTTACAGTTATTACATAAGAAGACAGTTTAAAAGTGAAAAACTCCCTAGATTTATCTGTTCATTGACGACTTCATATTGTGGGTCTCTCAACTCTTCGAGGGAATCCAGTTCTTGTTTCTTATCACAAGTATGTAGTACTTGTAGTTCTGTGTTAGGTGTCAAGTAAATGTTTTGCTTAATGGGATTTCTTTGGCTGTTTTAATCTGTATGCTCGTAAGTATTCACTGTATCTAATTTTAAAATTTCTAACGGTTTGTACCAAATAGACATCATTACATTTTGAACTTTTAAGTTTATATATACCAGACTTCTATAATGGGGATATTTTTGTTTTTACATTTAACAATTTTGTATTCACATTACTTTCTGTTTTAAAAGAAATTGTTTGCGTTCTGAAAACACAACTGTTGCACAACCGTTGAGTAAATGTTTTGTGAACGCACTTTCATCAGTGAGCGAAGCTCAACAAGTATGGTGAGAATTTTTCTAAGCGGTTTTTACCCCTTTAACCCGCAAAAGTTGAAAATTGAAAAAAAAATTATCAAAATTTTTAGTTTTGGGTTAATTTTACTGACAAAAACACGAATTTGAAGCTCTTTTGTCGATTTTTTCGATAATGAAAGTACCTGGTGAAAAAAATGAAAGGCTGCCTTCAGGCACCCTCGCGGGATTACGAGTAAATAAATAGAACGAAGTGTGTCATATAAAATGTTTTATTTATAACATCAACGTACGTAAAACGCAAACAGAAACTACACAATGATGTAATGCAAATACATAATAACGATATTTATTTCTTATGGTGATAGTCATGGAAACAATTTTTGGCAAGCGAACAACATAAATGGATGTCACACTTTGGGCAAACACACTGAATTTGCATTTTTTCTTACCGCCCTGTTTATCCAACAGAACAGGAAAATGGTCGTACATATCGTAACGAACATCCGCCACTGGATGTTTAGCTTTCATACCAACACCAGCGTAATTACTAGGCTCTGGTGTTGATGACGGACGGCTAACTGGTCGTTTTTCTCTAGAGCTGCAAAGACCAGCAGCAATTTCCTCTCTGAATGAAGCCAGTTGCAACAACTTACTTTTTTGTTGATCCCCATTATAGTTCTTCTCTGTATGCATTAGTTACATCCATACCTATCAAATGGTAGAAAATGCGAATCATTGGATTACGGGTTTTCAGACGAATGTGGTATCGACCGATAAGGCCGTCTAAAAGATCTACACCACTCATATGGCGATTGTATACGCGGATAGTTTGAGATCAATCAACTTCAATCCACTTCTTAACTTTTACATAATATCTAGGTATTTTGGTTGGCTGAGTTAATGGATTTGATGTAGCAAATGGTAAATTCCCCACATATGTTGAGGCTAGTCTGACATTCTTAGTGTCTTTCCACAACACCGTAGAATTATCTATACCATACAAGGGGCACATATACTCAGCAGAAAAACGCCTATCTTCTTTAGCCACATCTTTATCAGAAAGTACTCTTTTTATATTCAATGTTCCAAGAGAATAAATACCTCTAGCACGAAGATAAACTAATAAGGGTAATGATGTATAAAAATTGTCAAAATACAATATATGATGCACAAAATTGGTTATGGTCTGTGACAATCTAACAACAACATTGCTAGATGCACCAAGATCAGGAGTGCCCGGTAAAATAACATTATCTCCTGCACCATTATAAATTTCAAAACGATACGAAAATCCATGAGAGTCGCACAATACAAATAACTTTATTCCCCACTTATGTGGTTTGTTCTTCAAATATTGTCGTAAATGATTAGCTATCTTAGTGCTGAACATCTGTTCATCAACGCACAGTCTAGCAGTCTTCGGAACTGAATCGAATCTTTCGTTGACCATGGCTGCTAATTTTCTTATTCGAAAAAGTGGTTCGTATGCTGGCTGTCCTTTTTTGATACGAAGATCCTCATCGGTAAAACATAAATGTTGCTTGATCGCTTTAAATTTCTTTATTGGGATGGTTCGTTGAATTGGAAGGAATGCATTTTCCTCCCAATAACTTTCCATATTTGTATACCGGTAAATAGACATATAGAGGAGTATTCGAATGTAATGCTGAATTTGGATGATATCTGTTTTGAATTTTGTATTGACATCTTTCACATGGGCTGCTCGATTGGTTTCATCAACAACCAAATTCAAGATATCGTCAGTAAATAAATACTTGAAAAATTCCATTGGTGTTCGAAGATTTGTAATTGAACTGGGAAATTCACTTTTACCACGGAAAGCAACTTTGTTCACATGTAATTGCATCCGTCTCTTTCGCCACAATGTGCTAGGCAATTTTTTTCGATTGCATCTAAAGCTGTTCCATTAAAACCACCTGGTGACGGTTCGTTTTGAAGTCCAACATCCTCCATGACAGTCATTGGTGATCGAGCTCTTTTTTTGGGTTTGAGTTTGCCTGTAACCATTGTCTCACTAGCTGTTGAAGTTGTTGGTGATGTTATTGATGCGAGGGCTGCTGCAGATGTGGATGGTAATTCTTCGCCTACATCACTAACGTTCATTGACAAAATTTCTTCATCAACGCAAATTTTAGCTTGGTTGATTTCTTTTAAACAATCAGAAAATATATTCTCATCTGAGGCAGTGATTTCGTCAGCTACGTAGTCAGGATTCTACACATCATCGAAATCACTATCAGTGTCATTCGAGTAATCTGATTCCACAGACGCAAGTGAATCCTCCACTTCTTCAATGGACAAGTCTGCTATTTTGAATTGTTTCTTCCTGGCGTGATAACTTTCACGGTCCATTCTGCAATAAAATATATCAATTTATTATTGGAAGGTACCATACTGTGAAATTAATTCATGTATATAAATTCTAATTGAAGAAAAATAATATAATTTTACATGATATCTATACCTGACAACAAATACATCAATACAAACCCGCAAGGCGGCCTCTGTTGGCCGCCATTGCAAAAAAATATCTACACCACTTGCATTATTATTTTGTTTCAAACTAAACAATCCAATAAATATATATGAATTTTTACACTTACCTAAAAAATTCCCAATAAAATCCGACAAAAACCACTACCTTTTTTTAACTTTCAAAGTTTTCTGTCACACCCGATAATGTTTAGCATACACACAAAGCGATTGCAAACAACGAACTGACTGTATTCGATGAAAGGATGCGATCAAACGGTTCAAACTATTCTATTTCGTAGATCTAGAATTCCTCAAGGCAGACAAATCGTTTTAAACGAAATAAATTTTGTAAATATAAGCCTACGTCGCTTAGAATGATAGCGGCCTCCGGGCAGTCTTACTGGATAGAGGGTTAAGTGCACTCATTGAGCACAACACGTTGCAGATTGTGCTGTTTTTATAAATAGTCCGGGAGTCCGGGAGGTAGCGTTGCAATTTAGCTAGTGTTTTTACGCCGTTAAGCAAGCGTCAGTTGACGCACCCGCAGTGGGTGGGGATTGCAAGGTTGCGGAAGTGGTAAAATAAAAATATTAATTAAGTAAATGTATACCGGCTGAAACTTTTTTCATTAATAGTTGACATCAATCTGAGCTGAAAGAAAATCGTCAGCTGCATCGTTGAGGGGGGGGCTATACGTCAGCTGCTCGCATGAACTTGCAAAAAAACGTAAAATAAATTTATAGTACTTCGGCTGAATAAATTTGCATACTTTCTATAAAGCTTCAAAATGGTTGAATTATTTATGCCTTCAGATATAACAAAGGATCTTGAAGTATGGTTTTTGAAATCGGAAATTTTCACAATAATTGTTAGTAATTGTGGACAAGGTATTTATAGTCTGTTTCTTATTGACTGACAGCACGCGAAAAGGTCACAGATGCTAGTCAGGTAGTAAAGCATAAGCGTCACAGTTCATCTAAGGAATTTATTTACTATTTAATTTTATACCCGATCTGATATATAAAGGTAATATAAATGTAAATTCGGTTAGTTAAAGCAACTAACTGACCTTCATGCATTTGTAGAGTGCATACAGTTGAAACAATAAATTATTTTTGAAATAATCTTGTAACGCAACTATTCTGACTGAATATTTCATTAATTATCTTGAGAATTTGGAGCAGGTTAATTCTTGGGAGACATATTAGCAAACCATTTATCAATTCATTCTCCAGATAATTACTTTCTGATTTTCGAAATGTTGATAATAACATTTCCAAGAAACATTACAATAGGGTCCTACTAGGGATTGTCCCAATGACTACTTAGACATTTTGCAGGTATATACGGTGAAACTTGGTCTCGCCCAAATTTGTATAATTTGTTTTGCTTAGAGTCGCTTATATTCCATAAGTGTTAACTGTGTTGTGAAAAATGTCTTCAAGTTTTACCCCACAGTAAAGTGTAAGAACGTGATTAGCTTAGAAACGAAGACTGTAGTGTTAAATGTGAATGATGCTGTTTCGACATGTTCCAATATGACAGGAGTTAGTGAATCTACTATTTACAGGCTTCTAAGAGAGAGGAAAAATGGAAATATATCTCCACCTAAAAAGTCAACTGGAAGAAAAACATTTGACATTGATGAACATATGCAAAATACAATAAGACGAAAACTACATGAATTATATTTTAAAAAAGAGATCCCAACCCTTGACAGATTTCTAAGAATGGTGAAGGAGGACGAGAATTTGCCTGACATAGGGCGAAAAACTTTGTGGAAAATATTACACAAATTAAATTTTACTTGGGAGAAGCAAAGTCGCAAATCAGTGCTAATCGACAACGAAGAAATAATATGTTGGAGACGCCAGTATTTACGAGATATCCGAAAATACAGACAGGAGAGAAAACAAATCTATTATCTAGATGAGACATGGCTCAATGAAGCACATTCAGTGAAAAAAATATGGCAGGACAAAAGTATTCAAACCAGTCGTCAAGCTTTCATAGAAGGTTTATCTACTGGACTGAAAACTCCTATCGGTAAAGGTCGCCGACTAATAATAACGCATATTGGATGCAATCAAGGGTTCGTTGAAGGTGGTTTACTGGAGTTTCAGTCAACATCAAACAAAGACTATCATGAAGAAATGACTGCAGATGTATTTTACACAAATGGTCGAATTAATTCCAAATAATGCTGTAATCGTTATGGACAATGCCACTTATCATTCGCGATTAACAGAAAATCTTCCATCTACCTCGTGGAGAAAAGCTGATATGAGAAACTGGTTAATCGTAAAAGATATACCATTTGATGATGATATGTTGAAAAAAAAAATAAATTTATAGTACTTCGCCTTTTTCGAAAACTACTTTATTTCCGCAATCCTCTAACGTTTTTACTGAAAGCAAATTCTTAGGTACGTTAGGTACATAAAATGGATTTTTGATCGTACAATTAATATGTACATTATTTACTACACTTCGAGCATTAATATTTCCAACTGCAATCGCTTGTAAATGACTATTATTTTTGGCAACAGATATTATAATTGGCTTATCTAATATAATATATTCTGAAAAGACAGTTTTATCATTGACAAGATGATCTGTTCATCCCGAATCAACATAAAAGGTTAATTGATTTTAATTTACCTGGCCCTGTCATAAAACATACATTTTCATTGTCTACACTTTCGTACGTACTTTGATTTTCATTTTGCACATGATAACTATACCTATTAGCACTTAACTCTTGACGATGATCTTGATCTTGACTTTTTCTTAAATTGCCTCTATACCGTTGAAGTCTTCTTCTTGAATTCATGTTGCCTCTTCCTTGAATTGAACTTCTATAGTTACTTCTGTTTCCTCTTGATATTGTACCTCGCATTTGATTCCAGCACTCATTTCGTATATGCCCCCGTTTTCCACATCCACATCCAAATGCTGTTGACGGCCCACTGACATTGTTTCTAGTTATTTCCTTTTTCTCATATTCGGCCAATAATTTATTTTTAATATTTTCATAAGTCAGTAGATATGTTGGCATGTTTTCAATGATTGTTACCACAATTTCGTATGATTTTGGAAGTGCCATTAGTAAATTACACACAATATCTTGTTCATCAATTTTAACCCCAGTGGCTGGCTGGCAAAGCCTTAATTTAATACGATCTTTTATCTTCTGCATGGTAATGTTTTCAATTTGGGTCATATGTTCTTGGGTAAAAGGAATATTCATCCATACCTCCGTATAAAACTTCAAATTTTCTATCTTGGCGAATGTGTTACCTTGGTAAGATGTAATACCATTTGTAGTAAATGTTACGAAAGTTTCTTCTGTAGACAAACATGTTATCTCCATACCCTTATTATAAAGTATTGTAATATAACCAGCTGCAAAAAGAGCTTCTCTATTGTTGTAAACATATATTTTTATAGTAACCCTTCAAGAAGTAGACATTTTGTATGCCATCCTTTTCCGCTAACACACCAACAAAGTATATTTGTTTTTATTGTTTATGGTAAACGCCGACACCTTATACACACCTGCTGGGTCTAGGTTTACCCAATGGCTATAAAAATAGTTTTCTAATCTCTCCGTCAGTTGTGTTATCTTCTCTACTTTCTCCAGTAGACTTCTATGTTCTTCCTTTATTGCAGTTGTCTTTTCGAGAAAATCCAGCTTCCGCCTCTTGGTATCTAGCTCATCCATTTCCTCTTTTCAATTCCTTGTCGATGTAATGTAAGCTTGCGACAGAGGGTTAATTTCTTTAATATTATAAGGAGAAAGTTTGTTTGTTTTATTGGTTCTCTTCCTTAAAACACGTGCAACCAAATTATCTGTAGAGATTAATCCAGCGTTCCGTATGTCAATATCCTCCGGCATAGTAGAAAATGGGGTACTGGACCTAAAAAAGCAAGTCTCTCCAGCTTTAATGTAACACTTTTGTATAATTCGAACATTGTCTCTGTTCTCTTTTTCTTCTACAACTTCTATATGGTTAACAGGGAGATAATTAAAGCTGCATGCAGAGAGAATGTAATTTATAACCTTCTTCCTTGCGTCGGATTCTTTTGGTAAATTTATTTGTAATCCAGTCAACTTTCTTGTATTGCTGTTACCCCAATAAACATATTGCAGTATATTGTTAAGCACAAGACAACAGCTGTTCTGTGGACTATCGGTCAACTTTTTCCACATTTTTGCAATCGAAACAGAGTATATCGGAGAATTTTCGAAGTACAACTTACTATCTTATATTAGAGTTATGCAATCTTCTAGAGGACTGTAGCCTTCTCCATGAGAATTTTCAATAGAGTAGTTATATATCGTAGATTCCATTCTGGTAATGCCATGCTTCTTGGCAAATGCAGAAGAGAAAGTTTCTTTTAATCTCGCTTCTGGGCAGTCCACGAAATCTATAATATGGTTTCCAATGCCCTTGTTCCCTCCAGGACTAGTTATTCGACATATAAATTTGTTGTATATTTTGACCCTTGCGTTAATGTAAGCCACTTAAGACAATCTATGCTAACTGTTTTATCATTATTTACAATAACGTTGCACCTTTTCTTGTACTTTCCTTGGATGCAAAAGTTAAAGTTACTGGTTAAATAATTAATCATTTCCTCTATGTTAAAGACTCCTGCAAAATCCTGCGTTATGTCAAAGTCCATTAGATAGTAATATTCCTTCCGGAGTTGCTCCAATAAATCCGGTATTTCTTTCAGTAACCTGTCGAGTTTAACGTCTGCCAACTCTACTTTGTATGGAATGCTCACAAGTTCTTTATGTTTCATTTAAATAATTCCAAATCTTCTCCGACTACTTCTCTTGTTCCAATTCCAAGCGGGTTGTTACTTAGTAAGAGGAAAGGCAGCTTAGCTTTAACACCATGTTTTGCAGGAACCAATTCGCCAAATTTTCCACGTATATAACTATTAAAAGAACCGCATATTTCTTTTTTAACAAGTTTAGAATTTCCATCGCAGTCCTCTAAGCCGCATACCTTCACAAACATTATATTGTTACAAAATGGTTTTGTAATTGATATAAGTCCATCTTCCAGCGGGTGTTCGCCTTCCGTTTATTTAATATTTCCAATATCTGTAACCAGATTGTTACCTTTCAAATTTTCCAACAGGAGTCACAATCCAAATCTCTCATCGGTCGACTTAACTTTCTTACCGTAAAGCTGGGAAGCACTAAACATTTTGGAGCTTGCCATCTTAACGGTTCCAACGATTGTCGAATACTGAAGCCTTAAAATTTGACCTATATTCATACCATCGTAGAAAGGTGTGGGGAGAAGGGGTGGCGGTCGTGAAAACTGCTTCGTTGAAAGTAAAGTAATGTGGTTTTCTTACCTATATGAGGATGATAAGCGATTTATTGTTCCTGATTCTGATGAGACCTTACCATAGGGGGGCACTATTCGATTGATGCTAATATGGATGTCGAGGCCATCCATTTGAATTCTTAAAAATTCATATAAGAATAAAAATTATTAGTGTTTTAAATGAAACTCACGGTTTCTAGTAAATTCCACAATATAATAAAAGTTATTGAAAATTCTAAAAAATTGACAATTGTTTCGATAAATCAATATCATCGTCAGAATGACAGAAGTTACATTTTATTTCATGCCTACCTGATTAGTAGTTATTTTTGGCTAGACCAAGAAGTGACCTAACTTGTGATTGACTTAATATATGTTTATAGAAAAAAGAAGAAGATGTGATATTACAAATATTGAAGCTTAGATATTATTAGTCCTATGGTGATATCCTGGATATCATTTTTCCAATTAAGATCAGTATAACTGTGCAATGATATAGAAAACCAGGAAAACTAAATCTGCTGATCTTTACAATTATCACTTAAGAAGACAGTTTATTAGTGGAGAACTCCCTAGATTTAACTGTTCATTGACAACTTCATATTGTGGGTTTCTTAAATGTCTTCTAATTTCCAATTCTTCAAGGAAATCCAGTTCTTGTTTCTTTTCACAAATATGCAGCACTTCTAGTTTTGTGTTAGGTGTCAATTAATGATTGGTGTCAAGTAGATGTTTTGCGTAGTGGGATTTATCTGGTTGTTTTGACCTGTATGCTCGTAAGTGTTCACTGTATCGGATTTCAAAATTCCTAAGGGTCTGGCCCAAATAGACAGCATTATATTCTGGACATTTGAGTTTATATATATACCTGACTTCTTTAATAGTGGTATTTTTGTTTTCACATTTAACAATTTTGTACTAACACAAAACTAGAAGTGCTGCATATTTGTGAGAAGAAACAAGAACTGGATTTCCTTGAAGAATTGGAAATTAGAAGACATTTAAGAAACCCACAATATGAAGTTGTCAATGAACAGTTAAATCTAGGGAGCTCTCCACTAATAAACTGTCTTCTTTAGTGAAAATAGTAAAGATCAGCAGATATAGTTTTCCTGGTTTTCTATATCATTGCACAGTTATACTGATCTTAATTGGAAAAATGATATCCAGGATATCACCATAGGGCTTCTAAGCATCAATATTTGTAATATCACATCTTCTTCTTTTTTCTATAAACATATATTAAGTCAATCACAAGTTAGGTCACTTCTTGGTCTAGCCAAAAATAACTACTAAACATCAGGTAGGCATCAAATAAAAAGTAACTTCTGTCATTCTGACGATGATATTGATTTATCGAAACAATTGTCATTTTTTTAGAATTTTCAATAACTTTTATTATATTGTGGAATTAACTAGAAACCGTGAGTTTCATTTAAAACACTAATATGAGCAGATTCCACGAAGTAAGGGTCGAGACAGTTAATTTCATCAAAATTATTGTTATATTAGTTATTATTTTGATTTATTATACTTTTCAATTTTATATTATGTAATAAAATGTTTGTTTATTCAATTGTTTTTTATTTTGACTCCCCATTCTACACACTATCAACTAACTGAGAAGGGGTGACGTCATTAGCAAGGTGGATGCGCACACGTACATGATTGATGCATGCGCAGATCGAATTGAGTCAAAAATTACCACTATGGACCTTGGCGATTTCCCATGTTATTCTACATAAGGAATCAGCTAGAACTGGCATTGCTCCTTTACTAATCGCACTGTTGGAGTTATGATATTGGGTGCAATTTCTTATGGCTCAAGGTCACGTTTAGTTTTCATCAGGAGTAATATGAATACATATCGATAGATTCAAGAAATATTGGAACGTTATCTGATTCCTTACCTCAGGACATTTCAAAATCCAACTTTTCAGCAAGATATCGCTCGGTCACATATATCCAGGCAAACCTTTGACCATTTCCACCAGGCTCAAATTCATCTGCTACATTGGTCCCCAAGATCCTCCAAGATCGTCCAATTTGATGGCTCTTCGACATGAGATAGAGGTGGAATGGAATGAGATTCCCCAGGAGGATATTGATCACCTGATTGTGAGTATGTCTAAACGCAAAATAATTTTTACTGGGTGTTCGGATTTCTATGTCACTGAGTATATTTCTGACAGTTGTTTGGAATATACGTTCATATTTGGTGTTCCATATGAAATACGAGAATTATTATTTGAAAACATAATAAGTTAGGCCTTATCATGTGTGTAAATAAAAAACTCACGATTGTACTATTTTTCACTGTTTCTGCCCACTCTTATGGCTTAACACTTACGTTTTATTGCACAATAAAGTAATTGCTTTATTCCACTTGTTGGACCAATAAGTATTATGTCATCCGTTACTTCACATTTTATAGGGTCGTTTCAACCACTTCCATTTCCATCCCAATCTGTTTTCATATCATTCACAACGTCCATGTTACTACTAGGCCGTAAATTAGGCGAGTCCCATTTTCCCTAGGGAAGCACTAACGGCATTTTGTGATGTAACTCACATTTTTTCATGTTGAAAGTTTCCTTCAGGGAAGTTTTTTATTTTCAATTCTGTTTATAAACAAATCGAGTTTTTATGAGTGCGATCAAAAAATATTATGAGTATATAAATGTGTCATTAATAGAATTTACAATAGACACAAGTTTTTTACTTTTCCGCCAACATTATCTACGATGCGAAAAAAAGATTTGGTTTGCTTTAAAAAAAAATTGGAATTTTCGTAACATATCTTGTTAGCACGATACAGCCTCTGTAGTGCATAAAGTCACCAATTTTATGCTTGAATATTGTTAAGGACATGACACAGATGATCCCTATTGATTTTCAACTAACCAGAGCCAGTACCTGAAGTACCACATTTTTGGTCATTTTTCGGTTTGTCAGTACTATACAGCCTCCGAGGTGTATATGTTACACCCAAACATCGAAAACGCTCACTTAGCGAACAAAACGAAGGCAACGCATTGTGGGCGATGCCGAATGACCAAATACCGAAATGACATAATTTTTCGAGTTGTCCGTTCTTGTTGACCACGACGCGTCTTGGACAATGCTCAAACGGCCACGGCGTATTCTGGATGATTTAGAAAGCTCATAAACCGACCATGCATTTAATATGTTAAGTAAATTTACACAAAAAAAATGAAAATTTCAAAATCTTTATTGTAGGCTTATTTCTACATGAAACATTATTTACAATAATAGTTAACTGAATCGCAGGTAGATAAAGCTATTTACTTGCTTTTGCAGGTACTAATATTGTGGCATTTAGAATTGTACAACACTTCATTGGCCCTGTAGTTGCACTTTTTTGTATTACAATTACGCTTACAATGGCACATGACAAATCATTGTTCTGATCCAGACGAAAGAGCTGAAGCTGTTCTCAAATTTAATGAATAACTTGGAACATCCGATGCGTTTATAAAATTTGAATCAGCGCAGTTGAATTTATTACGACTATGAAGTATTCCCAGCACGCCCTCTTTGGTTTCCAACTTATACAAGCTGGAATCATTACCGCTTAAGACTACAGCTAGAACACTCCTAGGGACAAGCCACCCTCTATCGACATCTGGAACTTTGACTACGATATTTTGACCGATCTCAGCAGGAGGTAGTTTTTCACGGGACAGCGCCAGCATTTTTCCAGCTTGCTTCTCCATTTCGGCTTTAACAATTTCTCGTTGCTCTCGTCGGTAGCAAAGGCTGCTTACGACTTCTCCTTCAATTTCAGTTCCACACTTCATGTGTACTTTTACGCTGCATATTTTACATAGTTAACTCCAAAATCTTCGCAAATGGAACATGCTACCACAGTGGATACTGCATTGATTACATTTTCTTCCCCTTCCTCGTCTTTTTCGAGTATCAACCCTTCCAAGATTTTCTACAAATCCTCTTCCGTTTCCAAAGATTCATATGTTTCTCTTTCCAGAGAAGAGTCTGTCAGTCCGCTTCTTTGCTTGTCACCAAACATGGCCTCTTAAAACTTTTTCTAACCCCTTCGTGCAAGGCACGATTTTTTTTGCTCTGAATAAATCGTAATTCTTCTGACCATTATTTGGTATCATTGTCAAGCATCCATGCTACCAACATATCTCTGACGTCCTGATTGGATCGTTCTACCGATCCTTGGCTCTGTGAGTGGCGGGGCTTACCATGTACAAGTTTAAGGCCTGGCCACAGATTATTTAAGCACATCCAAATTATTAAAATTCTAAAATAGCGATACGGCGATATCACAAACAAAACAAATAACCATAGAGAAATTATGCAAATAACCATAGATTAAGGCAAATAACAATTGACATCTTTCACTTTCATCAGCTACACTAATGCCGAATCAATCTGTTCTCGAACTAAAAACAGACAGAGAAAAATATCTCCTTCTCACTTATGAGAGTCTCAGCATGGGTCATTCAAGTTTTCATACCATGATAGAATCATGCCCAACACTCCTTCACTTGCTAATGGTCGAGACAAAGGCACGAAAGTGGGGGTACCCCATCTTATCCTACTCTCCCATATATGGTTATTAAAATTCGCATTCCTCAAAAATGTTAACTCAAATTTCCGTCTTTCAGGTATCGTTTAAGGGTCGAACTGAATAATTTACATCCTTTTATGAGCATTCTGACATATTGCAGGCTCGGATCTAAAGAAAGCAATCCGGCCGAATTCTAAAGACAATATTGAGGAGACGGAGTCATCAATTTTCAGACGGAGAAAAAAAATACAATGCTTATAAACACAACAAAAAAATATTACCTTTTATTATTATCTTTATCTAAGTCATTCCTTAAACGGAACAACTTCATTTTAATTTACTGTTTTTGTCTTATAATCTACTGTGAGACAAACCTTTTCGTAATTTTTTAAAACTAGTACAGTTTTAATCAAATTTGATAATGTTATGCAGGTACATGTACGCAGAGTTCAGAAGTGAGAGGAGAGATTAGCAATATATTTCAGTTGAGAATGAGTTCATTGATATATTTCTGATTGTATAACAAGCAGGAAGCTATTATTTTATTATTTCAGATTGTACCCCACCCACTAATTAATCTAGACAGATGACCTTGATAATACCCGTGTGAAGTTATCCACGGATTTTTTTAACCATCCACGAATTTTTTTAAACATCCACGAATATTTTTTTACAAAATAAACTGTACTTTTGCAATAAAATGTTATTATAGGAGACATATAATGACATTTTAATCGGCTGCATAATTTTAATACCAAAAATTAAAGATTAAGTGAATAAAAAGTTTTCAAACAGTTGGTCTTATACATATTTCACGATTCTGAATCTAAAACCAAAAAATAAAATAAAAAATTTATGTATCTATTACAAAGAACATCTAATTAGAAATCAAATAACAAAAAAGTGTATTTCTTAAACCGTCAAAAAATAAACGGTTTTAATGATTAAAACTAACTT
The DNA here is from genome assembly GCA_963921935.1 of Galeruca laticollis. NCBI lineage: Eukaryota > Metazoa > Arthropoda > Insecta > Coleoptera > Chrysomelidae > Galeruca > Galeruca laticollis. The sequence goes on from OY998183.1 coordinate 86,851,784, forward strand.
TTCCGCATCTGTGACCCTGAACAATATTCTATCATAAAATTGTTACTTGTATACACTTCGGGGGATGTATTGTGCTAACAAACCGAAATTTCTCCAAAAATAACCAAAAATTTAGTATATCTGGATTTATAGGACCCGCTGTACTCGCTCCAGTCAACTGAAAATCAATAGGGTACATCTGTGAGACACTTTGAACAATATTCAATCATAAAATTGATCAATCGTATACTCTCTGGAGGCTGTATTGTGCTAACAAACTGAAAATTCTCCAAAAATGACAAAAATCTGGTACTTCAAGTACCATAGCACCCGTTGTATTGGCTTTAGTGAGCTGAATATCAATAGTGTTCATCTTTGAAACGCTCTGAATAATATTCAATCATAAAACTGATCACGTGTATATACTCCGGAGGCAGTATCGTGCTAACAAACTGAAACTTCTCCAAAAATGACAAAAATATCATACTTAAAGTACTGTAGCACCTCTTGTATTGGCTCTGGAGAGCTGAAAATCAAAAGGGTTCATCAGTGAGATGTCCTTAACAATATTCAATCATAAAATTGGTGACTTGTTGAACTCCGGAGGCTGTATCGTGCTAACCAACTGATATTTCGCAAAAAATTACAAAATGTCGTACTTCAAGTACCATAGCACCCGTTGTACTGGCTCTGGTGAATTGAAAATCAATAGGGTTCATCTGTGACATCTCCTTAACAATATTCAATCATAAAATTGCTGACTTATTGCACTCCGGAGGCTGTATCGTGCTAACAAGAATTGTAAGGAAAAGTGGCCGACGACGACATACATACAGGATTTTTTTTCTAAAAACCGTTTTTTTGTGTTGTTGTTGATGGAAAACGTAAAAATAACTCAAAAAAAATTTCAAAATTCCAACTTTTTTTGGGGTAAACCAATACTTTTCTCGCATATTGAAAGGTTGGGCGGAAAAGTAATAAATGGTTGTAAAGATTAAAACTAACTTTCCCGCACCTGTGGCCCTGAACAATATTATATCATAAAAGTGTTACTTGTATACACTTCGGGAGATGTATCGTGCTAACAAACCGACATCTCTCCAAAAATTTAGTATATCTGGATTTATAGGACCCGGTGTACTCGCTCTAGTCAACTGAAAATCAATAGGGTACATCTGTGAGACACCTTGAACAATATTCAATCATAAAATTGATCAATCGTATACTCTCTGGAGGCTGTATCGTGCTAACAAACTGAAAATTCTCCAAAAATGACAAAAATTTGGTACCATAGCACCCGTTGTACTGGCTTTAGTGAGCTGAATATCAATAGGGTTCATCTTTGAGACGCTCTGAATAATATCCAATCATAAAGTTGGTGACTTGTATATACTCCGGATGCTGTATCGTGCTAGCAAACTGAAACTTCTCCAAAAATGACAAAAATATCGTACTTAAAGTACTGTATCACCTCTTGTATTGGCTCTGGTGATCTGAAAATCAATAGGGTTCATCAGCGAGATGTCCTGAATATTATTCAATCATAAAATTGGCGACTTGTTGAGCTACGGAGGCTGTATCGTGCTAACAAACTGAAGTTTCTCAAAAAACGACAAAATGTCGTACTTCAAGTACCATAGCACTCGTTGTACTGGCACTGGTGAACTGAAAATCAATAGGGTTCATCTGTGACATGTCCTTAACAATATTCAATCATTAAACTGCTGACTTATTGCACTCCGGAGGCTGTATCGTGCTAACAAGACATGTAAGGAAAAGTGGCCGACGACAACGACGACACACACACAGGATTTTTTTTTTCTAAAAACCGTTTTTTCGTGTTGTTGTTGATGGATTACGTAAAAATAACTCAAAAAAAAATTCAACATTCCTACTGTTTTTGGGGTAAATCAATACTTGTCTCACATATAGAAAGGTTGGGCGGAAAAGTAAAATCATAAAGATTACGATTGTGCGTCGACGCACATGGTTCATTTTGAGCTCGAAGCCCCAACATTTTTTCAAATTTTCTTTAACTGTTGCAAAGAACACTTAATTAGAAATCTATTAACAAAAAATTGTGATGTAAGTATTTTTTATAACGTCAAAAAAATTCATTAAGATGGTAATTAACAAAATAGTAGATGCACTAACCACGGGTTATATATGGGAATAAAAAAAAGAAAAGTTTATAAAGGGACAGTTTTCGCCAAAATGGCGGTCTACCACTCCTCTTATACGACAATGGTACAGTGTACAGATAGAAAACTAAATATTCATATCACAATGTGACTAGAAAAACAAGTAATATACTAATAATTAAATAACAATCGAGCAATGTACCTATATAAACAAATAACAAATTATTAAACTATAACAAAATTATATTTGCATAACACTATTACACAGAAATTAGGAAGTTGATCATTACTGATAACTACTACTAATAATCTTTTTTTTTACGTTTGTGCGCAGATTGTCCGTGTTGGAGTAGTGATGGGAGACGTGAATATTGTCAGAAGAATATTCTAGAGAACGAGAATATTCTCATGTAGAAACTTGTCCCCGGCAATTTTCTCAAAATACAATTATTAAGTTAATTATCACCACGCCTATGTCCATTTTTAAATAACGTTTACTGCTGATACAAATCGATATACTGCCGTGTACATGGCCGAAAAGGTTGAAGAAATACTTTCAGAAATAGAACCAGAAAAGTTTAGTGTTCTAGTGACGGACGCCAGTGCGATGGTCAAAGCAAGAAATATTACTAATGAAAAGTATAAACTATAAACATATATCTGTTTATGGTTGCATCGTTCATACACTTAATTTATGAATAGATACATTTCTAAAATGCGAACGATGGCTTCGATAGAGAACAATGTTAAAAGCATCGTTACGGAAATTAATAATTCACATCTTTTACTGACCACTCTCAAAAAAATCCAGAACGAAAAAAGGAATCAATCATGTTAATAACTATGAAGTTACACTTCAAAACTCGTTGGGGATCAACGATCCACTGGTTGAAACGTCTTCTTGATACCATATATGCCCTAAAAGATTTAGCTGTTTGTGAAATTGTGTATAATATATAGATCATACAAGCGCGTAGCAAAATTAGTTTTAGATGAAGTTATATTCTGGGTACAAGTGTTAGAGTTGTTTAATTTGATTAAAACCTAATTGTTCAATATATAACTAGAGTAGAGTCAGATAAGCTTAAACTAAGTGAAGTAGTAGAATGTTTCTATAGCCTAGAAAAGCATTTTGAAGCAGCGTTCCTCTCCAGCCCCCGAACAAAGCAGGAAGAACAAAATTTCCAGGAATTTTTAGCTAAAAGAAAGCATACTGCTATGCACTTTATACATTTGGCAGCTAATATCTTAGACCCGCGTTTTATGGCGCTCATCTGAGCAATGAGGAGCAAATTCGGGGTACTCAATTTATTGATGATATGGCTACGGCTACTTCAAAATACCCAGATGACCCAGCAGGACGAAATTCTCGTTAATGGTGAACGTCTAAATAACATACGATACGCAGACGACAGAATTATCTTCACGGACAGTTTGGAGGGATTACAAACGCTGGTCCAACGTGTAGCAGAAACCAGTAAACTACATGGTTTTGATTTTAACATCAAGAAGACAAGGTATAAGGTAAGGTGGGGCAAGAGACGTTACGCGTTAAATTAATATTACTTTTAAAACAGGTGCTGCCATCTATTTTTGTGTATTCCTGGTACGTCTGCCATCGAACTAAATGATTACAGAGTTGAATAGTTCAGTCTTCTTTATGATTCTGCAGTGAAAGTGTCACATGTGTTTTTCAACTCTCGGAGCAAGCTCAACGACAATAATTGATCCACATATTTCTTGGCAATCCTAAGAGATTTATCTCTGATTTTTGGTGAGTAGACAAATTAGCTCTAGTAGTTCACGTTTAGCTTGATATTTTGTTGTTATTTTTCCTTGATGACAGTTTTTTTGGTTATAACGCTCTTGCCCCTTCCTTTTTTGAACTCGAGGCTAGTGCGTAGTCAGTCCTGGGGCAAGAGCGATACGTATTACGCTCTTACCCCAACGTTTTGAGTTAAATGTTTTTTACATTTTCAGTTTCATCATGGTGAGAAAATATATCCGCAAAAGTAACCGAGGCAAAGGATATACCGCAAAGAGCCTTAAAGCTGCGTTGTCAGCAATAAATTCAGGCCAAATGACGTTATACCGAGCTAACAAAGTGTTCAACATTCCAATAGCGACACTTCATGATCACTTCAAAGGCAGAAGAGGGCTCTAGCTATGGCAGGCCCAAGACATTCCTCAACAAGAAGAAGAAAAACTAGCAAAAGGTCTTCGTGTCATGGAGAAATGGGGCTTCGGCCCGAGAAGAAGTATTGCAAACAGTAGCTGATTATGTCAAAGAAAACAACATTAAAACGCAGTTTAAAGATGGAGAGCCTGGGGAAGACTGGTTTCTTAATTTTAAGCGTAGGCATAACCTTTCGAATAAAAACCCCAGAGTGTCGAATACGCCAGAAAAAAATATTGATCCGTTCTTAATCTACGACTACTTTGACTTACTCGAAAAAACCATAAATCAGCTTGGTTTGCAAGAGCTCCCTTCACAAATCTGGAACTTGGATAAGAGTAGCTTTTGTACGGATCCGTCAAAAACAAATATTGTCGGTCAACGGGCAGCGCCATCGACAAGAACCAAAGTGGAACTGGCAAGCAAAATACAACTGTTCTAATGTGTTGCAGCGCGAGCGGTCAAAAAACTACTCCGCTTATAATCTTTAAAACGGCCGAGATGTAGTAGAAGATTTGCCTCTCTCTGGTCGACTATCCATGTCATGAAGCGAACTTAATATCACCAAAAGAAAGAAAACGATCGTCGTTTAAACCCGACAAATATCCGCAGTAATTTTATGCGATTATTTGGGCCACACCGTCTGACGAAAATATCTTTGTGGACGAGTTTCTTGTTAAAAATTCAATAATTACCACCATATTCCCTTAATACGGCTGCGGTCGATTTTTCTTTACTCTATAACTCAAATTGACACTTCCAGGCAAATGTTTTCAGTCATTAGAAGACATAAAAGAAAATTCGCTGAAATACTGAACTCAATTCCTGAAATTGCATTCGAAATATGTTTCAATGAATGGATTAGTGCATTATTTCGGAAGGAGACCATTTTGAAAGCGGTAGGTACAATGGATTTGGATGAAATATAAACTATTTATATACTACTTTAATTCAACTACTTTAAAACAATATAAAAAAGTTGAAGTTGATCTGTCTCTATTACTTAAAACCAGGTCTCTTTATTAATTTTTAGGATAGTACATAATGATGAACAAAATAGGTATGTATGGTTTCATGTCACAATTTCTTATTGTTTGTTAGTATGTATATTAAATATATTCGAAATAATATCTATGCAATTTGCATCTTGCACAAAAATAGTGTTACGAAACAGCACACTGGTATAGTTCATAAAGCCGACTCTGTCTAAGTCAGGTATGAAAGTTAAATTATGGCGGATACGCAGGGTTTTTTTAACTGTTTACGATTGTGACTATCTTATCTAAACATTGTTTTTGTGACCAGACTTATCTAGAAAAGGCCAGAACCAATTATTTGTGTGTGTAAGCCGCAGTCCGGAATTTTTTAGTAAGAAAGGCTTTAATATAAATAAAGGACCGATGAGTTAGTTGATAAAGTGATCTCGTGAAATAAATAAACCGAAATATCGATCAGTAAAGTGTTTATATAAATTAATAATTAAGTTTGTGTGCATATAAATTAAATTTAAGTAACTAGTTGAGTATACATAAATTAAGTGTTACTGATTAGTTAAGTATTTAAATAAATTAGTAAGTAGCCATACCGTGTGTTTAAAATTTATCCCACCCGTTTACGTTTAAAATGGATAAGAAAAACATTACATTGGTGTCAGAAGTGGGATAATATAAATGAATTGCCAGGTAAAAATGGCCAAGAGACTATGTGACCTCAAAGTGGCGGAGCTAAGAGCAGAATTGGAAGATCGTGAATTGGAAACGTCCGGTAAGAAAAGTGAATTAGTAAAAAGACTTAAATTGGCACTGGAAAATGACGGCTTTGATCCAGAAACAGTTTTATTTAATGACGAGGCTTCCACCTAAATCTTGTCAATTTCTGCTAATATTTCTGCTAACATGGACGTGAAGATTTCTGCCATGGAAGAGAACATGGACGGGAAGATTTCTGCTATGAAGAACGACATTTCTGCTAATATGGACGAGAAGATATCTGCTATGAAGAACGATATATCTGCCGATATCTTACTAATGAAAAACGACATTGCCGCTGACGTTGAAAATGAAATTTCGTCTCTAAAATTAGAAATCGAGGATAAAATGACAACTATGGACGAAAAAATCAAGGAGTTAGAGAAAAAGATTGCCGATTCAAGAACGCGAGGCACGCCAGAGGAAGAAAAGGAGACCGAGCAAACAAAAACTTGCAAGCCAGAAACACTACCTAAGTTTGAAGACATTGGCAGTTTTACCCGAGTCAAGGCCCCAACGTTCGATGGAAAAATGTCGTGGACTAATTATGTGAAACAATTTGAAGCAGCCGCTAGAGTGAATAATTGGTCCCATAGCGAGAAGGCAGTGAACTTAACTATCGCGCTTCGGGGAGATGCCTTAGATGTACTTCAGACGATACCTCTGGAAGAAACGGATGATTTCGAGCAACTGAAGAAGAGGTTGGACATGCGATATGGTCACGAACATCTAGAACATTTGTACCAATTCCAGCTGAAGAACCGAAGGCAGAAACGTGACCGAAACACTTCAACAATATGAAGTGGATATTGCCCGACTCGTTCGATTTGCTTATCCATCAGCAGCAGAGAACATGATGGAATGTCTGGGAATCCAGGCCTTTATTGATGACTTACGTGACCCCGATATGCAGAGGACGCTGCGCTTAGCCCATCCCAAAACATTAGTTGACGCATTGACAGCTGCTCTTGAATATGAAGCAGCATCGAAGGCTTTAGGATATAACAAAATTAGGACCATCCAAGAAGAAGATGACGAAGACAGATTTGACCAGTTCGTCAGTTTAATAAAAAGTATGATGGACAAGAAGCCGAGAAAGTTCAGATTCTGGAATTGTGGCGAGCTAGGGCATGTACGTAGTTCGTGTAAGCGCGCCAAGACTCCTGCAAACGAAGAACCCCAGTCACAGGAAAACTAGAAGGGGTCGGCTACTAGGGGGCAGCACCGACCCATGATCGTTCCAAGGACCCTCTCATACTGATAGCTTCTCTCGGATGTCGCAACGACAGTGTATATGTGGATGGCGAAGTAAATGGCAAGAAATGTGCTCTGCTGGTTGGCACTGGAGCAACTAGAACCATTATACGACCAGAGATAATAAACCCCATGAAGAAGCTTCTAGCAACGAGACTGCGACTACGGACCGCCACAGGTGAGAGTGCCAACGTTCACGGTGAGACACAAATCCAATTGGGAATTGGCGCAGAAAAGTTCACGCATACGGTAATCGTAGATGACATTGATGAAGAAGTGATTTTGGTAATGGACGTAATGAATGTACGTGGTTTCCAATTAGACTTTAGAAACAAAACCATCAAAGTGGGTTCCGAGGAGGTATTTCTTCATCCATATGAAAGCAGCGCGGTGTTGGCAGCTGTACAGGAACATACCGTTCTACCTGCACGAAGCGAAACCATGATAGTAACACGAGTACAGGGAATCATGGAGGAAGGTACACCGGTTATGATGGAGCCAAGGAACCACGACGAAGAAGTTGGCAAAGAGTACTAATTGGAAAAGGATTGGTCACGTCGGCGAAAGAGATCCCAGTACGTGTGAGAAACGTGAACGATTACCCAATTATCATCAAGAAGGAAACCAAGATTGGATCCTGCGTACCCGTGACGTCTATAGTTTGTCAAACAACGACCACTGACAATTCTAACACCAGATTCGAACAAATGTTATCAGTAGTTGGTCAATCTTTGGATCGAGCTGAAAAAAAGAGAATGAGAGAATTTTTCTTGCAGTATCGAGACTTATTCGTACCAAAAGGAGGAAAGACTGGCAGAACATCAGCCGTCAAACACAAAATCGATACTGGTAATGCTAAGCCAATTAGACAATCAGCTCGAAGACTTCCACGAGCGAAGAGAGAGGAAGCTGAAAGATTAATTCGAGAGATGGCAGAAGAAAAAGTAATAGAACCATCTACTAGTCCATGGGTATCTCCAGTAGTGCTCTTTTTCCACCTTGGACCTGAAGTCTGGTTATTGGCAAGTGGAAATGGTCCCAGAAGACATACAGAAGACTGCTTTTAACACCGGATCTGGATTATGGCAATTCAACGTCATGCCATTCGGGCTCTGCAAAGCGCCTGCGACATTTGAAAGACTCATGGAAAATGTCTTGAGAGGGTTGTCTTGGAAGACATGCCTGGTCTATTTGGACGACATCGTAGTACTGGGGAATACATTTGACGAACATCTGAAGAATTTGGAAGACGTATTCAAACGACTCCAAGCTGCCCAGCTCATGTTAAACCCGAAGAAATGTCATTTGTTCCAAAACCGAGTCAACTATCTAGGTCATATAGTGAGCAATGAAGGAGTGGCGGTGGATCCAGAGAAAATTGCTTCCATTCAGCAATGGCCGCAACCAACCGACAAACATCAAATTAAGAGTTTCCTTGTACTTTGCACGTATTATAAAAGATTTATCAGCAAGTTTGGAGATATTGCCAAGCCTCTAACTCGACTTACAGAAGAAGCAAGATCTTCCAATGGGACGAAGATTGTCAAACGGCTTTTGATACCTTGAAAAAACATTTAACCACGGCGCCGATATTAGGATACCCTTTACCAGAGGGAGACTTTATTCTTGACACTGATGCAAGCAACGTAGGAATTGGTAGAGTGCTCTCACAGATCCAAGGAGGGCAAGAAAGAGTGCTGGGATACTTCAGTAAAGTCCTCTCCAAACCAGAACGAAACTACTGCGTCACAAGAAAAGAACTTTTGGCGGTAGTGAAGTCCGTGGAACACTTTTACCAGTATATCTATGGTAGGAAGTTTTTAATCCGGACTGATCATGCAGCACTCAAGTGGTTGATGCAGTTCAAGAATCCCGGGGGTCAGATTGCTAGATGGATTGAACGACTTCAAGAGTACGATTTCAACATCGAACATCGAACATCGAGCCGGTGTGAGTCACCGAAATGCCGACTCCCTGTCCAGGCGGCCTTGCCCAACAGACTGCTCCCACTGCAACAAGGCGGAATCTAGGGAAGCTGAAGTTTCAAGAACTACTGTAGTCAATGAAGAATGGTCACCCACCAGGATCAGAGAAGATCAGGAGAATGATCCTTGCCTAAAGAAGATTCGGCAGTGGAAGGAGGGAAATCGGCGACCTACCTGGCAAGAAGTGTCAACATTTTCACCGAAACTCAAGGCGTATTGCGCTCAGGGCTGTTGAAAAGAGTCCTTGAAAACGATGATGGTTCTGAGATAAGGAGACAGCTAGTTATCCCGAGAACAAGAGTACTGAAGAAGTTACACGACAGTCCATCGGGAGGTCATCTGGGAGTGAAGAAAACCCTCCAGCGAATCCGTGAGAGGTTTTATTGGATGAACAGCTCCGATGATGTGAAGGACTGGTGTAAGAAATGTACGACTTGTGCTACGAGTAATGGTCCACATCGCAAGAGAAAGGCACCCATGAAACAGTACAATGTTGGAAGCCCTTTCGAAAGGATTGCTTTAGATATCGCTGGACCATTTCCGACGACAAAAAATGGTAGCAAATACATACTGGTTGTAATGGATTATTTCACAAAGTGGGTGGAAATTTACGCTATCCCGAATCAAGAAGCCACAACTGTCGCAAATGTATTCGTGAAATAATTTATCAGCCGATATGGAGTGCCGTTGGAAGTCCACAGTGACCAGGGAAGAAATTTCAAAAGCCATCTATTCCAGGAGATTTGCGAGAAGCTGGGAATGAAGAAGACCAGGACAACAACATTACATCCACAGTCAGATGGAATGGTCGAGAGAATGAACAGGACTATTGGAAAATACCTGTCCAAAGTAGTTTCCAGCCATCAGAGAGATTGGGACCAGTATCTCTCCCTATTCGCATTGGCTTATCGATCTGCCGTCAATGAGTCCACGGGGGAAACACCTGCGAAAATCCTGTTTGGACGTGAAATGAGGCTTCCTTGTGACCTGGAATTTGGCTGCCACCCTGGAGAATATCTATCAGGAGAAGACTACGTGATCCAATTGAGAAGAAGGCTGGACGATATTCATGAATTAGTTCGAACAAATCTTCAATTTCCCAGCGACAGAATGAAAAGTCGGTACGACACGCAGGCCACAGAAGGCGGTTTTAAAGAAGGGGACAAAGTATGGTTACACAACCCGACGAGGAGAAAAGGATTTTCTCCAAAATTACAAAAATCCTGGGAAGGTCCATACTTAATCAAGAAAAGGATCAATGATGTTATATATCGCATACGCAAGATCCCCAACGGAAAACCAAAAGTAGTTCACCAAAACCGACTAGCCTCATTCGAAGGAGACCATGATCTAGAGGAATGAGTAAACCTTATTCAAGATGTGTCTGACCCTACCTTCGATGAATTTATGGGCGCTAGATATGGAGTCACTTCGGAACAACAAGATTTGTTCACTCTCCCGGAAGATTATTCACTGGCATTCAACATACCCGCCCGTATCAAGAACGCACGAGGGTTGGCAACCGTCTTTCGAAAGAAGTTCGGCAATTAGTAAACCTGAAGACCAGATTCCAGCCCCTGGCAAGACACTGGAACTGAAACATAATTCGCGGTACGTCTTCTACGTGGTAACTAAAAATGAATTTCAAGATCGATCTACCTACCGCGATGTGTGGGAAGCACTTCGAAACTTACGAGACCATGTGTTGGAATCCAGCGTGAAGAATCTGGCTATGCCTAAAATAGCGAGTAACCAATTGGATTGGCGAGTTATCAGGAACATGGTAGAGATTATCTTTCGAGATACCGGTGTCCAGATATTAATTTGCAGCTACAACCCCCGTCATCAGTATTCGATGAAGACGGTGCCCTGCTATTTCCATAAGATCGGAAAGTGTAGAAATGGGGCCAGTTGCCGATTCAAACATCCAGTCTCGGGTACAGAAAAGTTCCAGGAGGAACTTCTTTTTAAGGAGGGGGTTATGTTACGGAACAGCACACTGGTATGGTTTTTTTAACTGTTTACGATTGTGACTATCTTATCTAAACATTGTTTTTGTGACTAGACTTATCTAGAAAAGGCGCATTCCGGAATTTTCTAGTAAGAAAGGCTTTAATATAAATAAAGGACCGATCCGCGGATGAGTTAGTTGATAAAGTGATCTCGTGAAATAAATAAACCGAAATATCGATCAGTAAAGTGTTTATATAAATTAATAATTAAGTTTGTGTGCATATAAATTAAATTTAAGTAACTAGTTGAGTATACATAAATTAAGTGTTAGTGATTAGTTAAGTGTTTAAATAAATTAGTAAGTAGCCATACCGTGTGTTTAAAATTTATCCCACCCGTTTACATTTAAAATGAATAAGAAAAACATTACAATAGGAAAGAAAATTGAAATAAAAGTATTCAAATTAGTCTTTGGTGACAAATTTTATTCTAAATACTATTTATTATGAATTTATTGTTCAAATGAATTAAAAAACATTTACCCAAGTATGGCTACATAAAAACAAGAACCAAATTGATAATGGATCTTACTTTATAAATTAAAATATTCATATTCAGTTATTTTTTGAACTATATTTTGTATACCTATTATTCCGTCAGAAAAACAAGATTAATACTGTACACAAAAAGGAATCGGCTTTTGTAACTCACCTATTCTTGAAATAAAATAGCAAATCAGTAAAACACTACACCAAAAACTAGGTATCAGAAACGAATTATAAAAACTACGTATACAAGAAAAAACACGTTTTTATACCGTCCTTTCAAGAAAATCAAAACGTCCCTCATCGGCGAGGCCTTACGGACTACTGATAGTGACAATTGATGTAATTTTGAGTTTTCACCTAAACTCTTGGTTAGGTTTCGATCAAGACTATACTAATTCCAGACTGTAACAAACAATGGGTCTTTTCAATAGTCCTACATAATTTTGGAGGATCATATTGAATAACGAATTGGAGGAATAGCGAAAAGAGTGGAAATCTGAATTTAGGGTCGAAACACGAAGCAGTTTTATTAGTTTAGCGCGTGCTCGCATGCTTTTCGCCCTCTTGATATACAGGATGTATAGGTTATTTTTATTTCTATTGCAGGAAAATTTATTGCGGTATGAATAAATATGCACGTTGAAATTGTAAGTAGTAATTATTGATAAAAAATACTTGTTTTTGAATTTTACATTAATTTATTGTGATATAAATCAAAATAAAAGTTAAAATGGTTCAACATGGCATTGTTGCAGCTAGATCACACTGTGACGGTTATTGAACCAGAAGGTCACTAATAAACTTAGTAAGGTTAACCAGTAAGAGTGAAACATGATTCTTTAGGGAATACGTTTATTTCGGTAATTAATAAAACACGTTCAAAATAGAACGCTTATATATTTTAAAACAATCAACGCGAACAAGGTTAATATTTTTCAATATAAACGGTGTTAACTGAGTGAAGAATATCGATTCAGCATGTATCAATAGTTTAGTTCTGTATAGTAAATATTAGTTGTATTTCTTACTCGTAAGTATAACTCTGGTCATCGACATGTTGATGACGGTAGTCATGAATCGTTATTATTTATGTTAAGTATAATATATCCCAGTGATATTTTGAACACATGGTATTATTTCGTTCTCACAGGTTGGAAGTAAGTCTTGCCCTAATTAATGGTCTGGAATATAAAATGGTTTAGTATGTGGTACGCTTACTTCTAATTATCACATGGCGATCCTGCAAACGTTTAACTGCAAAGTTTAATTTCAACAAGTGTATGGTGCTTTATTTGAATTTTGCGAATTGGCTGAACGGAAAAATGGGAGGTAAATCGACGAAGCAGGAGGTTTAGGAGACTAGTACAGTCAACAATAATTTTATAGTACAACATGAGAGTTTCACGACGCAGATTACGGTATTACTGTATGTTATAACGGTGGCCTTTATATTGAAATTCATATGGTCTTTAGGGAAAACTCATCGCAGACAATTGAAGAGGGACATTACCCGAAGCATAAAAGTCCAGAAGACAGTATCTGTATCTGTAAAAGTTTGAAGGGTGGGTGACCCCACACCACTTAGGCCACAATTGGCCCATTGTGCATCTTTTTGGGGTTCGAAACTTCCTTCTAGCTCGTCATCCAGCCTACTTTCTTGAAGTAGGCGATAACGTCGCCTGAATTAAGTTCCCTCATATTGGCGCATGTTAGCCTGTGCTCGCCGAATACTTGAAACCTAATATGAGAGAGTGTCTGAATGTGTTCGACAGTCTCATCTTCTTGTTCACATCCTCTACAAAGTGGGGTGTTAGATAGACCCAGTCTGTGGAGGTGTTTTCGTAGGTGGCAGTGACCAGTCAGAATATCCGTGGCTGTTCGTAGGTTCCGCCTGTTCATAGTCACGTATTTTTTGGCTACTTTGCTATCCGGATAATGTAGCAGTTCCTTGGCAAGCCTGCAGCCTTCTGCGTCGTCCCATCTACCCTTAAACTCATTAAGGGAGTCTTCCTTTAATAGGTCGGCCGTCGCTGACGCCGATAGACCAATGAGAGTGCCAGGTCCCAAGAGTTTTTGGGAGGCTGCCTTCCTGGCTAGCGAGTCTGCAATACGGTTTCCTTTCGATTTCTCATTGCCCTTGATCCAGCCTAAAGTGACCGTGTTATTGTTACAGGCTTCGATTAAGGCCATGTGACATTCTAGTACTAGGCCTGATGTAATACGTAGTCCGTTCAGGGCTAGTAATGTTTGTGTACTGTCCGTAAGGATGTATATATTATTACCTGTGGTTTTCCTTTTGGTAATCTCTTTTGCAGCGATGCAGATAGCAGTGAGCTCTGTTTGAGCAACACTTGCGTTGCACCCCATTGCCCATTTTATGTTTAGATTCATAGATCTGGAAAAAATACCACATACTGAGCCGACATTGGATTTAGACCCATCAGTGAAGATGCGGATTGCGCATTCTTCCAATAGGTATTATGCGTTGTTTTTAAAAATCACCTTGTAGGGCCTGTTGAAGGCATATCGCGGTGGAATCGAGTCCGTATTGGCCTGCAGCAGTGGGATCTCCCTGAGGGCCTCATGCCACAAGTTACGTCTCAGTTTACCGGATCCTACATCAGGTTGTATACCAGTAGAGCGTAGACGTGTCATGGTCATCAAAACAACCTCCTTGATGTATATGTCAAGGGGAGTGAGACCGAGGATTACCTCCATAGCTCTTGTTGGTGTGGTTCTCATGCCTCCTGTTGTGTTGAGGCATGTTGTTCTTTGGATTTGGTCCAGTTTTCGGACGACTGTCAGCTGGTTTGCTATAGCTCCCCAGGCAATCGTGCCGTACGTTAGCATAGGTCTGATGATGGCAGTGTAGATCCAGGCAGCAACCCTAGGTGACATTCCCCAGGTGCGGCCGATGGTTTTACGACACTGCTCATAAAAAATATATGCTTTTTTAACTCTATTTTCTAAGTGAGAGTTCCACGTTAATTTACTGTCAAAGGTGACCCCTAAATATTTCACCTCTGAAGAGAAATTAAGTTTGGTATCTAGGAGCTTTGGGGCTTGATGCTTTGCAAGCTTCCTTTTTTTAGTGAAAACAACCATCTCCGTCTTTTGTGGATTTATTGACAGCGAATGGTCTCTGCACCATTGTTCTATGATATCGAGGGCCCGCTCACTGCATTAAAGCGCAGTGTGTCTCCTCGAATCTTCCTGTAGAAGTTGCTATCGTTGAGGTGGCTGACCAAGGAGTCTAAGGCCATGTTCCACAGTAGCGGCGAGAGCACCCCTCCCTGTGGACAACCTTTTACAACCAAGCCTCTGATGGTTACATCATCTACACTGATTTTTATTGCTCTTTTTGAGAGTATGTTATATATCCAGCCATTTATGGTTTGGGGGATATTCTTGTTGGAAAGTGCATTTGTTATTTTAGGAAAAGTGGTTCTATCAAATGCGCCTTCTATGTCTATGAATACACCCAGGGTGGACTCCTTATTTTCCAACGATCTCTCGATGCGGCCCGCTACGAGTAAGAGCCGAATCGGTGGATTTCCCTGGAGTGTACGCATGTTGACTTGGATGCAGTGGATTTCGTGTTATCACCACATCTCTTATGTATCGTTCGTACAGCCTCTCTAAAGTCTTCATTGAAAACGATGTGAGGCTAATGGGTCGATATGCTTTTGGGATGGAATGGTCCATTCTTCCTGGTTTTGGTATGAACACAACTTTGACTTCTCTCCAACCTTTTGGAATATACCTCAGTGCCAGGGAGGATCTGAGGATTCCTACCAGGTGCGGCATTAGGTCATCCAGGCCCTACTGAAGTAGGGCTGGATAAATGCCGTCCGTTCTCGGGGATTTAAAGGGGGACAAGCCTGAGATGGCCCACCTCAGTCTGTCCACGTCGACGATCTGTCGTGATATACGCCAGTCGTCGTCCGTCGGGTAGTGATTCTCCTCATCCTCACAGGCCGCCGTATTTGTGGTTCTGGAGTCAGGGAAGTGAGTTGACATCAATAATTGAAGACTTTCCTTTAGGTTGGCAGTTTTTGTGCCTTCCTCTCTGGTTAGTATACCGATATGACGGTGGGGATCTTTTGAGAGGGCTTTTTGGAGTCTAGCTGCTTGGGGGGAATCCTCGATTTCCTCGCAATAGATTCTCCATGCTTCTCTTTATTTTCGTCAAATGACTTTTTTCTACTCCTTGAGGTGAGACTTGTATGAGTTCCAACCCTCTTTGAGTCTGGTTCTTTTAGCCTTATTAAAAGATTTCCTCGCCGTCCCCCTGAGCTGGTCAATCTCATGGCACCACCACGAAGTGAAGGCTCCATCGAGATCGACCCGCCTGAGTGGGCAAGACATCTTATAGGTATTAATGATGGAGTTTTGAATTGTTTCATAATAACTTTCCAAATATCCTTTATTGTTAGGCACCATGCATCCACCCGAAGGTCTGGGTTATGTTTGCCCAGCCGGCGCAGCACATCCTCTTTAGCACCCAGGTCAGCGTGAGCTTCGCCAGGGACCCAGAGGGTGGCTTTTGTCAGCTGGGGGAGGTTGTCGACGTGTGCCACGTCGAGCTTAGCCTCCTTCCACGGTTTCAGTTTTGGAACTGTATTCCTTAGCCACTCTAGCGTTTCGACATTATCGCAGTTGACTCTGATTATTTCACCAGAGTGCGACCATGACCTAAAAGTAGGTGGCTTTCTCTGACTGCCGGAGGCGGACATAAGGGTTACGTCCAAAGCCTCCATTAGTTGTCTTTTGATAAGGTCTCCATTATCGGTAGAGAATTTCTCTTGCAGTATTGAGACTTATTCGTACCAAAAGGAGTAAAGACTGGTAGAACATCAGCCGTCAAACACAAAATCGATACTGGTAATGCTAAGCCAATTCGGCAATCAGCTCGACGACTTCCACGAGCGAAGAGAGAGGAAGCTGAGAGAATAATTCGAGAGATGGCAGAAGAAAAAGTAATAGAACCATCTACTAGTCCATGGGTGTCTCCAGTAGTGCTCGTCAAGAAAAAGGATGGAACTACGAGATTATGCGTGGATTATCGCCAGCTTAACAACGTGACGAAGAAAGACAGCTATCCTCTGCCTCGAATTGACGATACGCTAGATACTTTGGCCGGCAGCAAACTGTTTTTCACCTTGGACCTGAAGTCTGGTTATTGGCAAGTGGAAATGGACCCAGAAGACAAAGAGAAGACTGATTTTACTACCGGATCTGGATGGCAATTCAACGTCATGCCATTCGGGCTCTGTAATGCGCCTGCGTCATTTGAAAGACTCATGGAAAATGTCTTGAGAGGGTTGTCTTGGAAGACATGCCAGGTATATTTGGACGACATCGTAGTACTGGGGAAGACATTTGACGAACACTTGAAGAATTTGGAAGACGTATTCAAACGACTCCAAGCTACCCAGCTTTGTTAAACCCGAGGAAATGTCAGCTGTTCCAAAACCGAGTCAGCTATCTAGGTCATATAGTGAGCAATGAAGGAGTGGCGGTGGATCCAGAGAAAATTGCTTCCATTTAGCAATGGCCGCAACCAACCGACAAACATCAAATTAGGAGTTTCCTTGAACTTTGCACGTATTATAGAAGATTTATCAGCAAGTTTGGAGATATTGCCAAGCCTCTAACTCGACTTACGGAAGAAGCAAGAGCTTTCAAATGGGACGAAGACTGTCAAACGGCTTTTGAAACCTTGAAGAGGCATTTAACCTCGGCGCCGATATTAGGAAATCCATTACCAGAGGGAGACTTTATTCTTGACACTGACGCAAGCAACGTAGGAATTGGTGGAGTGCTCTCACAGATGCAAGGAGGGCAAGAAAGAGTGCTGGGATATTTCAGTAAAGTCCTCTCCAAACCAGAACGAAACTACTGCGTCACAAGAAGAGAACTTTTGGCTGTAGTGAAGTCCGTGGAACACTTTTACCAGTATCTCTATGGTAGGAAGTTTTTAGTCCTGACTGATCATGCAACACTCAAGTAGTTGATGCAGTCCAAGAATACCGAGGGCCAGATCGCTAGATGGATTGAATGACTTCAAGAGTACGATTTCAACATCGAACATCGCGCTGGTGTGAGTCACCGAAATGCCGACTCCCTGTCCAGACGGCCGTGCCCAACAGACTGCTCCCACTGCAACAAGGCGGAATCTAGGGAAGCTGCAGTTTCAAGAACAACTGTAGTCAATGAAGAATGGTCACCCACCAGGATCAGAGAAGTTCAGGAGAATGATCCTTGCCTAAAGAAGATTCGGCAGTGGAAGGAAGAAAATCGGCGACCTGCCTGGCAAGAAGTGTCAAGAGTTTCACCGAAACTCAAGGCGTATTTTGCTCAGTGGGATTCCCTTGTCCTGGAAGAAGGGCTGTTGAAAAGAGTCCTTGAAAACGATGATGGTTCCGAGATGAGGAGACAGCTAGTTATCCCGAGAACAAAAGGATCAATTATGTTATATATCGCATAAGCAAGATCCCCAACGGAAAACCAAAAGTAGTTCACCAAAACCGACTAGCCCCATTCGAAGGAGACCATGACCTAGAGAAAGGAGTAAACCATATTCGAGATGTGTCTGACCTTACCTTCGATGAATTTATGGACGCGTATGGAGGTGCCGGGAAAGCTAGATATGGAGTCACTTCAGAACAACGACAAGATTTGTTCACTCTCCCGAAACATTATTCACTGGCATACAACATCCCCGCCCGTCTCAAGAACGCGCGAGGGTTGGCATCCGTCTTTCGAAAGAAGTTCGGACAATTAGAGAAACTTGAAGACCAGATTCCAGCCCCTGGCAAGACACTGAAACATAATTCGCGGTACGTCTTCTACGTGGTAACTAAAAATGAATTTCAAGATCGATTTACCTACCGCGAAACCTACGAGACCATGTGTTGGAATCCAGCGTGAAGAAACTGGCTATGCCTAAGATAGCGAGTAACCAGTTGGATTGGCGAATCATCAGGAACATGGTAGAGATTGTCTTTCAAGATACCGGTGTCCAGATATTAATTTGCAGCTACAACCCCCGTCATCAGTATTCGATGAAGACGGTGCCCTGCTATTTCCATAAGATCGGAAAGTGTAGAAATGGGGCCAGTTGCCGATTCAAACATCCAGTCTCGGGTACAGAAAAGTTCCAGGAGGAACTTCTTTTTAAGGAGGGGGTTATGTTACGGAACAGCACACTGGTATAGTCCCTAAATCCGACTCTGTCTATGTCAGGTATGAAAGTTAAAATTATGGTGAACGCGCAGGGATTTCTTAGAATTGTTTACGATTGTGACTATCTTATCTAGACATTGTTTTTGTGGTCAGTCTTATCTAGAAAATGCCAGAAGGCCAATTGTTTTTGTGTAAGCCGCAATCTGGAATTATCTAGTGAAAAGGCACTAATATATAAGGGACCGACCAAGAAGAGTTAGTTTTAGTTGATAAAGTGATCTCGACAAATAAACAAGAATACACCGAAATTGCGAACAGTAAAGTGTTGGTATAAATTAATAATTAACGTTGTGTGTATATAAATTAGATTCAAGTGAATAGTCAAGTGTGTAGTTTAGTGTTTAAATAAATTCATAAGTAGCCATACCGTGTGTTTAAAATTTATCCCGCCCGTAATAAAAAAACGTTTAAATAAATAAGGAAAACATTACAATATAAAAACTAGAAAGGAATATGGAATGCGCATGGATATATTACTGGAAGACAAGGAAAAAGGACAAATGGAAACAAATAGAAGAATCCGTAAATACAGCGGCAAAATAAAAAATAGGCATTAAAAAGAAAAGACCAAAAGAAGGTTGGTATGATAAGGAGTGCAGAATAATAGTGGAAAGGAAACAGGATGCTTGGGACAAATGGCTTAGAACGAATAAAGACGAAAACAAGAACGAATATGACAAGGTAGGAAAATAAGCAAAAAGGCAGTAAGGAAAATCAAAAGAGAATGGGTGGATAGCACACTAGTGAAAATAGAAGACGAAAATAATAATAGAAACTGAAAATATTCTACCAAAAAATTACTGAACAAAATAGAGTATATAAGCCCAAACAAATTGGAATTAAAGATAAAAATGGAAAAGAAAACGAAACAGAATATAAAGCAGCCTGGATGGAATATTTTAGAAATGTATTAACAGAGACGCAAATACTGGAAGAAGTTTTAGAAGTGCAAAAAGTAGAAGAGGATCGGATACCAGAACCAACGCTCGAAGAAATAAAACAAAATCATCAGTAAAAGCAAAAACGGGAAAGCGCCAGGAAGTGACGGGATAAATATTGAATTAATTAAGTATAGAGCAGAAAAACCAACGGAACAGATATACGAATTAATAAGACATATATGGAAGGATGAAAAGATGTCGGAAGAGTGGAGGCTAGGTCAAATAGTAACAGTACATAAAAAGGGGGATCAACAAAACTGCACAATTTATAGAGGGATTACACTGCTTAACACGACATATAAAATACTGTCTACGCTTATCCAAAAAAGATTAGCAAGCAGAATAAATACAATATAAGGTCAATACCAAAACGGGTTTAACAAAGGTAAATCAACCATAGACGCAGTTCATATCCTGAAACATCGTACCAACATCAAATCGGAATGGAGATGATATTTATAGATTTTGAGCACGCCTTTGATTAGATAAAGAGACAACTAATGAGAGCACTTAAAATACTGGGGATCAACAAAAAACTAAGAAAGTTAATCTGGATGACTATGAAACAATCAACAGCTACAGTAAAAACGCAGAAAAGTGAAACGGACACTTTCGAAATTAGCAAAAGCGTTAAACAGGGAAATTATCTGTCAACAACTCTATTTAATCTGGTGCTGGAATATGTAGTTAGAAATGTGGTCTAAGGAAACAAAGGACAAGGGGTGGGCAATTGGTGGCATATGCGGACGACTTAATGTTGGTAGCAAAAAACAGAGAGATTATGGAAAAAATGTTTAAAGAAATTGTGGAAGAAAGTAAAAAATGGGCCTAAAAATAATTGAAAAAAAAACAAAAGTAATGACCGTAAACAAATACCTTATGAAAAATAATACCAGAATTGGCGAATTCAAATTTGAAGAAGTCAATAAAATAAAATATCTAGGAGTGACAATAACCAACGATAGGGATGGATATATGGAAATTAAAGAGAAAATTATAGCGGCGAATAGAGTATTCCAAGCAAATAAAAAACTATTAAGAAGTAAATTTCTGGGAAAAAACACCAAGATGAAAATTTATAAAACAATAATTAGATCAGCAGTAACATATGGAGCTGAAATTATGATAATTACCGAGAAACAACATGAAAACCTAAAAATTTTTGAACGAAAAATGCTAAGAACCATACTAGGGACCAAGAAAATAGCGGGAAATATATATAGGAAAAGAACAAACAAAGACCTAAAAAAGGACACCCAGTGGGAAATCATTAGTGTAATAAAAGAGCAGAGGCTAAAATGGCTGGGACATGTTTGGAACGCAGGTTCAAATAGCACAATTTACGCAATAACTGAATAAAAGCCAAGTATCAAAAGAGAAAGAGGGAGGCCAAAATCAACGTGGTTACAAAAGGTTATAGCTGACATAAACAGCCTAGGAATCCGAAATTGGAAAGAAAAATGAACCGATAGGAAACAGTGAAGGAACATAACAAAATTGATTTAAAAACTTGGAAATGGGGCCCGATCCCCCGAAAGCAGGATCTAAAAAGCCATTTCGGCGACTAAACTCCTCTTGGGGTATGCAGTCACTATATATAATGTTAGCTTCAGTATTTAATGAAAATAAATAGGTCTATATTTTTATGCGTCCAGGGCTTGTTTAATATTGCGTGAATAGTTTCTTCACCAAATTACAATATCTGGTTTATCTATTGTGTCTTACGTTTGGTATAGTTAAACCGATTTGTTTCAAGATTTTCGACAATGTCATTCTATAGTAAGTTGGGTAATCTGGATCAGCTTGAACTGCTAATATTATTTTATTTAGTGTAGGAATTTCACTTTTTAGGTAAAACGCATGAACCTTAACCCCTGGTGTGACGATTCATTTACCGTGATCTTTGGTCAACCCGGAGACGTTAAAGGTGACTACTTTTCTTTTATTAATTTATAGATGAAGAACTTCGTTATGCACAACATAGATGATACTTTTGTAACAATCTCATCTACATTTATTTTGATTTTGAAACGAAATTAAACAGTTTAAAAAAAATTTTAGTTCAGAGATAATAGACCTGATTCTGGCCGTTTTGCTATTGAATATCCATAATACTTGAATCCTATTTTATATACACATACTAAACACAGACGCACAGAGCAATACCGTGTACCTGCTACTGATTTTAAAAGATGGTGTTTTCCTAGCAGTTCATACTGTTACTTACGTACCCTAAATAATACGCCCAGATATAAAGGGAACGTCCACGGAATCTACCAGTACAACGGCTTCTATAAATCCAGATATACTACATTTTTGGTGTAATTTCGATTTGTTAGCACGATACAGACTCCGAAGTGTATACCCAATTTATGATTTGATATTGTTCAAGGCGTCTAACAGAAGAACCCTATTGATTTTCAGCTCACTAGAGCCAGTACAACGGGACTTATAAATCTAGATATACTGCATTTTTGGAGAAATTTCGGTTTGTTAGCGCGATACAGCCTCCGAAGAGTATCAAAGTGTCCCATTTTATGATTGGATATTGTTCAGGGCGTTTCAGAGATACCTACAGCATCGTGCCCCTCCTCATAGTGTTCAAAGCGTATTCGACAGATTAGAAGAAATGTTTAATGGAAGATGGCTGGCAAATAAAGGACCATTAGATGGCCACCTCGCTCTCAAGATTTGAACCCTCTGGATTTTTCAATATGGGCTATATAAAAAATGTTTTTTACCAGCACCCTCTTACGACCAAAGAAGATACCATGCAGAGAGTACGGCTGGTATTTGCATCTTTGACAGCCGAGCATCTTTTTCAAATAACCAATTGTGCTGTGGTTGAACGATGTGAAAAATGTTTGTATCAAAATGGTGACGTTATTGAACATTTCTTATAATTAGTATAATCGGTAAAATATACCAATACATAAATTTCAATACTCTCATTGATTTATTTCTTGTTGTTTTAGGAACAAACGTTTTCCATGTGTTCAAGATTGGGAAATCTTGAATTGTATAGATTACGGTAATTTTTTAAAAACGTCTAAAATATTTGTAGATATGAAATTATTTTTGTATCGGTTCACCATTGTTGTACATTACAAAGCGTAAATTCATTTTACTTTGTAGCTTTGTTAAATATTTAGAAAATATCACGTTTCGCACTATTATTTGTAAAGTAGGACTGTTTGGACCAAACAAAATATCACGTTTCACACTATTATTTGTAAAGTAGTAGTATTTAGAGCAAATGAAATAGCACATTGTAAAATTCTTGAAAGACCTATTGTAACATTGTATTTGAATTTCTATTGTTAAACAAGGCTGAATCTTTTAATAATAGATCGGTGTCGGAAGGTCTGTAATAAACATTTGAATAACCTTTCAGAGTAAAAGGTTACAATAGGACAGTCTCACCTTTTGATTGTTCAATAGAAATTGAAATATCTGTAGGATGAGCCCATTGTTGATTCTTGTTAATGGTTCAATCCGGGTAACTAATACTGACCAATAAGAAAAGTTTATTCGCTTTAGTCCCACCAATCTACGTGTAAACACTCCTCTTTGAAGATTTCTATTTAACACGTCTCACAACGTGAAAAGGCCAGTCGTCGTTATATTTCGAAGTTATCTTCACTCAAATTCAAACAGTCAGAGATACTAAGTCTGACATATCGTTACTTAGTTGCTACTCGATTCAAGTGCCTACTCATAAGTTGAAACACATCGTTTCAAAGTGTAGTCAAGTTCAAACATACCGTTTCTTACGGCCCTGTTTTACCAGCCGATATTCCTGTCTGCCCCTCACGGCTCTGGTTTATCTAACCTTTAGCTCGGGCGCCAATTTGTAATCGTTTTGCTCGAGCGTCAATTTGTAATCGTTCTGCTCGAGCGTCAAATTTGTAATTCTTCTGCCCGGGCGTCAATTTGTAATTACCGTGGGTAGTCAGGGGGTAGAACATAAAAAGGGCTTGATAGTTAGATGTGTTTATTTAATAGTAACACGTATGTTACCTGTTAAACTAAAAATTCAATAAAATCTTTACAAATTAAAACTAATTCTATATACAGTTATTATATGTACAATTGTTGGTCCTTGATTCTGTGGGACTTCCCTAGGGGTAGTCGCCTGGTCGGATTGTCTACAGATCTCCTCTTATTATACGGCTTCTCGTAGTAAATGGTCTGTATCGGTCGTACCTCGTCCCTTTTACTTTACAGCAAAGATTTATTGACGACTCAGTACTATTATATGAAACGCACTCAATTTTGTCGACCTGGGATACTCGTTTTACCCCCTCGTTCAGGTCGCCTAAAATAAACGGGGTGTAATCGGTACCGGATCCCGCGTTCAACACACAGCGTGATCTCGGTGAAGTGGGAATTCGCTTCCGTCTCGGGCTCAACACGCTCCGGGATTTCAGCTAGACGGGAAGGCTTCTGTCCTGCGTTCAATACGCTCCAGGACTTGACTATGACGGTTGGCTTCCGTTGTACGCTTAGCACTCTGTAGAGTTTCGACCGAAAGACGGGGTTTGCTAGTGTCGAACCTTGAGTTCAACACACTTCTACGGGTCGATGATAAGCCGGGTGTTAATTAAGGTCCCAGGTTCAACACGCTCCAGGATAAAGTAAATTAACTCAGTTATTCACCAATGAAGCTTACCAATCACTTCAGGGCGTAAGGACTGAGCTTGTAGGTGTCTTGAGATGTTTCGGTGTTAATAATATCGGTCGAGCTATTAGTGATATGGCGAAAGTGTTGCTCTCTAGGGACTGGCTGCCCAACTTCGTCTACTGTGATAATTTGGTTTGGTAGAGAGTTCTGTATCCCAGTCCCCGATGTTTTGTTTTTAATTATGTATGGAGGGTGTTAACTTATATTTTAGACGACAGTGTGGTTACAACAAAATATATATTAGGTAGGACCTAGGCATCAGTTTGAAAAGAAGAAGCAAAAAATTAGTCATAAATAAACTTTATTTTAATAATTTCTTGCGTTTGCTGTGGGGCCCTAGGGCAATTGCCCTTTTTGCCCTAAGGCAAATCCGGCCCTGGACATACGTTAGGAAGCAAGGCTAAGTAGTGTTAAAGCAGTGCCATCCACGACGCTTCTATTTTATTACTTTTGGCTATTGAAACTCAGAATGCCCGAACAATTGAAATATTTCAACTTTATAATTTCATTGGTTTTTTTAACAGTATGACATATTTTTTCAATTAATAGCGTTAGTAAATATCTCCAATCAACAGACATCTCAGTAAATGCTAAGAAATATTGAAAAAATGCTGCACTCTCTTAGAAAAATATATAAATACATAAGAGCGTCATTTTAACTGCGAAGGAATTATCTGAATAATTAGAAATTGAACCTGTGTTTATAGCCACTAGAATTCGATATAAAGCGTCAAAGTGGTAAAATTGGTCGCGATGAACGTATAACTTCTCCAGAAAAAAAATTGAAGTTGAATTTTTGGACACTACATTAATTTCAGTGAATGAAAGATTTGAACAGTTAAATGAGTACTCGGAATCTTCGTCTTTTTGTACAATATAAAAAAGATGATGGAAAAACCTGGCCGTCGTAAACTCTGTGGGGATCTCCAGCTGAAATTAAAACTGTAGACTGTGGATCAGATATAGATGGTTGGTATGTTGTCGAAGATCGCAACTTAGAAGAACTGAATCCAACTGTTTGTATGTATATTGTTGACAATACTCTGTAACGGTTGCTAGTGGGGAGAGGAGTTTTTCTAAGATTGACAAGCTTGGCAACTTTGTCAATCGAAAGGCACTAAATTCTCCGAAATAATGCATTAAACCGACAACTGTAGTCAGTAGTGACGGGAACCATCAAATAATTCGATGGACGCCAACTATTCGATAGTCAGAAAAGTATTAATGAATAAATGTGAATGAATTAGTAGAAGCAACAAAATTATTCGCGAATTAATTAATAAATTAGTATAGTAGCAGTAAGTAACTACCGTGATCATCGAAAATGGGTAACAAAAATACCAAATTATTCATGAATGTCTTCCCAGACAGCACACAATATCCATTAGACATCCACAAGATATCCTTTATGGATATCCTGTATATCCACTGGATATAGATGGATAGCCTATAGACATACAATGGATATCCATATGTCCGCCTATATCTAGGATATATGTGTTACCTCATGGATGTCTACTGGATATCTCGTTAATATCCCATGGATATCCTATGTTCATATTTGGTATATCCCATGGATATTAATAGGATATTTCACATTCACATTTGGTATATCCTTCTTCCTCAAATATGAAAATCTGAGAATATATGACTAGTACCTACTGGTGGAAATACAAGGTGGTCCAACGAAAACAATTCAAACCAAAATTTTCTTATGTCTACAGACAACACAAAATAGCCAGTCAACCAGTACAAAATATTATAGATACATAGGGTGGATAGTCTAATATTTAAGCGAACGACTGTAGAATATTGTGGCCCAGTGAAAAATATTCAAATACTCATCACGTATATCTGTTATATTTTGTACTGATTGACCAGAACTATTATTTCCAGTTAATCTTATTCCAGATCTGTGGATATATACAACTTTTGTAAAGCATTGTTTTTGTTAGCAATCTTGTATTTCCACCAGCAGGTACTAGTCAGATATTCATCTGTGAGTAAGAAGGTACAAAGGGAATTACATTCTTCATAATAGTAGTATTATTTGACATACGATGAAATGATATACTATGGAATAGAATGATAGAAAATACTTTATTTTATATAATATACATATTTGCATATACATCAATAATTCTCCTTCTTCACCACCCAGCTCATCTACCTGCAAGGTTCTTTCTGTAAGAACGACAAAAGAAAGATTATAGATTTTTAAGGTCAGCTATATATCGTATAGGTACGCCCGAATATAAGATGCACCTTTTTTGTAAAATAATGTTTTGAACATTGGCCCGCGTCTTGTATTATTATTTTATTATTGAGCTCAAAAGATTTTTAAATCAAACCAGTCGAGCCACCAGCCATGTTTATCATGAAACAAAGTAAAAGCTGATGTAAAACCTAATTCACATTTTCACACCATGCTATTTTACATTGTATAAATATATGAAACGCTTTTAATGTAGGTAATCAATCATAAATATCAATAAAATATAGGAGACGTATCAATATTCAGAATTATGGTAAGAAACATATACATATCTTATTTTTTCCAAATCCAAACTAGCGTTAAAAAATAACCAACCACTTTTGCACGTGTTTAAAACTATGATAACATACCCTACAACTTAACAACAAAAATGACGAGGCTAAACGGTCAAACGCGGCATGGCCCAATGAGAGAAAAGAAATACCATCGTGTATGGTTGGTTGCATAGCTTTGTGGGTATGCAGTGAACTGTATACAGAGTACCTGGAATGGCCCGTTAAACGTACAAATTGAGGCAAATGGAAATGTCGGCAACCCGCAGCGGCGTAGTATACCCATCCTTTTCTCTTTTGTAGAATGTAAATAGGCATAAGATTTCAATTAGAAGTTTTTTAAATATTTTATTTGTGAAAAAATGTAATACACCTATATAAACCATTAAAATTAAAAGTACAATGATTTATTGTTATAAAACATCTTTTTTGTTTAGCTATTTTCCTAAAATCATGGCGAAAAATGCCTATTATGGAAAATAAGCTAAAGAAAATTTTGAATTTAGAGGTGGTTACAATTAGCGATGTTAGGTGGGAATATTCCCACAGACCACAGATGGAAATTTATCAGGGAATTTTTAATTACGTCGCATCTGATGATGAAAATGAGACTCTTACTAGAAAGTATATGCCGAAGATGCATTATGCACAACAAAGTGAATGTATTGACCAAAGACAATTCAAACAATTATTACTTTCACATCGGTAGTGACTAGTGATATTTTAGTTATGAAGTATATTACAATTTTCAATACTCATGTACCTACTCTCTTTATTCTTTTAAATAAAATAAAGTTTTATTCTTGTATGTATGTTGGAATTTTGAATGTATATTTACACAGTTGCATCAGCATTATTCACGATAAATTCATGATAAACTGATAAGTATTAGATCACTTTTTAGTTGAAACTTGTATTGTTCTGATCAACAATTTTTAATACAAATTCCCAATTAAATTCACTTCACCGCAAATGTCTTTCGCAAAACAATATGATCAAATATAAGCGCAATTTAAAAGTTTTTCTTACAAATCACACGCATATAATGACCAAAGTCAACAGAAAATATGAAATTAATTACATTTATCCTCAGATATTTACGTTACATCAATTCGTTCGTACGAGTGCGATAAACACAGGACTACTACAGTATACGTCTTTCTTTCTCTGTTGACCCTGCCTCACTTATTCGAGCCGTTTTCTACGGCCGGGTCCATTCCAGTTACGTGTAGTATACAGTTCAGTGTGGGTATGTAATATGGAAATACACTGATGTACATATTGGTTGCGTTTAGAAAACACAACTGTTGCACAACCGTTGAGTAAATGTTCTGTGAACGCACATTGATCAGTGCGCGAAGCTCAACATGTTTGGTGAGCGGACGCCATTTTTCTGAGCGGTTTTCAATTGCGCTCAGTGAGCACAACACGTTGCAAATTGTGATGTTTATATAAATATCGATGGTTTTATTAATAGTAAGCAAAACAAAGATTATATTTAGTAGGGTTATATATGATTTAATTAAAATATTACAGCATGAGTGATGAATATGAAGCGATTTATACATATAATAATGTTACATACAGTATAACAGATACCAAAAATGTTTACGAATTATAATAATAATAATAATAATGATTGATTCAAGCTCTTCAATCGAACAGATACATTTAAATACCTCTATAGCTCTTGCAGACATCCTAAAATGTTCCTTAAAACCTAAATCATTGTATGCTGAAATTATTTCTTCGTAATAATTTCTGTTTTTTTTCTCGAATACCACGTCTTCTCACGTTATAATTATGCAATGGTTCCTGTAAATTTTATACTACATGGGCTATAAAATTTTGGTTAATATCTATTACATCACCATCATCTAATAATACAAGAATTAAATTGTTTCTAGCCCTAGCCATAA
Organism: Galeruca laticollis; assembly: GCA_963921935.1. Lineage (NCBI taxonomy): Eukaryota > Metazoa > Arthropoda > Insecta > Coleoptera > Chrysomelidae > Galeruca > Galeruca laticollis. Next base: position 86,880,907 of record OY998183.1, read on the forward strand.
TTTTAATCTATGATCTTTTCAAAAAATGATCGTTCAGAAGACATACGTGAACCATTCGTTGCTCAGTGAGCGCTCACTCAACAGTTAAGTTATAAGGTATGTTTTCTGAACGCAACCATTATTGTCTATTATACCATTAAACGTTAAGTCATGAGATATTTGTTGTGTGTTAAGAACACGTTTTATGCCGTATTCGTATTGTTGATTAAACTCATAACTCATCACTCAATTTAGGTATATTTATCATTTTTCAATTTCACGTCTTGAATAAAACCAAAAATACGTTGAGCAAAGACAAAAAATGCGACAAAAAATAATAGATATCCATGGATATACAATGGATATAATATTAGGAGATTCAGACATTTATGCATTGAAGGTATTATCTATTAGAACTTCCTTCTCAATCATTTTTTATGTGATTATTCAATATATTATCAGTAAAATAGAAAATATTTTTTTTTCATATCCATGAAATACATTCAGTGGATACCCATTAGATATCTTACATGGACTGGATATTCAGTGGATATTGGGCTATCCACTGGATATCTAGTAGATATTGTGTGCCGTCTGGGTTTAGTTTAAAATACCTCAAGTTTTTATTGGCTAAGTGGTAAAAGTAGCTAAATTAAAGAATCAACTAAGTGAATTTTTCTATTTTCTTTTCTAAAATTCAAAACATCGAATGTTACTGTTTAAAAAAGATATGCTGTTCAAATTCTACTATTGTTTATTACTGCAATCATTAGTAATGATCTTGCCAGCTTTAGAAAAATTCTTTCTGCTGGGACGGACGTGGCTGGCACGGAAGAATACTTATAGCTAAAGCAGTTTTGAGACATTTACAATGGGCATATCAAGATAATTTTTAACTAAAATGTGAGCTGCTGAATGTGGAATAGTTTTTAGGCATCTTCACTATTTGAAGTAATTCTAAAACCTGATTTTTTAAATCTGGGCTCAAGAAAAAAAAGCATTTAGCACATTTCATTACTAATTTATTCGATGGTTAGATTCATTCATTCAGTAATTATTCGATATTAGTTCAATGTATTCGATGGTTCCCATCACTAGTAGTCAGGCTTCGATTCTAGATACCTAGAATCACACCCTGACTACAATTGTTGTCGGTTTAATGCAATAATTCTGAGAATTTAGTGCCCATTATTTTGGAACTGAACTACAGTTCATTATATCCTTTGATTTTTTTCGTATGGGTTTGAATTGCAGTTAGAGGGCGCCACCGTAGAAATCTCGCGTAAGGCATTGATAGTACTAAAACCTACACTGATACTCTATTAGTTAAATATTCATTAACATATCTCACCATTTTTCTACTCTCAAAGATGCAAATGAAATTGAAACGTTTACCTGCAAATGTTTATAGGTAAATATCTAGCCACTCAGTAAATTATTTTTACGTTTTTATTCATTAATGTAGGTACCTCTCTACCTTACATACAAATATTTGATAAAATATGAACTGGGAAATTACCTACTTGATTTGTATTGGTTATATGGTTTGTTTAATTTGATTATTTCAAAAATAAAATCTGTTAAATGTAATATCTTCTTTTAGAAGGTTTGTCACAACCACCGTACATATATGTACAGTATCACAACAGAATATTACTCTCTGTCTTGTCAAATTCTGAATAGTCTTAGGCCAGCCCAGTCTCTCACATACTTCGTCCTTGAATATTGTCTCCTGCCCGGACCTCTTCTACCCCCGACTTTTCCCTCTATAATTATGATTAGTCTTAAGAAGTCATATATGTATAGCATAGCTTGTGGTTTTTTGACTATACCAAGCACTTTCAGTCGAAAAATATTTTAAGCATTCTAAGCATCATGACCTACATCGCAAAGGCTTCCCAATCGCCACATCGAACGGGAACCTACTTTCCAGGCTTCAGTTAAATATAAAAGGATTGAGTTTTCATAAAACCGTACCTAATATGTAATGACAGTTTGAGTAAATACGCTTTAAAAAAAATACACTAAAATAAATTATTATTTATAACAATATATAATATAAGAGTAATTGGAATAAAACTTTCTCATTATCATTTTTTATTAACAAAATTGGAAAAAATGTACGTATATACAATCAAGATATCAGTAAAACAGCTGAAAATTAAACAGTCTTCTTTCTACCATTTATCACACCTCCCAGCTTGAGCTTCGATCATTATAATTCTTTTTCGGGTATAGGCTCAGTATTTTTCATGTTACTGAAATATAATGATTCATATATATTATTTGTCGACTAAGTTACAGTTAAAAGTCAAAATGACACATAACAATTGCATGCTTGAAAAGGCCGCTTGACATGAAGCAATACAATCTGCAAGTAATTGCATGCAATTTATTGAAAGGTCAAAATATTTCATGTGATGAATATTGCACGTCGTTTGACATTATGCAAGGCAAATAAAAAACTTAAAAAAATATGGAATTAACAAAAATCACGAATCAACAAGGTTAGTTATCCACAAAAAAGTGCTACAGTCAATCAAGTGCACAGAAAACGTACCCGTCGTCAGTATTTTGTGATTTGACTAACATTTGATTGGTTGTTAAACCAAAAGTAACTAGATTTCTCCCTAGAATTGCAACTTGCATGCAATAGAAATGACACTAAACCGATAAAGTTGCAATTCCAAGATCTATCAGCTGAGCTTCATCTGCGCATGATTGTGATCAAGAAATATTGCATTCTGGCATTGCAGATAGTATTGCTCCACGTCAAGCGGCCTTAACTGGATATGTGTAATATTGTCAGCAAAATAAATATTTCATAGTTTACAGTCATAAAAGTAACGATTACTACTATACTGGGATAAAATATCGTATTCCTTACATTCCCTTATGCGTCCATTTTAATTTAACCATTTTTGTCATTTTTATGATCATCGAGTGGTTAATAGAACTACGGGCGCACCAGGACAAATGTAGATGTTTTATGAACAAATTTCACACCTTACATTACATATTTCAAGTTAAAAGTCATGGAAACGTACAATTATTTAAATGTATATATCTATATAGGACTTGCTTACGGGGCGGTTATGCAGAGATTTTCTTGTATGCATTGTATACTAATATCAATATGAAGACATACAGAAGCAATGTTGTCATGACAACCTTGCTTTTTTTATCTGTAGATATATTTTCTGAAATTGATAAGCTCCACTATACAATGTTCTCCCTTTATTCAGTAAACTGTTAGTTCATGACGTTCTTGAAAAGCTAGTTTAGAAACATTTTTTAAAAATACGTTATAAATCTATTAGTTAGCAATAAGGCGTTTAAAATTGCTGGGAAAATGATTACTTGAACAACTTTGTGTATATTACTATAATGTTTATTACTTGGCAACATGTCGGCATTCGCCAGCTTTCTCAAGGAAAGTCGGTTAAGTTTTTATGAGGTCGACAGTTTCTTCAGGAAATTATTTATTCCCACCAGTGTCATCGAATTATGTTGGGTTTTGTGATATATACAGCAGTAAATGTATTTCAAATAGTTTTTATTATAACTATTTGCTGAACGGCGGGCTTTGTAACTAATGCGTTACTATTTTCGGCCAAAAATATAACAGGCTTCTGCAGATTATCACAAAGATGTGACAGCAGATTTGTTTGAAAAATGTTTTGTTGAACAGCTTTTGCCTAGTATTTCGCTGAACTTTGGTAATTGTAATGGACAACGCGTCGAATATTACATAAAATACCCTAAAACAGCACGAAAAAGGATGACGAAAATTTTTCAAAAATAAAATTATTAATGTTCCTGAAAAGATTCCAATAAAAAAAAGAGTTAAAATTAATATAAAGAGCCGGAACTTCCAAAATGAATACGTCATTGTACTATTTGGGCTAGGTCTGGTCATACCCTTTTTCGATTACCCCCTTACTACTGTCTCTTTAATCCAATAGAAAAGGTTTGGGATACTGTAGTCTCTTACGTAAATATAATCAGTCGCCAACTTAAACTGTCCTTGACAATATTCGGCAAATATTTCGTCGCAATGTTAGTGATATATAGCAAAATTGCGTGGCTCATGTTATACAAACAGAAAACGAAACGTTTTAACTATAGCCCATAGCACCAGTTGTTATCCAACCTGGAAACGATTCTTTTACAGAAGATTCTGACAATTCCAGTTAGGTATTAAATTATTTTAAATCAGTTTCCGTTAGGTATCTTAAGGCGCGTTTAGATTGCGCGAAATTGTTTCGCATCGTATATACCTGGTAATCAACCCGAAACTTATTTCGTTCGTTCTCTCGAGTATGTTTCGTGGTGAGCCACTAGTCAGTCGGTATTGAAGCGCGCATCAGAGAGCCTCGCGTCTCGTGTTTCTTGTAGTGTAAACCGATTCTACTGTTTCGCGCCAAAAATGAACCATGAGGATAGCATCCGCCTCATTGAACTTTATGCAAAGTACCAATTTTTATGGGATGCCAAAGATAAGGTGCACCATAACCGCATGAAGAGAGAGGATGCTTGGAAGAAAATGAGTTCAAAATTGCAGTATCCTGTTGCTACCTTAAAGGCAAAAATGAAAACATTGATGGGTTCCTATAGGAGTGAGAGGTCCAGGGAGAAAAAAAGCAGAGTCACTGGTTCCGGTATGTAAATTTTTATTATTTTATGCTTTGTATTAATATATACTTGTTTGTCGGACTTTTTGTAATTGTGTCACAGCATGCATACTAGTACCATAAAGCGAGATAACTCCTTAAATAAATACACTCAAACAAGCGTACTATTTATTAGTATTATTGTTACAGGTAGCGATGAAGTATATGACTATAAATGGTTCGCCTACAAATACTTTGAGTTTTTGGCTGATAAAGACATCCCAAGGGAAACTATGAATACTGCTAGTGAGGTAAGTGGATCCTTAATATTGATCCTGCCACGGCAACGGTTGATTTAAAATAAAATTATTAGCTAAATGTAAGCGAACATCTTTGAGCTGTGCGGATGTCCTTCGCGGAATATTGCGGATTGGGAAGAACGATGTCATAGGTGCGTCGTTGCGCCATCTACCATTTATAATGTCGCCATTGTTGTCAGTATCGAAACTTCCGGGAGGAGTGTACGTTCCATGAGAAGTACTTTTGCGTAGAAAGTTATGTAAATAAATGGTTGCTAAAGTAACTTTTGTTGCTATTTCTGGTTGCACAAGTATAGGCTTTCTCAATACACGAAATACTGAAGTCATTATCCCAAAGGCATTCTCAACGATGCGACGTGCTCTCGAATGACGGTAATTAAATACACGTTCCGGTGAACGTACCACGGGATTACGATCAAATGGTTTCATCGTGTACTCACTCAAAGCAAACGCCTTGTCACCTAATACGTAATATGGTACTTGCATAGAATATGGAACTTGTAAGACTTCTGGGCGAGGAATTTTTATTTCGCGCCTCTCCAATTTATTGTACAATGCCGTATTTTTGAATACACCACCGTCCGATATCCGCCCTTGACATCCTACATCAACATAGATAAAATTGTAGTCTGCGTCGACTATTGCAAACAGCACAATGCTAAAAAAATTTTTGTAGTTTTAGTATTCAGTCCCCGAATTAATAGGTGCTTGTAAAATAATGTGTTTTCCATCCATAGCCCCGATAACGTGAGGAAATTGCCACTTTCGTTCAAATTCGGAGGAGATTTGAAGCCACTCTTCTGTAGTAGATGGTACCTGAAATCAAAACAAAATAAATTAATAACATTCAAAATAAAAGCGAAAACATTTTTATGCCAAATATGTTCACAAGGAGTCAAAAATAAAATTAACCTGGTTCCGAAAAGAATTACTTAACCGTTGTTTGTTTTGTTTCAGGAACACTCCGAAATAGAAGTTCTTGTAACGCCAACTTCGCCTACGGTCACCCCCGCAGAATATGCATCTGCAACTACAGCAACTGCAACTACTACATCGGCAGCTACTTCATGTTCGACCACACGTCAGCAGATGTTACAAAAGACTACCTTTCCTACCCCAAATACTAGCAGGAGACAGAGAACTGGCATCAAACGTAAGGCAGCTGAGCAAGAATCCGACTCAATGATGCATGAAGCTATGCAAATCTTGAAGTCATCTGTTAATTCATCTAATGATGCGTACTTCACCTATGCTGTAAATTTGGCGAATGAACTACGAAAATACGACCAGCACTCGTTGGCGCACGTCAAACGAGCCTTCGCTAATATTTTATTTGAAGTAGATATGGGAATGTATTCTGCTTCATATGGTAATACTTTACAAATACACATCCCGCACAGTTCGCCTTCTGCGTCGTCACATAGTTCACATTATAGGACTTCGACTTTTTCATCAAACGCTCCTCTAACAACATTAGATACCTCAGAAAATATCACTCCAGAAGTCGATATACAATCTGTTTTATTAGATATGTGAACATTTTTCGTTTCAATAAATAATAATAACTAATAAAATAAAAATAAAATATCTTTTACCTTTACATATTCCTTAAGTGACTGAACTAACGCATCGCAAACTTCTGGAATAATTCTTGATATTGTGCTTTTAGATATTCTGAAGAGGTATTGTAGGCTGCTGTAGGAATCTCCCGTAGCAAGAAATCTCAAGCAAACTGTCAACCTCTCTTTTACAGATATAGCCTGTCTCATGTTGGTATCCATTTTTCTTATTCTAGGATCAACTAGTAATACGAGCTGTTCAAAATCTTCTGTGGTCATCCGAGTAAAGTTTCGAAAAGAATATTCACAAGGTTCCGCTGTCATATCCTTCAGGAGTCTGTTTCCATATTGAAATCTCTGACGAAATATGTCTTTCGACCACCATCGGCGTGTTCTTTTATTTCTTTTTCTTTTCTTTCTCAACACAATTATCATCATAATTGCAAATGCTGCACTCGGAGCAACCGGCATGCTTGTCTCTCACAAACTGGCGGCTCACCATGTTTTCGCTTGTCAACCCGAAACGTTTCGCCTCGTGTAAACAGTTATGCCGAGACAGCGACTCGCGAAACAATTTCGCTCAATGTAAACGCACCTTTAAGAACGCGTTTTTTGTTTCTTACGTACAGTCAACGGGGGTAAATTTGGCCCAATGGCATACTCGGACGGGTCGACAGATGCTGCAAGATTGAGGGTGCGGACCGTAGGATCTTGAATGACCTCTTCAAGGTCTGAAAAGGTTTCACTAAGTCCGTCTGATTCCAGAAAAACTTCCATGTCATCTTCGTCCTCTGATGACCTAGAAAAGGCTTTCCTTTTACTTTGTTTCTTTGACTTACCTTCCTTTTTCTTGTTTTGAGTTAGACTATTTTGACTTTAAGATGGGGTTTTTCAGCTTGTGTACCACTTGATGATGATTGTTGGTCTATGTCACTTACAGTTATGCTCTCTCCAGCAGGAACTTGAATCTTCTTCTTCTTTCCTTTTGGCCCACCAGTTTGCAAAAAACGAATCTTCAATAGCGTCGGGATCCACATTTTGCTTTTCGGGCAGCCTATCTGGTAGCTTGTGTTTGTTCAATGGTTTTATACCGCATTTTTCAAACCCAGCAATCAAATTGCTTCCCTTGTTCTCATCTAGTTTATTCATGAGTTCCTTCAGCATAGTTGGGAATACATCCTTAGGCATAGTAGCATATTTGCTTCCCGCAGCAGATTCCTTCCATTTCCTAAGTATTTCACGCCACACTCTTTTGGTTGGCCCAAAGACTACATCTAACGGTTGTGTTAAATGTCTGCTGTTCGGAGGGAGACAAACGAACTTTACATTGAGAGTATCACACAGTTCCAAAACGTGGGAAGACAGGTTGTCTCCTATCAGGTCAATTGGCCCTTTAAGTTGTCTAAACATGATGTAAAAAGTAGGATTCGAACCAATCTTCAAAACACGCTGAATCAAACCAACCGTTTTCCACCGTTTGTAGCGTGTGCAATCAGGACCGTTTTCAGTCCAAGTGGATCATATATTCTTGGCCTTGTATACAACACAGGGTGGCATAATATCCCCACTAGCCCTTCCACAAAACATTAACGAAGTTGAGGCCTTGCTGACAGATTCGTTTCGTTATAATTCCAGATATGTGTTGGTGGGATGTTCTGTAAAACTTCCTTTAAATTGTCCATGTACTCTTCGATGATTTCTGCATTTACTTGTGCTCTTACCTTTTTTATGTTCTTGTTCATTTGAGATGATAATCGTTGATGTCTTTTTAAAAAATATTTTGTCCACTCATAACCTAGTAAATTTTGTTTGAACAGGGAAATAACTACTCCTTTTTTACCTAGATAGCCTTTCACAGCAAATCTAAAATCTGATTCAATTAGAGGGAAACCATAGTCACAGAGTTTTATTAAATGGTCCTCAAAGGACTGTTCTTACTCGTCTGAGAATACACTTGGACGTCCAGTTTTATTGGGGTGTGAATCCTTCAGCTTATATTTTATAGTAGATCTAGGAATACCGTATGTTTCTGAGGTTGCTAGCTGAGTCATCTCTTTTCATTTGATCTTGTTGAGGCACTCTTGTAGTTTTTCAGACTCATAGTTGACGTAGTCCCTGCCTCGTCTTTTGGGTGCTCTAGTCATTGTTATCTGAAAATACCGGGAGATGTAAGACTAATTTGTAATTATAACGGTAACTTACCGCTTAAAATCAACAGCCATTAAGTGTTTTCAGCTTTATAAAACATAGATTATTTCCTGTGAAAAAAAGAAAAACTTGGGCCAAAGTTGCCCTAACATAGAAAATTGAATATTATAAATAAACAACAAGGCGCATATCAAATACTTTTAACAAGTTACAAATGAAAGCTGTTGTGCACTTACCAGTTGAAAATCATGTGCAGTTTAGGATGTAGCAACAAAAGATGAGCAATTTGTTAACATGGAGATGGAGCACCACTATAGCGGTAGCAAACTAAGAAAATGCATCGATTTTGGCATAGCAGTCTAGGCAGTGCTGCTACCTATCGTTTCACACAAGAACACTAAGTCGATAAATGTATTGGTTGGCTCGTAATAAGCAAAAACATATTTTTCCAAGGTTTGGGCCAAAGTTATCCCAGTTGACGGTATTTCTAGTAGGTACCCTATTTTCCAAAGCCAATAAAAAAGTAAAACATAACAAAGAAAAAAGCAAAAAATAACAAAAATATGCATAAAATTAAAACAAAAAAACTAACTCCATATTCTTATTGACATGCCCGACCAAATACTTTTTCCTTGCAAGAAAAGCTCATACCACCCCGTAGTTATTACCTTGTTTATATATCTATGGTTCTTACTGGGCAGATTATTTCACATTATAGCAAATTATATTACAAATATTACGAGTTTTGTGCACAACATTTGCCGTTATATGCACGCCATTGGGTGGTGTTTGACCTCAATGGGATAAAAAACACTCTCTTCACACTGATATTCGAATGAGTATAGCAAACATCAGGCTAAATAGAGTAATATCTAATGAGATTTTCGCTACTACTTCGTATCTTTGATTGCCGCATAAACAGTGTAATTTTGTTCAACTGATAGGTCCACATGTAGAATTATTTCCAATAACCTTTTATTTGGTGAACATATTTTAAAACGAAATGTTAGCTATTTTATGATACAGTTCTAAAATAAATTTTCCTCTTTTCAACCAGAAAATGAGTGTTGATGCCCAGTCAGTGAAGTTTTTTCATTTGATACGTTTGCAAATTCTTTACTATTTCTCCTTCTACTATTTGTCCATATAGTATAAGGTATATATTCCTAATGGAAAAACAATACCAATAAAAGTGATTTGTCGTTTCCTGTCCTTGATATACCGAGTGTCCCAATATAAATACATCTCGTCCATTTCTTTAGAATTGTTTATAGCATAGCTTTGGAGAAAACAGTTTCGTAGCAAAAGTTACATTGAGGGAAACCTGAAAATTATTCAGACTTCTAGATACACCAATAGAGAGGGCGCACGGTGTGAAAAAAAGAATTTTCTTGTTCGTAAACCTAATATCTCACGTTTGAGTGGACCGAATTGCATGGAATTTTGTTAACGTATAATTCAAGTTATATGGAATAAGGGAAAATTATTGAAGAGGCCCAAAATAGTTTTCCAAGGCCCCAAAATTCAAGGAAAACAGGCCCCATTTGCAATTTTAGCTACAAATTCGATGGCATTTTTATTATTCATGATATATTTTGGAATAAAACTATGTTACTCATACATTTTAGCCCACTGAACTTGAATCCAACGAATAAAAAGTTATCAGCGAAATTCCTTCTTCCTAAACATAAAACATCGTGCATTTCTTGGTAAAAAGACGCGTATATAATTACTGACTTTTTTATTTTGATAGAAAGCATTATAAATTTCATAAATTGTTTGGTATTAAACATTCAAGTTCAGTATGCTAAAATGTATAAGTAACAATGGCATCGAATTTGTAGCTAAAATCGCAAATGTGGCATGTTTTCCTTGAATTTTGGGGCCTTGGAAAACTATTTTGGGCCTCTTCAATCATTTTTCCTTATTCCGTATAACTTGAACTATACGTAAACAAAATTTCATCCAATTCGGTCAACTCAAACGTGAGATATTAGGTTTACGAAAAAGAAAATTCTTTTTTTCACACCGTGGGGCGTATATGAATCCCAAAAATTATTAAATCAAAATTTCACCTTTTAAGGGGCACTGAAAATACGATAATCTCTTGGAAAAATTATAGGTATATTTGGTTTCATAAGATTTATTCTATACATATTTGCAAATAATAGTTGGTGGAGAGTGGGAACCTTGTTATGAAATGTTTCCCGATTTAATTTTTTTAGAAATCTAGTTTTATTTGAAACATATTAAATTAAAATATGCACTTTAAATCATGTACTATATAAGGAGTCCAAATTAACATCAGAATTGAAAATGCCGCATGTCGATATCATTTTCCTATCCTGAGATATCAGAAATTAAGCATTTTCCTTTGAATATAGATTACTCTGGTTCTACTTAAGGAAATTTAATAATTTTGGACTCCTTAAAATTGACTTCACTTGACATCTTAACGATTTGAAGTATTTCCTTATTACTATGACTGTTCCCGATAAACGTCATTATGAAAGTTAAAATAGAAATATATCAAGGCAACTAGTGAAGAATTTACCTCTGGCTATTCCAATTTTCAAATCTAACATTTGAAATTAATAATGATTAGTATATCTAATATAAATTTATCTGGGCATATTTCATTCCTAACAGTTGGTACAAATGGCTGTAAGTAATGGGTTATTCATGCAATAAACATATGTTTACATTGGCAACGTAACCAATTAGTATCAAACATGCGAATAAAAATTGAAGTTGTATTCTGTAAAAGGATTGAATGCAGAGCATACTCCAGAAATATCCATATATCAGAATGGTACGTCTGATTGTTTCTGTACGAAGTTTAGTGAAAAGGTTAGGTATTTGTCCGTCCGTCACATTAGAAATAAAACTCAAAAAAAGACAGCATATTTATTTAGATAACAAAAAATATGTTTCAAATTTGAAAATACTTTTTCATATTAAAATTTTAAAATAAACCAATTTATAATAAAAGGAGAAAAAATAATAAGCTATTTTTTTAGTTTGCATATTGTATGAATTAAAAGCTTTGTTTAGTAAAATCCTTAGTCTACATTATTATCATACAAATATTTTTTAATCACTAGAAGAAGGCCATCAGACAGTCAAATGCATCAACAAACTAAAATTTTTATAAATAAGATTGACTGTTCCGTGAGATAAGACTGTTGTGGCATCTCAATCAACTATCAAACCATGACACGAAGGGGAGATGGAGTTATATAACAAATGACACAAGAATTTACATCAAACGTTTAATCAAACACATTATTTTGGTTATATTGAACAGTTATTTATAAGTATAAGCACTGACATCTCACAAAAAATATTACAAAGTATAATGAAGGAAGATGGGACAACAAATTTTTTAATAATAAAAATTGTTTAATATTTGTATACAATATAAATGTATGTATAATCATATTCTTACTTTATATCTTGATCACAAGTTTTTTTGGTTTCTTTACCATTATGTCCAAAACTCTACCAATATTTTGTCATAAAGTTCTGCAATACTTGTTGGTAATAGACAGTGCATACTTTCGAACACAATTTTGTGAGCCAAACATCTTGGAGCTTGAAGTCTATAAATGGAACAGGCGTAAGCCAAATCATTTTTCAAGTTCAACATGTCTTCTTTGCTTTCCTATTATTCTAAGCGTGTATTCTGGTGATATCCAAATTTTCTTTAGTAATGGATTCTGCATTCTTGCACAACTCATCAACTACCTATTCAGTGGCATATGTTGAATTTCTGTTGTAAACGTTTCTACATAGTGCACCCCATCAGCCAAATCCAATGTAATTGTTTGAGAAACTTGGAAAGTTGAAAAGCAAAATAGTACACCTTGAATACTAATAGCCAGTAAAAATTGATTATCGTTGAGAGCATTAAACAGTATACGCGTCCTTAAAAATAGGAATAAACATTTCTTTGAAGGACACCAAAATACTTAAATTCTCATCCCACTGTATTTCGTAGAGCTTGAGTTGGCTCATTCAGCAAGAATCATCTCCTTCAGTAGCTAATTTCATTTGGAATAAGACCTGAAGAAATGTGCGTGTTTCATAATGACTAACATTTCAGATAGCTGGCACAGAGCACACAAATTAAAGTGCAAGATTCAAAGTAAGACTTCAGCAATGTACATATGACGCTTCATAACTTTTTTCACAGCCGAAGCCCCGTCATAACCATGTCGTTTCTCAGCAATGCCTTCACCACGAGAGTTATAAGCATTTCAATTTCAAAAAATCCTCTCTTGATTTAACCTCGCTATTATATTTTATACAATGAAATAAAACAATGTAATTTGTTTAAAACTTCATTTATTTGCATATTGTTTGTCGAGTGTGGTGGCAGCGTTAAAAGTGTTACCCCTTTAGTCTTAGCAAGGTCTAGGACACTTAGATGGCTCTCATGGTTATCACATATCAGCGATGGAGTTTCCTTAGAACTACTGGTGTACTTAATAAAACGCTGCATGACTTCTAAGAATAAATCGGAGTTCATCCATCCACTGTGGTTAGCAAGGCCAATGTTCCAGGCGAGCCTTCGTTGGTCATGTGATTCTGAAAATGCACTCTCGGGAAAACCATTGCAGGCGGCAAATATTGGCCTGAAGCACTGACTATGACACAAGCAGTAACATTGGTCCCTCTTTCTCCACTTGTAACCTTGTTTACCTGCTTGGCACCTCTCGCAGCTAGTACTTTACCGGATTTATGCACAGCCATCGTTGATGTCTCACCCAAATTGAAAATTCTCGTCCCGTCTGCAAAAACGGGGTTCCTACTGTAGACTGTTTTTAAATTCTCATAGAAAATGGACACATTGTGGCGGTTAAACGACGTTGCTCGGGACAGACTACATCCCTCTGGTGTTCGGAGTGAAAGAGCTTATGACGTTGGGAAAACCTCGAAACCATTTTATTCCAGCCATTTTATTTGCGCGCCATTTAGCAGGAATTTCTTTATTGTTTTCAACGGCCATCTCAAATGCGAGCCTTCTACAATAAATTGCCGATAACCCGTAAAATATCCTGGAGCAGTCAATTACGTATTTCACTAGAGAGGCTTCCTATTTATCAGTAAATATTTAATTCATAGAGTAATTAGGAGACATCACCAATTTCGTCTGCCTCTTTGGCTTTCATAACGTATCTAGCTAAGGTTTGACTCCTACCAGCTATAACAAGTGCTACTGCCTCCCTCATAGTTTCATCTCCCCAATTGGCAATTTTTCTTTCCTTCGATCCTATATTTTCTAAAAAAAAAACAGCTATCAAATTTAAGAACCAAAATATTCCCAACAGTGAAACATGTCTCACTGTTGGGTGTCCCACTGTTGGACCAGGGTACTTGGCCGCCATTTTCCCACCAAAATAACAACGTCACAAAATGATTTTAACACGCAAGAAAATGAACTTACCTATGGTACAATCAGATTTGCAAAATAAGTTTTCATCTGTGCCACAACCGAAAAAAGACGGTTGGCAATAAAAATACTTTAAGGCGCCAAAACATAGCAGGCACGTGCACCCTGACCGACGGCGTGTTTCAAACTGAATCAACGAGTAACTCAAAGGCCTAACGCCTAACGCTTTACCACAAGAAGGAAGCATATCGCGCTTTTTAGACAGGACCGGCACGCGATACCCACTGTAGGGCATGTCTCATTGTTGGGATCTCTCCCCTACACAACAAGATTAAATGATGAAAGAATTGTCTAAGTATGGTGTACACACTAGATATAAATTGAGCATATGAATAGACGAGTACTGAGCGTGTAGTTTATATACTACACGCTCAGTAATCGTCTTTTCATTCACTCAATTTATATCTAGTGTGTACACCATACTTAGACAATTCTAATTAACTACTGTACAGTAGCAATGAATAGATACTTCAGGTTGTCTACAAAACGACATTTGATTAAAATTGATATTTGGTTCATCCAGAATTGTATAAAACAAAATGTTACTCCAACCTTTGCAAGAATTAAAGCTTCCAAGAATGTACCCCTTGGATTTATAATCTACACACTCAGTACTCGTCTTTTCATTCACTCAATTTAAATCATGAAAGACCAACAAAGTCAGTCATGACAAGTAGATAAACGGGAAGGAGAGGAAAAGGCAGGGCCAGAACGAAGTGGTAGAGCAGGATTTAGAGGATCTGGAGAAATCAGCAATAAATAAAAACAGTGGATAAAAACTTGTAACAAAAAACCATATATAATGCTTTGGTGATTTTGTTATCTTTTTCTATTATGTCTTCATTTAGATCAAATTATTTAGTATCTGTCGATAATCAATCATCGACTATCAAGTCGTGAGTAATACGAAATAAAGCTACTAACAATCCAAATAGAAGATCATATGTTTACACAGCAGACACAATACAAAGCAATATGTATAAGCCCAATTTCTACAACTACCATAACCAAATCCATACAATGGAGATATAGCAGAAGCAACTCATTATTTGAGCAATATTACGATCATATTGATAGAATAGAGAGACACTACATTTGTTACCTTCGTACACATATATCAAGAGTGTAAATATATTTACTTTTAATTGTTATGTAATAAGATTTTTTTGTATTTTTCATATAAATCGCAAAACACAAAACAAGTGAGATATTTGTTGCCCAAAATAAGCATTCTTGTGGATTCTCGAAAGTTTAAAGAAATAGAAATATAATACATTTGTAAATACTTGAAAATATATTGTGGTGTATTTCAAATATTTTAAATAGTATGTTGGTAGAATATCTCAATGTTATACTCAATCAAGATATTATAGACTGACATTCTTACACATATTTAAAAAAATATTGTTTGGAAAAACTAGTAGATTGCAATTAGAGAGTGTATTATGATTTATTCCAAACATACTGTGTGTAACACAAAGGTAGGTCATAAATTGAAACACATATTCTGGGAACCTAACTCACCTCAATACAAATGTGTTTACAATAAGTTTTGTATTGGCTTCTTCAGAGTTTCAGCTGTAGTCACATTAACTATTATTGGGGTCAGATGGTAAACTATAATTAGGTGCTATATCAGCATACATAAAGAAATTTATTTGGTGACAAAGAAGTTCAATAGATCAGGTGACTTATTAATAAATGTTGGCCAGTATGTTGGGGGATCCCATTGATAAAGAGGACATACTACGTCCATGGATAACTTAAGCTTAGCTCACTATTTTGCCTACAGGGTTTAATCTCTTCTGTGGGTTCTAGCAGCCTATTTTCGTTCCACTGTGCTATTTTTATGAATTTGGCCTTTTTTATCTAATTCCATTTACTCACATGCTATGGATATTAAAACCATGTCGCTTTTAAATGTTTCCATGTTGAATGAGTAATTGTTTTGATTCAAGTTACCTAGGCATAGCTTTCTGTTTAATAGGCTGGAGCTAGAGCTGTTGGATATTATTTCTAAATGCATTTATTTTCTAGTGAAACGGACGCGACCGGTTTTCATTGGAAAATACAAATTTACGCTTTTGTCAATATACTAGTCTCTACAATATTAGATCAAGATGGCCGAC
Source organism: Galeruca laticollis (assembly GCA_963921935.1). Taxonomy (NCBI): domain Eukaryota; kingdom Metazoa; phylum Arthropoda; class Insecta; order Coleoptera; family Chrysomelidae; genus Galeruca; species Galeruca laticollis. Next base: position 86,897,110 of record OY998183.1, read on the forward strand.
GTTGAGTCAGATCAGTCTAAGAAAATCTGTCGTAGTTGCAAAAAAAGTTGCTCTTCAGGTCTCTGCTGTGGAAAATGTAAATCCATCTACCACACTAGTTGTGGCCAAAGAGTTAAACTGTGCTGTAGTTAAACTATAAATGATATTGATATGAAGCCGCTAAGTGAGGTTAAGTAAGTAAGTAATAAAACTCCTGATACAAATAATCATGGACAAAGAGACAATAATAGCGGACAAATAAAACATTATTTGATTACTAAATGAAGAAATTATTCTAAATAAAATAAAAGTAGGAAATATCAATCTAAATGAGCAAACAGAAAGAGGGGAGAACAAGTTTTTATCACAATCCAACAAAGTTGTCTAAATAACCAAAACAAGCAGATGTAAATGTGAACCATAGGAACAAGAATAATAATGTGGAACATCCGGACACTACAATACAAGGTGGTTCTAAATTATTCAACATAAACAAACATCATGTGGCGGCTGGTATCCTAGAAACACAAGTGTAATAAATACCAAATTGAGAAACATAGAGAACATCACCTTGTATAACAAATGTTATTTAATATAGCAAAGTTCGAAATCAAATAAAACAAACACTGACGTGCAAAATAAAAAAGATAACAAAGCAAAAGTAATGTCCATATACAGGAAACCAAACGGCCGAGGACAAAAAACCTCATAAGCAATTTTGTCGTAAGGAAGGTAGATCCAATCAGAAAGTAACATGTCAGAAACAGAAAAAAAGGGGGCTGACATGGAGAAAGACACAAGCAACGGAAAAGAAAACAAGAAGCGAAGTTGGAAAAGGGTAGGCTCATGTCATTTGGGTAAAATTTTAATTTAACAAAAGAAAGCTATACGAATCATAACTAAACCCAATTTCAGGGGCAGTTGTCAACCACTATTTAAAAAGTTGGGAATCTTAACATGTATAAATCAATATATTTTTGAATTTATATGCAAAAAATATAAGTAGCAATAACATATGCAACGCCTATAAAACAAGAAACATACAAGTGATATTACCATTTTTTTTTATTAACAAGGAACCACAATTCCTTCCGATTTCTACATGCCAAGATGTATAACCTACTACTCCTTAAGTGGCGCCAATTAAACTTGAATAAATTTTACAAAAAGATCAAACAATTTCTGAAAGAAAATGTATTATAGCATCAATGAATTTGATTTGTTATATGTTTTAAACTGTTTTTTAGTATGTTATATTTTGTCAGATTGTAATTTTAGCAAATTATAAAAATGTATTTATATTGAGTTTTGATGAATGTATACAAATGTTAATTTGTCTTAACACAATTAAATGCTAACTAAACAAGTGATTTACTGGAGTAGTTCTCTTCAATACAATTATGTCAAGTTGGTAATATTATGTGTACTGCTAAACACAACAATTAATTGATTTTAAATTTATTCTAGCTCACTATGATCTCAAATTCATCATACATCTGCAGCTGCAAAGATATGTATGATAATACTTTATTTTGGCAAGTATATTTGTACAAAAATTACAAAATCAATCAAATCAGAGTTTAACAAATTGCGTTCAATAAAATTTATTAAGAAATCTATAAGCAACTTGTCGATTTAAAAACGGTATTTCTAATTGTAACATTATAAATAATTCATTGAATGCACCACATAAGTTCGAAAAATTGAGTGAGGCAATAGGTTTGTGAAACATTTTGAAATCATTCCCACTCTACTTTGTGCACATGCTAATTATGATACAAGATTTTAAATTCTCTATTTGTGATTTAATATCGTCAACTTATCACAGATATAAAATATTTAAGATTTATATACTAACATATTCAAGTATTCTGCCACAAAAATTCGTAAAATTTTGTTGATATTTTCCACTGTTGTCATATCAACCGCAGTTCGATTGTCATTTGCTGTGTGCCAAATGTTTCCAAACGGTATTGAAATTAAATGGAGAATTGGAACATCTAAAAAATAAAATATATTAACCATTCCACCATCTAACAAAATTATACCATACGAATATGGGAAATAGTTTGTTCAATAATATTAATTTGCAAAATATTAATTATCATTTAACATGAGGATAGGTCAACATGGAACTTTGGGAAGTGCTAACAATCGTCCTTATTGAGAAGCAGTTAAAAAACTACTTTTCGCTAGATACACTTTATTCATCATAACTAAACTGACATAGAAATTCTTGCAACTTTTTTAGCATTTCTATAATTGATGATCATATCTAATAAGTTGACTGGGTTTTTCTTTTTCTAAATGTAATTCTTCAAATACTATTAAATGGATTTTGTAGATGACACTTAATTTATTGTTATTCCATTTGTGATATCATTTAGTGTAACTATTGTCTTTTTATTGAATGAAAAAGAAAATTACGAATAGACATTTCACACTAAAAAACAATATCATAGCAATATAAATAAGACTGGTTAACACTAGTTTTGGTGGCAACAAGTTGTAATTTTTTTCAACTTAAGACCTGATTAATTTGGAATTACTGGAACCGTTGGTGATATTGATACTGAACACACTTCTTACAGTGTCGTTGTGGCAAACAGTGTCTTCAGTTTATACAGATTACATTGACAGCAAAAATTTGTATTATAGACCGAAAAAGCTATGACACGTCATAAACATAGCCGCTGACAGTTACTGAGGGAAAACAAATATTTATTTACGTTCATTTTACGTTTGTAATATGCTTAAACATGGCTATTGTTAATTTGTCGAGCATTGCGGAGCAGTTTTGTAATGAAATTAAAGTGTTAAAGAAATGTGGAGACAGTTTAAACAGTGAATATGTCGTAGATATAGAGCATATGATGGGAATTTAGGAGCGAAGCAATAAGGCATAATTACTTGATAGTCACTGCAGTGTCACTTTACAAATGAAAAAACGAATAAACTTTTAAAATATTACAATAATCAAGGCAAGACATAAGTTAAATAATTGATTTGTTTTCCCTCAGTAACTGTCAGCGGCCATGTTCTGGCGTCACACTTTTTCGGTCTATAGTTTTTAGATTCACAAATATATCTTAGACAGCATTTAATGTCACAATTATAAAGCAATCTCTCTAATATGGCTAGGATATACGCAAAAATCCTAGAATGAAGAATAAGACGAAAACTGGAAGATACACAAGTCGGTTTTAGACCAAACAGTGAGACACCTTACTTATATTAAGGCAAATAACTGAAAAAGTAATTAACGAATAAGAAATAAACATGTGTTTGATAAATGTAGAGAAAGTCGTTGATAAAATAAAGAGAAATGATATCTGGGACAAATACAACAATAAATAATCGATGGGATCAAAAATATGTGCCAATTAACAATAAACTACGAGAGGATAAAATACAAAATCTCGGAAATATTTTCAACAACTAAAGGATTGAAGCAGGGATCTATCCTAAGCTCGATATTGTTTTTGTTAATGCTAGATGAAGCTATCAAAAAACAGATAAATATCAAATTGGATATTGAAAAATCCACAAAGTAGAAATATTAAAATTGTGTTACGCAGACATATGATAAATATAACATGGAAATAAACTATGAGAAAACATAAACAATAGTTAACAACGACAGGGGAACGAAATACAAAATTATTATAAATAATAAAGAAATAAAGTAGAAAAATGTAAGTACCTGTGAGCAATAATAACACTCACGATGGCTTGATGAAGAAATAACATGGAAAATATTTAAAGGTATTAAATATAATTATCTATGAAATAAACAGATACTGAAAAATATAAAGACCAAAGTGAATCTAGTAAGTATTGCTGACACATTATTTGAGAAGGAAATATCGATTTAAGGAAAGATCAAATATCAATTAACGAAATGGTACAGTATTTTTCCACTCAGTTCCAGTAAGTATATTGTTCATAATTCTGTGTATTTACTGAGTGGTTTAATGAGATTCTCGAAAGCCAAATTAATTATTCTGAATGTTTTTATTTAGTTGACATCTTCGTTATTTTTTTTTCGGGACTAATTGTGAATATTTTTTGATTGGCAATAAGCTTATTGATATATTATGCTGGTTTATATATTGAGATATGTGCAAAAGTCCTTGTTATTGAAAGGCAATTTTATCATTACAACAGTACTTTTAACAATTCCTTTAGAATCTGATTAATCATGAGGTCAGATCCTGGTGCTTCATTATTGTGAAATAATTGTATCTCTTATTTCACTTATGTTAGTATGTGAAATTTTATTTGTGAACCCGTTCAGCAGAGGAACCTTCAAACCTGATGCTAGTTTTAGAAACTTATTTTTATATTGTTTAATGAATAATTTATGCCAAGGCAAATAATTTTCTATTTGACACTCACTATATGTATAATAATGTAAAATACTTATTATGAATACTAATGAATTTAAAAATCTATTTTTAATTCCTAATGCACAAGAAATTGTAAAACGCTTTGTAAATTGATTTTAAGAAACACTATTACCTTTGTAACATTTACAATTTATATGCTTTAGGATAGAAAACAATATGTACTACAGTTAAACATGGTAATTCATAAAGGATTGCGACCGGCCGTATCTAGAACGTTTGGAAAAAAATTATAACAAACTCTGTCCAACAAAAGTATTTCAAAATATTTTTAAGTCCTTAGTTTTTCGCTAGGAGGCGCAATCTATCACTTACAATATATAATTGCGTTTTTTTACAAAGTATACCCTAATTAAGGTTGGTGAAAATATCAACATTAGAAACTAATATTTCTATTTTACAACTTTTGTTTAAGTAATGTTTCTATATTACCTATTATTAAGTGGTGGGGAAGATATACTGTGGCTGACAGAAAAATATAATGTAACTTCTGTATGCGTGAATCGATTTTCATAAACTTGAGCTTATAAAACAGTCTAAGCTTACAGAAAGAAAATAATCACTTATTGATCTGTCAAAATTGCAAATTGATATCTCTTGTCGCTCCAAAGATATTAGCATTTTTTTAAATTTAACACTCCCTGTGAGTTTTAAGAGAAATTATGTTAGTTAATTTGTCTTAACAACGAAATAACAAGAAGAGGGCAACTTAACAACTTACTGCAATCAGCGAGGGAAAAATTTGGAGTTAAAGATGCTTGGTCACAGTATTGCAGAATATATATGAAACGAGGCAGCATCCTCGAAGTGATTAATCAAGAAACTGATTTAAATTGAGGAAGCTATTAAATTTGTTGTAGATACAACAAACAAAAACATCAAAGATAAGCAGTATTTAGTTTTTAGTTTATGCTAACATAAAATTCTTTACATTAGGCTTGGTTTACAAATGAGAACTATTTTTAATTTAAATTTATTTTCAGAATAGAATGATAGAACAATAAATGACATGGTAACTTTTTACTATGTTTTTCAGATAGGCCATTTAAAATAAACGGTTTTAAAGATTAAAACTAACTTTTCCGCATTTGTGAGATGCCCTGATTAATATTCTATGATAAAATTGTCACTTGTATACACTTCGGGGGATGTATCGTGTTAACAAAACAAAATTTCTCCAAAAGTAACCAAAATGCAGTACGAGTATATCTGGATTTATAGGACCCGCTGTACTCACTATAGTCAGCTGAAAATCAATAGGGCACATTTTTGAGACACCTTGAAAAATATCCAATTATAAAATTGGCCACTTGTATACACTCCGGAGGCTGTATCGTACTAAACCTGAAATTTCTCCAAAAAGGACAAAAATGTGCTACTTCAGGTACCATAGCACCCGTTGTACTAGCTCTGGCGAGCTAAAAATCGACAATGTTCATATAACAATGTTCATATATAAGACGCCATGAACAATATTCAATCATAAAATGGGACACTTGTATACACGCTGGAGGCTGTATCGTGCTAACAAACTGAAAATTCTCCAAAAATGACAAAAATTTGGTACCTCAAGTACCATAGCACTCGTTGTAGTGGCTTTAGTGAGCTGAATCTCAATAGGGTTCACCTTTGAGATGCCCTGAATAATATCCAATCATAAAATTGGTCACTTGTATATACTCCGGATGGTGTATCGTGCTAACAAACTGAAATTTCTCAAAAAATGACAAAAATGTCGTACTTCAAGTACCATAGCATCCGTTGTACTGGCTATTGTGAGCTGAAAATCAATAGTGTTCATCAGTGAGGTGTCTTGAATAATATTCAATCATAAAAATGGTGACTTGTTGCACTCCGGAGGCTGTATCGTGCTAACAAGAAATGTAACGAGTAAGTGGCCGACGACATACACACAGAATTTTTTTTCTAAGGCCCATTTTTTCGTGTTGTTCTTGATGAAAAACGTAAAAATAACTCAATTTTTTTTCAAAATTTCAACTTTTTTGTGGGCAAACCAATACTTTTCTCGCATATTAGATAGGTTGGGCGGAAAAGTAATATACTAATTTCATTTCCATTGAATACCTTTTTAAATTAATTGGCTGTAATTTTATTGTATGTATAAATGTATCTATATTTTTATTTAACTTTCATTAACCACTACTGTAATTTAATTGAATTATAGTCAACTCACTAAAGAAGCGTGATGTAATAACGGATGAATAGTATTAGTGTGTATTTTCAGAATTGTAGAGGTTTGAACGGCAAAACCAATGATTTTCACAGAAGTTCTTTAGAAAATAACTTCGATATCATTTTAGCTGTGGAATCATGGTTGCAGCAACAAGTAAATGATGAAGAAATTATAGACAAAAGTAAGACCTAGTAAGAGCTAATACAAATTTAGAATTAACTAATAAGGTAAGAGGTGGAGGAGTATTTATTGGAGTAACCAAAAAGTATAAGGTAATTAAAAGTGTTGAAAGATGCAATATGTTTGAAGCATTAGCAGTACATTTAAATATTAGTGATAAAAAATTAACTTTTATAGTTTTGTACATTCCTCCAAATGGTTCTAATAATGTGTATGAATCAGTTTTTAATTTTGTACAGGAACAGATAGTCGATGTTGAAAACATCTACAAATTTGGGGATTTCAATATTAGTGAAATTACTGGGGCTGGCTTTAGTTTTAACGGGGTTTTAAAACATAAATTGAGCATAATATATGAATTTTAAAATTTTAATTCCTTCACTTTCTATAACGATGTTAGAAATTTCAAAGACAAAACACTTGATTTAGTAATTAGTTCAGAAAATAACCAACAATACTGTAATGTGATAAAAGATTTGACTCCGTTTGTAAATGAAGATCTATGTCAACCCAGCCTTGATATTAAAATTAAATTCAATAAAAAAGGAAATTTCAATCAATTCCAGTCTACTAACGAAAATTGCTATAATTTTTAAAAAGCAAATTTTGAAAGTGTTACATTTAAAGTGAGAAATACAGGTAGGTCAGCGGCATTGTTGGAATCTGATGTAAATGCGGCACTAGATAACTTCTATAAAATATGGAATAATATTCTATTGGAATGTGTTCCCAAGATATGCGAATATAATATTAAATTTTCAATCTGGTTTACCAAAGAAATAAAGAAATACAGAAAGCTTCAATGTATATCAAATTTTTACAAAGAACAATATTTAGGAATAAAAAGACAGGTTAAAGCGCTTATAAAAAAAGAAGAGAGTATGTACCTTATAGAATTGCAGAAGAATGTATCTGATAATGTTAATTGTTTTTGGAATTATGTTAATAATAAGAGGAAAAATTGTTCAGAAACAGGTAATTTCATATATCAAGGAAATATAGTGGAAGATGACAGAGCCGCTAAAAACAAAACCGATTACAAGCTGGATTTCGATAATGATGCAACGAATATTTGTGACTCTTTTTCAATTAGTTATATTTCTGACCTTGATTTTGAAAATGTGGTCAGAAAATTAAAGCCAAAAAAAGCTGAGAGTATCGATGGTATTTCATCATATGTGTTGAAAGGATGTATTGACCGGCTTAGAACACCTCTCAATTATATTTTTAACTTAATTGTTAAAACAAAAGTATTTCCAGGGTGATGAAAAACTGCTGTCACTACACCAATTTATAAATCTGGTGAAAAAACTAACATAGAAAATTACCGACCTATTTCGATAATGTGCGCTCCATCTAAACTATTTGAGCATATTATATATAATAAGTTATATCACTATATAGAAAAGTACATAGTATCCCAACAGCACGGTTTTATGTCATATAAATATATTAACACAAATTTGTTAGTAATCGGGAATTAAGTATTCGAAACATTGGGTGTTAAATTTCAAATGGACACGATTTATACAGATTTTCGGAAAGCGTTCGATCGCGTAAATCATGATGTGCTGCTGAAAAAATTAGTAAGTTCGGGTTAGCTGCAGACTTTATTGAATTCATTAAAAGTTATTTAGAAGATAGAAAATTTGTCGTCAGGCATAATGGAAATATCTCTGGGAAATACCATGCAAATTCCGGAGTACCATAAGGTTCAAATCTCGGACCTCTCTTATTTATTATATTCATCAACAATCAACAATTTAACTTCTGTTCTTAAGTATGCTGTGTGCCTTTTGTTTGCAGATGACCACAAAATTTTCAGAAGAATAAACTCAGTCAGAGACTTGTTATGCTACAAAAGGATATACACAGTATTTATGAATGGAGTCTGATTAACAAATTGCATTTCAATATTAGCAAATTTAAAGTGATAAGTACTCGTTCTAAAAATCCCATTTTATTTGACTACGAGATGCGAGGAGACTCGTTGATGAGATGTGCAGAAACTAAAGACCGTCTTTTCTTGTGCTACACACCTAAAAAATATAGTTTCTGCTGCCAATAAAATGTTAGGGTTTGTAATGAGGCAAACGGCAAACACTATAACTTTAGTACGACCTAAATTAGAATTTGCTTCAACTATTTGGTTTTCAGAATACATATTTGCATTGGGAATGGTAGAAAAGGTCCAGAACAAGTTTCTTAGATATTTATACTATTAAACATATTGTACCTAGCCGGACTATAATACAGTTGAATCAAATCATTTGAGATATCAGTTCTAAACTTTATCGCTAGAGCAGAGAACTTTATCTGTTATAATGTTCTTCTAGAAAGTTCTAAATGGTAAAATTAACTGCCATCTATTTCATTCAATGTTCCTAGACGTCGCACTCGTACAATGCTAATGTTTCATATATCGAATGTGTCCTTAACAGTTTGGGATCCTTTTGTGACTATTATGAGAATAATAAATAAAAACAACTTATTAGTGGATATTGATTGGTGTTTGGCCGAAAGGGAATTTTATAATCTGATAATAGGTCATATTTTAAATATCTCTGTATAGTTTGCAGACTGTTGTAAACCTGTTCGAGCCTCTACAATTCATACTTGGGAAATATTATTGATTATTAATTATTTGTTAATAGTTTGTCTCGGACCTTCATAGAGAGCGTACCAGAATTAAAAGCTAATTAGCAAAATCGGTGTTATCTCTAGTCTAAACAAAAACTACTTACAATAAAAATATATTAAGTGACATATAAAAACTTGTCTTTATTGTGGACAATTGTGTGAATAAACATTAACATGTCGTCGGAAAGCGATGGGTCTAATGATGAAATGGATACTTTGAATCCAGCGGAAAACTGGACGGACGTTCAAGGAAAAAGAAAAAACAAGCATAAAAGAAAACGAACCCAAGAGTTGACTCAAGAAGAAATTAACGATATCGTTGTAGGAAAATCCAACACAACAAATACTAGCACAAACAATGCCATAACAAACCCAATACAAAAACAATCCCAAAAAAAAACCAGCCGACAAGGAATCCCAATATACACTACTCGCCAATAATGAGGGACATTCAACAAAAGAAATACATATTCTACATCACAAATGAGGAATCCTACACGCGAATCAATTTCACTGATTTCTGGGAGAGAATATACCCCAATGCAAAGGATACAATAATCAGCACAAAGCAAGGCTTGATTTTGAAAATTGACACCACAAAAGAATCTATTATATCAACTTTGAACAAAATGGTTGAGGTCGGAAAATAATACAATTCAAAGAATCGGCGACAAATTCAACTGTACCTGCTACCTCAGAGCAATCCTCCAGCTACTCTGTACTCATTGCATCAGTAGAATTAGAAATAGAAGAAAAATCAATCAGCGAATTTCTAACCAAAAACAACATGGATCACAGATTCTGCAGTAGAATCGTATCAAGGAAAACCTACTAAACTTACAAGAATAATAACTGGATCAGAAAAAACTTCTCAGATGTTGCTATCCCAAGGACTATTTTTCAAGTATCGCCACTATCCAGTTTATCCCAGTAAACCACCTGCACCAGCTCCAAAACCGTGCAGTAAATGCTTAACCTTCAATCATCCAACAGAAATACACCAACAACTCATAAAATGCCTAAAATGTAATAGAACCCACCTGACCAGCAAATGTACATCCACATTGACTCCTAAGTGCCATAGTTGCGGAGCAGAAGACCACCAGGCCTGGTCATATAAGTGCCCCAATAGACCAAAACAACCAATACAAGGCATACCTAATGTTTCTATAAAATCAATCAACAAAAAATCACATGTGGTCTCAACAAAAATAAAAATAAACGGTTTTAAAGATTAAAACTAACTTTTCCGCATCTGTGGCCCTGAACAATATTCTATCATAAAAGTGTTACTTGTATACACTTCGGGGGATCAGTATTCATTTGAATTTCGTAGCATAAAGACGTGTATCGCTCCGGTTATCAATAGTGCTTCGACAAAAAAAAAAGTGAATCACAAAACAAAATTAATTTCTTATCAGCTAATGATAAAAACTGGACAACTCATTAGTAAATAAAAGAGACAAAAAAAAATGAACACATTACCAGCTTTTAATGGGCCGGGATTTAATTATAGCCAACAAATGATGCCTCAAAACAATGGAAGTACTGTACAGGGTGTCCCACCTTTCAATACACAAATACCGCAATATCATCAAATTCAAACTCACCCTCAACCAATATTGCATGGACATATTCAACAACCCCAGTATACTGTCAGCCAACCATCCCCTCCACAGCAAGCATCACATAGCCAAAACTACTGTAGAATGTCATCAACTAGTGAAGAAGAATTCGCAGGTTACGACGAGTACGAGCAAAATAATAGCTCCAACAAAAATAATTGGCAAGTAGTTAAAAACACAAAGAGAAGAAAAATTAGTGCAACAAATAGACCACAAGAGACAGTAACAAATAACAAGTTTAGCCCCTTAACACAGGAAGAGATAGTAGACGCCAGAAAAATCAACGAAAATGAAAATAAAACACCAAAACCACCTCCAATATACGTATACGGAGTAATTAACTACGGGGAGATGATAGAACAACTGGGCACAATAGCAGAAAGCACACAATACACCACAAAATCCCTAGCCGACAATACTGTAAAGATATGTTGTGACACACCAGATACATATAGGAAGGTAATAAAACACATGAGGGATAACGACGTAATACACCATACTTACCAACCTAAAGAAGAGCGTGCCTATAGAATTGTCATTAAACAATTACATCATACTACAGACATAGAAGAAACAAAATCAGAACTAACCAAAAATGGACACAAGGTGGGAAATGTAATGAATTGTAAGAGCCGAATAACAAAAGAACCGCTGAATATCTTTTTCGTCGATCTAGAACCAGCAGAAAACAACAGAGATATCTACAAGCTGTCAAATCTACAAAACAGAGCTATTCAAATAGAACCGCCCAAAACAACAAAGGGTATTACACAATGCATGAGATGCCAGCAGTACGGACACTCAAGGTCATACTGCAACAGACCATTTGCGTGTGTCAAATGTGGTGGAGCACATAATACGACAGCCTGCAAAAAAAGTAAAGATACCCCTGCTAGATGTGCTCTATGTGATGGTGCCCACCCAGCCAACTATAAGGGATGTGCATTCTACCATAGTCTATTTAAACCAAACAATGACAACAATCGTATGAATATACAAAAAAATGCAAATAACACTACAACTAGACCTATTCTGCATACAACGAAACCAGTGCCCCAAAACCACTATCCTATACATCCACAGAATAGCTATGCCAACGTAGTAAGAAATGATAGTGAACAACAGACAAATTTTAATATTAATGACATAATGAACAAATTTCTTGAGGAATTTAAAAACATGTTTCAACAACTACTACAACAAAACAGCATGGTTCTAAACATGCTATCAACGCTTGTATCCAAAATTCAATAGTTTCATTAAAATCGCAGAGTGGAATGCCAATGGGCTTCCACAACATAAAAACGAGGTAGAGTTATTTCTTCATCACAATGATATAGACATTCTATTAATAAGTGAAAGCCACTTCACAAGTCGAACTCACTTCAGGATACCTCAATACACAACTTATTTATCAAACCACCCAGACAATACAGTCCATGCTGGATCGGCCATCTTGATACAAAACACCATAAAACATGTTGAACTACCAAAATACGCCCAAAATAGTTTACAAGCCACAGTTATAAAAGTTAGTATGAGGTCATATGAGCTAACAGTTGCAGCAGTCTAGTGTCCTCCTCGTTACAACTTGAAGAAGGAAGACTACAGGAATTTCTTTGATACTCTAGGCCACAAATTCGTTGCGGGGGGAGACTTCAACAGCAAACATATCTTATTTGGATCTCGTATCACAACTACTAAAGGCAGAGAATTAGTAAACTTAATACATGAAAACAACTACCACCCCCTGGCAACTGGCACCCCTACTTATTGGCCAACAGATCCAAATAAGACACCTGACCTGCTGGACCTATTTATTACCAATGGTATTTCCCCTGCTTACATGGACGTCATGCCAAACTATGACCTCTCATCAGACCACTCTCCGATTATAGCAACAATCAGTAGTTTCATAGTTTACAAAACGATAACACCAAGGTTACATAACAGTAGAACTAACTGGGAAAAATACCGAGCCAAACTAGAAGAGGATATCAGCCTCCAAGTAAGTCTCAAAACATCAGACGAAATAGATGGAACACTAACATCTTTAAACTATATGCTCAAAGAGGCCGCACAAAATGCCACCCCTGCAACTAATACAGGTAATAAAGTTCACTACATCCCAGCGGAAATTAAAAAGCTAGTAGCCCAAAAAAGGAAGGCAAAAGCAAAATGGCATCGTAGCCATGCCCCATCGGACAAGACCACACTGAATAGACTAAGTAACCAATTAAAATCTAAACTCAAAGAGGAACAAGAAAGATCATTTACATATTATATAACGAATCTAAACCGGCAAGACAACTCAATATGGAAACCAATAAAAAATTCCAAAAAACCTAAAACCCAGGTACCCCCAATTAGAAACGAGCAGGGAACTAATCTATAGTGGGCCAGAAATGACGATGAAAAAACGGCGCTATTTGCTGAGCATCTAGCTCAAGTATTTACACCCTACAGTGACGCACCAGATATTGAAATTGAAAGCAACCTAATCAACATTCCAGAAAACATCCCACCAATTAAACCACTAACCAAAGATGAAGTCCAAAAAGAAATCCAATACTTAAACAATCGAAAAGCCTCTGGACTCGACAAAATAACTCCTAGGATGATGAAGGAACTACCAGAGAAAGGAATCATACTCGTTACTCTTATCTTCAATGCCATCTTACGCTTAAACTACTGGCCCAAGCTATTTAAAACAGCTCATACAGGCCAATAAGCTTGCTACCAATGGTATCAAAAATACTTGAAAGACTGCTGCTACAAAGAATCAATTCAGATCCGGAAACAGAAGAATGGATTCCTCACCACCAATTTGGTTTTCGGAAAGAGCACTCCACGGTCCAGCAGGTTCATAGAATAGTTCATAACATAAATACAGCAATGGAAAACAAGCAGTATTGTACAGCTGCCTTCTTGGATATTAGTCAAGCCTTTGACAAGGTTTGGCACACAGGTCTGGTATTCAAAATAAAGAAATATCTTCCCATCACCTACCTGAAATTATTGAGATCCTACCTAAGGGATAGAGAATTTCGAACGAGAATGAATGAAAGTCTTTCCAATAATTTTCCAATTAAATCCGGGGTACCGCAGGGCAGTGTTCTTGGACCGCTGTTGTATGTACTACATACAGCAGATCTACCAACCAACAATGAAACATTCACTGGAACTTTTGCAGACGATACCGCCGTCCTTGCAGCCCACGAAAACCCAGCTACAGCGTCTTCGATTCTTCAGGCACAACTAAATAACATTCAAACTTGGTTACATAAGTGGCGGATCAAAACGAATGAAACAAAGTCAGTCCAAGTGACCTTCACGTTGAGAAAAGAACAGTGCCCTCCAGTGACACTTAATAACATCCAACTTACACAATCCCCTAGCACCAAATATCTAGGAGAGCACCTCGACTCAAAACTCAACTGGAAATAACACATACTCAAGAAGCGGAAACAAATTGACCTAAGAATAAAAGACCTACACTGGCTAATAGGCAGAAAATCGAAATTGAGCCTAGAGAACAAAATCATCGTGTACAAAGCTGTCATCAAACCAATCTGGACGTACGGTATACAACTCTGGGGATGTTCGAGCAAGTCGAACATAACCATAATCCAAAGAAGCCAGTCTAAAATATTACGTATGATAACTGACGCACCCTGGTACGTGTCAAAACTAACACTCCACGAAGACCTAAGAATACCATTTATACAGGATGTAATTACAGAACAAAGTAATAAGCACCACAAAAGACTAGAATCGCACAGCAACCCTCTACTCCATCCCCTAATAGAACCGCAAATTGACAGAAGACTCAAAAGAAACTGGCCAGCCGATCTGAAAAATGATTAAAGGGGTAGCCTCACTGGAGAAGACCTCACCACGCCAATAGGAACACACTGTTCCCGAGCCAACAAATTAGCCTATAGAACTGTTTGTTTTGATTGCTAAGAAAAGTGATATAATAAAAAAAAAACTTCGGGGGATGTATCGTGCTAACAAACCGAAATTTCTTGAAAAATAACCAAAAATGTAGTATATCTGGATTTATAGGACCCGCTGTACTCGCTCTAGTCCTCTGAAAATCAATAGGGTACACCTGTGAGACACCTTGTACAATATTCAATCATAAAATTAATCAATCATATACTCTCTGGAGGCTGTATGGTGCTAACAAACTGAAAATTCTCCTAAAATGACAAAAATTTGGTACTCCAAGTACCATAGCACCCGTTGTACTGGCTTTAGTGAGCTGAATACCAATAGGGTTCGAGATGGGTTTGAGTTGCCCTAAATAATATCCAATCATAAAATTGGTCATTTGTATATACTCCGGAGGCTGTATCGTGCTAACAAACTGAAACTTCTCCAAAAATGACAAAAATATCGTAGTTAAAGTACTGTAGCACCTGTTGTATTGGCTCGGGTGAGATGAAAATCAATAGTGTTCATCTGTGAGATGTCCTGAATAATATTCAATCATAAAATTGGTGACTTGTTGAACTCCGGGAGCTGTATCGTGTAAATGACAAAAATTTGGTACCTCAAGTACCATAGCACTCGTTGTAGTGGCTTTAGTGAGCTGAATCTCAATAGGGTTCACCTTTGAGATGCCCTGAATAATATCCAATCATAAAATTGGTCACTTGTATATACTCCGGATGGTGTATCGTGCTAACAAACTGAAATTTCTCAAAAAATGACAGAATGTCGTACTTCAAGTACCATATCACCCGTTGCACTGGCTCTGGTGAGCTGAAAATCAATAGGGTTCATCTGTGACATGTCCTTAACAATATTCAATCATAAAATTGGAGATTTATCGCACTCCGGAGGCTGTATCATGCTAACAAGACATGTAAGAAAAAGTGGCCGACGACAACGACGACGACATACACACAGGATTTTTTTTATAAAAACCGTTTTTTCGTGTTGTTGTTGATGGGAAACGTAAAAATAACTCAAATTTTTTTTTCAAAATTCCATTTTTTTTTTGGGGTAAACCAATACTCGCATATTGGATAGGTTGGGCGGAAAAGTAAAATCAAGAATACATCAACCAATAACCATATATGATACCATCATAAATACCTATGTTAATGAACTGAACAACCCAGTAGTGACTAACAGAGACGAACTAGTGACACACCTTCATAAAAAATTTGTCAACAACTTCAGTGTGATAGGGTTGCAGTGTTTTCAGGAAATAAAATGTACATCCTCATGTTTGACATGGAAGAAACTGACACCTCACATCACTCGCCTACTGAGCCCACCAATAATGCCCATTACGAACATGTCCTTAATTAATATAATATACTCAAACATCAATGGATATTCCTGGAAGAGCTTATACAAAAATATATTGAATGATATATGGCAAAAACTGGAATATTATTCAGAAAAACGGCCACTTAATCCACAACCACGCCAGGGGAAGTAGTCGTGTCCCAACAGATCCAAAACTGAGAATAAGAAAAGGTAATGCTCCATCTATCAACAACCCTCTAAATGAATGTCTACATTTTTCAATGCATTGATGATTATTTACACATATTTCTTGTTTACATTCACCCATACTCCAGAATAGAGGAAAATATATTTACAATGACCAGCCTCAACAAATATACCATTGTAATAGGAGACTTCAATGCCAATACAAAACTGAAGAAAAAACAAGTGAACGACTTCCTAAATAATACCAACTTTGTTAAATACGACACTCCGCTTACTTTTCTTATGAATCATAATGCAGACTCAACACCGGATATGATCTTTCATACCTCCAATCTAGCAAGAAATATCAAAAGTGTTGCAAATATACCAGACCTATGCTCGGACCACCTCGGTTTCAGAATCATTATTGACCCTCACACCCCAATTAAAAATATCAAAATTGCCAAATACAATTTCAGGAAAACAAACATAGAGAAAGTGAACACAGCCATGTTGAGGTACATAGACAACAACGAGCAGGACATGAACAGAAGAATGCTCAGCAATTTCAACTCTAAACTAACAAAAGTTGTATTGGAAAATACTCCCAAAAAAGAAATGCGGTACTTTACGCAGGAACTACCACCATACATCATAAAACGGATTAAAAGCAAACGAAAAATGTATAGGGAATATAGGAATATTGGCAACCCGGCCTTAAAAAGAGAACTAAATAAATATAATAAAAACATACAGATGATGATTCAGCAGTACAGAGGACATAAATGGTTGACTGTATGTGACGAGATCAATGATAAACAGGGCAAATCGTATTGGTAGGATATTAAGAAACTTTCGAAATATAAAAACAACTCACAAGAGAGCCACCCACTGATAGAAAATGGTCAAACAGTCGACTCGCCGGAAGAGAAAAGTACCATATTTGCTCAGCATTTCGAAAAAATTTCGATAATCACCACTATGAAACTATCTCGGAATAGTACAACATACACTATATAGACCCACAGCAAGTCAACGTGAACCCTGAGGAATATGAAATCGAAGAAGAAGAATACTACAGTATAATAAATCAAGGTAAAAATACTGCCCCAGGGCATGATTTCATTAAAAAATCGTTGGTTAAACAGCTACACCATAAGATCCACGAATATATCATCCAAATGTATCAGTTTTGTCTGAAAAACAGGTACATACCTAGAGAATGGAAAACGGGTACAATTGTTACTATTCCGACACCAAACATGGATCACTCTACACCTACCAGTTATAGACCAATTACGCTGCTACCTGTGCTAAGAAGAAACCTTGAAAAAATCATAAAAAACAGAATAGTGAAATCAATGGGAAATCGTATCCCAGGGTATCAGTTTGGATTCAAAAGTCATTGTTCTGCGACCCATCCTCTAGCGATACTCACAACAACATAGAAGCATCTAAGCTTAACGGAAACAAGACAGCAGCAATTTTCTTAGACATTAACAAAGCTTTCGATAGTGTTTGGACGAAAGGTCTTATATACAAATTGAACTACCTTGGTTGTCCCAAATACCTGATCCATGTGTTAGCTAACTTACTAAATAAAAGAAAACTGAGAGTTAAAGTGCAGGACAAAACTTCTCACGAATTTATCCCAGAGCAAGGTGTACCTGAGGGATCTCCATTATCACCCTTACTATACAACATATACTGTTCAGATATATACCACGCAGATCCAGAATACTCTGATTCGGATAACTATATACTACAATATGCAGATGATACTGCTTTGGTTTCTCACTGCAGGAGTTTAAATACAACCGTTGAAAGATTACAACAGCTAGCAGACAGAACATCATGGTTCAATAAATGGCGACTGAAACCTAATCCAGGGAAATCGCATTTGCTAATATTTTTCCACTCCCCATCACCTACATCAGTAAGTTTATATTACCATAAACTCAGTCCAGAAATACGTACAAAATATCTGGGGATCACTATGAACAATAAGCTAAACTTCAACTCACAGACACACGAAATATAAAAAAGAAAACCATATCAAGGGCAAAGCACTTCAAATCTATATCTAAAAAAGAACATGGAATAAAAATAAACACAAAAACTAAAATCTACAAAATGATATGTATACCACTAATTGAATATGGACATATAATATTCCAGAACATAAGAAATCCTTACCTGAAGAATTTCCAAGGGCCGAAAGAACTGCCTTGCGCATTATCACGAAAGTTTAACATCCGAATAATCCTATCAATAATCCACCCAGCCAACTGCTATATGAAGTTACTGGAGTCCAACCTATCGAACAGAGACTATCACAGTTGTCCTTCAAATTTAGTGAGAAGACTGAAAACAAGAACCTCATCTCTCCATGTTGCAACAGAAGAACACACTACAAACATCCAGAACAAATTCTATGGGATAAACTATAGTTTTGGTTTTTTTTTCTCTTATATCATTCTAAAACTGTAAGTATTGAGTATTATTTTTATACTTAATAATGTGCATTTATTATTATTATTATTATAACAAATTATAAAGTATTGACCATGTAATTAGGCCTTTAGGTCTGTTTGGTTAAAAATAAATAAATAACATATATAATGGAAAAATCACCTGATACATTTTGATCGTCTACTATAAACCATGGGGACATTTATTAGAAGATTAGGTAAATGTTAACAAATATATAACTAATGGTCATTCTTATTTAAATATAAAAGTTAGTCAATAGCTTGACGGAAATGTAAATATAATTGTATTAACAATCATTTCATTTACTACATTAGTGTAGTAGACATCAGGGACTAACTATTTATCATGTTATTTTATCATTTTTTAAATCCAATATATCAACTAAATTTTAGAATAAAGATTTTCTTAGACAATACCTACCAATATCATCATTTTACACTATGTTTACTTGAAAATTCAATTAAATAAATGATTACCTATTTTCCAATTTACTTAACTTTTTTCCTAGTTTAATTATGTCTATATAATTTAATATTGTTATAGAATATTTTTGAAATTTAATTATACAGTTCACGTAATTCGGAAACATAATGACTTATATCATCAAAAAAATAATTTACATAGATGATTAAAGCTGTTGCATGAAATTTCTAAGTCAATATTATTATATTTACTGAACTACAAACACTTCCCAATAACCACTGAGCTGTTTGTTCAGTACTGTAGAAAGTATCAAACAAACATATATAGCTAATCGACGTAAATTAATGCATTAAATAAGAATAGAAACACACTGGGTTCACTAACCATACTTGAAATGATGACAAGGGACTGAACATACATATATTATATATATATATATATATATATATATATATATATATATACACAGTATGTCTACGTAATTGGCGGCATATGGAAAACTTTTTTATTATTAAGTTATCGGAAATTTTTTATTCTTTATAAAAAGTTCTGCATGGTGCAAAACATATAACGCAACCATCAGATATCAAAATTAAACAGTCGTATACGAGGTTTGTCAAAAAATGCGATTATTGTAAAGAAAAAATGTTTAGAATTAAAAATAACTTTGAAATGTTCAACATTGTTTATTTAAATTGAAAAAATATTTTTTTTACATTTTCTCTTTGAAAACGTTTAAAATTTGAGTTTGCACATTATTGCATTACATTTAATAATTATGAATTAAAATTTGATAAAACAATTCTAAATAAACTTTTATATAAAAATATACTGTTATGAAGAGAATTATCTCTTAATTTTTATTGAACTCTGATAACCTTTCAATTGTATCGTTGTAACAATGCATTTAAATGAATAACAACTTTTACTTATGTACAATCATCTATTTTGTTATAATAAATACTTATTAACAATCTCTATCCTCAATTCACTAAAGCCTCCACATTACCTCCATCTCTTGCCATAAATGTAATCGTTTGATTACAAAATTCTCTTAAGACATTTCTATCCCAACGGGAAGTTATACTGCGACCACTTCTGTAATTATTCTCTCTAAATGGTCCATATACCTTTTGCTTTAAGTAACCCCACAAGAAAACATCGAATGGGGTTAAATTTGGAGAACGTGGAGGCCAAGGGATTTCCGAAAAACGATGAAAAACTCTTCTATTGAATATATTTTCAATGTATTGACGTACATCTAATCTGCTGTGACATGGGGCACCACCCTGTTGGATCCATATCTGATGACATTCAAGTAGGGGAAGGTTATCAAGAAAATCACTTATTTCATTGTTCAAAAAGCACAAATAACGATCCGCATTCAAGTTTCCTCGAAAAAAAAAGGTCCAATTATTTGATTTATATAAATTCCCCACCACAAATTTGTTGTAAACAAATACTGGACAGTAGTTTTCAATGTAAAATGGGGGTTCATATCACTCCACCAACGGCAATTTTGACTAGAAACTGTCCCATTTGATGAGAATGTTACTTCATCTGAAAAAATAATAAATATTGACAAAAATGGATATCTTCTAAGTTTCCCTGTATGTCACAACAGAATTAAAATCGTTCATCATTATCTCTTGGTCTTCAAGTATAAATTAGTTTAGGTTTGTAAGGGTAATATATGTGTTTTTTTAGAATCTTTGTAACTGTATCTTTTTTTACATCACTTGGCAATGAAGATGCTCTTTTTCGCAAATAATATTCAGGTTCAGTAGCAGAGAGCATTACCTATGTGCAGGCAAAGCCATTATTTTCTATCATGTTTTACCGTTTTTTGCAAAATTTATTATGTACACCTCCACAAGTCATAAATTTATTAAATATTTTTCTTACAATTTAGTTGTGAGTATTTCTATCTGAAATTAAGAATGTCTGCAGCTTTTCAAAATATTTTATACTTATCACCCACTATTACCACACTCTCAATTTTCTCTTCCAGACTTAATGTTAGTGGCATTTCTACAGTTTCATAAACAAATACGTCATTGTGTCTGTCAACCTAAAACTGTACAATATGGAAGTACCATTTTTAAAATGCCAGTGCACCCTAGATTAATTCTGCATTAATGTGCAAACTTAAATTTTAATGGTTTTCACAGAGAAAATGTCGAAAAAAATATTTTTTTAATGTAAATTAACAATGTTGAATATTTGATAGTTATTTTTAATTCTAAACATATTTTCTTTATAATATATATATATATATATATATATATATATATATATATAAGAGAATCATGGGTAATTCACGCAAAGTAAAGGGCTACTGAAATAGAGTGGTAACCGTGGACATGCATGTTTCTGGCTCATTTTGCCTCATCAGCACGGCATAACCAAATAATGATGTGAAATTTGGGAGCAAAGATCTTAATCGAAACATGGGAAAACACAAAATAACGGATTTCAGCAGGGAAACCAAACGCTCATTTGTGTCTTCAATTGGAAGATCCCGAGTTTTCAGGACATCAACCAACATCGACACGGAGGCGCATATAGCCCCCCCGCCATGAACCTTCCGACCCATAGTAAATAACAAAGAAGATGTAGAATATCGCGTGATATGTTAACAACAACAACAAAGAGAATCATGGGTAATTCACGCAAAGTAAAGGGCTACTGAAATAGAGTGGTAACATCATTATTTGGTTATGCCGTGCTGATGAGGCAAAATGAGCCAGAAACATGCATGTCCACGGTTACCACTCTATTTCAGTAGCCCTTTACTTTGCGTGAATTACCCATGATTCTCTTTGTTGTTGTTGTTAACATATCACGCGATATTCTACATCTTCTTTGTTATTTACTATGGGTCGGAAGGTTCATGGCGGGGGGGCTATATGCGCCTCCGTGTCGATGTTGGTTGATGTCCTGAAAACTCGGGATCTTCCAATTGAAGACACAAATGAGCGTTTGGTTTCCCTGCTGAAATCCGTTATTTTGTGTTTTCCCATGTTTCGATTAAGATCTTTGCTCCCAAATTTCACATCATTATTTGGTTATGCCGTGCTGATGAGGCAAAATGAGCCAGAAACATGCATGTCCACGGTTACCACTCTATTTCAGTAGCCCTTTACTTTGCGTGAATTACCCATGATTCTCTTTGTTGTTGTTGTTAACATATCACGCGATATTCTACATCTTCTTTGTTATTTACTATGGGTCGGAAGGTTCATGGCGGGGGGGCTATATGCGCCTCCGTGTCGATGTTGGTTGATGTCCTGAAAACTCGGGATCTTCCAATTGAAGACACAAATGAGCGTTTGGTTTCCCTGCTGAAATCCGTTATTTTGTGTTTTCCCATGTTTCGATTAAGATCTTTGCTCCCAAATTTCACATCATTATTTGGTTATGCCGTGCTGATGAGGCAAAATGAGCCAGAAACATGCATGTCCACGGTTACCACTCTATTTCAGTAGCCCTTTACTTTGCGTGAATTACCCATGATTCTCTTTGTTGTTGTTGTTAACATATCACGCGATATTCTACATCTTCTTTTTATATATATATATATATATATATATATATATATATATATATATATATATATATATATATATATATAACAAAAATCCGAAAAGACCCCACAAAATTGTGAAAAAGGTGGTAATGTGAAATTGAAAAATGAGGAAAGAACACTTTTTTTAGTGCTGTTACAACTTCATTGAAAAGCTTCTTAAGATGATTAATTGAAGAGTTTCCACTTTACACCTCGACAATCATCTGAGTGATTGGAATGTAACCAAAGGGTTACACATTTGCCAGTATATATTGGGATTCAAATGATACAATATTCATTGATTATTCTCTTGGAACTAGATGAAAGAATGAAGATCTGACTATTCTCAACAACAAATCTGTTGTTTTTATATATAATTTCTATTTATGTAAAAGGTCTAGCATGCAAAATCCAAAACGATGTTACAAGACATGATAAGTGAAAATATTACTTAAGCCCTTTTCCAATTTCACAAAATGTATATCTACATGTAAAAGTTTAGGGAAAAGTCTGGCTACTTCTACCTTTTAGTACTTGATGCATGTAGATATTAAAATAAAAAGAAAAGAATGTTACTAATTGGAAAATGAAATACATAAGCAAGAAATAAAAATTACTGAATGTTATCTTGATAAAAAACTGAATCTATATTACATATGTTACTAATGAAAGCAGATGTAACTTACTGACATTTTATTTTCACAAATTTGAATGGTGCCTTTTGTTTTGTTTTAAATTAAAACTAACATTTACATAGTTACTTACTCCTTCTCAAAAATGGAATATGATCATCTTCAATGTTGTACCCTCCTCTTCTTTTTCTGAAGTATCTTTTTCTTGGATATCCAAATAACGTCATGTTTTCTAATTTATCTTCTATATCAGCTAGACGCAAATACCTACGAAAATAATTTGAATTGAAAGAATCAGACTAAAGAATTGTTGTGCCATATTTTACTAAAAAAATATTTCTTTTAATACAGTTATTGTGCCATGAATCCTCGCCGTATATATCCAATTTAAAAATAAAATGTTGGATGAAATAAAAAATTTGTCAAATGTGAATTGTACAGTTTTACAATGATGAGAAAACATAATTCTCAATTTTATTTGTTACTTTTCCGCCAACCTATCTAATATGCGAGAAAAGTATTGGTTTAAACACAAAAAAGTTGGAAATTTGAAATTTTTTTTTGAGTTATTTTTACGTTATCCATCAACAACAACACGAAAAAACGGTTTGTAGAAAAAAAATCCTGTGTGTATGTCGTCGTCGTTGTCGTCGGCCACTTTTCCTTACATGTCTTGTTAGCATGATACAGCCTCCGGAGTGCGATAAATCTCCAATTTTATGATTGAATATTGTTAAGGACATTTCACAGATGAATCCTATTGATTTTCAGCTCACCAGAGCCAGTACAACGGGTGCTATGGTACTTGAAGTACGACATTTTGTCGTTATTCGAGAAATTTCAGTTTGTTAGCACGATATAGCCTCCGGAGTTCAACAAGTCACCAATTTTATGATTGAATATTATTCAGGGCATCTCACTGACGAACCCTATTGATTTTCAGCTCACCAGAGCCAATACAACCGGTGCTACAGTACTTTAAGTACGATATTTTTGTCATTTTTGGAGAAGTTTCAGTTTGTTAGCACGATACAGCCTCCGGAGTATATACAAGTGATGAATTTTATGATTGGATATTATTCAGAGCGTCTTAAAGATGCACCCTATTGATATTGAGCTCACTAAAGCCAGTACAACAGGTGCTGTGGTACTTGGAGTACCAAATTTTTGTCATTTTTGGAGAATTCTCAGTTTGTTAGCATGATACAGCCTCCAGAGAGTATACGATTGATCAACTTTATGAATAAGTATTGTTCAAGATGTACCCTATTGATTTTCAGTTGACTAGAGCGAGTACAGCGGGTCCTATAAAACTAGATATACTAAATTTTTGGTTATTTTTGGAGAAATTTCGGTTTGTTAGCACGATACATCCCCCGAAGTGTATACAAGTAACAATTTTATGATAGAATATTGTTCAGGGCCACAGATGCGGAAAAGTTAGTTTTAATCTTTAAAACCGTTTATTTTTTATTTTACATTTATACCTACAGAATAACAGCCTGAAATGTTGGACGTTGGATTTTTTGCAAGTAAGTTTGTTTGTTTTTCTGTTCTCTTTTAAAATCTTATTGATTTTTATACTGTGTTTGTTGACTACCTGAAGATATTTCTTTTAGGTTTTTATCCATAATTTAGTACCTACTTGAAAATGGCTTCATGTCGAAACGTACGTAGTAGTACTGTATTTTTTGTATGACATCTCCAAAATATTAATAAATAATTAATGGCCGATTCCCAGGAATTTTATTTTTTAAAAAATAGTATTAAAAAATTGTTGAAATTTGGGCGCATCTGAGGTATATGTGAATTTTTTTAAAAAATAACAACTATATGTTGTTTATACCAGTATTACCAATGCTTGCTAACCCATTCTTAGAATGTTTTGATCTTGTTTAACAAATTTCGGAATTAAATAAGTTAATGAAGTGAACTGAAAAGGAGAAACAAGTACAATTAAAAAGAAAGAGGCCCATTAAAAAAAGGACAGACCAATTGGAAAAAACGAGGTCGATTAAAAAGGAAGAACATGGTCAATTCGAGGGGAAGAGCGAGACCTACTGAAATAGGAGGGGGCCAATTAAAACAGAACGAGGTGGAATAAAAAGGATGGGGTCAATTAAAAAGGAAAACGAGGTCAATTAAAAAGGAAAACGAGGTTGATTAAAAAGGAGAACGGTGTCAATTAAAGGGGAGGAGCGAGTCCAACTCGCCAAAAAAGGAAGGACGTCAATTAAAAAGAAAGAATCAAACCAATTAGATAGAATTATGGCGTGCAATTTGATCTATGTTGTACCAGCTAAGTTTCACTTTCTATTAAGCAATTCAGTGATAATGTATTAACAAAGGGGAAGATTTGGAGGACAACTAATTCAAAGCACTGAGGAATGTGATTGAAATTTAATGCTACATTTACGCATTAACGTCAGGTGGGAGAGTATAAGCTAAAATTGTGCCATTTTATGAAAATATCAAAAAGCAGGATACTCAGAAGAAACACCGTCCTCAAAAAGATTACTGGAAGAAACAAAGTAAAATAAAGTGTTAGTGTTCATAAGTTATCTACTTGCTATCCAAAGTAATAAGGCTGGATGGAACTTTTATCCTTATTAGACATACATGGAATCTGCAGAGCCTATATCAGGAAGATTAATTACTTCTCACTGGCATCAAGCCTTCATATAAAATGTTAAATTGATATTGACAGCTGGAAAATCTTCATCCATTTTTGTTCAAGGTTTGGTAGTGCTAGACTGCAACACATGTCAGCAGTAAGTGCCATAGTCTCTTTATTCTCTGAGTAATAATCAAATGCTATAAAGCAGACACCTTTTTTTGAACATAACAAGGAATTATGTAAAATGCATCTTATTCAAAAGATTTGATAACCCTTATCTTTTATGAGATGAACTGTGTTCTTGTCATTATATTTTACTTTTCAATATATTTTAATTTTAGAGGTAATACTTACCAATTTTCTGTATCAGTGAAGATACTTATAAACTGTGTTTCTTTATGACCAATTAAATCTAAAAGTACGAACAAGTCTATTTTTTCAATGTCACTAATGTCTTCACCAGAAATCAAACTTTTTGTTTTTGAGTTATGATATGTTTGAGCTAAATGTTTCGCTCCGTATATTGAATCATGAGGTCCCCATTCCTCAAAAGCTTCTTCTCCATCGAAGAATATTAATTTTAAATTTAAATCATTTGACTGAATTGACTTCAATTCTTTATCCATAACTTTTATCAGATT
This sequence comes from Galeruca laticollis, assembly GCA_963921935.1. Classification (NCBI taxonomy): domain Eukaryota; kingdom Metazoa; phylum Arthropoda; class Insecta; order Coleoptera; family Chrysomelidae; genus Galeruca; species Galeruca laticollis. The sequence continues at coordinate 86,923,959 of OY998183.1, forward strand.
CAACATCATAGCGCATGGTACTGCAGAATCTATTGCACCTATAATGTTGAATGGAAAAAACTGTAACAATAGTGGTAAATTCAAAACATGTAGAGGCTGGTAAAATTGGTAAATATCTAGTTAAAACATCTACAAAATAACGACAATAGGCATATCATTTGTGCTTTGTTTCTTTTAAGGCACATTGACAAACTCAACCTGACCCTATCCTTGCTAAATTTTTTGTTAAATTGTTAAGTTTCTGAATTATTGAGTTGAGGGATATTTAGATAAGTGGATATTAAGTAGTTGCAGTTTACTATTCAACTATTTGTGATGGAAGTAAACTGAACAAACAATAATATGAATGGTTTGGAAGGATATAAGTAAGTTTTTAAACAGTTATGAATCATCTGTATAAAAAAAGTAATTTTGTTAAATATTTGTACATATCATTATTACTTAGTGTTTATTGACGTTAACAGCTGTAAAATGTCTAAGAAGGCACACATAGGCGAATTTTGAGGAAAGCTGGCCATAAAGTTAAATTAGCAATTCTAAAAGTATCACTTTAATTCATCATTCTTTTAATACTTATGTATCTGGATATTATAATTCACCACTTTTATTCAGAAGAATATTTTAGTTGAAAGTTGACGTTCAACAAAAATTAAGTTTAATTGGTTAACCCATTAGCGCCGAGAAAATAAAATTCTTTATGCATGCAATAATTTTATTGAAAACTATGCTAAAACAACTTATTTTTATTAAATTTAAGCAAAAATAAAGGAAAAATCTTTTTTTTTTTGGAAAAAAAAATGGTGGTCCCGAATGGGACCACTAGGCGTTCGCCAAGATCAAATATGGAAAAAATTTATTAATTTGTCCTATTTGTATGAAATAGTTTAAAACATGAAATACAAAGCCCAACGTTGCATTTTTCGCACATTGTACGCCCTTTTGAACTGCAAGCTGGCATGGCGCACCTCTTTCTTTTGCCCTCGGGTATAGAGAAAATCCAATGATCCTTGCGGTCAAATCTGACGCAATCAGACACTCGAAAATCACTTCCCGCTGCTCTACCTACTTTTCCAGTTCTTTTAGCGGGGACTTTATATGTCGTTGAGTAGGTCTGAAAATTGAATGGATTGTAAACATTTTGTAAACAGTTTGTATAGATATACTCTCACCTGACAAATACTTCTTCTGAACTCTAAGTGGCTGATATTCTTCCCTGATTTCCGACATATCGTCCAAGCATTTTGGAGAGCTGCGTCGATGAGGTGAGTACATATTGGCCAGTACCATTTTTTGGAACGCATGCCGACTCGATAACTGCAAAAAAATTACCCATATATTTTCGTTTATAGAAATATTGCTCTGTATATTTTACCAAGATATATTACTGTCCATGAGATCTGTTCCTCCAATGCTGTTATTATACTGCGAAAGAAGATATGGCCTAGGTACTTGTATAGTCTTGCTATCTTTTTTAGAATATCTTTCTACATTTTTGACCGGCTGAACACCAAAACATGTGCTTGCGACTGTTACAACCTTGTTGTCCCTCCAACGAACGTATTGAATACCAGTCTCCTTATTCAATGTCGAACAATATTCTCCCCGGGCCCTATTTTCCATCGTCTTTTTAGAAACAAGTGGGCAATTTCTAGGAATTCTATTATCCCTCACAGTACCCGTAACCTCGTACCCATTAGTTTTTAGAGTACTTAACAAGTTTGTACTGGTAAATAAATTATCAACAAAAAACTTGTATCTGAGAGATCCTTTGTCACCCAATTCTTCGATCATCTATACCATGGGAGCTGTAGCTTTCCGAAATTTTTTTGGTATTCCTCATTAGATCTAGGGTTTTTCCCTGATATACTTCAAAGTTTATCAAATATCCACTAGGTGTATTCATACACCACACCTTATAGCCAAATCTTACAGGCTTTCCTCTGATTGCATCCATGATGCCCAAAGTAGCGTATCATGGATTCATCGTAAGCAATATTTTCTTCTGGGACAAAATGCTCTAAGAACGATTTTTTGAGCATATCTGTATGTGGTCTGAGTTTGTACATTTTGTCATTTTTATCTATATTGTTATTGTCTGCAAAATGAATAAAACAGCCAATTTGTAGAAACCTGTCCCGTCTCATGGCATCAGACACCAGAATATTTTGCATATCAGGGCTTCTTTCCCAGTATCTTCTCTTAGATGGTAGCTTATTGTATCCGCTTACTAAGAGAATTGCAATAAATACTTTCAATTCAGAAAGAGTCACGTTAGGGTTCGGTTGATTTATAAGTTGAGCATATTTTCCTGTTTCAGAAACTATCATTTCTAGCAACTCATCAGTAAAAAACAATTCAAACAGTTGCACACAACTCATCTCTGAATATTTATTGTAATACCCTTTTGGAAAGTTGCGCGGCGTATAATGAAGGTCTCCGTCAATAAAAGTTGTAGGTTCTGGTAGAGAAATTGCCAGGCGGCGATTTGCATCAGTTTTTATTTGGCTATTTACGTTTTGCAACTCATTGTCATCATAACTTGCTTCTAGGTCTGACTGTACAACTCCTAGACGTTCAGAGTCTGCAAATACAACTTCCGCACCAGCACGAAGTTGACAAGCATTCATGTTATCCGGGTTACCACCTTCGTCTTCGTCACCTGAGTCCTCATCCGTAAGGAAATTTGATTCAGGCGGCTCAAAAAAAATGTCTGTTAGATCATCTTCTTCAAATGCCAAATCTATAGCTTCCTTTAGTGTCAGTCCACTGAAATTATAAAAATATAAATTTTGGCTACATAACCGCCTAGTGGGTCCATAAGGGTACAGCAATATTTACACTAATTTTTAAATGTTACTTGTAATCTTGATACAAAAATATATACATTAAGTGATATTTTAAGATCTTTTAAAATATGTAAAATTGATTTGATCCTAATATTCCGAAAAAAAGGTACTGAAAATATACTTACACCAATCGGATGTCCATTATCAAACACTTTTTACCACAATACGGATTTCTAACTTCCGTCGCTTGAGAAATCTAATAAACAACTGATGAGTATTCATCAACGCGGGTCCAGACAAGTCTAAATTAAGTGTTCATGCGGTAAACGTAATTTTGGTTGCCTATTTTATTATACTTTTATTGTGTTAAACGATACCTTTACAGCTGGGTCCATATGGTGACTGTAGGCGCTAATGGGTTAAAGTGAGTTCAAAAATACCGATTTTTTTTATATAAGGTTGAAGATTTATAGATTGATTAACAAAAATATTTGGATTGAATAGATTGACAACATTGATAAAATTAAAGATTTTTAGCAGCAAAGAAAAAATAATTAGGCATTAGTTATTCTACAAAAAAAAAACAGCAAAAATGAGACCAGTGCCAAAAAACATTTATCGTTATTAAATAAGATGTTCAAAATGATCACCTTAAACTTTTATAATATGTATAATAATAAACTCAACTTTCAAATAACTGTCTGACTTTTTACAGTTTTATTATCCTACTGCTTCTCGAAACCCCAATTTTTCATAGGATATGAGTTTCTCAGAGAGTCTCATTTAAAAAAAAAATATTTTTTATCGTTAATATGATACATTTTGAGAAAAAGGAACAGAGGAGAAGAATTTTTGTACTACACTAAAAGACTTACCTACAAAGACAATATTTTCAAAATATTTACTGTCATAATGGCAAGCAAGAACCAAATACCGTTCAGCATAAGGATTTAATGTTGCTATGATATTTTTAAATTTCAAAGGACCCTTTGGGGTAGCATCTGTGAATTCATCAATATCTACAATCCAATTAAGATCCTTTAATTCCTTCGTTATATAATCAAAAACTTTTTGGTGACCAGGAGTTCCCACCACTCTTTGTATTAAAATGTTATCCAATGTTTCATTAATATTATTGGTATCAGAAAGTCCAGCTAAGTATTTTATACTATTTTCAGACAATTTACTTCCTTTATGATTCATCTACAACATAATAAACATTTTCTATTTTTAAATGTTCATACAACATACTCAGTATGTTTTTTCTTTATAATATCAGTAACAACTGATTAAACAGTCAATTTAAATAGTACAGTACAGTAAGATATTTTTGACTAGAATGAAATAAAAACTTCAGTGGAATAAAACTAAATCAAATTACAAGTGGGAATACAAATATACTAAGAACATATGTAGGGCATTGAAAAATTACCATATCAGCATAACATAATAACTAAGTGTTCTTAATAGCTTCACAAAAAAAGTTAAATACAAAAGATTCAGTTACTCTATTAACTTACAAATACAACAGTGTAAACCGCATATAGCATATTATATTGTTCCCTGTAATCAAATATGTGTGTATCACAAAGTCATTGTGGCTATTAATTATGACAATCACAAATTAGTAGTCCTTGAATAATCTAAGTTTATTGACTTCAAGGTTTAGTGGTATTTTAAAACAATATGTGATCCAACATTACAAAATAACACTTTTACAAGAATTGTCTGAAAATGATTTTGACCACAGATTGGAATTTTGTGACACCACAATACAGATAGTAGATACTTATCCATATTTCTGTAATAAGTCCCCGGACCCCCTCTTGAACAAAATTTTGATGCGCTTAAAAAAAGGTCAACGAAACCCATTATAGGGCCCTTTGAGCGTGGGGCTCCAGGTGTGCCCATACATTTAAAATGGCCCTGTTCCCATCCCAATCCTTGACATTGTATGTGCCTATTTTAAGAATGAATTTCTGGCTCATATGGCTGGTTATTTTAATACTTACAAATTATGATACATTAAACTTTTATATTTCTATTTTTTGTAAATAATTTTTCCTTAATGAGATGGGTGCAGTTGTGTTTATGAGACCAGAATGTCAATATCTGGCTTTATGTTGGAAAGTTTTATTCTGGGGCCTGCTTCTACATTGAGTCTGCTTCTATACTTTGATTTCAAATATAATAGTACCGAAAAAGCCTGTTCACATGAGTATGTTGAAAAGAATGGAATCAAATGTTAAATAAAATGACTCTACATTCATTTTTACTAATTATTGTTTAGCTATGTTAATAGACAGTTAAGTAACAACAAATACAAAAGTCATTATCTTGTAGGCTTTTTGTTAAATGAATTATTTGAATAAAAGCGAAAATTTGAGGAATGTAAAGTTAATGTCAAAATTGTTTCCCGTACTCCAATTTAAGAATTGCTGTTCTAAACCATTCAATAACTGCCACAATGGCAGATATTGAAGTGATAACAATCCCAGATGTATGATGAATGTAACATAGAACATTAAAAGGAAATATGTGTACAGATATTATTGGAACTACTGTTTTATTGATCCATTGTTATTGAAGGCAATTTAAATGCAGATAAATATTTTAAAATGATACCAAGTCAAATAGTTCCTGCAGTCGGGTAGGTTGCTGGTAATAATTTCAGTGAAATTTGGTTTCATCAGGATGGTCCATCACCACACAGTATTGCAGTTTAAGATTATATATAAATGAGATTTATCAAAAGGCGAATAGTTCCAGAAAAACCTACCATCCTGTGGTTGACATTGGTTTAGAGTTAGACTAATAACATGAATTTTCAACTGACACTCTCTTTTGCAAAGCTATTGAGAAGAAATACTAAGTATATATAATCAACTGCACATTTTTTGTTTTATTTTCAGTATTGGTGACAGTATCTATAAAGTATTGATCATGATACAAAGTATTAGTGGCAATAATGTAAATGTAAAATATATATTCAAGATCGCTTTTGTACCTAAATAAAAATAATGAATACAACATAATTTGTTTTGTACAATACCTGAATATTTCTTAAACGGGTACAGCTTCCCTCGAAAAATACTGAAGCTAAGAAAATGGATTTTAGAACAGTGGATAACATTATACATCAGTTTTTAAGGCTATAATTAATTATCGTTTCTTTGACTAAAGCAAAATATGACTGGAAGCTAATTCTAATACTGAAAAATAAAAAGAAAATACAATATTCTTGACACACTAGCCCCACCAGTAGTTAATAACCCCCCATTCGACTGCAATAGAAGGATATAATAGATTACAGAACACGTAACAAATTTAATATTGTATGTTATGATAACTACATTCTACCACATTAAACCCACAGATCATCTTCGTTTGTGATTAAACCCGGAAGTATATTAATTAATCCGTATATAAAGGTTATCTATGATAATTAATTGCAAGCATAGAAGAACTGTTTATCTAAATACCTATAAAAACAGAAAAAACCCCAAACCTAAACTTAACCCTTAAATCTACATTCTACCAACTTTGGTGGATTTTTAATGACCAAGATTATATACACGGTTGTGACTACTACTACCTGGATAACTTTATTTTCATTACCACTTTGTAATATCTGAATTGAATTAAGGTGGGTGATTTGTGAATTGAATAAGCTTTAGACTAGAAAAGAGGGCGAAGAGAAGTTAATAATCATCCAAATTTGTTGAAGTCATTCATGATTTGTACAAACTACGGAGGGTTGAGTACACAGATTATATGGTCGAGTACTAGTCACATCTAAATAATTTAATTGGTAAGTGACGACAGAAGTAGATAAATAAACACAATGTGAATTCAATATAACGGATACTCTCTCTGCTGTCGTTTTTTGAAACTAGACCAACGTACATTGTTGATTTTGGAAAACATTGCAGGTTATCGTGTTCTGGCCATTATTTCCATAAAAATCATACTTATTGGGCTGTTTCCACTTGAAGCCCACAACGCCCACTACCGCGATGGCTGAAATACTCGTTCCACTTACGTAAAAAGACCATGGTCGCTGTAGGCAAAAGTTATAAGTGGAATGCACATTTTAGCGGGGTAGGTTCACAATATGGCGGCTTCGTGAAAACCTTAGAATATAAACGTGCAGTTTGTGTGTAAAATGAGGTTTGTTCCAACAACAGTCAGAATTAAACCGGGATCGTCAGAACATGCGCATATCCAATTTGAGCGTTCCAACAAACAGTGGATTGAATCCCCGTTTGTAAAGGTGGGAACAGACCAAGCAAACATTGTTGTGCAACAGCTGAACAACAGTCGAACAACACACGAGTTCACGCAGTGTGTACGTGTTGCGCAACAGTTGTACAACTGTTGCGCGGTGTTTGCTCCCGAGGCGGTACATCAAAGGAGACGTTGCCCAACAGTGCGCACACAGCATCGCTGGTGTGCGCACACAGCATCGCTGGTGTAGACGTTGCATTTCAAACAGTGAGACGATTCGTATGCGAAAAGTTTTCATCAGTTATTAAAATGTCTCAGAACTGGACTGAAGAGCAAAGTCTGATCTTGATAGATCTTGTAAGAGGTTTTCCGAATATATGGAATCCCGAAAATGAGACTTATAAACACAAAAACAAACGTACCGACGCATTTAATAACATAGCTGAAGCTCTAGGGCTTTCGCGGGAAGAATGTGAGCGAAAATGGAAAGTTCTGCAAAATCAATTTAGACGAGAATGTATTAAAAGTGTAACAAAATCCGACCAAGGAACAAGTGAATTGTACGTTTCTCACTGGTTTGGATATAAACATTTAATGTTTTTAAAAGACAAGAATAAGCCGAGACATACAAGAGATACTCAAGTCGAGGTAAGTAAGCATTATTTTTTATTGCCTGTTTACAGAATCATAATAATTATATTAACATTAGAACAAACAATATTATTTTTCATTCCATTTTGTCTTGCCACGGCACTCTTCCATTGGTTAAAAAATAACGCGCAAATTGTTCACGGAGCTCTTGTGCTACTCTGGTTGATTTTCTACCAATTCTCTTTATATTTAAAAATGTTCCTGAGGGTTCTGGTTCGTTTCGCCAGAATCCAGGACTCAAAATTCTGGAGGGAATATCTTCTTTATCATAGGTTCCAGGCGGACTGTATAAAACTGTGGCTGATTTATTATTTTGTAAAAAATTATGCAAATAGCAACAGGCTAGAACAACTTTTTCAGAATTAGCAGGTTGCAAAAGCATGGCTTTTCGAAGAACTCGAAACACAGCTGACAGAACTCCAAAAGTATTTTCAACTACTCGCCTTGCTCGTGATAACCTGTAATTAAATGAACGTTGCAACGTCCCCTTCGCATGTTCTCCTGAAAATGGTTTCATCAAGTTCTCCTGTAGAGGAAACGCATCGTCACAAACAAACACAAAAGGAGTTGTCCTGTCCCGATGTCCTGGCAGCAGTTTTGCAGGTGGCAAATTTAATGTACCAGCGTTTAGTTTCTTTCCAAAATCTGTATTTTTAAAAACTCCACCATCGGAAATTCGTCCCTGACATCCTACATTCGCATATAAAAATCTATATTTTGCATCTACTACTGCCATAAGGACAATACTGAAAGTGCTCTTGTAATTAAAATATTCACTTCCACTTTTTAAAGGGGCTTGTAGTACGACATGTTCCCCATCAATTGCTCCTAAGCATGGAGGAAAATTCCACAGGTCTTCATAATCCTGGGCGACTTGAAGCCACTCCTCGGGTGAAGCAGGTAACTGAAAAAAAAATAGGTACATATATGAACTTTCCGACTCAAAATTAGCCCAGGAATCACCCATTAAAAAAGTTCATATCATTAATTGACACCCTGTATCCACACACAGTACATCTATTTTATTATTTTCTTTGTTTCAGACACAGGAATTGGAAAATACACAAGAAGACGACACATTACAATCAGAAATTCTTTCTAATGAGGATTCGTCCAACACTCATGTAGAACCATCGCGTGACACAGTGACAAATGTTTTATCACCAAGACAGGAAACCTCTTCTGATTATCAATGTTATGAATCACAGTCATCTCGTGACACCGTGAGGCAGTTGGTACCACCAGGAAAAAAAACGTTGGGGATGCGCTCCGCTCCCTCTGATCCTCAAATTGATGAAGCTTTTAAAGCAATAAAAGCATTAACAGGAAACCGAGCAAAAAGGGACAGCTTTGACGTATATGGCGAATACGTAGCAAATAAATTAAGAACGTTTAATGCTTTGATTCGAGCTAACGTAGAACATAAAATTAATTGCCTTCTGCATGATGCTGACATGCAAATGCTCTACCAATCGCAAGGACAATTTAATCAAAGGACAACTGTATCCACTGCAAGTTCCTCATCCTATCCATCACCAGTCCCGTCTCCATACTCGTCAGAAAGCCTTCAACATGCTGTCTTAGAGCCGCAGGAACCCAACTTTATTGACGCTCTACTTGTATCTCAAGAACAAAAGGGAGATAATTTTACAGAATTGTAAAAAAACTATGTTATCTACACACTAATTTAAATAAATAATAAGAAAAGATTTTGACTTTTTTTACCTGTATCTGATCCATCAAAGCTTCTATTAGCGCTTCGCATACTTCCGGAATTATAGTACCAATTAACTGCTTCGATATACGAAAAAGGTACATTAGACTGACATACGAATCTCCTGTGGCTAAAAACCGTAAAGTTACCAGTAATCTTGTCTTGACACATACTGGTTCTCGGTAGTTCGTATGTTTTTTTGCAATTTTAGGACCAATCATTACAATTATTTTTTCAAATGTAGTTGTATCCATTCGAGAGAAGTTATTGAACAACATGTTGTCCTCCATTCTTAATTCTGGTAAAAACTGTCGTTCTCTGTTAGCGTATATACGTCTTTGCCACCACCTTCGCTTTTTACGGCCTCTTCGTGATACTTTTATTTTTATAAATAAGTACGCACACCAGGCGAGTAGAGCATCTTCTTCGTCGCTCATAGCACCGACTAAACGAACACTGGACAAACACCGGGGAAACTAGGTAGGTCGATGTTGGCGAACAGTTTGCCGAAAATGTTTTCTCTCCACGGAAACAAGTTTGCCAACAGCTGCCTAGCTGTTGTTCAACTGTTGCACAACAATGTTTGCTTGGTCTGTTCCCACCTTAAAGTCCAATGTTCCAACAAGCATTTGAACTGATTTCGGACTGTTCTTGGACCGTCAGAAAAGTTTGTGAATTTTGTTCGGATTTGGAACTCGCGCTTGCGTAGAATGAATTTTTATATAGGTTTTGTTCCAAATTTTAATGGAGATCATTTATGTTAACCTAGTCCTTGTGATTTTTGTTATTATCATTTTGATAATATGTATTGCTTTTATTTTTGTTCTTGTTATGTAGTTTTAAGTAGTAAAGTGGTTTTAACTGAAATATATTGTATGATTTTTGATGATTTGTTGTATCAGTATTTAGTATAAATATTGAAATGGAACATCTGTTGGGACGATTTTTTGTCCGATACTTCCATTCAATCAGAAATCCGTTCCAACAGAAAACTTTGATCCGGAATGGTTCATGAATTCATATCCGCACATGCTCATTTCAAAATCCTAAATTAGTCTCGGATTGTTCCAGGATTTCTTGTTGGAACAAACCTTAATAAATAAAACAATTTTTGGTGCAGTTTGGAGTAAATATTTCGCATAAACCGGCGTAAAATTCAATTTATCATGGATTCCCATGAATTTATAGTTGCGTTTTTGACAAAACGAATGAGAGAATCGCCATATTTGAATTGCCGGCCCGTTTTGATGAAAGCTCACTCAGACCCACCAATTTATATGGGAGAATAAGTGGGCGAGCTGTATGATTGGAAGTAATTATTGAGCTGTGATTGTTACTATGAATTTCCTATTGTAGTGTTTTTGAAAAAGGCTAGAAAATCAGCAGGAGCGCTAGAATGTAAATAAAATATTATTAGATGAATTCTATTATGTTATGTAGTTTGATGAAAGTTTAAAATAAGGACATAATCCCAAGAAATTATTAGATATATATATATATATATATATATATATATATATAGTTTTTCTTTTTTTTTGGTTCTTGGTCTTTTTTATTTACTTATATATTGTTATTTTATATTCTTGGGATTGAGGACCATTTTTAAAGACATTTAACTAGTAGTTAATACATTTTTATTTTACGTTTCGTTCTTCCATGACCTTCATCAGAAATAAATTTTTTTGTTAAAACTAAAAGAAATGGTACAAGTTACAGAAAGAATTTTTAAAAGCAAAACAAATAAATCTTACCTTCGACAGAACGTTCATTTGATTATTTAATATATTTTATAGATGTTTTAGGACGCATCACATAACAGAATACAACTCACACCCAAAACAAAACGAACATTTTAAAAATATGACATTCATTGATTAAAATTTGTATTGGAATATACGAGTATTTGTTCTATACAATGAAAGCAGGCGTAACGAGGTTTTAATGTGTCGTTTTTGTGTTGACTGGTATTAAAATGAAGTTTATATTTATATAGGGAGTGGTAATAAATGGATTTTATATTTATATAGGGAGTGGTAATAAATTTATTATATTTGGAATGTGCCACGTGTTTCTCTATATTTCTAAGTTTTTATAATGTTATTATAAATTTTACTAAGATTTTTTGTGTCAGTCTTTAAATTTACGGAACTAGTTTTTCTTTGTATTTCTATCATTTCTAGAACTTCGCGTTTTTTTGTATGGTTTTCACTTCGAAGAATTTTTGTGTTTTCGAAATCAAATTCGTGCTGGTTTTATATATATATATATATATATATATATATATATATATATATATATACACAAAAAGCAAACAAGTGTTTCCATGGCATGTTTCTAGCTCCATTACCTGTCATCAGTACGGTATAACCAAGTAAGGATGTGAAACTTGGTAGCAAAGATGTTGAACGAAACATGGGAAAGCGTAAACAACGGATTTCAACAGGACCACCAAATGCACATTTGTGCCCGCAATTGGAAGATTTCGATTTTTGGAACAACAACCAATATCAACACGGAGGCGCATATAGCCCTCCTGTCTGGAAATACCGGCCCAGGGTGAAGAAACAAAATCAAAGAAAGAATAACTCGTGAATTTAATAAAAACAAATAGTAAACAACAAGTGATTTCATGGGCCAAACCACGCAAAAATAAAGTGGCTACTGAAGAGGAGTGGTAACCGTAAACATGCATGTTTCTAGCTCATTAGCTGTCATCAGTACGGTATAGCCAAGTAAGGATGTGAAACTTGGGAGCAAATATGTTGAACGAAACATGGGAAAGCACAAACAACGGATTTCCATAGGACCACCAAATGTACATTATTTGTGCCCGCAATTGGAAGATTCCGATTTTTGGAACAACAACCAACATCATCACGGAGGCGCATATAGCCCTCCTGTCTGGAAATACCGGCCCAGGGTGAAGAAACAAAGTCAAAGAAAGAATAACGCATGAAGTTAACAGAAACAAAGAGCAAACAACAAGTGTTTTCATGGGCAAAGCACGCAAAAATAATGTTTAATCACAATTCTGAACGCAAGTTTTTCTTTAGGTCGGTATGTATGATATATCACATTATTATCCCTCATGAGTTTTATCAACTTCCTGTAGGTGTCAGGTGTATCGTTAACTATTTTTACTGTATTGTCTGCTAATGATTTTGTAAAGTACTGTTTGCTTTCCACTACTGTATTAAGTTTTTCTGTCAAATCCTTGTAATTGATTACTCCATAGACAAAGATTGGAGAAGGTCTTGGTGTTAATCTCTTCGGTGTTGACGCCGTCTTGACTGCCTTCCACATTGTTGTTCTCTTGGCTGGTTTCTTCATTATGTACACTTGCTAGAGCACTGAACTTGTTATTTCTAATTGTTTCGGGCAATTTTTTGGCAGCTCTGATTTTTCTTTTCTTTGTTTTTTTCCTTATTTCCTGCCAGGGATTTTCTTTGGGGCTATTATTTTGTTCACTCTCGTCAAAACCTAGGAATTTTTCGTCGCAATTGATAGCAGCGGCAGAAGAACACTATTTACACTACGAAATTCAAAATGCGACTATAAATCATTATTGTTGTGTTCCGAAATATGATTATTGTGCAAAACGATCTCGTTGTCGTTTTAAAAACATTAGCTTCCATTGCTTTCGACGAGAACATGAACGAAAAGGTCTAGTTCAGAATGATCAAAACGTTATCTATGAGAATAATCTAGGATTGAGAGAGTCTACAAACAGACGACGGACTTGGATAACTGCTCTTAAAATTGGAAAAAATGTGTCTAAATATTTGAAAGTATGATCCCTCCATTTCACCAAGGAAGACTATTTCTATCCTAGTAAACTTGAAGAGATTTAAATGTTTGCTGTTCACTATTCATTCTATCGTGGTTTTTAGGGATTTTGAAAATATTTAGTGATAAAACTTCAAGTGTAAACAAATAACAAAGTATATATGTCAAGTTTGAACTTTCGCCACACTGGTGCTGGTATCTAATTTTGAATTCCCAATAGAGTTCACTGCATAGACCTATAGGGAATAATAGTCACGGAATAAATAAGTTTTTGTGTTCTGTGGTGATGTTAGACATTAGATTCTATGCATTAGATAAGTTTTCTCTATGGAGAGGTGAATCATTTAGCCTGTCCAAGCGAGCGAGTGGTTATTACCGGCGGTAATGTCAACAAATGTCAAAATACGTCGCGGTTATACTGGTCGCTTTGATATAGCGGTATTTACCAATGTCTTTATCTACTCTCTGTACGGTCTAGAGGATTTTTTTAGTTAAATTTTCGCTGTTTTGATTTGTTTTTCAGTGTTCATTATCGTTTTCCCATTTCGAAACTTAAGAACTTCAGTTTTAATGAATATGCCATAAACAAATTTGAAATTTCTCATCTGTCAACCGCTATAACTCTGCTCCCGACAGGGTTACTGGTGGTTTGAACCGTGACGTAATTTGACATCAACCAATGACGTAACGGTAAATACCAATCGTCGCTAAGACGCTACGGTATTTACTTTTGGTATTAACCAACCCTCGCTTGGACTGGCTAATTGTTTACATCGGGAAGTAAATATCTTTACCTTTAATTTTGGATTTATCGAAAAACGAGGCGACGACATCTTGTTTAGGCTCCGGCACAGGCGAAGGAAAATCTTTAGATAACCAAACGTAAGTAATACTTGATCCCATTTACCTTTTATCTATTTACCCTATAACCCGCTTCATAGAATTAGATTAGAGCTTTAAGGTGAAATGGAAGATAACTCGGGGGTCCCTCCGGGGCCCCCACGTGTTAAACCACCGGACATTCCAACAAAATATAGGTATCTAGACCCACCACCCTACATAGTAATTGTTGAAAGTAAGGATAAAAATGTAGCAGCATTACACCCAATCGCGGTCGGCAGAATTCTTAAAAACAATAAAATTAATGGAGTAATAAAAGTAACAAGAAAAGGTACGAACCGGATAGAAATAGACTTCAGGAGTCATAAAGCAGCTAATGAATTGATGGAAAATGAATTATTAGTCAAGCAAAACTGGAATGGGCTGATCCCGGCAACATTAGTTTCATGTAGAGGCATAGTAAGAGGAGTAGAGTTAGACACAACGATGGAGGAAATAATTGAGCAAGGCAAATCAAATACAAGAATATTAGGAGCAAGGAGACTGAATAGAAAGATAGCTGAAAATACATATGTACCAAGTGTAACGGTTTTAATTACCTTCGAAGGTAGAAACATGCCGAAGACCATAGAAATAAACTATTACGAATTAAGGGCGCAAGTATATGTTGGACCAGTAATACAGTGTTTTAACTGTTTAAGATTTGGTCATTCTCAAAAGATTTGTAGAGGCAAAGAGAGGTGTAATAGATGTGGAGATAATCATTGCGAAGAACAGTGTAAGAAAGAAATTCAATGTATATATTGCAAACTGGGACACAAGGCAACAGACAGAATAAACTGCGAAGAGTATAAGAGGCAAAAAGAGATCAAAGAACTTATGACATATGAAAACATATCCTTCTATGAAGCAAGTAAAAGAATCCCAAGGGCAGGTATCCAAAGACAAAACGATTTCGTGTATGACAGGAACGCCTTTCCTAGCATGCCTACAAACAGTAATGACCAAAATATAATCACAGTTGCAGAGAGACGACAGCACAGCACAACATCAAAAACATATTCCCATATGGCCAAATCCCCAAGAAAACGTATAGCCACATCTCCGGGGATACAATATGATAAAATAGCTCACAATAACTGCCTATTCCCAGCACCATGTAGAACTCCAAACGATAGAGATAACAGTCACACATCACTAGAGAATACAAATCAAGAGGATACAGTACAAATGGATGAAGAAATTACAGAAATAGTACCAATCAGCGAATTTTTAAAACATATATTAAGACAGACAACGCTAACACAAGAAATTGATAAAGTTATAGAAGCAACACAGACAATGGTAACTAATGAATATAACATCACTGAAACCAACAATACCAGGCAATCTAATGAAAACCCTAAAAGTCCCGCTGTCTCAGATGGCGCGGAATTCACATTTTAATAGAACTAAACAAAATAAAAATCATACAGTGGAATGTCTACAGTGCACTTGCAAGGTTAGACTCAATAAAAATTCTTCTCTCTCAGTATCAGGCAGATATTCTGATATTAAACGAAACACTACTGGACAGGACAAAGAGACTGAATATTGTAAATTACACAACCATAAGACAGGATAGATATGATGGGTATTGGGTATTGCAATCCTCATAAATAAGAGCATTCCATATTCCATTAAGAACCTTCAATTAAATATTCCTGAAGAATGTCAAATATTAGCTACAAAGGTCAATGATTTAACAATAGCTACAATGTACTGCCCACCAAATATACCTATTAATAGTATACAATATGCAGAAATTTTTAACCAACTGGAGCAACCATTTATTTTAATGGGAGATTTGAATGCCCAACACCCAGCAATGGGCTCAGGCATTGCAAACTCAAGGGGAAGGAACTTAATCGAAACTCTTAATGAGTTAAATTTAGTATATTTGAATGATGGAACAAGAACTCGTATTACCCCTCCACACCAAAACAAGAGTTGTCCAGATATCACGGTATGTTCAAGTAGTATCGCTAGATATTGTCACTGGAGAACAATAGAAGATGTAGATACAAGTGATCATGTCCCAACATTCACAGAACTAAGCATAAAGAACAATTTACCTACATATGAAACAGCGAGAAGATCAAAGTGGAACATCAAAAAAGCTAACTGGGAGCAATACTTTTTAAGTTTTGATACTGGAAAAAAATATAACTCATATCAAGAAATCAAAGAGGAAATAGAAAAGGCAGCAGAACAAGCTATTCCAAAAACCAGTACAAAGCCAAGGGGAAAACTTAAGATAAGAAATCCTAAATGGTGGGACAGGCAGTGTGAAGAGGCAAGTAAGGAAAGGAATGGAGCACTAAAAGACTATAAAGATCTAGCAAGTGAAGAGAATTATACAAAATATAAAAACACAGCTGCCAAAACAAGAAGGATCCTAAAACAAAAAAAGAAAAACAGCTTTATTGCTTTTACAGAAAGTCTAAACAGAGACACACCAATAAATAAAATATGGAAAATAATTAGAAAGTTCTCTAACAAAAAAGAGTACTCTCAGCACGCTTCCTTAGAAGAGAATTGGATAATCGATCTGCTTGATGCAATTGCCCCACCATACATTCCATCAGAAGATCAACAGGAGTACAGTAATATTACACCATCCAAACCATTCTCAACAAATGAACTTAATATGACACTCAGAAACAAGCAAGACTCAGCACCAGGATTGGATGAAATAACATACAGGATGATCAAAAATATGCCTACAGGAGTTAAAAATCAATTACTTGATATCTACAACAAGATTCTGGCTGGGAAAGAGGATATACCTGAAGATTGGAGAAAACAAGTGGTGGTACCCGTCCTAAAGCCAGGAAAAGCGCCAAATCTGTATACCAATTACAGACCAAGAGCAATGGAATCATGTATAGTCAAAATTATGGAAGCAATGATCAAATCGAGGTTGGAATACCATATAGAAAGCAAAGAGTTGCTAGCAAAAGAGCAATATGGTTTCCGAGCAGGCAAAGGGGTCCAAGAATGTACAGCGAGATTAACCACTGAAATATATTCCAATATTACGGTAAACAAGAAAGTAGTAACAGTATTTTTGGACATTTCAGCAGCGTATGATAATGTACTAATTCCCAAAATGGTAGAATATCTTAACAAGATCAAGATAAATTCAGATATCATAACATTCATTCATAACCTTTTGAAACAAAGAGAAATCTATATTAGGTCTCCAAACTCGAATAAAACAGTAGGACCCCAATGGACGAACAAAGGACTCCTTCAAGGATCGCCACTGAGCTCAATACTCTTTAACCTGTACACAGCAACACTAGCAGAAACCATGGAAGATGAAGTGAATATAAGTCAATTTGCAGATGACACTTTGGTATGGTGCAGCAACCAGGATTTGGAGACATCAATTCAAAAAATACAAACAACACTAAATAAAATATGGAATTGGCTAATTGAACATGGATTTTCAGTGTCGCCCACCAAATCAAAGGCCATGGTGCTTGCAAGAGGAGACCTAAGAAGGGCACCACCCAATTTAACCATAAACGGAGAGATTATTGAATGGGTTAAAGAAACAAAATACCTGGGAATAATATTTGATAGCATGTTAAATTGGACAAAACATATAGAACATATATGCAACAAAGCAACAAAAGGAATAAACGTAATGAAAGCCTTAACCAGAGTCTGGTGGGGCGCAGATCCTAAAATTCTACTGAATATATATAAAACAATTGTTAGATCTCATCTTGACTATGGATCTACACTAATATTTAAATGTTCTCAACAAAACATGAAAAAGTTAGATAGAATACAATTCCAAGCACTGCGTATAGTAACAGGATGCATGAGAAGCACCCCAACTAATGTATTATTGGGAGAAACAGCAGAGATGCCATTACAGGACAGGAGATTATGGATATGTGCAAAATCGTCACTGAAGTGGATGGCACAAGAGAACGGCACAACAGCTGCTAGCTTCATGAAATTCTATGAATTATATAATGAATCTCCGAGATATTGGCAAAACCGGCCTCCCCCAACATTAATAGAAGGATTTGACCTTGCTCTAATGTACATAGGAGACTTGGAAAGAACTAATAAATTACCCTGTTACGAAGGAACATATGAAGCTCAAGTAAAAGAAATAAAATGGATTGATTCAAAATTAACAAAAGGTGACTCATCATGCAAAACAAAGTTAACAGACATACTCAGTACGAAATTTAAGAATGTTACTACAATATACACAGATGCCTCATTAGATCCAATAACCAGGAAATGTGGAATTGGGATGTTCTGTCCCAGCTTACAAACAGGATTAAAAAAAAGACTGAGAGATGACACTTGCATTTGCACTTCGGAGATTCTAGCGGTAAATGAAGCACTGAAATTTGCAGAAAGTTAAAACATCCAAACAATGTTAATTCTATCAGACTCGAAAAGCGCCATACAAAAAATATAGGGAGCAAAAATATCGGCAAAAACAGATGCAAATACAATAAAAACAAAAGAACTGATCTACAGAATGGAGGAAGAGGGCAATAGGATACAAATAATGTGGATTCCGGGGCACTCAGGGATACCAGGAAATGAAAAGGCGGACAAGGTGGCAGCAGAAGCAAGAGCATTAACCGAAAAAGGCAACAATAAACTACACTATGCAGAAATCACAAAGAACATCAAGAAAAGAATCTGGAGCGAATGGGTTTTCAAGTACCAAGAATTAGGAAGACAAAAGGGACAGAGCTATACTATGCTAAACCTCATACCAACAAGAAGCCTTGGTTCAATGAAACTAGCTACAAATCAAGATTCCACATTTCAACTCTATGTAGAATGAGAACAACCCACTGTTGTACACCAGCCCACCTAAATAAAATCAATATTAAAGACAACCCCCTATGCGACTGTGGGGAATATGGAGATCTCAATCATATACTTTTCAGTTGCCCAAATCATCGGAATAGTTCAGAATTATATAAAACGTCAATCAAATTCACAAAAGGACCAATCCATGTTAATAACATTCTTAGATACCCTATTTCTGAGGAATGTTGTATACTTACAAGTATTTGCTTGCTAGCAATATTAAGCTTTAGTGGTATGATTGCTGGCTTAATTACCAGATAAAGTATTGGCATGAAACATTTTTGAGTAAATATGACATCAAATTAATTGACAAATTTCTTTTAGCTAATCCTGTACCACCATATCCTGTATACCTGGCGTGACCTTTGTGATTAGTTCTGGATCCGCCACAGAACGAGAAGAGTCTATAAACCTCTGTTATACCTTATCCTTCCCGAAGAGCATGGGACAAACCCAGATGCACTTAACGGTGCACTCTTCGTGAAACTGCATTCTAGAAAGAACCTGGCCGGATGCTGCAAAGCAAGAGGTCAAAAACCAGAAGAAGAAGAAGTTTTCTCTATAGTTGTAGACATAGAGAAAGTAATATTATTTGTCTATGGTTGTAGATTTAAAGGAAATCACAAATAAATAATTTAGACCCCAATTAAAATTAAAAATAAAAATGATGGATTCAGACTTTGCTAACAACGATGTGTTAGACCAGTATATAAAAATATCAAATAAATTAAAAAAGTAAGTTTTCATTTAATAAGGAAAGTAGATTATAAAACAAGTTCTCACTTTTAGACGTTTTCTTAAAAAACCAAATGTTGCAGAAGCTTGTGAATCTTTTATTGGTTTGGCTAAACGGTGTGAAACTTTAGAGTTACCTGTGTATGCAGGACTGAGCTGGATAGCTGCAGCTAGATGTGAAGGATCTTTATTCAATAACATTGGTGAAACAACATGTTTAACTCAATCTGCCCGTCAATTATTGAAAGCTGAAGAAAATGATAGGCAAATCCTTTGTGAAACATTGTATGGTGAAAACTTACAAGTAGGTTATAAATATCAAGAAACTGGGTAAAGAGATTTAGTCATAAAGATAGTGTAAAAATACTTTCTTGTTCAAAATATAATTGAATTGCTTTTTCTTGAACACAACTTTAATAAACTAAAAATTTGTAGATATTAATAACCTGCAATCTTAATTGAAATGTTAGTCGAGAGTGGTCATTCTATAAACAAAATTAGTCATACAATCTAAAGCTATGTTTGTCTCCTTTTTTATATAAAATTGTATGATTATGTCAGTGTGCCAATCTTCCGGCATCTTATTTTGAATCCATATCTCTTTGATTAGATGAAGTATGTGTCCCTGCAATTGTTGTCTTCCATAATTCAACAATTCTACTTCTATATCATTCTCTGTAGCCGTACCATTTTTTAGTTTTCTGTTTTCATCTTATATTTAATCTGCTTCCGGACTTCCTTCTTCCTCTTCGCCTTCTTGCAATTGTTGCTCATCTACATATTGTGTAAGTGCATCGCGTTCTTCCATGAACAATATTCCTTTGTAGTGTTCTTCTCATATTTTTTTATTCTTGTTCTGTTTTCCCAGTTCTGTCTTCTATTCCTCTTATTATGATTTTTGGTTAGTTGTATTGTAATTTTACGTTTTTGTAAAATTCTTTTATCTCATTTTGAGATCTTTGTTTTTCTATATTTTCTAATTCATCTTATGTTTTCTTCTTTTTGTATAAATTATTTGCTGCATTCCTTTTTAATGCATGGTTGCCGTCATGTTGTTTGTTTGTACTAGTCCATTTAATTCTAGCCATTTTTTTCTGTTTTCTAATTCAAACCAATATTTGCTTCTTTGTCTATTTGTTGATTTTCTGAGAAAACTATCAAAATCATTATAATTTCACACAGTTGTAATTATTATTTTATTGATAATGTTTTGTTTTAGGCTGGCTTAAGTTGTTATGCTCATGCTGCAAGTAGATTTGGAGAAGATAGTATTTTTTCTTTGTGCGTAGATTTAGAAATCGCTGATTTTTTGAAAAGAATTGACAAAATAGAGTATATTGAAAGTTATCTGAAAGATGCTACTGAACTAAGTAAAGGTCATAGTTATTCTAATATTCATTGTTTAGAACTGCTAGCTTCTCATTTTCTAAAAGTTGGTAAGTATCATTTAAGTTAGAAAATACTTCAAGTACACTCTGAAGTTTTATGTTTGGATATGAGTCTACATAATTAAACTGTATACTTTATGGAAATCTAAGCACCCATTGTTCAAAACTCAGTTAATTCATTTAGTTATTGTTGGGCAAACTACTTGCCAGGTCAAGTGAACAATAGCTCACCTCAGAGTATCTTATCCATCTGTTAAATATAATTCACATAGGTATTGTAATTCTCATTTTAGGTGATTATTTAGCTGCACTGGAAACATTTGTCGAAATTTCCAAATTAATTGAAAATTCTGCAATGAATGGTTCCAAATCAGAAAAATTATTGACATGCGAAGTAAACAGCGTTTTTTTATTGCTGATTCTTCGACCAAATCCACAAAAATTGACACCACATTTAGCTAAAATCTTAGAAAAATATACTTGGGACGATTTCAATGATGCAAGTTTAACAGGTATCTTACTTATTATATTTTGTTGCATGTATTCAAAAAGGGATCATTAATAACAATAAATTCTAAAGAAAATAGAAGTAAAACATATCAACTTGAATTATTTGCATCTATAGAATATCAATTACTAATTGAGAATACTGCCTTTGGTCTGACAGTTATACGCTGCTTCTAACAAAAAATGCTCTTAAAGACAACTTTAAATGTTATGAATCAACAATCCAAGAAATGGAAAAATATGGTTTAACTTATTCAACTAGTCCATTCAACTTTTAAATAACAAACATTATTCACGATTTTTGTCCATATTCTCTTCTTATTACTTAGAACTGGTATCTTCTTCTTTCGATGTCCTATCAGTTCCCTTTAACGTTGGCAATTACATTGGCAAGTTGTTCTCAGTTTTCGGCTAATCTAAAAAGATGTTCAGCACTGCGTATTCCAGTCCAATTGCGAATGTTTTTCAGCCATGACATATATTTCCAACCAATTTATCTGCCGCCCTCGATTTTACCTTTCATTATAAGCTGCAGGATTTTGTATAAGTCTCCTCTAAAAACATGGCCTAGGTACAATAACTTTCTTATCATAACAGTTTTAAATAATTTACTAACGGCATTTGCTCTCCCTAACACTGCTTCGTTGGTCCCCATACCTGTCCAGGTATTCTGAGCATTATTCTATGCAGCCATATCTTGAATGCTTCCAGGTGATTGATTGTAGTAGGTATATTCGAATAAATTATTATAAAATTATTATTCTGTATTGTATTTACATATCTAAAATATCTACATAAAATCTAATTAATTTGTTAACTCAATAAAAAGCGTCAATAATAATTAAATTCGTTCTAAAACATCTGTTTTAGCTTGCAGGATGTCTGAAAATATGTTCTACCTTCTTCGATCACTAGTAACAATTTGTCAATCATTGGACAGAAGTAGTTTAATAGATTTGGAAACAGATTTCTGGAAAGTACTATCAAAAGAACAAAAGGAACTCTTAAGAATCTTGTTAAGAATATATGAAGTGTGAATAATTCTCATCAATATAGCTGTTATAAATTATAATAGTTAAATTTATGATATATGTTATTCCTTTTTTAAACAATTAAGAAACGTTGATTAATTATGTATTAGAACATTTTATTTTAAAAATACCTCTTCTATTCACTACAGGTTTGTCATATAACTTAATTAGTGGAGTGCCTGGGGCGTTAAAAACATGAAAACTTCGGATTTCAGTTACAGTGAATAAAATTTAATAATTCAAAGTGGTTTTACCACCTGTCCAAGGTCGCTATAACCCTTCATATACTACAGCATTTAAAAAAAATATTTTTTTTTGTCTATTTAAGCATTATTCAACATAGATACGAAAAAAATTATTTTAATTAAAATAAATTCATCCACTGTAACAAAAATCAGGCGTCAAAACCCCCCAGACGCTCCACTAAATTGGAATATCTAATAATTTTTGGTACAAAGTTTAAGTTTGTAGTTTACATGACTAAATTTCAAAACTAAACATTTAAATGGAATGGTCAAGTTTACCACTATAAAAAAACTGATCTACAAGAATTTTCATGGACTATCCCTTTTCCGATATCTGTTCAACACACATGGTCAACATATGAAGCTAAACTAATTTTTTTATATTCTTACATTCTCGAGTTCTTTGTATGCAACAAATGACCGTTATGTAGGGCTGTTACGGAATAGCTTTTCGACGTACCTAGTATTACCTGTTCCTATTCCAAGTAGATACCTATTCCAAATACCTATTACCGTTCCAAACTATTCCAACTAGAATTTTATGACAGAATATTGCTGGTGCTGTCAGTGCCGTAATATAATAGGTACCTACCAAATACGTCGTATCGATCGGATTGGTTGTTCATGTTATTGACGCCATTATCCCTGTCATAGTAGGGTAGGGTAGATTGGGGAACCCCAAAAATTATATAAGCTTATATTCTGTTTCTGTATTCTCTTATTTATCAGTCTATTTTTTCTGATTTCTGGTACATTGAACTTAAACCGTTCTGTTGTTTACATTATATCATATTATTAGTTTTATTATTTTGTTTCTAATTGTAATTTTCAATATGAATAGACGTACAAGTGTAGTATGGAATTTTTTTTCGGTCTTAGACGACAAAAAGCAAATTGCAAAATGTAATATATGTAAAACGGTGATATCGTATAAGACCACAGTGTCTAATTTAAAGAAACATTTGTCAAGAAAACACCCCACGGTACAAATACAATTACTTGGCGGTGAAAATGTACATAAAGGCAATGATACAATTTTTCAAGAAAATAAACCACAAGAAGATTTTCCTATGATAGAAGATGTACTTGATAATGACATTATTCCGTTACAAGTAAGTCTTTTTTTATGATACATTATGTTTTTACGGAGAAAAAATTCGGGCATCAAAATACATCTTTTATTTACTTTCTTTCAGGTTGATTCGACACCGATTGCCTCTACATCCACTTCTAACAGTTCTAAGTGCGTTAAAAGTATTAAAACAATATCCACCACTCAGACAAAGGTTTCCTCATTTGTCCCGAAAAAAATGACCATCATGTCAAAGAAAAAGATTGATAATGCGTTATGTATGTTGTTTTATAAAGATTTCCAACCCTTTAGAGTGGTAGATGATGAAGGTTTTCGCCAATATACGAGGGCCCTAAATCCTAGTTACGAAATTCCTAGCAGACAGGTTTTATCTAGGACCTTCACACCTAGTCTATATGAACAATGTTTAGTTCAATGCAAGGAATTAGCGAAGGATTTTCGAGCCGTTTCTTTAACTACAGATTGTTGGACTTCGGCCGAAAATGACAGTTTCATGGCAATTACAGTTCACTTTATTGATGATAATTACAGACTCCAAGCAATGCTTTTAACATGTTCAGTATTTAATATAAAACATACAAGTGTGAATTTAGCTAGCGAGCTTAGAAGAGTAGCGGAGGAATGGAGTATTGAAAAAAAAATTATCTTAGCTGTATCGGATAATGCAGCAAATATAACGAGCGCAATTAAAAATGGTACAGATTGGAAGTTTTTTGGATGCTACGCGCACACTTTAAATCTTGTAGTTCAAGATGCGTTAAATGCCCAGCCTGAAGTAATTGAAGTCGTAGGAAAAGTAAAAACTATTGTAAGTCATTTTAAGAGAAGCTCAATAGCTACAACAAAACTAATTATTTTCCAGGAAAATGCGGGCAAAGTCTCCAAAAAATTGATACAAGATGTAGTGACACGATGGAACTCTACATACTATATGATAGAGAGATTTGTTGAGTTGGAGGAAGCTATTCGCAGTACAGTCGCTATACTAGATATTGCCTTGCCACAACTTACTATTGACGAATGGCGCATTCTAAAAGAGTTAAAAACTATTTTGGAGCCGTTTGAAGATGCTACAAAAGTGATAAGTGGTCAGGCATACCTTGTATCATCATTGGTAATAGTTATTACAGGAGGTCTACTAGATGTTTGTGAAGAGCTTTCGCAGATTGAATTAACTCCTTTTGGATCAGCAGTTATAAAAAAACTACGAAATGGTTTAAAAAACAGACTAGGAAACGTCGAATACAGTAATACCCTTGCTATAACAACTTTTCTCGATCCTCGTTTTAAATTGTTACCGTTCAAAAATAACGATGCTATAGAAAGAGTAAGGAAAAACACTATTGCGGAGTTGGCTGAAATAATTTCAAACAACATTGTACCAACTGAATCAGAAAAATCCGAACCTGGAGACATTCCTAGTGACCACCCAAAGCAAAAAAAATTCTCAATTTGGTCTGCAATAGACAAAATAGCTGCTGAAGAAGTAAGTAAGCATCCAGTCAAGAGCTCGACTTCAAAGGCCATAATCGAAGTCCAAAGATATATGGAAGATGCTCTTTTAGATCGAAAAAAAGACCCTTTACAATGGTGGAGAGAACATGAATACATTTACCCACATTTAAGTCAATTGGTTAGAAGTAAGTTATGTGCTGTAGCTACATCTGTACCATGTGAAAGCCTGTTTTCTAAAGCTGGCCAAATTGTTAGTGAACGTCGACGTAGTCTAAAAGCAAAAAAAGTGCAGATGTTATTATTTTTAAATTGTAATTCTAAATTTTTAAAATACTGAAATTACAGTAGAGATACATTTTTCAAGTTTTTATTTATTTTTATCTTTAGAGAGAATTTTATTTATTTTTTATTTTATTGATGTTTTATATTTTATAAGTTATTCTGAAATATGTTGTTAATTAAAACTGCTTATATACCTCATACTTGTTAGAGTGGATATTTATGTTGAGAATGAGTTTTATTTTCTGTTGTAACACGTGCAGTTGCTTACATTTTTTTCTTTTTTCTTGTAAAGAAATTAATTTTAATCGAAACTTTTGTCCGAATCTGATTTATTTTTAAAATTTCACCAAAATAAAAAGTATTTGTTTCGATTGTATTTCCTTCACCCGTAAATATTCTTTCTGTCTTATATAATCTCTAAAGAAAACAAATACAAGCAAGAGAGAAGAAACATCTAAAATAGGTTAGAGTTTGGCAAACGAAACACTAATACCAATACCAGTAATAGGTACACGTAATGCGTATTACAAGTTGCCTGAGTAATGCTATACATATCGATCGCTAAGCTTTGAGAATAGAAGAGTGACAGTCAGACAGTGACACAAGTAATAGGTACGACTAATATTTGGTAATAGGTTCGCGGAATAGGTGGGCGATACCTATTCCAAAATAATAGGTCCAGTTCCATCGTAACAGCCCTACCGTTATGTGTTTCAAAATTGGAAGTGTAGGTTTCCAAGTTTTCCTAACTCACAACTATTCATACCAAATAATGTAAGTAAAAGACTGAATTCCCTAGATCGAATAAGCTTTACACAGACTATCTTGGACTTGGTCTAGTTTTGCTGAACATTAACGCTGCTGAATTTATTAAATATTTGGACACATGCAAGAACCTACTCACTAACGAACCTAGATAAAAAAAACATCAATGTTTTGTTCATTATAGTTTTTATAGAAAAATTTGAGTGCTCGAGGCTTTGTTATGTTGTCCATTTTTATTTTTATTGTGCAGACAGTTACTATATTTTAAAAAGTTTTAGAGGTTTCATGTGTTTACTTACAAAGATGACTGTAAGTTTAGTACACCATAAGCTTCATGTAGGACCAAGAAATGAAATGAAACATTTTAAAAAACTTTTCACATTTTCTTTATTTAAAAAAACATACAAAATTCAGTTTTTTAAACTACCAAAAAATGTAACTACTTTGTACCACACAACATTATAAAAATACTAATTTCTAAATTACATACAAAAATGCATGTTTGCAACTGGTAGGTATTTAATGAATAATATTCATATGTCTTTTGTAATTACGAATGTTTTTTAAATTACATCTTTATAGTTGATATATACAATTTGTTATCATTAGTTTCAAATGTTTTGACTCATTTTATTAATGAACTTAACTTTCTACTATTTATATTTTTACAATATTAGACTAGCCTGGAACACTTGCATAAAATTACAAAAAGGGAGATTGCAACTTAGTTTTTTTATATAACCATTTTGAGAAACGAATATTTGAAATCAAATTGCAAAGTAGTAACTTTTACAAGGTGCAAGATATAATATTCAGTTTGACGTATCAAAAACCGTTTTTTTTAAATAACAGTGTTAAGAGGAAAACATTCAGATATGTATCTGAATGAGTCAACCAACACCTTAAAAATAAAAAGTAGGTAAGCAAAACTAAGTCGGAACAATACTACTCTCTTTGGAAAAAATGAGATTTATCTTTCAGGTATGCCGTTAACAATGGATTAACAGATCTAAACAATTAATCGAGTGAAATTCACTTTTGAAATAGTTTTCGAATGGTTGCATAAAAATATCGTAGCCGGATTCAAAGTTCACTTTTTGACGCCTGAATTTTGTTATGCATCACACCATGACAATACAAAGACTCATTAGTTGAGGTGGCTCCAACTTTCCAACAAGTATTTTCAAAAAATCAGGATTATAGTTTATATAGTTACTCAACAAAAAAATATAATATTGATAGCGATTGTCGGTGCTAAAAACGCTGATTGAAATCAATAATTAGCAAGTAGCTATCCGAAATTCCAGAACATAATCCTTTCCACTGTAATACAACAAATAAACAGAAAAGGGTCCCACTCATGTAACCCTTTATGCACCTAATGGAATATGAAAAAGATCCAGTCCTTTGTACTTACTGACCAGATTGGAGATATAAAGACTATTTTGAGTGCGTTCATAAATATAGTAAAGTAGTTCTTTATTTGAAAGATGGCCAATATTATAATCTCATATAATCCGGTAAAAATCCAGTCCTTTGTACTTACTGACCAGATTGGAGGTCTAAAGACTGTTTTGAGTGCGTTCAAAAATATAGTAAAGTGTCTCATTATTTGAAAGATGGCAAACATTATCATCTCATATAATCTGAATCCAAAGAAATTCATATTGCTCACAATTTGTATTATTACTTACTATAAATTGTATTCTAACCTATTGTAAATTTTAACAGTAACAGCTAGTTCACACAAC
This sequence comes from Galeruca laticollis, assembly GCA_963921935.1. NCBI lineage: Eukaryota > Metazoa > Arthropoda > Insecta > Coleoptera > Chrysomelidae > Galeruca > Galeruca laticollis. Next base: position 86,952,114 of record OY998183.1, read on the forward strand.
TCGTACAGTAAAAAGTTCGATTCGGTGGTTTTTAAATTTCTGTTTTGTCACAGTACAGTACAAAATCCGAATCGGTTGCTAATAGCGCGTATTTGCTCAGTGGCGGCTCCTCCATTAGGTCATTGCGTCAATGACCTCCCATTAAAGAATAATTTAAAAAAATATTTCAATAGATATATAAAAAAATAAAATATATATACCTACTATACATATAGTATAGTATTAAATACTAATACTAAGTATTTCTCTTAAATAAAATTTACCTAAAATGTTTCAAGACCCCGTGTAAACGTTTGACAAGATAACCGTGTAAACGTTATTTCGATCTACATCTCTGCGAAATTCAAAATAGCATCGTCTATCGATGACCTCAACGCGTTAAAAGGGGACGGAATCTGCCGAACGTTGACAATCTTCGTAACGTGAAAGAAACACGGCCGAAGTTTACATCTCTTGGGTCAAAAGCCCGGGTTAATATGGATGATGAATCGACTTACGTCGTTCGATTATTACACGCTTAGAAAAGAGATGAGTAGAGGGGTTGGCAGGCTGCGCTATATTTTGATTTAAAGGAGATCATTTTGAAGTCAAATAAGATTTGTGTTTTGATGTAATAAGTTGTTATTGTTATTATTTTGATTTTTTATTCGTTTTTTTGAGGGCTTATGTTTTAATTATTTGGTGTTATTTTATTCTACGTCTTTTATCATGTCTGTGGTGCAAATGGTTCAAAATTTGAGAACGAAAAGTGAATTAAATTTTGAAAAACTATTAAAACTAAAGGAAGGTGGTCGTCCTCTTCCAGATTTAAAAATTAAACAGACTAGCAAGGACAAAAATAAAGAAGTTCATCGCAATTTTCGCAGGTCTATGTATGATTTGTCTGATTGGATTTGCGGATGTGAAGTAGGAGATGCATTTTACTGTTTCGTTTGTCTGCTTTTTTCGAATAATTCTTTATGGTGTAAAAACGGTGTCCAAGACTTAAAACATTTAAAAGAGTAAATAAAAAAGCATGGTTTATCGGCAGACCATATGAAATGTGCCATGAGTTTTGCTACAATCGGTACTGTGGATATTCGTTCTCAATTAGACAATGCTTATAGACAATCGGTAAGAATTTTTAACGAAAATGTGTCGAAAAACAGTTATATTATAAATAAAATAATTGACTGTGTGAAATTTTGTGGGGCGTTTGAACTTGCTTTGCGAGGGCACGACGAGAATCTTCTGTAAACCCGGGAATATTTCGTGGACTTATAAATTGTGTTTCAGAGCTGCATCCAATATTCAAAGAATACTTGGATAAGGCTACGGTTTTTAAGGGTACTTCTAAAACTGTACAAAATTAATTACTTGATTCAATGTTATCGGTGGCTCAAGAACGACTTAAATTGGAGATTCAGTCAGCCGAATATATCGCAGTCCAGGTGGAGGAAACTACTGATAGCTCGAACAGAACTCAAATGACTTTTATTATACGGTACATTTTATCCGGTGTCGTTCACGAAAGGTTTATAAAATTTGTAAATCCTACCGGCACCACAGCCGAACATTTATCGGAGATAATTTTTAAAGAATTAGAGGTACTAGAAATTAATAAAACATCGGGAAAGTTAATTGGACAGAGTTATGATGGAGCTTCTACTATGAGTGGTCGATTAGGCGGAGTACAAAAAAAATTAAAGAACGATATCCTCAAGCAAATTTTATTCATTGTTATGCTCACCAATTAAATTTAATTCTGCAAAAAGCAGCAAGTCAGAATAAAAATGACAAAGTTTTTTTGCCAATTTACAGGGATTTTCCACATTTTTTAGTCGATCTCCAAAACGTACAGCGATTCTCGATGATTTTGTTAAAGTACGTTTACCTAGAGCGGCACCGACAAGGTGGTATTTTAATACGCGTTGTGTGGAAACCGTATTTTTGTATCAAGCTGATATTCTGGCTTCAATAGAAAATATAATTGAGGTTGAAGAAGACTCAAATACAATTAATCAAGCAATAGGATTAAAAACTTTTTTGCAAAGGGTGCATTTCCTTTATTGGCTAAATTTTTTCCATTTAATAATGCCTAATTGTGAAGTTCTTTTTAATCAACTTCAAAAACATGGTATTGACGTGATATTGGTGAAACAAAATATAGGCTCATTTAAAATGTCAATTCAAAAAGTCAGAGACCCTATTTTATTAAATGAAATATTTCCCGAAGCACCTTCATCTTCTTCAACACTTGGTGCAAAAAGACCAAGGAAAAATGAAGACTCAAAGCGCCAAGTTGCTTTGCAGGTTTGTGACATAATAATTTCTGAGATTAACCACCGCTTTAGTTTCAGTGATCATTTAGTGATTGCCCAGTTATTTTACAGCGACCAGTTCGAACAATATAAAATTAATTTTCCAGATCGTATTCTTAAGTCAATAAGAGAGAACTATTCTAGTATTAATTACTTAAAACTAAAAACTGAACTTCAAGTTATTTATGAACGCGACGATTTTAATAAGAGTGCAGGAGCTGTGCCAATGCTGCAATTGTTTATTAATAACAATCTCTCGGAAACTGTAAAATTGTTGACTATTTTATGTACATTACCAATGACAACTGTAGAAAGCGAAAAATGTTTTTCTACATTAAAGAGAATCAAGACATTTTTACGTAATACTATGGGACAGAAGAGATTGTCGGCGTTAGCTATGTTAAGCATAGAAAAGCAATTTGTGAATAGTATTCATAATTTTAATGAAAGGGTTATTGATCACTTTGCAAATACAAAAGATCGAAGGCTTCACTTAAATTTTAAAAAGATTTAGATTAATTATCATTTAATTTAAGTTTCTCATATTTAATATGTATAGAAAAGAATAAAATGTGGTTGTTTTTTAAGAGAGCATTATTTTTATATAAAACAAGCGTGGCCCAAAAATTTTTTTGCCTCTCTGGCTTTGGAAAAGAACTGCATAAATTTTGCTTTTTTAGCGATTTTAACGACTTCTGGGCAGAAATTGGGCATGGTTTTTCGAAAAATTTCCGTCCACTGCGAATAGGCCTCCGGGGGACTGGTCAGTGTCGTTCTGTATTTTAAGATTTTGGTCACATCACCTATGACCCCCCTATAAAATTAACCACGAGCCGCCACTGTATTTGCTTATCACACAGTTCACGTGAGTCAGTATTCTACTGTATGAAACGTTGGAGAAGATATATTCTTGTTAGTAGCGAGTGTTACATAATATATGAAACGAGTCGTTTTTTAACAACAAATATTTTTTGCACTATGGACGATATTAACACTGAAAATTTAATAAGTTTATACTAGAAATTCAATAGCACTGTCAGTAACTCATTTAAAAAGTATAGAGAAATGCGGGGTTTGCAACAAGAGTAAAGTGCAGTTCAATGGTGGCATGTAAAACAATGGATTTTTTTATAACTGAAATACATTGAACCATTAAATGACGATTTTCTAATTCTTATGTGCTTTCTGTCTACTGCTCCAAGGGAGTGGGGAAAATTGGCTTTATTTTCAAATCCCATTTGCTATGCGTATCCATTTAGAGGCTATATTGGGTGTAGTTGCATAAACTCTTCATGAAAATTTTCCCATATAGTGTGTGTTACTTCCTTAATAATAATAATGCCAATTGTTCAAATACCCACTCGATATGAATAATGAAGATCGTTAAATGAACACCAACATTGTCATTCGAAAATAATTTAAAACCTTTGACTCATCCATCATCAATTCATCCATAAGTGTATGGAAGTGTCCCAACTGAAATCACTGTCTTAAAATTGGGTGCACCCAAAAATCATCTTCTATTTATTTAGCGACGGTGATGGCGATACCAGTAGATAAATTACAAAAGTATTCACATCCATCTTATTTGTAGTTGAGTGATGTACTGCAAGACGGGATAGTAAAAAATACCGATTCGGAAAAAAAACGTAAACGTGTGAAATTTGCATATAGTAAGCACCGATTCGGAAAAAACGAGAACGTGTGAATAACAGTGCCAATGACCATTAGCTGCCGAGGCACTGAACAAATAAAAAAAGAACATTATAAATTTTGTCTAAAAATGTTAATTGAAGCAAAAAAACTAGATGTGGTTATTTCATTAAAAAAAAGTTGCAATTGTCATAGTTTGCTTTAAAAATTAATCAATAACGTATAGAGCAGGGATAATATATGATATATTTTAAAATCCGAAAATTACAGAATTTATCAATATATGTTAAATCTCCACAGCATGTACTTTTGTATACTGTTTTTGTAGATGTAATAATAAAGTTATTAAGATGTGGAAATTTATATTCAATAAATTGTTTTAAATGTATTCTCTTATCCTGTAAATTTGATAATCATTTTATAGATTAACATAAAAAAATTAAGTGCCAAAATGGAATATTTCTTTTGCTCAACATTATACAATAGAACATAAAAGTGTTAATCATGGTGCCATTTCATGATGATGTTGATTTCGTGCGTCAAAAGTGGTCACGTGGTACGAATTAGACTAGAGCGCCATGTGAAATAAAAGCAGCGTCAAAACGGTGGAAGGAAAAAGCAATAATTATGTAGTAATCAGTCTCGAAAGTCAATAGATATTTACGGAAACTTATCGGGTTAGTGACCTACAACCGACTTATAATTTGGCGTTCGTTTACTTGATCCGATGGAACTAACCTCTTTCGAAAAGTTGAATAGGATATGCATCGAGTTAATCCCATTTAACCCTACTAGAGCAGTATGGTAACTTGGGTTATTGTGTGATTACTATAAACAAAATATCGAATTTTGTTATATACATAACCCCTCACATAAAAACATGGAATTTGTTGCACTTCGCTATATAGCGACAGCTCAGAAATAGTTTCTCGAACGAGTAATAAAATGCTTTCGGATACCTCCAGAACCGAGTAACAACCCGTCACGTGATTTTACGAACCTAGTACTTGATCCAGGTTAGGTTTCCGTAAATACCTTTTGTGGATTAACGAGTGTCAAACATTAACTCGCCAAGCTGAAATTGAAAATATCAGCTGTTTTATGTAAATGAAATATCATTATAGACTACAAAAAAAATTTTGGGGGTACCGTCACTCGGGGTGAAGTCGGACTGTGGGGGTGAACTCGGACAGACTGGTATTGGCCGGCGTTTTTTGCAATATGGCATATCGCGGTCCCACAAAACGGCGTTACACCGTCAGTGTTGCCAGAATTGGTACATTTCGTAGGAAGAAGTACGTTGGTGCTACATTTCAAAATATTTGCCTCTAGTTGGTACAAAATGCAATCAACCCGATCAAAAAAATTATCCAGCGGAAGCATAGAACTCATACATACTATTAATGTTCTGTGGGCGATCACCGCGAAACTAGTAGTAGACTGAGAGAGAAGGTGTTGTTTTCGGTGCCCTATGAACAAATACAGAAACACACATTTCATTTGTTGGCAGACCTGTTCTCTTCCTGTGCTGTTTATTTTTTGACAGTTATTGTCAAATGTCAATACTGTGGTCAGTTGTCATTGTTGTCAATAATGTCAATATTGTTTGTTGATTTTGACTTCAAATTATTCCATTTGAATTATTCAAAAATTTTTATTATTCAGTACAGTCACCATGAAAAGGTAAATTAATGACACGATATGATGTATTGTAGAAATATTAACGATGTAAGTGAATTTCAGATTTTTAACATCTCCTGAATTTAACAGAAACTCGGAAAATGAGTATAACACTGATGATGACACTGAAAACGCTTCATCTTCAAAAAAGAACAAATTATTCAGACACAAATTCAATAAAGATTGGCTGAAAGAATTTGGTTGGTTGAGGAATCCTGAAAATAAAGATGTAGCATTTTGTCAGTGCTGTTCAACAACCATTGTAGGAAGTATAACTCATATCAAAAGACATGGGGCTTCAGAAAAGCATTTAAAAAAATTGAAAAGAATCCAGTCCACACCAAAACTAATAACTTTCATGAAAGATGATAAGAAAATTCTACATCAGAGACAACCTTCCATTTCTACTCATGGAACATTTGCCAAAATTCTTATGTTCAGTTTGTCGTGATTCAGCTATAGCAAAATATATAAATTGTAGTAGAACCAAGGCTACTACTTTAACAACAGAATGCTTGGCAAAAGAAAGTCTGGAGATCCTCAGAAAACATCTAACTTTGAGTGGTAATATATAATCGTTAATAATAGATGAAACAACTGACGTGTCAACTAAAAAATCATTGGCTGTAGTTATATGGTTTTGCCATAATAATAAAGCTAAAGATAGATTTCTTGGGCTAATCAGAGTTGAATCGGCTACTGCCGAGGCCCTCTTTAATGTTATAGTAGAGTTACTCAACAACAATAGGATACCCTTGGAAAACTTGATTGGTTTAGCTGCAGATAATGCATCAGTAATGATGGGTCAGAAGTCTGGTGTGCGAGCTAGATTCAAGGAACTGAATGAGGATATCTTCGTTTTAGGATGCACATGCCACTCATTACATTTATGTGCCTCCGCTGCATGTACCAAGCTGCCTAAATCTGTTGAAGAATTTGCCCGGAATTTGTATAACCATTTTTCCAATAGCCCAAAGAGAATTGAAGAGTTTGATGAGTTTCAAAAATTCCTAGAACTGAAACCACGAAAAATGCTTCGCCCTTGTCAAACTAGATGGTTGTCACTTCAGGTCAGTGGTCCTTACAAAATAAATCTCAATATGGATAATTTTTTCTTTTGTAGGCAGTTGTTGACCGTATTCTTGTTTTATGGGAGCCATTGAAACTATATTTTACAAATCTGATATTTGAAAACAAGGATCTTTCGCACAGTGAAAATTTACTCTTGGAAAACTTAAAAAATCCTGTGTACAAGGTGTATCTATTATTCTTGTCATATATACTTGATATCATAAATAGCATGAATCTCCAGTTTCAGAGTGAAAGCACCCAGATCCATGTATTGTATACAAAATTTACCACACTCTACAAAACTGTTTTGAAAAACTACATCAAAAAGGCTGTTATTGATAAGGTGGATTTATCTAAAATTTCTCCATCCAATCCAGACTCTTTTATGGCTCTGAAAGATATTTATATGGGAGCCAATGTTTCTTTATTTTTGGAACAGAATCCTATAGACTCCAAAGAATATGAAAAAGTCAGGCTGAGTATTTTATCTTTTTACATAGAGTTATGTATACAAATAAGAAAAAGGTTTAATTTTGAAGATGGTTGTTTGAAATTGTTGAGTAAATTCCAACCACAAATTGCCATGAGTGGGAAAATACCCTCAATTATTGAAGCCTCCAAATTTTTTAAAAAAACTGTGACCAATATTGAAAAACTGAATAATGAATGGAGGCTCCTTCTCGAAATTAGTTCATTCGAAAATCTTCCGTTCAATGAGTTTTGGGTGAATGTTTTTGAAATGAAAAATGAGCTTCAGGAAGAAATGTTCCCCAATTTAAATAAATTGATCAAGGCTGTGATGTGTCTACCTCATTCTTCAGCTTCTGCTGAAAGAATATTTTCAAAATTGAACATGATAAAGACTGATTTGAGGAATCGCCTAAGAGTAGAAACGTGTAATTCAATAATGTTGGCCACAGAATTGAAAGACCAAGATACATGCTATACTTGGCAACCTTCTGATGATTTATTGGGAAGAAAACCAAAGAGAAATAATACGTAGGCTGTGAAATATTATTTTTATGATTTGTTTCAAAGATTTTTTATTTTTGTTTATGTTGAAAATGTTTTATTTTTTATTTGGGCGTTCAAGAGATTTTGTATTATTAAAAAATAATTTTTTGATTCTTAGTTTTATTTTCAATCGTTGTTGATAGTCCCATAATAGATATGATTATCATCACAATATAAATGTATGTATACCTACACTTCTACACAATGTATTTTGAAGAAAACTGCTATTCGAAATTTAAAAATTCCCGCTCTTTTATAATTGGTACATTTTGTGTTAAATTGGTACAATTTTCTGGTAATGTTGGTACATACTATTTTCAGCTTGTGGCAACACTGTACACCATTAGTTTAGCTCCGAGTTTCGATGAGGGTGTTGCATTTTCGCTGAAAAATTTTGGAGCAGAGTACGTGGTTTTATAAATTATATTTTTACTTAAAATTAGAAAACCACAATAGAATACTAAAACTACATACTGCAAATGAGCTATTATTTGTGATGTGCTCTGTTATAAGTAAACCAATAGCAGTTTGGTTAAAAACATTTGTTTTTTTTCTTAAGTAAAAAAAGTCATTTTATAGGGGAGATGGCGGACACCATGGTTAGGCTATATAAAAAGAAAATAGCCATTAATTTCAAGAACTACAGCGAAGAAAACCTCGCTAGAGCAGTGGAAGATATAAGACAAGGAAGAAAAAGTGTGAGACAAGTTGGAGTATTATAAGATTCCAAAATCTACCCTATTTGATAATAAAAAGGGAATAAAAACGAAGAAACATGGCGAGCAATGCGTAATTTCACAAGAAAAACTTTTGGCCCAAGGGATTTTAAAATTCAGCGAGTGAGGTTTTCCTCTTACCAGACAAGATATGAGACTATTAGTTAAAAACTATTTAGACAGAAAAAATAAAGAAGTTTAAAGACAATTACCCTGGAATTGACTGGTTTTACAAGTTCATTTGTCGGAACCAAATTTGATCGGAACGATTTGCTCAAAATACTAAACGCTCAAGAGCAAATATTACAAAAGAAATAATAGAAAGCTATTTCTTAAATCTGGGCGAAACAATAGAAAATATCCCACCCTCTAATATCATCAACTATGATGAAAGCAACTTGTCTAATGATCCCGTGACCGCATTTGATACTTGAAGCCAGCGTCACCATGAAATGGCACCTATAGAAATTGTCAAAGTTATTTGCACCCTCTATGTTAATCCTCTCCTGTGATAAATTATTACTTTATTTGTATAAAAAGCTTATAACACAACAAAAAGTCACACAATCAAATAAAATATACATATAAGCAATTTGATATGAGAAAATCTTGTTGGTGGTACTCTATAAAATAAAAATATATTCATTCCATTCAATCAAATATAAAATTGTACATTGAAATAATCGTTTCATATACCTACATCAATTTTTTACGTTTCGGACATTTATAAATAAATGAATATAAGGAGATATATCTAATCTGAATCTACAACAGTGTACTGAATATATAGCACAAATGAATAATAATTGTAATACCGAACTTTAATTTCTTTCAATTTGTTCTCAACTTATTTTTTATCAATCTATGCTTCCAATATAATATAAAGCGGCCGACGTTATGGTTTGCATAACTATTACAATAAGCAACAATCTAGTTATTATATTTGCTGTTCTTGAATTGTACCCATTAATGTTGGAACAAGACTTCTACCACTGAATGAGCCGAGATATAGCACCATATATTCAGTAGGTCTATAAATAGAATATATTCTATTCATATATTTGATATTTCCCCTGAAAGTTAAATAGAAGGTGACATATCGACGGTGACACTTCAATATGTCGTAACTCCGATTTTATACAAAATGAGATTTCGCGCTTAAATTCAAGCTAATATCCGAACACATGTTCTGACAAATTCTTATTGGTCTTTGCGCCACACATCACGTCAATCATAAGCGAAAACATGTCGTAACTCCGAAGCAGGCGCAATTTGTCGTAACTCAATCAGTTTGACGTGGTGCTCGGTACGTTTGTTTGATCTCTGGTAAGTAAAATTTCGTTTTTATATAATTTTGTTTATTAAATTAATAGTAAGCATATTGGGCAAAAGCTTTAATTGGTTTGTTAACAAACAGCATGGATTTTAGATAATATTTCACCTATTTTCTTGTAAATAATTACCTTTTATAGGTACTATTGACTTAGGCATTATTGTTTTTTAGATTTATTACGACATATTACCCTAATTAAAAAATCAAGGCATTTTTATGCAAAAAATATTGTAATGAATTAATTGTTACGTAAAAGTGGGTATTTATATTTAATAATCACGTATAATCCTATGCCGTTCAGTCCATAGCAATTTTTAATCGAAATTTGTTCTTTGTAAACTTAGCAAACTACCTATTTTAAATGGTTTATTTGTATGTTTCGTAAAGTTAGAATAAAATGTAAAATATATTACTTCATATTAATTAATCATTTAAAACAATTTTCTCGGTAAATAATACAATAAATACTTTTAAACCATGCACTTATTTGTTTTCTTCCCTTTAAAGTGTTATTTTAGTATTATCATTATTTACTTTATAAAAGTTTGATAATAAAGTTCAAAATAATAATTTAATCTCTTTGGTTAGTTATACTAGTTTTTTTTTCAGTGATGGCTAGCTCCAAAGAAAAACGATTACTGGAACTGTGTCTATTAAATGAAGCATCTTCGCCTAAAAAACAGAACCCTACTTGCACCTGAAAGTAATGCTACTGAAACGGAGGTAATTCCTGATCCTCCTGCAAATATTGAAACATTCGACATTATAAGTATGCCTATTGATATACTAGAAGATAACATTATTATACCTAATCTGCGTAGTGACTGGCCGGTGGAGTTTTCGATTCCAAGCACTCAGGGCCGTTGGAAGCGGGCGTGCAAGGCGTTCATGGAACGCGGGCAGCCAATTTTTGGGGCGGCCTCACAGGGCCAACTCTTGCTTAGTTTATAGTTGCCAACATTTTCAAAAAATTAAAATATCGGAAGTAACAAGTAAGATCTGTATAAAATTGGTGCAATATTCCATACTTATCCCCACATCATAAAAATTTATTGATTGGTGTTTAAGTACTCAGATCTGGGGCGTAGCAGGTAGCAAAGGCAATTATTTTGTTACTTTACAGCCACTGTAAAGTTCTTTGTTGAGTAGACATTAGACAGAATTACTGGATTTTCCCAGCGCCGTCGATCTTATAGTCTTTGTTGATCACGTACTTGCATGTTATTCTCAAATTTAGCATTTATTTTATTACCTTTTATACTCGATAGTCGAAATTCTGTAAAGTGACTCATCGCTCTTACTGTCCATAAAATCAGTTGCAGAAGCGAACTTCATGAGCGCATCATTTTTGAAGGGTTCTTAATAGTCCTAAATAAAAAATAAATAGAAAATGTTCTTGTACGCTCTGGCGTTTAAATTTGAGAGAACAGAAATACGAAATTATTATGGTAGGTATCATTATGTATATACAGGGTGTTACCAAGAATAATACACATTTTTAAGGATGAGCTATAATAAGATGTATATAAAAAAGCCGATAGTCGAAATTCTGTAAAGTGACGTCATCGGTTATCTACCGATTTAAAGTGAACTCCATGAGCGTATCATAGTTTAAGGGTGCGAATACTGAAATATCTGGAATTTCAATTTTTAACATTTGAAATAATAACTTATCACAAGTTGTTCATAAGTAAGTTAAAACAAAATAAAAAAATGTTTAAAAGTCAATTCCAACTTACTACTACTAAAACTAAAAAAAAGTTGTTTGTCAAGACCAAAATAAATTACCAATAAGTATAGGTATGTTGCGAGGTCACTTGTAAAATGTCTGACTAACTGGAAGCGGTATCACTCCCTGACGACTCCTCAGAATCATCGCTTTCTCCTCCTATATCGATAATGAGTGGTTCCGTCATTACTTCTACACGTATGTCTAAATCCCAAAACTTTATTTCTTCTTTTAATACGTGTTGAATACATTTACGCCAACTCTCAGCAGTAACGGTATGCAGCGCCTCGTCAAACAGTTTCTCAACGTCAGCCATTTTGAATGTACTGTTTTTTCTCGCAACATAATTTTTCACTTGGGCCCAAACCAGCTCGATGGGGTTTAACTCACAGTGGTAGGGAGGAAGTCTAACAACTGAGACGTTGAAATCTTTCGCCATTTCATCGACAACGTACTTAATATAACTGCTTTTATGTTTCCGTACGAGAGATAATAATTCAACTTTTAGCATTGCCTCGTTGTGCGGAATGCTTTTACTCTCTAACCAATCAATTATAACCCTCTTGCGGCTAGCTGAAGTAGGTATTTGCTCCAGCCGACGAGAGTGGTATGAAGCATTATCCATAACTATCACTGAACCAGGAGTTACCTTTGTTAAAATTGATCTAAACCATGTTTCAAACCGGTTACCATCCATCTCTTCATGGTAATCGACAGTTTTTTTGGACTGAAAACTTAGTAATCCACCTTCTACAATTCCTTCCTCGCTGCCAATGTGAGTGATAATCAGTCGACGTCCTTTCCCAGAGGGAGCTTTTAAACAGGAAGAGAAACCCTCCATAAAGGCTTGTCGATTGCTTCGTATATTCATGTCTTGCCACACTTTTGACACAGTGTGGCCTTCATTTAACCATGTTTCGTCAAGATAATATATGTGCCGTCCTTCGTTACGAAACTGTCGTATCTGTTTTAAATAATTTCTCCTCCATTCCACAATGTCATTTCGTTCAATTAAGGCACTGTTTCTACTTCTTGTTTGGTAACGAAAATTCATTAATTTTAAAGTTCGTCTCAAAACTTTATCACTGATGTTTGGTAAAGTATCATCAGCTTCTATTACCTTGCTCAATTTAGCTACCGAGGGGATTTCATTCCTAAAATAAAAAGAATGTATTTCCCTACGTATAGCATTCCGTGTTTGGTCGTCCAAAACAATTTTCTTTCTTCCCCTACTTTCCGGTTTTCAGTTTTCACCTCGTTCTCTTGTCAAAGATCCGTCCCGCGATTTCTTTAGAATATTGTATATAGTACTCTCAGAAACTTTAGTTAAATAACTGCACTTAATCACAGCGTCACTAACACCCAACTGTTTGTCCATGGCACGCAGTCCTTCGTACACATTTAATATGAGGACTTTTTCTTCCCGAATTAAATTGTTACGACGCCGTTTTTTATCGCCAACACCGCTACACTCCGCCATTATTGTCACTAAATATGCCGATATAAATATTACAATAAATACCAATAATAACCGATTTATCACACAAAACCACAGCACAAATACTGATGTTACGCTCATGAAGAGAATAAACACCTCATATAACTGTTTACTATCACTGTCTCATTCGCGTAGCTCGATCTATCTATCTCGTTCTCAAAGCCGGAACATTGAAGCGACTCTCCAACATTGTCAAATCGGCGAGTTTTTCACAACAAACTTTGCGTTCAAGAAATATACATAAACACTTTATTTCACATTTCAAGTAAACTAATTATTATTAGTCTGCTTGAAATTTGAAATAAATATATTAAATTGGTATTGACTTAATTACATTGCATCTTTTGTACCTGAAATATTGACACAATGGATTTAAAGTGTATTTATAAAATACAGCATTTCTCTCTAGAATACATATGGCAACTGCGCTTTAACCAAAATGTTGATTAGATAGCTCTGACTCACTTTACACAATTTCGACTATCGAGTATAGGGCAAAATATTTTATGAATTCGTAATAGCGTTTATTTTTGGTATTTATTCGTGCTTAACGCCGCCCATTTCTACCCCCTAATTGTGGTAGATTTTTCTCATTGGTTATACATTAATTTTGCAGTAGGAGTAGGTAATAATAATATTTTTGTAATAAACTATTTCTTTTAGTTTCACCAGTCAGTTTCAGTTACATTTTTGCACTTACGTACGAATCAGTTATATCATCTTGAGTCCGAAATTCGTTAGTTAAGTGTCGTGTTTTATAATTACTAATTTTCGTTATTGTACTTATGTTAGTTATTAATAATGTTAGTGTGTTAACTAAAGTTTAGTAAAGACATAAACATCATTTTTAAATTTATTGTTGTGAGAAAAAGACGAGGTATTGAACAGTGAAAATATGGACAATATGGTAAGTAAATTTAGTCTTATTTTTTAAACTTTAAGTTGATGTCTATTGAATTGGATTCGGTTTTCTTTTTTTAAATAATTTTAAGAAGATAACAGGTGCGTTGTTGTTGTTGTTTAGTTTTCGTAAAATAATTAAAATTAATAAATCATTTTACAATCTGAAACTAATTTTACAATCTGAAATTACATCTGAAACTAAAACTAACGATCATCGAAATTCTAATCTTATCGAGAGCGCTTTCTCTCATGCATATTTACAATAATACCAAAAATTTAAAAAATAATAATGCGAATTTTGATTTCCAGAAACGAAGAAAAACAAAGAGATTATCTGGTTTTAATTACCGACAACAAAAATCAAGACGTGAGGAGGAGAAATTGAAATTAGCAGGATCCATGTATGTCTTTTTAAAGAAGGAAACGAATCCAGACGAAGAAACGAATACTGAAGAATTTTCGACAGAAATGCCCTCTACAAGCGGCACATCCATGCAGTCCATGGATGTAGATATAGAAGAAGAAGCTAGAGGCTCTAATGAGGAGGAAACCAGAGATTTTGATTCTGATGAGAAAGGATCGGAATTGTTTAATAAAGTCAATTTAACAGAGATTTCCACCGCGCAAAAAGCCGAACCGCCTGCTGAATTATCTCATGAAGATGAAATTGATGTAAATATTATCAGTGTATCGGATGATCCAGGGACGTGGCCTGAAAACATCACTAGCAGTATGGCAAAAATGTTGGTAGAAAGGGGACCTATTCAAGTTAAAAACTTAAAATATCCCATTAGTGAATCTGGACGAAAGTTTTCGGAAAATTATTATTATAAATCATTAAAAAATGGTGAAAAAATTAAGAGAGATTGGTTAGTTTATTCAATTTCTCATGATGCAGTATTTTGTTTTTGTTGCAAAATTTTTGGCACTTCATTTATTGGCAATTTAAATAACCAAATAGGCTTTTCTGACTGGCACCATCTATCAGAAATATTAGGAAGGCACGAACAAAGTGTTCGCCATAACAAAAACGTTAAACAGTGGATATCATTAATTAAAATGTTAAATCAAAAAAGTACCGTCAACCAAATGGAATTAAGACTTTTAGAATCAGAAAAAAAATATTGGTTTAATGTTATGGAAAGAATTGTTTCAATAATCCAATATTTATCGCGACAGTGTTTAGCTCTTAGAGGGTCTTCTTCCAAATTATACGAACCAAATAATGGTAATTTTTTGAAAGCCGTAGAGATGATAGCGCAATTTGATATTGTAATGCGTGAACATGTATCTCGTGTCCAAAAATCACAGGAGAGTCAAATTCACATGAGTCATTATTTGGGTAATACGATCCAAAATGAAATAATTACTTTAATAGGCATGAGAATAAAAACATTTATATTGAATTCGATCAGGGCCGCAAAATATTACTCTGTAATATTAGATTGTACTCCAGACGTGAGCCATACTGAACAAATAACAATTATATTTCGATTTGTTTTTCTAAATTATGAATCTAAAAAGGTAGAAATAAGAGAGCATTTTGTGGGATTTTGTCCAATAACTGATTGTACTGGCGAGGGCTTAAGCGATTTTTTAACTAATTTAATTGTTCAATTAAACTTGAACATTTATAATATGCGTGGGCAGGGCTATGACAATGGGGCAAACATGAGAGGTAAGCATAATGGCTTGCAAAAGAAAATTTTAGACATAAATCCTCGTGCATTTTTTGTTCCTTGTTCAGCGCATACGTTAAATTTAGTTGTCAATGATGCTGCTAATGTGTCTCATGAAACAACAAGTTTCTTTGATTTAGTCCAAGATTTATACGTATTTTTTTCTGCATCGACCAAAAGGTGGGATGTTCTTAAACGACACGTGCCAACATTAACTTTAAAACCACTAAGTGATACAAGATGGTCAAGCCGAATCGATGCATTAAAACCATTAAGGTATCAAATCGGCAATGTCTATGATGCGTTATTTGAAATTTCGGAAAACTTAGTATTATACGATGCATCTACTAGACATAAAGCACAAGCATTGGGACTCAAACTGCACGATTATAAAGTTTTATGCGCAGTAATTACATGGCATGATATCTTATTTAAAGTAAATGTGTTAAGTAAAATGATGCAAAGTTCTTCATTAAATATAAAAGTTTGCGTAGATTATCTTGAAAACCTAATAGATTTTTTTTCAAAAATGCGTTCTGATGAGGGATATATGAATGTACTTGTAGGAGCTACCGAACTTGCAAATGATTTAGAAATACAAACGGATTTCCCGCCCGTTCATAGCATGCGTCGTCGTAGAACCTCGCGTCAATTTGATTACGAGCATGAAGACGAAGCAGTGCGAGATCCCAAAATTCATTTTAAAATAAATTTTTTCTTTAAAGTCCTTGATCAGATATTATCGTCTTTAAGTGACAGGTTTGATGGTTTACAAAGTTATAGTGACATTTTTGGCTTTTTGTTTAAAATCGGTGACATATCAGACCAAGATTTAATGAAAAACTGTAAAGATATGGATTTAAAGCTTCGAGATGAATCCCTAAACGAGTCCGATATTGACGGAAGTGATTTATATAATGAAATTAAAGCTTTTAATTTACATTTTAAGGAGTCTTTACAACGTGAACCTGAGGATATTCTACAATTTATTTTAGAGAACAGCCTTATGGCAACATTTCCTAATCTGTTTGTTGCTTTAAGAATAATGTTAACTTTACCAGTTTCAGTTGCAACCGGCGAAAGGTCTTTTTCAAAATTAAAAATTATTAAAAATTATGTAAGGTCTACCATGTTGCAAGAACGATTAACAAATTTATCATTAATATCTATTGAACATGATATTTTGGACAGTTTGAATATTAATGACACAATTCAAGAATTTGCGGAAAGTAAAACTAGAAAAGTACCTTTTTTATAACGTTTTATTATGATAGACAATTTAGACCTAAGCGTTTATTTCTTTTTATGTTTATTTTTTATTTTTATTTAATATTACTTCCATACTTGCATTATATGTTTAAATGTATTTTATACGTGCTAATTTGCACAAATAATTTAATGTTTAATTATTATTATTAATAAAAACGTTACAAGTTACAACATTTACTTCATTTTTTAAAGTTTATTTTCAGAGCGGGCGGCCGAATTAATTCTAGCACGCGGGCGGCCGAAGGCCTAGCAACGGTCCTGCAAGCACTTCAGACGAAAACACCAACAGCAATCAAGTCTACTCTCAAGACTTTCATGGTGAAGAAGCAACTTCCATTATAGCAAACAATACTAAAAAAAAATCAAGGCAGTTTTACAGTCGAAGAAGATCAAGACCTAACTGATGTAGAAAACTACGTGAATAAAGACAATGATTTTCAACCGGAAAACGAAATTAATAATGCATCTAATAGCGACAGTGAGAATACTGAAAATGGAGAAAATAACACTCTCGCGATGGCTAATAAGAAAAAACGAGAAAATATAAAAAAGATTAATAAAACTTTACGCGAAAAAGGAAAATCTTACTTGGGATACCGGCGACCTGCTGGACAGAGTAGAACCTTTCAAGACACACAACGTGGGGAACGCAAATTTGGTCCTTCATGTAAGTCAAAATTTTGTGAAAAATCAAGCAAGCGTCAATGCAACTCAATTACCGAAGAAAATAGAAATGAAATTTTGGAATGAACTTTCTTGGGCCGAACGAAAAATCTATGTAATTAATTTGATAAACTAAAGAGAAAAAAGCAGTTAACGAAAACTCTCGTAGCGAATCGACCCTTAAATATCATCTAAAAATAAAAGATCGACTAATTCCAGTTTGTAAAAAAATGTTTATGTCCATGCCAAGTTTAAAGGAACGATCAATTTTTAGCTGGATATCTAACAGTACTTACGGTATGTACAATTCAGTAAGAACTGTAACCCAGCAGGTAGCGACTAGAAGTTCCGGATTTGATTTTTTAAAGACGTTTTTAAAAAATGTGCCTTCACATTACTGCCGCCGTGAAAGTGAAAAGCTCTACTTGGAACAAAGTTTTTGAAATCTTCCTGATCTATACAATGCATAGAAAATTAAATCTGAAGAAGCCAACGAACCAACTCTTTCGAGAATATCGCTTATGAAAATGCTCAGAAAACTTAATATTTCACTATACCAGCCAAAGATGGATAGATGCGACATTTGCCTTCAAACGAACTTAATAATTTAACTGAAGATGTCTGGATTAGTCACAGAGATGCTAAGGAACGAGCAAGAGCAGAAAAATCTAATGACAAAAAGGCCAGTGAGAATGGCATTTATCATACCATCACAATGGATCTTCAAGCAGTTAAAATTTGCCCTGCAGTTAATGCATCATCTGCCTATTACAAAACAAAACTTTGTACACATAATTTTACTATTTTTAATTTAACTAATAAGCACTGCACGTGCTATTGGTTCAATGAATCAGAAGCCGACCTACAGGCATTTGTCTTTGCCTCATGTTTGACAGACTACATCAAAAGACACCTTAACGTTTCCAAGCCAGTGATTATCTACTCAGATGGGTGTTCTTACCAAAATAAAAATTCAGTAATGGCCAATGCCCTATCAAGTGAGCTTAAAATCAATATTGAGCAAAAGTATCTCATGAAAGGGCACACTCAAATGGAGTGCGACAGTGTCCACGCACTTATTGAGAGGAAAATAAAAAACAAATCAATTTACTTGCCAAGCGATTATTCTCGATTATGTCTGGAGTCAAGAAAAATCAATCCATATGAAACCATTACGTTGGATCACTCGTTTTTTAGGGACTTTAAGAAAAACATGAGCTACCATTCAGTAAGACCTGGGCGAAAAGCGGGAGATCAACGGTTAACGACATAACAGCTTTCCAATATCTACCTGAACGAAAAATAAAATACAAAATTCAGTTTGATGATGCCTACACGGATCTTCCTATAAGACCAACGGCCATTCAACCTGTTGTATTTCCTCGCCTCTTCAATGAACGATTACCCATTAAAAAGACGAAATATGACCATTTGCAACAAATGAAACCAGTTATTCCCAGCGATTGTTGTTGGACCTTTTATGACAACCTACCCTACAGCGATAAATAAATTGGATATTTTTTTTAGTTTATTAAAAAATTTATTTTTTGTTTTTTTTGTGCATATTTTTTATTAATCAGAGTACCATGTAAGTTACTTTCAATAGGTCGTAAGTCTCAAGTTGTTTGTGTTCAATATAGCGTAAGTCAAGTAGCTTTTAGAAAATAAACTTTTCTGTTAAATTATTGCAAAAATAATAAACAAAATGTATTTTTTCGTGCAATGTTGTAATAAAATGTATTTATAAAAAATATGTGCTTTTTTTAAGAAGTTTTTTTGTCTTCCTGAAAATGGGCCATTTTTGAGTTACGACATATTGAAGGGTCACCGTCGATATAGTAATAAAATGAAACATGACTTTGGTTTTCAAAAAATCTAAGAGATTTATCACGGCGCGTGTTAGAAAGTATTGGATATTTTACATTATTTTTTTTAATTTCAATATATTCTTTTTCAGAAATAAATATCTGAAAATAATTATTCCAATGTACTCTCGCAATAACTATAGGCTATTATATTTAGATTTGTTCATTTGTACTTATTAAACAATATATACATTTTATACTACATCTAAATTTATACAATAAAAACAATAAATAATGAAAACATCAAATAGCTTTGGTAGATGGGAACATTATATGGTTATATATTAGCATGATATCGGTGACATTTTATAACTACAAATTTATTAAGTCAAAAGTGCAAAAATCACACACAAAACTTAAAATTAATTGAACGGTTAAGTAAATAAATATTAATAAATGATATGGACCAACTTGTACATACATGCATTGGAACTTAACACCAATTAACAAACAGTTTAAATTAGAGGAAACCAGGCAATAAATATATATTCAAGTAATATTTTAGATGAATGTAAGATATCAGTTTTGAGAATAAAAAAGGAACAATAAATAGTTTGAGTAGAAAACAGATTCTGCTTATTTTCTGAAAATAATTTGTTAACATTAAACTTGTATACTAAATTTTGATAGGAAAGGTAGAAAATATGTTGTATAGTGTATTTATTAAATATCTATACGCTTGTTAATATACACATTATTCGAAAACGTAAGGTACGATAACGCACGCTTAGCCATGTGTCATGCATAACAGAATGAAAACTAGAGGAGCTGTGGTAATAGTCATGCTTTTCAGATAATCTGACACGTAAAAAGAAGTAAAAATCCAATCTAATTCCGACAAAACTAGTTCCGATTATTTGAGTTTGGCAATACCAAATTTCACTTTATTGTTATACATTACCTTTGCTTCTTTTTAATTTATGTATCTACAAGTTTGTCGTTTTACAAAATATTGCTGAGAATATATAAACCATAAAATAACGTAGGAGGTATTTTCTACATCTAACTAAAAAAATAACAAGTATACAATTATTCAACAATAGCGATATTTTGTAAAAAATCAGTAAACTACATAATAGCAAAAAAATAGAAAATGTGTCTCTAAGATGAATTATATTTATATCTCGTAAACGTTAAAGATATATACTAACCACAATGTAAAAAGAAAAGTAGTAAGGGATCGGATTCAAGGGGGAAAATAAACGTGAGATTTCGGTTAGTTGTAAATACATTAGAGTACAGTATATTTGGTTGTCCTTCTAATAAAAATTGTGTTTATTGCTTCATATAAGATGAAAACTTGACATATGCATCCTTATTATCAAATATTGTACTATGGTTTTACTCATTATCTAGAATTTAAAAAAAAACTTCCCAAAATTATCTTTCAATTTGCTACAATCATTTTATAACCAATTATTTCATGTACTCAACTGCAGTATTAAATATTTATCTACAGTTTGTATGTTTATATAAAAACGTAAGCCAGTGTACAAAGACTATTGTCGTTATAAAAAATAAAGAAATTTGAATATTCAGAAGTTTAGAAACAATTTAATTAGTTATATTTTTAGTACACAATAGTTTTTATTCCAAAACAGCGTTTCCATTTGAACTAGGATGGGTACTATTAAGTACAAACATTTGCGTTATGCATAGGTCATCAGAACGACAGTATTCTAAAACAATATAGGATATATATATATATATATATATATATATATATATATATATATACAACTAAGATGTAAAATTGTTAAATGGGCAATTCTGATACTGAGAATAACTATTACGTAGAATGGCTAAAACAGACAGAAGCGCCAAGAAAATCCACACACAAATTGTTTGTCCAACTCTATTGTATCAAAAGATTAAAAATATCTTATTAACTGGAAAAATATATACTTAAAAAGAGTTTGTACAATGTAGATAACATAGTTGTAATATTATTTTTTAGAATAAAATTTGAACATCTTAGAAAAAATAACGTCTTAAATACGTTTCAATTAGAGTGATATTTTCCAAGATTTTATTAACTAATAATAAATTAGAGGAGGGCCTAAAATAAAGTAACAGCTTGATTCTACTTACATGGACAAGTAGAGATACTAAACAGAAATATCTTCACAAACACAAACGAGAAATTTACAATTCTTTAGTTGGCCCAAGCAACATGACCCTGACTAAGGAAAATTGCAATAAAAACAAAAAGAGTTAGATACATAGATAAACACAAATCTGAAATATAATTAATCAAAAACAGAGTCAAATTTCAAAAGAATGGTAACGGATGACTTAGAATTAAGGAGACATGTAAGAAAACATAAAGTCTCTAGGCTTACTAATAAGATTGAAGGTAGAATAAAAGAAAGGAAAAAGAGAAAACCGCAGAAGAGCTAAAACAAATGGCCGAAAACAGGATAAAAGAATGGTACTAGGCTATGCTGTAAATAAAAAGTAACTCCTGCCATCGGTCATTTTGTTTTTCACAGTGTGAAGCATGTTAGCAGTCGTTACATTTTCTCATAAAAAAATATTTGTATTACTTATAAACCAAACAATTAACAAACTTATTTTTAATTACTTTATCAAATGAAAACGCTCCTTGGCAATATGTGGGTATACTTATGAGAATTTGTAAAATATGTAATTTGCAAATATAAAATTTAGTCAAAATGGGAAGGCATAAAATGTAGCATGCAATGCAAGTGTGAATCTGTAATAGGTTAGATTTAAAACGTGATCAGTAATATGGAAATGATTATAAAAAATTAAGGCATCGGTAAAACAAAACTACATCTAAATATATACTTACTATAAGGCAACTCGAAAACTTTTAAATCTAGTTACTTTAAATATAGTTAAAAATAAAATACGTAAGAAGATATTTTTCCTCATGACGATAAATTGCGGTGCTCCCCGCTATGAAAATATCACAGATGTGCCAACACTGAATCCTCTACAATACCTATTCCAATTTTGTTGAATATATTTATGTACGTTAGTCAGTAATATAAAAGAGGTAGATTATCGCTTTTACTCCATTTACAATATTTTATTATGATAAAGTAATCACTTAGTAGCCCGAAACGTTCTCTCTCACTCAAACGTAATAACAGCGTTCTTGGGATCCAATAAAAATTTCTGAAAATAGTTGACATTCATCATAGAAATATTCCACAATATATATTTTAACTGCGAGATGAACACAATCTGGTAACTTGAAATCCGCAATGCGGACCATTTTTAATTAGGCGTCCATCACATGACAAGATTGTTTCAGCAACAAAACAATTACTTCCGTTATTTCTAAAATTGATGAACTGCACCGAGGTACAAAATGTCAAAAATATTACATTATTAAAACAATGGTTTTAAATCTGATTTAAATGCATCCGGGAATTACTGAAAATAATAAGATGACATCAAAAGGATTCTTCTTCTACCAGAAAATTTACTTTTTAGGGCCATCTATAGAGGTTCATTTTAAACTACAAACTTTGAATTTTATTCAAAACAGAAAATGTTATAAGTAGCCCTAAATAAAATTTGAGAAATTCTTATGCAATCCCAACATAAGAATTATGGTATTTAAATCGATCTATATATTTTGTGTACAATTTAACAGTTAAGAAACTGGGAAGAAACGAATATTAAACAGTTATTACTAGAATGAACAGACTTGATATTTATACAGTCGACTCCCTCTCATTCGAATTCCGATGGTTCGGACTACTTCTCGGAAATAAGATATCAGCGCACGCCGGGTTTCTCAGGGTCGAAAACGGCAGGATTGAGCGTGTCTGTTTATTTCTGGCCTACATGTAAACAAATATCCTCAGTTCGGCTTACGATTGCATTTGCTCCGGATCGTCGTACAGCAGTTTTTACTAATTACTACTGTACTGATATTGTTATGTGATTTCGTAATTTTTAGTGCGAGTTATATTATTATAAACGAGTTTATTTGTTAGGTGAAATTTTAGGTTCAGTAGCTTTGATTATTTGACAATAAAATTCTCAAAAATGAGTGAAAACGGAAGCACAATACGGTTAAAATGAAAGACAGACTTAATATTTTACAACGTTTAGATAAGGGTGAATCAGTGCAAAGTATTTGTAGGGAGTTTAATGTAGGGAAAAGCACAGGTTATGATTGGCGGAAAAACAGAAAATCGATCGACGATTTTTCTATGCAAATTGAAACCGAATCCGTCCTTTCTACTCGATCTACCTTGAAAAAACCACATCATGAACTTGTTGCTGACGCATTATGGTTGTGGTTCATACAAGAACGTAGAAGATAAATGGGCCGATTTGAAAGAAAAGCCGTCATTTTTCATTCTAAATTTGTAGAAAAAGCATACTTCACGGCTAGCGATGGGTGGCTAACAAGATGGAGAAAACGGCACGGAGTGCATTTCCTTGAAGTTTGCGAGGAGAAGCTTTCAGCAGACCAACCGGCAGTTAATGATTTTTCTGAAAAATTGAAGCGTATCAATGAACGTGAAAAATTAACCCAAGAACAAGTGTGCAATATTGATGAGACGGGGCTTAACTATAAACTTTTGCCTAAAAAAATCTTTGCCACTCCTCAAGAAAAGTCTGCTTCGGGCTTTAAAGTAAATAAAGAACGGATCACTGTTGCACTATGCTCAAACGCAACTGGGACACACAAGATGCTGCTATTTGTGATTGGAAAGTCGGCCAAACCCATTGCATTTAAAAACTTAAACATGCCTTCCCTTCCAGTGTATTACAGGTCACAAAAGTCAGCCTGGATAGAATGTTATTTGTTTAAGGAGTGGTTCGTGGCTTAATTAGTTCCGTCTGTTAAAGAACATTTTACATATTTGAAATTGCTAGTAAAAGCACTTCTTGTGCTTGATAATGCCCCTACCCATCCAGAAGAAGGCCTCTAATGTGATGGTCACAGTGACATAAATCTTTTATATATGCCCCCAAATATAAAAAGTATTGCACAGCCCATGGACCAGGGGGTAGTCAAATGCTTTAAGAGGAAATACCGGAGAAAGCTTCTTTCAGAAGTTTTGGATAAAATGGATGGTAATGACAATGCTGGTCTCATCCAGATGCTCAAGACAATTAACATTAAGGACGTCATTTATATTGCTGCTAAATCTTATGATGAAATCCCATCATCTACTGTTACCAAATCCTGGTGAAAATGGTGGCCAGATGTCGAAACACTCGTTGAGAAGAGCCAAGAAGACAACCCAAATACAATAGGGTTAAATATTCATGCAACTGAACCTGATAATAACCAGTCAATTTTAAAGGATTTAGAACGACTGGCTGATTCTGCTAGCATTAATGAGAATGACGTTGTGGAATAAATTTCGCGAGCTGTTGATGAACTGGCTAATGAAATCCTGAATGATGACGAAATCGTCGAGGTAGTCCTTCGTCAAGAGGAAGAAAAAGAAGGTGCTAGTGAAGCGGGAAACGACGTGGGAATTTTGACTCGTGCAGAGGGTAGGGCAGCACTGGAACTGGCAACAACCTACGTCGAACTACAGCCTGGCGCATCAGCAGTGGATGTTATGTTTCTAAGGCAGTAGCGTGATTATGTCTTCAAGAAAACAGTTGAAGTAAAGAAGCAGAAGAAAATAACAGATTTCTTTTAATATTGTAAAGCCAATTTTTTCATTAGTTTTAGGTTTAAGTTTATTCGTTTGGGACAATTTTATAAATCTAAAATTGTATTCCGTTTCTTCATTAAATAAATTTATACAATAAAGTGTGTATGTGGTGCTTTATAATTTCTTTTTCATTCCTATTGTCTGTACCGTACACTTTAAAATTGTCTTAAAACGTTATTTATAATTATAGATACGCTATTGCAGGTTATAATTTACGCAAGTAAAAAACCGCTGGATGGTCCGGATTTTTTTTAATCCGTACAGGGGTCCGGTCCCGAGGTGTCCGGATTAGAGGGAGTCGACTGTATTTACATTCGTCGATAAATATTGAAATTCATTTTCTAACAATATTTATAGTCTTCAGCAACCAGTATTTTGTATAGTATATTAGGATACTTCTAAAAATTACAGTTTTTGACCAATATTGAATCAGTAACTTTATTCCTGAACTTTAATGTTTTTTTAATGCAGACTCCAGCAGGTTATATATCCCAAAATGTCTGTATATTATGCTGGATTTCGGACATTTTGTATCATTATGGGCATGTATCAAAACAAACAAAATAATTATGTTTCATGGCAAAAATAACTTCGAACCTGTCGAATTCATCAGTATTCTTTGTAACCCTATAAATTCTACAATAAGATATGGACGGACTATTATGGCACTTTAATAAAAGAATGGAAAACGCTGTCAAATTCTACTACTTCTTGTGGGTTTGTGGAGTCCATATTCCACAACGTTTCGACCTGATCTAAATTCTGTCATGCAGTAAACTATAACTCTGAAAATTACGAAAGATAATCTATTTAAAGGAGTAAATTAGCTTATAATTCAAGACCTCTTTAATATTGTGAAAAATATTTTTGTTACTCTTTGATTTTAAAGCATAAAATTGATATAAAAATAAAGTTTCAAAAAATAAAATACGATCATTGAATTATATTCAAAGACGTCATAGTTCATGCTTCAATCCCAAATAGTATCGCTCTTTCATTCAATTTTAAATTTACGAAGAAAAAAGTTTCTAAAATTATTATTTGTACTACAATACACTTTTACCATGTACTCTAAACCGATACAGACAAGTATAATTGGGATTTCCATGATTCGAAATTATCCTTAACTCGACAATTTCGAAAATTTGACCTTCTTTCTGGACGTCGAAAAATTGTAAGGATTCCCCATCATAATCGTAAAGGTATTCACCCAAAAGCACCGGTTCCCTGTCATTTTCATCGGTTAAACCATACACTTCGAAATGTTTAGGAGCGGAATCTATTTCACCGTTTGGTACCAATAAACGATTAATGTGTTCAATCGAAAACGCTTCTATTTGAATTCTTTTGGACAAACGAATCATTACGAATCCGGGGAAGTTCTGGAACGCCCAACAGTGTCCTGGACTTATACCAGGTGTTATCAAGGTTCTAGGCGAGTTTACAGGGTACCATAGTGGAATTCCTAAAACGGATACTACTGCTTTGCCGTAATGGTAGTTTTCTGTACACCTAGTACTTAAAATTTGTGCTCCCATGGACTCCATTGCATAGTCTACTAGACCAGTTTTGTCAGCGTCATATACAGCTATAGCACTTCGTACAATCCGTTTGATACGTTGGTCCGTAATAGTTGCACCACCAGTTTCAACAACTTTGGATTCTTTTTCGATTTCCCTTCTTATCCTTGACGTTATTCCATCCATCAGTTTAACGCTGTTTTCATTAATCAAATTGGTATATTTATCATCTATATTAGCAGTAATATTACCAAGTATATACTCCAATTCCTGTCTAGCAACTAATATAGTTCTTAAATAGTCTGTAAAACCTTTTTGATTTCTCAAAAATTCTGGGTCGTTGAGATATTTCATTAAGATTCTGCTTATATAACTCTCCATATCAATCATTGGGTTTTTACAACATCTATTAATTCTTTGTGTTATATACACATTTTTATCTGTTTTGTCAACATTTAGATCTTGAAGAATCTTACTCATATCTTCTTGTCGGGTCTTTTCAGCTTCCATCATTTCAGACCTTATTTTCATTACTTCATATTTCAGACTATCTATTAGTTTTTGCTGATTCACAATCATCTCATTGTCATCAATACGTTTATGTGTATCGTCGCTAGATAATGCAGGAATACTAGTAAATTTTTCTTCCGGTACTATGTGACTCTCCACAGGAACATAAGTTGAAATTTCTTCTGATTTACTTGCTATAAGTGAACTAGCCAAGTTTAACCATAACCACCAACCTGAAATGTGAATTTCGTTTTAGGTTAACCGAAAAAACAACTGCAAGTGGTAGAAAAAGAATTATGTATATTATACAGTATGATCAATATGTAACGTAACGACTTAGTTGGTTCTCGATATTAAATACAAAAATTTTACAAATGCCTGGCAGGCCCTGGTTCTGACTCTGTTACTGTTATTTATTAAGCGAGCTTTTTCACGTAAGTCACCATTTTCAATTTTTTGTCATAGTATCAATAAACATTGCACAAATACGCTTAGAAAGCACAGCGAGAAATATAAATTTGATATTTTGCAATGAGGTCTTAATATAAATGAATATAAAACGGTACCATGGGGGAAAATACGCTCATCGCGCGGGTATAGAAAAATAAAAACTTGTTTTTTCGTGTACTTGTACCATTATATAAATATTTATAAAAACGAGTTTATTTGATAAATTTTTGATTACAAAAATGGATGTATCTGTATAACTAGTGAGTTTAAAAATCACGCTTATATTGCCTCTTCCTAACCACCACAAATTGCTTTTCAGAAAGGATTTGCACAAAAACTATTTACAATCTCGAAAAACTTTATTGTTACAATCATTTAAATAAAACAATACAAACACCATTATAGCTAAGAAAAAAGACAATCATACAAAGCTGATAAAAATGACAAATAACGGTAGGTATGACAAGCAACAAAGAGGGTGCAAAAATAGTGTAAAACTACCTGCATGTGATACGTTAATTATTATAAACGGGACATTTAGTGTGTTTAGTAGAATATTAGCATAAAAGTTCATTTAAACATCAATTAACTCACAAATTTCTTCATATTTCGAGCCATGAGAATAAGATTAAAATTAAGGGGTTTATGCATTGCGACCTAAAAAGATGTATTGTGCCCCCGCCCCTGCTAGATCTGAGCATATAAGTTACAGCTCTTCATACAGTCCCAGAGCATTAACGAATCTTCCTTTAAATACTTTAGATTTTATTAAAAACAAACAAGTGATTGTAAGGTAGCAAAAACCTATATTAACACGTTAAGCCCATGTGTACCATACAGGTACACACTCTAGTTTCTCCGTGGACCACGAGTACACAATAACAAATATGACCGACATCGCAGAAAATTACTTTCAAACAATTTGCATAACACACAACCAGTTCACCAATATCTGCACTAACTAAAAACAATATACAAATAAACGGTTTTACGGATTAAAACTAACTTTTCCGCATCTGTGGCCCTGAACAATGTTCTATCATAAAATTGTTACTTGTATACACTTCGAGGGATGTATCGTGCTAACAAACCGAAATTTCTCCAAAAATAACCAAAAATTTTGTATATCTGGATTTAGTCAACTAAAAAACAATAAGGTACATCTGTGAGACATCTTGAACAATATTCAATCCTAAAATTGATCAATCGTATACTCTCTGGAGGCTGTATTGTGCCAACAAACTGAAAATTCTCCAAAAATGACGAAAATTTGGTACTTCAAGTACCATAGCACTCGTTGTACTGGCTTTACTGAGTTGAATATCAATAGGGTTCATCTTTGAGACACTCTGAATAATATCCAATCATAAAATTAGTCGCTTGTATATACTCTGGAGGCTGTATCGTGCTAACAAACTGAAACTTCGTCAAAAATGACAAAAATATCGTAAATTGAATAGATGAGGCTTTTACTTGATGAAGATCCATACTGAACGATGAAATAAAACAATATAGTTTGTTTAAATCTCCATATATTTGAACTAATGTTCAATTTAAACTTGTTGACGCGTTTCACTAACACAGTAGCTTTGTCAAAACGAATGAAGGTAAAATATAAAAATGTCTTAATATATACAGTGCTAAATCTATTTACTAAGGTTAACAATGGTATTAAAAGATATTACCTGGAAATCCATTCACTACAAACATTCCTAAGCTATCTTCTAGGTAAAGAGGTTCAATAAAGGAGACTGATAGATATCTATTTGGTCGTTAAGGAGATTACCTGAATATTTATTTTTGTTAATCTCTAGGGCTTCTAATAAATTTAAACTAAAGGATTTACCGACTACATGGAGAATTTCAAAATTTGGGTCGAAAATGTGTTGGTTTTCTAATAAATGATTTGAATAGTTAGAATCTAATTTTTTGTTGTCATAGCTACGTTTGTGTTCCGAAATTCTAGTTTTAAAATTTCTAAAAGTTCTACCGATATAAATTTTATCACAATTGTCATTACCACATTTTAATTTATAAATCAGGAGTTTATATAGGTAATATCTTTTAATACCATTGTTAACCTTAGTAAATAGATTTAGCACTGTATATATTAAGACATTTTTATATTTTACCTTCATTCGTTTTGACAAAGCTACTGTGTTAGTGAAACGCGTCAACAAGTTTAAATTGAACATTAGTTCAAATATATGATGATTTAAACAAACTATATTGTTTTATTTCATCGTTTAAAAATATCGTACTTAAAGTAATGTATCACTAGTTGTATTGGCTCCGGTGAGCTGAAAATCAATAGGGTTCATCAGTGAGAAGCCCTAAAAAATATTCAATCATAAAATTGGTGACTTGTTGAACTGCGCAGGCTGTATCGTGCTAACAAACTGAAATTTCTCAAAAAATTACAAAATGTCGTACTTCAAGTACCATAACAACCGTTGTACTGACTCTGGTGAACTGAAAATCAATAGGGATCATCTGTGACATGTCCTTAACAATATTCAATCATAAAATTGCTGACTTATCGCACTCCGGAGACTGTATCGTGCTAACAAGACATGTAAGAAAAAGTGGCCGACGACATACACACAGGATATTTTTTCTGAAAACCGTTTTTTCGTGTTGTTGTTGATGGAAAAGGTAAAAATAACTCAAAAAAAAATTTCAACTTTTCTTGGGGTAAACCAATACTTTTCTCGCATATAGAAAGGTTGGGCGGAAAAGTAATAACTTAACCACTTGCACAGAAATTTAAAACGCTATAC
The DNA here is from genome assembly GCA_963921935.1 of Galeruca laticollis. Taxonomy (NCBI): domain Eukaryota; kingdom Metazoa; phylum Arthropoda; class Insecta; order Coleoptera; family Chrysomelidae; genus Galeruca; species Galeruca laticollis. The sequence goes on from OY998183.1 coordinate 86,982,410, forward strand.
CAGAGTTAAAAAACAAAAACAGCATCAGGGTTTGATGGTATCCTCAACACATTAATTAAAAATATACACAAGAAAGCCATCATACAATTAACATACGTTATAAATTACATACTCAAAACGATATGCTCAAGATCGCCAACATCATACCCATCATCAAAGCTAACAATCAACCTTGTTATTATGCAGATAGCTATAGACCTATATCATTACTTTATAACATAGCAAAGGGGATAGATAAAGTAATACTAAAAATACTTCACGCCTTTATAGATAAATATAATATTTTACCCCCCAACCAATACGGTTTCAGGAGTGGACACAGTACAACACCACAAATTATCAGAGTTCTAAATTACATAAGAGAAGGCTTTCGGGAGAAAAATAAAAGCGCTATGGTCGCGATCGACATACAAAAAGCCTTCGATTCCCTATGGCTCAAGAGACTAATTTACAAATTAATTGAACTAAAAATTCCTGATTATTTAATCAAAATATTAAATTCGTATGTAACGAACAGAAAATTGTTCACCAAAATTAACATGATCCTTCTCCATCCAAGCTGGAGCCCCACAGGGATCGGTGTTATTGCCTTTGCTATACTCCATATTTATCCATGACTTCCATACTTCTCCACAATTATTAACTGCAACATACGTCGACGACACCTGTTTTGTAGCTTCAGCAAATAATTCAAATGAAGCACTAGAAACTACACAAACCACATTAACACAAAAGTAATACTATACTTTAACGAACACAAACTAGCTATTAACGCCTCCAAAACATAGTATTTATTACTCAGGAGAATAGCTAGGAAAACCAGCTCATTACAATCGCAGCTAAACATAGATGGAGACACGTCATTGCACCCAGCAACACCCTAAAATACCTAGGTTACACAGTGCAAATAAATGCGAATGCACATATCGCTAAACAAACACAAAAAGCCAAAATTGAAATGAGCAGATTATACCCGCTGATTTGTAAACATAGCAGACTATCAACAAATTACTTATATATAAACATGTTATCAGACCCATATTCACATATGGAGCTACAGAATTTTACACAGGCGCCAAACACACTCCCAGGTGGTACAAAACAAGTGTCACAGTGTGGCAATTAAACATACCCAAAACTCCCAAGAACCTCATGGTTACATGACACAGCCGACATACCCACCATCAAGGACTTTATAACCAAGATCTCAAGCGAAGATCAATGCTAAGGAACTAATTGGATCCTGGCAGAAGTTACAAAATGTCACTAGAAAACAAGTAATTAATATATTATATGGCAGCTATCATCCCCATAAAGACATACGGTATAAAATTGTGGAATTGCGCAAAAAAATCCAATGTCGCAATAACACAATCAATAAATATCCGGTCCATTGTTTGTGTTCTTTTATACATTACAAACGAGATGTTACACCCGGATCTCTAAATTACAACAATCCAAGAGACAGTTCAAGAAAAAAACTGCTTCTTTTTACAGCGCCATATCCGTGATTGGACGTACGCGACCTCTTACTTCTACCTGCATTGTGCTCTCCAGTTACCACATATAGAAGGAACCTTCAGTTTAACGACGGATCCGAACGTCTATCTTCAGAGGCTGTACTAGGCAGAATACTGTCGGTAATTTGTACATTACAAACGCCGAATTTTTACTTATGATGCTATCCTGACACCCGGGTCTTCTTGGTTAGCAGACAGAGCACCATTCCACTAGATTACAGAGAACCACAAAAAACTGCAAACAACATAAAAATTGGAAAGCCGCACCAACTGCTAGTCCAAAAGATAAAAGTGATGACCTATAGATCTAAGATAAAATAAAAGAGCATTTCCCGTGAAGAAGTCTCATCATGCCACATGTGGGAGCAGCCGAAGTGTACACAGCTATAAAAATGTCTCATAGAACTAGATTCTGATTGCTGTTAATGTTGAGTAAGAAAAAAAATTAATTTTACGATCATAAATAAATTATTATAAGGGGTTTTTAATAAGACCTGAAATATATTTTATATTCATGATTACTTCATGAGGCTTTTGGAATTCAGATATTAGCTGTTTTTTTATATTTTTCCACTTCGGTTTGTGTTCGATAACATTTTTGATTAACACAGGTCGTTATGTAACAAATACTAAAATGGTCATTATGCATTTTACATGGATTTGCGATTCTTTACAAGTAAGGCTCCTAGATTAATTGTTTATGAAAGTCTTGCAACCACTTTTCGGAATGTAGCTATCAACAATGCACTACACACAATTTGTAAAGTTAAACATAGAGAAACATATCTTGATTAAATGTAAGTTTACAAAAATTCTTTTGATCCTAAAATTAAACAACAATTCACTAACAAAAGTAATTCATGATCTTTCTGACTCAAATACCAAGTTAATTTTTAAAATTTATTCTCTTTTTGAGTGTTTATATGAACGTATCACATAAAAACAAGTAAACTGCAAGTAAGGTGACTGTACAATATACAGTAATGATGTTTAAAAGAATCAGATATTAATAATTAATTATGAAACTTATTCAGTCATACCACCGATAATAGTATTTTTTGCAATGATCATGTAATGATAGCCATTAATACACGAGCATGTTGTAGGATATAAAATAAGCCACAGGCGTATATAACATGCGAGTGTATTAATGGTCATTACATGAAAGTTGCATACATTATTTTTTCTACTCCCATTAATAAGTATTATTTAATTAATAATTATCAATGAACAATGAAGGGAAATTTAATAAGTAAATTCAAAACTTTTGAATATAATTATTCTTTAACTGCTTTGTTTATATATACCTAAATTATTTATTGTACCATTTGAAAAATTCATTTGGGGGACTGATCTAAAAAAATGGTAGGATATGTATGGGTAGGGATCGAACCCTTACCATAAAACTACAAAACTTTCATAACCTACTGCTTACACCGCTAGATTACGGATTCTCTCGAATTTAATCATTAAAATTGCATTTATTATTTAAAACGATTTTACTATTTAAAATTTCTATATAAAAATTGCAATTTCAGATGCTTCGTCCAAAAACCTCCTAATTTCATCTGGTAAAAAATATTTTCGATTTTATACCAATAAATCCTTAGGATTTACGTTTTATTGCAGCATGCAAGTTGGGATATTTTGATATGTCAACATTATTCTTTATGTTGAACATTATTCTTTATGTTGAAAAGATTTGGTAATTGAACAATGTGTCCATACGGATTGATTATTTCATTTTCTTTTGTAATTCTTCAAAATAAACTGTTAATTTATTTTAAATATAGGTATTTTTGAAAATATAAATGTACAGTTGTCAAATTAAGTCTCACTTTACTATAACAAGATTCTATTGGCTTAAAAATCTGTATTGTAATGAATATCTGTACCATAATTGACTTCATTATGATAGAGATTTTATTCTTTTAATCAGTGTATTATAAAATGGGAGTAGAAAAATAAACTTAATAAATAGCAAATATTTTAATTAAAAAACAAAACACACATTAACCATACAGAGTGAAGCGCCACATGCGGAATTTAGTTTCTAAACTATAACAATTTGGAAAAATATTTTTCGATAGGGAGAAAATGCCGAAGGCTGTGGTGGAAAAAAGCTACAGTACTCTATGGAAATGAAAATTGAGTTCTGAATAGGATTCAACAGAATAAGCTAAATATCTGGGAAAGAATCTACGAAGAGAGAAAGGAACATTAATGATGGGAAATTGGAGTGGAGGAATGATGGATCAGAACAGGGACGTTATAGCCAACAAAATAGCAGAAGAGAAGCTAAGAAGAGGGGAAGTTCGAGAAGGAAATTGGGATAAGCAACGTTACAAGATTTTTCTAAAAGTCTGATTACACACAGAGTGGGTTTCGTTATGGAACGCCTCAATTATTTAAAAAAAACGTGATTTCTGGCAACAATGTAAATAAGATAAGAAGTTAAGATTAACCGTATCACAAAGCCCTCACAAACCAAAATAAATAAAAGAAAATAGTGAACATCTAAAGAATTTGCATTAATTCATTCATTTTAAAGTCCACCCGTTTATATAATATTTTGAATTGTCTTATCCAGCGAAAAAACTTAAAATCGTAATAAAATACTGTACAAATTGAATGATTTTAATACCACATGTAAACTTACTTTTGAAAATCGTTATAGTTTAGGAACTCAATTCCGTGCCATATGAGGTGCCCCAACATATATAAAGACTGATGAAAAACAGTCTGATACTCAAACAAACCAATATAAAAAAGAAAGAAACTAATTTCCATTAACATGGAAGTATATTATAATCGTCCTTCTAGAATACTTACCAATCTTGAGAAAGTCCTTTTATTTAACAAAAAGAATATGCATAAATATTACACATCAAATGTGCTTACAATGTATGAATGTAACTAAGACCTAACATTGGTTACATTTCAGTATTACCTGGACTGTAAACTTGTAAAATAAGGAGCATTGCAATTATTTGTTGATTTAGTTATTTAATTATTAGATTTTTGGATTAATTTCTAATTTCTAAAAAAGATACGTGCTTTTGATGAAAAGTGCAATTTCTGTGATTGCCTTGAAGAGAATATTACCATGTAGTTATAAAAGATATCTCCACCATTCTATATCTAGAGCCTACTTAACATTCATGAAGTGACACAGACGAAGCAATATCCATGATGTCTTCCCTGACAAATAAAAACGAAAAATGTACATTGCTGGATTAGCTTAGCTTATTCAATTTGAACTAGATACTTATTATTAGCACTTAATTTGAATTTTCGGTTCACTATTTTTGACTGTATGAATCACAGGTAAAGAAGTAGTGGTTTCAATTTTGCTTATAACCATCGACGGCTAGGGCAATCAAATAATCACCAATAACCTGTTTTTGATGATAATATTTAAAACTTAATTTAGAGATATTACGATTATGTATTGAATACAATAAAATGTTTAAAAAATAAAATCTCCATTCCTATTAACTCAAAACTTTGCTAATAATGTTCAAATTTAGTCATAAGCAATGATCTATGAATACCCTACATCAATGATGTCATCAGTTCCAGTTTAAACACTGTCTATATAACAACTGATCAACCCACCCCTAGACAAAAACAAGGCTAAAAAGAAATTTGCCGGAAGATAAGTAAGACGAATACTAGAGAAACGTCAAGGAACGTTACCTGAATTCTAAATTTGCAAATGAATAAGCCAGCTTGCTTACTCAATTATTGATTTTGAATAATTGGAACTATGAAACAATTATTATGTAAGCTAACCCAAACATTTTAATTTATGGACTTAATGCACTTCACCTTTTTTAAAAAAAAACATTGTTTACGGTCCGTGTAAAACATGTATGCAACCAAATTTCTCCGAAATACGGATTAAAACACAAACTATTTAATTTAGAAATATATTTTTTGGTGTAGAAACTAATAAAAACCAATAGTGTTTTTAAAATGGAACTCTGTTAAAAGTATTGCTTCCAAAAACATCAATACAGAAATTCATTAATAAATAAAAAGGAAAAATGGCACAATAACTAATAAAAATGAAAGTATTACACCACAAGATAGGAATAAGCATTGGTCATTACTATGCACAGTTTATAAACTTGAGGTTGCTGTAGTTGCCAGATCCTCTTCAGCTCTCTGTCAGAATTAGTAAAGGCAAAAACCGGAAAAAAGTGAAACCGGTTAAATGAATAGTGAGTAAAATCGAATACTCCAAAACTGGTTATTCGGATAATCGAATAACCAGTTATCCAATAATCAGTCACCCGAATAACCGGAGATCCGAATAACCAGTTTTCAATTGCCAGCACTAAGCACTAGTCAGAACAAAACATCAATTTTATGGTTGGTTGGTGGACTTTAAACAATTGTAAACAGCAACATCAAATTTATATATAAGGCTTTTATATGCATTAATACAGATATAATAATAATTTATTTAAATAGACTATTAAACCTAAATGTTTATATGGATGCTTTTGGATAAGTTTTTGTAAAATTGAGCTATGAATCAGATGACTCGACAAAAAAATAGTTGATCCTATTGGTTTTTGCCAGTTGAATTGAATCAATTACTACTAAACATATTTAAAGATCTTCTGGTTGTTAATAAGACACTGATATAAAGGCAGATTAGAAGCATGTGTTACAATGATTCTGTGCTGTTAAAGAAGTTGTATGCTCTATCAATGTATGAGTTTATGTAAGTAGAGGCAATTTTTCCGCAATTAGGGTGGCAGGAAGGGACAAAAGTGTATCCATTAACCAATAACAAGTGCACACCTGAAATATACGGTTTTGAATTAATATATTTACAATTGTACGTAGCAATCCCAAGTTTTTATTTATAGAGAATATGCCTCCTACTAGATAATTTTTAATTGATATATTCCAATGCCCTCAACCTGGATTTAAGGAATAACTGCCACATTCATAGCTATTCGGGCAAAGACCAAAATATGGCGATAGTACCAAATATATCTCAATAAAATATTGCTGTGGAATAAGACAACAGGGCGTTAATATTTTGTTTACGTGTTTTATAAAAATCGGCACGGAATATTATTTTATGAATTATTTCACATTTTGTTTGGGGACGTCACGTGAATGATCCCTGATGATGAAATTAAGCAGTCTTTTTGTTGACGAAACTTTTTTGTGATTTTTATTTGAAATATGACGTCAATATTATTTCTATATAATATTAGTACTTTTATTTAAACACGATAATTTCAACTTGATTCGAGAAAAACGCGATTGAACAGTTCGGATTTTCAAAGGGGATTTCAAACAACAGACAATAAAAACAATTTAAATATATATTATTATGTTTTTGTAAAATACTTTTAGTAATATTTTGGATAATATACCTATCACTAGATGTAAGACGGAAAATGTTGTTTATGCAGGATGGACCTCCACCCCATTTCCCATTTTTTGTTAAAAGTCAAATGTGGTTTGAGCAGGATGGACCCCCGCCCCATGTCCCATTAGTTGTTAGAAACTCTATAGGTAAGTGGAATATTTCCTCAACGAGGCAGAGGAAGTGATTTTGAATGGGCACCAAGAAGTCCTAAGTAAAATCCTCTTGATTTTCATATTTGGGGATATATGAGGAGTAGTACAAAATGCGAGTAATTTTATAAGGGGACAGAATAAAGTTTTCTTTGACATCCAAAAGTCCATTATTACAAGAATTTAAAAAAGCACAGAAGTCGGAGGACACGTAGAACATTAAGTTTGCTCTTTTATGTTTAATTGTTTTTAATTCTGTTTTGCTGCTGAAATAGGAGCCTTGCTTTACAACTTTTTTAATTGCCTGCTATTTGAAATTCCCTTATGAGGCTCTAAACTGTTAAATTGCATTTTTCTCGAAAATGGCGAGATAATCATGTTTAAACAAGTAAAAAAAAGTATCAATATTACGTAGAAATAATCTTTGCGTCATATTTTCTAATCAAAATCACAAAAAAATTTCGTCAACTAAAGCTACACCATTCAATTTCTTCATAAGAAATCATTCACGTGTCGCTCCTGTAACAGAATTTGAAATAATACATAAAATATTTATTATATTCGGTCTCGTCTCATAAATAAATAATATGTAGTACCTCCGCCTCTGGCCAATACATCCACAACCTTGAAAGAAAATATCTACCTTATCCCAAACTACGGTCATATAAATCAGTCATCAGTCTTGTTTTTGTGCTGATACATACGCATCGCATAGTGAGTTACCAGAATTCGGTAGTGAAATTATAAGAAATTTTTAAATCTTGCCCAAACATTCGCGAAAGAGAAAAATGAGTCGGTCAGGGGAAGTGTCGGATATTTATAGATTGTTCAAAAGACTGAAAAAAAGACTTGTTAATACGAAAGAAACAAAGGGACGCCATCGTCGTAAAATTCGTGTAATAAGCGATAGTGAGTGTGAGACGGAAGATTCTCGTTCATCGTCTAGAGAGAGGCGGGGTGATAGTTAAGTACCATTCACATCTACCAGCACGTGCCAGCAAATACCCAAAAAATATTGTTACATATAGAATATATATGAGTATTCACATCTACAGACATTAAGCGGAACATGTACGTACAGACACGTACCCGCAACGACCAGTATTGTCGTAAAGAATATTTTATCTGTGCTGGCGCGTGTCTGTAGCCCTTGCACGCTTAGTATGAATTAGATTGTCTTTGCTGGTGCGTGTCTGTGGCGTCAGGATTTTTTTTCATATCGAATCAGGGATGAATAACGAAAAACTAATAGAATTGGTGCGAGGGTATTCCTTCCTATTTGATATAAGTGATCGCAGATACAGCGACACTCAAAGAAAAGATGACGCGTGGGAGGAAATTGCAAAAAAACTGAAACCAAACCTTCCTTTCTTTTTTTGCTCTACTTCCACATAATCCAATTTCTTTCCTTCTTCTTTTTCTTCAAGTAAAATTGCTACCACAGCTAATTCTTCAACCGAAAACTTTTCAAACATGCTTGTAGTAGGAACGTTTGCATAATCTCTAATTTGTCTGTCGGCATCTGTAAGTGAATTGTCTGTATAGTGTGAAAACTTGTGTTTGTGCGGTGTCTGCCACGTTACGTGCTGCACACGCCACGTGCTGGTAGATGTGAATGGTACTTTATTCGTTAACCGCTTCGTCGGGCGAGGACATAGAGGGAGAGAGAGACACGACTAGTAAGTACAATAATAATTTTATTTTTCACTGGTCAATGTGAGGAACATACATACATGTTCGTGCCAGCAGGTGACCTATTTGTTTGTGATAACAAATATTGTATTAGCAGAAAATGAATTTACTTCTCAATTGCCTGTTAGTGACAAGAGTTAGCTTATCCATTTGTGGTAATGGATAGTGCTTTTAAAATTTCACAATGTTTCATATTATTATTATTATTATTGTTTTATCAGTTTGTGATAACGGTTATACCTTAGAAAATTAATTTACTTGCCAATTGCCTGTTTGTGATAACAGGTAGCTTATCCATTTGTGATAATGGATAGTGCTTTTGGAGTTTCACAACGTTTCATATTATTATTATTATTGTTTTATGTGTTTGTGATAACGGTTATACCTTATACCTGAATTACTAAATAGGCAAATATTTCTTGCAGACGTGCCAGAAAATCCTAAAAGTTTAGAGAAAGACATTTTGTCAATTTTGGGAGAAGAAGGTATTATTAAGAGTACGTTTGCGAAACCAATTCAAGCAGATGTAGCATCTCGTTAGGACAGTATTTTGACTCGTGGTTTGGATGAGGAAACCAAAGACGTGTTGATAAATAAGTATCTTCCTCCTGAAAATTGCCAGGGTATAAACCCTCCAATTATAAATCCAGAAGTAAAGATTTCCATCTCAGAAAGCGTCATCCGCTAAGATACCCGATTGATGCAGACACAACAGCAAATCGCGTTAAGTTTATCGGCTATAGGGTTAGCCTTGACGACAATGCTCGATAAAGAGGAGGGGGAGAAGAATAAATAATATATTGAATTACTAAGTAATGCCGGCAGGTTATTGGCAAATGTTCATTTTTCATAATCAAAATCTCGAAGGGAGCTCATTGCTCTAAATTTAAATAAAGAGCTTAAAGATACCCTGGTCAGTACACCAATTTCAGGGCTATTCTTTGGAAATAATCTAGAACATAGAATTAAAACCGCAAAAGAATTGGAGAAGAGATTAGGGCAACAATTAAAACCCAGGAAGTTAATCGTCAGTAGTCCTGTCTACTTCGGAAAACTACAAGAGTTCATTCCCCCAGAGGTCCATGGGAGTCAGGAGGAATGGATTTATTCACCAGGCTCCCAAGAAGTCACAGTACACGCACAAAAAGACTTACAAGAATGGACAGAACTACTATTCCCGGAGTAACCAGAGCGTCCAGAAGCAATCGCGTCAGTTTTAGATCCGGTTGGTAGACCATGTGGTCGATTAAAATTTTTCTCTCATATGTGGAGACATTTGTTAATACACAAGACAGTGCTGTCTTACATTGAAGGTTTTTCTTTTCCATTTATTAGGAAGCCAAAACAATGTATTATACCCATTGAAAACAAGTAGTTTCCAAAAGAATAATTGATACTGTCAAAGTCTTTAATAAAAGAGTTATTAAAGAAAGGCGCAATTACAACATTTTTGTGAAAAACAATCATTTCTAAATTGAGGATAATAAGGTAGTGGCACGAATTTTAGCAAAAGGTATATGACTCGAATAGACCTAAAAGATGCTTATCATCTGGTTCCTGTGAAAAGGCTCACCATAGATACTTAAGATTTTTCTTAAGAGGACTAACTTACGAGTACAACTGCCTACCATTTTCACTAAAATTGTAAGGCCGATAGTTAGTTTGTTGAGAAACAAAGGGGTACTTTTAGTAGTATACCTATTTAGATGATTTTCTGATTATGGGAAAATCATATGAGTGCAAAAAATACAGAATTAACGTTGAATATTTTATCATATTTGGGTTTTTTAATTAACCACTCAAAATGTAGCCTAACACCTAGTAACATATGTACATTTTTAGGGTTTATATATAACTGACACAATGGAAATATCAGTGACAGAGGAAAAGAAACTTAAAATATATCATTTTTGTGAAATGTTTCTAATGGTAAAGGAATGTAAAATAAGAGATTTTGCTAAGTTTATTGGAACGCTTGTCTCGGCCTGTCTAGGAATTAAATATAGTTTTTTCCATACCAAGATATTAGAGCGTTCTAAATATTTAGCACTAAAAGAGGCCAATGGGTGTTATAATGCAAAAATGAAGATACCAAAGCAGTCACTTCCCGACATTGTTTGGTTCAAAAATAATATCACACATTCTCTAAATAACATTCGTTTATCAAAATTTAACCTAGAGATATTTTCTCGCGCGTCCAAGACAGGGTGGGGAGTTTTCTGTAAGGACAAAAGTACCTTTGGTTACTGGTCTGTGAAAGAACAGAACCTTCACATAAATTATCTAGAACTTCTTGCATTGTATTTCGGTTTGAAATATTTTGTATCTAGGTTATCAGACTGTACTCTATTGTGTCGAGTAGACAATACTACAACTGTAGTATGTATCAATAGAATGGGAAGTGTTAGGTTTCATAAATTAAATCACATAACGAGGACAATTTGGAATTTCTGTGAAGAAAGAAATATTTACATATTTGCTAGTTATATCAATACAAAACTTAATGTAGAAGCAGATAGGACATCCCGTCAGGTGCATAAAGAAACAGAAAGGAGAGGCTTTCCAAAAAATAAAAAAATATTTCGGAAGACCAGGCAGATTTGTTTGCTAGTAGAATAAATAAAACATGCCCTTTTTTTATATCATGGATGAGAGATCCAGAGGCGTACAAAGTTGACGCTTTTACTTTAGATTGGAATAAATTGAATTTTTATGCCTTTCCACCATTTAGCATGGTCTTAAAAATGCTCCAAAAAATTATAGAGGACAAAGCTGAGGGGATTGTAGACGTTCTTCTCTGGGTCTCTCAACCGTGGTAAAGTTAGTGGAAAACGAGTAGAGCTACTAGTCATACTGGCGCAGAACACAATTTACATTTGAATTAAGATCCTACTACCTATCTCAACAATTTTAGGCACTTTCATTTCAATCGCGCTCTCGTTCACTTGGATTCTTCCGAGTCAGAATATTTTAATAGTGCGGTGATTTTCGTTTTGTTTTAGTCAATTTTTTCTTAGTTTCTAGTTATAGTAGGTATTTAATAGATTTAGTAATTGTTACTATTGTCAGTTTAATTTAGTGGATTTTTATAGACAATAATTTGTGAAAATATTTTGTGTAGGCAGTGGATTAGTTAACTTGACAGTAAGGTATGTATGCATTTGTTTCCGATAAAATAAAGTTTGAATTATAGTCGAGTGGCGCTACTTTGCGCAGAAAATAGAATTTTTAACCAATATTCCAGATGTTACTTTATCGAATGGTTTAAAAATTGAGTATATGAATTTGTAAATTTGAATAAAAAAGAAATGAGTATTTTTTTTAATTTCCATATTCACTTTCAAATGTTAAAATGTTTGTTCATTAATTCTTGAAATCTTTTATTTCAGACATAATCTGGAAACATGAGTGGCTCCAATAAAATAATTCATAGTCAAGCTCGACAAATCATATACAGTGTATATCAATTATTGAAAATAGAAAAAGAACAGGATTCCCTAAAAATTCCTCTGAGCAGTTTGTAGGAGAGAGCAGCCAAAGCGTGTAATGTTTCTGTCGCCTCGGTGCAACGTATTGTTAATGAAGGTAATAGAAAATCCCCCGGTGAACGCTTTAAATCGCCCCGAAAAATTATTTATTCATACATAGCGATACATAACAGAAGGCCTACCATGAAAAGAATCTTCGAATCAGTAAAAAATTAAACTGGGATACATTTTACTGGCAAAATAGATTCGTTTAGACGATTGGTTAAAAGGATGGGATTCAGATGGAAAAAAACTAAAGATAACAGAAAAGTTCTAATGGAGAAATTCGACATAAAAGCAAAAAGAATTGAATATTTAAGGAAGTTGAGAAAATACAAAAAAGAGGGACGGCCAATTATATATACTGATGAAACCTACATTCACAGTTCACATACGGTACCAAAAGCATGGGACGATGGCAAAATAAATGCTTAAAAGTACCTGTATCTAAAGGGCAAAGGCTTATTATCTTACATGCTGGAGGTGAAGCAGGATTCATACCTAAGGCGCTTACAATTTTTAAATCGGGAATTAAAACCGGAGACTATCACGAGGACATGAACAATACAAATTTTGTCATGTGGTTGAAAGAAAAATGCTCCAAAAAAATGCGTATTGGTATTAGATAATGCCTCTTATCACAATGCATTGTTAGAACCCATTCCAAATTTTTCATAGAAAAAAGATGCAATGCAGAAGTGGCTTACTGAAAGAAATATTTTTCATGAGTTAAAAGCAACTAAAACTGAACTATATTCAATTATAAAAATGCACAAGGTAGGTTTTAAAACATACATAATAGATAAAATTTTAGCAGAACATGACATTTTAATGTTACGTTTACCACCCTATCATCCGGAGCTAAACCCAATAGGAAAAATATGGGCGTTGGTAAAGAACGAATTAACTGCTTGCAACGTAACTTTTAAATTAGATGATGTGTGGAAATTAACAGAAAAAACATTATGCGAGGTGACTGTAGAACATTGGAAAAATATTTGCGCGAATGGGACAAAAGTTGAAAACGAATATATTGAAAGAGAACATATTATGGGCAACGTGGCGGATTTAATGATAAACTTAGGAGAGGATAGTAGTGACAGCGAAAGTGAATTTTCAGATAATGATGCCGACGACGATGATGACTTAGGTTGCAAGCCCATCGTGTACCCTGTTATTTTTTTACTTCAATTTTAACTTCAATCATATAACTTTTCAGTATTAAATGACAATTGTTTGATTTAATTAATTATTATTAACATTTGTTATTCTCTATAAAAATAATGTGCACAACACATCTGTAAAGTCCTTTTTGGGAATCATGTGATTGTCGTGTTCGGGTTCGGTTCATGGGAAAATATTCATATTAGTCTAAAAATTTAATTTTGACTTAAATTTTTATTTTCAATTCTAATTATCAACTGATGATCAGCTTTTTATTTTTTTACTAATATTTCTTTTAGATATAGTGAAATATTAGCTTATTACGGCTGTAATAAGCTTTTAATACTTTTTGGGTAATAAATAAATCAATGTTTTAGATTCTATTTTTAAATAAAATTATAACGTAATTTTTAACCTACTTCTCCTCGGCTATAAGATGCAAAGCCATTTTATGGTACCATCAGAGATACTTTTTCAGGTCTCACTTCAATAATTCTGTGCATCGTTGCCGTTTACTTCTGCGCAACTATTTTCAAGGTCATAGCTCTACTCTCTACTTCTACCCTATTTTTAAGTCTTTATTAGTGGGTGATCCCCTAATTTTTAAACCTAATAGGTTTTTACTTTCTTTTAACAAGTCGCCGCATCCCCTTTGGCAGAACCTTATCCTGAAGGCAGGGAAGATATCAGGAAGGCATTTTTATTAGGAAAAGTACTCATGGATTCACTTGACATATGCTTACATTCAATTACGCCCACCACACTTAAACAATATAATACTGCTCTGAGATTATGGTGGTAATTTTGCTTAGGAAAGAATATTAACCCATTTGAAGTGAGTTCCAAATGTTTTAGAATTTCTAACATGATATTTCAAGAAAGGGGCTTCATATGGTACTTTAAATAGTTATAGATCCGCGATTGCGCAAATAGCCGGTCGTAACTTGGGACAGGACTTCCGAATTAAAAGATTTTTTGAAGGAGTTTTTGAGAAAAGACAGCTTTTTGCCAGGTATGAAAATTCATGTGACCCAGGTATAGTACTTGATTATTTAAAATCGTTCAAAAATTAAGAAATTGATTTGGAAACGGGACAACGGATACCAACTCTACATTTAATTAGCATCGATAACTTAATTATTGAACGTAGTAAAATAGCCTTTCTTTGATGCAGCTCCTAACATTTGTGTTGCTAGTACTCTATTGAAATACTTAGATAAAACATAAATAAGATTTACGGGGTACCTGTAAATTTCTATTTCTAACATATAAGAAACCCTTTCATAGAGCAACCTCGCAAACCTTAGGGAGGTGGATAAAGCAGGTTTAGGCAAAAGCGGTTTGGATATAACTCAATTTAAGGCGCATAGCACACGTCACGCTTCCACATTAGCGGCAGCTAGGGGAGGAGTAGCGGAGGTACTACATATTATTTATTTATTTCGACGAGGCCTTCAGATAATCAATATCGAACATCACTTGGTAAGTTCGTTTGATCTTATGATTAGCCAGAGTTATGCTTCTGTGTAGATTTTGATAACAATTGATAAACATACAGTGACATTATCAGAAATACAAAATTTAACGATCTGTATCTTATCAATATTTTGACCAGGTATATTTGGTCTTATCGTCATATTTTGGTCGAAATAACCTGCCCTTAGCCTATGTCCGAGTAGTTATGAATCACCTTGTATATTATTTAGTTTCCTCTATGTAAGTGGTTATTGGTACACTTATAACAGTTCTGAATTCATTTATAACAATGAAAGTAAAAGAAATAAAGCTTTCCATTCAAAATTTAATAAACCTGCCGATACAGAAAACCTTGCAGTTTCATGGCAAACAAAAAAAGCACAACTAAAAGATCAAAAAACGAATAATCATATTTGTCGGAGTGGAAAATTTGAAAATTCAGAAGGTAATTGTGAATGAAAAAAATGATAGACGAGTAGAAACAAATGAAAGAGTAAAGTATATAAGAAACTTTTGAAAAACAATGTATTAACAAAGCGAATACGAGAAACGTGACTCATAAAATCTGAAAATTTGAGGTATGGGGGCCCATTTATCTAACATATTTAGAGCCTCCTTCAATTTCCCGTTATACCGGAAGTTGACTGAAATTTCCTTACTTTAAATAGAACATCCTATACATCACCTGAAACAAATTCCTTGTCACTTAGTTTCAGGATCACGTTCTACCCTATTTCATTACCAGTTCTAACAGAATCAAAAAAATCTGGATATTGTTTCTCTCTTTGCAATGCTCTACACACGAGGGATTTTTTGATTTTCACTGATGTTGAACAAAACGTGCACATATGTTTCTTTTACTCAAATCTTCATTTAATATTGTGTAGATTGTACAGTAAGTTGAATTTAATTGTTTTGTCGGCATTCTCACACTGAAATTTGGATCGACAGCTATTATTTACTTTTCCTCAAACAAGATGAATTATGCTTCTGATCGTCCAGGTATTTGATCATCATTTAAATCCTCACGATCAGCTTAATTAGGGTGGGTTGTGGAACACGACAAGTTAAACTATGGTTAACGTTAACCATTGGTTGTTGTAACACGAAATTTGAGAGGTTAACTACGGAAAAGTTGACTATCTGTTTTCGGAGGTTTAACCTGTGTTTAGAACACGGAACAATTGAAGTATACTTGCTTTATGATTTTATTTAGACATTTTGGACAATAGAAATACATTTGCTTGGCTTGGTTTATAAAAGTTTAAAAGTATATGAGACTGGTTTCTAGTATACAGGGTGCGCCATTAGTGTGACAAAGTTCGATATATCCGTTATTATAGAAGATATGGAATAAAGTTATATACGAAAATTATAGACATCTGTAAACTTCACATTTCAAAATGATTTTGATTTGTACTGGGTGTTTCCTATCACCAGGGTGAAACAAATATACTTTTTTTAATGAGACACCCTATATATTATTACAGATTCAGATTGGACTCACCTCCCCCATACTTACAATGTAGGGTTTCATATAAGTATATAGGGTATTTCAGAAGTTATGCCCAATTGTAAGTGAAAATAATTGTGAGTTCATCGCCTTGTATAGTCCAAACGAAAAAATTTGACATCAATATTTTGCAGACATAACATTTTGATATTGGTCTAGTTTCATAACACAGTACCATTTTTTGGATATTACAATATCTGAATACAGGGCGAGCTAAGAGTCGAACACATGATTTTCTTAATTTTTCCAAACGAATCACCATGTATTTTATTTCAAAAAGTGAAAAGACTTCTTATAAGCTTTCATTTTTATCAGGCATTTCCTATACCTAAAATCATTAATTTCTGAGATATTGTCAATTTAATAACAAAAAGGTGAAAAAATAATTTATTGAAGGAAGTAAGGTATTGAAAAATGACAGTAAGACAAATTCTTTAACAAAAATAACAAAACATCAGTCAAAGGTGAACTGTAAATTGATAAATTGATTACATATCAAATGTTCGAAATGGCCACCCAAAACGTCAATACAACATTGCAGTCGATCTTCAAAAGATCGACTTATCGATCTTCAAAAGATCGACTTACATTTCTCAACGTTTTTACATTAATACTCTGAAATGCTTCTCATATTCTTTCATTCATATCGTTCTGTGTGATTGGTGGTATTACATAACCCCACATGAAAAAGTCAAATCTGGTAATCGATGTGGCCATGCAATGGGTCCTCCTCTTCCTACCTATCTGCCAGGAAAATGGGTATTCAGATGATTGTGAATTAAAGCAGTGTAGTGTACCGGATCTCCATCGTGTAAAATCCACATTATTTGCCGAATGTTGGGCGGAACATTTTCTAACAGTAATGGTAAACGATTTTCTAGAAACTAGATCATTCACTCTTCCATCGAAAAAATGTAGTCCAATTACGTGGTCTCCAATTATACCACCCCAAACATTCAGAGACTGCCTAGTTTGACTTTGAGTTGATGTAAGATAGGGATTATTTGTGGAGTAGTA
Source organism: Galeruca laticollis (assembly GCA_963921935.1). Taxonomy (NCBI): domain Eukaryota; kingdom Metazoa; phylum Arthropoda; class Insecta; order Coleoptera; family Chrysomelidae; genus Galeruca; species Galeruca laticollis. The sequence goes on from OY998183.1 coordinate 86,999,866, forward strand.
ATGGAAATTATGACTATTCATGGTACCATTCTTATGAAACGTTGATTCATCTCCAAAAAGGACAAAATGAAAGAAATCGATCTGATTATACATTTGTTGTTGAGCCCACTCGTAAAAAGCAACTCTTCGCGGAAAGTTATCGTCGAGTAACTCTTGACATAACTGAATGCGTTATGGATGCATCTTGTTTTTATGCAGTATTCTTCGGACAGACGTTACAATGATATCCTGTTGGCGCGAAATTTCACGACTACTGACATGAGGATAGTCCGCAACTACCAACATGCAATTAAATTCATTTTCCTTAATAACTAGTTTTTGTCCTTTCATGTTTTTCGTAAAGTACTGAACCTGTACCATTGAAACGATCCATCTGTTGGTATTATAATTGGTTTTCTTGTTAACTTTGGTAGTTAACATTATTCATAAAATGGATGGACTGTAGTATGATTATTAGGTTAAAATTATTTGGATGGAAAACAATCACGAGCTTCCAACTTAAAAATGCGAGGTTGCCACGTTGTACACAAATATGAAAAAATTAATAAAAACATTTAATATAATAGTAAAAGTTCTAACACCATCAACCTTTCCAATGTTCTTATTGTGGGTTGTCTTCGTGCAGGATATCTCTCTTGGTACATTCTTATTGATAATAAACAATGTCTACTACATTCTCCCAACACCCAAACCATGTCTGTTAATTCTTCAACAGGAAAGTTCATTTCAAATAGTAGCAAATGAGTCTTCACAAAATTTCAAAAGTTTGTTGAATGACATGCTACTAATCAATACTTGTCATTATTCCCTAGCTAACTTGTTACAATTAAATGATTTTTGAAAACATTTTTATATTAAATTGATAATATCTCAGAAATTAATCATTTTAGGTATAGGGAATGCCTGGTAAAAATGGAAGCTTATAAAGGGTCTTTTCACTTTTTGAAATAAAATACAGGGTGATTCATTTGAAAAAATAGAGAAAATCATGTGTTTGACACTTGGCTAGCCCTGCATTCAGATGTAATATCCAAAAAATGGTACTGTGTCATGAAACTAGACCAATATCAAAATGTTATGTCTGCAAAATATTGATGTCAAATTCTTCCGTTTGAACTATACACGTACAATTGGGCAAAACTTCTGAAATATCCTATATACTTATATGAAACCCTACATTGTAAGTATGGAGGAGGTGAGCCCAATCGGAATCTGAAATAATATATAGGGTGTCTCATTAAAAAAGGTATGTTTATTTCATTCTGGTGATAGGGAACACCCGGTTACAAATGAAAATAATTTTAAAATGTGAAGTTTACAGATGTCTACAATTTTCGTATACAACTTTATTCCATATCTTGTATAATAACGAATATATCGAACTTTGTCAAACTATGTATATATTTGGTTATTTCTTGTGAGTTGTGTTCCTAATGTCAAAAAACATCTACTTTGTCGGGGATAGTAACGTGAGTTTTCTCCTGGTTTTTCTTACTGTTTATCCGGGAATTACTAATGACTTCATTCTTTCGCAATCATTTCACAGATTATGGATTGATGTTTCATTGATGTTGGTTTCATGATAAGCAAATGTACTATAATATATAATATATATACTGAATAAGCTCATAAAATCAAAAAATCTCACAAGAAGTTCAAAGATCAAAATCTATAAATCCATCGTCAGACCTGTAATAACATACGGATGCGAAACGTGGATCATGACCAAAGCAAACGGAGAAAAGCTCAGACGCTTTGAACGAAAAATACTTAGAAAAATTTTCGGACCTCACCATGACATCACCACAAACCAGTATAAGATCAGAACCAATATCGAATTAAAAGTCACTCTACAACGACGCCGATATTGTCCAAGAAATTAAATCACAGCGACTAAGATGGGCAGGCCACGTGCACAGACTGCATAACGAAAGACTTGTAAAACTGGTATGGGAGGAGATTCCCACAGGCAAAAGACCACTCGGACGTCCCAGAATGCGATGGAGAGATAACATCCAAGCAGATCTCCGGAAAATGAACATTCCATTTGACCCTAGATTGATGGAAGACCGAACAAATTGGAAAAAATTGTACAGTCAGCCAAGACCCACCCAGGGTTGTAGCGCTACGTGATGATGATGATGAAATGTACTATAAGTCATAATGCAGGTAAACACTTAAAATTTTAGTAACGTAAATTCTACAAACCCATTTTGTCTTATATCAAGTTACTAAGGTGTCACATTTATTGTCAAAATTCTATATTTTTGAGAACGGTGTCTGGAGTCTGAAGAGACACCGAAACGTCAAATATATTTTTTTAGGTTCCTTAAAAACTGGTTTTATTCCCAAATAATATTATTTAAATTCGGATAATGTGACAAGAAAGAACATATGGATCATATTTACCCAGTGGCGTAACTACGGGGGGGGGTTATAGATCCCCCACAACCGTAAAAAAAATCTAAAACATAATCACAGCAAACCTACTTGATTGAAATGTACTAAAAGCTAGGAAATGTATGCTACAATTTTATAAGAAAAACAAAGCTAAAATACAGTTTTAGTGGATTAAAATTTGAAAAAATTTTCGGTAAACAGACCTTCATGTCACTACCACTGTTAGGATTTTTTTAAAAATCATTGATACAAACTAAAATGCTTTGGTTACGTGTTACAACGGAAAATTACCTAACCACTGATAAGAAGTTAACCCTAGTATAACCATTGATACCGTGACCAGTTGTTTAACCTGCCAAGTTACAACCCACCCTTAATTGTGTACGACTCATTCAATCATCACCATAAACGTTTATAACAATTTGTAAGTCTGGCACATTTTTTTATAGTTCGAAATAAAATTTAATATTTGCTCTTGTTTTTACAACTACTGCTATGATTAAAATGTGCTATATTTAAATCACACTATGTATTTCATTTCCTCTTCTGAAGAACGCTTACAATAAACCATGAATCGTCTATAATTCAGAATGGTGAAGTTTCTCTTCTCATTACCAAACAATATTATTCATTAATACGTATTCAAAGAAAAATCAGGTAGTTTCGATATTAAAATTCAACATCATTTTAATATATGGTTGGGAATTTACACTTTGTATTTTAAGTTCAAGGATACACAGAACGAGGTTAATCTTCTACCGCATCTCTGCTACTTCTGAACGCTCTGTATCTGTCATATGCACGTATGTTTGATAAAGTCGATTCATAGTAAGCCTTATGTAACATTTCAAGTGCTTCTGATCAGAAAAATTCATTTGTTATGCTAAATTTAATATTAACAGATATTTTTAACAAGAATAAAAATCGTAAAATACTCTTGAGAAGAACTGATTAAATCGAGCACCATAGGAAAAGTAAATGACAGATATTGCTCAAACTTCCAGTGAGTATGTAGAATAGTTGTATAGTTGGCGTAAAAGATATAGTCCGAACTTCAAGCTGTCGGATTTTTGTTTGACTGGAATACGAGGATATCGGCACAGTCCAGTCAATATTATAATTTAAAATGCTTAGTTGACGATAAATTCATTTAATATTATAATTTCAACTAATAATCGTTAAAATGTATTTAATAATTTTATAATTATCAAATACGATTATTTTTAACCCGCAATTATGGAGCGCCATCCTACTTTTTAAGATACTTGGCGTTAATATATAGAACAAAATACATTCCTTTAAACAATATTAACCTATTTATATTTAAAAACACCTTAAAAATAACACCAGATAATTAACACTACCTTATATCTCGGTTTATTAAGAAGAATTAGAATATAACTTTCAAATAACTTATTTTTTTTTCACATCATTGACTGAACTATACCTAATCTTTTTAAGAGTGCGTTTTTTATACGAGCAGAGGTGTTCACTTTTTAGTTTGGTAGTCTGACTTTAATATTTTCTGAGGAATTTCGGCAAGTATAGCAATTATATTTTTAGATAAATATTAAATATTTACAATGTGGCGTCCTTGGGAAATATCGAGTTCGGTCCAAAATATTGTGTGTTACAACGATGAAAATTTAAATAATGGTAATGGAGATGAACACAGGATTCGACGACATTTAAAATTGGAAGCACAGAACATATATTTAAATTTCAAGCAGTGATGGATTTAGGCCTAGGCCCGTGAGGCCCGGGCCTAGGGCGGCAAAATTTATGAAATGCCAAAATTTTAGAGTCACAAAAAAGTAAAGACAATCAATTATAAAAATTGGTTCAGAATAGTTTTCATAAAAAATTTTCGATAGAAAATATTACAATCCAATTTAGATCATTACACTAATGGTTATTATTTTTTATTCATCATTATAAATTATATTAAAATCATCGATTTATTCGCTTCATAATGTATACTAGTTATATCTTTCGTCGAGCAGTTTATATTATTTGATGTCGGGCATTGTATCAATTGGATATGCCCCTAAGCGCGTGGGTTACAATTTCCGGTTGCGCAGTGGAAAATTTGAACCATGAACATCAAAGACGCCGACATCGAGTGAGCCAACTGCTTCTGTTAAGCTTTAAACTGTGGTTCGGGTGAGTGTATTTCTCATGTTTACAGGAAACAAAAACGCTACGCCTACGCTGGACAGGTACTGACGCGTTTGACTTTGTTTTGTTTAATATATAGAATAAAACATCGCGCTTCGCGCTATAGAAAAGTCACAGCAATCATTTTAGTCTTATGAATGCTCTTCATGTGTAAAAGTCTCGAATTATTTTATTCTGTTTCTTGATAATAAAAAAATAATTGATCGATAACTTGAATTTAGGCACTGGTTTTCTTTATAATTTTTGAAGTTTTTATTTTATTTTTGAATTAAATATGAGTGGTTATCGGAAAAAATTCAGCGGTGCAGAATATCGTAAAAGAAAAGCCGATGAATCAACGAAAATAGATAATTTATTAAAAAAAATTCCGAAAATATCTAGTTTTTTGACAAGCTCAAGTAAGTCTTCTAATAATGACCAACAACCATCATGTTCATCGGTCGTAAGTATCTTGTTATAATTGCTAATAACTTTTTTTTTATATATATGACGTTAATCGGGATAAACATTAAATAAATGCCAGTTGTTTAAATTGATTTTTTTTCTAGCCGGAATTAGAAGAGATTTCAGAACAAGCTGAAGAAGAAGAAGTACAGCCACATCATACTCTATCACAAGATACGAACCAGACACCGTCAAATTTTTCTTCATCACAAGATACTGAAAAAATCCAGTCAACAACCGATATTTTAAAATTCAATACTGATCCTTTTTTGTGGAATTTGAATGAAGAAACACGGGATTTCATAACCATAAACGGTATACCACGAAATGATAATACAGACTTTAAAAATTCTAGAAATGTTTATAGTGATAAAACGAGATATTGTTCCAAAAGTTTATTTCAACGCACTTTAAAAAACGGAGAGATTCAGTGCCGTGAGTGGTTAATTTATTCAGAAATTAAAGGGTCTGTATTTTGTGTTTCATGCTTATTATTTAGTAGAAGTGGTGAAATGAATGCTTTTACTGGTGAAGGATTTCGTGACTGGAAAAACTCAAAAGCACGCATCGAAGCTCATGAAAATGCTGATTTTCACAAAACTAACATTAGTCATTTTAAATCTCGAGCAGTAGTTCACGGGCGTGTTGATCAACGTCCCATAAAACAGCTCAACAAGGAAATAGCGTATTGGAAAAAAAAATTATACCGAGTAATTGCAATTATTAAATCATTAGCAATAAGAGGATTGCCATTTCGAGGAAATTCTGAACGAATAGGAGATCCTCATAATGGGAATTTTTTAGGAACAGTAGAGCTTCTCGCTGAATTTGATCCATATTTATCTGAACATTTAAAATTGTATGCGCATCCTGGTAGTGGAAATACGTCGTATTTGTCTAAAACGATCTATGAAGAAATTATAATGTTGATTCAGAATAAAGTACTACAACAAATTTCTAATGAAGTGCAATCTGCTAAGTATTTTGGTATAATTGTAGATTCTACGCCTGATACTGCACATGTCGATCAGCTTACTATAATTATCAGATATGTACGTCATGACGGTGAAATTGTGGAAAGGTTTCTAGAATTTCTACTAAATATCGGTCATAAAGCTAAAGACATAGATGATGCTTTGCTAAAATCTCTAGAAAATAATGGTTTGGACATAATGAACTGTCGTGGTCAATCTTATGATAATGCAAGCAATATGTCAGGTATATACTCAGGCCTTCAGACACGAATCAAAACAATTAATCCTTTAGCAAATTATGTTCCTTGTGCCGCCCATTCTTTAAACTTGGTAGGATCATGTGCAGTTGAATCGGTAACAGAAGCAGTCGACTTCTTTTCTACTTTGGAAGAACTATACAATTTCTTTACTATATCTACACATCGTTGGGAAATTTTGGTGCAGCGCACAAGTTTGAGAATTAAGAGTCTTTCTCAAACTCGTTGGTCTGCTCGACATGATGCATGCTACGCATTAGAAAAAGAGTGGCCTGCAATAATTGATGCACTGCAATTTATTGCCGAAAGCAGAGATGAGAAAACCACTACGCGATCTGAAGCTACGGGATTGCAGCGAAAATTGCAGCATTTAAAAACAGCAATCCTAGTTATTGTTTGGAATGTAATTTTAGATCGTTTTAATGCTGCTAGTAAGAAGCTTCAAGAATCTCAAGCTGATTTATCATCCGTCGTTCAGATCTATAGTTCTCTGACTCTATTTCTTCAAGACATGAGAGTTCACGATTATTATTGGTATGATACTCGACACAAAAAAACCAGAAGAATCCAGCCAGATGAGTCGCGGGTAAATGAAAGAGCACCTTCTTCTGGACAAGAAAATTTTCGTACAAATGTGTATTATCCTATTCTAGATACTCAGAGTGTACAATTGGCCAAGCGTAGAAGTGCATATGAAAAACTTTATGAAAATTTCAATTTTTTTGATAATTTATCTGAAGTAGACACGAATGAATTAAAAAATCTTGCCAATAAACTAATCAGTAAGTATCCTGATGATTTGGAAGAGACGTTAGGCAATGAATGTATTCATTTACATTGTCAACTCAAAGATTCCTTGGCAAATATGGAAGATGTACGCTCTGCACAAAAAATATACAATGTATTGCATTCACGGAATCTTCGAGATGTTTATCCGAATGTGGACATTGCTCTCCGTATTTTTTTGAGTATTCTGGCTACAAATTGTTCAGGAGAAAGATCTTTTTCTACTCTTAAAAGGGTAAAAACCTATTTACGCGCAAGCATGGGCCAAGATAGACTTAATGCACTTGCATTACTGTCTATTGAAGCCCAACTAGTCCAAGAAATTAATTACGACGACATAATTGACGTTTTTGCACGGACCAAAGCCAGGAAAAAGAAATTTTCAAATTGATTAATATTAAAAGAAATATGAATTATTTATCTGTCTAAAGTTTATACATATATTTATCTGTCTTGTTTATCAGTAATATTTAAAAAATTATATTTCAATAAATTAAGTTACTTCAAAATAAAAAACTGGATCAAAATTAATGAAATTCATTCTATCAAAAAGGGCGGCGCATCGAACGGGGCCTAGGGCGGCAGCAAGCCTAAATCCGTCACTGTGTATAAGAATCTACGGGAAAAGTTTGGTTTCAATGAAGAAACAGAATTAATGCAACCAGTATCTGATTTAACAGAAGTTCACCTGTCAACTATACGTAAATAGCCAAGAATGGGCCTTATGAACGCAAGAAGCGATGTGATAAGGGATTGGAAGTACTCGAATGTTGTGGACAAATTTTAGTCTTAACATGATTTTAATTTTTAGTTTTTAAGGAGAGCGTTTTCACTCATATATGTTTTTATACAGTGCTATTCAAAAGTCCCCTCCCCCCTCGTATATTTTGAACGGCTACACTTACATTAATGAAATTTGAAGGGTGAAAATAAAGTGTTGTAAACTTCTCTAGGAATGGTAACAGGTGACGTAATAGTAATAGATGACGTCACAGTACCACTCTGGCCAATAATTTTAAATAGGACCTTATGGCTAGTGATATCTCGTTTGAAAGGCATTGACATTGGCAACATAGCCATATTAATTTTGTTTGGGTTTAAATTAATTTTGACGGATATATTAAATGAATACCAAAATTATTGGAATTATTTTTTAAAATTTAATTAATCAAATATCAACAATAGATTCTTAGAGCAAGTGTTCGAAATGTGCTCCGTCTACTTCCTGACAGTCATACATGGGCCGGCGAGGTCCTATAGAATGGCCACCTCGGTCACCAGATCTGACACCATTATATTTTTTCTATGGGGGTACTTCAAATCCAAGGATAATACTACGGCACCAGATAGCATTGGCGTTTTGAAAGAAAGAATTACTGAAGAATGCAATGCTATTTCAGCTGGCACATTCGAACGAGTACGACAAGAGTTTACTAATAGGATGTATTACTGTCAGGAAGTAGAGGGAGCACATTTCGAACACTTCCTATAAGAATCCATTGTTGATATTTGATTAATTAAATTTAAAAAAATTATTTCAATAATTTTGGTATTAATTTAATTTATCTGTCAAAATTAATTTAAACCCAAACAAAATTAATATGGCTATGTAGCCAATGTCAATGCCTTTCAAACGAGATATCTCTTGCCATAAGGTCCTATTTAAAATTATTGGCCAGAGTGGCACTGTGACGTCATCTATTACTATTACGTCACCTGTTACCATTCGTAGAGAAGTTTACAACACTTTATTTTCACCCTCCAAATTGTATTAATGTAATTGTAGCCGTTCAAAAGATACGAGGGGGGGAGGGGACTTTTGAATAGCACTGTATAAATGTACAAATGTACTGTATCTGTAATACGATGATATTTTGTTTACTATTGTGAATCACTGAGCTAAACCCATCTTCAACCATTTATGGGCTACGTGAAGTTTCTTCATAATATTTACGAAATTGTTACTATAACCTATGAAAACATTTTATTGAATAAACTATTATTATTATTATTATTATTGGTCAAACCTTTAGATGTGTCCATATATGACTGTTACAAAAGTAATCAGTTACCTACGATTGAAATAATAAGAAGTAAATTGACAAATGCCGGCCGTAATGTAAATGGCTGTGAGAAAACTATTGAAAAATGAATTAAAAAATTGGGACTCAAATTCAAAACGATTAATAAACGTCAGTCATGGAAAGCAGATGAATAGTGGATATGCGGTATACATACTTGGAACAAGTAACTAAGTATAGAGAAGAAAACCGGCCAATTGTCTATTTGGACGAAACTTGGTAAGGATACACACGACACGGTTAAGAAACGATGGACTGATGGCTCAAACATTTGAATGCCAACATTGCCTGCAAACAAAGAATCCAGGCTTATTATTGTGCATTGCGGTGGAAATGAAGGATGGGTTCCAAATGCCTTAAAAATATGTGGAAAAAAATGGAAGATTGCAACGTTGACTATCACAAGAACATGGTTTGAATTCTTATCATTCAAGACAGCTGAATAAAATATCAAATAAAAGCTACAAGAAGATCGAACTACAAAATTTTTTAATGGATAATAATTTGAACTTTGAAGATTCTTTTACAAAACAACTAATTGATGTTTTACAGACAAAGAAATTTAATAAATTATACGCCTTAGAGAGTATTGCTAAAAAACATGGACAGTGAGACTTCCTCCTTAATTTGGGCACAATTAAAACAAAGATTAAAAAAGTAATCAAAATTGAAGATGAGTATAAGAATATTGGGCAAGTCCATATTAATGGGGGAAATAAATGTATTATTGATTTACAAGACGATAGTGATAGTGAAGCAGATGATATGGGAGGATTAATAGAATTTTTGGAAGAAGAAAATTAATTAAGTTTAATATATTTTTCATGTTACTTATAAACACAAGAGTGACTGACAAACAGGGGTTAGACATAATATTTATTTTTAAATAATTGTTTTATTCATTGTTATAAAATTTATTTTCTTTTGTTATTTTTACATAGAATTTAGTTTTGTCGATAAAAAATCGAATCGGATACAAAAAGGGCTCAGTTCACGTCAGGTATCCCGATTAAACCGAACGCCCTTTTAACAATTACGTAATAAATTGGTAAGTAAACACAGTATTAATACCTTTCAGAGTTTAGCTCCGCAACATAAATTAAAGGGGATATCCGATTAGATTGCTACACTATATCTTTTACGCAAAACATACCAACTTTGCGCCAAAATGATTTTAACAATTCTTTCAAACCTTTGAAATGAAAAATTCCCAGTACTTTGTTCTTATTGTTAATATGTATTGTGTTAATGATGTGGGTGCCAAAAATAGATGAGGAGATATTTACAGACGCCTAAAATATGCTAAAGAAATTTAAAGTGTCGGGACATAATCACAGAGAAGACATTGAGGTGAATGGAAAAAGTGAAAGAAAACCACCACCAAAATGGTAACAATTATCGAGGAATAACTTTATTTAGTACTCAAAGTTTGTGTAGGGATTGTTAATTTCATCTACTTAACGTTGTGGTTCGAGCTGAATGGTTCTACCTGCTAACCAAGACGATCCGAGTTCAAGTACGGGTCTGGACAACATCGAAAAATAAAAATTCGAGGCGCCATCTGTCGGCGGACACACAAACAACCGACAGTATTCTCCCTAGTACACCCTCTCAACATGTGATGTTCGGATCGGTCGTTGAACTGTAGGTCCCTTCTATATGTGGTACTTGAGAGCACAACACGGGTAGGTCGCCTACGTCCGATCACGGACATGGCTCAAAAAGAAGGTGAACGCATAATAGGAATATTGAGAAAACAGCCGCAATGTGCACTTTGGAAGTGAATGTAGCTCATAAAATTTTCATGTAGACTGCAAATTAGTTAATTTTATTCACCACCTCCTCAGTGACCGAGAAAGTTTATCAGAGAAAAAATTTGAACGGACATCTAGATTTTCTTTTTTTTTCGCATTAATAATGTATTAAAATCATAACGCTTATATTATAAGGGCAACTTGTTTATTTGAATAGGACGCCATGGGCGACATTTGCTCGGAGAAGAGTAGGGGTAAACACAGTCGAAAGTGTGGATAGTAAAATGTTATGCTTCTTGTTTCAATTAGCATCATGGAGTGGAGGAAACAGCAGCGCGCGTTCACTATCGAGGTATATATTAGTAGCAGATTCACCAGGCAATGTGCAATCCGTGTAAATTTCAATATTGCGCCCCCTGGCCGTATTCGAGTTCGGTGGTCGATTGTTTCATGGAATAACAACTTCAAGGAAGCTGATAATGCGAAAAAGAAAAAAAACCTGGACCTTCACGAATAGTAAAGAAATAGACATAGTACGGAACGCTGTCTTGAGATACTTTAGGCGCTCCGCTAGAAAACGCTGCAGCTGTTGGATTTTCTGCTCGTTCTGTGAGGCGAATCCTCCATGAAGAATTGAAATTTTATCCGTACAAACTAGCTGCAGTGCAGGATGTTAATACATGTGATTTTATTGCTCGAGTAATGCCTCAAAGAATTTTCTTCAGTTATGAAGCTCACTTCTATCTTTCGCATATTTGACCCTGACTATCCCTAAGAACAACATTGGTCGATATGCTGGAAAGCGTTGAACGAACAAAGCAGTGTATTGACAATAACAGACGTCTTCTGCTTCATATAGACTTTACATATTTTAATTGATATTGCTCACAGAATAAAATGTACCTACATCTGCATTACTTTTTCTTCTATTCAATTTCAAAATAAGCACCAACTGGTGTTTATATTCAAATTAAATAAGATGATAACTTATGTTTATACTCTATTATGGTTTAACTACAACTTTGCATTTCAATATTTGGCAATTGAAGAAACGAACTGAATTTAGTTATTCGAAAAATAGCCACTTACCTCCTAAAAGTATTAACGGGATGACACACAGGGCCGTTAATTTCGCAGCCTTGTTGCCGACGTTGTTCTTCCATAACAACCACGTATCCATAAGCATTATCCTACTGGTAAGCTTGTGCAACTTAGTAAACAAAGAAGTTTGTACTTTGAAACCAAAATATGCGATTGACAAAATAGTTGTGATAATAGTCGTTATCGTTGTTACGGTTCTAGTTCTTATCCTCGACCAAACAGATCTAGTGACGATAGTCTTTTGGCTGGATTTTGAATAAGTACTTTCATAGTTATTATTAAATAGTTGCCTCGGTTTATAGTTTTGGTAAATATCTTCGACGCTTCGAGAACCGTATGATTCCGTGTTAGTTTGTTTATGTTCTACGCTTGTAAATAAATGAGAATCGTCTGAAGATGAATTAACAGAATGGATCGGTTTTCGAGACATGTTAGGCATAGCCACAACGCCCGGCGCTATTTCGACTCTGTCTCTTGAATGCGGTGAATAGGTGTAGTCTGTTTTCGGGTAAATGCTGAAACAAAAGAATCCAATCAATAAGAAAGAATCTATTATTTCATTATCTAAATTCAAATACAATTTTTAATTTTATACAGGGTATTCATGAACTGAAATCTTGATATGGTTTCTACCTCAGACTAACAAATGAAATAAAATATGTTTGTTTTGATTTTTTCTTGCCCCAAAAGTTATGCAAATAAAAAAAGTCATACTAATTTATGCATTTGAATCGCTGCTTTTAAAATTACTTGAATTTTATTCAATGAAGGCATATTCTTATATAAATTTTAAACAAGTATTTGTTGTAACCTTAGATACATTTATGATTATAACTAAAAGTGGCAACATTGCTCATAGTTTCAGTTTACCTGTTATATGTGTCAAGGATAACCTATTTAGTAGTTTTGTTCTTGTTTAATCAGCATATAAAGAGAGAAGCAAATATCGTCAGAGTGTGATCGACGATAATTTCGAATAGGCTGTAGTATAATAGTAAATAATGTCAAACGTGGTTTGTTTATACGAGTGCCATTACCACTAGGGAATAAACATTTAGTTCTTCCGTTTTAATGAGTTTTTCTAGACTTTTAGTGACAAAATAAACTTTTAAGTTAATTAATTCAATGTTTTTGGATTTTGGTTTGTCAGTGCCAAGTTTGTCAGAAAACCAGCCGAAATTACCAAGGCCAAAGCCATGTATATACAATACCCCCCCCCCCCCCCCCCTTTTTGTAATTCATTCATTATTTCACTACTGGCGTTTAAGATTGTTGGACGCAAAAATAAACGTGTTTGATGAATAAATAGCCCTCTCTATTGTATATTATTACTCTAATGGCGAGCATACACATTTAGCGAAGCCTCGCAAACGTCGGCCAACCCGAATATGTGGTTGATCTATTTGTCGCGGTTGGTAGCAGCTGGGCCAAGTTTGCCGGAGTTCGCTTGGTTGTCGGTAAATCAAGACAAATCAAAGAAATTTGAACGTGTTGTGAAACGTTTTTGTTGGCAATATTTGTGCTGGTCACACATTGGTTCTTGTTTGTTGCATTACTCGTCCCTAGATTTAGTCTAGCCAGTGCCGTTGTGCTAATAGTAGATAAATACATGTCAGCTTATTGGAACAATGAATCCACTTTTCGGTTTATGGAATTATATCAGGGGGAACCAATTTTTGATGATGAAATGGGACATGTAGGGTTACAGAAATCTGGCGGTTATAGGAAATAATATTGCGTGTTAAATGAATGAAAATAGCAGATATACAAGAAATAAACTCATAATTTATCACAATAAATACTATAGTATGATACCTACTCTGTTCTGTTTCGATGCATTGTTGTCATCCACCATCTTCTTTTTCGTCTAATCTTTTTCTTATTTATAGAAACATTTACTAGGTTAAATAATTAAAAACAGAAAGAGAAGCCACTGCTGTTGTAACTACAACAAGTTCCACGTCCGCCATCGTTATGTAGCCTACATTCGTCCGAGTTCGACAAAAATTAAATATATTGTTAATATGGCCATTGTGTGGGTAGCATCATTGTACACAAATGTTTGGACAAATGTTCGAACAATTGTTTCGACAAGTATATTGGCCAATGTCTATACCAGGCATTTCTACCATTGCCTTTTTGCTGAGCGTTATAGTATTTCAAATTATTTTGCAGGCTTTGTTCAATTATCCTCTATTCATTTCTGTTTTTAACTTTCCCATTCCAGTTATAAATGTTCAGTATTTGTCTTAAAAAACACCATCCAAATGTTCGGTAGGATATCATATTTCGCATTTCTGGGCACTTTCAAGACAAAACTACAGTAACAAAATCAATGGAGAGCATCTAGTTAATAAAATGTTTGTGCCAGTACTTGTCTAAACTGTTTAGTGATATTTGGTGTGTCAAAGCGCTTCAGTATCTAGCATTACCAGATGATTCTAGTTGTAACAATGATCAAGTGCCATGAAGTGGAGTAGTAAGTACGATGCCGTCGGGTACACACGTCTGTGCTCAGTGCTCAGACAATTTTATAGTAAATACAAAAAATATCCAATGCGATTTATGTTAGAAATATTTTCATTTACAGTGTATCATAGTGAAAGACCACTTATCAAAGTTTTTACAAGATACAGCTACTTTAAAATGGTTTTGTGATAATTGCCTATCTGTTATTAATTACAAACTAAAAAAAGTGAACACAAACGATATAAACAAAACAAAGGAAATTCTTGAGAAGGCTGATAAACTAGGTAATTGAATTATTTGAAAACAAAAATGTGGAAACGAAACCTATGTGGTCCGAAGTTGTTGGAAACAAAAAATAAGTAGTAGAACCCCTTGTTATCAAATCAAAAAATGGAAAGCAAGATAGTAGAAATATTAAAAACGAGTTACTGAAAAAAGTTAACCCTGCGGATATTTCGGTATCTGTATCGAAAATAAAACAAGTGATACATTGTGATGACAAGGATTCACTACAAAAACTGAAATCAACAGCGGAACGAGAATTAGGTAATGGTTATGACGTTAAAATTGGTAACTTCTTCAAACCACGTATAAAAATAGTTAATGTCTTGAAAGAGGATACAACTGACCATCAGATATCTCAGAACGTGAATCAGAATTTCCCAGATACTCGTACAATGAGAGATGAAATTCGATGTCTCCGTGTGTATGCTACGAAGATGAATGGTGGTGTAATGTTTTAATTGAAATGTCTGGTGAACATTTCAATTATTTATCTAAAAAAAAGACAGGATATATATAGGATGGTCGAGTTATAAATATTTTGAATTTGTGAGTGTCCTTAGGTGTTTCAATTGTGGGAAATACGGCCACCGTGCTGATCAGTGTAAGTCAAGTGTAGTGTGTCCTCTGTGTAGTCAAAATCATAAGAAAAATATTGTAAGACTGTAAAACTTGAATGCACTAACAGTAAGTACGCCGTGAATGTGTTAAAGTTAAAAGATATTAATTTTGAACATAATGTATTTGATGAAAAATGTACAGGTTATAGAAAGCAAATTGAAATGAATGGAGGTAAAATCAATTATCAATAGCAATTAATATCAAGCACGAATAGTTCCAAACATGTCAGCAAAGTTGTAAATAATAAGCTCTTATATTACTGTCATGTACCAACGCTGAAAGTTTCTATAAACATCGTGATGAGATAATTGCGTATGTGAATAAATATGAACCACTAATTCTCTGCCTAACAGAAACATGTATAACTGAAGATTTTAAAATGTCTGAATTATGTATTAACGGGTATGAAATCTTAAGATGTGACTCAAGCAGTCGGCATACAGGGGGAGTGCTAATTTTTGTAAGAACGGATTATCAAATCTCTAATATTAAAACAGTTGTTGTGGATATGAATTTTTGGCTTCTATCTCTAGATATAAAAATAAATAATATATCTTATGGTATAACAGGTGTTTATAGATCACCAAATGGTAATCTAATGTTTTCTTTGAAAATTTCTTTAAATGGTTTGATGATTATTACGATAAGCATAGTAGTTGGTCGGTAATAATTACAGGTGATTTTAATATTCATTATGAAAATAATAATTATAATAAACGTAAACTTCAAGAATATATTGAAAACAATGGGATGAGGCAGTTGATTACCGAATATACCAGGGTCTTCAGGAATTCCAAATCTATAATAGACTTGGTTATAAGAAATGACTACTCAATATCGACCTATGTGGAAAAATACTATGTAATATCTGACCATTCTATAATACAAATTGAAACGCATTGTTCAACTGCATCTAATTTAAATGGCACTAAGCGAATTCGTTCGGATATCAAGTACGATGAAATGGTAAACATGTTGATTGAAAAGGATTGGGGTTATTCATTGATTGATGGTGTGGCTGATATTTTCTCAAATAATATATTATCGGCAATGGACTCGGTAGCTCCTGGTAGAACCGTTAATATTGAAAATAAGGATAATGCATGGTTTAATACTGATTGTTATAATGCTATTAAAGATAAAAACGTCGCGTATAAAAGATTTTCATTAACTAATGCGGTAGACGATTGGAATTGTTATAAAGAAAAGAGAAATTCGTGAGTCAAGGTATCGAAAAGTTCGAAAATACGGTATTACGAGAGAAATATAGATATGTATAAAGGCAATTCAAAACTAATGTGGAAGCACCTAAAAACAATTGTCGGAACGAAAGCTAGTAGGACTAAGATTGACAGCATAGACTGTAATGGAATCCTTCACACTGACAACTTGGCCAATGTTTTAAATCAATATTATATAAATAGTATTTGCGATATTGTGGGTAACATAATAGTTCCTGATTCATAACTAGCTCTAGAACAACCTGTATAAATTAGTTAACAACAGTAATAATAATCTGGTAGAATTAATGTATTGTAAACCATAAGCTTAGTATGCATTGACAGAAATGGTGAAATTCTTCTCAAAAAATCAATTTTTTTCCCAATCTTTCTACATATGTAATCTATGTGACTATTAAATTTTAGTTCATGATCCATCATAAAACCTAAATATTTTATTTCATGTACACTCTCTAAGTCCTGATCATTTATCTTAACACTCAAATCAAGGTTTAAAAAGTTGCACGCAAAACAGGACCACCAATGAACATAAATTTAGATTTGGATTCATTTACTTTTAGTTTATTGATCTTAAATATGTCAGATATTTTTTTCAATTCTAAATGCCTCTTAACGTTTTTTGTTGTAAAAAGTCTAATCCGACTGGACTAGAAGTATAAACATTAAAATGTAGTTTATAGATTTCAGATATCGGGAAACATTCAGTAAACGTTCCAAAAATTCTATTTTCATTAATTACAGAACGGAATAAACAATTTCCATCTTTAGCGATTTCATATATTTTCCAATTTTCGTCCCGACATAACATATAAATAGAACTTTATAATAGTTTCTTAAACCTTTCAAATTATACTTTATAAAATTCTCCAAGTTTGATGTTTTTTCCTTCTTCTAGTGTAAAAGAACATTTTTATTTTGTTGCAGAAACTCGTAAAAACGGTAAAAAAGATAAAATGAATTTGAAAAGCGGTTGTGACTTTGACAAAATGCATTATTCCAACATAATATAGTTGTTACCAAAATTTGTCGATGACATTGCGTCTATTGTTAATAAAGTATAGATATGAAGAGTCTCCCAAAAATTAAATATGAAATAGACTTTTTTTAATTAACAATATCTTATTGAATCGTAAAGTAAACAGACTATGATTATGTAAGGATAATCAAATAACCTACATGGTTCTGTCGCATTTTTGTCGAAATGTTCCATGACTATTTTCGTAGATGTGGAAGCAGCGTTGAGTTTCCTCCTTCAATGCGTGCTTGTGGATATTGACATAGAGTTGACTTCTTTAAATAAAAAGAAATGCCTGTGGATATGGTGTACACACTAGATGCAAATTGAGTGAATGAAAACGACGAATACTCAGTGTGTATTAGTTTATTAATTTCAGGCTAAGCGCTTTCGGCTGTTAAGCCATTATCAAAGCCGTCGTCATTTAAAAAATTAGTTGTCAAAGCCATCAAGTTGATCAAAAACAATATTCAAGATAGAACCATCGTTATGATTGAGTCATTCGAATAAAAACATTAAAATACCCTATTGTAAGGGTGTAAAATTATATTCACATGATGTAAATTCACTCAAAATTAAAATAGATCTGTTTTGATTCAGTTTTTTAATTTTGAGTGAATTTACATCATGTGAATATAATTTTACACCCTTACAATAGGGTATTTTAATGTTTTTATTCGAATGACTCAATCATAACGATGGTTCTATCTTGAATATTGTTTTTGATCAACTTGATGGCTTTGACAACTAATTTTTTAAATGACGAAGGCTTTGATAATGGCTTAACAGCCGAAAGCGCTTAGCCTGAAATTAATAAACTAATACACACTGAGTATTCGTCGTTTTCATTCACTCAATTTTCTTTAAATAACTCCATAAAGCAAATTCTTATCACCGAAACGAGAGAGTACGTACATTTTCAATGGAGTTATTGAATTGTTTCATGGATAACGTCTTGATGAAACCACATATCGTCCATATAAATCTCATTCCAATTTAGGTATAAAGAACTGTGTTAGCATGTCGCGATATCCGGCAAATGCTATAATTTTACTATTAACAATGAAGCAGTTCATCCTGAAAATGATGTTAAATCAACATCTTGTTGATATTTAACAATCCAGTATATGCTACAGAGAACTTCTTAAAATTTGCAATTATTTGCAATTTTCTTGAACTTCCACCAACATTTTCACATACCACTTAGATATATTTTTGTTTTTAGATGAACAAAGAGTTTAGTATCACCAATTGTTCTGTCTGTCCGAATTTTTCAATTATTCTCTTCACAGTTGCCGGAATTAAATCACTATTTCGACCATATTTTATAGAAAATTTTTGAATTGTGGCCGCTAAACTTATTATTTTATTTCATAAAAAATTGTACAATAAAAACACGTTGTTCTATTATGTAACGCCACATTTTTGCTAATCTCAAATGTCAAATTGTTTTTTAATACCAACACTTTATTGCCATAAAGGTGGCAAATTAGAATATTGCATTATCTACTTTTAGGCTACCATATACAATTTCGACAGTCTTACAGTAAAAGTAAGTATTGTGGTGAATACATATAAGCAACATTATTGAAATTTTAAAATTAAACGTACCTATCTAAGCTTTGAAAGAAGTGTACACACCACTTTTCTTATAAACTAAACAATATACTTTATTTCTAAAACGTTTAACGAATCATACAACCACTTAGTGCATAATTTGAAATTGAACGTCAATAGTTTACTAATAAAAAGAAGAGCACCAAAAAATAAGCGAGTTTTTGTAAGATTAGTTTATTACTAATATATTGATTGCAGTACCGGATCACTTTAAAAGCTCGCCCAGGAATTTTTCAACCAATAAAATTTTTATTGAAAAACCAACATATATTTTACAAAATTTCAAACTGTTAATGATTGGGAATTTTTTCAAGTATTATTAACATTAAAACTAAAAATTTGCAACATGAAAAAAATTGCATGCTCACTATAGTTGAGGAGCTCGCGTGCAAAACCGGATATATCCACTTTTTTCACAAAATCATGTTTTGTTGGTTTCTGGTTTCTAAGTCGTGAGACCCATGCATCCGTTTTTGACCAAAATCGTATATATCTCCTTGAAAATCCGCATTAAAATACGACTTTTGGAACAAAACCGGTTGTATCAAAATTTTGTGAACAAAAGCGGATATATCCAATCCTGTAGGTACCAAGTGCGATTTTCCACTTCGCCTTCGCGGTCAGCTTGTTACTGATGACGTAATGTGAAGCCACGTGCCTTCAGTACTGCAAGATTTGAAGAAAGTAGAGTTTTTGGTGTTTTGAATTGAAAATTGTCGATTTTGGAGGACGATATTAGTGGGAGTGAAGGAAGTGATGGAAGTAAAAGAGAAAAAATGGGAGAAGAAAAGGGAAGCGCGTAAAAAGCAAAGTAAGGTTAGGACATGTTTTAAAGTACATTTTTATAAGAATTTTAATTTATTCTAGGTATATAAATGTCGAACCTAAGGTTTTACACGTCCTTGTAGTCATGATGGTAAAACCTATGAATGCCGTAAAGTGAGTATGCGTGATATTCTGACGTATAGAACAAAGTTTTATGAAAATAACGAGAAAGTACGCCAGGATATGTTTTTATGCAACTATATGAGTGTTATGGTACCTAGACGACGGCGACAAAATCAAGAAATGAAAGCCACGAACCCCATAATTTGTTACATGTTAAAAGCAGATAAAACTATGGTTAGAGTAGGCAAAAATTTCTTCGCTGCTGTTTTAGCCGACAGTAAACACAGACTTGTCACAGTTCTGGCGGAAGGAGGTGTTCCAAAGGAGAAAAGAGGATGTGACAGAGTATCTAAGAAAAGTGCATCGGAAGAAGAAAAAGTGCGACAGTTTATTGGTAACTTGCGAGGTAAAGAAAGCCACTACAACAGAAAAAAGTACAAACGCATATACCTTGCTGCAAATCTATCGGTGGCAAAGCTGCACAAAATCTATAACAAGCAATGTAAATCAGATAATCAAGTATACTTGCGAATTTGAAATACCGTGTTTATGACAGGGAGCATTGTGTGAATGTTAAATACAACAGGAATGCATAAAGACCACAGATACTGCCTCCTCATAAATTAGAAATTATATTTTATACCTGCTTCCTAACAGGGTCGGAGTAATCACCAACCAGGTAAAGCAAGCAGTCTATCAGTCCGTGACTTTTCATCGTTGTGCATTGTGCAAATAAAATTGGCCGTGTTTCTTCCATGGGAAAACATTGTGTCGAATAAAATGGAAATAGAGAATGAAGTGATTGAAATTAGTGACAACAGTGATACTGAAGATGATGTTTCGGACAACAGGAAGGTTAAAAGAAAACATTTGTCAAGTGACACAAAAACGATAATAAAAAATGTTTACCAAACTCTAATTGAAAAGGGGTGTTCAACTTCTTTCACCGCGACAAGTGAATTAACGAAAGACCTTGTATCTACGGTAAGGGACATTATAAACAAGGGAGAGACAGAAACGAGAAATGAAAAAAAAATTCTAGAATCGATGAAGCGGCGGGAACTGAAATAAAACAACAAATTTACTCTTTTTACAAAGAAAATAGGGTGCCAACAACGTCTATGATTTTGGAAAGACTGAAAGTTTCGGGAATTGAAGTCACCTATTCGGAACAATGATTTCGGAAATATTAAACGATTAAAAAGATTGCTTTGGGAGTACGTTACAGAAATAAGATTTCGCCAAGAAGGTCGATACATAGTTTGGTCGGATGAAACATGGTACAATAGCCATGACGTTATAAAGAAAGGATGGACTGATGGCACAAAATGTTGTTGTCTAGAGACCCCTCCGTCTAGGGGAAAAAGAATAATAATTTTACATGCCGTTGGCAGCGATGGATGGGTGTCCAATGCGTTGCTGTTGTCCGCAAAAAATATAAAAAAATGTTCAGCCGACTATCTCGAAGACATGAATTCACCACTTTTTGATACTTGGTTTCAAGAACAACTGTTACCTAATTTGCCCGATAATTCTGTCATTGTGATAGACAACGCCAGTTATCATTCAAAACAAATTAACAAGAAACCCACCACAAGCACGAAAAAAGCAGAAAGCCTACAATATACCTATGGCTGAAAATGATATAGAAATACCTAAATCAAAATGCACCAAAAATGATCTTCTAACCATTATAAAAGACCTGAACATTCCTACAAAATATCGGATTGACACAATGGCACAAGCAAAAGGGCATACGGTACTGCGACTTCCGCCCTACTTCTGTGTATTCAATCCCATTGCACTTATCTGGAGTACACTAAAACGGGGAATTCGGCGTAAAAATACAGCTCCAAGGCTAAGTTCTGCTGTAGTAGATTTAATTAAAATGAGGTGGAAAATATAGACAGTATTTTACGGAAAAATTGCATCGCACACGTAGTTGAAGTGGAAGATTCATGTGTCTCCGAATGTACAACAATTTGTGTTCCATGTGCACCAGGTTGAAGGAGCGAGTAAGACATACAAGAGACCTACAGAAAAGACAAAACCTTATTATCGAGTTCACAGAAAAAGAACACTTTCTATGAACTCGCCAAGGAAAAGCCTGACAATAGTATAAACCTTTTGTTTCGACCAACATCTTCAAAATTTGAATTACGAAGGAATACACCTTCTCAGGCTATTCTGTGACGGATGTGGGGGCCAGAATAAGAATTAGCATATCATTCACACCCTGATGTGGCTTAAAAAATAAATCCATAGAAAATTTGAAGGAAATAATAATTTTTCCGGTACTAGGACACATTTTCCTTCCTACGGACCGAGCTATCGGTAGGGTGGAGAGGATTTTGAAGAGGCATTCTGAAATTACAACCAAATAAAGATACACAGAAATGTTTTCTGAAGTCGGTTCGGTCGAATCACTGGGAACAGACTGGCAGATGTATGACGTTAAAGAACAGGAAAAGGTGTAGAGCGTGTCCCACATTGGTATACCGCAAACTGGAGGAGATAGCTAAAAAAGTAGTTAAGATGTTATGACTTCTTTTTTTGTTAAAGTAGCAATTGCCCAATAAAATCTTCAATAGGTCCCTTGATTAGAGAAATACAGGGAGATTGTTGAAAAGTGTCGCAAACGACAGGGTTCTAGAACTTCTTTATTAAAAAACTTTATAGGAAATTTGATAGATATATTATGGAAGAGTTCAGTAGAGCATGACACAAACATGACATGACATATCTATTTTCAGTGGTTGGAGCTACAGGGCGAATAAAATGATTGCTGTTGACATCACGTTAAAGACACTTAAAAATGAAGCACCCAGTAACGAAATTTAATATTTTATGAGAATCTGAACCGTGATAGTTTTATTTGCCAAAAATAAAATCAATCAATTAAAAAAATAGGAAAAAAAAATTTACAAACAAATTAATTGTACAAAAATATGAAAATTATAATGAAACTTATAAATAATAATAAACAACGTAACAACTATAACTAATTTGACAAAAATATGAAAGCTATAATAAATTAAATACTCAGTAACGCATTTTAACAGTTTAGTATGAGGATCAAAAATAAATCAGTAAATTATTGATTTCATGTTTTTGCAAATAAAATTATCAATAAAGCACGAAATATTCCCTTTTTCGTTTCCATTTCTAATTATTTTTGACCCGATATATCATTATCTTGTATTCCACTGTTTTTATCTAAAATGTCATATTGTTCATCTTGTAAGAATGTTGATTTCATCAACTAAGTATTGGTAATGTTGCATGGAAAAGAAAACAAAGCCTGTGTTACCTGTCAGAATTACTTTTGTGACATAACTTATTATTGACAAAAAGATGAATTTTGTAAATTATGAAAAATACGATATGCATGTGGCATATATTGAATGCCAAAAGAATGTTATTGCTACATCTGTATAATATTTTCAACGATATCCAGAAAGAAGGCAAACAGACAAAAGAATGTTCAAAAAGCTTGATTCAAATTTATTGGAGTATGGATATTTTGTAAAACCACAGCGTCAGTATGAAAAAAATAATGAAGTGAGAGTTGTAAATACGTTGGGTTATATACAAGCTTGCCATAAAACTTCTTTACGCCGAATTGAGAAGGAAATGGGTATTACAAAGACAAGTGTATGGAGAATTTTAAAGCAGCATTAATTTAGGCCTTATTAAACATCTGTCCGACAAAAATGATACCAAACGATTATTTGAGAAGGATACAATTTGCAGAGTGGTATACAGGGTAAATAAAATCCAAATTTTTATTCATAGGTAATATTTAGCGATGAAGCTCGCATATGCAATGCAGGAATATTGAACCGACACAATTAATTGAATTGGAATAACTCAAATCCCCCCCCTCAAATTGACGTTAGTTGTTTTGTTGAGTATAATAAATTAGTTTATCATTTTTTTGATGATAAACTAACTGCTGCCGAATATACAGATATCTTAGAAACAAATTTAAATGGAATTTTTGACGAGGAAAATTTGGTTGAGAGTAATACATTTTGATTCCAACAAGATGGAGTACCTGCCCATAATGCTGAATTCTTTGGAAATTATTTAACGGAAACATTTCATAATCGGTGGATTGGAACTTATTGGTTAAATCCTCCTGATATAAAACAAACTTTGACAGCAGGGAAGAATTATTACAGAGTATTCATCAAGCAATTAGAAAAATAAAGCTAGTGCACATACTTAATTCTGTAAAATCTGTAAGGAAAAGGTGTCAAATATTATTAGAACAAAACGGGGGACATTTTGAGCATTTATTATATTTTTGTTTGTTGAATTAATTCTAGTTGTTACGTTGTTTATTGTTATTTGTAAGTTTATTTATTATAATTTTCATATTTTTGTAAAATTATTTGTATTTTTTTATTCCATTTTTTTAAAGTTGATTGATTTTATTTTTGGCATAATAAAATGTTGAATTGCGTTACTGGGTGTTTCATTTTTAAGTGTCTTCAACATGATGTCAACTGCAAACATTAGATATTTTAATGCAACGGTTTAAAAAGAATGAAACTGGTATCCAGTGTTGCGAAGAGACCTTAAGGAAGCCTCTTTTACAAAACGGATTTCATTTTAAAAAACTCACAAGTAGAAGAATAATTATAATTAAATCTACGCGCCTTAAGAAATAGAGATTTCAATATTTATTGGAAATAAACGAATTTAGAGAATATGGTAGAACTGTAGTGTATTTGGATGAAAATTGGTTCAATACACAAGATATTCCAAACAAAAGTTGGGTAGGGTCATCTGACTTGTGCCAAAATAATGCGCCATCTAATAAAGGAAAACGCATTACGATAATTCTCGCAGGAACCGAAAATGGTTTTATACCAAATACTTCGTCTTTATCGGCAAAGAATATTAAGGACTTTTTAGTCGATTATCATGATGATACTACAGCCGAATGATTTGAAGAAACTCATACCAAATATTCCACCCAACAGTATTATCGTCATGGATACTAGCTACCACAGTCGAAGACTAGATAAAACACCATGTTCAGATGACACTAAAACCACTATACAAGAATATATGTTGAATAATGATATGCACTGTGAGGAAAAATACAGAAAAAAAGTTACTAGAAGTTTTACGCAGTTATTCTACAAAAAAGAAATATTTTTTCCGCCTACCTCTATCCAAAGTATACATTTCCTGGCCTCATTGTAGGGATCAAAGTCGTACTTTTCCTCCCTAGGGAGGAAAAGTAAAAGTGACGTCATAGTACGTTATCAATGAAATAATGTTTGCAATTCCGAGACTAAAGGAGTCACTTTAGTCTCACATGTTAGAAACTATGTTAGACCCAAGGGATATAAAGGAACAGTTAAAATCCCAAGGGATTTAAAGTACAAATAAAAACGTACATCCCCGAGCCAAGCATTTTAGAAGTCCGTTCTCGATGCCCAGCCAAGTTTCATAAAAGTCCCTCCTGGATGCCCAGCCAAGCATTTTAGAACTCCATCCTCGATGCCCAGCCAAGTTTCGTAAAAGTCTATCCTAACTAGTATTTATTAATTTTGTTTGTTAGTTTCATAAATAATTGAAAATGTCTTGTTTTTTGAGGGAAGCGGAAAAATCATATGTATAACATGGGAGTAACGTGCCTTTTCTTCCCTTGAATGATTGACTTGACTTCATACTCGGGAGGAAAAGTAGCACTTTCCTCCCTTGTTATACAAATAGCTATTGTTATTCATTGGCTGAAAGCTTGGGACATACTGTGCTCTGCTAAGTTCAACTGTGGTAGCTCTTATTCAAACAGAAACTGCAAACATTCCTGATAGCAGCTGGGTCAATTGTGTTTCCCCTATTAAAAAGGTGGAAAAGTCGTGGATGGGTATAGAAAAAATTCACAAAGAAAACTTTATTATTAATTTGGATGACGACAGTGAAAGTGAAACTGATATTCGTCAGCAATTTTGTTTATATGCACACATACTCAGTGGTGATATTCAGCGGGTTCGCACAGGCTAGGCCAAACCCGTTGTTAAAATTTTTAAAAATTTCCGAATCCTGTCCTGTTAAACAAACGTCATGTAGTTTCAAAAGTTTAAGAGCTGTGGAGAAGACGCGATCTGCGCGAATCGTCTAAATCGGGATTGATTGGTCTTGCCGTATTGAAATAATGCAGTACTAAAAATATACGAAATACGAACGATAGCCCGGTAGAAAAGGTACCAAATACAACCTGTAAAAACCAAAGTATGATGGAAATTATTGGACTAGAATTGACTCGAATAATTTTTTTATTGGCTTCGGTAATAATCATGGCTGTATCGTCTATTGTAATACCTAACGATAAAATAAATCATCTAAAATATTTCTCTTCTTGTTTAACTGCTTTCCCTTTGATTTTTCTGATAAAAAGTTTATAAAATATTTTGAATGAAAAATATTACAATGTGTAAAAATAAACCATTTTGAAGATTAATTTTTATTATAATTAATAAAAACTATAGTTCTGCCATAAACAATGTTAAATTTCAACTGACTTAATTTTGCGAACGCATCTTTTTTACTTAGATATCTTAAGGTCAGTTTTTGAGCTAATTTTGCTAATGCGTTTGAGTGAAAAAAAAAGCATTGTTAAGGAAAAAATTTCTGTAAGCGAACCCTTTCTTAAATATTTTGAATATCACCACAGAAACAAAATGCTCGGTTAGGTGATGCAGCTTCGTACACCATTAGATTGTACAAAGTCAGTTTTCACATATAATAAGTCAAAGACACTTCTGATGATGGAATTTGTAGTAAATCAAATGAATCTGACATGAACGATTTATCAGTATGTGCTTTTTTCTTATCAGCTGCTTTGGCTTGTTGTGATTCCTCCTTTCGTCGCAGATGTTCTTTTAAATCGCCTTCTAAACCAATTTTCCCTTCAGTCAGGAGTAGCTTGATGGTAGTTGACACAAGTGAGGCACTGGTCCTTCTTGGAATGAAAGAAAGATAAGATATATTCACGGCAGAAGATCCTGCGATAAGTTATTAAGCTGACAATTTCCGTGTCACCTCTTTCTTGACAGACCTGTTTATACAGATTATACATTTTGGTTATTGAGAGGTTGCTGTCCAAATACTTTCTTTGGGTACATTTTCTAGTATAGTGACTTTCAACGGACGGAAAATTTTCTAAGTGCGCTCTTACTTTAGCAGCTAAATGTTTTGTTATTGGGGATTTTTCTTCCTCTCTTATCAGTTCCTTTGAAGTGTCCCAATTCATCTTTTTCTTTAAAAGATGACAGGATTACGCGATTTGATGTAGAGAGTGTCTTCATAAAAAAATTTTGACAGACCTGTATTTTTTCTGTATCTTTATGTAGGTAATATTGTTCGTCATTTTGTCTTCTTTTTGCACTATATTTTCGAGGGCGCCTTGTTAAGGGCGCATAGCTTGAAACATTGTATAATATGAAATATTTTTTTCTTTCATATGTTGACAAAATCCAATACTTTTGATAAATCACTTTCCGTTCATCTTCCGAAAATTTTTCAGTACATCGAAATTTGCATTTAGTACAATCTACTTGCCTTAAGTTTTGAAGTCTGTTCAACTCCCTTGTAATTTTTATATGGAAGGCATTCATCTCTTAATTTTCTATTCTTTTGTTTTATCCATGTTTCAGGTTTTGCCTTCTGCCATCTGCTTCTTTTACTGGACCCTGTTTCCTCAGTTTCATCAGGATCGGACTCTTCATTTTCTTGGTGATCCATTGCATGCGTTGAATTTTCACTAGATACATCACTCATATTTGGTTCGTAGTCCTTGTTGACTACAGAGTCATCGCAATCACTTGGAAAATAATTATTTTTGTCATCCTCATCGACGTTGCTCGCGTCTTCATTAATTGTTCGGCACACAGTATCCACAGGAAGTAGCTCAGTTAATACCGGGCTTTCATCGCTTGTTACATGAATCTAAAAATAAACAAAAAATACCATTTTATTTTAAAATTTCTATACCAATCTACTAAACCAAAAATCGTATAGGTTTCTTATAAAAATGCTTTCATATGTGGTCTTTTTTCGGATCCTTGGTTTTCCATTACCTTACCATTACTGTCCACATCTTCAAATTGAACACATCTATCACACATAGAAATTTTCGGATTGTGTATTTCGCAGTTTGTGTCAAGATCTGTCCAGCCACTGGGCTTAATAGAATATTGCGAATTATCTAAAAATTAAAGTAGCTTAATAGACAAGCAAAATGCAAGTCATAATATATTCGAAAATTAATTTATTCAGTTTTTCAATTATTTATATATACACTTTAAAAATAATGATAAAGAAGTTGTATTTTTCTAAAAATCATATTAATAAAAAATTATTCCTAATGACTAAATTCATTTAACGTGAAAATAAAACTTAATCTAACCTGACTTCATTATCAGATTCTTAAATTAATGAAAGTTTTCTACTTACCTGATGATATTTTCTGTTGTACTCCATTTTTAGCACACAATACCAATATTTTTGCACCCAGACTACACATTTTTAGTTAAAAAAATCAACATTAACAATGTTATCGACATACACGCTTCACATAAACATGTAAACAACTAAAATAAGAATGTCGCTAACTCATGCGTTGTGTGTTGCATTGTTTCCTTGAATATTCCTGCCAAATATATACAGGCAAAACGCACTAAGTGACTTAGTGTCATGTTTTCCATCACAGATATGAGATTAGAATACAAACAAAACGCACTAAGTCACTTAGTGTGTTTTGATTGTATCACCTCTAGATAAAATGGAGTTAGTTCATTTTGTATGTTGTTGTAACTCTATTTTGGAGCAACTGTATATATATATATATATATATATATATATATATATATATATATATATATATATATATATGTATATATATATATATATATATATATATATATATATATATATATATATATATAATTAATTCTTAATTATATTCAAGCGATTTTTGTTAATAATTATCTTAACCCAATACCTACGTACAAAACAAAATTTAATGGCTAAAGAAGGTACAACTCTGCATAGAATCGACCGCATGCTGATAACTCTAGTGGTTAATGAAATATGACCTTAGATTTCTGGTCGCACTATACATATGTATGGATCCGTCATTTAGACCTAAAATGCTATGCACACGCCCGAGAATGGAATACACTTGCCCGCTTCCCCAATATAGTCGTAAGCGTTGCGCACAACAGTTCGAGTATGAATAAGTGAGATAGAAGAATGCAGTTGCTGTCTCTCTTTGGTTAAAGCGCAGTTGCCATATGTATTCTAGAGAGAAATGCTGTATTTTATAAATACACTTCAAATCCATTGTGTCAATATTTCAGGTACAAAAGATGCAATGTAATTAAGCCAATACCAATTTAATATATTTATTTCAAATTTCAAGCAGACTAATAATAATTAGTTTACTTGAAATGTGAAATAAAGTGTTTATGTATATTTCTTGAACGCAAAGTTTGTTGTGAAAAACTCGCCGATTTGACAATGTTGGAGAGTCGCTTCAATGTTCTGGCTTTGAGAACGAGATAGATAGATCGAGCTACGTGAATGAGACAGTGATAGTAAACAGTTATGTGAGGTGTTTATTCTCTTCATGAGCGTAACATCAGTATTTGTGTTGTGGTTTTGTGTGATAAATCGGTTATTATTGGTATTTATTGTAATATTTATATCGGTATATTTAGTGACAATAATGGCGGAGTGTAGCGGTGTTGGCGATAAAAAACGGCGTCGTAACAATTTAATTCGGGAAGAAGAAGTCCTCATATTAAATGTGTACGAAGGACTGCGTGCCATGGACAAACAGTTGGGTGTTAGTGACGCTGTGATTAAGTGCAGTTATTTAACTAAAGTTTCTGAGAGTACTATATACAATATTCTAAAGAAATCGCGGGACGGATCTTTGACAAGAGAACGAGGTGAAAACTGTAAACCGGAAAGTAGGGGAAGAAAGAAAATTGTTTTGGACGACCAAACACGGAATGCTATACGTAGGGAAATACATTCTTTTTATTTTAGGAATGAAATCCCCTCGGTAGCTAAATTGAGCAAGGTAATAGAAGCTGATGATACTTTACCAAACATCAGTGATAAAGTTTTGAGACGAACTTTAAAATTAATGAATTTTCGTTACCAAACAAGAAGTAGAAACAGTGCCTTAATTGAACGAAATGACATTGTGGAATGGAGGAGAAATTATTTAAAACAGATACGACAGTTTCGTAACGAAGGACGGCACATATATTATCTTGACGAAACATGGTTAAATGAAGGTCACACTGTGTCAAAAGTGTGGCAAGACATGAATATACGAAGCAATCGACAAGCCTTTATGGAGGGTTTCACTTCCGGTTTAAAAGCTCCCTCTGGGAAAGGACGTCGACTGATTATCACTCACATTGGCAGCGAGGAAGGATTTGTAGAAGGTGGATTACTAAGTTTTCAATCCAAAAAACTGTCGATTACCATGAAGAGATGGATGGTAACCGGTTTGAAACATGGTTTAGATCAATTTTAACAAAGGTAACTCCTGGTTCAGTGATAGTTATGGATAATGCTTCATACCACTCTCGTCGACTGGAGCAAATACCTACTTCAGCTAGCCGCAAGAGGGTTATAATTGATTGGTTAGAGAGTAAAAGCATTCCGCACAACGAGGCAATGCTAAAATTTGAATTATTATCTCTCGTACGGAAACATAAAAGCAGTTATATTAAGTACGTTGTCGATGAAATGGCGAAATATTTCAACGTCTCAGTTGTTAGACTTCCTCCCTACCACTGTGAGTTAAACCCCATCGAGCTGGTTTGGGCCCAAGTGAAAAATTATGTTGCGAGAAAAAACAGTACATTCAAAATGGCTGACATTGAGAAACTGTTTGACGAGGCGCTGCATACCGTTACTGCTGAGAGTTGGCGTAAATGTATTCAACACGTATTAAAAGAAGAAATAAAGTTTTGGGATTTAGACATACGTGTAGAAGTAATGACGGAACCACTCATTATCGATATAGGAGGAGAAAGCGATGATTCTGAGGAGTCGTCAGGGAGTGATACCGCTTCCAGTTAGTCAGACATTTTACAAGTGACCTCGCAACATACCTATACTTATTGGTAATTTATTTTGGTCTTGACAAACAACTTTTTTTTAGTTTTAGTAGTAGTAAGTTGGAATTGACTTTTAAACATTTTTTTATTTTGTTTTAACTTACTTATGAACAACTTGTGATAAGTTATTATTTCAAATGTTAAAAATTGAAATTCCAGATATTTCAGTATTCGCACCCTATGATACGCTCATGGAGTTCACTTTAAATCGGTAGATAACCGATGACGTCACTTTACACAATTTCGACTATCGAGTATAGCAATATAGGAGTATGATATATCTGTACCCCAGAGGTAAAGCACACCATGCCACTTTGTAGTATTTGTTCAGGAGAGCCAATTTTTGATAACTTGGAACTATTAAAATTTGTTTCTTCGTTTCTTATAGAAACTGCTCATCATTCGTAAGTAATTGGAAGTATGTATTGATAATAGTATTTATTAATGACGATATACCTAAAATATTACATATTTTGTGGACATATGTATACTTCTAGATATTAACGACGTTTTATCGTCATAATGTAACAGTATTATTACTTTTATAAAAAGTGTCCCCACTATTTGTCACAGTTTTATTGTTTTTTTAATAATTACAGGTATATGGCAAGCTTAAAGTAATGACGATATAATTAGTTCATTACTGAAAAAACATGTTTTTTAAATAATAGATAAACATCAGTACAGTGGGTAGTTGTTGAAAAGTACTAATTTGTCAAAGAACATTGCACTGTAATAGAAAGCATTTTAATCATCAAATCAATCGCTGTTGCTATCAGGTTTTAACATTGGTTTGTGGAAGGTCTGTATAAAAGCCATAGCAAAAACTAGGAATAAAAGGTGACAAAGAAATAAGGTCATTGTATTTTTGTTAAGATATGGATTGGAACAGCTTCCTTAATTGGAAGATATGGTGGAAACGTAGGCCCGATCTCATCCAATTTTTACTTTCTACTTACTCAGGGATGAGGATCGGCAGGTTGCCAAGGTTCTTCCATTTTATATCAATTAGAGCATGGATGGTATCCGCTTCCATATGGGTGTGTCCTTTTCAAAAGGATTTTATATTGACACTGTAGTTGAGGATATTTTTTCATAATCCAGAAAAAAACATAGGATAATGGAAATATTTTTATTTTTGCCAAAGCAATTATCTGACCAAAGTGTTATTTTGTTAACATTATGAAGCAGGAATTACACTATCAGTCCATTTCAAAATAGTTGATGAAATTTCCTGTCCACCTCTATCAGTTTTAGACTCGTCCCACATCATGCAGTGTACATTTCCATCGGATGAATCATAAAGAGTTTAATTCAGAGTCCAAAGTTTGTCTTTATAAAAATGTAACCCATTTGTCAGTAAACACTTTTGAAAATAACCAGTTAAAAATATTTGTGTTAAAGGTTTGTTTTTGCCATTTTGGTATCATCACTTTTTAAATTGTACTTTTTATTTGCTTCAGTAAGGTGTGCATCATATTCGTCATATTCTGTCTGCCTGGCTTAAACAGCTATCTTTAAATCTAGCTTGAAACGTGTCAGACTTGTCACAGGTGTCTACCTCTGGCGGCTTTAAAGTTGGCTTAAAGTTTTTATGAAAAACTTCAAAATATTTCCATTTTGGATCAGTAAGCCCTTCACGTATGTTATTTTCTTTGCAAAACTGAAGGAATAAGTTATACATTTTCTGTTTATTTAAATGAGGCCCAAGTATCTATGCTGGGTTTTTTCCCGACAATAATGGCTTTCATAAGAAAGGATAGAAGAGATATGTTGAGCAACATTATTTATACAATCTTGGGGTATTTTGTTTGTTGAAGTGCTGGCAGTTTTTTAAACGATTTACCACAACACTATTAGAAATTGCAAGAGTGTTTGAAAACATTAACTTGCACGTTACCATTAACTGTAAAATATTAAATACTATTATATTTAGCTTTTTTATTTTTTGTTCAATTTGAAGGCTATAAAAGCACGATAACATTAATTGCCTCTTCACATTAGGGCATTTTTCTTTGTCCCAGTAAATTTTGAAAATATCTGTTCTTTCATTGTAACTCAACCTCTCATTGCACTCAACGACAAGAGCGTGGTAGTCTCATCACCTTACCAAGTAAAGTTTTACCTTTGCTTGCTAATATACTCTTCACCTCCAGCCAACTTTTGGTTACGTACATTGCAAATCCAGGCCCCTGGATTTCTCACCCTTTTTGTTCAATAGATGTTTTATTTTCAACTTTTCTGAAAAAATTTCTTGTGCTTGTCCATAGGAGTTGCTACAACTGACTCATCATCATTTGTAAGGTATAAGTCTTTCTCTAGATCACGAATTGTTACATTGCTCAATTTTTCCTTACCTCGTTGGAAGTATAGGGCTTACAAATATCGGGATCTGAGAAGCTTGAATCACTGTTTGGTAAATAATGTTTCTTTGCGAGAGTCATCCACTTCAGCGCTGCTTATTCAACTGTCACCAATGCCCTCTCCATTATTCATGTTTTCCTTGTAATTTTCAAGTGAGACTGAAATTAAAAAGATATTAGTCATTCTGAGAAAAGACCCTGATCCCCGAATAACCTGTTTGGCTAGTTATATTTTTGTTAGTATTGCTTATATTGTTACAATGTTAGTACAGTGGAATAATTAGCCTCAAGTAAAGTAATGTTTTTGGAATGCTGTTTCATTTGTTATGATAGTAAAGACCTTAACTTACCTCTGCTTTTTTTAATTCTCATCAATTGACTGAAGTAAATTTTTTATTTTGTGTGCCATAGAAGTAAAAAGGTCCATACCGCCTTTTATAATAATTAGAACACTTTTCTGATAATAACAAAAAAGTAAACAGAATAGAATAAACAACACTTATTAACACAAGAAGATTAAAATAGTAGTACATGTCCTATCCACCACGAGTGTGACTGCAGGTTTGCAGAGAGGAATATGACACTAAGTCCACTTGGTGTTTTATAATTCTTACATATCATGAGGTAAACAAAACCAAGTCCACATGATTTCTTTTACCTCTAAGGAAAACGGACATGATTGTATTTTTCAATGTCTTATATTCGTTATTTAAAGAAACAGAACATAGTGCCCTATACCATTATAGGGATCTAAAAATTCACATTAGGAACATGGTGTTAAGTCAATTTAATTAAAAAATGGACTTGACTTAAAATGCATAGGAAATGGACAGGAAATAGCTGAAGGGGTATTTTTCATCGATATAAATTATTGTTACTAAAAATTGTATTTCTCGTAACAATTCGGCTATTGGTGTAGCAGCCACTACAGTTTGTCGATTGGTGTAGTAGTCACTACAATTTTGATTTCCTATCGCCTCTAAAATAAGTCGGATGGTTTTGACAAGAATGCAGGCGCTAAAGTTTCTAATGAACGTTTTTCGAAGAATTACAAATTGAGCCAGATTTATTATCAGCTCATAAATATGTTCCAATTTTATATATGTCAATGTACCTGTTTCATATGGTGGTTTAGGAATTCGCTCAATCGTTTCAGTAGCTCTTCCTTCTTTTTTGTCATCATCAAATAGTTCAAAAAATTTCATTAATTATATTCTGCCTATATTTTTCCACACACAAGACCCTTTATTAATGGAGACAGAAAATATTTAGTCATTAAAGTCTAACAAAGTTGTACCCGATGAATATAAATCCTTTCAAAAATCCTGGGATATACCTTTATTGAACATTGAAAAAGAAAATCTGCTTCAGAAAGCTATCAATTTACCAGACAAGGCTCGTTTGAATGCAGCATTTTCAAAGGAATCAGGAGCATGGTTGAACGCTATACCGTCGGCCCCATTAGATGACGAATGTTTCCGTATTTCTATTGGTCTCCGTTTAGGTTGTCAAATTTGTGTAAAACATCTTTGTCGGTGCGGAGCTGATGTTGATGAATATGGTAGACACGGCCTAAGCTGCAAATTGAGTGCCAGCCGTTTTCACGTCATTCTGCAGTAAATGACCTAATCAAATGAGGCCTGTCATCTGCGACGACGGTAAACGACCAGGTGGTATGACCCTCATTCCATGGC
The DNA here is from genome assembly GCA_963921935.1 of Galeruca laticollis. Taxonomy (NCBI): domain Eukaryota; kingdom Metazoa; phylum Arthropoda; class Insecta; order Coleoptera; family Chrysomelidae; genus Galeruca; species Galeruca laticollis. The sequence continues at coordinate 87,035,193 of OY998183.1, forward strand.
AACGCGGCAGACCAGCTATATGGGATTTCACTTGCACTGATACTTGGGCTCCGTCCCATGTCCGATTCACATCTACTTCCGCAGGCGCTGCAGCTTTACAAGGCGAAACTTTTAAAATCAATAAATACAACATTTTGTAGAACATTTACATTTTTATTCCTGTAGCAATTGAAACCTCTGGTGTTTTCGGTCATGAAGCTTTAAAATTATTTAAAAAAAATATCAGTAGAAACCAATGATTCAAGAGCAACTTTCTTCTTTATACAACAAATAAGTATTGCAATTCAAAGAGGAAACGCTTCATCTTTTCTCGGTACGTTTCCCCGTTCTAAGCCGTTAGAAGAACTTTTTATGTAACCTAATCATAAGAAACCTAATTCTTCTACCACTTTCAAACTTTCTCACATTACCGACCCTAAAACATGTGATCTTTCCTTTTTCCGAAATTCTTATTTAACATATTCATTCTCTTCTTCAGAATGTGTGCCTTCTGATAATACATGGGTTGACAATTTTATAAATTATGCCTCCAACAAGATTTTGGGCCTCAGTGTACTAAGAAATATAGATAACCACCAGCCAGATGATGTCCCATTCATAGGAATACTGAAGAAGATGACTATGTTAGAGAATGATGCGATTCCTATACGCAATAAATTATCTTTGACCAAAACAAAATATAAAACTGGTTTACCCCCAATAGAGTTAAAGACATCAAATAAAAAGGTAAACGACCAAATGGAAGTTATTTATACTAACAGTGTGGCATACTCTAACAATACTAATATAGACAATTTGTATTATGAAGATGATAACGGAAATCACACATCAGTAGCCGATTTGAGTAAAAATTTTAATGACAAACTCTTCAGAACAGTAAAAAATTGTACTAACCTCGCCAATAAGACAACTGAGGTGACCAATGGAGTGAAACCACTAAGTACAAAATCAATATCAACCATAGTTAAAAAATCTAGTAATAATTTTTCGGTGACCAAAAAAAATGACATTGCCTCAAACAAGTGTCAAAATAACCCCGATGTTTTGCAGTCAAATTCAAAATTGGAAGAGAATGAAGAGAAAGAAAACAATAATGGTTCAGAAGTCGATAGGGTCGTAGTAACTGAGGAATCAATAAACATCAATTCCCTTTCTAAAAATAATCCTAGAGTTAACCTTCATACATTTCATTTTCGATTAAAGATTTTCAGAAAGGGGATGAAACTCAACAAGAACAAAAGGGCATGTCTAAAAATGATGTAGATAACAAGGAATATATTAACAAAGTGAACCAGACCAATGATCTATCGACATCAAACAAACTTTCCAAAAACGCAATATCTACATCCAATTCAAAAGCAAACAACATCAATTCAAATTCCTTATGACGCCGATGAAGTGAGAAAGACAATAATAGAATCCGAGATTATTCGTACAATGATAGTAGTTGCGAAAGAGCTCTTAACCCTACAGTGGTCGCTATAATTTTTGCGACACGAGTGGTCGCTACGGACTGTTACTCCGATTATTATATATGGAGATATAATAAATTTTAAAACAAATATGTTAAGTAAACACCTTTTACATTTTTGAAAGTTTATTATGACATTAAATTATTAATAATAAAGAAGAAAACAGTAATATTGCGAAATAACAGATTCATTTTTTTTACCAAGTGGCGCTTTGAAGGCATTCATTACATATAATAATGGAATGACCTAAACATAAGAATTTATTACATTTCCTACAGTAGTATCTCGTCAGTCTATTTTTCTTACTATCACAAAGGGCGCATCTCCCTCGACGTTCCTCAGCTACTTCAGGTACTGGGATGTTTTCCAATCTAAGAAGCTCTCGAATGCGAGTTTTTATCGTTACAGACATGTTTCTTATCATTACTCTTGCTTTCAAATGGTCCTCAACCAGGGAAAAACTAAGTTGATATATGAACTCTCTCCTTGGAATATTTGAGTTAATGTTATTTGCGACAAAGATTGCATAAGAATTGATACCGCCTATATTCGGCAACGAATAAAAAATTACCATCGTCCACCTGCGGGTATTCCTCGCACAATTGTATACAGAACAAAGCTTGTCCACCATGTCAACACCTCCTTTTTTGTTTGATTATATGACATTATCATTTCTGGTTTCCCTGTATTTTCATCCAAAACGTCGTCTCTGTGCATGCTTGAAACAAGTAACACATTTTTTTTTTCTTTTTCGGAATATACGAAACTAATGTGCAGTTTGGATGAAATGCAAACATTGAGGATTTTTCAGGTCGAGTTGATGGGTTTGCAAATTCAACTGGAATTTCCCTTTTATTTTTTCTTATTGTCCCTAACAAGGTGAGCCTAAACTTTTGTTTTAAATTAGCAATAAGTTCCATACTGGTGAACCAATTGTCCACTGTTACATTTCTACCAGTACCTCTAATTGGCTCGGACAGCCTTTCCACCACGGCTCCAGGAGAATTGTTTACTTCGTATGGTCCTGCAGGCTGTTTTCCGACGTATACTTCGAGATTTACGGTATAGTAAGTTTTCGAATCGCAAAGGGCAAACACTTTCAAGCCATATTTATTGGGTTTGCTTGGAATATATTGGCGCCAGCCACAACGCCCTCTAAAAGCCTCAAGCTTTTCGTCTATCGTGACATACTCAAATGGAGTATATGCAGTCTTAGCCTTTTCTACAAATCCATCAAACACACTTCTTATTGCAGCTAGCTTGTCAGTGGCCCTTCGTTCTTCACGTGTCTCGTTATCATCAAATCTTATATATCTAACTAGAAATCTGAATCTTGAACATGACATGGTAAGTCCAAACAATTCTATACCGCTGCCATCGGTTTTCCATAGTTCTTCAGCATTTGTCCGAGCACATTTTTTGACACCAGCTAAGTACAATAACCCTAGTAGCGCCTTTATTTCGGTTATATTAGTGGGTTGTGCATCTCGTTCCCGGGAATAATTATGTTTCATTGAATCAATCCTTTTGTTCGTATTTTGCACAATTAACTCCAATATTTCATCACTAAAGAAATAGCTCCAAATTTCTAATGGGTTTTTCAAATTCCTTGTCGTTGCTTTCGGACCTGGTAAATGAGTTACCAAGTTCTCTGATCGGGTCCTAACACTATTAGATGGCACATGTTTGTTCCATTTCGTTGCTTTATCTTTACCCAAAAAATCCGGGGTAGCAACAATTTCTTCAACATTCGCATCTTCCTCATCAGATATTTCTTGCTCCGTATCTGTTTCTAGAAGTTCTGTACTTAATTGGTCTTCTTCTTCATCATCCTCATCGTCTTCAAAAATTGCGGATTCATTATCAGAATTTAGACATTCTTCCATCAAGTCTCGCAGACGCTCTTTATCTTTTTCATAAGACGACATTTTTGTAACTGCAATAGAGGAAATAAGTAATAATCAACAGATATTTGCAATTTATGTCAACTATAACGTTAAATTCACGATAAAAGTACTTGTGTACATAGTATTAAAATATAAATATAGTTTATTATAAAATAAAAATGAAAACTTACCTCAAAATTCTCTGAATTATTTTATAACACCAGTAGTCGCTACGGATTGTCACTCCGAAAACTAAATTTGCAGACGCACACGTTTGCCTATCAGGCGATAAAGCAGTACTGATTCATTGCGATGGTGTAGCCGAAAGGTACCTAGAATATGACAGCGGCGGGCTAATTCATACACTCACAATCGTAAAACAATCAATCGTTCGGAGTGTGAGTCTGTTAGCGACCACTGCAGGGTTAACAATATCTCCACAATCAGATCCATAAAGGGTATTCCCCAAGAATCTTTGGATTCTCAAAGGCCTCAAATATATTGGTAACACATGTTTCATGAATAGTATTATCCAATGCCTATCAAACACAAGGTGGCTATTAGAATATCTAAAGAAAGACGCACATATAAGAGATATTAACATAAACATATCTAGCATGAAAGGGGCCTAATTAAAGCATTTGCTGAAGTTATTCAAAAGCTTTGGTCTGAAGACGGTTCAGACAGAGGGGTTAATACAGTATCATTGAAAAGTAAGATTCAGCGATTTACTTCAAGGTTCATGGGATACACTCAACATGATGCACGGTTCAGACAGAGGGGTTAATACAGTATCATTGAAAAGTAAGATTCAGCGATTTACTTCAAGGTTCATGGGATACACTCAACATGATGCACAGGAGTTTCTTTGTTACCTATTAGCAGGACTTCACGAAGATGTCAACAAGGTATATGAAAAACCAAAGCCCATATTAACAGAAATTGATGACAAACTTAGTGACATTGAGAAAGCACAAGAATCTTGGTTGAGATATCCGAGAATGGACAACTCCAAGATTGTGGATAACTTTGTCAGTCAATTAAAATCAACACTCAAGTGCACACACTGTGGTCACTGTTCAGTTACCTACGATCCTTTTTGGGATTTATCCCTTTCGATACCCCAAAGAACGGGTCAATTACGACTTTCACAATGTTTAGATTCGTTTACAAGAGAAGAAACACTCGACATTGATGAGAAACCAACATCTTCGAAATGTAAAGAACGAAGACGATGCACTAAATCGTTCTCAATTCATAAATTTCCGAAAATATTGGTTATTCACCTGAAGCGCTTTTCACAAACAGAAATATTTAGTAGAAAACTTAATGTTGCAATAGATTTTCCAATAGAAGGGCTTGATATGAGCCATTACGTGGCTGATAATGTGGCACCTTGTATGTACAACCTCTACACTATATCAAATCACTGTGGAACCACTTATAATTGTCACTACACAGCATATTGCCGATATGCCTACACGGGACAGTGGCACAAATATAACGATTCAAGGGTGCTATTAATATCGTGGACATCTTTAGTCAGTGGAGAAACATATGTTCTCTTCTATGAACAAGATGACACAAAGTCCCACCTTTAACTTTAATTTTTTTTATTAGTTTTTAAATTGTATATTTTCATTGTGAAGCAATGTCTTATTTGGTTTTTTCTGCAAAATTTATTTATATATTCATATATACATTGTATTCTTATTAAAGATTCCACTGCCAGATTGTTTTAAAATAGAAAATATAGAAAAGTACTTGCTTGTAGTTATTTATGATGAAATTTGAAGAAATTATAGAATTTAATTATTAATTACAAACTATTTTACTAGTAATTGATATTATGTTAATTCCCTTTATATAATAAATTATAAGTTATTGATAATTATAGAGTTTAAGGCATTTTCTTTTATTGCCTATATGTTAAGATTTCTGACGCTTTCAATATTTGCCTTTTTCTTCAATTTTTGTTGCCTATAACTCCGAGCTTTCATTTTCAATTAACTGACTGTGCCTGTATAATGATTTTTGACAATGCACATCATCACAAAAATCAAATTTGTGCAGAATGTGAACAAAATTATACCAAACATCTGTGAACGTTAAATCAGCCATAGAATACTGTATACTTTCGTTGAATGGTTATAACTACAGCGTTTTTCGATTGTTCGAAATATTACCAATAATAATTATTATAAGTCCTTATAATCATAAAATGGTTTCCAAATATTGTTATCTAATCTATTAGTAGATGACTGCATCCAATAAATGTATGAATACTCGAATTTCTGTTTGGTTTGTGAAAATATTAATAAATCAATAATTGATTTTAAATAGTTATTTATTATTATGAACAAATATTACCCTAATCTAATTTGCTCCTTAATATCCATTTGTAGACAAAAACGTACTTGCTCAATTATTTCTTTTTCTTGCTATTTATAGGTATAAATGCCTGTTTTTCTTCACATTATTGCCCCTACTTAGTCATTTGGGAAGTTGCCACTTTACCTTTCTCTAGGTCTTCCAAGTCTCCTTCATCCTACTGGTGATCTGTTCCTTGTTATTTTTACGATTCTATCCAATACCCAGTCATTGATTTTATCTAATTTCTAATGTTTTTGCTTCTTTCTTTATCCATCAATTTTTTCCTGCTATTCTTCGAACTATTTTCATTTTTGTGATCTCTAATATTTTTTGTTTTGTTTTGGAGGTCTCAGGTCGGTTTTCTGCTATCAGGTTTCAAAATTGTAGACAGTGAGTTCTGAGATTTGATAAAGACATTTCACTGATTTTCTGCTTCTTCCACAGTCGTACGGAAAATATTAATAAATTCATAATTATTTTATTTGTGAATTAGATTCAAAACTTGCGTTTTTAGTTATTTCACATATATAAACACAACTATTTTTGCTTTATCAAAGACTATTGATTACATTTTATAATTTTAGAGCCTGTTGTATCTAGGATTGGTTTCCGAAACAGTTTGGAGTATAATTGTATCTTACTTGTTTCAATAAAGAGAAATTGATTATAATTTCTATATACTGAATTAAAAGTACTTTTAGGAAACAAAACACTGAATAAATTAAATAAAAGAAATATCGCGAAAAAATAGATATCCGAGGTACAATTACAAAGCTAATACTCACTCCCAATATCTTCCTGATCGTTTGTACAGATCTAAAGCTGAAACTTCTCCGCTAGTGTTGGACGAGGCCGCTTTGGCGTCTTTTATTATCTGATTTTTCTCATTTAACGATATTGTTTTCGTTGAACTAACTTCATTCTCACCATCTTCAGAAGAATAATCCGAAGTTTTGAACCATCTACGACTCACTCGTTCGGACTGACTCGATGATTTTTTGACCGGTCGGATATTTGTAGATGTAACTTCATCTACTGTAACAGAATCCGCTTTTATCTCTTTTACTCTGCAACAATACGAAAACATTGTTAATGGTGTTATAGTTAAAGAGTGTTTTGATAGATTTTGTAGTTTCAAATAATACGAAATTTACTAGTTATAATGTTCATATATTTCGTTAAACGTATATGCAGTAATAGGAATATTCTTTAGTTACATGGAGTTTAACACTGAGTCCATAAGCAACAATATGTTAAAAAGAAACAAGTATATTCAGTGTATGACCTATTTTCAGAGTATTAGAACATGTGAAAGAAGTATCATATGCTAATATTTGTATTATAACTATCTACACTAAGACTTGGATAGTCTATATCTCCGTGTCTCACTAACACGCTGATAACGTCATGTGCCTTATGCATTTTCCCTTTAACTAAGAGACGATTCTCATTTTACGTTAGAAATAAATGGGGACTGAATTCTGTTGTTTTCAATACGAAATATTTTGTGGGCACTAGCAATTTTAACATGTAGATTGAAAATGAAGAGAGGTGATAAATAAAAATAGAAGAATAACTGTTCTCTAAGAAATAGTTTATTAGGAGAGTATGAATGACAAGCGGTTTACAGACTGAGAAATTTAAATAGGTATCGAGTTTGTTTTTGAATGATGAATTTTTGTAAATCTTAAAATACGCCAAATAGTGCAAATTGGTATTACCAGGGTAATTCATATCGAGAAATAGCAGAAAATTTGCTTATTGTAGCATTTGAAAATACTCAAGCAATTATCAAGAGATGGGGAGAACAGTTATAAAAAGTTTTGAGGAACATGGATGTGTCACTTCTACAAAGCATGGAGCACGTACACAGAATCGTGAAATCCAACCAGAAAAAGAAATATTATAATCTGTGCAAGTGTGGAAAATAATCCTCTACATTCGTCCACTCATATAGCCAAGGATTTTAATGTTGATCCAAAAACGATTTGGACTATATTAAAAAAATAGCTATCGTAGTTTCAAACTGAAAAAGAGCCATGAAATATTCAAGACGATCAATTTTGTAGAATGGAAATTTGTGAAATAGTTATGGCAAAAATACAATTGGATGCAAACTTATCAAAAAATATTTTCTTCACAGATGAATCGACTTTCCCGTGCATAATTCATCCCTTATGCGACATTGGTCTAGGAAAAACCGACACAAACACTATAATAGTTGAACTCAGTATCCCCAAAAGTTATGTTTGGGCTAGAATGGGTATTAGGTGAATATTTGATTGGACCATTTTTTATTGACAGCAATTTAACCGGAGAAAAATCTTTGAATATGTTGCAAAATCAAATTACACCTGCCCTCATACAATTAGGTGTCAACCTCAATGATATTTAGCAATTAATCATTCAAATAGATATCCAGATTTGGCACCCAACGATTTACTTTTCTGGAGTTATGCGAAATCGAGAATTTATGGATTCCATGAGAACAGGGCCAATTCCCTGAATGAACTTAGGGAGCAAATTCTACAAGCCTGTATGGAGATAACCCCTGAAATACTCACCCATGTTCGTCGAGAATTTTATAACCGTTTGTGCTATTATTTAGCTCAAAACGGTGGCTTATTCGAACATTTGATTTAAATTCATTTAAGCTAAATTAAGAACTTTTTTTATTTTATATTTTTATTATCAGAATATTCAATTCATTTTTATTAGATTTAAATTTATTTTAATATCTATTTCGAAAGCATTTTTTAATTCGCACTGTGTGTGTTTACCTAAAGGATTCGTTTCTTACTTGTAAACAAACATAAACAGTAAACGAAAAAAAATGACAAAAAATCCAAACACTGACTTCAACGATCTCTTTTCACGTTGCCTAATCTCAAAAAAGTGAAGTTTTTAACCATTTTCATATTGAAAAGACTACAGCAATTATTAGCAGTACAATAATTTTTTTCAACACTACATCAGATTAATTTTGATATGATACAACCTCTCGAATGATCATAACTAAAAGTTTCTTATAACTGTTCCATGTTGAAACAAATGGTTATGTGCAAAGGAATTACCAAACACGAAACGTGGCATCTAACTCTTCTACTTAAAACTGGAATAAATAATGATTTTATTTGACTTCTTCACAAACATGTTTATGATATCCTGTTCAGAAACGATGGTCCAGTCAAATTGTCGCTCAAAATAGGTTAAATAAACATTAAATTATGTAGTTTGGGATGGATATGGGGCTGTATTCTGAGCATAAAAATCAATTTACAGGTTTCTCCGAATGTCAGCTGAACCCCTCTCGCTAAAAACGCGTTTAACTCGATATCTCGCATAGTGTTAGGCAAAAAACTGTAGAGACCTTTCCTCTTCTAAATTAAATGTATTAACCCTCTACTGCATGAATTATTATTCGTTTATTAAAAAAAATCAAATATCTTCAAACATGGTTTTATTCGGTATAATTAAGGGATTTAAAGAAAAAAAAAACATAATTTTTTTATAATTAAAGAAAAAAATTGTCGCCGCCATATATGGCTTTCTATGCAGAAAACCAAAAATTAAAAATAAAGATTGATTCCATATATGGCATTTTATGCACTCAAACAAGTTAACTCTGCTTATGCAATATACAAAAGATCGAAACTTACAATCATTATAACACTGAAATCTACAATTTTTCCACGAAGGAAAATGACCAATAGTGTCTGTACGAACTGAATTTAGAGGTATATCTTGCAGCATCACGTGTTTTTTTCCTTTTTTGACAGGGGTCGTATTGGAACCATCATTAGTGGGGGTTGCTACTCGACTCGGTACTGGTGTACTACTATTGGATGCTGGACGTCCTCGTTTCTTTTGAAAATTTTTGCCAGCTATTCGGAGATGTTCACTAACATATTGTTTGAAATCGAACAACGGCATATACTCACCGGTTTTGCGACGCCACAAGAGCCAAGCATTTGCAACACACATACCTAGTAAGTGGAAGAAAATTTTTTTTACCACTTTTTGGAACCGACGTGTATGCGATACAAACCCAACATTGAATCGAGTAGGTCTACACCCCCCATGTGTTTATTATATATATCTATAGCTTTAGGGCAAGGTATATCCCTATATTCGTGATCTTTTCTAAAAAATCTTCGTCTTTGGGTTACAGGAGAAGTGCCCACATAAGACGAAAGCATAGTTACAAGTTTATTGTCATACCAGCAGACACATCCAACGTCTACCCCATCTACCGTAGCTACCTGTTCCGCCATACTGCCACGACCACGTTTTTTAAATTCCTTTTCGGATGGCATTGTGGAATCAGTTATCCTATTTGTTCGGGCTGTTCCTAATGATAGTAAACCAATTTTAGATAGATATACCAGGAGTTTTATACTATTAAACCAGTTGTCAAAAAAAAATTTGTAATTTTTGTGACGTGGTACTGAGTCAGTAAGCTTGATCACTATATTGCCACTCGCACCAATGTTTGGTGCACCCTCAGGTACGGTATTGCTCTGTTAACCAGCAAAAATATCGAAATCGTAGCTGAATCCAGAAGATCCACAAAGTACTAAATTTTTGTACCCCCATTTTTTCGGCTTTTTAGGATTATATTGCTTCAAAGTATGTCTAGCTTTGGTTGGGATGATCTGTTCATCCACTGCTAAGTATTCTTCTTTTGGCACAAGGAGCAATTGTTTTCGTATTGCTTCAATAAGGGGTCGGACTTTAAATAATTTGTCATGCTCATGTAAACCTTGACGTATAAATTTAGTATTGTCATTAAAATGTAAATGTCTTTTAATCTCTTCCCACCTATTACATGTCATTATCTCATTTACCTCAGGCTGACCTAAACTGGAATTCCAATATAATCTAGTGGAAGGTAATTTAACTAGGGACATGAACATAGTTATTCCAATAAATTGCTGGAGTTCAAGCTTAGTTAGTTTCAAAGGTTTATTTATATTATCCTGTACGGCTTTTAGATTAGATTCATCTACAATCGTGTCTAATAGATCATCAGGAAACAAAAATGAAAAGAAATCTGAAGGATCTTGCATTATATCCATACTCTCTGGTAAATTAGTTGTACCCATAAATTTGTAAAGTTCTTCATCGAACTCCTTCAACTTTTCCTCCTTCCATGTAATCATTACTTCATTCTCTTTTTTCCTACCTTTTAGTTTTTCTGTAGCCTTGCCATTTTTTTTGTAACTCTTTGTTGCTTTACCCTTTTGATTTTTCAGCCGTTTGCTTGAGGTTGATGATTTATCATCTATTTCGGCAGCTGATGTATCAGATACATAGTCTGCATCACTTTGAGAGGCTTCATCCTCGCTATCAGAAATTATATCTTCTTTATTTTTAGTATTAGGTGGAAAGTAGTCGTCGTCTGAATTGGACTTATCAAGTGATTCATAATCACTAAGTGATCCATCTCCTGGAATGTCACTTCTATGTTTCAGGGTTCCATAAAATCGCTTAGAACTCATTTCTGAAATAAATGAATACATACTTTACATTTAAGTTTAGGTGCATAAAGAGCCAAATATGGCTGGTAGAAAAATAGATATTATTACGCAAGGTGCATAAGTAGCCATATATGGCAGGTAAACAAATATCAGTTTTGTAAGAAAACCAAAGTAAATTATTTGAAAATTTCATTTAGAGTGTAAAGAACACATACCAATAATACTAAAAAAAATTAAAATATGTGTTACTTACCTACAATAGGGCGATGTTACTAGAAACAATTGAAATAAACTTAACACACCTCGTTACACAAGGTGCGTTCTTTTTGACTGAGATCTCAGTTAATCTCAGCTCACATCAGCAATGTGAGCGTTCTTTTTGTTTTACTCACTTTAAGTGAGCTGAGATTTTTCCTCCCCCTTCACCGATGCTGAATGTGTTGTAAGGGGGTATCAGTTGGAATTGAGTCGGAAATAAAGTAGAGGGGATGAAGAAATATTTGATTTGCTTTGTTTATATGTAGTTTTAGCCAAGGTTATCTAAGGTTTTAACCATTGACATATAAATAATAAACACACATAATCTATTTTTCTTTTGTTACAAATTATGGATACATTAATTAACATTATTAGATGCTGATACGAATCTGTCGTATAGTTTAAATCTATCGACAGATAGCGCGCTTCAATTGAGATGTCGTTCTTTTTGGTGCTTACTCACATCACTTTATCTCAGATCACCTTAACTGAAGTGATCTGATATCTCAGTCAAAAAAAACGCACCAACAGTCACGTCACAATAATAAATGAAATGAATGTTGCCAAAGTTTAAAAAATATATTCAAACTGCTGAGAACCATTAATTTACAGAACTGGTGTCATCTACTGGCCTATATAATTTCGAACACATGAAAAAAATATTATAATCATGAATCCATATATGGATTTCTATGCGGTAAAGGGTTAACTTTTTTAAATACCAATATTTTTCAAGTTATTCCGAATACAAAAATTTTCCTTGTTTTTTTCTCCCTATTTTTCATTTTTCGCCATTTCCTCCTCAACCGTTCACTTTTATGAAATTTTTCCGGATATCAAGGTAGATCTTTTAATTACGAACAGCTTTTTCTCTTCTACCAATGCCTTAGGAGTTATAGGGAAGTGAAAGTGAGCATAAGCATGTATTGATCAGTGATTTGTATAAATAGCCAAGAGAACTATTGTTCGAATGTCGCTAATAGTTTTGACGCAATGGACGAGGACAATGCATACGATACTGTCAGTTCCCCTAGTGATACAAACGAATTACATCCATCCACCTCGGGTACTTAATTTTTTAAACAGTATTTTTTATCAATAAATGTGTGGAACAGTTTTAACACGTTAAGCGCCACATGGTATAATGCGCGTGCCACACATAATTTTGTTCTTAGGGCTTCGCGGCACAAATGTTGTACGCGACTTCAACCGGTTTTATTAACGCTCGTGGCTCACACAGTGTGCCGCACTTCCGTAGTTTTGATATGGCAGTTAAGTATGCATGGCCCGGGAAGCCAAGTAGTGATTTTGGTCCATTACATTTTTTACATGGTGTTGGCAATTTGCCACTTGAAGGGGAAATAAAAAGAACAGCGTTTTTTTAGTGAAAATAACAGTTTAATGAATATTATTCCAAAAAATTATATCAAACACACTAAGAAATAAATAAAGAGGACTCCCGATTCACATTTTTTCTTTAAAAAGAACAGGTGTTTTTTTTATTATAATAATATTATTATTCAAAACATAAAAATGAAGTGTAACAAACAAGTGAAGAAAACTGCTCATTTACATTTTTTTTGCAGAATGTACGGTAAAAAAGCATTCAACGCAATAATGCTTTTTACAGACACTACATAACCATTTGCTTCGCGCACTTTTATTGGTTGCTGTTTTTCGGCCGTCACTTTTTTCAAATTTTCGTAGCAAACGACACACTTCAATCTTGAATCAGTTCCAAAGCATGATTTTCGTCCTAGTTTTCGTCATTATTTTCGGGCTCAATATTTTCAATATCTGCGCCTTCAGTACATAATAATGAGTGGCATAATTTTTCTTTGAACTCGGTTATGGATAATTTTTCCATGGTAACTTCTTTATAGACCAAAAAAACATTTACGATAGTGGAACCTAATAGTAATTCAGTAGCCAGCTTCCTGTACCACTTGGTCCCTCTCCGCAAGCAGTGAGAATATGATTTCAATTGGTCCGATAAATCGATGTATGACTTAGCTAAATTGTAGTTTATTATTACTTCAGGTTTTTCTACTACACCCCCTCTTTGTGGTACTTCTTTTGTGTTATCTTTATGCAATGTGCTTAGCATAAGCACATCGCGTTTGTTACGCCATTTCATAACCATTATTCCGGAATCACTTTCTTTAGCGTAGACTTCTTATGGTTTTAATTTTCTTCGTACAACTTCTTTTGGATTATATTTGCGGAGTGCCAACAAGGTGTGTCTCCGTTTTAGTAATTTAGTTGCTAGGGAGACACTCGTATAGTAGTTATCTGTATAAAGTTCCCGACCAGAATCCAGAAGGTCATCCATCAGTGCTAACACTACCTTTGAAAAATGAATTTAAAAGTAGAAATTATCAAAAAAAATTGGCCCGTGGGACCAGAAATTCTGATTTCATGGTGGCGCTTAACGTGTTAATGATTCATTTGCTTCTTTTTCTAATTGTTATTCACATTATTATCCCATTGAATGCCATACAAAATATCCAAATTGAAAAAATACAAGATTTAAATGATTGCAAAAAACACATAATTTAATGTTTTTTCATTTCACATTTTGACTGGACTACAAGTACAACATTAAGTGTTCCTATAATATGATACTTCTTTCGCATGTTGTGATATCCTGTTAAAGAAAAGAGTGATACACTGAATATACTTGCCGCTTATGGACTCTGTTTCATGACATTGCTAAGCAACACAAAGTTTTTTGACATTTCATTAATTCAATTTGTATCGAAAATTCAACGAAAAAAATTTCCTCACTGAATATCCCTCGAACGTTGATAAATAAATCATAATTTTATCACAACTTCCTCAACTACTATATTTTAGTGTTTTCGAAAGCTGTGATAAAATTATTTCGTTAGTTATCAATGTCCTTGGGATATTATAGCTGAAAAATTCAAGCTAAAACTATAACGTTAACCTAATATTAGAACTAAGCAATTTTTATGTTAACAAATAGGGTAACGTAAATATAAAGAAAATATCATAAAAAGTAGAAACAAGCAGATACTTTAAAAATTATGATTAAACAAAGTATATGTTGCAGTTTAGACAATTCAACGAGTATTTTCAAAATATTCTTAAGCCTAATATGGACACATGTCAATGAGATAGTTTTTAGTTTTCTGTTTAAATTTGTGCATTAAGGCAATATCTTTAAAACATCGTGGGGGACTATTATAAAGTTTAATTCCTATAAATACAGGTGATTTTTTACAGATTTCTATAGGCTAGTAAGGTATAGAGAAACCTTATTTATATTTTGTATCATGAGCATGAATATCACTATTCCGTAAATAATTGCTTTTATTCCTATGAATGAATATGCTTAAATCTAATATATAAAGGCCATACACATTTAAAATTCTCAAGTTGATAAGAACAGGTCGACATGAGACTATAAATGAGATATTTGAAATACACCTTAGAATCCTTTTCTGAGACAAGAAACAATTTTTAGCATGAGGAGAACTCCCCCAAATACTAATTCCATAACTAACCCTTGATAGTATTTCACTGAAATAAAGTAAACAAATGTGAGTTACATTCAGTGTTTTCCTTGAATTTCTAATTTGAAAACATTTAGGATTCAACGTCTTTGATAAATTTAAACAGTGAGTTTTAAAGGACAAATCCAAATAAAAAAAATACAGAAATTTAACATTTTCTGTTTTTATCAAGATAGTTAAAGATAATTGGTTATAACAATAAAACTTTATAGGTAACTAAATAAGGGGAGCTATTTTAGTCCATACATAATAGTTTAAACCTAACATAATAGTGTTTATTTTTGTGTTTACTCAATTTATATGTACTTTCAAATGAAAGTGTAAAATATAATTGCATCAGATTTATTTTTAGATATTTTCTTATTAAATATATCATACATATACACATATCCATATTTTTCTGTTTTGACACAGTATATGGAAGATAAATATAAATATGCCTTAATTTCTATTATATAAAATTTTACCAACAATTTCATTAGTCCCAAAATTTTTATGCAAAAGACTCTTTAATAACAATATTTCTAAATGATAATTGTATATTATACACCAAGGTGGTAAAGACTGTTATCATTGACTGAACACCAAGATTATTTTGTGAGGGGCTTTGCCCAGAGCAGAATAAGGCGCGAGGCCTTATGTTTTCACCACCGTGGTGTATATACAATTTTTTCCACTTCTAGCCAAATTTAAGACAAACATTAAAAATAAAAAAGCTTCTTATAAAAATCGAGTAGCACAGGAATGCCCTTCCACTATTAAAACCAAAATCAATTAGTCTGGTGCAGATTGATATTTCCACTAGTGAAACTTATTTTCAAACAACAGGTGCGTTCAGAAAACATAACTCAATCAGTGAGTTAGTTTACACTGTGTGGACCAATTTGGTGCGTGGACCAAATCGTGTACTTATTTAGCTTAGAACATAAGTGTTTATACTGACTGTTTTGCTGGATTAAAATAGTCCAGGTTTAATGCCAGGGACCAAAATTGACATTTTTATATTAAAATGACATAACCTTAAATCTTTAGGAAATTTGATGGTAGACTTTGATTTTATTTAAAAATGAATACAAAAATAGTTGCAGTGGTAATAGAGTTCCTGAAAAAAAAAATATTCAAAGATTTAAATTAGAGTTATCGAAGTCTCCATATTTAAGAAGCAATTTAGCTTATTTGCTTATAACTAGCAGTAATTTTGTGGGATTGTTAGACAATCAAAAAATATGGATGAAACCTAGAAGTAGTGAAAATTGGACAATAATGTTAAATCAGTGAAGTACAAATTCACAGCTGACCTATTTTTACTCTGTGCTTTTAGCAAACCATCACTTTGGTCCACGAATACTAATATGCCGTATTTACACCGTCAAAAATTGAATTTGAACTACCCTAGATGAGATGGATCAAATTCGAGTACCAAATTTTACTCCTTGGTTGTTTACACCGGAAGTAAAGTACACGTGACGTCATTTAAACCTCTGACTAAAAATTTAGTACATCTGGTGTAAACGTACTTAGTGAGGGCTCACTGAGCAACGAATAGTTGATGTGTGTCTTCTGAACAATAATATTTTGGAAAGGATAAATATTGAAAAATTAAAATGATGGCTAGATACAATATAATTCTTGCGTTATTAGATGATGGTAATATAATTGATATAAACAGAAATATTATAGCCCATACAATAAAGGATTTGCAGGAACCATTACCATATGATTATAACATGGAAAATGGGAAGATGTGGTATTCGTGAAAAAACAGGAATTATTATGAAGAAATAACTCCAGCATATAATGTTATGTTGTATTACTTATGTATTTATTGCAATAATATAAAAATATCTCAACCTGCAACATATTGTACTTAGTGAGCGCACTTGAAAAAAAATCAGAAAAATGGCATCCGTCACCAAACATGTTGAGTTTCGCTCACTGAATAAAGTGAGTTCACAGAACATTTACCCAGCGGTTTTACAAGAGTTATGTTTTCTAAATGCACACAATGTTTGTAATTATCGCCATGTTGTAGTTACAGGATGTCATCAGTTATTATTGTCTGAGCACGAATTTGAAACTAATAGCATTATTATTCAAATAGTTTTATCGTGTTACGTAATTTCAAGCGCAAATATGTTAGAGACAATCTCCTGGGTGTACAAAATTATGTAGCACAAGTTTTTGTTTAACTACATCTCTGGATTCTCAAAACAAGGAAGTGCCAGAACATGAGCAAACAACTCCTTCAAAGCCCTTAATTTGTAATTAGGATATCTTAAATGATTGTCTATGGAGAAATTCCAAACAAAAATCAAATGTTTTTAATGATAAGATAGTTTGAAAGAGATAAGCTTTCTAAATGGATCTGTTCACTAACTACTATATATTGAAAATTCCAACACTTCTTCATTTCAAATTACGCCAGGAAAACAAATTTTCTATTTTTGTTACAAATATATAGAACTTCAAAGTTTATGTGAGGGATTAGTGTTTTTTTTTCAATTGAATGTTTCACAAAACCTGAATGCTATTAATGTTAATTGAAGCTTATTAGGAATGAACCATAAGGACACCAAGAGGTGCACTCATATGTAGAGATAATATATCAACTATTACCATGCTCAATGAAGGAATAATTAACTTACTTTGCTGTGGTAGTGGTACTTCTTGTGACCCGCACACTTTCTTCTGCTAAGGTTTCTTTATCAACAAACTCCTTACTAAAAGCTTCTAACTGAGTGTGTGGTGTTCTTGATCTTGATTTTCTCGATCTAGTATCCATGATGGATGGATAACAAGCTTCTGCTAAAATTTATAATAAACTCCATTTTAGATGTGTGTACACTATGCCTTCAAATATTAAATAAGAAATGGCCCCATGTGTGTTTCTAAAAATAGATAGTCAGTTCCCTCCAGTTATACTATTTTAAGATGTATATGACAACCTAAGATCTCGGTTGTAAAGCATGCTCAAGGAAACGGGAATAAATAAACATATTGTTTACATTACATAAATTTATTAAAATGGAATAAATTCATTGATATAAATGCAAATCTGAATATTGCCAGATTGAAATTATCTGGAAAGACAATGTGTTTAAAATTGCAGATTAGTTTTGTCGATATGTTAAATCGTTTTATTACAATTTTTCACATTTATCAAAAATTTTAATGGGAGTAGTGTACATAAGAAAATGTGTATCTACATGTACATGACAAGCAATATTTTTATATCGTTTATAAATTTAATTGTTTGTATACTTACCGCATTTAAAACTAGTCTGTTTTATAGAGAATTGCCTAAAATTTTATATAAAATCACACCTACAACGACTTATCAATGAAAACTTTAAATGTAGTGATGACGTCATATGGCCGAAAATAAACAAGAACCAACAATGTTGCCAATTTAGAACATTAGATTTAACTCCGGATGCCTCAGGCTATTTTTTGAAAATCAAGAATAAAAGTAAGATTATGTTAAGTACATCATGATCTTCTACCGAATAATGATACCGTTGGAGAAAATCTTTATGAATTATGAGTTCAATATTTTAATGAGCCAGGACCGGTTTTATATAATATTCAATAAATTATCATATATAACACAACCGAAATTCAACATGCCTTGTAAATTTTATTTTATTTTATAAATTATTTTATCCTATTTCTTTATTCATTGTGAGGATGTATCAAAGAAAACCTCAATTCGAAAAAAATAATGTGTCTTCCAAGACGGTTCTGACCATTCTAACCATTGAAAAGTGTCTGTAAAATCAATTTGAAAGTTAAAAACTTACTTGACGCTTTATACGCACGTGTCCATTTAAATGACATTGACATTTTCCATAAAAAAATTGACGTTAGTCAGTAAACGTTGATTCCAAACGTGAATTTTGTAGAATAATAATTTAAGAAACACTATTATGGGGACTGAAAAAATAGAAAACCCTCAATCAGAATCTACTCAAAATAAAACTCCTCAATCGGATCCGTTGCAACCCTTCTCTGTTGAAAGTGAGTTTATTATAATTCATGGAATTAACCTTAATTTGTTGACATCTGTTACAGGGGTTTATAAAATAAAATATTTTATATACTTATGTATATTCAAAATAAATTTTTTCAATAGAATAAAGATATTTAAAAATTTTGTCTTGCCCTTTAACAAATCTCTGATAATGATAAATTACATCAGATGCAGATAATATTTATTAATATACAGGGGCACTTACAAGAAATTGTATATTTTTTACACGTTCTAGTTCTAAAATTAATCAATAATATTCAACAGGAACTTGGTCTTATATACTTATGTATATTCAAACTAATTTTTTTCAATAGACAAATAAAGATGTTTTAAATTTTTGTCTTGCCATTTGAATAATCTATTTTCAAAACCCCACAAATCCACTTCGGGCAAATGGTAGGAAATTGGAAAAACTGTACCGAGATGTTACCATTGCTTAATTGTATCAAGTTGGTTTATTAGAAAATTAGCCTAGTTTTTCCATAAATTCATAAATACCTACTTATACTAAAAATTTGAAAAAGTAAAATGTATTTGTGGGGTTTTGATACTGAACTTTGGATTTGTCTGGTTTTGCAACTCATGCGCATGGATTTATGGGAATTTGATTTTTATTAATTAACAACACATAGTTTAAACATTTTAATCATAAGCAAAATAGTCTAACTCAAACATTTTTTTTAATAGATAATCGGGATCTCGACAACTGGTTCGCAGAAATTATTTTTACTGCATTCGGGCTCACCTGGAACATAGTAGTATTTCTTCTGGACATTATTGTAGTATTTAAGATTTTCTAATTATGACCAATTTTTACCACAGTGCCTTTCCAGTGAGACTTTTATATCTCTCAACTTTTCTTTATTTGGATATATGCTACTCGAGAGGACATGTATGATACTCCCAACTGATTTTCTTTTTTTAAACACATATTAATATTCCTCCAGATCGGACTTATAGGATTGTCATATTTTATCCCCGTCTTAGTAAAAACCTTCTACTGAATTGCCATTGTGCAGGAGGTTTGATAGAAGTTTGAGAGACCTTTTTCCAGTTGTAAACGGTTACATCACGGAACAGTTCCATGATCATTAAATATTTTGAGAAACTTCTAGTGAAACAATGGTGTCTCTTTTCTCTTTATAACCTTCTCTATCCATGCAAAGACCCTGTCTAGGGGAATAATGAATAACCAGCCACAAGAAATATGAGCTATGAGTTTTTAACATGTGCATCAACACAAAGCCATTTAGTGCACTGTGTTATCATTATTGAATTTTTATTTTTCCCCCGTATACATTGGCTATACGGGCGAAAGGTATCTATGTAATCGAAGTTAGTCTTGCATAATTGTAAAAAATTTCATTTGTTCCGCTTGAATGTTGATCTTCAGTCCATTTATTTGAAAGCACCACATTTTCCTTAGACTATGGGTAATGTGATGTACCTGTAACGCCAACGAAATTATACTTTTACAACAGTAATAAACCGGTTGATCAGGAAACTTTGGCATAACTTGATTTTTTTTATGGTCAAACGATATTATTTTTAGACCTACGACCTAGCCTTTCTTATCTAAGCGAATCAAAGAAAGCCTTTGTCCGTAATTTGTGTGTGCAGTTCTTAATCATAAGTCATTTTTTAAGTTGTTCATCTTTTTCCATTTTCATTGTTTCTATTAGCTGAAGGCAAGTAGAATAAACATCAGTTCTTGGAGAACCATAACCAATATTAAAGGTGTTAAAAATATGAAGGAAATAACTTTTTTGTGACCACAACTTTACAGTACTTGTTTCTATGTTCTTGGTTACGAAACTCATTTGCAAGCTACTGTCTTTGGGCACTCTCCACTACATTCTGCCTTCTCCCATTCTTTTAATAATAATACAAACTAAATTCTTTCCCATTTAAATTATTTAAAAAAATATGCAACTATTGCTTTCTATACCATACACCACTGGAATACAGTTAGTATGGGCTCCGCTAAACCAAATCCATGCGTGTAATAGTTGCATGATTGGCTAATTTAGATTGGTCGGCATTTGATTCCAACGCTGCAAGCATTTAGATGGGTATATAGATTTCATTTGCGGGTTTTTGCACTATAGATATAGTACTAGATTGTAGAGGACTAGAATACCAATTGATTGATGTATAGAACTAATTTTCACCAAAAATGGATGTGTAGGGCTTTGAAACCAGAGGATTCAATTAACAAATCTTTTATAATGATAAATTACATCAGAGACAGATAATATTTATTATTATACATATCAGGAACACATAAAACATATTGTATATTTTTTACATGTTTCAGTTCTAAAATTAATCAAAGATATTCAACAACAACATGGTCTTAGACATGGAGATTTCCAACGTTATAGAGGTTATTGCTCTAGAAGGATCAGTAGATTGCGTAAAGTTTTAAAAATACCTCAAGGTGATAGAAGGCACTTTAAGAAACGAGATGTTACTGATGCTCATATAATAAATCGTCGATCCGATGAAAGGTTTTTACACATTCCATTAATGTTAGCGGAGAGATGTTGGGCATATGCAATGCAGTTAAGACAGGAATCCAATACAGAACCCAGAAAGAAGTTTCACTTAGTTCAGAAAATGAGAAAAGCTTGTATATATGCAATTCAGCTAGATGAGCTTTGTAAAGTAAGATTTACCATATAATAAAAGTTTGTTGAAGGTACTTATGCAGTCAGTAAGTTTGCATTAATGCACAAGTATAGAGTGTTTAATAGGTTGATGTCTTCAAACAAGAATATGAACACTCGTAACAGATTATACTGCCTGGGTGTTCTTTTTTTGCATATTATCCAATTTTTTTTAATGAGATACTTTTATATTATTCTGTTTCTAATGATATTATGTTAAATAAATATTCATTTACCCCCATTACAAAAAAATACAAATACATGTTAATGCATAAAAAATGTGCAAATCCAGCTAAATACCAATTAGAATGAGTTTGTTATTGAGGAGACTACAAAAATGTATTGTATACATATTCCTACATTCTAAGGGGAATAGGACTAGTTAAATGTGCATGAGTAGACTACCCAAGATCTGGAAAGAATGCTCTGTTAAGAAAAATACTAAAATGAGGCTAGTTCAATCACTGATTTTGTCCATCTTCAGATATGGGGCTGAAACTTGGATGATCAAAGCAGCAGACAGAAAAATAATTGATGCATTCAAAATGTGGTGCTAGATGTGCATGATCTGAATCCTTAGAGGGCTGAGCATCCACAATAGACTTTCTTCTACGTACCATGCAAGCATATTGAAATTTTTTGGACACAGCACAAAGAGATGATAAAAATCAATCTGGAGAGATTGATAGTTTTGGGAAACACAGAGGGGCGAAGGTCTAGAGGACACTTACCAACCTGATGGACTTCATTGTTTTCACATATACATGGCACATCACATGAACGTCATTAATTATATTTGAAAAAATATGTTCTTCCACTTTATAGATTTAATCAAATGTAAGTTTAAAATCATCCACAAACATCAGAAAATTGCAATTTCGAAAACATTGAATAGCAAAGGCCAATGAACTCCATGAAATCCTCCAGAAGTAACAAATTATATTATTATTTAATTTAAAATGACCAGTTCTTCAACTGTTGTTAACTGCCAGATAAAAAAACACTATTAAATTATTGTAAATATTAATAAATGAAACCAAGACAGTCTAATATTCACAATAGGGCATTATAATTCTCTCTAACTCTCTCTAAAATCAGTATCGATAGACAGCATCCATCTGACTTCTGCTCTCCAACTTATTCAATATATTTTGCTCAATTTGTAACTGTGTATACGTGTTGATTATTGATTAAGATAATAATAATTTCCTTCATCGGGGTATTTTTTTAAATTCCAAAATTTAGAGTAACATAAAAATCAGTATTTATTATTCCTGGGTATATATTATATGGACTGTATTTTATTAGTAGCAGTTCCAAGTTTAAAAGCAAATTTGTATTACGAAATCGAGCTTTCATTTGTGGGCAAACATAAATGCTTGACAATATTATACTTTTAGCAAGAAAGGTGTGATGTCCGTACTAAACTTGAAGCACAAGCATACCTTGCTTGGATACAAGGTAGCTTGCAATTTGAACTCCAATTATGGCAACAAGCAGTTGAAAATCTTAAGAAAGCTCAAGTAATCTACGAAAAAATAGCTTCCACACTGCCTGAAGAAGAACAGCCACCATACAAACAAAGAGTAGAAGAAATTAGTCCCAGTTTACGTTACTGTGCTTATAATATTGGTGACGAGAAAGCAGTTGATCTGTTGGAGCTTCGTACTCAAGGCGTACTGGAAAACTTTGATGCACTTGTATCTCAGAATCAAGAAAAAACTGCAGATGTATTGTATGAGGTATATATCATAGTAATTTAATAATGATATATTTGTAAGATATTCAATAATAAAATTTATATTTTAGCACTTTGTTTATGGTTTTGTTTTAATCAATCAATTTAAATTTTTCAGGTAAAATGGTTCAACCTCAAAATCCCAGTGAGAATAGAAAAAATCAGATTATTTCTTGTAAGCATTGAAGGTTTGAAAGATTCTCTGTTACATGCTGAAGACAATCAAGGCAAAATTAAGATTCTAGAAAACTTGTTTATAGACTTGAGGGACATTATAACACTCGCAAGAGATAGCAGCCGTGCTGAGAAACTAACAGCTAAACAAACTAAAGAGTATCAACAGTTATTAGCCTATTTGCTTTCTATTCGTGTTGAACGTACATCACATAGAAATGTGTTGCTGATTTTACAAACAAGGTAAACTATATTTTTCACTTGTGTTTCAAAATTTTTCTTTATATATGGTTGATTCACCGTGAAAGAGGAGAATAGAGTTTAGTGTGGCCCATTATTTTTTCCATCTTGGCAAATTATTTTAAGTCAATTGATGATGTTTTCCTCTTCATACCCAGCCAATAGTATGTACTTTCCTCTTAGATTGTGATGCAAACTGTCTAACATTTCTGGATTGGCAGAGACGCATATATGCTGTGTTACAGTGGGCCGAAAGTAATTAATTCATGCACTGACACTGATGCAAGAGACAGTAGCTAGTCAACACAGTGGCGGATCCAAGTTACTGTTGAGGGGGGGGGGGTGGGTAATGGATATAAAATTTAACAAAAGTAAATTTTGAGTATATTTCCAATAGACATAGAAAATAATAAAAACAAATAATATAGTTGGTATGTCACAAAAATGAGATCGAAATATATTTCCAGTCAACAATATCTGCTCAACATGAAAATAACTGAAAAAATAAATATTTTTTCGGTCATCATATTAATAATAAATGAAACAAATAAATAACATTCTGTACATATCAAAATAAAATAAAAACACATTTCTAATGGTATATATATACAGAGTGTAATCCAACCCCTTGCACTCCTGTATATGATGGATGTAGGATACCATTTTTAAACGAATTACCGTGCTGAAAAATTCAAAGAAAAAAATCTGGAAAAATTGAATTTGGTTTTTAAAATTCGCCGAAATGTTGAGAACCGCCGTTCTCCTAACCACAGCTCACTAGAATAGAGCTGTAAGAAGCCAATGACGGGATGACGGCTCTGAGACAACTGAAGTTCGGCGGACAGCGATTCCTAGCATTTCGGCGAATTTTAAAATTCAAATTTTATATTTTTCCAGATTTCTTTTCGAATTTTCGGACTACTGTAATTTGCTTCAAAATGGTAATCTACACCCGTCATTTACAGGAATGTAAGAAGCTAGATTACACCCTGCATATAATGAAAATAACATATCACAAAAATAAGTTATAACTGTACTCATAGCATAATAAAAATGGTGAAAACAAGAAAATAAAATTCTACATATCACAAACATTAAAAAAAGCAGTCTTCATTTCTGTAATGATCAAAACAGACAGAATACATATAAGGTTGATTAAAATGTTTGGTAGTCCCACATCTCACGACCAGAAATATAATGAAAATCAATTTTATATAACAAATTCCAGTTTTCTTTCCTTCACCTTTCCGAATTTATCAATTACGTTTTCGACATTGACATTGATATCTCTGTGAATATGTAATAAAGCAAGTCCAGATAACCTCTCTTGAGACATGGTAGACCTCAACCATGACTTCAGTCTTTTCAAGCTAGAAAAACTTCGTTCTGCTGATGCGACCGTTACTGGAATTGTACAAAGTATCTGTACAAGAATATTGATAGTGGGATAAATTTCTTTACTACACTCTTTAAGAGCCGAGAGAGCACAATCGGGAATTTTTGTTGATTTTTGTTTCCAATATTCTGACCAAAATAATAATTCTGATTTGAGATTCATCGACAGAATATCGATATCATTCATAGGATTCACTTTCATTATATAATCTAAGATACTACTCACAGAGTCATTTAGCAGATGCAGATCACTCTGAGTCTTTTCTAAAATGATGTTTGGTACTAGGACATTCAATTCAAAAACGTTCAATATTTCATCTGTGAATCTGTCATTTAGATCTTCGATAATGCTATCTAACAATGGAATGAAAATGTTCACTCTATAATATGCCTCTGCGCTTTCTGCTTTGGCATTTGGACGATTTGTTTGTCTGGCAGTAATACGCGGTAATGTCATTTCAGTTCCCAAAGTGAGCATCATTTTGGTAGTGTCGTCGAAAATTTTACGAAAAACCGAATCGGCATTTTTTCTTTTATCGTTCAAAATTTTTTTTGTATTATTTATTATATTTTTTGCCAGTTGTTTATCTAGCGATTTGGTTTGCAGTACTCGGCTGAGGGTGATTGTAGCTGATAAAATTTCAGAAAGCGCATGAAGTGTAACAAGAAACAAAGGGGTAGTTATTGAATTTTTCAAAAGCGTAGCTTTGGTATATCAATCTCTCTCTTTCCATTGTGAGATCAAATCTAAAGCTTCTACGATTTTTATCAAATTCAATTGGAACCTCATAACCGCTTCATGTCTCTCTAACCATCTTGTTTCGCATAAACTTATGAGAGATAAGTTGTTAATAGATTTGAGAACATTATTTCTTTTTGACGAAGCATTAAAAAAGGCTATTATTTCTTTTATTGTACCAATTGCATTTCGCACAGCGTGCACTGTAGAACATTTAGAAATTGACAAATTCAGTGCATGACTGTAGCAGGGGCTTCTAATTGCTCCCTTAAGAGTACCCTTTAATTCGGTAACTGCACCCTTCACCTCGCCTGTC
Organism: Galeruca laticollis; assembly: GCA_963921935.1. Taxonomy (NCBI): domain Eukaryota; kingdom Metazoa; phylum Arthropoda; class Insecta; order Coleoptera; family Chrysomelidae; genus Galeruca; species Galeruca laticollis. The sequence continues at coordinate 87,061,502 of OY998183.1, forward strand.
ATCACACTACACCCATCAGTACCTATGGCAACACAATTCTGCAAATCAAGACCATATTTATTCAGTGTACTTAGAACTGTTTTTGCTAATACATCGCCAGACAACACTGGTTCTTGTGTAAAATCATCATAATTTTCTTTATGACAATCTATAAATTCAATAAAATCTTCTCGCATATGGCAATTCTCTAAATCAACATACCTAATTATGAAGGACATTTGAGAACAGTGACTAATATCAGTTGTTTCATCAAATATTATTGAGAAAAACTTACTTTTCCTGATTTTTGCCCATATCACTTCCCTTATTTCATCACCACAAAACCTAATGATCTCATTTTGTGTGATTTTACTGATATATGTTGCAGTAGCTGAAGAATTTTCTAAATGATTCTGTAAAATTTTATCTCCAGCTTCTACACGAAATCGCAGTAACTCACGAAAGTTGCCTTCATTGATGACAGAAGATGAAGTTAGCTCTCCATCGTCACGATGCCCGCGTAATGGAATATTTTGACGCCCTAAAAATATGATAGATTCAATAATTGGTTTGAGTCTCTGTCGGTTCTCTTGGACGCGCTTCAGTCTATCGTTATTTATAATATTTCTAATGTCTTTTTGTGGAGATTCGTAAGTCCTTAGGAAAGATTCGGCAAGAGACACACTATTTTTGTGATAATAATTATTTTCATGTCTGATTAAATCGCCGTCTTTCCCAAGTAATTTCGAAAAAGTTATCAGGGGACTGAAAACTAATTTTTGTAATTTGGTTTGTTGATGGGAACCACCAAACTTTGCAAATACAAAACAAAATTTACAATATATACCTTTCGAACTTTCAGAATACATCAACCAGTTGAATTGTTTAAAATGTTTGGAGGATAAATAACACCTCACCTCTTTTCCACATTTTTTGTGAAGAGAGAATGGTAGTTTACGGTCAGATGGTATCAATTCACATTTAAGTATATTGTATCTGTCAAAATCACTCATGTTTTTGAACGTGTAGGTCCCAATATCTATATAGACACTCACATCGTCAGTTGATGTTGATGGTTTGAATTCTAACTCTGCAATCTCAATATCCGGCTGATTTTCAATGGATTCCTCCAATTTCTCATTTTCGCCAAGTTTATTTTCATTCTCAACTGGACTCGTATACCTCAAACTAGTATTTATGTCCAATTCAGCTTTGCTACTGTTAGGTGTTATCGATACAACTGATTCTTCAAATTGCTGTTCAACAGTTTTGGTTTTCTTGATGAAAAATGAATCCAAAGTGGCATTAACTCTTTTTTTTACTCATTTTTGTCTGAAAAATCAAAAATATTATAAATCATAATTTGTGAATTTACTGATTCACCCACGATGAGAACAATAACAATATACTTACAAATTGATTTATTTAGTCATCACACCACACCAAGCAGAAAGAACGATAAACCCTTCAAAAACAAAATAGGTACGATAGAAATAATACGTCCCGCCACCGCTTACCCGGCTTACTACGCCAATTACAGACGAAATGCAACAGAAGTAAATCGCCGTCGATCGTCGATCTATCTGACAATTTGATGCCTTTGACGGGTCGGCTCGACAATATTCGAGTTCAAGTGCAGGGAAGGGATAAGATGTAGATGTACAGTGCATTTTGTGGAAGGGGGTGCTAGCGTTCGAACACGGTGGAGTGCTGGCTCTCAACCTTAGCCTTAGGGAATTTTGAAAATGTCATAGCATTTTTTTTACTTCAAAGCTGATTCGGCACTGAAACTGTGAATATTTCGACGAGGCTTGGGGGGGTAATTACCCCCTTTACCCCCCCCCCTGGATCCGCCACTGAGTCAACAATCGCCACCATTCACTTTATTCTTTCGGCCGGGTATAAAGAAAAATAGTATACACTACACAGGCCAACCGTTTGACAGCCCTGCCACCACGGTGCGGCTCTTATAGTGTAATATACTATCACAATATCTCAGTCAAAAAATTACAAATTCTAAAATATCTCATATGTTTGAATAGTCAATTTTTGAGGATTGGTCTTGACTGTTATATATTTAAGCCTTTCAGCAATTCCCTTGTCCTCCAATCTCTCTTCTTTCCTCAGTTTTTTATTCAATCTAACAAATACTGTAGCAATTATAGTGACATTTTATAAACTCACTATTTTATTTAAACATTGAAGATTTTAGAGTAAGATCAAATCAACTGCACTTTTTCAAATTCATTTTCCTCTGTCCACCTCCTCCTCTAATATTGTCACTACTTCTATCAGGTCCTGTTTACTTATTGGTAAAATTACCAAATCATCTGAGAAAGCCAAACATTGATGTTTTCTGTAATATATATCTGATCTATTTATTGCATAACCTTCTCAAGGCAAATATTAAATAAATAATAAATAAAAGTTGTTCAATTTGTGTAACTCCGTCTATGACTATAAACTTCCATAATGTACTATTATTTATTTTTCGATTTTGTATACAGTGAATTAATAACGATTCATTTATTGTATTAAATATTTAAAGTTATTCTATTTATTTCTGGATTGTTTCTAGGAAGCCACAAGATTGTGTCCGTCTTCTGGATATAAATATCCAACAGACTACTGAATTATCCCAAAATGAAGCAATCAAGGACAATGAAGATGCGCAGAAGTATTATGACTTACAAATAAAAGCTTATAAAACACTTAGATACTTCTATTTAGCCAAATCACAGGTAGCTCAAAAACGTTGGAAAGAAGCAGTAGTATTATTTGATTCTGCTTTTAAATCAGTACAAACTATTAACCAAGGTAAAATACAAAATCTCCTTTTGTAGTTTTTGTTTATGTATTTAAAACAAAATGAAGACTGAGGTTATAATGTAAAGTATACAGTCTTGGATGTACAAGTCTCTTAAAAAAATTAATGTTGTATACAGAATACAGCAGTTGGTTAATGTCTCAAATTTCTTTAGGAAATACTTGCAGGATTTAAACAAAAAATTCATTTTTATTCACTTTCCCATGTACCAGATCATTTAAAGTGATTCATTCTATCTATTAACTTATGGTTTCAAATTATTATACATATAGGTCGTATTACATTTCAAGAAATTTATTTTGGAGATTGCAGATTATTAAAACTGTTTTCAAAAGGTGCGATGTTTCTTATATAATTCATTGCCCCATAAGCTTCAGACTTTTCCCAAATCTATAAAACAGGTGAGTCCATCCATCTTCTCTTATTACCTTGTCAGTTATTTGCATGTTTCAGTTGCTCTTTTACTCACAATGAAACTTTGTTGTGAATCTTTAATTGATGTTACTAGTTTGCTTCTTTAGCGGGTTTTCCATTATTCTCGCTATTATCTTGTTGACTGTGCTCGGTTATATGATCATTGTGTGTCCTTTCTTGTAAGTTGACTGAATTATTCTCATTGTTCATTCTTTTGGGACATCTTTGTGTGATATATTTTGTTGATCATGATGTTTAATGTCTGTTTTATTCTTGTTTTGAATGCTATCAACATATTTATCTTTAGTTGATCAATTCCTGATGCCTTCTGTAGTTTTATTTCCTGCTTTTCATCTGGAACTCCTTTTATATTTATTTCATCTGTTTTTGTTACTTTATTTTTTTATCTGTTTCTTCCTTACCTTCCTTATTTTGTGCTTAATGGTTCATGGTTTTATATTAATTAAACAATAATTTTAGGTATATTTGAGTCTGAAGTAAAAGAACTTTTGCAAAGAGTTAAAGAAAAATCGGAAACTGAACTTGCAACAGCTAAAGCAAATTTGGTGCTGGATCAGAAACCCGAAGAAAACGTTATCCAGTTTCCTCAAAGTCAGAAAACATACAAGAGTAAAAAACCACTGGTGGAAAGATTGGATGAATTTAGAGAAGAACCACAACTACTCTCGAAAAATCCCAATTTGGTCACTTTACCTCCTGCTATGGAACCGGTGCCAGCTAAACCATTATTCTTTGATTTAGCATTAAACTTTGTAGAATTTCCTGATCTCAGTGAGAAACTTGATGATGGGAAACCTAAACAAAAACAAGGGGCTGGTATTTCTGGATTTGTTAAGGGACTTTGGGGTTGGGGCAAATAAATTAAAAAATAAATATATTGTTTTATAAAATGATTTTCATATGGTTTGTTAATAAATTTAATATAACAATAATTGTTATAATTTCAAAACCCAAAGTAAAATTACCTTTTCTTATTTTGGAAGAAATTGCACTTGCCCTGAATGTTTTAATATCACATATAACACATTGGCGCCCAATATGTCTTTACTCAGACCAAGTTGAAGCTTTGAACACCACCAGCTTTTTAACCTTCATAGAGCTGGCCGGGGTCCGTTTGTACCCCATGACGTATGTTTTTGCTGTATCTTTGCAAACGCAAATTTTTAAACATTGATCTTTCATCTAGCTGCATTTTATGAATTATTTCGATAAAATATGATGTATTTAGTAGTTTTTATTGGCTGGTATAAACAAAAAATAGTTCCATATTCCAGGGGTCTCTTCAGACCCCGGTCAGCCTTTTACGTCCGATAAAATAATCCCGGTAACTGTTAGTAAAATCGGGGAATCCCATACATTTAACGTTTGTTCACTCACAGGGAATTTACCCATATAATTGTAAAATGTAAATTACCAGTTCAAATGGGGGATTCCCCGCACTGCGATATAATTTTTAGACTTAAATATTCGGGTTATTCTCTTATGATATTGCGAGTAGGGTACATCGTTTTGAAAATGAGTCAGTTTTTATTTAGAAACAATCCCAAGGGGCTTACTGACGATGAGATGTTACGTATACTCGAAAGTGATGATCCAGAGTTTGATAGTGTTATCAATGAGGAAACATCGAGTGACTTAGAAGATGAAGACATTGTCACAGAAGTAGAGGAAGAAAATGATGTAATAGTTGTTGATCAAAGTATAGAGAAAACGAACCCAGAGGAACCAACAGTTAGTAACAGCCAGGGCTTTCCAGTATATAAATCTAAAGATGGAACTGAGTGGTCAAAAATTCCAGGAAACACAAAAGTTAGACGTTCAAAAGCTAATATTCGGAGACATGCTCTAGGCCTTACAAATTACAGTTCTGATATCTCAAGTATAAAAGACGCTTTTCTTCTTTTCCTATCTCCGGATATTCTGAACATAATAGTAATCGAAACAAACAGAAAGGCACAAACATATTATGATAAATGGAATATAGAAAATCCGAATGAAATTGAAGTTTTTGTACCTGTTGATTCTACCGAGATTGAAGCTTATATTGGACTGTTGCTTATTCTTGGCGCACTTCACGGATCGAAAGAGGCTATCGATATGCTCTGGTGTCAAGATATTTCTTACTGTCGTCCTATAATGCCTGCTGCAATGTCAAGAGGCAGATTCAAACAAATTACTTCATTTTTACGCTTTGATAATTTTCAAACAAGACAAGAACGAAAATTAGTAGATAAGCTAGCTCCGATAAGAGATATATTCGATATTTTCACTTCTAATTGTAAAAAATCACTTAATCCTGGCGACCATCTATGTGTAGATGAGCAGCTTGTACCATTTAGGGGTAAGGCACCATTCCGAGTCTATATTAAGAGTAAACCTGATAAGTATGGAATCAAATTATGGGCTCTTGTGGACAGCAAACATGCAAGTTTATTTAGGTAAGTTATTTGAAAAGCAATATAGGCAAACATTATATTCCTATGTATCTATTAATTTTTAGGAAAACAAGGTAACAAAGCGGAAAAGGGTCAAGGTCAAAGGGTTGTCCTAGATTTGACAGACCATTTGGAAGGCGGATTTGGAATAACGACCGATAACTTTTTTACAAGTTTAGAACTTGCTGACAAGTTGTGGAAAAAATATTACTTTATGTGGAACCCTCCGGAAAAATAAAACATTTATTCCCAGGGAACTTCTACCGGCATCGTACAAGAAAGAGTTTTCAAGTATGTTTGCTTTTAGAAATCAAAGAACGCTAGTATCCTATGTTCCAAAACCAAAACATGCTGTCATCTTACTTTCAAGTGAGCATACTGATAGTAAAGTAGCTGGAGAAGAACAGCACTATAAACCAGAAATTATTCTCCATTACAACAAAACAAAAGGTACTGTCGACACTTCAGATAAGTTGGCCAAAGAATATACAGTGCAGAGAGTCAAACCGCTGGCCAATGGCAATATTTTCGCATCTTATAGATATCGCAGGAATAAATGCTTATAAATTGTGGTTACTGCAAAACCCGGATTGGCGAAAAAACAGTTTGGATAAACGTAAAATGTATATTTTGGGACTAGGAAAAGAACTCATAAAAAAATACGTGTTCCGGCGATATAATAATAAATACATTCAGACGAATAGAAAACGGAATATGACAGACGTTTTTCCCGAACTACTGGATGCAACAGAACATAGAGTTGAACAACAAAATATTACCAGGGGGCGCTGTCATATGTGTCAAAGAGGAAAAGACAGAAAATCCAGAAAAATATGTATTAGGTGTAATAACTTTGTGTGCCTAGAACATTCAAAATCGGAGATAGTTTGTAAAAAATGTTAAAATGATATGTAGCTAGTAGTATTAGTGATCAGGGATTTTTTATTTTTTCGTGATGATTTTTGACTAATAAATGGTTATTAGTAAAACTTTAATAGAACTTCTTTTCAATATATTTAATTTAAAGAAAAATACAGCATTTCAGCAATTTTACGCATGGGGTCTTCTCGGACCCCAGTTAGTCATTTTCGTAAAATTTTGATGTCCGTCCCATGAAGGTTAACTGAACATGTAAAAATTGAAAGTTAAGTAACAAATCAAATCTCATTTCTCGAACGTCCTATTTACTAGAGAGTAAATCATGATACAACAAACTCATGAATATGATTCAAACAAATAAGATAATAACATCAGAGTCGAAGTGGAAATTGGAAGACTTTATTTAGGTACTGAAAATCTGCTGTGCAAGTGTTATTCGTGGATCTGAAAAAAGCATACGATAGTGTTAGCAAGAAAAATTCGGGGGTATTAAGGGAGTTTGAAGTTTTGGAAAAATGATAGAAATACCATAACAAAAAACAGAACGTGCAGTAATGTTAACGGTCAAATAGGTGAAATCTTTAAAGTTCAAATAGGTTTTGGACATTATCAATCACCTTATTTAATCTAGTATTTAAAAAAGCCATAATAAATAGTGCAGGCGTTTTGTTTAAAAGAAGCCATTATAGTGCCTAGCCTCTGATGATGTCACTAAAAGGTTGATAGAAGAAGAGAAAAAATAGACGGAGTTCAACCTGAAAAAACAAAATTTATGAAAATTGAAAATAACAGCAGTTGTAAAATTAATATTTTCAAAGTATGGTAAAATAGTAGAGTTCAAAGAAATAAACAGTTTTATGAATTTGCGAATCCGGGTATAATAGGAGGAAGAATAGAACTGGTAGAAAATAGAAGACTAATAAATGGAGCCAAGAGTAGTGAAATCCTATAGATGTGCAGGAAAAGTATGAGTATTATTATAAAAAAAATTAAAATAGTTCCATAAAAATAGAAATATGTTAAACTAAATTGCGACTCAAACTAACTTACGGATGCGAAACTTGGACTTTAATAAAGAAGAACCAACAAAGTAGAAATACGTGAATTCAAAGTATTATTAAGAATTTTTGGCGGGAAGTTACCAGAGCTAGGATAGGAAAGATGAATGAATAAAGAATTATGTGATTGGTTAAGAGATACAACAATTATTGCTAAGTATATAAAGGCGCGCAGAATAAGTCCTAGGTCATCTCGAGGAAATAGAAAAAGCAAGAAATGTGAAAATGTAAAAAGAATGATACTTGAGACGATGGAGGAGTGTGTGGTAATAGAATATCTAGGAGACAGAAAGAAATGGAGATAAATAATCATAGCATAAATGTGCTTTCTCTGGATGTCAGAGTATTTAGTAAGGGTAAGTTTTCATCAATGCGAATTCTGAGATTTTCTTACAAATTATGTGAATTCTAGTTTCGGTATAAGCAAACTGGAATATGTACCTCCCAAGTAGCATTTTTCTCAGATGATGGTTCTGAAAATATCTTCTCATATTGTAGTTTTTAGTTTGCCGAAAAGTCATTTTTGAGCTATAAATATTGCTTTATATTCTTAGAACTACATAGTTATTCATAATACGGAAAGGCCATTTGCAGGAGGTTATAATAAAATAATTCTGCTCTCACTTTACAACCTATGGCTTTGAAGTTTTAAAAAAGTTATACAAATAACCTATTTTTAGCAACTTAAACTCTTGTATAATACTTATGGATCTCATGATAGTGGTGAGCCCAATGAAAGGCAAATTCAAATTAAGGAACTCCGCAGAAAGGTTATCGATCTTCCTTCAATCAGTTCACAAAGTTTTGATTTTTTTTCGAAAAGTGATGTGTTAGAATCAGATAATAGCGATCTAGAAGATGTACCTGACAGAAACAAATAATTTAAGAATTAAGGAAGAGGCATTAAAAGATCTCTTTGAAATTTTAAACAAAAATACCAGTATTGTACTTCCTAAAGATCCGCGAACGTTATTGTCAACCCTTAGTAAAACGATAGTCATAAATGAAATTGCAGGCGGTCATTACTGGCATAATGGATTAGTGGAATGTATTACAACATGTTATCAAAACACAAAAAGAAGTGAAAACATTTCAATAAATGTAAATATATAGATGGTTTACCAATTTTTAATTCATTCAAGTTCGAGTTTTGGCTTATTCTTTTTAATATTAATGAACTAACCATTAAACCGATGATCATTGGTATATACTACGGAAAAGGAAAGCCTAGTGATTTAAACGAATTTCTGTCTATTTTTGTTGATGAACTGCTAATGGTACTCGAAGATGGCATACGTATTGGGTCACACAAAATAAATGTTTCTCTGAAATATTTCATATGTGATTCTCCCGCAAGGTCATTTATAAAAGGTAATGCGTTCATACAAATTATTATCCTAACAAAGAATACCCTGAAAGAACAAATGACCACTTTCGTAAAAAGAAAGATGAATTTCATCATAAAACTGGTTCGGTAATTTTAAAGCTTCCAATCGACATGATTCGTTGTTTTTCTGTAGCAGATTCTTTACATTTGGGCGTAACAAAAAGACTATTGATAGGGTGGCGTGATGGAAAGTTCAAAAATAAATTATTGAAATGGCCTGCAAGGACAACGGAAGAAATATCGACTAACATGCTCAAAATTAAGCTTCCTAAAGAGCTCCACAGAGCGGTTAGAGGCTTGGGTTGCTTATCGTTTTGGAAAGGCCTAGAATATAGAAATTTTCTTCTCTATTATGGCATAGTAATTTTAAAGAATGTTCTTTATCATAAGGTATACGAACATTTTCTATGTTTAGTTATTTTGCTCTACATATTTCTATAAAGATCAGTTTCATGTCGCTAAAGCATTATTAAAACATTTTGTAAATGATTTTTGTAAAATATGCGGTGAACATTATGTCAGCAGTAATATTCATAATTTGACGATGTTACGTATTTGGGAAAACTAACAAAGATCAGTGCCTATCCTTTCGAATCAAAACTTTACGAAACTAAAAGAATGATAAGAACTGGAAACAATCCGTTAGCACAGGTAGCGAAGCGGTTAATAGAAAAGCTACTGAATGAATTTCAGATAAGTATGGAGGCTGAGAAACAAACCTATCCAATTTTAAAATATATGTCGACTAACTCATTTCTTACTGAGTTCGTAAAGAATGAGAATGCTGTCATTTTTAAAATATTTGTTTTGAAAGACTTTCGTTTAGGCGTTAAAACTGAAAATTGTTGGTTTTTATCAAAAAATAATGACATAATTCGATTTATAGCTGTATCTCGTATAGACAACGACTGTTTTTAGTGGAAGAAAAATAAACATTTATAAGAGCTTTTTTAAAATCCCAATAGATTCCTCTGCACTCAATATCTACAATGGTCGCGTTCATCCGATACCTGATCGATCACGTAGCGATCCCGAGATGCGTGCATGAACGGTTCATTTTACTATGATCGCTCAATGATCGGACGCCATTTAAAAGATCACTTTTATTTTACGATCCGCTCCTGATTATAGCGCTCACCCCACGTGACCCACGTGTTTTGTTTGAAAGTTTTGAGTATAGTAGTTGATTTTTGATTTATTTAATGTTATTGTGTAGTTTGAAGTAGAATTTAATATTAAATATATTTAGTATTGTATATTATAATCTTAGTTTAGTAAAAGTAGTGTAGAAATAGTTATATTGAAATTACTGCCTTGTGTTATATTTTAATTTATTGTATTGTTTTCCTGTAGTTTTTGAAATATTTTGTATTAATAAATCTAGTTGAGTACCTATCATCTTGTGTAGTATAGTAGAGAACCCATATAAAAATTACTGTAAGTAGAGTAGTGTAATTTCTTTGTTAGGTTATAATTAGTGAGTAAATAGTTTGACTTTGAGTTATGAGTATAAAATTAGTTGAGGGGTGCATCAGTTATGTGTTGATGAAGCGGTATTAATGGAAATGGATGAATACTTATGACTTAGGTCAACAATTAAAATCATATTTCTGAAAAACAAAGTAAACAGTAGAACAAAATCAAAAAATAAAAAAACTACCGAACCAAATTTCTTGAATACATAAACAAAAACAAACGAATGACAAAGACATATATCGATGTCACTTTAAATTGCCGGTTCATTCGTGCGAGATGAGCGCTCACTGAGCGCTACTTTCGGAGCGATCTTTAACTGGTGTGGATGAACCATTGAATGGATGAACGCAACCAATGTAGATGAATCTGAACTGTTAAGTGTCGAAAACGGTAACGGATATCTGAAGAAGCTTTTTTGTAACCGACATTAAATGTAAGCTAATTTGAACTTTTTTGTTTAAATATTTCTCTTTTTATAAATAAAATAATTTGTTTAAACATGATTTATTATAGAACTACTTACATTACATAAACAAACTAAACTAACTTTCGTAAAAGCAAAAATAATTAAGTAAATAAAAAAAATATTAAAAAGGACAGAAGACAAACTATTTGGCAGATTTAAAGAAATTATTCTGCAGGGCTTTCTTTTGCTTCATTATTCAATTTTTCCTCGACATTATTTTTATTCGCTTCTGATTTTCCCTTCTCGATGACGGTACAAAAATGAACAATCATTGAATCATTGCTGGTTTCGATCATTTTTGAGTTATCCGATATATAGTTGAATCGATTCTTCGTTTTTTGGGCCCCTGCTTTTGAACGATTTTGAATTCGATGAGGGCTTTTGAATGGCTTCATAGCGTTGTTTAGAATTTTTAATTATTTTCTTTAAGAAATTATCAGTCTTCATCTGGCTGATTAAATTGTCAGCGCTACGTATCACCAAGAAAAACGCATCTCGTATTTTTGTTAAGAATTTAAAAGGAATTTTTTCATCCTTGCATCTGGAGTCTCCACTCCACGAGCATTCCGTCAATAACTTTCTAGAGAAAAATTCATCAACTACCTTGTAACACAGCGTGGATCCCGTAACTCCCACACCAGAAGAACACAACATTGACATCGATTTTATATATTTAGTTTCAAAGGCGAGTTCTTTTATTTTTTCTTCTAAACTGTTTAACTCTTCTGGTGTTGCAACTGGCTTGAATCTTTCCTCAGAACATAATTGGCTATGACTTTCTATATTTCTTGTTTCAAAATTTAACTTTTTATATACTTCGTCTCATGTTTTGCCATTTGTCTTAAAATCATTTTGATTTTCAAGTATGAATTTTATTTTGATTTTCCACAATTTCATAATTACTAAGACTTGTTGACACTAAGAATCTATCATCAATGGTACAATCGCTCATTGAAATATTCTGACCCTGAAATAATGAGAATCATAATAATATTACAGCAAATAAAAACGGTAAAAAATAAAAATTGCAAAACGATTTAAAAAGAAGAACTTTTAAAACTTACCACTAAACAATTATTGTTCATGGCGGAAGATGCTTGTGGTTTGTTCGTTATTTGTAGGGTGGATCTAGATGGTATATGAATAGGGGCTGGTAAACTGATCGGCGTTCGTGTAATTTGTGAATGCTGTGCTAGTATGAGATGATTAAAATCTGGTGTCACAGAGCTGCATTCGCTTCGGTCAGTATTGCTTTACTTGGGAGTTAATAATACCTTTTTGTGACTAGTTCAGAACTACTGTGGTGGTTACTTAGTAAGGGTCCCTCGTGTACTCGACGCTTACCATAAAGGCATTATATCTTGGAGGAAACCACTTACCTAGCAACCTGTATGCGGGAATAAAATAAACAACATACTTCTGTAAATATTACTGGGATGACGTTTAATACATTAAAAATACACAAATATAAAACCAATCGTCTTATTCAAAGTATTAATAACAACTCTCCTATCCTGGTTCGTTAACTCTTAATTTATAGGAAATAAGATATGATTTTCTACATTCCTGACCTCCGTCTATAAGTTGTACATGTTTGTATATAAACACGAACGTGCTTCCACTGATAACTGACATTGACCGTGGCCGATCAATGCTCCCTAAATACTATAATTAATATTAATCTAAATTTAAATATTATTTCTAAGTTAATGTCCTTTTGCCATTGCTGTCCTTTAGGGATCACTACATCATCCCCTCTTGGAAGAGAAAAAATATCATTTTAATTTTTCGATATTACTTATACCTGTAACTGTTTTTAAGAATGTTTTTGTTTTGTCTTTGTTTACTAAACGCTACTTGTTCGTTTATCAACACATTTCACTTATTTACAAATGTTTCCGTTCTTTGTATATAAACATACGATTCTTATGAACTATTTGTTGTTTATTGTATGGAGATGTAATCTCGCAATTTACCCCTTTTATTCCTGTTATTTTAAACGGACCTATATAATGTGGATCAAATTTATTTCTCCCTTCATTTTTAAAATAATCAACTCCCCTATTTTAAAATCTACGGGTGAAGAATCATTTTCACTATTATTAACTCTACTTAATTTATTATTTATTAAAAACTGTCTCGCCCTTTCAATAGCGTATTATAATTTGTACTTTAGTTCTTTATCATATCTCTCAAAATTGTAACACGGTTCAATTTTTACGTCTAAAAATTCTGGCAAATTGGGTTTTCTCCCATATAATAACTCAAAAGGAGTATATAAGTGATACGTGTTTGGCGTTGTATTATAACAATATGCGAACATTCTTACAAACTCACAACAGTTATCCCTAGAATCTTTGATAAAGTTTCTTATATATTCGTTAAATGTCCTATGTGATCTTTCACAACTGCCTATTGCTTCATGATGGTACGCTGTTGAAAAATTATGTTTTATATTTAATAGTTCCGCTAAATTCTTCATTATTTCGTTCTTATATTCCGTCCCTTGATCTGTTCTTATCTCCTTCATTAATCCGTAATTTGGTATAAAATTGTCGAATATTGCTTTTGCTATTGTGTGTGCTTCTTTATTCTGAACCGGTATCATAACTGCGTATTTAGTTAATTCGCATAATATTGTAATGCAATAACGATTTCCGTTGTTACTTTCTACAAACGGACCTATTGTGTCTATGTAAATAATATCAAACGGTTTTATAGATGTATCTGTGACGACAAATTTTTCTTTGTGATTAGGCTTTGCTTTATTCACTTGACATTTATGACAATTCTTTACATACTTTCTTACGTCTTTGTCCATGTTTTTCCACTTGAAATTCGCTCTTAGTTTCTTTAATAATCTATTATTTCCTACATGTCCCCCAAACATTGGATTATTGTGGTATCTTTCTAATATCTTTTGGATCTCTTCTTTCTGTACCGTTTTTGGTACTTCGCATATACATACTTGAATACTTTTTAACCTTTGATTTCCTACTTCTATAAATTCTTCTACTGTGCACTTTTTAAATATATCATCATTTGTATAAATTTTCATTCTTTTTACTTCATTTCTTACCGATAGCTCTTCAAGCTTTTCCAACGTTCGTCCTAGGTCGAAGTTGTGTAAACCGGTATTTAAGGCTTCACTAAATTTCAATTTATTTTTGATCCGGATGCTCATCCTAAGTGAGATACGGTTATTTTCAAAGTGTAAAATTGGTAATTTATGTGCCTCAAGGTTATTTAAAACTTTTACTACTGCAGGTTTTTGTATTCTTACTTCTTTTGTTTCTACTTTATTCCTTTGATCCTTTCCTGTTTGTACGTTTTCTTTTTGCGTTTGTGCTCTTGTGATTGCCAAGACATGTGAATTATTTATGTATAAATCCTTAAGTTCTTCTATGGATATTCTCGATATACTGTCCGCGTAATTCGCTATACCTTTTACATACTGTATTTCAAAATCGTATTCTTCCAAATCGATTCTTATTCTCGTTAGTTTCGACGTCGGGTCTTTCATTGCAAATAAATGCGTTAGTGGCTTATGATCTGTTTTTACTATGAAATGTGGTGAACCATATAAATAACACTTAAAATGATTGAATCCCCAATGAATTGCTAATAACTCTTTTATGATGGTGGGCTTGTTAAGATCGCTTTTCTTGAAGCTGCGTGATGCGAATGCGATGGGTAGGTCAATCCCTTCGTAATTTTGACTTAAAATTGCTGAACATGCGCTATTCGAAGCGTCTGTAGTTAATATGAATTGTCTATTAAAATCTGGATATTATAAAATTGGTGGATTGATTAATGCATTTTTTAAGACCTGAAATGAGTTTTCGCACTCTTGTGACCACTCGAATTTTACATTTTTCCTCTCTAACTTATTTAAAGGAATACATATTTCTGCAAAATTTTGAATGAATCTTCGATAGTAATTGCAAAATGCCACAAATCTTTTGACTTCGTTGGCATTTTTTGGCACTGGGTAATGCTGAATGACTGAGTATTTTGCTTTATCTGGTGAAACACCATCCTTTGATAAATTGTGACCTAAATATGTGACTTCTCGCCTGAAGAATTGGCATTTGTGTGGATTTAATTTTAAATTAAATTTACGACATGCGTCAAATACTTTTTTAAGGTTGGCTAAGTGATGATTCTCTGAAATTCCTATTACAACTATATCGTCCATATAAAGAAATGCTTTTTCCGGTGTGAGGCCTGAGAATGCTATTGATATCATTCGTGAAAAACTATTAGGGCTTTTGTTTAACCCAAAAGGTAGTTCTGTGAATTGAAATGAGCCTTTTTCGGTACTGAACGAAGTGTATTTCCTAGAAGATTGTTCTAAAGGTATTTGATGAAAACCTGACATAAGATCTAAAACTGAAAACCATTTTGCTCTTCCTAATTGATCTAAAATTGCATCTATACGTGGTAAAGGAAATTTATCTGTGACTATTTTCTTATTTAGCTGTCTAAAATCTATACAAAGTCTCCACGCCTTATCCTGATTCGTCGACTTCTTTGGTACTAATAATACTGGACTATTATAGTCTGATACTGAGGGTTCAATTATTCCCTGTGTTATAAGTTTTTCTACTTGGCTATTTAATTCTGTTGATTGTGAATGTGGTGTGTGATAGTTTTTTATGTATATCGGTGTATCATCTTTTACTGATATCCTTTGTTCGTAAAAATTATTGTGCGTTAGTATATCATTCTTCAAAGCGAATATATCCTCGTAATTTTCACACAGTTTCGTTAAATCGTTTCTTACATATTCCGGTACTTCTAAGTTTAATGCTTTCCTTAATTCTTTCATTCTATTACTACTATCAGTCTCAATTGTATATATATCGAATAAATCTAAATCTAAAGTTTCAATACTCCTAGTTTTTACTGAAATACTTTCATAATTTGTATTTAAAATTCTAACGTACGGGTTTTTCCCTGATATTATGGATCTGGCTATAAATACTCCTGGTGCTATTTCCTGTTGCTCTACTACTGTATCCTTTCTCAAATTCTTGAAGTTCTCTATTAGCCTGTATACCTCACATCTAGGTGGTATTGCTAAAGTATCGTATTCTGGACTACCAAAAATTTGTATGGTTTCTGAATTGTTAGACTTGCAATTTATATGTAATTCTGACTGTGAATAATCTAATACACAATTATTTTTTGTCATGAAGTCTCTTCCTATCAGTCCATTTGTTGGTATTGGAAAATTTTCTTCCACTACGTGAAAACAGTGACTTAAAGTTATGTTATTGATATAGAGGTTTATGCATATTTGACCCAAAGTTTTTGCTGAGCCTTCAGTTATCCCCTTAATGTTTATTTTACTCCTAGTTTCAATCAAATGATGTGGAAAATTTTTAGAAATTTTTTTTAGAGAAATGTCTGCTCCTGTATCTAATATAAAATTGTAGATATTATCAGATAAGCTTGTCTGAATTTCTATAAAGTTAGAAAGTGATAAATCTAAATAATATGCTGTATATGTTTCTGTAATCTTGCTTTCGTCGCTTGATTTTTTATTCAAAACCCCAATTGTTTCTGATTCTCTCTTGCTTCTTCATTTTCTATTTCACATATTCTTACGTTATTTTTAGCTTGATTATTGTAATTTCCATTATTATTGTATTTCCTATATTTATTAAAATTTTCGTATTTGCCATAGTTGTTCCCTTGATTGTACTGTCGAAATGTTCCTCTTGAATTATTACCGTTATAAAATCCTCTGTTGTTTCCTCTCCGGTGATTATTCCTAAAGTCAAAGTTTGATTTCCTGAAGAAATTCCTGTTATCTTTCATATGTAAGACTTGTTGTTTTCCTACTATACCTTCTACTGAAACCAATTTTGATAGTACCTCTTGTGTATAGTTTCAAAACTTCCCGCTGCAATTATTGTTTTGGTTGCATCCGTTGCGGCATTCATAGTTACTGCCTTAATTGTTGCTTCCTTCATATATTTTTCAGCTAGCCGTTCAGGCATCCCTTCCGATATGTATGCTGCCTGTAATCTTTCCGCCAGTTTCTCTATTTCTGTTGCATACTGTGTCACATCCTTTCCATTTTGCCTTACTTTACCAAGCTTCGCTAAGAGAAGGCTTGGATTGTCTCCTCTTATCCCCGTTTTAAGTTTACTCTTGATGTCTGCAATGGAGTTTTCCGTTGTGATTAAGCTTCTAGCTTTTCCTGTTAGTCTCGTTTTTATTAGTAGAATAGCATTTTCCTCATTACCAGTCGCGTTTATTTGTAATAAATCTAATGAGTCTAAAAATGACTGTAATTTGCTTGCTTCGCCGTTGAACTCGTTCGGTAAAACTTTGCTCGCAAAATTAAAAAAATCGTTCATACTTGTCGCCATACTTGTCACTTGTTTGCTTATTGCTTGTAATACAACTGTGTCGATTTCCTCAAATATAGAGGTAGGTATGTTGATAATACAATTTAACGCTTGAAATGCCCTTTCAGCTTTATCCCTAATCCTACTTGAATAATTTTTACAAGTCTCCTGTTGTACTGAACTTAAATTTTTCCAATTTTTGGCTATTAACTTAGCAAAATTATTATAGAGACCTACTATGCTACTAATTACTTCTATATGTATATCAGGATTTTTAGGAGTTTCTTTCTTCAAAACCCTTTTTCCCTGTTTATTAACTTCTTCCACAATTAATCGTAACTTATCTTCAAAATCTTGCCACGTTATTGACATTTAAAAAAAATTCGTTCATAAGAATAGAATGCATATGTACTTACAATTATTTTTACACGGTGAGAGTTCCTGTTGCCTGCTTTACTGCATTGCTTCGGTTGATATCCCTTTTCAACGCTCTAGGGTGCGTTTTCCATAATGACCAAACAAATTTTAAGATGAAAGCTATAGTTATAATGTATAATAATACCATGATGTGCATCGCAACATTATCTTGCTGTACCATGAAAGTGTTGTTGACAATTCCTGTTTCTTTTGCCTCTTGTTTGGTTGATGAACCTCCCATTGTTTCTCTTCTCCAAGGTCCCAAATTTAAATAGAAAACCATATAGTTCTACAATTGTACCATAATTTTTTGTTCGCAGAATGATAATTTACCTTTTACTTGCGGGACAATTTACCATAATCATTTGTTACCATAATACCATTAATTATTACATTACCATTTACCATTTTACTATAAATTTCTCCATTACCATTACCAAGTGTTTGCATGATCGCCATGTAGCGGCGCTATCTATTTTACCATAAATTTTACCATAACCATTACCATTTAGTTCGCAGGATCGCCATGTAGTGGTTACTTAGTAAGGGTCCCTCGTATACTCGACGCTTACCATAAAGGAGGAAACCACTTACCTAGCAACCTGTATGCGGGAATAAAATAAACAACATCACTTCTGTAAATATCACTGGGGTGACGTTTAATACATTAAAAATACACAAATATAAAACCAATCGTCTTATTCAAAGTATTAATAACAACTCTCCTATCCTGGTTCGTTAACTCTTAATTTATAGGAAATATAGATATGATTTTCTACATGCCCGACCTCCGTCTATAAGTTGTACATGTTTGTATATAAACACGAACGGGCTTCCACTGATAACTGACATTGACCGTGGCCGATCAATGCTCCCTAAATACTATAATTAATATTAACCTAAATTTAAATATTATTTCTATTTAATGTCCTTTTGCCATTGCTGTCCTTTAGGGATCACTACACTACACAGCCACTGTATAATAGTAAGTTCTATTTAAGTCATATTAAAGATATTTATAGGTTCTACAAAAGTTATTTTTGGGTTCTAAAAAGCTCACAACCTTAAGGTAAGAAGAAGGTTTTGCGGAGTGGGCCCTTTTTATCATCAGGAGGTTGTGTAGCCAGTTAGAGGAAGTTATTTGTACTAAAATGCATTTCCCAAAAAAGGTTCTAGAACCAATTTAAGACTTATTTAGAACTAAAATTGCTACTTGGGCTCTGATTAAAGAAAATTACAAGTTACGAAGAAAGAGGTTCCATGATGCCCTCCGACCCGCCGTCTATCGCCAAATATGTCGATCCAGCCTCATGTCAAGCTAGTACTTTTCATCACATAACAAGCGCAGCCGCCATGTTGGATGAGCGGGAGTTTAAAAGTTTCTTACTGTTGTTACAACTAATATCCACGGCTTTGATCATATTAGCAGCCCCATTTGACACAATACTAGAAATTTTGTCGTGTGTAATGTGTCATTCGTCAGATACATTAGTCAATTTTTCAGCGATATATTCACTGGTATGTCGTTCATCTAACACTCATAAATACCCAAAGTTGAATCCAAAATATCATTTCCTTCTAAAAAATATAACGTAATACCAAGAAAGCTTTTGGATTTCATGGTCTCCTTCCAAATATCACAAGTTAGATTACAATTACTTGCACTTTTAATTTTTCTCTGAAAAAGGCAACTAATCACTTTATATTTGTCGTCAATTAATTTTGAAATAGTTTTTCGAGATGGAAGTTTATATTGTGGACATATGGTACACATAACTTGTATAAAACCTTCATTCTCATCAATGTTTATGGGTTGATAGTCACGGCATATCATAAATAAGATTGAATTGGTGATTTTTGAATATTTTCTACCGCCTTCTTTATGTGATTTTATATAAGAAAAACTCTCAAGCATGGTTTTTTGTCGTTTACGTACAGAACATTCAGAAAAGGTATCCGAGTTAACATCCTCCTGATCCTGTGTAGAAGCTGTATCTGTATCTACTTGTACATTTTCCATTGGTCCTTTACTTGTTGATTGTATAGCATAAGCATGTTCAGATTCATTATCTTTTTGGTTTTCTTTGTGTGGGATAATTATTCGTTTTTTTAAAATCACTTTATGCACTGCGCCTGTATATGACATTTTAAATTTGAAGTATTACCACATGTTTTAATGTTTTTTGAACAAAATCGACAAATGGCAATATTTTTATTATCTTCAGCTTTTCTGAAATACTTCCATAAATCACTTCTACGGCGTCACTATTGCCTTCCTTAAAAAAAATTTGATGTATATTTCAATAAGAAAAAACCCTGCAGTAATAACACACATTAGCATTGTTTAATTTATTTATATAAAATATATTTTTCAAACTTACCTCGTAATAAAATTAATATTAAATATTGCAAATAAAATATAAATACTTAACGGTTAACGGTTTGTTTGAAAATCGGAACGTTACAATAAACAAAAAATTATATCACCGACGTAGATGTAACGTCAAACAAAAGCAAAAATGACGATACGAGTGATTCCCGGTTAGAGGACCAGGCATGCCAAAGGAGTTAGGTAACATAAAATACATTAGGTATTTTCGCGGAGACAATTCCGAACGCATTCATAATACAAACTGAACCTATGCTACGGCGCAAGCGTATATAAGAATTAGTTCCGGATAGATTCAAATTTTTAAACTCCGCGAACGCGCCTAGCACATCTAAAGATATTTGTTCTGTTATATGTGTTATGTAATTCACGGTACACCCGGTCTAGTTATTCTAAAATGGATTATAAACTGCTCATCATCAAATTGTGACACAATTTCTTCAAAGATGTTTGCATTTTTATCTCCATTATCCATCAGCAACTCTTCTACATCTTCGTCACTCGAACTTAAATAGAGTATATGATCTAAAAAATCAGTAATCAAAATGGAGTATATTTGTATATTTGTACTTCTTATCACAAATAATTACCTCACAAAACAACAAAATTTTAGGTTAGGATTCGTTCTGAATAAGATATCCCTCCTTCAAACCGAGGATCTGTCGAACTCGTACGAACTTGTCCACAGATTACAGAACGTGATCCGCGAACACTGAATTTAAACTCCGGAGGGTGTTCTCTTTTTAGCACGAATGGCAAATTTTAAAGTGCGCATGCGTTAACATTCTGAATGTGTTCGGGATTGTCTCCGCTTGTCTGCTTGGGAGACCTCAACGCCAAATCTAGAGCCTGGAACAGCAGACACCTCAACACAGCAGGAATAAAGCTGACAAACATCGCAGACATACAGACATACGACCAGAGCTGCATCTCATAGGACCACCAAGACCAACACACACACCTGCCAGAGGAGCAGCAGACGTACTAGACATCGCCATACTACAAGGCATCTCTGAGGTATGCGACATCACCAACGGAGATTGAGGTACCGACCACAAGCCAGTAATCCTCACGCTGGGAGAAGGCGAGAGAACACCAGGAAGAGAAGTAAAGAAGATCGACTGGGATAAGTGCAAGTGCAGGGCGGACAGCTGATTGGACCAGTACCGTTCATCACCAATGCAGTGGAACTGGACGATCAACTGAGAAAGCTAGAAGAAGCTATCCAACAAGCACTGGAAGACAGCACGACAACGAGACGGGTAGACCATAACCAGAGGTTCTCCAACATCAGCGATGAACTACGAGAGCTCATCAGGGTGAAAAACAGAGCAAGAAGAAGATCCATCAGGACAAGAAACCCAGGAGACAAGAGATAAGCGAACAAACTCAAGAGGTCAAGGCGCAACTGAAACAACACCGATCAAAGGACTGGGAGAACAGACTAGAAGAACTGGACCCATACACACCAGGACTATGGAAGCTCGCCAAAATCCTGAGACAAGACAGAAGAGGAACCCCAAGAATACACGGAATCAACGGACTAGCGCACACAGACGAGGAAAAATCAGAAGCCTTCAGACGAGCCCTGGAACGCCAGTTCACCCTGAACGAGCACCCAGACGAGTACATGGACTTCTCAGATCCAAGTCGAAGAAGAGGTCCAAAACCAAGTCGACGAAAACGACGACCACGCACCACCCCTGAGTAAGTAGCCTACATCATCCGGACCAGGCACAGTAGGAAGGCACAGGGAAAGACGGCATCACCAACAACGACCTGAAGCATCTACCAAGAAAAGGAGTGATAATCCTGACAGCCATAATCAACGGAATACTACCATGCACTTCTTAGGCGAATGGTAAGAAGCGGAGACCATCATGCTGAGGAAGAACGAAAAGGACCCGATGTTCCTCCAGAACTACGAACCTACCCATCTTCTCACCACGATGAGCAAAATAGCCGAGAGGGTCATCTTGAAGTAACTTCAAGAGGAAACAGAAGCCATCGGGATCTTGCTAGAAGAATAGTTCAGATTCAGGAAACTACGAAGAGCCAAAGACCAAGTCCTGAAGATAGTAGAATACGCCACCCAAGAATACAACAGAAACAAAGCAACGAGAGACATCTTCTTGGCTGTCAGTAAAGCCTTTAACCGTGTCTGACACGAAGGCCTGATATACTAGATGATAGAAGCCGGATACTTCAGAGCCCTCACGAAGCTGCTGCGCAGCTATCTGAAGAACAGAAGATTCCGGTTCAAGATCAAATCCGAGTTGGGATAGATATAGGCAAGAGTACCAGAGGGAGTAGTCCGTTCCGGTGCTCTACAACATCTATACGGCGGACATCCCCAAGGCAGACAACACGATGACGGCTCTCTACGCAAACGACACTGCCATCGCTACCAGAAGCACCCAGCCAACGATGGTAACGAGAAGACTACAAAAAGCTGTGGACCGAATGGGCGACTGGTGTACGAAGTGGAAGATCAGCCTCAACGCAGAGAAGACCCAAGCCGTGTTCTTCAAAATGAACAGGATGAGAGCCGAAGATAATGTGGACATAGCGGGAGAAGAAGTCAGCTGGAGCACCAAAGCGAAGTACTTGCAAGTCATCCTAGACCAAGGACTAACGTTCAAGGACCACGTTAACTACCTGGTTGACAAGACAAAAAAGGCAAAAGGACGAATGGGAGGACTCATCGGAAGAAAATACAAACTGGGACTGAAGACCAAGCTCCGACTCATTAGGGCCATCCTCATCCCCATCATGTTGTATGCATGTACAGTATGGGGGTACGCTGCAGAGAGTCGCCGTAGGAAGCTCCAAGCCCAGCAGAACATCAGCCTGAGGCAAGCAATGAACGCCCCTGGTACATCAAGAACCAGCAGATCTACCGAGAGTTGGACCAAGAGCAGATCGAGGACATCATGGAAGACACAGCCAGGAGAAGATTCGAAGAGCTGAAGACCCACCCCAACATCCAGATGAGGAAGCTGACAAACTACACCAGAGAAGACGACGCCAGGCATCCACGGCCAAGAAAACAGCTGGACCACGTCCAGCAATGAAGACCAGGAACCACAGAACAAAGAGAGAAGAGGGACCACCTATTAGAGGGCCTGCCCATCCCTAGAAAGATGAGCAGGATCTTGAGTAGGGACAGCTTTAGCAACTGGATCCACTCTTTAAGGTCGTTCTTATACATAGTCAGCCGTCTAAAAATTTGCCCCTTCTAGAGGCGCGAAACACATACCCAACTTGAACGACGAGAAAAAGAAGCCAAAAAAGGAAGTAAAATGCATTGCACTACCCTGAAGAAAAGAAGAGGATAGCGAAACACTTTCACAAAAACCCAAGGAAGTAGAATGGAGGAGTCACAACAGCGACGACTGAAGTCCCCATTGGATGAGAAAGGGGGGGGTGGAATGTCCTTCCCGGAATGAAACGTTCTTTGAAGGATGCATGGGTTTAAACAGGTGTGTGTGTGTGCGTGTGTGTGTGTGTGTGTGTATGTGTCTACACGCGTAGTTAAAACATATGACACCAAAATCCTGACCGATATTTAGTCTACAAAATGGTAGTCTAAGATCACCAACCTGTCTTATATTATGGGTATGTAGGGTTAATATTGACAAGTTTTTTAATACATTTTTACAGCTCGCTCTACAATACTTTCCATATGGATTGATGTATACATTTAAGGTAATTCGATATGTTGTGTATGTCTTATTTATCGTTTTCTGTCATGATACCTTTTACAAGCCTGATGATGGCTCAGTGAGCCGAAACTAGTTGCCCCTTCATATTTTATTAATATATATACTGTAGTACGCATTTTGAGTTTTACTTACTGTTATTTAAAATTAATATGTTGTGACCCTTTAATTAACCTCGTATCTTCATTTCAATTGTACCTGCACAAAACGCATACCATATATTTATTAAACTATTTTTCTTTCAGGTAGTGTCACTAACGCTGATTTACAGGAATTTCCAAGAAAAAAGTTTAGAAAGTTTGTTGATATTGGAGGTAATAATAAAATGAAACTAGGTTGTATTGTATTAACAAAATTTTTTATTACAAAATCCGGTTTCCCACAAATCGTTCACATTCCCATAATTTCAGGAGTTATAACTGTAGAACGGAATAAGCTATTGACTTTGGATTTTCACTATATAAGTTCACTGGTGCTCTACTTTGTATCAACAATGTTACTGGATTTGAAATAAGTCGATAATCTAAATAAAGTTTCTAATCAAATACGTTGTTTCCAAAACTAAAGTTATTGTAACTTCGTTGCTAACCAATATTTTTCCATGAAATTTTGATGGTTTTTATTGCTGACGACTACAAAATCAGTGGTGTGTAGTCAAACTTGAAAACAAAAATTGCTTAATAAACTTTGCCGTTTTCGACAAACAAAATAAAATATAGAGTGCCTTGGAAATTTAACTAAAATTATGGAAATGTGTGTAATGATACCGATTTTGATCCTTAATACTACACAAATTTTTTTTTGGATATTGATTGAAAAATGCGTGTTTTATATAAGTAAACTAAAGCGTAGAGACCGTTGAACAAAAAACTGCAATCAATCTAGTAGGGATGCGGTCAATATAGGGCTGATCAAAAGAAAACTCTTTTTTGACTAGTTCAGCTTTCGGAAATTGTTTATTTCCTTCATCAGAACATCAAAATAGGTTTTGAAAATTGTCCATCAAAAACATCACAAGAATTTTACAGGAGCATGAAATTTATTAATAACAATTGAGATAAAACACTTTTCTGACAGTCTAATCAAGTCTCAAACTAGTGTTGAATTTATAAGTCCGAGAGATACTTTTTTGAATACGAGGGCTGTCCAGGAAGTAACAGAGGTTTTGACATTTGAACAAAGTTAAAAAACATACATTCTGGAGGTAAACGCTCAGGCTGTTGTTTTACATAATCGCCATTTAAATTAAGCTATTTATCATAATGTGGTACAAGCTCTGCAGAAATCTGCCGCCTGTGAGTTTAACCACCACCCCCTAATCAATGACCATCACTGTCAAAGCGTTGCGTAGCGAGCCAAGTCTTAATCGCTGCGAACAGGTAGTCGTTCGGCTGTAAGGCGGGTGTTTGAAAACTTCACATCCAAGAGCTCTTGGGTACAATTGGCCGTGTGTGAACGAGCGCTGTCGCTTTCTCACTTGTTTTATATCGCGCGTATTATTTTGGTTTGTAATTTTTCGCCATAAAAATTGCAAACCTCATTTTAAGACTCAACTATACAAAGTACGATATTCACCATACGCAAGCAAATCGGCTGATTGCGTAATGAATAATGTAGGAACATTCTGACGCCAAGATGGCCGCGCCAGACCAAAACGTCAGTTACTTTCTGGACAGCCATCGGATTTTCCAATCTAGAAATACAGATAAAAAAATTAACAAAAACCATTAGTTTTACACGCATTTATATGTTTTTTCACGATAATGTGATTACTCGTACATACATAACTTTTTTATCAATGCTCAACTGACATTACATTATTGTTGTAAATCTTAAGCGTTTTCAATTTTTAAAGATTTAAATACTAATGTTTGGATTCGAAGCAAAACTCGATGAAAATATTTGATACCATAACCTTTTCATATTTAATTGAGTACTATACTGTCCACTATATAAATATTACGTTAATTGTATAACAGTGCAGTAATACGCTCGATATTTCCACACTATTGTCATGATTAATGACACACTGAGAGAAGGCTGTACTGATATTATATTTTGCCAAGGTTTTGATGTTTTTAAAACTTAAATAAATATACACAGTTTGTGACAAGTTGTTATTATTGTAATGCTTAATCACTCGGTATTAAATATTGTGTACTAGTTTACTTAGTCAACGATTTTCACAAACTTTATGTCTTAACACAACATAAAAACAAGATTGCACTAAACATTTCCAACTTTATTTATATTCTTTTAAAAATAGTTAATACAATGTTTGGGTTATTTTTAGCATTATATACTTTTCCTTTGTTCGTCGTTATAATAAAATTCGTAATTTTTTACGTAACTAAATTTGTTTCGAGTGACCATGGCATTGAATCACTATACAACAAAAACATTTTTTTAAAACAAGTTTTTATTTTCAAAATAGTAAGGAGTTTCCTGTGTGGTGTTTATTTACTCATAATACAGCTAGCGGCTTTAATACTTTTGTAACACAAAATCGGTCGGATAACAATAGTGATTTTTCTCTTATAAATAATGAAATTTATTCTCATCGTCTTATCACCTTAAAACAATTAAAATACCATCTTACAGTAGTTTATTTGTAGGACATAAACAGTATTAAATGTCTAAATCTTCGTCATAGAAAAATTCTGCGAGGGGACCAAACAAATATACCGCTGATGTTTCTTCTGGGTTTCCTAGAAATTCTGCATAAAGCTCTTGATATCTCGATAACGTAATACCCCCTCTTCTTCTATCATCGTCCTGAAATAATTTAAATTAGTAACACCATACTAGTAATAAAATGGGTGACTTTTTTTTCAATACAGTTGAGTTGAACAATCTTTATTACTGGGTGATCTATATAGAACTTCTCATTATACTGGATGTGTCTAAACTCCGTACTATTGATTCTAGACCGCAAAATATGATTAGACCAATATGCCTCATACAAATATTGCAGATTTCTGAATTGCAGAGTATTTAAATTTTAAACTTTGTCTTTGATATAACAATTATTATTTATGCATTAGTATCATGAATTTTGAATTCTTATTTAACATTGCTAGTAGGGGCGTAAGTTAACATTATTGAAGTTATATTTCTTTTGGCGTTACTGTTTGACAGCCACCTAATAACATGCCAGGGGCTCGAAGACAACCTTAGTATCTTCAATTGAGTGACTTTGAGAGGGGTCGAATTGTTGGCCAACGTGTCAGGTTTTTCTTAATGGAAATCGCTCGACGTTTTAATAGGAACATCGCTACCGTTGTTCACTGTTGGATAGTAGAGGGCCGTGAAAACCGAAGGAGATCTGGCCAACCTACAAGAAGAGCATGAAGTTCGACGGTTAAGATTACTAGCTCTTAGAAACCGCCATATCACAACAAAGTAAGTAGATCAGCTAGGCCGGTTCTAGAACGGAAGTCGGAATCGGAGAGTTCTAGAGCGGTTCTAGAACCAAAGTCGGTCGTATAGGTAAGAAAACCACATTACTTAACTTTCAACGAAGCAGTTTCCACGACCCATACCCCTTCTCTCCACACCTTTCTACGATGGTATGATTATAGGAGGTCAAATTTTAAGGCTTTAGTATTCGACAATAGTTGGAACTGTTAAGATGGCAAGCTCCAAAATGTTTAGTGTTTCCCAGCTTTACGGCAAGAAAGTTAAG
This sequence comes from Galeruca laticollis, assembly GCA_963921935.1. NCBI lineage: Eukaryota > Metazoa > Arthropoda > Insecta > Coleoptera > Chrysomelidae > Galeruca > Galeruca laticollis. The sequence goes on from OY998183.1 coordinate 87,089,019, forward strand.
CCGACCGATGAGAGATTTGGATTGTGGCTCCTGTTGGAAAATTTGGAAGGTAACAATCTGGTTACAGATATTGGAAATATTAAATACACGGAAGGCAAACACCCGCTAGAAGATGGACTAATGCCAATTACAGAACCATTTTGTGACAACATAATGCCTGTAAAGGTATGCGGCTTAGAGGACTGCGATGGAAATTCTAAACTTGTTAAAAAAGAAATATGTGGTTCTTTTAATAGTTATATACGTGGAAAATTTGGCGAATTGGTTTCTGCAAAACATGGTGTTAAAGCTAAGCTGTCTTTCCTCTTATTAAGTAACAACCCACTTGCCGTTGGAACAGGAGAAGTAGTCGGAGAAGATTTGGAAATTATTAAAAGGAAATATAAAGAACCTGTGTGCATTCCATACAAAGTAGAATTGACAGACGTTAAACTCGGCAGACTACTTAAAGAAATACCAAATTTATTGGAGCAACATTACCGGGCAAAAATAAAATCACAACTTATGCTACTACTGATTTTTCTGAAGTTGATTCACAGCTGTCCCGACTTGATTGGGACTTAATTTTCACAAATTTATCCGATCCCTCGTTAATGTGGGACGCATTTCATGATACTACTCTCAGGACAATCTCTGCGCACACCACTGTCCGTGAGATTTATAAAAACCATCTCAAACCCTGGATAAACCACGCAGCACTACAACGTATCAAACACAAACGGCGCCTCTGGCGTAAATATCAGCGTACACAGCTTCTGAGTGACTTCCTGAATCATCGCAGATTTTCTAATACCCTTCAACTCTCTCTCAAAACTTTAAGACAAAATTTTGAAGAAAACATCATTTCCAGTGGTAACAGTAAAAGGGTTTTCAAATATATACGATCGTCCCTATCATCAAAAGTTTCCATTCCCCTACTTCAAAAACCCGACCATACTGTATGCTCTTCTAATAAAGAGTCTTCTGAGACGCTCTCTCTAGCCTTCTCACAAGTTTTCACTCAAGAACCCAATAATGACAACCTCCCATTAATTAACTGTCCTCGCCTCAAGGCATCTTTAGAACATGTAGTATTTACACCAGACCGTATAAAACAGCACTTACTGCAACTTCGCACTAACGCATCACCTGGTTTAGATGGTCTAACTCCCAAACTCCTAAAAAGCTGCGCAAACTCGCTTGCAACTCCCCTGTCGTTAATTATGCAGACTTCCTTTACTCAAAGTTCCATTCCCCCCAACTGGAAATTAGCATCTATCACCCCCATATTCAAAAAAGGTAACAAACTTGATTCCAATAACTACCGCCCGATTAGTCTGCTGCCAGTGGTCAGTAAAGTCATGGAAGCCATTATTTCGGAGGAGTTGACCAAATTTCTTATCCTGGAAAATGTGATTCCAACGCAACAACACGGATTTGTCGCCGGCCGTTCCACCCTAACCAACCTGCTACACTGTGTTAATGACTGGACATCATCTCTTAACGATCGGCAGCCAGTAGATATTGTCTATCTGGACTTTTCCAAGGCCTTTGATCGTGTTCCCAGGCGCAGACTTCTACACAAGCTGGAACACTTCGGCATTCGCGGCTCTTTACTTAGCTGGATTGACGACTTCCTAACAGACAGATATTTCAAAGTAAGAGTTGGCGAAGACTTCTCAAGGGATAGACTGGTGGAAAGTGGAGTACCACAGGGTTCTGTTCTTGGTCCTCTGTTTTTTACAGTTTACACCAGCGATCTTCCTTATCACGTAACTAATAAAATATCTTTCTACGCTGACGACACAAAGATATATACGAATCCAATCACCAACCAACAAACCCTCCAACTGGACTTAAACTCCATCTTCAGATGGTGTTCCCAGTGGCTACTTCCGTTGAACACGGAAAAATGTGTAGTGCTCCGAATTGGTAAAAACAACCCACTACTACCGTACTTCGTAGACGGTCGACCATTAAATTCTGTGTTTTCCTATAACGACCTCGGAATTATCGTAAATAGCAACCTAACTTGGTCTGATCATATAACTTCAGTTTGTAAGCGCGCGAATACCAGACTGTATCTCATTCGTAAGTGCTTTTCGAGTGTTTCGTTTCAGTCGTTTTGCAAACTGTATACTATCTATGTCCGACCAATTCTCGAGTACGCCGGTCCAACGTGGTACCCAGACCTAGTTCGCGATAAAAATCTTTTGGAAAATGTTCAAAGGAGAGCCACTCGACTGTCCCTGGGACAGCGAAGACCTTCCTACGAAGAAAGACTCTCCATGGCCAACCTAACTTCCTTTGAACTTCGCAGACACCGCGGAGACCTCATTACCACTTTTAAAATATTAAAATTTAATTTTGGTAATCTTGATATGATGTTTACCTTAAATCCAGATGACCGCCTTAGAGGACACTTTTTTAAACTCAAAAAAGAAAACTTTACCGTCAGATCAAGACAGAACTTCTTACCTAACAGGGTATTCGACAGCTGGAATAATCTTGATGTATCCACAGTTTCTGCACCATCTACTAACTCGTTTAAAAACATACTTGATCATGCACTGCTAGAGCACATATAGTTTATTTGGTGTATTGTTTATGTTGTACTTATTTTTCTGTTATTTACCTACTAGTAGGTTACTTATGTAATTATCTGTTTTTTGGGCACAATAGGGACTTGTCCCTCTGCCCTTGTCGAAATATAATAATAATAATAATAATAACTCCGGAAGGAAGATTACTACCTAATGGACTTAGACATAACGCAGGATTAGGCAGGAGTTTTTAACAAAGAGGAAATGATTAATTATTTAACAAACAACTTTAACTTTTGCATCCAAGGAGAGTACAAGGAAAATTGCAACGTTATTGTAAACAATGATAAAACAGTTGGCATAGATTGCCTTACTTGGCTCACATCTAACGCAAGGGTTAAAATATACAACAAATTTATTTGTCAAATAACCAGTCCTGGAGTTAACAAGAGCATTAGAAACCTTATTATAGATTTCGTCAACTGTCCAGATGCCAAATTAAAGGAAACTTTCTCTTCGGCATTGGCCAAGAAGCATGGTATTACCAGATTAAAAGCTACGATATATAACTACCCAATTGGAAATTGCCATGGAGAAGGCTACAGTCCTTTAGAAGATTGCATAACTCTGCTACAAGATAGTAAGTTGTACTTCCAAAATTCTCCGTTATACTCTGTTTCGATTGCAAAAATGTGGACAAAGTTGACCGAGAGTCTACAGAACAGCTGTTGTCTTGTGTTTAGCAATATGCTGCAATATGTTTATTGGGCTAACAGCAATACAAGAAAGTTGACGGGATTACAAATAAATGTACCAAAAGAATCCGACGCAAGGAAGAAGGTTATAAATTACATTCTCTCGGCATGCAGCTTTAATTGCCTCCCTGTTAACCATATAGAAATTGTAGAAGAAAAGGAGAACAGAGACAATGTTCGAATTATACAAAAGTGTTACATTAAAGCTGGAGAGACATACTTTTCTAGGTCCAGCACCCCATTTTCTACTATACCGGAGGATATTGACATACAGGACGCTGGACTAATCTCTACAGATAATTTGGTTGCACGTATTTTAAGGAAGAGAACTAATAAAACAAACAAATTTTCTCCTTATAAGATTAAAGAAATCGAGCCTCTGTCGCAAGCTTACATTACATCGACAAGGAAACGAAAACAGGAAATGGATGAGCTAGATACCAAGAGGCGAAAGCTGGATTTTCTCGAAAAGACATCTGCAATAAAGGAAGAATATAGAAATCGACTGGAGAAAGAAGAGAAGATAACGCAATTGAGGGAGAGATTAGAAAACTATTTTTATAGCCATAGGATAAACCTAGACCCAGCAGGTGTGTATAAGGTGTCGGCGTTTACCATAAACAATAAAAACAAATATACTTATGTTGGTGTGTTAGCGGAAAAGGATGGCATAAAAAATGTCTACTTCTTAAAAGGTTACTACAAAAATATATTTCTAAGTGTTTACAACAATAGAGCAGCTCTTATTGCAGATGGTTATATTACAATACTTTATAATAATGGTATGGAGATAATATGTTTGCCTACAGAAGAAACGTTTGTAACATTTACTACAAATGGTATTACGTCTTACCAAGGCAACACTTTCGCTAAGATAGAAAATTTAAAGTTTTCTACGGAGGTATGGGAGAATATTCCTTTTACCCAAAAAGATATGACCCAAATTAAAAATATTACCATGCAGAAGATTAAAGATCATATTAAATTAAAGCTTTGCCAGCGCTTAGAAAAAATTGCCGAAGGAACAGAAATGGTAATTACCGCTATAAAGGAAGTTAAGCACAGAGAGAGACTTCGTTACATATTAAAGTTTGAGAATTCGGAAATCTTCTATTGCTCGAACTACTGGTTGGAAAGAGAATTTGCAGAAATGGACCTATTATAGAATTAAGATAAAATTAAACATACGCCTAATAGAAATAAGGAAAGAGTTGTATTTTGTGTGTAATATTTGTATTTGTTTGTATTATACTCAACATGCTATTATTGTAAATAAAAACAATTAAAAAAATAGCGTTTTGTTATTGTTTTGTTTATCTCTACTAGTGTTATTTTATTCCTATTTCCTAAAGATATGGGTTAAGGGAGGTGGTGCGTCACTTAACACATGACAAAAGACACACACCACATGGCTAGCAGACACTCACACTCCACAGAACACAACAAGATTGAACACAGAACACAAGTTTTCTTAGGGTTTGCTAGACAGAAGACACATACGGCACATATAACGCATATGCGGAGGGGGCTATAACTGAGCCATCTGTCATATGTGCCATCCATCTTGTGTTCTGTGTTATATGTGCCGTATGTGTCATCCAATCACTTTGGTACACATACTCGATGCCGTACAAACAACTTGGGATGAAATCCCACAAGATGCAATTGATCATCTCATTCAAAGCCTACCCAGATGAATAGCGAAATGCATTTACTGAATAGAGGAGCGACACATTACTAAATTTTCTAGGATTGGGTTGATTTTTGTTTATATTTATATATATATGGATCGGTTGTTGTTTATGTCGCATTAAGTAGGTACATTCAGTATATTTCTTTTCTCTGTTCATACATGATTAAAATAATAACAGAATAAGAAAGACCATCAATTCCACATAGAACAGATACCCTTGTTTGATTGTTGTGACCCGATTTATAAAAAATATAAATACATATAAATATTCGACAATATCAAATCGATAAACAACAAATAAAAAACTATTTTTTATACAAAGCAGCTGTAATAATCAAACGATAGGAATATTTATACATCTAGTCACTTAGTTGCAGGAAATGGATTATTTAAAAAGTCCGCTTAAATGGATTGACGAAATTCTCTATGTCAATAAGTTTTTTTCTATATTTAAGTGTGGTTTGAGCATCATCTGTCACTATCGAATCGGGCAATTAAATCTCGAAAAACACCCTACTCACACCGTGGATCGCCAACAGACGGCCTCTCGGCAGAATACCTAAGGGGAAGCTCCCATTTTCTCCTGTATACGCTTGCTAGACACGGCTTACGACGACCTCCCCGACGAATACATCGAGTACCTAGACGAATCCCCAATTTCTATACGATAATCCTAAATTATTATTTTTCACAATAAATCTCATCACTCATTTAATTATCTAAACCACTCAAATAATTCCCATTTCTAACATTTCTCATACAATATTCAAAAGTCTCACTTTTTCAAAACTTTCATAAATTTGTTTAACCCTTTGGACAAACCCTATACATTCCGACGCCCCCACACCACCCACTGCAACTCTGTGAATTTATTCGCTAACCAAATGGACCGACGATCGTCGACAGGGAACAAATGCAGCCGCAGCTGTACCCGCCTTTGCTTGATGATTTTGATTATTATTCAACGCCGACCAACGTAAAATATCCCAAACCCCCCGCAGGCACGTCTCCACAACATTTCAAAACCAGTTTCAACATTCACTTTTCAAAAATGTTTCCTATACACTTTTTCGGCTAAAACCCAAAAATCTAATAAAATATCGAAATTTCAATATTCCTCTCTTAACACACCGGAGACATCTCAGATTGAGTAAAACCCTACACAATAATTTCCGACACCTAGTCAGCTCAACCGCATATCTTATAGAGACGGGTAGTTCGCGAACGAACTAGAAAAAGGAACTAGTTCAGTCAACAAGGAAAATGAACTAGTTCTCTTTGCTAAAATGAACTAGTTCAAAGTGAACTACTAATATGACTGAACGTGGACCGTAGACTGAACGACAGAACCAATAAAAATGAACTACTATTACCACTATTACATGACTGAACGTGGAACGTGAACTGAATGACAGAACTCACAGAACCAATAGCGCGGTGACGTGGCGCTTCCGACGCGAACGAACTACCAAGCTACTAGAAACAATACTACAATGAACTTATTGATATTTTTATTATGGATTAGTGAAGATTTGATTAAGGAACTGCTGACCTATTCTATTTCGAATTTTTTTTACAAATATTGTCTAATTAATAATTATCTATTTATAGGTACTGTAAAATACTTTAGAAACGAAAAGCGTGCTAATAACAATAATATGATAAATTATCGTTGTTTTTTTTTAATATTATCCAATTAAACCTAAACAAAACAACTTAGAAATACGGTTTTTTTAAATATATTTATTTATTTTTAACAGAATTGCCATATGAAATACATTTGCGACACTTAGCGTTTTAAAAAGTAGGTAACATACAAATATACTGAAAATATTAAATAAAAAAATACAAACATTATAGAACGAAATTGGAAAAAATCTAAATAATAAAAAATACAAATTCAGAAATGTAAAAACAAAAGCATTTAGTTTTGGTATTTACAGATTATGATTTAAGAACATTATTTGTGTAACTTTTTTGGAGGTAAGTCTATTTTTGCGCTCTGTAAGCACTTGACCGGATTTGGAGAATATCCGTTCACACGGAACGGAAGTGGCCATTATACATAATCTTCTATTTACCATCTCAAAAACTCTAGGATATACCGTGCTGCGTTCTTTCCACCACAGTAGTGGATTTTATTTCCGCGGTAAAAGAGGTTCGTTTAAATATTTCACTTCTTCATCAAACTCTCCCCAAAGATCAGTTTTTTTTTAAATTCACTGTCAGATGCTATGGGCACATTAGTTTCAGAATGAACTTTTTTTCTTCAGAACTTGGCAGTCTCACAGTACACACTTTTTTCTTGAGCAATTCAAATGCACTTTTATATTTGTTATCATCAATAAACCCGTATTTTTTAAATCGAGGATCCAGAACAGTTGCTTGACAGTATAGTTCATTTTCTTCAATAAATTTAAAGCGTTTCTCAATCTCTTCTTTAAGTTTTGCGACCTTATTTTTAATTTCCTCAGGCTCATTTTCACATGAATAGATACTTAATTTCCTTTTTGAAATAGGTATATCACTTTTGACCTAGAAACATTATTTTCGGCACTTATCTCATTTGTGATATAAATAAAAAAAAAATTAAAATGCTCAATGATCTTTCAATAATAAGACAGTAGTTTGCTGTTAATATGTTACTCAAGTCTGCCTGTGGAAGAGCCAAAGTAGAGACCATTGCATTTTTAACATCATGAATCCTAGAAAGCATTTCGAAAGTGGAATTCCACCTTGCCACCACATCTTGTTTCAATTTTAGTTTTGGTAGGCTCATTTGTTCTTGAGTTGAAACAGCGCATGAGAACTTCTCTTGAAATATTCGACAATTGACTTCACTGTTGTTTATGGTATTTAAAATATCTTTGGTGGCCTGTTGCACAATTAAGTTCAAAGTATGTGCAAAACAAGGAATTTGCCGCATCTGGCATATTCGGACAGCGGCTACGATGTTTGCCGCATTATCTGTAGAGCATGCAGCAATTTTCCTCTCCAAACCATAATTTGCAACTATTCCTGTTACAAGTGAAGCAAGGTTTTCTGCTGTGTGACGTTCTCCACATTTGACACAATCTAGCAAATCTGAGCTCAGCTCAAAATTCGAATTAAAAAAGTGTGCCGTCACTGCAGTAAAACTATCATTGTTTAATGACGTCTATGAATCCATTGTCAGACTGACAGCTTTAACATTATTCAACTTAATTTTTACCTTTTCAAGTGCGGATGAATAACACTGGGTAAAAAGGTTATTGGACAAAGTCTTTTTTGTAGGTAAAGAATAGACTGGACATAACAAATGAATGAATTTTCTCCGGATCTTCCACGATGGAAAATTAATGATGATACTCCTTGACTATCATACGAACGAGCTACATGTCAAAAGATCTAGATTTTTGAGAGGATACTGGCTTATTAACATATTCAGTCATGGAGTGTTGACCAGGAGCAGATTTTTTAAACCTTGGCATACCTTTGTTTTGACTTTCCCTAGTAGTTGAAGTGGCTGATGTACTTATAGATGGCCTGGATTAATCGAATAAATTTTGCTCTACCTCGGTCTCAATTACAGGTTCCACTTCCACATTAGGTTCCCTTTGAACATTTTATCCGAAAAGAGGATGTTTCCCGGTCGTGTGTCGGCGCAGATTACCAAGGGATCCACCAGTAATACTCACTAACTTGGAACAATATTTGTATTTAGCAGATTTACTATCAATGCTTTCAAAATGGTCCCAGATATTGTTGCGTTTCTTCCGGGGCAACGGCATTTTGCAACAATAATAATTTACAAATATTAACAATTAACGAACTTGTGAGCTATTGGTTCGATTGCACGAATTAAACTAAACCACGTATCCAATGCAACTGTTGCAACTACAACATCGAAAATCGAACATCAAACAAGGGGAAAAGGGGAAGTCCCCGACTCTCTGCCGTCTTCCCATAAACAAATATCGAAGTATCGGGTTGAAAATACTGAAATAGATTAATAAGCAAAAATGAATCTTTCAGATTGATTTGCATTATAAACAATACTGTTCCCTCAACGATAAATGATTTCTTTTAAGGTGCTGACCAAGTCGGTGTTTTTCATGACTGAGATATGAAATAAATAGGTATATGTTACTTCTTCCTATCTTGGATTATTTGTTCTAGAAGTAGACCACCCATTTGTTAGATTTTACGGTATATTAGCTATTTTTTTAATGATCAAGAATCTATGAGAGACCATCTTTCACTTTCTTCATACATAGATTGGTTTCCTTTGGTTTTGGCGAGTTTAGCAGTTTCAGTGGTGTTGCCAACGTCGTCACACCGTACTGTACAGCGTACCCGGTCCAAAGAAACCTGATAGGTAATGAATGGTGGAAATATGATTAAGATGCAGTTTTTTAATTAAATTCACGTCTTTCTAGTATTTAATAATTTTACGGAATATATATTTTGTTACAAGGCTTTTTATAGTATTATTACTTGACTCTTACATTAGGAGTAATCAATTCAATTTTCAATTACTTCTAGTCCAATAAGCATATGTTTAACTTTTCCTTAAATTAAATGAAACAATAAATATTCGGCAAAGCCGCGTGCGAGATTGTTCAAAACCATCTAATTTCATACGAGCGAAGAAGGTGTTACAGGACTTACGGGTGTAAACTATAACAATATTCCCTTTTTTTGTAATGGAATGGTTAGAGAGACTGAACTAGAAAAACCGAAAAACTAAATAAGAATTATTGTATTGTAATAGTAATTCGGTTTCTGGCGTTAATAGTTCAATCGAACTAGTTCAGCGAACTAGCTCATTTCGGTGAACTATTTCACATGAACTAGTTCATTGTACTGAACTGTTAAGCACACCTCTAATATCTTATGTATCGACAGCGATACATGGTTCGTCTTCCACCATAACGCCCTAGACACTTTTTGTCGCACCATTTCACACACTTTTGAGTTTCGATGCTTCCAAAAATCAATTCCCGATATAATCCAACATAAACCTTCCCTCCAGTTACTTTCTAGCGAAAAGTCCGCTCCAATATCACAATTCCATACACCTTTTAAATTTTTTCCTAGTCACATTTTCAAAAATTGATCCATTTAAAGATATTACCTATAAATTTGCTAGATTGGCCAGGGATACAAAACGTAAAAAGCTTCAGGCTGAACCTGAAACTAGAAAAAGAAGTTCTAACGCGTTTACCAAAGAAGAATTAATGGAAATGGTAGAAAGCTATTCTGAAGATAATCCTGATGGGTTACAAAAAAAGTTTTTTCATTTATGTTCGTTCGAATAAGCATGGCGTGGAAATGAAGCTGCTAATTGTGATATTAATTACTTTAAAAAAGAATATGATAATAAAGGTTATTTTACTGGCAGGGTTGAATATAATCCAATATTTTCCAAAACGACACAAAGAGGATCAAAAGCTTTATCTGGCAGTAAGTGGCTGGTAAGAACTAATGCTAACAACAATTTGTGTCCCGTTCGTTTATTTTTAAAAATTATTAAAAAAAGAGAATCCAATCCTTATCTAACAACAACAAGATTATTTTTAACAGTACATCCAAATTGGGAGAAAGGAATATGGTACAAAAATTCACCATTGGGAATTAATACAATTTCAAAGTGGACTAAATATCGGCAGAATCAATTGGTATAGACACAAAAAAAATAAAAATAACCAATCATTCACATAGAGCTTCTGCAATATCTGCATTAGCAAAAGAAGGAGTTGGTGAACAAGAAGTAATTAAGCTTACAGGACATTCTTCTGCCCATTCTTTGAAACCATATTTACAATTAAATGAAGAACACCATTTCCAACTTATAGAGAACCTTCGAGAAAATAAAAATAAAGAAAAGGAATCCTCAGTTTCTAACTTAAATTCATCACAGGTTATGATGCAAAACAATCCCCAAAATAATGCTACAACGTACAATTATAATAATTGTACTTTTTACATAAATAAGTAATTTTTTTCATAATGTTATTTTTTTTGGCTTTGTATAATTGAAGTTTGCAATAAATAAAACGTTTAAACACATGATTTTTTAGTTTTTCTCTCGTGAAATAGTCATGTCGAATACCAGTCAATTAAAAATTTTGTAAGGTAAAATTGTTCTCTTGTCGTATTCAAGTTTGTTGCTTTTAGGTAATTTTGCTCATGACATTTAATCCAAAACCACTCGCCTGACGGCTCGTGGTTTTGTTAAAAATGTCATTCGCAAAATTGCCAAGCAACAAACTTTCATGAACTAGTTCAGCCAACTAGTTCATTTTGGTGAACTATTTCACATGAACTAGTTCATTGAAATGAACTGTTAAGCACACCTCTAATATCTTATGTATCGACAGCGATGGTTCGTCTTCCACCAGAACGTCCTAGACGCTTTTTGTCGCACCATTTCACACACTTTTGAGCTTCGCTGCTTCCAAATATCAATTCCGGATATAATTCAACATAAACCTTCTCTCCGGTTACTTTCTAGCGAAAAGTCCGCACCAATATCTCAATTCCATACACCTTTTAAATTTTTTTCTAGTCACATTTTCAAAAAATTTCTATACACTTTTTCAACTTACCAACTTTCAACCAACCACCATTTCACATCGTGCTCAGTCCCGAACGCGCACTAAATCATCCAATACTCCCCCAACTCAGCCCTGAAGAGGAAACTAATCCTACACCACGGCACCAACTCGAAAGCCTACAATTTCAACTACAACAAAAGCCCTATCCAACACAAATTCATAACGAATTTCTCTCTCTCTCTCTCTCTCTCTCTCTCTCTCTCTCTCGCATCATCTGTTACTCAGTTTGTATAAAGTGCCCTATTTTGCCAGTTACCTGAATTTTACGCGTTAAAGCCCAACTGTCACTGTAAACATGCTAGAATGAGTCAATTCCGATCCCTCATTCATAAAACTATTTGTAATTGTAACAAATACTCTTATGTTTTGGAAAATTTCAGAATAAATTTAACTTTATAAATCCAGATATTTCAGCATTTTTTTGTAATATTCTGAATATCAATAGTTGAAAAAAAAGTTTTTTCGGTAATTATAACTGGCAAGGGAGTGTTGCCAAATAAATATTTGACTTTACAACTTATTTATAGAAAGCAATTTTTCACTATACTTAGGTTACTTTAACGTCTACAAATAATTAAGTATTTTGAAAATGATGCATTTAGCTTTGTTGAATGCCTAATTGATCACAAGCTCAGTTGGCAAGTTGAAGATATAAATGTCTACTTACGATTACACTAATTGAAGTATGTTTTGGAAGATAAATGAATCTGTTTGCTTTATATCAATAAACTCCTTCAATATATGCAAATTTCAAAATTAAAATAAATCTCAAGTATTGAAAAAATTTTTTTTCTATCACATACCATTGTTTAACTTTCAGCTTCCTCTCTAAAGTTGATCAATGGTAGGATATATTTTTGACAAAGTGAAGAGTACTTTGTATTGCTACTTGTTACACTTCCATTACAAGAGTAACAAAAAAGTTTAAGAACTAAAAACGGGAGGGGCAAATACACATAGGGGCAAAAATTGGAAGCAGCAAAATTATCATGCTTAGTAGCCTGGCAAAGTAGTATTACTTTTTCCTTTTCTGTTACCTAAGTAAATACTTAGATGGATCAACAGAGGATTGTCTTTGTCTAATACCTAGCCAAAAAAATGAGAAATGTGTAAATAGGGAGGGAGAAATTAACTATTTCAATACATGCTATGATTTTTTAATCTAAAATACAAAGAAATTATCCCGAATTTTCTTGGACTTTACATTTTATCTTTACCAGCAACAAATAATACACCAGAATATTCTTTGCTAGTAACCCTTTTCGTAGTTTTTTGAAACTAGTGTAGAGTTGTTAGTCGAATTTGATCGGACCATCTACACAAAGCTCTCATGAAAGAGAAGAAACTTTACAGGTTGGCAAATTAATTTTGGCAGTCGGAAGTTTCGCAACTTCCGATGCGCCGTAGCAAAGACGTATGCGGATTGCAAGAGCTCACTTCGCTGGCAAAATTCGTAAGCTTAGTTTCGACTGTACAGTTCAGAGAAAAGTGTGATTGCCGGGGTTGTGCAATACTAACTTGTTATGGCGACTCCAGAAAGTAAAGTTGTTCATAAAAATTTGAGTGAGCAGTGTCGTGAAATAATTATGAAAATTTTAAATTTCATGACCGAAGAGGCAAACAATGGCAAGTCGACAATTCCATTAACAAAGGTTTAATTATTGCAATAAAATGTTTAAGCCAAAGTAATTATTTAACAAATTTACAATCGGTAGTAAACTTACTAAATCGATTTTCGTACATAGAATATTTATTTGTTAAACGATTTAAAAAAGTGACATTAGGGTGAGACACAGTATGTTATGCACTCATGTGTCAATTTAATGCACAGTTATGTCATCATTACAAACAAATCGACGCCATTTTTAGTCCATGTATAGCAACCTAAATGAGACATTTTTGGTTTTTGCATGCCTGCGGCTCATGCGTCAATTTTTCCATTCGTGAAAAAAGCACCATTTTACGCATAAATAACTATTCTGTTTTTGTCTACAGGGGTATATAAAAGGGCACATGTTTATTTTGTGTAAGATACCTATTTAAATGTGATATGTTTTTTAGCTTATAATTATAATTATTATACTCAATTCATACCTATCTCTATTACGTTTCGGTTTTATTATTTGTTTTGAACCATCTTCCAATTTCAGTTACAATTGCGGTTTGGTCATATTAAAATATGTTTGAACTAAAATCTAAAGATCGTTTATAACAACTAATGAACTTAAACGTAATATAGTATTTTTGAATTTAATACTTCTTTTAAATGGCCGAAAACCATGACAAAAATTTATTTCACTGAAAACAAATTTAACTACTTCCTCATCTTATTTGTATGAACATACACATGAGTAAAACTTTCAATACAACATTTATATCGACTTATTTTATTGTCAGGTCATTGAACGAGTTTCTGCTGCTAGGAAAGTTAGCCAAAGAACGCTTTCCCGTATTTAAAAATAAGCCCTGGCAGGAAGTAATGCTGACACTGATGTGCCTACAAAAAAATAAAGAACGTCCAGTATCCGTATGGATCAATTCGACAAAACTGTGCTTAGAAGGTGCATAATAAATTACCACATATCCGAGAAAAAAGTACCCACGTTAAGAAATGTACACTAAACCTTTGCAGATAGTTATCGCTTCGCAGGAAGTCGCGAATCTCTGCGGAAACAAATACATTCTTTGGTTTTTCGTTGGACCAACATGAAAAACAACAGAAGTTTGTTAATGGAACGTCACGAAATCAGACATTTACGCCTACTATATTTAAGAAACATAAAAAACTGCAGAGAACAGAGCAAACTTATCATTTATATGGAGGAAAAATTCATTCATGTCACACGCACCTGAAAGGATGGAAAGACAAGAGTAACGAAGGATTAAGAAAACCCGTTTCAAAAGGTAATGGGCTCAGCATTGTGCATGAAGGAAGTGAAAATGGTTTTGTACCTAATGCTGGTATTATGTAGAGCTCCCAGTCAAAAATAGGAGATTATCATAATGCACCGGCGTACGAAAATTATGAGAAGTAGGTACAAGAAAAAATTATTCCAAACCTACCAAAAATGCTGTTGTAGTAATTGATAACGACCCATATCACAATGTTCTAAATGAAAAATTACCTACGACTGCTTGGACTAAACAACAATTTAAAAACTGGCTTTCTGAAAGAAACGTATATTACAGTGAACAAATGCTAAAACCGGATCTATATAACGTTGCAAAAATGTATAAACCGCATTATAAAACTTATAAAATTGATGATTGTTTATTCGACAAGGATTGCAAGTTTTAAGGCTACTGCCTTATCACCCGGACTTAAATCCGATCGAAAGTGTTTGGGCGGCACTTGAAGAATATGTGGCCAAACGAAATGTTACCTTCAATTTTACAAAGGCTAAAGAATTCTGTAATGAATTTTTTGACACATTTTCTGTAAATGATTGGAAAGTTAGATGTGACCATGTTAAAAAGATGGAAGATGAATTTATGAACAATGAACCACTTTTAGATACTGTTGTAGATAATATCTCATTATTAATTTGGCCGAAGACGAAGTGACGGAAGTGATTTTGAAGAATCATTTGTAGATGCACATCATTATTTTACTGTTGATGATCCCTGTACATCTAAAGCATATTTTTCATTATATTGTTTGTTTGTAGGTGGTATGACTGAATACATTAAACGCAACAAATATAAAAATGTAAATAGGTGTTTTAAAATTGTAGATATTAGAGACAAATTCCACTAGAGTAATATAATATTTGTAGCACATCGGTACATAGTTCTAAATAAACAATAATTGACGGCACCCAGAACCAAGATTTTTTTGTTTTGCCAATCCTAACTCTGTAAAAAGTGTGAAGGGATGTTCTAATTTCATAGTAAATATTTGCAAAGAACCCAAAAATTTACATACGAAAGTAAAAATATATACCACAAAAAAGCTTTAATATTTTATTTATATTATTAGTATACTTATTAGACCATCTCTAAAGGCGATTTCCCCAATTTGTTTTTTAAATTTTATGTATAGACCCGAATTTTTACATTATTATCTACTACATATATTATTGCAAATAACAATTTTAGAAAGCTTAACAGGTAGGTATGTCATTAACTATTACTACGAACAGATAGGAAAAATTGTTGGCCATTGTTAAATATAGAAAGTCGTTTAACAATCCTTATCATATTCTACGCTTTATCTACAAAATCTTCCAATTTATACACAAATAAATCTCAATGGCGAATATTAGGAAGGAACCACTAAAAAGACATTATTAATTTGAAGTAAACGTGAAAGTTTATGTCTCTTGGAATCTATTTATTATTTATATCACATAAAATAATAAAGGGTAATTATAGAATTCCCCGTATGGTTTTTGAAGCAATAAATAATTATGTCTGTACAAAAAAACAATTTTCGTAGAAAAATCTAATAGTTTTTATTTCCTTATTCATTTAATTAATAATAAAGAACACATTAATGTTATTTTGTTTTGTAAACTCTTTTTAATATACCAGTATACATGTGCCACAATTTATTATTTTTAAATCCAAATTCAAAATATTGTGTTACCCTCGTACGTATTAGCAGTCTCACAACCTTTAAAATATTGCATGCAGAATGTACGTCGTCTGCTCTTTCCGGTAACAGCGTTCACAACGTTGTCAAGTTGTATGGCTTTCTCGCGCATCGTCAACTGCCAACATTAATTTGCCAACCTGTAATAAAACTGCCCAAAATGAGTCCCTTAATTCAATTTTACATAACATAAAACCATATTCTGGAAGCTATCATTGCATGAAAATAATATTTTATTATTTTGGATTGCACCCAGACGCGGATAAATCTGGGCAGATGTCTCTATAGGTACAATTTCACGTGACGCTCGGATTTTGAAGCTCAAACCGGTGGTCACATGACTAAATGTGCAGTTTTAGCGTCGCTTCAGGAAGTTCGTTTTAAACCAACTTTCAGCGTCGATTTTCAGCTAGAACCAGTGTTGCCAGATGAATAATATTTATATCCTCAACTATCTTACAACCGTGCCAAGTGTGGTTTAAAAATCACAACAAATTAAATTAAATGTAATAAAACTTTTTATCATTAAATGCATAAAATTATATAAAATCAAAATAAAAATTTTCCAATGCACATAACTTCAAAATAAAAACAGTCATCTATATATCATCACAAATAAACAGAATATCACTTGGTACCTTACTTAATGAAAAGTACGCAAATTTACTAGGTTTTCACTTTCCACCAATAAAATTAGTTACAATATAGTAAATTTGCTTACTTTTCGCAATTTCTTTGTTTGGAAAGGTACAAAATTGACTATCTAAATTGAATTAGAAATTAAACCACATATATATGTTATAAAGCCCGAATCAGACTAGATATTAGAAGATTGAGGTTGAGCATTCAAGATTGTAATTTAACCAATCATTACAAGAAATCTCATAATTTTTGTACTAGATTGGTCAAATTACAATCTCCAATTCGCAATCTCAAGAACCATAACAGCGCATGCGCAAGTGTTCCAGCTGTTCTCTTCTTAAAAGCCCTAATAATTTCGTTACTACGTCAAAAAATACCCAATTTGAAGAAAAATCGCCACCTTTGGCAACACTGGCTTGAACTGTCTTATTCCATAGACAAATCTAATAAGTATTACTTCTTGAATGTTTTATTAATGTGTTAAAAATTAGTATTATAAATATTGAGTAAAATTAATGAAGAATTAGAATCTATAATTTATATTTAATCCTTTTACTTGTGCTAAATAATGTATATACCATTCAGTATATTTCTGATGATATTCGGCAACATATTTTCCATTTCGATCGTAATTTAACATTTTTACACTTGTTTATCAATATAATTATTAACGGGATACTTTTTCATTTAAGTAGCGCGTACTCAATCAAATTTAAGTTGTATCTTAGAGTAATAATAAGCATAGAGAGGGCTATTCATTCATAAACACGTTTATTTTTACGGCCAACAATCCTAAACTCCAGTAGTGAAATAATGAATGAATTACAAAAAGTGGGGATGGTATTGTAGATACATGGCCTTGGTAATTTCGGCTATTTTTCTGATAAACTTGGCCCCGACGAACCATGATAATCCAAAAACATTAAATTAATTAACTTGAAAGTTTATTTTGTCACTAAAAGTCTTGAAATACACATCAAAACGAAAGAACTAAATGTTTACTCTCTAGTCGTAATGACGCTCGTATAAACAAACCACGTTTGACATTATTTACTACAATACTACTTCCCATTCGAAATGATCGTCGATCACACTCTGACGATATTTGCATTTCTCTTTATATGGTAATTAAACAAGGACAAAACTACTAAACAGATTACTATTGACACATTAGACAGGTACTGAAAACTTGAGCAATATTGCCACTTTTAGTTATGACCATAAAGGTATCTAAGGATTCAACAATTACTTGTTTAAAATTTATATAAGAATATGCCTATATCAAATAAAATTCAATTATTAATTAAATTTAAAAGTAGCGACTCTAATATATAAATTAGTATGATTTTTTTTATTTGCATAACTTTTTAACACATTTTCAATTAAACTTCTAATTTCATTTTTCCTGCAACTAAAGAGACTTTGTAAATATGGCAAAGAAGTGGAAGTGTCCGCAAGTGAGCTAAGAATGTGACTCGATGTTTGGGCAAGAAAAAATCAAAACAAACATATCTATTTTATTAAGCTATTGCATTAGCTTCTATCGCGGGCCTTGAGCGTGGAGACTGAATCCAGAAATTCCGTAACGAAAATAACCTGACACTTATACGAGGACTGCCCAATAAATGTTGATACTTTTATGACTATACAAGGACTGTCCAATAAATTTTGATTATTTTATGATGATACGAGGACTGTCCAATACATTTTGATTGTTTTATACTTATACGAGGACTGTCCAATAAATTTTAATTCTTTTATACTTATACGTGGACTGCCCAATAAATGTTGATACTTTTATGACTATACAAGGACTGCCCAATAAATTTTGATACTTTGATGATTATACGAGTGCTGTCCAATAAGATTTGATTATTTTATGCTGATACGAGGCCTGCTCAATAAATTTTAATACTGATATGATTAAACGAGGACTGTCTAATACATTTTGATTCTTTTATACTTATACGAGGAATGTCAAATAAATTTCGATTATTTCATACTTATACGAGGACTGCCCAATAAATGTTAATACTTTTATGATTATACGAGGACTGTCCAATAAATTTTGATTTTTTTCACTTATACAAGGACTGTCCAATGAGTTTTGATTATTTTATGCTGATACGAGGACTGTGAAAGTATAGAGAAGAAAAGCATAAAGAGCTAAAAAATAACTAAAGAGAAAAAGAAATTGTGAACGTCAAAGTATAAAACTCTATGCAATAGCTTTAGCGCGGCAGTCTCCAAGTGCCACAAGTCTTTTTTTATTAATCTGAGGTATATATGAATTTTATTTGCGAGGCGCTCAAATTTTGACGCTGGAATACCTTTTTCATGGACGCTACAAATTTCAGCGTTCCATTAGTCACGTGACGCTTTTGACGCTCATTTTTTGAGCTTCCAGCGTCACGTGAATGTACCTTAAAGGTTTTACACTATGACAACAATTGTTGCACATCGAAGAGCGAGTATGAGGTTGCATTTGAACGATGTTGCCAGACTTTGAAAGTAGTATGGAGATTAACCCATTAACGACTAGCGTTACGAAAACGCAACGCATAACTGTAATATTTGAAAGGAATATTGTAACCTAATATATCAATATTTTCTTGAAAAACGGCAACAGTGTAGGTGATTCGTGTAAATGTTCAGTCTAGTACTAACGCTTGTCGTAGACAGTTTAGTGTTTTCTGTAAGTATTTATAAATTTGTAATCTCGACATATGGTTAGTATAAGTAGTATTTTTCCATTGTTTATAATGAAAATTATTTATTTTTTATTTAGGTTCAATAGTAAATTGATGTAGTTATTTATTAGTGACCATTTAAAAACTTCAAAATAAATATAGTCATGTGATTTTGTTGCGTAATTTAGAGCGTTGCGAAAATGCAACGCCAGTCCTTATGACTACTGCTTTTTCAAATTTATTATATATTTTTTAGTGGTGGATTAATACTCGAAGAGGCTCTGCAAGTGGCTTACGCAGATGATTTAGACGTTGGAGAATATGCAACAACAGTGGATAGGACTTACGGAACAATACTAATCAGATAGAATGATAAAATAGTATTGTTACACTTGCATCAACAGAGTATGGTGCAAATCCGTTGAACCATGTGAAAAGGTTTTCTCATGCTGAGAAAAGAAATATCCAAGTACCGTTAGCTATTGCCAAATATAACTCATCAATGGGAGGTACAGATCTGATGAATGAAAATACCTCAAGGCATCGGATCAGCATTAGAGGAAAAAAATGGTGGTGGAATCTATTCACTTGGCTGCTAGATACTACAATACAAAATGCATGGATTTTACGTAAACGCGCAGGTAACAAATTAACTTTATTCAATTCAGAAGGGAAATTGTGAAAAGTTACCTAACCAAGTATCAAACTCTTCCACGTCAAGGAGGTCGTCCATCATCGAGTGCGTCAAGTCGTTCCTCATCAAGAGTTAGTGACGATATTCGTTATGACAATGCAGGTCACATTTTAGACTCTATTGCAAATAACAAACGATGGCGTTGTGCTGGAGACATGTGTACATCTATTACACGAACATACTGTATAAAATGTAACGTTGGATTGTGCAAAAATGTAATGTTGACTTTCATACTAGATTTTGAACATTTTGCTTAGTTAAAATTAATTTGATAATCATAAGGACTGGCGTTGCGTTTTTGCAACACGTGGTTTCTTATAAAATAAAAGGAAATTAAATTTGTTTCTTGGAAATTCCTATTTTTCATTACCTACCAAGTAAAGTAAACACGAAAAAAATTAGTTTGAAAAAAATAAATAAACTCCGTCCTTAATGGGTTAAGGAAACGTGAAATAATAAGGTTATGTTGATATTTAATGTAATAGTAATTTAAGGTAGGTGCAAGTGCAAAAAGTGATTCTTTATTACACTAACTTGCGAGTGTTTTTATAGCCCGTACAAGCAATTATAATAGAGCAAAACATTTGTCAGTAAATGTGGCTCTATTAATAAACACGCGGTTGTGTAATGAAGGGGTAGGAGGTTGCAAATGGCACCCCTCTTCGCTTGCACTTCCAAAAGTTTCGGTTTAGGTATTAGAATTGTTTCTATATACTCGCATTAAATTATATCTTCAGATTTCTTAAATCTGTCCTTTCGTTCATATTATACAGTTTAATAAGATAATGATATACTTAATATTTTCATCTGTCAAATTTGACATTTCCATTCCATAAAAAACGGTGTTCCAAAATAGTATATTATATATCAAGGGCAGAATAAGCAAACTTCTACACGAGTAGAAAAATTTGTTAGGCGAGGGAGACGGTTCTACGAGTGCAGAATTTTGAATTCCACCCGTGTTTTAGACTATAATTTTTCTAAGACTGTCAAATAAAAAACAAAACAACATATATTGAAATGCTAACTCCTTAATTTATGTTGTGGTGAAATCATCACTGCTGTCACTATCAAACAATAAAAAGGCATGAAGCCATGTAATAGCTATTATTTAAATGAAATTATATAAATTTAATTACTTTTTCTGAAGTATTAATCAAATTTATTCTAAAATTTGAAAAAAAAATAGATGATAATTAAACAATTTTGACAATCGACATTTTTGACAGCTGACAATTGTTGTTCATTTTTTTGTCACAAAATATACGTATGCTATACTTCTGGCTCTAACAATTAATACTCAACGACCAAATTAGTCATTTTACGTCACTTTAGAGGATTTTTTATACATTTTGATATTTCTGCACTACTTCCACTCTGCGTAGTGCAACTGGTGTTGAAAACGGAACACGCCTATTTTCTCTCTCTGTCAAATGAACCGTCACATTTAGAGGTTGCCACAAGTATTCATTCCATACCAAGGGCGAGAATGAATATTCTTATCCTAGGGCTAGAATGAACCTATTCCATAATCAAAAACAATGTCAGAGTATAGAAATTCTATAATAGTCTTAGATATGATTCCAGCTTTAAGCAACGTTCAAAAAAAGAGCTTTGACTGAAAAAAGTGCTTGTTATCGGAATAAAATAATTAAAATGCTATTAAAATATTTTAGAGTGAATCGTATCCTCACCATCAAAGCTAACTCTACTAATCACTACTATACTTACATTGAGTAAATTATTAAAAGCTTCATCTACAATTTCTATGTCATCTATTGGAAATTTAGTAACACAGTTAAATCTATATTCATCCGCTGCTATCACTCCATCGTCATTCAAATCTACCATTTTAAAATTGGAATCTATAAACATTTTCATCGCTTGTGGAAAATCTTCGTATCTTCTACCCAAACAGCATTGTTGAACAGCTTGCTTGAATTCCTCTACTGTTATTTTTCCATCCTGTAAAAGGTCCTGATTCAAGGACCCAAAATATGTGTGTTATAATTAGAACGATGAACGTGTAGATATGGATTAGAATATACTTGTGGAGTGTAAACGTTTGTTTATGCAAGATTTAGTATGATGCTGAGTAAAATTCATTTTTCTTTGTGTTTCATTATTTTCGATTTCGTATAATCTATTCAACTGAATAAAATTTGAATTAAAACAAAACACAAAATGTTCTTCAACCTATCTACAAATTACACAATAGTTATTTGTATGCTTACGCCTTTTTAACGTACCGAAAGAATAGTTATCGCCGAGGCCGCTTGCGGCCGAGGCAAGATAATCTTGAGGTCGTTAAAAAGTTTCGCGGCCATGGCATACACACTATTTTTCGTGCAATCGTTAAAATTATTAAACTAGATAATTGTAAATAAATATATTATTGCTCTAAAATCAACAGCAGTTCAATTTATTTAACAATGTTAACGTGTGCTATGGAAATGATATGTTTCAATATATACAAAATATTTTGACAGTTCTTGACAAAACGCAAAATGTCTGATACTGATAGCGATATTTCAGTACCTTCCACTCTTCCTGAACTCAAAAGCTTGTAAATTCGGCGCTTTCCGTTTTAACACCCGAAAAATCGAAACGACAGTACGAAAAATGTTACGGCGAGTTTAAAGATTGGTATGACAAACAGAATATTAAAACGATGTCTGAAAACATTTTATTGGCTTATTTGATGCAGAAATGCAGATGCAGAAAAAAGTATTCATCCTAAATAATATAAGTACTTGTGTATTTGTTGGTATTCAATAAAAAAGAATCCTTGTCTTTGTAGTATTTTCGAAATGTCAAATTTGGAAGTGATATTGAAATTTGAAAGTGACGTTTGGTTTCGCGGCCGTTGCTATGGGTAACGGCTGCGAAATTAAATTTCGCGGACTGTGCTGAGAACGTGAAATACTGACTTCGCGTGCAATTGCACGAAATAGAAATTTTATTCACCTAATGTTGTTTGAACTATTTTCAAAACTTGAACTACTAGATGGTACAGCAGTTTGTAAAAATATTGTGTATTTCAATGACAATTTAACTCATGTATAAAAAATCGCATATACCACAGTACAATTGTCACTTTGACAGCGGCAAAAGTTAGCTCTAACTTTTACAGCAACAAATACACTAGTGGTTTTTTCACTTATTCATTTGTTCATCAATTATCGCGGTGTTGGTTACCAGAATAAACAGTTTGGCATGTTTGTCAACAACTTATTGAATTTTCAAGAACTAACAATGAGTCGATTCGGTGTGTCTACGAACGCCGAAATTAGTCAAATTGTTAATACCTGTGTGCCTACTAATACAGTTGCTACGCAATCATCAATCTGGCGACAATTTTCTACGTTTTGCGATGCATTTGAGCCAGATACTTCCATCGAGAAATTGAATGTAATATTGCAAGATATGTTTCCAAATTTCTCATTCATTAAATTGTCCTGCCGAATTACACTTGAGGTTTGTATTCATATTGGGTAAATTTGTGTTGTTCAAATTCTAAACTGTTTCCTTTAGCAATTTGACTCGAATAACTGTCAACCTAAAAACACTCCACCTTCGGTGTCGTGTTTTTAATAGTTGACAGTTATTCTCGTCAAATTGCTAGGAAACAGTTTCTCATTAAACAACCCAAATTTACCCGATAAAATACAAACCACTTGTGCAATTATAAGTGAAAACTGTGTATCCTGAATAATTTTGAACAAAACACTTAAAAATATGAAAGCATATTAAGAGCCTTATAAACAATTCAAAAGAGTTCTCTGTTTCTAATCTATACAGGTTGATTTATTCTCAAATCATGAGGAAAGTTGGTTGTTATTGGTTTTTGAGGAAAGTGTGCAAAAAAGCTCGACAACTCATGCAAAAACTTGTTTTCACAAATTTGAGCTCAATTCATAGATCATTCATTGAATATACAATCTCAGAAAAATGTATATATACAGTATCTCTTATTGTTCCAGAGAGATTGTCAAGTAAAAAAGAGTCTATATTATTTTAATAACATAGATAATAGATCATGAAAAAATAATATTGACAGAAATTTACAAATCGCAAAAATATCTCTTACTACCTTGAAATATTTAAAATGGTTGCCATTATTTGCTATGAACAAATTCAGTCTTTCTGCAAGTAAGGTTTAATCTCAAATCTCTAGCTGCAAACTAACTGGACTGTTACCCTAAATTTAGCGCATTGGATTTTCAGATATGTCCAATTGATGTAAAATAATTGGAGCCACCTACAATTTCTGGTTATACCGAAAGTTGACTGTCTCTTTATTTTAAACAAAGCACATTCTATATTACTATGTAATTCAATACATTTATTCTTTTTTAATCCTTCCGTTATAGGATTTTGCTTCCTCACATCAAATTTATTACGAGATATGACGAATTTTATTACGAATCACTGTCCGAAAACTTTATCATTTTGTGTATAATCTAATTTTTCACGTACAAGATGATTAAAAACGCGTACCTACTTAAAAATTTCTCAACTTCCTAAATGGATCACCTTGTATGCTATGACGTTATTAGACGTTATGTTAAATTGCTCTTCAAATTCGTTAACCACCCCCTACACCGAAATTAATTAATGATATATTATGTATTATTAAATGTATTAAAAAAATGGAAAAATGGAAAGAAAACGGAAGATGAAACAAACGATAAAGACGGAAGTAGGGAAAATATAGCGGAAAGAAAAGAAAAATACAAACAAAAGCTGAATGAAATTTTTTCTAAAAACCCAGAAGAAACAGGAGAGTCCCTGGATGATAGAAATGGGAGAATAACAAAAATTATAAAAGAAACAGCCGATCAGATAATAGGCCCCCCAGAGAAAACGCCGGATAAACTGCCGATGGAGACAAAACACCTCCTAGAGAAAAGAAGAAAATTGATAACAGAGGGTAAAAGGGACACTATTGAGTACACAGAAATCAACGAAATCGCGAGAAAAATGGCGAAACAGAACATACTAAAACATCAAACGAAACAAGTACAATCCCTATTAGAACAGAATAAGGGACTAAATATATTTAAAAGACGCAACACACCTAAGAAAGAGATAACGAAGATCAAAGATGCGAAAAACAACATAGTGGAAGACAGAAAGCAGATATTAAAAGTTGTGGAATCTTTCTATAGAGATCTGTACGAATCTAAAATACCAAAGATAACGACAGTAGAGGACAAAATTCGAATAGTAAATGTCAACTCAGAAGAAATGCCCGAGATAGATATGGAAGAACTAGAGAAAGCGCTATCCCAGATGAAAAATGGCAAAGCAGCGGGAGAAGACAACATTCTGCCTGAAATGCTTGAGGAAAGCGATATCAAGACGAGACAAGAACTACTAAAACTATTCAATGAGTGCCTAACAGAAGAATATATACCCAGCAGTTGAGAGAATGCTGTAGTTGTTCTGATATACAAGAAAGGTGACCCAACTGATCTTGAAAACTATCGGCCGATAAGCTTACTATCACAGATGTATAAATTATTCACCAGAATCATTACAAACAGATTAGAACGAAAACTCGAGGCTTACCAACCAAAGGAACAGGCTGGGTTCCGAAGCCATTATAGTACGACAGAACATCTACACACCGTAAGGCAGATGATCGACAAAGCTACAGAATATAACATAAGCCTATGGATGGCTTTTGTGGATTTCCGAAAAGCTTTCGACACAGTAGAAATCTGGGCAATAATAAAATCATTGAGAAATGCTAGAGTAGATCAACGTTATATAAACCTCATCGATAACATCCATACAAATTCTTCAATGTCGATAAGACGAATCATTTGACAGAATAAACGTAAGGAGAGGAGTTCGGCAAGGAGACGTTATATCTCCAAAGCTATTCACTTTAGCTCTCGAGGATATTTTTAAGAAGCTACAGTGGGAAAACAAAGGATTGAACGTACATGGTGAACGCTTACACAATCTGAGATTTGCTGACGATGTTGTACTGTTTGCAAAAGATAAACAGGAATTGATAGACATATTGGAAGAACTACAAAATGAGGCTGCAAAAGTAGGATTACACATGAACAACACAAAGACCCAGTTTATTTCAAATATACCAGATGCAGACGATACAATACCGATTCATGACAGCACAATAAAAAGGACGGAAACATACATATACCTGGGCGAAGCTATAACACCAGGTAAACAAAATCAAGAGATGGAGATTGATAGAAGAATTAGACTGGGATGGGCAGCCTACGGCAAATTAAAGTACATCTTCAGCATGAATATTCCAATGAATTTGAAAACAAAAGTCTATAACGAGTGTATACTGCCTGTTGTCACGTATGGTTGTGAGACCTGGGTAATAACCAAGAACATAAAACATAAATTGGAAGTACATCAGAGAGCCATAGAAAGACGTATTTTGGGAATTTCCCTGAGAGACCATAAAACAAATACTTGGATACGAGAAAAAACCAAAGTTTTCGATATAATAAGTTGACAGTTCCTATTTTTCGTCTAAAATATTATAATGTTTTTCCTTATTTATTTAAAAGTTTTTATTACGACGGGTGGGGTTAATTTTTACACTACACTATTCAATTAATTTATTTACTAACTAAACTATCCACTAATTTATACTATATACACAGTATACTTACTTACACTAATTTATATAAACACTTCACTACTATTTATTTACATAGACTTAATTTATATTTACTTGTTTATTGTTTGTCTCACGAGATCAAATTATAAACTAAACTTCTCCCGCTGTTTGGTAGTCTTTATATATGAAATGCCTTTTATTGCCGACCCTTCCAAAGTGCGGCTCACAAAAACTATGGTCCTACCTGGAAGTCTCTAGATAAGTTGTCACAATAAAAATGTAAACAGTTCGAAGAAATCCCTACGCCTTCGCCAAAATTTCTATCATATCTAGTATATGACAGAGTCGGATTCAGGCATTGCACCAGTGTTCGATCTCGTAGCATTACCCCTCCTTAAAAGAAAGTTCCTCCCGGAACTTCTGTGTAGCCGGAACTGGATGTTCAAATCGGCAACTTGTCCCATGTCTGCACTTTCCGGTCGTATGGAAATAACAGAGCACCATCTTCAATGGGTACCGATAACGAGGGGTACAGGTGCAAATTAGTATGTGGACACCGCTATCTCCTCTATCATCATCATGTTCCTGATGACTCGCCAATCCAACTGGTTGCTCTCTTTCCTGGGCATTGCTAGTTTCTCCACGTGGTATTTCAGCACATGATCTCGAAGTCTTCGTAACACTTCCCACACATTCCGGTAGGTGGATCGATCTGGAAATTCGTTTCTAGTTACCAGGTAGAATTGCGAATTGTGTCAGAGTCTCAGTGTCTTGGGGGCTGATATCTAATCTTCAAGTTTTTCTAATTGTCCAAACTTCTTTCAAAAGACGGTTGACAACCCTCGAGCGTGTTTGCTACTGGCGAAGATGTTATGTGCCAGTGAATACCGTTCCGGGAGCATGATCAAATATTTTCTTTGATCTGTGGTTACTCCGTATCTAGCTTTCCCTTCCCGGTACCTCCATATGCGCCCATAAATTCTCCAAAGGCTGGGTCAGACTGTTGTTGTTTATGGCGCACTCCTTCCTCTCCCTCATGGTCTCCTCTCCTTCGAATGGCGCTAGTCGGTTTTGGTGGACTACTCTCGGTTTACCAATGGAGATCTTGCTTATACGATAGATGACGTCGTTGATTCTCTTCTTGATTAAGTATGGACCTTACTATTATTTCTGTAATTTTTGATAAAATCCTTTTCTCATTGTCGGGTTGTGTAACCATAGTTTGTCCCCTTCGTTGAAACTGCTTTCTGTGGCATGGGTATCGTACCGTTTCTTCATTCCGTCACTACCAAATTGAAGATTCGTTCGAACCAATTCGTGCACATCGTCCATCCTTCTTCTCAATTGTATCACGTAATCTTCTCCTGCTAGATTTTCGCCAGACCGACAGACAAACTCCAGGTCACAAGAAAGCCTCATTTCACGTCTAAATATAATTTTCGCAGGTATTTCACCCTTGGACTCATTTATAGCCGATCAATAAGCCAACGCAAGTAGGGAAAGGGGCTTGTTCCAAATCTCTCTGGTGGCTGGAAACCACTTTGGATAGGTATTTTCCAATGGACCTGCTCATTATTTCGACCATTTCATGTGATTGTGTATGCAAGGATGTTGTCCTGGTCTTCTTCATTCCCAGCGTGTCACAAATTTCCTGGAATACCTGGCCCTAGAAATTTTTTCCTTGATCGCTGTGGACTTCCAAGGGCACTCCATATCGGCTGATAAATTCTTTCACCAGTACATCCGCGACAGTTGTGGCCTCTTGATTCGGAATCGCATAAATTTCCACCCATTTTGTGAAATAGTCCATTACTACCAGGATTACTACCACCCTTTTGTGTCGTCGGAAATGGTCCAGCGATGTCTAAAGCAATCCTTGTCGAAAGGGCTTCCAACATTATATTGTTTCATGGGTGCCTTTCTCTTGCGATGTGGTACTTTACTCATAGCACAAGTCCTACATTTCTTACACCAGTCCTTCACACCGGCGGAGCTGTTCATCCAATAAAACTTTTCGCAGACTCGCTGAAGGGGTTTCTTCACTCCCAGATGACCTCCCGTTGGACTGTCATGTAACTTTCTCAATACCTCGGCAACTGTCGTTCTCGGGATAACTATCTATCTTCTTATCTCGGAACCATAATCGTTTTCAAGGACTCTTTTCAACAGCCCTTCTTCCAAAACAAGGGAGTCCCACTGAGCCCAATATGCTTTGAGTGTCGGTGAAAATCTTGGCACTCCTTGCTAGGTAGGTCGCCAATTCTCTTCCTTCCATTGCCGAATATTCGTTAGGTGAGGATCATTCTCCTGATCTTCGCTGATCCTGGTGGGTGACCATTCTTCATTGACTACAGTAGTTCTTGAAACTCAGATTTTCTATATTCCGCCTTGGTGCAGGTGGAGCAGTATGCTGGGAACGGCCGTCTGGATAGGGAGTCGATATTTTGGTGACTCACGTCAGCTCGATGTTCGATGTTGAAATCGTACTCGTGAAGTCGTTCAATCCATCTAACGATCTGGCCCTCGGGATTCATGAACTGCATCAACCGCTTGAGTGGTGCATGATCAGTCCGGATTAAGAACTTCCTACCTTAGAGATTCTGGTAAAAGTGTTCCACGAACTTCACTACCGCTAGTAGTTCTCTTCTTGTGACGCAGTAGTTTCGTTCTGGTTTGGAGAAAACTTTACTGAAATATCCCAGCCCTCCTTGGATCTGTGAGAGTACTCCTCCAATTCCTACGTTGCTTGCGTCAGTGTCAAGAATAAAGTCTCCCTCTGGTAATGGATATACTAATATCGGCGCCGTGGTGAAATGCCTCTTCAAGGTTTCAAAAACCGTTTGACAGTCTTCGTCCCATTGAAAAGCTCTTGTTTCTTCTGTGAGTCGAGTTAGGGGCTTGGCAATATCTCCAAACTTCCTGATAGATCTTCTATAATATGTACAAAGTCCAAAGAAACTCCTAATTTGATGTTTGTTGGTTGATTGTGGCCATTGCTGAATGGAATCAATTTTCTTTAGATCCACCGCCATTCATTCATTGCTCACTATATGACCTACATAATTGTGTCGGTTTTGGAACAGCCGACATTTCTTCGGGCTTAACATGAGCTGGGCAGCTTGGAATCGTTCGAATACATCTTCCAAATTATTCAGGTGTTCGTCAAATGTTTTCCCCAGTACTACGATATCGATCAAATAGACCAGGTACGTTTTTCAAGACAACCCTCTCGAGAGATTTTCCATGAGTCTTTCAAATGTCGCGGGCACATTACAGAGCCCGAATGGCGTGACGTTGAATTACCGTAATACAGATCCGGTGGTAAAAGCAATCTTCTCTTTGTCTCCTGGGTTCATTTCTACTTGCCAATATCCAGACTTTAGGTCCAAGGTGGAAAACAGTTTGCTGCCGGCCAGAGTATCTAGCGAATCGTCGGTTCGAGGCAGAGGATAGCTGTATTTCTTCGTTAAGTTGTTTAGCTGGCGATAGTCCACGTAGAATCTCGTAGCTACATCCTTTATCTTGACGAGCGCCCCTGGAGACATCGATGGACTAGTAGATGGTTTTGCTTCATATTCAAGAGCAGCTGTCAATGGGTCAACTAATGTTTTGTTATGGGCTAAACGAAGCATCCTCTGCATATGGGGGTCATGTAAGCCATCAATAAAGGCCTGTATGTTCAGACATTCCATCATGTTCTTTGGTGCTGATGGATATACAAATCGAACTAGTCGGGCAATATCCACTTCGTACTATTGATTCATAATTATTATATTAGACCAGTTATTTAAAAGGATTGTGCTGTCAGCGATTTAATATCTGAAACTGTAACCACTTACTTTCGTCACTAGTGACGAAAGTTAACGTTATGGGATATTACATTACTGGTGTCGATAATTGACGTTTTCGGTTGAAGTAAAACGTGACGAAAGTTGTTGATTTTTAAATGGTTATAGAAAATTTATATTCCTTCCCCTAAGAAAAAACATTCGAATATTGTCAAAATTATGGCAAGCCTTAGTGGAAAAGAGCCCGGACAATTATCGAGAGGTCAGAAAGGTTCTGTTCATCGGTCGTTTAAAAAAAATTCTTTTATTTTTGTTAAGTGAGTGGTTTTCGTATGCTAGCAGGAAAAATGTTGTAAACCTAATATCTAACCTGACCTTCAACAACCCAAACATCAACAATGCAAAATGGGCTCATGTGCCACTTTAATGCAATAAGAAAGATGATTTTCAAGAAATACCAGAACTGGAATGCCATGATCAATAAATAGTTTAACACTAAAGATAGTCAACAATGTACCAGAGATAATAGAAACAAATAAGAGGAAGGCCAAATTCTACTATGATAAGAATAGTAAAATTTGAGAACCAGCCATTGTTCAGAGTAATCCTCAATCAACATCAAAGTGGACTAAAGGATATGTTTCACAAAAACTAAACGATTCCTCATACACCGTCAACGTTAAGGGCAACAACTATCTAAGAAGCTTAGTAAATATGAGACAGATGCCAACGAATAAAGAAACGGAACCAGAAAATCTCGAAATCAGTGAAGAAAAGAATAAGATAGAGTCAAGAAAAAAGGTGGAAAATGAAGATTACTACCAAATAGAGGGAAAAGAAGATCAGATGAAGAAAAAAAGAGACGAGAACTACAATGAAAGTAACTCGAAACGGCTAGCAGAAACTGAGAAAGTGGAAATAGAAGAGCAAGTAAAAAACAAACCTGACAATAGAACCAGAGAAGTACAGAATAGAAGTACACCTACTAGACGATCAAAGGGGGAATCCAAAGTTCCTGCTACGTTTCAGGATTATCAGCTCTTTTGTTAAAGTAGGGAGGATGTTATATTATACAGAATAATTGTTTATATTATGTTGGTAACACTGCCAAGTGCCTTAAGCACGGGAATTCATCGAACGTATAATAAAAATGTGTTCACTTATATTCTGAGAATAAAGTTTATTTAGATTAAACTGTTTTATATAACATCGTCATAGTCCAGTCAATTTATAATTTAAAATGCTCAGTTGACGATAAATTCATTTAATATATTTCAACTAATAATCGTTAAAATGTATTTAATAATTTTATAATAATTAAATACATTTATCGATTGTCTAACGATTATTTTTAACCCGCAAGTAGTAGTAATGACAGTACAATACGATTCGTTCCACCGTTTATTTTTATAGCTACCTAAGAGTTCGCCTGCTTCAAATCAGCCATACTTGCAAATGCCAATACTTAAATTTACGTCTAATGATAAAGTGGCTAATTTTGATTCAAATAATTTAAAATAACTCTAATTGTTACGTGACACTGTACAATATGATTCAAATGATTTTGTTAACAGTACAAAATGTTCTGTAAGACAAATATCATACTTTATTAAAATCCGCTAGCTCTGCTATTTCCTCCCATAAACTTATCATTATATGTTGATTCTCTTGTAAACGATTATAACTGAATTCTCCTTTGCCTTCGACTATTGTTGCTCTTAAAGCTAGACATGCAAAATCTTTCTCATCTAAGTAGCCATTGCCATCTAAATCTAAAATCAAAAACATGTATTGAAACAAATTTTTCTATTCGAGCTGTAGCGTTTAAAATACATTTGAATACCGGTCAATTGGGGTGACATTGCCCAATTTTAACATTCAAATTAATAATTTTCACGTAACCCATTTTCTGATATCCTAGATAAAATGTATACCTTTGGAAAGTGGTTTATAGTTGTAATTTATGTAGTTATTTGTAGTTTATTAAAATTCAAAAACATGGATGGACAAAGTCACCTCGTGAAGTGGGGTAACTTTGCCC
This sequence comes from Galeruca laticollis, assembly GCA_963921935.1. Taxonomy (NCBI): domain Eukaryota; kingdom Metazoa; phylum Arthropoda; class Insecta; order Coleoptera; family Chrysomelidae; genus Galeruca; species Galeruca laticollis. The sequence continues at coordinate 87,121,650 of OY998183.1, forward strand.
ACCAGATGGTTTCTTTGTATAACGAAGCTATACATAAAAGATGGGAAAATATACCATCTCGGGATATTACAAGAGGCACAGTAAAGACTAAAGTTGCTAAAAAAATCGAATTTGATTCTCAAATTACAAAAAATAATGCAAATCTTGGACAAATAATACTGAAATGTTTTGCAAAACGTTACCAAAAAAGACGAATTATGAAAAAAAGAACAGTTCATCAAGACATAAGTGCCAAAAATAAATCTATAAAGAACTACGTGCTAAGTATTTCTCCAAGTCGATCGTAAAGTAAAAAACTTGTCTCTTTTCGGTAGGCGGAGTGAAAAGCTGGCTTCATCTGCCACCTGAGGAAAAGTGAACGATTTCCTCTCATCCTTGGTTTTCATGAATGAGACCACCAAATCCCCATCACTATATCCATTACTAATATTCACCATAAAATGCTTTACCCCAAACAATTTCACCAGAACGAATTGCAAACCACAAAACAGCTCGTCGACATTGAGGAGGAATGTTTCAGTGACTGCAGCGTCTCAAATGGCCTATCAGCTACTTACTATGGAGGCGCGAAACTGTTTTTTCAAAACTGGGCAAAGGCGACAAACTCAACCCAACTGACGGTGTTAATAATAACGATTATACAATGCAATCAACTTCACACGTTCACAGATTACGATTGTTAAATATTTTTGCTATGCATCAAAATACCTACTATACCGAATAATTAGGTATACTTTCTGACACCAGTAACGCAGCAACCTCTTTCCCTTGGAGACTCTCCCCAGAAATGTTTTTAATAGCATAGGATATCAGAGATTCCTTGATTAATATGTTTTTAGTTTATAGTATCGTTCGAAATTCCGTTGATTAATTTAAGGCGTTATACCTATCACCTATAGATATATAGAATACGTAGTACGTGTGTATTCAAATTAAAGTATGTTGGAAAATAAACATGTGTATTTAAATTACATAACAAAATAAACGGGTTTGAAGGTTAAAACTAACTTTTCTGCACTTATACACTCCAGAGGATAACATACCGAAATTTCTCCAAATATGACCAAAAATGTAGAATATCTGGATTTATGGGACCCATTGTACTGGCTCTGGTGAACTAAAAATCAATAGGGGTTATCTGTAGACGCCCTGAACAAAATCCATACCATAAAATTGGACACTTGTATATACTCCGGAGGCTGTACCGTGCTAACAAACCGAAATTTTTCCAAAAATGAACAAAAATGTTGTGTACCTGGATTTAAATGGTCCCCTCGTATATACTTCTTAAACCATCGAACCATTAATCTTCGGGAGACACTTACCATTATTCATTGGGGTTAAATAAATACCATTGTTTATCAAAACTCACTGGGATCATATATTTAACACTAGGTATACAATTTACTGACCATGGATAACTTACACTATAAACATTGATACTATTAATAATTATAGAGAAATGAACTCTCTCTTTCATATAGGAAATTCTATAAAAACATTGTTAAACCAAAATAGTCGATGATCTTTCCGTCGACCTTACTGACTACATTATTTATTATTAAGACGCGTCAATGATATATTTTACAAACAATCGTGATTCCTCAATATGTTACTAACATTACTACACCTTGTCAGTGACCTTCAAGTTCACTAGCCCCTAGCAATATTTGAAATTAAAATCTAGTTACATCTAATTAAATCTAATAGTGTCTTTTGGGATCATCGCAATCTGTAGACGCCATGAACAATATACAACCATAAAATTGGACACTTGTATATACTCCTGAGGCTGTACCGTGCTAACAAACCGAAGTTTTTCCAAAAATGACCAAAAATGTATATCTGAATTTACAGGTCTAGTTGTACTGGTTCTGGAGAGGTAAAATCAATAGGTTCGTCTGTGATATATCCTGAATAATACCCAATTAAACAATTGATCAGTTATTTACACTCCGGAGGCTGTAACGCACTAACACACCGAAATTTTTCCAAGAATGACCAAAAATGTTGTGTATCTGGATTTATAGGACCCGTTATACTGACTCTGGTGGGCTGGAAACCAATAAGGTTCATCTGTGTGACACCTTGAACAATATCCAATCATAACATTGGTCATTTTGTAGTGGTTACTTAGTAAGTGTCCCTCGTATACTTGACGTTTACCATAAAGGCATATTATCATTGAGGAAACCACTTACCTAGCAACCTGTATTCGGGAATTGAATAAACAACATCACATTTATAAAAATCACTGAATGATTACCGTTATAAAATCCTCTGTTGTTTCCTCTCCGGTGATTATTCCTAAAGTCAAAGTTTGACTTCCTGAAGAAATTCCTGTTATCTTTCATATGTAAGACTTGTTGTTGTCCTACTATACCTTCTACTGAAACCAATTTTGATAGTACCTCTTGTGTAGTTTCAAAACTTCCCGCTGCAATTATTGTTTTGCTTGCATCCGTTGTGGCATTCATAGTTACCGCCTTAATCGTTGCTTCCTTCGTATATTTTTCGGCTAGCCGTTCAGGCATCCCTTCCGATATGTATGCTGCCTGTAATCTTTCCGCTAGTTTCTCTATTTCTGTTGCATACTGTGTCACATCCTTTCCATTTTGTCTTATTTTACCAAGCTTCGCTAAGAGAAGGCTTGGATTGTCTCCTCTTATCCCTGTTTTAAGTTTATTCTTGATGTCTGCAATGGAGTTTTCCGTTGTGATTAAGCTTCTAGCTTAACCTGTTAGTCTCGTTTTTATTAGTAAAATAGCATTTTCCTCATTACCAGTCGCGTTTATTTGTAGTAAATCTAATGAGTCTAAGAATGACTGTAATTTGCTTGCTTCGCCGTTAAACTTGTTCGGTACAACTTTGCTCGCAAAATTAAAAAAATCGTTCATACTTGTCGCCATTTTTAACTGTTTGCTTATTGCTTGTAATACAAAAGTGTCAATTTCCTAAAATATAGAGGTAGGTATGTCGATAATACAATTTAACGCTTGAACTGCCCTATCAGCTTTATCCCTAATCCTATTTGAATAATTTTTACTAGTCTCCTGTTGTACTAAACTTAAATTTTTCCAATTTTTGGCTATTAACTTAGCAAAATTATTATAAAGACCTACTATGCTATTAATTACTTCTATATGTATATCAGGATTTTTAGGAGTTTCTTTCTTCAAAACCCTTTTTCCCTGTTTATTAACTTCTTCCACAATTAATCGTAACTTATCTTCAAAATCTTCCCACGTTATTGACATTTAAAAAAAAATTCGTTCATAAGAATAGAATGCATATGTACTTACAATTATTTTTACACGGTGAGAGTTCCTGTTGCCTGCTTTACTGCATTGCTTCGGTTGATATCCCTTTTCAACGCTCTTCGGTGCGTTTTCCATAATGACCAAACAAATTTTAAGATGAAAGCTATAGTTATAATGTATAATAATACCATTATGTGCATCGCAACATTGTCTTGCTGTACCATGAAAGTGTTGTTGACAATTCCTGTTTCTTTTGCCTCTTGTTTGGTGGATGAACCTCCCATTGTTTCTTTTCTCCAAGGTCCCAAATTTAAATAGAAAACCATATAGTTCTACTCTTATAACATCAATTGTACCATAATTTTTCGTTTGCAGAATGAAATTTTACCATTTACTTACAGGATAATTTACCATAACCATTTGTTACCATTATACTATTAATTTTTACATTACCATTTCCATTTTACCATTTAATTTACCATAACCATTTTCTTCGCTGGATCGCCATGTAGTGGCGATTACTATTATACTATTAATTTTACCATAACCATTTTACAATAACCATTAAATTTGCAGGATCGCCATGTAGTGGCGATGTATATTTTACCATTAATTTTACCATTAGTTCCGCAGGATCGCTATGTAGTGGTTACTTAGTAAGTGTCCCTCGTATACTTGACGTTTACCATAAAGGCATATTATCATTGAGGAAACCACTTACCTAGCAACCTGTATTCGGGAATTGAATAAACAACATCACATTTATAAAAATCACTGGGTTCAAGTTTTAATACGTTAAAATACACAATTATAAATATATCGATCAACTTAGTCAAAGTATAAATAACAATAATTTTATCCTGGTTCATTCACTCTTATTTTATAGGAAACGTAGTTATGTTTAACTACATGTCTGACCTCCGTCTATAAGTTGTACATGTTTGTTTATACATTAACAGAAACGTGCCTCCATTGATAATTGACATTGACCGTTTCAGAGCAATGGTCGCTAAATACTATAATTAATATTAACCTAAATTTAAATCTTATTTCTAAGCTAATGTCCTTTTTCCATTACTGTATTTTAATGATCACTACAATTTGTTTACACTCCGAAGGCTATAGTGTGCTAAATAAGCTACATTTCTCCAAAAATTTGCAAAAAAGTAGTATATTTGGATTTATAGGACCCGTTGTACTGGCTCTGGTCAGCTGAAAACCTCTAGGGTTCATCTGTGAAACGCCCTGAATAATATCCAATCACAAAATTGGTTACCGTAAAATGGGGCGAATAGATTCGCTTTAGTGAATAGGATCAAAAAGAGGGAGTTTATCAGATTAGTTCACAAAACCTTAATATCGTAATGAATGCTTTCTATTTAAGTTTGGCTCTATATCTCATAAAGGTTACCAACATGTTATCATTCAGCAGTTGGTTGCGCTGTAAACCAGGCCTTAATTAGAAGTACTGTTAGTCATCAGTTTTCATTGTCGCCAAAACCTTGTCTGTAAATACGAATTTGAGAAGCATATATTGAGGGCAGTTGGCCTAATTAACTCCAACAAGTTAGTAACTAAGGCACACAAAATTATTTTAGTTTATTCGTAGGCAAAAACAAAATTGAAAAATATTTTCTATGTCGTTGCACGATTTTCAGGTTATCGAGATGAATAGGATCAAGAGCTGGGGTCAATAGGATCAAGGGCTGGGATCCTAACATCATTAAAGAGGCTAAACATTATGTTAATAACAACGGATATAGTATTCGACAAGCCGCTATAAAACACAACATTGGTTACACCGTTCTGCAAAGACACCTCAAAAAAGTGAATGTTAAAACACAAGGATGACAAATAGTTTTAAGTGAAGCCGAAGAGAAATGTATTGCGGAAAAATTACTTACATGCAATAAGTGGGGCTACCCCTTAGATACTTATGATTTAAGATTGGTTATACAACATAATTTAAATAGAGCTGGTAGGGTGGTACCCCATTTTAAGGACAAAATCTTCCTGGTAAAGAGTTCGCATATAGGTTTTTGAAACGATATTCGGATAGGCTGTCGGAGGAGAATGTGCCAAAATATAAAACGAGCCCGGGCTGGTGTTACGAGGGTAACAATTACAGATTATTTCGAATGCGTTTCTAAAGAACTAAAAGGTACTCCAGCCAGCAACACCATAAACTACGATGAGACCAACCTTTGCGATGACCCAGGACGAAAAAAAATAATTGCAAAGGAGGGGGTGCAAATATCTGGAGCGAATTATGAACCACAGTAAGTCGCCAACTACAATCATGTTCGCTGCTTCTAGTAGTGGAGATTTACTTCCATGATTTATCTTCTACAAAGCCTTGAACATGTATGACTCTTGGACTACTGGAGGGTCACCCCCTACTAGATATAATCGTAGTAAATCGGGATGGTTCGACAGCTACTATTTCGAGGATTGGGTACAATCAATCGCCATACCATACTTGAAGAAGTTACCTGACAAAAAGATATTAATTGGTGACAATTTATCGTCGCACCTATCAGTACAATCGATACAGTGAACAATATTAGTTTTATATTTTTAACCCAGCAACTCCACCCACTTAACGCAACCCTTAGGCGTTGCCTTTTTCAAGCCATTGAAGGTTGCATGGAGAAAGATAGTTGAATTCTATAAAAAAGGAATCTGGTATTCGTAAAAACGTCTTTCCAGGTTTATTAAGGAAGCTATTAGAATCGATTGAAGACAGCAGATCTAAAAATATAATGGCCGGAATCGATAAATGCGGCATTATACCTTTGAATACTGATAGGGTATTGAACATGCTTCATTTGTTCACATTATGAAGTCGATGCGGTATGATGAAAATCAACCTAAGCAACGAAAGAAAAACTCCATGTACCTGCTGGAAAAACGGTAGCAGTTGATGATTTTGTGTCTTCTGACGAAAGTAGCCAACATTTTATTACTCACGATTCCAATTCAGATATGGATCCCATGTCCGACTATGAAGAGGAAATTGATGGAAATTCTGATGGTCCTGAAAAAGTAGACATTTTTCTGCCATCTGCTGACCATCACATCTCGAATAATTCACCCCAACCAGCAATCTCAGATGGTCTCTTGCCCGTCACCAATGATGACATTGATATTAGTGACTGGTTACTCATAAACTTACCTTATTTCTCCAATGACAAAGTACAAAGTACATCCAAGACCTTTAGCAAATATTATATAGCTCAAATTGTGAAAATTGTGAAAATAAATAAGGACGGGTACGAAGGAAGCTTCTTACGCGAAAAAACTACTAGACTATTCAAGATATGTTTAGACTTTTCCTGATGTGAAAGACGAGTATAAATTCATTTTCCAACAAATTGCTGGAAACATGAATCCTCCGAAAATATATGGAAGAGGTCTTCTTAGATTTGAAATTCGTTTAAGTGGATATAATAAACAATTTAAATAGATTTTTCTGTTAGATAATAGATATACCTGTTAACATGTACTTGTAGTAATAAAAAAATGCGTTTGATCCCTGTTTTTGAATGATAATAAAAAAAAATCTGTAGAGTTCACATACAAAATTTCTGCAATTATATACACTCCACAAGAAGGTGAATACGATAAGGTATAATAAAATCATTGTCGATCCTATTCACGACAATGACAGGTGAATAGGATCAGCCAACAAAATAAAATATATATGGACAACAAGTCGGCATAAAAAATATTAGGACTCAAAAAAAGATAGCCCAGGTATAGACTGTTGTTTTGATATGTACATCAAAATTTTCTCTCTATTACTTTGGGAGAGGCACCGCTTCAAAGTATAAAAGTGATCCTATTAACCCCATTCTACGTTACTTGTATACACTACAGAGGCTGTATCGTGCTAACGAACCGAAATTTCTCCAAAAATGACCAAAGATTTGGTACTTCAGGTCACATAGCACCCGTTGCACTGGCTTTGATGAGCTGAAAATCAATAGGGTTCGTCTGTGATATGTCCTGAACAATACTCATTCATGAAATTGGTGACTTTGTGCACTCCGGAGACTGTATCGTGCTAACAAGAAATGTTACAAAAAGTGGCCGACAGAAACAACGACGACGACATACACAGGATTTGTTTTCTAAAAACTCGTTTTTCGTGTTCCACTTTACCCTTCTCCAAGCAACCATTGCTCCAGGGCGCCAAATTCAGATAAGCGAGTTAATCTCCTCCACTTGACCGGCAATATGATGGAAGCCACATGAGCCCACCTCATTGTGCACGTAGGGTGGATCAAAATCTGAATAATGTGTTTCCCAAAAGATCGTTTGGATGAATATCGAATGGCCTCCGTGAACACTCGATGTCAATCTATTAAACTATTTTCTATGGGGGTTATTTAAAAAACACCATTTTTATAACAAAACGTGCCAATATTCAGAAATTGAAAAAATTGATTATTGCAGAATTAAGAAGAATTAAACAATCAAGCATGTTGTCAAAATGTACCGCAATGTTGTAAAAATCGCTTTTCTTGTATTGACGTAAATGGGAAATATTTTGAAAATCTACTATAACCGCCCTCACTTTGTTCACTTTAATCAATCTCAGCCATCTCGATTTATATTCTTAACTTCATTGGATATAATCTAAATTTAGCTAAAATTCCAGAATTATGGCGTTCAGATATATATTTGAATAGATTACCTGGAAAATATTCAGTATTTTCTAAGGAATTGCCAAATTAAAAAATATATTTAGCGTGATTATTACTTTTCCGCCCAACCTATCTAATATACGAGAAAAGTATTGGTTTATTCCAAAAAAAGTTGGAAATTTGAAAAGAAATCAAGAACAACACGAAAAAACGGTTTTTAGTGTATGTCGTCGTCGTTGTCGTCGGCCACTTTTCGTTACATGTCTTGTTAGCACGATACAGCCTCCGGAGTGCAACAAGTTACCAATTTGATGATTAAATATTGTTCAGGACATCTCACAGATGAACCCAATTGATTTTCAGCTCACTAGAGCCAGTACAACGGGTGCTATGGTACTTGAAGTTCGACATGTTTGTAATTTTTTTAGAAATTTCAGTTTGTTAGCACGATACAGCCTCCGGAGTGCAACAAGTTACCAATTTTATGATTGAGTATTATTCAGGACATATCATATATTAACCCTATTGATTTTCAGCTCACCAGACCCCGTACTACAACAAGTGCTATAGTACTTTAAGTACGACAATTTTGGAAAAATTTCAGTTTGTTAGCACGATACAGCCTCCGTAGTGTATACAAGTGACCAATTTTATAATTGGATATTTTTCAAGGTGTCTCACAGATGTACACTATTGATTTTCAGCTTACTGGAGCGAGTACGGCGGGTCCTATAAATCCAGATATACTACATTTTTGATGTTTTTTTTGGAGAAATGGTCAAAACTCCGCTGATTCAATACAAACAACACCAAAAAAAGCAAATATACAATATGGAAACAGTTTTCAGTGTTCTGCCTTGAACGTAATTATGAGTTAGGTAACTGCATCACAACCGAGGTGAAACAAAACGCATCAATTATGGAGGACTGGGCATATAATATGCCCAAAAAAATGGAGATAACTACAAAGAATCTGTTGTCAAAACATTGTGGAATGGAACCGTAAAACTTATCCAAGAAAAATATTTCAGGGAGTATAATAGAAACATTGATCCGTTCACTGATATTGAATTTAAGACTGTGCGAGCAGCGCAAAATTGTAAACGTCGAGATCTTCAAAATATTCCCGAAAAAATAAAAGCATCGTCTGCTGCTCTCACGAAAGAAGAAATAGAAAAAATGATAGCAGCATGGGACGAAAATACTCCAAATGGCTTACAGAGGAACTTTTATCACACTGCTAGCTACGTTTTGGCATGGAGAGGCGACAAAAGCATTAGTACAATATTTTAGAGAAGAAATAGATCATTATGGAAATCAAACTGGAAGAATAGAATATAATCCAATAGTTCCTAAAACCGGACGGGGTGGATCGCACAGGTTAACTGGGGTGGAATCATGACAAATAGAATTCTATTTTAGTGACGTCATCCAAAAACAGACGATAATCTTGAAATTATGTATCGCGTCACATCTCTTGCGATTATCGAAATCTAGGTTCGGCAATCTTTGGAATAATAGTATCTATTCAGAAAACATCTTTGTTTTTTGACATTTTCAACAGTGTTTAACTTAAAAAGGAAGTGATATAAAATGGACAGTAATAAACAATTAAATAAGTTTCCAAAATTACGGGCACTTTTGTGCTCCTCAATATAAGGTTAATTATTAACAGTAACTAGGTATACTTATTATAGATGCTGCCTGCCCAAATCTTGGGTGCAATTTTGGTAGATAATGATGAACATCTTTCCATAACTTTGGGATTTCCCTCAACAGCTACCTTGCCCATTATGGCTAAAAGCCTTTCCGCAAAGGAAGTCAGTATTATATTTGGTGGTAGCCCGCCTCCTTTGCCTCGTAGGTGGGGGCTGATTGAAACTGCTTTAGCTTTGATTTGCTTTTATTTTATTGTATATTATGTTTTTTTTCCAATTCTTCTGTCTTTTCCCCTATACATAGCGGTCAGTTCCGTCAAACTTTGTTGGAGAACATCTCACCATTTTGTACTTTTTTATTTATTTGTGTGATGGGACTGAACCCTCAAATTTGTCGATAATTAGGATTTCTTATTATGTCCACCGATTAATATATTTGGAATTAGGTACTATTGGTTGAAAACGATTCGGACCTAACATCAAAACTCAAACAAATAAAAATCACGTAAAACATGTGTCGTCTTTGTAGGGAGTATTAAGAAAATTGAGAAAAAGCATTTTTTCTATCACTTAAGACTTGTAGAATGAAGTCCGTGAATGACCGTTTAAATTTTATGTCATGATACCTATTTATCGCTTGTGAACGATGTGAAACGGTTGCTAGGTAACGTGGCGTCACTAAAATAGAATTCTATTTGTCGTGATCCCACCCCAGATAGCAAATTTTTAACGCCAAATAAAAATGACACTGACAAATGTCCGGTACGTCTCTTTCATAAGTGAATGTCAAAAAGAACAGCAAATATACAAATTGATCGTTTATTTTTGACACCTAATCCAAACTGGCAGGAACCTTTATCTAAGGAATGGTACAAAAATCTACCGATAGGACAAGGCGAAATAGGAAAGTGGACAAAACAAGCGGCCCAAAGGATTGGCTTGGATTTTAACAAAATTAAGGTTACAAACCAATCACATCCTTCTTCTACTGTGACACAACTCGCCAAAAGTGGAGTAGGTGAGCAGTAGTTGCTGAAAATAACAGGACACTCATCTGCAAGCTCCATCAAATCCTATCTACAACTTGACGAAGAGTACCACGCAAGCGTGATCAATGACTTAAGGGAGGCACTGTTTCAACCTCGTCATCTCAAGTAAATTGTACAATAACTTACAATAATTGCACCATTACATACAACAGTTGTAAACATTCTTAATTATTGTTCAATAAAGATACTCACATATTTGTTTAACATTTTGAGAAATAGTTTTTAAAATAATCACGCCGAATTACATTCGTGGTAATAATTTTTTTAAATAATGTAGATTAGCACATTATATATAAAAAATAGCTGCTTGCTAGGTACCTTGCAGCTTAGATTATAATCTAGGTAACAGAGAACATTCTTGCCATTTGTATGTAGGTGCCTACTATTAGATTCAAATCACAAGAGAATAATTATTTGTTTCTTATTTTAATCAGTAATTAATTTTGGAACCTCAATCAACAAAACAGTCGTTTAATACTTTTCAATTTGAAATTCTTTATAGAAAATACTGATGAGAACATTTTTCCAATCTTAATATTCTATTTTTCAGAAACAGGATTCAGTTAAAATATTAAAAACACTACTTATGTTTACATCACTGACCAAAAATAGTTTTGTGTAATTTTTTCTCTATTATTGACAACTAAATTTTACAATTGCACACACTTAACAATCCTAGATTATGTTATTCCTGGAATAGTTCGTTGAAGAGCTCCATTCCTTTACCATTCTATTTATATTTTTGGAAAATATGCATTAGAGAAGGTAGTATAAATATATTCAAGGAAATAAAATCATTAATAATAGTAAAAGCCATGAGAGAATGAAAACTCCTATAACATCACATGTTGAAAATATATTGCTTTTTTTATTTTAGGTGTTTTTACGTGTATGTAGACAGTCTTTATCGTGGGAATTGTTTAGAAAAGCTCAATCGAAAACATTCAATCAGTTAATGTTTTTAAGCTCAATATATTTTAATTGCACCCTAATAATAAACTTAGTTCTTATTAATTGATTGCATTGATATCATAAGCTCCTCTCAAAAATAACATTTTAAAAATATCTATTTCTAACATTTCATACGTTGTTCCGCAACAAGTGTCATTCACATTTAATATTTAAAATAAACTATTACAACATTATTATCAGGTGTTTTTTTACTTACCGTACAAATAACGTACCACGAAGTTTACTCGATTATCCCAACTGTAGGCCATATTTGTCTCTTCAAGAAGATTATAAGAAGCACAAGTAATTCGGTAATAATATGTTTGGAAAGTGTTATGAATATGCTGTAAAAGTTAAAAATGACGATGAACCGGCCCGCCGGCTATTTTTGAAAACGTTGGCGGCCAAAACGTAACACTTCGGCGCTCTTGCTCGAACTAGAAAATCTAATGTTTGTATAACGAATGTCCTACTATGTTTTTCATGGCAGCTTTAAACAAAAAGTTTAAACATCAAAACATTACGCTTTTAAAAGTGTGTTTGTTGTATGAGAGTTTTTTAACATTTTTATTATAACAAGGCAAATATTTATAGATTTATACCTGAGCTGAACACACAATATGTAATATTCATCAAAATTTATTATACCGCAAATAATCCATTTATCGACATCAGAAATTTTAAGAAATCGACATAAGTACCCGCCACGAATTCACTTTTATATGTTCTATAGACTGAAAACGAGGACCTTGAAGTGATGGAGCCAAATAGGGAAATATACCGTGTGTAATCGTGGTTCCTAAAAAGTCGTTTAAAATGGTAGAAACGACTGTGAGAAACAGAAAGTTCAGTGGCTATCTCGTCCAGACTTACCTAGGTGCTAAATGAGTGGATGCTAGTTCCCCTCTCATCTTCTCATACGAGGATTGTTAGGTTTAGTTGAAGGCGTTGATGACCGATCATATCGAGGCAAAGCTTCCACGCTATTTAGACAGCTTTTGAATGATATGAAACTATTTTTTTTTATTTAAAAAGAATTAATCTATTTATTAATTAAAAGTTCATTTTGTATTTTTTGTAGCATAACGAATTTATTTTAACAAAGTCAGGGTTCAATTTATTCCAACGCTTACATTATTATATAGGTACTTATTTATTTGATTTACTTATATTAAATTTCACGTATTCCATTTATTTACAATAGTTATTTCTACGAGGCGCGGTGCTGTTACTAACTAAAGTCAGGTGTTTACGGTTGCTGCGTTTTATTCACGGTCGAATTGTTCGCTAACGTTCAGTGATGTCGAGCAACCACTTTTTTTGTAATAACAAGCATACCAGATTTATCTAGAATATTTTTCCTAAGTGATTGGTGCCCGCTTCGTGTAGACAATTCTAGTGAATTCGACCAGGCGGCGTTGATTTCTTATAGTAATGATAGTATTGACACACCTTCTACTTATGAATAGCAAATAATTTCTTTGAAATTTAATAACTTAAAGCCTATCCACGATATTGAGAAAAAACTAAAAATATCTGCAAACTTCAAACATTTGTAAATATGCAGTCATTTTAATATATTTCACGATATTTTTTCTAACGACATTAAATAAAAAGTAAAACACTCCATGTTATGCTTAATTAAAATAAATACTTCTGACAATGGTTCTTTAATTATTAATTTGACTATACGTTTACTTCGAAGTGAATAATTAATTTTTAAAGAAATGATATATAATGCTAAACATTTCGAAAGCGAGGATTTTAATGATAGAAGCTTGCTGTGGCCACCTCAGAGACCACCCACAGTACATATATGAAAAAAATAATTTGAAATCGAAACACTGAATAGGGGTAGTTTTTGGTTAGAACCGCGTGAGCTGTAGTAGATTAGATTAGATTTTAACGGGGTTAGAATGAACTGAAACCTAAGGTTTATTGTGCCCCCCTATCAGAGCTTTTCTCGCTACTACTACAGCTCGCCTTCCAGTTCCAGGGTTCTAATGAACTCTAGTATTTGGAACGGCTTCAACGAGGTTATATCCTCACTCTTACAAGTTTCTTGTCCGAAGCATTTCTTGCGTTGGCTTGCAATGGCGAGGCATTCTAGAACTAGGTGATCCGGAGCTTCATCTTCCTCCACACAGAATCTACACTCGTCAATTTCTGCTAGACCTATTTTCATTAGGTGCTTCCTAAGGTGGCAGTGTCCTGTAAGAAAGCCCGTGAAGAGATGTAGCTTATTTTTACTGAGATCCAAATATTTTTTGGATCTAGCAGTGGATCGATATGTCACATTTCTGATAATTTCTCTCTAGGTTCATTTCCACGCATCTTTCGATTTCTGCCTGAAAGATGCTCGGGAAGGAACCTAACGATAATGAGTATCTGGTGCCAGGCCCAAATACTCCAGCGCCTGCTCCAGTGGTGGTTTTTGAACCATCTGTATACCATCTAATGGTGTTTTCTTTGAGAGTTTGTGTAGTGTATTTCCTTTCCCAGTATTCCCAGTATCTCCTCTTATTTAACATCGTAGTGAAATTCTTTTCGATACTTTCTTGATCATTTCGTCACTGGGAAGATTCGCTGATGAGATGTATTTTGTTAGATAGGACCAGGCTCCCTGATTTTTAATACTCTCATTGCCTGAACATTCCTTATATGTTCTAAAAATTTCCTCTTGGGTAGATCTTTCTATCACCAGATGTAGAGGTGTGAGGTCTGTAATGATCTCAAGTGCCCTAGTTGGACACGTTCTCATAGCTCCAGTGATACACACACAGGCAAGCCTTTCAACTTTGTTGAGGATCTTCCTCGTGCTGTACTGACTTGCGTCTGTGAGCCAAACTATTGCCCCATACGTAATTGCTGGTCTCACAATCATGGCGTACATCCATCGCAGTATTTTTGGGTTACAGCGCCAACTCTTACCAGCCAGATTTCTGCACGCCATCAAAGCTCTTATTGCTTTTCTAGCAGTTATTTCAACATACTTATTCCACAGAAGCTTACTGTCTAGGGTTATCCCTAGATATTTAACTTCTGATTTCCATTCTATGATTTCCTCGTTTAAAGGTAGGGGTTTCATGGCTGGAAGTAAGTGTTCTTTTCCGGGTAAATGGAATTACTATGGTCTTGTTTGGATTAATGTTTAGTCCCACCGACAAGCACCATTGCTCAATAATTCTGAAGCCCTTTTGTAATAAATCACACAAGGTGCTCTCGAACTTGCCTCTGACTATTAGAACTATGTCATCAGCATAGCCCATACATTATAAGTCAAGCTCCGTTACCCTGTAGAGCAACTCATCTACAACGAGGCTGCATAGAAGGGGATATATCACTCCCCCTTGAGGTGTCCCGCGAGTGGCTTTAACTGAGGTGGTTTGATTCCCCACCTGTGTCTCAGCTATCCTCGTCGTCAACAACTCATACATCCATTTTGTAGTAACTAGCAATACAAACAGGAACGGAAAACAAAACTAGTACAAACCAATAAAGTTTTGGAGGCACGCGTAAATTAAACCAGTTAATGTACCCTTCACCTTATTGTAACGTTTTTAATTTTATTATATTCGAATTTATTTCCCAGTGCGGCCTTGCGTAACAATATTTTCTTCGGACTGTGTAGAAGATTGTTTTATACTACTAATAAACATAGAATTACCGAAAAAGGTTTATTACGGCTCAATCGGGATTTTCAATGGAACAAAGTGACAATTTATTGTACTTTTAATACCACCCTTAAAAGGGGTACGATGAGTACACAATAGTTTTAAAATTACATTCGGAGAAGGAAAGTACCTTTTTTGAAATTCTGGGTAGACAGCGTAATCTGTGTATTCACTGCCCGATTCGTTTTATATGGCTATTATATGGCTTTTTTGAACTAATTTTACAGTTATTTTTCGGAAAGAATTTCAAAAAGAAGGCTATCCATCCCCAAAAATCTCGTCACGAGAGTCAGTCTGCCAGGGACGGTCCAAGGCCTTTTCGAGGCAGATGCGAGGTCTCGATTTGGCGCCCCGGCGCCCCCCCCCCCGCGGGCAACCGCCGGCAATTATAAAAACCGTATTTTATAAATTATAATTTCCCCCACTTTTCGTCCTTTAACTAATGGCTCAATGGATCACCTTATGGTTGATTTAATACGAAATTATACATGTACAAACGAAAGTAATAGGGTTTTAAACAACCCTAAAATAAATGGGTTACTTGGCTAAAATAAATGAATAAACAAAGTGACTTCATGAAATTTTAATCAGAATCATAAACAGTCACTAACAACTACTAAAACTAAAAACGAACTAAAAACGAACCAAAAAAGAACTAAAAAAGTCACTTGCAATATACCTTATTGATTACTATAACTTTACTTGCTACAGTGTTGTATCACTTACAAAAAATAAACATTAAAAACTAACTTTTCTTGCTTTTATTTTAGCAAAGTCTTTTAAAATTGAGTCTGTGTCAATTGAGTTTAAAATCTGATTTTCTATGCACAAAGTTGCCAACCCATTGAGTCTCTCTTGAGAGATAGTTGACCGAAGGTAATTTTTGATAATCTTCAGTTTGGAGAAGCTCCTCTCTCCACTAGCTACTGATATTGGCAAGGTCAGTAATATCCTCATCGCTACAAACACGTTGGGGAAAATATCCATAAGACGGTTCTTGGTCACGTAGTTAAGTGTTGTCACAGGACAGCTGTCTTTAGTTAACATTGGTGCCAAGATAACAATTTCCTTTTGAAGTTCATCGCCATTGATATCACTTTCATTATCTGCCGTCAAAACTGATTGTAGATTCATGCAGTGTTCTTTAAGGACATCCTTTTCACAATTGTTTAATTCCTTCATGTCGTAGAGAAATCCAAAATGTTTACTGTGCTTGTCCATTTGTTCAAATCTCTCACTTATTGCGTTGTTTGCAGTGTCAAGAACAACATAAAAAAAATTTACTTTAAACTTATCTTTCTCAGACATCACCACAGGTTCATTTCCACCCCTACCCTCACATGGAAAATGTCTTTTAGACATTCTAGGTCTTACTTGACTTTCTTCTTGAAACTCTGGAGTGATTCCCAGTTTCTCAGCGAGCTCTTTTGCGTCTGTAATGACGCTGTTTAGTCCGGTTTCCGTCCTCATGGTTTCTAAGAATTTCTTAACACTTTCAATCAGCTTCAAAGCACTTTGCAGGTGTACGTCTTGCCTCTGTAGTGTTTTACTAACTAAGTTTATTTTAAATAAAACTTCATGCCAAGTAATCAGGCAGCAGAGAAAACGAAAGTCGGTTAGTTTTTTGGCAATTCCAATGGCTTTGTTTTTCCCGAAAGCATCGACCTTTTCATCGGTAGTGGCCTCGTAGACAGCGTCATAAACTTCCTCTATTTGATATCTTAGAGGTTCAAGTGCGTCTATCCTACTCTCCCACCGGGTTTCACTGAGAGGTTTTACCGTCAAATTTGTTATATGTTTCTTAAGAATACTCCATCTATGAGTTGATGCTGAGAAGAAATTGTATATCTCCTGAACTATGCTGAAAAAGTTTACCGCTACAAGACAGGAAAGTGCTGCATCATTTACTACTAGATTAAGGGAGTGGCTACCACAAGGGACGTAGAAGGCCCGTGGATTGAGGTCGAGAATTCTTTTTTGAACTCCCACATGTTTGCCTTTCATATTCGATCCGTTATCATACCCTTGGCCACGCATATTTTGTAAGGGTATCCCTTTTTGCGACAACTCGTCTAACAAAGACGCTGTTAACCCCTCACCAGATGTTTCCGAAACTTCGACGAATCCCAGGAAGTGCTCTCTTACGACCGATTCTTCTCCTGACACTGAATGAACAAACCGAACAACTAGGGTCATTTGCTCTTTGTGGCTTACGTCAGGTGTACAGTCAAGAATAATAGAATAGTATTTGGCTTTCTGTAGTTCTGTTAGTATGTTTTCATTAACGTTACGAGCAAGTAAGGCAATGAACTCATTTTGAATTCTTTTGCTCAAATAGTGAACATGGGTTTCTTTAGAGGTTATTCTACGAAGATGTTCAGAAAGAACGGTATCAAATTTTGATATGTGTTCTACAAGCTTTAAAAAGTTGCCATTGTTTTCCTTGAAAAGGGTATCATTAGGACCACGAAATGCTAGTCCCTGGGTGCCTAGGAACTGCACAATAGAAAGCAGTCGTTTTAAAACCTCGTACCAATGTTGGGTTTCGGACGCAATAATTCTTTGATTTTCGTCATCAATGGCCTTTCCCAACCGCAGTCTTTGAAATACCTCTCGGTAAGAAAGAGCCGACTTGATATGTGCAGGAGATTTTTCATGTTGGGATAGAAATTTAGACATGTTTTGCCAATCAGAAAACCCATCTGTACCAGTGAGAGATATGCTTTCCTTGCTAAAAAGCTTGCAGTAAAAACAAAATATGGAATTTTTTGACGCTGAGTACACGAGCCATTCTCTATGAATTTCTTCTCCATTTGGTAATTTCACTTTGTAATTGGCAGGAGTAAACCTTCTGCCTCTACTGTCAACAGGAAAATCGAACTCTGTTACCTGTACAGGACCTTTTTCAACAAGTACTTGACGTATATCATCTGTTATTTTGGCTGGCCACTGTCCACAATCTGTTAATGAGCTCAATGGCGTCGATGGAGTTTTTGCCTCCGACATCTAGAACACAATTCATGAAATGAAAATAAATTGTAACTCTAATGTATGTGTTAATCGATTATATTAGCAGTAGAAGTTGTTATGACTTAATTATTCAAAAACAATGGTTGTATAACAATACGTTTTTAAATATTTCAGAATAAATTGCAAATCTGCACTTATATTCAATCACCTCCCTTTGTTTGAAAATGCCATTTGGGGTTGGGGTCTCACGTCATAATTAAATTTAGATCGACTGATCAAATCCAACATTTTAAAATGTTGCTTAAGTTTAAATATTATATACAGTATGTGTGAATTCGTTTTGCCCGACAATGTTAAATAATATTTTGTCTTGTCACAAAATTGAAACAAACCTCTGATGGTGGGCTCGGTTCTGATGGTGATGGTAAGTCAAAGTCATCAGTGGTAGAATGTGATTCATGGATGCGATCAAATTCGTCCGGATGAGAACATTCTTCTGATGTCTTCTGGAACAGGGACATAAGTAAATATTTTAGACTTTTTTACGATTTGCATGAATATAGAATGTTGCAATTAGATCGAGTACAAACAATTATGTAAAAAATGTTACATGCAGGTATTTATATGGGTATTTATCTTCAATTATTATGTGATTGATTAGTTAGGCATATTTTAATAGATAAATTTGCTAGGCTTTTATATACAGCTCCTAGTAAAAAAAAATCTTTCAATAGACTCTTATATAAGTTGGTGTAAATGTAAGTATTTAATCTGTTAAACCGATAATAGGATAACTGTTTTTTTAGGCTCAAGTTATTACAGTTGTACCTACATTTAGTGCCCGTTCCAGCAATAGTCTTAATTTATCCAACCGAAAAAAGCGTTAAAAAAAAGGAGTTTCGTCGACGTTATTTTACATTAAAATAATTTTAAGAAAACCTGCCTTTCGAATTCTTAAAGGTTTGCTAGACGCTACTTTTAATCATAATTTTTATTACTAACAAAATAAATATTTAGGAAAAGTAAGGCAATTGAGCTTATTTATTAATATTTTGTACCGTTATCTAACAAAATATATGGATTTTATATTTTATCACTTGTAAATTAAACTCAGATTTTGCAAAAATATTTACTTACCAGTAAAGGCTTTTCAACGCCTTCAGTTTCCACACTACTTTCTGCACCAGAAGTACCACTACCACTACATGATGGTTCTGATCTAGAAACAAACTGTCTCATCGCTTTTGCCTGCTTCTCGGCATCTCTCTCCAAATTTGCTTTACGTTTTCTGTAAAATGCACCCGATGGCTTCTTTTTTTCAGACATGATCTTGATATCTTATTACTAACTTTAACTTAATTAAAACTTAGTAAAGACTAAATAAATAAATCGCCTAAAATACTGAGGTTTGTTCTGCGACTGAGATGAAATCACTTCATAACAAGTAAACAAAATCCTTGTATTACACACTAAACGAATACGAACGTTGTATTAAATCCACTGTGGGTAGATCTTAGAGATCGAAGTTACAAAAATACTCGAGGGAGAGAGAAGGCAGCACATGATGGGTGGGCGGTGCTGCTATCTATTGAAAATAATGCCAAATACAGTCCTCAGTTGATGGGTACGTAGTTGGCCAGGTGTGTCAGAAAAATATTGTGCGCGTGCGCGGGTCTCCAACCACGAACAATGAAATGAACAATCAATCCCTGCAGCGTCAACACTAAACGTACAATCTAAGCGCTACAACGCCTACCAATTGATAAATGTCAAACGCGTGCATTTGAGTATAGTAGTAAAGTATTTTCAAACCTAAGGCGCTAAGAAGATCTAGAGAACAGTATGTTAAAACAGCGGTGATTTATAAACCTTGGGGCGGTGATTTCATTAAATTTAATTGTAACTTTGTAAATATATTCATATTTCTGTTGGGGTTTGGGCGCCGACAAAGCCATACAGAACATCTAGAGAACTGAATGTTAAAAACGGTGTTTTATAAACCTTGGGGCAGCTACTGGATGCAATTAAAGTGTAACTTTTTAAAAATATTTTTACTTTCGTATTCGTTGTAGGGCGCCCAAACTGACATATAATTTTAAAATTATACAAAAATCGATGGGGGCGCTGGCGACGTCACACAAAAGATCTAGTAAGTTAAATGCTAAAAATGGCGATTCATAAACCTTGGGGCGGCATTGTAATGAAATTAAGTTGTAACTTAATGAATATATTTTTATTTTCGTAGGCGTTGGGGCGCCGGCGCCAAGACTGGCATACAGTTTCTTAAAGAAGACTAAAAATCAAAGAGCCGCCGTTGAAGCCAATCAGAAGATTTAGAGAACTAATTTTTAAAACGGCGATTCTTCAACCTTGGGGCGTCACGGGCTTCAACGTAATGATTAAAATTAAAATTTTATGAATTTTTTTTATTTTTTTTCAGGCGTTGGGGCGCAAAATTTGATGTACAATTTGTAACAGTAGACAAAAAAAAACCGAGGCGGACGCCGGCTTCGCCGGCGCCCCCCTCGGGCCGGCGCCCCATGCGGCCGCATCCGTCGCATGGGCCTTGGACCGTCCCTGCAGTCTGCGACCGATTCTCAACGCAAGTAGTTGAAAAGATTCTTGTAGTGTCAGCGTGAATTATCGTTACATTATTTAGTGCCGCTATCGAGATAGAGTCTACGAAGATTACTTCATGGAAGCGGTGGTGATTTTCATAGTTATCGTATCGCATCGTACCAAAGTATCGGTATTTCCTGTGTTCATAGTTGAATTGAAATTACCGGAGTATATGTTTATAGTGCTTATTACCGACATTAAATTACCGAAGGTTTCCGAGTGTCTGTGATCTGTTCCATCACGCGGTGAGGGCAGGTTACTTATTGCAAGTATTATCGTAAGTTTTTTTAATCGACCTAATCGAGAAACCACGCCTCCGGCGTTGATGCAAGTATCTTCACTTGAGTAGTAAGGGGGTGATTGGATGGAAACAATTGGACTGGTTAATGATTATTTAGTATCTCTCCTACCTGGAATAATCGCACCCGTTCTTAGTCGATGGTGGAAAGATTAATTTAGTGTCACGCTATTTCTTTAGCGAAAGAACTATACGGTCAGAACTATTTTATTACAATAACGAGTTTATTGATGACTAATATTGCCATTGTTTTAGAGAACCTTTGTTTATGTTTTATAGAATAATCGTTAGGAAATTCGGCATGCACGTCAAATCTAGACTAAGTTATTTTCCCGATATTGACATAACTTTCACCAAGCCATGTGTCTTTTGTTTTCAAGTAATTTAATAATATCCTACATTTTCTTTTTTGAATAAACGGAAAATAATTTCGTTTATAAACTACTTTTTTAGTTCGCAAACTCTGCAACATTTATCATTTGTGTATGTATATGATTTTGATTTGTATATTTGTTGTTTCTTGGAGACTATTTATTTCTCGAACAATTACCGTGTAATGTTTAGTGATAATTTGTTTTATTGTTTTTATGTATATAATCATTTTGTTTGCGGTACCAGGTTATGCATGTACC
Organism: Galeruca laticollis; assembly: GCA_963921935.1. Lineage (NCBI taxonomy): Eukaryota > Metazoa > Arthropoda > Insecta > Coleoptera > Chrysomelidae > Galeruca > Galeruca laticollis. Next base: position 87,143,410 of record OY998183.1, read on the forward strand.
CATCTTGTAAATATTTTTGATGTTTTGTTCTCTGACGCTGGTAAAACCTGTTAATAAACTGGTTAACCTAATAAACCGCGTTTTAGTGAGTACTTCCCAAACCTCCACAGATACACTACCAAAAATACCTCACTTTTTATAATTTCTTTCGCTTATCGCAGTTTTTGAAATTTTTTTTGATAATTAAAATTTCTGGCGCCCTTTAATTATCTTTCCGGTTGATTAACGTTCCGCAAATAGACCCACGACTCTTAGCTCTCCAACCAAAACAAGAGTGCAGTTCGCATACGTCCTAATTGTTTATCGCCCATTATCGTTCCAAATAAAATCGCTATCTTGGTCCCATCCAAGGAAACTTGGAAAAATTGGTACCGAACAATTAAGACGGTAACATTATGTAACGTTGCTGCTAGTTTTCACCCTGGATTCCTCGTATTAAAATACACGGTACTGAATAATTTTTTTTCATCCATTCACTGTTAACCACTATTTACAATTTTTTGGTCAGGGCCGCAAAATTTTTGAAAAATCTTTAACGGGCTTCCATAAAAAATTCTATAATTACGAATATATGTTATATATAGCTATATAATGAAAATAATATCAAAGTTACAAATACATTGGAAATGGCCGAAACATTCAATGCTTATTTTTCAAATGTTGGAGCAGACCTGTCTAGTAAAATAAAAAACCAAATAATCAAAGTCAGTTTTTATTGACCCCGTAGATACAAGTGAAATAGTAAAAATTATATAAAATTTAAAAAATCATAAAACACCGGGCATGGTAACAGCTGAAATACTTAAAAAAGTTAAAGAAGAAATTGTACATCCGCTAACATATCTGATTAATTTGGCTCTTCTCCAGTGCAAGTGTCCATATCAATTTAAATTTTGCGATATAAAACCATTATATAAACAAAATTATAAGTGTCAACCCTCTAATTACAGGCCAATATTGAATTGTTTTTTATTGTTGTAATATTATATCATATTATTGTGTTTTGTGATTGTAACTGTAATTTCAAGATTATCTATTTAAGTTAACAAATTCCATTAACGGCATAAATACTACCACACCTAATGACCACGGAGAGCCTTTGGCTTTGTGGTGTTTAGTGTTTGTTTGTATTGGAGAGTGGATAATTGTAATTTCTATGAAAATTTAATATATATTTATACCTTGTACAATTAATTTGTTATGTAAATGCAATATTACAAATAAACATATTATTGACCATATTTGAATTCTTTCATTTTATATTTGTAGATAACACACAGGATTAAAGATGGAGTAGAAATTTTAGTAAAAATTACCTTAAAAAATGTATAGTAACTACGTCTACGCAATGGAAAGACTGAAATTGGTGAACATCGAAATAGGAGTGTTCATTATGAAAAAAATACAGCAACTTCTCATCGATAATGCAATACGACTTCAAAAACATCAAAGTTGAACTTTTTTTCTAAGCTTCGATTCCAATTCCTATGTAATGAAAAAACCCAAAAAATGTTCTATTCCGATTTCGCTGAAATTTTGCATAGGGAGTTTTTTGGTACGAGCATTCAAAAAAATTGGTCAGTTGTTCGTAAAAAAATTATTTCGGGTGAAAAATGGGATGTGCCGGAAAATTGTACATCAGATTTTACTAATTTACGAACTTAGTTGTGTATTTTGACCTGCTGATTAATTTTATTTATATATTTTTTTCCGTAAATCTGGTCCAAACGGAGATATTAGCATTTTTTGGATCATTTCTACTCCACATCCAGACAGCACAAGTACGTTCCCAGGTACGTCCGTTACAGACCTTAGCAATCCTTAGGGCGTCCTTGGGTCATATTTTGTTAGTACATCATACGTCCCTTGGAAATCCTAATCAGAACATCCCAACCAAAATACGTCCCTTGTTTTTTTAATGGACCTTCTTAGGATCTGTCTAATGGGCACAGGAAAAATCATCAAAAATAAATAACATAATGTCTCCATATAGGGGAATGTCGCCTATGTTGGCACACTCAACTTTAATGCTCTCTAACTTGCTTATTTGCAAACGCAACATTTACTGTTTTGACTATGTATATTCTATATACAATGCGGTCCATATGTATGGAATAAATTCAATTTTAGCGTTATTATGTACTATGTGAAAAAAACCTGAAAGAGGTCGATTTTTATTCTCAAATTAACAATTTACACTATGAAAATATTATCCCATTCCAGCACCGCCTGGGATCATGTGGCACCTTGTTGGAAAGGGATTTTAGTTCTCTGTTCAGCAATATAAAGTTTTTTTTTTAAATTTGGCCCATCAATATATGCAAGCAGCATCAGATTCTTCGTCACTATAAATATTGCACGAGTTATTATTGTTCTCTTCCTCGTCCTCTTGTATTATTCTTCTCTTCACTTATCCCACTAGCTTTTCTCGCTCTTTTTCAGCCTTCTGATCTGCTCGATTTTTCAATTCTACAATAGTAGGTGTACTGTGCACATGACCACATTCCCGCGCTTCCTTCCTTTCTTCGTTTCAAGTTCTGGTGCAGCTAATGGCAACGGCGATACCTCTTGTATAGTAAGCTTAACTTTTTCTATTAATGCACATGTTGCCTTTGACGTAGAAGGACTTGGTTCTTGCGATTTAGAAGCACCTGCCCTTTCTGATGTCGAAGGGTCTCGTTGTTCAAGAGGTTTATCCGTAGTGAGCGAAGGAGCAAACATCCAATCCTCGAAAATTTCAGCATTAAGGGGAACTATTCCTGCTTAGCGAAATGCATTTATGGCGTTTGCCGGTGTTGCAGTTTTCAAATAGACATTTTTGAAAAGACCAGTAACCTGAAAATGCGTTACCATTCTCCCCGGATTTTGTTTTAGCCATATTTGTATATCTTGGCTGTAGTAGTGTAAAGGGCCGAAGAAACCAATATCAATTGGTTGCACATGGTGAGTGGAGTGCGCAGGAAAGCGAAATAAAACAATTCCAGTTTTTTTGGGCTATTTGAAGAGCCTCTAAACTCTTATGGCTCGAATGGCCGTCCAGTAAAAGAAGCACTTTGTTTTCAGTAGAGGCCTTGGTATAGTGTGAGAAATGTTGAAGCCATTTTACAAAGATTTCGCTATTCATCTAACCGTTTTCCTGACAAAATGCTTTGCTTCCAGGAGAATTATCCATTAGTTTATTCTTGAACCGCTTCCTGGGGAAAATGAAAACTGGTGGCACATAAGTTCCTATGCTATTCATGCAACAGACAACAGTAGTGCTGTTGACGTTCCGCACTACTGAGAGTCCCTACCTGCTTTCGGCGGCGAGTAGCAAAGATTTTTTGCGGTCTTTTTTGTACGGTACTTAGGCCAGATTCTTCAACATTATAAAGGTTTTCTGTGGGAAACGTATACTGATCAATAATTGCAGCTAGTGGAGTATAATACGAACTTAAGTTGTTCCTATTAAATTCCTGTGCTCGTACATACGAAGTATTCTCTGGGATTCTCAAAGAAATTCTAGGATTCCTCTTCAGAAATCCGCTGACCTATTTTTTGCCGACCATTTAAGTTTCCTTATTGAAGTCGTGCTTCATTTTATTTTTCTCGGCAATTTGGAAAACCAATCTTCTCAGATCTTTCATTGTTAATCCGAAAAATCTGGTTTCCATTTCAATGATATGTTGCATTAATTCTTCCTCTATATCTCTACTCAGTACTGGTCTGCGTCCTCCCAAATCTCCTTTTCTAGCAATACACCCATTCTTGAATCTTCTACGCAATATTGTCGCTGGGTCGTTGAAAGTTTTTGCTGCAAGTTGCCATCCCATTTTCTTGCCTTTGATATTTTGCAATGCCTCTTCCATCGCCTCCTCACTCCACTCCTGCCTCTTCTTTTGACCAGGCATACTTGCTAAATCTGTTGACAATAATAAATTTAGATCAGCTACAAAGTAGGTAATGTGTAACCAAGAACAACAGTTTCCTATGATGGCATACCCCGCATACACCGTCGCCTATGATGGCATGGTATGTCATCATAGGTGACCGCGCAGTATGCCATCATAGACAAAAGTCGGGTTTTTAATAATATGACAAAATACTTCCTCCACAAGAACATTACCTCAAAACAACCACATACGTACATGCACAAGAAACACTCAAACACCCCACTGCAGGATTAATTCAAGTAGATAACATGTGATAAGTAGAATATGATATTTACTAGTCGATAATATTACTACACTACTTACCAATTTCCTTTATCTTCCTCAAAAAACAGAAATACCCCTCTACATGCACCGCCACTACACACAGACGTAGTGTGATATAAGTATGCATCTGCGCACCACAAATTAGAGCGTTAGAACGGATACATTCATATTTACAGCCGGTATGCCATCATGTGCACCGTGCCATCATAGGCGACTTTCCCCTACATTTATTTAAAAAAAATTATTGTACATTTATTATTGAACAATGTTAATGCTTACATAATAATTGTATATATTACATACCAGTGATTACACAAAGCTTAGAATATATTTAGTGCATTAAGCCGGGTCCACATCAAACCGACAAAAGAGAAACAAAACAGAAACTTCATGTTTTTCAACAAAGATGCAACATTTCAGCGACTTTTTTGTCTCGGCACTGTTTTGTCGCCGGATTCCGCAACAATTTCGAGTCCCGTCGCTTGTCGGTAAATATCAAAAGGTTTCTGTTTTGTTCGCTTTATCGGGAACTGTGTCGATTCAGTGTGGACAGAGAAACAAAACTTAAAGTATCGTTCGCGTATGTTTATTTGTTACTGTGAAACGATGTCGGAAAAAACGAAGTGGACTGTGGATAACACTTGTAAATTAATAGAATTGTATCGAGAAACCCCATTGTTATGGGATCCAACAAATAGTGAATATAAAAATCGCTATAAAAAGGCAGATGCTTTAAAGGAAATTGGACGATCTCTAAATTTGTCAGAGGAAGAAATTGAGAGAAAAATAAGAAATATCAACTCTCAATATCAAAGAGAAAGAAGGAATTATAAACAGTGCAAAAAATCTGGCTCGGGACAAAAGTTTATACCAAAATGGTTTGGATATGCGCTTATGAGTTTTCTTAAGGACAAGAATAAACCGCGTAAAAGTCAAGAAGCTGGAGGATTGTCCATAGATAAACAAGTAAGTAATTAACATGCTTATTTATTAACAACTAGAATATGTTTATATGCAGAAAGTTACAAGTTTTATTAACTAGCAGTATTTTATTTGCCAAGGAACTTGCCCTTGGTCTGAAACAAAGTACTCTGCGAATTCATCTCTAATGGCTGCGGCTTCCAGTGAGGGTTTTCGAGCAGTGCGACTTAAACTTCGAAAAGATTGCTGATTTTCAGTCATCTTTCTCCATTCACCATTTTCAAGTGTACCACTATCTAAGTGTTCAATATCGAAACTCCCTGGTGGTGTGTACCTATTTCTAGATGACAAGCTTTTCCGTAAGTAATTGTGAAGGTAAATGCACGCCATAACCAATTGTTCAGTCTTTTTGGGTTGTAGTAATATAGGTTTGCGAAGCACGCGAAATTTGGCTGCCAAAATACCGAATGCATTCTCCACAACTCTTCGCGCGCGGCTAAGCCTGTAATTAAATATTCTTTTATAGACCCTTTTTCTTGGTGACCACTATATGGCTTCATTATATGAGGAGTAAGGGGAAAAGCATCGTCCGCAACAAAAACATAAGGAGATTCGTTTTTCCTTCCAGCAAGAATAGTTTTTGGGGGCAAGTTTAATCGTCCATCTACCATCAATTTATAAAAGGAGGTATTTTTAAATACACCGCCGTCTGAAATACGGCCTTGACATCCAACGTTAGCGTAAAGAAAATTATAATTTGCGTCCACTATTGCAAAAAGTACAATACTAAATGTACCTTTATAGTTGTAAAATTCACTCCCACTAACAGCAGGAGCTTCAATTAAAATATGCTTTCCGTCCATTGCGCCTAGACATAAAGGAAAGTTCCAAATTTTATTATAATCGTTGCTAATCTGTTTCCATTCCTCTTCACTGCTAGGTGTCTGAAACAAAAATATCGTGATTTAGAGTTACACTGTCAATTAATGCCTTCTTCTGAACAAATTAAAATACATGACTGTCACTAGAATTATATTACATAAATCTCCTAAAAAATCCCTAAATGACCCTAAACAAAAAATAAATAACGGAGGGTTACATCTTCTTAAATTAGACTGAACTTGACTTCCCTTTTTATTAAAAAATTCACAGTAATTGCTACTTTTTTTCTCTTTGTTACAGAGATCGGACGAATCCTATAGCAGCGAAGAAGGGGAAGAAGAAATAACGGAAGTTATTGTCGATAATGACGATGGTACAGAACTAGACGCATCTAGGAATGAAGTTCCCCATTCATCTATTGAAAAATCGACTTCGCATGAACAAAATACATCAGCAATAAAGAAAAAGCCGGTAGCAAAAAATACTACCGACAAGCGATGTGAAGAAATATATTCGATGATAAAGTCTGTGCATCACGACAGGCAAGAACGTAAAACCCAGCCTGACGATTTTGATATATTTGGCGAGATTGTTGCACGAAAACTGCGCAATTTACCAACTCCTTACGCACAGATAACCATAGAACATCAAATAAATAATCTACTATACGAAGCCGAATTAGGCAAATACAATGAACCCCCTCAAACTTCTCATGTACATCAAGAACTCTCACAATACGTTCGCTTACCAACAGTCTCGCCAGCATCTTCTTCCATTTCGCAGAGTTATTCAAATCCATCTAGCATTCAGTCATACTCACAGCTAGCCAGTGTACAATCTTTGCCAAATTCCACTACCACTGACCATTCTTCCATTTCGCAGACTTATTCAAATCCGCCGAGCGTCCAGTCGTACTCACAGCTGTCCAGTGTACAATCTCTGCCAAATCCCACTTATCTGGAGCCGCTCGCAGCTGTTCAGCCGACATCACAATCAGCTATGGACTTTACGAATGAAAACACGATAGTTACTGATGAATGGGACCGAGAATAATCAACTTCGTCGACAAGGTGTTTATTTTTTTAAATATATATTCTGTACTTATTTTTAATCAATTAAAATACATGCCATTAAATTATACGATTGCGTTTTCAATTAAAAATAATTGCAAGCTAATTTACTTACCTCAACAAAACCATTCAGAACTTGTACTAAAGCTTCACATGTTTCTGGAACAATTTGTGAAATTGATTGCTTAGATATTCTTGTTTGATACATGAGACTATGATATGAATCACCGGTTGCCAGAAATCTTAAGGTAACAGCTAAGCGTTCTGTTATGGAAATAGAATTTCTAAAATTCGTATTTTTCTTGTGTATGACTGGCCCAACTAATTCTAATAAGCTTTCAAAATCTTCGTTTGACATTCGCAAAAAATTGGTAAAACTAGAACGTATCTCGCCTGATAAACCAATATCGTCTTCACGGATATCTGTAATTAAATTTTCGACTCCATGACTCGTTCGCCTTCGCAAAGTGGGCCTCACCCAAAAACGTCTTTTTTTCCGCTTCAAATTTAAAAAAATATAATAATATCCAGCCATTAATACGAAATCGTCGTCTTCTTCAACATTACGGAAGCGGTAACGAAACATGCTTCTAGTGTGGACTGCAAAAACAAAACTGAAACATGGAGTGTTTGTTACTGTTTTGTTTTGAATAAATGGTCTGCGGTGTGGACTTTGTTTCGAAACTGTTTTGTTGCATAAAAGTTTTAAAGATGTTTTGTTTTTGTTTTGTTTTATGTTTTTGTTTTGTCGGTTTAATGTGGACCCGGCATTACAAACAACTTTTGGAAAAACTTTTAATTTAAACAGTTTTATATGTTTAAGTTACCAATTACCAAGTGAACTTACGAATATCTTGTGGTGTTTCCCTTTCTGTTGAGTATGGACACATTGTTCTGAACATATTTTAATTTTTGTTTGAAAATAATGTTTGAGATTACGGCCATTTAAATTTATTTCTCTATTAGATATACCTATTGTTCCCATTGAATAAAAAGTAAAGGAAGGATAGCTACTATCTACACTCATAGAGAGAAAGCAAGACGGAAGTAGCCATCTTGAACAACCAAGTATGACTCATTTTATTTTGTTGTTGCATTGGTTGGAGAGTACGTTTTTGCTTTTGGAAGTTTTATAATAATTTTATAGTGTTTTTCATTAGTTTTTCTTGTATTTAAATAAGTGTTTATTAGGATTAATTAGAATAGTGTTTTAAGTGTTGAAACATTAGTAATTAGACTACAAACAAAATGGTTAGTTGTGCAGCCTGCGGTTGCTCCAATACCCCTAAAAATAAAACTTTAGGCATCACTTTTCATAGGTAAGTTGTTTTTTTTTATACTTTAATTTATATTAATTTTAAATAATATAAAAGATGCAAAATAAACGTTTCATATTTTGATGAATGACAAGGTTAAGACATAGGCGTAACATAAAAATAAAAATAGTAAGTTAACTGTTGTAACACTATACATTTAAGAAATATTTATTTGCATTTTTTCAAATTGGATTTATTTATAGTGTGTAAATATTGATTATAAAAGTTTGATGCATAAAAATATGTCCCTATATATGTAGTATCTAATTTTTTTATTTGCTACAAAATAATTTTATATAGCGCGCCTATGGTAAAACGGATATTGCCGTCCGCCATATGCAACAACCATCCTGATCAACCAAACTTGTGTTTATTGCTTCTTCCATTACTTTTTATTCAATGATTATTCCTGCTATCACTACAACTGTAATGACGCTGTTGAAAGTCGATGGTATGTTCAGCAGACAGATAATACAGATTCCGCCAATTTATAAAATCGGCAACTTTAAGCCTCTTGGCACACAAGTAATATTTTTTCATGAATGACATGATAAATGGGATGGGATGATGGTATTATTTTATTCGCACTTACTTATGAACCAGGGGGCTCACAGTAAAACAAACAAAGATATTACACAAATTGTCGATCCACAACACAACTTATACATACAACCAAACAAAAGGTAGACTGACGCACAGACGGGTGGCGAAGCGAAGTAGCGAGATATGGTCAACAAATTAAAAAATGAGATAAGAATACCATTCGAAATTAAATATACAAATAATTCATCCATTGTATTTACAAAAGATGTAGATGCCTTCGAAAAATTGAAAAAAGTATTGAAAGAAGAGAAAGTACAGTTCCACACAAAAAATCTCACGCCTTCGTATTGAGCGGTCTGGCCGAGGATCTCCAAATAATAAATATTAAGGAAGATATGGAGAACATACATAAAATTCATGCTAAAGACATATTCAGAATGACAACGAAAGGACGTCCCCTTTACTTAGTAGTCACCGAATCCAAAGTGACTATCGACTACTTTAATAAAAATGTGCGAGTCATCAAACACACAAGAGTTCTCTGGGAGTTCAGAAGACAGAATAAACCCATAATACAGTGTCATATCTGCCAATTATGGCGACACGCAACTTCTAATTGCGACAGGACTCCCAGATGCCTCAAGTGTGCCGAATCCCATCTTACACCAGAATGCGCTAAGGAGAGGACAACCCCAGCATGATGTGCCAACTGCAAAGGAGACCATCCAGCGAATGCTGAAATATGCCCGGAATTTGTCAAACGAAAAATATGGATAAAAGAAAAAATATCCCTAAGTAAAAAAACCATACCCACCCCTCAAAAATGTATTCCCCACTCCTACCAAAAAACAATCCCAGGACGCAAAACAATAATAATTCTCACTTTCCCAGCCTTTTTTCAAAAACTCACCCCCCAAATTACTCACCCCCAACCCCAATCATACAATCCCTCTGCACAACCCAAAAATCATGAACTTCATTCGCAGATTAACTTAGACAAACTAGCAGGGGCAGTAGGCGATCTGCTTCGAGAAATGAAAAAAGCAACCACCAAAATGGACAAATTCACTAACAACTTTGTGGCTGGAATTAACAACTATGAACATATAGGCAGGTAGGTGATGAAACAGAATATCAAAAACGATATAATCTCAAAATGATTTTCTATAATGTACGCGGAGTTCATAATAAACTCCCCTTAATCAGACATTTTCTCGAAATCCACAAACCAGATATTTTCTTTTTAATCGGGACGTTTCTCAAATCATTTAAAACAATAAATTTCAGAAACCCAGAATATCGTCTATACAGACAAGACCGCCCCGGTGATGCCGACGGTGGCGGTATCGCATTATTAATTAGAGAAGGCATACATTTCAAAATCCTGCAACAAATTAGCACACAATTGAGAATATTCTCATGAAGTTTCATACAGACGAACCTACCTACTTCCCATACGCTGCAAATCACGCCCCTATAGCATATTAGATCTGGCAATAGGTAAAAATATCAATAACATAGCTAAAATTAAAACACTCACCAACCTTAACTCAGACCACGATCCCGTCCTTATCCACCTCAAATTATCCCACAATATCCACAACCCCAACTATCCCAAAATATATAATTATAAAAACACGAATTGGCTTAAATTCAGAAAATACATCAACGATAACCTAATAACAGATAAAATTAAAAATTCTCAACAACTAATTAATGCAATAAAAAATTTACAAAATATAATCATAAATGCTAGAGACGTACCAATCGACATCAATAAAACCAAAAAAACAAACGTGCAATAAATTACCGAATAACATATAACATACATAATTCAAGACAAAAACAAAATAAGAAAAAGTTGGCAAGGAATCAGGCACATTAATGACCATCAATTATTAAGACAGCACCAACATTCAATTAACAATTTAGTCACAGATCACAAAAACAATGAATGGGAAAATGTTTTAGATACTTTGAAGCCGGAAGATAATTCCCTCTGGAAAATCGCCCTATACTTTAGAAATAAACACAGTGACATAACAAAAATTATCAGTAATGGTCAATCATATATTAACACCCCCGAAATTACAGAGAAGTTCGGAGAGTATTTCCAAAACAACTTTATAAATAACTCACAACACACACAATAGCATCAAGTCATATTACACACACAGTTCATTAATACATAAATTCACTTAACATCTCAAACACACAAAATTTAACAACATGCACTGAAATATACAACCCAATACAACAACTCAAAAACAAAACTGCACCCGGATCAGACACAATACACAACATTTTACTCAAAAACATACCTAAAAAAGCCATTGTACAATTAACGTACATAACTAATTATATTATCAAAACGGGCCAATATCCCGCTAAGCTCAAGATAGCCAACGTCATCCCCATTATCAAAACAAATAAACTACCGTGTTATGTAGATAGCTATAGACCAATATCCCTTCTATACAATATAGCAAAGGTGATTGACAAAATAATCTTATTCAGATTAAAACATTTTGTTGAAAAACAAGAGATTATTCCCTCCGAGCAATACGGATTCAGAAGCGGCCATAGCACTGTAGCTCAGATAATTAGAGTGGTAAATTATATAAGGGATGGTTTTCAAAACAAAAACAAAGCCGTCATGGTAACTATAGGTATAGAGAAGGATTTCGACTCCGTATGGCTCGAGGGTTTAGTGCACAAACTTATCAAATTAGAAATTCCTGATTATATAATTAAAATATTATATTGTTATATAACAAATAGAAAATTATTTTCTAAAATTGATAAATACAGTGCTGGACCATACACTCCATTCAAGTTGGAGTACCTCAAGGCTCGGTGTTATCACCTTTGCTATTCCCTATTTATCCACGATCTCCCAACATCCCCACAACTATTAACCGCAATGTATGCAGGCGATACTTGTTTTGTAGCCACTGCACAGAATCCAGACCATGCACTAGAAACAGTACAAACACTCAAACATACATAATCACAAAAATCATACCATATTTACACGAACGTAAATTAGTTATCAACGCATCCAAAACAGAGTATTTATTACTCAGGAGAATAGCTAAAAAAACATATCACTGCAATCTCAGCTTGGGGTATACTATACAAGCGAATACCAATGCGAATGCACATATTATGCCACAGGGGTACACAAAGCTAAGATTGCAATGAGCAAACTATATCCACTTATTTGTACACATATAGTAACTTAACAAGCCATAACAATATACTTACATATAAATACATAATCAGACCGATACTCACCTACGCAGCCCCAGCAGTTTAATACAACGGAACTAAACCCAATTTCCACTTCCTACAGGTGGTTCAAAACAAGTGTCTACGGATGGCGATTAAACACAATTGTTATCCTAAATTACCCAGAAATACTTGGTTACATGACAAAGCCGATACACCAACTATTAAAGACTTCATAACAAAAATTTCATCAAACTATTACAATTATTGTCTGCCAAAAGATGTTCGTAAGAATCTCATAGACGCAAATCGCGTAGGAGACATCCGAGATAGCGGGTGTAGGCTTCTGTATGGCTCGTTAATTACATAACAAGGCTGATTAACTACAAACCTATATCATCAGACAATGTGTAAATCAACCCAAACAAACAAATAAATAAACTCAAATATAATCAGCGTCAGTCAAGTTGCCTTCTCAAAAACTACTCTCCATATCATTTTTGAAACCCTGTTTTTTAGCTACTTTACAGGGAAACTCCAGCCGAAATATTCTAAAAGTCACAAACATTCTAAAGGACAAAGTTGTTGTAAATAGTGAAAACATAAGGATAATGCTACACGCAAGGAGCCATGAATATACCATCAGACGCACACAACAGGACATCGTGGCTCACATTTATTGTATTTTTCTGAATGTTGTAAAAAGGAACCATATTATGTAAATAAAGAATATTTTTAGAAAAAAAAAATAACGAATGTGCTTCCACGCATGCGCATTTGAATAAAAGAACCAAATTAGAGGTAAATTCAAAAAATATCTTAATATAGATATATTACGTATTTTTTTGGTGATTCTATACCTACAAATTGTAAATAATTGTGGTTTCTTATATTATTTGAATTATTTTTTGGTTCTAATTTGTGCGTCCCAGGACGTAGAAATTAGAACGTCACTATAGTACGTATACAAATTATAACGTCCCTAGCACGTACAAATTTTAGAACGTGTCCCTAGTACGTACAAATTAGGTTTGAGACATTGGGACCAACTTAGGACATAATATGGACACCCTAAGCAGGATATCCTGTGCTGTCTGGGATCGTACAAATTTTTAATTGTGGCACACTTGATACTTAGAATGGTTCATTATCAAGAATTTATTGTATTATGAAAAATAATAAATATAAGCTTCAAGTGATGTAGGTATCGCTTTTATATGACGGGAACTGTACGATAGATCAACTTAATGTACCGTCAAGTTGGGTGACTTGAGACAGTTTCAAAATTCAAAGGACTGTAAAATTGTATTCCAGCAAATTAAAATTATGAAACAAGGACACATTTTTGAGTCTACATACATTCTTCAAAATTGAATAATAAAAATGAGCTAAAATTTATCAGAAAATGTTTTTTTTTTGTATTTTTGGGTGTCTTAAGTCACCTCACAGGGGCGGTGACTTGAGACAGTAATTTGTTTTCATTATAAACTCAAGAAGGACCGTCAATTTGCGGACTTGAGGCATAAATTTACACAAAACTAAATCCGGCTTTAGTTCAATAATTTGTCCAATGAATTTCTTCAAAATAACTGGCTTATGGGGAGCCTCATATGAAAATTGCACCAAAATAAAGTCATCAACTTTTAAATCCGAAGGATCAACCATATCCACGTCTTCTTCAAAATCTTCAGGGCTATCATATGACGATTGCGTGGAAAAGGAATCATTACTGTCACTGGAGGAATCTACACTTTTTTATTTTTTCGAGAAATAATAGGTTTTTCTTTTGATGTTGACGGTGTCGGGTTATTAAATTGAGTAAAATCAGATAGCTCTTCTTCAATTTCTTCATGGTTTCCATTGACTCCATTTACATTTACCGTCTGTTCTACTTCTAGAGTAGTATTTTCAACACTCTCTAGAGTAGTATTTTCAACACTCTTTCCAGGCTCGATTAGAATTTTTTTTCTTTTCCTCGTACCGGTTACTGTTTCCTTCGTATATAGATTGCTTAAAAAGACTTGAAAATCATTATCTATTGACACTACAAAATTGTTTTCATCATTTGGCTGTTCTAAGCTCGGTGGCAACTTATCTAGTACTTTGTTTTTGTTGATTGGATAAATTCCACTTCCACGGAATCCAGCTATGAGATTTGCTGATGTCTTGTTGTCTACATCAAGTTGATCCAAACAATTTTTTAGCAGTCTGGGAAAAGTATCTTTCGGTACTACCCCCCGATGCTTCAAATTTAAAAGAACATCTCTCCATGCGCTTTTGAGTGGTCTGAAATATGCTACGTCTAAGGGTTGGCAGATGTGGGTACTGTTTGGAGGTAGCAGGATAAATCGAATATTATATTCTCTGCATAAGTCAATTACGGATTGTGAAATATGGCGACTCAATGGGGAGTTTTTTAAAATACGGTAACGCCGTAAATTTGAACCAATCCTCGAAAATCGCTTCATTAAACCAGGAGCTCTTTGACCTATTATATCTAGCACCAGCAGGGCCATTTTCTGTCCACGTTTTATACAAATTATCGGCCTTATAAACTATGTAAGGTGGCAAAGGTTCACCCGATGCGGATCCTGCAAACATGATGGAATGGCTGCTTCTAGAGTTGTCCATTATACGATGTGCGTGTTTTGCACCTCTTCTGTCAAGTACCTTGGTTTTTCCAGGATCGTCAGTTATATTTGTCTCACCATAATTGACCATTGCATTTGGTTCAACCCCTTGCAAACTTACTTCCAGCTCGTCAAAATATTTATTTATTACCTCCCTGTTAACACTTGCCCGTGCCCGTTTTATATTTTCACACCAGCGTTGTGAGAGTATATCCTTATGCCTTTCAATGAACTTTCTCATAAATTCTCTTCCTGGCAAATTCTTTTTAAATTTTGATACCTGTCTACCAGAACTATCTAAATACGACTTAATCAAGTACCTTACATCAATAGATGTTGGTGGAAACCCCCAGACACTGGATAACTGAATGTTATCCACCATCTTCTTTTCTTCCTCTGACGTGAAAACAGTTTGTCAACCTGCCTTTTTCATATGACGTCCTTTTGCTATTCGATCTATCGTATCCTTTGAAATACCATATTTGCTTTGAAGTTTTCTCAATGAAACGTACACCTCTATTTCTTTCAGCTACTGCAAGTTCTAAATCTTTTTTTTCATATCTTCTATAGTTGGCGCCTACTTTTTATTGTATCGACCCATTCTTGTAAATACCTGCAAAATGAACACGAATTATTTAAGTAGGGTGACTTGAGACATGTCTCAAATTACCCCTGGGGTGACTTGATACACGTCTCATCTCGCCCCTATAAATCACATTTTTTATTTTCTTATATAAATCAAAAAAACTGTTTATGTTAACAAAAATGTATATAGCAATAAATACTTCCCATATACACTAACATCAATGTAAAATATGACCATTCCCATAAATTTGTCTGTTTGGACTACATACATAAGGTTTTTTAACATACCTATAAATCCCACAAACCCTATTCTTACAATAAAATACTAAAACCGAACTTACCTTCTTAATTAACCATCAAAAACTATAAAAACAACTTGTCGTGAATGAATACCGCGTGGAAACTGAATTCCAGTACAATCTGCGGCGTTGCCAACCCTTCTCAGAAATACCTAAAGTTTTGTCTCAAGTCACCTGGCAGTCTCAAGTCACCCAACTTGACGGTACATCTTATGGACAATCTTGCATTTATATTTATAGATCATAATGAATCAATTTGACCCAACATAGTTTATCCATTGGATCATAAAATACTTCCATTGGATTTACATAGACGTACCAATTCTTGACATCTTTTGGAGGTACTAGAATGTACAATTATGGATAATTCAGGATGATCCAATACTATTTTATCCAGTGTGGAGATACGCAAACGTACACTTTCTGAATGTACAATTATGGATATTTCAAGTTGTTCCAATATTGTACATTCAATGGACAGACATGAACGTACAATTTCTGAAGGTACAAATTATATCCAGTTCTGTACATCCCAAAGACGTTCATATACGGATGTTTGACAAACGGGTCCGATATGACACATCCAATGGACATCCAAAAAACGTCTATGAAACGCACAGGACATATCCAGAAATGTACATCCATATTAGGTCCATGGACGTTTGGACTTCATTTGGACCTCAATGGATGTCGTATGCTGTATGGGATTGAGACGCTTCGTACATGTTCTCTTCCCTTCTCTACGTGATCTTTCCAAGTGGGCTTATAGTGTGTTCATATTGTTGCCTTTTATGTAAATCACTGCGAAAACTCTTGCTTTTAATGTTTTTTTTAAATAGAATCAAGAATGTTGTTGATGGCAATCAAAAATTATCTAGGACTGATAACTGAGCCTTGTGGGGTTCCATTTGCTTGGAACTAAACATTAGACAGTTCGTCATCAACCCGAACTTTGAATGTTCTGTTGGCAAGAAAGTTATAATAGAAGCTAGGCAATTTCCTCTGTTATTCTATTATTTCAAGTCCAGCTGGTATCAAAAACTTTTGTGATATCAAAAAATATCGCCACGCATATTTGTTTGGTGGCAAAAGCCTCATTAATCTCACTTTATAAATCAACAATGTTATGTTGACCGGTTTGGCTTAAACCCAGTTTGTTCTTTAATTTAGGTGATTAGTAGTTTCTAGATGACACATGAGACTTTGGTTTACAATTTTCTCAAGCAATTTTCCGATTGAGCAAGTTATAGGGTTTGGTCTGTACGAGTTAGCCTCTTGTTTGCGTTTTTTTTTACTTTTCAATAATGGTAGGACAATAGAGAAGGAAAACTTTGTCTTCCATATCTTACTGGATGAAAATTTCCAGTTAATCCCATCTTGCTGAAGGTGGTAATAGATACTTGGGAAATATGACTGGGCATTGACTCGAATTTTTCATTTCGTCTAGAGAGCTATTATCAAGTTCTTCTATGGTGATAGGTAGTTTTAACGGGTTGTAGAGTGTATCGTCAAAACTGATACGAGTTTGTTCAATTTGTGTCTCATAATTGAGAAAATCATGTGTGAAGTTGACGAATGTATAGTAGCTAACCATCATTGTGTTTAATGTTACGAATAGTGCTTTTTAAATTAAATCCATTCATTTTTCTGATTTTGGTCCAGACTTGGCTTATTTGATTGGAAGAGTTTATTCCAGAAACATATTCCTGCCATAATTTTTTCTTAGATTGTGTGATTAAAAGTTGTGCCTTTGCCTTGTATTTCTTCAGCTCTCCACGATTTTGGAGTTTTGTATTTCTTATACCTGTTTTTGCTTCCCTAATAGTTTTTCACACTCTTGATTCCACCAGAGGGACCTTTTATATCTGTTGTTTGGCCAATATGCTGACTGACACTTTCCAAGATGATTTCATTGAAGTTCAGTACACATTTCTGGATATTATTGGAAATATCACAGCTATCCATGTTTATAGTTCAATATTATTTCTGAAAGACATCCAATCTGCAGATTTAATTCTCCATTTAGGCAAATATTTTCCTTGAGATACGATTCTCGATCATGATCGGAAAATGGTCAGTTCCTGTAGAGTACGAGAAAACTTCCCATGATAAATTGGCAGAATAGTGGCTCACAGGAGGGATAATTCTTGGACTTAGTATCTAGTTTAATAAGTCTTTGTATTTTATTGTGGAATCGGGAGCAATATATATTACAAATGTAAAAGGTTTTATGGCTAGTGAATTTTACAACAATAGCTTCAATGCCGGAGTTTAAATGGAAATCATCTGCATGAAAAGATTATCTTATTAAAGTTACCATTCCTCCACTGGCACGTCTGGTGTTGTTATAACTTTTGGAGAAAAATTGGCTGTCTGAACAGCTGCTATATGGTTTGATCTTGGATTCTTGAAGATATGATGTCCGGAGAGTACTATTGAATAATAATTTGTAACATACAAAGTGGATGGTATAAACGATCTATGTTCCATTGAAGAGAATTGAATTTTTGAATAATTTAAGAAGGGTATGATGTGACGAATTATTTATTAGTTGATGAATCCGATTCTGAATCTATTTTATATCTTGGCAAAGATGAGCAAATTTTTTTTAAGTTTGGCGATTTTCATTTATGTGAAGATATACTACAGTTAACATATTTGTAAGCGCAAGATCAGATGTAAATATAAAGTGATATTTACAGGTTCGGATGAGTCGGTTACATTATCTAATTAAACAAATAATTGACCATAGTCCAAAATAAAAGGTAACAAATGATTTTTCCATGAACTCTTTGCAGGGCATGGTTGACTGTTTCTTGCTCAATTTCTACTTTTTAGAGTTGGTGTTTGTTGTCTTTTGTTTGTGGATTTAGGGGATATCTGTTGTTTCCATTTTTGCTTCTGTATTTATTGATGTGGGCATCTCTTGAATAAGTGAAGAGTCTTCTGTTGTGGGATCTGATGTCAAATTTTGTGTTTTAATATTATTTGTTGATAATTTTTTTCGGTTAATGATGTTGAAGATAATGGGAGAGTTTGGATTCGGATTGTAGCAAAAGTGTTTGGGAAATCGCGAATGGTTGATTATTTGTTGTTGATAGTTGGGGTTACGTGGCCATCAGCTTTGCATTTGTAGCATGTTAGTGCACCTTTTTTGGAGAAAAACTTGGTTGTTGGTTTGGTCAAATTCAATCAATATATAGGTTGGAAGTTCTTGTGTATATGGGCTTGATTAAATATGTCTTCTGAAACTAAGGATGTGGCTGTATTGAGGTAATATTGCACCAATTCTTAGAAACGTCATGGGAGAAGTTTGATTTAGATCTATTTTTGATAACTCATCTGTTAGTAGTGATGGGATGGTTGGGCATACATTGCCAATTTTTCGCATTGATGGTTATGGAGCCATTTGTTAATAAAATTATTGACTACTGATTTGTTTGCTAAATACATAAAAACACGAGTGTTCGAAAGCCTTGATGAGAAAATAATGTTTTTTGGTTGAATGATTGATCCCAATAGGATAAGGTAAACCTCTAATTTGGCATTGTTGATAGCACAAAAAACAATTGCTTGTTCTTTGCTTGGAAAAACAGCTTGATTAACTGGTGATGAATAACTTTTGAAAACTATAATAGGAATATTTGAGTGTGAATCATTGATAGTAGACATCATTTAAGTTTTATTTTATTTGGCTGGATATTTTGAATATGTCCCTGGTGGCTATTAGTAAATAGTGGAATGCAAAACTAGTTTGTTACTTCTTAAAGGTGATATGCTATTTATATTGACTGTATTTATGATGGGGAATTAGCTAAGCTTTGATAACTTAGAAAAGCAAGATAGATAAAGTGAACATACAGTTTATGAAAGTACTTCACACTGTACAAAACTAATTAATAAAGGTTTAAACTAATTGAATTTGTAATATTTTGGGAACTGAACTAAAACGAATCACTTGTTCTGTCAGAGCCGAACTCCCAAAGAAAATTTTAATATTATTATACAAATATAGCATTTAATTACAATATTTACCCTTTATTGAAAAAGTAATAAGCATAACATATATAATGAGCAGCTAGAATGATAAAAAGTCTTTCGTTGCTATCCTACTAACAACTGAATCTAAAATAGAAGTTACACTAGATTCATTTTCACTTATCTTATAAGTCTTTTTAATTAAATTAATATCAGTATATTCCTTAAGATCATCTAATGGTATTTCAATGCCTTCGATGTACTGGTATATATTTGCACCTTCGTCAATATTGTCTTTATTAATGGCAACAACCAATAAGTTAACGTCTTTGTCATCAATTCCAAAGGTTTGTAAACTTTTTAATATGTTTTTGGTTATCGATAAATTAAATAATATTTCCGTATAAATAGTCTTTGTAGTTAGTTTTTTTGCTACCATTGCTTTATTTATAGCTACAATGATCTGGAACGGATCAAAAATTAATTCAGGTTTGATAATGCAACACTTTAGTTGGCCATTTATAAGACTTTCTTTTAGCTGTTTGGTATTAACAACATTTTTAAATAGTTTTATTGTTATTTTCGAATTTGTTTGAGGATCTAATTCCATGTTTACTACTTTAACCACAAAGTTAAATGCAAATATTATGCATAATGATGCTCACGTTAAATAATTCATTAATTCATTGAATTTCAAAATTTTATAGAAGTTATAACCACAATCTCTTCTTCTGTGTGCAAGGGATTGGTAAACATTCTTATTGGAGTATTCAACCACGTGTTTCATTGAACAGCTGATTGAAATTAAACAGTACTATTCACAACATGAGACAAAGTAACAAAAAATATGTACTGTTGGTTGTACACATTCTTCTTAAAATCGAAAAGGTGTTTAACTTGAATATGTCCATCTATAGAAATTAATTATGATTCAATCTTCTTTTTTCTAAATTTTGACATCATAAACGTCAATTGTGTTACAAATATGCCAATGCAATATTTGCCATGCTTCCTTAATGCATTAAATAACAATTTATTGCGTATAAGGAAAATTCAATATATTGTATGTGATTGAAATCAAGTGTTCAAATTATTAAGAAATTGTCAACAAAATTCAACCAATAAATATGGGAGAATTAAGTGTCAACGGCAATAATCCTGAAAAGGACCAAGACAGCAACATTACTGATAAGGACTTACCTCTTAGTTTTGTAGAAAGCAGACATTTAGAACCTATAGTCGGCAGTGATTGTATTACACATATGTGGAGAATGAAAGAAAGGGTTAGTTGTAAGATGTAATAACTCTATGTATTTGTACTTAACTGTTTGGTTTCAGATGAAAACAGTAAGCGTTGCTTTAGTTTTATGCTTAAATGTTGGCGTTGATCCACCAGATGTGGTCAAAACACAACCTTGTGCGAGACTGGAATGTTGGATAGGTAATTTTATGTTAACAATATTTTTAAAAATTAGAACTCATTTGATATTTTAGAATCAAGAACTATAATTTATTTAAAAAAATTCCAAACTACTTAAAAGCAAATAGAACTATAAACAAATAAGATAAAATATGCATGATTCATTTATTTCATTCAATCAACCAAAAACCAAATTGTTCTAAAGGTTAGACTGTCAGTTGTATTGTGATTTAGTTGCTAGATAATGTATACAGAGCATTTAATGAAAATTGTTTACCCATTGTTTAAGCCAATCAGATGCCCTGATTTTGACAGGTTGCCTTTGGTCATGTGACCTAGCTGCAAAATTAATAAATGATAATTTCCCTGGCCTGACAGCTGGCACATACAGATGCCAGGATAACAGTGTAGATTATTTTTGACAAATATTTATTTTCAATTTAAAAATAAGTGCATGTTATTAATTTATTGTTCACAACACAATTATTGGATGTGTTCACCCGGCTTCAGCAGCTGACTTAACGCTCTCAACAGTTCAGTGGTAATATGAGTAAGCAACTAAATAAGAGATGAAGACAGCCTTATTGTTTTTAACAGATGTGTTAACGTGTCACATAACTTTAATCTAGAATGAAGAACATTCAGCTAGTAATTCTACTGGAATTGATGAACTTAATTTTGACCCGATAGGGTGGTATTGTAGGGCATTTGATATAGAGGAATGGGAGTTTGGTCCTGGCCGGGTTACTAAAAAGTGCATTAAGAGTTAGTGGCATGAATAATCATAAATTTAGAGGAAACACATCAAAATAATTCAGTTAGTTTACATAAAAGTGATTTAAAAAGTGCCCAAATTGCAAATAGGTGGTGGAAATAAACACTGCTAATAGAAGTAAGATCAGTTTTTTTACATATAATAAATACATACTTCTAACCTAATAAATTAATGTATAAAACGTTATCAGGAAAAATAGATTAGAGCTATTAAAAAAACACTAAGAACCTGTCTTCGTTAAATTGGTTATTAAAAAGAACAGAGATGAACTGACTACGTCTGACGTTACAAATTTGCGGATAATAGAAATTCTAAAAAGAATAAATTACTCCAGACTGATAATTGTCAGCTTCAGGTAGGGCTGGGATCTGAATAGAGTAGGATTCTGGTATATAACCTGCAGGGAGATACGATGGAGGATATGATGAAGGAAATAATCTAAAAACTAAACAAAATGGATAAAAAAATGGACAATTATCAAGAACAAATAAAGAAAATAACTAACGAAAATAAGGAATTGAAGAACAAAATCACCCAAATGGAACAAAAAATCGAAATTCAGGATAAAAGAATACAACTAAAAAAAGAAAGCAACAAAAGAACCTTGTAGTATACAGAATAGAAGAAACTGAGAACGAAACGTGTGAAATAAGAAACAACAAAATTAAACAAATTTTAGATAAAATAAAGGTTAAAATAAACATGGAAGCAGATATAATATAAATAAGAAGAATCTGTAAATAAGAGACAGACAATAACAGAAATAGACCACTAAGGCTAGAGCTATCAAGAGAAGAAAAAAAATAGAAATAATAAGAGAAGCCAAAAAATTGAAAGGTACAAAAATATGGATATCAGAGGATCTACCAAAAGCAATCCAAGATAAACGGAAAGCTCTCATCCCCTATCTAAAATCGGCTAGAGATAAAGGATGAAGAGCAAGTATAATAGGTAAATATGATAAATTAGTGGAGGACACAATATATACCTTAGATCAGCTGGAATACAATCGAGAAGAAGAAACAAAAACAAATGCAAACAAGAAAAAAAGGAAGAACGGCTAGCCAGAGGTCACCCAGCATGGAAGACGATAAATATATAGCACCAACTCGGAAAATGCTACAAACAGGGTGCCCAAAAAACTAGAAGACATACATGAAGATGAATTAAACAAAAATAATAGTATTAAGAATAGTAATAAGTGTAGCAGTAATAATAGAAGTAGTTTTAGCAATAGGGATAAAGAAGAAACTAATAGGAAATTTAAACACAAAAATAATAATGGTACAGGACAGGATAGAAAAAATGATCAGAGCAGTCAACAGGGAAAAAATAATCATAGATAATATATAAAAAGTGCAGACTAAGAACATATAAATATAGGTATATGGACAAATAAATGTAACAAATAATCACACATTATATTACTCAGGGGTAAAAGTAGAATAAATAGAAAAAGAGGGAGGATTAACTTTAACAGAGGAAATAAACAAAAAGGATATAAATTCAAGAATTCTAGTTCTAAGTAAATGACTTAAAAAAATATTAAATATAATACAAATATATGCACACGTTGAAGGAACAAGAGAGAAAGAGGTTTCAGAATTTTACATACAATTACAAGAAATAGTGGATGATATAAGAGTGCAAAACGAAAACATAATCATTATGGGGGATTGGAACGCAAGAGTTGGTAAAGATTACAATCTAGGAATGGGTTGTATGGGAGTTTATGGAGAGGAAACAGCGAGTAGAAATGGTCTTACGATTATAGCTTTTTGTCAAAGTAATGATTTAATAATAGGAAATACAATGTGGAAACAAAAACTAGAAGATAAATATACCTATGTAGCTGAAGAAAGAAAGGCAAAAATTTTAATTGATTACATAGTTTATACACAAAACCTATCAAATATGGTGAAAAAAGTAGAGACAAGAAAAGAGGCTGAGTTGGGTACAAACCATAGATTAGAAGTAGAGGAATATGAAGAAAAAATGATGAAGAGAGCAGAAGTAAGATTCAGTAGAATTGAAATAAGTAAATTAAGAAACAGAAAGAAAATATAAATATCAGGAAGAAACAGACATGGAATTCGAAAAACTGATTAATGAAAACAACGAATGGACACTCGAAAAACGGACAGTATTCAAACAAATATTACTTGAAAAAGCAGAGGATATATGTGGAAGAATTAAATTCAACAAACATTTAAAAAGGACAAAATGGTGGAACAAAGAAATACAAACATTAGTTAAAGAAAAGAAAAACACAAGAACATAAGGAAATATCTCGGGAAATATATAACTGAAAAAGAAACATAGTCAAGGAAGCGGTTAAGAAAGCGAAAAGAGACTCCTGGAAAGAATTTGGAAGGGAGATGTCAGATACACATGCTTCAGATAATAGAAAATTTTGGACAGCAATAAAAATACTACAAGGAAATAAAGGAAAAGATATAAGAGCAATAAAAAATTAAAATAACGAATTGGAGACCGAAATTAATCAAATACTAAAGACTTGGAAATAACACTACAAAGACAAATTTAGTAATAGGTTGAAGAAGAAAACAATGAATATAGCGGAATAGGAATGGAATGAACATGAATACCATGCGATCCAAAGAAAAGAAATGGAAGTGGCTATAAATAAACTTAAAATAGGAAAAGCCAGTGGGGAGGATGAAGTAGCGCCAGAGCTGATAAAATGGTTAGGAGAAAAAGGAAAAGAATGGCTGTGTCTTATATGCAGGGAAGCATGGGACACTCCAAAAATTCTCCAAGACTGGGAAAGAACCTTATACTGCCAATACATAAAAAATATGATAGACCAATATGCTTAGCCCAAACCAGCTTTAAAATCTATACGAGAATAATAGAGATCCGATTAAGATGTTATGTAGAACCAAAATTAGAAAAAAAAACAAGCAGCTTTTAGACCAGGACGACAACCAAATGATAATATATACTTTTTAAGAAGGCTAATTGATAATACAATAGAAGCGGGATAAGAAATGTATTTAACATTTACTGACTTAAAGGCAGTTTTTGATACAGTGGAAAGAGAAAAAATTTGGGAGGTATTGAAAGACTTAGAAGTACCGAAAGCTCTAATTAATATAATTAAAAGCACATACAAGACTGTCAAAGTAAGAGTGCAGATAGGAGGTCAAAGATTGGAAGAGTTTTTAATGAAAAAAGGTATAAAACAACGTGATAGCTTAAGCCCACTGTTGTTTGTCATTATCTGGGCATGATAATAGGGTACAGAAACATGTTGCCAGTCAGATTAAGTAATTTACTGTATGCAGACGATATTGTACTTATAGCAAAATCAAAAAATAAAATGCAGAAACGAATTAACTTTTTGGCAAGAGAAATAGAAAATATGAAAATGACAATAAATACAGGAAAAACCCAAAGTAATGATAGTAAATGAAAAACAGAAAGAGGGGAGAAATTACAAGGAAATGAAATATAATTACAAAACATTAGAAAGAGTAACAACTTATAATTACCTAGGAAGTATCATAACAGAAGAAGGGAAAATAGATGCAGAACTTAATAACAGAGCAAATAAATCAACAAGATTATATTATTCCTTGAATCGAACAATATTAAGCCATAAACACATTGACATGGACACAAAGCTGGAAATCTACAACAAAATTACAGTTCCAACTACTACTTAAGCTAGTGAGAACTGGGTACTGCAAAAAAAGTAGGAAACAAAAATAAATGCAATGGAAATGAAACAGGAAAATAGCAGGTAAAACAAAATTGGAGAAAGTAAGGAATGAAGAAATAAGAAGCATAACTAATCAAGAACCAATAATATCAAAGATTAAAAAGAAACAATTAAACAGGCATGGCCACCTAGTAAGAACGAAGCAAGATAGAATTGCGAGAAAAGTTATGGAAATGGGAATATCAAGGAAAAGACAAAGAGGAAGACACAGGAGGAAATGGATAGACCAGATCGAAGAAATTGGAAAAAATAAAGGAAAAACGTTAGGAAAGATGAAGGCATTGGCTAGGGACAGAAAAAAAGGGAAAAATGGGTACAGGAAGAACTGCATTCCGATGCCTGAGAAGGCATAAGGATAAGAGAAAGAAAGAAAATATAGTAGAACCTGACAGGTTCCTGTTCGAAATGAAGATTATTTTGAGAATGGCATACCAAATTACAGCCCCAATGACACATTATCATTTTTCTTTACTGGTTGCCCTCCTCTTTTAATATCAAATCAAATAAACTCATATCCATAGCTAATAAACTTTCGCACAAAAGCAAAACCAATAGGTTATGAACCATCTGTAAAATGTCAAAACAAATAAGCTCGGCACATGTCTAAGCAAAAGATTAGTTGGAAAGCAGAAAAAAAATCTGCTTCAAGAAATTTGCAGCTACTGACATTCAGTGCCTAATCAATGGTTTGGCTGAACGCCGTCACTTACTCAACTTCTCAACTGTTTTTGAGAGGTAAACACACCCATTAAATGCAGGTTTTTTTGAAGTTCATTTTTCACTTCACTAAATGTCTATGTTTCATGAAATAAAAGTAATACTTCAATATGATTTTTTTCTTCTCAACACTGGATTTATGAGTGAAATATGGTATAATTACACAAAGAATATTGCTCATATCTTTCAATAGATCTTCTTGTTTGGGATTAAAGTCTGAATTGTTCACCTAATATGTTAAATATTTTATATTTTTATGATAAATTTGAATATTGCTCAGATTCCACACAAAAGGAACAAAAATCGTACGATTGTCCATTAATTTTATATCTTCTTTGCGATTCTAATATGGTGAATAATGTGAAATGTCATTTCACCAAAGCATTCCAGTTACAGCCAACTTCGCAGATTTTATGTTACTCCATAAAATTGTCATTGATTTTGCATGGGTCATTAATTTTCCTTTCTCTCTAGTAGTATAAAATTATTTATAGTATGAAGAAATGAATTTATTTACTATTTTTTTTACTAAGGCACAGGGAATAAAAAAAATAAAAACTATATAAAATACAATGTAGGTATAAAATTTTCGTACCGAGTCTTCCGCTAGCTTGAATTATTCTCCGTATATTTTATCTCGGTTGCAAAATTTCAAAAAATTCGCCCTCGAAAAAGTTTTCTGAAATTATTTATAACTCTAGGAAGATCATAAGTGAAAACTATCCTCCCTATATAAATCTAATGACTCTACTTCTATAAACAAATAAAAAGATACGTCAAAAATCATATAAAGGGGACGTATTCTTGCTCATATTTACTGGTTACAACTTTCCCCCCTTCCTCCCTATGCTCACCAATTCCATTTCATCAAATGGAATACCCTATACATTTTAGCACTTTTGTATTCTCCTATAAAAGGAGATTCCCAATATTTATAATACCTAAATTAAAAACGAAATCATTTGAGAGTTATGAATAATTTCAATTTACTAATAGAAACAGTTTAATTCTTAACAAATTAACACAACAGTAACACATTTGTTCAAACGGGGTTCAATTGACTTCTATTGGTTTCCATAGAATAATAAAATTGAGCTTCAAAACCTTTTTATGCATTAAGTAACATTCTCTAATATAAATCATCTATACATTCTGGTTGAGTTGCAGACCTTTTTGTATTCAGATATCCCCATAAAAAGTTTAAGGGTGTTTAATAGGGTGATCTAGGGGACTTGCCTGTCTACCCAACGACCATGAAATGCTTCATTTAAAAACTGCCGTACCTCCATAGTTTAATCAACAGCCTCTCTGAGTAATTGTAGATAAAAGTCACAATTTAAATTTTCCTCAAGCAAATATGGTCCAACCATATGATCACCTAGATTGCCACACACAGATGTTTGAGTGTCATCTCACATTCCACTTATTTTCATGTGTGGAAGTACTGGAAATGATGCATAAGGCTTAAGTCGAATAGACTATCAAAAACATGTGCCTTTAAGTGCATTCAAAATATCGTTTAATCTGAGAAAGACATGCTGACATTTCTGTGTCTCACAAGTCAAATTGTAACTTTTTAAATGTTTGTTTGAGCTTTCATTTTTAACGAAATTCTGACTAAGAACACGTAAGTTATTGAACAGCTACTGTATTCCCTTGCAGACTTCTTCCCTTTCCAAAATTACCACTCGGGGCACCCACTTTCAGTTAATAGTCAAGACCTAAAAGAGAATTCTCGAGGAGTACTGAAGTTGATTCTTGAAAATGCATTTAAAAATTGTTTTGATAAAGGCAATACAATATGTTTGAATGAATAATATTTTTCACATTGTTCTAGGGAGATGAAGTTTAAGTTATATATTTGCTTTTCCTCTTGGCTATTTTCCATGCTGATATTTTCGTTACTCCCCTGCCTATTTCTTCACATCTTCTTGTCTGATTGATTGATTGTTAACAGGGTTACACTGCACTGCAACCTTAAGGTCTTTCACATATTTCCCACATTCCATTTTTACTTTTCCGCCCTACCTTATTAATATGCAAAAAAAGTATAGGTTTACCTCAAAAAAGTTGGAATTTTGAATTTTTACGAATTATTTTTTCGTTTTTCAGCGATAAAAATACGAAAAAGGGTTTTTAGAAAAAAAAGTCCTGAGTGTATGTCGTCGTTGTCGGCCACTTTTTGTAAAATGTATTGTTAGCACCATACAGCCTCCGGAG
Source organism: Galeruca laticollis (assembly GCA_963921935.1). Lineage (NCBI taxonomy): Eukaryota > Metazoa > Arthropoda > Insecta > Coleoptera > Chrysomelidae > Galeruca > Galeruca laticollis. The sequence continues at coordinate 87,171,938 of OY998183.1, forward strand.
TGCATCAAGTCACCAATTTTATGATTGAGTATTGTTCAAAACATCTCACTGATGAACCCTATTAATTTTCAGCTCACCAGAGCCAGTACAACGGGTGCTATGATACTTGAAGTACCATATTTTTGGTCATTTTTGGAAAAAAATTGGTAACCATACATCCTCCAGAGTGTATACAAGTGACAATTTTATGATTGGATATTGTTCGGGGCATCTCACAGATGAACCCTATTTATTTTCAGCTCACCAGAGCCAGTACTTCCAGATATACTACATGTTTGGATAAATTTCAGTTTGTGAGCACAAGACAGCCTCCAAAGTGTATACAAGTGATCAATTTAATGATAGTATATTGTTCAGGTCATCACACAGATTAACCATATTGATTTTCAACTCACCACAGCTAGTATAAAGGGACCTATAAATCCAGATATACTGTATTTTTGGAGAAATTTCAGTTTGTTAGCAGAATACATCATGCGGAGTGTACACAAATAACCAATTTTATTATTTGGATGCGAATATGTTAAGCACCGGGTTATTTTTGCTGACCAGAGGAGAAGTCGAGTGATTTGTGTTTAATTGTGGGTTGCCTTACACACACACACACACACACACACACATATTTGTACGGAACACTTTACAGAAATAATATAATTAACATAAAATAGGTAAACAAAAAGGCAAACTTTTTGTGAATGACAATTGACAATGTCTGGTCTTCTATTTTTTTTATCTTCTTCTGCCAGAGGCCTCGTCGACTAATCGTTACAATTGGATATTGTTCACAGCGTCTCACAGATGAACTTAAGTGCGGAAAAGTTAGTTTTAATCTTTAAAACCGTTTATTTAGTTTTGGTTACTTCTCCCACTTCTCTATTAATTTCGTATCCTCTGTATATTTTAAACTCACTTGTTATGTTCCCAATTTTTTAATGTTTTCCTTTTATCTTACAATTTCCTGGTTTACCATTTGTATGCCCATATGTTTCTTGAATCCTGCCTTCGGATAACTTCATTAGTAGCTTCATGAATAGTTTTTTTATTTGTTCGTATCTCACTGCTCTTTTTCCGTATAAGGGTTGTTGGAGTTTTGCAGCTACTTATGTTTTATATACAAAATTTACCAAACCCTGTTTCTAGTATCATCATAATTTCTTGAGATTTGGAATATTTGTAATTTAATATCATTGAAGCTTTCAACATTTGTAATATGCTGTAATGGAATATAAGCATGTTTATGAAAAAATAAAAAAGTTCAGGATAGTTTAAGACTGATAATATTGTTTTTCTACTTAGCAATTCTAATGATTACTTTATGAAACCCATTTGAATGTCGAAAGATAGCAATTTTCGAAATGCCAACGTTCGTGTCTAAAAAATCAAACACACAAATAACACAACCCAACTTTAATCCAAGGAACGCTTTAATCGTAACATAGTGCATCATTGAACAATAAATACTACAACAAAACAGTTCAGGTGTTGTACAGCTTTCATAATTTTCCATTATTTTTCACGCAGGTAGACGACAAAACAAAGGAAAAAGCACAAACTTATTGCAAATTGACACAATTATTCGATTTTCAAATGTTTCTAGTTGACACTAATGTCAGCATTACCAACCGCTACATGAACACAAAATTCCGTAAATCGATTTATTTATCCTATTTTTTTAATGTTGTTAGTTTTTGGACACAAAGAACCCAATGTTGAAAAAATTGTACAAAAAACTTGTTTCATAAGTCCTTTCATCGCACTTGTCCTTTAGAAAACTCACCTTCGGCTCGTGCGATAAAATGATGCCTTATGAAACTTGTTCTTTAACCTACTATTATAATTCAATAAATTGTTTTGCTGCTTTGCATATGTTAGTTAGTTGGCATGGACTGTATTTCAGGAAATCTGAGATGCGATGAATTTCTGCAGGCAATTACTTTAGCTAATGAAGGATTTAGTAATCATGAAATAGACTAAGTTAAGAGTACCTCACACTACAATATCACGAGTTGTTCAACATTTTCAAGGAACAAACGACTATATGAGACAGCTTGGACAAGAAAGGGTCACAACACCACGCCAAGATCAGTTTATCAGGCTTCATGCTATAAGAGAACGTTTTGTCACAATGATAAATTTACAAAAACAAATGGCAGATGTTCATAATATTCGAATTAATAGGAACACTATACTATGGCGTCTCGCTGAACAAGATTTGCATGTAAGGATACCAGCCAGAGAACTAGCTTTAAACACAAATCATTGTAGAAGTATATTGCAGTTTGCCAAAGAACACCTTGTCTGGTATGTGGATGATTGGGAGTACGTATTGTTCACAGATTAATCTAGGTTTTGTTTATATAGCTCGGATAGACGTGTAAGAGTTATTCGATGGCCAAGAGAACGCTATGCACAATGCAACATACGACCTATGACTATTCAATGGAGGATCTGTAATGGTTTGGGGAGGAATATCTCTTACATCGCGAACTGACCTTATTACTTCACAAAGAGGTTCCTTAATAAGTGAAAGGTATATTACAGACGTTTTGTCTAACCATGTAATTCCCTTTGTTCCTTACATAGGAAATAATTTTCTTCTTATGCATGATAATACACGACCACATGTTGCACATGGGGTCCGTGATTATTTGGACGAGGTTGGTATACAAACCATGAACTGGCCACCCTGCTGCTCCGATCTAAATCCCATAGAGAATTTGTGGAATATTATTGATCGTGAACTCAAGAGCCGACAACCACCACCTGTCTCTCTTGACGGCATAGAAGTTATGGTGAGAGAAGTTTGGGATGCAATTGAGCAAGACCGAATACGACTCTGTGAAGAAGTAATTAGAAATAGAAGCGGAAATACTCGTTATTAAGTGTTTTTGAGAGAGGGAACTTGTTAAAGATTATTTAGACTATGTTTTCTTAGGTTTTAGTTGTTTTAAATGTCAATAAAGATTTTGCGTAATACAATTCAAGAAAATCATGTTCTGCTTTGAAAGTACATTTCTTATTTGATAACAGAAATATCAAAATGATTTTCATACGAAAATGTTGAGAAAAGTTGAAGCTATCTCACAATATTAATAAGATTTAGCATTTGTTTTTAATAAGTTTCACAGGGTGTTCCAAAATAAGATGAAAAATCACAACTGTATTTATACACCCCGTATATGGGTAATTCGTTAACATTTCTCATTAAACATTGGTACAGTAATTCCTTTGAAATAAACCTATAATGTGAAAACAAATCATCGGATTCCAATCAACGGTTCAGAAGTAAAATGGCTTCAAACTTATGGTACATTTAAGGTGGTGCGTTCATTTTGGAGAGTAGTGTATAATTCTTTATCAATTTCTTTCAATTCCATTACTCGTTTTTTCAGTTTTTGTAGACCACAATGGACTCCTTTTAGATCTTTAATCTTCAGTTTATTTTCCTAACTGGTCATTTGCTCAACTTTTTTTTAGTGATGAGACCATGTACATTCCATGTAGCCATAAACATTTGTCTATTTCTTTTTTTTTAATCCGAGATTTGCATCATTTTATAGATTATATAAATTTTCACACATTTCTTGAATAGAGGTATTTTATGAAATATTACTAAGGAGAAATATTAAAAAACTGAACTGCTGTTCACTGCAGTTCATATCTCAATTATCGGCTCAACACTTGCAATTGAACATTTCTGTTTGTATGAACTAATATATTTTTTATGCTACTACTTACACATATGTACATTATAATATTACTATACAAATTTTAAGATCCAACTACAATGTCATCATCTAAAGCTCTGGAGAAAATTGGACAAAGTCTTCAAACACAATATGAAAGATGGCAGCCTAGAGCGAGATATAAACAATCATTGGATCCGACTTCTGAGGAAGTAAAGAAATTATGTACTTCGTTGAGACGAAATGCAAAAGAAGAAAGGGTTCTCTTTCACTATAATGGACATGGCGTTCCTAAACCGACATCCAATGGAGAAATATGGGTGTTCAATAGAGTATGTTTATTCATTCATGACAAAGATAATACAATAAATTACTGTTTTAAATGAAACTAACTGTTTCTATATAATTCCACAATATATTGAAAAAATGTTGAAAAGAAATTGACAATTCTTTCGATATTGCTATCATCGTCAGAATGACGGAAGTTCCATATCATGTGATGCTTACCTGATGTTTAACCCTGCAGTACTCGCGCGGCGTTTTCTTACGTAAACGGTCGCATGGGATACACTTGTATCCCTATAAAATTTAAAGGAACATAGTATTATTTTGTTAGACAAAGTAATGAAATCATAATAATATACTCATAACTATATAATGAAAACTTAGTAAACACAAAAATGAAGATGGAATAGGATCTAAGAGAAAAATTTTTTGAATTTTAGGAACAATAAAAATCAGTCCTCTTCAGCACAATTTACGCAATTTAGCGGTAATATTTTTTGGTGCTCTTGACATATCCACTTGTTAGACATAAAATGAAGATGGAATAGGATCTAAGAGAAAAATTTTTTGAATTTTAGGAACAATAAAAATCAGTCCTCTTCAGCACAATTTACGCAATTTAGCGGTAATATTTTTTGGTGCTCTTGACATATCCACTTGTTAGACACAGAAGTCTGGTACGTTTATCCTTTTTCCGTGGACATAAATAGCATCGCCCATTTCCACTTTTTGTTTTTTTCTGCTGTGATTCATCGGCATTGTCAGCCGAAGTTGATGCTTCTTCAGTGCCAAAAATAAGTCTGCACTTTTGCTTGAGGTGCCTGGGAATTGACTGCAGACAATATCTTCTATTTACTTCTGGTTTGAGCAAATCTAGTGCTAGTGCGTAAAAATTCACGACGTGCATTTGGAATATCACCATTGTTTATCTGATACAGTATTGGTGCATTTATACCACATATATTCAACATGTTAAAAAAACAGTAAGCGGCCATCTTCTGCTTGTCTTGCAACACTATAACTAGCACACATCTGATCAACGACATCAACTCCATATTTGGTATTATTGTAATCTATTATCATTATTTGTTTTTCTGTTTATGGGTCAATTTTGTCGTCTGCGTGGGTTGTGGACAAAAGTAAAACGTTCTTTTTCTTTTTAGGAATGTAGGAAACTAAAGTGCAGTCTTTGTGAAATGCAAATTGACAACTTTTTTCTGGTTTATTTGCTACATTTACTAGTTCAATTGGTATTTCTCTCTTATTTTTTCTTAGAGTTCCCAACATAGTGAATTTTAGATCATACTTCAGATCAATTGCCAGCTGAAAAGTAGAAAACCAATTGTCCATAGTTATGTTGCCATGTGTGCCCCTAAGAAATTCTACAAGACGTTTTACGACGTCACCTGGCTATTTGACATACGAAATGGACCCTCTGGTTGCGTTCCAGCGTGTACATGTTACTTGAATCAACCAAGGCAAATACTTTAATGCCATACTTGGCAGGTTTTGAAGGTATATATTGGCATCAACCTCTAAACGCAAGAAGCCTTTCATCAACAGTTAATTCAGGTCCAGCAACCACTGACTTCTTACAGTTTTCTACAAACATTTCGAAAACATATCTTATAGCGGATAGTTTGTCAGTTCGTCTTCTTTCTTCGCGAGTATTTTTATCCTCAAATCTCAGACAACGTAATAGAAATCTAAATCGGTTATAAGCCATTGTGCAATAAATAACATCCATGCCAGTACCATCTGTTCTCCAGAAATCCGCTACATTCTGCCTACTGGACTTACAAACTCCTGACATGTATAACATTCCTAACAGTGCCCTGATTTCACAGATATCAGTCGATTTTGCATCTCTATCGCGTTGATATTTTTCTTTTATGCTATCTATATAAATATTTGTTGACTGAGTCACGGCTTGAATAATATTCTCAGTAGTAATATCTCAAGAGAGTGAGAATAAATTGAAAATAATTCGACAGATTTTAGAAAACTTGTTGCCAGGTAACAAGTTTGAGAAAATGTCTGGAGAATTATTATCTAATTTCTCGAACTCTTGTGTGGTATTCGACAGATTATTTTTTGACGTTACAATCAAAATCATTTTTAAGATTTTATATTTTTATTTCAACAAATTTATATCACCGACTCGATATAAACAGAATGAGTTATTCAAATTAGGATGCAGAATTTTTGTGATATTACTACTGATTATATTATTTATATCATCGACTGATGATTCACTAAAACGTTTGGGATTCATTTTACGAATTTCTTGAAAATTTATGACAGACGCGTCAAATCAAGAAAATCCGTTGTCATGTGGTTGTCATTCGATAAAAACAATGTACATTGAATTATTCTCGCTGGAATAATGTAAGTAGATTATTCCCACTATAATAATATTTTGGTTGGCTAGAACGTATATGAATTACTGAAATTGAAAATTTCTATTGGTTTCGAGAAACGTCAAAAAATAATCAGTAAAAAATATTTCAAAACATTCTAAAATGGTCTTCCATTGGGTTACCTCATCTTTTCCTAAATAATATGTAATTCCATCATAATAATTTGGAGGTTGTTCATCAGTTTCGTCTTCTACATTAGCATCTTCTTCAGACTCCGAGTTATGATCACTTCTTTCACAGTGGTCACTTTCATCTTCGTCAGGATCAATTTCTCCTAATACCTCTTCTTCCTCTTCGATTTCTCTAAGCCATTCCATCCATTTTTTAGGATCCTTGCTTGTCATGATCAAGGAGCTAAAATACACTGAATGATAAAAGAAATAAATAGGAAAAATGAACAAATAACTTACAAAATGCAACCAACAAAATCCTAATTTAGGCGGTCGCGTGGGATACACTCGTATCCCTCTAAAAATAAAATCAAAAATCGGAACGAAAAAATAAAAACAAACGAACCGTACTTTGCCACCTATAGGAGCATACTAACTGAGAGGGATTACCTGGAAGGAGGCGAGCGTCAGTGTTCTCACTACCGAGCAGGCGCATATTAAGTTCTACTGGGATACGTGTGTATCCCGCGCGAGTACTGCAGGGTTAATACTTATTTTTGGCTAGACCAAGAAGTGACCTACCTTGTGATTGAGTTAATATGTATTAATAGAATAAAGAAGATATGATATTACAAATATTAAAACTTAGATATTATTAGCCCTATAGGGATATCCTGGATATATTCTTCCCATTTAAGATCAGTATAACTGTGCAATGATATAGAAAACCAGGAAAACTATATCTGCTGATCATTACAATTATTATTAAGAAGACAGTTTAAAAGTGGAGAACTCCCTAGATTCATTTGTTCATTAACGACTTCATATTGTGGGTCCCTTAAGTATCTTCTAATTTCTAGTTCTTCAAGGAAATCCAGCTCTTGTTTCTTATCACAATTATGTAGTACTTCTAGTTCTGTGTTAGGTGTCAAGTAGATGTTTTGCGTAGTGAGATTTATCTGGTTGTTTTAATCTGTAATAATTATCAATTTCATCGAATTTTTAAAAAATTTTCAATATATTGTGGAATTATCTAGAAACAGTTAGTTTCATTTAAAACAGTTATATAAATAGATTCTACAGAGTAAGGGTCGAAACAGTAAATTTCATTAATACAATAAAAATAAAAGTATTGTTTTAATTTTAAATCTATACCATTTTAATGCTAAAAAATTCAAAAAGCACTTTGCAAAATACAGTAAAATAGAATAAATTCGATAATAGATAAATTTAATGGGACCGTGGGGAAAAAAGAACACAAGGGCACGTCGATGGGAATTTTTCATTTTTTTCAACATTTTTTTTATACAGGGTGTGCCATGTAGCAGGGGCCAGTATAAACTTTCTTATTTTAAACACAACACCCAGTCTAAATTCCACTTTTGTGGTTCTTCAGAAAATTCTAAATATACTTCAAGTACAATGACCTGTTTCAGAAATATTGAAATTACATATAACACACTCAAAAACTAATAAGTAATAATGTTTATTTCATGATAATGTAACAAACCAAAAAAAATATTAATGCCAATATAAGAAAAGTTCAAAACGCTCGCTGCAACGTCTGAGCAACATAATTTCTTCTTACATTAGTTCAGTCAGATAAGGTGAGGGACTTTTTTTTATACAATAGTTTCGACATATTCCCATAAGAAGGAATCTAATAACACTAGGTCATGGCTGGGCTTTACATTGATCCTGGCCTCCCTATCAACTGATTTGGATAAAGTTGGTTGAGGTAGTGCAGAACATTTATTTGTTTATGGATTAGTGCTTCATCTTATTGAAACTATATCATATTTGCTAAAGCTTGGTCTGCTGGTAATTTTGCTAAAGTTGATGTGACCTTACTTTGGATGTGTTGAATGTTTACCGCTGTTCAAATGCCATAAATGAAAAAGATACCTATAGTATGATCACTAACAATCCCTGCTTAATTATTGACGATTGATATTAATAGACTTATCAAAATGGTGTTCCATGAGTTATTGTATATGAAATATTTATAGAACTTTCTGAAGAAAAAAAATTGAATAACATTCATAGTATTGTATTTAAAATAAGAAAGTTGTAATTGTTATATGGCACAATATATCTAGTACTTCTATATTGCTGGTGTCCATAAGTGGAAGTGTGGCCCATAAAGTGAGACAATAAATAACAATATTTCTAATACCTAAATAAATACTTCTACCCAACTCTTTTAATTTGAACCATTGTGTGCATGTGCTACGTCTCTAGAAAGCCAAGCCATCTCCCTTTCACAGCTTGAGAGTTACAGATAAAAGCGAACAATATGTCTGCACCATAACTGTCAAGTCTCCCTATCTCGACTAGCAATATATAAGTATTACATATATGCATGACACGCCCTGTATAGAACATTTGTTGCAAAAATTGGCAACTAAAAACACAAACCTCTGAGCGTTTTTCAAGCACATATTTAATTAATTCCATTTGTCTGATACATACTATAATAATCTATGAATGTGGCTTTAATTGAAAATAATTTCAGATTGGTTGCTCATACATATAGGTTAGAATTAACAAACTTAAAATAATGTTATTATCATGACAGTTTCAATAATTATTAAAAAATTATTTTTTCTAATTTTGACATATAAAGTGACACTTTTTAAAATTCATTGATGTATTTTTTACTTTTCTTAACTTTTCTGGACGTGTAATTCACAAAATTTTTCATGCCAACAAATTTAAATCATTTTTAAAAAGTAAAAAATTAACGAAAGAATTCTCTTTTATGTCAAACTTGTTGACATTTAGAAAATTAAGAATCAATGCCGCCGCCCTACTTCTAGTGAATGTTTAATAAATGTCACTTTTGTAAGTACTAGGCCGGAAATTTTATGTTCCTGGCGGATTTTGAATCCTGCAAAACTGTAGATAATGCCGGCAGCATGAAAAGTAAATTTCGCAACTATTTGGGGAAAATACAGAATAATTGTAAGACTTAAACTACCTCTTTATTGTCATTAAGATTGATGTATTACATATGAAGATTCATAAATTTATTCAATTTTAAATCGTGAATAAATAGGCCAGGCGGCAAGTAATGTAAACCGTAAAAAAATGTTGGCAAAGCTTTTATTGTTTTAAATGGTTTATTAGGGCGTGATTATCAAGAATCTAGGTTTTCCCCACACCCTTAATGCATGCGTCGATCTCAGTGAGGCTACAAAAGTACATATTTTTGGTTTTTCGGTAATATCTCGCTGTCTCTTCATCGTTCGGCCAATGAACCAATGAACAAACTTTTCGAGGTCTTGTGTAACCCTTAATATTCGCGATACTCTGGCATCTACATGCTGTTCGGAAGTAGCAAACGATACGCTGCAGAAATTTTCAATGGCCTCTGACACTTCGGCAAGAACGGGCATTGCAAGAATCCATTTCGCCCGGATACTGTCGGTGATTCCTCGGCCGTGTGTCAAACCACCAGTCGATTTCATAGATCTCATGAGAGTCTCTTCTATCGTCATGTCATAAAAGAAATAGAACAAATTTTCAACAGTCACCAGAACGAGAGAAGAGTGGAATTTGGTAAGCAAGAATCGATATTCACTGTATTTGTCAAAACTCGCACAACTGCTACTCCGAAACTATAAGTCCCATGAAAAAAAACTATTTTGTACAGGATTTTGTCCTCTTTAATTTCATATAGGACCATTTTGGCCGTACGATAAAGAAAAAACGAGATATTACAGAAAAACCAAAAATGTGTACCTTTGTAGCCTCACGGAGATTGACGCGGGCCTTAAGGGAGTGGGGAAAACCTAGATTCTTGATAATAACACCCTAATAAACCATTTAAAACAATAAAAGCTGTGCCAACATTTTTTTACGGTTTTGAACGATTTTATCGCCCTGCCGCGTGGCCTAAAAAAATGATTTATAAATAATAATCACACAATATGAACAATTAGTCATATCGACCCCAGTTGACAAGTTAGTTTGCTTCCATAGCAATAACGAAGTAAGAAATTCACTAGATGATTTAAGAGGGACGCTAGTAGGTACGTTTTTAGTACTTTTAATTTGAATTCAAATGGTCACATCCTATTCAAAATTAGATAAAATATTATGTGAAACACGTTGGGAAGACAATTTTTCGTAACTCGCGTCCTTTTGCGCAACTCGCTTCGCTCTTTGCGCAGAAATCGCTCGTTATGAAAAATAGTGCTTTTCCCAACTGGTTGCACAAGTAACTATTTCAGACCTATACTCAATACATTCCGTTGTCAATATATGATCTACAAACATGGATGGGAGCACCATCTATTTATGTATATGATTGTTCAAGTGCAGGAATAATTGTTGATTCATTTAAACAATTTGCTATCCAACATGAATCTGAATATGAGGTAAGCATACAAAAGCAATATTTTAATTTTTAATAAATATAGCAATTACTCATGTCATTCTTCCGCAACAATTACATATTTTATTTAGCTGTCCCATCTACCAGTTTTTTTGTTGATGTAAAGAAAACTGCTACATAATAAGGGATAACAGAGATTGTGAAAATCACGTAGTAATAACAGTGAGGAGTGCAGTCTTTAAAATGTATGCTAAACTTTTAGAGAACTGAGGGGAAAGTAGAACACACACTCAGGGTTGACAAAAACCCGAGTTTTTGAAAAATGTTATTGGGCTTTTGGGTTGTGTGGGTTTTTGTGTTTTTATTGGGTTTTTGTTTTTAGATGTTTGACATTTCACATAACCTCACACTTAGAACATAACTTAACTCAAAATGTGTATTCATTATTCATTCATTTGGGATGAATTATTAAATAATAAAAATCTGGAACCCTTTAAAAAAATTTAAGGAAGTGATGCAGTCATTCCACTTTGTTAGTTTTTTAACTGACCCAAAGTTTCTAGAAACACCACTGTCTAATGAGTATGAATAAATTGTAGAAAAATGGTTGACTGAATTCTGTGAGGACTATTTACAAGGATATTTATTGTTTAGAATCAATGATTCAGATCCTTACCCAAGTTCTATGTTTTCAGAATCAATTATAAAGGAAATACCGGCACATATGGTGGCTTATTATGGGACCAAAATTTTGTTCCCAAAAGAGAAATCCTTCATTAATTAAAATGGAATTTTTTTTTGCTGGTCTGCACAGTTGTCCAGCAAGTTTGGAATCCCTGGAGAGGATATTTAGTACCTTTGGTTATGTGTGGTCAGATTTGAGAAACCGCTTAGTCCCAGAAAAAGTGGAAAAACTTGTAAAGATAATCAAATCTTCCCAATACGAAAATGCCAAAGACTAATGTCCCCTTTTTTTATCCTACCATTAGTACCTAAGTAATTATCTCGAGGAAAGTTCCTTGTGATTTTTAGTTTTATATGTCATTTGGTAAATAAATTTAATTTTGATAATTTTACTTATTTCCATATGCGTTTTGGCACAAAACCACTGGGTTTTTGTCAATACTGATGGTGGGCTTTTCTGTCAAAAACCCACTGGGTTTTTGAAATATGTTTTTGTGTATGCCAACCCTGCACACACTACAAGAAATGCTGTGCGGATTCAAATAAGGTCACAAATAATTTAATGTTTATTATGAGACAGCTAAGAGAATATTTGTTCAGTATCTATTGCATTAAAACAATTTGTAGAATGAACTTAGGCCGGTCAGAAGTGGTCAGAGCTGCCAATGTCTAATTGGTTTTTAGAGAGTACTCCGAACACACAGCTTCTCTTTGGACTTTTATGTATTTATGTACCATCAAATCATGTAGAAAAGAAAAATACTAATCATTTATAAGGATGAAACCAATTAGCAAGGCTTATATCAACATGACAAAGACTAATTATTGTTTGTGTTGGCATCGAGACAGGTGATATTCTGAATGATGAACTAATTTCTAAGTCTAAGGGAGATTACCATAACGAGATGGATAATGACAATTACAAAAAACCATTGCTAGAAAAATTAATTGATAACTTGCCTCCAAAGTCTGTTCTAGTTATTGACAATGTCCCTTATAATATCCAAAAAGATAAGACTTTTAATAATGGGAATTACAGAAAACAAATTATGTTGGGGTTGATCTCTAAAAATATTTACCCTGACCACAACATAATTTTAAGATCTGATTTCTATGATACTGTTAAACTCCATAAGCATTTAACAAGAGATAGGTAAAATTTTAACACAATATGACCATAGAATTTATTGCTCGACTTATTCTGACTGAAAAACAGGGAAAAAGACGCTTCCTTCTCGATTTTTTTAGAGGTACAACCACATGTGGTCTTTTCAATATAATAGACTAGGTCCCTGGCCATCTGAAATCGGCAATTACACCCTTTTTTTAATAGGGACAACATTTTTTATTGCGAAATTTGTCAAAAATCTGTCAAAATTATGTTTTATTACTTTTTCACACATACCTCGCGATATCTCGGAACTGAACAAGATATTTTCAACTTTTTTTTAATCGGCAGAAGAAACGTAAACTGAGATTATTACGTTAGTTTCATTAGTATAGAAAACTTATTTTTTTTTGTAAAACTAGAAAAAAATTTAATCTACTTTTTTTTCAGCACCATTTTCAGTAATCGTGAAACTTTTTTATTTTTCAAAATGTCACTAAACTATCTGCGTACCAAATAAAGCTAAAGCTTCAAGAAAGTTTTTAAAACAAGAATCACTATTATAAGTATCATAGTTTTTGAGCAATAAATACGCAAACTTGAAAGTTTCTGCAGCCGCGTTTAATTATTGTGCTTTCTAACGAGTAGACATCTCTCTGCGTCCCGCAAACGTATAATGTCTATTCATGACAAATTTGGCGATAACTTGATTCAATTGCTAACAAGCAGTCTTTGTTTTAACTGCGATTAGGTAGATATTATTTTGGATGTGTGTGTGTGTGTGTGTCTATTCAGATTTTTTTTATAAACGATGGAGTGTTTATTTTGTGGTCAGACTTTGCAAGAAAAAGACAAACTTGTGACGCAAAATCTGAGATTGAGAGGATTAAATACAATTATATGTGCTGCAGAAAAAAGGAAAGACACTTGTTCTCAAAAGAATTTGCATCAAAAGGAAGAAATTCTAGGAGGGAAGGTTAAAGTAAAATTTCATAAAACTTGCAGACAAACATTTATTAGTTCACAAAATATTGGATATGTTTTTCAAAGCAGTGAAACTGAAAACGCTTCATCGTCTCAGACAAGATATCCTAAAGACGGATTTAATATTCGGCAAATGTGTCTAATATGTAACAGATCTGGATAGAAATGGCAACAGCGCTTTAACATCTATGCAGACAGGTAAGTTAATATATATTTTTTTATTTTCTAAAAATATGATTAATAACTGTAAAAGCTAAGTTACGTCCGTTTAAAATATCTTGCTTCACATTTTTAATAGGAAATTATTTAGTAAACTGAAAAATACTGATTTAGGTAAAAAACTTTTTTCTTCGTAATATTTTTTTCTCATTAAAAAGTTATAACCGTTAGATATCAGGTATTGACATGGTTTCTAAATTAGCTGGTTATGAGGACCTCTTTGCCTATGATGCTAAATATCACAAAAGCTGTTATTGTCAGTACATTGGTAAACGAAACATCACAGTTTGTCAAAATAAATCCGATAGTACCACAACTGTGCAACAATTAAGAGATGAAAGTGTATTATCAGACTCAACCAGCTCAAACTCCACTGCCTCTTACAAAATTAACCCGAACGAAGAATTTCAGGTTATTAAAGAGAACGAAATCCTTATTTTACACAAAGCGACGGTTATTTTAAAGAAAAAAATTAGAGAATTTGATATCCCACAAAGCAATTTTCCAAATCCGGATGATGTGAATCAGACAGAGTTTGAAAAGCAAGTACCTAATGAGTTGCTAAAATTTGAATCATGGTTAATAGATGATGATTGCTACGAGAATGTATACAATGAAATTATATCACAAGCAGCTGTCCTTGTAACATTATTATGAGCCTTTATGACAAAATATTTAGAAGAAATAATTTTCAAATGGGATTAGGAATCTATTATCATTTAGTAAGTAGTCAGAAAATTTTAGACATTTTATCAAAGTTGTCCTATCTAATATGCGAGAAAAGTATTGGTTTACCCCAAAAAAAGTTGGAATTTTGATAAAAAATTTTGAGTTACTTTCATGTTTTCCATCAAGAACAACACAAAAAAATGGTATTTAGAAAAAAATCCTGTGTGTATGTCGTTGTCGGACACTTTTCGTTGCATGTCTTGTTAGCACGATACAGCCTCCGGAGTGCAACAAGTCACCAATTTTATAATTGGATATTGTTAAGGACATGTCACAGATGATCCCTATTGATTTTCAGTTCACCAGAGCCAGTACAACGGGTGCTATGGTACTTGAAGTACGACATTTTGTACTTTTTTGAGAAATTTCAGTTTGTTATACGATACAGCCTCCGCAGTTCAACAAGTCACCAATTTTATGATTGAATATTATTCAGGGCATCTCACTTAAGAACCCTATTGATTTTCAGCTCACCGGGGCCAATACAGCAGGTGCTACAGTACTTTAAGTACGATACTTTTGTCATTTTTGGAGAAGTTTCAGTTTGTTAGCACGATACAGCCTCCAGAGAGTATACGATTGATCAATTTTATGATTGAATACATCTTACAGATGAACCCTATTGATTTTCAGCTCACCAGAGCCAGTACAACAGGTGTTATAGTACTTTAAGTACGACATTTTTGTCATTTTTTGAGAAATTTCAGTTTGTTAGCACAATACAGCCTTCAGAGTATATACAAATGACCAATTTTATGATTAGATATTATTCAGGGCGTCTTAAAGATGAACCGTGTTGATATTCAGCTCACTAAAGTCAGTACAACGAGTGCTATGGTACTTGAAGTAGCAAAGTTTTGTCATTTTTGGAGAATTTTCAGTTTGTTACCACGATACAGCCTCCATAGTGTATAAAATTGACTTTTATGATTGAATATTATTCAGGACGTCTTATAGATAAAGCTTATTGATTATTAGCTCACCAGAGCTAGTACAACGGGTGCTATGGTACCTGAAGTGCCACACTTTTGGTCCTTTTTGGAGAAATTTCGGCTTGTTAGTACGATATAGCCTCCGGAGTGCATACAAGTGACCAATTTTATAATTGGATATTTTTCAAGGTGCTTCACAGATGTACCCTATTGACTTTCAGCTGACTAGAGCGAGTACAGCGAGTCTTATAAATCGTGATATACTACATTATTGGTTACTTTTGGGGAAATTTAGGTTTGTTAGCACGATACATCCCCCGAAGTGTATATAAGTGACCAATTTTATGATAGAATATTGGTCAGGGCATCTCACAGATGCGGAAGTTTTAATCTTTAAAACCGTTTATTTTTTGTTTTATCAGATGTTCCTACTAAATAATGTCAAATAATGGTCAACATAAATATCTTTAATTTAAGTTAAGCTATAAAAAGAGTTTATTCTTCCGATGATGATAATTTTAATAATAAAATTTTATATTGTTAATCTAAACTAAAGCAATAACTAAACTATAACTTTTTTAAAATGGTTAGGAACTTTTATGTATTTACAGGTCACAGGTATAATTAAGTTGGCGCCACCACAATAACGCTAACAGTATTTTTACCTAGTTGCACGGCCGCGGCCAGCACGGTGGCCCATGGAGGTGCGGAACCTTTTAACTTCTAGTAACTATTGCTTGAAAACTATGATACTTAGAATAGTGTTTCTTATTTTAAAAACGTTCTTGAAGCTTTAGCTTTATTTGGTACGCAGATAGTTTAAGTGAAATTTTGAAAAATAAAAAGTTTCTCGATTACTGAAAATAGTGCTGCAAAAAAGTAAAGATTAAAGTTTTGTCTACTTTTACAAAAAAACTAGGTTTTCTATACTAATGAAACAAACGCAGTAATCTCCGCTTACGTTTCTTCTGCCGATTAAAAAAAAGTTGAAAATATCTTGTTTAGTTCCGGAGATATCGCGAAGTATGCGTGAAAAAGTTATAAAACATTATTTTGGCAGATTTTTGACAAATTTCGCAATAAAAAATGATGTCCCTATTAACCTTCATAGACCGGGGTCCGTTTGTACCCCATGACGTATGTTTTTGCTGTATCTTTGCAAACGCAAATTTTTAAACATTGATCTTTCATCTAGCTGCAGTTTATGAATTATTTTGATAAAATATGATGTATTTAGTAGTTTTTATTGGCTGGTATAAACAAAAAATAGTTTTATATTCCAGGGGTCTCTTTAGACCCCGGTCAGCCTTTTACGTCCGATAAAATAATCCCGGTAACTGTTAGTAAAATCGGGGAATCCCATACATTTAACGTTTGTTTACTCACAGGGAAGTTACCCATATAACTGTAAAATGTAAATTACCAGTTCAAATGGGGGATTCTCCGCACTGCGATATAATTTTTAGACTTGAATATTCGGGTTAGTCTCTTGTGATATTGCGAGTAGGGTACATCGTTTTGAAAATGAGTCCGTTTTTATTTAGAAGCAATCGCAAGGGGCTTACTGACTATGAGATGTTACGTATACTTGAAAGTGATGATCCAGAGTTTGATAGTGTTATCAATGAGGAAACATCGAGTGACTTAGAAGATGAAGACATTGTCACAGAAGTAGAGGAAGAAAATGATGTAATAGTTGTTGATCAAAGTATAGAGAAAACGAACCCAGAGGAACCAACAGTTAGTAACAGCCAGGGCATTCCAGTATATAAATCTAAAGATGGAACTGAGTGGTCAAAAATTCCAGGAAACACAAAAGTTAGACGTTCAAAAGCTAATATTCGGAGACATGCTCTAGGCCTTACAAATTACAGTTCTGATATCTCAAGTATAAAAGACGCTTTTCTTCTTTTCCTATCTCCGGATATTCTGAACATAATAGTAACCGAAACAAACAGAAAGGCACAAACATAGTATGATAAATGGAATATAGAAAATCCGAATAAAATTGAAGTTTTTGTACCTGTTGATTCTACAGAGATTGAAGCTTATATTGGACTGTTGCTTATTCTTGGCGCACTTCACGGATCGAAAGAGGCTATCGATATGCTCTGGTGTCAAGATATTTCTTACTGTCGTCCTATAATTCCTGCTGCAATGTCAAGAGACAGATTCAAACAGATTACTTCATTTTTACGCTTTGATAATTTTCAAACAAGACAAGAACGAAAATTAGTAGATAAGCTAGCTCCGATAAGAGATATATTCGATATTTTCACTTCTAATTGTAAAAAATCACTTAATCATGGCGACCATCTATGTGTAGATGAGCAGCTTGTACCATTTAGGGGTAAGGCACCATTCCGAGTCTATATGAAGAGTAAATCTGATAAGTATGGAATCAAAACATGGGCTCTTGTGGACTGCACCACTTCTTATATTGCAAACATGCAAGTTTATTTGGGTAAGTTATTTGAAAAGCAATATAGGCAAACTTTATATTCCTATGTATCTATTAATTTTTAGGAAAACAAGGTAACAAAGCGGAAAAGGGTCAAGGTCAAAGGGTTGTCCTAGATTTGACAGACCATTTGGAAGGCGGATTTGGAATAACGACCGATAACTTTTTTACAAGTTTAGAACTTGCTGACAAGTTGTGGAAAAAAAATATTACTTTATGTGGAACCCTCCGGAAAAAAAATATATATATCCTCAGGGAACTTCTACCGGCATCGTACAAGAAAGAGTTTTCAAGTATGTTTGCTTTTAGAAATCAAAGAACGCTAGTATCCTATGTTCCAAAACAGAAACATGCTGTCATCTTACATTCAAGTGAGCATACTGATAGTAAAGTAGCTGGAGAAGAACAGCACTATAAACCAGAAATTATTCTTCATTACAACAAAACAAAAGGTGCTGTCGACACTTCAGATAAGTTGGCTAAAGAATATACAGTGCAGAGAAAGTCAAACCGCTGGCCAATGGCAATATTTTCGCATCTTATAGATATCGCAGGAATAAATGCTTATAAATTGTGGTTACTGCAAACCCGGATTGGCGAAAAAACAGTTTGGATAAACGTAAAATGTATATTTTGGGACTAGGAAAAGAACTTATAAAGAAATACCTTTTCCGGCGATATAATAATAAATACATTCAGACGAATAGAAAACGGCATATGACAGACGTTTTTCCCGAACTACTGGATGCAACAGAACATAGAGTTAAACAACAAAACATTACCAGGGGGCGCTGCCATATGTGTCAAAGAGGAAAAGACAGAAAATCCAGAAAAATATGTATTAGGTGTAATAACTTTGTGTGCCTAGAACATTCAAAATCGGAGATAGTTTGTAAAAAATGTTAAAATGATATGTAGCTAGTAGTATTAGTGATTAGGGTATTTTGTATTTTTTCGTGAGGATTTTTGACTAATAAATGGTTAATAGTAAAACTTTAATAAAACGTCTTTCCTATATATTTAATTTAAAGAAAAAATAAGGCATTTCTGCAATTTTACGCATGGGGTCTTCTCGGACCCCAGTTAGTCCTTTTCGTAAAATGTTGATGTCCGTCCCATGAAGGTTAAAAAATGTTGTAATTTCAGATGGCCAGGGACCTAGACTATTATTTTGTAAAGACCACATGTGGTTGTACCTTAAAAAAATTGAAACGTTTTTGCCCCTTTTTCAGTCCACTATCAGTATACCATAAGTGACACAAAACATTTCTTTCAATATCTATACTATAAATCATGTAATAATAGCAAAACAACGTACATGCAGGAAAATGAAGAAAGACAAAAGTATGCATATTTTACTACCTTTTCAATGTGTCAAACAAACTAAACATTCGATCATCCTGACATTAACATATTTCAGTTTGTATGACACCATATTTAATTAGCATGTCCAAGTTGTCTAAAATTTAATTAAGGTACATATACCATACATCTAAAATGTGTACTTAGTGTCATAAAATATTAATTTTTAGCAAAATGCGGGACAACAAAAACCAAATAACACTGCTGTCCAGCCACCTTCGTTTAAAAACTGTATCCAATTAGCAGCTTGTAGTGCTGATCAAGTTTTGCCTATGAATCCTGATTTGCCTGCTGATCTATTCACTGCCTGTTTGACTACACCTATTAAGGTTGCCTTGAGGTGGTATGTTTTACAACCTACCTCTAAATTGATGCCCAAAGTAAATTTAGATCTTATTGACAAGTAAGTGTATGAACATGTTGTGTTGCTAACTATGATTATATAGTTGAATGATTTATATAAAAAATGTGCTTTGTGATTTAAAAGTGAAATATTACTGGAACTGTCTATTTAGAGCCACTTTTACTTCATTTTATTCCAAAAGTATGTCACATACTAAAAAAATCTCAATTGAAAAGGTTACTTTTTTAATGAGTATTTTTTTTTATTTCAGGTGTATTCTCTTTACATTTCTGTCATTTATTTAAAACTTTACTTTGTATATAAATTACAGTACAAAAGTTTGGAAACAGCAAGGTAAAATGAAACAAAATAATATTTGTGATAAGATGAAAAATAAAACAACAATTTGAAAAGGAATTGAAGACCAATGTAATTCCGTCATATGATGTAATCATTTCAAATAACCTTGTTTAATTGTTTGGATTTACTGTTTCCAAAATACCTGTATGAAATTTGACAATAGGCACTGTACATGTTTCTTTTGACAGACTAACAAAACAAGCCTATTGGATCCTAAAATCTAAAATTTATATACAGAGGAGCAGTTTAGTGTCGACTTCATTTAGAAAGAACTTGAAGACATGCTGGCAGTATTTACTGCATGCATATACCAAAAATGCACCACCGAACAATTAATAGAGAGAGAAAGAGCAAAAAATAGAGGTATCACTGGGCCTTCATAGATCTAAAAAAAGAAATGACTGATTATAGAAGATGTTAAAGAATGTAAGGATACCCCACAAAATAACTGGTGTATTAAAACAAATGTACAAAATGAATAAAAATATAGAGTAACAGTTGGAATAGGAGGAGGCGTTACAAAACGAGTTTACTTCCCGATCTCAAAAGGAAAACTACAAGGTTGCTCTATATTTCCAACTGTATTCAAAATCTATTTAGAAGGCCCATTAAAAACGAGGAAACGAAAGAACGGAAGAATTTACAAGTGCTTATATTTAGACTGATTTCCTAGATTATTCAGTTTTACCATATGTATTGTACATTGCAGTAATTTTGTTACCAGTGCAACATTTATGCTTTTAGAATATATTATCAAGTCATCTACAAATAAAAAGATTTTACAGATAGTTCAATCTTATTAAGTTGTCAATAAGAGAGTACAATCAAACGCAGTTTGTCAGTGATCTTAGGACCATAGTTTTTAGTCGAATTGTTATATTTCTTTTGGTAAATGCTAATAGGTTGAGTTCATTATCACAAGGATGTGGTGTCTTCGTGTAGTGTCGAAAGCATCAGCGTTTTTTGAAAATCCCATTTTCATGTAAAATTATTGGATATGTTGAAATATGTTATTATTTTCAGAATTCCTGGTCAGATTACTGATCGAAGAACTATGCTTGGTGAACTAAATTGGATATTTACAGCAATAACAGACACAATAGCATGGAATACTTTACCTAGGGGTAGGATTTTTTAAAATATTTCCTAATTATATAATATGTGATTTGTATGATTAGTTTTCCTTTGGAATATTAATTCAAGAAATATTTTCTTTTTTTATTGATTCATTTATTTTTATTGGATAGTTAGTTGAAATAACTATTGCCATTCAGTTCAATGATACATATACTTAGCTACACTGGCCAATAACAATTATTCAATAATATTCATAATTCAGTAAATAGCACAAAATCATAGCTTAGGTTATAACATAAATATTTATTGTTTTAGATTTATTCCAAAAGCTTTTTCGTCAAGACTTACTTGTGGCTAGTCTATTTCGTAATTTTTTATTAGCTGAAAGAATAATGCGTTCTTGTGACTGTACACCAGTCAGTAGTCCTCCATTACCTTCCACTTACCAGCATCCTATGTGGAATGCTTGGGATCTTGCTTTAGATCTCAGTTTGGGACAGTTGCCGGGAATAATAAACCAAGAAGAAACTTTTCGTCACTTGCCATTTTTTGAAGAGCAGTTGACGGCATTTCAAGTTTGGCTAGAACTGGGTAAGTTTCACTGAAGAACAAAATTTAATAATATGCACACAGCCATAGAAATAAAATATATATTAGTGTTTTAAATGAAATTCACTGATTCCAGCTAATTCCACAATATAATAAAAATTGTCAATTTTTTAGAATTTTCAACAATTTTTATTATATTGTGGAATTAGCTGGAAACAGTGAGTTTCATTTAAAACACTAATATGAGTAGATTCCACGAAGTAAGGGTCGAGACAGTTAATTTCATTAAAATATATATTATTAATCCAAATTTATTTTGTATCCTCTTCTGAAACAATATAGCCCAAGATCCCGCGACGGCCAGACCATCGTTATTTTATATAAACGGAAAGTTTCTCTGTGCATGTCTCCCACATAGGTAAAAATGTTCACTGACTATGGAGTTTAGTAGGTAACAGGTAGTAAAGGTGTATAAAATTATATTTTCTTCGGAACAATATTAGAAATCACGTCATCCATTGCCAGACACTTAGTGCAATTGCAACCCCCTGCTAAACACCCCTAAACTTTAATAAATTATACTCATTAGTGTTTTAAATGAAACTCAACGTTTCTATCTAATTCCACAATTCAGAATGACGATGATATTCAGTTATCGAAACAATTGTCAATTTTTTAGAATTTTTTTATATTGTGGAATTAGCTAGAAACGTTGAGTTTCATTTAAAACACTAATATGAGTAGATTCCACGAATTAAGGGTCGAAACAGTTAATTTAATTATAATTATACTTACGTTATAGTATAAAAGCTGAATTTATAAATGTTGCCTCAGCAGTTGAGCTTTATACTTAAACGAATTTGAGGTACTATTTTATACACCTTTACTACCAGTTACCTGTCCAAGTAACCATAATCCAAACTTTATAGTCGCTGATCGTTCTTACCTATGTGGGAGACATGCACACAGAAACTTTCAGCTTTTATAAAATAATGAAGGTCTGGTCGTCGCGGGCTCTTGCTCTAATATACTTATGCATACAAATTTAATCAAAACATGTTTTAAACACATTTTCAGAAATCAACATTAGTACTCGCTGCGAATTCTCTTATGTCTCTATTGACATACTTATTTTTTCTTGTACAATATGATACAGCTGTTTTATTCTTCTGCGATAAAATCACATTCCTAATATCTTGTTCATAAATAACTCATAAATTTCTTTTGTGGTCGAAAAGTGGAATAAAGTGCTTGGAAGTTTTTGTATATTACATTTTCTTCTGTTATTGTAGGTTCTGAAGAACGAAATCCGCCAGAACAATTGCCTATAGTTTTACAAGTATTATTAAGTCAAGTTCATCGAATGAGAGCTCTAGAACTCTTAGGAAAATTTTTAGACTTAGGCCCATGGGCTGTTAATTTAGCACTTTCCGTTGGAATATTTCCATATGTTTTGAAATTGCTACAAAGTTGCGCCAAAGAATTAAGACCTCTTTTAGTTTTTATTTGGGCAAAAATATTGGCAGTGGATAATGTAAGTATTTAGTATGAAATTATTCATTTTTTATGTATGGATATAAACTGGCTACTAGATTGGATTATGGTAATTTTTATATTTGCATTGATTTTAGAGTTAATTAACAAATATTTAAAAACAGTTATCTTAAAATTCTAACATTCTAATTTTTAACAAAGAAGTAATTTCTTGTGCTAGAAAGATTGTCTCATTGTCTATTCAAAATTGAAATTTCAAATTTAGTGAAAAAACTTATTTCTTTTCCTGAAGTTTGCAACTCTAAAGAGCCATTTGGTTATTGAAAATGAGAAAGTTAGTGAAAACTGTGTCATCTTTTTGTACACCATTAATTTATTGGTTGTAAAGCTGGAGTAAAATTGCCGGTACTAATCTGATATAAACAGGATGAGGGAACATACATGAAAAGCCTAATGTTTGAGGTGGGATAGTTGGAAATCAATGGTTCCTTTTTATTAGTAAAAATTTGATTGGAGATAATCATCATACTACTCCAAAATAATGTGCCTGATCCAGTAAACCCACATAACCCAGGGAATATTTATAAATTGGTGAAATGTGTTACCTAATCTTAAAGCTGTTTTAGACTACACAATATTTTGTACAAGATTTGGTTCAATTTCTTGTACACATTGTTTGGCAGAAAACCTAACCTAACCTAACCTAAAATTTTTGGGCTTTGATTGTATCCGTTTGGTGTGTGAATTATTGATTACTTTTGATTAATTTACTGTTATAAATGAAGCTAACACATAAACGTTGATAAACGTGAAACTGTAAACAATCAACTATGTTAGGTTACAGGGCTTTATGGTATTTCCCAAGTGTGCATGCCCTTGGCCTAGAAATTGTGTAGAAATAGAACACGTTCTATTTTCCGACACAATTTTCGGTTCGATCTACGTCTTTGAAACAAATTGCTGTATGATACTACCATTCCAAGAAATTGAACCAAATCTTGTACAAGAAAGTGTGTAGTCTAAAACAGCTTTTACATAATTAATATTTTTATAGAGATATGTAAGTTTGTTATATAAGCGAAAGTATTTTCTAACAAAACAAAATTGTTTGAAATTAGTTGTTGGATGAGAAGATATTCTTATTTGGGATTGGGATGCTGATAAAGCCCGCTGCAAGCAGGTTTTATAATCGGGCAGACCAGAAAAATTGTAGTTGTATGTCAGAATTGCAGTTAATTCCGCCAGGCGGCGTGATCTATGATTTACAAAATATACATGGTATATTGTAAATAATTATATTGCCCAACACTTTTTCATTGGTTTCTATCCCTAAAAAACAGTGTTTAGAAAATGTATGATAAATATACACACATGATAGTGTTTTTTGGTAATTTTATTTTATGTTACAGACTTGTCAGTCAGATCTTGTAAGGGATAATGGTCATAAGTACTTTTTGTCAGTACTTCAGGATACAACAATATCGGTAATTGTTTTTGATTAATACACGTAAATTTTATATTTCAAACTTTGCTTTCTGAGAAATATCTATCCTGCATATTTTTTCTAGGCTGAATATCGAACTCAAGCTACATTTGTACTAGCTTGTATTGTTAATAATTACCGTGATGGTCAAGAGGCAGCATTACAAGGTTCATTAGTAAGTGTTTGTTTGGAGCAGTTAAATGATCCATCACCTCAATTAAGACAGTGGGTAGCTATTTGTTTGGGGAGATTGTGGGATCATTACGAGAAAGCAAGATGGACTGGTGTCAGGGATATCGCCCACGAAAAGTTGTATAATCTTTTGAAAGATCCTGTACCAGAGGTGAGTAATTTTCAGCATGAATATATAAAATAATGCACATATGTAGTAAACTGATACTGTTTTATTAACTATTTTTGATTAGTAAAAATGTTTTGATTTATATCAATAAGATGCATTCTAAAAATAGTACTTTTAGTGCATCCTTATATTTTATTATTTTGAGAAAATTGTTTACACTAGAATTGATGTATTTAAGATACTTATGAGTGTTTATTGGAATATAGTATATCAGCCTATTTAAATATTGAAATTAACTATCCTTATTAATTAAAGAAACTTTTCCACGAATTCCATGATTTAATTACATAATATTATTTACTCCAAAGATCCATGGTTGGCTATGACATATACATATTAAATGTGGACAAACATTTAAATAGGTATAAGTATAAGATCCTAATAGGTCAGTAACTATAAATAATAAGTAATTAGGTAGGTCCTTTGTGCAGTTTAGCAGTTCATATCAGCAGGTATTTATTTTATAGAAGACTCTGTTAATTTGAAGACATACACTAATTACACTCTGTGCATTTGGAATTTTTATGTGCACCATGTGCTATTTATTAAGAGTATGGAGTACAATTTATTAGACAGTGAGAACTTTTACAATGGAATCCGTAAATAAAAGACGCCCTATATAATGCAGGCAGAAACGCTCGGATACGTGAAATTTTAAATTAAATTGTGCTTCTTTTGACTCCTTTGGTTCGATTATGACGTCATTAGAAAATGTGCGAACGTTTAGAATGGAATCCGTAAATAAAAGACGACCTATATAATTTAAGTGCAATAATACTAAACCATACTTACAACTGCAACAACTAACAAAGCTATCAATTAAACGCATTGCTCTAAACGTGCGAAACAATATGTATCTAACCAATTCGATGCATTGGGTAGCATGACTAAACATCAAGTGATGATGTTTTTGACTTAAGCTGTATACACGCGGTTGTAACGATTTTGTTCATTTGTGCAAATGTGAGGTAGAGCCCATGCTGTTATAAAACATCTATAATGCTTTTAATTGGGCTTATTCTCTATTAATATGTCCCATAAACTATTAAATAGTCATTAAGAAAATATGATTTTTTGACAAACTTTTTGTAATATAGAGTATTAGATACAGTTGAATTATTGGATCTTTACCCGTGCGTCATAACTAATAATCATATGAAATAAGTCGAAAAATATTAGTCAAAACAAAGTCTAAATTATTGTATTTAAAAACGACATGGCTAATATTCCGATCAAAACGACGTGGCTAATATCCCGATCAAAGTATAAATAGTGGAAGGTTACTCAGTTTACATTTTCAAATATGGAAATATTAAAAGTCCGTAAAACAATTATCGTTTTAATGAAATTTGTGAAAATAAAAACCACTATTTTTTAACACTTCCATTATTCGGTCATTAAATATTTTGTTTAAAGTCTATAAAAAATAAAACAATCATTGTATTACTGAAATTTGTGAAAATAAAAGCCACTATTTTTTTAACAACTTTCAATATTCGGTCGTCAAGTATTTTGTTAGAATATTTTATGAAACAGTGTGTAATTCTGGTGTCATACAATGAAAAATTATATATGAACCCCTTTACCAGACTCTACACATAGATGAGCATTTTGATAACAAGGTATCATCTAGGTGTAGAGTGTGGTAAAGGGATTTAACTCAGGTTTGTCGAACCATAGTAAATCGACTAACATATTTTGTAATATCAATTTATTTAGTAAAACTAGTACAAACTATAATAAAAATCTTAATTATTCATCACGAAAATAGTATATTGTACAACGAGCAGGAAATGGTCATTTTGTGCGAGTTATACTTTTTCTACGGCTACATTACTTTAAAAAATTAAATGTTACTTTGCATATGTGCACAATATTTCATTATTCACTCGTTGCTAGGCAACTAGTTAACAATAAAAACGTACTACATCTACTAACCAATGAATGTTTAATAATTGCCGTAATTCATTACAGCCGTAGAAAAACACATTTGTTTTTATGATTTTAACAAGTCTGTAAGACGTAATCAAGATCGTTTTAGTGTGCAATTTTAAGTACCTACTGTTCTAAAATAAGGTAGCCCATATACCCTATGGGGAATCAATTTCATGACATAGCGAAAAGCTATGTATCTATGTACACAAGCAATTAGGTTCAGAATAGCACAATCGAAATCCCATTAGAGTAGCGCGTCACCGTCCCTTTCTATCATAGCGTCATTCTGGCCCTTATTGCTCATGAATATAAATACGTTTGCCTCAGATCAATCCAAGAATCGGTGAAAGTTTCGTAGTTTAAATTTCATCTTCTGGGGTGTAGCCCTACTTACTACTTTCAGATTCGTAAAATAAAGTATGGCTTTGGTTTATAAAAATAATTTTTTCCACCAGTAAGTGTTTTTTATTTAGCAGATGCGACAAAGTATTATTGAGAAAAGTTTCCAGAAAACTGAGTAAGAATACAAATTTTCAAAACCCTCTGTCTAGTTTATTATAAGAAAATTATTTCCATCCGAACAAGACGGGACACAGTGTATATTGATAAATGAATGAATATCTAAGAAATAAAACACCAACAGAAATATATTTAATCACAAAATAAAACAAGATTCACATAAGTTATATATGTATTTATTAATCACTTTCAGAGTCACCGATGTCGATAATCATTTGTTCAATATCTATATCACATATACATTGTTCTCGTTCATACCATTTTTCTATAAGCATATCAGTGTGTTATACACATTTTGCCCATGCTTCAGCGTTACACTTCTGTAATGCTTCACTCCACTTAATACATTTTCATCACTATATCCATCTCTGCCAATATATTCATTATAGTATGTCTAACAATATGTCCAAATTAACTCAATAGCATTAAAGTCTGGGTTATAAGGTGGTAACCTTAATACTTCATTACCATGTTGTCATAACAATTCATCTATAATGTATATATTTTCCTTTCGGTTCATCTTAGCCAATTGCAATAATTCTGGTCTTGTCAATTTTACATCAAAATCAATATTATTTTTCTGTAACCAGTCAAAAATTTTCGTTTTTTTTTATGAAGTGGTAGGCTGTTTATTTAAAATTTCACTGTGGTATGGTGGCATTGTCCATTATTATCAAAGATGGCTCCTCCAAACTGGGAATTAACTGTTTAGTGATCCACTTAGTGAATATTGTACCATTCAGTTCTCCATGATAATCTAGTGTCAAGGATTTTGAACAGAACAATAAACCAGCTTCTGGAACAAACCCTTTCGAAGAACCAGCTTGCAAAACAATAAACCGTTTACCATCATGGCTCTCTGGTTTGCGTACACTCTTGACATCATCATCCTGCCAAGGCATTGTTTTATTTCCTCGAGAATAAATCCACGTTTCATCTAAAAAAAACTACTTCTCATGGATATGTACTTTTACAGTTTTCCAGGTATGTACGTAAAAAACATGCTCTTTGTGAAACAATATGAGTTCTTTCAATAATACATTTAAAATTGATTTGCAGACAAAAATAATTTCCTTATTTTTCAATTTTTCGTTTAAGGTTTGAAGGGTAACATGCTTTTCTGAAAAAAAAATCTTATTAAATATAGATACAAAATTTTACAATCAAAAGGCTAGGAGAAATGATATAACTGCATTTCAAAAACCGGATACAAGTGCTGCAAGATGCACTAATTGTGAAGCTATTCAAGTAAAAGGAATATAGATGCGACATCTATTGGATGAAGTTTGAATTAATAAACATGAATCTAATAACTCTCCTAGTACAGTTGTGATCGAAAAAACTAGGGCTGTTACATTAGGTCAGTAATACGTTTCTCACTAGTCATGTCCATTGAATAAAATAAAACGTGTCAAAAAAGTGCCCAAATTCTTTCGATCACGACTGCGCATTAGGAAAAGTAGACATATTATCTTTATCACCCATACCTTGCAAATAGTTATTGAAGTAGGTGTACTCACTTTCTTTATACATATCGTACAATGTATTTCGCACTGCCATTTTCTGACCTTCAGGTGAATCTTTTGTTTTAAGACGAAGTCTACTTTTGTCCGGGGAAGTTGGAAGGGGTTTATTTTCGTTCCGTGTTTTAATATTATACACAGTTTTTCTTGATATTTAAGTGCAGCAGCTACTCTTTAAAATACAATTAAGAAATCTAATGAAACTTCTGTTTTGGTTTTACGTTTTACCTCTTGCACAGATGACGAAGGTTCCAAAGGTCCTCCATGTATTCTCTCTCTCTCTTTCAAAATACTCGCACTAGTTTAAAACAAACTGTTGTGCTTGTGACTTAAGGGTCTTTCTAGGCATAATCTGAAAAGGAGTATAAACTTGTCGAAAAACATCTTTTTCGGCTTTTGATTTTGTTTACATTATGTAATTATTTTATTTTACCATTGTTTTTCCTATTACCGGCCCTATTCTGTATCGCAAAGTTGCTACTGAGCAAGTGGTTTAGAACAAGGTCAGTGGTTAGGTTGCCACTTTTCTTCAATTGGTATTCTGTAGAGGCAACCAGTGGTTACGAAAGTTACTTTATAGTTGTATCTGAGCAACCACAATATTTGTGGTTGTTAACGTTAGCAACTGTCAGAGAAAGGTAGAAGTTATGAACATTTTGCTAGATCATGAAATTAATTAAATACACAATGAGTATAAAAATATACTAAAAATTGTAAATATAGTATAAAATCTTGTATTTTCCTAGTGATCGAGTCAGAATTATTCAGAGACATTTTGTTGTAATAGGGTAATTTTTGTACTTCTTTTGTTCCGTACCCTTACGGTTTCTACTTCCAGAGTCTCCATGTTATGTAATAAGTAATACATTTTTTACGTATAAAACAAATAACACCCTCCGGTCACCGATAGCCCGATTAACAACACAAAACACCCCCACTAATAATAAAATATTCTTCTAACCTCACTTTTCTCAGTTGTCAGACTTGTTAGTGGAAAAGTAAGGTCGATTAACCCTATAAAAGTGACTAATCATTCTTCTTAACCATTAGCAGTCACCAGAATAGCAATTTTATTGAAAGTGGTTAAAAAGTTACTATCTAGAGTTGCTTGTCAGTCAGTTGCTATAAAGTTGCTTGACTGCCACTTAGATACAGAATAGGCCTGTACGTAGGGTTTTCACACTCTAATTATTGCTGTGTAAATATTCTGGTTATGCGGAATCGTAGGCAGAACCAATCACCATTTAAAATGTGAGGTTGGAATTTTTCAATAATAATAATAATAATGTGTAAATAAAACAAAGATGTATTGTACTTACTTTGAAACTAAAAATACGAAGAGACGTTTAGCTTTAATAAAAGCTGTTTTTGAAATATATCCAACTGCAAAGCACAAAGGAGATAATAAAACACAATAAAACATTACCACAATGACAGACAACAATGACTTTGTAAGTAGATGGTACTGCACTAGTCAAGAGAGAGTCGAGTTATGAAGTTATGCATAGTAAAAATACTGTAATGTTTTTCTAATTTATTTAAACAGCAAACGGGTGAGATAAATTTTAAACACACGGTAGGTTCACTTACTTAATTTATTTAAACACTAATCTAATCACTAACACTTAATTTATATATACTCAGTATATTCACTTAAACTAATTTATATAAACACTTAACTGATTTATATTCACTTGTTTATCTCACGATGTCAAATTATCAACTCCACTCCTACGCTGATCGGTCCTTTATTTATATTAGTGTCTTTTTTTACTAGAAAGTTCCGGAACGCGGCTTACTCAAAAACAAATGGCTTTCTGGCATTTCTAGATAAGACTGGTCACAAAAACAATATTTAGATAAGATAATCGTAAACAGTTATAAAAAAAACCTGCGTATCCGCCATAATGTTAATTTTCATACCTGGCTTAGACAGAGTCGGATTTGGGGTCTATATCAGTGTGCTGTTTCGTAACATTACCCCCTCCTTAAATGGAAGTTCCTCCTGGAACTTTTGTGTAGCCGAGACTGGATGTTTGAATCGGCAACTAGCCCCATTTCTACACTTTCCGATATTATGGAAATAGCAGGGCACCGTCTTCATCGGATACTGATAACGGAGGTTGTAGCTGCAAATTAATATCTGGACACCGGTATCTTCAAAGATAATCTTTACCATGTTCCTGATGATTCGCCAACCCAACTGGTAATTCGCTATCTTAGGCATAGCCAGTTTCTTCACGCTGGATTCCAATACATGGTCTCGTAGGTTTCGAAGTGCTTCCCACACATCGCGGTAGGTAGATCGATCTTGAAATTCATTTTTAGTTACCACGTAGAAGACGTACCGCGAATGATGTTTCAGTTTCTTGCCAGGGGCTGGAATCTGGTCTTCAAGTTTTTCTAATTGCCCGAACTTCTTTCGAAAGACGGATGCCAACCCTCGTGCGTTCTTGATACGGGCGGGGATGTTGTATGCCAGTGAATAATCTTCCGGGAGAGTGAACAAATCTTGTTGTTGTTTTTCCGAAGTGACTCCATATCTAGCTTTCCCGGTATCTCCATACGTGCCCATAAATTCCTCGAAGGTAGGGTCAGACAAATCTCGAATAAGGTTTACTCCTTCCTCCAGGTCATGGTCTCCTTCGAATGGCGCTAGTCGGTTTTTGTGAACTACTGTTGGTTTTCCGTTGGGGATCTTGCTTATGCGATATATAACATCATTGATCCTTTTCTTGATTAAGTATGGACCTTCCCAGGATTTTTGTAATTTTGGAGAAAATCCTTTTCTCCTCGTCGGGTTGTGTAGCCATACTTTGTCCCCTTCTTTAAAACCGCCTTCTGTGGCCTGCGTGTCGTACCGACTTTTCATTCTGTCGCTGGTAACTTGAAGATTTGTTCGAACTAATTCATGAATATCGTCCAGCCTTCTCAATTGGATCACGTAGTCTTCGCCTGCTAGATCTTCTCCAGGCCGACAGCCAAATTCCAGGTCACAAGGAAGCCTCATTTCACGTCCAAACATGATTTTCGCCGGTGTTTCAACCGTGGACTCATTGACGGCAGATCGATAAGCCAATGCGAATAGGGAAAAATACTGGTCCCAATCTCTCTGAGGGCTGGATACTACTTTGGACAGGTATTTTCCAATAGTCCTGTTCATTCTCTCGACCATTCCATCTGACTGTGGATGTAATTCTGTTGTCCAGGTCTTCTTCATTCCCAGCTTCTCGCAAATCTCCTGGAATAGATGACTTTCGAAATTTCTTCCCTGGTCGCTGTGGACTTCCAAGGGCACTCCATATCGGCTGATAAATTCTTTCACCAATACATCTGCTACAGTTGTGGCCTCTTGGTTCGGGATAGCGTAAATTTCCACCCACTTTGTGAAATAATCCATTACAATCAGTATGTATTTGCAACCATTTTCTGTCGTCGTAAATGGTCCAGCGATATCTAAAGCAATCCTTTCGAAAGGGCTTCCAACATTGTACTGTTTCATGGGTGCCTTTCTCTTGCGATGTGGTCCATTACTCGTAGCACAAGTCGTACATTTCTTACACCAGTCCTTCACTTCGGAGCTGTTCATCCAATAAAACCTCTCACGGATTCTCTGTAGGGTTTTCTTCACTCCCAGATGACCTCCCGATGGGCTGTCGTGTAACTTCTTCAGTACCTCAGCTACCCTCGTTCTAGGGATAACCAGCTGTCTCCTAATCTCGGAACCATAATCTTTTTCAAGGACTCTTTTCAACAGCCCTTCTTCCAGGACAAGGGAGTGACCATTCCTCGTTGACTACTGTAATTCTTGAAAATGCAACTTCCTTAGATTTCGACTGGTTGCATTGTGAATAGTCTACAGAGCATGACCGTCTAGGCAAAGGGTTTGCTTTTCGGTGATTCACATCAGCTGGATGTTCACCCCTGTCTGATTTCCCCTGTGACTGGAGTTCTTGGGTTACAGGAGGGTTACGAAACAGCACACTGGTGCTGTTTCGTAACAATACTGTCGCTTGTATAGTTCTCTCTTTTCACTATTCAGAGTGTTAATCAATCACCAAAAGAACACACTTCACACACTAAAGAGTTTGTGTTTTATTTATCACATATTAATGACGCACGGGTAAACATCCAACAATTCAACTGGTATATAAGAAACTTCCTAAAATATACAAGGCACCTTTTATTTTTTCGTAGGTTCGAGCAGCAGCTGTTTACGCTTTAGGTACATTCATAAATTCGGTGATGGAACGTTCTGAACATGCTAATAATGTCGACAATGCTGTTGTAATGACTCTAGTTAACACTGTCAGCAGCGACATGAGTTTTCTGGTTCGAAAAGAGTTAATAAACGCTTTACAGTGGATCGTTTTGTCATTTGAAGCGGTTTTTGTTAATATAGCTATGAAAGAGCAATACAGTGTATCTCCTGGTCAAGACTGTATATTATCTTCAGGAGGGATGAGAAGAATGGGAAGCAGGTAATAATTATTTTTTCTGCACACCATCTATAGAATAAAATTGTGTCTTTATTTTTTATTGCGCTTGGGTATCTCAACCCAATTGTACTCTGTTCAAACATAAATTTGAATGATTTACGGAAGTCTAAAATAATCATTACTCTTTATTTTTATGGAACATGTATATTTCCTGGTGCTTATAGTACTTACATATTTGTGTCTGCAGGTAGTCTAGGATCTTGTAACATCCGTTTCACTTTCATAACTAGTTTTGGGACAGGCTAAGGCAGAGTTCCTCATTATGTCACTTGTAAATAAATTAATAGTGATTAGTCAATACAAAATAACTAATTACTGTTTGAGCCAGATGAACTATCATCTGTAATGATGTAAGATACAAGTTATTTCCAGTTCTGGCAGTGCTGTTGTATTATGATGACATGTTTAATGTAATTTAAAATTTTAACTATGCGTTTTTATTAATAGAGACAGACTGAAAATAGCAGATTATGACTCTTTAGAAAGAATGAAACGGGTATCATCTAGTTCTGCAATTAATAATATGTCTAACCAGGGTATGACACAGAATTACACAGGGAGCCTTAGTACTCTATCTAGTTTTAGTTATGGTTCAGTATATATGAAATTGTGGTCTGCATTAATTTCGTTAGAGACAGATCCACATCCTGAAGTAGCTCAAATGTGTTGTACTGTTACTGGACACGTTAGGAGCGTTATCAAGGTGAGATATTTCTATTATTAATATTTCTAAATCAATATTTAAAATGAGGTCTAATAATCCACCACTATATCTATCTATTGGTTGATTTTTATGAGAACTTGACTTTAAATATACACAATGTTTACTGCTCTATTGAATTTTGTGAACTGTTTTCTCCCAAAATATGATTTGCAGGTAGCTATATTCTGGGCGTTTAAATAAGAACTAAAGTTTTATAAAGATTGAAATCTCAATTTTCTAGATTTAATAACTAAGGTGATTTGTTGGATCATTTGACACCCAACTTAGATAAACGAAAGACATACAAAAATTTGTAAATTTCTGATAACAGTAGTCACAAAATGTCACAAAAATATTTCTATAAAAAATATGTTATTCATTAAATTAAAACCAAAATCAAGAAACTAATTAAGAAATGTATATATGTACTTCGAACCTTAATACTAACCTATAGTATTATATTGATTCTAAATTGTATAACTCTGTAAACCAACATTTTATGAATTGTCATAATCTCCATAAACAGTTTTTTTTCTTAATTTCAGGAACAGTGGGAATCTATTGATCGTGTAAATAATTTAAATAGTTCAAGTTTAAGTTTACCTCCCAGTCCAAATAAAGGAAACTATTTTTCTGCAGAGAGTCCACCTACTCTACATCCTCCAGGGGATTTTCAAAGGTTAACAAGGTACGAGTTTTTTATTTAACTAAATTCAATGACAAATTTAGTTTAAATAAGAATACTTATCATTTCTATATGGTTTCAGATCAACTACAATTAATAGAACTCGGAGGATTCACCGAAATGTCATCAATGAAGAAAGTGAAGATAAAGTTCAATTTTGTCGAAAACCTTTAGTTAGTACAAAGTTTGTTGAATGGTCTTCTAGAAGATTCGCACAATCTAATAGCAAAGAAAAATTATTTAAGGACAAAGAGTCTACGCCATTTTATGAAAGGGACTGGAGACATTCAAGGTAAATTCTAAGCAATATCGCAAAAATACTTTTTCGATTCATGTCTGTTATTTTAGCAAAATTGTATATTTTTTGTTCCAGAAATGATACCATAAGAGTAGAAGCCACAGAAGAGCACCGTAGAGCATTAGCATCTAGGATTGAATCACAAGTGTTTCATATTAGAACTGCAGTACCTCCTAGTTTATTACAACTTCATCCATTTGATCAACAAATTGCCATAGCTGGAAATGATAGTTTTGCGTAAGTATTAAAGATACATTTTATAGACATTAGTTCCTTCCTTAAATTTATAACTAAATTTATTGCTTGTTTAGCCAATTTGTCCTCAATTTGATTTTCTCCAATATGTAGTTGAATTGCCCTTTACTCAAACAAATGCTAGTGTTGTTCCTCTGTTGTGCAACTGCTGTAGGATGATATAAACAACAATTTAATTAGATTAACTATTATGTAATTTAATTTTGTAGGCACAACAGTGCCAATTTCAAATCCGACATTGTGATGATCATAGATTAAATTCATCATTTTCAATCAAATTTCAATTTCCACCATACAGACTACTTTTTGGTGCTTTTCACGACATATTCGCATAAAAGTTATAAAAATAATTTCAAAATGAACTCCCAAATTTGGATGAAATTTTTTTTATTCTAGCATTTTCGATTGGGGAACTGGTGCAAAAACCACTTCCGGTCAAAACAAACCAACAAAAAGTGTTATTAGTAAAATAACTTCGTTGCAGTGGATCAACAGTCATGATATTGGAATGCTAATGGTAGCTTCTGATGATGGTGGTATAAAGTTGTGGAGACCAAATACAGGATCTAGTCGTGAACCTACACTGATAACTGCTTGGCAGGCTTTTAGTGAACTAAAACCAAAATATTCAGGTAATCCAAATATTGATTGTTTATTAATTCTATTATGAAAATATTTATCTGTAATTAGTACTACTTGTAGTATAAATGTGATTAAACAATATTTCACTGTAACTCATCAATAATGACTAATTGTTTTTACAATAATATTCACTTAAAAATTGAGCGTTGGCCTTTACTAACTAGCATAACGGTTTTTCTCATATTTTTTCATATTCATGTGTAGGAATAGAAATGACATGGGAACAATGGACACAGACTTTGATCACAGCTGGGGATTCTAGAGTTCTAAGATTTTGGGATGCTGAGAAAGAATTAAAAGTATTTGATCTGCCAACTGGTAAGTAAGAATACCCAAAAGTCACTTTAATTATTTCATTGTATAATTTCAAAAAAATATCCTTATAAACCTTAATAATTTCAAATTTAAATTATTAAAAAATCTAAACATAAATAAAATGCAATAGCTACCTTAACAATAATATTTGGTATGATAATGTTCTGTATTAAAATCGATAGCTATTTTTTCAACTTCCGCATAACCGTTAAAACCCGGTTATTTTGAATTTGTTTCACGTATTCTCTATCAACCCCCACAATATTTTAACTTCATCTGTTTGACTTGTAACTTTTTTATTTTCCCTATATTTCGCCATGCGAAATCGAATAATTTCTATCCCAGTGCGGCCCTGGCGTAACAATATTTTCTTCGAACTGTGTAGAAGATCGTTTCATATGACCCATAAACATAAAAAAAAATAGGAATAATATATCTCTGGACGCCGAAAAGGTTTGTTATGCCTCAATCTTGATTTTCAATTCAACAAAGAGATAATTGAATGTACAAAAGTTTTAATATCGCCTCTTAAAAAAGGTACGATGTGCACACAATAGTTTTTAATATCGCCTTCGGACAAAAAGGTACTTTTTACGAAATTCTGGGTAGACAGCGTAATTTGTGCATTTACGGCCCGATTCTTTTTATATGGTTTGTTATATGGCTTTTTTTAGAACTAATTTTACAGTTATTTTTCGGAAAGAATTTAAAAAAAAAGGCTGTCTATCCCCAAATATCTCGTCACGAGAGGCAGTCTGCGACGAATACTTGACCAAGGCAGTTGTAAAGTTCCGAGAGTGTCGACTCTACTTACGTGTCGTATTTATCGTTATTAAGATTAATTTATCGTATCGTACCAAAGTATCGATATTTCCTGTGCTGAGTCGGCGAATTAAAATTACCGAAGTATCTGTGTATTGTGTTTCCGACATTAAGTTACCGAAGAATACCGAGTTTCTGTGATTTGTTCCATCACGCGGTGAGAGTAGATTACTTATTACAAGTACTATCCTAAATTTTTAAATCGACCTAATCGAGAAACCACGCCTCCGGCGTTGATGCGAGTGTCTTCACCTGAATAGTATTGTGGTGATTGGCTGGAGACTGGTGGACTCAGGTATCGTAAATGATTATTTAGTATCTCTCCTACCCAGAGTAAATCGCACATTTCCTTAGACGATGGTGACAAGACTAATTTAGTGTCAGGCCATTTGTTTAGCGAAAGAACGATTTTATGATGATAACGAGTTTATTTATTACTTATATTGCCATTGTTTTAGAAAACTTTTGTTTATGCTTTATAGAATAACCGTTTAGAAATTCGGCGTGCACGTCAAATCTAGATTAAATTATTTTCTGATCACTTATATTGAGGTAACTTTCACAAAGCCTATGTGTTTTTTTGTTTTCAAGTAATTCAGTAATATAATATCCTACGTTTTCTTTTTTGAATAAACGGAAAATAATTTCGTTAATAAACTAATTTTTTAGTTCGCTAACTCTGCGACATTTATCGTTTGTGTATTTATATGATTTTGATTTGTATATTTCTTGTTCCTTGGAGACGATTTATTCCTCGAACTATTACCGTGTAGTGTTGAGTGATAATTTGTTTTATTGTTTTTATGTATATATTAATTTGGTTTGCGGTACCGGTTTATGCATGTACCCATATTGTAAAGTTTTTGATGTTCTGTTCACTGACGCTGGTCAAACATGTTAATAAACTGGTTAACATAATAAACCGCGTTTTAGTGAGTACTTCCCTAACCTCCTTACCGAAAATACATCACTTTTATAATTTCTCTCGCTTATCGCAGTTTTTGAAATTTTTCCTGTGAATTAAAATGTCTGGCGCCCTTTAATTACCTTTCCGGTTGATTAACGTTCCTAAAATAAACCCGCGACTCCTAGCTCTCCAACCAAAACAAGAGTGCCGTTCGCATACGTCTTAATTGTTTATCGCCCAGTACCGTTTCAAATAATAAGACGTCATCTTGGCCCATCCAAGGAAACTTGGAGAAATTGGTACCGAACAATTAAGACGGTAACAGACTGAGGTCGAAATGACTTATTAGTTTGTCAAAATACATTGTATCTACACAGATATTAGTGGTGCGTATAAGTAGAGCTGATTCCTTTTGTAGATTTTAGTAATGTGTACTTAAGAGGGGCCTCATATTTTAGAAACCTCAAAACAGTTGGAACCCGTGACTTCCATCAAAATTTAGGTCATTTTGTAAACGACAAGTCTAAAGAATGCAGTGAAATTGTCATGGTTAAGTTTTATATTGTTTTAAAAAAGATATAAGCCATTAACTGATGGTGTGATTTTGACAATTTGTTGTCACCAATTCGAATCTGATCCCCAAAAGGAATCATAGAGAATTCGACTATGAAAATATCAAATCTCCAATCATTGTATTTTTTGATATTTGTTGCATGAAATTTTTTGCAAACGAACACCTTTTTACTTTAATTCAACCTTGATGGATGGCGCTGTATGAAACTTCAATGACAAATGACGGTTAAATGTCGTCATGTGCTTTGTCTCCATAAAAATTAAAATTATTCCAAATTTATAGTTTGCTACTATGTATTGTATTTGTAGGTAATAAAATAATTTTCATGCTGAAAAAGTAAATTTGTGCTTCATAAATGCTGTTTATATTTACTCCACATGTGCTCCACCACAAGATTGTGTTTAGTGTAGCCTAGATGTAAAATAAACAACAAATCTTTTTAGCTGCTGCTATTGATTGTACAAGTGCCTTATATTTATTGATCCCATATCGGGGCATTTGGTTCCTCCGGGGACCTGTACACAGCCACAGATTGCATCTGCATACATACATCGGCCTCCCGAGTTGGTGAGAAAAACTACATTTACTAATTGAACAAAATAGACATTTCATATGTAATCTTTTATTATCAAAATGCAGGAATAAAAATGTTTTTTTGATCTTCAATTTTTCCAGGTTCTGTATCGAAATGTTATATATACTTTTTGCATTTTCCTCCAGTTTGTAATAAACGGGCATGCCTGTTTTTCTATTGATTTTTCTCAATTATTCAAGTAAATTATAACAAGTGATTTCTTTCGTTTAAAACAAATCATTTAGGCAATTTGTTTATTTAATTGTAGTATTACAAATTTGAAGTAATGAGTAAGTAAGCAGGTAGTTTTTATATTTATTATAATACAGAATGTCTGATTTTCCGCTGACCTCTCTTAATCATTCAAATGAATTGTAGCAAAGAAATGCTAATTAATTAGGTAAGCTATAAAAATGTTCATTGTAGCAATAAACAGACATGTTCGCTTTTTCATTGACCTTTATTAATTATTGAAAAAAAATACAGCAAAAATTGGTGTATGTTTTTATTGAAAAGAAACAAATGAAAAATATTTTATAAAAATATTAATATTATTACAAATTTAATGTATTTGTCTTCATATTTATTAATACGTGGCAGCTGAAGTTCATCTTCCATTTTCTCTACCATTTTTCCTCATAACAGAAAGCAAAGAAAAATTTTATAAAAATTTCCATTTTTTACGATTCTATACTCACAAAGGGGTGGTGATAGCCTCGTCACATAAGGCAAAGTCATGTGCTGGGTACATCAATTGGTTACTGTTGTAATATCCACCTATTAATATATAACTAAATATTTCAGGAACAGATAGTTCGGTTACTTGTGTCGACTCCAGCTTCTCCAGTATATGTCATGAAAACCAAAAAAAATATTCCAGTGGCTATGAACTGAACGATGATGGTTTATTAGTGAAAAATACTGTGTCATATCATGGTCCAAAACTTGGTTTATGCGTAATCGGTTGCGTAGATGGTTCAGTTAGACTGTTTGATCGTCGATGTAGCCCAAACGACGCCAAAGTTAAAGTTTGGCTTGAACATCCTGGTAGTGTATTAACCGTGCAGCTAAGAGATAATATTATTATTAGTGGAAGGTTAGTACAATTAACTGATCTAATTTATATATGCTAGAGTGATGCCTTATCGAAAATATTCATTTGTTGTTAAAAATCAAGTTAAGACATAGAAAAAATAAAAGTTTTGTATTTCATGGAAAATATTTCAATTTTCTTTAAATCTTAGCAATGCGCTTTCGACTCTTAAGTCATCTTCAGTGCTTACTCGTCAGGCAATACAAAAGTATATCCATAAATATATCCAACACCATCAAATGTCAAAAATACAGTAATCTGCATATTCAAATTTCATTAAAATTGTTTAAAAATCCTACCCATGAAGGGGTTATTGTGGATTGGACGTTTAAATGATAGTAGGAATGAAGCGAAGTTGAGTGGCTCTGGTGACCTGAAAATGAATAGGATTCATCAGTGAGATGTCCTGAACAATACGCAGTCATAAAATTGGTGACTTGTTGCACTCCAGAGGATGTATGGTACTAAGACATGTTACAAAAAGGACGACAACGACGAATACATACACACAGGATTTTTTTTCTAAAAACTATTTTTTCGTGTTTTCTCGTGGAAAAAAATTTTTAAATTCCAACTTTTTATGGGGTAAATCGCATATTTGATAGGGTTGTACGAAAGCGTAGAAGGGCCACATCACATAAAAAAAATTAAATTTCCTGGAAATTACACTAGTTTGTGAATTCACACTTTTTTTTACAAAATTTTGTAAAAAAAGTGTAAACCTCAGCTTTCTCGTAAAAAGTGTGAATTTTGTAAAAAGTTTGTGAAATCACACTTTTTCTTACAAAATTTCGTTAAATAAGTGTAAAATTCAGTTTTTTCGTTAAAAGTGTGAATTTTGTATAGAGTTTGTGAATTCACACTTTTTTACAAAATTTTGTTGGAAAAGTGTAAATCAAAGCTTTTTCGTAAAAAAAGTGTGAATTTAGTAAAAATTTTGTGAACTCACACCTTTTTTACTAAAATTTCGTTAAATAAGTGTAAAATTCAGCTTTTTCGTAAAAAGTGTGAATTGCAAATGGCCAATACAATCTTCATTCATCATCGTCACGCACATCGCATGCGATTTACAGCGTATCTAGTGTCGTTTTTTTAAACAGAGGATACCATGGATGAGGTAAGTGTATAAAATGCTCTACAGTTTTCTGCATCTGATTAGAATAATAGTATATTATACACAAAGGTGGTGAATATTGTTATTAATGACCGAGCATAAAGATTATATCACGAGGGGCTTTGCCCCGAGCGGAATGAGGTGCAAAATCTATAAATATTTTCACCACCATGGTGTATATACAATTTTTCCACTACTAGCCAAATTTAAGACAAACATTAAAAATTAAATTTTTTTCTTTTAAAAATCGAGTAGCACAGGAATGCAAATTCGCCTTTCTATTAATAAAACAATAATCAGTAGTCTGATGCAGATTGACATTTCCACTAGTAAAACTTATTTTCAAACAACGGGTGCGTTCAGAAAACATAACTTATAACTCAACCCTTGAGTGAGCTCTCACTGAGCAACGAATGGTTATCATATTTAATATTTTACGTACAAAGAGGGGCAACCAAAAATCAGCTTATTATTACATTAATTTTCAATGAAATTCCGAGTTCTGAGTTTAACTTTTCTAAGATCTAATTGTGATAGAATTGAAAATGAAGCTTTATACTTTCCAAAAAATTATCGTTCAAAAGACAAACTTTTTTAACGAAATTTTGTAAAAAAGTGTGAATTTTCAAACTATTTACAAGGTTTAGACGTTTTTTTACCAAAAAGCTTAATTTTACACTTATTTAACGAACTTAATAAAAAAGTGGGATTTCACAAACTTTTTACAAAATTCACACTCTACGAAAAAGCTGAATTTCACACTTATTTAACGAAATTGTTTAAAAAAAGTGTGGATCCACAATCTTTTTACAAAATTCACGCCGAGTTTTACACTTATTTAACAAAATTTTGTAAAAAAAAGTATGAATTCACAAACTTTTTACAAAATTCACACTTTTTATGAAAAAGCTGAATTTTACACTTGTTTAACGAAATTGTGTAAAAAAGTGTGGATCCACAAACTTTTTACAAAATTCACACTGAGTTTTACACTTATTTAATGAAATTTTGTAAAAAAGTATGAATTCACAAACTTTTTACAAAATTCACACTTTTTGCGAAAAAGCCGATTTTTACACTTTTTTAACGAAACTTTGTAAAAAAAGCGGATTCACAAATTTTACTGGGGTTTACACTTTTTTAACGAAATTTTGTAAAAACAGTGTGAATTCACAAATTATTTAGTACATGTTTTACTCTTTTTTTACGAAAAATCTGAACTTTACGCATATTTAACGAAATTTTGTAAAAAAAACTGAATTCACAAACATTTTACAAAATTCACACTTTTTACGAAAAAGTTTGTGTTTACACTTTTTTAACGAAATTTTGTAAAAAAACTGAATTCACAAACTTTTTACCAAATCCACACTTTTTTACTACGAAAAAGCAGTGATTCACACTATTTTAACTAACTTTTGTAAAAAAAGTGTGAATTCACAAACTTTTTACATTATTCACATTTTTTACGAAAATGTTTGTGTTTACACTTTTTTAACGAAATTTTGTAAAAAAACTGAATTCACAAACTTTTTACAAAATTCACACTTTTTTACTACGAAAAAGCAGTGATTTACACTATTTTAACTAACTTTTCTAAAAAAAAGTGTCAATTCACAAACTTTTTAGGTAATTTCGTAAAAAAGTGTAAACCCCAGAAAAAAAGGTTTTGTGTGATTGGCCCTTCTACGCTTTCGTAGGGTTGGGCGGAAAAGTAAAATATAAAGTTCGAGCACAACGAGTCATAGAAACTAAGGAAACCTGAGAATTCCTTAATACGCTAGTACAAATCGGGAATGCAGAATAGATAGTGTGCTAGAATATAGTGGACTGAATAAATATGGAAAACTTATATAGGTATACTACTTTCCATGCCACTGTTTATACTAATAAAGCTTCACTGTAACAAAATAAAAAAAACAGGTAAAAATTAATCATCAAAGGGACGTTAAATAGGGAAGGTACTAGTCATAATAATACCCAACTAATATCAAAATTCGGGTAATTCCCGTCATTAATATAGGCTCCACGCGTTCGACTAGACTCGTTTGCCGATATTTAAAATTGAGAATTATACTTTTGAATAAATGTTGAATAATTTTTGATTTCACTTAATTCTACCTTATTTTTTAATATTTTATCTATTCTAACCATGTTAGAATAAATTTTGTTTATATGTATAAGGTATAAACCATAATTAAATGTGTGATTTTCATGTATTTGACTTTTTATAAAGAAATTTAATAAGAGTAAAATTCTTCTTGATTGTTTAAATATTTTCAGTTCATCTGGAGATGTTAAAATATATGATATTAGAAAAAATGATTCAATCCACACTACTCAAGCTATTCCAAGTTACGGCATGTCTTGTATGGCAATTCACAGATCTGCCAATACTTATGCTTGGTAAGTACACATTTTTCAGGATATTATTAGATCTATTCTAAACTTAACAACAGCCTTTCAAGTTATGTAAATTTCTTTATAATTAAACAACGACTATTTTAAATTAAATGAAAATAAAATTTTCTCTACTTACACAAGAAAAATTGATCGATCTGTTACTAAAAGCAATAGGAAAAGCAGTTTATCTAACAAAATCGCATTTAGGTCACCTGAACTAATTTTGAATATGTTTATGAGTACTATGTAGAAAAGTTTCATCATATATTTCTATCTATATTGTGTCTATAGGGTATACAATTAATTGGACTTTAAAGCATTTTACCCTAATATTATATATAACATGTTTCAAATATAAATAATTAGTATACTGTTTTAAATAAAACTTACTATTTCTAGTTAATTCCACAATATATTGAAAAGATTT
Source organism: Galeruca laticollis (assembly GCA_963921935.1). Lineage (NCBI taxonomy): Eukaryota > Metazoa > Arthropoda > Insecta > Coleoptera > Chrysomelidae > Galeruca > Galeruca laticollis. Next base: position 87,216,212 of record OY998183.1, read on the forward strand.
TAAAAATTCTAAGATAATTGACAATTGTTTCGATATTAAATATCGTCAGAATATACTGATCATAATTGGAAAAAAGATATCCAGGATATCTCCATAGGGCTAATAATATCTAAGCTTTAATATTTGTAACATCACATCTTCTTCTTTTTTCTATTAACATATATTAAGTCAATCACTAGGTAGGTCACTTCTTGGTCTAGCCAAAATAATTATTAAACATCAGATAGGTTTCAAATGAAATGTAACTTCCGTCATTCTGACGATGATATTTAATATCGAACAATTGTCAATTATCTTAGAATTTTTAAAATCTTTTCAATATATTGTGGAATTAACTAGAAACAGTAAAATGAGTAGATTCCACGAAGTAAGGGTCGAGACAGTTAATTTCATTAAATAATTAGCCTCAACAGCTTTCAATTATATGATAGGCTGTACATTGCTTTTGTTCCCAAAACCTGTTCTGGATTTTTATACATTGCTGACATAATTTTGCCAATACCCATAAGATTTTTGTAACCTCATAGATGGCAAGTTCAATTTCATTTTTTATTTTAATGTTGTATCGATACTGAAAACATAAAACAACCGATAATCTCACAGAATTCAAAAAGCATAAAGCCTATTCAAGACTTGTCATTAAAAACCAACAAAAAGAATCATGGCAAAAATACGTAGAATCAATAAATAGCTCCACCCCTATCTCAACTGTATGGAAAAAAATGAGAAAAATCTCCGGATGTTCTACCAACTACGGAATAAAAGCATTACAGAAAGACAATGACATCACCACAAATAATGCAGAAATTGCTGAAGTACTAACAAAAATATATAGTCAAAATTCTAGCAGAGAAATATACGATGCAGAATGTCTTAATTATAAATTGAACAAAGTGAAACTAGACATACATATTGCAGACTACTCACATCTTATAAACACCCTCATAACAGAGGAAGAATTCGATGTTGCTTTATCCTCCATGAACAATACATCACCTTGACCAGATGATATACCAGTTATCTTTCTTCAAAACTTACCTATCAGTGCTAAGAAACGACTTATTTTGCAAATATTTAACTCTATATGGTCCAATCACACATTTCCAGAAATTTGGAGGAAGGCAATAGTCTTACCTATTCTAAAACTGCAAGCTATTTGAAAAAATAATCAATCGTCGATTACTTTGGTGCTTGAAGCAAATAATCAACTTATACCCGAACAATCTGGTTTCAGAACTAATAGATCAACTTTGGACAATGTGATCGACTTAGAAAGTGAAATAATACATGAAGCCTTCAACAAAAATAGTATATTGTGCAACAAGTGGGAAAAGTTCAACTTTTCTCACAAGTGTGGAGCCAAGGGCGAGTGCCGCAAACACACGAGTGAGAAAAGTACTTTTTCCACATGTTGCACACTATACTTTTTCTACAACTGCACAAATTTAAAGAATACAAGTAAATAGTTTTGTAGAAAGTCTAAGCATCGAGGACCACCCACCGAAAATGGCTGGGCATCGAGTATAAGTTTGTGAAATTGGCTGGGCATCGAGTATCCCCTACTGTATTCTCCATATAAAATGTATATAGTGTGGGCAAAGTGCCGTGAGAAACAACATTTCTCACAGTGTGAGCAATATATGGTTTTGGAATTAAGTAAGCTATTAGAAATACGCTACTTTTCATAGCAGTTGTAGAAAAAAAAATGTCTAGCAATTTACTTCGACCTCAATCATGCTTTTGACAGAGCTTGGCACCAAAAAATTCTCCTAAACCTACAAAACTGGGGATACCAATGATACTTTTGTCAAAAATTTTCTCTTAAATAGGAACTTTCAAGTAAAGGGGAACGGGACAATTTCCAATACTAAAACACAAGAAAATGGAACCCCCAAGGCTCGGTTTTAAGCCCAACACTGTTTCTTATTGCAATTAATGACACTACACAAAATATTGATACACCCATACAAGCTTGACTATATGCAGATGACTTGATTAATCTGCTACAAAAACAACTTCTTAAACTAGAAGTATGGTCAAAAACAGCTGGCATGACCTTCAGTGCTGATAAAACAAAGTGCATAATATTCTCCAAAAGAAAAACAAGTCAAAAACCACCACTAAAAATCTATAAGAAAAACTTGATAGATGATGAAGAAATAAAATTTTTTGACATGATATTCAACCAACACCTAAACTGGAAAAATCATATTAAAAAACTGATCTTCTCTTGTCAACTTGCACTAAACATACTAAAATACACACACACGCTACACCAAATGTTTTAAGACCATTAGATACTCTACACAACAATGCACTATGACTAATACTAGCGGCATACAGTACAACCCCCACAAATAGTTTAAATTGTGAAGCAGGAGAAGGTCCACTCAAATACAGACGACGGTACCTTAGTCTTTCATATGCAGCTAGAGTACGAGCTAATCCCAACTCTCCCACCTACCACATCTCCCACCTACCACACCACATTCGGCAAAACTTCTTCATTTCACCCACAACGCAGTACCACAATATACAAAAGAATACTCCATTATTTGCAAACCACTAGCAACGACACTTTCCCTTCTGTAATTAACTGGCCTTCAATCTTCCAACTAACTCCTCCCTGGTTGACCTCCCTGGCTGACCAGTCCTCGGTCTGTTAACACATCTCTTTCACAATACAGAAAACACATCTTCTCAACTTTCAAGGTTAGACCAAGATATATACTGACGCGTCTAAAACCATGGAAGGAGTTGCAGCAGCTCTGGTAGCACCCAGTGAGATAAAAACAGTCAAACTGCCAGACACTGCAAACATACTTACAGACGAACTTCACGCAATTCTAGTGGCCACAAAACTTATACGTAATAGCCCCAAGGACAAACACCTCATGATTACCGACACACACTCCTGTACCGCAGCAAATCAACCGAACACTTCCACGTACCACACAACTGCATCAGATTTAAAACCTTATTTCCGCTACCAAATACTTAACAATTGGAATACTGAATGGAAACAAAAAACATCCAAACTCCAACAAGTAAAACCCAACACAGGAAAATGACAATACAACACAAATAAACGTCAGCACCAGTTCATCATCACACGACTCCATCTCGGACACACCAGGCTAACGCACGAACACCTAATAACTCGAGAGCCTATTCCACTTTGTGCCTTATGTGATAAAACTATAACTGTGTCTCATATTTCATTAGATTGTCCATCATATGAAACTGAAAGAAGAACCTTCAATATAGGAAGAACCCTTCAAGAGACAATTGGAGAAAATTGCAACCCTCAGAAAATTATTTCCTTCCTGAAAAGCATAAACATTTTTCATAAACTGTAACAATTCTTATTGAAGATTTGTATGTATTTGTAAACTACTCCGCTAATTACCCTAGAGGTACAAGCGGTTATTGTAAATAATAGAAAAAATGTCCATATTACAATGCACACGTTCCAGTATTATCTATATTAGACCCCACATTTATTTCTATTAAGTATGGTTTGTAACTCCAGTATGTAACTTTACCGTCGAATTGTTTCCATTACAATTAGAAAAAATGCTAGCATTATCAATATGTTTATACACTTTGTCCGCGGAGTCACCAAAAGAAGACACATTTTTATTGTTAGTGTAGATATTTGCTTTGGTTTTTGACATGTGGATGAAGTGAACAATGGCTTTCAGAAATTGATCATAATTTTTATTTTATTTTACAGTGGATCGATGAATCAATTTATAAGCATGTACACACTGAATGGAACCCTTCTTAATACAATAAGAGGCTATGATGGATTCATGGGTCACAAAATAGGTCCAGTGACATGCCTCAACTACCATCCCCACAAAATGGCATTAGCCTCAGGTACATCTGATTGTGCCGTCAACGTTTACTGTTTGGATAGTAAAAGGTGACGTGATTCTCAGCCCTAGGCTTTGTTATGGGGCCTGTTGGGCTACTATTAAGCGTTAGGACAAATTTTATCATTTTGTAGTTAACAAATTTTATTGCCATCTTCCGAATCGCGACATATGTAGAAGTTCTTGGTTGGCAACGTTGATTATACTGATATTATATGTTATAATATCCGATTCGCTTTTTAAGAAAAGTTTGATGTTTTAAAACTAGTCAGTTGCATTAACTTTTTAGTTATATGAAAAAAACTGTGATTTTAATATATAGATAAAGATGAAATTATTTTCAATTGAAACTTGTTTATGTTCATGGAATATAAAATAATTTTGAAAACAAGAAGGATAGTTTCAAAATATCATTACATCAAAGTTTTTAAATATTATTCATGTATTTTTATCCTCTATAAAATCAATTGAGTGATTGATTGTTATTGTTAATAAAGTGATTAATTATTGTTCCAACAGTAGATTAAATTTTGTAAATAAAAATGGAATTTCAAATTTCTATTAATGTAAGTATAAGTGAAATAAGGGTAAAACTGAAAATAATAATTTAACGTTAATTTAATTTTTATTGCATACAATTTAACTTTCATTAATGAAAAATGAAAAACACAAATAAGTTCGTAGGTTTTCCAAAATATTTTATAAATTTTTTTACACAATAACTATTGTAAATAAATCTTTTTTTCGGAATTTTTCTTGAATAGTCCTGGTGTACAAGTTCACAGAAAGAAATAACTAGAAATTATTGTTTTTTAGAAAGGTGAAAATTAGGAATACATGAAATCTTTTATGTGGATACAAGTTTTGTTTGGACTCATTAAAGTTACTTTTTTATTTCCGGTTTCCACATTTGCTGATGATACATGCATGTTGGCAATTGAAAAAACTAAAAATAATACTAATCATTCACAGCTTTCAGTGAAAAATTTAATTGGAGGTTTTTTAAATTAGGGTTGAATATTGACAGTTACAATACTAACAGCTGTTTATATTATAAAATGATCATGAATTAGTGGTTATATTTTTATGTACTTAATCATGGGACGTGTTATCCTATTTCTTTAATAGTAAAATGCTATTCATAAGTTGTTACAACTGACTAGTTTTGAATTAAATGCATAAAGTAATGCTATCCATTCGAACAAAGGATAAGAAAAATCATACATCTCTAATAACATTATGAAGTTTCTTTATAAAACAAAAGTAGATTTTTATATTACTGCCAATATTTTTATAACCATAATAAAATAAGAGAGATTAATTAATTCCAAAATATTACGATATACGAGTACATTAAATGATTCAATTTAGTCGTCTTAAGGACAGGTCTCATTTTATTACATTATGACATACTGTAATTATAATATAAAATCGAGGCACAATGAGTTGTATCGCTTACATATGGCTTAACTATGTAAATCGAAAGATGCTATTAATTCTTAAGAATTTATTGCTGGGATTTTAAAATACGCTGTAAAACTATTTCAATATTGTAACAATTTGTGGAAAATTTAAAGATGTACACACGAAAATTACTATTTTATTTATTCCATGAATCTTACTAGATAATAAATACTTGTCTCTGAACCTAATTACAATGATAAAATGAATAACAAAAATATATTAATAAATTCATAAACTTTTTGCTTTAATTTTGTTTCTAAAGCTATTTACCACAAAATAATATTACAAAAATGACAAATAGTGTAAAAAATAATTTCATACATAAATATAAACATGTTATGACAATTTAAACTCAATGCAAAACCATGATCTGCTGCACATTTAGACTAGGTAACTATGAACACATTTTAATAAGGTTTGAAGCATTGGTGGCTCTTAAATAATTAATCAATTTCATGTAGAAAAATTGCAGAATTAGATTTAGAAGTTTTCAAGATATTGTGTTTAAAATTTTGGATGCATTCTATTCAATTCTCATAATCTAAAGTCAGGTGCATCTTGGCAAATATGATGACACTTTGATAAAATAATTCAGGAGTGCAAATAGTTGTGGTATTTTATACAAATTTGCTAACAATTCAATGTACATGCATTAGAACTAAACCAATTTAAAAAAGAGCATAGTTAATTTTAACTGACTGACTAAGGAATATAAAAATATTTCAGTTTTCTTTTATTTTAAATTTTAATTCTTGTAGAAATATGGCGAATAAAAAGAAAAATTAAATATATGCTATTCTTATGGGAAATACATTATGTAATTAAAATAAGCAATAATCGAATGAAACAGTTCTTTGAATATTATAATATGAAGTATTTCTAATTGTCCTGTTTTAATTCGAAACATTTTATCATAGGACTCCTTTATGATAGTTATAAAAGTTTTTTGGAGCAGTTAATAATGTGTTTTTTAAGTTTTTTAACTGAAATTTGCCTAATTCAGTATAGTTATATTTTGTGACAGTTCTTAGCTCGTATAAATTTTGCCAAATATTTCTCGACTTTCTATTAGAAAACATTTTTCAATTTGTAATTGATAAATCACCTAACGTCATCGTGGATCTCAAGATGAGCCAGATTTAATAGACATGACCTGTAAAATCAATTGTAGTACTCTTCTGCTGTCGCATTTCGACATTCCGATTTATCAAGACAGTAGTTTTTATTAATAAAAATAGTTCTTGAAGGAGCTCTACACTGAGAGTGTTCTTTATAAATAATGTGGACAAAAAATAAATATTAACAAAGACAATAATAGTCTAGTAAATGAAGACTAAAAAATGGTGTAACCTCCGAATTTTTTCGTTCTGAACCGATTTTTATGCAAATTTAAAATTGAGCTTATTTTTTTATCAAAAATGAGTCGCATCCATCAAAAGGTTATTAGCGACGGAACAATATGAGAGCTATACAGTAATTGCAACTTAAAAATTGAACATGTACAAATATTGAACTAAATACTATTTAAAACATCGATATCCTTAAGGAAGTTTCTTAGTTTGTGTATTGGAGAATGTTCACCAAGCAATTCTTTCAGATTAATAGGGATATCATGTGTTTTGCGTTGCAGATGATATTTGCTGCAATCTATTAATATGTGTTTCACAGATAATATTTCATCACATGCGTCGCATTTGGGACGTTCTGTTTTAATCATTAAAAAATGAACGAGTTAACTTAGTGTGTCCCAGACGTAATCGTGAAAGACTCACCTATTTAAGTAGACTTAAATGGTTACCCCCCCCCCCAAGATGTAACGATCGATTTTACATGTCTCAGCATTGAATCACTGCGATGCCACTCATTTTGCCACACACCGGACACTTTTATAAAAATCTTTCAGGTCACTGCTGGCACATTTTCTAACTGTTCCCGAGTTATCACTATTCACTGCAAGACGAGCACATTTATCAGCTTTCACGTTACCACTGATGCCAAGGTGGGATGGAATCCAGATGAGTTGAACGTTTCTTGAGTTTTCTTGAATTGTTTTAAGTTCGCATTTTATCAACTTTTCAAAGAGATGAGTTTGATATAAATGCTGGATTGACGAAACAGAACTTAAAGAATCCGTGAGAATCAAGTAATTGTTAAGTTTTAGGCTGTTTATATGCTTTATATAGCGCATAAAGTTCTGCGGAGAATATACTGCAACACATTGCGAGTTTAAACAAAAACTGTTTTCTGGGTGTAACAAAAGCACAACCTACTCCGTCACGGATTTAGAAGCGTCTGAGAATGAGAATAACCTTCAAAACTGCGATCAGTAATCTCCAGAAATTGATTTTTAATTATGGAGTTATTCGACTCATTTTTTTTTGTAGCTCATGAGTTGTGTATTGCAATGTAAAGGTTTTAGTGTCCAAGGTGGAGGGTAGGATATTGCATTAGAAAATGTATCGGGTGCATTCAGATTAAGGATTTTCAGCGTGAGTAGTAATCGTTCGTAGTATGGTTTTCTGTTGATAAATTGATCATTTTCATCTGGATGCTGGTCCCGAAAGGTTTGTAGATTGATGGGTCTTGTGGTATCTTGTGCAATGGCTGCTGCACGTGTAAGAGTCAACTGCATCCGACGACAATGAAGAGATGGTTTTCCGGCTTCCACATATATACTTTGTACTGGTGTAATTTTAAAGGCTCCCAAAGAAATCCTTAAGGCGTTGTTATGAACCACATCTAGGGATTTCAAGAATGATCTACTTGCAGAAGCGTAAGCTACCGAAGCGAAATCAATTTTTGATCTGATTAAAGATCTGTACAAATTAAGTAAAGTAATTTCAACCGATCCCCAGTATTTGTTGGATAGGGTTTTTAATAAATTTAGCTTTTTATTACATGATAATATTAGTTGTTTTATATGTTGCTTCCAAGTTAATTTTTTATCAAATACTGCACCTAGGAATTTCACATGTGGTTTAAATTGTAAGTGTAAGTCGTACAACTTTAGTTTAGGCTTTTGAACAGTTCTTGAAGAGAAGATTATGCCAGATGTTTTTGAGACAGAAAATTAAAACCCAACATCATTATACCAAACTTCTAGTTTTTCCAATGTATTCTGAAGGATTTGTGACATAGGATTCAAGTTTTTTCCTTTAATAAATATAACCAGGTCGTCTGCATACAAACGTCCTTTAATTGGTTTGTCGATGGCTTTGATGATGTTATTAATTGCACCTAAAAAGAGAGTCGGACTTAATACAGAACCCTGAGGCACTCCTATTTGTTGAATAGTGGAATTTGAGAAACAATTATTAACTCTCACTTGGAAACTTCTATTCGTCAGAAAGTTTTCTTTGAAAGATAGACAATTTCCTTTAATGTTCCAAGTATGAAGTGTCTTCAATATGTTATATCTCCATGCGGTGTCAAATGCGTGTTTTAGATCGAAAAATATTGCTATACATTTCTGTTTAGTAGCTAACGCTTCCTGTATGTTGCTTTCTAAATCTAAGATACTGTCCACTGCCGAACGATTTTTTCTAAAACCATTTTTTTCGTGTGCTATTAAGTAATTTTTTTCCAGATACCATAATAAGCGGTTGTTAACAATCTTTTTGAAAACCTTACACATGGCAATTATTAAAGATATTGATCTGTATGACTCCGGCATTAGTCGAGATTTGCCACTTTTTAGCAATAGAATAATTGTAGCTTTAGACCAAAGAGACGGAAATTTATGTTCGAACCATATCAAGTTAAAAATTGAAAGTAATTTTTGTTTTGCAGAGTTCAACAAGTTTTTTAAAGATATAGCTGGTATGTCATTTGTTCCGGGACTACTGTCTTTCATTTCATCGAGACAGCTATTCAATTCGTCGAGTGTAATTGCGTCGTTCATACAATTGTCGTTGTCAGTTTCTTCATATCGTATAACTTCATCGATTAAGAGCTGGTTTCTGGTAAAGCTATCTTTGTAACTTTCATCAGAGGAATGTTTTCTGTATACATTTGCTAAAGTACTAGCTATTTCCGAGGCAGATGTTATAATATTGCTATCAAAATATGACCAAACTCGGAAAGTGATGAGCTGATACAAAGAGGCGTTAACGGAGATCAAGCTTTTTTTAAATTCATCAGTAAGAAATTCGTTGGGTATCGAAGGACAAACATCGGAAAGTACAAGTCTTTCGGCTGGTGTGATCAGCAGTCGAGCACATAAAGTTTGGTTAAGAACTTTTATGGATCCATGATTGTTAATAAAGTCGTCTACCAGTTTCGTACTTGAAAGATAAACACATACCCGATTTTGACTTAATTTAGAAATATGGGTTATATTTTAAGTTGTACGATTTGTCCTAGAGGAATTAAATATTCTTGAACGCTAGCACCATCAATTGAGCTGATTATGATTCCATGATTTTTTGGTTGAGCAGCTATAGAAGACTATGACATATCAATTGACATTTAAAGTGATCTGATGAAGGACGCCCAGGCGCTTCAGTACGCCCCTGGCCGTCTAATTATGCTATGTTGATAATTAGTTGTTATCGTACTTTCTTGATGACTTTCAGTTTTAAGACAACGTTATTCTAAAGTATACAGTTTACTGCCAAGGTATATTTGATAGTAGTTTGCACAAATACACTCACCATATAAATATAGTAATTTTCCTAAAACTCACAATATGCACTTAATTGTTTAGAAATTCCACTTTTTTCGGAGCACCGAAATAAACACATTAAGCTTATTGTACCCTCTAGATCAAACCTAATATACTCCTGATGTATGCTTTTTATTTTTTAGGGGTGACAACCATCCCTTATGTTAAAAAATTAGAAAAATACAAAAAATTATTGTATGTCGATTAAAATAATATGTAAATAAGTAGAAGACATATTATTTTAGATTATGGACTGTAATTTACATAATTTGTAATAATTTCAACCCTTAAAGACAAAATTACCAAAAAAATTGCATGTATCATATATTAAAACCTATTTAAAAGTTAGTGATATAATTAATAATCTAAAACTACCCTTTTTAAAATAATTTAAAATTAATTATGGTGCCATCTCTTCTAAATCACTTTTAATGATAAAAAAATATACATTCAACATCGATAAGTTAACTTATTAAAAGGTTGAAGGAAAATAATAAAAGTATTATATGTACATTATAAAAAAAATATTTATTATTAAAATGAAATATAAAATTACATATCAAATTCATCGTCACTGCTGACTTTTTCCTTCTCTTGTTCTTCTGTAATCGGTGGACAGTTTTTACAGTTGTCACCAGAGCATATTCCACATGTTGCATTACAAAACAGTTCAACTTTTCTACAGCCGCAAGCTGCACCACATCCCGATTTGCAATTGCAAAATATAATTTTTAAAAGTTCTTCTGGTGCAGGTATGACACATACAACCAGGCATATTGCTCTGCTCCGAAAATTATATCGAAAAGGTACGGTTGGTTTTTTGATGATAACTTTTTTAATTTTAAAGCTACGAAATTGATCCAAAAACCATTTTACAGGGAATTCCAACAGCTACAAGTGCTGCGAACTACTTGAATATTTTCTATGCAACTGTATTCGAACATTTTGAAGTTAAAGGGCTTGAAAAACATGGCCCTCGCTCTCATCTGCAAATTTGTATCAGCGGTATATCCGTTAATTTTTATCGCACAGAAAAATATTCTATGAAAAAAAAATTTTTATTAAGTATTTGAGGTATCTTTTTTATTTTTAAAGTAATTTTCAAACATTCATCATTTTTCTTGAAATTCGAATTTTTTTCATTTATAGCGTTATACTTAAAAAAATATGCATCAGAAATCGCTGTAACTTGCAGAAAATATTGTAAGCACGTAATCAAACTAAATTATAAACGGATTACCTTTAATTAATATTTTCATGAAAAATGCATCTATTTTTTCTCGGAAAAGCGAATAAGCAGTTTTATTTTTATGGCAACTTAGTTAATTTTTATGCTAACGACTTAAAATCAAGCTCATATTAAAGTTTTTTTATAGTTCTTTAAAAAATGTACAGGATAGTTTTCTTTAAAACTTCAACTTTTTAACTTATTTGATGTTAAATAGTATAGTTTCCAGCGAACAAAAAGTTGTCTTCAATCAGCTCTATTTCACTACCTACTGCATCATCTAAATAAATAAAAAAACAATCGTTTTCTTTTTTAATAAGCTGCATTTTCTATCTAACATTTTTTCTAATGGGATGTCAATTTTCCGAGTTATTTGAGAAAAACTCCTGAAAAATGTGATTTTTTTAATGAAAATTGAACATTTTCAATCCCGAATAACTCGAAAAGTATTGAGTTAAGAAAAAATGTTCATCTATTACTTTTTACTTACAATTTATTCCTCTATCGATTTCTGCAGTTAAATTTAACATTTTATTTTTCCACCCCTAGAAGAGGTGGCTTCCACCGCTTGGACAAAAGCACACCCTGGCACCATATTAGGTTTGTTTTTTGAGGTATTTTCTACTTACTGTTCGAGTTTTACGTCAATCGGTTCAGAACGAAATAATTCCCAGCGAAACCCCCTCATTTACTGGACTATAAAGCGTAGTTGTTAAAAACATGTAGACCTAAGATTTGCAGTTGAACTCCCTATAAACAAGTTATTATGTCAGGAAATAAAGACAAATGCAGAATCTGAATCCTGCGTTGAATTAAAAGCAAAATTGTGTTGACAAAGCTAGAAATACAGAAAAAAAATTGTTATTGAACCACAATAGGTATGCTGAATGAAAATGTATTGGTTGGATGAGGGTTCACAGAATCAAATGAAATATCCGTCCATCTAATACATTTCACCAGACGTCATCGAGTAAAGAAACACGTTAACTGCAATTGAGAATTATTAAAAAAATCACAATGTTTATAATTATAACTTACTATTTCTCTGTTGTGTCATATAATCACTTACTTAAAAAACTATGGATTCGATGCTGTCGTTAAAAACTCAAATGAAGCTACGTTTTATTTTACGCAGCATTCGAGTTTTTTGTTTTATATATAGTGTTTAATTTAAAGTACTATGTTGTAATGAAAACATTAATATCTGCAGAACTCCTTTTATTTATTCAAATATTTTTAGTGCATAACCAGTATTGTAAATCGTTTTGATATTTTACGTATGTACATTGATATTATTGAAAAATAAAACATTTTAAATACAAGAGGAACTAAACCTTATGTAACTGTATTGACATTAATGTTTACAATTACTATAACAATATAATTTTGTTAGTAATTATTACAGTACACATAAAAAACATATTGGTTTGATAAAAAGTTATTACTGATGAATATTTGAATTTAGCATTATAAACAATTTTTGGACTGTTCGGTAGATGATAAAATTAATTACCAAATCGCGATTTCAACCACTAAGTGACATTTGGTGGTTTTAGAAACGAAAGGATAATTTCCCAACGATATATCTCCTACTCTCAGATTACCAATTTTCATTGATAATTCATACCAAATAAAAAATTTCTTGGCATACAGCAAATGACCCTGCATTAATTCTATAACATTCTTTTTAAATTCAGATATATTGTATGTACTCTTAGTCCTTCATTTGTTTTTAACTAAAAATAAAAATTAATACCAAAATATTGAGAATGTAAATACAAATTAATATTGTGAGGTGGAAGTTTCAAAGATAACAGTTCTTTTGATTCCCGAAGAATTGTCCACGCATTTTACGGATTTTTATTGGGTATCTTTAGATTTCAACATATTAATTTTGGTTGGCAAACTAAATTAACTGCACTTTAGAATTTTTTTACAGATTTCCCTGCTAATTTCCAATATCCATTGAAGTCACTAACAGGCCACATTCCATTCAAGGCGAGTCTCTTCTTACCTATGTGACTTTCTTGCTAGGTTCCAATACCACCTAATTAATTTTAGTTCTTCGTTTTACTTTACCTTCCTCTTACTTGTTTTTATAGAAATATATTTTTGACGTTTTGGCACAACTTGGCCTTTATCAAAATATACATTAACATTAATATAGTTATTACTTACTGCATACTACATGAATATCAAAATACAGTCCGGAATCCCTTAAATAAATACTTTGATTTTAATCATTAAAACTGTTTATTTAGGTTTTTATATGAACAAGCAATTAATTCAAATTATTCATGGATACATGGAATTAATAAAACATAATCGTATATTTTACTTAGGTCTCGATATAGTGGGACTGTATAAATTAAAAAACTTTGTAAAATTGAATAGATGAGGTTTTTACTTGATGAAGATCTATACTGAACGATGAAATAAAACAAGATAATTTGTTTAAAACTTCATTTATTTGAACTAATGTTCAATTTATACTGGTTGACGCTTTTCACTTACACAGTAGCTTTCTCATTCGTTTTGAGCATTAGTCCAAATAAATGAAGTTTTAAACAAATCATATTGTTTATTTCATCGTTAAAAAACTTTGTGCTGGATTAACTAATAACAATATTCAATTTATTTAAAAGTTTGGTAACAAAAATAAGTACTTCGGTGCCGAAAGTCTAATAATTATATCTTCATGTTGTGTTTTAAGCAAGTGTACATCAAGCATTGACATGCTTCACTAACGTTCCGGAATATAGAGACACGTAAATGTCGCCAGTCTTTTTATGCAATTAATGGTTTTCTCAATTTTGTATATTTATAGTTAAATCAATTTTTTTAATTGTTCCATTAGACTCAAAATATATCAGCACAAAAGTTAACTTTTTTTTTTAATTTTGTAGCTATTTCGCTGACATAAAATTTTGTTATAATATAATAGACAAGTATCTGGACAAAAAACTGCGAGAAGTTTAATTTTTGATTATTTTGGGAACCTGTCCAAAATTAACATATATTTTCATAAAATAACAAGTTTTGTTAGATACTTTTATTTCAACAAAATCAGTTTAATTTGTTATGTAACAAATGTCCAATAATTTCATACTTATTTTCAAGTAACTATTTTTTTAACTTTTTTACAGGATAATACATATCATGTTTTTTAAAATATTTGTCCACGACCACTTAATAATAAATCAATGTTTTACTTCCTAAGTAAAAGTGTATGGTACCCATATATCATTAGAGTAACACATAATAATTCGCGCTTTTGCATTTACATATCATATGTTGCTATGACAACACTATACTCACAACATTCCGGCACATCCTGATAGGTGACAAGAGATGGGGGGTACGATTCGATATTTTCACAAAGTAAACCTTTAAGTCTCCGTATTTTGTTTAGGAAATTTATTTCTGAAATATATCGTATCGACAAAATATCGAATTTTTTAGTATCAACACTTTTCATAACAATATTTTCCAATAATTGATATTTTTAAAACAATATAATTAGAACGGTACGGTGTATCGATATTTTACACAGTATCGCCCATCTCAATATGTCACACGAATTATTTGACGTACTCCAGAAATTAATTTAGTTAGAAGTTAGAATTGTCAATAATACCAAATTATTACGAACTTGCCGATATACATATTATAACGATGAATTCGGATAGTGATGAAGTGTCTTGTAAACCAACAGAAATAACAGAAAAGATACATATAAATATAAGTAATAATGATGTTCAATAAAAACTTTCCGTTCTACACTCGCATTATTTACTTAACTTATATTTAATAAAGAAATCAAGGGTCGTGGGCAAAGTATAGTATTCAACTCGCAATTTATGGCCATTATTCACTCGGGTGACTTTCATGGGTTGAATATTCCATGATAAAATCAACAACCTTTCAGCATCGTGGTATAAATATATCCAAATTTTTCTCTTTAATCGTCTATCTTAAACGAATAAATGTTGGCTATAGCCATAAGGCTGCCACTTTTACACGCGAGGTTATGTTAAAATTTGTGACCGAATCACCAGATGAGGAATTCCTAATGTGAAATAAAGTATATCAATGTAAAATTACGGGTAGGTACTTACAAAGAGAATTTCACGTTTTTCTTCACTGTACAAAAATCCGTGTTTATAGGAAAGAAACTCGCTCCATCATAGAATCAATCTTTTCAGTAAGTTACAACTATTTCTTTTGATGGATCCAGTCTCCATTGTGATAAAAATCGTAAAATAATATTGTTGATCTAACAAATTATCGAGCAAAATAGTTCATTCTTTTAACTTGGTTATAAGAAATAAGTCAACTTGTTCATGCAGTGACGTCATCGCGCGTGAATAATGGCTATCATACATTGCTCATTTAATAATATACTATTATGTTTCCAACATGAATAAGTTTCTATTTAGTTCCCTGCTTTATGACGAAAAAAAATTGTGGAAATGGTTATTTTTAAATTAGGTCAGTAACTACAACTAAGTTTGAATTATGTCTCAGAATTAGAGGTATCTTGTTTAACCACTTATTCAAACAAAACCTGATCACACCTAGTGTGAAATCAAATGACATTTTAATATACCAGTGGGTGGTCCAGAAATTATCTTTTCTTGATTTTTTATTAGAGATAATTACGTAATTCATTAATTTTTAATGCTGTAATATTGGTAAGAGTACTTATTTAACTACCGACATTATAACTTTAGAGTAATTTAAAAAATTGTATATAGCAAAGGTTTTTTGCATGTGTAACTTATTTTGTATATTTGTTTAATATATTTTTGTTGCAAATAAAATAATGTTTACCTTCAATTCGATGGGTCTCATTTAATATAAATATTGTTCCAATTTCAGAAATTACTTATTTTATAGAACAATGGAATACATATAGTACAGACAAATGCTGGAAAATGGTAATTCGAGAGACTGCTAAAGGGATTTCGAAATTCTTTGATGCTAACTTGGCCAAACTCTTCACTATTGAGATCTGTTGCTAAGTGATATGCATCACAGTGGTTAAAGTGAACTTCTCCTCAGTTTTATCATTGGATCATATTTGATGTTAAGTTGCCCCCCTCCCCCCCCCAATACATATTAACAAAAACATATATGGTCGTTATGCACTCTGAATGATTTTCTTTGCACCACATTCCCCGAGAGAAATAAGTAACATTTTGAGAAAATATCAAGTATTTAGAACAGGTTATCTATATCAGTCGGAGGGTAAATCTCTGATTCGATCGTTCAAAAATAATTTAGCGAACAGATTGAATTTTGCGGTCCGTGAAGTCAGCGGTTGATACATAAAATTTCTTAATTTTAGAGATTCACGTTCAGTTAACGAGCATAAAAAAGTGGCGATAATTTAAAAGAAAGCAATAAAGTAAACACAATGAGAAGTTGTAAAAAAGCACTACCGAAATACTAAAAGATCTTGACCTTTACGAAAAATTTTATTTGAAGCCTTCAAGCATTAACAACATTTTTTCTATCACTGAGAGGCACTAACAAAGCATTCACGCGTTAAAAAAATGTTCTACGATAAAGTGTGGCTACTGACCATGAAAGAAGAAAAAATTGAATATCTCTAAAACTAAATAAGTGTAAACGAAATTATTAGAAGCAGTAAAAGTATTGACAAGACAAATTTTACACGTTAGCTAATGGACCCTAAATTTTGTACCCATAATAAAGGTCACGACTTGTGCTCATAAACTAAAGCACAGAATATAGCAAACTCTACATGTTATTTAAGAACTTTCTGCAAAACTTTTAATTTTTGCAGATTGACCTACATACATTTGAAAAATAGGATTTTTTTAAATTTTACATTTGCAACCTTGTAGAAAATATATAACAGGTAGTGACTTAACTTGATATGCGACTAAATTTAAATGCTATATACAATTATTTACTCCTTGATAAGTTGAACATTTTCCGCTTTTTTGACGAATATCTATCATACATTTCCCGCATATTATTGGGCCTGTGTGCGAAGACTACGAAGTGACCACGAACTAAATCGGGACGCTGTATGCAATACAACCCCTTAAAATGTATTGAATGTGTAACGGCAGGAAAATAAAACGAATCGTTGTACTCGAAAGTGCGTTTTATTCTGTTGGAAGCAATATCTTTTGACAAAAATGTTTTTAAGATTCAAGCTTCCCTTTCTTTCAAAATACAAACATAGATAATAAATCTATAAATAGCAGGTACCTGAATGGACCCTTATGGTTTTTAGAAGCTTACAAAGTGCACACTCTCCCTTCTAAAGAAATATTTATACAGGGTGGCATTTTAAATATAAGCTAGAAGAAATAATATATTACAAGTGATTAAATAACAAAACATAGGATTTCATCACAAATGTCACACACGTGAATTTTTTTGATATTTCCTCCAATTTGCTCTTGACCTCACAGATTTTATTATTAAATACAACCATTTTCGTAAGCACCCACCGCACACCTCACTATTGCGACATTGGAAAAAGTAGTTTGGCTTAAATTTATTTGATCTGCGCCTCTAAATTATAATGTTTTGCAATTCCACGTCATGGGGCAGGTTTAATCTTTTCATATGCATATTCGTAACAGTAGTTTTAGTAATAACCACTGAGATAATATCTTTTGGGTTTTTATTATACACAAAACTTTATAACATAACTCATCTCGAAGCCTGTAAATTTTTGTATTTACACCCTCGTTCACAATTTCAATTACCGAATCAAATGCACATGGGTTGGATGGTGTAACATAGCTTCTATTGGTTTTTATAGGTTTGAGGCCTTCTAGGTTGTCGTTTCACATTATTCCAACCAGCTAGCACTTTTTTGTTCGAAAAGTCCGTCGATGAAAACTCTGCTACTGGTTCCAAGTAGCTTATCATTTTTCTCTTAGATGCCATATTTTTCAATCTGATTTTGCTCCATGTATTTTTTTCCGAAATTGCCATGGGGGGGGGCAACTTTACTTTGAATAATGAGCTTTAACTAACTAGGGGAAGGAGGGATTTTGTTTTTGTTACTTATTTTTGGAGAATTTATTTCAATAAAAAAGTAATAAATATTTTTTTATATACCAAGAATTTTTTGTTTTTGTTGGTGGTGCATTAGGAGTCGACTCCACTAACCTATACTTTTTTCGGAAATTGTCATTAAGGGGCCAACTTTACATAACTAGGTGGGGGGGTGTTTCTGTTTATGGCGCATAATATTGCAAAGTTGATGCTGCCATATATTTTTTTCAGCAAAATTAATTCAAGAACTTTACTTTAATAAGAATAAGAGGTCCTTTGATCCTTTCCATGATACATGTATGTCCAAAAGTTTGGAATACGTACAAATAATATATCTACGCCTATGGTGGTTTAAAAACTGTCACTCAGTGCTGTATAGAAGATTCAAAAAAAATTCCAAGACACAAATGACTTGAAGGATCGCCCCAGAAATCGATGTACAACAGCAGCACAAGACCGGCAGATAACATTGATAGCTCGAAGAAATCGTCTGGAATCTACAAGTTGTATATCCAGAGAAATTGTTAGGCTTGAAGGACTGAATATTTCATGGCAAACAATAACACGCAGACTAAATGCAGTAAATTTGTATCGTAGAAGACCCTTACATGTTCCCAAACTAACCTATCAACACAAAATTGTAAGGTTGTAATGGCCCTAACGTGATGTTCTCTGATGAATCAAAAATTGGCTTGGTTTCTGATTCGCAAAGAACACTAGTTTGGAGGGCCTCAGGACGACAAGCCCGACTAGAAACAGCCCAACCGCGTGTCCCATTTGAAGGTGGGAGTATTATGGTTTAGGGTGGTATTATGAGTGGCACACGGACGCCTCTACTGGTTCTGGAGAGAAGTCACTGGTGCTGTATACCTCGAGGTTTTAAATCCTGTCGTGCGTCTATTCCGATGGGCAGTAGGTGATATATTTGTGTTTATGCATGACAACGCACCTCCGCATCGAACAGCAGCTGTACAAAATTTTCTGGAAGAAGGAATATCCACAATATGGTGGCCCTCGAATTCCCCTGACATGAACGTCATTGAACATGCCTGGGACATTCTCAAAACACGCATAAGAAGCGAAACAATCCCCCTATTACACTGCGAGAACTAGAAGATGTTGCTCGTGAAGAATGGGAGAGAATTCCGCAAGCCCAGCTTGACCATTGAATCGACAGCATGCCAAATCGCCTAGTCATGCATAAAGGCCAATGGAAGAAATACTGATTATTAATTTTATAAAAAAATCTTTTTTTCTATACTAATTCAATTTTAAATGTATTGTAAATTTTTCACTCCAAAAGAATAAATCATTTTTTTGCATATTGTTTATCTGGCTTCGAGATTTATTTAGTATTGATGGGAGTTGTAGCAAAATGTTTAATTATTCAGAAATTTTTGTATATAAAAATCAAAAAAAAGATGAAATATTACAATATTCCAAACTTTTGGACATGTGTATATTGTAAAAAATTGTGCATCAAAAAATAATCTAGTCAAATATAACTCGCGAGTTCCATAAATTAGAAAATAATTTGACAGATTTTGTTCAAACTTGTTGCCATTTAGAAATAGCCACTCGAGCCCTGCGGGCTCTCGTGACTATTGCCTGGCAACAAGTTTTCAAAAAAATCTGTCAAATTATTTTCAATTTATTCTCACTCTCTTGTTATATTATTACTGATAATCTTTTATTTATGGAAAAAAAACTTTTAGAACTTTCTAATAGCTGCTGCTGTAGTATTATACACAAAATAGTTAATAATTTTTTTTAATTAGAACATCGTCAATTGGCGAATCCTGTCCTGGCGGTTATTTCACTACTGCACAGCATGTAACTTTTGCAAAAAAAATATTCTAAAAAATATATTTTAGGCAACTTGAATTTTTTTTCATCTTTTAATTTATTACTTCTAGAATTAAAAAAAAGTCCCAGACGTTTTTGTCGGTTATTAAGCATTGCCAGACGACTTCAAAATTATTTTTTTTGAATTACCAAAAAATATTCTTTAGGCAATCTGAAATATATACCACGTATTTATTAAGTAATTTCAATAATACCTGCAAATTGCCTGACGATTTTGCGGGTTGTAAACAATTACCAGACGTTAATAAAGTTTGTAAATAAGCGTAATAAAAAGTCTTACGTGCATCCGTAAGTGCGACAAGGATAGCTATCGAGGCATGCTGGCACCTGCCGGGGCCCGAGCTCTTCACGCTGTGATTGGCTATTGAGAAACCTCGTATTTACAGCACTGCGCTTAAAACAGAAATATGTAATTTTTTATATTTTTTTCGCTAAAATTTGACAATTGATTAAAAATTTCTAATTAATTATTAAATTCGTTCGCTGCATAAATTATTTAATTAAAATCTAATTTATTTTAGTCTCAAAAAGAGAAGAGAATTAAAAAAAAATTATCTAAAATTATTTATTTATATTTAATACAACTTTGTATTTTTGGAGAAAAATATGCCTTATTTTAATATACGGAACAGTTTCCAACTTTTTCATAATCTCCTCCTTAGATTGTAATTCAAAATAACGATGATAAAACTCTAAAAAATTCTAAGCACTGATATAAAACAGTCCAAACTATATACACAAATATTTACATGGGCATATATACACATACATACATGCTAAATTTTAAAAAAGAAATATTTTAATAAAATCTTTAAAAAAGGTACCAAAACGCTAGATAATTTTTCACGAGGCTAGAACTGACAATAATCTGTGCCGAATGTAAGCTGAAAACACGAGGTTTCTCAATAGGCAATCACAGCGCGAGGAGCTCGGGCCCCGGCAGCTGCCAGCATGCCTCGATAGCTATCCTTGTTGCACTTACGGATGCGCGTAAGACTTTCTTCTATTGCGATTATTTACAAACTTATTTCCGATTGCCTAAAGAATATTTTTTGGTAATTTAAAAAAAATAATTTTGAAGTCGTCTGGCAATCCTTAATAACCGACAAAAACGTCTGGGACTTTTTTTTAATTCTAGAAATAATAAATTAAAAGATGAAAAAAATTCAAGTTGCCTAAAATATATTTTTTTTGCTAATGTTACATGCTGCGTAGTAGCGAAATAACCGCTAATTCGCTAAATGACCGTCTGGACTGGATTCGTCAGTTGACGAAATTGTAATTTTTCGCTATCTCAGCTTGTCTAAAGAACCTTCCCAAAATTCGTCATCAGCTCTCCGACTATACATCCGCAGCTGTACCCGCTTAGATTTACTTGATGATGACAATCACGACCACCTCACAGAGTACATTAAAATACACTTATCTCCTCAAGCTCTAAAAAGCCAGTCGCCATCACGCTTCTATGCCTCCTAGTCACTTTTTAAACAAAATTTAAATAAAAATTTCAACTTCACCAAACCACAAAATCCTTCTTATTAATTCCCGAGACATCCAAATTCCCACTTCATCTACCACTAACAATCCGCAACACAACGTGGTTCGTCTTCTACAAATCCAATATATTTTAGACTTATATTGCCCCATCCCATACAGCTTTAAAACAACATTCCTCTCATATCGTCTATTCTCGTTACTAATCTAGCCTGCCTCTCTTCGGTTTTCTACGAAAAAACCATTCGTCCACACCCAACTCAACATTAAAATTCTGAAAAAGGCTTTTTTTCAATTTGACTGAGCCCTCAGTCACCACTTTAACTCAAATCAAACTCAATACTCGGCACACAAACCAACCAAAAAACATCCCCAACCCAGCCCTGCAGAGGAACTTCTATATCCTATAATGGGACCAATTCTCTAAATATCTTCTCAAAAACAAAAACTCTCGAACTTCTCTCTATTATGGGGAGGGGGATTTTGTTTTTCGAGGAGGTGCATGAGTGCATTAGAAGTGGTCTACGCTGCAGTATATCTTTTTTGCAAATTGTCATTGGAGGGGAGCCAACTTTACTCTGAACAATACAATACTACTCACTGAGGGGAGGGGTGCAAAGTACAATTCCGATTGGGGGGGGGGGGCTAGTATTTATTTGCCCCCTCCGCCCCCCGAAACAAATAGCTCTGGGGGGAATGTGGTGCGGGAAAATCATTCATGGAGCATATTGGTACATTAGGACTGTTTTTATTGAAAATGTCTATTGGGGGAGGGAGGGTGTTAAACTTAACTGAGCTTTCGTATTTTATATTGGATTTTTAAGTGTTAAATTAAAGAAAACAGCAGTTCAATCACTTAAGCTGCTTGGTTTAACATCACAAACAATTTTATCATATCTACAGTAGTTCAAAACTCAACAGTAAATTAGCGCTGCGATCTTAATCTCGGATCCTATACTCTCGCAAGTTTGAACGTCATCTACTATATTTTCTTCATAGTTTCATTTGGTGCAAAGTGCGATTTTTGCAATGGATTCGTTCAAATATCGGACAAATGTTCACAATGTTAAAAACCAGATGTGTTGAAAAAGGATGAAACTAATTCACCATCGCACCATGCCTATCAATATTTGATGATGATAGAAGAGGTCATAAAATAACATTGAATGAGTAATATGATTGTGTTTCATTAATCAATAGTCAGTACTGTTTTACAAAGTTATATATTTTTGCAAATGATGGTTGCAAGGTAATTATGTTTTTGTACTAATAAAAACCAAATGTTTATTAGGTCTTCTAATACTTGAAAAGATAAAAGAAGATATGTTTGTCAATTTTATTAAAAAGAGTGTATTACACACGATGTCAACTCAATTTATTTCCATTCAGAGGCATCAGCCCAGTTTGCTGCTTCAGTTGTTCCACTTGGCCATTGTTCTTGTGCAACTTCAGCTGCCCAATCTGGTTTTGCACCTACGTTGTAAGCTGGTGCAGCAGCTACTGAAAAATATATAAAAAATAAACAATTGGAGCTGAAGAAAATCACAAGCTATAAAACTATTGTAATTCCAATCAAATCAAAATGAATTTCTGTGAAATGCGAATTTTAAATAGGTAGGCAAGCATGTGGTTGATAAGTAGCAAGATTAGTATTAACAATGAGTTAATGAAAAAGGTTATTAATCAGTTCTTGAATAATATAGGTAACTGTTAAACAGCTAGCTCTCCATTAAAATAACATCCATAGAACATAAAGTAATTTTTTTCTGGTTGGTCTTTAAGATGGTTACATCCAAACCAAAGTGGCCCTATTTAAAACAAGTCAAAACAGGGGCTGAAAATTGTGCTCTGAAGTAATACCTAGCCACTGAATATTTATTGACAGAATCACAAAATCAGAATGGTAAATTTCCAATTGAAACTATTTAGTAACGGTCATGACAGTGAGGGCCATCTCAGACCAATAACACATTATCTAGTTTCAAGATCCCGAGAATATTCTTCATATCAATTAATAATGTTATAGGTATGTAAACAAACAAAAGATACAAATAATGAACAGGTAGATAAAGCTGTTCACGACAATAACGGATTTGTTGGGTTGTTGTTAGTGTTTAAAATACATCAAAACTTGACTATAAAACATATCTACTTGAAAAATTCTTAATATAAAATACAAAGAAAAAATAGTCATCGAATTTCTATAAAGAAGTTACCAAATTTTGTATGTGATTCTTATATAGAATATTATATAATATATTAGATTGTCAATTTTTTAGAATTTTCAATAACTTTTATTATATTGTGGAATTAACTAGAAACCGTGAGTTTCATTTAAAACACTATTAAATTTTAGTTTAAATAATTACCTGGAGTAATATCTGCGGCATAGTCTGTAGGTTCAGTTTCGTTCCAGGTCATATCTTGTGATTCTATAGCAGGTTGAATAATTTCCGCAGGTTTAACAGCAGCAGTGGTTGCCTCTTTGGCCGCCTGTTCTTCTTTCTCAGCTTCTTCAGGTTCGCGGTAGAAGAATAGATCAACAACAACATCCCATTTGGTATCACGTGGAATGTTACCTCTAAGGCGAAGCACCTGAAAGCAGTATATAGCTCTATACTGATGTACTTAAAAACATTCATAGATTTTGAGCTCCAAGTAGCGTCAGGTGGAAAAATTATAACAATCATGGTAGATCATTAATATGGGAACAATTAATCATCATATATACACAATTACAATTTGGACAAGTTAAATAGTAATAGTTTTAATGCTGTTACCCTGTGAAATATTTTGTTTTGAACCACTGATATACATAAATAGAATTGTTTTAAATGAGAATTTGAGTGCATAACATTCCAATATTATATTTACTATAGCGTATTTGAAGCCCAGCTGAAGATGATAAATTAAGAATCATGAGGTTGTAGGTAGAAGTTATAACTATGAAATAAAACAATATAGTTTGTTTAAATCTTCATTTATTTGAACTAATGGATAAATGAAGATTTAAACAAACTATATTGTTTTATTTCATAATTCAGTATGGATCTTCATCAAGTAAAAGCCTCATCTATTCAATTTTAGAAGTTATAACTGTCAACCAATTTATAATGTCTAGTATGGCTGCTAATGGATTTACGAATGTCCTGTTAAATCGGCCAAAACATGCAGCAGAGGGATACTTACGTGGATATCGCAAACACTACATTTACGAATTCATGTGATAATCGAGAGAACAAAATTATTAATGACTGGTCTAATGGGACTGCTATCCAGATAGACCACGTACTAATTGACAACGGAATATAATCTAGTGCACTTGATGTCAGTTTCTATATGTGCAGTATCCAATCCAAACTACTGTGTAGTGAAAGTCGAATTAAGGAAAACAATAAGAGACAAGGAAGAAAAAGGAAATACCCAAAATTAACACAAATGAATTGAAAGAACACATTGTATACAGAGTTGCCCATTGAAAACGCTCAGGCCGATAGATTTTAGTTTCGAGGGGAACATTTCGTTGTAACCTGCAGCACTGTCACTTCCACCTTCAAGCAGTGGGATGAACAACCCCTAAAATTTGAATAGGTATCGCGTGACACATCGTTTGGAAGCTCGTTAACTATAGAACTTCGCTTACCAAACCAGTGACCTGTGAAATTTTTATATAAATACTGCCAAACAGGCAGAAGATAGTGCAGAGGAGCGCCTTCTTGTTGAAATATCAGCTGATCCTCCAAATAATTTTGGTAATTTACAATCATGTTTGTTAACACAGGTTCAATTGTGTTTTTAACCCTATCACTGTGCAAACCAAGTATATACGCAAAATAATATTGTGTTTGAATAACTGGAACTGGATACATATGCGCACCCTTTTTATGCACTAACTACGGGACCCGACCGAAACGTCGTATGTATATAATATGTGTTGCCTATACAAAATATTTGATTTTGGAGGATAGGAGGCATTTACTACAAATTTAAAGATATTAATGTAGTACGTCTTGCGTTGTAATGTTTTCTCTTTTGGGTAAGATACATTATTCAATCAACATCCTTGATAACTGATAAAATACATTATTTTACAAGTTTGGTTTTCATTTGGAATGAAAATATTTAATCGAATTGTGGTTAGCAATGTGCCATCGGCAATATTGCCAAAGGGCAATATTCCCAGAAAGTTGCCCAGGATCAATGGCAACATTATTGGCTGGATTCGAATGACGTGGAAGCGCGACCGCATGGTGTGAGTATATCGCGGACCAATCAGGGATCAGGGGATGACACCAGCCACCGGTTTATCCAAATCGGTTAACTGTCGAGCAGTCGAGTTGCTTCGCTTCAACTGTTGACTGTTGGTTTTGTAGAATTTCATAAGACGTTATAATTAAAATAAATAATTATGCCGAAAAGTGATGAGTGTAAGTTTTTTTTAGAAAAGACCTCAAAAAATAGTAAAACTGTGTACAAATGTAAATACTGTGCCAAAATTTATACCAACAAAAATGCTACCAAGTTTCAGACATATAAAGAATTGTAAAAAGTGTCCTGTTATCCTGAAGAAGAAACTCTTAGAGAAATCAAGCTCGAATTCAGTGGATCAAATGTTCCCATATTAGTTTCTAGTTGTTCCTCAAGTGTCAATATTGGATGTACAGAACATGAATCAGAGAGTGTCGACCTTGACATCAATGAAAATGTAGAGGAAGGTAACAGTTTTCTAAGTTCCACTTCCATAAACATGCCTAAGTCTACAAAGTCGACGAAGAAGAAACCAATGTTTCAAATTTTTTTGACTCAATGGATACTGAAGAACAGGTATTTATCCAATTATACCGGATACTGTATATTTATCGTTTGTGTATGCCTTATTATTTGTTAGATCCTAGAAGTCAAGGATTAATAATGTCAGCGCAAGAACAATTTGATGGTTGCGAAGCAATATGTCAAATAGGACAAAATATGAATATTAGTGTTATGGCAGAACTTGCTATGTATAGATCTCGAGAAGGAATTTGGGGCAAAGAATTTGTTTGGAAAGCTGTCGAAGATGAAAAGATAAGTGCTCTATTATGGTGGGAAACCTTTTATCCAAATACTGACTTAGGAAAAGTTGCAATAAGAATTTTAAGTGTGCCTTCAACATCTGCCTCTGTGGAAAGATCCTTTTCCACATTTTCAGTTGTTCACAATAAGAAACGACATAAATTAAATACTAACAGAGCGGGAAAATTATGTTATATTGCCCATAATTGGAAACTTATGCACAGATCGAAGGCACCTACCACCAAGAAGGCAAAGTTGCCCAAAAACAGAACTGGTAACATTGAATTAACGTCAGTTAAAAATATAGATACTCCATCTACGTCTCCGTTTTCGTACGTATAATAAATTTTTCTTTATTCGATGAATTTTTTTGTGTTTCTTTTTCTTTAACTCAGCAATCTCAGCATACTATTTAAGTGAATTTGGGCCTTATAGCTTAAGTTGCCGCTTTTAGGCAATATTGCCCTGTACTTAAATTGCCGGCAACCGCACATTGCTAATTGTGGTCCGATCTCTTAGATATTATTAGTCAATAAGAATATTTTATTCATGTTTCCTTCATATTTTAGACATAAGACCGAAGTGCACAAAGTTCTAATCTAGTTCTGTTTAGTATGGCTCGCAAATATCTTACAGAATCCGAACTTTACAAAATTTTAATGAATAGTGACAATGATGAGGAATTTGTTTTGCATGAACCTGATCAAGAAAATGATACATCTGATAGCGAACTGGAAAATGTAGCATCCTCATCAAATTCTAATAAAAATGATGATGAATTGGAAAATGAAGAGATTGCAGCCCCTCATCAAATCCCAGCACTTCAGTTCCAAAAGCCAAACGTCAAAGTCTCAATGTTTGACTGGGGAAAAGGAAACTTACAACCAGTTATTCATAATTTTGTTACAACAACAGGGTGTATGAATGAGAACTTCATAAGTAACCAAAGTATTGTAAGCAGTTTTGAAATATTTTTTTTATTGGTGCCTCATTTTACCTATGCTGAAAAGACCTTTTTATCCACTTATACTTTAATATACTATTTTACGTTTGTAGAAAAAATTGTTCAAATTAACCATTTTCACAAAAACATTGTGGAACAAGACACAGTTGAAGATAAGTCACGTATTGTAAAGTGGAAAGACCCAGACAAGGATGAGATATATTGTTTTTTGTCTATAGCCTTTCTCATGGCTCAACTTAAAGAACAGAAAATTAATGCCTATTGGTCAACGGATACTTTTTTGTCTACACCTATTTTCCCCCAAATTATGGGACGTGATAGATATTTAAGTTTATTGCATATGTTACATTTTTCCGACAACAATACCATTGAGAAAGAAGACGCTCTATTCAAAGCTGTGAATGGTTATATATAATTTAAATTCCACTTTTCGTAACGTTTTGTATTCATTTCAGAATGTTTGTATTCATGAAAGTTTGATGCTTTTTAAGGAAAGGTTGGCATTTAAACAATATATACCATCCAAAAGGCATAGATTTGGTATTAAACTATTTCTTTTATGTCGTTCTGTGAGACCGGATATATTCTAGATTTCATTATTTATACTGGATCTAATAAGCAAAATATTTAACGAAGATTTAAAAATTACGGAAAACATTGTATATACGTTGATGTAGCGTACCACTGAGTCTGTCAGAAAGTCTATTAAATGGTACAAAACGTTATTTTTCCATTTATTGGACTTGTATTATATAATATTACCACTGGCAAAACTATTCCACTCGGAGATTATCAATTATCACTTGAAAAAGAAATTATTGCTGAACATCACAAAATAAAACCCCGAGCCTCAACCAGTAGTAAGCCCGTCGATGCTCATTCACCTTTACGTCTAATTGAGACATTTTCCTTCAATGTACGAGGCCAGCGAAGAAAATACAAGACTGCCATGTTAACGTTGTATGTGCAAAGCATAAAATTCGGAAAGAAACTCGCTACAATTGTAATGTTCCTTTATGTGTTGTTCAATGTTTCGAAAAATATGTCAAAATATTTAAATTAGTATTATTTTAATTTGTTCATTATTCTCTAATGTAATGAACACGAAATATGGCAAAGGGAAATTTAGGGACACCCTATATAAATATAATTTTCTTTATCGATGACAAAACACATCGATGGTTTGTTTGTCAAAAATATAGACAAATCTTGCAACTTAGTATAAAGAAATTAATTGAAAATTAACCTTCAATTACGAAAATAAAAAATATGAGACAAGGGCAGCACAAAGGAAATTAAATAACAAAACTACAGTTGATGTTTTTAATAACAATCCTCGTCCCAAATCTTCTGAAATAAATAGCAGAAAATTTGTTAACAGGGGGAGTGAGGAAGTAACCCTCATAGAGGCTCAGGTACCGTATGGCCTGACACTCCACCATCTTCGACGGCCCGTACGTGAACAGTGATATTGTTTTGTTGTGATTTGTGATATTTAAAAAAAAAAGTTTTTTTCTCTGTCATATTTATTTTTTTTAACAAATATCGTATTGACATTTATTTGATTTGTCTGGGCGTCCAAAGATACATTTTCTGGTCATATTAAGTGCACTATTGACATTTGAGCCCCTCACCTAGCATATTCAGGAAATAGTACGATTTGAAATGGATTTAATAATCAAGGGAACCCTAAATTTTAGTCAAGGGAGTTTAAAGATTATACAGGGATATTCATATGTAAGAAATATCTTATTTATATCATAACCAAGTCAGATTACCTTCAGATTTCGAAAGACTTTTTGCACTAGTCCTGATAGTTACTTTCTTATATTATACAGGGATATTCATATGTATAAATATCTTATTTATATCATAACCAGGTCAGATTACCTTCAGATTTCGAAAGACTTTGCACTAGTCCTGATAGTTACTTTCTTATATTATACAGGGATATTCATACGCCAGATATCTTTCATTTATGTCATAATCATGAAAGACTACTTTCAGATTATTGAAGACGTTTTGCCCGAGTCATATTAATTTTTTCTCATACCTTATACAGGGATAGTCATATGCAAGACATCTTTTACTTTTGTCCTAAGGAGAAACTACTTCCAGAACGTGAAAGACGTTTTTCCCTAATTAATTTCTAATGTATTGTACCGGGACATTCTCCCCCGAGTAACTTTTATTTTGTCCAAACCAGGGTTGAATTACTGTACTTAATTACTTTGTGTTTGTAATATATATGTACATATTATCCACCCAGTCTGTTTCCTTTATCAACAACCCCTACCCTCGGACCAACAGGATTGAACGGGTTGACGCGATCTGCCTTAGAACCCAGGCTTGGCACATTGTATAAGCCCACGGAGTCCGCTAGTGCCAGGAAACCACCTCCACCGAGGTTCCTGGCTCTAATTGTGCCATACGGCACTGGTGACAGCACGCTGCAAAATTCAAGGAAATAGGGATCCAAAGGTTGTCATACACTGGTAACGGAGGGCCGTGAACTTTAAAACGACCACAGTGGTTATTCCAGTGGTGACCAAATATTCATTACACTGGATATTTACCGATTCATTACACTAATCTCTACTCAGAATATTTTACCTCGGTTAGTTTGATTTGCTGTATAAATCAAATATGAAATAAATAATGAAATTAACTGTCTCGACCCTTACTTCGTGGAATCTACTCATTAGTGTTGTTAATGAAACCCATGGTTTCTAGTTAATACTACAATATAATAAAAATTGTTGAAAATTCTAAAAAATTGACAATTGTTTCGATAAATCTGAGGATGATATTGATTTATCGAAACAATTGTCAATTTTTTTAGAATTTTCAACAATTTTTATTATATTGTGGTATTAACTAGAAACCGTGAGTTTCATTTAAAACACTAATAATGAAATAAATATATTTTGATTATATATTTTTTATTTGGTTATTTATTTCATTCGATAAATTTAAATTTAGGGATAATTGTAAGTACGGCTCTGTACTAAATGTATTGACACACGCGGTCTTAGTACGCATTGCCTTTATAAGCTCAATTGTGGGAACCGTGTGGATCATCGACGGCTTTCGACAGACGCACTGGAGACTGAATTGCTGAAAACGCTGGCCGCAGTGAAAAGGTTAAGGAGTTCCAGATACATTTCTCCTGTTTGATTGATTGCCTTCTAAAAATAAATGGCCAATATGAATACGAAAAATACCAACCCATACGACTAATTTTTTGAGATGTTGTGGATGTACCTCATGAAATATGTGGGAATTAGAATCAGCCCAATATCGACAATTATGTTGATTGACTGTACCATTAAAAAAAGATAATTCATCTCTAAAACAAATGTTAAAAATAAACTGGGATTGAAATGATGGAATTTGTGAAGTTTCAAAATACACACAAATTGCTGGTTCGTGAGCCACCTAGCCGCTTTTTACTCATCAAATGGTCCAGCACAACATGGCCCAAAATTGCCTCATTTCTCACTGGATTTCAATTTGCTGTTTTTCATTTGCTACCGATCTCGTTTCTTGAAATTTTGTAACCAATTCACGAATACTGCTGCAACACAGTCCTCTCATGTTGTTGATTGAACCGTTCAGAAGGCCTTTTCGCACATCTATTGTTTTCATAATATAATCAACTTAACTCTCTCAGCAACTGTGTACATTATTGTATCTTCCTAGTTTAGAAGTACAATACCACACGAATAGAAATTACTTGTAGTACTGAGACACAAATGTTCTGTTTGTTCTATTGTGTTAAGTATTTTTATTAGTACAGAGAAAAACTGAGCAAAAACATTAACAGTATCATAGCAAATAAATAGTAGATGCAAAAAATTGCAACGGAGTTGATCAGTGACATACAATTTATAGCTCTGAAATGTTATACAGGTTTATTAAATCAAAAAATCACATAGTTGATCTCAACTTAAAAAGCTGTACACCATTGTTTCGAAATTTACGGGCTTTCAGGACAGCAAAATGTCAGGCTCAAAACCCCAAGTTTTTCATGAGCCACCCTGTATCTATAAAAACAAAATTATCAAATCCTTACAAGATAAAAATAACTAGAAATGAAAACACGATCAGAAGAGCACTGAAAACACTAGTGGAAAATATACAACAGGAGAGGAACTTCTAAGGAAAATGCATAAACTAATAGATATCATATGTGATATATAAAAGGCGCAATGAATGGAAAAAGCAATGTTGTGTATTCAAAAAATGGGGGAGAGCGAAAATTATCCAGGAATATTGCTTATGTGCACATGTTTGTCAATAACTGTGTTTAATACAGGTGCTTTATATTTACATTGTTAACAACTGGATATACTATAATCATTAAATTTAATCGCTTGTCCATAATATACTTTATTAACCTTATAGGGAAATTTTCATATAAAATTTAATTACCTCTCTAGCCAAGAGCCACCAAAGTAAACCAATACTATGTGAGGATTTGTTGTTTCCAGGAATAGCAATGTCCACAAACCTAAGCGGCGAATCTGTATTACACAAAGCAATAACAGGAATGTTTACATAAGAAGCCTCAGTAATTGGCTGGTGGTCGAAAGCTGGATCAGTAACAATCAGGAGACGAGGTTCTCTGAAAGCTGCCTGGATCTGATTAGTGAAGGCACCTAAAAACAAAATAAACTTAAAACATTTATACTGGACAAATGTGGATGTTTTGTTTTATTTCATTTTTATCAGAAACTTAAGTGTAATCATTATCTCATAGGTTCCTTAGTGTTATCATCATTATTGCTACATGGGTATGAAAAATAAATGACTGAAATCACTTCATTTGTCACAGAAATTTGGAAAGATAGGTCTTTAATTAAACAGGCCCATACATATACTATTTGGACAATATTCAAGGGAAGGCTTGATTTGAATTTCCAAAATATATGTGATTAAGAACACCATAAAAATTCTAATGAAAATTTAAAGATGATGAAAATTGTGCAGGATGTACCAGGTGGCCAACACGGAACGGCCGTATATCAGGAGTGGATTATAGCACAGGTTCAGGAAGAAAATTTTAATAACAAAAGTGGCCTCGAGAAACGCCTGGAAATTATTTTCAGAATTGTAGGCCCACCGCTAGAGGGTGCATTCGACAGTTAAAATTTTAAAATGCAAAAATTTTCAAAATTTACTCAATTAAGGAGCATATTTAATATTATAATCAGATTCCTCGACTTGTCATATTAAAAATATGCAGAGTTTAAGTCTATCTCTTCAAATAAGGGGTGGGGGAGAGTGGGAACCTTGTTACAAAAAAACGCCTGAAATTTCGGTTCTGCTTGACCGATTTTAATAAACTTGATATTGTTTGCAAGAACTTTTGTTGAACAATCGAAAACTTGTAAATATGAAGCAATCTGATTAATAACAAATACTAGAGGGCGCTTTTTTTTTTCTTCAATATTGTGTTTTCTCGTAACAATTTTAAATGGAGGCATATAAATTGAAATAAGTCTTTAA
Organism: Galeruca laticollis; assembly: GCA_963921935.1. NCBI lineage: Eukaryota > Metazoa > Arthropoda > Insecta > Coleoptera > Chrysomelidae > Galeruca > Galeruca laticollis. The sequence continues at coordinate 87,249,379 of OY998183.1, forward strand.
AAATTAGTAATAAAACTACAAGGCGATACCTCTTTTCTACCCTGAGATATCGTAAGAAACCGGTAAATGGCGGAAATTTTTTTCCCCGAACCTGTGCTATAATCCACTCTTGAGATATGGCCGACGGCCGTTCTTAGTTGGCCACCTGGTACAGGAAATCTTACATGATTGTTACTCCACAAGGGTTAGGAGAATGTTCCCTTTGGAACAAACATATCCAATATTTTTCAAGAAACGTAAAATGTCACTACTACATCTAGCACCTTTGCTCAAGTCCCGTAGTGTTTTTTTGAAATGCACTACATTTCTGTCAAAATTTACCTCCCGCTCTGAAAAAAGTTAAACACAACATATTTTCCAAATTAAAAAAATGTAGAAAACTGCAAACACTTTTAAATACATTTTATTAGGTTTCATCCTTTGTATATCACACCAAAACAAACATTCGAAGTAAAAAGGTAAATATCTTGTTTTACAAACTATTTATGAATGTACCTAGTCATAACACTAAAAGAAGACACTCCAACCAATCTAGGCTAGTCAGTTAAAGTAGTGCAGGTAAATTATAAATGGCCCTTGCTTTGATGAACTGGAGTGAGTTCAGAAATATTACCCAGTGTCCCCTGGATACATAAGTTTACTGGTTTCTGTTCAAATATTATGGGAGGTTACTCTAATTAATGACGTCATAGTATTCAAAAATGTGTGTAAGTTTTACCGAAAGTGTCCCTTTCTTACCAGACTAACACAGCATGGTAAGAATTACCAGATATGTGTATTACAGCGATTTGACAGAAACATTTTTGTGGATATATTTTTGCAAACTATGATATCAGAGTTGTGAAAGACTTAAAACAAGCAAACCATATTATCCTGTTCTTTAAAATGACACTGCAGATCGACATGTAGACTATGCCGTTGTATATAATAGCAAAAAATTTGTATTCAGCATATCAAGGGTATTTATAACATGTTATTGCAAATTATTACATTAACGTTTATTCCAGGGTTGGGCAAAATCTGATTTTTACTAAAAAATCAAAAACCATTGATTTTTTTAGAAAAAATCACGATTTATTTGGTTTTTTGATTTTTTAAATTTGAATATAAAATTTGAACATTTTGATTCTTTGAAATTATTTTTAATTATTTTAATGTACAAGTCTAAAAATTATAATACAATTTGCAGCTCAAAAACTTGTGACAACGCATTTGTCACGCTTCTTGCAAGAAAATTCTTGTCGCGATTTGTTTTCCTTCTGTCCTATACACTCACTATACAGTGCCGAGTGAGGTACGAACGCGTTTGTTGTGCTTTTTGCAAGAATATTCCTGCCGATGCTTGTTTTCTTTCTCAACCTATAAATTGACGTTGCCCAACAATTTCACGCATTTCGCTAGTTAGGTTAGTTAAGTGAAAACATATAAATAAAATAAAATGAGTGGAAGAAAAGAGGACCCAATATGTCAGTTCTATATTATAAATCTGGGAAAGGAAAATAGTACGAAGTTAATCAAAAATTCAATAGCCCAATAAAAACAAATGAAATAAGATGTAAACGATTACAGGCAGGTGGGCAGGACATGTACAACGCCTAGGTAATGAAAGGTTTGACAAGACAAGGACGAAGAGTAAGGGGACGACCGAAAACTAGATGGTTGGATGGTGTAGAAGATCTTAAAGAAATTGGAATAAATTACTGGAAGAACAAAGCAAAAGACCGCAAAGAATAGAAAAGAAGAGTAGAAGAAGCAAAGAACAGACTTCAGAGCAGAAACTAAATCACCGAATTCACAAACTCACTACTGATTTAAAGCAGTAGGGTTGGACATGCGACTGGCCACCGCTGCCGGAAAAATGAGGCTAGGAATCCCAATAGGGAGACTATGGACCTTAATGTCTGAATGTCAATGAGAAGAAGAAGATACTTTTTTGAGATAATTTAAAAAAAAATTTGATATTATTTTTAACAAAGATAATATAATTTTTAAGTATTAATTTATAGATATTTTAGGATATAGATTTTAGGCATATAGGATTGTTTTTAAATGTTATGTGTATCTTTACTCTTCTATACTTAATTTTCAATTTTTTTCTACTTAAAAAAAGAAATTTGCTTTTACATGTCTATTGAACATTTTCACTTTATTTTAAAATCAATAATTCAATACTATATCAATATATCATCAATTAATCAATTTCAATTGTTTTTTCTCTTTCCAGAGTCAAATGTCGCTTGACAGTTTTGCTAGCACATAATCTGCCTCAAGTTATACAGTGGAATCTCTATAACTCGAATGTCAAGAAAAATGCAAAAAAATTCGAGTTAATGAGTTTTCGACTTAACAAGAACTTCGAGATACATATGACTTAACTGCTGAAATTTCGACTTACAGAGGCGCGATTTCTAAGTGTATATTTCAATTTGTAGAATCGAATTTGAATAATAATTAAACTTACGTTTTTTATATATATATTTTACATATTAATGATGTAAACTGTACACTAAAAAAAATCCGTTATCTTCCTTTGATTTAAACAATTTGCAGATTTTGTATCAATTATTTTTTCAAGCTCAAACAATGAACCGAATACATGATCCTCGATATCTTCACATCTTTCAACATTAGTTCGTAGAGTGTTAATTGCAGCTCTGGCTTCTTTATTTGTTATTGTTGGTTCTAAACTTGCTGGATCAGTCTGATCAATATCATTTTCATTAACATCATCATCAGTTAGTGTTCCAGTAGTAGCTAAGCCCTTCATCACATGTCACATAATCTTCAAATTGAACTTCCATATTCTGAAGTTTATTCCAGTCAGCCTCTACACTCACGTCCAACTCAATGGGTTCTTCCGAAGCTTCTTCTTGTGGCATCGAAAATCCACAGCTTTTGAAGCAATTTGATATTGTAGTTTTAGATACACTTCTCCAAGCCTTGTCTGTCATCCTAATTGCATGGAATACATTAATAGATAAAGCTGACTGTTGTTCCATATCTGTTATTAGTTTCCTAACAACTTCCTTTCTGTAAGCGGATTTGAAGTTTTTTATTATTCCTTGATCTAAGGGATGTAGCTTAGATGTTGTATTGGGTGGAAGAAATTTAACTTTCACGGCTTTTAATGGCGGAATTATGTTGTGAACTGTACAGTTGTCAATGAAAAGTAATCTTTTTTGTTTCTCCTTAATCATTTTCTTGTCAACTTTAAGGAGCCATCTTTTGAATATTTCAGATGTCATCCAGGCTTTATTGTTAGCATCATAGTCTAGTGGCAGATTTACAACCAGAAAAACAACGAGGCTTTTTAGCCTTTCCTATAACTAATGGTTTAAGTTTTTCAGAGCCTGTCATGTTTGTTGCTAGCAATATTGTTAATCCCTCTTACCGCCATGACATTTTTCATTTTTAAAAATAAGTGTTTTATCAGCTAAGCACTTGAAAAAAAGGCCAGTCTCGTCGGCATTAAATACATATTTTGGTTCATAATCATTCAATAAACTCTGCAACTCAATTATCCATCCATTACATATCTCGTTACATCACATATCTCTTTATTGACACTTGCACTTTCGCCGCTAACTTTTCTAAACACAAGTTCATGACTCTTCTTAAAATTCACCAACCAACCGTTGCTGGCACGACAAAAACCAGTGATTTTGAAAATTCTTCTGCCTTTTCGCATAAGATAGGCCCAGATACGCTTGTTTTTGTCCCAACACTCTTTGAACCAGGTGAGTAAGCATTCTTCTAAATCAGGAAACTCAGTTAGACGCCATCTTTTGCTAGATAAATTGCTACTTGATTCATATCTTCGCAATATTTCAGCTTCATTCTTAATTATTGTAGACAAAGTGCTTGCTGGCAATCCGTACCACATTAAAACATCACTTTTATCACGTAGAGTCAAAGTCTTTAGTTTCCGCATTGTACTCATGTTGTTGGTTAACAGCCAAAATAATACTGACGGACAAGCTCCTCTATAAGTAATCGTGTCCTGTGTCGACAAGGAACAAGCATCACGTTCACAGCTGTGTTACTTAGAAAGTTTCATGAATGTATTCATTCATTGCACGTGTACAAGACAAAAACAATAGATTAGAAGCCCCGAACCCATATTTCGGGGAATTCCAAGTAAGACGTCATTATATTTCACTAACTACGGTTCTGGTTCTGAATAAAAAAGAAAAAAAATTGATTTTAAATCATGATTTTAATTTTAAAAATCAAGCAATTTAAATCAGCCCAACCCTGGTTTATTCACAGAAGGAACATGTGTTTTTGTGGACATGACCCCAGATATTTTGGAGATCTTCAACTTTGGGCCCCCAGTTGCAAAAGATTGCAAGAATCCAGTAGCGTGAGACGTGAACACAAACAGCACTAAAAAGTGGTACCGTAACTTTTTCATCTACACTATTACTATTGCAAGAGCCAGTAGCATGAGACATGAACACAAACCACTAAAAAGTGGTGCCCTAACTTTTTCATCTTCACTATTACTATCCTCAGAAGAACTCAACAAATCATCTGACAATAATGCACTATTTAACTGGCATATCATAAAAATTTTCTGTGGTTTCATTTGTTTAAAATTCAATGTTTAATCACCTAACCTTAAATTTAAAATTTCGACAATCATGTCACTCTCCTACGTTTAAAAATTTACTGGTTCTGGGAATACTTTTACTCTAGTCAATAACGTCAATTTATCAGGTAAAGTTTACATTTCCACAGTTCCTCAACTACCTGATTTCTGAAAACATCTCTCATGTCATTCTCAGTTACATATCTAAACTCTAGTAGTTTTGTTTTTCCATTTGTTCTATTCGAAATATGTGGGCAAAAACAAGGAATATTCTACAAAGAAACTAGAGGCATAAGTATTCGCTTTCATAAATCGGATAATGAAAATAAAAATTTTACACTTCAATAAACACAAAGGCAGACATATTCTTGAGCAATATGCATCATAAGGAACAATTCACAACAATCCTAGTCAATGCAGGCTAAAAGCACCAACTTCACTACAAATCTTACAACACATGATATACATGTCAACAAGACTTTGTCACACTGTTATTAAATAAGATGTATTTTTGGGAGTACTTTTGAAAGATGGTACAAACTGCCATAAATAAAGGGAAAGGAATATATTCTCAAGGCACTCATATTACACTACCTATAGTTGTTTCATTTGTCATCCAATATGTTACTAATTTATTCTACAAGAGAAGACTTTGATATTTTTAATGAACGTCCGTTTGAACATATATCAGTACATATTAATCCAATTTAAATATTTTTTATGAGCTTAGGTGTAATAGTCATAAAGCATTTTTTATTTTTCTTTAGAAACGTTTGATAAACTTCAATCTAATAAAGTGGTGAACCATCTACTAAGTATTTGAGAAAAGTATATTAAAATGCTTGGTGTCTAATTTGATATTTACTCAAAAACATGTTGAAACAAATATACTAACCAGGAGTAAATCTTCCGGCAATAGGGGTGGCTCCAGTGTGGGCGGCAAATTTAAGAACAGCACGTTGCCCATAAGAACGTGATGAAATTACGAACACTTCACCTGGATGTTCAATAGCAACTATAGCACGTGCTGCTAGTAAAAGTTTCTCCCAGGTTTTACGCAAATTTATGATTCGAGTACCATCAGCACGACGTTTATAAACGTATTGTTCCATCTGATAGTCAACATTTGCGGTACCAAGATGAGAACCAGCAGCCAACATTTTGGTAACATCATCCTCTCGTAGACTTAGAACATCAATTCCTCCCGACATCTTTACGCTTATATAGGGTTACGATAAACCTGAAAAGGACATCATTTAGATTTAAATTTATTGCAATGTAATTTTCACAAAGTTTACATTTTTTGTAAAAAACCTGTAATTGCTAGATAATTTAGCCTGTAAAATTATTGAAAAACTCAAATTCCCGACAATACTTGAAATATTGCTTAAATTACAATTGTTTATATCCATTTCACAAAATAAAATTAGCAAAAATATAGTGATTGCATGGATATTAAATGAATATGTTTTTTAAACTTACGAAGTAAGATGCCACTTGGGACTTGTACAAGAAAAGAACTATTTTATCTTTTCACGTCAACTTTTTAAACTTATGTCAACTGTCAACAGTAATCCTTCGACTTCTGTCATTTGCACAGAACTGTTCTGTACAGTGGTGTGTCGTGACCACTGAAATGAATCAATTTTTTAGAGACATCAAGCAATTTTTCAAATACATCACTTATCCGTATACGTAACGTAACGGAGATACGTGACTAATCAAAAAGGTATAAAGCAAATGCGTTCGTAACGTAACCATTTCATGGTTTTTAACTTTTAATCTAAAAAATATTCCATCTGCTTGGATCTTCGTAGGAATTGTGCCCCGATATCTTCCTCAGCCAAATAATGTCATTGCCACTGTAAAAAAGTCTTTTTCGTTTTAAATCCATTATTCTATATCAAATAAGTAGTTTGTTATGTTCATTAAAAATAAAGTTCGTAACCATTTCATGGTTTTTAACTTTTAATCTAAAAAATATTCCATCTGCTTGGATCTTCGTAGGAATTGTGCCCCGATATCTTCCTCAGCCAAATAATGTCATTGCCACTGTAAAAAAGTCTTTTTCGTTTTAAATCCATTATTCTATATCAAATAAGTAGTTTGTTATGTTCATTAAAAATAAAGTTATGATTTTTGAGCATACATCACTTTTGTCGTTAGGCCATTGAAAAACGCGAACATAGAAAATAAGTGGTGCGTTCTTTTTGACTGTGATCTCAGATCACTTCAGTTAAGGTGATCTGAGATAAAGTGATGTGAGTAAGCACCAAAAAGAACGACATCTCGATTGAAGCGCGCGATCTGTCGATAGATTTAAACTATAGGACAGATTCGTTTCAGCATATGATAATGTTAATTAATGTATCCATAATTTGTAACAAAAGAAAAATAGATTATGTGTGTTTATTGTTTATATGTCAATGGTTAAAACCTTAGATAACCTTGGTTAAAACTACAAATAAACCAAGCAAATCAAATATTTCTTCACCCCCTCCACTTTATTTCCGACTCAATTCCAACTGATATCCCCTTACAACACATTCGGCATCCGTGAAGGGGGAGGAAAAATCTCAGCTCACTTAAAGTGAGTAAAACAAAAAGAACGCTCACATTACTGATGTGAGCTGAGATTAACTGAGATCTCAGTCAAAAAGAACGCACCTAAGAATGCAATACGGTACGTTAGGTACGTGTGACGGATTGATACGTAACGAAACCCACGTATCGCTTCTGCACATGCGCATTGCGATACGGATATGTATAAGTGATGATTTTTAAAACTGCCTTTTGTCCCTATTCAGTTCAGTGGTCGTGTCGTTTTTTTAACAGCATCACTGGCTGCATTCAGGGAACAGCAGCGCTGCAGCACTTTCTTGAAGCAGTTGACTGAACGTACGATATTCGGCGTAGTTTGCTGCAGCGCTTTATGCAGAGGTCAAGCATATATTTTTTACGCTTTAACGCTGGAAATTCAAAACTGTAAATTAAAGCGGAGTTGAAAAAATAAATTGAAAAATGGATTTGGATCATTTGGGTGTTGGCGATAGTTTTATTCCTATAGAAATTGATGGCTAGGTTATATACTTTTCCCAGCATCTTCTAGTGGTGCTCCCAAATCTTCAACCACGTAAGCAATAATGTGGTTAAGGTTATTAACATTGTTAAATACAATGTCCTCGTCTTCATCCTCTAGTATTTCATGCAAATTTATCATTTTCCACTCAGTAAACAAAGGTAATCTGTGGTGAAAAAATGTAGTATTGAAGGTTATGGCAATAAAGCGCGAAACTTCCTGTCATTTTCTAATGTGACCATTCAGTAACCTACAGAATAATTGCGCTGCAGCGCTTTATGGCTGAATGTTCCCTGAATGCAGCCATAACAGTACATCGGAGCTTTGTTCCTACAGTAATCAGAAACAGTCAGTGACAGTCCGGATTCGGCGCAAAAGACTTAGCCGCGTTCCAACAAGGTTTCTGATTGTTGGACTTGTACTGGGAAACAACCGATGTACACGTTTCTCTAATAGTTTGCTAACTGTCAGAACAGTTTGCGGATCTTTTACAAGTAAATTGTTGGAATCATGCGCAGTTACAAAAAAAATAAAACTAACCTTTCTTCTGTGTCACTTTTATAATTATTTCAAAAATATTTTTGTTTCCAAGTGTTTGAAGTGTTTTTTATTAAAAAATGAGTGATTTTGAATCATCTGACGAATCGGAGATTTCAGACTTTTCTGACTCAGATGCGGATTTCGACTTAGAAGATGTATTGGAAGACCGAGTTAGACCAAAGAATCACAACTTTTTTGAACAAACAGTACCCCAGTTCAATAGAGTTGAGTTTATAGAACATTTCCGTGTTAGCCACGCCACTGCAAATATAATTGCTGAATGATTTGTAGCTAGCACTTATTTCAAACCACAAAGTGGACCGACCATATGGAAAACTGTAACGAAGTTACATTTTCAAAGACCGGGCAAAAGCACAATCTTCCGTATAATATGAAATAAAGCGTTCGAACACTGTATTTCTCCGTCCGTATCGGTACAAAGTAATATAAACATCGGTACAATATAATATAATTTATCAAACCTGCACCGATAGTCGGCGACACTTACGTCTTCGCCCCGTATCCCCAACAAGCCATACCGTAAAGCAGAACGATTCTCAGAGTAGTCAGTCTATCCGTAGACTCAGCTCCTTACCCGCATACGCAGGTGAGAATTAAATCTAAGAGACTTCATTGTGCTCATAAAACCGTTCTCTTTCAGAAAACCGATTCCGTTAGAGCAACCGTACCGTTTACCGAGGTGAGTGATATTCCAATTTATACCTTAGGGTATATGGTTCTCGCCGTACAATCCGACCAGGGGAAGTAAAGGGAAACCGTGTCCGCTACTAGAAAGTTGAGTTCTCACATCCTAGTAGCGGCCGTGTTTGGGCCTTCAGCCATCCGATCGAGGGGAACCGTGTTCGCTACTAGAAAGTTGAGTTCTCACATCCTAGTAGTGGCCGTCGCGACTCCGAGATTTCGATACCGCGGAAACCGAGAGCCATATCCCCCGAAAGTAGAGCTTTGATTAACCTAGAGGATCGCTTGCAATCCGTAGTAGTTCTGCACACTCCCGCTAACTGTCCACCGCACCACCCGGCTTCCGCTAACCGTCCACCGCAACCCCGCCCATTTTTTTTGTTGCTTCCGCTTGCATAGCTTTGTTTTATTTACCGTAGTAGAGACCGTTTTGAACCTGTAGGATAGTAGTTAGTACTAGTGCTTTTGCCCCGTCTACCCGAATTAGAGGACATTTAGTTTAGTTTTCCGTTTAATAAAGACTCTTTGTAGATACGTAACTTTTGGTTTCTCTTCTCTCCAACTCCAACTACCGGTAAACCTCAGTCAATAGGTAAGAACGTTAAGCAGCTAATACCCAGGTTACGAACCCGGGGAGGCAAGTAAAATCTGCCCGACCGGCCGCAGCACTTTCGTCACCACCATAAAGTGACCCCTGGAGTATTTTAATTCTTCACTGACGCTGCCCGGAGCGAGTGGAGCATACCACTTTAATAAACTGGCGCCCGAGGCAACCCGTCACCTGTAGTTAAGACGCCAACCCGTCAAGTAACGACGCAAGAGCGTTACAAAACTGAGTGCATTACAACATGTATATATATTTTTGTGGTATGCAGGGCATCAAACATCCAGCTATCGAGATGTAGCTGATAGATTTAATATAACTATTAGTGCTTTATTCAGGGTAATTAAAAGAGTAGAATAATTTTTAAGCAATCTTGCTCCTGAAGTCATTACTTGGCCTAATGTTGTAGAAAAAAATGAAATAATAATAAATTTAAAAACAATAATAAATACTGGCTTGTCAAGCACTTCAAAGTGAGGTTATATCACAAATCGCAAGTGTCACAGAGAAATAAAAGCTAAGCGGACGTTGATCAGATGTTCCTACGCCTAGTTTCAATTATGTTTGGAATCGATCCAAAACAGACATGCGCATTAAAGTTGGTTTGAAAACTGTCACGGACTTGTTGGGGATTTATTGTAGGAACAAACCTCGGATGTACGAATTTGTTTTGTACATCGGCCATGTGGTTGATCGAAGTGCGCATTTTCAAATAATATAACCGAAAATAGTTATTTGTAAAACAAGTGTCACAATGACTCGTTTTGTAGTACTAGTCAAGTTTGCGCAACGAACCGCGAAGCGGTGAGCTGCGCAATTCATGAGTACTACAGAAAGTCATTGTGACACAAGTTTTACACAATATTGTTTATAATTCGCATTTATTAAATTTTTTAAATAAAATAGATTTACATATAATCCCAGTTTTTAAGACAGAAGGAGTGGTTTGAATTTAAGTTGGCAATTCTGAAGATTCCCGATTGATCAGATCGCAGATGGTTTTATTCTCAGATTAACAAATGAAATAGATATGTTTGTTTTGACTTTTTCCTGCCCCAAACATTGAGTCACATTCTAAGCTCACTTGCGGACACTTCCACTGCTTTGCCATATTTACAAATCCTCTTTAGTAGCGGGGAAAAAGAAATTAGAGGTTTAATTGAAAATTTGTTAAAAAGTTATGCAAATAAAAAAAGTCATACTAATTTCAGCATTTGAGTCGCTGCTTTTAAAATTAATTAATAATACTTGAATTTTATTAAATAAAGGCATATTCCTATATAAATGTTAAACAAGTATTTGTTGTACCCTTAGATACCTTTATGGTTATAACTAAAAGTGGCAACATTGTTCAAAATTTCAGTACCTGTTTAATGTGTCAATAGTAATCTATTTAGTAGCTTTGTCCTTGTTTATTCACCACATAAAGAGAAATGCAAATATCGTCGGAGTACGAACGACGATAATTTTAAATACGCCGTAGTATAGTAGTAAATAATGTCAAATGTGGTTTGTTCATACGAGCTAGAGAGTAAGCATTTAGTTCTTTCGATTTGATGTGTTTTTCAAGACTTTGAGTGACAAAATAAACTTTTAAGTTAATTAATTTAATATTTTTGGATTATCATGGTTCGTCGGTGCCAAGTTTGTCAGAAAACCAGCCGAAATTACCAAGGCCATATATCTACATTACCATCCCCACTTTTTGTTATTCATTAATTATTTCACTACTGGCGTTTAGAATTGTTGGCCGCAAAAATAAACGTGTTTATGAATGAATAGCCCTCTCTATGTTTATTATTACTTTAAGGTTTTATTCAGCACTTTTGACATATTATTATCGAATAATCACCGAATATCGTAGAGTAGTATTCGGTGCGAATAATTGTGCAAATTATAAACAAACTTTCATTCAAGCAAACAGGGGATGATTATTTGCTTAAAAAAGAGCTTTTTCGTATGTACTTGCGATCTATTTATATGAACAGAATTTTTCTATAATACATCTTCGCATAGATATCTGGTAATTTAATTTATCCCAAAAATCGAACGTTATTTATACCTATATATTGATCCCATTCGATATAAAAATAAGCAATTGACAAATCATTGATGAATAAAAGTTAGCTTACTTTATTTTTAATAATATTTTTGATATATAATTTATTTAAGTTTAGCTTTAAAACCATTTAATATAATAATTTGCTAGCTAGAAGAACGATAGACCATGTAATGATTTGTTTCAAGGTTAAAGTCAAAAGTCAAATAAAAAAAATCCGAATGGCACAGGACCAATTGGACAGGCTTATTTCAGTAACATTTTTGCATAAAACGCAAAATAAAAAATTAGATACAAAAGTAATGGAATGTTTTGAGATGTACAAAAAACCAAAGTAACATTTGGCATCAAGACAAAAACAAAAAAATTCGGATAAATTTGTGAATTTTCTTAAATAAATGTTTTAATGTACGATTTAGAGAAAAATGTTAAATACAAAAGTTGTATAACGTGTTAAGGTCTACGAAAAAGCTCAGTAACTTTTTTGCGTCAAATGAAAAACAAAGGAACTACGATTTTTTTCAACTTTGACAGGCCGCCATTTTGTTTTTATTGGGCCGATTTGGCTCACTAACGAACTCGTCCAAGATTTTGGCCTAACCGATTTTTGTAGAGAGTTTGGGTTCGATCCGTCAAAAAATACGCCCTCTATCGTGCTTACAAATTCCGTTATAACACATACATATATATACGGGGGGTGATTATGGCATCTAGGAATACCAAAACGAAAAACTGCATTGAAATTTTTCCGAAGGCGCGTCATGCTACTCTCTACAATAGCCCTATTTAAATACTATGCGCACGAGAGTTCGCTTGCTAGATTCATCTGAAAATCAAAATCGCGATGCGTTGCCACAAAATACGGACCTCGGGTCCGTTTTCTGTGCTAGTCAATATGAATATAGTTTCTTTTCAGTTCTTTCAATTATCACAATCTTTAAAAAATTGTACTTTTTTTCTTAATTATAAAGGTACATGAATTTATATAAATAAACGAAACAAGTACATAATTATCACAATAAAACATTAATATCTGTCATCTAAAAACTGTTTACCAACAAAAGCGTGGTTAAAAAGTTGCATCATTTTAATCTCGATAAAACTGTACAATTTAGAAACAAAATTATCGGTTTATACGTATATTTTACTAGTAAATTAAATCTTTTAAAATATCTTATCGTTATAAACGTATATTTCCATACTTTACTAATCAATAATCTTTTAAAATATTTACCTCGCCATTGTTTACACCAATCAAGCATAGAACAAAGAAGTTGCATGCATGCCGGTCACTTGCCAGCGACAAAACACAGCATTTTCAATTTTATCGCTAGTTTTTTAGGTAGCCAGAAATTTAAAATAGGGTCACGTGACCAGCTTTATCGCTGGAAACGAGCGACTGCATAAGGTTACACCTCCGTTATTTGGTGCGTTCTTTTTGACTGAGATCTCAGATCACTTCAGTTAAGGTGATCTGAGATAAAGTCATGTGAGTAAGCACCAAAAAGAACGACATCTTAATTGAAGCGTGCGATCTGTCGATAGATTTAAACTATACGACAGATTCGTATCAGCATCTAATAATGTTAATTAATGTATCCATAATTTGTAACAAAAGAAAAATAGATCATGTGTGTTTATTATTTATATGTCAATGGTTAAAACCTTAGATAACATTGGTTAAAACTACATATAAACCAAGCAAATCAAATATTTCTTCATCCCCTCCACTTTATTTCCGACTCAATTCCAACTGATATCCCCTTACAACACATTCGGCATCGGTGAAGGGGGAGGAAAAATCTCAGCTCACTTAAAGTGAGTAAAACAAAAAGAACGCTCACATTACTGATGTGAGCTGAGATTAACTGAGATCTCAGTCAAAAAGAACGCACCTAATAATCTATGGGTTACACCCATAGCTTTTTCCCATGAAAAATCGCTCAACGCGAGTTAAAGCGGTTTTATACAGATAAAAAAAATAAGAATTAAAATAAAAATAATCAATAATTTGATGTTTATACAGAAATAAAATAAAAATTAGGATAATTTTTGCGCATGCTAATTAGGGAATGTTACACTTCAGCAAAACAGAACTCTTATTAATGTGCAGAGTTACAGAGTTTTTTATACATGAATTTTTTGTTGACTGAAACAGCACACCGCAAAGATAAAAAGCTTAAAAACAACACCAAAAGCTATGGGTACTCTACGCTAATGTTATCATCAGCTGTTCAATCGCGTCCAGAGCACAGATACCCCACGTCCAGAGGACATAGAAAGGGATTATTATAACGAAAGTGAATAGGAAGTTATTTTTATCTTAAAAATTTTGAATTTTTTTACCCTTAAAATGCCTAGTTTTTGTGATGTCGTTGATTGTGGAAGTCGTGAAATGAGGGATAGAGTGAATTTTTATTTATTCATACCTTCAGTGTTAAAGAACAAACATAAACCAAAGTTGAATATTTTGAAAAAATACAGAAAAAATGGATTACAGCCCTAAATATAGAAGATTTGACAGAAATTAAATTAATGTACTCTCGAATTTTCTCAAAACATTTTATAACAGGTGAATTAATAGATATATACCACTGACTTTGTTTATAAAAATATAAAAATGACAGAATCCTGAAGAATCATTATATTAACTTTTATTTTAAAAAGTAAACCGTCCGATATAAAAGACGTAGGGCCCCCTGACTGGGTCCCTTCTATTAATATGACATATGCAAAAACATTCAACTGCCGTTGAATGTTTATTACAGAAATAAAAAAAAATGTATGGCTTTAAAAATACTAGAACGGTCTCAAAGAAAGGAGAAAAGAGTGTATTAGATAAAAAATTATCACAGGATCAAAATTTTGTTGTGCTACTCCTGGGGGCTAATCCTTGATCTTTTGCAACCTTACGAATACTCACTAATAACGTTGTCGCCACAGTAATACATAGAATGTTAATTATGATAATAGCGAGTACTCGTTAAGTTGCGAAGGAGTAATTAAACAGTTTATTTACGTATTTATAGGTGGTGATTTACTCCATTCTTATAGGCTAATAATGATGTGCTCAAGATATAGCTGATAAGATCTGATCTTTCCTAACGCTATAAATTGTCATTCTTCTTCCCAAACTGGCTTGCACCAAAACAAGTCCAAAAGAGTTTTAGCCCAAGATCTCAAAAAAAAAAGTCCAAAAGAGGTTAGGCAGCATGAAAGTGCGAATCGCGGCGTTTTTGGTTAGACGCACTTCTGTTTTCAGGTAAAAATAAAACTTGGCCATCTCTTATTTTATTTTTATATGAGCTGTATAAACGCATACATTGTTACCCATAAGGTCAACTTTTATGTTTATTTGTCCGTATAAACCCACTTAGTTATATGATCTGTGAACCAACTTAACGTCTAAAAGAAGTTAGGTTACGGGCACGGACTTAGAATCGTAAGTCCGTGGTTACGGGTTACGTTCGAAGCGCGGCGATTGACACATTTCAACATGCGCACTTCTGTTTTCAGATAAAAATAAAAGTAAAGTTGGGCATCTATCATTATATTTTTATATAAACTGTATAAACGCATACATCGTTACCCATAAGGTCAACTTATATTTGTCTGTATAAACCCGCATTAAAGAAGTTATATTTAAAATGCTGTCAGATTTAACGATTCACTAACTGCGGCTTCACAGAACTTCGACTGCAGCGTGCGGCATTTCTGTGATTGGTGAATTCTGTACTCCCCTCACTCCCACTGTGTATATAATCTTTGCTTCCAACATAACACCAGGATCTTCCTGCCTCAGATTCCTACATATATTACCTTTTCTAAAAATATTTGATTTCAATTCTAAATACATAACTTGAAAAAGTAAGAAGGGTCGAGACAGTTAATTTCATACATAACTTAAATTCATATATTAATAAACCCTTTTTGGAATCAGTTTCGTTAAAAATGAAGAGAGGAAACTTTCATATAATTAGACACACTTTTTCCAATTCCAAATCCATTCTTTCCATCTGTCAATGAGATCTCTGCCCCCGATTTCGGAAGGTCCCAACCGGGAAATATTTATTTTTAAGTGAAGATATCAGGTTGACGGAGAAATAAAACTATTTTTTTAAATGCCCAATATTTCGCCATTGATTAATGGCTTCATCAGGAGCAAACTACAAGATTTTTTAAATGTAACCTATACAATAAAAAAATATTTTATAATTATTACTTACAGAATTGGAGCTAATTACTTAAAATTAAATAAAACAACATTACACGTTCACTTTAATTAAACATGTTGTTAAAATGAAAAATAGTTTTTGTTATAAAAACTGTCAAGCACAAACAATGGCATCGTTTATTAAGTAGTTTCCGATTGTTACCACAATAGCGCTGCCATCTCTAAATCCGAGATACTTATATTCTGTGGGTTATCTGTGGCTTATATACCTATAATTCTGTGATTGATAACTCACATGTATCTGTATAAAAAATAATTAACCTATAAAAGTTCCAATTAAATTAATAAATTTAAGAATGTTTTGATAATGTAACATAACATGTTAAAAACCTCCTACCCGAATTATGTTTTTATCCACAATTTTTTAATGGCATTTTCAAAAATTAGTATTATCAGTAAATATGTGAAATAAAATGAGAATGTAAACTAAAAAATAAGTTTAACATGCTTGTAAATTTACGCTCTTTTTTAATATTCTTATATATGCTCGGCATACTATGTTTCGGAGTTATCATCAATTTTTTACAGATTGATTTATTCTTATGTTACAATTGTGAAGAAAAAGACAATAGTGAAACAAAATTTGATTATATTGTAGGTCAGTAATAACTAACTTCTATTTATTTTACCTTTGTGAGATATTTTAAAGGAATTCAATATATGAGTGACTGAATAATTCAACCAAGAGTTTTTATATACTACTTATATTTCCACGATATTTACTTAAATACTTTTACTATATTTAGTTTTAATTTTTAAGTTGGTTTGGGATCTGCTGGTGCCATTGTAAGTAGACGGCTTGCAGAAAATAGGAATATTAGCATTCTAGTATTGGAAGCTGGTAAATATGGAAATACATTATTGGATATCCCCCCATTTGGTCTATTGTTGCAGAAGTCAGCTTTTGATTGGCAGTATAAAACTGTAGCACAGAAAAAAAGTTGTTTTTCACTGCATAACAATGTAAGTTCTATTATTGTATGCTTATTAGAAAGCATTATTTTATTTATAATTTGTGACTGAAAAACACTGCTCTGGAGCCATCCAATTAGCTTATAGAACAGTTTGATTTGATTGCTAATAAATATGATATAGTAAAAAATGTATTTGGTTCTTAGGCAAGTGTGTGGCCAATGGGAAAAATTGTAGGAGGAACTGCTATGTTGAACAATATGCTATATGTGAGAGGACACCCTGAAGATTTTAATTCATGGTTTAAAGACAAAGAAAGTTATTCATTTGAGGATAATATTTTACCATATTTTAAGAGACTAGAGCAGACCACCTATATAGGTGAGAGTGAAATTGTAGATGAACATTAGGTTAATATTTAAAAAAGAAATTATTTTAATTATTAATGAGAAATCTGGAAGCCAATAATATAGTTATTTTATAGTTTTGAATGTAGAACCAATTGTCGCAATACTTGTTAGTGCAGTCAAACATTACATTTTTGACTCCATCAACTGCTGTTTCTGACAACTGAAATTTTTTATCAGGTTCTAGATTTCTGGATAAATCAAGGGGCTTACATAGCTGTATGGCATATGCTCTAATGATCATCCATTGTTCCAATGGATTAAAAATTCAATTATCTTCTGAGCTGTGTATTTACTTGCAATGTCTTGGCTGGGGATATATGCACATTAATAAGAAGTAGAATTTCTTTGATCTTGTTGAGGAATTCTTATATAATCTGCTTTTGATAAATCACAAGATCATTTTTCTTAGAGATATTGCAACAATAAATGAAGTGCGGCTTTTCTTGGAATATCCGGTGAAATTTACTATTGCGACCCTTACTCTGCGGAATCTACTCATATTACTTTTTTAAATGAAACTAACTGTTTCTAAATAATTCCACAATGTATTGAAAAAATGGTATAAATTCTAAAAAATTGACAATTGTTTTGATATTGCTGTCATCGCCAGAATGACAGAAGTTACATTTCATGTGATGCCTACCTAATATTTAATAACTATTTTTGGCTAGACCAAGAAGTGACCTACTTTGTGATTGACTTAATATATAAAAAATAAGAAGATATGATATTACAAATATTAAGGCTTAGATATTATTAGTCCTATGTGGATATCCTGGATATATTTTTCCTATTTAAGATCAGTATATAACTGTGTAATGATATAGAATACCAGGAAAACTATATCTGTTGATCTTTACAATTATTTCTTAAGAAGACAGTTTAAAAGAGAAGAACTCACTAGATTTATCTGTTCATTGACAACTTCATATTGTGGGTCTCTTAAGCAGGGACCCGGACCGAAACCGTTATTAACCGAGAACCGGACCGGAACAGTTATCTTTTGGTGGACCATAACCGGAACCCATATTAATGATTTATCATGTACCGGAATCGAAACCGATTAAATATTAATTTTTTTGGGTTTTGTTATTAGTTCCTTTATATCTAAAATGAAACCAACATATAAATCCTTGAAACATTTTGCTTATGAAATAAATGAAAAATTACTTCGAGCCAAATATCACGTTCATAGGTGAGGCGTTACATTGCTTCGTTTTTGAAAAAATAAGATGATTTTATAACCTCAAAAGAATAGTTGTTCTACTGTTTGTACATTTCTCTCCACTATTAGATTGATTAGCACTGAAAATAGATCTGTTTGCAAATTGTGTGAAAATCTAGCAAATGTAGTCTCTATTATGCTCATAAATAAAATGTATAGGTAGTGTGTAGTACTTTTATTCCTTTAGTAGTAGTTATGTAGGTGGTTGTACATTTCACAAACTTTATTTGAAGTCAGACAACTAAGGAAACTATATTTAACATTGACGAGTATTTAATGAAGGTATTATTGAAATGCAATGCCTACTTAATGTTTCCCATTATTGCAGCTAAATAAAATTTCGACAAAACCATTCGTTCACTGCCCATTTTCATATGTATGTGTATTTCAGACACCCCACCCCGTATATCTGTTCAATATCTTCTCATGGCCTCGTAATATTTATCTATAGAATAAACCAATGACCGTTAAGTTATTTTTTTACAATTAGTGTATCGGCGAGTTATCAAAGAATTTCTACTTCAATGACCGAAAAAACCCTTATTTCCTTTCGGTCCGGGTCCCTGCTCTTAAGTGTCTTCTAATTTCTAACTCTTCAAGGTAATCCAGTTCTTGTCTCTTTTCACAAATATGTAGTACTTCTAGTTCTGTTTTAGGTGTCAAGTAGATGTTTTGTGTAGTGGAATTTCTCTGGTTGTTTTAATCTGTATGCTCCTAAGTGTTCACTGTATCTAATTTCAAAATTTCTAATGGTTTGATCCAAATAGACATTACATTCTGGACATTTAAGTTTATATATAAGACACTTCTTTAATGGGGATATTTTTGTTTTTACATTCAACAATTTTGTACTCATATTACTTTCTGTTTAAAAGAAATTGTTGTATGTGTTGCTAAAGATATTATCTGTGAAATATTAGAAATATTACCGGCATATGTGATGATTTTGTAATTTTTTCTTTATTTTGTTTAGGAAATATTTAGTTGTAATGCCACTTTTTCATTCATCTTTTTTATTAAGTAATTTATTTATTATATGTAATGGATAACCGTTTGATGTTGCTATTTGTTTAATTGTATTAATTTCTCTATTAAAATTATATTTGTTCATAGGAACTGAAAATGCTGCTGCTAATTTATGTGACATGGAATGATTAGAATCAGTGTGTGTGTTGGTTTTCTGTAAATTGAATAATCAATTATATTATTAATTCTTGGAATTTTTAAATCAAGAAAATTGATTTAGTTATTTTCTTCAACTTCTAATGTTAATTTAATTTTTGGGGGTAAATTATTAATATCGTTGAAAAATACATCTAATTGTCGTTCACTACCTATAAAACAATCTAATATGTAATCTACATATTTGTGATAAGAAACAAGAACTGGATTTCCTTGAAGAGTTAGAAATTAGAAGACACTTGAGACCCACATTATGAAGTCATCAATGAACAGATAAATCTAGAGAGTTCTCCACTTTTAACTGCCTTCTTAAATAATAATTGTAATGATCAGCAGATATAGTTTTCTTGGTTTTCTATATCATTGCACAGTTATTCTGATCTTAAATGGGAAAAAGATATCCAGGATATCCTCATAGGGCTAATAATAGGTGCGTTCTTTTTGTTTTACTCACTTCTAAGTGAGCTGAGATTTTTCCTCCCCCTTCACCGATGCTGAAAGTATTGTAAGGGGGTATCAGTTGGAATTGAGTCGGAAATAAGGTGGAGGGGATGAAGAAATATTTGATTTGCTTGGGTTATTTGTAGTTTTAACCATATACATATAAATGATATAGGCAATTAGCAGTATATTTTATTTATTATGTGCATGGTTTTAACCATTGACATAAACACATATAATCTATTTTTCTTTTGTTACAAATTATGGATACAATAATATTATTAGATGCTGATACAAATCTGTCATATATTTTAAATCTATCCCTTGAAGTGAAAAGCATAATGGAGAGCTGGTTACCCAGACAACCAGACCCTGTTGATAAAACAGCTTACGCTGCTTCTAAAAAAGGGTGGATGAATTGTTTTACAACTGGTTTAAGAAGTGTTTCCTGCCAAACACGCCTGAGGAGCGTCCAGCATTACTAATTGTCGATGGTCATGTATCACACATTTCAGTTGATGTCATAGAGTTAGCAATAGCTAATGATATTACGATCTTAAAATTACACCCACATTCTACTCAGTTTTGCAACCTTTGGATGTATCAATTTTCAGAAGCATGAAAAATACGTGGGACAAAGAGCTAAAATCTACGCAGGAAGTTCCAAAAGATCAATTTGTTCAATTGCTGAGTAGAGTATATCAAGATATGCCCATTGATAATATTGTTCAAGGTTTCAGAGCAACTGGTATTTATTCTAAAGAAGAAAACGGCCCGGATAGGACACAAATTTTTCCCCAACGATTTGCACAAACGTATATAGTAAAATACAATCAGCAAAAAGAGCAACTGAAGGAGACAGCTGTTACTAATGCCCAGCTGACTGATGTTGTTCCCCCTAACCAGAATGGACCAGAACGTGACTTGAATGAGGAAGTGCAAAACAAACAATCTATGAGAGAAGATTATCATGAACGCCAAGTATCACGATCGCCAGACAGTGAACCAGGGCCTTCAAATGATACAACTGATGTCAATCCGAGTTCACGTGAAGAAGATGTACCAGGGCCTTCAACTGGTACAACTGATGTCAATTTGAGTAGTTCAAGTGAGACAGATGTACCAAGGACTGCAAATAGTATGAATAATAATTCAAATGGAGCTTCATTTGAAACGCTTCTTCTGAACTTAATAAGAAACCAACGAGAACCTTTCACCGTCGATGCCCAACCCAATAAGAAAATACTAATATGCTCAGGAGGAAAAACGGGAAGAGCGAGAGAAAAAACTAAAATTAAAAAGAGTACCTACAAAGAAAACTGGTTTGATGTATGACAGCAGTAGTTCCGAGTCTGAGGTTGAAATAGATAATAATGAATCGTCGGAGGACGAAGCTACTGATGTAGTATGAGTTGT
Source organism: Galeruca laticollis (assembly GCA_963921935.1). Classification (NCBI taxonomy): domain Eukaryota; kingdom Metazoa; phylum Arthropoda; class Insecta; order Coleoptera; family Chrysomelidae; genus Galeruca; species Galeruca laticollis. Next base: position 87,270,774 of record OY998183.1, read on the forward strand.
CGAAGGAGACTTCGTAATTTAAACTACAATGGTGAATATTATTCGGGTAAAGTTTTGTCGACAACAGGCAATGTGGTTCAAATTTGTTACATGACAAGAAGTGACCATATGCTTTCCGCTGGCCTCAAAAGCCCGATGTGTTAGATTACGACAAATATGAGATCGTAAAAATGATTGTCGAACCTCACAAACTTAACAGTAGGGGGTCATATTTAATCCCTAAAATGGACAGTCTTGGTCATTACAATCATTGAATCCTTTTTTTCAGTTTATTCTTTGTTACTTTTTAAAAAAACTACTTAAGCAATAAAGTTTTGTGCTCGTTCTTGTACATCAGCTTATTACATGCCCTGTAACTTCCGCATTTATTAAGATATGAACATATTATTGTAACTGGTTTGCAGTTAAAAGTGTAATCTATGGCTCAATTAACTCTAAAAATTTACAGTTGTTGCAGATTAAAAGTTACTTGAGGGTGGTCCAGTTATTCCGAAATTCCAGATAACTGGGCCACAATGACCTAAAAAAATGATTAAACAAAACCTAGGTAACCAATTCACTTGAAATTCAGTATATTATTAGACAAAGCATTTATTTAGCCTTGGTTCAAATTTCGTTCGATACAATTAGTAAATTATAATTCTACAGTAAATTTAATAAAAAGTGATGTCAAAATGCGGCGCAGTTACCCACATTTACTTTGTACATAGCTTTGAAACTTTGGATTTAGATTAACTAAAGATGTGGGTCAAATGTTAGTAAGCATTAATAACTAGTAAACCAAATCCAGTCATATGTGCTAATCTAAATATTTGAGCCCTAACACATTTAACTATGGTTTTTAGGAAAACCTGTTGGTTCAGTTTATGTTAGTAACTCGACTATATTGTCAAAATTACCAGAATATGTTCTAAATGCTGCCCAAGAATTAGGATACTTAATCTCAAATGAAACTGAAAATTGTATGGAAGGTAAGCTAATGGTTTATTGAAACATTCTTTTCAAAGGAAAAATAAAGTTACCGTAAGTCAGTACGTTTCTTTATACTGTCCTGACATCTTCAAAAACCTTAAGGACTCTATACAATAGGCTGGTTAAAAAAAATCAATTATTTTTTTTTCAAAATCTGCACTGAAATAACTTCAAGGTAGTGTAAAAAGACGATTGTGAAAACTAGAGCTTTAATATTAATATTTAGAATTTTGTATATCAGTAAATAGATTGAGCGATAAATGTTTCCATAGGAAATTGTTCACTACAAAAAATGTCTCGTATTTTGATCAAGCTCAAAATTTATTCAAACTGAAAGTTAAATATATTTTTTTTATTAAATTCATTTGCGTTATTTTGTCTCTTGCAAAAAAATGTAGTAAACCACAGCCCAAGGTAGAAAAGCAATCCACATTGGTCTGTGGTTTGCCATGAACCAACGTTAAACTGTGAAGCATCCTTGTTATTTTCCTATTAGGTTTTGGATTACCAAAAGTTACGTTAAAAAACGGCCAAAGATGGACTCCATCGCATACTTTGTTGGAATTGAACAAACCTAATGTAATCATAAGAACAGGTAGAACTGTTGAAAAAGTATTATTGCGCAATAATTTTGAGGCTTATGGAGTTGAGTATAGTTATAAAGGACGATACTACGTTGCTACAGCAACCAAGGGAGTAATTTTATCAGCAGGTAATTATTCACAATCAAAATCTTGAATATATTCACCTTGTCATGAAACTATATTTGTCTTATAATTATTTATTAAAATAGAGACGAAAGTTAGAAAAAAAATTGATATTATTTTATTGTGATAACGTGTCCTAGCTGTTAGACTCTTTCGAGCTTTATTTTCATATTGTCATTCATTTAACTCCCACAAATTTCTTGGTTTGATTTTCTACATACCTTTTCCCATATTTTCACCGACCCTAGTACAATGTACAGATAGTTTATTTTTCTAGTCAGTCTGGTTAGTTTCTCATTATGCTAAATTATTTATTTAAATTTGCTAATTTTAGGTCAACAGTATCAATAATCAAAACTCGTATTCAATCTAAACAATTATTTAGGGTATTCTTAAAATCGTTTGAAAATATGATTTTACAATTAAAGTACTGAGTTGATGTATATAAAGAAAAAAATTTAATTGGGATAGAATTATTGTTAATTTAGATAATTAATAATTTTTTTAATTCCGTTTATAAATTGCAGGTGTGATTGGCACTCCAAAAATTCTACTACACTCAGGAATTGGTCGAAAAGAGCACTTGGATGCTGTAAATATTGAAACAAAAATAAATTTATCAGTTGGAGAAAACCTACAAGATCATGTGACCACAGGCCTAGATTTGGTATTGTTTAAGGACTCATTGGGAATTGGTATAAAACAATTACTTTCACTTTATTCGTTATTTGAATATTTTTGGCATGGCATAGGTCCTTGGACAACTGTAGGATGCGACGTACTAGCTTATGTTAATATTGAAGGAAAACATGATGCTCCACCCAATCTTCAGTTGATGGTTATGCCTGTGGGAATAAACGAAGATAGAGGCTTATATCTTCGCAACTTAATGGGTATTACAGATGAAACTTGGAACAGTTATTTTGCTAAATTAGATGATACAGTTACTGCCACAATATTACCTGTTCTTTTACATCCCAAAAGTCGAGGCAATATACGCCTTCAAGATAATAAGTTTAGTAGCCCAGTACTTATTGATCCAAAATATCTAACAAATGATCATGATGTTGACGTATTAGTAAAGGGATTGGAAATTATAAGAAAACTGGTCAATACTAAAGCAATGAAAAAAGTAGGTGCTAGTTTTAATGAGCACATATTTCCTCCATGTAAAGAATTTCCATTTAGTTCAAGAGAATATTGGACTTGTTTTGTAAGGCATTTAACGATTACCTCTTATCATCCAGTTGGTACTTGCAAAATGGGTCCAAATGAAGATGGAACTGGTGTAGTTAATTTTAATTTCGAAGTCATAGGTGCTAACAATTTATTTGTAGTTGATGGATCTGTCATTCCAAGTCTAACTAGTGGTAATATTATTGGGACCATTTTTGTATTGGCAGAAATGGCTAGTGATTTATTAAAATATAGAGATTTTGTAAATAGCTCCAATTGTAAAATTATTGAAATATTTATTAAAAGTTGTACATGTCAATATAATTGAACCATTCATTGTTTATTTTTTATCACTCAGTTCTACTCTGTCACTTAGCTAAACCTTTAGTTTACTAGCCAAATGGCCGACGCTAAAGCAATGTAGAAGGGCTGAAATGATTGTATAGCTCTTGATGGAGACTGTGTAGATGAATAAAATCGAATTAAGGCGACAAGTTGTCCTTTGTTCATTAAACTAGTAATTTATTAGCTGATGTGTTATCTATGTATAAGCTTCAGTTACTTCACTATATTTATTACGAACTTTTTATGCTAAGACTTCCTACATGATACGTTTAAGTTTATTGCAAAGAAATAACTAATAAGTAAAACATACGGTTTTATTTTCATCATATTTAAAATTAATTTAAGAAATAAATAAACAACTTTTAAAATAAAATATACTATGATGGTTTTATTATACTTAGGAATATTAAGTTAATATTAATGTTTTTCAATATACTTGTCATGAACTCTGAATCTGTATAAACAAGTGAATTCTTCTTTCCCATAGTTATTCAATATATGTAATTCCACATATTCAAACATAAGGGAATCGTCATATCTAGTGATTTTAAAAGTTTGATAAGATCTTCCATTCATTTCGTAAGTAAATTTTCCTAATAATATTTCTGATGGGTCATATGGATTAGCAAGGCCCTGAAAAAAAAAGGATAATCGAGGCAAAAGAATGAGATTATCTCATTTATTTGGATTGAAAATTACATTTAACAGAATACAAACTATATAAATATGATTAATAATAGATAATGTAAGAATAAAGCAAAAAACTTCACACTTGAAATTCCTCACTAGATAGTAACACATCTGAAAAATCCAAAATAACAAGACATGGTGAAATAATCATAAGGAAATGATGATGAACTGATGAAAGATGTAAAATGATCAGATATAAAAACATAGAATCATAACAGAAAATCATGGAAGGCAACATAAGGAGATTAAAGAAAGAAAATCAAGAGTAAATATAAAAGAAGCAAAGTAGATAGGAGCACAAATATGAAAAGTAAAGTTACATAACATATTTTATGAAAAGGATGTAGTGATGAAAAACTGGTAGCCAAACTGAAACAACTGAAAGAAAAAATTTCGTAAATAATAAAATGATGAAGGAAGATAGTGAAACAAAAATCTGCGTGAAAAAAAGGAAAAAACAGAGAAATACTAAAGTTATAATTGACGAAATGGAATAGACAACAAGAAATTTAATTAAAGAATATAATTGAACAGAGCTCCTCAAAAAACTGATTAAAACAGTAAAGAACAAATTAAGATCCTAGCAAAGAAAAAGGACATGACAAAAGATTTACAGCATAACATAAATATTGAAACAAATGATATAGAAAATATTAAACGTAATGAACAGAAACTAGATACCTGAAACATAGATGAAAAAGAACAAGATATAGCAGAGAGGTTCTCATTATTGATTGTTATTTATTATACCCAACAACAACTTACATAGACTGCAAAATCTTTTGGGGCGCTGCTTCTATCTGCGAGTAGTTTAAGATGATCTAAAGTGACGGCCTTAATCGCAATCTTTTTGCCTAACTTGATTCGGATTCTTCCTTGGCTACCATAAAAGGCAAAGCAATTGCCTGGTACATTGACAGTTTGTAACAAATTTTCTGGATTCGATAACATATTTATATGTACTAAGCTGAAAAAGCTAATAGTTTTGTTTAGTGGGTATGGATAAGTTTCCGGAGTAGAGATTACAGCACCATTAGCATACACAGCTGCGAAATCTAAAAGAAGAAACTAATATTAAAAATAAACGGTTTTAAAGACTAAAACTAACTTTTCCGCATCTGTGAGAAGCCCTGAATAATATTCTATCATAAAATTGTCACTTGTACACTTCGGGGGACGTAATGTGCTAACAAACTGAAATTTCTCCAAAAGTAACCAAAAATGCAGTATATCTGGATTTATAGGACCCGCTATAGTCATTTGAAAATCAATAGGGTACATCTGTGAGACACCTTGAATGAGAGACCTTGAAAAATATCCAATTATAAAATTGGCCACTTGTATATGTTACCGGCAAATCATGTAATTCAGACATTCTATGAAATGCCTAGGCATTCTATAAAATGCGGGGTCTTTTTAGGCAAAGTATGGAATCGAACATTCATTCTATGGTTCGACTAGGCATTACATGAAATGCCGGAGTGAACTTAGGTCATGTATATAATATTCATATTAACTACGTGAGTTTGTATTAAAAGATACTTTATTTATCTTCTGACAATTGACGTGACGATTGAAGTTTACAACTGACAAGTAATTGTACGTACTGTTAATATAACAATGAATGCAGAACGCGATTATCATAACACAGTATACACAGAGTTATACAGGTTGTATAATACAATACATGTCACACCAACTAACCTAACCTAACCTTGACTCTGTATATCTCTTTCTACGGGCTTGGCTCTGTTTATTTCACGCTTTGACGGAAACGTAGCTGTCATTCTATGTATTGCCTAGGCAAAGCATGTAACATGGATACATTATATACTTCGCCTACCATAGTTAGTCATTTCGTGAAATGGCTAGGCATTATATAGAATTCTGGATTATATACACTCCGGAGGCTGTATCGTACTAACAACCCGAAATTTCTCCAAATAGGACAAAACATGTGGCACTTCAGGTACCATAGCACACGTTGTACTAGCTTCGGTGAGCTAAAAATCAATAAGGTCCATCTATAAGACGCCCTGAACAATAATCAATCATAAAATGGGTCACTTGTATACACGTTGGAGGGTGTATCGTGCTAATAAACTGAAAATTCTCCAAAAATGACAAAAATTTGTTACCTCAAGTACCATAGCACTCGTTGTACTGGCTTTAATGAGCTGAATATCAATAGGGTTCATTTTTGAGACGCCCTTTATAATATCCAATCATAAAATTGGTCACTTGTATATACTGCGGAGGCTGTATCGTGCTAACAAACTGAAAATTCTCCAAAAATGTCGTACTTAAAGTACTATGCACCTGTTGTACTAGCTGTGGTGAGCTGAAAATCAATAGGGTTCATCTGTGAGATGTTCTGGATAATATTCAATCATAAAATTGGTGACTTTTTGCACTCCGGAGGCTGTGTCGTGCTAACAAAGTGAAAATTCTTAAAAAATGACAAAAATGTCGTACTTCAAGTACCATAGCACCTGTTGTACTGGCTATTGTGAGCTGAAAATCAATAGGGTTCATCTGTGAGATGTCCTGAACAATATTCAATCATAAAATTGGTGACTTGTTGCACTCTGGAGGCTGTATCATGCTAACAAGACATGTAAAGAAAAGTGGTCGACGACAACGACGACATACGCACAGGATTTTTTTTTCTCTAAACCGTTTTTTCATGTTGTTCTGGATGAAAAACATAGTAATATCTCAAATTTTTTTTTCAAAATTCCAACTTTTTGTGGGTAAACCAATACTTTTCTCGCATATTAGATAGGTTGGGCGGAAAAGTTAAAGTTTAAATTCAAAGAAAAACGAAATATATTATTATTTATTCAATTTACACCAACGAACTAGGAACCGATAGGAACAGCCAAAAGTTAATTTAAAATAACCAGTAACCAGATAATTACCAATAATGAAGCATTAGACAAGTTCAGGATGACAGAAGGAGTAGAACAGGGAAAGAGTTTAAGCTGCACCTAACAATGTGCAAACTGAAATTTTAAAAATATATGGTGGGATGGAACAAAATGTGCCCAGTCAATGCATAGACATTGAACAAGGCGACAAGAAAATTTGTACTGAATGTAAACAAACAAACAATACATGTGATGAAAATAACAAGAAGAAGGAAGAAGCCAACAAATAAATGAACATCCCACTGAATAACAAAAATATAGAGCAGGTAAACAAGTATAAATGCATAGGATCAATAATCAACAGCACATGAAGCATAGAAGATGTACTTAATAACAGACTAACAAAAATAAGCGCACCACAATGTTGATTAAATGATTAAAGAAAAATGGCAGTACAATAAACAATATGGAAGTGAGAATTGGATACTGAGTGAAAGAAAAATGGCAGTACACAAAACAATATGGGAACCAACCAATATGGAAGTGAGAATTGGATACTGAATGAAAGACAAACACAAGAATTGAAACAGCAGAAATGAAGTATCTAAGACAAGTATTGAGGATCAAATATAATAAGAAACACAGATATGAGAAAGACATTGAAAACCAAACCGATATTAGAGACAGTTGAAGAAAATAAGGATGGCTGAGACACATAATAAGGATGGATGGAAATTGAAAGAAAATGGGAGGCAAGAACAACAGAGGGAAAAAACAGAAGGAGAAGATCAATCAGTACACGGAAGTAAGTATTAAAAAACAGGTTGGACGAACGTCCCGGTGGGGCGTAGATAGACTTCTAATCAAACGCATTTCACACAAATTATATACAAAAATTAGACTTTATTTTGCGCGCTGATTAAGAATATATAACTTTTATATTTCTATGACTTATATGTTACGTAGATACAGAGATCACATGATATCACGTGATCTAAAGGTCAGAGGACAAATTCCTTAAAACGGGAGAGGTTGTGGACCAATCGAATGGCGTTGTCCGTTTGTTTCTATCTATTACCGTTTGGCCGCTGAAATTCGCGACGGACGGACAGTCAAAGCCAGATCATAAGACTTAGTTTTTTAAAAAAATTCTTCGATTTTTTTTATTCTTTAGAAGTCTAAAACTTCAAAGAAAGAAAAACAGGGCAGCAAGTTAGCAAAATGGCCAAAGGGTAAAAGAGAATGATTATGAAAATGTATATAGAGTAATTCACACAATGATATACAGGTTGATCCATTTAAAATAACAGGGTTTTGCTGCCTTGCAGTAATAATTGGAAGTAGCGTGTCTTTCAAAATATGTTTAGTTTGCAATATACAGTTCACAAAAAAAATATGATATACATAATTTCAATACCATCTTATGTAGCTTGCAAATAGCAAAATATTTGACAAATTAAGAAGAAATTATAAAAATAAATTTGGACAAAGAAAAATATTGAAGTTGATACATACCGAACAATCCAATTTTGTCTGAATCATATATGTCCAATGCTTCTTGTACTTTTTGGTCTATGTTGACGTCTAGTTGAGGGCAAGTTCTAGATTGGATGCTATTAAGCTGTTTTCTGAAAATAGTATTTAGGATTAGTCAAAAACATTTTTTAGTTGAATGTTTTTGGGACTAGTATATAACCATGTGTTGTTTTTTGGTCTATGTTGACTTCTAGTTGAGAGCCAGATCTAGATTGGAGGGTATTAAGCTGTTTTCTAAAAATAGTATTTAGGATTAGTCAAAAACATTTTTTAGTTGAATGTTTTTGGGACTAGTATATTACCATGTGTTGTTTTTTGGTCTATGTTGACTTCTAGTTGAGGACCAGGTCTAGATTGGAGGCTATTAAGCTGTTTTCTGAAAATAGTAATAGTCTAGTTGAGGGCAAGATCTAGATTGGAGGGTATTAAGCTGTTTACTGAAAATAGTATTTAGGATTAGTCAATAACATTTTTTAGTTGAATGTTTTTGGGACTAGTATATAACCATGTGTTGTTTTTTTGGTTTAGGTTGACTTCTAGTTGAGGGCCAGATTTAAATTGGAGGGTATTAAGCTTCTGAAAATAGTATTTAGGATTAGTCAAAAACATTCTTTAGTTGAATGTTTTTGGGATTAGTACATAACCATGTGTTGTTTTTTGGTCTATGTTGACGTCTAGTTAAGGGCAAGATCTAGATTGGAGGGTATTAAGCTGTTTTCTGAAAATAGTATTTGGGGTTAATCAAAAACATTCTTTTTTGAATGTTTTTGGGATTTGTACATAATCATGTGTTTTTATATTAATAGAAACAACATTGTTATTAAGATTCAGCAATTTCACAGTAACAAATTAAAACGGTAACTCAAAATAAATTTATTAGAAAAAAATGAATTTATAATAAATTTCGTTGCAGGAGAAACCTCATATTTTTTACACACCTCTGCATATCTATCAAAATCACATTTAATTTTAAAAATATTTTTTTATATAAATACAACTTAAATATGTTGTGAGATGTATATCACGATGACAAATCAACCGTAAGAAATTTCACATTACTGTGAATTCTTGGACAAGTTTGAATGTCTATTGTAACGTTAAACCCTTATTATTCACTTTAATTGTCGTAAACGCCCATTAATAAAAAAAGAAAGTTTAGCTTTAAGTGCCTTCTCAACAAAAGCCCAAAGAATTGAATTTTACATGGTTCAAATGAACCTTATGATTTTTTTATAAAATAGAAAACTATTAAAATGTTACTACAAATAACTTTGAGTGATCTACGATCCTTCAATTAGCACTGTGAACAATATTTCAAACCCTTTCACAAATGAATAGGGAATCAAGTATTAGAAATGAATGTTTTATGGATTGACAAAAATTAACTAACATGACACTATCGCTTCACGGTAAATTGGGTAATTAACTTTAGGTAAAAAAATATCAGCATTTAACTGAGAGAGTTATAGCCTGAATGAGAAAGTTCTACCCCCAAAAAACTTGCGAATATCTACAGAAATTAACCAATTTACAAACAGTCAGTTTCTAAACATCAGACAGTACAGAACAAAATCCACTCTGGATCGGTCGACATAGAAAAGTGTGACAATTCTTCGCGTTCGATACATACAGTGTGGGTAAACTATATCTAGATCAACCTGAAGTGTTAAAATATCTCTCGCGTTACGACGGAATATAAAAACGTGCAAATTTCTGTGACTTCGTTCGAGAATTAGTGGAAAAGTATACATATCTACCACACGAGCATTTAGTATCTTTAAGAAAACTGTAACCAACTATCAACTCGCTGTGGACATTCTTGTTGCTCTATCTTGTTACTATTTTGTTGTAAAGTGATTTACGTGTTTAAAATTGCCGTATTTAAAGGCGGGTTTATACAACATTTACATAGTCATAATCATAATCACAGTCAGAATCATAAACTTAATCACAATTCTAAAAGGCGTTTATACAAGTTTATTAGTCACAGTCATAAGCATAAAATTCATATAAATGAAGTTAGCCAACAGCCAAATCAATGAAGTATGATATAAACAATGATTGACGGGGCACAGAAAGACCTCCAACAAACGTCCAATAAAATTCATTCTTCAACCAGGACGCCTTTTTGTCAACATTGCTCATCGCCTGTTGGTTTCGACGCATGCGCATTTCAATTCTCGTCATAATCATAATGTTAAAAGTTAGGAACTTCAAGGTCAGTAAAAGTATGCTTATGATTGTGACAATTGTATAAACGGTCCTATAAGAAATAATTAGTTTAACTCTTATGATTGTGATTATGACTATCTAAATGTTGTATAAACCCGCCATAAGTGTTTTCTTAAACGTTACTTAAAATTACGACTGGTCCGTCGTTCTTTCCACAACCTTATCGAAGAAAAACAAACAACACATCGACTTAGGTGCAGTAGTGAACAACAAACTCAACAGTCCACTCCACGAATCTAGTTCATTACCAATCCTAAGAGATACTATTTGAATTTTGAAAACAAAACGATTTGATGAAGTTAATTTCAGGTTTTTTACAGAAAAAAGATATTTTCGATTATTTGATAATTTATTTATGTATTTAGAATAGAAAAAACACATGAATTGTATCGAATATGTATTGTTTTTCGAAATAATAAACGCTTTCGTGATATATACGGTTTCGGTTCCACCCAGTTTATATTTAATTAGTGGGCACAATAACTAATTGGGTGCTAAGTCAGGACCATAAAGCGGATGACTAATCAATTCGGGGCCGTAATGCCACATTTACATGCTTGGCAAGTCTCGACAAGTGTCCACAAACAGAAGCCTGTAAACGGGGAGTTTGGCTTGGCTTGCTTGACCTTGTCGCCGATCCGGGCTAGAGTCTGTTTTTGAATACAGATCAAAGGAAGCTTGTGGCAAGCGTTTGCGACGTATTTACATGTTGGTGTTCACGAACTCACCCCGAACGGATTTGTTTACGCTGGGCTATGTACGACCGCGTATTTATCTTGAGTAGTTGGCCAAAGGACGAAATTATGGACTTTCTCAAATGCAATAGCCGACACAACCTCAACGTCCACGACTGCCATATTTGCCAGTTCAGAACACACTAACGCACTCGCAAGCGTGTAAATGGCATCCAAGCGCTTGTAAGACTTGGAGCTTGTGGAGTAAAAGTCATCAAAGGGTTTGTAAGACTTGGAGCTTGTGGACATTTGCCAAACCTCAGCAAGCGCGTAAGCGAAGAATAAGGCAAATGACTCATAAATACGGGGCCGTAAGGCGAATTATTCATCAATTCGATCTTTTGTGTGTCCAAAGACTCGCTTGTTTCATGCAAAATACTTCGTCGATTTGCACAAGTTACTGTTATTTATCAATCGTATCGTGAAAGTATACCTCGTTATGCAAGCGAGTTTTTTCTTGTGTCACTCAACGAGTCACCTTCTTCAATTGTTTGTCGTAGGATAATAATTATTTATCTTGTACTTACCGCCACATCTCTGATGCATCAAGTTTATTTTTTAAATCTTGCAGATCTTTTTTAATAGCGTGTAACTGTTCGGGTTTTATACAATGTTCTTCGTTGGTGGGATTAATCCACTTTTCAAGGAGGTTTTTACCAACCTCCTCATAATCTGAAAATAAGTATACCTACTCAGTGACATAGAAACCCGAACACCAATTAAATATCATTCAATTTCAAAAACATTTCACGTACAAGTAGTGATGTGAGTTGATTACCTGACCGTGGTCATGACAAAAATGACCGTCATGTCACATTGGGTGGTCACGGTCATTTTCAAAATTTTATAAGAAAAAATAAGTGACGGTCATTGGCTTAAATGACGTTATAAACGACAGGTCATTTTCGTAACTGACGGTCACAGACTTGTCATAACTTGCGAACACCGATCCCTCCCTCCATCTCCCATCACTTCACTATGCTGTAGGGATTCAGTTCAGTTTGTTCGTAGGCACCCACTGGCGCAGCTATTAAAATGAAGCCCACAGGTGTCGTGTTTCCCTATTTTGCTATTAAAGTAGACGGTACGCGTAAAATGAAATCGTATGAGTGCAAATTTTGTAAAAAGACTTATGCTCCACATGCAACGCGAATGGCGAACCATTTAGTGAATGAATGCAAAAAGTGTCCAGATATAATCAAAAAGGAAGTTAATTCCAAGTTAAAACCTAATAAAAGTGATACATTTAGAAAAACTAAAGAAATGACATCGTCGGCGTTCCAAAGTGACAATACCACATCAACATCAAGATCAACTGAATGTGAAACAGTAACAGAAGATAGTGCTATCGCTACACCAAGAACAGAATATCAACAATCAAGTTCTTTTATTGGTCAATATATTGGCTCTATAACTTCAGAACAAATCGAAACATCTTGGAGAAAATTGGCCAAAGCAATATTTGCTACAGCAACTCCTTTAAGCATAACCAGTAACCCTTACTGGGTGGATTTTTTCAAATACGTAATGCCTTCCATGGAGCTACCCTCCAGATACGTTTTGACAGAAAAGTTACTAGAAGAAGTATATAACGAAGTTGAGATTCATGTGAATAAGAAACTAATCAGTGCATACGTGTTCGAACTTCAGTGTGACTCTTGGGCAAACATTAAAAACCAAAGTATTATTAACTTTATTGTTACAACACTGCAACCAGTATTTTATAAGTCCATTACAACTGATGAAAATCGCCATACGGCAGAATACATAGCAGAACAGGTAGATATAGTTTTGAATAAGAGAGAAAGTACTTGGATTTTGCTCTGACAATGCTAGAAATATGACGAAGAGTTGGAGTTTATTAGAAGAGAAGTATAAAGAACAGCAACCAATTTGTTTTTATGGCTGTGCTGCGCATACACTGAATTTGATAATAACTGATATAATAAAGCTGAAAACTACGGATACTTTATTAAAACAGGCTACTGCAATTATTAAAACTGTAAAACGAAAATCTGTTCTTTTGGCTGCTTTTACTAGGATGCAAAATGAAAAGACTTTGGTAGAACGTTCATCAAAGTGTTCATTGAAGTTACCTGTTGTTACAAGATGGGCTTCAATTGTGACAAGTTTTGAAAGTTTACAAAAGAATAAAAGCATTTTGAAAGCTTTGGCTATTTCCGATGAGTATAAAGACATGTTAGAAAGAGAAAACATATCAAATATTCTGGACGATGACATATTTTGGATGCGAACTACCGGATTTTTAAACTTCTGCAACCAGTAAAAATGTGGATAACAAAACTGGAGAGTGACAGTCCGAAAATAAGCGAAGTTGCTGTAGCTTTCTGCGAAATTAACCAGACATTTCAGAACGAATTAAGCTCATCACTGCTTCTTAAATCTGAAGAAAAGGCAGCTGCTTTATTTGTGACTAACAGGAAACTAATGTGTATGAAGCCAATTCAATACGCAGCGCATATCTTAGACGCAAAATATAAGGGAGAGTACCTAAGCGAAGAAGAAAAGTTAGAAGGATTGCAGTATATTTACAAATTGGCTATACATCTGTCAGATGTAGACCAAAACAGAGTTTTAGAAAATATCGCAGACTGCAGAGCTGGTACTGGATTTTGGGCAATATCATTTGTGCAGCAATCTGCGCGAAATAAAAAAATATCTCCCCATTAACGTTCTGGAAGGGAATATGTACAGACATGTCGTTGAGACGGATCGCAGAAGCGGTTTTGAGCATGCCAGCCACCTCTGCGGCCACAGAGAGATCCTTTAGTGCTTATGGAAACATCCTTACTAAAAAAAGGAACAGGCTAACAACAAAACATGCTGGCATGCTCACATACTTCCACCAAAATCTCAGGCTGAAGGAAGTCATATGCACACCAGAACCTTCCCGTTTATCACAGTCACAGCCCGTTGAAAATCACCCTAGTACCAGTAGGACTGCGAGCAATTCAGGTATGTGAGCTAAATTGGTAACATCTCAAATAACAAATAAGTAAACAATTTATTTTTCTAATTCTTTAGGTTTGACCTCCGCTGAAGAGGAAGCAATCTCAGTTGCTACTTCAGATACTGAAGAGAACGACTTATATGAAAAAATGGACCAGGAAATGAATCGGTCGGATGAAGAAAATGATAGTGAAGTGTTTCGCGATAGTGACAGTGAATTCGATTGATGATGCAGATGGAAAGTTGACACAATTTTTTGTTGTTACTTGTTAATAATATACATGCTACAATAAAATAATATTTTATGTCTCCGTAATGAATAATTATTTATTTATTGTATTTTCAGGTTTTTAGCATATTATTGTTATCTTTATTAATGTAAGATTTTTTTTATTACCTAGTTATTTTGATGTAAGTATGTTTATTTTTTTATGTGCCTTTTAGTGTAGAACATAATTTTTGATGTGACCGAAAATGACTGAAAATGACCGTGACGCGGTCACGATTTTAAATGACCGTCATTTTACATCACTACGTACAAGTTTATCATAAAAATCTTAATACAAGATTAGAATTTGAGCGCTATCATAGTTGAACATTCCTGTTTTTATTCAATGATTTTTTTGCTGTAAGTACTGGACGAACTGGTCCATTCCGGCATCAGAATACATATTTTATTCAAGTACAGTGGTTTTAAACAATGCCTTACAAGAATTCATCATGTTTATCATGACTAGAATACGAAGAACTGCAAATTATCGGCAGTGAACTTAGTTCGAGAGAAGTCGAATTGTTGGTCCTCGGGAAGCTGGGCTATTTCGGAAAATTTCTGGTAGAATAAACAGGAGTGTGGATTCTGTTGTCTGATGTTATCAGGCATGGCACCAATAAGGCCCAACATGAAGAGACAGAAGCACAGGACGAGTGAGCAGGACAACAGAGGGCTAAGATCGTCACCTAAGCCTATTAGCTCTAAGCGATCGTTTCTCATCGACAAGGGCAATAGCAACTCAGTGGTTTGCAGAACATGGAAGGGTCCTTGGAATGCGAAGTGTTTATAGTCGGATAAGAAGGTTTGGACTTTTTTCATACCGACCTCAGTTGGTGTTACCTTTAACTCTGGAACATCGACTTCAGTAGTGCCAAGAACAACTAGTGTGGAATCAGGAATGGAACACTATTGTCTTCAGTGGTGAATCCTGGTTCCGCTTAAACATGCATGATGGTCGAGCGAGGGTCATGTACATCGCACTGTTGGAGTTATGATATGGGATGCCATTGCCTTTGGCTAAAGGTCACCTTTAGTCTTCATCAGGGGAAATATGAAAGCACCAGGGACGGGCAAGCGGGGACTCTGCTCGGAGCGGCAAATTGGCTGTAAAATGAACTAGTTCATGTAGAAAATAAACCAAGATTTTATTGAAAAATTAATATGTGGAATTTTAATAAAATTTGCTTTTAATATATAAGCTCTTGCAGATAAAAGAGTATGATTTACCATATGCTATGGAGCTTTGAAAAGTGGGCGTGTGGGCGTATCTTAAAAATCTCAGGGACAGATAAAATCACCAACGAATAAGTGATTTCGAGTTGGGCAAAGCAAAAGAAATAATCTTCGCAGTTAAAGCAAGAAAGTTACAATACTTTGGCCATGTTTCGCGTGGAGAGAAACACCAACTTGTAGAGCACATAATGCAGGGTAAGATCCAAGGGAAACGAAGCATTGGCAGAAGATGAATGTGATGGTAGAGAAACCTCAGATAGTGATTTGGTTGCAGCCCCAATCAACTATTTCGGGCTGCAGTATCAAGGATTCGTATTGCAATGGTGATTGCCAATTTCCGTAGCAGAGATGGGCACGTAAAGAAGAAGATGGAGCTCTTGAAAAATAGTAAAGATTTTTTCAATGATCTTGACGCCGACTAAATTGACACACCGGCTAAAGCTTAAGGCTACATTCGTAATAAATTCGCTGGCCAAGTGGCAAATTCAATACCTCAAACTGAGGATTGGACACCAAATTTTCTAAGTGATATTCAATCAACATTCACTGATTTTAAATTAATTATATTAGATCAACTAAAAAAATCTGTTTTTTCGTTGAAAAATAAGGGAAGCTATGGCGAAATATTGAGTGCTAAGTTTTTGAAGGAGACCTTTTATACAACTGGCTTTGCAGTATTCAATTTTATAAACACATCGCTGATAACAGGAACATTTCCTGATCGACTAAGAGCTAGCAAGATAGTTCCAGTCCAAAAAATTGCAAACGATACAGACGCATCCAACTTGCGGCCTATCAATACACTTCCGATAATTGAAAAATTATTAGAAACCGTGGTTCGTGACCAAATTTTAGAGTACTTTAATAACAATGGTTTGTTTGTGGGAAATCAGTCAGGATTTAGGGAAAGCCATTCATGTGAAACATCTTTACATTTGACTATATCTAAATTGAAGCAAGTACTTGATGAAAATAAATATATTTTAGCATTTTTTCTGGATTTCAAACGAGCTTTTGAAACAATAGATCGTAAAATTTTGATTAATAAATTGAAATATTATGGTTTTGCAGGACAAGTCTGGACCTGGTATGAGCAGTATATGACTAATAGATTACAATATGTAAAGCTAGGTAAATCAACATCTGAAATGTTAGAGAATAACTTAGGAGTACCTCAGGGAAGTGTATTGGGACCACTCCTGTTTATTATATATTTAAATGACATTAATTATATTGAGTGTGATTTTATTAATCTATTTGCAGATGATACACTGTTGGCATGTTATGGGTATAACCCTGAGGAAATATTTAATAAGCTGAATAACATGTTGAAAGTCTTGACCCAGTTTTTGAATAAAAATAAACTTAAGCGTAACACTAAAAAAACAAAGGCAATGCTTTTGGGGAGTAAATATTAATTGAATCAAATAAATTATAATAGATATAACATTAGAATTGAAAATGAGAATGTGGAATGGGTCAATGAATTTAAATATTTGGGAGTTATTTTAGATGAAAATTTATTATTGAAACCCCATTGCGAATTTATATGTAAAAAATAACAAAAAGGCTATTTTTCTTCTCGAGGGTTGCTTCAAATCTCTCTCTCTCTCTTCTCTAGATTAACAGTGTATAAATCTATTATACAACCTCATTTTGATTACAGCGGATCATTACTTTATAAATTAGATAATGTTTACAAAGACTACAAAAGTTACAGAATAGAGGAATGAGAATAATCCTTTGATGTAACAGATACACACAGATAAATAGTATGCTGACAACTTTAAGTTGGATTTCGGTGAGACAAATATTTTATTATTTAGCAATAATTTTTAATTACAAATCTAAAAATAGGAAACTTCCTGAGTACTTCAATGATTTTATCATCTATAATAGTGAAATACATAACAACAATACTAGATCTATTAATGATTTCTATATACCACAAGCGAGACTGGCCTTAGCAACAAAATCTATTTTTATATGCGGATTACGTGAATTTAATGCTTTGCCCAGTGAAATTAAAACGAGTACCTATCTACCTCAGTTCAAAGAATATCTGCTACAATTTATTTCCAAGCCGTAAACTAACTTTGTAATTTTTGTATGTACATTTATTTTTATTTTATTTTCTTTTTTGTTTTTATTTTATTTCGATATGTATTTTATTTTTATTATACTTTGATATGTATTCGTTTTTTAACTTAATACCAAAACTCTTACTTTCATTACTAATTTTATCAAGATTTTATTTTATTTATTCAACTGAATTTGTGTATACTGACTACAATATGTGATATTTCCTACTATGTATTAGGACCTCCTATATTAAATAAAGATTATATTATTATTAAAAAAAAAAATAGAAACAGAATGGCTAAAAATGCGTGCATCTTATTCCTGTCCCAAGATTTCTTGAGAAACATGTAAATTTGAAGCATATTTCTTTGTATATACATTACTCTGATTCTACTAACCGGAATTTAACAATGTTGAACTCCTTGAAATTGACTTTCCTTGTTCTATTGATAATGCTTTTAATCCAATTCCAATGTTACTGTTATCGGTAAACAGCATAAAGGAAGTTAAAGTAGAAAGAAACAACAAGTACCTAATAGTAGGCCATATCATATAGAACCGCATGAAAGCTTGAATGATGGTGATTACGATAAAAGGTTGTGTTATTGCATTGGTTATTAGATATGGTACCTAACGACTCTCAGTCGCTGTCACACTACATTTAGTGTGGTACAGTAAAACGTCACAGTATGTACTATTGGTCACAGAATAATGTAAACTGGATGGAAGACATTCAGCATCACGTTCTATGGTTGGTAACTGATTTGTGTCTTAGATAATCAGATAATTGGATCCTTTATTTCCGATAATGCAATTAATGGGAAACACTACCTAAATTGGTATAATAAAAAAATTGCTAAAAGATGTATCCCTAGCAATTCGTAGGTTTGTGCTGTTCCAGCACGATGATTGTCCAGTACATTTGTCCAGAGAAGTATCGGAACAGATTAAATATTTTGTTCTTGCAACTATGCCCGCTACTCGAAACAACATGATTTAAATAATACAAAATTATATTCAGAATATTTCGAGGATAGTGGAAATGCTGTTCAATCTACTCTCCAGAGAGAGCCTCAATTCTATCTTTCGTGTAACCAAATACTCGCTTGTTTCATAAGATGTGTGCAATGCAAAATGATTCCTCGTCTGGATTGGTTACTCAAAATTTACCTAAAACTTCTTGCAAATGAATGGTCGTACCTACACTATGTTAAATTAACGATCATTGGTTCTCTTAGAGACAGTTTCCGATTTTAGAGAAACATGCCACCATTTGCTTCTTAATGCTTTGAGAATAGGAAACTTTTGTTGGCTTTCATTCTCGTTGAACCAACCAATCTGCAGATAGACCATCTCTTTCTAGTTTATATGCATAAATTTACGACTCGTCACCTGTGACAATTCTACAGACATATACGGCTTTGGATACACATCAAATGTATTTTTGGACTGTAAACGGGTTTTAGTAAATAAATCTGACAGTTTTTAGCAGTTAAAATGTTGCACGAGGCATTTTTTTTATTTTCAACTGGTGTCGAACAAAAGTTTCACAGATATTTTATATCTAATTCTTTATTTAATAGTAGGATGTAGACTGTACAGACAAATGACTCCAATTCTTCTAGCATTCTCACAGTGAAATTTGCCTAGTACTGTTTTCACTAACTAGTATTACTGGTCATCCAGGTTTTTGAGTACTTTTTACCAAGTTTAAAACAAAATTTAATATTTGCTCTTCGTTCCATTAGTAGGGGTCTGGAAAAGGATGACGACTGCAGACATACATACGTCTGCCTCCGTTATTTAGAACTGCAGTTTTATTTTTTAAACTATGACTAAAATGCTATGGGCATGCCTGAGAATGGACTGCATGTTTCCACTTCAGTCACAACGCTTGTCCACATCAGATCAAGTATGAATAAGTGAGATAGAATAATTCAGTTGCTGTCTCTCTTGGTGGGCAACACTTCCACTTACAGGCACATATAGAAATATAGGAGTAATGAAATATATAACTACATAAACAACTAATATTAAAATATACGTAATCTTGTAATATGTCAATCAATTAACATGAACTTAGCTGCCTTCAAAAGAAGAAAAATGTACCATTAATAGATGACACTGTATAGGTTCTCCTCCACACAAGAATAATCAATTTCTGACAGTAGTTTTCATAACTCCAAACCACATACTGAATATAACTGAAATATCATTCAAAATAGCAATTTCCTTTGATTGCACCAAAACCACAATGATGAGTAAGATAATGAGTAAATGTGCTCAAAATTCTTTACAAATATTCCAAAACTCTTCATCTAGAGAGTATTTTACTTGTCATTTCCGTCGTTGGAAAATTTACAATGAACCTCTCACTTGGAAATTCAAACGAAAACTAAATAAGAAAGTTGGAAATTTCTTTTAGGACATATTTTGCACTTTCACTGATTGGTTACAAATAAAATTTACCTTCGCAATGTGGAAAGTTTAATTTAATATTTTCTCTATAGAAAGTTATGAGCTGAATAGGATAAAATGTGTTACAAAAATCATGAGTAATTTTAGTCTGGGATAAAAATTTGAATAAATTATATTAATACTTACAATACACACCAGATCCACAAATGGCTACTGATACAAGAACAGCAAAGCAATATGTCCAAAAAGCTACAAAAATAATTTTTATTGTATCTACAACTTCTCAATAAGTGAACATTAAGATCCACGACGCCTTCTTTAATGACTCTGTAGGTATATTGAATGATCATTTTTTAAATGAATCCATTTTTAATTTTATTAGATATTATCCTTTTTGATATTCAAAATATTTAATTCTCAGACTCTTATCATGGATGTTTTCCTATTAAAGGATGAATATTAATTATTTACTCATATTTTTACATTTGTGAATATAATAATTATAAAACATTCAAACTTTTAAAAGGAGACTACGATATTAGTTAAAAGATGTCGCCACCCGACCAAAATAAACCTGTGCCTAATATTAATTTGAAAACTTCATAATTTATGAAACATGTAATGTTTAATCAACGAAATATTATTTTCTCTAATGAAAAAGCCAGCCATTCAATTGAAAACGTTTAACGGCTGTTTTTTACAGTTTGTTTTAAGTTCGTAGAACTATAGGGGTTTATTAGACATAAAATAATTCCAATTTATCAATGAAAACTTTTGTAATTTTACTTATATTTATTTTTAAATATTTACACGTGTGAAGGCATAACAAGATTAATACCGGAATATGTCGAACATCTTAATTTTATTGAGAAGTAAGTTGTTTACTTACAGGATCGAGTTTCTTGAACACATCTGCATCTTCCAAGGCATGCACACGGATTATATCCAGGGAAAAAATCCACTGGATCTATGTTCATTATCGGATTTATTACACTGTTAATTTTACAAATTAATTTATTGCTTGTTGCTAGTTTTGGCGTCTTTGACATTGGTTGTTTTTTAAAAGTTCAAAAGTTGGGTTAATTTATATGTCATAACCAGGGCTAAGTATGAAAAGATCGCACTAGTGTGAAATTCACTTATTTTTGTGTCCAAGAACTCATAAGCGTCTTCTAGTTGACTGACTACTGTCCAGGGCTGCCACATGTACCTGATCAAATATCCGTAGATTGGTTCGTAAATTTCCGTAGATCCAGAATAGAGCTTCAACGTACAGTATGCGGTTATCTGAATTTATGAACATTTGATCCTTAATGACCTTGAACGTTCAAGTAGCGCGCCTGTGCGAATTTGGAATTTGTTTATTGGATAATATACAATTTTTCAGCTTTAAAGTTATGGCAACTGTAATTTTTTTTGCAGGGAGTAGTTCACTCTGGGTAGGTATTGGTAATCAATGTGTTTCTGGTGCAAGTTTTGTTTATATTAATTGAAGAAAAAATTCTTTCTACTGTTGCAGAAATATCAGAAAGAATTCTAATGTGATTTGTTAATTTTACTAATAAAGGAAATGTTAGTTCATTATTTGCATTTTTTTAAACTCTTACATTGAGCCAGAAGTTTTCAAAACTATCCGAGAAATTTAATTCACATTTTCACTTATTACTATAGGAAAATGGGTAACCGAAGCTGCAATAAATGATATTAAATAATGAAGATTTTTAAGTTTTTCGTCTGTTTTTGGTTATGGTTATATTCATGATTCATGCAAGTTAAACAACCACAAATACGGGTTGGTGTATGTCAGGTTATCTACTCTCCGCACTCTTCGTTTCCGTAGTAAGTATTTTGTCAGTGGGTAATATTTTGAGAAATAATCTATTCAGAGAACTCGGAGCAAACAGTATAACAGTACATAGTAATTATTATAATTGTTATTGAAAATTCCGTAGATTTTCGATACTTTTCGGAGATTCCGTAGACATCTTCTGAATTCCGTAGGTCTACGGAAAATTCCGTAGATGTGACAGGCCTGCTACTGTCCGATGTCCGAGAACTCGTTATAGCGTTATAGTGGCACTTGGTTTAAAATGGCACCTGTCAATTTGGTTGTCATATGATTTTGTCATTTTGTGGTTTGAATTTAGATGTATTTATTTTTATTAAATTTTTAATTTCAAAAAAATATAAATTCATGTCCTATGAATGTAAACATAACGAAGAAGCATATTATACGTAATATTAAGGTTACAGAATTAAGAAACACTTTTCTGCTGCAATTCTAATGTTAGGGTTCAAAATCAACAGGATCGCAGCACTCCCTAACTATCAAGTCGAAACTACTGTAGATGTGATAAAATTGTTTGTTGTGTTAATAGTGTGGTTTAATGTTTTACACTCTTTTGCATTACATTTTCGTTTATAAATAATTAAGAGACTTTTCTTAAACAATATCAAAGACAATATTTTTATTGAATTAAAAACTTTTCTCTTAGTGTTGTTAAACGTACAGGTGGTAAGATGTTCTTAATTTTAAATTTGTACTAAAGATTTTAATTTATTTTATGTTGTTGCAAATTGTTCTAAGATGAGTTGGATATATTGACAAATAAAAATATAGAATGTATTGACAAAATACTTCTTGGATTGTAATCTTATTGTATAAAATGAAGTGAACACACAATCGTTATTTGTAAAACAAGTGTCACAATGACTCGTTTTGCGCAAATCACGAGTACTACAGAAAGTCATTGTGATACAAGTTTTACACAATATTTTTTATTTAATTTTTTAAATAACATAGAATTACATATATCTGTTTTTATACTAGGAGTGGTTTAAATTTAAGTTGGCAATTCTGTAGATTCCTGATTGGTCAGATACATATACATATAAATAAAATATACTGCGCCTAGCGGTACGGGAAGCGTGGCGATCATCAGAGTGCCGACATATATATGTCTGCACCGTAGGTGGCCAAGAACAATACGCGCATGCGAGTCACGAGACGTTGCATTGTTTAATATCACTGGCTGTATCATTCCCGCTTTGACGCTCTTAGACCTTCAGGGGAGTGGTAAAGGTTGTTAGCATAGACAAATAATATATTTTATTTCCTCTATGGTTGTTTGTTTGGACACAGCATAGTAAAATTAGGATATGGTTTGGATGTTTAGTGATTTTGTTATTTGTTTTATCATTGTGTTGTGATTTTTACATGTTTCTTTTATTTAGATTTTTATTAAAAACTATTTTTCCACAACGGTGCTTTTTATGTAATGAGATTGGTCCTAATTTAAATTTTCATAGGTCTACAGGTATATAAAAATAAATTCCGTTTGAAAACAAATCATCCCATGGGGTACTCCATCGTCATTTAATTTGTCAATATGTATGGCTATATTAGTGTGTAGATATCGAAGAAATGATTTATAAAAATAATAACTCTAATTGGTTATGTGCTCACTATATATTTCATGTTTATCTACTTCATTTCTATTCCTTTTGAAGTAACCTAGACAACTATAATAGACGTTATTTCAGATTTATGTTAGAAGTGAAATAGTTATTTGTATACTAAGGCCGCAAAATGCTTTTTCGCGTTCCGAGAGAGAGATTATCGCCGAGGCCGCTCCGGCCGAGGCAAGATAATCTCGAGGTCGCGAAAACATTTCGCAGCCATAGTATACACAATATTTTTCGTGCAACCGTGAAAATTACATAATTTCAATAAACATTATGTCTCCTTAGAAAAGTCAGCGTTTCAACGCGAATAGAGAAAATTACACGTCAATATCACAATGTTTCTATGGAGATGAAATATTTAGCAATACAAATCAATTTGACATTTCTCGTGAAGTCGTGAAGATGTCCGATAACGATAGTGATATTTCAGTTACTTGCACTCCTCCTGAGCTGAGAGATCTCATAGACTCAGCACTTTCTGATTTGATACCCGAAAAATCTAAACGGAAATATGAAAAATGTTACAGCAACTTCAAAGATTGGTGTGTCAACCAAAATGTCAAGACGGTGTCAGAAAATATATTATTAGGATATTTGATGCAGCGATAAAAAGTTGTGAAGAGTTCAACTTTATGGAGCATTTATTCTATGTTAAAGACTATGCTTAACGTACGAGATGGAATTGACGTAAAGAAGTTTTTAAAATTGGTACCGTTCCTCAAGAAAAAGTCAGTTGGTTATCGAGCAAAGAAATCAAAAGTTTTTACGCACGAGCAAATTGAGTCACTACGGGAACGGCCGTAAAAATGTTTGTCGGCCGTCACTCTGGGTAACGGCCGCAAAATATCATTTTGCGGCCTCTGTTGCGGCTGCAAAATGCTTGTTTTGCGTCCGGTTGCACGAAAAAAAATGTAATTACATAATTGCACTTTATTTGGTCAAATCAAAAATCAGACACGAAGTTTTTGTTGACTCAAACATCTTCGTTTAAAAATATTACAGGCGGCAAATACAGCACTTGCGCATAACTAACATGGCCACACAGAGTGTAGTCGGACCTCTCACTCTTAATGGAACGCATTTCTCTTATTGGAGATATAGGTAGTTAGCAGTATATTTTATTTATTTTTATTACGTATATGGGTCAGATCACAGATGGTTTTATCAAAGAATACACCATTTGACTTTTGACATATTATGACTGAATAATTGTGTAAATTGTCAACAAACTTTCATTTAAGCAACTAGAGGATGATTATTTGTTTAAAAGAGAGCTTCTTCGTATATGCTTGCGATCTATTTATATTGTATTATGGACAGAGTTATTTCTGTACCTAATACATCTTCACATAGATATCTGGTAATTTATCCCAAAAATCGAACGTTATGTATACCTATATATTGATCCTATACAATATAAAAATAAACAATTTACAAATCATTGATGAATAAACGTCAGCGTTCTTTATTTATTAATATTTTTAATAGGGATCGAGACCGAACTATAGAGGCAGCACTTCTGCCGAAAGTAGAGCGCCCTGGTGTTCAATAAGAAAAACATTGTGATGTAAACAGTGTAATAAATAATATACAAAATGCAAAAAATGAATAGATCTTTTTATTTTCTTTGCCAGGAAAAATTGTTGGTATGTAAGATGGGTGTAGGGGATTATCTAATTTTTGATTATTGACAAAATGAGCACTGCAAATTCTAGTATTTTTATATGGTTCCCAATCGTTCCGATGTTTTCTAATTAAAACAATTTGAAGTGATTCGTTTTGTACAAATGTTTACTTTCTTTCTCTTAATAGTATTTAATTATTTAAACTTATTATATAATATTAAAGTCAGCAAACACATAACAAGCTTTTTATTTTATATAATCAATGAAATCGTACAGAAAACGTTTTATTTTCAGTAGTCATAACCCAAGAACATTGATAATTTTATAACAGATTTCGAAAGCTTATAGGCAACAAGCTTCAGAAAGTTGTTATAAAATTTTTGAGCATTTATCAATGTTGGAGGGTTATTCGGATAGAAAATTTTTTGCTAATTATAGAAAAGAAGTACAGAGCTTCTATAATTTCATTAATATTCTCGTCAGTATTATGACCAAATCGTGACATTTTGAAATATTAAATATTTGAAACGTCAAAATCGAAATAAATAAATAATCAAATTGTATCCATAGCAACGTTTTAGAGCGAAAACAGCCCATGGGATCTGTCTTCAGTATAATGTTGTACTGATGGGTTGTGTTCAATCAAATGACCTCAAGTTAACTGATTTCATTGGATTTTTACTAGAGCAAAAAGTTTTCTCGATAATAACTTTTATTTATGGAAAAAAATTTGAACTTTTCTAATAGCTACCAATTGTAGTATCATATTGATTATACACAAAATAATAGTTAATTAAAATTTTTAATTACAACATTTTACTTACATATGGTTTTTTACTGCATTTATTCATTTTTGACGTTTTAAGCTTGTCCACGCAGTGCTCAATGAACTTTCGAGGAAACTATAATATTTCTACTGCGTAGTATTTTTATACGGCATATTTGAACAGCCATGAATACAGTAAGATAGTTTTGATGAAGACATCACAAACATTTAATATCAGTTAAAATGAACATTTAAAAACGCTGATTATACAAAACCATACAAAACTAATAGTCTTTACATCACTTTGTTTTTGTTTTTTCACGGCAGATGGCGTAAGCGTCATCTTTCTCGGTCCCTATACATTATTTATACTCGATAGTCGAAATTCTGTAAAGTGACTCATCGCTCTTACTGTCCATAAAATCAGTTACAGAAGCGAACTTCATGAGCGCATCATTTTTGAAGGGTTCTTAATAGTCCTAAATAAAAAATAAATAGAAAATGTTCTTGTACGCTCTGGCGTTTAAATTTGAGAGAACAGAAATACGAAATTATTATGGTAGGTATCATTATGTATATACAGGGTGTTACCAAGAATAATACACATTTTTAAGGATGAGCTATAATAAGATGTATATAAAAAAGTCGATAGTCGAAATTCTGTAAAGTGACGTCATCGGTTATCTACCGATTTAAAGTGAACTCCATGAGCGTATCATAGTTTAAGGGTGCGAATACTGAAATATCTGGAATTTCAATTTTTAACATTTGAAATAATAACTTATCACAAGTTGTTCATAAGTAAGTTAAAACAAAATAAAAAAATGTTTAAAAGTCAATTCCAACTTACTACTACTAAAACTAAAAAAAAGTTGTTTGTCAAGACCAAAATAAATTACCAATAAGTATAGGTATGTTGCGAGGTCACTTGTAAAATGTCTGACTAACTGGAAGCGGTATCACTCCCTGACGACTCCTCAGAATCATCGCTTTCTCCTCCTATATCGATAATGAGTGGTTCCGTCATTACTTCTACACGTATGTCTAAATCCCAAAACTTTATTTCTTCTTTTAATACGTGTTGAATACATTTACGCCAACTCTCAGCAGTAACGGTATGCAGCGCCTCGTCAAACAGTTTCTCAACGTCAGCCATTTTGAATGTACTGTTTTTTCTCGCAACATAATTTTTCACTTGGGCCCAAACCAGCTCGATGAGGTTTAACTCACAGTGGTAGGGAGGAAGTCTAACAACTGAGACGTTGAAATCTTTCGCCATTTCATCGACAACGTACTTAATATAACTGCTTTTATGTTTCCGTACGAGAGATAATAATTCAACTTTTAGCATTGCCTCGTTGTGCGGAATGCTTTTACTCTCTAACCAATCAATTATAACCCTCTTGCGGCTAGCTGAAGTAGGTATTTGCTCCAGTCGACGAGAGTGGTATGAAGCATTATCCATAACTATCACTGAACCAGGAGTTACCTTTGTTAAAATTGATCTAAACCATGTTTCAAACCGGTTACCATCCATCTCTTCATGGTAATCGACAGTTTTTTTGGACTGAAAACTTAGTAATCCACCTTCTACAAATCCTTCCTCGCTGCCAATGTGAGTGATAATCAGTCGACGTCCTTTCCCAGAGGGAGCTTTTAAACCGGAAGAGAAACCCTCCAAAAAGGCTTGTCGATTGCTTCGTATATTCATGTCTTGCCACACTTTTGACACAGTGTGGCCTTCATTTAACCATGTTTCGTCAAGATAATATATGTGCCGTCCTTCGTTACGAAACTGTCGTATCTGTTTTAAATAATTTCTCCTCCATTCCACAATGTCATTTCGTTCAATTAAGGCACTGTTTCTACTTCTTGTTTGGTAACGAAAATTCATTAATTTTAAAGTTCGTCTCAAAACTTTATCACTGATGTTTGGTAAGGTATCATCAGCTTCTATTACCTTGCTCAATTTAGCTACCGAGGGGATTTCATTCCTAAAATAAAAAGAATGTATTTCCCTACGTATAGCATTCCGTGTTTGGTCGTCCAAAACAATTTTCTTTCTTCCCCTACTTTCCGGTTTACAGTTTTCACCTCGTTCTCTTGTCAAAGATCCGTCCCGCGATTTCTTTAGAATATTGTATATAGTACTCTCAGAAACTTTAGTTAAATAACTGCACTTAATCACAGCGTCACTAACACCCAACTGTTTGTCCATGGCACGCAGTCCTTCGTACACATTTAATATGAGGACTTTTTCTTCCCGAATTAAATTGTTACGACGCCGTTTTTTATCGCCAACACCGCTACACTCCGCCATTATTGTCACTAAATATACCGATATAAATATTACAATAAATACCAATAATAACCGATTTATCACACAAAACCACAATACAAATACTGATGTTACGCTTATGAAGAGAATAAACACCTCACATAACTGTTTACTATCACTGTCTCATTCGCGTAGCTCGATCTATCTATCTCGTTCTCAAAGCCGGAACATTGAAGCGACTCTCCAACATTGTCAAATCAGCGAGTTTTCACAACAAACTTTGCGTTCAAGAAATATACATAAACACTTTATTTCACATTTCAAGTAAACTAATTATTATTAGTCTGCTTGAAATTTGAAATAAATATATTAAATTGGTATTGACTTAATTACATTGCATCTTTTGTACCTGAAATATTGACACAATGGATTTGAAGTGTATTTATAAAATACAGCATTTCTCTCTAGAATACATATGGCAACTGCGCTTTAACCAAAGTGTTGATTAGATAGCTCTGACTCACTTTACACAATTTCGACTATCGAGTATATTAAACTTTACCTTAATTACGTACAGAACCAATTGTATGATACTAAAAATTACTAAAAAAGTGTTCAAAGAGACTTCATTGTGACACTGTAAACAATGTTATAATGAAGTCTCTTTTATATGCGAATTATAAAATAGTTATTTGTAAAACAAGTGTCACAATGACTCGTTTTGTAGTACGAGTGAAGTTTGCACAACGAATTGAGTTGTGCAAATCACGAGTACTACAGAAAGTCATTGTGGCACAAGTTTTACACAATATTTTTTATAATTCGCATTTATTTAATTATTTAAATAAAATAGAATTTCATATAATCCCTGTTTTAATCTAGGAGTGGTTTGAATTTAAGTTGGCAATTCTGTAGATTCCTAATTGGTCAGATAACAGATGGTTTCATTCAGCACTTCTGACTTTTGACATATTATAACCGAATAATTGTGTAAATTGTAAACAAACTTTCGTTCAAGCAAAAAGAGGATGATTATTTGTTTCGTATATGCTCTTGCGATCTATTTATATTATATCATGAACAGAATTATTTCTGTAATACATCTTCACATAGATATCTGGTAATTTATCCCAAAAATCGAACGTTTTGTATACCTATATATTGATCCTATACAATATAAAAATAAACAATTGACAAATCATTGATAAATAAACGTTAGCGTACTTTATTCATTAATATTTTTAATATATAAATCTTATTTACCTTTAATATAATAATTTGCTAGCTAGAACAACGCTAGACCATTTTATTTATAATTTGTGTCAAGGTTAAAGTCAAATGTCAAATAAAAATAAAACTAAATACAATAACCAACTGTACACTAAAAATTACTATGACAGTGACACTGTAAACAATGTTATAATGAAGTCTCTTTTATATACGCGAATAATAAAAATATGTATTTCGATATGGGTTTTCCAATTCTTAATTAATTTTGCCAAGCTTTTCGTGCGTCTACCATTTAGAGTTCTCCATTTTTATCTTTGATTTGTACTCTAAACTTTCCACTTAGCGTAGTATCTTAAAAAGTAAGATGTCGCTCCATAATTGCGGGTTAAAAATAATCGTATTTGATAATTATAAAATTATCAAATACATTTTAACGATTATTAGTTGAAATTATAATATTAAATGAATTTATCGTCAACTAAGCATTTTAAATTATAATATTGACTGGACTATGACGATATCCTCGTATTCGAGCCAAACGAAAAGCCGACAGCTTTAAGTTCGTACTATATCTGTTACGCCAACTATACGTCTTTATTTCTTATCGATTTGCACTGTGGTACTGAGCAATATTGATGACTTTTATCGCTCAATTAACAAATATAAAATTAATTTCATTAATTAAACCCAACACTCTAAAATGCAATATAAAATACGAAAAACAACGTCCAAAACTCACGAAATAAATAGAACAAGTAGTAAACAAACATTTAATCGCACATCTAGAGAAATTCATTTTAACGCTGTGTGGTGGCGTATCGCTTAGCAACAGATCGAGAGTTATGGTAGAGTGCAAATATTACAATTGCACACTGAGTACTCGTCGTTTCATTCCTCAATTTAGTAGCTCAGCCCCTTTAATTTTGTTGTGATTTTGAATGTATATTTCTTGAGTGGCCATGGTGTTAGCATTATGTGTGTGTGTAGAGTTGGGGTTTCGTCTATTTCACATGGTGAAAACTTCCTTGAAATTTGCTGTTCCAGTACGCGCAAGTGTGTAAAGATGACATTTGACTCTGCGGGTTCGTTACTAGATGTTTCGTGCGGTATTGTATTGTTATTTGTCTCGTTACATTGTTTTTTACTTTTCTTTGGTTGTGCTTTCTTTCCTGTCCATACTGATATGTTTGATTTGTTCACTTTTGCCATTCCATTGTTATTTTCTATTCTATGTGGTTAGGTTCCAGCAGTTGAAAATGGCCTTCGTCCAAATTCCCCGTTAGTAAGAGATTTATTTATCTCTGTAAAGCTGTTTTGCATACCTCAGTTGGTATATCAGCTGTGATGAATATGTTGGTTTCAGGCGTTACTTCTGAGGTACAAATATTAAACTTAAGCCACTTCAGATATTGCTAGTATTTCTACGCTGGTTCCATAAATTCCATCTTGCCTCATTTGGTAACAATATATGCACATGCTTGCGTTCATATTTTTATATGGTCTTCTTGGGTTCCTAAAAGGGCAAAGCTGGCTGCGCGAAAAAGAATGTTTCCGTCTCCTATTACTTTATAAAAAATGAAGGATTTCAGATCATGGTTGTTGGAAGTAGGTATTGTGTTGTGTTCAGATCTGTTGATGTTATTAGTGCTATGTTGAGGATTTTGTTGGATATTAAAATGATATGTCTCAAGTCCTACACATGAGGGCAATCCCTCGGGGGGTGTTGTTTTTTGAATGTTTGTTTTGTATTTTCATGGTTTGTTTCCCGGTATTCCAAAGAACAGCACGTCTCCAATCGCTGTACCTCCGGATGTGAGGGGTGATCACTGTTCATAGCTACCCTCTGTTACTATGGGAGCTAGTGACATGAGGTGGGGTAGGTATTTTTTACTGCTCTCTCATGGCAGCAGCGTGTTGACGCTGAGAGTTATGATATGGTGGATTTACAATGGATCATTCACACATCCCATTTTCCAGGGCAGTGTCTCCATGTTCTCTTTTTCCATTACCGTGCCGGGAGATATTTTCTCCTTACCGCATTAGTCCATCTGTTGGAGATCCGCCCCCGGGTTTTGGTACCCGATCTTGGATTTTCAAAAATGGTTACCGGGTCCACCGACGTGAAGGTGCGAGCTGGAATGGGTAGGATAAGCTATAAGAGGCGCTTCACTACCCTTTTATAACTATCATTATTATTAGAAAATTGCATGTTTCTTAATAATTCTCAAAATCCAAATATATTTTTTTCCACTTTTTATTTCATGATACCTTGGCCTTGGTTTTTATTTATAGCGACATGGAAACTTTGAATTCGAGTGATGAAGTTCAAGAACCATACCATAATTATTCAGAGAATGATAATGTGTATTATATTCCTCCGGAAAACAGAAGCCTAGCAATATAATAGATTTTTTCAAAAATCCCAAACCATCGGTCTTGGCTTCGACCTGTAGCATCTATTCCAAGATTTCCAAAAAATATGGAGATATAGTACCTGAAAAGAGACCTAAATCCAATAATTCCGCATCTTCGTCCAATGCAAAAATGCAAAAAGTACAGTACAATACTTGATGGCAAAATTTCATGTTTGTAAAATGTCATGAGAAAGCTTCATAAGCAAGCAGGGTTTAGACCTAGGAAATCCTGTACTGGTGACACAACACATTGAGGATAGCTTTGAAAGAAAGGCAAAAACGGGGGCCGTCCTTATAGATTTAACGGCGGCATATGACACTATAAACCATAAAATATTACTGGGGAAAATCTTCGAA
The DNA here is from genome assembly GCA_963921935.1 of Galeruca laticollis. NCBI lineage: Eukaryota > Metazoa > Arthropoda > Insecta > Coleoptera > Chrysomelidae > Galeruca > Galeruca laticollis. The sequence continues at coordinate 87,303,145 of OY998183.1, forward strand.
ATGACAGGTGATTTACAGTTGACGAAAGTGCTAAGCACAATGCTATCGAATAGAAGGTTTTATGTAGAGTTCCAAGGATCAAGAAGCTGCTGGAGGAACCAGAAGAATGGCCTTCCCCAAGGTAGCGTGCTCGCACCCATGCTCTTCAATGTGTATACCAACGACCAACCAACCGGCCCAACAACAAGAAGCTTTATCTACGCCGATGACGTATCTATCACCTGCCAGTCAAAAAACATCGCAGATATAGAAGAGCACTTAACAGAATCTTTACCAAGGCTGAGCGGCTATTATAGATCTAACCAACTCCGCCCGAATCCAGCAAAGACGCAGACATGCCTATTCCATCTCAATAACCGACAGGCGAGAAGGGAACTGCAAATAGAGTGGAACTCAGTTAGACTGCAACACTGCCCAAACCCAGTCTATCTAGGGGTTACATTGGACCGCTCCCTCACCTACAAGAAGCATATCGATAAAACCAAGGCCAAAGTCAACACCAGAAACGGCATTCTCCGTAAACTGACTAACGCTTGTTGGGGGGCGAACCCTAACGTCCTGCGCTCCTCGGCCCTTGCACTGTGCTACTCCGCGGCCGAATATGCATCTCCCGTATGGCAGAGATCAGCACACGCCCATAGGCTGGACCCTGTCCTGAACGACACGTGTAGATTAATAACGGGATGCCTAAAACCCACCAACCTTGACCAACTCTACATGCTAGCCGGAATCGCACCCCCACAAATACGGAGGGAAACCCTAGCCATGGCCGAACGAAACAGACAATGCGACGACACCAGACATCCTCTGTATCAACATATACCGGTAGCGGCCAGACTAAAATCTAGGCGAAACTTTATACAATCTACACAGCCCCTCACAGCCTCTAAAACTGCCACCAAGGAGGCAAGATGGGAACAGTGCCTAATAGACCACGACACTCCAACCTGGAATCCAAAAGAAAAACTTCCTGCAGGTTCGGACCTAGACTGGGGTACCTGGAAGACCCTCAACCGACTCCGGTGCCAAATGGGGAGATGCAAGACCAACCTCGTGAAGTGGGGATACGTGGAAGAGGCAGCATGTGAATGCGGAGAAGCCCAGTCAATGGAACACCTCCTGTCGTGCCAATCCCTACAAGCCCCATGTACCCTCCGGGACCTATGGACGTGCAATGAAAATGCTGTGATATGCGCCAGACACTGGAGTGATATATGAACATTTATAGCTATATATATTTGTAGTTCAGACACGATTAAAAAAATAAATAAGGTTATTTGATGGAATGAATGTGAACGTTATTCGAAGAAAAGCTGTTATGAAACCGATATGTATAATTTTCACATAGACAAACTCAAGAAGGACACTGAAAAGTAAGATTATATTTGTTGCACAGATGACATTTAGTCAACTAAAACAAGAAGTTTTATGGGTGTTACACTTCACTGGATCGACGCAAACTTAGAGAGACACTAAGTAGCCTTAGCTTGCAAATGGTTTTCCGGTATTCACGATTACAAGAACATCGGAGAAATGCTGGAAAACATAAATTTAAAATTCGGTATAAAATCACACAAATAATCACCACAGTAACAAACAACGGATCGAATTTCGTGAAAGCATTTCGGGAATTTCCGATGGGAGAACAAGAAGAGCAAGATTTTCACTAGGAAATTGGCAGAACTCATGAAGAAAAAGAAGAAGGTAATAGCGAAGATGAGACAAATAACCTTCCACGAAATCGACGTTTCCGACAATACGGAAAGCAGGATAATGCTTTCCACCCACATCCGTTGTGTCAGTCACATACTGACTTTAATTACAATAACTGAATGCAAAAACGCAATTCAGTCAAACGTTGCGATCAGGACGAAGCATACTCAAGTTTTTCCGAAATGTCAAATCTTACAGACGAAAACCAGGAGAACCAAGACGGCTGAAATTATTAAATACGTATTGGGACACACTCTGAGTTATCTAGCCGTAACAAGATGGAACTCTTCTTATGATTCGGTTTTGCAAATTTTAAGCGACAAAGCAAAGCTACCATCACTTTTTAAAGGTTCAATATGAAAAACTTCAAAGAAACCGAATTGTTGTACTTAGAGGAGAATTGCATGCTCTTAAAACCTCTCGCTGTAATCCTAGATGTTCTGCAAGGACAGGAATGCAAAGGTTATATACATGGCAGGAATGTGTGTTTCATGGGTATTTACTTTCAAGTATGCTGACTTTGAGGAATAAATGAACGAACAAAGAGATTCTCAGAAATACTTTGTCATCGAAAGAGGCCATAATATCCGCAATTGCCCATCTTAAGTTTAAGCGTTTGTAATGTCCTAAAAATGCAGAGTTTTCTATAGATGCTTTGAAAAAAATGGCGATTAGCGCTATTGAAAAAGTAATAGCGACACAACAGATTAACTCTTTCGATTTTAATGAACCAGAATATCCATCTAAACAAAGCTAGTCTCAACGCTTGTAATCAATTGCAGAAAATAAAAAAACATCCAACATCGAGCTGGAACTTCGTGAATTACAGGATGACAAAAAGTGGCTGGAGCTTCTTAAATGATTATCCGATTATTAAAGGAGTGTTCATAAGGTACAATACATGCTTGCCTTCTTCTGCGCCAGTGGAGCGCTTATTCTCTTTTGCAACAATAATAAACAGTCTGCGGAGAAATGCTCTGATCGTGATGGAAACTACGAGAAATTAGTCATTATGTAAGCCAACAAAATTAATCAGTGAAACAGTACATCTCACTGTCACTGTACTGTCTCATTGATTAATTTTATTTGCTTTCATAATTTTTTAGTTATGTTAGTATTGCAAGTTAAGTTGTTTTGCTTAATAAATATGGTTACTAAAGCAAAATTTCTTATTACATTATTACCTTTTTTTCTGTTTTCTCTACTCAAATAATGCACTTGAAATAAAAACCCGTGAAATTCGAGTACTTGTACTCGGAGTACCTTACTCTCAGTACATTGAATGAGTAAGGTACTCGGTACTCTGTACTCGTTCTTCAATTATGAACAGTACCCGGTACTCGAGTACAATTTATCAGTAGCCGGCCCAGCTCTGCATACGTTGTAGATTGTCGCATTTGTAGTTTTGTTTTTATGAAACTCATTTTTGATAATAAGAACTGGATAAAACTGATCGATTATTACAGCTTTATTTTGCTGACGACAGAATATAAATGGAGTTGTTATCTTAAAGTCGAATGGACAGATTTATGATCACTTCCTACTTCCTATACATCGTTTTCATCTAGCATTGGAGATAGAGCGCTTTATGATAGATAAAAACAGAAGCGGAGGTATAAGGGGAACTGTTACCAAAACAATTACGTTATTAAAGAGGCATTAAAATAAAATAAAATAATAGGCCACAGGTTTAACGAGAGCAATTATAGTTCTTTGTTTGAAAACCTTTTTCTCTCAATTATTATTTTATTATGTAACAGAAGAAAATTTAGCATCATGCAGTCTATAATCCAACGTTAAGAGGTTAGTATAGTGGATTGCTAACATTTGGTTGCATCACTCCTCACTCTCTTCAGGGTCGTAATCAAACATATCTTCGGGGGGAGGAGTGGTGTCGAAGAGGGGGTTATATAGATTTATATTTTATTAAAGTAAAAATGATAACGATAATATACATATACTAGCTTTTTTATTGTAGGGGAGTTCGGGTTTGGTTGTCTCTAAGCATTAATATTTGTAATATCACATCTTCTTCTTTTATATTAATATATATATATATATATATATATATATATATATATATATATATATATATATATATATATATATATATATTAAGTCAATCACAAGGTAGGTCACTTCTTGGTCTAGCCAAAAATAATCATTAAACATCAGGTAGGCATCAAATGAAATGTAACTTCTGTCATTCTGACGATGATATTCATCGAAACAATTGTCAATTTCTTAGAACATTTTTCAATATATTGTGGAATTATATAGAAACAGTTAGTTTCATTTAAAACAGTAATATGAGTAGATTCCTCAAAGTAAGGGCCGAGACAGTTAATTTCGAAATTTTTCCAAAAATGACAAAAAATGTAGTATATCTGTATTTATAGGACCCGTTGAACAGGCTCTGGTAACCTGAAAATCAATAAGGTTCAACTGTAAAATGCCCTGAACAATATCCAATCATAAAATTGTTGACTTGTATACACTCCGGAGGTTGTATCGTGCTAACAAACTGAAATTTCTCCAAATATGTGCAATATAGCACGCGGTTTACTGGCTCTGATAAGCTGAAAATCAATATGGTTCATCTGTGAGTTGCCCTGAGCAATACCCAATCATAAAATTGGTGACTCATGCACTACGGAGTCTGTAACGTGCGAACCAGATATATTGCAAAAAGTGGCCGACGACGACATACACACAGGATTTTTTAGGCTTATTTCAGAATGAAATAGGGCTATTGTAGAGAGTAGCATGATGCGACTTCGGAAAAATTTCAATGCAGTTTTTCGTTTTGGTGTTCCTAGATGCCAAAATCACCCTCCGTTCCAAAGGTTATATATATATATATATATATAAATTCATTTAGTTTCTTCAACCATTTGTATATAATATTGGAAGTGTTTATATTCTTGGGTTCATAGGTTGTTTTAAATAATTAAAATACGATTGTATTTCACATTTTTCTATTGAAAATGGATAAAGATTTTAACGTTTCGCTTCTTCTTTGGAAGCATTTTCAAAATAATATCATTATAAGAATAAGGTACGATTAAAATATTTGTAAATAGATAAAAACACAACATTAGTAGGTTTCTTAAAAACATTAATAAAAACACAGAATTAAAATTGACGTACTCACCTTAGAATTTCAACTTCCCTCGTATAGTATCGTTGCATTGAAATTCTAAGGTGAGTACGTCAATTTTAATTCTGTGTTTTTATTAATGTTTTTAAGAAACCTACTAATGTTGTGTTTTTATCTATTTACAAATATTTTAATCGTACCTTATTCTTATAATGATATTATTTTGAAAATGCTTCCAAAGAAGAAGCGAAACGTTAAAATCTTTATCCATTTTCAATAGAAAAATGTGAAATACAATCGTATTTTAATTATTTAAAACAACCTATGAACCCAAGAATATAAACACTTCCAATATTATATATATATATATATATATATATATATATATATAATAAAGACATTCATGGGTACTTCACGCAAATAAAAAGGGCTACTGAAACAGAGTGGTAACACCCTTTTTATTTGCGTGAATTACCCATGAATGTCTTTATTGTTGTTGTTGTTATATATATATATATATATATATATATATATGTTATAACGGAATTTCTAAGCACGATAGAGGGCGTATTTTTTGACGGATCGAAACCAAACTCGCTACAAAAATCGGTTAGGCCAAAATCTTGGACGAGTTCGTTAATAAGCCAAATCGGCCCAGTAAAAACAAAATGGCGGCCTGTCAAAGTTGAAAAAAAATCGTATTTCCTTTGTTTTTCATTTGACGCAAAAAAGTTACTGAGCTTTTTCATAGACCTTAACACGTTCTACAACTTTTGTTTTCAACATTTTTCTCTAAATCGTACATTAAAACATTTATTTAAGAAAATTCACAAATTTACCAGATTTTTTTTATTTGATGCCAGAATGTTACTGAAATAAGCCTGTCCAATTGGTCCTGTGCCATTGGGATTTTTTTCTTGAAACCTGTTTTTCTCATTGAAAAACGTGAAAATAACTCAAAAAAAATCTAAACTTCCAACTGTTTTTGGGGTAAACCAATACTTTTCTAGCATCGTAGATAGGGTTGGCGTAAAAGTAATACACGAATTTTTTACAAAGTAGTTATATTTACAAACCTACAAACAATATTTATATTGGTCATTAACAAAATTTCATTCGGTAATTTATTCAGACTCGTTTTGAACCATCATCAAAGTAACTTCTATAGTAAGCTAACGGTAAATGTTGAACATTTGAAGCTCCATTAAACATGATGGCTCTCCCGTCAACATTTCTTAAGTTTCTCAAATAATTTTCATACCAAGGTGTGCGATAATATCTGTACAAATTATAGTTCGTACCAGCATATCTACCACTTCTGTCAGAATCGTTATATAAATAATTGGATGCACTTGCTGCGTATTTGTCGACGGATTCAATTTGATTTACCGAAGTCGAATCATTATCAGGTTGTAGCCACCATATTAAAAATACAACACCACCTGCTACAAGGAGTAAAACAAGAATAGGAACTATGAAATTTGTGAAGAATTTGTTTTTCCTTATTAATTTACAAATAGTTGTAATGGCATTTATGATATTAAGAATTACTATTGGAATATATCCGAAAATACCCAATTTAGAAAATACTGATTGCAGGTTATAATTGTTATTAGATACACCATAATTATTATCATAAGTATACCCATAACTATTCCCATACTCATTTCCGTGAGTTTTATCTACTTTATCGAATAAACTGTGAATGCCGATACCAAACAGCTTGCCAAGAATTTGTGGAACCGCCGCTATAATTTTTCCTACAATTCTAACAATGATGTTTGTAAAAATATCCTCTTTTCCAAAATGGTCAAGATCAAAAGTATGAGACGGGATAGTACGGGTTTCTTGATTGATATGTATGGGGTATATAGGAGACGTTTCTTGGTACTTTTCAAACGGCCAGTATTCTATCTGTTTAGGTTTTGTGTAAGCTGCTTCTTCTACAAAAAAATATTGTTATAGTTTATTATTAACAAATTGAATTGGCTCACCTAACTGAAATTTGATTCTGTTCAGTCTATCTTTGAGCTCATTATAGTGAGCTGATCTTGCTTTATTATCTTCTTCCAGAAAATATTGTCTCAATTTTGAAGTGACGCTATCGTCGACTTGCGTATTCGATGATTGCGGGTTTTCTCCTTGTCTTTGGTTATTATTTGAAGGGTATGTGGATTCGATGGATCGCTTGCTCCTTGTAGAACGATAATTCATGTTAGTTGGTGAAGGTTGTGGATACATCGGAATATCAGTTATTGAATTGATCATGACTGCATAAAAAAAATCACAATTAATTTTTCACATAATATGACTTCACGTTGTTGTAAAATGGAAAACTATGAAAATTTAATATTTTATTAGGAGATGAATACTGCCGTCCTACGAAAAAACGCAGTAAGTGCAAAAAAGTCGAAAATCAGTTTTTTATCTACACCTATGTATTCGAACGCGCTGAATTCGAATATGCAAGAAAAAATGCAGTATATACAATGATTGCTGAGATATCGTCGTGGAAATGATCACAGTAAATGCAGGAATCGTTCCTTTTGTAACTCACAATATAGTATCTGCATCTGAGTAAGAAAGAAAGCAGTATCTGAAAGTAGACACTGTGTTTTAACTTAGAATTCGTAGATACTACATTTTAACTTTTGTCTTAAGTGTACGGACAAGAATCAACAAGTAGATTATTTCAACTCACTGAGCTCAGCTTAGTTGTCTCCGTTGATTCCAGAGAGTAGATTCATTTATACGCGGAAATGTTTGGAAGTAGATCAACAAAAATAATGGCGATGGTGCGCGATAAAGAATTACAGAAAGTGTTGCAGCAGCAAGCAGAGGCATTACCAGAAGTAGAAATGGCTAATCAGGAAATAGATTGTTTGCAGAGAACTGAAAATATCGAAAGTGGGAATGTTCTTATTTCTAAAATTAGTGCAGAACGGAGTGAAATGGTAGAAATACCAGTTGTTATTCAAGAACTTGTTCAATTAGATGCCTATGAAAGTATTCTCATTATGCCAGAACTAGCGATAGAAAGTCACAAAGAAATAGACGACATACCAATTACATTTCAAGATGATCTTGAAAACAAGAATAGTACTATCATAGACTTTGTCAGCCTAGCAGAAGGTTGGTAATCTTCTTCACATATTACCAAGGTAATTAATTAACGAAATATTACAATTTCCAGACCCAAACCAGCAGTAATCACAATTGGAAGAAGTATTGCACGAAGAAGAATCAAGAAAAGAGCTAATCCAGATATCACAAGCAGAAATACAAGAAACAACTTTCTAGTCAAATGAAAGAGGTTAGTATAAGTTGCAATATTCAGAGTATTAATTAGCTCATACTATAATAATGTTTCAGAGTATACAAAGAAAGGAACAGTGAGAAAAATAAAAATCAAACGGCCCAAAATTGAAAAATTACGGGAAAAACGATTGAAATTGCAAGAAAATCATAGAGTTTTAAAAGGGTGTAATGTCGATAACTGTAAATTGAAATGTGCTGAGTTTGATGATGAGCAAAAATATAAAATCAATAGCGAGTACTGGAAGTTAAACTAACTGGGAACAATAGAAATCTTTCATTCTACATCAGTGTTCGAGAAATACTGTTAAACGCAGAACGCTCAAAACAGAATCATCTCAACGAAATGTAACTATACAATATCATCTCCATAGTAAAGAAGGTACAAAGCGGCACGTTTGTAAACTCTTTTTTTTTGACGACTCTCGGTTACAAACCCAAGAACGACGGCATTGGTTTCCGTGTTTTATCAACAGTTGCGAGGTCTTCAAGCACCCCTGCACCTGATCGGCGTGGGCATCATCCCAATAAAGCTAAAATTGACAGAGATCAAATACATTTGCACATTGAGTCCTTCCATCCGGAAACCTCTCATTATAGGAGAGAACACGCTCCCAACATTAGATACCTACCGGATGACGTCACAATTAACTTCATGTTCAGCGATTTTTGTCGTAAGTACACGAATACAAAAATTTCATATGAACTATACCGAAAAGTAGTGGGCGAAATGAACATTCATTTAACAAAACTTGGTCACGAACAGTGTGAACATTGTGAGACGTTTCGTTTACACAATTCAGTTCATACCAAGAACAATTTAGACACAAAATGTGAAATATGCAGTAAATGGCCCGCACATAATTCCAAAGTTGTAGAAAGTAGGAAACGTTACAAAAAACATGCAGATACGATATTTGATGCAAACACCCTGTGCATATCAGCTGACGCAAACACCCTGTGCATATCAGCTGACTTACAGAAGATAATTATGTTACCTCGTATGGATATGTTCAAGGCAGTTATTTTTATCAGACGCCTCACATCTCACAACGAAAGTTTCGTACCGGTGGGAAGAGTGGAGAAATCTCGACGACCATTCGCAGTTTTGTGGCACGAAGCAATAACTTCTTGAAAAAAGGAGGATATTATAAGCACCTTTTACCAATTCTTCTTGTATAATAGGGATACCAAGAATATAAAATCATTTGGCTAGATAATTGTTCCGCTCAGAACAAAAACTGGTGTATGCTCAGTTTTTTTGTGGATATTATGAATTCTAGCATGGTGTCACTTGAAAGTTTGGAAGTTAATTATTTCGAACCAGGACACACTTTCATGAGTGCCGACAGCTTTCACCACCAAGTCGAATTAAGTTTAAAAAAGAAAAATAAAACATATGATTTCCTGGACTTTGTAGATTCAGTTTCAAAATCAAATTCAGGAAAAGTTAATGTAAAATCCATGCAGATCAACGATTTTTTCCAATCGAAAAACCATCATTCCGTGGCAAAGACTAATAATACAAAACTCAATAATTCTAAGCCATATTTGAGTGATATTGTACAGATCCGCGCAGAGCGAGGAAAGTTCACATTGAAGTACAAAACAGATTTCAGTTCCGAAGCAGAACTGAATTTCATCAAAAACGCTTCAATGAAAACGATTGGTACTGAACCGACTGCTCTGAGTGTGGAAGACGGCATCGAGAAAACCAAAAAGGAGGCTTTATTGAAAGTAGTGGGACCATTGATGGACAAAACTCGTTTACAGCTCTGGAAAAACCTCCCAGTCAAAAAAAAGAAGAAAAAAATAATTCTACTTAAAATTCTCATTTATTTGTTCGTACAGTTGATATTTCGTATCCATTATTATTTTATATGTTACCTATTGATAATTCTGTAGTGGTTACTCAGTAAGTGCCCCTCGTATAAACTACGTCCACCATAAAAGTATTATATCTTTGGGAAAGCACTTACCTAGTACTCACTGGGATAAGTATATTTAGAATTAACACAGATTACAATACCTTATACATACATTTAAACTAATTAAGAATAATAATAATGAATGAATCATGGATTGTCGACACTGTGTATTTATAGGAAGCATTCGCTCAGTGACCCGCATGCACGACCTTCCGCATAGTGTGATATTTACAAATGAATTGGAACGTGCTCTTCGTATATCTAGCCTGGCCTCCATAGATCAATGCCCGCTATTTACATCGAAATTAATATTAACATAATTTAATCTTGTTTCTATGCTAATGTCCTTTTTACACTACTGTCCTTTCGGGATCATCACAATTCGTTTCGTTTGTTTTTATTTACCAATGCGGCATTGCAGTTGTCATCTCAGTTTGTGAATAGTAAGAAAAGTTGAATAAAAAATTATTAAAAACACATACTGTTTCATGATTATCAAGAATTTTTTTCATAAATTAAAATACAGTAAGTAGTTACTTACTACGTTTTATTTTATGGAAACGGCTCAGCCTCGTGTTCATAATCACAGTAATTGATATATTTTTTGAAATATTCTTCGAATTGTTTCAAAATTCATAAAACATGAAACTGGAACAATAATACCCAGGTGAACTGAATTTCATGAATATATCTTGAATTGAACGACCTCAAATGGTCTTTCAATTTATGTATGTGTGTAACTGCCATTTTACTTTTTTCTCCTCACTGCGTTTTTCCTTGGCACGGCAGAATAGGGAAAGGGTTTTTGAAATGTTTCTTGAGCCTTTACATAATGTTAATTAGCCTATACATAATAAGAATTGGTAACAGGAAATAGTTGAAGAACAACAGGGAAACGGGAAAGATATCAACGATGCCACGGTAGTAAAAGTAATAAAAGAGTGAAATTACGAAAAACTGAGCAGAAAAATAGAAGGAAGTAAGGAAATAAATTGAATATATACATATTCGATTGGGAGGCTTAAGTGGTATAAAAAAGAGAGTAGAAAAATAAACTAGTATCCGAATTGAACAGACCGATATTGCTGATGTGGACAATGTTAAGGCATTAGAAATAAACGGTTTTAAAGATTAAAACTAACTTTCCCCAAAAATTTAGTATATCTAGTTTTATAGGACCCGCTGTACTCGCTCTAGTCAACTGAAAATCAATAGTATACATCTGTGAGACACCTTGAACAATACTTATTCATAAAGTTGATCAATCGTATACTCTCTGGAGGCTGTATCGTGCTAACAAACTGAAAATTCTTCAAAAATGACAAAAATTTGGTACTTCAAGTACCACAGCACCCGTTGTACTGGCTTTAGTGAGCTCAATATCAATAGGGTTCATCTTTAAGACGCTCTGAATAATATTCAATCATAAAATTCATCACTTGTATATACTCCGGAGGCTGTATCGTGCTAACAAACTGAAACTTCTCCAAAAATGACAAAAATATCGTACTTAAAGTACTGTAGCACCGGTTGTATTGGCTCTGGCGAGCTGAAAATCAATAGGGTTCATCAGTGAGATGCCCTGAATAATATTCAATCATAAAATTGGTGACTTGTTGAACTCCGGAGGCTGTATCGTGCTAACAAACTGAAATTTCTCGAAAAACGACAAAATGTCGTATTTCAAGTACCATAGCACCCGTTGAACTGGCTCTGGTGAGCTGAAAATAGGGTTCATCTGTGAAATGTACATAACAATATTCCATCATAAAATTGGTGACTTATTGCACTCCGGAGGCTGTATCGTGCTAACAAGACTTGCAAGGAAAAGTGGCCGACGACAACGACGACGACGACATACACACAGGATTTTTTTTCTAAAAACCGTTTTTTCGTGTTGTTGTTGATGGATAACGTAAAAATAACTCAAAAAAAAATTTCAAATTTCCAACTTTTTTGTGGGTAAACCAATACTTTTCTCGCATATAGATAGGTTGGCGGAAAAGTAAAAATCATAAATATTCGACTACTCTGGGAACTTGATAAAAAAACTAATTGAAAGAAAGCAGTGGATTCAGGGAACAACGAAGAACCGCAGTCCAAACTATAGACTTTTTCATGAAAACAAAAAGTTTTACACCTCATGGAGACCTAACATAATAATACTTTCTTATGGAAAGGAACTTTCAAGTTGGGATGAATGGTACTCTATTTGCGTCAAGAATATAATTAATTGGATCACAACCGCGATCAATTATTATCCTGTTGTCACGATACGGTGAAATAAGAAGAACACTATCAGAAAAAATCTGAACATAAAACCTACAGGTACAATATAAAAGGAAGGACCAAAAAAAAGCAGGGAATCATCAACAGAAGTAGAGATGGCAAAAGCAAGAAATAAGATGACAATAAGTAAAATGGCATGCACAATATGGAAATGCTGTGAAAAAAGGAGCCCATACAATGACTAAACTCCAATAAGCCTTACACCTCGAAAGATGGGAAAATATTAGGCTTGAGTGACAAATAAGTACGTAATAGTAATTTATGCAACAAGTGTATAAAGTGGCACTTTTTTTCACGAATGGAAAAAGTTGACCGCACGAGCCGAGTGCGGCAATTCCATGAGTGAAAAAGACACTTTATGCACATGTTGCATACATTATTTTTTCTAAAGCCCTATATAAAAAAATAAAATTCAAATAGAAATTTGGGATATTTTAATTAAGTTCCTACGGTAAATTACAATTATATGTATTCCAAGTCCATCCTCGATGCCGAGCCAAGTATCTTAGAAGTCCATCCTCGATGCCCAGCCAAGTTTCATTGTGTTATCTTATGGAAAGCGTGAAATAAAGTTAACGTTATGGCACTTTTTTCAACGCTTTTTTACTTTTTTTCACTCTAACCATAAACAACCACTTTAAGCGCTACAAACCGATGAAATACAAGGTACTTTAAAGATAGGGCGTAGAAAAATAAGTTTTTTGTCAAAGGGGTAATATAGCGTTTAATAGCTATTTGTATAACAAGGGAGGAAAGTGCTACTTTTCCTCCCGAGGATGAAGATGAAGGAAAAGGCATTTTACCCCCATGTTATACATATGATTTTTCCGCCTCCTCCAAGTAACAAGACATTTTTAAATAATTAATTTATGAAACTAACAAAAAAAATTAATAAATACTACTTAGGATGGACTTTCACGAAACTTGGCTGGGCATCGAGGACGGACTTCTAAAATGCTTGGCTAAGCATCGGGGATGTGCGTTTTTATTTGTACTTTAAGTCCCATGGGATTTGAACTGTCCCTTTATATCCCTTGGGTCTAAAAGTGACACTTTAGTTTCTAACATGTGAGACTAAAGTGACCCCTTTAGTCTCGGAATTGCAAAAATTATTTCATTGATAACGTACTATGACGTCACTTTTACTTTTCCTCCCTAGAGAGAAAAAGTACTTTTTCTATGATTACTACCCAATGTAGACTTTTGCACACTCAAATCTAACCGCAAAGTTGATGTTTTCCGTGATCTGTCATAATTTGATATTATTTCCGCTCTAGAGCGTACTTTTCCACTCGCCTGTTTTCAGTTACAATAAACTGAAGAAAGGTAGTAAATAATAGATATATTAAAACAAAATGTAGGGCAGTCCGAGTATTTTAGTTGAAATATTAATATTTGAAGATATTTCGAACGAAATTAAAAATTATTTTATAAAATTTACCTAGTAAAAATATAACAGTGATAAGGTAGGCAATACATTATACACCCAGATGCAACAGTGATTGCATATTTTTAAGTACCTACCCACTATTTTGTGAAAATAGTAGACTATGAAATTAATGAAACGTCATTATTTCATTTTTAGTTTATAAATAAGTTATCTGTTTATAAATAGCTATTTGAAAAATGAATAGTGACAGTGAATTTTCAAGCACACCTCCAGATATACATAGCCGATTTTGCTAAAAATATTACTCTTAATCTTCTGCCAACTAAATCCAGAGGTAAATACGAAAAACAATACAATATTTTCATGGGTTGGTGCCGCTCAAAGAAAATTAAAAAATAGTCGGAGAATGTATTGCTGACTTATTTTGGCGAAAAATCCAAAACTCTAAAATCTTCAACCTTGTGGTCACAATATTCGATGCTTCGAAGCACTTTGAAAGTAAAAAATGATATTAAAATCAGTAAATACACTAAACTGATTGCATTTTTGAAGTTAGAAGCAGTGGGTTACAAAGCAAAGAAGTCACAAACATTCTCAAAGGAACAAGTGGATAGATAGCTTTATTAGATTTGCACCTGACGATGAACATTTGCTGAGAATGGTACAAACGTTTTACTATTTATTTTATTCTGATACAGAATTTCTCAGAATATAGTTTTTAGGTGATCTTAATCATGGGTATCGCTGGTGGATGAATTAATCAAAATTGAATTAAAGGATATAGAATAGAGAATCCTTTCTAGTGGTCCGAATCCCCGATTCGAAAACGAATCAAAGTCGTACATTCGCAATAATTAATAGTGCCGAAGAAAATACGATCGACTATATATTCTATTATAGAAAATATTTTAATTTAAGACAGCAATGTCAAATTAAAAGTAATAACATTATTCAGCGCTTATTTTTACTATACTCCAAAGGTAAATGCTTCAATCAGGTGATTGGTATGAAACTGTGGGGAAAGTACCAAAGAGAATTGTGAAATTAGGAAATAAGTTGCGACCAATCAGAAGACTTTGATTATATGAAATAGTTATAAAGACAATGTTTAATAATAATAATCAACTATTTATTAATAATTATCAACTATTTATTAATAATTATCAGTATAAAAAGTAAATAACAACAAACTACGAAACATTTGTGTTAGAAATATAGTGATTTTGGACATTAGTAGATGACAATCAAACGCTGTAAATTTCTAAATCTAGAAGTTTCTTCTGAACTACCGTTTTCAACAAAAGTTTGTTGATTCGAAAAAGTAGGGAGAGTGAAAAGGAAGCCAAAAGGAACAACAGCTCCATGTAGAACTATTTAAGATTTTTTTAAATAAAAGTGGTTAAGTTATATATAATTAATTATTCGACAAACTAAATCTGTGTAATTGTGTAATTAATAAGTGCAAAGCAATATTCCCGAACGAGACAAGTTTTTCATCAGAGTATCCAGAGTGTAAGAATCATCGCCAGTGTGGAGCGATGCTTAAGTGCGGACATTTTGAGAAAAGGAAGGGCATCTAGAAAATTTCGGAAGACGTTGGCTGTAAATCAGAGAGGCAAAGAGAACTGAGATAATAAGCAAAAATGGTATTAAAAGAAAAGTAAAAAAATGTAAGCCAGTTTCTGAAAATTGCCTGATAAAAATGTATTTACTGGCCATTGCTTTCGACGAACGTCGGCGACATTATTAGTAAATGGTGGAGGCGACTTAATTCAGTTTAAAAAACATGGTGGGTGGAAGAGCAGTAATGTGGCTAAAGGATATATCGCCGAATCCATTAGCAATGAAATAGATACCTTCCAAAAAATTTCTGGGAACGCAGCAGTACCAACTAGCGAAGAACTTTCGATTCCTTCTATATCTGATATTGCAGAAAAAGATTTAGAAGATATTACGCTACCTCCGACTTCTTCAGGTACTGGGATAAATATTAAAAATTTCCAAAACTGTACATTCAATTTTAATATTGTAGGCAATAAATAAAAATAATAAGTAATTGTTACATGTTTTCAACATCACATTCTAATAAAGTGTATATTTCATGTTTTTTTTAATTACTTGTTTGAAAATAATGTGATCGTAGAAAAAATCTTGTGTGCAATTCGAGCAGAAAATGCGTTGCCGCCTTCGGCAGATTGCCCGCGCTCCGCTGGGCAACTCTCTGCCTCAAGCGGCAAAGTATCACTTTCCGCTCTTAATACACAAATAGCTATTTCCTCTCTAGGGAGGAAAAGTACGACTTTGCTCCCTACAATGAGGCCAGGAAATGTATACTTTGGATAGAGGTAGGAGGAAACATATTTTTTCTGCTAGCGTGCGGGAAAGTCCACTTTTCCGCACTCATTTTAGTGTTGAAAGAGTCACTTTTCCGCACTAGTCACTTAGTGCGGAAAAATGTATTTGTTAAGTTTTTGGGGAGTATACTGACTTTTGAATATTTAAAATACATGTTTGTATGGTTGTAGTTCACAAAATGACTGAAAAATTAAGAAATTTATTAGAATTCTGCTATAATTTTCAATAAAAAGAAACGCATGTTTCAATAAGTTTTTTAATTGCCCTGGTATAAGCCTCATCAAATGAATGTCAAATAATAATAAATATCTGACATTTTGTATTTGTCATTTTGAATCACCGTAACAACAAAGAAAAAATAAACCTGTCAGTCAAAACACTACCTTGTCAAAACCAGTTTTACCGTCGCAGCTTTTTCTAGAAGATAATTTTTCATGGATTCTTCAGATGAAGATTTGCCAGAGTCAGTTTTGGAAGCTGCTAGAACTGCAAACTTGGAAATCCCGTTATAAGTATGAAACGGAATATATTTTGTTTGAAAACTGGTGCCAGAATAAGGGAATTAAAGCTTTTAAAGAAGACGTTTTTTGGCTTATTTCGCTGAAATTTCCAAAACATAGAAGCCAAACACTCTTTGGTCCAGGTACTCGATGTTAAAAAGTGTAAATAAACTCAAAACAAAAGTCGATTTAAGCAAGTTTTTCAAGGTCACGGCATATATAAAAAACAAAACATTGGATTTAGACAAAAAAAGGCAAATATTTTCTCAAAAGAAGAAAATTTTAAGTTTATAAATGAATCGCCTGACGACATGTATCTTCATATAAAATTCGTTACGATTTTTGGTTTGGCGGGCGCATGTAGGCGAGAAGAATTAACAAAGATGTATTTAGATCATATTTATGACAAAGGAAATATTTTATTGATACATATCCCAGACACAAAAAACCACTCTTTCAGAATCTTTAAGATTTCTGTGGGTCGATACAATTAATTTCATTTCTGAGGAAGCTGAAAATGGAAAATTGCTCAATTTGTTCAAAGTACGTGAGTTTAAGAAAGCCTGAAACCACACATAAGCGATTTTTCGTGAAATATAAGAAAGGAACTTGTACTGTAAAATGTATCGGAATAATCACCTTCGGAAAAATTCCATCAGAGATTGCAAGTTATCTGAAGCTTACAAATCCTGAATTATATACAGGCTACAATTTCCAACGTTCCGCCGCCACAATGCTTGCAGATTCCGGAGAAGGAATAACAAATATTAAACGCCTCGGAGGTTGGAAATCTTTTAGCGTCGCAGAAGGTTATGTAGAAAGCTCACCAAGTTTCCAAAAGGGCCTATCGAATAAAATATTAAACTTCAGTGACGCTGTCGCTGGCCCTTCCACTAGTCAGCAGCTGCCGCCAGTAAAGCCTTCCAAAATGATCTCTTCCAGCCAAGTTCCCATCGCCACGGTTGCAACAATTAGTGCTGACAAAGCAGTGGAAAACTTAAATCTGACTTCATTGGAAAACATTTTAGCCTCTGCAATTAATTTGCAGAATGCTACAAATTGCACGTTCAATAATAATATTGCTGGCCGAACTCCGCTAACGCGTCGTTCGACCATCTGCAATCGCGTGCGGAAAAGTATGACTTCCCTCACTTGTTAGGGATATTAGGGGTGAATGTATTATGGTTGAAATTTTTTGAAAGTGGCACAAATACCTACAAAGTAATTTTTTTAAACTATGACAATTTGATAAATTATCATATATCATAATTTTTTTAAACTATGACAATTTCATAAATTATCATATATCATACAACGAATGGAATCATGACTATCGATAACCGCCTGAGTTGGGGCACGAAACATGTTGTAAAAAATTAGTTCCGCAAGTGTTAAAGACGAGATGAATTATTTGACAACATGTTTAGTGCACAAACCCATGCGATTATCAATAGTCAGGATTTAAAGAGATGTATTCGTTAGATTATACAACTAATAATATATTATTGAAATAACGAGAGAGCTTTTTATTCTAAAAATTAAATGTACAATTATTATAAACAACGCTACAATTTTCTTCACTTAAAATAGCCGTAGTTACGGTACGCAGTAGGTTTGGAGGTTGATGGCAGTGGTGTAGTAGCAGTGTTATTCCTTAAAGAAGAAATGATCTTTGCATTTTTCATTTAATTTCATGTATGGCCAGTTATTTTAATTATTTCTTCTAAATTTGCATCAACCATTGACAAATTACTAACGGTTGATGTTCTATTCGAATGATTAGTGATTCTCTTTCTTTTTGTATCGAGGCCAATTTTTTCTGCCCAAAGACGAATCCATTTACTAATTTCATTTATTCCAACGGGTCTGTTTTTATTCCATACAAAATTTATCCAATTCTTGTTTGGAGTTTGAAACAATCTTCTTGTTATTATGTTTTCGGTACTTTCTGATAACATCTATAAACAACCCGACGGGACAAAATTAATCATTTTCTTGGTTTGGTATTAGCCATTTGATTTTTGCCAAAGTTCTATCTCCTCCTTGGGTCGCTTTAGGGAACACCGATTTGTATTCTATGCGCCCTGTATAAGAATTGTCCCTGTCAGTTTTTTTTTATGAAAATAATCTAGCAGACTGGACGATGTTTCATTTCCCCGCCAAGCTTATTCAGCGGCTTCTATTTGAGGCGTCTTCATCGTAATTCAAAGCAATGGTCTCACTTTCGTTTACAGTTAAAGCTACAGCACTTACTTTCCCCTTCTTCGGCAAAAGTTGGAGTTCTTTGCATTTCGCATTTTCGAAAATGTTCCCTTTAAAGGGATCAATAGAACATTTGTAGTGATTAAAATATTTTCTTTGCAATAATTTTGCACTAACATTCCACAGGAGTTTCACGACACTCTCTTCGTATTCTGTTCCATCCTTTTTTCGCATGTTACATGCCCAATCTTGTAAGATATTTGCCAGTTCTTCTTCTGTTCGATCGTCTGACAATGTGTATTTGCGCGAATCACAAAATTCCATAAACTGCCTCCAGATGTAACTCTCACAGTATTCGGAGACTTGTTATTTCTTGTGGATACTTTAATATTTTTCAGAGAACATAGTCCAAAATGTGACATTATTACGAAAGTAATGACAGTTTTTGTTTGTTTGTAAGAAAACCAAGAATAACTATAGTGACTACAGGATTTCCACTTATTAGCCAAATGAGAACCGCTAGCTAAGCATCAATAATACTAGGAAATTGATATTGTAATGTTTTTCTAATTTATTTAAACAGCAAACGGGTGGGATAAACTTTCAACACACGGTAGGTTCACTTACTTAATTTATTTATTCACTACACTATTCACTAATTATATACACAGTATATTCACTAAAACTAATTTATATTCACTTATTTACTTGTTTATCTCACGATGTCAAATTATCAACTAAACTAACTCTTCCTGGTCGGTCCCTTATATATAAATGCCTTTTTCACTAGATACTACTAGATTGCGGCTTACTCAAAAACAATTGGCTTTCTGGCATTTTCTAGATAAGACTGGTCACAAAAACAATGATAAGATAGTCTCAATCGTAAACAATTCTAGGAATCCCTGCGCGTCCGCCATAATTTTAATTTTCATACTTGGCTTAGGCAGAGCCGGCTTTAGGGAATATACCAGTGTGCTGTTTCGTAACATTACCCCCCCCCCCTTAAATGGAACTTCCTCCTGGAACTTTTGTGTAGCTGAGACTGGATGTTTTAATCGGCAACTGGCCCCATTTCTACACTTTCCGATCTTATGGAAATAGCAGGGCACCGTCTTCATCGGATACTGATAACGGGGGCTGTAGCTGCAAATTAATATCTGGACACCGGTATTTTGAAATATAATCTCTACTATGTTCCTGATGATTCGCCAATCCAACTGGTTACTCGCTATCTTAGGCATAGCCAGTTTCTTCACGCTGGATTCCAACACATGGTCTCGTAGGTTTCGAAGTGCTTCCCACACATCGCGGTAGGTAGATAGATCTTGAAATTCATTTTTAGTTACCACGTAGAAGACGTACCGCGAATTATGTTTCAGTTTCAGTGTCTTGCCAGGGGCTGGAATCTGGTCTTCAAGTTTTTCTAATTGCCCGAGCTTCTTTCGAAAGACGGATGCCAACCCTCGTGCGTTCTTGAGACGGGCGGGGATGTTGTATGCCAGTGAAAAATCTTCCGGGAGAGTGAACAAATCTTGTCGTTGCTCTGAAGTAACTCCATATCTAGCTTTCCCGGTATCTCCATACACGCCCATAAATTCATAGAAGGTGGAGTCAAATACATCTCGAATATGGTTTACTCCTTTCTCTAGGTCATGGTCTCCTTTGAATGGCGCTAGTCGGTTTTGGTGAACTACTTTTGGTTTTCCGTTGGGGATCTTATGCGATAGATAACATCATTGAACCTTTTCTTGATTAAGTATGGACCTTCCCAGGATTTTTGTAATTTTGGAGAAAATTCTTTTCTCCTCGTCGGGTTGTGTAACCATACTTTGTCCCTTTATTTAAAACCTCCTTCTGTGGCCTGCGTTTCGTACCGACTTTTCATTCTGTCGCTGGAAACTTGAAGATTTGTTCGAACTAATTCATAAATATCGTCCAGCCTTCTTCTCAATTGGATCACGTAGTCTTCGCCTGCTAGATCTTCTCAGATCACGTCCAAACAGGATTTTCGCCGGTGTTTCACTCGTGGACTCATTGACGGCAGATCGATGAGCCAATGCGAATAGGGAAAGATACTGGTCCCAATCTCTCTGATGGCTGGATACTACTTTGGACAGGTATTTTCCAATAGTCCTGGTCATTCTCTCGACCATTCCATCTGGCTGTGGATGTAATGCTGTTGTCCTGGTCTTCTTCATTCCCAGCTTCTCGCAAATCTCCTGGAATAGATGATTTTCGAAATTTCGTCCCTGGTCGCTGTGGACTTCCAAGGGCACTCCATATCGGCTGATAAATTCTTTCACCAATACATCCGCAACAGTTGTTTCCTCATGGTTTGGGATAGGGTAAATTTCCACCCACTTTGTGAAATAATCCATTACAACCAGTATGTATTTGTCACCATTTTCGGTCGTCGGAAATGGTCCAGCGATATCTAAAGCAATCCTTTCGAAAGGGCTTCCAACATTATACTGTTTCATAGGTGCCTTTCTCTTGCGATGTGGTCCATTACTCGTAGCACAAGTAGTACATTTCTTACACCAGTCCTTCACATAATCGGAGCTGTTCATCCAATAAAACCTCTCACGGATTCGCTGGAGAGATTTCTTCACTCCCAGATGACCTCTCGATGGACTGTTGTGTAACTTCTTCAGTACTTCAGCTACTCCTGTTCTCGGGATAACTAGCTGTCTCCTCATCTCGGAACCATCATCGTTTTCAAGGACTCTTTTCAACAGCCCTTCTTCCAGGACAAGGGAGTCCCACTGAGCCCAATACGCCTTCAGTTTCGGTGAAAATCTTGACACTTCCTGTCAGGTAGGTCGCCGATTTTATTCCTTCCACTGCCGAATCTTCTTTAAGCAAGGAGCAGGAATCTTCTTTGATCCTGGTGGGTGACCATTCCTCGTCGACTACTGGAATTCTTGAAACTGCAACTGCCCTAGATTTCGACTTGTTGCATTGTGAATAGTCTACAGGGCATGGCCGTCTAGGCAAAGAGTTGGCTTTTCGTTGATTCACATCAGCTGGATGTTCACCCCTGTCTGATTTCCCCTGTGACTGGAGTTCTTGGGTTATAGGAGTCTTGGGGCGCTTAGACGGACTGCATACGTGCTGTAGCTCGCCACACTTCCGGCATTTGATCTTCTTCGGTTTCTTGTCTGCCATACCTTTCAACAAGTTGACGATCACGTCAAGTTTGTCGTCGTCATCTTTTTCCTGCATGGTCATGCCTTTGTTGTACCGCGAGCTCTTCGTGGCTGCTTTGCATTTAAGAGGTTCTTGGTTTGCAGGAGTCGTAGGACGCTTACACGAACTGCGTGCCTGCTCTAGCTCGCCACAATTACAGCACCTGATTTTCTTCGGCTACTTGTCTACCATACCTTTCAACAAGTTGACGATCTGGTCAAGTCTGTCATCGTCACCTTCTTCCTGTATGGCCCTACCTTTGTTATATCCCGAAGCCTTTGTTGCTGCTTCATATTCAAGAGCTGCTGTCAATTCGTCGACTAATGTTTTCGGATGGGATAAACTAAGCGTCCTCTGCATATCGGGGTCACGTAAGCCATCAATAAAGGCATGTATGCCCAGACACTCCATCATGTTCTCTGGTGCTGACGGATAAGCAAATCGAACTTGTCGGGCAATATCCAGTTCATACTCTTGAAGGGTTTCGTCACGTTTCCGCCTTCGGTTCTTCAGCTGAGATTGGTACAAAGGTTCTAGATGTTCATGACCATATCGCATGTCCAACCTCTTCTTTAGGTGCTCGAAGTCACCCCTTTCTTCCAGAGGTCTCGTCTGAAGTACATCTAAGGCATCTCCGCGAAGCGCGATGGTTAAGTTCACTGCCTTCTCCTTATCGGACCAATTATTCACTCTAGCGGCTGCTTCAAACTGTTTCACATAATTGGTCCACGACATTTTTCCATCGATCGTTGGGGCCTTGACTCCGGTAAAACTGCCAATGTCTTAGAGTGTGTTTCTGGCTTGCAAGGTTTTGTTTGCTCGGTCTTCTTTTCTTCCTCTGGGGTGCCTCGCGTTCTTAAATCGGTAATTTCCTCGTCCATCGTTGACATCTTATTCTCGATTTCAGATTTTAGAGACGAAATTTCATTTTCAACGTCAGCGGCAATGTCGTTTTTCATTAATAAGATATCGGCAGATATATCGTTCTTCAAAGTAGAAATATCGTTCTTTATAGCCGGAATATCGCTTTTCACATTCGGAGAAATCTTCTCTTACATGCCAGAAATATCGTTCTTTATAGCAGAAATCCTCTCGTCCATGTTCTCTTCCATGGCAGAAATCTTCTCGTCCATGTTAGCAGAAATTGACGAGATTAAGGTGGAAGCCTCGTTATTAAATAAAACTGTTTCTGGATCAAAGCCGTCAGATTCCAGTGCCACTTTAAGTCTTTCTACTAATTCACTTTTCTTACCGGACGTTTCCAACTCACATCTTCCAATTCTGCTTTTAGTTCCGCCACTTTGAGGTCACATAGTCTCTTAACCATTTTTACGTAGCAATTTATTTATATTATCCCACACCTAACACCAATGTAATGTTTTTCTAATTTATTTAAACAGCAAACGGGTGGGATAAACTTTAAACTTCACTTACTTAATTTATTTATTCACTACACTATTCACTAATTATATACACAGTATATTCACTAAAACTAATTTATATAAACACTTAACTAATTTATATTCACTTATTTACTTGTTTATCTCACGATGTCAAATTATCAACTAAACTAACTCTTCCTGGTCGGTCCCTTATAAATTAATGCCTTTTTCAGTAGATAATTCTAGATTGCGGCTTACTCAAAAACAATTGGCTTTCTGGCATTTTCTAGATAAGACTGGTCACAAAAACAATGATAAGATAGTCTCAATCGTAAACAATTCTAAGAATCCCTGCGCGTCCGCCATACTTTTAACTTTCATATCTGGCTTAAACAGAGTCGGTTTTAGGGAATATACCAGTGTGCTGTTTCGTAACAATATATTATGAGTTGTATAATCAAACACTTTTATTTGTAATATCTACTCGTAAGTGAGTGCTTACCTTTTAAACCTTTTACTTGTCGCTCTAACTGTTCTACTTCTCCTTTATCGCCAACTTTTTCGTGATGTTGGGGCGTACTCATAGTAGATAATATATTTTCCAAATTGAATATTTCTGACTTCAAATCATTGACGTTTAAATTCTTTTTTAAATCATTGTAATTAACTTCTGTCTGATAGTGTCCTGGTTGTGGTAGCCCATATCCTGCAGGTTCTGAAATGAAAAGAAGATGTAGCAATTATCTCAAGAAAAGTTAAAAACATAATATGGGTTATGTTACATTGTTAACGGGTTAATGCTGTACACACTGGTGAGGTATTAGCTGAGGAATTGATGTAACAGCTTTAGTAAATACGAAAGAGATTCGCGATACTTATTTGAATTGTGTTGATAATAATAATAATATAATAATATTTATTCAAGTAAAATTTTTTAACAACTGAAATATACAGTACATATATGAATAAATATAATAATCACAGAAGCAGTGTATAAAGCTGCTTGTTTTGTGATGTAAAATACTATTTAAATATATTTACATTTCGTATTGTTCGATATTGTCTTAATATTAGAACTTGTGTGTGCGACATATTCGGGAATTTTTGACTAAAATTAATGTGTGCCATATATTCGGGATTTTTCAACAAAATTTAATTTAATTTTTCGCCATACGGCAATGGGAGTATAAAGTAAAATTTTCTAGTGTCGGGTTCGTTGAATTATTGTCTTTATTTACAATTTATTAGATCAGAAAATATTGATCTATCCGTTTCCGTAATCCATTTCTTAATTTGCTTTTTATATTAACTATATTTGTTTATCGTTTTTAAATGTTTGGGTACCATTGCATAAGTTCTCGGTGCTAAGTAATATGCATTTCTCTGTCCAATAGTCTTCACACGCCTAGGCCGAATAACACCATCGTGGTGTCTGGTATTGTAACAGTGGCTATATGAAGTAAGTACATCTCTTTCTTTTTAAAGAAATCATAGAATTTTTTGAAAGTAGAGCTGTCGAATATCTTTGACTTGTAACTCATTATACAATTTATCTGTTGAGAAGAGAATATTTTTACTGTATATAATTCTTAATACCCATTTTTGAACTACATGTACTCCGTTCAGATACTGGTCATACACCCCTCCCCATCCCAATATACCGTAGGACAAAATCGATTCCACCAAAGCAAAATATACTGATTTTAAACTCTTAATATCTAGAAAATCTCTCAAAATTCTAAATTTTGGTATGTGACCTCTAATTTTATTTACAACTTATTTACAGTGTAGGTCCCATCTTAAGTGTCTATCTATTAGAATGCCCAGATACTTCACGTTGTGTCCCTCGCATATAGCAATATCATTCCCTACATTTATTGGACCTATAATTGTGGTAGTCCTGTTTGGTATGAACAAAACGGTAGGCATTTGGTTTTTTTATAATTTATTGTTAATTTATTATATTGTAACCATTTTTCTAGATTTTGAATATCATTTTCTATTTTACATTTCAGATCCACCCATGAAGCAGATGTATATGTAATTACAGTATCGTCTGCAAAACTGGTTATTGTACCCTGAAGATTTAAAGAAAATATACTGTTAACGTATAGAAGAAACAGAACTGGTCACAAAACAGTACCCTGGGGGATACCGCATGTCACTTTTTGTCGCGTACTAAATGTTTCATCTATGGTGACCATTTGAACTCTATCGGATAGGTAACTTTTTATTAAGTTGTACGCATTGCGTCGTATTCCATATCTGTATAATTTTTCCATAAGAATTTTGTGACATACCATATCAAAAGCTTTGGACAAGTCTAAGAAGACACTCACCACGGGGACATTTTGATCTATCGATTGGTAAATAATAGACGTTAGATTGTAGATAGCATCTTCAGTAGATTTACCCTCACTAAACCCATATTGATGGTCTGAAAGGATATTGTATCTCTTTAAAAAGGAACATAACCTTGTTTTTATAATTTTCTCCATAATTTTGCTTACATTCGATATCAACGATACAGGACTATAGTTTCCCATTTCACTCCTTTCTCCACTTTTATATAGCGGTTTTATTATGGCATTTTTAAAAATGTTTGAAAAATGTCCTGTATTGAAACAATTGTTTATGATATAGTTTAATGGAGCTGCTATGTTAACATCAATTTTTTGCAATGTTTCGGAATGTATATTGTCTTCGCCCGGTGATTTTTTAGGTTTTAATTGTTTTATTGTATTTAAAATTTCATCTTCAGTAGTGGGAGTAAGATATATGGAATTTTCAACATGTTTAAGGTTTTCTGTAAAATTTGGGACTATTGGGATATTACTTGCAAGTTTTTCTCCTATTTCACTATAAAAAGTATTAAAAGCATTTGCAATTTCTTTCTTATTATCAATGTTTCTTTCATCCAACATTAAATCTATTGGTTTCTTAGATTTTTCTTTACCACATATAGTAGTAATGCATTTCCACATAGATGTTGACGAATTTTGATTTTCAGTAATGTAATTCTGATAATATTCTTTTTTTGCGTTTTTTATTAATTTTGCAAAACTATTATTGTATTGTTTTTTTCAGTTCTGTATCTTTAGTATGTTTTAGAGACAACTTGTATAACTTATTTTTTTCCAATATTTGTTTGGCTAGTGACTGTGTCATCCATTTTTGTTTATTTTTTATTTTAACTTTGTTAGTACACTTCTCGATGTTACTTTTTAATATATTTATAAAATTAATTGCTGCCGTATCTATATTTTTTTCTTTATATAACCTTTCCCATTTTTCTGAAGATAAGTTGTTTGTAAGTGTTTTATAGTCGATGTAATATTTATATATATTTGCTTGATTGAGTATTCTCCCGCTCTCGTTCAAACGTAAGGGCAAACACTTTTTGGCTTACTGTTAAAAATGAATCTTCAATTATTTTTGACGATTATTAAACTAATTTGTGATACAATTCACAGTTTCAAGGAGGAAGAACAAAATTACACAACATTCAATGTGATGGGAGTAAAAAATGGTCCCAATTTTGTAAGAAATGAAATACGTCGTTTAGATGCATCTAGAATTAAATTGTTAAGAATTTTTTTGTTTTAAAAAAGTTGTACACTTAGGATACCGTTTGAGTTTCTTGTAGAGATGTTTGTTTTTTTATTGATCAAATCAGAATATAATAATGAAAACATGAGAAAAATTGGACAGTTAATTAGCTTTCAGAGGAATAGATGAACGTTTTAGTAAAACTTTGCTTACAGTTTCTATTCCGGTCCTGGACGAAAAGTGAATAAACGTGGTTGAGACTCGCTCCGCAATTAAATCAAATTTCAGATAAAGCCAAATTTTTGAAAATCAATTACATTAATTAGTGTGGATAGTATACGTGTTAAGAAAGTACAGGTGAAAGGGCAACAGAGAACAAATAAGATAAGTACAGGGTGTCCGGTAATGGATTTAAGGTTTTAACGCAATAAAACATCCCCCCAGAACATGCTTTACCAGGTGTAGCATTATTAGACAGAGTTAATATGCGGGTTTAGTGTTTAAACAGAATATCGTTCGTAGCAATCTGTTAATCTGGAGCGTAAGCTGCGGAAAACGTTCTGACACATCGCCACGGGTATGCCACGTATAGCATTGGTGAGGCGGTCCTTCAGCTGCTGAATGGTTTGTGGCGTCGGTTCCGTGTAGACGACACTTATCAAGTATCCCCATAGGAAAAAATCCAGGGGGCTAGGTCTGGTGAGCGTGGGGGAAATTGAATATCACCGTTGATGGAAATTACCGTGTCAGGAAACACTGCAGTATGTGCCGTGGTTTCCATATTGATGAAACCACGTGCCGTTATTATCATAGCCAGGGAACTGTGGTGCATATTTCGAAACTGCACATTGATACGAAACCAGAAGTTAAATGCTGCGCTGCCATTGGCTGGATTGTGTAGTTACCGTCTTTTAAACTCGAACTTAAAATGTTCCGTGCTGTTGTTTACAACTTAGGGATGTCAATTTTCTTCAATTAGGTACTAATACTACACCCTGCATAAAAATATTGCGACAGCATAATAGTTATTTATGTAATAAGGATCATAAAGACGATCATTATGGTACAAGTCGTGAATGTTATCGGGCGAGGCGTAGCCGAGTCCGATAACACGGCGTGTGCCATAATGATTGTTTATGATTCGTATTACATACAAAATTTTATCTGATGGCATTTATATCAATACATTTTCGAAAAATTAAAAACTGCATTTTCGACATGTCACAATTGCAACTATTTTTAAAGGAGTAAGTATTGTGTAGTTTCAAATATTAGTAGGTGAGTGAGCTGTGCTTTGCCATTTCCTTGACAACGTCATCAGGTTGTAACAGCAATATTTATTTATCGCTGTCAAACTCAATAATTATTGTCAGGTAGAATTTATTATAATTTAAAAAATGAGTGATTCTGAAGCTGATAGTTTACCTTCTGATTTGGAAGAAATGTCGAGAAATATCGTGGACTCCCTTTTGCCGGAAAAATCACGGAGTGTATATGAAATGGTGTTTAATCGGTACGAAGAATGGTGTTCTGCTAAAAAAATCAAGAATATCACTCATGAAAAAGTATTGTTGGCTTACTTTGAATGCTTATCTAAGGAAAGAAAACCATCTTCTCTTTGGTCGTATTATTCGATGATAAGAAGTATTTTATCAACAAGAAAAAACGTCGATATTAGTAAGTACCTACAGCTGGTTGCATTACTAAAACGTAAATCAGAAGGTTACAGAGCTAAAAAATCCAAAATTTTTACTTAACAAGATGTTACAAAGTTTTTAACGGAAGCATCAGATGATACATACTTATTTAATAAAGTTGCCATGATAATTGGACTAAATGGAGCATGCAGAAGAGAGGAATTGACAAATATGCTTGTTGAAAATGTAATAGATGAAGGATCCGTTTTTAGAATTACATTACCGAATACAAAAACAAAGGTAATGCGAGAATTTTTTGTAACTTCGGGGAATATCCCAGGATTGAATATGGTAGAACTTGTCAGACAATATGTGAAAATACGACCTTGCAACACAAACCATCTACGTTTTTTTGTCACTCATAGAAATAAGAAATGCACAAAACAACCCGTTGGAATCCATACCTTTGGTAAAATGCCAAAAGTTATTGCCACTTTCTTGAATTTACCTCGCCCTGAAGAATATACCGGACATTGTTTTCGGCGATCGTCTGCTTCATTTTTGGCTGATTCTGGAGCTGATCTGTGTATCGTGAAACGCCATGGCGGATGGAAAAGCAATACTGTCGCTGAAGGTTACATCGAAAATTCGAAAGAGCAAAAGAAAAAAATATCAGAAGCAATTTTTGGTGCTAACAACCAAACAGGATTACAAGTTTGTCAACAATCATCAACTACTGATGTAAAAACTGTAGAATCCATTGGAATTAATATTACAAATTGTAGTAATTGTTCTTTTACCATTTATAATAAATAGTTTTGTACATAGTTATGCATTTTGAATAAACTTTTTTGATCAAACCATTACATGTTTTCCTTATAGAATTTCATTATGGTACTTAGTACCATAATGAATTCATTATGGTACTTAGTCCCATAATGAATTCATTATGGTACTTAGTCCCATAATGAGCTTCCTTATGTCATCAAAATTGAGTGACATAACGTTGTCATTATGACATGCCATCAGATAAAACCAATTTATGAATTGGTGGTATTCGAATAAAAACGGTCGCAGTCGCATAGGGAATGACGGTGGAAATCCAGCAAATAGCAGCGCCGCATTTGACTACTGGCTTCGTATCAATGTGCAGTTTTGAAATATGCAAACTGTGGTAGGGATGGGCGTAAAAAATTCCGAACCATGTCGGTATAGCGTGTGGTGCTCACAGTAACTGAACGTCCTGCACTTAAAAAAAGTACGGTCCAATTATGCCCGAGGCGGACATGGCGCACCATACCGTCACTTTTTTGGAGTGTAACGGTCGTTGATATTTTTCCCGCGGATTGATAGTGGCCCAATAGCGGCAAATATGTTTGTTCACGGCTCCAGTTAGATGGAAATGTGCTTCATCTCTCAAAATATTGTGCTCAAGCCCATCCTCACTCCAAAACGTGTCGATCATGGTCTCAGCGAACGTTTTCCGTTTTACATGGTCTTCGGCCTTCAAAAAATGGCATAGTTGTATTTTATACAGGTGAAACTTTAAGTCTAACTGCATTATATAGTGTAGACTAGTGCGTGGCAACTGCAATTGTTGAGCATGTTTACGAACCGACCGTCGAGGATGCTGAGTCACAGCGCGCCGTACTCTGTCAATATTCTGTGGATTTCGCGTGGTTTTCGGTTTACCAGTTGCCTTTTTATTTACAACAGATGCTGTTGTTCCGAATCGTCTAAACCAACTGTGCACTAAAGTTGCCGACAGTTCATCAGCAATACGTCGAATATCAAAACGTGCACAAAAACGTCGACGCGCCACACTGTACGAATCGTTTGATTTAAAAAGAGATATAATCAGTGGCGGCTCGTGGTTAATTTTGTAGGGGGGTCATAGGTGGCCTATTCGCCGTGGGCGTAAATTTTACGAAAAAACACGCCCAATTTCTGCCCAGAAGTCATTGAAATCGCTAAAAACGCAAAATTTGTGGAGGTCTTTACCAAAGCCAGAGAGGCAAAAAATTTTTTGAGCCACGCTTGTTTTATATAAAATTAATGCTCTCTTAAAAAACAACCACATTTTATTCTTTTTTATACATATTAAATATGACAAACCTAAATTAAATGATAATTAATCTAAATCTTTTTAAAATTTAAGTGAAGCCTTCGATCTTTTGTGTTTGCAAAGTGATCAATAACCCTTTCAATAAAATTATGAATACTATTCACAAATTGCTTTTCTATGCTTAACATAGCTAACGCCGACAATCTCTCCTGTCCCATAGTATTACGAAAAAATGTCTTGATTCTCTTTAATGTAGAAAAACATCTTTCGCTTTCTACAGTTGTCATTGATAATGTACATAAAATAGTCAACAATTTTACAGTTTCCGAGAGATTGTTATTAATAAACAATTGCAGCATTGGCACAGCTCCTGAACTCTTATTAAAATCGTCGCGTTCATAAATAACTTAAAGTTCAGTTTTTAGTTTTAAGTAATTAATACTAGAATAGTTTTCTCTTATTGACTTAAGAATACGATCTGGAAAATTAATTTTATATTGTTCGAACTGGTCGCTGTAAAATAACTGGGCAATCACTAAATGATCACTGAAATTAAAGCGGTGGTTAATCTCAGAAATTATTATGTCGCAAACCTCCAAAGCAGCTTGGCGCTTTGAGTCTTCATTTTTCCTTGGTCTTTTTACACCAAGTCTTGAAGAAGATGAAGGTGCTTTTTTTTCACCAATATCACGTCAATACCATGTTTTTGAAGTTGATTAAAAAGAACTTCACAATTAGGCATTATTAAATAGAAAAAATTTAGCCAATAAAGAAAGTCCACGCGTTGCAAAAAAGTGTTTAATCCTGTTGCCTGATTAATTGTATTTGAGTCTTCTTCAACCTCAATTATCTTTTCTATTGAAGCCAGAATATCAGCTTGATACAAAAATACGGTTTCCACACAACGCGTATTAAAATACCACCTTGTCGATGCCGCTCTAGGTAAACGTACTTCAACAAATTCATCGAGAATCGCTGTACGTTTTGGAGTGCGACTAAAAAATATGGAAAATTCCTATAAATTGGCAAAAAAAACTTTAACATTTTTATTCTGACTTGCTGCTTTTTGCAGAATTAAATTTAAATGGTGAGCATACCAATGAATAAAATTTGCTTGAGGATATCGTTCTTTAATTTTTTTTGTACTCCGCCTAATCGACCACTCATAGTAGAAGCTCCGTCTCTGTCCAATTATCTTTTCCGGTGTTATATTGATTTCTAGTACCCCTAGTTCTTTAAAAAATATCTCCGATAAATATTCGGCTGTGGTGCCGGTAGGATTTACAAATTTTATAAACCTTTCGTGAACGACACCGGATAAAATGTACCGTATAATAAAAGTCATTTGAGTTCTGTTCGAGCTATCAGTAGTTTCATCCACCTGGACTGCGATATATTCAGCTGACTGAATCTCCAATTTAAGTTGTTCTTGAGCCACCGATAACATTGAATCAAGTAATTCATTTTGTACAGTTTTAGAAGTACCCTTAAAAACCGTAGCCTTATCCAAGTATTCTTTGAATATTGGATCCAGCTCTGAAACAAAATTTATAAGTCCACGAAATATTCCCGGGTTTACAGAAGATTATGTCTCGTCGTGCCCTCGCAAAGCAAGTTCAAACCCCCCACAAAATTTCACACAGTCAATTATTTTATTTATAATATATTTGTTTTTCGACACATTTTCATTAAAAATTCTTACCGATTATCTATAAGCATTGTCTAATTGACAACGAATATCCACAGCACCGATTGTAGCAAAACTCATGGCACATTTCATATGGTCTGCCGATAAACTATGTTTTCTTATTTTCTCTTTTAAATGTTTTAAGTCTTGGGCACCGTTTTTACACCATAAAGAATTATTCGAAAAAAGCAGACCAACGAAACAGTAAAATGCATCACTTACTTCACATCCGCAAATCCAATCAGACAAATCATACATAGACCTGCGAAAATTGCGATGAACTTCTTTGTTCTTGTCCTTACTAGTCTGTTCAATTTTTAAATCTGGAAGAGGACGACCACCTTCCTTTAGTTTTAATAGTTTTTCAAAATTTAATTCACTTTTAGTTCTCAAATTTTGAACCATTTGCACCACAGACATGATAAAAGGCGTACAGTACAATAACACCAAATAATTAAAACACAAGCCCTCAATAATAAAGAATGAAAATAATAACAATAACAACTTATTACATCAAAACACAAATCTTAATTGACTTCAAAATGATCTCCTTTAAATCACAATATAGCGCAGCCTGCCACCCCTCTACTCATCCCTTTTCTTAGCGTGTAATAATCGAACGACGTAAGTCGATTCATCATCGATATTAACCCGGGATTTTGACCCAACACATGTAAATTTCGGGCGTGTTTCTTTCACGTTACGAAGATTGTCAACGTTCGGCAGATTCCGTCCACATTTAACACGTTGAGGTCATCGATGGACACCAGCCCGTTTTGCTATTTTGAATTTCGCAGTGTTGTAGGTACTCGCTGCGAAGTAACGTTTACACGGTCGTCTTGAAAACCGCTTACACGGGGGGTCTTGAAACATTTTAGGTAAATTTTATTTTTTATTTATGAGAAATACTTAGTATTAGTGTTTAATACTATACTATATGTATAGTAGGTATATTTTATTTTTTATATATCTATATAAGTATTTTTTTAAATTAAATTTTAATGGGAGGACTCAATGACCTAATGGAGGAACCGCGGCTGGATATAATCATGAACGCCCGTTGCTCTGCAGGTCACGGTGCCATCGTAACTGAAATCCGCATGGTTACGCTACCTGTCTACAATCCCCCACCTTCCTACTTAGTGCAGGGCCGGTGTCAGAATAGTTCGAAATATTAAATTCATTACCGGACACCCTGTACTAAGAAAGTAATAATATGTACTTTCATACAATTTAAACTGTTGAATTAATGCAAAAGTAAAAAGAAGGCTAAAGTACCTAGTAAGTCAGCATATAAATAAAAACTCGAATTGATAAGAATATTAATAACAAAACTTACTAGAATGCCTTAATAAAATAATTCATATTTATACGAATTAGAAAACAACAGAAACGGAAATAATCGGGAAAGTCATCTCGGGTAGGTGTCAGTGGAAGAATTGAGTAAGCCATCGGCGGTAGCGTACACGAGGCACAATACCGGTAAAATTAAGATGGAGAGATAGGGGAAATAAGGGAAATGTTCAAGTTTCTTAGGAAGAAAATGGCAACAATTGAAAATAAAATTGAGAAGAGCTTTAAAGAAAATGAGAAACTGAGAGAAAAGAATCAAGAAATCAAGCAGCAGGTGAAAGCATAGGAAGAAAGAAGAGAAATATTAGAATCAGAGGTAAATAGAAATAATATAATAATTCAAAGGATAGAAGACAAAGAAGATGAAAACACACACTAAATCAAAGCAAATATTGGAAGTTTATTGGGAACAGCAGGAATAAAGGTGGAATAAGTGTTGATGCCGGGGACGGGAGGAAAATAGGATCCTTCCAACGAAATAGGTAGAGACCGGTACTAATCAAGCTAATCAAATGGGACAAGAAAATGGCGGTATTGAGATTCACAAGGAAATTGAAGGTTAAATGAAAATTATTCTAGACAGCCCCTTGCAATCGGAAAGCACTAATACCACACATGAAAAGGGCTAAACAAAATGGGAAAAATGATATACATGTGAAACGACAAACTAATAATAGATGGATATGTGTATGACAGGAAAAGCTTCGAACAGGATGAATAATATTTCAAAAAATTCGAAGAAATGGGGAGAAAATGAAGGTTATCAATGGTTCACCTGAAACACATGAAGAATTGGAGCAAATGCGGAAAATTACGAAACAGGCACATTCTACAAAAAACTTATAGACGAGAATAAAACTGGACGAGGAAATGGAGACGGAAAAAGCAATGAAAAAAGGATGAATTCAAACAAACATAAAAACACAAAAAAAGGTTTTTAGAAAAAAATGTGTATGACGTCGTCGTTGTCGTCGGCCACTTTTTGTAATTATGTCTTGTTAGCTCGATAGACTCTTCGAGGTGTGTAGTATAAGATCGTCTATTTTTATTCAAAGACGAGGCTGCTACTTTAATATCATCAATATCTGCTATGGATGAGAAGATGTCAACTATGAAGAACGATATATCTGTTAACATGGACAAGGTTTCTACTAATATGGACGAGAAGATTTAAACTATGAAGAACGATATTTCTACTACGAAGAACGATATTTCTGCTAACATAGACAAACTTTCTGCCGATATCGTATTAATGAAAAATGACATTGCCGCTGACGTGGAAAATAAAATTTCGTCTCTAAAATCGGATATTGAGAATAATATGACATCGATGGACGATAAAAACTAGAATTAGATGTCGATGATGGAAAATCAAATGAACGAGAAAGTAAAGGAGTTAGACAGAAAGATTGCCGATTTAAAAACACAAAACACTCCAGTAGAAAAAAAGAAGATCGAACAAATAAAACACCACAAGCCAGAAACACACCCTAAAAGATAGAAGGTATTGGCAGTTTTGCCCGAGTCAAGACTCCAACGTTCGACGGAAAAACGTTATGGACCAATTACGTAAAACAGTTTGAAGCAGCCGCTAGAGTGAATAATTGGTCCAAAGTCAGAAACGTGACGAAACCCTTCAAGAGTATGAGGCGATATTGCCCGACTAGTTCGATTCGCTTATCCATCAGTACCAGGGAACATGATGAAATATCTGGGCATCCAGGCCGTTCTTGATGGTTTACGTGCCCCGATATGCAGTGGACACTTCTTTTAGCCCATCCCAAAACATTGGAAGATGCATTGACTGCTACCCTTAAATATGAAGCAGCCACGTAGGCTTCGGGTTATAACAAAGTTAGGACCATCCAAGAAGGAGGTGATGAGAACAGACTTGACTAACTCGATAAAAGTACGATGGACAGGAAGCCGAAAAAGATCAAATGCTGGAATTGTGGCGAGCTAGGGCATGTACGCAGTTCGTGTAAGCGCTCAAGGACTCCTGCAAACCAAGAACCCAGTCACAGGAATACTAGAGCGGGTCGGCTACGAGGTGGCAGCACCGATACAGGATCATTGCAAGATATCTTCTCTCAGATGTCGCCACGACAGTGTATATGTGGATGGCGAAGTGAATGGCAAGAAATATACTATGTTGGTAGACACTAGAGCAAATAGAACCATTATACGGCCAGAGATAATAAGCTCCAAGAAGAAGCTTCTACCAACAAAACTGCGGCTGCGGACCGCCACAGGTGAGAGTGCCAACGTTCACGGAGATACACAAATTTTATTGGGAATTGGTGCAGAAAAGTGCACGCATACGCTAATCGTAGCGGACATCGAAGAAGACGTGATTCTGGGAATGGATGTAATGAATCTACATGGTTTCCAATTAGACTTTAGAAACAGAACAATTAAAGTGGTTTCGAAGGAAGTATTCCTTCATCCATATGAAGGCAGCACGGTGTTAGCAGCTGTACAGGAAGATACCGTTCTACCTGCACGAAGTGAAACCATGATAGTAGCACGGCTACAGGGAATCATGGAGGAAGGTACACCGGTTATGATAGAGCCAAGGCTCCACGACGAAGAGGTTGGCAAATGAGTACTAATTGGAAAAGGATTGGTTACGTCGGTGAAGGAGATTCCAGTACATGTGATAAACGTGTATGATTCTCCGATTACCATCAAGAAAGAAACTAGGATTGGGTCCTGCGTACCAGTGATGTCTATAGTTCGCCAAACAACGGCAACTGACAATTCCAATGCCAGATTCGAACATATGATATCAGTAGCTGGTCAATCCTTGAATAGAGCTGAGAAAAAGAAAATGAGAGAATTTCTCTTGCAGTATCGAGACCTATTCGCATCAAAAGGAGGCAAGACTGGAAGAAACTCAGCCGTCAAACACAAAATCGATACTAAAGGTGCCAAGCCAATTAGGCAATCAACCCGAAGACTACCACGAGCGAAGATAGAGGAAGCAGAAAGGATAATTCGAGAGATGGAAGAAGAAAAAGTAATAGAACCGTCTACTAGTCCATGGGTGTCTCCAGTAGTGCTTATCGAGAAAAAGTATAGAACTACGATATTCTCCGTGGATCATCGCCTGCTAAACAACGCGACGAAGAAAGCTATCCTCTGCCTCGGATCCACAATACGCTAGATACTTTGGCCGGTAGCAAACTGTTTACCACCTTGGACCTGAAGTATGGTTATTGGCAAGTAGAAATGGACCCAGAAGACAAAGAGAAGACATCTTTTACCATCGGATATGGATTATGGAAATTCAACGTCATGCCATTCGGGCTCTGTAATGCGCCCGCGACACTTGAAAGACTTATGGAAAATGTATTGAGAGGGTTATCTTGGAATATGCCTGGTCTATTTGGACGACATCGTAGTACTGGGGAAGAAATTTGACGAACACCTGAAACACTTGGAAGATGTATTCAAACGACTTCAAGCTGTCCAGGTCATTTTAAATCCGAAGAAATGCCAGCTATTCCAAAACCGTGTCAACTATCTGGGGCATATAGTAAGCAATGAAGGAGTGGCGGTGGATCCAGAGAAAATTGCTTCCATTCAGCAATGGCCGCTAAAAATACTATAAAAGATTTATCAGGAAGTTTGAAGACATTGCCAAGCCTCTATCTCGACTCATCGAAGAACCAAGAGGTTTCCATTGAAATGAACATTGTCAGAACGGCTTTTGAAACCTTGAAGAGACATTTAACCAGGGCGCCGATATTAGGATATCGATTACCATTGGAAGACTTTATCCTTGACACTGATGCAAGCAACGTAGGAATTGGAGGAGTGTTCTCACCGATCCAAAAGGGCATGAATGAGTGCTGTGAAATTTGCGAAAAGTCCTCTCCAAACCAGAACGAAACTACTGCGTCAAGAGAAGAGAACTTTTGGCGGTAGTGAAGTCCGTGGAACACTTTTACCAGTATCTCTATGGAAGAAATTTCTTAATCCGGACTGATAATGCAGCACTCAAGTGGTTGTTGCAGTTCAAGAATCCCGAGGGTCTGATCAACAACAAGGAAATGTTTAAAATATATGTTTTATTGAATATAAGCGTTTGTTTTTTTTGTAACAAATAATACGATACAAGTACAGTCTAAATACCACACACAAAGAAGGTTTTGAGTTAAACCATACGATAATTTTATTAGACGAAAAATATTTCATATTGTCTAGCTCCGAAATAACAGAAAACAATGGCTTGAGGACGTTCCTAATAAAGTGAAAAAAGATGAGAAGCCCAAAATGAAGAACTGTCAATGTATACGAAATTCCGGTAATGTAAGTTAATATATTATTGAAATTGACTGTCTCGACCCTTACTTCGTGGAATATATAACTACTAAACATCAGGTAGGCATAAAATGAAATGTAACTTCTGTCATTCTGACGATGATATTGATTTATCGAAACAATTGTCAATTTTTTAGAATTTTCAATAACTTGTATTATATTGTGGAATTAACTAGAGACCTTGAGTTTCATTTAAAAACACTAATATATTATTGTTACCGTAAAAACCCGATTTCAGTTAAAACCCGAATTTCCTAGGAAAATCTAGTTTTAATTATGGCTCATAGTCAATTCTAGATATGACTAGTTGAAACTAGAATTGTCTAATAATTTCAGTAAAATCTAAACATTTTTAGAATATTAAATTCAAAACAGTTGTTACTAGTTAAAACTAGTTTTTATTAAATTAGTAAAAACTATTACGTGCTGTCGGTAGGAGCCTCTATTCTGTGATTGGATACAAAAAAAGTCGTATGATCTAATTGTAGTTTATAATTTAGTTGGTGTAAGCTCAAAAGCTCATGCGTAACGGACGTTGCGACTTGTTTTCTTTCGGTGAAGGATTCATACTGGGAAATTTTTAAACTGAAGTTATTCTAAGCATTAATAAATGTGTTGTGCGCATAGACAAATAATAATATAAGAGACAGTTTGATGCATAGGTGGTATGTGGAACAACGTTTCTGCGCAAGTTCCCCGCGCATGGAGTCTCTACTGTCGCGAACTACAAGACTGTTTTACATAAACAAAATAGATCAAAATATCATACATTTCAAAACATCGCCTTTAATGTGGATAAATATTATAAAATATCCTAGTATATTAACTTTTACGTCATTAAAAATGAAAATATACAATACCAATCTTACATTGGTTGGTGTGAATCTGGTTTCTGTTTGTCAAATGCAAAGTGACAGTGTCAAAAATAACAATTCCGAAAAAGAAGACAATACAAGAGTGAGTATTTTTTAATTTATTTAGGATTTAGTTTTAATAAAGTAAATAAAATTAAGTGAACCTTTAAAACGTCACCACCAGGTAAAATTCGTCGTAGTTGTAGAGCAAAAAATTGTAATGATACATATTTTTCGCAGCTTCGCAATTTGGAGTTTAAGAACAAAACATTTTTCAAATTTCCATCTGACATTAGTCAAAGGGAACAGCGGTACAAAATTTTAGAACTTCCTTATACATCCAAAGATCAAAGGTTGTGCGAAGATCATTTTGATGATGAGGCATTTACAAATTCATTACGCAAAAGATTTAATAAATTTGCTTTACCTTTGCAACCCTTCCATCATACACCATCAAAAGTAATTGAATATAATAATAATGAAATCCAAGCTTTTGAAAATACAGTATGGCCCGTAAAAAGAAAGCTTATTTTTTGTAACAATAATGATAGTCTTAAAGAAACTGAATTTGAACCTTTGCCTAAAAAACAATGTTTGGAATCTAGTATTTTAAGTAGAATAAAAGAAACTAGGATCAGTTATTTCAAAATTAGATCCAGCAGGCATGGAGTTTTTAAAAAGTAGTACTGCTAACAAGCAATATGCTACGTTTCTGATTTCGTTGTTAAAAAAATTACAACTTTTAATTGCGCAGAATGTAGGGCTAATTTTGCAACAGATATTTTAGATGTTCACCATACTTTCACTTCCTTCAAAGAAAATGATGATGAAACACGTCTAATTTATGTTCAAAGAGAAGTCGTAAAATTTCTTTCCATTCTGCATGACATTGTTTATCATTTTCTACCACTTTTAGGTTATGTAGAAAATATTACTGAAAAAACTGAACTCTTTGCAAAAAGTCATTTAAATTTTGATTGGCTCACTTGTCGAGAACAGAAATCATACGTATTTTCTCAACTCATAAAAGTTTGTGTCCCCTTATTAATTAAAAAATATTATTATGATGGTAAGAGGACTAACAAACAAAAATGATTATTTTATTTTTTGGTAACAATGTACTGCGTTTTTTTTTGTTTCAGACCTGTTCCTGTCTTCATGTAAAGGGGAATCTACTTTTTAAATGCTTTTTATTGAAATATTTGATGTAATATTGGATAAACTTTCTTAAGTATAATGCTGTAATTTGAGTAGAAATATGTAATTTTGTGATTAATAATAATATGTAACTGTATGGTAAATTAATGATATATATAATAATAGTTTTTTAATGTTTTGTGTTACCAATTTAAAACATTATTTAATATTCAAGGTAGTGTGCCATTATTACTTTTAGTTTTCGCTAAGTATATGTTTATGCTGTGTATTTATACAACTGTAGGTTTCCTCTGATTTACATGTTTTGCCTTTTTAATTAATTTAAAGAAAGTAAATGTGAAGTTTCTTGTTTTCTGAAATAAAAAAGTTAAAAAAAGGTGAGAGCTGGGCAGCTATGGGGATGGCGGAGACTGCAATAGAATTTTTTTGAAAAATGTACAGTCGTATAAATGCCTACTGTGGTAGGAAAAACAACTTTGAAAATTGTGTGGAAACACTGTTAAGTGATATTAGAATAATTGTTTTAATAATCGGAGATATTATTGAAAATTTAGATTTTTTGATTATTGTAACTGATAATTTAA
Source organism: Galeruca laticollis (assembly GCA_963921935.1). Taxonomy (NCBI): domain Eukaryota; kingdom Metazoa; phylum Arthropoda; class Insecta; order Coleoptera; family Chrysomelidae; genus Galeruca; species Galeruca laticollis. The sequence goes on from OY998183.1 coordinate 87,343,724, forward strand.
TCAGGTGTTTTTGTACTTTAATATTATCGTTAACTATTAGAATAAGAATTTTAAAGTTATCAATGTAATAAGATGTATAAATAACAGACCTATGTATAGTAAACAAATATTTTATTAATTTGTTTTTATATTATGTGCAGGTTAATAAAAATTTTAAATGTGTGCTGTGTTTTATTATTTATTACCTAAATTATTTGTCTCAATTTGTCTTAAAATTGTTTATTATTATTATTTCATTACAAAAATGAAATATAATTTTTTGGAATGAAATAATTATATAATAAACAATTTTAAGACAAACTGTAAAATTTACCTACCCATAATCCAAACTACCAAATTTAAATATCCCGCCTGTAAGAATTAGTTCTGTTCCCCGCAAGGGGTGCGCTGAGATCGACGCGATGCCAGCTGTTTATATGGAACGAACACTCTATGTTTATTTCTCTATGTAGTGCCGTTTAGTTGGTTGTTTCTGGCTAGAAGTATGTCGAGTTAGGACCTGTTACGCCTGATAAATTGGGTACTTTTAAGAAGTAGGTATATTTTAGTACCGGTAATTAAATTGTTTTTACTTTTGATATTTCTTGTATAGAGCTGTTAAGCGTTGATGGTTTCTGGTTGTAAGCGTGCTGAGTTCCGACTTGGTTTCATCTGGTAAGTCATTTCAAAATAGTAATTTTTGGATTATAGTAAGACAATTTATTTATTTTTAGAAATAGTAATTTGTAAAATGTCATTTAGTTGGTTGTTTCTGGTAACAATTTAAAGGAATTTTGATTTGTTAAGTCTGCTAAGTAATTTTCAAATGGTAATTTTCAAACAATAATGGTACTTTATTTTTTATAGGGTTAATAAATTATACACTGCGATGTATTTTGTAGTTTGTGGCTAAAATTATCAGAATTAATCGTTTTTTTTGTCTGGTGAGTGATTTTTAAATTGTAATTTTTTATTCATTTTGTAAAATAAATTATTTTAGCATTATTATAACCAACTACAGATATACCTTTTTGATTTGAAAAATGACGAATAATGCCGGAAATCTGTCTGGGAATGGAGATTTATGGAAACAGGAATTTTTGGAACGGATTTTGAGAAAATAAGAAAACGAAAAAAAATCACCACACTGTTATGTCAGGAGACGTCTATAATAAATTAATGACTTAAGTACAGGAAGCTGAATTGGCTGTGAAGAAAACCCCATTACAATATAGAAGACTTAAAAGGTTTAGAGTTGTCGAGGTTAGCGAAACGAAAAAACTGGCATCTAGAAGTGAACCAATTAAATACTAATTACCTGCTGCTGATACTTTTGATATCATTGAAGCAGCACGTTGCCGTTGGTCAGGGAAGGGTGAGATAGATTAAAAGCTGAAACTTCAAGGAAATATGCAAATATATTTATTGATATGATAAATATTTTCATATTCATGTGTGAGGTTTGCCAGCACAAAAAGAGTAAGAAGAAGAGGGTTCTTGTTTGCAAACCTATAATACATTCAGAAATGCATAATCGCTGCCAAGTAGACCTCATAGATATGCAGTCACAACAAGATAATGGTTTTAAGTATATTATGGTGTACCAAGATCATTTGACAAAATTTGTTTTGTTAAGATCATTGCAAAGCAAAAGGGCTGAAGAAGCTGCTTCGCAGTTAACAGATATATTTTTGATTTCTGGTGCTCCGTGTATTTTACACTCAGATAATGGCAGAGAGTTCGTTAATGCAATGATTAATGAGGTAATGACATACTGGTCTGAAGTAAAGTTGGTTCATGGAAAACCAAGGCATAGCCAAAGTCAAGGGTCTGTAGAGCGTGCCTCAGATTAACAAATAAAATAGATATGTTTGTTTTGACTTTTTCCTGCCCCAAACATTGAGTCACATTCTAAGCTCATTATGGATACTTTCACTGCTTTGCCATATTTATAAATCCTCTTTAGTTGCGGGAAAAAAGAAATTAGAAGTTTTTTGAAAATTTGTTAAAAAGTTATGCAAATAAAAAGTCATACTAATTTATGCATTTGAGTCGCAGCTTTTAAAATTAATTAATAATACTTGAATTTTATTTAATAAAGGCATATTCTTATACAAATGTTAAACAAGTATTTGTTGAATCCTTAGATACCTTTATGGTTATATCTAAAAGTGGCAACATTGCTAAAAATTTCAGTACCTGTTTAATGTGTCAATAGTAATAAATTTAGTAGTTTGGTCCTTGTTTAATTACCATATAAAGAGAGATGCAAATATCGTCAGAGTTTGATCGACGATCATTTTAAATACGCCGTAGTATTGTAGTAAATAATGTCAAACGTGGTTTGCTTATACTAGTGCCATTACGACAAGTAAACATTTAGTTCTTTCCTTTTGATGTGTTTTTCAAGACTTTAAGTCACTAAATAAACTTTTAAGTTGATTAATTTAATGTTTTTGGATTCGGTGCCAAGTTTGTCAGAAAACCAGCCGAAATTACCAAGGCCATGTATCTACAATACCATCCCGACTTTTTGTAATTCATTCATCATTTCACTACTGGCGTTTAGAATTGTTGGCCGCAAAAATAAACGTGTTTATGAATGAATAGTCCTCTCTATGTTTATTATTACTCTAAGGAGCGTGCTAACCAGGATATAGAGAAAATGTTAGCTGCCTGGATGCAGGATAATGATACCACACACTGGTCCAAATAGAAATAGAGCCCTGCATTGTGGTATAAAACAGTCGCCATATCGAGCTATGATTGCTATTGAACCCAGAGTAGAAGTTGCGACATCGTCTTTACCACTGGAAGTTGTTCAAAACATACATGATGAAGAAGATATTCAAAACATTTTTAATCAGCAGAATAATGAATCTCTGTCTGATGTTGAAGAGGACGGTCGTCGTACAGAATCATCAATTTTATTAGCTAGACAAGAAGCACATAAAGGTTTAAAAAAACGGGCTAAAAAAATGAAATTAGTTTCCGACGCTCTTCATCCATCTGCGGAAAGGGGTGACAATATAATAGTCCCGATACCGGATATCGACAGGTCAAAAGCAGATCTAAACAACATCATAAGTGTTGTACTTGAAAAAAATGAAGATGGTTTATACAAAGTTGGCACTAAATATGGGATACTGGAGAAATTGTACTGCAGGTACATTATACATAAATTTTATTTTTAAAATCAGGGAGATATTTTATACTAATTATTTGAAAGGAAGAAAAAAAATTACAATTACAGTTACGAATCAAATATACATAAATAAACATAAACAATCACAGAAGCTCTAATAGGAAAGAACCTGAGCTTGTGTGTGATGCATTTATGTGTGCAGCTATGTTCAATCTATACATAAGTTCTATAATCTAATATTTAAAATAAACGTAAAGTTTAATATTTATAATATACATATATCTATACACAAGTTCTAAAATCTAATATTTAAAATAAACGTAAAGTTTAATATTTATAATCTAAACCAAAATCTAGAGTAGAAAAAATAACTGTAATATAGAGGTAAGTATCTTTCAGAGATTATTTACTATATTTCTAAATATGTGTCGCTCTTTACTAAGAATCTATTTCTTAATTTTTATTCTGAATATATGTAATTTTTTTATTTGTTTTAGAGAATGTGGAATTACGTTGTATAGTTTTGCTCCTATGTAATAAATGAATCGCCGTTTAAGATTTTTTTCGCATTTGGGTATTTTTACAATAATTTGGTCTCTAGTCCGCGTATTGTATTGATGTTCAATTTCTTCTAATACTATTTTCCTGTTAAAAATAGCTAGAAGTATTCGTTGACAGTAAAGCTTATATCAAGATTTTTGCTGATATCAAACAGACGATCGCTAGAGAAGGTGCGCTTTTTACCATGGATTATTTTCAGTATCCACTTTTGTAAAATATTAATTTTTTCTAGATGGTTATCATACACACCCTCCCAACCCAGGATGCCATAGGATAACTGTGACTGAACGAGTGCAAAATACACTATTTTTAGATGAGGTATGCTTAAAATCCTTTCAATTATTCTTTCCACATCAGAATTTGATATTTCAAAAGAAAAATTCTTAAAATTTGAAGTAGTTCCGGAAGCTAATTTGTAATTGAGAACCGCTGCTAGACATGGGTTTGCACGTTGCCTCTGCAAGAAGACTTGCAACACTAATAGATGCTTTTGTAAAAAGAAGGGAAAACTCTGCAATTCTAAATGTCATGATAGGAAACATGTTCCTACTATCTGGTGCTGACTTAAGTGAGTAAAGTATTATACATGATTTATGAAATTTTTTTTTATGTTATTGTTTGTTAAGTTTTTTCACGCTTGTTTCATTTCCCACCTGTTTGATTACCCAACGCACCCATTGATGTAACTCATTCCATGTATTTTTCATGTACTATTAAAAGTATTATTATATGACGTATGTATGTTTAATTGTTTTTGATATAGGTAAACCCATAGGATTTATTTCAAAATAAAATGCTTATAGGTTACACAGATTTTACTGACAGGTAAAAACTAGTTTTAACTAGAGGATGTTTAGTTAAAGCCAGGGCCTGATTAAAACATTAGAGCGCCCTAGGCTGACATCAGTTTGGCGCCTCTAAACTAGGAAAGTAAAAATATAAATACAAGTAAAATAAAACGCGTTTCACAAAATATTATGTATTTGTGAAAATGTACAAATCGATTATTTAAAGGTGGATTTTACGACACTTAATACTTGAAATTTTTTGTATGATATCGTCAAAATTTCTTTCTTTTAGTGCCTCATATTCTATACATAATATTGAGAGGTCAGCAGTTTTATCGTCTGTTAAAGAATTTCTTAACTAATTTTTTACTTGTTTTAACACGGAGAAGGACCTTTCGCCTGTACAATTCGTCACTGGAAGACACAGATATATTCTTAAAATAATGTCCATGTTGGGAAACGTACAAATTAAATTTCTGCTGCGGAGTGATTGCAACCATGACATAGTTTTGCTGCTTTTTTTCTCAGAATTAGGTGAGTCCAGAGTTTGAATAAAATATGTGAATTGTACACATTCATTTTCAAAATTACAATCCAAATCTCTAGTATAAATTCCTTTAAGATATCTGCACTTTTCTTTTATTATATTGTCTTCAGTGTTTTCTAGGTTTGTAAGAAAACCAAAAGATCCATTGATTTCATCGTACGAATTTTTTCGCCTCTTGAGCTCTGATACTATACTGTTTACAACCACGTAGAACATATTTACTTCCATATTTGTCCTACCATCAAAAGTAGTTTCTCCAACATTACTCTCTCCTCGCAAACATTTCCTTTTTTCCTTCCTTTTCGAATCCAACGTATAGGTACTACATTTTGTTAACAATTTACCGCTTTCCTCGTATTTGTTATAAGTTGTTCTTATTTCCGTAACAAAGTGAATTAATGATTTATAAAGTTGAATGGCTGTCACTATATCCATACTTTGCTTTTGCAAAGACTGGCTTGTTTTGTGGAATTGAATTAAAATATCTCTCCAGAAAGAGAGTATTATACCAGTCTCCAAGCATAACATTTTTTACAATATACCCTTCCCCTCAGTTTTTGTTTTAGGTGCTTGTGGGGTATCATTCACAATAAAATTCAAAGCTTATTTAAAAGCATAATAACTGTCATAAAGAGCGGTGCAGGCATCGACTCTAGCTGACCATCTAGTAGCTGAAAGTTTTTTAGGCACATGTAGCTCTGACCCACTCACAGTTCTGTTACGTGTTAAACACTCTTTCATTATTTCCCACCTATAGGTTGATGCTGAAAAGAAAGTGTATATTTCTTCCACAAACAAGAAGAAATTTGTTACAACAGGAGAACACTCGGCAGCGCAGGTTCCTACTAAATTCAGTGAACGGGCAGCACATGGTATACATTTTGCCAATTTGTTCCTTTCCTTGATTCTAGCTTGCAAACCAGAATATCGACCAGACATGTTGCTTGCGTTATCGTAAGATTGTCCTCTACAGTTCTGTATGTCTAATGACATATATTCTAAAACTTTCAAAACTGCTGTTTCCATACTTGAAGCTTTGTGCCCTACCTTAGCAGCAAATGTAATAACTCGTTCTACTACCGAACCATTTTCAATTACATATCTGAGAACAACAGTAAGTTGGTCAGTATGGGATATGTCGGGTGTAGAATCTATGATTATTGCAAAATATTTCGTGTTTTTTATTTCTGATGCAAATTGTTCTCTTAGATCAACCGCCATGAGTTTTATAAATGCATCACAAATAGTTGATGACAAATAAGAAACATTTCCTTTTCCTTTATTGCCTTTTGTTTCAATTTGGGTTTTCAGAAACGGATCGAATTCTGCTAAAAGCTCTAACGAACCTAGGTAGTTGCCGTTATCAATAGCTCCAAACATTTCACTAGAAACCATAAATGCTAAGCCACGCGATCTCAAAAATTTTATAACTGCAACTACTCGTTTAAGTATGTTAACCCAGTAATATATTCCTGCAAGGTACTGCTTATGAACTTCGGTATCTATTTTCCCTAAGACATTTGATCGCGCAATATACGCATTTTGACAGTGTTCAGAAGAGTTTTCATGTTCAGAAATCCAATGGGTATTTTTCCAGTCGTTGAATCCAGTCATGAAATAATTCGTTTTTGTCCGGTTAAATAATTTACACTACGAACAATAAACATTTCCTGTTAGTGCTGAATATAATAGCCATTGACGACGTACAGTTTCCTCGTTGTGCAAAGTTTTGAAAAACATATTTTTTCAAGCAAATCTATGAATATTGTAATGTTTTTCTTATTTATTTAGACAATAAACGGGTGGGATAAATTTTAAACACTCGGTATGGCTACTTACTAATTTATTGAAACACTAACTCACTTAATTTATATATACTTAACTAATCACTTAATTATTAATTTATATTAACTGTATATTCACTCGAACTAATTTATATAAACACTTTATATTCACTTATTTACTTGTTTATCTGTCAAGATCACTTTATCAACTAACTAACTCTTCCTGATCAGTCCCCTTATATATTAAAGCCATTTTTACTAGTAAATTCCGGACTGCGGCTTAAATAAAAACAATTGATTCTGGCCTTTTCTAGATAACTCTGGTCACAAAAACAATGTTTACATAAGATAGTCGTAAACTCGTAAACAGTTTTTTGTAACTGCGTATCCGCCATAATTTTAACTTTTATACCTGGCTTAGACAGAGTCGGTTTTAAGGACTATACCAGTGTGCTGTTTCGTAACATTACCCCCTCCTTAAATGGAAGTTCCTCCTGGAACTTTTGTGTAGCCGAGACTGGATGTTTGAATCGGCAAATGGCCCCATTTCTACACTTTCCGATCTTATGGAAATAGCAGGGCACCGTCTTCATCGGATACTGATAACGGGGGTTGTAGCTGCAAATTAATATCTGGACACCGGTATCTTGAAAGATAATCTCTACCATGTTCCTAATGATTCCTAATGATTCGCCAATCCAACTCGCTATCTTAGGCATAGCCAGTTTCTTCACGTTGGATTCCGACACATGATCTCGGAGGTTTCGAAGTGCTTCCCACACATCGCGGTAAGTAGATCGATCTTGGAATTCATTTTTAGTTACCACGTAGAAGACGTACCGCGAATTATGTTTCAGTTTCAGTGTCTTGCCAGGGGCTGGAATCTGGTCTTTTGGTTTTTATAATTGCCCGAACTTCTTTCGAAAGACGGTTGCCAACCCTCGTGCGTTCTTGATACGGGCGGGGATGTTGTATGCCAGTGAATAATCTTCCGGGAGAGTGAACAGATCTTGTTGTTGTTCCGAAGTGACTCCATATCTAGCTTTCCCGGTACCTCCATACGTGCCCATAAATTCCTCAAAGGTAGGGCTCGAACACATCTCGAATAAGTTTTGCTCCTTCCCCCAGGTCATGGTCTCCTTCGAATGGCGCTAGTCGGTTTTGGTGAACTACTTTTGGTTTTCCGTTGGGGATCTTGCTTATGCGGTATATAACATCATTGATCCTTTTCTTGATTAAGTATGGACCTTGCCAGGATTTTTGTAATTTTGGAGAAAATCCTTGTCTCCTCGTCGGGTTGTGTAACCATACTTTGTCCCATTCTTTAAAACCGCCTTCTGTGGCCTGCGTGTCGTACCCACTTTTCAGTCCGTCGCTGGCAACTTGAACATTGGTTCGAACTAACTCATGAATATCGTCCAGCCTTCTTCTCAATTGGATCACGTAGTCTTCGCCTGCTAGATCTTCTCCAGGCCGGTAGCCAAATTCCAGGTCACAAGGAAGCCTCATTTCACGTCCAAACAGGATTTTCGCCGGTGTTTCACCCGTGGACTCATTGACGGCAGATCGATAAGCCAATGCGAATAGGGTAAGATACTGGTTCCAATCTCTCTGATGGCTGGATACTACTTTGGACAGGTATTTTACAATAGTCCTGTTCATTCTCTCGACCATTCCATCTGACTGTGGATGTAAAGCTGTTGTCCTGGTCTTCTTCATTCCCAACTTGTCGCAAATCTCCTGGAATAAATGGCTTTCAAAATGTCTTCCCTGGTCACTGTGGACTTCCATATCGGCTGATGAATTGTTTCACCAATATATCCGCGACAGTTGTGGCTTCTTGGTTCGGGATAGCGTAAATTTCCACCCACTTTGTGAAATAATCCATTACGACCAGTATGTATTTGCTACCCTTTTCTGTCGTCGGAAATGGTCCAGCGATATCTAAAGCAATCCTTTCGAAGGGGCTTCCAACATTATATTGTTTCATAGGTGCTTTTCTCTTGCGATATGGTCCATTACTCGTAGCATAAGTCGTATATTTCTTACACCAGTCCTTCACATCGTCGGAGCTGTTCATCCAATAAAACCTTTCACGGACTCGCTGAAGGGTTTTCTTCACTCCCAGATGACTTACCGATGGACTGTCGTGTAACTTCTTCAGTACCTCAGCTACTCTTGTTCTCGGGATAACTAGCTGTCTCCTCATCTCGGAACCATCATCGTTTTCAAGGACTCTTTTCAACAGCCCTTCTTCCAGGACAAGGGAGTCCCACTGAGCCCAATACGGCTTGAGTTTCGGTGAAAATCTTGACACTTCTTGCCAGGTAGGTCGCCGGTTTTATTTCTTCCATTGCCGGATCATCGTCAGGTGAGGATCATTCTCCTGATCTTCTCTGATCCTGGTGGGTGACCATTGCTCGTTGACTACAGTAGTTCTTGAAACTGCAGCTTCCCTAGATTCCACCTTGTTGCAGTGGGAGCAGTCTGTTGGCCACGGCCGTCTGGACAGGGAGTCGGCATTTCCGTGACTCTTACCAGCTCGATGTTCGGTGTTGAAATCATACTCTTGAAGTCGTTCAATCCATCTAGCAATCTGGCCCTCGGGATTCTTGAGCTGCATCAACCACTTCAGTGCTGCATGATCAGTCCGGATTAAAAACTTCCTACTATAGATATACTGGTAAAAGTGTTCCACGGACTTCACTACCGCCAAAAGTTCTCTTCTTGTGACGCAGTAGTTTAGTTCTGGTTTGGAGAGGACTTTACTAAAATATCCCAGCACTCTTTCTTGCCCTCCTTGGATCTGTGAGAGCACTCCACCAATTCCTACGTTGCTTGCGTCAGTATCAAGAATAAAGTCTCCCTCTGGTAAAGGGTATCCTAATATCGGCGCCGTGGTTAAATGCCTCTTCAAGGTATCAAACGCCGTTTGACAATCTTCGTTCCATTGGAAAGCTCTTGCTTCTTCTGTAAGTCGAGTTTGAGGCTTAGCAATATCTCCAAACTTCCTGATAAGTCTTCTATAATATGTGCAAAGTCCAAGGAAACTCCTAATTTGATGTTTGTCGGTTGGTTGCGGCCATTGCTGAATGGAAGCAATTTTTTCTGGATACACCGCCACTCCTTCATTGCTCACTATATGGCCTAGTTAGTTGACACGGTTTTGGAACAGCTGACATTTCTTAGGGTTTAACATGAGCTGGGCAGCTTGGAGTCGTTTGAATACGTCTTCCAAATTCTTCAGATGTTCGTGAAATGTCTTCTCCAGTACTACGATGTCGTCCAAATAGACCAGGCATGTCTTCCAAGACAACCCTCTCAAGACATTTTCCATGAGTCTTTCAAATATCGCAGGCGCATTACAGAGCCCGAATGGCATGACGTTGAATTGCCATAATCTAGATCCGGTGGTAAAAGCAGTCTTTTCTTTGTCTTCTGGGTCCATTTCCACTTGCCAATAGCCAGACTTCAGGTCCAAGGTGGAAAACAGTTTGCTGCCGGCCAAAGTATCTAGCGTATCGTAAATTCGAGGCAGAGGATAGCTGTCCAAGCTCCATGGACTAGTAGATGGTTCTATTACTTTTTCTTCTGCCATCTCTCGAATTTTTCCTTCAGCTTCCTCTCTCTTCGCTCGCGGAAGTCTTCGAGCTGATTTCCTAATTGGTTTAGCATTACCAGTATCGATTTTGTGTTTGACGGCTGATGTTCTGCCAGTCTTTCCTCCTCTTGGTACGAATAAGTCTCGATACTGAAAGAGAAATTCTCTCATTCTCTTTTTTTCAGCTCGATCCAAAGATTGACCAGCTACTGATAACATCTGGCATTAGAATTGTCAGTGGTCGTTGTCTGACGAACTATAGACGTCACTGGTACGCAGGATCCAATCTTGGTTTTCTTCTTGATGGTAATTGGGTAATAGTTCACGTTTATCAATCGTACAGGGATCTCCTTCGCCGACGTAACCAATCCTTTCCCTATTAGTACTCCTTTGCCAACCTCCTCGTCGTGGTTCCTTGGTTCCATCATAACCGGTGTACCTTCCTCCATGATTCCCTGTAGCCGTGCTACTATCATGGTTTCGCTTCGTGCAGGTAGAACGGTATATTCCTGTACAGCTGCCAACACCGCGCTGCCTTCATATGGATGCAGGAATACCTCCTTGGAACCCACTTTAATGGTTCTGTTTCTAAAGTCTAATTGGAAAACATGTACATTCATTACGTCCATTCCCAGAATCACGTCTTCTTCAATTTCAGCTACGATTACCGTATGCGTGAACTTTTCTGCGCCAATTTCCAATTGGATTTGTGTTTCCCCGTGAACGTTGGCACTCTCGCCTGTGGCGGTCCGCAGTCGCAGTCTCGTTGGTAGAAGTTTCTTCTTGGGGTTTATTATCTCTGGTCGTATAATGGTTCTAGTTGCCCTAGTGTGAACCAGCAGAGCATATCCCTTGCCATTTACTTCGCCATCCACATATACACTGTCGTTGCGACATCTAAGAGAAGCTATCAGTATGAGAGGGTCTTTGGAACGGTCATGGGTCGGTGCTGCCCCCTCGTAGCCGACCCGTTCTAGTTTTCCTGTGTCTGGGGTTCTTGGTTTGCAGGAGTCTTGGGGCGCTTACACGAACTACGTACTTGCCCTAGATCACACCAATTCCCGCATCTGATCTTTTTCGGCTTCTTGTCCATGATACTTTTTATTAAACTGACGAACTGGTCAAATCTGTCTTCGTCACCTTCTTCTTGGATGGTCCTAATTTTGTTATATCTTGAAGCCTTCGTTGCTGCTTCATATTCAAGAGCAGCTGTCAATGCGTCAACTAATGTTTTGGGATGGGCTAAACGAAGCGTCCTCTGCATATCGGGGTCACGTAAGCCATCAATAAAGGCCTGGATGCCCAGACATTCCATCATGTTCTCTGGTGCTGACGGATAAGCAAATCGAACGAGTCGGGCAATATCCACTTCATACTCTTGAAGGGCTTCGTCACGTTTTTGCCTTCGGTTCTTCAGCTGGGACTGGTACAAATGTTCTAGATGTTCGTGACCGTACCGCATGTCCAACCTCTTCTTAAGCTGCTCGAAATCGTCCGTTTCTTCTAGAGGTATCGTCTGAAGTACATCTAAGGCATCTCCCCGAAGCGCGATAGTTAAGTTCACTGCTTTCTCCTTGTCGGACCAATTATTCACTCTAGCGGCTGCTTCAAACTGTTTTACATAATTGGTCCACGACATCTTTCCATTGAACGTTAGGGCCTTGACTTGGGAAAAACTGCCAATATCTTCTAGCTTAGAGTGTGTTTCTGGCTTGCAAGGTTTTGTTTGCTCGGTCTTCTTTTCTTCCTCTGGCGTGCCTCGCGTTCTTGAATCGGCAATCTTTTCCTCTAACTCCTTGATTTTCTCGTCTATTGTTGTAATCTTATTCCCGATTTTCTCGTCCATCGTTGACATCTTATTCTCGATTTCAGATATTAGAGACGAAATTTCATTTTCAACGTCAGCGGCAATGTCGTTTTTCATTAATAAGATATCGGCAGATATATCGTTCTTCAAAGTAGAAATATCGTTCTTTATAGCCGTAATACCGCTTTTCACATTCGTAGAAATCTTCTCTTCCATGCCAGAAATATCGTTCTTCAAAGCAGAAATCTTCTCGTCCATGTTAGCAGAAATATTAGCAGAAATTGACGAGATTAAGGTGGAGCATAGCCTCGTCATTAAATAAAACTGTTTATGGATTAAAGTCGTCATTTTCCAGTGCCAATTTAAGTCTTTCTACTAATTCACTTTTCTTACCGGACGTTTCCACGACATCTTTCCATCGAACGTTAGGGCCTTGACTCGGGTAAAACTGCAAATATCATCTGTCTTGGGTTGTGTTTCTGGCTTGCAGATCCCTATCTGCTTTTCTTCTGCTGAAGTGTCTTGTGTTCTTAAATCGGCAATCTTTGTCTCTAACTCCTTAATTTTCTCGTCCATCTGATTTTCCATCGTTGTCATCTTATTCTCCATGTCTGATTTTAGAGACGAAATTTTATTCTCGACTTCAGCAGCAATGTCCTTTTTCAATGATAAGATATCTGCAGAAATATCATTCTTCATAGCAGAAATCTTCTCGTCCTTGGCAGAAAAATCGTTCTTTATAGCAGAAATATCGTTTTTCACATTAGTGGAAATCTTTTCTTCCATGGCAGAAATATCGTTCTTCATATTAGCAGAAATATCGCTTTTCATTGTGGTAATCTTCTCGTCCATATCAGCAGAAATATTAGCAGAAATTGACGAGATTAAGGTGGAAGCCTCGTCACTGAATAAAAATGATTCTGGATCAAAGCCGTCATTTTCCAGTGCCACTTTAAGTCTTTCTACTAATTCGCTTTTCTTACCGTACGTTTCCAACTCACGATTTTCCAATTCTGCTCTTAATTCCGCCATTTTCAGATCACATAGTCTCTTGGCCATTTTTACGTTTCAATTTATTCATATTACCCCACACCTGACACCAATGTAATGTTTTCCTTATTTATTTAGACAATAAACGGGCGGGATAAATTTTAAACACTCGGTATGGCTACTTACTAATTTATTGAAACACTAACTCACTAACACTTAATTTATATATACTTAACTAATCACTTAATTATTAATTTATATTAACTGTATATTCACTCAAACTAATTTATATAAACACTTTATATTCACTTATTTACTTGTTTATCTGCCAAGATCACTTTATCAACTAACTAACTCTTCCTGATCAGTCCCCTTATATATTAAAGCCATTTTTACTAGAAAATTCCGGACTGCGGCTTAAATAAAAACAAATGATTCTGGCCTTTTCTAGATAACTCTGATCACAAAAACAATGTTTACATAAGATAGTCGTAGACTCGTAAACAGTTTTTTCTAACTGCGTATCCGCCATAATTTTAACTTTTATACCTGGCTTAGACAGAGTCGGTTTTAGGGACTATACCAGTGTGCTGTTTCGTAACAATATCATAAATTCGTTTCGATTATTGGAAATCCATTTTAGAAATTTCTTGTACAATTTCAGATGGGTTCATTACAATGTAATTTATGAAACTTTCGGTTATAGCCCATCCAGCTGGGTCTGTGAAATTGACTTTTGAAAATAATTCTGACGTTTCTTGAGGATTGCTTGATGAAGATGCAGAAGATGCACAGTCCTGAATTTCATCAGTATCAGAATTGCATGAGTTTAGTGCGGTTTCTAGAAGATACAAAAATAAAAATTACATTCTTACACCGCGTTATTCAATTATCTGCTTACCTCTATCCCCAATATCATCATTACTGAGAGTTGATTGTTGTTTATTATCTGCATCGGCTTCCGTACCTCGAACAGGTTGACAAAAAAAAGAATTTAATTTGGGTAATTTTTTCAATAACTTCTCCATTTTTTCTTGCTTTTCTTTTTCTGCCTTCTTCCTTTCCCACCCACTAAGTTTTCTACTTCCTCCACTTCCACTCATTGTTTTCGATAAAATGATAAACAAGACAAAAATACCGCAAATGATAGATATATTAATTGACGATTACTCAATTACTGCCAAGCGACTGAACTAACTCAACTGACTACCTTCAATTTTTAAAATAAATGTTTCCAAAGTTTACTAATTTTTTTTGTAAACATTGATGTTGCGTTTCCAATCACCCTTTTTTCGGTTTTTTTGTTTTGGCGAGCGCAAGGCGCACGTGGCGGTACTTTGCATATTAGCATATTTATCTCTGGCGGCATCTCCTCACTGCCGCAAATCAGCAAAAAGTGATTTGTCTATAGTTACCCCAATACCGCATTGATAATCAAAATATATGGATGTAAAGCGGTGCTTTCCAATCTATCCAAGTATTCAAACCCTGCAGACTGAAATAATGATGTCTCTATTCACTAATGTTGTCAATAACATTTTGTTTAATATTGGTGCCTTACAACACATTCGATCTCCACGAAAAAAATAATACAGCAAAAATGATTTGCACGAATTGTGACTATCGTTAGTGGTTAGTCCGGTCAGTCGGCGCCTATTTCTTTCACGGCGCCCTAGGCTATAGCCTAGTCAGCCTATTGGATAATATGGCACTAGTTAAAGCTAGAATTAACTTAAAATATTTGTTAATTCTAGTTTTAACTAGTGAGATTTAGAATTGACTGTGAGCCATAGTTAAAACTAGATTTTCATAGGAAATACGGGTTTTAACTGAAATCGGGTTTTTACGTTAACATTATTAAGGGTGTCGATCTGTCATATCTCGAAAATCGGAAGCCTTTTCATTTTGGGAGAACAAATTTACAACGAAATAGACAAAGAAATGGTTCAAAATATTTTCAAGTCTGAAGTTTTCCGCTAGGTGGTGCAATCTATGATTTGTAAAATATTACTGCGTTTATTTTGTGAGAACTAACATTGTAAATTCCAGATGCCTGAATATACTTTCACAAATTTAGTTTCCATTCAAAGAGCACTAAAGCTGTTATGTAACAACTAGCTATGTTTATGATTTTTTTCTCAGGAGAATTTCAAGTGTGCTTTTTTCTCACAGACAAAAAGGCATAAACTATCTATAACAAATGCGAGCTGATGCCAGAGATATTGTTATCAAAATATGTGTTTTTTCAGAGAAATGTTTTAATAACATGTAATGGAATAAAATATTAGGTATTATCAATAGAAATTTGTAGAAAGCAAAAAGTCTCCGAGTACGTAATTATTCAAATATTAAAGAAGAGTCTTGCCATCATTTGCTGTGTTCAAATTTATTCAAACCGCAAATTTCTGGAAAGGTTTTTCGTTACAAGTGATGTCAGCTTTGGAAATAATACTATATTGTGTGTATCAATTTTTTGTTTCCGAATCTGTCAAATGTATTTTTAATGTGTGGAAATTAACTATTTTATTATACACAAGCCTTCAACTGATGAGGCATATGATATGCTTAATTTCATGAAACTATTCACATGATTGGCTCGAAGGTGATGTACAAACTAATGCAGTAAGAAATATGATACGGAGAGGACAGGAAAATGTAATTAACATTAATAATGTCGGTATTTGGGAAATAGGAAGAGATCTAGCGGATAATTAAATGCATGCCAATTATGCTGTGCTGTGTAATACCAGGAATTGAAAGGAAGATATTCCAATCGACAACTAGACCATTGCAACTGATTAAAAGACCTTTATTCTAATAAATATTGTAGACAAATGATGTTAAGTTTTCCAGTATTGATTGAAAGTGAATTTGCACAACTTCCACAGGTCAGAAGCCAGCTTACAAAGGGAAGTTAATTATCAGAATCGTTAGAAACTGAACGTATGTTTAATGAAAAGATTCTCGTATCCTTTTTTTCTTGAGGGAGTCTTAACGGGAGAAATGTCTTAGAATTTTTAACGAATTATTCACCAATTTTTGAAGATATTATCATTCAAAATATTAGATGGATAGAAGAGTATTATTTCAGCCAGAAATGTCACCAGACTTTATATTTTAACTTGTTGAAGAATATAAGAAATTTGGTTTTCAGAATACGTTCAACAACGCAGGATCGTATAAAAGGTAGAAATAAATAAGCAGTATTAATTATTATTGAAATTAACGCTAGTATTGATTCCATTACAGAACTAAATTTGTGCATATCAAAGAGAGGCAAGAATGTTGAGTATTCAAAATAATTAGTATATAGGAATATAGTATTTGAATGTTCTGTTCATAGTAATCTTTGCTCTATTATGTTCCATTATCATGTTATTTCTGGGTTTAACTTGTTATTTCGTTGTTAAAACTTGCTGATATCTTTGGAACGACAAGAGATTCACACATGTTATTCATTTAGCAGCAATGGTTGGTGGACTCTTTCATAACATGTCTCATAATTTGGACTTTTTAGGAATATTATTGTAGCGTTACTTTTCTAATTTTCAGAAAATATAATGGAATAAACTGGTTTGGTTCCAAAAAGGATCTTTAATGTTCTTTGAATTGAGCCTAAATTTGATGAAATCAATGAAGTTACACTTCTCCAAGCACCGGTTTAGGTATGAATCGAACCACGGATGTCTCGATTCAGATTCCAGTACTTTATTCACCAACCACTTTATTATACCTAGGAATTTAAGATCGTACCTTCCGGATAATAGCCAAATTCTCTAAAATTTCTTCCTGAAAGTGACTGGGGGGCCGGAAAAAACTGATTCCTGAATTCTATTTCAGATGGTTCTATTAATTTTGGAGTCTCCGTTGGTGTTGGATCGGTTCCCATTGGTTTATACCAATCAAGTGGTATTTGTGGAAAATCCGAATAGTAATAGGGATTATTTGGCTGATAGTTGAAATCAAAAAAAGGTGGACCCATCGGCTTCAGATATTGCTGTCCTCTATTCCATAGCGGGTAAGGTAACAAACCTCTTATTGAATCTGTAAAAGAATAGTTGTTATATAATATAAGGTTATTTATTGATGTATTGACGAAACCTTTACAACATAATAATGGACAACCTCACAAAGTTATTGTTGTGAGATAATTTTTGGCAAAAACTCGATTTCTGTATATATACTGGGCGTTTCTAAATTCATGCGAAAATAAACGGTTTTAAGGATTAAAACTAACTTTTCCGCATCTGTGACCCTGAACAATATTCTATCATAAAATTGTTACTTGTATACACTTCGGGGGATGTATCGTGCTAACAAACCGAAATTTCTCCAAAAATTCAATATATCTGGATTTATAGGACCCGCTGTACTCGCTCCAGTCAACTGAAAATCAATAGGGTACATCTGTGAGACACCTTGAACAATATTCAATCATAAAATTGATCAATCGTATACTCTCTGGAGGCTGTATCGTGCTAACAAGCTGAAAATTCTCCAAAAATGACAAAAATTTGGTACTTCAAGTACCATAGAGTACCCGTTGTACTGGCTTTAGTGAGCTGAATATCAATAGAGTTCACCTTTAAGACGCCCTTAATAATATCCAATCATAAAATTGGTCACTTGTATATACTCCGGAGGCTGTATCGTGCTAACAAACTGAAACTTCTCAAAAAAAGACAAAAATATCGTACTTAAAGTACTGTCACACCTGTTGTATTGGCTCTGGTCAACTGAAAATCAATAGGGTTCATCAGTGAGATGCCCTGAATAATATTCAATCATAAAATTGGTGACTTGTTGAACACCGGAGGCTGTATCGTGCTAACAAACTGATATTTCTCAAAAAATGACAAAATATCGTACTTCAAGTACCATAGCACCCGTTGTACTGGCTCCGGTGAGCTGAAAATCAATAGGGATCATCTGTGACATGTCCTTAACAATATTCAATCATAAAATTGCTGACTTATTGCGCTCCGGAGACTGTATCGTGCTAACAAGACATGTAAGGAAAAGTGGCCGACGACAACGACGACGACGACGACGACGACATACACACAGGATTTTTTTTCTAAAAACCGTTTTTTCGTGTTGTTGTTGATGGAAAACGTAAAAATAACTAAAAAAAAAATTTCAAAATTCCAACTTTTTTTGGGGTAAACCAATACTTTTCTCGCATATAGAAAGGTTGGGCGGAAAAGTAAAAATTAGGAGGTGATTGCCCGTATGAAATTTTGATGGATCTTTCCTCTAACAAAATACCCTCAGCTCATCCCCTTCCCAGATATTATCCCTTAAAGGTGGTGACGAAAATAATTTTTGTTTTTTCAAATTTAAGTAAAGATAGAGGCTTAAAATTTTGTAATATCGGTGCACTCGCGAAGGAGAAGCGCGGGTATATTTTCTACATTCCTGTTATATTATAAGGGAGTGAAATTAGCATGTCTTACATCTTTTAATATCAAATCTTATTTTCGAAATTTAGTTTTGTAAAATAAAAATCCCTGTTCATTTAAAAACAGGAATGTTGAAAAAATGCCAGTGGCTAGTCCTTCGCGAGTGCACAAAAATTACAAAATTTCACGTTTCAATCTTCTCTTAAATATGAGAAAAAAATTAAAATGTTGATTTTACTCACCACCTTGTAGGGGTTCAGGGGTGATATCTCGGAAGGGGCTGTGAAAATTGTGTTGCAGGAATGATCCAATATAATTTCATACGGGCAATCACATCCTGAATGTTTTCGCATGAATTTAGAATCCCCCTGTATATATATATATATATATATATATATATATATATATTTAAGAAAATTTGAGTTTTTTTCTTTGACCTTAAAGTTTACATTTTTTTTATTTATATTTCTTGGGAATTTTTGGTCCTGGATTAATTAAAACTTTAGATGGGTTTTAAAATTATTATGTATTTCATTGACGTACGTTTCGGTCATTTTTGACCTTCATCAGAATATAAAACACTAAAAGAGAATCGGTTTTCATTATCCTAGTGTATACAACGTAAAACTATGACATACCTGTGGATTATATTCCAGCGAGTGCCACATCACATATTAAAATAAACTAAAATAAAATGAACTTCAACGATACATTTAAAAGCATTTTACAACTAACGGTGTGCGTACGTCGACTTTCATAGTAGTTCTGGTGTCTAAGTCTAATGGTATTATTTGGGAATGTTGTTTTTTCCCTATACGCATTTATTTCCTTTTAATAAATAGTTAAGGTTTTTGTTGGGTTACCTACATGAAATAGTTGTTTAATTTATTATTCTATTTCTTAGGTTTTTTTTATTTCTCTGAATTTCTATCGTTTCATAAATTTCTCTTTTTCTGGTGTAATTTTACTTTATTTAAATTTTGTATTTTCAAAATCAAAACTATGATTTTCTTCTTGCATATGTGTTCTTAAGGCAGTTTTATTTTTCTTATCGTACTTGTGACCATTTAATCGATTTTTTAAATATTGGCTTGTTTGCCCGATGTAGACACTGTCGCAGTCCCCGCATGGAATTTGATAAACTATATTGCTTTTCTTTTGATCAGGAATTCTTGACTTTAATTTATTGAAGTTCGATTTTGAAAGGTTGTACCCTTTATGTGCAATTGCAATGTTATGGTTTTTAAAAATGTTGCTGAATTTTTCGGATAGTCCTGGTATGTAAAGCAAGAAAAAGTACTTTTGTTTGTTTGTTTTGTTTTTTTGAAGGTTTTGATTATGGAAGTTATGAATGCGTTTTTAAAAAATGGTGTTTATCAGTTTTTCCGGGTAGTTATTGATTTTAAGGGCTTTTTTGCTTTATTTATAGAATTTTCCCGAAATTCTGGGCAAGACAATTTAATTGCACGATCGGCGAGGCCAATAACTACCGACTTTTTTTGGGACATGGGTTGTTGTGAATTGAAATTCAGGTATCTGGATGACCAGGTTTCTTTCGTATACCACTCTGTTTTTATACTATTGTTTTTGTGATGGAGTCCAAAAAAAATTTTTCATTTGTTTTTCTATTTCTATTGTGAATTGAAGTTTGTTGTGGTAACTGTTAAATTTATCTAGGATGATTTGAGTTTTATTTGTTGGTACGGCAGTGACACAATCATCTACATAGCGAAAGAAAAAAGGAGTGTGGAAATTTAAATTCTTTAGAATGGTGTCTTCCATCACTATTTGGGCAATTACGCTGGATATTGATGCTCCCATAGCACAACCATTAATTTGTTTGAAAAATGTTTCTTTGTACATAAAATAAGTAGATTATGGAGTTAGTTCTATAGCTTCTAGGAACTCGTTTATTATTTCTTTAGCTCTTGTTATTGGTATGCTAGTGTATAACGATACTACGTCTAGGGATATTAGTGTGTATTCATTTGGTATATGTAAGTTTTATTTTTATTTTTGAATTCTACAGAGTCTTTAATGAAGTAGTTATTTTGATTAATGACATTTTGTAGAATGCCTTTTAAATATTTTGATAGTCTTTCAAATGGCGATTGGATACAGGAAACGATTGGTCTAAAGGATATTCCCTGTTTGTGTAGTTTAGGAAGGCCATACATTCTTGGAGGTTGGGCATTTAGGATTTTCTGTGTTTGAGCTGTATTTGGGGATATATGCATTAAGTTCTCCCAATGAGATATTAACGAGTTGTTATTTTTTTGGTAGATATTAGTAGTCAGATTTTAATTCTTTATAGATGTTATTGTCTTGCAAAAGGTCGTTAATTTTTTTATCATAATCATTTTCATACATAATAACAGTTTTATTTGATTTATCAGAATTTAGGATTAGTAAGCTTTTCTTTTTATTTAGAAAGGTTTTTGTTTTGTCAACCATATTCAAAAATGATTTTTGTAGTTTTATGTGTAATTTTTTTTATTATTAAAATTATTTTTGTAATTTGTTATATTACAACATTTTGACCTTTGTTCGTCTTTGGTTACATGGTTAAGACTTTCTAGGGAGATTTCGATGTTTGTGATTATGTCTGAAACTGGTATATACTCAGGGTTTTTAAAGGTATCGCAAAGTTGGGTCCTAAACTAAGTATTTCGTTTACATAGTCCGGAATTTCAACGTGTGTAAGATTTTCTATCCAGCAAGGGTTGCTAACAGTGTTTTTTTATTTTAATACTAACATTGTTGATTTTATTTATATTTTTTTGTTTGATTTTCTGAAACATAGTTTCGACTTTTTTTGATTCGTTATCAATATTATGTATGAAAATGATTATAATAAAAAAACTAACGACCTTTTGCAAGACAATAACATCAATAAAGATTTGAAAACAGACCAATCGTTTCCTGTATCCAATCGCCCTTTGAAAATCTTTCAAAATAACTACTACATTGAAGACTCTGTAGACTTTAAAAATAAAATAAAAAAACTTACATATACCAAATTAATACACACTAATATCCCTAGACGTAGTATCGTTATACACTAGCATACCAATAACAAGAGCTAAAGAAATAATAAAAAAAAATTCGACAAAATAAGTAGATATACCGATAAACCTTTAAACAGTTCCTAGAAGCTATAGAACTAACTCTAAAATCTACTTATTTTATGTAGAAAGAAATATTTTCCAAACAAATTGATGGATGTGCTATGGGAGCATCAATATCCAGCGTAATTGCCCAGATAGTGATGGAAGAAACCATTCTAAAAAATTTAAATTTTCTCTTCGTTTTTCTTTCGCTATGTAGATGATTATATCACTGCCGTACAAAAAAATAAAACTCAAACCATCCTAGATAAATTTAACAGTTACCACAACAAACTTCAATTCACAATAGAAATAGAAAAACAAAACAAAATTTCTTTTTTGGGCTTAACACTCCATCACAAAAACAATAGTATAAAAACAGAGTGGTTTACGAAAGAAACCTGGTCATCCAGATACCTGAATTTCAATTCACAACACGCCATATCCCAAAAAAAGTCGATAATTATAGCTCTCACCTATCGTGCAACTCCACTGTCTTGTCCAGAATTTCGGGAGAATTCTATAAAAAAAGCCCTAAAAATCAACAACTATCCGGATAAACTTAACACCATTTTTTAAAAACGCATTCATAACTTCCATAATCAAAACCTCCAAAAAAACAAAACTAACAAACAAAAGTACCTTTCCTTGCCTTACATACCAGGACTATCCGAAAAATTCAGCAACATTTTTAAAAACCATAACATTACAATTGCACAACCTCTCAAAATCCAACTTCAGTAAATGAAAGTCAAGAATTCCTGATGAAAAGAAAAGCAATATAGTTTATCGAATGCAATGCGGGGACTGCGATAGTGTCAATATCGGGCAAACTAGTCAATATTTAAAAAATCGATTAAATGGTCACACGTACGATAAGAAAAATAAAACTGCTGTAACAACACATATTCAAGAAGAAAATCATAGATTTGATTTTGAAAATACAAAAATTTAAAAAAATTAAAATCACACCAGTGAAAGAGAAATTTATGAAATGATATAAATACAGAGAAATAAAAAAAACCTAAGTTATAAAACCGACACAAAATCTTTAAGCAAGATTTACAACAATGTAATAAAATAGAATAATAAATTAAACAACTATTACATGTAGGTAACCCAATAAAAACCTTAACAACTATTTATTAAAAGCAAATAAATGCGTATAGGGAAAAAACAACATTCTCAAATAATACCATTAGACTTAGACACCAGAAATACTATGAAAGTCGACGTACGCACACCGTTAGTTGTAAAATGTTTTTAAATGTATCGTTGAAGTTCATTTTATTTTAGTTTATTTTATTATGTGATGTGGAATATAATCCACAGGTATGTCATAGTTTTACGTTGTATACACTAGGATATTGAAAACCGAATTACGTTTAAATATGTAATTACATTCATATACATTGATAAAATTATTTTTAAAAACGTATGTCAAAATAATGCAAATTTAACTGTAGTTACATGTAATCTATAATGCGCTGACAAACAAATAATTTGTTGATAGAAGGAAATTTTGGCAGTAAATTTCAAACCGCGTTAGAATTTATAAGACACATAAAAATGGTAGCGTTATTAACTGATGAAAAGAAAATTGAAATTGTTTTGATTGTGGGAGATTACTATAAAACGCATAGAGAAGCAGCAAATATTTTCAATAATAGACATCCCAATAAAAATATAACCTAATCAACTATAACGAAAATAGTAAATAAATTTAGAAGAACTGGAAGTATTAAAAACAATTTTAATGGAAAACGTTGAAAACTGGTTGCTGATGAGAATACGCAGTTTGATGTAATGATGTCTGTTGTAGCAAATCCAAAATTGTCATTGCGCAAAAGAAAGTCGTTGTTACAACAAAATGTAAGTGAAAATACAGTGGCAAGAATTTTAAAACTAAATAAATACAAACCGTACAAGCCAAAAATAGTTCACACATTAAAACAAAGGGATTATGATAGGCGCTTTGGTTTTTTCACGAAGCATATAATTTTTTCCGACATTTTCGTCAAATGGAACTGTCTCGTCGCAACATTGTCGCTGGTGGTTTGAGGAAAATCCCAATTTTGTATTAAGTCTCATTACCAATATTCGTTTAAGACGAACGTGTGGTGTGGCATTTTTAATAACAAATTAATAGGACCTTTTTTTCGCGAATATATGAATGCCGAACGTTATTTACAGTTTTTACAAACTCATATCAATTAAATCATGGACGAATCAGTCATCCTTCGTACAAAATGGTACTTTCATTTTAATAGCCACCCGGCTTTTTTACTAGCATAATATTTACATTCATTTATTAATATCATAAAGTGACTAAATCAGTCATCGTAACTGCAAATACTCATCAATATTCTCAATTGTTCCGCAAAGTGAACTACATGTAGTATACCGTTAATATATCAAGTGAAAGTGATACATGAATTTAATTTAAATAACCTCACACCTACTATAAATCTATAGTTAATTACTATCGCGAATATGCGACTGGTCCTTCGAGAGATAAATAATAGTGATTGATGACTTGCCGCATTTTGCTGTTTCATTACAAAAAATGAGATAGTGAAACTATTAGTATTTACTTCAGTCAATACGCCATTTTCTAATAGGCTGAATGAAAGATTAAATCAAATTATAGTAAACAAAATAGATGAAAAATCAATGAATATGGAAACAAAACAGCCTGGACAACA
Source organism: Galeruca laticollis (assembly GCA_963921935.1). Classification (NCBI taxonomy): domain Eukaryota; kingdom Metazoa; phylum Arthropoda; class Insecta; order Coleoptera; family Chrysomelidae; genus Galeruca; species Galeruca laticollis. Next base: position 87,368,140 of record OY998183.1, read on the forward strand.
ATAGCACATAGGATGTATACGAAAATATAATGATACTATTACAGGCTTCTCAGTAATATACTTATTACATGGAAAAAGTATTACATTATCAAAAGAATTCAATCAAAAACAAAATATTAATAATTTATCTCTAGATAGAAAATTAGCACTGGAAAACAAAAAAAAATCACACAACTACAATAAAACATTATTTGATAGAAATACAAAACAAATACAATTCAACAAGGGGGATATGGTATATGTAGAAAATGGAAATCGCTTAAATAGAAAAAAATTAGACGAATGAAATAAAGATACGTCTTTTTCAGATCATAGAAAAGATTTCGAATTCTATCTACAAGGTAGACAAAGGGTATAAAAAAACCGAATCGAATTTATTTCATATTACGAAACTTATTCCAGCACCAGATACAGATAATTGAAATTTTAGTATTTAATACTAATGAGTATTTGTTCAATTAGTCTGTAATTTATTGATTTTGGGTTTCTTAGTGGCGGCAAATTATCTTCACTGTCGTCTTCAGGATTCTTGGGCTGTATTTCTACATAGCCAGCCACATCTGTTACAGCAGGGATACCCGTTTCTTCATCATCGAGTACTTCTTCATCAGTGAGTTCATCTACTTCGGGTGGCAATGCCAATATATCGCCTTCTACTTCTTCTGAATACAAGTACTCTATAGCGTCTTCTAAATTCTTGTAAGTATCATTTTTATCCATTTTCAATGCTGAAAAAAGGTTTTTCGTAAAAAATAGGGGAAATTATTCTTACCAACCAAAAATCATACTAATTATTTAATATTTAATAAATTTATTATAAATTACAATAATTCAGTGTGTTTTATAATTATACTATTGTTACAATTTCATTTTATTATCATTATTGATAATCGTTGAAAACTGTTTGTAATATTTCCTGGATAGCCCAGCGGTCTATTCTTAGATCGCTATATAAAAGAACGTGGCAAAAGAAATACAATCAAATACTGCTTACATTTCGTACATATTTAGTTTTAGTAAACATTTCTAAACGTATATTTAAAATAGGGTTTACTTACCTAATCGTTTTTCATAAATACTCCAGAATATCTTTTGTAAGACACTTGACAAAAAAAATGTCTCTTATAATTTGTAAATAAATGAACTACTAAGGGTCATAAAACCAAACTAAACACAGAACCTGTAATATTTTACCCTAAAGAAATGGAAGTGGGAACAACTCGGATTTCTTTGAGGTCGTCTTTCAAAAGTCGTAGTTTGTGTGGTGATCTATAAATAGATCGCTGGACGCTAATGGGTTAAAGAAAATTTTTTGAAAAATATTATACATTATATTTAGCTGCATTTTGGGTTTTAGGCCATGCAGAGATTTTTATTAAACATGACTTTTTTTCTAAAATTGATAACAAAAAATTTGTCCATTTCTATACTCACAACTTTTTGGGACATATATTTATATTCTCGGATTAGATACATTAGGATATTAAATATTATCATGTATAATCTCCCTAAAGCCTGAATAATAAATACATTTCTTGATACTATAAATAATTATATACTACTATATGGATAGAAAGGAAAACTAATAATGACTCTTATAAAATCAATGACAATTTTACGCGGTAACATAAAATCTGTGAAGTTAGCTGTTACTACAGCGCTTTGGTGGAATGACGTTTCACATTATTCGCCATATTAGAATTAGAGTCGCAAAAAACATAATATGCCTGGAAAATCGCACAAGTTTTGTTTCTTTGTACGGGATCTGAGTATATTCATATTTAGTATAAAAATATAAAATATTTAATGTATTTGGAGAACAATTCTGGTTTAAATCCCGAATAAGAAGATCTATTCAAAGGTATGAGCAATATTCTTCGTGAAATTATACCAAATTTCACCCATAAATCCAATATTGAGAATATTGAGATAAACAAAATCATATCGAATTATTTCTTTTATTTTATGAAACATAGTCATTTAGTGAAGAAAACCCATAGCTCGTTACTCTATTCGCCATTCACGGAAAATAAAGTGGAAAATGAATTTGAAAAATACTTGCAAATAATAATTGATGTCAACAATAAATAGCATGAACTTATTTTGAAATTGGAAATAAATATTAGTCAAAAATAATCCACACTTCTGTTATTCTGGCATCTGTATGTGACAGTTGTCAAGCCAGGGAAATTATCCCTTGTTAATATTGCAGCTAGGTCATGTGACCGAAAAATCTTTCAGAAGCTTTAGGTTGTCGTCATAGCAATCTGTCAATATCAAGGCATCTGATTGACTTAAACAACAGGTAAAACATTTTCTGAGAAATAATTCTCAATATTTACCTAAATTGGGATTCGTTTGAGGTGGGAAGCTTAATCCAGTACTGCTTGATGGAATAATGTGGTCGTTATCACTCTTCTCCTTTTGTAGTAGTTCGTCTATTTTGATTCTTAGCTGCTTGAGTTGATCAACTGACAATTGGGAAGGCTGCTCATCTGACAGACTTTTATTTTGTGGAAGATTCTTGTGAACTGGAAGCGTAGCATCCTCTTTTGGTCTTAAATTGTCTATAGCTATTTGTAATTCTTGTAATCTCGTTTCAATATCGATTTCTGGTTTTTGTGGTGGTTTACTGCTAAAAGCAAAAGAAAAAAATGTAAGTTAAAACTTAATGCCATTGAAAAGTTTGCATATTAGTCCGGTCAAATTAGACCAAAAAACAAACTGTTTTAAAGATTAAAACTAACTTTTCCGCATCTGTGGCCCTGAATAATATTCTATCATAAAATTGTCTCTTGTGTACATTTCGGGGGATGTATCGTGCTAACAAACCGAAATTTCTCCAAAAATGTAGTAAATCTGGATTTATAGGACCCGCTGTACTCGCTCTAGTCAGCTGAAAATCGATAGGGTACATCTGTGAGACACCTTCAACAATATTCAATTATGAAATTGGCCACTTGTATACACTCTGTAGGCTGTATCTTGCTAACAAACTGAAAATTCTCAAAGAATTTGGTACTTCAAGTACCATAGAACCCGTTGTACTGGCTCTATTGAGATTAATATCAATAGGATTTATCTTTGAGACGCTGTGAATAATATCCAATCATAAAGTTGGTCACATGTATCCGGAGGCTGTATCGTGCTAACAAACTGGAATTTCTCCAAAAATGACAAAAATATCGTACTTAAAGTATTATAGCACCTGTTGTACTGGCTCTGGTGAGCTGAAAATCAATAGAGTTCCTATGTGAGATGTCTTGAATAATATTCAATGATAAAATTGGTGACTTGTGGAACTTCGGAGGCTGTATCGTGCTAACAAACTGAAATTTCTCAAAAAATGACTAAAATGTTGTACTTCTAGTACCATAGCACCCGTTGTGCTGGCTCTGGTGAGCTGAAAATCAATAGGGTTCATCTGTGACATGTTCTTGATAATATTCAATCATAAAATTGGTGACTTGTTGCACTCGGGAGGCTTTAACGAAAAGTGGCCGACGACAACGACCTCGACGACATACACACAGGATTTTTTTTCTAAAAACAGTTTTTTTGGGTTGTTGTTGATGGGAAACGGAAAAGTAACTCAAAAATTTTTTTCAAATTCCAACTTTTTTTGGGGTAAACCAATACTTTTCTCGCATATTAGATAGGTTGGACGGAAAAGTAGTAGGAGTAAAGGTACAAAAATTCGCACCCAGCTTAAAGTTGGTAGGGTTGTTCAAAACACCATAAATGAAATCTAAAAAGTCCTCATAGATCCGCCACCTGGAAAAAATTTACTAGGCGTCAAAGGTCACAAATTCGGGGCGTTCGAGATGTTCAGAAAAACGGTAAGTTGTGTCATAAAATTAGTTCAGATAATTGTCTATAAAAAATATCTAAATACTTTTTTCCGCCACCATTTCTGAGATATAGCGATTCAAAAAGTTGTTATAATATGCACACGTTTCCATGACACCTTTGAGATAGTGTACTTAGCGCGTTTTTTAACGTGGTTTCCCCGATAGGCCTATTCCAAGGATCTGTTGTGATTCTGTTTAATTTAATTTAACTATTGAATAATAAAAGATATTAGCAAGGGTTGAAAATTATAAAAACGGTGAAAATAAAAAAAATATGGACATTTATTCGTCTCATTCATAATTCTCTAATACTTCTGTTTCCTCTTCTTATACTTGTTCTTCTTTTTCATCCTGGGTGCAAGTAAATTGTCTCAATAGAGATACATCGCATATCTCCTCGTTGGTATCAAACAAATCCTCAACTGTTGGTGATTCAACATTGGAGCACGACCGGCCCTGACAATTTGTACATGCTAGAGAACAAAACAGTCCAACTTATTTGCAGCCACATTTAGCACTACATCCCTTTTTACAGTTGCAAAAAATTGTGTTTATCAGTTTTTCCGGCGCAGGTAAGAGTTAAGTCTAAATTGGTTCTAATGTATTTTCGACCAACTTCCAACCCCATTCTTTTGGGCCTAGCTGATAACCAAGCCACATTTGAACTTGGTAATATACCCGAAAAATATGTTGATGAGCAGCCGCTGAGGTTGGAGGAAGACAAATTAATTGCACTTGTTTTTTATTTCGAGTATCTTTACCGAAACATGCATATCGAAACTTATCTAAGCACGTAGTGTTTTTAGGAGCTTCATACACAGAGAGAAGAAAGCAAATTCTGTTGGTGATAACTTCTTGTGGAGTGAAAATACTCTTTTTAAAAACTTCAGTACATTGAAGTAAATCTTGTTTTTCAAACATTTAAATAAACGGTTTTAAAGATTAAAACTAACTTTTCCGCATCTGTGGCCCTGAACAATATTCTATCATAAAATTGTTACTTGTATACACTTCGGGGGATGTAACGTGCTAACAAACCGAAATTTCTCCAAAAATAACCAAAAATTTAGTATCTCTAGTTTTATAGGACCCGCTGTACTCCCTCTAGTCAACTGAAAATCAATAGGGTACATCTGTAAGATACCTTGAACAATACTTATTCATAAAGTTGATCAATCGTATACTCTCTGGAGGCTGTATCGTACTAACAACCTGAAAATTCTCCAAAAATGACAAAAATTTGGTACTTCAAGTACCACAGCACCCGTTGTATTGGCTTTAGTGAGCTCAATATCAATAGGGTTCATCTTTAAGACGCTCTGAATAATATCCAATCATAAAATTCATCACTTGTATATACTCCGGAGGCTGTATCGTGCTAACAAACTGAAACTTCTCCAAAAATGACAAAAATATCGTACTTAAAGTACTGTAGCACCGGTTGTATTGGCTCTGGTGAGCTGAAAATCAATAGGGTTCATCAGTGAGATGCCCTGAATAATATTCAATCATAAAATTGGTGACTTGTTGAACTCCGGAGGCTGTATCGTGCTAACAAACTGAAATTTCTCGAAAAACGACAAAATGTCGTACTTCAAGTACCATAGCACCCGTTGTACTGGCTTTGGTGAGCTGAAAATCAATAGGGTTCATCTGTGAAATGTCCTTAACAGTATTCCATCATAAAATTGGTGACTTATTGCACTCCGGAGGCTGTATCGTGCTAACAAGACTTGCAAGGAAAAGTGGCCGACGACAACGACGACGACGACGACATACACACAGGATTTTTGTTCTAAAAACCGTTTTTTCGTGTTGTTGTTGATGGATAACGTAAAAATAACTCAAAAAAAATTTCAAATTTCCAACTTTTTTGTGGGGAAAACAATACTTTTCTCGCATATTAGATAGGTTGGCGGAAAAGTAAAAAATGTTGTTTCACCCCTCCTGAAAAATGCAGATGTCGTATCACAGCAGTTATTGCGTGTAAAAATTGTACATGATTTTGATACTTGGCAGAAGTAGATAAACTATTCGATGAATATATTTCCGATTGACGTTGAGCTTTTCCAGAATTTAAAAAAAAGATCAAGGTTAAACTGGCGTATAGAAAATGAGGGACTGGGTACCTTTTTACCTGAAATTCTCATATTTATAATATTTTATATGTGTAAGTTACACTAACTGATAGAATAATATTACTTTTCCGCCCAACCTATCTAATATGCGAGGAAAGTGTGGGTTTACCCCAAAAAAAGTTTTACGTTTTTCATCAACAACACGTAAAAACGGTTTTTAGAAAAAAATCCTGTGTGTATGTCGTTCGTTACATGTCTTGTTAGTAGAATACAGCCTCCGGAGTGCAACAAGTCATCTATTTTATGATTGAATATTGTTCAAGACATCTCACAGATGAACCTTATTGATTTTCAGCTCACCAGAGCCAGTACAACGGGTGCTATGGTACTTGAAGTACGACATTTTTATCATTTCTTAAGAAATTTCAGTTTGTTAACAGGATGCAGCCTCCGGAGTGCAACAAGTCACCAATTTCATGATTGACTTTTATTCAAGAGATCTCACAGATGAACCCTATTGATTTTTAACTCACCAGATTTAGTACAATAGGTGCTATAGTACTTTAAGTACGACATTATTGTCATTTTTGGAGAAATTTCAGTTTGTTAGCACGATACAGCCTCCGGAGTATATATAAATCACCAATTTTATGATTGGATATTATTAAGAGCGTCTCAATGATGAACCCTATTGATATTCAGCTCACTAAAGCCAGTACAACGGGTGCTATGGCACTAGAAGTACCAAATTTTTGTTATTTTTTTAGAATTTTCAGTTTGTTAGCACGATACAGCCTCCAGAGTGACAAGTGACCAATTTTATGATTGAATATTATTCAAGGTGTCTCACAGATGTACTTTATTGATTTTCATCTCACCAGAGCCAGTACAACAGGTGCTATAGTACTTTAAGTACGATATTTTTGTAATTTTTGGAGAAATTTCAGTTTGTTAGCACGATACAGCCTCCGGAGTATATACATGTGACCAATTTTATGATTGGATATTATTCACAGCGTCTCAAAGATGAATCCTATTGATATTCATCTCAATAAAGCCAGTACAAAGGGTGCTATGGTACTTGAAGTACCAAATTTTTGTAATTTTTGGAGACTTTTCAGTTTGTTAGCAAGATACAGCCTCCAGAGTGTACACAAGTGACCAATTTCATGATTGAATATTGTTCAAGGTGTCTCACAGATGTACCCTATTGATTTTCAGCTTACTAGAGCAAGTACAGCGGATCTTATAAATCCCAATATACTACATTTTTGGAAAAATTTCGGTTTGTTAGCACCATACATCCACCGAAGTGTACAAGTGACAATTTTATCATAGAATATTGTTCAGGGCATCTCACAGATGTGGAAAAGTTAGTTTTAATCTTTAAAACCGTTTATTTTTACTTGTATTACAGCTTCAGTGGTGTATATTAATGGTGTACTTATACATATTATGACGATATAACTTTTTGCATAATTATATCTCAGAAATGGTGGCTCTTAGAAAAAAAGTATTTTTTAGACGATGCCATCTCAAAGTTGCTCGTTGTGTATTCATTTACATACCTAAAGTTTCCTTTTGAGTGTTACATGTAGTGAAAGTGACAGTTCCGTACTGCAAAACACTTTCGGGACGCACATTACTTTTTACAAATAATTAATAAATTAATATCGACATTGCAAATATCATTAATTTGAATAAATATATATGTGAATATTTTTGATGATGTTTCTAATTGATTATGCGAAACGATATTTTTAGAATCTGGTATAGGTATATACAGGGCAACTAAAAATACATTGGCGTAAGGGGAATTTTAGAATGTTGTTAATTTGAAACAATATTTACGAGAATAATTTTTAACGATGTTTCTATTTGAATTAAGTCTTACCTATGCGGGATCTTGTGAAACGATATTTACAGGATCTGGTAGATATACAGGGCAATTAAAAATACATTAAGTACATTATATTGTTCAATAAATAAAATGTTTATAATTCTCTATTATTTATTTTCTTCCCTCAGTGTAATTGACAAAGTTTTGGATCTTATGCGCCGTCTAAAAAATGTTGTGTACGCCGCGGCTGAAATACTACTTTGTTGGACTCGTTTGTTGCTCGCCTCGCTTCGCTCGTCTCTCAATTTTCATACTCGTCCAACAAAGTAGCACTTTCAGACCTTGGCATACAAGTAACTGTTCACGATTTTTTATAATTATCAACACTTACCGTTTTGCTGAAAATCACAAAAAACCCGTGTTTGTGACCTTTGACCGCAAGTAAATTTTTTTTCAGGTATCGAATCAATAAGAACTTTTTAGATTTCATTTATGATGGTGTTTTGAACAATCCTACCAACTTTGAGCTGGGTGCGAATTTTTGTACCATCGGATGTCAAAATTGACCGGATTATATAGTCTTTTGAGATTTTATGGACCATTATATGGCGCCATTGAAATTTAGTACACCATATCTAATCTATTCCTATAATGCTGGCGGTGCAACATACAGAGTGTTTCCAAAAATATCTGGAAAACTGCTGTGCAGCAAAAAATTTATTTTTATCATACTGATTCCGTTGTTTGACAAGTTTTGCTTTCGTTCGTGTTAGGTTAACAACAATGACAGTTTTTACTATTGCTGAAATGGTTGATATGCATCTTATACAATTAACCTCTTATCATGTTCGGGATATTTTGCTGAATTAGCAAATATTATCAGACAAACTAGAATTGTGAGAATCCCATAACTGGAAGACCAGAATCTTTATTTACGAGTACCAGAAAATTGCTCATTAAGTAAATGTTAATAATAAAACTCTATAGGATATAATTAATTTTTTTTATTGTATTCGTATCAAGTTCAATATGTTCAACCACTCCCTATACCTAAATTGGAACCTTATTGAGATATTTAGCTTTTAATGTATAAATTGAGGATTTTAATTATTATTGTGTAGTGTACCAGGGAAATTTAAGTTGACAGTTTCCAGTGTGGAATTTCAATTCTATAGATGATCATACTCCGTAATTTATTAATAAATTAATGGAATGTAATATCTGGTTATTATCCTCAACTACATTCTAAACCTTCTACAATAAGAAAAATGCTAACCTATCTATCTGTCAACTAAAAGTCACATAGCATGCTATACAGCGTGTCCACCGATGGGGTATCCTATATGTGAAAAATGATTAAATATTCGTTTTAGTGAAAAATATCATTCTTGATAAAAAGTTTGGCTTGCTCTGAAACCCCAAAAAATGAAATAAAACTCAAGTTTTTCAAAATTCGTCTCATTTTATAGCCAGTTTTGTGAAAACCGTATGAATTTCGAAAATAATATATTAATCTAGTGAGTGACGTTTACAATGTACCAAGTAACTGTCAACTTTTATAAATAATTTTTCGTACTTCCGGGCCTAAAGTGACAACTTCACTCCCTTGTGACAGGTACTAAAGTGTCACATGACGAAACTCCCGGAACGATTAAATCACAAACAAACGAATTTAAGGGATATTTTATTGAAAAATATAATTAATTAGAATGGTAATTAACGTTAATATTCAAATTAATATTGTGACAGTTCGTCATATTGACCAGTCTTTCCTGGGTTAATGCAGCAGGTAACTGACGAGTAACAGATAGGTCCTTTTCATATTGAACTGGTGTTTGTTTCGAAGATCCTGCGGAAACAGGAAGCGAGAATGAGGACTGTGGCATAACTATAGTGGACGAATCGGCGACTTGACCAAATATTTTATCTAAATTTTTTTGTTTATTTTTAATAGACGATTCAATATATCCCTCGGCCACGTTGGAGGATTTCCATCCTCCATGTCTCTTCAGCACGTCTATTGTTGCTCCCGAATCAGCTAACAAAGACGCAGATGTGCGTCTAAAACAATGTCCCGTATAAGACGTCGCATTTTCTAATTTCAAGAAAGCTGCTATTTGCCGTGGAAATGTACCAAACATGTTTTTTCCTACTACTCGCGTAGTACATTCTTTGTTGATGTATTGAACAGAAAATTTTGAATGAGTTGTCCCTGTCTTTCGCAATGCCACATATTTCCGAAATATCGCCACAAAACTGATGGCACTGTTTTCTGAATTTTTGATCACAAAATTTCGGTCAATTTTACTTTTGGTGTTTCTAATCGCAATTAGGAAGGAATCGCCCAAATCTCTCACATCGTCGATTTCTAAATCAACCAACTCTTTTCCACGACAAGCTCCCGCAACGCCCAAAATAAGTGCAACCTACAAAAAAATTGATTTCTTAAAATTTCTGAATATAAACAAATTTCCAAATTTACCTTAAGCATTAAATATTTATCATCCGGAGCCTCCCGTAAGAACTGATCTACCTGCTCAGACGTGAGAATTCTTGACTTCTTTGGCTTAAATCCCTCATTTCTTCTCTTCAAAAAAGCTAATAATTTTGGAAATTTACTTATATCAATATCTTCTCTAATGTTAATAACCGATTTCAGCATTGAGTAATGTGCCCAGAGAGTTGAGGAACAAACCGCTTTTGATTTATCATCGAAGTAGACTAACAGCGCATTTTCAGTAGGTTGTCTCACATTTTTTAAGCGGCACCACTTTTTAAAAGCATCGTACTGCTGCTCGTATAGTTTTCTAGATTTCGGTGGTAACAATTCTTCACCTACTTCGGCTGCTCTTTTATCAATATCAGATACACCTTCTTCACTCATGATACCAATAATTATCAATAACAATGTTTCTTTACAATGACACTAGTAATGACAATGTTTCTAAATTATAACTGTCACAACGCAATGTTACTATGGTAACTTATTTTAAAGACAGTTTATTAAATGAGTTGAAGAGAGAAAAAACTGATTGAAATTATTGAAATAATTAATAAAATCATACCGGAAGTACGAAAAGTATCGTATATACCTTGCGACTGAAGTACATTTAATCCTTCAGGTAAATTATGGCCCTCCCTGCGGTCGGGCCATAAACTTTACCTTCAGGATTAAATGTACTACTTCAGTCCCGCGGTATATAATATACTATTCAAATTGTCATTCTTTAATAAATATTTGACCAGGGGCTGTTCACTTTTTAGTTCTGACTAACAACAACTAAGCGCTGCTGTTCCGCAGTTGGTAATAAATTATATTTTATTGTTGGTAAAATCTGCTGTTTTCGATATCACGGTGGTTCCGTGTCGATCTTAACCAATCTTAATGTCAACTTAATAGATAAATCGTCTTTCATGTTTGATTGTTTGAATTTCAAAGCATTGAATATTCGTTATTCCGTGTTTTCGATTTCATCATTCTTATCTTTTTTAATATTATGGATATTATATTTGATTGTTATTTCATTTTAAATAATGGTATATACAAGTGTTGTGTGCCTAATTGTTATTTTAAGAACACTGAAAAGCCAATGCATGTTTTTCCTAAAGATCTTGAGGTAAGTTAAATTGCAAACTTCTAATCTTTTATTTATAAAGACCTAAAAATATAGGGCTAATGAAGCATTGCATATTTATAACTTTTTGGTCCACGCAACGTTTCGCATTAAAACATATAATATTCTCATGTATATAAAAAATATATTCCCATAGCTTTCACATTATAAATTTGTTTGTCACATTGTTCACAATAGAAATAGTCTTGAATAAGGTGTTTTGCATTATTTTACTTCATATGTGCCGATAGGAATTTCCATATAATTAACAATTTCTTTTCTGTTAGCTTTTCCGTATGTGGATGAATAACATCAACCATGAATATTTACTTACCCAGGATAAAGATAAAGTCATTCGGAACTATAGAGTTTGTGAGTCCACTTTTCTGAGGATTGGAAATTCCAAGCCAAAAATAACAGAACAAATTTAAAACGAGATGCAGTACCTACTTTATACTTGGACAAACTGGTAAATACTGTAGTTGATTGATTATTAAATAATGTAAAATTCCTAATTACCAGTGGAATGATACTAGAATATTGGATATATACTAGAATTCCTGAAATAATTGAGGTTATTTTAATAATTTAGTGTGTTTTGTGAAGATGAATGGTTTTTGATAAAGAATAAAAATAAACGTACTATTTTTGATAGCCACTTCATTTTATTATTGTTGTTTTAGAAAGTGGCAGCCAACAACCAGATTTCAGTCAAAGTTCTAATGGAAAGTTTAGGTAATATATTAGTATAATTTGTACTTTCATGTATTCTTACAGTTCATTACAAAATAAGTAGATTTAAACATTAAGTTCAAAAAATAATAGTGCAGGATTGTGTCAAAGTAATAATAAATTGTTCTTTTTCTGGCCTAATAAAACTAACATATATTTTAAAAATTCATTTATGCAGTGACAATACTGATTAAATTGCAATATTTTATAGTATACACAAGAAACACACCTACAGGTTTAAAAGTACAAAAATCAAAGTGATAAGAACATTAAAAATTATTAGCAAACTAAATTACATTATTTTAATGATAATTTAATATTGTGGTATTATGTAGGTACACGTCGTAGGGCTCTGTACCTTAGTTTAATTATATTGTTTTTATTTATTTATAGTTAAAACAAGTGAGGACATTCTGAGAAGATGTAAACGTTACAAAAAAGTAACACTGTAAAAGACAATCCCTGGATGTACTATTGCACGGAAAAATCTCATGCAATCTGATCAACACATCAAAACATTTTCTGAATATATACACACACAAAATTTGACTAATCAAGAGTATTTAACAAATATTATGGAGTTTAGTAACTCTGAAACATTTATAGGTATGTCAATATCTATGTCCACTAATTTAGGTGACAAAAACTCCATTTACCGGATGATATATAATAAAATAATAATCTCTAATTTATCCTGAATCCTAATACAATCTGATAGTAACAAAATGGAATAAAACTGGCAAGCTTTAACAGTAGTTACAGATTAGTAGACATGTATTCATTAAAATCTTTTGTTTGCTTTATCTTCGGTAATTTATTGTACATTTTAAACATTGAATAGAAACAATTTTTTATGTTGTCAACCTGTGTGGTGGATGTTGATTATTGTTAATTGATTTAGAAATAGTAAGCTCTTTTGAATCCATATTTATTGTATCATAGGTAAGTAAATGTAAAAGTATGTTCTACCCATTGTTGTGTGGCTAGTAAGGGAAATACATAAAAAAGTTGTCATTATTGTTGCTTTAGAGCCTTCAAAGATCTCGTTTTTGATGTAGTGATCTGGAAACTAATCTAAGTCAGATCACTGGCAAATTAAAGAACCTCTTTGATTTATTTCAAAGGAATTTGTTCGTGAAGCTACATGACGAATTAAAAACTGTTTTAACTAACTTTGAAATAAGTGCTTTTGTGCCGTCACTTAGTGAATTAAAGAACCATTTCAATAAATTTTAGAATAAGTGTTTGTGATACCACAAAATGTAGGCCTGTCTTTGATGGGGAACCTTAATGAGGCCTGGAGTCTTAAACTTACGTCTCCTGGGTGGGCCATAGAAAAAGTTGAATTCTTTTTAAATAATAAATATCTGGAAGTAATATTGGAATTGTTTTGTGTATATTCGTATTTAAATGTAATGGTTATATTCTGAATTATAATTTTAAGTTATAAATTATCTAAAATGTGGAAATACATTTTTCTGATTATTTTTTGACGTTTCTTAAAACCAATGAAATGCTTCTTTATTTGACACAAGGGTAAGTTTCAACCAATCATGTCATTATTATAGTGGGAATAAAGCTCTTGTGATTATTCTCGGGAATAATCACTGTTGCTTTTATTTCTCTAGCAAGTGTCAGATAGTTGTCAAAATAATTATCTAATTGTGTCAACGTTATATATAAAATGAGTGAACATCATCGGTTTAGTACCTTTTCTATTGTATTATATTGTAATAATCAATTAAATTAAATCTTTCAATAATTTTATGATAGTTTTATTGATCTTTTTTATTGTAAAAATTTGTGAATCAAAAAATAATCTAGTCAAATATAACTCGAGAGTTCCATAAATTAGAAAATAATTTGACAGATTTTATTCAAACTTGTTGCCATTTGGCAATAGCCACTCGAGCCCTGCGGGCTCTCGTGACTATTGCCTGGCAACAAGTTTTCAAAAAATCTGTCAAATTATTTTCAATTTATTCTCACTCTCTTGTTATATTACTACTGAAAATAGTATGTATCACTTTGTTCCTAGTTTATAATGAAGTTAATTCCCAGTACAAAAATAAGGCGGAAACGGTGCATATAATTACTAGTAGTAATGTTCTCAATATGCAATATAGCTAGTTGATTTGTATAGTATTTTTCACGATCTAAGAAAATCTGTTATATTGCCTCTCATATAATAACTGGAGGCTAGTCACTTTCTTAGACCGTGAAAAATACTATACTGGTACAACAAAATTGAAAGATACCTGACAATTTGAAATTTTAAAATTACCCGCCATTTAAAAATTTCAAATATTCACGCCAGATATCTGACAGTATCTATGTCACTCACAGAACAAAAAGTTCTGTTATGTCACTGCTATGGCAGCGCCTTTGTGTTGTGATATTTTTTGTTTAACTACTTAGTTTGAACTAAAATGCCGTTACTTCTGTGAATTGTGACACAATATGCTAAAAATTCTGTAATTTGTTCTTTTTGTGTAGTGAAAACATAGATAAATTAGTAGTAAGGTAAATGGTCCAAATATCGGCCACGTTCCAATTATCGGACACTTTTTTGGTTTTTTATTAATAATAAGTTAAGTGTATATCTTTGAGACGAAAAATATATTCTTCTGAGAAATTGCACATTTTGGTAACATTGTCGACGCAACCTACCCCGTCTACGAATTCCTATAATTCTCAGTAAGCTTGAAAACAGTGGAGTGGTAACAATATTAGACAAAGGCATCATTTCGCTAGCGAAGTAGGTAAGACAATGCTATTCGGTAATCTTACATTTTTAATTTCTATTAAAAAAATATCTTTATGGGGTTAATTTTTTTAGTATAATATTGTATATTAACTATTCCACAATAGTTTTTTTGTTAATTTATCGTTGTTTGTTCCTATAAAATGGTGGCCGATAAGTGGGGCATATTAAATTGGGTTATGTACCAGCTATCGGACAGATGTTTTTTTTTTAAATTGCATTAACTACACAATACTGATGAAAAGTTTCTAAGATATTTCAGAATACATTAGTTCTTGATAAATCAATGATTTTTCCGACCAGTTATCGGCATATCATATTTCATTAAATAAAAGAGTTAATTAAATATTATATTTATGTGAGCACATTAATAAACTGCTATACATGAAATGGACGATATTTGGTACATAAACTGACTGATAGTTGAGATACTTAATAGTAACGTTTAAATAAAAGCAAAAAAGAATTAGCAGCTGATTTTTATATGTTATAAAATGTTAACTATTATGTAGAGTATAAGTTTCATGTAAAAAATTATTTTACTGAAGCTTGTTTTCATTTAAGTCCCCTATTAATTATTTTATTACATGTACCATGCTCCATTTTTAAGTCTATTTATTGGAAGAAATTTTGAAAGTTTGAAGAAAAAAAAAGAGATTTTGCATCTATTTCCAGAACGACTAAGAGATAAAAATACAGTGAGTAAGACATGAAAAAAGCTCTAGAAGCCACTCAAAATGGCATGTCAATTCGAAAAGCTAGTGAGTGTTATAATGTTCCTCGATCTACATTAAGCGATAAAATTGCAGGAAAAACACAAGTTAGAAGAAAAATTGCTCCAAATTCAGTTTTAACATCTGAAGAGGAAAACCACTTAGTTTCTTTGATATTTAATGCTGCCAAAGCTGGTTTTCCAGTAGCAAGTAGTCAACTGTTTGAGAGTGTTCAGCTTTTGATACGCGAATTAAAACGAGAGAATCCATTTGTAGATGATAAACCTGGCCGTCATTGATATGAGAGCTTTTTAAGAAGACATCCTGAAATTTCCAAAAGGGATCCTCAGAGCCTGACTGGACAACGATCTAAAGTGACAGAAGAAAAAATACACCAATGGTTCGATGAGGTAAATAATTATTTGAAAGAAAATCAAATCAATGTAACCGAACCAAATAGAGTTTATAACTGTGACGAAACGGCCGTTTTCTTGTGTTCCAAAGGAGAAAAAGTTCTAACTAAAAAGGGTGATAAAACTGTATACAGCGTGTCAAATAAAAACGAAAAAGAAGCAATTACTCTACCTTTTATGTGCAATGCTGGGGATCTACCACCTCCGCTTATTATATGTTCTTATAAAAGACTTCCAAAGGAGGTCATTAATAATGTTCCAAAATCGTGGGGGATTGGCAAGTCAGATAATGGCTGGATGACAGAACGTTCAATTTTGAATACACAGCAAACGTATTTCTGTCCTGGATTAAAGAAAAAAACATTCCTATGCCGATACTCTTATTTGTTGATGGACATAAATCCCATTTAACAATGCAACTTAGCATGTTTTGTGCAAAAAATAATATCATTCTAAGCCTTTATCCAAATAGCACACATATCTTACAACCCCTAGATATAGCAGCGTTTCATCCACTGAAGGTAGAATGGAGAAAATCAGTAATTGATTGGAGGATGCATAACCAAGGCATAAAAATTACAAGAGAACAGTTTGCACCTTTATTAAAAATAAACGCTTTTAAAGATTAAAACTAACTTTTCAATATCTGTGGCCTAATATTCTTTCAATAAAATTGTTACTTGTATACACTTCGGGGAATGTATCGTGTTAACAAACCGAAATTTCTCCAAAAATAATCAAAAATGTAATATAACTGGATTTATAGGACCCGCTGTACTCGCTGTAGTCAACTGAAAATCAATAGGGTACATCTGTGAGACACCGTGAACAATATTCAATCATAAAATTGATCAATCGTATACTCTCGGGAGGCTGTATCGTGAAAATTCTCCAAAATGACAAAAATTTGGTACTTCAAGTACCATAGCACCCGTTGTACTGGCTTAAGTGAGCTGAATATCAATAGGGTTCATCTTTGAGACGCTCTGAATAATATCCAATCATAAAATTGGTCACTTGTATATACTCCGGAGGCTGTATCGTGCTAACAAACTGAAACTTCTCCAAAAATGACAAAAATATCGTACTTAAAGTACTGTAGCACCTGTTGTATTGGCTCGGGTGAGCTGCAATTCAATAGAGTTCATCTGTGAGATGTCCTGAATTATATTAAATCATAGAATTGGTGATTTGTTGAACTCCGGAGGCTGTACCGTGCTAACAATCTGAAATTTCTCAAAAAATGACAAAATTTCGTACTTCAAGTACCATCGCACCCGTTGTACTGGCTCTGGTGAGCTGAAAATCTATAGGGTTCATCTGTGACATGTCCTTAACAATATTCAATCATAAAATTGGTGACTTATTACACTCCGGAGGCTGTATCGTGCTAACAAAACATGTAAGAAAAAGTGGTCGACGACAACGACGACGACGACGACGACGACATACACACAGGACTTTTTTTCTAAAAACCATTTTTTCGTGTTGTTGTTGATGGAAAACGTAAAAATAACTCAAAAATTTTTTTCAAATATCCAACTTTTTTTGGGGTAAACCAATACTTTTCTCGCATATAGATAGGTTGGGCGGAAAAGTAAAACTATTGATCGAATGGAGGAAAATCTAAGACAATCAATAAAGAGTTGTTTTAAGACTGTGGTCTTGTTCCATTCAATGTCAACAATATTACGTTTGACAAGTTTTTTAAAGATTTTACTACCAACCACTCCCTGCCCAATCACGAAATTGAAAAAAATGATGAAAGAGTAGCTTTAGCCGTTTTCGAGGAGATAAATAAAGAAAAAATACCTCTCTTTAAATCCTCTGATAGGATCTGGAAAGGAGACGTTAAAGATACAAATCTTTTTCATTTATTGCAAAACTCTCTGACTCTGTAAACAATAAATTTCCACAAGAGTTGAATGACACTATAGTATTCGAAACAAATTTACAAGTACATTCAGAAACGACTGAAAGTGTGTCATCCTATAATTCAACTAACTTAGATCTAATAACAGAAATTGAAAAATTCAAAGAAGTTTTACAATTGGATGATAACACAGACTTTGTAAATAATTAATTACCGCAAGAGTTGAACCACACCGTTGTGTTCGAAGAAAATGTACATGTACATTCAGAAACTTCCGAACCTGTGTCTCCCACTGATTCTCTTAACTTAAACCTAATATTAGAAATTTCGAAAGCCAAAGAAGCATTACAATTAGATGATAACTCAAAAGAAAATAAGTTTCCAGTTCTAAATTTAACTGACACCAGTAACTTTAATATCTCATCAGGAGATATATATATTTAAATGTTTTTTCAATAATTTCTCTTGACGACGAACCAGAAAAACAAGGCGGTTCATTATCAAATGCCGATAAAACAACTAGTGACACTAACCGTACAAAAAACGAAGAAACAAAAACTCTTACAAAACAACCGCCGAAAGCGAGACTGTAGAAAACAAAGATACAGATAGAGAAAAGCAGAAAAAAAAAAACGAACAGAAAGATGAAAATAAAGTAACTGAAGAGAATTTAGAAGACGAAAATAAAGAAAACACAGATAAAAAGAAATTCATCCAAGAGATTCTAGAGAAATCTCCCGTCAAAAAATCCTCCTCAACTCCTTTCAAGAAAATTATCTTTTGGATAACACCACCAGAAGAAAAAAAGAAGCAACTCAGAAAACCGAAAGGAAAAACTCCATCAGTTGTTGTTTCTCATGTTTGGCAGCAATATGAAAAGCGGAAATTGGACAAAAAGCAAAACGAACAAGAAGAAAAAGACAAACGAAAAAAAATTCGCTACGACTTCAAAAACTAAAGGGGGAAAGAAATGTATTGATCTTAACGAAAAAAGATTACAAAAAGGTTCAGAAGGAAACAAGGTATTTAGTTGGTGACTATGTAATCGTGCAATACAACGATGCTTGTTAGTCTGGGTGCATATTAAACTATAATGATGAAAACCAGGAGTATACAGTTAAAGCTATGGCACCTAGTGGTCAAAACTGGAAATAGCCTGCCAGAGAAGATAATTTAACTTATAAGACATGTGACATAACGCAAAAAATTCAAAAGCCAAAGCTTTTAAATAAAAGGGGTGTATATGAAGTTGCAATAACGAAATAATTTTACATTTTTTAGAACTACTTTGTTTGTTTTATTAATGGTTTTTTAAATCGTTATTATTGATGTTTTTTGTTTTTATTGTATTTTAAACAGTTTAGAATTGATGTTTTGTTTCTCGTTTTAGTGTATTTTAAATCAATTAGAATTTATATTTTTGTTTTATTATAGGTTTGTTCCAACCTGTGTCAGAAACAGTTTCTCACAGTCAGGATTCTGCGCACTAACTCAAATGTGTTCCAACCAGAGTTTCTGACAGTTAGTAAACGATTAGTTTTCTGTTCCAACTGATTTGCAAACCTGTTTGTAAACTATCAGAACGGTTTGTGGATTATTCTCTAGCAATTTGTTTGGGGCATGCGCATTACTGTTTCTTTTAAAAATTTAACCTTTAACCCCGTACCCAACAAATAGTAAATAGCTTATAAATCCCCCATTGAAAATATGTTACTATTTGTTTTGAAATATCTTTTAAAAAATAGTAAAGTATGAGCGTCGAAAATTTTAGTGAGATTAGGGACATACTATCGTTCATGGAAAGTACTGATGACAATAATTTAGAATTGCTACTAAACTAGCAGATAATTAAAATCCAAAATTATTTAGGTAGATGTGCTATTTCTTACATTGAATGAATTATTATTTATGATATTTTCAGAAGAAATATTGCCCCAGTATTCTAAACAAGTGTTCTTTGTGTTTACTTACACACTTCAAACTCTTTATCAGCTGTTCCAACCTAAAACATAAATTGATCAGGAAACCAGTATCTTACAGACATGCTTTGGAAACGATTTGCAAACTGTAAGAAATCTGTTTGTGATTGAAGGTTGGAACAAACCTTATATATCCCACATATGCCGATAATAGGGACATATCCCTATAAGTAGAGCTTCACTCTGTTAGAACGTCCGATGACTGGGACAAATGTACCTTTTTCAATAAATTATTATTAATTATTAGACAACGATTTTTATTATTATCAAACGAGATAATATATTATGATAGGCAAAGAAATATAGGAACCTGAAATGCAATGCGTATCAGTGATTTTCTAGAGCATATATTTTTTCTGAAAGCTTAAAATTCGACTTTGCTTTTAAGCGTCTGATAGTTGGGCCATTTACCTTATTTCTATTGTGAAGTAGTAATATGTATTGAACAAAAACCCAATAACGCGAGACTCTCAGAAAAATAACCAAAACGTTGCTACGAAAACATGCCGTCGGCATCCCCAGAATGATGAACGTTGTAGAAAACACAGGACTAAATCCTAACGCAAGACACAAAAAGTGGAAGAAGAACTAAGATAAGCGATAATTTTATTTACCTTTCTTATAACAGTAGGTGATATTTAATATAAAATTAAGATTTTTCCAATACCATAGGAAATCAAGCAAAACATTAATTAGTACTTATTTGAGTTACCATGAAAACTTTTACGCGAATATATTTCCTCAATTTGTCTCAGGCCTTATACTAATTGTCTGTCGTCTGTCATAAAAAATATTCATTAATTTGTTAATTAATATAAGTACATATCTTGTACGTTAGATAAAATTACACTGCAAGAAAGAAGGAACAGCGGGCTTATTCTGTAAAAACAACAATTATTTTGCAACTAGCAACCATTGCACAACGGTCGCACAATCAGTCGCAAAATTTGGTATTCTGTAAGGTAGTCGCGTCACAATTGCTGGTTGCTGTCAAGATGCACTTTTACGTCATGAAACTAGCGCCACTTGCAATCGGGTAGCAATGAACGGTAACTATAAATTGTCTGTAAAATCAGCTGATGAACAATAACAAATTTAAAAAATATTTAATATGCATAAAAAACCAAAGAAGCGTCGAAAAATCATCATTACTGATATTGAACACAAATTTTAAATAAATTATTTTGTACGAAACAATTCTTTAGATAAGTAAAAACAGTTGAAAATGGGTTTCTAAATACTTTTTTAGATGATTTGTTCAAAAAAAGGTGGGTAAAATAATTTGAGAATGGGTACTGCTACTATTAACTGTTTTTGACGTACATACAGAAAATGGGAGAACACAGAGTTTCCAATAGCCAGTTGGAAGAGTTGCTGGACTATTTAACTAGTTATCCTAATCTGGCCAGAGGGGTAGGTCTTGGGGCAAGATTTAAGAAGACTATTGAAAAAGAATGGAATGATCTTGCCAAAATGCACGAGCCATTACTAAATACGTAACAACAAATAATAACTATTATTTATTTTATTACGGTGGTAAGTAATTGTTATTAAATATTAGGTAGTTATGCCCACTTTACTGAGGGCAGTTAGTAAGCCCACTAAATTACTATTTGTACAAATAAAACATGTTTATTATTGACAAAATGTTATAATTTATTACTTATCTTCTATTTCTATTAAGAAAACTTGATTTAATTATCAAACAACTCAACTACAACTACTATAATTGTGATCGCTATTGAACAGTTGCAATCGCGTTGTAATTGCTAACAAATTGCTTACAGAATACGCATTTTTCACATGAACAACTGAAAAATGCACTTTTTTAGTTAACCAATTGCTCACTAGAGGCAGTTAACAGATAAATTGCGATCGCGGTCGCAGTTTCTTCTTCGAGAATACGAAACCTGCGTTTGACAGCGACAATTGCGCAATTATCGGCAGTTGCAAGTTACAGAATAAGCCCGCTGGATTATTCTACTGAAGGAATTTTTTTTTATTTTGAATAGGTTTTAATACGGATCAGGCCGGATATAATTTCTGATAGTGAAAATAGTATCTACTCTTATTGTTCTCTGGAGAAGTGTGGTAAATAATTGTTTCCAACGGATTATCTAATGAATGGTTTTAAAAAATTTATGAAAAATGCGTGGTTCACTATTAATTGTTTATTAAGTTAAAAGTGATTTTATTTTGTTCAATCGTTCGCAATGCAATTTTAACATTTGCATTATACTGTTTTAAATGAAACTTACTGTTTCTATTTAATTCCACAATATATTGAAAGGTTTTTAAAAATTCTAAGATAATTGACAATTGTTTGGATATTACCTAAATATCATCGTCAGGTAATATCGAAACAATTGTCAATTATCTTAGAATTTTTAAAATCCTTTCAATATATTGTGAAATTAACTAGAAACAGTTAGTTTCATTTAAAACAGTAAAATGAGTAGATTCCACGAAGTAAGGGTCGATACAGTTAATTTCATTTGCATTATAAATAAATATTTACGAGAGAATTTTTTTATTTATCAAATTTAAAATATAAATACAGTTTTTCTCACCTTTCTTTATCCATTGCTTTCATTGCAGTTTGCAGCCTTCTCAAAAATTGGATATCCTCATCTTCACCAATATCGGCATCCTCTAATAGAGATTTAGATGTAGGTTTATCTCTTTCTTCTTTTAATAACTTTCGTAAAATAAATAGTTCTTTTTTCACTGCTTTTTCTTTATTTTCCTTATTTAACTGCACTTCCAGCTCTCTAATTTTATCTTCTAGCTTTGAATTATGATCTTCTAGCTTTGAATTATGAGGTTCTATAATTTCATCAAAAAATTTTGAAATATCTTTTTCGGCAGAACTCGCTCTTGGCTGTAGTGATTCAGTTGTATTATATACTTCATTTTTATTCGGTTTATCTTTAGTTGCTACTTCATCTTTCTTGATTTCTTTGTTGAATTTCTCGGTCATTTCAGTATTGCTTGTGATGGGATGCGTATATTTTACGTTACTTACCACGTTACTTCTCTCTTTAGCAGTATTGTTGATTTTTAGATGTTTTTGGCTCTCTATTGTTGGTTGAAATTTTGGTATTGGATGGGGTAAGAATAGAGGCAATCCAACTATTTCATCATTAGTTTTAATATCTTTACTTTGAAATTTATCGGTAGATTCGTTATTCTCTGTATCTGGAACGTGACTTTGATTTAAAAGCTGTTTAACAAGAGTTTTTAAAGTGACAATATCATCTTTTTGTTGTTTAATTTGTGTTTCTAAGTTTAATTCCCTTCCTTTCTGTATCTTCCACTCGTCATTTGTTTTATTAATAGCTGAAATTGCTTTTCGAATTTCTATTTCTAGTTTGTCAAAGGTTTTTTGTTTTTCGGCTTTTGGTTTTGTGATTTTTCTATCCTTTTCCAGACTTTTTAACAGTTGTATAAGATCTTGGGGATCATAATCATCAGATAAATCATTTTTTCCTTCTTTATTTAACTCGGACAGAATTTTTTGTTGATCTTTGAGAAGTATTGTAAGTTCTGTTAATTTTCTAAGTTCTTGCTTAATTTCATTAAGGGATTGGTCATCAGAAATTCCTGCTTTTTCTATACAGTCCGGTTTTTCAGCGGTAGCCAAAATGTTTTCGGATGGGTAATCTTCAAAAATTGATCTTCTTTTTCTTTCATTTTCTGTTCCTGTGTAATCTTCAATAACATTTACTGTAGCTGGCGTAGTGTATCCTTGAATTTTTCCTTTCTTAATCTTAGTTTTGACTGTTTCGCTTTCATCTTTAACGTCGTCGTCGTATCCTGAACTATAATCAATACCGACAAATTTATCTGCTCCCTTCAATACATCTTTTGTGACATCGTAAAAAAAATTTTCTACGTCATTACCAATTTGATCTAAATCTGTTCTATATTTGAATAAATCACTTCCACTATCACTTAATGCTATTATTCGCAAAGAATTTGTTAAAAAAATTACTGCTACGAAAAGGAACATTTTTATATAAACACCGTGTTATGTAAATGGATAGTCTATGTTTTCTATGACATAGTTTTTGTGTTATGTATTTGAATGTAATTTTAATGTTATTTCTAGTCAGCAAAAATTATTTTTCGTAATCGTAAACTAATTAATTGGAAACAATCACACTTACTTAATAGCCCAGTCGGTTTTATTGAAATTTGCATCAATTATCGAATTTAGTATTCTAATTCTCTAATTTTTCGAATCATTCAATAATTGTAGGAAATTTTATAAATGATGTTCATGCTTTGAAGTGGCAATTTAGGTTTGGAAAAAGAAAATACGGTGGCTGTTTGATAAGTTTTTGGTCAGAAATTTATTCATGATAGCCTTGTGAAATTAGTCGTTCACTTTCTAATAATGACTTCGAATGCTCAACTCCACGTAGGTAATCAAGAAAAAACTGTCAAAAATGAATCATTGAGGAATATTTTAAAGTAAAAGCCTTTTTGACGAGCTTGACCCGTTGATGGTTCCTTTCGTGATCTATGACTAAGATGATTACTGATAAGAGCACAAGATTTTGAACAAAAACCAATATGGTGAAGTATAGGATAAAAAGAAATTTACTGTTTCGACCCTTAATCTAAGAAATCTACTCATATTATTTTTTTAAATGGAACTAACTGTTTTTAGATAATTCCACAATATATTGAAAAATGTTAAAAAAACTAAGAAATTGTCAATTGTTTCGATATTGCTATCACCCTTAGAAATTTTGAAATCAGACAGTGAACACGAGCATACAGCTTAAGACAACCAAAGAAATCCCACTACGCAAAACATCTACTTGACACCAAACATTCATTGACACTTGACACAGAACTAGAAGTACTACATATTTGTAATAAGAAACAAGAACTGGATTTCATTGAAGAATTGGAAATTAGAAGGCACTTAATAAACCCACAATATGAAGTCGTCAATGAACACTTTTAAACTGTCTTGCACAGTTGCACAGTTATAACAAAGAATACACCAACAACAAGAAGCGGAACTTCTACTTTTTGACAATTCATTTTCTGAATGCGCATGTGTGATAGACGCCATTGTTTTATGTGTGTTTTACGTCAATGTCATATTCTTTGTTGCTAAACAAAAATACGCTTTTTATTTGTTTATTTACTTTGATTTTGAACAAGACCGTATAGTAAAGTGACTAGTGGCACTCTTAATGAGTAATTATTGTATTTATTATGGGAAGAATAAGTTGTGTAGTTCGTGGATGTCACCCAAGAACAGGAGAAAAGATAACTATGTATGGATTTCCCAAAGACCCTATGAAGTAAAAGAAAATTGTTTCTATATGCAATGTATTATAGGTATAGTTTATTTACGATAAAAAGACGATGATGTCATTTTTAGTTACTTTCCTGCTTATCAGAATAAATATTAATTTACCAACCGCGAATACAATTTATCCTCAACAGCCAGGGCAATTTACAGCTAACGGGTTACCAAAACTTCAAGACGTTGTCAAATCAACTGGTAAAATTCCCCAGTTTGTTTTGACGTTTATTGACATTCGATCATCGTCTAATAATAATAAGTTTTTTTGGTGCTTTTAAATTCATTGCTTCTTTAAGATTAACAAAAAAAGTTATTTTCATAACTAATTATTTAGGCAAATTTGCAGTGTGTGGTTAATAAAATGCCGAAGCAGCTGAACAGAAAATGTCAAGAGATGGTAACATCTTTGTTGAGCTATTTTGAACGAGAATGCCGAAATGGGGGCCCGCTTCTCCCGCTTACTGCTGTAAGAGACGTAAGTAATAGTATTCGCTATTTGTTTTCATCATTATTAATATTATTGTTACATATTTAAATGTAAATGATTAAATGTTTTTAATGTTAGGTTAGGTTGATTAAACTTGATAATATATTATTCTTTCATAAATTGAAGTAATTATATTGTAGAGAGTTGCAGAAGCTTTACAGTTTAGCGTTACCACTGTTAACCGTATTGCCGCCAAGTATAATAGAGATGAACAGCCTAAAAGCCCACCTAAAAAGAGACAACGCATAAAACCTACTGGTGAAATTGATAACTTTGATCAAAATGTTTTCCGAAATGTTATATACGAAATGTATGCAAACAATGAGTATATTGAATTTACTGTTTTTATTTTATTCACAATTAACTAGCATTTTTTCAAAGGAACACATAACCTTACAAACTTTAAGAGACAAACTCCAGGAGCGTGAACTCTTTAATGGTTGTTTAACATCACTGTGCAAGATAGTGAAAAATATTGGATTCAAATTCCAAAAAGATGATCCTCGTCGTGGTTTAAAGGAATTGCCACATATTGCATTAAAACGTGTCCATTTTCTACATGAATACGTGAAGATAAAAAGGTAATGTTTATATCAATTTGTGTTTTTGGATAAGACCTGGATATTTAAAGATGGTACTGTTGGACGTTCTTGGCAAGATTCTAATCATAGAAGGGTGAAAAAAACCAAAATTGGTGGTCCAAGGTAGTTGAATAATAAAATTTAGCAAATAATTTATGATGTACTAACATTCCTGCCATTTTAAGACCTTTTCAAATATTTACTAGTCACACTATTTTATTTAAATCTATATAATTATTAATAGTTGTTTTGAGCTATGCAGTCTATGTAGGAAACCTAGTAGTAATTTGTTATTTCCTTATTGTAGGTATATAGTATTGCATACTGGTTCCTCTTCTGGATTTATTCCTGGAGCAGGGCTGATTTTTCCATCCAAAATCCAAGATGGTGATTACCACGGTAAAATGAACCGAGAAAATGTTTTGCATTGGTTTGAATACCAGCTTTTAGTGAACTTGGAAGAACCTGCCACAATTGTAATGGATAATGCACGTTATCACAGTACAGTGATCAATAAAGTACCAACAACAGCTACCAAAAAGGCTGATATACAGAACTGGTTAATACAAAATGATATTCCTTTTGAAAATACTTTCCTCAAAACCCAATTATTGAATTTAGTACAACGGTAAGTTGATATAAACATTTTTCAATATATTATGGTAATACTTAGATAACTTATTTTGTTATATGCATTTTTATAGGAATAAACCACCAACAGTATATGAAGCTGACATATTATCTGAAAAATATGGCCACAAAATGCTTCGACTTCCCCCTTACCACTGTATGTTCAACTCAATTGAACATATTTGGGGCATGGTTAAACTTTTTTATAGAGATCATGTGGGAACTGATGGTTCTTCAACAGAACAAGCAATAGCTATATGGAAAAAGTCTTTAGATAAAGTGACTCCTGATATTTGGTCAAAGACAGTAGAGCACACTGAAAAAATTATAAAAGATGGGTGGAATAGAGAAGTAGTGTTTGATAGACAGGATGTGCCTCCACTTATTATTAATTTTGACAGCGACGATGAAGATAGTGATGATTTTGTAGTGGAGTAGTGGAGATCTTGTGTTTTATTTTTGGTATATTTTTATCCAATTTGCTTTATTTCCACTTTTTCAAAAGCACTAATAACTATTATTAAATTAATTAGGTACAGTTATTTTATAATACACAAAATTAAAACAACGACCACAGTATCTCTACATAAATAATACTGATAAAATGGGAGATTTTTTATTTTTATATCTTGTAACAAAATTGTATTTTGTGTATCTATGTTTTTCTTTTCCATTCTATTTTTATTATAATAAATATAATAGATATTGTATAAAGAAACAATATTTAAATTTGCATGAAGATGATTACAGCTTGTATTGATTCCTTTTAGCGTAAACCCTTGCAGTGCTCCTGAAGATGGTGCTATAGAGCATAGAATAAGGTATAAGGACCTACAGTTCGGCATTTAACCGTCTTCTATGTAAAATAATTAGATGTTAATTCGAATATAGAATGATTGGTTACTGTTTCTTGTATCTTATCCATAGTTTTTCATGAATAAATATTTATATTAAATTAATCAAGCCTATCATACAAGCCTTTTATTTTTAAATAAATATTTTTGACTTACGCCCTACGAGGCACGGAATAATGAAAAAGAAGAACTGTCACTCTAACATCAGATAGACTTTTCTAGTTTTCGTTAAGTAAAGGAAAAAACTACAGCTTGGCAATATCACAATATTTTGTTTTGCAACGTCATCGTCTTTTTATCGTAAATAAACTATATATATTCATTTTTCAATATTTTACATGTACCTATGCATTGTAAGTTGTGTAATTCTATGTTTTTGGTTGTTAACGTTGATCTGTCCCTCTGCCTTTAATAACATGTAATGATAATATGTACTACAATAAGCTTTCTGTTGACGAGCCCTGTTCTGCAAAAAATATGTTGAATGATAATACATAATATTCAGTATTAATTAATAGTTAATTTCTTTTATAGACATCTAATAATATAAAAATGTACCTACCTTTATTTACTTTTTAGGGTACAGTTATGGTTGGAAGCTTGTAACCGTAGAGATGTGTTTGGAAAGATTACAGATGCTTTACAAAAGAATTTATAGGTTGTGTGAACTTCACTTTGAGAAAAAAATTGTTTCCAAAGGAGGATATTCCAAGCGTTTGTTTCGGCCCTGCCATATTTACATGGTTAAAATGCAAGGGTCATATTTTATTTAATGATCCACCAACAAAAATAGTTATTCAGTCTGGTAAATATTAAATTTAAGTATACATTACAATCAGCTGTTATTGATATTTATTTTTGTCACCTGGCCACAGGATTAATTAATTCTGACCGTATGAATAATTACCTTCTTGGAATTTATGTAAGGGAATGATTACTACAATTACTTTTATAATTGCAGATACCACACCATTACAGCAATCGGGACAATCATCTCAGGCCGCTGTAAAACATACTAGTTTCCGTGATGCTTCTTCACTGCTTGGTAAATATAATTATTATTTAGATTCACCTCTGTAAGTCAATATGCATCAAAATGGATGGCTTTCTCATAAATAGTTAATAAAAAATTATGTGCTTGCCACTGTGAATTTAACTAGACAAAAGTCTCACCTACATCGTTCAGCCTACCTGTGTCTCACTTAAAAGAATCTTGGTTTTGTTATAAAAGAGTATTTTTGATGATTTTGTTAAAATAGAGAAATGTTTTTCTATTTATTCCAAGTTCACCTTGTGGCAGTATTAACTATCAGTCTCTAATATGCTATTAATGTGTAAGAGAATTCTTCTACTGGTGTTCAGAAA
Organism: Galeruca laticollis; assembly: GCA_963921935.1. Classification (NCBI taxonomy): domain Eukaryota; kingdom Metazoa; phylum Arthropoda; class Insecta; order Coleoptera; family Chrysomelidae; genus Galeruca; species Galeruca laticollis. The sequence continues at coordinate 87,397,243 of OY998183.1, forward strand.
ATATTGTAATGTTTTTCTTAGTTAATTAAACAGTAACGGGTGGGATAAACTTTAAACACACGGTATGGCTACTTACTTATTTAAACACTAAACTACTCACTAACACTTAATTTATATACACTTAACTATTCACTTAAATTTAATTTATATGCACACAAACTTAATTATTAATTTATATCAACACTTCACTGTTCGCTATTTCGGTGTATTCTTGTTTATTTGTCGATATCACTTTTTAAACTAAACTGAACTTCTCCGCTGGTCGGTCCTTTATATATATTAGTGCCTTTTTTTACTAGATAATTCTAGATTGCGGCTTACACAAAAACAATTGGCTCTCGCATTTTCTAGATAAGACTGGTCACAAAAACAATGTCTAGATAAGATAGTCACAAAAGTAAACAATTCTAAGAAATCCCTGCGCATCCGCCATAATTTTAACTTTCATACATGGCTTAGACAGAGTAGGATTCAGGGACTATACCAGCGTGCTGTTTCGTAACAATATATACTAGAAAATCAAAATGCCGGATGAATAAAACAACACATATTATCTATAATAAAACCTACACATACACTTCTATGTCCATTAATATAGTCTTCCTGTATTTTTCTTTTCAGATAATCAAACTTTTAAAATTGACGTTAGAGGGAAGATACTGAGTTACGACCTGTACTTTTGCAATCTCCTTCGACCTCAACACAAAGCATGACTTTTGGCAAACAACGAAAGCAAACGTCTCTCTCTATTGGCTGCTTTTAACCACATTTTAGCTCTAAGAAGTAACAATACGTTTAATATGGGTTTGACAAGTATATAGTTTGATTTGGTTTACCTATATATAATCATTGTCCAGTTTTGGAGAAACATCCACGACATAAGCAAACAAATCCTCCTTTTGAAGCCATCACAAACAATTAATCTAGTGCCGCAAGAAATATTGTACACTTATGAATAAAGTAATATATGACTTCTATTTTACTTATCTACCTGTCGTATACAGTTGTAAATGTCAGGTACTATTATTATTTAAAATATATTGTTAATTTTTACACATTATGTTGCAGACATTAACATATTTTCTGTAGGTGTAAAATATTAAATTATGAATCTGGTAGAGTGTAACTGTTATATTTGATGCATACCAAATGAAATGTAACTTCCGTCATTCTGACGATGATATTTAATATAGAAACAATTGTCAAATTTCTTAGAATTTTTAACATTTCTTTCAATATATTGTGTAATCAGTAAGTTTCATTTAAAACAGTAATATGAGTAGATTCCACGAAGTAAGGGTCGAGACAGTTAATTTAATTTATAAGTGCCGACTTTCGCATGAGAGACTCCATTTACATTTTCTGTAGTTGTATCTGCTAATCCTGTATAAAACATATCCTATCAAACATTTTACAAGTGTAAATAGTATGTAGATAAAATAGGAGCTAATTTCAATAGTTTTCGTGAAGGTAGGGTTCGATTCTAGCGTGACCTTTTCAAAGTTTTCTAGTTTATTATTAAATTGCAATGGTATAAGATGTTTGTTTCATTTTTTATTTTGATATAATTCAGTTTCAGAAAGGGAAAGTCTGGTATATTTGACTGAAATTTACTTTCTTTTGGATCTGTGGTAGATGTCAAAATAGTTGAACCTGTATAAATCTTACAATTGTTATATGCAGATGAAATACTTGTCTTAGAAAGAATTATTTCTATAGGTGAACTTGATTCACAGCTTAATGTTAACTCTGTTGCTTTCGGTCAGACATATATCCCACTTCTGACACCCGTTTTGTAATGGATTGAAAACTCAAACTATTTAGTTAGACTATTTACTTTACCAATTTTGTAATGGATTTCGATTGAAACTCAATCTGTTCACTTAAACTAATTATTTACAAGAATCCTATCTTAGACTGGAGAAGGTTGACTACATAATGTTTATCTGAGTACTCAATACTAAGACTAACTTATCTAAGAAGTTACTTGGTATTTATATGTTTGCAATTATACAAGGGGAAAAAGTATTAGATTTTAGCTCGAGGTTATGTTGTCGACGCGAAGCGGAGGGAGACCAAAAACCGAGAGCTAAAATCTAATACTTTTTTCCCGTGTATAATACACTATTTTTTTCTGTGACAGGAAAAACGACGATTTAATAGTGAAAGAACATATTATTACAATATATTAAAGTCAGAATGTTATCGATATGAAATTTGAATTTTTAAACTAGTAAGCTGTTGTAGTTATAGCGACAATTAGACCTGCGTTGCATAGGAAAACTTCAAAGTAATCAAATATATGTCAATTTAATTCTGTGATTTGATTCAAAAATTGTGAACTCAGTGATTGTTTAGTAGTTATTTTGGAAAATATAAAGTTAAAAAATGTCTGATTTCGAGTTTTCTCTGACTCCACTGGAGTTGATAGAAGCATCTGTAATAAATACGAATACCTAAAAGATAATTTTATTGTAGAAAATTTCAGAACACACGATAAAACATATTTTATTTGAAATCATAATAAAAACTGGAATGCGACCCACATTTTGTTTAATAAAATAATACGAAGTCAAAACAGAATAGAAAAAATAAAACATCTTACTGGGTCAAAGCAAAATAATTGTTTTGAATACAATTATTTCGATAAAGAAAATTAGCACGCTTCAAAAAACAAAAAGTTGTTTTTGCAATTCGACAAAAACCCCAAACCGAAGTCGGGGGAAAAGCAAAAACGGGTGTAGAGAGCAGCAGCCGAGTGTGCCGGTTGAACACGCGAAGGGAAAAGTCCTTCCCTTGTCACGGTAACGGTACTAGTTTTTTTTAGTGTTAGCGGTACGAGAGGTAAAGTTCTCTCCCTTGTGTCAGGGTGTAATAGGGATACTGAGATTATTCCTTGACGGTGAACACTGTCCCCCGTTTCGATACACAAACGGTAGAATTACCCTCTACGCTAAATTCTTTTCGACATAGCACGATACCGTTTACTGGCACTACTCGTGGTGACAAAAAGATAGCGAAAATCAAGCAGTATCTAGGCTAGACGGAGGAAGTTTGCCAACGCAGTAAGTTTTTGAACAAAATTTAGATTGGGATGATTTTTTTTTACTAATGAGATTTTTATTCGTTATTATTTGCGCTGGATTCTGAACTTGGGAGTATAATTCAATTGCTATATACAAGGAGTAGCGATAGCAAATATATTTATTTGATTTTTTTGATTTTCAAAGGGACTGGACACATCTGTTCATTCTCAGTTAAATTTTTCGTCCTGATAAATATATAATTTACCGCTTCTGATATAGTTAAATTTTGCAGAGTTTCGCCAACCTGACAAAAGTTAGGTTTCATTTTGTTAAGTAGGAGTTATCATTTTGTTGTGTCACATATTCTCTTCCACCTCGTAGGTAGGAAGGAGATAGAATTTACGCGAGGTTAATTTGTACATGGTAACACAAAGGCCGGAGCGTATGATTTTCCATTTTTCGTGGGTTCCAGCGAACTTGCGCTGATAAGTAAATTAATATAGAGAAAAATTGTTATCATTCTTTTGTTCAAACGTGATTCAAAATTTTCTTAATTGCCAGTGAAATGCATAAATTATCGTAGGCGATTTCATTACTGGGGAATTTCGCAACTTGTAACGCCAGTGTCGATAAATAATTTAATTGTTCCTAGCTCAGCAGAATTTTATACAAATAAAATTTTCACTTTCATTTTCTCAAGGTCAATGGCGACCAAACCGACGTAAGCTGAAACGTTATTACGATTAAAAGGTAATTACACATAATATTTTATTTATTGTCTCGACACCGGTGACTGGAAAGTTGGAAACCGAAAAGAATAAACCATAAGCGTTCTTACAGCTAGATAAGGAGCAGCAGCTGTACCGTAGCTGACTGTTCTGAGTAAATAAGTTTTTAGTGGTTTGTTTATATCTGATCTCCAAAATACTTTTTGATAACACTGATCTGAAGGATTCACCAAAATCTGACGATACATTTTAGATATATCACCGGCTATTACAAATAGCTAATGAAAACGAGAAAAATGCTCCTGTAGTGAGTTCTATTATAAAAAACGACTTTTATATAGATGATCTTTTAACGGGAGCTAACACCCAAAACGAAATAGTACAAATTCAAAAAGACATTTCAGAATTACTTAAGAAGTCAGGTTTCGAACTCAGAAAATGGTTGTGTAACGACAATTCAATCTTACATAAATTTTCTGTTAATACTACTTTAGAAACAAACTTTATTACTATCGGAGACAACGAAAATAATAAAACCCTTGGCATATACTGGAATGCCAGCAACGATTTTTTACAATACTCAGTTTCCACGGCCCATGATCATACTGTTACCAAGCGGAATATATTGTCCGTAATCTGTCAGATATATGATCCATTAGGACTGATAAACCCTATTATCGTTTTCGGGAAACTGTTTATCCAAGAGCTCTGGAAGTTGAAACAATCTTGGGACGCAGAAGTTCCTGAGCCATTGAAACAAAATTGGTTAAAATTCCAAGAAAATCTAATTCAAATAAACAATTTCAAAATTCCTCGAAATTGTGTCTGCTCTGAATACTCCGTTATAGAAATCCATGGGTTTTCCGATGCGAGTGAGAAAGCCTATGGAGGAGTTCTTTATATAAGATGTTTAATAGCCAATCGTGGATATTTTGTTAGTCTACTATGTTCAAAGTCGCGAGTAGCTCCTCTAAAGCAAATAAGCCTTCCCCGGTTGGAATTATGTGGTGCTGTCCTATTAGCTAATTTAATGGATAAAGCTTGTAATACACTGAAAATTGATTTTCATAATACGTTTTATTGGACAGACTCAACAATCACTCTATCATGGATCAAAGCCGAACCCACCGTATGGAAAACATTCGTTGCTAATAGAGTCAGCGAAATTCAAAACTTGTCTGATGTTAACAATTGGTATCATGTCAGAGGGACAGAGAACCCCGCAGATCTTCTATCCAGAGGTGTTCTTCCTCAAAATCTAGAGTTTTGCACACTATGGTGGCATGGCCCACCATTCTTATTAACCGACAACACTTCTTGGAATGGTACCAGCAAAATCAATTACGATATAGATATTCCTGAAAGAAAAACAGTATCTTCAGCCCTGATAACAGTTACTAATTTCGATTGCATTCTAGCTTTAATTAACCATATCTCAAATTTCTCCAAATTACTGCGAATAACTGCATTTGTTCAAAGATTTATCTATAACATTAAATCACAAAATGTCGCACGGCATCTAGGCTCGTTAAAAATTTCTGAGCTAGACAATGCACTTCTTCTTCTAATCAAAACTGTTCAGCTGAACTGCTTTCGTAAAGAATATCTATGCTTACGCAACGGAAAAGATCTTCCCAAAGATAGTAAAATCTTGAACTTAAAACCATTTCTTTGTAATGAAATTATTCGAGTCGGCGGGAGACTTGTTAATTCTGAAGGTTCGTTTGATAAGAAACATCAAATCCTTCTACCAAAAAATAATCATTCAACGGAAATTCTAATAAGAAATTACCATATAAACTTGTTGCATTGCGGTTCGCAAATGTTATTATGTTCAGTTCGCGACAGGTTCTGGCCCATTGACGGCAGAAATATTTGCAAAAAAATCATACGCACTTGTGTGAAATGTTTTCGCGTAAAACCCATTCCAACTAATTATATAATGGGTAATCTACCTCCTAATCGTGTTAATCCATCCTTCCCGTTTCTCAATGTCGGCATAGACTATGGAGGTCCGTTTCTAATTAAAGACCGAAGAGGCCGCGGATGCAAAACTTCGAAATGCTACATTTCCTTGTTTGTATGCATGTCTAGTAAAGCAATCCACCTTGAGTTGGTTACAGGCCTTACTACCGAAGCCTTCATAGCTTGCTTCAAACGTTTTATGTCACGAAGAGGTAAACCACAGAATATATATTCAGACAATGGTTCGAACTTTGTTGGAGCCAAAAACACAATAAATGACTTGTATACCTTTTTAAGCCAGGAATCTGAAACAATTAGTAGTATATTATCTACAGATCGAGTAAAATGGCATTTTATCCCAGCCAACTCACCCTCTTTCGGTGGACTGTGGGAAGCAGGTATCAAAAGCTGTAAGTTTCATCTTAAAAGAGTAATTGGTGACTCCACCTTTACTTATGAGGATTTTTCTACTGTTCTTTGCCAAGTGGAAAGCATTCTCAATTCTCGTCCATTATGCCCGCTTTCCAATGATCCTCAAGACTTAGTCCCACTTACTCCCGCTCATCTCCTGATTGGTCGCTCACTAATCGCTATCCCCGAGGAAGATCTAACGTCAGTCCCGTCAAACCGATTAGACCAGTACCAACACATACAAGTCGCAGTGCAGTCTTTCTGGAAACGATGGAGTAAAGAATATCTATCCGAACTCCAAGTAAGAGCGAAGTGGAAATCTTCCACCAACGTCCAGATAAAACCTGATCTGCTAGTGCTGCTTAAAGACGACAAGCTACCACCCCTCAGATGGTCTCTGGGGCGGATCGTCAACACATACCCTGGAGACGATGGAGTTGTTCGAGTTGTAGACGTCCAAACTGCTAATGGACTTTATCGTCGTGCCGTAAATCGGCTGTGTATTCTTCCTCATGAACTTTAGTTGAAAACAGTGTTTCAAGGTGGCCGGGATGTTCGAACAATACTTTTTATTCAGAATGACAGACCGCCAAGTGTTTTCTTTCAAAATATTCTTCACAGTATCGATTATCTTTCGACGTTATTGATTTATTATGGTTATTATTTACGTTTTCTAAAGTCCAGAATTTTGATACCAAGTTATTTATTTCCTTATCACTGTCAGTGGCTAAATATGTTACAGAAGTGTCAGACTTACATCCAATATTCCCAGCTATTATCCATCCAAACTTAGAATTGTGTAGCATAGGCAGATTTGTTCCTAAAGTTCTTTGACCTACAGTTAGAACTTGCCAAAATATATGTGCACCTATAAGTATATCAATCTCACTGGTTTCATTAAATGTTGGATCAGCTAAATTTAGATTATTGGGAATATTTAAACATTTATTATCAAACGATGCTTTTGGCAATTTACCTGTTATCTGGTTAATAACTAAACAATTTATATCTACATTAAAACTGTTATGCAAAGACATAATTTCGAACTGTGTTTGATTTTTGATGTTAATCAAACCTTCACCCACTCCTTTCACAGTATGTATAACAGGTTGCATAGCCACTCCCGCTTTATTACAAAAGGATTCAGTCACAAAGTTACTCTGGGATCCGCTATCTAAGAGAACTCGAGCTTTAAATGTATTGTTATTAGCTTTTACATTAACTATAGCCGTTGATAAAAGTACTTGGAACGCCACTGGTCGAACAATAAAGCAGGCGTCGTAGGACGTATAGTGAGTTGCAGACTCTGAATTTGAATCACTGACGTGCGACTCTTCTGTTATGGCGTTTGTCTGACTGGATGCTTGATTATTATTATCCAAATGTATGAGGACATTATGTTTTTGCCGACATTTAATGCACTTTCTAAATTGACATTTTTCTGTCTTATGTTTTGGGCTAAAACAGTTCAAACACAGGTTTCGTTTTTTAGCTTCAGCGATTCTATCAGGTATTGAGTATTTTAAAAATGCTTCGCATACATACATCGTATGATTATTATTACAAAAATAACATTTAACCTCATCGCTGTACAAAGAGTAACTTGCATTTTGTTTTTTGAATTTATCGTATTTCATGATCCCGGTATTTTTGTTTTTATTTGGATTGTCGGAACTTAATTTTTCTAGTATTTGACAGCGTTCATTCAGAAAATTTTGCATGTCTACCATCGTTGGTAATTCATTTTGTATTTTGTAGGATTCCCATTCACGTCGTGTAATTGCATCGATTTTTTGAGTAATGATATGAATGATTAAACGATCCCACGCTTCTATATTTTCGCCTAGTGATTTTAATGAGAGTAAATGATCATTAATCGCGTCTGTTAGGTTGCGAAGTTCGCTATGTGACTCTATTTGTATTTTAGGTCTTTCAAAAATACTTTTAATATGGTTATGTATCATGAGGTTTTTATTTTCATATCGACCCTTTAATAACTGCCACGCCACTTGGTAGTTTTCGGAAGTCATGTCTAATTTAGCAATAATTTTGCGCGGTTCGTCCCCTAGAGATGTTTTAAAATGATAGAATTTCTCAATATTACTCAATGAGTGATTGCCGTCTACAAGTGCGTGGAACAAATCTCTAAATTCCAACCATCTGTCATATTTTCCGTTGAAAATTGGCAGTTTAATAGTTGGAAGTTTGATATTACGGTGAACACTCCCTAAGCTGATCACAGAGCCATTTTCAGAAGGGTTATTATTTTTTCTTTCACATAATTTTTTATGAAAATTATCAATTACAACATCCGCTTTTGAAGTTGTGGAAAAGAACAAATTTTCAAAAAATGATCTTTCATTTTCACTTGTGTCGCAATCAGGATTAAGTATGTCTATTTCGTTTTGAATTTCATTGAACGTATCGAAACACCCTTTTATTATGTCTAGTCTGTTACTTAATTCCTTGACTATATTTTCATTTAAATTATTTACATCTATACTGTTTAGAAAAGTCTCAAATCTAGTTAGTGATGTTTTAATTTGGCCTCTTTTTTTGGTCAAAATGTTTAACTGTGCCTTCATTGTGACAATTAATAGTATTAAGACGTTTTTTTTTGAATCTGAGAACAAATTACAGAATCAAGGTGACTGTTTAGATAATATAAAAAATCGCGACGGTACCTATAAAAATCTACAGAACAGTATAACTATTCAGAATATTATATGTGGACAGCAGGTATTCAAGCTGTTTCATCAGCCAAATAATGTCAATGCCAAGTACAAAGTATTCTCAATAACACGAAAATATGAATAAATGATAGGATATAAAATGGAGTCCGCTCACCCAATTATCTCCTATTTCGTTCGCAGTCTTACTTCGTTGTAGTTATCGTCTACAAAGAAAATCTTTCGGAACCGGCCAGGTGCTAGCTGCATATATTTAAGTGTAGACACTTTTACACTTTACCAGTTCATATCCGGCTCGAAGGACCAAAATTATGTACATCGTAACATCCACGATGAAATAAGTATTCACATCAACATGAAAAATATAGTTTTACTCATTAATTGAATTACAAAAACTATTTTAGTGGTACAACATGACATTAACGAATTTCATTCAGTTGACATTAAACGTCAAAAATTAAAATTAACTTTCAAAAAGAAAACACTTGGCGGTCTGTCATTCTGAATAAAAAGTATTGTTCGAACACGCCTCTCATGCACTTTGAAAAAGGCCAAGCCGATAGAGGGGGTAGTTTAGTCGTCCCCTCGCAAAATCGAGAACTCTGTCATAACTTCGTTTTTTTTTTTGAATAGTTATATGATATACAGGGGTAGGATTAAAAAGCACAATTTATAGATAGATATATGTATAGGTAGGCTTATTCCAGGGAACTCTAGTTATTTGGGTCATACGGGATTTTATTTTTGTGCTAAGGTTATATATATATATATATATATATATATATATATACGTGTATACTCAGAGAATTTTTTTTTATTATATATTTTTTGTATAACGTTGTGGTTCTACCTTATTTTATTTATCATCCCTACCCCATAATTCCCCCTCTGGAAAGTGTAACAACCATGGAAGTGAGACAGAACCGGGAGAACAACCCTGTCCTGGCAAAGGAAGATTAATCCGTTTCAAGACCAGGCAAACCTAGCTCAAAAATCGGACTGGATTTGCCTTACACGCTCAGCCGCTCATTTGAGACAGAATTTGGTGGACTCGAAGGTCGGGATCGATATAGAGTGAAGAAAAGGTAGGGTTCCTTTTTTATTTCAGGTGGTGACAGTTAAATTAAGGCCTAGATTACATTACACTGGTGACAGCGGTTTTTTTTTGGTTGAGAAACAACTCGGTAACAAAGGGTAGAGTTGTACACATCGCAAGTAGCGTCACGAAAATTATTGCCAGCTAAATCTTCCTTTATCTATATGTATATATATCCGGGAACAAAGTATTCACTTTTTTCCCGGGGAAAAAGTAATTTCGTGAAAAGTTGTATTTTGTTACCTGTCAACAGAGATAAAATGTCAAATTCTTTTCCTGTTACAGAAAAAATGACGTTTTTTATTTACGTTAACTAAACTAGAATTCTTAGTACTATTTATAATTAAATTGATTAATGATAGAGTTATGTGATTTAAGTGGACTATTACCCTTAAACATCGGGGTTATAATGTGTTTATGTTTCTAATATGTACGGTCTTTCAAGCATGAGAATCACTCTCTTAGAGTTAAATTCTCCGTTTATGGAATAAATTACTTTTCAAAACAAACATTGTGAATCAAGTTATTTAATTATAGCCTAGATATTCAAGAGGACTTTTGTCTGCGGTAAATTAAATACATATGATTATAATAATATAGGAAACAATAATTAAATTAATTTATGAGATTACAATATATGCGGTTCATCTAGATCTTCTAACCAGGATAAAGCAGGAAATGGAAAATCATTCCGAATGCTACTGGAGGCGGCAAAAAATAATGGACTGAGATTAAACCAAGAGAAACCAGTATATGGTATTTAACATACATTTTATTGGTGAAAAGAATTTATAGAGCTTAAAAAGCGAATGAATACTTGGAAGTAACTGTCAAAGCTGGAAAAATGGGGAAAGAAAATATTGAGGGGGAACAAAAACAACTGAGGATTTTTGGAGATAAAGATCTAAGTTGTTATTTGGATAAAGCTAGGCAAATATACGTCTGGTATGTGTGGTATTACTATTGGCAAGATAAAAAATGCATTTCAGCATTAGAAAACGTCGCTAACTGGAGGTTACAACATAAGATAAATATTTCTCGTTTCATTTTTGCGATGCTTTTTGAATTTTACTTTCTGAGTACACTTACTTTCTTTTTTATTACTTTTGGAAACCAGTAGTCTCACAAAGAAAAATCATGGTTGAATTAAATTTCCCCTTGCAGTAAGAGCCCGTTTATTATACCATCAATGACAAGATTTATCACATATGTTTATAAGAACTTTTCGTCTTAAACTTGGACGATGAATCGCCCGCAACGATATTTCGAATTACTTTGGAACCATCCTGTATATAAATATCTAACAGAAAAGTTGCTATGTTCTTCCAGGAGCATACTTTAAAAAATGAAGAAATACACACTTGTACTCCGTGTTTATATTCTATTTAATATGTTTTTATGTTGTAGAAACAGCATTGTAAGCAATTTGTTGAACTTACTTTTTTAACCTACATGAATAAAGGTCTATATAATATTAGACGTCTATATAAAATAAGATATTTTATTGATAAATTGTATGTGACAGACCACTAATTGTATGCGATTTGAATCCATTCAACACTGATTTCGAAAATTTAGCAGTTTTCCCCCTATGCATAAATTAAATTTGTTTGACATCTGTAAGAGATTATCTAGACGAGTGAGAACGGAAAACGTGTTATATTCGTAATATGAAGACAACTCTCAAGTTGTGCGAAGTTAGCTAAAGGTCTATTAGTACTTGGTAACACTCATTCGTTGCCAAATTTATGGCATTGTTACAGTAGTTTCAGTTCATGGAACACTGAGGAATATATAATGAGGCTCTATTTTAAATTACATGACTGCCGAGAATAAATCTCAGAAATGTCACTAGCAAACATTTGCTTCATGCGGGAAACACAACAGTTTATACAGGTCTGGACTTAGATAGTTTCGTAATTATTTAATACTTAACAACAAGAAAATGCTATACTCTAAATGTACAGGTGATTCATTGAGGGCGGTCAATCACAACTAGTATTACCAGCTACGTACTTTCCACAGTAACAACAAAAGGTTATGATTATGAAAAGTTTCTCGACGTATTAGCTGGTACATATTGGAATGCCAAACATACTCAGTGGGTATCCAGAGTAATGAATACAATTAGAGTACTACTCTCGTACCTAAAGAAACTAATGTTAAGTAGTAGTAGTAAAATACTTTCAGCACTGGTGATCCAGTTAATTAAGAAAACTGACTTATCTTTTAGACTTCTTGATTATGAAGCATGAAGAATTATCATAAAACATTTCCCAATAGATTCTTATCAAGATCAACATAACTAACTGGGAACAATTTATATTTGCAAATTCCAATACAAATATTGTTAAGATCACCAGATGGAATGGACAAAACAATATATCCACTAACTGGAGGCATACAAATGGGCAGAAACTCCAGAAAATAATCACTGAGAGAATATTAATGCTATCTATATTGTAGTCAAATAAAACATGACTGAAAAAATCTAAATTAAATGAAGCCAAGAAATTTGAAGAAGCTGCTTACAGAATTCAGAAATTTATTAATTTAAGACAACTTAGGGTTCTAAACTGCCGATAAATCCACATTTCATTCTCTTAGGAAGGCGCCAAGGAATCTTGAAAGAGTGCAACAATTTTACCCTCCAGTGCGAGACAGTAACGGAATATGGGCAAGAAATTACGTACAAAAGTCAACAGCTGATTACCTGCCGAAAGTATTTGGGGCAACTGAAGCAGACTCCACTATAGATTAGAAAGGGCTCAAGGATTTCCTAGACACTATCTACATATGGACTAACTCATCAAAAATGTCTAGCGAAAATGGAAAAAGGCACTGGGTTATGATTTTCTGACTACTAAAATATTACAAGGATGTTCAACTAAATAGCTCGACGCACTGCAACAGCACTTTAATGCGATTTTAAACGCTAGTCGCTATCCTACTCACTGAAAAATCTCACATAGGGCTGCTACCTATAATTTTGAAGGTGACTTTCGAATGTTTTGAAGAGCTCTACTTACGGTAAAATTGAGAATAGTGACAACTCCTTATCATCGTAAAACAAAAACTATGGTTAGAATCAATTACTGTAATTATATTGGGTATGAACTAGTTGTAAATGAATTTGTCGATAAATAAAATTATACAGTCCATAACAATTGTTTTAAATAATAATCAAAACAAAACAAAGTTTCATCATTTTTTTTGGCCCATCGGCACGGATATTAACATTAGCCGAAAAATCGTAGTTCAGTGACAATAACAAAGCAACAAAATCAGAAAACAACAAATTGAAGACGGCGTTTGGTATGGCATGGTGAAAAAGTCGGCCATTATCAACAGCAGCAAGCATATACGAGGAGTTTGACGTGGTGCATTTTGCAGTCAGAGAAGAACTTCACGAAGGATTTAAACAGATAACAAAATAATATATATATATATATATATATATATATATATATATATATATATATATATAATAACATTTTTTGTGAACATGTCCGAGTCAAATGAAAAAATATTCAAGATTAGAAGAGCATCGATAACAGGTGCGTTAATACGTTTTAAGAGTTTTTATTAAATTTAACTGATAATGACCAACGGGTTAGAGAAATTTCCCGAAGGGTAGAAGCTGTTAAATCTCTTTTAAAAAGGCTTATTTCAATTCAAATGCAATTACAATCAATTGATGAGCGCGAAGGTATTTCTGACGAATAAAAATTCGAACAATATCAAGCTGAAATAGTTTCGTTTGAAGTTGAGTTCTATAATGTTTTAGGACAGGCTAATACTTTTAATTTGATTGAATCAAAATAATCAGACCCATAATAATTCAAATTCATACAGCAGTAATCTGAACACTCATTCAGGCATTGTTAAATTACCAGTAATCAGTATTTAGTGGCTTAACAGAAAAATGGCTTGCATTCTCTGAAACATTTGAATCACTTATTCATAACAATGTCAGTTTAAGTAAAGTTCAAACGTTTTATTATTTAAACTCTTGTTTACAGGGTGATGCGGAGGATGTGATATGTTCTTTAGAAGTAATATCATCAAATTATGATATTGCATGGAAAATTTTAAGGGAACGGTTTCAAAATGATCATCTCATAATACATAATCACGTTCGAGCACTTTTTGAATTTCCAATATGCCCAGTTTACGGAAGTTTATAGATGAAATTAAAAAAAATATTCGCATATTAAAGTCATTTAAGCAGCCTGAAGAAAGCTGGAATACTATTGTGATCTATTTATTCACAACAAAGCTTGATCATTTCACAAGACGTGAATGGGAAACTATCAATATAGGCCAAAGAGAGTTACCAGATATAGACTAGTTATAAAATTTTTAAATGACAAATCTCAATTGTTAGAAACATTATATAATAAACAAAATTTACACGATGATAAAAACATCGGCAAACATCGATTAGGACAAAAGGGGGGTTTGCAAATGGATAATTGCCATAAATCATTTTATAGTTCAAATAACAAATTTTCTCATAAAAGTTGTTTGTTTTGTAAGGAAAATCATTTTATTTACTACTGTGCAAAATTCTTAGCCTTAACAGTAAATTCTAGAAATAAAAAAGTTACAGTTGTGTCTTATTTGTTTCAAATCCAATCATTTACATGAGAAATGTCTCTCATTAGGTTGTAAATATTGCGGTGAAAGACATAATTCACTTTTACACGAAATTAAAACAAATGTACATGTTTCTGTCCCTCGATCAAATTCAGAACAATCATTTGCTAATTTAAATCATTCTCCCATCAATTACGATCATTCCCTCAGTGAAACATGCAACTTATCAAGTCAAACATTACAATGCAATCAGTGTTTTCATCATACAAGCAAAAATCAAGTTACTGAACCAACCCATCACAATATCACTAGATATTTACAACAAAGTTGTACAAAAACATCACAAAATACAATTCGACCAAATAATTCCGAAAGCTCACTTAATCATACTCAATTCAACAATGAATCAATCAAACATTCAGGACAAACAAGATCAATTTCATCAAGCACGTGCTCTTTTAGATTCAAGCTCGCAAACAAATTTCATTACACTTCATCTTTGCAGCAAGTTAGAGCTAAATAGACAGAGAAATCATATTACTTTTAGCGGCATTATTACATACGCGAGAGAAATCAGTTTTATGACAAAGGCAAGAACCAAATCAAGATTCAATTCATATCAACTTGAAACGACATTTTTAGCGTTAAACAAAATTACAGAAAAATTATCAGTAACGCAAGTAAATATTTCGAACATCATGATTCCTACAAACATAAAATTGGCTGATCAGGCGCATCAGTTTTTTATGACTTACTATGTACAGGACAATGTAAAGGCAACCAATTATCCAAAAAACAAAGTTTGGATGGGTTTTCTCAGGCAAGGTTCCCAATGAAGTTAATCAAAGGACAAGTGTTTGTAACTTCCTGAAATTAGATCTAGAGAATGAACTGCGGGCATTTTGGGAACTAGTAGGTTGTGAACAAAGAACAAAATTGAGTAAGGAAGAAGAAGAATGTGAACAAGAATAAAGGCAAGTATTTTCCAAAATGAAGAAGGAAGATTTATGGTACCAATGTTAAGGAAGGAAGGAATTGAGGAGCTTGGGGATTCATATGAAACAGCACTCAAAAGATTTAATTAAGTATTTGGAGAAAAAAACTGTAGTAAAATCAAGATCTAAAAATTCAATATAAAAAATTCATAAATGAGTATGAAGACCTGTGGGCCGTATGTCTAGAATACAAGAGGATTACATAGAAACAAATCATGTGGCATACTATCTTCCTCATCACGGAGTCTTAAAACACGCAAGTAGCACTACCAAACTTAGAGTGGTCTTTGATGGATCAGCTAAGACAACCAATGGTTTATCTCTCAACGAACAGTTGAAAGTAGGCCTAGCCCAGCTACAGAGAATTATATGGCGATCAGATACATTTGAATATATTAATCACTTCAGACTAAATACAGTAATTTATGGGACTTCCAGTGCACCATATTTAGCTATTAGATGTCTACAAGAAGCAGCTAACAAACATGAAGAAGAATTTCCGCTAACAAACAAAATAATAAAAAGAGATTTTTATGTAGACGACATAATTTCTGGAGCACAAACCACTGAAGAAGCAATGCAAATAAAACATGAAGCTCAACAGATACTGTCGAAACATGGATTCAATTTACATAAATGGGCATCAAACTCATCAGCCATAACATACCAAGATTCTTCACTACAAAGCTCCTGTGTAAACCACATACCTTTTAGCGAATCAATAAACAAAACCTTAGGATTATATTGGCATTCATCTGAAGATACTCTAGATTATATATTAACAACACCAAGCCTAACAGGGAAGGCAACCAAGAGAAATATCTTATCTACACTTAGTCAGATCTCCGATCGACTTGGATTAGTAGGTCTACGTGTAATTACAGCCAAGATCATGATACAAAGGCTATGGGAAAATCAATTTAAACTGGGACGAATTATTGCTTATATATTTACACAACATCTGGAAGGAATTTGAAACATATATCAATCAAATAAATAAATTACATATTTCAAGTCATGTTATTGTAGAAAACCCTGTAACTATACAATTACATGGATTTTGTGATTCTTCAGAGTCCGCGTATGGAGCAGCAGTTTATATCAAATCAACTGACAATGGTGGAAACAGTTCCGTGAACTTATTTTGTGCTAAATCCAAGGTGGCTCCATTAAAGGTGGTATCATTACCTATATTGGAGCTCTGTGGAGCCGTACTGCTCACCAATCTGATGAGTATAGTATTTCAAGCTTTGGAACATCAATAATATATTTTATTGGTGCGATTCGACTAATGTTTTATCGTTGATCGCAGGGCAACCCTACCAGTGGAAAACATTCGTGGCTAATCGGGTGTCCCACTTCCAATCATTAACCAAAATCAATCAGTGGCATCATGTGAACTCGAAACATAACCCAGCAAATGTCATATCAGGAGTACTGAAGCCGCAACAATTGTTAAATTATCTATATGGCGGAATGGATCTGAGTGGCTGGTTTTAAATCAGAACCATTGGCCACATTCAAGATGTGATAATTCAGAAAAAAATCCAGACCGGAAAACTATAACCAATGTTTCTATACATACTTTTATCAATAATTCTTCCATCCAACCATATTTTTACAGAATTTAATACGTCAAGAACACTATAGATGACTACATGCAGGGTCTCAAGCATTGCTTGCATACGTACCAAATATTGGCCCAAATCTATCCTAACCTAACCGTGTACTTCGAAAATGTCTTGTTTGTTTTCGAGTGAAACTAGCCTCAATCAATCAACTAATGGGTGATTTACTTAAAGAACGTATCGTTCCTTCGCTACCCTTTTTATATACTTGAATTTGATTATGCAGGATCTTTCAAAGTGAAATCATCCACTCTAAGAAATTCGAAAATCATCAAGGTATATATTGGTGTTTTTGTTTGCTTTAAAACAAAGGCAATACATATTGAAGCTGTAAACGATTTAACTACAAGCTCATTCTTAAATCGTCTGAAACGCTTTATTTTCAGACGCGGTAGACCAGTGACACAGTTTTTCAGATAATGCAACAAATTTTATTGGCACCCATAACGAATTACAAAAATTTATAGCTTTTATTCTTGATCAACCAGCTCAATTAGAAGTCATTAAATATCTTTCGTCGGAGTCAATTGGTTGGCGTTTTATTCTTACCAGAATTACCCATTTTGGAGGTATATGGGAGGCTTTTATAATATCTGCTAAGTTTCATATTTAAAACGGGTTGTTGGTACAAGCATCTTAAATTTAGAGCAATTTGCCACTTTAACTGTTCAAATTGAAGCTTGTCTAAATTCAAGACCCCACACACCTCTATCATCAGATCCAGATGACTTCAATCCCATAGGGTTACTACCCACAATTTTGAAGGTATGTGTTCAAACTTTCGGATGTTTTGAAGAATTCTATTTATGGTAAAATTGAGAATAGAATGACAATGCTGCGAGAACTGGGCTGACTAGAATTCCTTATCACCGAAAAACTATGGTTAGAATTAATTACTGTAATTATATTTGGTATGAACCAGTTGTAAATGAATTTGTCGATAAATAAAATTATACAGTCCATAACAATTGTTTTAAATAACAATCAAAACAAAACAAAGTTTTATCAGTATGCGAAAAGCTCATTTATACGGCTAACCCCTGTTATAGAGAACAATAAACTCATTCCCGATCATCAAGCTGAACTCTGCAAATGCGCTAGAAAAAAATCCTTCCTCACAACATCGCTTTTTAGACTTCTAAACAGAAGAAATGGACTTCGTGATCTGTATTCAGTTGTGCAGTGAATACAGACCGAAAAGTACGTGAGAGACAAACCTCTGTATTGGCAGGTACTGGCAGCGTAGTTGCTTTGTCTCTCTCTAGAGAGTGGTCACTTTTGTGACAATATCGCTCAATCCATTTCTATGTCTATATTATGCCATAAAAGGTTTGTTGTCACTGGAATTTTTTAGGTTAGGTTTGATTGTCACACCTACTTCTTCTTATCAGTGGCATCTTTCCAAATCTTACACTAGGAAAGAGAGGGGACGCGTTAACTCTCTATGCAAGCTGTGGTGACGGTTTGATGCATATTTCAAAGCCAACGCCATTTTTTGGTGGTCAACGCTATAGTGAACACCAGAGAGTTTTTTGCGATTATTGAGCGATTAAAGTCATTTTAAAGTGGACTTTTCATTTTGTTAAGATGGCTAATTGTTGTGATTACCAGTGTAAGAGTTCTAGCAGAAAGAAAGAACCTGAAATTTCGTTTCATAGGTAAGTTATTTCTAACTTATTTTTTTGGTAGCTACTTTTTTCTTTATATCTTAAAAAATAAGCTTTTAATGATAAAACCCCACTAGTGAGTTAACACGTATTTCATAGTAAATTCAATTATGTTAGTAGAAAAGACATTATGAAACTTTTTCATTGAAAATTAACGAATTTATTGTTCAGTTTCTCGGAATTCCTAACCCCAAAAGATCATAATTACTAATTACTAATGCCTACAATTTTGATATAAGTTAAATAAATCAACATTGAGTGTATTTGGCAGAAAAAAGCGGTTGCTAGCACTGAGAACGAACTATACAGTTATCTGCCATACGTTTGCGTTCATAAGTCGTTTTGTGCAATTAATTTTAAGTATTATTAATAGTTATTTATGTATCTAAATACTGGTTTCACATCTAAACTCTGGAAAAGTATCATCCAGATTTATCTCATTCTAATAGAAATCTTTTGGAAAAAACCAGTTACACTTAACAGAACACAACTAAATCAAGTTAACGATGCAAAATATCTAGGCAGACGATTAACTTGGTAAAAGCATATAGTGACTAAGATGAGGCAACTTGGAATTAAATTGAGACAAATCTACTGATTAAGAAGAAACTAGGGACTAACTATTGAAATCAAGTTGCTAGTATATAAGGCTATTCTCAAGCTGTTATGGACGTATGGCATACATTTATGGAAATCTGCGAGTAATTCCAAAACCAGCATTTTACAACACTTCCAAAACAAGGTTCTTCGATCCATAGTCAAAGCTCCCTGGTAGGCCATATATCATCAATAGATAAGGACTTACAAGCAGTGGTAAATAATCAAAGAAGGAGTGAGATGTTAAAATGAAAAATATTTACAGATCGAATAAGCGAACGCCCCAACATTTCAGATGATTAGTTATTAAATAACGCAAACAATGTGGGACGGGACGGCTGAAACACTTACATAATGCTCTGATTCACACCCTCAATGATGATTATATATAAAACCAGTTTGTAATTTCCAACTTTAAATTTATTCCTACAAAATTTAACTTTGTTTTGTACAACGGTGTTATGTTATGTTAGTTCTATGTATATCACTGTGTTAAACTTGACTTAAATTAAATTGAAACAGAGTACCAGTTAGAGGTAGTGCTAAAAATACTAGATTGAGTTTTCTTCAATGGAAGATACGCCTTTTTAGTCATTCAAATTAGTTATTCCTCTCATGCTACAGGATACATTTGCATTTAAAACACGGGTTTGACATGCGCAAAACGACTCTTTAAACACTAGTATTTAAAATGCGAAAAGTCACATCTCGTTTGTTTATCTTTTGTATGTTAAATTTCATGTTCTGTGCTAATTTTGTTGTTCTGTTCTTTTGATTTGTCAGTCAGCCGTCAGCCATCGTCCGCTATGTTATGAATATAATTAAAATATGTTATTTTTTTATTCCTGCGGGCGAAGAAAAAGTATAGTAAGCACCTTGTGTTAAAAAAGTGTTTAATCACTCGTTTCGCTTCGCTCCACTCGTGCCTAGTAAAACTAGTGATTAAAGTAACATTTTTCTACGACTATTATGGCATTTATATATTCCGACGTTGTTTTTAATTATAGATTAGCTTCATTCTAACCCTAGTGCAAGTATATTCATTCTCGCCCTTGCTATGGAATTAATACTTGTAGCGCCCTCTAAATGTGACGGTTCATTTTAACAGAAAGTGAAAATAGGCGTGCTTCGTTTTCTACACCAGCTGCACTATGCAGAGTATAAGTAATCCAGAAATATCAAAATGCATAAAAATCTTCTAAAGTGAACGTAAAATGACCAATTTAATCGTGGAGTAATAATTATTAGAGCCAGAAGTGCAGCATAAGTGTATTTTGTGGCACTTTTTAAGAAGAAAATAAAAACGCTATTTAGCGACAATTGTTAACTCGCAAAATTTTCGATTGTCAAAGTTGTTTAATTATATATTTTTTTAAATTAAAATTGAGAATCCCATTCATGTATAATAATTCCCATTTGTGAATACAAAAATCGTAGTTTGCTGTCGGCTAAATAGGAAGGAAGAGAGTTTGCAAGTGGATAAAAATATCGGATAAATTACGTTACCGTAGCAACCCTAGCATTTAGGTACTGTCTGTTTACCAAGCAATGCACGTCAATTTGACAATTATAAATGTCAAAAACAGAATGAATTAAACAGCATATAACAATTCCAAAAAGTATGTCGAGATTTGGAAATATTTGCAAGGCAGAAATAGTAAGGGAGATTGAAAAATCCACTCCAGAAAATACCAAGAAAACTCATTCCTCCATATGGAATCAATTTAGTGAATTTTGTAAACAACGAAACTTCAATTTGGAAACCGAACAGTTAGTGGAAGATGTGGCAGAAATATTGATGGACTGGAGCTTCAATATGAAGAAAAAGAATAAAGAAGATTATAAAGAATACGTGGTGAAAACAATGTGGAACAAAACAGCGAAAATGTTGCAAAACATGTATTTCGAAAACTTTAATGTTACTTTCAACCCTTTCACTGATTTGGCATTTAAAAAATCCCGTGATGCACGTAATTCTAAGCGAAAGATCTTACAAGGTAATTTACAAAAACGTAAAAATAGTTCAACAGCATTAACTAAAAGTGAAATTGTTAAAATGGCATTAATATGGGATGAGAATAGTCATATAGGTCTTTTAAAAAGATTTTTTCATATCGCTGCATATGAATTAGCTTGGCGAGGAGGTGAAGCTGCAAATTGTGGAGTACACTATTTTAAAGAGGAAAAATCAAATAATGGTGATTTAACTGGTCGCATTGAATATAATACAGTTTTTTCCAAGACATGTCAGGGTAGCTCAAACAAGTGCTGCGATAGTAAATGGCTAATAAAGAAGATAGAAAACCCTAGCATATGCCCAGTGACATTGTTTTATAAAATATTATCACATAGACCGAACCATATTACAACTGATAGATTATTTATAACTCCCAGTCCGTTTTGGAAAAATGATTCATCAAAAGGTTGGTACAAAAATGTTCCTATAGGAGTCAACGAAATTCTTAAGTGGACAAAAATTTCAGCTGAAAAAATTGGACTGGATACAAAGAAAAAAAAAATTTCTAATCATTCTCATCGCTCAAGCGCCGTATCAACTTTAGCTAAGGCAGGTATTAATGAACAAGAATTAATTAAAATAACTGGACATTCCTCTTCGAAGTCTATAAAGCCTTATCTACAACTTGATAATGAGCATCATTCGCATCTTGTGACAAATCTCCGAGATAAAGCTTTGAATAATGAATTAGCCACAGTGCCAACAACATCCATGTCAATGTCAACAACAAAGTCTACATCAGTAAAGGAGCAAATGTCTACTGGACCAATTGTATATAATAATTGTATTTTTAACAATTGTTCTTTCTAAACATTATGTTTCTACTCATTGTTCATTTAGTTTGTTAAATAAAGTTTAATTGAATTGAGTTTTTTATTCATGGGATTGTCTTACCAAATACCACGCTAGCTCAGATTTAGCAGGATATTTTTTCCGGTGGTTTTCTCATACTTACTTTCATTGGCAATTTAACTCGATCTGTTCAGGTAAAATCACTCGAGCTACGCTCTCGTGATTTTGCCAGAACAGCTCTCGTTAAATTGCCAATGAAAGTAAGTATTCGAAAACAACCACAAAAAATATCTGGCTAAATCTGAGCTCTCGTGGTATTACCCCCGAATAATTTTTCATAAGAAGCAAGTAAACTTATATGATTGTATTTAAATCATAACCATCACATGTCTTCATTCCTTTTTGGTGTTTTGTACTGACAGCAGTGATGATTTCAGAAATTAAGGAGTTAGCAATTCAATATATGTTGTTTTGTTTTTTGTTTGATAGTCGTAGAAAAAGTATAGTCTAAAACACGGGTGGAATCAAAAATTCTACATTCATACATTCTTTCTACTCGTGTAGAATTTTATTTATTCCACCCTTGATATAGAATATACTATTTTTTGACACTTGTTACTTAATATACTATTATCTATGCCATAGACAAATAATTAAATTAATATCTTTACTCTATGATCTGCACCTTGCACTGTAAATGTCATATATTGTACTGTCAAAAGCACCAGTAATAACATACGCGTAATCTAATCAGTGAGTTGTAAACTTTTAAACCGTTAATTTTCGAATGATTATTGTCTTAGGATATTTATTAAGACATTACAACAATCAATGGCATTAATTTGTCTATATCTTTATTTAAAATATTAAGAATAATAATACTAAATGAATCAATTTAGGCCACTCACATTACATTATATAATTTGAGTCTGCTAAGAAAGTTTGACAAAAATGTCATTCAGTTAATAATTAAATAATAATACAAATGTTCTAATGTTATAAATAATTATTATAATGCATGAATGTGTGTAATGTATATGTAAATGTTTGAATTTGGTGTTCAATAAAAATTATGATGGACAATTATTGCTATTTAATAATGAAGCTACCATTTCAATTGACTTTTAGTAGTTGGTATTAATGAATAATTTAGGACAAATAAATCGATTTAGTCAACATATGTTATAACACTTTTAAACCTGTCATTAGATCATATGAAATTAATTGAAACATTTAATTATTAGTGTTTTAAATGAAACTCAACGTTTCTAGCTAATTCCACAATATAATGAAAAATGTTGAAAATTCTAAAAAATTGACAATTGTTTCGATAACTGAATATCATCGTCAGAATGACAGAAGTTACATTTCATTTGATGCCTACCTGATGATTAGTAGTTATTTTTGGCTAGACCAAGAAGTGACCTACCTTGTGATTAACTTAATATATGTTAATAGAAAAAAGAAGAAGATGTGATATTACAAATATTGAAGCTTAGTTATTATTAGCCCTATGGTGATATCCTGGATATCATTTTTCCAATTAAGATCAGTATAACTGTGCAATGATATAGAAAACCAGGAAAACTATATCTGCTGATCATTACAATTACCACTTAAGAAGACAGTTTAATAGTGGAGAACTCCCTTGATTGATCTGTTCATTGACGACTTCATATTGTGGGTTTCTTAAGTGTCTTCTAATTTCCAACTCTTCAAGGAAATCCAGTTCTGGTTTCTTATCGCAAATATGTAGTACTTCTAGTTCTGTGTTAGGAGTCAATGAATGGTTGGTGTCAAGTAGATGTTTTGCGTAATGGGATTTATCTGGGTGTTTTAATCCGTATGCTCGTATGTGTTCACTGTATCGGATTTCAAAATTTCTAAGGGTCTGACCCAAATAGATAGCATTACATTCTGGACATTTGAGTTTATATATATACCTGATTTCTTTAATGTTGGTATTTTTGTTTTAACATTAACCAATTTTATACTTACGTTACTTTCTGTTTTAAAAGGAATTGTTGTATTCGTTGGTAAAGATATTATCTTTGAAATATTATTAGAAATATTTCCTGTATATGTGATGGTTTTATAAGTTTTTATTTCTTCAGTTTGTTTAGGAAATATTAGTTGTAATGCCACTTTTTCCTCTTTTTTATTAATTAGCTTATTTATTATATGTAATGGATAACCGTTGGATGTTGCTATTTGTCTAATTGTATTAATTTCTCCATCAAAATTACATTTGTTCATAGGAACTGAAAATGCTCTATGTATCATTGAATTGTATGTCACATAAGCTAGCGGCATACAATTCAATGATACATAGAGCATTCCTATGAACAAATGTAATTTTGATAGAGAAATTAATACAATTAGACAAATAGCAACATCCAAAGGTTATCCATTACATATGATAAATAAGCTAATTAATAAAAAATAGGAAAAAGTGGCATTACAACTAATATTTCCTAAACAAACTGAAGAAATAAAAACTATCACATATACAGGAAATATTTCTAATATTATTTCAAAGATAATATCTTTAGCAACGAATACAACAATTCCTTTTAAAACAGAAAGAAACGTAAGTAAAAAATTGTTAAAGGTTGAAACAAAAATACCAACATTAAAGAAATCAGGTTTATATAAACTCAAATGTCCAGAATGTAATGCTGTCTATTTGGGTCAGACCCTTAGAAATTTTGAAATCCGATACAGTGAACACTTACGAGCATACAGATTAAAACAACCAGATAAATCCCATTGCGCAAAACATCTACTTGACACCAACCATTCATTGACACAGAACTAGAAATACTACATATTTGTGATAAGAAACAAGAACTGGATTTCCTTGAAGAGTTGTAAATTAGAAGACACTTAAGAAACCCACAATATGAAGTCGTCAATGAACAGATAAATCTAGGGAGTTCTTCACTATTAAACTGTCTTCTTAAGTGATAATTGCAAAGATCAGCAGATATAGTTTTCCTGGTTTTCTATATCATTGCACAGTTATACTGACCGTAATTGGAAAAATGATATCCAGGATATCACCATAGGGCTAATAATAACTAAGCTTCAATATTTGTAATATCATATCTTCTTTTTTCTATTAACATATATTAAGTCAATCACAAGGTAGGTCACTTCTTGGTCTTGCCAAAAATAACTACTAATCATCAGGTAGGCATCAAATGAAACGTAACTTCTGTCATTCTGACGATGATATTCAGTTATCGAAACAATTGTTAATTTATTAGAATTTTCAATATTTTTCATTATATTGTGGAATTAGCTAGAAACGTTGAGTTTCATTTAAAATACTAAAAAAATGATATTTCTAACAGAATTTTGTCCATGAACAATTCAAACAACAGTACTGTTGTGAATGGAACTTCATCATCTGAGGTCGCTGGAGTGAGATTCGAGCATTACTATAAATAATAATTATAATAAAGAAAATTAAAGAGTTTATTTCAATCGATTTTTGTCTTTTAAATTTGCTTATTCGGTCGTAGAAAAGTATAGTGTGTAACACTTGCGTGAATTCTTTTTTACATTCGCGTGGCTGCTCCACTCGCTTCGCTCGTTTCGCAAACTCCACGCTTGTGTAAAAAAGTCTACTTCGGGCACACAATATACTATATTAGTTTCCAGTCAGAAAAATAAAAGTGTTGTTATTAGTTATTTCTGAAATTTTTTACGTTTTTCTCTGAGGTATACGGTTTCCAATAATCATTATCACAATTTTTTTTAGATAAAATTTAAATGTATTTTAGTTTAAATGTTGTGTCACTTATCAGGTATATGATGATCAATCGTTGAATATCTTCAGTTTAACAATTTAAATGCCGTCCCTGCAAAAATTATTGGATTACAGAGTGTGTTTCCAGGAAGCGATTTATTAATATTCAGGAAATTAAATTCGCTCGCCGATATAACCTAGAGTTGATTACGCAATTTCTCCTTTTTGGATTTACAGAGAGAAATAAATGTAGAAATTTGAATTTGGGTTAAATGGACGTAGCTGGGAATTGAGTATAATGCCACTTAAAGTGTTTTAAACTGGGTATGAAGTATATCCTGTAAATCAAGGATCATTGAATTGCACAAACATAACGTACTAAGTGTTGGTGTATTCGATCCTAGAAAGCTGCTATCATTGACAAATTTTGATACGTAAACATGAGCTCTCAACGGCCGTAGTTGATGAGATGCAGGATACATCTAAGTGCGCAATACAAAATTTTAGCAGGAGATTGTCCATCCAAAACGATAGATCTTGTCAGTGATAGAAAACTTCCTTAACGCATTCTTTCATGTAAGCAAACGTCGTATGAATAATATCCATTTTGTGCGGTGTGACTAGATATTAAAGGAAATCCTCAATTCAGTTATCATGAGCAATGACCGTTTATAAACGAGGATAAAGGATGGTCGGCTAATCACAGATGGTATGGAACATAATAACCCTTTAGTGACTCGTTGTCACTAAAAGAGATTTTTAGATAAAAGATAATCGGATTAACTTTTAATCAGTTATTTTAGAGAAAGATAAAGATAATGAGAAAGAAGATAAATATAACACTGAAGAATATGCAAGACAAACACGTTATAATAATTGCACAGGAGGTCCAAATTACGGAAATAGGGCAAGAATATTTTAGAGAGATATTGGATAGAAAAGACGGAAATGAAGAAAAAAGGAAAGAAAGAAAGGTGCAAACTGAAGTAAAACAGGAAAAAGAAATTTTATTAGAAGAAATAAAAGAAGCAGTACCTAAGTATAGCAAAAATGAGCAGAGCACCAGGGCACGATAAGCTGACAATTGAAATGCTGAAAGCACTACCACATGAGGCTTTAATTATCTACATAGTCTGATGGAAGAAATAATGAGATAGCCTCAACAGATTGCTACAATGGACTTGTCTCAACTATAAATTAAAAAGGAAACAGACAAGAATATAATAATTAGAGAGCAGTTACATTATTAAGGAATGTGGCTAAAATATTTACCAAAATCTTAGAAAAAAAGGTTCGAGAAAAATTAGAGTCAACTTTAGAAGAGAAATTTCAAGTTAGGCCCAACAGAGGAACGCAATATGCAATAGGTATACATTGTGAAGCAATTATTGGAGAAGCGATACAATATAAAAGAAGCCCACAAATGTGCTTCGTAGACTTAGAAAAAGGATAGCTGTCTTTCTTCGTCACGTTGTTAAGCTGGCGATAATCCACGCAGAATCTCGTAGCTCCATCCTTTTTCTTAACGAGCACTACTGGAGACACCCATGGACTAGTAGATGGTTCTATTACTTTTTCTTCTGCCATCTCTCGAATTATTCTTTTAGCTTCCTCTCTCTTCTCTCGTGGAAGTCTTCGAGCTAATTGCCTAATTGGCTTAGCATTACCAGTATCGATTTTGTGTTTGACAGCTCATGTTCTACCAGTCTTTCCTCCTTTTGGTACGAATAGGTCTCGATACTGCTAGAAAAATTCTCTCATTCTCTTTTTTTCAGCTCGATCCAAAGATTGACCAGCTACTGATAACATCTGTTCGAATCTAGCATTAGAATTGTCAGTGGTCGTTTTTTGACGAACTATAGACGTCACTGGCACGCAGGATCCAATCTTGGTTTCCTTCTCGATGGAAACTGGCATAAGCCGCTACGATGTATCTCCATTGTTATTGGTCAGATTAGTATATTTTTTATAACGCCATAAGGACATTAGAAATTCATCTGTTATTATTGGTCAACATATGTAGATCAATCGTCGTGGTGATAGAGCTTTTTCATATACGGAATGTACCAAAAATGATGCAATAAGGGTGTTATAAATTTGTGGAATAGGTATATATTTCTTATATACAGGGTGTAGTCATAAAATATGTTTAATGCACCGTCGTTATGGTATTATTTTGGGCAAGCGACGCATCAGTTGGAGGGTCAGAGAGAAAAATAGCATTATTTTGGACGTATCGGTATAACTGTGCAATGATATATAAAACCAAGGAAACTATATCTGCTGATCATTATAGTTACTACTTAAGAAGACAGTTTGGAAGTGGAGAACTTCCTAGATTTATCTGTTCTTTGAAGACTTCATATTGTGGGTCTCCTAAGTGGCTTCAAATTTCTAACTCTAAATCCAATTCTTGTTTCTTATCACAAATATGTAGTACTTCCAGTTTTGTATTAGGTGTCAATGAAATTCCATACATTAAATTACGTTAAAATCTCGAATTGAGGAATGAAATAAATAACGTTACTTTTTATAAAGAGAGAGAGAATAGTTATGAAATTTAAATAATATTCTTAGAAATTCACGACGAACTAAATCAAGGTGTATATTAACATAAGATTCCAAATTATGTTAGCATTATAACACCGAAGCTTATCAACGAGTTTTCCGTTTTCGTCATTTCGATACCATGGGAACTAAATTAACGATATACGAGTGAAATCAAAAGTGTCTAGTCATAAAAATATTATTGAAATAGATCTCTCTCATTGTAATAATTTTAACGGTGCTGAATGATGTAATCTTAAACTCGATATACAGTGTGTACATAAAGATGCCATAAGACGCAATATATGGGCGGCCTATATTGCAAGTTTCTAGAACGATTGAGACAAATGCATCGATTTTGGGCATAATAAAGTTCAGTTTTCGTTTTCTACCATCTTTCGTCGATATATGCCATATAAGCTATGTTTAGCGATTTTGTCATTTCTCTTGATATTTAGCACTGTTTACCGAGAACTAGTAACATTGAGCGACGAAAGATTCAACCTAATCTAGTTTATTTACGTAAATTTCCGCTATATTTGCCTATTATAACAGATATATGGCTAATATTGGAAGTTTATAGAACGATTCAAATAAGCATCAATATTGGGCATAACAAAGTCCAGTTTTCGTTTGTCGATATATGCTATATAAGCTATGTTGAGCGATTTTGTCATTTCTCTTGAAATTCAGAGCTATTTACCGAGAACTAGTAACATTAAGCGACGACGATAGATTCAACCTAATCTAGCTGATTTACGTAAATTTCCGCGATATATGCATGTTATAACAGATATATGGCTAATATTGGAAGTTTCTAGAACGATTTAGACGAATGCATCGATTTTGAGCAAAACTAAGTTCAGCTTTTGTCATCCCATCTTCTGTCTTTATATGACATATATCTAGGTCTACTGAGCGATTTTGTCATTTCTCTGGATATTTAGCGCTATTTACCGAGAATTAGTAACATTAACCGACATTTAGATAGATTCAACCTAGCATTATATATGTAGATGTCGGCGATATCTACCAATAATAAGAAATAATGGCCAATATTACAAGTTTCTAGAACGATACAGACAAATGCATCGATTTTATGCATAACAAAGTCCAGTTTCCTTGTGTCGATATATGCCATATACGCTATGTTGGTCGATTTTGTCATTTCTCTTGATATTTAGCACTGTTTACCGAGAGCTAGTGACATTAAGCGACGATAGATTCAACCTAATGTAGCTTATTTACGTAAATTTCTGCGATATATACCTATTATAACAGATATATGGCTAATATTGGAAGTTTCTAGGACGATTCATACAAATTCATCGATTTTGAGTAAAACTAAGTCCAACTTTGGTTATCCCATCTTTTGTCTTTATATGACATATAAATAACTAGGTCTACTGAGCGATTTTGTCATTTCTCACGATATTTAGCACTATTTATCAATAACTAGTATCATCAACCGACATTTGGATAGATTTAACCCAGAATTGAATATGTAGATGTCCACCATATCTACAATAATAAGAAATATATTACCAATATTGCAAGTTTCTAGAACGATTCAGACAAATGCATCGATTTTGGGCATAACAAAGTCCAGTTTTCTTTTGTCGATATATGCCATATAAGCTATGTTGAGCGATTTTGTCAATTCTCTTGATATTTTGCACTGTTTACCGAGAACTAGTAACAATAAGCGACGATAGATTCGACCTAATCTAGCTTATTCACGTAAATTTCCGCGACATATGCCTATTATAACAGCTATATGGCTAATATTGGAAGTTTCTAGAACGATTTAGACGAATGCATCGATATTGACCAAAGTCCTGCTTCTGTCCAGTTTTCGTTTTCTCTCATCATTCGTCGATATATGCCATATAAGCTATGTTTAGCGGTTTTGTCATTTCTCTTGATATTTAGCACTGTTTACCAAGAACTAGTAACATTAAGCGACGATAGATTCAACCTAATCTAGTTTATCTACGTAAATTTCCGCTATATTTGCCTATTATAACAGAAATATGGCTAATATTGGAAGTTTATAGAACGATTCAAACAAACACCAATATTGGGCATAACAAAGTCCAGTTTTCTTTTGTCGATATATGCTATATAAGCTATGTTGAGCGATTTTGTCATTTCTCTTGATATTTAGTACTGTTTACCGAGAACAGAAGCAGGACTTAGTTTTGGTCAAGAACTCTGATAATAAAAAAATCATAAGCACTTCTGTAACCACTGCGCCTGTCCAAAATAATGCTACCCGCTTACCCAAAATAATACCATAACGACTGTGCATTAAACATATTTTATGACTACACCCTGTATATAAGAAATATATATCTTTTTCACAAATTTATAACACCCTTATTGTATCTTTTTTGGTACATTCCGTATATAAAAAAGCTCTATCACAAATGACGATTGATCTATGTTGACCAATAATAACAGAGATAAATATCGAATGCCCTTATGGCGTTATAAAAAAACTTTGGTTCTAGAAATGATGTATGCTTAGGTCAGTGTTTCCAATCAGGACTATGGGAATTTTCAAATAAAATCTGCGGGATTAAAAATGGACGGCGCACAGCCATCTATAGAATTCTACAAAAAATGACATACGCCATCTAGCGATAGAAATCTACAATTACAGGATAAAAAATGGCCGACACCACTATAGAAATCTACAAGGATAAAAAATGGCCGACTGGATAAAAAATGGCCTGGGGTACTATAACTGGGGGGGGGGGTACCCAAGGCGCCCCGGTACTACTCAGCCGTAATAAAAACGTTTAAATAAATTAGAAAAACATAATATTAATTTATTATTTTAATTTAGTGAGATCCGTGCGCTTGATGCTTGCTGCACAGAGATTTTATGTCAGGTTCCAATTTGGTTAGCTTCAGTCTCAAGTCTCCCCGTTGTGTTATATCCAGCTGATTTCTTTTTTTCACCAGTAAATCACTTACAGCATTAAATCCACATTCAGCTCAATATGAAGGTGGAAACGGTAACACAAAGCCATGCCATTGCTCCTTTTATATTAAATAAAGTTTTAACTGAGTCATCATTTTGCATTTCTGCGAGTTCTTCTTGATACTGCATATTTGCTATATCTGACAAATCCACTAACATTGGTTGCATCATCAATATTGGAAAATCGATTTGTTTTGAATCAGAAAATATTTCTTTTAAATCTGCCGATAAAATTCTTAGATGATAGACAATAACCAGTATAGCGGTATCAGTTACTTCACATTTTTGCAGCCAATGGAACTGTTCAAAGTTTTGTTGTTAATATATTTCTGACACAACTCAATGAAGGTAATGAAACCAAATATCGTCGCTTTTGCATTGACAAGAGTTTTATTTGTTCCTTGAAGCTGCTTTTTTAATATATTCAGTTTTTCAAAGATATCGGCTAAATAACTCACATATGCTTTACTGTCGACTGTTAATAAATACTTCATTTCAGGTTTGTCGCTTAAAAAATCACTAAGAGTGTCAAACAGCTCGATAAATCTTTTCACGCAATTACCTTTGGATAGCCATCTTACTTCAGTGTGAAGTAAAATTCTCACATGATCTGCATTTTCTTCTTCACAAAATAGCTTGAAGAGGCGCTCACATTTGGCATTAGCTTTAATACGATTGATACACTTTATTAGTGAATGAAGTACTTCATTTAGAACAGGCGACATGTTTTTAGCTACGAAGTTTTCTTTATGAATAACACAATGCACAAGAATAATTTCTGGATTATCATCTTTCATCAATTTTAAGCTGCCATTTTTCTTGCCCATCATATTAGGAGCACCATCTGCAGCACAAGATGTTATATTTTGCATTGTTATATTATTGACATCTAAGTAGTTCTTTAGTTTATTATATATATCTCTGAAGGTAGTGGTGCTTTCTAAACTTTTACAAAACAACATTTCCTCGGCAAAATGCCCTTTATCAATATATCTTACATAAGTTATCAACACCGCCTCACTGTCTCTCATTGTTGATTCATCCAGCTGCAATGAGAATTTTCTTGTTTTCAACTTTTCAATAAGTTGTTTTTCAATATCTTCACTCATTTCGTCTATTATTCTGCTAACAGTATTGTTACTGAGTGGCATAGCTTTTACATCTTTGTCATATTTTTCAAGAACCGTTTTAAGTAATGCTGATATTGACGGTTTTATTAACTGCTCTCCTACAGTATGATTTTTTCCAGATTTAGCGATTAATAAAGAAATTTGATAACTAGCCTCAAGAATACGATTAATCATTGATCTATGAGCAGTAAACATAGACTGTAATGTTGTTCTCTTTTCAAAATTTTTCTTTAAATTTTGGAAGTAATTCAGATCTGAATTAACATGAGCACTATGTTTAGCCTTCAAATGCGCCTCAAGACGACCTCGTTTCATTGATTTGTTGGTCAAGCATTGTTGGAATAAAAGACAGAAAAGGAAACCGCTCATCGCGGGTATCAATCCAAATTTAAAATATTCTTCCGAATATTGAATTTCCTTGCTTGCACCACTCATTTTACTAATGGCTGAAAGAAAGAAATATAAGATCAATTGAAAACTAAAACTAAAGTATGTGTTAAAATTAGTTTTTCTACTTTTTCTATAACCATTTAACAATCAACAACTTTTGTCACATTTTATTCCAACGGAAAACGTCAGTTCCGACACCAGTGAAAAAATATCCCATAATGTTACTTTTTGTCTCTAGTTATGAAAGTAAGAGCTTGCAATTTCTGATATTAAATTTCTGACAGCCCAATCGTTTTAAATAACTGTTCTAATATAATTATCAATCAATAATATATGTGAATCAAAAATAAATTTTAAAATACACAATACATTTATTTAGTATCGAGTTATTCAAAGTTTGTAAATTAATAATAAAATAAAATTATTGTTGCAGTAATTGATTTCATTTTTAGGATTTTATACAGTATGTACAGGGCAAAAGTTTATGAAAGTTTAATTATAATATAAAGGTAGATGCCAAAACATACATGGTAAAACGGGGTTTACCCCTAAATCGCATATATCATTGAGATCATTTTAAAGATAATTGTACTCCTGCAAACTAACGTATCCATTCAAATATCCTATGTTGTAATCCGTGATTATATAGAAAGTATAGTGTTTTAATAGTCGAAAATAATTTTCTGCAACTTCTGCGCCTCGTTTGCATAAAATGCTGCTTTTGTCAATCATTAAACTATTTACTATTAATGTGACATAGAGTAAACATATACTTTAAATGTATACAACACATGTACCTCACCGCCACCGCAACATAGCGTATGTTTTCCATTTGACGAATTTTTTTTTGAAAATTATGGTTCTAAAATTAAAATAAATAATAATATAATCAAATACTCACCAATTATATCATACAATGTATATTTTTTGAATCAACGAGACTTTTTCAATAGTTTTTATGGATGCTTATTTCAAATTAACACCAACTGAATACTACGAAACACGAGATATTGAAGCATCCGGGGTTCCCCGCAGAGCCTGCCGTCTGTCACATCGAGGTTAACTCGACGACGCCTAAAACTCAGAACCCAGTTGATGTTTTGGTACCGTCAAACTAATTTATAATATTTATTGGTCGCAATTGTTTAAGAATATGCTTTTTCGCTCAATTTTGGCACCGAAATTTGGCATTACATTCAAATGGCCCTCGTATCGAGTACATTTTCGAATTACACCCTTTAACAATCAAATTGCCCCCCAGTGGGGCGTGGTTCCCACGTTGGGAAACACTGCTTTAATGCATTTCCCCTGGCATCCTTGTTCCTACATTTTCCTCCAGGCGATTCCAAAGGCAATTTTATTTGCGATAAAGTTCCAAAATGTGAAAAAAACACTTTCAGATCAATCGCGGTACAACTTGACTGTGACACATTTCAAGCAGTTTTCGCCTCAACAGTGATTTCCAATCGATTCAATTTGTTGAACAATAGAGTTTGGTTGAATCAACCTTATGT
Organism: Galeruca laticollis; assembly: GCA_963921935.1. Taxonomy (NCBI): domain Eukaryota; kingdom Metazoa; phylum Arthropoda; class Insecta; order Coleoptera; family Chrysomelidae; genus Galeruca; species Galeruca laticollis. The sequence goes on from OY998183.1 coordinate 87,431,778, forward strand.
TAATCCACTTAAATTTTTTATTACTTAATTACTTTTGTTGATCAACTTTGATCCATCAACAACATTCAGTCCGTGAGAATCTAAAACAGTTGGATAGATTTGGAAAACAATTGAACGTAAAGAATTGATAAATAAATACAAGATATGGGACTCAATTCCAGAACCAATTGTTGCAATTTAATTAAATGTTTTAATAGCCAAAAAATACAGCGACTGTAAAACAATGATAACAAATTTATAAGAATGACAACTGTTGTTTAAATTGCTAGACGTATTCATATAGGCAATTAGTTATTGGGAATTGATAATTTAAAAAGGTATTGTCGAAATTCGTTTGTAGTCGAAATAAGTTCTAGATGTAATACTATTAGCTAATTGAATTTTACATGAATAGTCGAATGCACCGCCAACTGACCATCGCCATGTGGGCATTTCATGAAAAATAGCATGACAGTTATACATAAAAAAATCGTGTTATATGCAACAACAATTTTTGGTACAGCTAGGCTAAACTCAGACGGACCACAGCGACGCGAATAGTTTGTGTTTGTGTTGTCGTCATCTGTCGTTGAAGACGACGACAGTTTGACTACAAATTAGTAGTTCGTTCAGACTTCAATTAACGACAGTAGTGTTCGGTAGTGTTTATCAGATTCAGTATGGAGTTTTAAGAAGAAGCATTGTTATGGCTGATATTACGGCGAAGGCAGAGGCGGCGTCGGAATAGGGTGTATTGGATTCATCCGATTATAGAAAACAAAGATGAGAGTCAATTTCAGTTACTCTACCATTCACTGAGAATGTATGATGATAAATTTTTTAATTATTTCAGAATGAGTCAAACTACATTTGACTATATTATATTACAAGAATTATCTAACAGCATATGTCGAAAAAACAGAAATATGAGAAAGTGTATACCAGTTGAAGAACGACTTGCATTGACGATAAGGTTAGTAAACTTTTTATTTCATAGTTACCAATCAATTTACAAAAAAGTTAATCATAAATATTTGACATAATTGATTCGTCTTCTTGAATGGATTCACTTAGTGGTGAAGTGACTTGATCTTTTGTCTTCAATTTCATTCTTTTAACATGCTTTTCGGAGGTTGGACCCTGCCCGTCATTTTCTGCATTATGTTCCTTTTGCTGAGAATCTTCGTTGATCTAATTATCTGCCAGAGAACTTTCAGTAACTCTTTTCTCAGCTAAATTTTGTAGAAAAGCTAAATTGTGAAAATATAAATATTGGCGATGTTTTGATGCCCCAGAACCACTTTTCGTTGTGGTATTTTTTCGTAGCTCTCGGTTGTAAGAATCCCTTAGTTTTTTCCATTTTCTTTGTAGTACAACAGCTGAAAATAAAAAAAAAACTACATGTAGCTAAATTTCACGTCCACTTAGTATAAAATTGCGGTCGAGTCTTACGAGTCCTTATTATATTACTGATAATATCAATACCACAAATATATTTCAAGTAACTTCATTACTTGCAGGTATTTGGCAACGGGATGTTCTTTTCAAGAACTTCACTACACATTTAGATGTGGTGCTACGACTGCAAGTGAAACGATATAAGTGGTGTACTAATTGTTTAGGTACCAAACATACTTCAAAGAATTGTACTTCTAATGATGGTTGTAGAATTTGCAATAAAAGACATCACACTCTTTTACATTTCGATCAACAACCTTTAGTAAATAGCAATATGACTGCTATAGATGCCCCCTCTTCTTCCAATTCAACTCAAATTTCTAGTTTAGATTCTATTGATCCTAAAATCGCCTCTGTCTTGCACACGTCAGTACGTTCTACTAATTTACTTCCTACTGCCCAGGTTGAGGTAATGGATTGCCGTGGAAACTTTCAACAGGTTAGAGTTTTAATTGATAGCTGTAGTCGTTTCTTTAATTACTGATAAATGTGCCAGCAGATTGGGTCTGCCCAGATGTAACACTCCTATGCAAATAGGAGGAGTCGAAGATATTGTTGGAACTTTCTCTAACAAGTCTCTAAGTTGTATTTTAAAACCTTTGAATAAGTCAACTCCCTTATTCAATTTGGATGCTCAAATAGTGTCAACAATCTGTAACAATATGCCCGTCCAATCATTTTCAGTCGATACATTTCCCTGTATTTATAAGTTGGAATTGGCTGATAAGATGTTTAACATTTCATCTCCTATAGATATGTTACTGGAATCCGATATATTTACAAAAATCTTTAAACCTGACAAAGTTCAAACAGCAAAAGGGGAACCGATTGCTGTTAACACTCAATTTGGTTGGATTTTAATGGGGAAAATAAATACCGCTATTAAACCATTAGCCTCACACTCTTTTCTTTCATCATGTCTTACATCCCTCGACAATACCCTTCAAAAATTTTGGGAACTTGAAAGTATTCCTCGGTCTGATGATGATAAAAAATGTGAAATTATTTTCCAAAAAACTCATAAAAGAATATCTACGGGTCGTTCCAGTGTTACTCTTCCTTTCAAAACCGTGGATCCATTTTTTGGAGATACCAGAATATCTGCTCTAAAGAGATTGAAAAATATGGAAAACCGTCTGATGAAAAATTCCCAGCTTTACAATGAATATAACAGCTTTATGAAAGATTATCTTTCCAATGGTCACATGGTTGAGACCTCTCCTACTTCTTCATTCGACAAAATCTATTATATCCCACATTATTACGTCATAAATCCTAATAGTGCTACAACCAAGCTCAGGGTTGTATTTGATGCTTCCTGCAAATCTCCTGCAGGTTTTTCGCTGAACGACACTCTTTTCATAGGGCAAAAGTTGCAAAAGGATATAATTGAAATTTTATTGCGATTCCGACTTCATCCCTTTACTTTTATTGCTGATATTAGGCAAATGTATAGGCAAATATCAATATCGGATGAGCACCAGAATTACCAAAGAATTCTTTGGCGCTTCGCTCCGGAAGATCCCGTCCAAGATTTTAAGCTTACTACTGTTACTTATGGAGTATCGTCCGCCCCTTTCCTGGCCCTTCGTACAATTCAGCAGTTAGTACAAGAGGAAAGGGAAAATTTTCCTCGAGCTGCAATGTGTTTATCCTCTGATATCTTTATTCACGATATTATCACAGGTGCCTCAACTCTACGGGAAGCCAAAGTTCTTCAATCAGAATTAATTTCCATGCTGGAAAGAGGAGGTTTTCTTCTTCGAAAATGGGCATGTAATAATCCCCAGTTAATGCAGAGTCTCCCTGCTGAGGTTTGCCAACACTATCTTCTTTTGATTCCCATGACCTTGTGGTAAAAGTTTTAGGATTGCGATGGAATAACTCCTTAGATGTTTTCTCTTATGATATTCAACCCCTTGACAGATTCTGTTCTAAACGCATAATACTCTCAGAAGTTGCTCGAATGTATGACCCCCTTGGGTTCTTAGCTCCACTCTCCTTCCTAGCTAAACATCTCTTACAACGACTTTAGAGTTTGGGTTTAGATTGGGATCAAATACCCCCTTCGGACATAGTCGACAAATGGAATCAGTATAAAACTGAACTTCCGCTCCTCTCACATAATAATATTCCTCGCTGCTTACCTAATAAATATATTTCTTGTGAACTGCATGGCTTTGCAAATAGTTCAGAGAAAGGGTACTCCAGTGTAATATATTTAAAATTTACTTCAGAGAATAACGCCTCCAAAATTTGCCTAATTGCCGCTAAATCTAGAGTGGCCCCACTTAAAACCCTTTCAATTCCCCGACTAGAACTGTGTGCAGCTGTTCTACTCTCCAATTTAATAAAATTTGTCCTTAACGCATTCCGAGATCACCTCCAAATTAGTGAAATTTTTGCTTGGTCTGATTCGATGGTAACCCTATCATGGATTAAATCACCCGCTTCCCGCTGGAAAACTTTCGTCGGTCATCGTGTAGCTCACATACAGGAAAAGGTTCCCCCTGACCGTTGGCATTTGGTTGAAAGCTCCGATAATCCAACCGATTGTGTCTCTCGTGGTCTTCTGCCTAGTCAAATTCTTAATCATCCGTTGTGGTTTGAGGGGCCTCCTTGGTTAATGTCTCCAAAGCCCCTATGGCCCAATCCTAAATTTTCTCCAGTTTCCTGTCCGGAAGAAAAACCTTCAGTTCTTATAACACTTATGTCTTTGGACACATTAGATCTTCTATTGGACAAATACTCATCCTTGAGTAAAAATCAACGAATTATTGCGTATGCGCTACGCTTTGTAGCCAATTTAAGAAATCCTCAAAATAAATCATTGGATTATTTCACTGACTCAGAACTCCACAAAGCTTTAATGGTTCTCACTAAACGAGTGCAACATATTTGTTTCGCACAAGAAATTGAAAATTTGGAAGCAGGCACCACCTTATCAAAACCTTTTAGAAAGTTGAGCCCTTTTCTGGACAGTCAGGGTGTTTTGAGGGTGGGGGGACGCTTGAAGTTCTCAGGATTGTCTTATGATACAAAATTTCCAGCAATTCTACCCCGTCAACATCGTTTGACAGATTTAATAATTGAGTCCGTTCATAAAACATATTTTCATCCAGGTTTACAGCACTTACATTTCCTAATTGCTCAGCATTTTTGTTTTCTCTCTTCCAAACGCGCAATTCGGAGTGTGTTGAGCCGCTGTATTCGATGCTTTAAACTGAAACCTGTGGCCCACGAACCTTTCATGGGAAACTTACCTCCTACCTGCATCAACCAAATTAAACCATTTTCTTGTGTAGGTACTGATTATAGAGGTCCTTTCTTAGTCACTCCCCTTAAAGAACGTGGAATTAAGTCACAAAAGGCCTATATCTGTATCTTTGTGTGTTTCGCCACAAAAGCCGTACACTTGGAGTTAGTATCGAGTCTCTCTTCGGATGCATTTATTGCTGCTTTGCGTCGGTTTGTTGCCCGTCGAGGCAGATGCACCCCTATTTTTTGTGATAATGCAACCAACTTTGTGGGGGCTTCTCGCATTCTCCATGAATATATGCAAAAGGCTTGTGGATCAGAAAAAATAAAATTTCCGTTTTCTCCTCCGTACGGTCCACATTTTAACGGTCTTAGTGAAGCGGGCATAAAGTCTGTTAAAACTCATATTTTCCGAGTTGTTGGCTCTCAAGTTTTAACTTTTGAAGAGTTTTACACCCTAATAGCTCAGATTGAAGCTATTCTCAATTCCAGGCCGCTCTATTCTTCAAGTTCAGACCCCAATGATTTATCCGTGTTAACCCCAAGTGATTTTCTTATGTTAGAGTCGCCAACGGCAGTTGCCGATCCGGATCTTTCCCATTTAAATATGAATCAGTTGGATCGATGGCAGCTTATACAAAGACTACAGCAAGATGTGTGGAAACGGTGGCATAATGAATATTTAAATACACTCCAACAACGAAATAAATGGCTAAATCAACAAATTCCACTCAAACTTAACGACCTAGTTATTATTAAAGATGACAATGTCCCATCTTTAAATTGGAAATTGGGAAGAATTGTAAAGTTATTTCCGGGTTCTGATGGTATTGCAAGAGTTGCTAATGTCAGAAACACTCAGGGTCTTCTTCAAAGACCAACGGTAAAGTTATGTCCTTTACGAACATGTTCTAAATAAGTTAGTTAAAATACTATGTATTTTGGGGGGGGGGTATGTTAAGTATTCATTAATTTTATTTTAATTGGTTATGATCTATATTTAATATGTAAGGTTATTTATTAATAAAATGTAAATATTAAAATCTCAAGCAAATCGTTGGTGGTATTTTTACACCTAGCGGACATACGGTATACACACATTATGTTCAATTTAAAAACCCAGTTCTCCAAGCAGAAAACGAGAAGCAGAACAGTTGTCGAAGTGAACAGTTTGTAGTAATTAATATTAAACGCGCTAGTGCCAGGAAATTTGATAAAACCCATTGAACCCCTGCTACAGTCCACATTATCGCTTCCAAGAAGGGTTGCAACCCCGCAGAAGATCATCAGAGACCTTCAGGTAAGAATACCAGTTTTGGGCGATTTGCTTGCATCATACTTTTTTTACATATAATTTGTAACCTTTCATAATGTAACGAAAACATTTTTCATTCTCCGAAACAATTACCTCACAATTGGTACAAAAAAAACGTGGGGCAATAAAATACACCACAATATATATATATATATATATATATATATATATATATATATATATAACAAGGAACGGATGAATAAATAACGCGTGGAATGTAAACATTAACAAAACAGATTTTCACAGGCGTATCACGCAAAAGAGGTTACAAAGAAGGAGTTGTAACCGTAAACGTGCATGTTTCTGGCTCATTAGCCGTCATCAGTACACTACAACTTGGAAGCAAAGCTGTTGATCGAAACATGAGAAAACACAAATAACGGATTTCAACAAGATAACCGAACGCACAATGTGCTCAAATGTGCATTTGGTTATCTTGTTGAAATCCGTTGTTTGTGTTTTCTCATGTTTCAATTAACATCCTTGCTCCCAAGTCGTACACCCTTTCTTGCTTATACCCTCAGATTAATAAATAAAATAGATATGTTTGTTTTGACTTTTTCCTGCCCCAAACTTTGAGTCACATTCTAAGCTCACTTGCTGGACATTTCCACTGCTTTGCCATATTTACAAATCCTCTTTAGATGCAGGAAAAATGAAATTAGAAATTTTATTGAAAATTTCTTAAAAAGTTATGCAATTAAAAAAAAAGTTATAATAATTTATGCATTTGAGTCGCTGCTTTTAAAATTAATTAATAATACTTGAATTTTATATAATAAAGGCATATTCTTATATAAATTTTAAACAAGTATTTGTTGTAACTAAAAGTGGCAACATTGTTAAAAATTTCAATACCTGCTTTGTTTGTCTAGTATAAACTATTTAGTAGTTTTGTCTTTGTTCAGTGACGATATAAAGAGAGATGCAAATATCGTCAGAGTGTTCTCGACTAACATTTGTATTGGATTGTAGTATTATAGTAAATACTGTTAAACTTGGTTTGTTTATTACGAGAGCCATTAGGACTAGCACGTAAAAATTGAGTTCTTTCGATGTTATGTGTGTTTTTCACGACTTTTAGTGACAAAATTTGGTTTTAAGTTAATTAATTTAGTGTTTTTTATAATCATGGTTCGTCAGTGCCAAGTCTGTCGGAAAAACGGCCGAAATTACCCCGAACTGTCAACTCTCATACCACAGGTATGTAAATATTTGAACGGCTTTCCAGTGACGGCGACTTTTATTATTCATTCCAATAATATTTAAAATGCTTAAAAGTTTTTTAATTATAAAAAGCAAATTTCTATTTGGCGTTGTTTTATTCTGGTTTTCCCACCAATTTGGAAACAAGAAGAATTTGGTTTGCTTCACTGGGTCTAAGCGAGACTCATGATCTACCAAAACGACCTGAAATTTGTTCGGAGCATTTTAAACAATTTGATTTTATATATAAGAGTAGTGGCCGTAAGTTTCTAAACAAAGATGCTCTTCCCATGTCAGTTTTGAATTTAATCCACCAGATTTAGTGTAAGTACCTACACATTTTCTTGGTACAATGGGCCCTTAAAGTAATTCCCAAAATAAAAAAGTCGCTGTCCTGATAAACAAAATTTCCTTTCAATATAATAAGTTCTTTTTATTACAGCTCTGATAAAACGGCCATAAAAGACAATTTTAAAACAGTTTATTAATTATGTCATTAGTTTATTGGGCGACTGGTGACACTCTGGGCTGTCTAGATAACTATAGTTCAGTTCCAATATAGTAGGCACTAAACTAAACTACAATTGTTCTTGGTTTAATGCAATATTTCTGAGAATTTAGTGCCTACTAAAGAAGAATATGTCTATTTTAGGTCTTCAACAAATAACTCAGATTGCCATCAAAAAGATTTATCAGCACAAAATGTTTCTGATCAAGCTTCTAGTGCTACTCTAAGTGATGTCGAAAGGTAAATATTTAAGTAATTTATTAGGAAGTATATTTTTTTAAACTGCTTTTTAATAAAATTTACTGTTTCGATCTTTACTCTGTGGAATCAACTCATATTACTTTTTTAAATGAAACTAACTGTTTCTAGATAATTCCACAATATATTGTAAATATGTTAAAAAATCTAAGAAATTGACAATTAGTTTCATTTATGAGTGGTGTATCATTGCTTACTTCAGATTCTCGTATACTTGCATATAAGTTAGATTTTTAGTTAGGTTTGTTGTAGTATATATTTTCTCCTAAATGCTTAAAGGTTATTGTAATAGGCAATAAAATTTATTTACAGTTTGTTCCAGTGACTAGAATTAACAACCTATTATGATTTATGTGTTTTAGGTTCACGTAACCTGGTCCTTCAGGACTTTTTAAATATAATATTCATTTTTTAAATTCTTTCTGTTCAAAGTTTAAATAAAATTCCTATAAAAGTTACTTTTTGCTTTCATTGATAAACGTGGTCGTAGAATAAATATCGTGTACAACTCATACGCAAATTACATTTGCCACTCGCTTGATTTGAGGCACTCGCCTTACGGCTCGTGCCACTAGTGGAAAAAGTGAACGATATAGAAGTTGATAAGCTGCAGCGCTACCTTTTGGAATGGAAATGTCAAATTTTATTTTGACAATCTAAACTTATCTTTGTAATGAATTTCGTTGACAAACACTAATATTACAATTAATTATAACTTATTATCAAAAGATAGACCAGGCTAAACAATTCAAATTTCATTATTAACTGTACCTACATTTAACTAATTTTTTAATATTCATTTTTTAAATTATTTCTGTTCAAAATTTTAATAAAACACCTATATAAGCTACTTTTTTCTTTGATTAATAAACGCGATCGTTGAAAAAGTATTGTGCACAACTTGTACGCAAAGCTCTTCTCTCGCTCCATTTTCAGCTCTCGCCTTACGGGTCGTGCCACAAACTTCTGCGCTCGTGGAAAAAGTAAACGATATACTAGTTGATATGCTGACCTGGTGGGAAGGAAATCTCAATGTCAAAATCCCTTTTGACAATCTAATATTATATTTATAATGAATTTCGGTGACAGATATTAATATTAGAAGTAATTAAAACTTATTATTAAATTAAAAAGATACACCAGGCATAACAATTCAAAATTGTTAAAATTTTACAATTAACTATACCTAGGTTCAACTGTTTTTTCACTTTTTAAATCCTTGCAGTTCAACGTTTAAATAAAATACCTAAATAAGATACTTTTTGCTTTCATTAAGAAACTTGGTCGTAGAAAATATATTGTGTACAATTCGTATGCAAGACACTTTTTGCACTGCTTTGATCTGCAGCACTCTCCTTATGGCTCGTGGCACAAACATTTGTGCTCCTGGAAAAAGTAAACGATATAGAAGTTGATATGCTGCAACGCCCACTGGTGGGAACTTACAGCGAAAAGGATAGGAAATACAAATTCTGCATAGAAAAATACATATATATGCCCGTTTTGAGGGTGATCGGTTGAACAGTGTAGAATTTGATATGCTGCAGCGCTACCTGGTGAGAAATTACAACATTGAGAATAGTGTAAAAACCTTCTCCGTGAAAAAATACATATACATGCCAATTTTCATGATGATCGGTTGAACGGTGTTGGAGTGAAGAGCGAACATATATATATATATATATATATATATATATATATATACAAACATTCATTTTTGTATATATAGATTAGATATGTAGATTAATTACATTAAATTAATTAAAATCAACAAATTTTAATTTCATCAAATGAAATATTTATAAACACCAAAATTCCAATAATATAATTTTATATTTGTTGTTTTTAAATAGATTTGGTACGCCTATGCTTTGACGATGACGCCAAGGCGATGTATCCACAATACAATCCCCACTTTTTGTAATTCATTCATAATTTTACTACTGGTGTTTAGAATTGTGGACCGCAAAAATAAACGTGTTTATGAATGAATAGCCCTCTCTATGTATATTATTACTCTAAGGTTATACCGTACTGATGACGGCTAATGAGCCAGAAACATGCATGATTACAGTTACCACTCCTTCCAGTTCTGTATTCCCTTTTCCGCGACGTCCTGCATTATGGCTTCTTTCCACTTTCTTATGGGCCTACCTCTCTTCTTCTTTTCCACTGGTTTTTTCCATGCCACTTCTTTTACATCTCTTGACTGTTCCATTCGTTCTAGGTGACCTAACAATTGCAGTCTTTTTGATTGGATTACTTCACTTATTGTTGAGTCATCGTATGGATCATACAACTCCTTATTTGTGCGCTTCTCCCATCCTTCTTCTATTTTTTTTCAGCCATAAATTTTCCTTAAAATCTCCCTCTCTCAGATTTCGAGTTTGAATTTCTGCTTCTTATTCATAACCCATGTTTCACATACGTATTGCACTGTCGGTCTTAATACTGTTTTACAAATTCTTTTCTTTGTTGCTCGTGTGACTTGTTTTGATCTCAAGATTTAGAGTAATCCTTCCGCACATATATTGCCCTTGGCAAATCTGAGATCGATTTCTGCTTGTTCGTCTCATTTATCATTTATTAGGACACCTAGATACATATAGTTTTTGGTTTCTTTCATTCTTTTATCGTTCTGCAGTTCTAGCAGTAATGTCTCAGGCTCTTCCGTTACTGTTTTATTTCTTAGTTTCATGTACTGGCTTTTTTCTTCATTTATCTCCAACCCCACTTTTTGTGCTACTATCCCTAAATAGTTTGCTATTTTCTTCAGTTCTTCTTTTTTCCTTGATATAAAAACCACGTCATCTGCATACATGCGTCAGATACATTCGTCGTCAAATCAAATCTTTCTTTTGGTAGCCTTTATGGCGTTTAAGCTTTCATCTGACGCTTTCAAAATTGCCATTTCAATCCGTGATAATTGCTTTTCTATACCCTGTCCTGATTCTGTTTCCATAGTTTGCTCTAAGTATTAGTCGATGCTAGATCTGTATTTGCCGGCTACCTGAGGATGTTGCAATTCTTCCATGTTATATTTCACCGTTCTTTTTCGGTTTTTTCTAATTTTTCCTTTATCTGTTTCTGTTAGTTTGAATTTAGCCATTACTAGAAAATAGTCAGAGTCTACATCGGCACCCCTACATGACTTTACAAAAAAAATGAATAAATATAATTTGCTGAAACTTTTAGTGTTTGATTTTCAGCAATTCAATTTATATTAACTTGGACCATCCCGTTAGTGTGAATTTTTAGTATTTGATTTTATTAAGTTGAAGTAAATATATTATAAGGTTTTCCAGTTTTTGTCCTTTTTTGATTTCTGTTTATATAAAGTTATTATGGATTAAAAACTGGTGGCATCCAATTTAATATCGATTGTTAACCCCATCACAGTGTAGGATATAAGAATACTTCAACTAAGGCCGAATACCACCACCTGATAAAGAGGCTCCAGTCGGGGTAGGTAAGGTTAATAATATCCTGACACTCTAGCTTAAATATCGTATTTTACGCCGTACATCTCAACTAATCTGGAATGCCTTTGAAATAGACGAGATTTCGGATCTCGAAACAAGAAGAACTTTCAGATAATTAGTTAGCTTGCGTAATATCAGAAGGTAATGGAGACAACGGCTGATCTTAATCCGGTTGTGGTAATACTGATTGAATTATTGGGAAAACAATCCCTGTTTTAGCGTTTGCGTTAAATTGACTATAGCATGAGTCAGAAAGTGAAAAATTTGAGATTGATTCGATTTTATGGGGTTTTAGAACAAGCCAAACTTTATAACGGAATTTTACATTGTAACTAAAAATCAAATCTCTCTTATTTTGGAACAGACGACTCATAATATGAAGAAAAATTTGTAACAGCAATGATACTCTCTTTGCTGTCTAAACAACGCACATATTAATAAGGCCGTTACAATTAGATATTCTCTGAAAGTACTTCAATGCTACATACAATCAAATTTGTGAAACATCAACATTCAACAGGATATTTTCAAATCTGCGGTTCATTTAAGAATTCCTGGAAACGTAAATGCTGATAAATTTGTCAGAGAAGCAGTTGTGCCCTTAGATTATATTTAAATACCAGACATTTTAAATATTAAAAACTGTATTGGAATCTACTGGATGGAATTACAGTGAGAACAAATTAAAAAAAATGTTGAATCCATGGGAAAAAATACCTAATAACTGGAAAACGTAAGTATGGATATCTCGATTTAAACTAGTCATACAAAACTAACATAAGAATAACAAAATGTGGAACTTCAAACTAATCAATGCGGTGTCAAAGAGACCAATAGTCGAACTTACATTGAAAAGGTTTCAATTGGGTTTTGAGAAACTGTTGCCATCACTAGCGACAGTTCGAAAGTAATGAAAATGTTTCATAACTGCTTGAACTACACAATACACCTACACTTTATAAAACAAAGCACTACTGCCACATCAACATCTGCTTGATTTGAAGATACTAATGATAAAATAATGAATGATGACAAAACGGACTGACTGTATTGCCAGCTACGAAACGAACTGTCCGTTACAAGTACAACCAATCTATGGAATTAAACTCGATTTCCAGTGTAGTGTGTAGAAAGAGTCCTCTGATAAACAATCAATTACAGAAATATATCGAATGTAAATTTGGAAAAGAGCCAGTTTATAATTTGATATCAATACAAGGGAACATTGTGATGACCGAACGATTTCTGAAGCTTGAAAATTGCTTGGAATGAAGACAATCTCTTCCTTTTGCAGTCAATCGTTGACTGATTACAGTAAGTCAAGATATCTGTCAAAACCTAAAGCAGACTCATTTCTTACAGCCGAAGCAATAATTGACCTGTTTTTGGAAAAAATTAATCGACAAAGACAACGAGTTAAAACTATTATAACAGCAATTTCGGTGTCAAACTGTTGAAGGGTTGAAATAATCTAGCAGCGGTAATTTTAACAAGTTTTTGAACAACAAACATTTAAATACTTTCAAAATATCAATACACTCTTCGTAAAACATAAAATTTCCAATGACATAAAATATATACTAAATAAAGACACCTTCAAAACACTTTTTCATCTATATTGTGGAGGGTAGACGCCAGGTGAATCATCTCATATGAGAGAAAAGTTGAAAAATTATCCAGCTGTACGCTGTAAATAACAGTCTAAAAACAGTTCAGAATGGCGCTCGTGTACACAGGATATGATGTGAAAGTATCATAATAATTTAGTAAATATAACCTGAAAAAATTGTTATGAGAAAACGTGAAGAGTGATTTAATATCGTGAATAATTGAACAATTATGGGTAAAATTTGTGTTGTAAAAAGTTGTTCAAGTGAGCGTAAATAAAAAATTCCAATGGCATGAGATCAATTGGACAGGCTTATTTCAAGTAACATTTTTATATCAAATCAAAAACAACAAAATACAATTTTTTGTAAATTTTCTTAAATAAATGTTTTCATGTACGCTTTAGCAAATAGTGTTAAGTACAAAAGCTGTAGAACGTATTAAGGTCTATAAAAAATCTAGGTAACTTTTTTACGTCGGGTCAAAAACAAAGGATATACGATTTTTTTCAACTTAGACAGTCCGCCATATTGTTTATACTAGGCCGATTTGGCCGTTAACAAACTTAATTTTGGCCCAATTTTACCAAAATTCCCTAGATATCCCAAAAATAATGACCTGTTCCTGTCACTAGTTCGTGCGAGCGCTCCATGTTGGGTAAGCCAAAATTATTGTTATGTATTTTTATTGAGCGTTCCTAAATGAGAGCCAATTGATACATACAATTTAATATAGCTGTTTATGTTGATGAATATATATATATATATATATATATATATACATATATATAATGAAATGTAGTTTTTTAAAGCAAATATATAGTTAATTTGTTGCAGTTTTTTAATTTTGTTATAATTTATCGATTTTATGGGCGCCAGAATTGGTATGATCAGAAACAAATAGCAATTCATTTTATTTTGGTGTGATTCAACTTTTTATTCCTTGTTAATACCTCAGGGATGTGTCCGGCACGAAACGCTCGTCAGTAACAGGAATCTAATAGGTAGGGATACTTGAAGAGTACAAAAAGTCAGACATAAACCATTTAATGAAATATAGAGAATTTATCGTGGTTACTAATGTTCCTTGTTATGAAATTAGAAAGAAATAATTCAGTTCTTATGATGATATATAAAATTCTTTGCATAATATTTAAATATAATTCTCATAATTAAATTAGACTCTAACCTTTGTTATACGAAAATTAAAAAAAATGTAAACGTTAATATTATGGAACCATATCATGTTACCTGATCAAGTTATGTGAAAACAATTTGCTGTATCCGATGTTTTATCCGAAATGATTATAAATTGGTAAGTAATTATTATTGAGTTTATTAAGTTTAATGAGATTCGTGATTTAGCGGGGATTGATTGTATCTAATAAGTATATATAATTCAAATTCAATAATATTATTATACCTAACCTAACATTTAGAAAAATTGGTTTAATGGTCGTTTCAGAAAGATTCCAAATACATTAGGAGTAAAAGAGTCCTTTGTTGGTTCTTTTCAGCTCACGAGATTATATGGAAAATTATCCGTAGTAGCGATAGAACAGATATTCTATCCAGGATTGAATTCAATTAAAATGTGAAATTGTTTCTTTTGAACCGTTTCTTGTTTCTCTCAGCAGAAAATGGTTATCGCCGGATTATTAAAGGTAAATTGTTCTAGCTTACCAAAGTTCTTGTAGATAATCACTATTTTTCTTCTTTACACTAGTATATTTTCTTTAATTATTCGATATTATGGCCTTATATTTATCAACACTCATGTTGCTTTATAACTTATTTAAATTTCATTTTTATTTCTGTAATTCTTTAGTTTTAAATTTAATAAATTAAAAGAGAATGCTTTTCCTTCATTATTCGTTTCTCACCTGCGACGCTTTTCTCTCAAGCCAACAAAATCAACAACCTTCAACTTTTTCATTGTTCCTTTTTTGTTGAAATAAATAAATGTTTTTTTAATCAACCCTATCCATTGTTACGTCCTTTTTGACATTTTTACCACGTTCTATGAGTTTTCGAGACCGCACTAGTATCACTCCTTATCTACACTTAACCTAATTATCGACAAACGTCAATTTCTGCATGAAATCTAACTTGGATGCTGGTATGCATAGAAGGCAGTCAGTTATCAACGTATCTTTTATAAAAATTTGGAACATAATTTAATTGATTTATAACGGTATTTTCCAAATCCTCCATTACTAGATTTGCTATGATTGCTGCAATTGGTGATCCCATGGCTATACCATAAATTTTGTGAAAAAAATCCATCATTATATTTAAAACATGTCGAATTCAAACACAACAACGTGGCTTCTATAAATTCGTTTAAGGGCAAAGAAGTATATTTATTTATTTCTAGCCATCAATTTTTAATACAAGGTAGTGCTAGATTAGTTGAAATATTGGTGTATAAGGAGATAACGTCAAAGGAAACTAGTATATGATCATTAGGAATAATTCTACTTTTAACAAATTCATTAAAATGCCATGAGTCTTTGATATGATAGTTGTTGTTACCAATTATGTTGGTCAAGATATCAGAGAGAAATTTTGACAGTTGATATGTTGGAGCACCAATATTACTAACAATAAGTCGTAGAGGTATTATTTTTATGTAGTTTCGGTAGTCCATAAATTGAAGGAGGTTTACCGTTATGGCTTATGAGTTTGAATTTTGTAACTATATTCATTAGTTTTTCTTTAAACCATTTATTGATTAACGTGTTTATTTGTTTTTGAGTTTTGTTAGTGGGATCTGAATTCTCTTTTTTGTAGGTAGTTTCATCACTCAGTAAAGTGTTTATTTTGTTGATGTATTCTTGTTTATACATATTCACAGTTTTATTACATTTGTCAGCTGCTAGTCTTAAAATGTTGGTGTTATTTTCAATAAACTGTTGAGTTTGTTTAATCAAACAGTTGAATTGTTTTTTTAATTGGAAATTTGAATTAGCTATTTTGTATTTTTGATTTGTGATTATGTTACATATTTTATTTCTGATTTCTTCTACATGATTGTTATCAATATTACGGAGAGCACTTTCTACGCTACTGATGATTTCATTTGTTGGTAATTCAAAATCTGGAATTGAAAATTTGGGTCCAAAACCTAAAAATTATTTGATGTTTTCAGGAATATTAATATTGGTTGAGTTTATTAACCATTTATTATTTACCTGTTTTTTGTTTTCACATTGTTTCTTTTGTAAAAATTCTATTTTCTTTTGATGTCTTTCTTTTACTTGATGAAATTTATATTCGTATATTTCGTTTTGCCTTTCAAAATACGCATTGCTAAAATTATCTGAGTATTTTTGATAAATTTTATTTTTAAGAAAATTAATTCTGCTATTAAACGCCTTAATATTTTGAAAACAAACATCAATACATAAATTCAAAAGTTGTAGATAAAAGCGACATAAAATGTTGTTATATTTGGTTTGCAATAATTACTTTTTACTATGTATTTTTTACATTTTATTTTAATAAAGCTAGGAGTTAGCTAACCTAAACAAGAATACATCAACAAAATAAACACTTTACTGAGTGACGAAACTACCTACAAAAAAGAGAATTCAGATCCCACTAACAAAATTCAAAAACAAATAAACACGTTAATCAATAAATGGTTTAAAGAAAAACTAATAAATATAGGTACACAATTCAAACTCATGAGCCATAACGGTAAACCTCCTTCAATTTATGGACTACCGAAACTACATAAAAATAATATTGTTAGTAATATTGGTGCTCGAACATATCAACTGTTAAAATTTCTCTCTGATATCTTGACCAACATAATTGGTAACAACAACTATCATATCAAAGACTCATGGCATTTTAATGAATTTGTTAAAAATAGAATTATTCCTAAAGATCATATACTAGTTTCTTTTGACGTTATCTCCTTATACACCAATATTCCAACTAATCTAGCAATAACTTGTATTAAAAACTGATGGCTAGAAATAAATAAATATACTTCTTTGCCCTTAAACGAATGTATAGAAGCCACGTTGTTGTGTTTGAATTCGACATATTTTAAATATAATGATGAATTTTTTTCACAAATTTATGGTATAGCCATGGGATAACCAATTGCAGCAGTCATAGCAAATCTAGTAATGGGGGATTTGGAAAATACCGTTATCAATCAATTAAATTATGTCCAAATTTTTATAAAAGATACGTTGATGACTGACTGCCTTCTATGCATACCAGCATCCAACTTAGATTATACACTCGAAAAATTTCACCCCAGAATACAATTTACTTTTGAGAAAGATAACGAAAAACTAATAAAATTTTTGGATATAACAGTTGAATATGATAATAACGGTAAAATTGAGACAAATTAGTTTGCCAAACATGTATGGTCTGAAAGATATTTAAATTTTAATTCTAATGTACCAATCACTTACAAAAGAAGTGTTAATAATAACCTTACAGACAGAGCCCTAAAACTCTCACATCCTAATAATAGACCTGATAATTTGAAGAACTTTTACAAAGTAATGAATATCCAGAAAGCTTTTACAATCCTATAATAAAAAAACGAATACATAAAATTTATAACAATAATAATGCAAGGGACACAAACAATAGAAGTACTAATAACTCTAGTAACAATATCTCAACCAAAACATATATTAGTTTACCATACGTACAAGGTGCATCAGAAAAAATTCAAGGGCTGTTGAGAAAAAATAATATATATGTAGCGCACAAACCTAATCATTATACCAAGACGTTTTTCACAAAACTTAAACCGAAAATTGAAGCAAAGTAATGTAGTGTATAATGTCAAATGTAACGATTGCCATGGTGAATACGTGGGTCAACCATCTCAATACCTACATAACAGAATTTACAATCACAAATGCAACATAAAAACTAACAATGAACATTCCACAGCCCTTTCAAAACACGCAATCGAAAACCACCATAGTTTTCATTTTGAAAACATCTAAATTTTAGATAAAGAAGAAAACAGTCCACTCCAGTTTTTAAATTTATTTCTAGAGAAATATCAGGCCTTTTTATATACAGTTGAAAATTTAGATGCATCTATATAAGAAATTTTGAAATATACCAAAATTATCGATACATATATCAGTTTCAACATCAAGTGAATAGACAATTTGAGCAGAATTTTCGTTATTTGACATTGATACACGTCAAGTGTAAATTACACGAGTTGAACGTTTTGATAATAATAATTAATTAGGTTAAATTCTAGCATAGTTGTATTCTAATTTTAAGTTTTTGTAGAGATTATGACTGTTGTTCTTTTATGGTATTTTTTGGGAATAATAATTTTGTTGAATTTGTGTACCTGATAGTATAATATATAATTTTGATTCTAACTACCTGTAGTAATCATTCAGTATCCAATCTCGTTGAACTTATCATTTTACATTCATAGAATTTTCAATTTAATCAGTGACATTTGGTTGATTTTTTAGTGACAGTAAAATAGTCAATGTCATAAAATAATTAAAGGCCCTTTTATTATATTGAATTAACAGTTATTCGAGAGTTTGATAATAGTGAAACATTTCATTTGGAAATACGTTAAAAAAACAAATAAATTTGAAAAGTTAATTTTTAACAACTTTGATCTCACCCTGAGATAGGAGTAATAGGTCGATTGTATATAAATTCATCTTTAGATTGATATTTATTGGCGCCGGGCATATTTTTTTGACAACTACTGTCAAAATTGAAATAGAATACGTACTTAAGTTGCATGTCGCTGCGACAACATATAAAGAATATTAAATTTATAATATTTAATGGATTGGAAATATTACAATATATATATATATATATATATATATATATATATATATGTGACGATCATACGACAAGAAAACAATGAAGAACTTAAAACAAAATGGTATACCAAAAACACTTGGTCGGGTCGCTACCTAAACTATAATTCCCACCACCCAAATTCACAGAAAAACAGTGTTATCATAAATTTAACCGATAGAGCGCTAACTCTAACATCACCCGAATATAGATTCGAGATCTTAAAGAAAGTAAAAAAGGTTCTTCATGAAAATAATTTCCCTACAACGTTAATAAACAGAATCCTAAATCAACGTACACACAAATTATATAATAGTAACATACCTGATAAAAAACAGATAAATGATAAAAGCATAAAAAAATATATTGCTATGCCATACACAGCAGAATTATCAGAAAAAATGAAATATATCTTAGGTAAGCATGATATCATTGTATGTCACAAAGCACAACATCTATTATCATCTTTGTTCACATCATTGAAAAGTAAAGTTCCAACTAAAATGAAATCGAATGTCGTCTACTCAATACCATGCTTAAATTGCCCCAATAAGTACATAGGAATGACTACACAATACCTTAATAACAGGCTAAACGGACACAAATACACTAAAAATGCCTCAACAGTTTTATATAAACATGAATCTAGCCAAAACCGCGAATTTAACTTTTCAAATACTAAAATTCTGGCACAAGATAACAATTACCAAAAACTTTTGATGAAAGAAATGATTTACATAAAAAAGGAACAGCATACTGTCAATGATAAACAAGACACAAATCATTTAAGCCATATCTATCACAACTTAATACTATAAATAAACAATGAATATTATTTCAATTTTTGTGACCACCTCGTATATTCCATTTTAATAATTAATATACACCTTATCTCTCTGCCATTGAAAAACTAAGTAACATAAACCAGAATACTTACTCAAAAAGGAAAAAAAACGAAAACAATAACAGAACCTTCATTCTTTCCATTCCTAATTTTACCATTAAAATGTAAACATCGAGGTACGTACCATAATAAAACTTAATTTCAAAATTTTATTCCTGCATGTGAGCTGGAAAACCTTTTAATTTTTGACTTTTAATTTTTAATTGTGAATGTCTTCATTGTAAGCTACCAAATTTCATTTTAATTCTTTCCACTCGTAGGTACTGTTCCACAAAATAAAACAGATTTTGATAAAGCCTACTATGATGGGCGAAACGTCGTCATAAAATTTTCGTATTATTCACAAGAAACCTATACCCAAGAACTATCCAAAAAAGATATATATATATATATATATATATATATATATATATATATATATATAATAAATAACGAATAGATTAGTGGGTATTGCACGCAAATAGAAGAAGGGGCTACTGAAAAGAGTGGTAACCGTAGACATGCATGTTTCTAGCTCATTAGCCGTCATCGGTACGGTACAACCAAGAAAAGATGTGAAACATGAGAGCAAAGGTGTTGAATGAAACATGAGTAAATATAACAGAATATTATATTTACTCATGTTTCATTCAACACCTTTGCTCTCATGTTTCACATCTTTTCTTGGTTGTACCGTACCGATGACGGCTAATGAGCTAGAAACATGCATGTCTACGGTTACCACTCTTTTCAGTAGCCCCTTCTTCTATTTGCGTGCAATACCCACTAATCTATTCGTTATTTATTGTTCATATGTCACGCACTATTCGTACATCTTGTTATTATTTCATTAATCTGGGTCGGAAGTTTCAGACGGGAGTGTTATATGCACCTCCGTGTCTATGTTGGTTGTTGTCTCGAATATTCGAGATCTTCTAATATTACTGACACAAATGTTGTGTTTGACTATCCTGCTGAATTCTGTTATATTTACTCATGTTTCATTCAACACCTTTGCTCTCATGTTTCACATCTTTTCTTGGTTGTACCGTACCGATGACGGCTAATGAGCTAGAAACATGCATGTCTACGGTTACCACTCTTTTCAGTAGCCCCTTCTTCTATTTGCGTGCAATACCCACTAATCTATTCGTTATTTATTGTTCATATGTCACGCACTATTCGTACATCTTGTTATTATTTCATTAATCTGGGTCGGAAGTTTCAGACGGGAGTGTTATATGCACCTCCGTGTCTATGTTGGTTGTTGTCTCGAATATTCGAGATCTTCTAATATTACTGACACAAATGTTGTGTTTGACTATCCTGCTGAATTCTGTTATATTTACTCATGTTTCATTCAACACCTTTGCTCTCATGTTTCACATCTTTTCTTGGTTGTACCGTACCGATGACGGCTAATGAGCTAGAAACATGCATGTCTACGGTTACCACTCTTTTCAGTAGCCCCTTCTTCTATTTGCGTGCAATACCCACTAATCTATTCGTTATTTATTGTTCATATGTCACGCACTATTCGTACATCTTGTTATATATATATATGTATATATATATATATATATATATATATATATATATATATATATATATATATATATATATTATCTTTGGAGCAGGGGGTTGTTTTGGCATCAGGGAACACAAAACGAAAAACTGCATTGAGATTTTTCAGTCGCGTTATGTTACTTTCTACAATAGCCCTATTTCATTCGGATATAAGTCTAAAAATCAGAAAAAATGATTCTTCTCAGTCTGTCGTATTTTTAATTAACAGTACGTAAAATATTTTTTTATGAAAAATTTCCCTTATTAACGATTGTTAATTTTCATTATTTTTTAGTCAATTAATGCATTTACCTCGTTGATTCTCGATCCTAATCTAATAACGTTTGGCGCTTTCTTAAAAATTTACACTGTTGCTAAGGTTTTTTCATATACAGATATGATTTCTCTTACCTCTACTCTCCATCATCTGTATTTAAATGAGAACTTTACTTTGGCGTGTATCATCCGATAAATGTCAGACATGAAGTCTAATTATAGGTTCATCATCATCATCTATACCAATATGTTATCAACCTAAACAATTATTGTATAGGATTAGTGATAGAGTTGTTTTGTGGTTCTCTATATGGAAATCGGAAGAGCGATAATAGATCGCAGCATTGGCATTCGAGAGTCTGATCGGCCATTCTTTAACAATACAGCAGCAGATGTGCAAATCGATCATAGAGTAATATAATAAATTGAAAGCTCTGGAAAATATTGAGATATGTAAAGAGCGATGTGAAAAAATAATTTTGAATTATTTTATATTCAAAAAATTGGAATTAGTAATTAATTTGATTGGACAGCATATGTTCCTCCTGGGAAATTGTAAAATTATTGAGAAATCTGTATTTACTAGTGTGTTGAAATATTTATTTCCGACGACTATTATAGAATTTCTATATTCCGACGTAGTTTTTGATTATGGAATAGCTTCATTCTAACCCTAGGGCAAGAATATTTCTACTCGGGTAGAATTTTGTTTCTTCCACCCTTGATATATGATATCCTATTTGCGTGCTACATCTTTTATTTTTACTTTGGGAAAGAGTGGTCAGATGTGAAGATCAATTTATTCTGTTTTGTACAAAGTTACTTAACTTAGTTGTCTGAAAAATGAGAAATATTTTAAAAGTAAGGGCATATTCATGTATGTTTGTATGTGGGTTGATGGGGTTGATTCGCTGATACCTAAAAGATCTATTGTGCCCCATCCTCGACTCAGTTTCCGAGGACTGTCTCTGAAACTAGTTGTTCTTTTATTACTGATCCTTTGATACATCTTATGATATCCGCAGATTTCAGTTTGAGTAAATCTTCCTGTTCTATCCAGTGTGCTCCCAGGTGTCGAGCCCTGAGTGAAGATTCATACATGGGTGGTAGCAAAAGACAGATGGAACAATAATTTGATGGGACTAACTTATCACTTTTTAGGAATGTCAGTTTTTATCGAAATACGGCATCTACTACAAAAGCTTAACTACCCATTTAGTACCTACAGTTTTTTTATGTTACGGATTCAATTAGCCATTGATATTGTCAATTGAGGACTTTTCGGGTTTTTGAATACTGTCCTCCGATGGCTACCATGAAAATGACATTGATCGTTATGTTAGTTGTGCCAATAACTTGCCTTCTGAAAAAAAAGAAGGAATTGTTCACAAACCCTTGGGTTCCATCCCCCAATTACGATTTTGCTTCTGATGTCATTCACTTGAAAAGAAAATTTTACCATCGCTGGTTAGATCAATTTACTCCATGGCTGGTGTACCCAAGTCGTTTGAAAGGTGCTCTATGTTTGTATTGTGTTTCCTTTCCGCCAAGAATTGCTACAGTTAAATGATTTTGGGATCATTTATAGTAAGGCCCTATATGAAGTTTAAGGATGTACATGAAGATTGTAGAAAGCACTTTGGCAGCCATTACCACGAATCTTCAACAGCTGCTGCAAAAGCATTTCTTGAAAATGATCCTGTTGATGTCCAGTTGTAAATAGGGCACCATAAGACGATTGAAGAAAATAAAGAAATATTGTCAGCAATTATTTCATGCATAATATTTTGCGGAATTCATGATTTGCCCCTTAGAGAAAAAGAAGGAAATGAGGTAGTTTTCTTTGAGCTTGTTTTCTTTGAGCTTTTAAATTTGATGATTGACTCTGGCGATGAGAAGCTAAAGAGCCACTTGGATAAATGTCAAAAAAACGCAGTCTATACCTCATCAACTATTCAAAATGAGATCATACAATTATGCGATGGAGTTATCAAAGAAAAAATAATGTAAGACTGTAACGGGCAAAAGTTTATGCTGTAATGGCTGATGAAACATCAGATATCACTGGGAAAGAGCAGCTTTCTATTGGATTAAGGTTCTATGATGAAAGCCAAAAAATAATCAGGGAGGAATTTGTAGGCTACATTGAGTTAAAATGTCAAGATGCTTCTACAATCGCTAGCGCAATTAAAAGTTTTTTAGAAGATCATTTTTCCGCCGATAATTGTGTGGGATTCGGATTTGACGGGTGTTCCACGATTGCCGGTAGCGAAGGTGGTGTACAGGCCATTATAAAAAGAATTACGCTAAATCTTTTTTTTATTGCTCCAGCCTCAGACTAAATCTTGTGATCAATGATACTAGCCAAGCTACCAGAAATAAGAAGCACAATTGCAACGGTTAAAGACACAATAACCTTCTTTCGTGAATCGCCAGCCTGTAGGAAATCGGTTCCAAATCTTTCAAGGCTCTGTGAGACCAAATGGTCGGAAAAATATAAGAGCATAAACAAAATTTCAGAAAGCTGCACTGACATTGTTAAAGCTCTAGAACATCTACCTGTCGAAGGAAACTATGCAACAAGAAAATCTGCCTACCAATTGCACTGTGCAGTTGCTAACCCAATATTCATCTTAGGCTTTAGCATACTTGCAAGATACTCTGCAAATTTGGAACCGGACAATGAGGATTCTTATGTATGATATTGGCAAAGAGGCTCAACAATAAACTCAATAGTTACGGATATGAATCTCAGTACTCAATTAGAAATTCAATAGAACTAATCAAAAAGTTGAAAGCAATCCACTTGCAAGATAACTTTAAACTCATTTCGTTCGATGTAACTAATATGTTTACTAAAATTCCTCCTAAAGAATGCCTAATACTTGTAAGAAAATTACTAGAAGATAAAAATATTAATCCAGGAATAATATCAGATATACTTAATGTATTTGATGTATGCATTAATCAGAATAATTTCACTTTTGACAATAAGATATATATTCAAAATGAAGGTTTACCAATGGGAAGTCCTATTTCACCTATTTTAGCTAACATTTTTATGGACAATTTAGAAAGAAAGATCTTTGAAAGTAATATTTCGAAAAATATTTTATTTTGGTATAGATATGTAGATGACATATTAGCTTGTTTTATGGGTAGTGAACGACAATTAACTGTATTTTTCAACCACATCAATAATTTACACCCAAAAATTAAATTTACATTAGAAATTGAAGAAAATAGCTCAATCAATTTTTTTGATTTAAAAATTCAAAGAGTTAATAATGTACTTGATTATTCAATTTACCGAAAACCAACACAGACTGATGTGACAATTCCATTCAATTCCAATCACCTAATGTCACACAGACTGGCGGCATATAGTTCAATGATACATAGAGCTTTTTCAGTTCCTATGAACAAATGTAATTTTGATAGAGAGATTAGTACAATTAGACAAATAGCAAGATCCAACAATTATCCATTAAATATGATAAATAAGCTAATTAGTAAAAAAGAGGATAAAGTGGCATTACAACTAATATTTCCTAAACAAGCTGATGAAATGAAAACTTATAAAACCATCACATATGCAGGAAGTATTTCTAATAATATTTCAAATATAATATCTTCAGCAACGAATACAACAATTTCTTTAAAAACAGAAAGTAACGTTAGTACAAAATTGTTAAATGTAAAAACAAAAATACCCCTATAAAAGAAGTCAGGTATATATAAACTCAAATGTCCAGAATGTAATGCTGTCTATTTGGGTGAGACTCTTGAAATCCGATACAGTGAACACTTACGAGCATACAGGTTAAAACAACCAGATAAATCCCACTACGCAAAACATCTACTTGACACCAATCATTCACTGACACCTAACACAAAACTAGATGTGCTGCATATTCGTGAAAAGAAACAAGAACTGGATTTCTTTGAAGAATTGGAAATTAGAAGACATTTAAGAAACCCACAACATGAAGTTGTCAATAAACAGTTAAATCTAGGGAGTTCTCCACTAATAAACTGTCTTCAATTATTGTAAAGATCAGCAGATATAGTTTTCCTGGTTTTCTATATCATTGCACAGTTATACTGATCTTAATTGGAAAAATGATATCCAAGATATCACCATAGTGCTAATAATATCTAAGCTTCAATATTTGTAATATCACATCTTCTTCTTTTTTCTATAAACATATATTAAGTAAATCACAAGTTAGGTCACTTCTTGGTCTAGCCAAAAATAACTACTAAACATCAGGTAGGCATCAAATAAAATGTAACTTCTGTCATTCTGACGATGATATTGATTTATCGAAACAATTGTCAATTTTTTAGAATTTTCAATAACTTTTATTATATTGTGGAATTAACTAGAAACCGTGAGTTTCATTTAAAACACTAATATATCTTAACCACATTTTTCCGCATCTAATGATTGGTTTCACATACAAAACTCGCCAAGTGAAAAAAGTTTAGAACTTGTCGCTTGCAGTGTTGAATAAGACAGATAAACTATAATATTTAGCACTTTTATTTGAAAACTTACACATGGGAGCATATTTTGTGTGGAAATTGTGAGAAAACATTTTCTAAGTTTAGTGTTTACTTCGAAGACGTTTTATTGTAGAGCATTATTACTTTATATAGAGTAATTTTGAAACGTAATATCGCAGTAAAATGTTAAAATGTAATCGAAACATAGTATATTATTCAACAAGCGAGTAATTATGAAGTTCATCATCTGAGTGAGTAATAGCCATTCCTAGCGAGTAGGATACTACAGTTTTTGTATGACTATTAAATAATAAAAACAAGTTTGGCAAAATTTTATTACACTTTTTATTCGTAAGAAAATTCAGTGTGAAACTAGAACAGTTTTGCAAATTTATATAGGGTATTGAATCGCAACCAATAGTAGTAGTTATATTTGTACTAGTCAACAACTCGATTTTGTTTTGTGGTTATGGTCGAATTTTGATTCACGAAATTCAAAATCTTTTTTGTTGTAACCATTTTATTTTGTAATGAGTCATTGATGTAGCCTTCTGTAAATCAGTGATCCGCAACTTTTCCTCATCTGAGGCACACCAAACTGCTCCCTAGAATTTCGTGGCACACCAAAATCTAAAATATATTTATAGCAGTGGCGTAGCTAGGTCGGGGGTCAGTTCACTCCATGTATACTAATTATTTATGGATGTCCAAACTACCTTAGTTTTTTTTATTGTTTTAAAATGTGAAGAAGCCCCTTTCAGATTTGGGGCATCAAAATTTTCACTCAGGACATGATACATATTTTTTTTTATTTTTTTTTATTATTCAGATAGAATGAAAAATACAAATAGGTACATACATGAGAACTATACTAAATACTAGGTAGGACAGGTAGGTATACTAAATTTACTTCTGTTGACACGTCAATAGTAATAAATATTTTGACATGATGATGACTGATTAATGTGATACCTGCGCTTGCTTCGTTGAACACAAAAGTTTTATATTCGGCTCAATTTTAGACAGCGCAACTCTTATTTCTTGGTCAAGATCTTTTAAGCATGACCGTTTATCATTTTTAATTAATACAAGCGTTGAAAAACTTTGCTCACATAAATATGTTGTGG
This sequence comes from Galeruca laticollis, assembly GCA_963921935.1. NCBI lineage: Eukaryota > Metazoa > Arthropoda > Insecta > Coleoptera > Chrysomelidae > Galeruca > Galeruca laticollis. The sequence goes on from OY998183.1 coordinate 87,459,042, forward strand.
AAAACGGAAGTAGTGTGAAGATGGACTTGTCGGAGATGCGTGGATATTCTGTCTTGATGGAAATCCAGAAAACATTTAACGGAACTTCGTCGAATTTAAGTTTTAGGGTCATATCATTACTTAATTCTGTGAACTCCTCTCGAGTTTGCAATGGCAGTGCTTCCGTGGAACTTATTGCATTGGTTGCGAAAGGATTTCGAATCCAATTGTATTGTTCCGTGTTGATAGAATGGAAATAGTATTCAAATTTTTGTTGAAGCATACTTAAATATTGTTGGGCCAAATCCACAATCAACTGCTTGTTTTCGATCGTACTGTGGTTGGTCCTGTGATACATTTCTAGACATCCTTTTTGCAACTGTTCCTGCCAAAGTTCAAGTTTCTTTTTGAACCCTTGTAATTTATCGGAGCACGTCAATATATTTTCATTCCGTCCTTGCATTTTTTTATTAAGTTCATTCAGATGTTCGAATATATCAGCCATGTATGCAAGTTTGGCTATCCAGTATTCATCATGAAGGTGCTGGCATAGATCGTACATATCTTGACTTGAAAGAAACTCACGCACTTCGTAGCGAAGTTCAAACAGTCGAGCTAAAACTTTTCCCCGGGATAACCAACGAACTTCTGTATAAAACAGTAAGGATTCATGTTCGCTTCCCATTTCTTCACAGAGTATTCCAAAGATTCGCGAATTTAAGGCTCTCGATTTAATTATGTTTATGATGTTAATACATTCATTCATTGTGATCGAAAGCTGTTCGGGCAAATTTTTGACCATCAATGCTTCTCGATGTATGCAGCAATGTGTAATTTGTATTGACGGATTTTTTTGTTTTACACAAGATACAAAACCTTTCTTACTGCCCATCATTGCAGCAGCACCATCTGTACAAATAGCAACGCAATTGGTCCACTGAATATTATGTATTCTAAAAAAATTATCAGTTACTTGGAAAATTTGTTCACCGGTAGTTCTCTCTGGAACCTCCTTATAAAATAAATAATGTTCTTTAATAGAGTCCTCGTCAACGAAACGTACAATAGCCATCAGTTGTGCTTTATTTTTAATATCGGTTGATTCGTCGATTTGAAGCGCAAAAATTCCAGCCGAAATGATTTTTTTAATTAGTGTTCCCAAAATATCACTTGACATATCTTGGATACGTCTTTTAACAGTATCGGCCGACAAAGAAACTTTACTCACGTCCTTAACTTCGTTTGGCCCAAGCATAAGTCTAACAATTTCCATGCATGCTGGTTTAATAAGCGTTTCACCGATAGTGTGCGGTTTTTTTTGTTGTGCAATTAATTTTGCAACAAGGTAGCTTGCTTCTAATGCCTTTTCAGAAACCGTAACCGCCGATTTCATAAACTGCTTTTGTTTCTTATTTTGATCCAAGCGCCGTTGGAAAAATTGAATGTCTTTTTTGACGCAACTGGGATGATTTGTGATCAAATGACGGTTTAGTTTGCTGGGTACCATTGCTTCATTTGACAACTGTTCACCGCAAATGACGCATTCAGGCTTTGGAGCCGCTTCGTCGCCACACCAAGTGAAACCATATCGAAGGTAGTCTTGATTGTACTTCCTTTTCAGCACCTTTTTTGCTCTTTTTGCAGCACTTATGCTGGAGCTTGTGCTAGGTTCTTCGTCATCTGCTCGTGATTTCAGCAAAAATTTATCCATATTTGAAGCACTATAGTTATTTATAAAAGTAGATACTGCAACAAAACTTAGTCCAGTTTAATTTAATTTATTTAGACACAATATGGCCAACAACGTAAAAAAGAAAACAGGAACTCTAAAAATAACACTTAACTAATTATAACTAATTTATATTCACTTATTTATAAGGCACAAGAATTTATTTATATAGCAATTCACTATTTATTTCACTCTACGATTTATTTGTTTCCCCGCGTATTTATCTGATTCACTTGACTATTCGACTCTCTCTGAGTCTCTGAGCGACGACAGGCGCGCTTATATAGGCAGCGGCGATGTTCAGGAAAACATCGAGTCGCGCCTCGAACGGCACGGATCTTTCTAGTTTAGTCGCCTTCGAGAATCAAGCCGCCGCGCCGCGCCGCGCCGATAGACGGATAGACGTTTACCATCGGCGCTGTTGTCAGATTGCTTTAGTTTTCGCGGGTCTCGCTACAATACGAATCTGATTCGTATTGTCTGAAAGAGCGGCACACCTCAAGTCGGCTTACGGCACACCAGTGTGCCGCGGCACACCGGTTGCGGAGCACTGCTGTAAATGATGTTGACTTCCACCCACAATATTTTTTTAAGCAGGTTAGATCACTACCACCAATAACTAATAGTATAACGCGACAAATCCAACCAACATACAAATTTCAATAGTGTTCGTTAAGATATTAGATTGCCTCGGAGGACAACCTGAGCTTGCCGTCGACTAGCTTCGAGTCGAAGGAGGGGTGGATTCTTCAAATAATAATAGTGTTCACAAAAGGGCGTCAGAGAAGTTTTGGTTAACACCCAAGACTTCTTCAAATTAATCCACAACTCCTCAGAGGGTTAATGACGCTGTCTCTATACTTGAAAGGATAACAGGTGAATTTTTAAAATAAAACCAGCAAGTATACCCTGATTGAAATTAAATTGTTTGAACGCGAGTCTCTTTTCTAAAATTTAATAATTTACAGGATAGAAAACCACCCGAACAATATAACCACAATAATACAAAAATTCGATAATATTGAATGAATGACAAAAAATATATATATATATATATATATATATAAAGAAACAATGTAGATATATAGATCAAGTATAAATGAGGCTGATCGGTAAAAATTTAGTCCACTCGAAAAATCGCTAGCCCGGTAGAAATCTCGGTTGGTAATATTGTCAAGCATGATGTCCGCTATGGGAGATCCTATTCGTGAGTTGCTGGTGATGCCAGTCCTATTCAAATTGTCTGTCGGAAAAGAGTTGTCACCTTTCATATACCTGCTGGCGACCATCTTGTCATGGGATTTCTGCTCCTGGAAGGTATAAATATTCTGGTAGTCTGGTTGATGGAGAATTGGTTTGTTTCGAGAAGCAGCCAATTATTGGTGCCGTGTAACGGATTGGTGAATTTCCGAGTCGTCGGACAATTTCAGCGTAGGTTCTCGAAAATTTGGAGGGTTTTTTATTTTTGGTTGGCAGTTGACTCTTTGGGCCTTGAAATCTGGGATACTTTGTCTGGGGGGGAAACTTTAGTTTTCTCTACCGAACTTGTGCTGTTCTGGTTTTTAAGAAATCGTGATATTGATGGAATTCAGCTACAAGTAACTACCGTAAATATTTGGAAAAAATCCACCTCTTGCTTAATCTTTTTTTATACAAATACTTGTTTTTTTAACTTTTCGTACTGAACGTTTTCTTTTATTGAGCTTGTAACTTTTTTTAATTCACTTTTCTGGCCAAACGTCGATCGACCCTTTTGTCGATACAGACATCTGTGGTGATTCGCAAATGTAAATAGAAGGCCATAGTTCGCTGACCGGTTTATACCTTCTCTAAACCTTCTCTAAAAGAGCGCCATAATGCCTCCTAGTTCGGAGTCTCTAATCCAAACTGAAGATTACACTTTCCGACAACCTATATTTGGCTCGTGTGGTTACACACTTACGAGAAGTAGTCAGCTGGCGCCATATGCACTTCCAATTGCGTGCCACCACTTAAGATAATTATTCGACCGTAGAAGTCGTATGAAATAAAATAAATTAAAATTCATAAAATACGAGGTGTCTATATGATATAAAATTTCGGTTTTCTACTATACACCTACGTTTAAATCAAAATATTAATAATTTCAGTCTGGCCGTTCTTCGAATAGGACAACAACTACTTTCTTGGCTCATACCACGCAGAATATTAAATTACATCCCTTTCGAAGAAAGTGACGTCGATCGACCCTTTTGTCGATACAAATATGTGTGTTGATTCGCAACTGTAAATAGAAGGGCATAGTACGCTGACCGGTTTCGACCTTCTTGGGTCTCTTCAAGAGCGCCGTAATGCCTTCTAGTTCGGAGTCTCTAATCCGAACTGAAGATTCACCCTCCCGACAACCTCTATTTGGCTCGTGTGGTTACACACTTACGAGAGGTAGTCAGCTGATGCCATCTTCACTTCCAATTGCGAACCACGATCTCAGATAATTATTCGACCGTACGAAATACAATAAATTAAAATTCATAAAATACGAGGTGTCTATATGATATAAAATTTCGGTTTTCTACTATACACCTACGTTTAAATCAAAATATTAATAATTACGATATATCAGTCTGATATATCCGTTCTTCGAAGCGGACAACAACAATTTTTCTGGCTTATACCATGCAGAATATTGAATTACATCCCATTCGAAGAACGTGACAGCGATGGTACCGACAAAAGGGCCTCGCCGATGTTGCCGATAATTGTAGAGATATCCTATCAACTGGAAAACAAATTTGGTTTGATCTGAAACATAACAACCTTCTTCTTCTTCTTAGACTCCTGATAATAGGCTCACCTCAAATTTTTGAATTGGTTATGTCCTTAGATCCAAATCCGGATAAATCCATTGATTCGCTGATTCTACGAACTGTTACTATTCGTAAATCTCTATTTTCATGTCCTACACTGCTCGAATAGTACACCCGTTCACCGGAATGCAACGCTGACTGCTCAGACAAAGTAGGCTTACACTACGAAATCTGACGGGCGACTGGAGTAGTTACGCCTGGAAATCAAACGCGTTTAATATGGAGAATGAGTGGTCGTGAATTATACCCACTTCCGGTGGTAAATCCGAATTCTTTTGACGAAAGACTTGAAGGAAGCTTGGCAATGAAAAAACCCCTTTACAGACTCTTCGTGTTTATTTTGGTACGTATATATCATTCAACCCATTCAGCTAAAAATTGTTGAAACCACAGCTGTTACTAAATTTTGATACGTTCCAATTATTTATTTATTTCTATGAGCCTTCTAAGAACAGTGCTGGTTGGAAGTTTTATTTGTGTAGAGTGTATCTATATAAGGAATAGAATAAGAAAAGTTTTGTTTATATGGGAATAAAAAATGAAAGTATTGAGTTTTTGAATGAAACAATAAAAATAACAGTCCCAAAGTCTGACACTATGAGTATTGTTAGATTTATTGCACTGATTGATAAGTTATTCGATATATTCCAGTACAGAATTTTGAACAAACACCAAAATATACACGAAAATAGTTCTATAAGCTTTCGAAATTAAATTTACACTTTACTTTGAGCTTAAAGTTAAATGTCAAATCGTTGTGAATATTTCCAGTAAATATTGTAATGTTTTCTTATTTCTTTAAATAGTTTTTATCACAACGGGTGGGGTAAATTTATACATACAGTATATCTACTTTCTTAATTTATTTATACACTTTACTATTCACTTATACTTAATTTATGTACACACTTAACTGTTAATTTCAATACACTGTTCACTATTAATATTAACCACAGTTCATTTTTGTTGTTCACTTGTTCTGCTCACGACTTGATTAAAAAGTAAACTAAACTAACTAGCATCAGGTATTCGCCTTATATACTAGAATTGCTTTCGAGACCATTTGGATTCCTGAAATGTCTAGATTGCGGCCCCCAACAAACAAACGACCTTCTTAGAAATTCCTCTATAAAAACCATCACAAAAAATTAGTCCTTCAATGAAATCCTTGCGCTCTCGCCAAAATTTTAATTTTTTGATATCGAATTAGACAGGGTCGGCACCAGTGTGCGGTTTCGTAACATTACCCCCTCCTTAGAAGAAAGTTCATCCTGGGTCTTCTGTGTAACCGGGACTGGATGTTTAAATCTGTAACTGATCCCATTTCAACACTTTCCGGTCGTATGGAAATAGCAGGGCACCGTCTTCATCGGGTACTGATAACACCAGTATCTTGGAAGATCACCTCTACCGTGTTCCTGATGACTCGCCAATCCAACTGGTTGCTCTATATCCTAGGAATTGCTAGTTTCTTCACGTTGGATTCCAGCACATGATCTCGAAGGCTTCATAGCGCTTCCCACAAATCGATCTTGATATTTGTTTTTGCTTACCAGGTAGCAGACGTACCGTGAATTGTGTTTGAGTCTCAGTATCTTACAAGAGGCTAGAATCTGATCTTGAAGTTTTTATAATTGCTCAAACTTCCGAAAGACGGTTGATCACCCTCTTGCGTGTTTGTTACTGGCGAAGATGTTGTGTACCAGTCAATACTCTGCCGGGAGCGTGAAGAAATCTTCTGGTTTTTCTGTAGTGACTCTATATCTAGTTTTTCCGGTATCTCTATTGCACCCATAAATGGCAGGGCCAGGCTATTCTCGGATATGGCTCATCCCTTCCTCTAGGTCATGGTCTCATTCGAATGGCGCTAGTCGGTTTTGGTAGACTACTTTCGGTTTCACATTGGGGATCTTGCTTATGCGATAGATGATGTCATTGATCTTTTGCTTGATTAATTACGGACCTTCCCAAGATTTCTGTAATTTTGGAATAAAACCTTTTCGCTTCGTCGAGTTCTGCAACCATACTTTATCCCCTTCTTTAAAACTGCCTTCTGTAGCCTGCGTGTACCGTTTTCTCATTCTGTCGCTGGCAACTTGAAGGTTTGTTCGAACCAATTCGTGCACATCGTCAATCTGGTGGCTGGAAACTACTTTGGGCAGGTATTTTCCAATGGTCTTGTTTTTTCTCGCGACCATTCCATATGACTGTGAATGAAACGCGGTTTTCCTGGTATTCCATTCCCAGCTTGTCACAAATTTCCTGGAATACATGGATCTCGGGATCGCTTCCCTGATTGCTGTTGACTTCCAAGGGCACTCCATATCGGCTGATAAATTCTTTCACCAGTACATCCGCGACAATTGTGACTACTTGATTCGGGATCGCGTAAATTTCTACCCACTTTGTGAAATAATGCACTACATCCAAAATGTATTTACCACTATTTTCTTTCATCACAAATGGAATAGCGATATCGAAAGGGCTTGAAACATTATACTGTTTCATGGGCACCTTTCTCTTGCGATGTGGTCCATTACCTACTCGTAGCACAAGTCGCACTTTTCTTACACCAGTCCTTCACATCGTCGAAGCTGTTCATCCAATAAAACCTTTCACGGATTCGCTGAAGGGTTTTCTTCACTCCCAGATGACCTGCTGATGAACTGTCGTGTACGTCATCTACTCTTGTTCTCGGGATAACTAGCTGTCTTTTCTTCTCGGAACCATCATCGTTTTCAAGGATTCTTTTCAACAGGCCTTCTTCCAGTACAAGGGAGTCTCACAGCGACCAATACTTATGCCTTGAGTGTCGGTGAAAATCTTGACAGTTTCTGGCAGGTGGGTCGCAGATTTTTTTCCTTCTATTGTCGAAACATCTTTAGATGTGATTCATTCTTCTGGTCTTCTCTGACCCAGGTGGGTGACCATTCTTCGTTGGCTACTATAGTTCTTGAAACTGCAGCTTCCTTAGATTCCACCTTATTGTAGTGGGAACAGTCTGCTCGGCACGGCCGTCTAGATAGGGAGTCGGCATTTCGGTGACTCACACCACTTCGATTTTGAAATCGTACTCTTGAAGTCGTTCAATCCATCTAACGATTTGGCCCTCGGAATTCTTGAAGTGCATCAACCATTTGAGTGCTGCATGATCAGTCCGAATTAAGAATTGCTTCCAAAGAGATACTGGTAAAAGTGTTCAACGGACTTCACTACCGCCAAAAGTTACCTTCTCGTGACGCAGGAATTTCGTTCTGGTTTGGAGAGGACTTTACTGAAATATCCCAGCACTCTTTCTTGCCCTCCTTCAATATGTGAGAGCCCTCCTTCAATTCCTACGCTGCTTGCATCATTGTCAACAATAAAGTATCCCTCTGGTAATTATAATATCGGCGCCATGGTTAAATGTCTCTTCAAAAGCCGTTTGGCAGTCTTCATCCCAATGGAAAGATCTTGTTTCTTCTGTGAATCGAGTTATTGACTTGGCAATATCTCCAAACTTCCATATAAACCTTCGATAGTATATGAAAAGTTCAAGGAGACTCCTAATTTGATGTTTGTCGGTTGGTTGCGGCCATTGCTAAATGGAAGCAACTTTTTCTGGATCTACCGCCACTCCTCCATTGCTCACTATATGACCCAGATAGTTGACTCAGTTTTGAAATAGCTGTAATTTCTTCGGGATAACTGGGCAGCTTGAAGTTGTTGGAATACATCTTCGAAATTCTTCAGGTGTTCGTCAAATGTCTTCCCCAGTACTGCGATGTCGTCCAAATAGACCAGGCATGTCTTTCAAAATAACCCTCTCAAGACATTTTCCATGAGCCTTTCAAATGTCGTGGACGCTTACGAGACTTCATGTCCAGGATGGAAAACAGTTTGCTGCGGCCAAAGTGTCTAGATTATCGTCGATTTGAGGCAGATGATAGCTGTCTTTCTTCATCACGTTGCTTAGTTGACAATAGTCCACGCAGAATCTCGTAGTTTCATCCTTTTTCTCGACGAGCACTACTGGAGACACCCATGGACTAGTAGATGGTTCAATTACTTTCTATTCTTCCATCTGTCGAATTATTCTTTCAGCTTCCTCTCTCTCCGCTCGTTGTAGTCTTCGGGCTGATTGCCTAATTCGCTTGGTCTTCCCTCCTTTCGGTACGAATAGGTCTCGATACTGCAAAACAAACTAATTTTCCTTTGCTCAGCCCGATTCAAGGATTGACCAGTTACTGATAACATATGTTCCAGTTTGTCCAGTTATCGTTGTTTAACGAACTATAGACGTCACTTGCACGCAGGATCCAATCCTGGTTTCCTTATTGATGGTAATTGGGTAATCGTTCACGTTTAGCACACGTACTGGGATCTCCTTCGGATCGAACCAGTCGGGCTATAGCCACTTCATACTGTTGAAGGATTTCATCACGTTTCTGCCTTCGGTTCTTCAGTTGGGATTGGTACAAATGTTATTAATGCTCATGATTATATCCCATCTCCAAACTCTTCTTCAGCTGCTTGAAGTCATCCGTTTCTTTAAGTGGTGAATCTGAAGAGTATCTAAGGCATCTCCCCCAAGGGTTACGTTCATTTCACTACCTTCTCCCTATCGAACCAATTATTCACTATAGCGGCTGCTTAAAACTGTTTCACATAATTGGGTCACGATGTCTTTCCGTCGAACATTGGGACGTTGATTGTGGCCTTGACTCTGGCAAAACTGCCAATATCTTCTTACTTGGGTTGTGTTTCTGGCTTATCAGATTTAATTTGTTCGATCTTATTTTCTTCTGCTGGTGTGTCTTGTGTTCTTAAATATGTCATCTATCTCTCTAACTCCTAGATTTTCTCGTCCATCGTTGAATTTTTTTTTCTTCATCTTCCCGTCCATCGTTGTCATCTTACCATCAGTATCCGATTTTAGAGACGAAATTTTACTTTCAACGTCAGCAGCAATGTCATTTGTCATTGAAAATATATCGGCAGAAATATCGTTCTTCATAGCAGAAATATCGTTCTTCATATTAGCAGAAATATCGTTCTTCATAGTTGAAATCTTCTCGTCCATATTAGCAGAAATATACGAGAATAAGTTGGAAGCCTCGTCTTTGAATAAAAATGTTTGTGGATCCAAGCCGTCATTTACCAGTGCCATTTTGTTCCTTTCTACTAATTCATTCTTCTTTCCGGACGTTTCCAGCTCGCGATTTTCCAGTTCTGCTTTAAATTCCCTCACTTTCAGGTCACGGATGGGATACATTTATACACACAGTCTATCAACATACTTAATTTATTTATACATTTAACTATTCACTCATACTTAATTCATGTACATATTCAACTTTTATTGTTCACTTGTTCTGCTCACGACTTGTTTAAAATGTAGACTGAACTAACTGACAGCAGGTACTCGCCTTATATACTAGAATCTCTTTCGAGAACATTCGGATTCCTGAAATTTCTAGATTGCGCCTCCCAATAAACACTCGATCTTGTTAGAAATGCCTTTATAAAAACAATCACAAAAAATAGCCCTTTCAAGAAATCCGAGCGCTCTCACCAAAATTTTAACGTTTAGTTATCGAATTAGACAGGGTCGACACGAGTGGGCAGTTTCGTAAAAATATGATTTTATATATTTATAATGAAATAAAAATAAATGTTTCTATTATATTCCTTGAAAAACGTGCTCAGTGTGTGCAAACTTCTGAGCAATCTGTTTAAGAGAATACCGAGAATTGATCATTTGAAAAGCTCGCTTGAAGGGATTGGTAGAGTTGTCCTCTATACTAGGGCGGAGCTGAGGTTCATATATCATTTAGTTTGTTCTCAGTGCTCAATTTTGTTAGTGTGTTGCGATTTTTTAGTAGAGGAAATCGTGACTTAATATCGTTATTCATGTCTGAAAGAGATAGTCGCTGAAATTTTGTTGTTTCACGAATTTTCAAACTCCGTATTTCTCTGATATAGTTACTGCTATTTTTTTTGTTTTCAGAACTCATACTATCACTTTGAGGCACCGATTTTCAGCCAATAGAAGACAGAAGGAAATTTATGGCAACTGGATTTCCTGCGCTAAAAAAATGTTTTGATGAATGATTATTCATTGTCGATCGTGTATTATAAAGGCACGAGTCTATTTAAAACTTGATATAATGTCTTATTGACATTTTTGATAGTTTTTTCACAACATTGTAGTATTAAATAACTCTCTTCACTGAAATGCTCGACTATAATTTGTGTCAGATTTGTGAAAGGTATGTGCTAATGAGTAAATGCATTATCAAATATTGCTCTAATTATTCAAAATCTAAAGGACACATTCTAATATTGCACCAAATAATCGAACAATTTGGCCAAATTAGGGCCAGCAATTTAAAAAGCAATTAATAAAAAATACTGTACACGAGATCTTTGTTATCTATGAATAAGTAAAATGAATGCGGTTACATTTGCAAGTTTTACCACAAAAAAATTATTTTCCGATTTCTGGAGGTGTTCATAAGATATTTACTGATAACATCCTTTGGAAATTAAGCATTGGGATTCATGTACATAATATTGTAATAAATAAATTGTTAACAACATTTTAAACTGCAATTATGAGTAAATTATTAAAACTAGACATCCTGCGAAGGGGCGGCAGTTTCCCCTATCGAGTCGTTAAACTCCCTACCTCTCTCCATCAGCGAGGCGCACGTCGATAATAAGACTATAGGGGTTGTATATGTATGTCGCGCAACCCTAACACAAGTCTGCCTATTTGTACTTTTTCTTTAACAAAATAGGTGTAATAACAATATTTATACAATTATCGAGAGTCGTTGTGTACGAATAAGACTTTAAAAAGAATGTGTGTTGTATTGAATCCATCAGGAATCTATGGTGACGGGGATCAGGAAACGCGTGAAATTGTAAAATGACAGCCAGCGATTGTTCGTTTCGAAGTGCTTTATTTTTTTGTGAAAAACCGCAAGTAGATCCGTGATTGTTATTAAAACCTTTGTGTCTTCAATTTTTGCAAGTATTTCCGTCGCAGTGGGCTTTAAAGTGTCGGAAGTTGTGTTTAGTGTTGCCATTTTCACAAGCAGTACGCCATTTTGCAATTTGCTTTAGGCGTTTACATTTTATGTTGATGTCTCTAATAGGCTCGCATTTAGTGGTACAATTCCGGAATGTTTACGTGGATTAATGCTTTTTGAGTTTATTCAGAAGGTATTTATATTTTTGTAATATATTAAGTTTATATCAATTGGCATGTACTATATTTGGCGGACAGATGTTTTTGACATAATATGCGCAGATTTTAAATCCTAAATGTTCTCAAGAATTTCCTTTTAATAACCTTGTATGAATTTCTGGTTCAGAATGACGAAAACCCGGAAATATTTGCACAAATTTGTTAATAGGTACATATTCGTCATTCTTTTATATGAAAGGGTCACAAATATGCACCTGTGGGCTTTGTTTAAACGTCAGATGAAACAGCAGCATAATAATTGATTATTTATATGGACATTTTTTGCTACATTTTCATAGAAGTTGAAAAATGGAATACCAATCCTACAAATTTATCAAATATCATTTTGACCTTTGTTTTGTGACATTTATTAACTCGGGGAAAGCTCATTTGACCCATTTAAACAGGAAACATATTTGAACTCAGAAATGATGGGTAGATAATAGAAAAATTAACATAAAAATGTGTGTTATTTGGTTGATGATTTGGCGAAGATATCTGATTCGTGTTGATCCTTTGTCAGTTTTGACTTCAACTTTAGAGCTCCGATAACTATCCAAAATTTTAAAATAACAAGACTTGAAATATTTATCGAGTATTATCCACTTTCATATATACATTTTGGGAACAAAAAATATGTGGAAGGAATTTCAAAGGATTTTCTGGATAATTTTTTGGAACGTGCAGTAAAAATAATTATAATATATATCTTTGGTAGAAGTTGATTCATGAAACTCACTCAATGGGCCACACTCAACCGATTCACGCAAATCCAAGGGGTTCTGTTGAAGGGTATCACACTACAAATGGATAAAGCGGAAATATTCCATTCGATAAAGTGATAAGTTAACATGTTCCTGTTGTAGGACTGAGTAAATTTGTAACATGCCTATGCAGGTATCATCAATTCTAAAAAACGGTTCATTTAGAAACAGCAACCCAAATGTTTAGCTTCACTGAATCTATTTCGTTTTCATGGATCCCTCAAAAGCGATAATTCTGATTACATTGTCTGTTCAAATGGACCGTAGTCTTATCTAACATTATGAGAACAATGTTGGGAACCACTGTGTATGTATGTATTGAAGTGTCGACAAAATTTTTATTTGGAAATTATCTCAACTTTTGTTTGTGTATTATGCTATTCTCTAATCTGTTGTTAACAACAAAAGGAAAAAAGTGTTTTGCAAAATGCAGCGCCCGTTTCTTTTTTGAAAATGTTCTACTGTGAGCTGTACTGTCTGAAATTATAATAACATATTGAAATTAGTTTTACTAGCGAAGTGCAAAGATGAAACACATCTATAAGATTAGATGTTCTTGAAAATTTTTTTCTCATTTTCCTGTTCTTGGTATAGTTCATCATATTATTTCTATTATTAGCTTTGTAAACATGTTTGAAGTTTGTCTAAAAATTTGACGATTACAGCGCTGCAGGATATAGGTATGGTGACTTTGGTTAGCTTTAGGGCTTGTGTCTAAGGACGACTCATGTTTCGAAAAACTGGTACTGTTTGTAAATTTAGTTGTCTCGAATCTGGCGATTTTCGGTTGTGGATATTTTGCTCCCTTGTGTGTTTTGTTTACTTAGGTCAGTTAGATTAGACGTTTACATAGGATATTTGATACTTGATCGATATTCAGTGGACAAACATACAGGGTGAGTATCACGTACCTATTTCGATAAAGTTATTGTCGGGAATAAATAATGAAACGGTGAAGCAATTTTCTTGTAATTCTCAAGTATTAACACTCTGTACCAGAGATTCACAGGCTTGGCTTGGTTTTAAAAAGCTTGTCTCGAAATCCAGCCAAGCTTTTAAAAATACCAAGCCAAGCCTAGCCATTTTTTCTGAAGCCAAGCTTTTTTTTGAAAAAAGCTTGAACTGTCAAGCTTTTTCAAGCCAAGCTTGCTTTCAAGCGTTTGAAGGTATTAACTGTTAACGATAATGTAATAAATTTTTTTAAAGTAACTAGATAATCTATTTAATGTTCTCTACGGAAGTTCTTAGGATGTGCGCTAAAAAAAAGGTTTTATGCTTAATTACCAATTTTCTTGTCGAATATCTTTCAAAAAAGTTCTATAAGGAGACTCTTTGGAAATGCGTTGAATAGAAGGAAAGGAAACTTTCAAAAAGGAGAACTGATTTAGGTATAAAACCGATCGATCTACATTTATTTCTATCATATCATATATTTCTGTATCAGTACAAGAAATATACATAACATGGTCAATTATATATACTTACATGTATGAGAAATATTACATTCCCGATAATTATCAAAACTAATTATAATAAATTATTATAACTCCTATAAATAATATTTACTTAACTCAAAACACCCATTTTTCGTAATAAGTTTCTGGTTTCTGGTTTCTTACATGGTTTGCAATTATATATTAAATTAACTGTCTCGACCCTTACTTCGTGGAATCAGCTCATATTAGTGTTTTAAATGAAACTCACGGTTTCTAGTTAATTCCACAATATAATAAAAGTTATTGAAAAATCTAAAAAAATTACATTTCATTTGATGCCCACCTGATGTTTAGTAGTTATTTTTGGCTAGACCAAGAAGTGACCTAACTTGTGATTGACTTAATATATGTTTATAGAAAAAAGAAGAAGATGTGATATTACAAATATTGAAGCTTAGATATATTCTCAATAGTTACGGATATGAATCTCAGTACTCAATTAGAAATTCAATAGAACTAATAAAAAAGTTGAAAGCAATCCACTTGCAAGATAACTATAAACTCATTTCGTTCGATGTAACTAATATGTTCACTAAAATACCTCCTAAAGCATGTCTAATACTTGTAAGAAAATTACTAGAAGGTAAAAATATTAATCCAGGAATAATATCAGATATACTTAATTTATTTGATGTATGCATTAATCAGAATTATTTCACTTTTGACAATAAGATATATATTCAAAATGCAGGTTTACCAATGGGAAGCCCTATATCACCCATTTTAGCAACTATTTTTATGGATAATTTAGAAAGAAAGATCTTTGAAAGTAATATTTCGAAAAATATTTTATTTTGGTATAGATACGTACTGACATATTAGCTTCTTTTATGGGTAGTGAACGACAATTAGATGTATTTTTCAACCACATCAATAATTTACACCCAAAAATTAAATTTACATTAGAAATTGAAGAAAATAGCTCAATCAATTTTCTTGATTTGAAAATTCAAAGAGTTGATAATGTACTTGATTATTCAATTTACCGAAAACCAACACAGACTGATGTGACAATTCCATTCAATTCCAATCACTCTATGTCACACAGACTAGCGGCATATAATTCAATGATACATAGAGTTTTTTCAGTTCCTATGAACAAATGTAATTTTGATAGAAAGATTAATACAATTAG
Source organism: Galeruca laticollis (assembly GCA_963921935.1). NCBI lineage: Eukaryota > Metazoa > Arthropoda > Insecta > Coleoptera > Chrysomelidae > Galeruca > Galeruca laticollis. Next base: position 87,474,225 of record OY998183.1, read on the forward strand.
ACAAATATCAACATCCAACGGTTATCCATTAGATATGATAAATAAGCTAATTAGTAAAAAAGAGGAAAAAGTGGCATTACAACTAATATTTCCTAAACAAGCTGATGAAATAAAAACTTATAAAACCATCACATATGCAGGAAATATTTCTAATAATATTTCAAAGATAATATCTTCAGCAACGAATACAACAATTTCTTTTAAAACAGAAAGTGACGTTAGTACAAAATTGTTAAATGTAAAAACAAAAATACCACTATTAAAGAAGTCAGGTATATATAAACTCAAATGTCCAGAATGTAATGCTGTCTATTTGGGTCAGACCCTTAGGAATTTTGAAATCCGATACAGTGAACACTTACGAGCATACAGGTTAAAACAACCAGATAAATCCCACTACGCAGAACATCTACCTGACACCAATCATTCATTGACACCTAACACAAAACTAGAAGTGCTGCATATTTGTGAAAAGAAACAAGAACTGGATTTCCTTGAAGAATTGGAAATTAGAAGTCATTTAAGAAACCCACAATATGAAGTTGTCAATGAACAGTTAAATCTAGGGAGTTCTCCTCTAATAAACTGTCTTCTTAAGTGATAATTGTAAAGATCAGCAGATATAGTTTTCATGGTTTTCTATATCGTTGCACAGTTATACTGATCTTAATTGGAAAAATGATATCCAGGATATCACCATAGGGCTAATAATATCTAAGCTTCAATATTTGTAATATCACATCTTCTTCTTTTTTCTAGAAACATATATTAAGTCAATCATAAGTTAAGTCACTTCTTGGTGACTTCTTGGTCTAGCCAAAAATAACTACTAAACATAAGGTAGGCATCAAATGAAATGTAACTTCTATCATTCTGACGATGATATTGATTTATCGAAACAATTTTAAATTTTTTAGAATTTTCAATAACTTTTATTATATTGTGGAATTAACTAGAAACCGTGAGTTTCATTTGAAACACTAATTATACATTAAATAAATAATAATGAAATCGTTATTGCGTCTTCTTAATTCGATAATTCGGTAATGGAAAAAGGAAATAAAAAATAAGAACAAGTTTTTTTACACAACTTATAGTTAGGGTTCCCGCCGGGAGAAAATTTTGTGATACATACTCTCACCAAACTTCGCGTATGGCTTCATTGGACCTAGTCTGACACCCAATTCCTCTATGACTTTTTTATGTTTTTGGGGCGTTTGTCCGCTAAGTTTCCCTAAACATGTCGTTTTTACGACATATAGAAAATTTATAGATACTGTTTTTTCTCAAACCGAAAACATTATCTGAAACGTGAAAATAAAATTGTCTGATAATAAATGTGGTTTATTGGTTGTGTCCGCCATCTTAAACATGTCGGAAAAACGACTATAAGAAAATTTATTAATAAGCACCTGATTTTCGCTGTATCCGTTTATTAAAGAGTGCAAAAAAATCTTATTATATTGTCTGACAAAAATTATTTCCCGATTTCCCAATCTGACGTGTCAAAGTTGTCGATTTCCTAACAACAAAAAATTTATTAATAACCGTCAGACACCTGAAAATTATGTTAAGATAACAAATATTTGATTTTTGGTATAAGTGTCTGATAAATATAGTGGGGCGTAACTAGAGTCTGACGAAAAAACATCATTTTTCAATAGTTGCAGGATCATCCTATCAAGTGAGCAAAGTAAGTATATTTTATCACTTTTGATGTACATACCTGCAAATATCGGAATCTACGAGTTATGCCAAATGGCAGTATCTAGGTATAAAATTTACTACCTCTGAATTTGCCTAGAGGAGATTTAAAGGTTAAGATGAAAGTAGCTTAATAAAGGTTGAATTATAAAATTTAAGCAATATAAAACACAAAATATTTACTTGTTCTCTAAAGAAAGGTCTACATTCCCATTCTCCGCCCTTTAGGGACGCCTACAAGAGCCCTTCGTTGGGGGTTAAGAAATGGTACACATTTATTTATTTATTAAATTCTGAAAATTCTATCAAAAAAAAACTTTGAAAAAACGTAAAGAATTAAAAAAAAAAACAAAACAAATTTATTCTCTTCATCTTCGTCTGATGACTCTGATGTTGATTCATCAGGTACCGAATCATTTTCACTTTCATACAATGAATCTGAAAAAGTAATACAGTGGTGCTAAGATTGAATTTTTTAAAGCCAATTTTACAAAGACTTGGTTTTTCAAATTATTGTGAAGTATAAAATTTAGAAGACTATAAAAAAAATTGGGGAAAATTACTAACTAGTCTTTTACTCAGTAAATGGTTGATGAAAAAAAACTGTTAAAAAAATTCTGGCTTTTTGGTAGGTAATAATTGTTGCTTATTACACAGTAATAATTGAAATCTTTTACCAGGTACTTGCCTCCTCTACATTTAACAAGTCAGGACATGAAGCGTTTAATCGCGAAATATAGGAAATTCAAAATTGGCAAATAGTTATTTGTATCACTAGTACAGAAAATGACCTTTTGCGAGTATGAGAGTGATATTGTGTAGCATAGATGCGAAGCATCGAGGCGAAACATTTTCTGGATGCGTGATACACACAAACTAAAATATCTAAAAATAGACTAAAATGACATTTGCTATATGATTAATAAAATCAGTAATGAATGATTCTCAATCAAAATCTAACTACTTAATTATTTGATAATAATATGTAGGTATGTGCCTAATGTCGTATAAAGTAGCACAGTAAAGGTTATTTTAAGATGAAATTGATAAAAGCCAATAATTTTTAGGCATAAACTATTTAATTTTAAATAAACACAGCAAAATACAATCGATATATTTTTATAATCGAATGAAAGGTTGTTGTAAATATGTCAAATTTAAAATTAAATGTCAAACTTTAATTTAATATAATTTTTATTTACAAACAATTTATTAGTACTCTTTTTAATTCCAAAAAAGTCTTTACGCTTACGCAAATATTGAGATTTATTTGATCAATTTATGAAGTAGTGTACCCAAAACTAACTGGCAAATGAGAAAAACAAAATTTCATTTGATCATAAAGGTATGACATATAGTTTAAGTTACTATTTGATATAAGTAGTGTAATCACTGTAGTGAGTAAGTTGGTAATATCTTGGTAACTTTATTGCCGGCCTAGTAAATAAATGAAGCTGGTTCTGGACGATTTTGAAGCATGAAATAGCATTGTTTCTGGTCGGAAGACCAAAAACACTTTTTTTTGAAAATAAAAATATTTATGATGTTTGAAGTTATAAATATTATTTTTTATTATAATTAAGAGAAAATCGTGTTTTGAAGGTAAATTTTAATAATTATTAAAAATTTGTATTTCACACGTCAGACTGAAAAATTAAAAAACACATTTCATCAGACATCTAAAAAATTGTATTTCATTTATTTTTTTTAAAGCAATGTTCAAAAAATCAGCTGGTTATTAATAAATATATAGAAAAGAACGCAAGGTCCAAGCGTATATTGGCAAAATAGGTATTTTTATCTAAAAGACCCTGTTTCACTGTCAGCCAATTTTTTTAACATATTCCAAATTTAATTTAAAAACTAAAAAAAGCGAAAAAAAGTTATTAATAAATTTTTTGTTGTCAGGAAATCGACAACTTTGACGCGCCAGACTGGGAAATCGGGAAATAATTTTTGTCAGACAATATAATAAGATTATTTTGTATTTTTTAATAAACGGATACAGCGAAAATTAGGTGGTTATTAATACATTTTCTTATAGTCGTTTTTCCGACATGTTTAAGATGGCGGACAAAACCAATAAACCACATTTATTATCAGACAATTTAATTTTCACGTTTCAGATTCTGTTTGAAAAAAACAGTATCTATAAATTTTCTATATGTCGTAAAAACGACATGTTTGGAGAAACTTAGCGGACAAACGCCCCAAAAACAAAAAAAGTCATAGAGGAATCGGGTGTCAGACTAGGTCCAATGAAGCCATACACGAAGTTTGGTGAGAGTATGTATCATAAAAAATTTTCCCGGTGGGCACCCTTACTATTATATAATGAACATGAATATAAAAAACAATATATTATTGTAAACATGCAACATGACTTTAGAATGAAAAGCAGAAAAATTAAAATAAAAAACAATAAATAAAACAAGAAAATAAATAATAATTCTAAAAACTAAACAAAACATATATAATGAATAACTTAAAGATAAATTAGAGTTTTTCTAATTCTAATTACTTAAAGGAACAAAGACTGTTTTTCCCAACATCTAAAATAGTTCTTGTCCTACCCAACTATTTAGGCACATCAAGCACCTTATGGATTCATCATTTAATCTGTTACGTAATTTGGTAGGGGTAACAGTAAGGGAGGCTCGGTAAAAATATCTTTCGATAGTTGCAGAGGTTGCAGGAATGGACAAAAAATCTTTTGCCATTTTAGCTAAATTTGGGAAAGCATTCTCGTGCCACCAGTTAAGAATATCTCCAGAGCCTTCAATCCGTGGTGTCTCTAGATATTTATCAATTTCATATCGTGAAGTTATAATATTATTAATATTCCTAGTTGGTGATATTTTGTACAAGCTTAAAAAATCTATATCGAATTCATTGTTTTCGGCGTCAATGCAGTCAGTGTCAGTACAACTATTAAACTCCTTGTTTTCCAATTCTTCGTTATTTACACAGAAGTAAGTACTTTTATAAATTTGCTGAAATTGTTCAACGGCCTCGTTTCTAAAAATTTTCCCTTTGTTTCGCGGAACCAACATTAAAACTGCGCAATATATCCAGTTTGTTTTATCATAATGCTTTCAGATTTTATTGCGAGCAGCTTGAAATGATAATAGGTTTGTTCCAACCGAAGTAAATACCGTTCTAGTACCGTAAAATCTCAGTCACACTGCAAATTTGATGTAAATCACGCAGACTTATTATATTCACTAATCAGCAGGTCAACTGGGATTGTATCGTAATTGTACGGTTTTTGTGTTGGTTGGAACAGACCTAATATTAACGCTTCGTCAACGTTGTTCCTATCAACTTTTTGATCTAAGTCTAATGTCCACTTTTCAAATTTATCCAGTAATAAATTAATTCCTATTATAACCATTGGTAGAGTACATTTTTTTCTGATTCCAAATTCGTTGAAAGTTTACTGAAATCTGTTAGATAATTGCAAGCATTTTGAATAAGAGACCACTCATTATTAGTGACTCGAAATGTCTTTAAGTCGTCCACATTGTCACAAATCACGTTATTGGCATTTTTTAAATTTAGGGCCCAAGACAGCATTTGAAACGTGGAGTTCCATCTTGTAGTCACATCTAATTTTGGCATTTTCATTTTTAGATTTAAAGTAGGGGAGCCCGGGGCTGATTGTTGCACTTTTTGTATTTTTATTTTTAGCTTACACATTATTAAGTTTTGGTGTGCTTTTGGTACCAAATAGGAAAGTTTAATGTTTTATCTTTCATATTAGACAAGAAAAAAATTTTTTTAGCAACAGTTTAGGTATACATTTTTTTGTGAAGCTGGATATCAGGTTGCGTCAACCAGCCCCGGGCCGGGGTTGGTTGACGCATACCATGGGGTTGGTTGACGCAGACAAAAAAGTAAAGTAAAACATCTGTTATAATCCAAATAAAAAAAATTATATTAAATTCTGAAAATGGTAACTTAATTAACAGATTTAATATTATAGCTTAAAAAAATATTCGCTTTCACAGTTTACACAAACAAAGAAGACGCCAGGTTCCACAGCACAAGCTTCATGTGCCCACATTTCGCAGCTAGTGCACTGGATCCATTTTTCGGATGAGGCACTATTTTTATAGCTATCTGTGCAATAAAGGCAAAAGCATTCCTATTCATCGGACTTTTCATCGTCTTTGACTATTTTCCTTTTTTTTGTTTTTTTCTCTTTTGCATCGGACTTCTTATTTGAGCAAATATTTATTTTAACAGACTTTGCATTTTTCTCTTGTTCTTCAAGAGCATCTTTTATTGGCGTGTCAGTTAGAATTGCTGTCACACGCTTTATTCTATTAGGTTTAGTGTCCTGCTTTCTAGGTCCGTCTTTTGGTAGCGGTTTCAATTGAAATAGACTTACAGTAGGAGGTGAACTCTCATTTTTTTCTTGAATAGAACTGTTAGTTGAAATGTTGTTTTCTTTCCCAGGCAGTGGACTTTTTGCTAACCCTATATCTTTGGAGCATCCTGGCTGGTTAAGATCATTAGGTTCCTGTGAACACCCCGGTCGTGGTTTTAAAATCGAGCTTAGCTGAACTGGAACCACGTCCTTGTCAGCATTAGTTTCTGCGGGATCGAGACGGTCAGTTGCATATCCTAGTAAAAACTCTTGATCGTCAAAAACGTCTCTATTGAAAGGGCTAATTCCAGACACCCTTGAATCCCGCCATAATATTTTTCGGTGTTGCTGCCAGTGGCAGTGAGTCTCGAACTATTAGAGGGACATCGTATATTGACATCGTGCATCCGGGATTGCTAGTGATCCAGGAGTCACTGGCTGAATTAATGTAATATTTTAATGGTCCATAGACAGACCGATCGAGAGGCTGGAGCTTATGTGAGCAATGGGCTGGAAATGACAACGCCGTTACACGTTCACTTTTTAGATAATCAAGGGCAGCTACAGACAAATGCGAATCATGATTGTCTAGCAAAAGTAGTACCGGTCTCTCTTTAGAACAACCAACGTGCTTGTCAAAATGCTTAGCAAACTCCAAAAAGTGCTCTTTTTTCATCCAACCTGAAGGATTTGCGGTTCCAACTGCTCCAGGAGGGCAATTAGCGAGAAAATGTTCTCTGAAGTTAACCCTTGGAAAAACAAAGAACGGCGGGACATAATTTCCCGTTGCAGATACCGCAAAAGCCATAGTAACTAAGGTGCCGCGTCCCTGGGAGGTTACGCGTCCCACCTGCTTATATCCACGCCTGCCAACAATCCGGTTAGGCTTTTGCACGGTCGTAATCCAAGTTTAATTCATGTTCCATATTTGTGCTGCTTCTAATTTTAGGCGGTTGAGGACCGTTGTTAAATTGTCAAAGAACATTGAAACATTTTCTCTGTTGAAACTAGAAGCGCGAGCTAAGCTGGTTGCTTCTGGAGTTCTTACCGAAAGAGCACGATGTCGTTTCATGTAGTATGTAAACCAAACTTCTCCAGCCATTTTTGTCACGTCCCAGGATTCAGGGTATTTAATGCGCAAAGCAGTGGCATAATCATACGCGAATTTTCTCACTTCTCTGACAGACAATCCAAAATATATGTCGCTTGCCGTTTTAAGGTATTCCTCCAAATGAATTTCATGTTGATCTGTGAACTCCTAAAAATTATAAAAGACGTAAGGCATTTTTTGAAGCTTTAATATTTTTAAAAATAATTTAAAATATAATATACCTGGCGATTCCTGTAATATCCAACTTTTGTCGTTATTGCGGCATCACCATTAATTTCTTCCTCAGTAAATTTTTTGCAAAAACGTCTCAAAGTTGCCTCCGGGATCTCAAAGTCTTTTGCAGTTGCCCTAATGGATTTGTTGTTCATTTTAACCTCTCTAACTGCCCTTAGCATGATATCTGGTGGGGTAATACCCCTTTCTGATGTTCGTTTACGAGAACGCATCCCGCTAAAATATAAAACATAAATTAAAATATTTTATTTTAAACTCTGGGTTGGTTGACGCATGCGTCAACCAGCCCCTTGTTGTGTCCGTCAACCAGCCCCTGACCACGTTTTTGTATGTGTGATGCAACTGCACCTATACTATTTTATTTTTAGAAAATCTATTTAACAGTTCTTGTTTGGGACGGTTGAAGCTTTATGTAGCATCAAACCGATCTCAATTATCTTTAAAATTAAAGTTTCTAGAACAAAAACTGTAAAAAAGTAAGAAAATACTTACCACTGCCAAAAAACAACAAACCGCACTGTACACAACACCACTGATGCAATCAAACTGAAACGAACGTTCGAGAGTGGTTTTTAATGGCGGCTTTAAGACAAACCGGTCGGCGACGTTGCCAAGTGTACTGTTATAAAAAAAAATTGAAGTGCGTCAACCAACCTGGTGCGTCAACCAGCCCTGGGCTCCCCTATTGCAAATTTTTTCAAAATTTATTTTAAGTTGTTCCGGTTTTTAATTTTTTTTTGCAATAGCTTTGCTTTTCTTGACAGGAGAATTTCGACTTCCAAGGTTTCCTCGTCAGATTCAGTATCATTTTCTTCGGTATTGTCATCAATATTAACTTGAAGAATTTGCATGAACTCACGCGCCCCTAAATTTAAAATATGCGCGAAACAGACAAAATGCATATCTCGTCAATGAAAATTTTCATTAAACCTTTCTTACTCTGAGCGTATATGTTGAATTCACAAAAAACAAAATACCAGTTAACACCAGAAGAAAAGAATATAGCTTTAGAACCAATTAACGAGTTATATGAAAACACTGGACTGTTACCTTTAGTAATAAAGTTAAATACCTGCAGTGCTCCATTTAAGCAAGTTATGTTTTCGGACGAAGTAATAAAAAATGTAAACGGACTACAATGGTGGTTATCACAAAATGATGAGCCGGAAATCTTGAAACAGTTGCCAATAATAAAACAGTTCCTGTGTGCAACTGCTTCTTCAGCTTCAGTAGAACGCGTATTTAGCTCTTTTGGTCTTGTACACTCGGATATTAGAAACAGATTAGGCATAGAAAAAGGAGGAAAACTCGTGTTTTTGTTTAAAGTGTATAACGAAAATGAATAGACTGAAAATATACAGTAATAATATTTAGGTGTTACGTTTAGTTTAAGAATTTGGAATTATGTACTTCTTTTTTGTTGTTTTTGCTAAAAGCAGATACTTCTTTTGATTTTTGAGAAAGCTTTAGGTGTTACGTTTAGTTTAAGAATTTGGAATTATGTACTTCTTTTTTGTTGTTTTTGCTAAAAGCAGATACTTCTTTTGATTTTTGAGAAAACTTTTATATTATGTTGTTATCGGGTTCAGAATAAAAAAGAAAAAAATTGATTTTAAATCATGATTTTAATTTTAAAAAGCAAGCGATTTGAATCAGATTTTAATCGTATTTTAATCGTATTTTAATCGTATTTTAATCAGCCCAACTCTGAAGGACAGTGAACGAAAAAGCAACGGAATATAACATCCCAATATGGGTCGCCTACATAGACTTTAAAAAGGTTTTCGACACAGATGAATTTTGGGCAATTAACAGGTCAATGAAAAATGCAAGAATAGACCAGCGATATATTAACATTATACAGAGAGGCGTTAGACAAGCAGACATTGTGTCAACCAAATTGTTTACACTGGTGCTAGAGGATGTTTTCAAAAGCCTACAATGGGAAGATTATTGGTTTTCGAGATATTCGCATTTTAAAAACCACCTACAAAATTTTCATGTTATTTATTAGCATAAATATTTGTATGTTAGTAGGCGCTGATGTCAGCAAAGTTATTATCACAAATATTAACGTCGATAATACTCATGTCAGTTAATCATTCGTATCTGGACAATTAATCATTCATATTTTAACAGATACATTATAATTTTCGTATCACATATTTGTGACTAATAATACCAGTTAATTTAAAAAATATATAAAATGTCGAGGTATAATAATTTTTCAAACCCAGAAAGCAGAGATATGTTAGCTATTTATTGCCAACAAAATTTCAATGGGCGTGCGGTGCAAAGAGAATACCCACGAAGATTTCCCAACAGATTGTAACCTAGTAATCGACTATAACATGATCTTTATAGGAATTTAGGTGAACATGGATCATTTCTTACTAAACGAGATAATTTAGGTAATCCGAAAATTATTACGCTCAATGAAGAAGACGAACTGCTAGATCGCATTGTAAATGATCCTCAAATAAATTCAAAGCGACTATCAGCAACAACAGGAATAAAGAAAAATTCTATTTTAAAAGTATTTCACGTAGAAAATTACTGTCCGTTTCATTTTACACATGACCAAAATTTATTGCAAAGAGATCTTCCTTTAAGATATTAGTTTGCACTTGATATTCGGAACAAACACATTCGTCATTAGGATATACTATTTACAGATGAAGCCACATTACTCGGCGTGGAATTTTTAATTTAAAAAATAACCATTTTTGGGACATATGTAACAAAAGAATATCATTTTCAATACGAATTCAAAATCAATGTTTGGTATTTGTAACGTTGTTATTATGTTTAAACGTTAACTTTTATTTTAATGATAACTACAGATCATTATTTAGCTTGTAGTTTTATCAAAATTAATATTGCAACTGCTGACTTTTATGATTGACACATTGACATTTTAGGCAACCTAAAAAGGTGCTAACCGTATATAAAAATAACTATAAAAGTATTTCTTATGTTACATCTTCCCTTTTTACAGAAGAAACACAATGAACACAATATGAAACATGAAATGCAAAGAGCAAACAAATTATAAATTGAGTCTTTGAGCAGGTTTCACTGTTCGGCCAGACCTGGTAACGTAGTTAGTACTTTCAGGAACGATAGGCTGCAGTCGACTTTTCTTCAGGAACTACCCGATTGGTAACATTCGGCTTTTTTACCGTCTTCTCGGTGGTTGACGGGATGACTTTAGCAGGGTCAGGAAATTTTTGCATTGGTTCTGTGTAGATGAGCCAAATTTCTTCGATAAGTTGTACCGTCTTTGAGTGTTATATTGTACGATCGTGGGTTAAGAACTTCGCGGACTAATCCATCTTTACAATTTTTCTTGCCTATTTAGACTCTGACACGATCACCTTCGTTTAATGTTTGTGCAGATTTTGTGCATTTATCTGCATAGTTTTTTTGCTTACTTCTAGCTTGCAATATATTTTCCGGCACGTTATAGAGCGAGTTGCTTCTCGAAGATAGGAATTAGTGTTCTTGTAGTTATACTCATCAGTCGTTGAGCAGGAGAACCTAGTTGTTCAGTGCCAGGTATGTTGCGAAAATTTAATAATGCAAGTTGCACATCAGAGTTGTCAAGTTCACATTTTCTCAAAATCGATTTAGCAATCGCAACGCTTTTCTTTGCCAAGCCATTTGCACGGGGAAATTTTTAGCTTGAAGTCGAATGAATAAATCCTCAGTTTCTTCTAAAGTTTTAGAACTCGCGTGAACTAAATTGCGGTCCATTATCAGATTTCAACACTTCCACTGCAAACCAGTTTTTTAAATGTTTCATGACTTCACCGGAGGTTTGGTCATGTAGAATTTTAAAATCGAAAAAGCCGGAATAGCTGTCACTAATAATAATATATTCGTGATTGGAAAATGAGAATAGGTCACTCGTGACTATTTGCCATAGTAAGTTCGGAATTTGCTTTGTAATTATTGGTTGTTTCGGGTTACTGCGCTGAACTCGTTGGCAAATTCCATACGGGTCTACGAAGTTGACAATGTCTTTGTGCATTCCTTGCCAATACAACAATTGCTTGGTGCGTTTCAAGCTACTTTGAATTCCAAAGTGGCCAGCGTGTATTTGCTTCAACGTTTATTGAATTTTTGACTTTGGTACAATAACCCTGACACTTTTCATTATCAATCCATTGTAAACTGAAAGTTCTTTTTTAAAATTGAAGTAGTGACGAATATTTCTGGGTAGCTCATTGATGTTTTCGGGCCACCCGTGCATAATACATTTTTTTAGAGTTTGTAGCTCTTCGTCTTCTTCAGTAGCTCGAATAGTTTCAGTTTGTGCTGCCTCTGACATGGCTAATGCTATTATTAGTTCAGTCTCATTGTTTTCATTCACAACCGTTTCTAGTGAATTATCACAGTCTCGACTTAAGGCATCCGCTATTGGAATATCACAGCATTTAATGTATTTGACTTCTGGAGCATATTGTGTAACTTCCAGCAGAATCTTTTGTAATATAGGAGGAGCGGTTGGTATTGGCTTCTTGAAAATCGTTTCCAACGGTTTATGATCTGTTTCAATGTATAACTTCTTGTCATAAACATATTCGTGGAATTTTTGACACCCAAATTTGATAGCGAGTGCTTCTTTCTCGATTTCTGGTTAGCTTTGTTGTGCAGAATTCAGCGCTTTTGAAGCATAGTCTACGGGCTGATATTTTTGCATTAAAAATGCACCTAAACAAGTGGAACTTGCATCAACTGACAAAGTAACATCTTTGTTAACATCATAAGATTTCAAAACAGGCGGTGTTGTTAACAACTTCTTCGTTTTCTTCACTGCAGATTCATGTTCAGGGCCCCAATACCAATCAACTTCTTTTTTCAGCAATTCTCTTAACGGCTGTGTTATTTCAGAGAGGTTTGGTATAAATTTAATCAGGTATGTTACCATACCCAATGATCTTTGGAGTTGCTTCTTATTTTCTGGAGTTTTCATTGATTTGATTGCGGCCGTTTTTTCAGGATCAATTTTGAGACCATTTTCGGTTATTACGTGTCGTAAAAATTTTACTTGATTCCCGTCGAATTTACACTTTCACTCCTGTGCGGGGGGAGGGGGGGGGGGTTGTGTGAGGTGTAGACTTTGTGTAGATTTTAGTTTCATGTACATTTCATTATTTTCATTTGTAAAATGTATTCCTGCAATCAGTTCTCCATTAACACTGTCAATTGTCAATGCATATCCGTTGGCGTTCCATTCTGTTCCATTCTGAATTATGTAAGGGGCAACGACAGAACCCTAGAAAAAAAATCCTAAAGATGAATTTGTAACAATCCTTACTAAAGCTACACAAGAGATCTCGAAACGTTGTTAATGGCTTTGCCATAACTGGCGTTTATGCTCCAAATCTTCAAGGACTGAACAAAAATACAATTCCGCCGAGTGCTTTCAAGCCTGAAAACCTGGGACATTATAAAAACAATTTCGCAGATCCGAATTCTTCAATATAAGGTTGTCATTGATTGATACGTTTCTCGAGTTGTTGTTGTTACTATGGTAACTTTAAAAAACGCGCGTGTTTAAAAGTTAATCAGTTAAACATGCTGAGGTGTGCTTTGAATAGGTAAAATGAGGCACCAATAAAAAAAAATTTTGTAACTGTCACTCGAAGAGGGTCGAAAATAGGCATCATACTTTCAAGTCGAAAAATATCAATTTATAATCAAAAATTTGTTGTGATCTGGGATTTTCTATGAATATGTATATGTACATTAACCGAGATAATGATTTTTTCCAATTATATTTTCGACACTGTTTATGTTTAATGATAGATATAACAACCTCTTAAATGTCATGCGACATTTTGTGCATTTATAACAAAACTACTAGTGTGCATAATAATGTTTGCAGTAACACTTGGAATTTGTCTCTTATTATCAAAAATATGTGAAAAATGGGAAATGAAACCCGTTTTCCAATAAATTGATCTGCTACAAAGTTTGGCAACTAGACTTGTTACCATTATATTATGTTTCCATGAAACAAGACTGTAATTCCAGCTTTTCTCAGTTTCGAAAGTTTTCAGTTGTACTTACCGTATTGATTCCTAGCAATGGCACAGACACTGTATGAATAAAATATTGTGAGGACTTTCATATAATAGACCTTTGGTTGAATATTGGCTAACGGCCAACGTCTGTAATAGTTCATAGTAGAAGGGTTGATATTTTTTATCAATTGTTAAAACTTGATTTTATATTGGCTTTCGAAATATTTCTATTAAGTTCCATATTTCTATTAATTAATGTCGGTTAAACTTTTTGCCGATATTCATTACATTTGACCAATTAGGAAGAAAAAGAAACACCAATAAGTTCATATCCTCCTAAACACTACGACCTTAGCAACGTAGCCTTCCATATTTTGAACACGAATCACCGCATAAAATAAAAACCTAAAAATTGTCTACCGTTTATGTGCACTTGGATGATTAATTTAAGGATCGCATTTCTTCTTAAGAACAGGTATTTACTTCTCAAACATTTTCACTCGATGAAATTGGCTGGATATTGGATATGCTTGTTTTAGTTTGCTTCCACAGATATACTTATTTTTTTTGAGAGGTGGTTGAAATGCTTTTACGCACGTGTAGTGGAACCAAATGCCCGAAGCCATTTGCGACCACTACACAGTGTGAGACTCGCCTTACGGCCCTACCCACTAAACATTCCACCTCTGTCCACTGGCTCGCAGTCCTGGAATCGCCTTTATTGGGTTTGCTTCGGGGCTGCGACCTGGTTGTCTTAACTACGCTTGCCTCTCTCGTTCTTCTCTTTCCTTTCTCGACATAACATCTTTTATGAAGCCGTGTATCCTTGTCCATCTTCTACTGCCACTCATTATATACTCGGCCATGTTCTCTGTCGTCAAGACCGTTCCTAGCTCCAACTCAATCTCAGTTCTCTTGTTCAGCCATTTATCGCACTCGAATATAGTATGCTCTGGGGAATCTCCCTCTCCGCAGTACTGACAGTCTTCTGTCTCCGTCTTCTTTATTATATAGGTGTAGGTACCGAAACTCCCGTGGCCTAATAGAAATTGGGTCAGGAAGAAATTGGCTCCTCGATGTTTGCACTGGTACCAACTCTTCAGGTTTGTAATCAGCCTTCTCGTCCAGTCTGCCTTTCCCTCTCCGTTGTTTCATTCGTCTTGCCATTTCTGCAGAGTCTTGTCTCTCTCCTCCTTTCTTATTGCCTCATTCATTTCCGACCTCTCGTGTAATCTAACTCTTTCTTCGACGGCCAGGTGTTTGGGCGGGACTCCCGCGATAACCTGAGCCGCCACCGCTGAGATTGTGTGGTTGGCGCCGATGACTCTCATTAGTGCCTTCCGTTGGGTTCGGATTAACATGGCTTTATATTTCCCCATGCGTATCGCTGTGTGCCATACGGGTGCTCCGTATAGCAGAGTCGAATGGACCACTCCATATAATATTACCCTCTTTTTATAGCCCGGCCCTCGAATGTTTGGCATTATTCTTGTTAACTGCCCCGATCTTCTCTCCGCCTTCTTGGTGGCATATTCTTTATGTTTGCCGAAGAGCATCGCTCTGTCTATTATTATGCCCAAGTTTTTTATGGTTTTAACCTGTTTTATTTCTTCGTTCTCAATTTGAAATGTTATGTCTGTCCTTTTCCTCGGGCCCTTCAGTATGAAGATTTCTGTCTTATTTTTCGCTATCTCTAGTTGGCTTTCGCCCATCCACTCTACTACCTGTTCGATCGAGTGGTCTGCTCTTGACATAAGCTCTTCTTTGCTGTCCGCCTCGATGATTATAATGCATACCCCACTCTTGTTTCTCCTTCTTCTGACCCTGTTTCTAATAATTCATCGTACTGGATATTCCAAAATATGGGTCCCAGTACCGAGCCTTGTGGAACGACTGCTTCAGCTTTCCTGCTAATGTCTTTCTCTATTATGATTTCGCGATGTGACAGGTATGCATCTATCACGTTTCTCATTTTTTGAGAAACATGTTTCGACTCCAGGCTGTTTATTATCTTGTCCCACGACGCCGTATTAAACGCATTTTTAACATCTATCGTTATCGCTACTACCCATGTGTGTCGGCACTCCTTCACTATTTCTACGATCTTTTCCGCTGCTTGGATGGTGGACTTTCTGAAGCCATATTCTCTTGTGGAGAGGCCGTCCTCCACCTCACTTTCCAACCTGGTCTTGATTAACTGCTCGTAGAGCTTCCCCAAGGTGCTCAAGAGACATATAGGCCTGTAGATCTTCACCTCCCCTCCCTCGCCCCCTGATTTGGGGATTAGGATTACGCTGGCCTGTTTCCACACTCTTGGAAAGCTTTGGTCCATTAGGAGTTTGTTCATGACTTCCAAGACTGTTCCCGGCGCTGTTTTTGCCAGGGCTTTTATCGTCTCCGGTGGAATACCGTCAGGGCCTGCAGCCTTTTTTAGATTGGTCTTTTCTATCGCCTCTTTCAGTTCTTCAAGGTTAAATGGTTCTGGGTCTCCTTCCTAGTCTCTCTTTACGGGAATAGTTTCTCACACCATTTGGTTTTCTCTTCGCTACATAGGTTGTACGGTGCCTGCATATCGAGGTTCCTATACTCGATAGTCGAAATTCTGTAAAGTGACTCATCGCTCTTACTGTCCATAAAATCAGTTGCAGAAGCGAACTTCATGAGCGCATCATTTTTGAAGGGTTCTTAATAGTCCTAAATAAAAAATAAATAGAAAATGTTCTTGTACGCTCTGGCGTTTAAATTTGAGAGAACAGAAATACGAAATTATTATGGTAGGTATCATTATGTATATACAGGGTGTTACCAAGAATAATACACATTTTTAAGGATGAGCTATAATAAGATGTATATAAAAAAGTCGATAGTCGAAATTCTGTAAAGTGACGTCATCGGTTATCTACCGATTTAAAGTGAACTCCATGAGCGTATCATAGTTTAAGGGTGCGAATACTGAAATATCTGGAATTTCAATTTTTAACATTTGAAATAATAACTTATCACAAGTTGTTCATAAGTAAGTTAAAACAAAATAAAAAAATGTTTAAAAGTCAATTCCAACTTACTACTACTAAAACTAAAAAAAAGTTGTTTGTCAAGACCAAAATAAATTACCAATAAGTAAAGGTATGTTGCGAGGTCACTTGTAAAATGTCTGACTAACTGGAAGCGGTATCACTCCCTGACGACTCCTCAGAATCATCGCTTTCTCCTCCTATATCGATAATGAGTGGTTCCGTCATTACTTCTACACGTTTGTCTAAATCCCAAAACTTTATTTCTTCTTTTAATACGTGTTGAATACATTTACGCCAACTCTCAGCAGTAACGGTATGCAGCGCCTCGTCAAACAGTTTCTCAACGTCAGCCATTTTGAATGTACTGTTTTTTCTCGCAACATAATTTTTCACTTGGGTCCAAACCAGCTCGATGGGGTTTAACTCACAGTGGTAGGGAGGAAGTCTAACAACTGAGACGTTGAAATCTTTCGCCATTTCATCGACAACGTACTTTTATGTTTCCGTACGAGAGATAATAATTCAACTTTTAGCATTGCCTCGTTGTGCGGAATGCTTTTACTCTCTAACCAATCAATTATAACCCTCTTGCGGCTAGCTGAAGTAGGTATTTGCTCCAGTCGACGAGAGTGGTATGAAGCATTATCCATAACTATCACTGAACCAGGAGTTACCTTTGTTAAAATTGATCTAAACCATGTTTCAAACCGGTTACCATCCATCTCTTCATGGTAATCAACAGTTTTTTTGGACTGAAAACTTAGTAATCCACCTTCTACAAATCCTTCCTCGTTGCCAATGTGAGTGATAATCAGTCGACGTCCTTTCCCAGAGGGAGCTTTTAAACCGGAAGAGAAACCCTCCATAAAGGCTTGTGGATTGCTTCGTATATTCATGTCTTGCCACACTTTTGACACAGTGTGGCCTTCATTTAACCATGTTTCGTCAAGATAATATATGTGCCGTCCTTCGTTACGAAACTGTCGTATCTGTTTTAAATAATTTCTCCTCCATTCCACAATGTCATTTCGTTCAATTAAGGCACTGTTTCTACTTCTTGTTTGGTAACGAAAATTCATTAATTTTAAAGTTCGTCTCAAAACTTTATCACTGATGTTTGGTAAAGTATCATCAGCTTCTATTACCTTGCTCAATTTAGCTACCGAGGGGATTTCATTCCTAAAATAAAAAGAATGTATTTCCCTACGTATAGCATTCCGTGTTTGGTCGTCCAAAACAATTTTCTTTCTTCCCCTACTTTCCGGTTTACAGTTTTCACCTCGTTCTCTTGTCAAAGATCCGTCCCACGATTTCTTTAGAATATTGTATATAGTACTCTCAGAAACTTTAGTTAAATAACTGCACTTAATCACAGCGTCACTAACACCCAACTGTTTGTCCATGGCACGCAGTCCTTCGTACACATTTAATATGAGGACTTTTTCTTCCCGAATTAAATTGTTACGACGCCGTTTTTTATCGCCAACACCGCTACACTCCGCCATTATTGTCACTAAATATACCGATATAAATATTCCAATAAATACCAATAATAACCGATTTATCACACAAAACCACAACACAAATACTGATGTTACGCTCATGAAGAGAATAAACACCTCACATAACTGTTTACTATCACTGTCTCATTCGCGTAGCTCGATCTATCTATCTCGTTCTCAAAGCCGGAACATTGAAGCGACTCTCCAACATTGTCAAATCGGCGAGTTTTTCACAACAAACTTTGCGTTCAAGAAATATACATAAACACTTTATTTCACATTTCAAGTAAACTAATTATTATTAGTCTGCTTGAAATTTGAAATAAATATATTAAATTGGTATTGACTTAATTAAATTGCATCTTTTGTACCTGAAATATTGACACAATGGATTTGAAGTGTATTTATAAAATACAGCATTTCTCTCTAGAATACATATGGCAACTGCGCTTTAACCAAAGTGTTGATTAGATAGCGCTGACTCACTTTACACAATTTCGACTATCGAGTATAGTTACTATTTTGTAGCCGTCTCCCCATATGTCTTCTTCAAGCTCTTCGCATATTTTGTTCCATCGCTGCTTTTTGGATTTGTTTATTTCCTTCTTCAGTTCTTTTTTCTATTCCTTTAGGGTCTCATTCATTTCTATTGTGGCCGGGTCGTCCGGTCCCCTTGTTTTGGTTTGCCTGAGTACCTTCCTTCTTGCTTTATTGCAGGACAGCATTTTCCTCTCCATTTCGTCATTCCACCAGTATGGTATATCTTGTTTTCCCGTCCTTGCAGGTCTTGTCGCCTCTCTCACCGCCTTAGTCATGTCCTTCGTGAGTGTTTTGTAGTTGTTTTCTAGTTTCTCTTTGATTTTTTTTAACGAAGATACCTTCATTTGAAGAGTTTTTTCTTACCTCTCCCGCCTTTCTTCTTTTCTTTCCCACCTTCCTTTATCTCTATGTAGATGTATCTGTGGTGTGTGTACAGGCCCGTTTCCTCAAAGATCTGCCACTTGTTTATTTCTTTGTAGACTCTCTTTGTTGCCAAAGTGACATCTATATGGGATTCGCTTTTTCCTCTGATGAACGTGGGTTCTCCGTTGTTTGCCATCTCTAACTTTAATTCCATCATCCATTCATGTATGTAGGTGCCTCTTTTGTCTTCTTGGAGTGACCCCCATAGAGGGGATTTGGCATTCAGATCTCCAGCAATGAGAAGCCCTCCCTCCAGTGTTCCGGCCTCCATTAGCATGTTGCCGATTTTTGTCTGGTATTCTCTTTCCTTGATGTTGGGGGATACATAGCACCCATATTACACAGATATACTAGATTTATAAAATATAGAGAGATTACGACTTGAATGTAAGGTATCTATTTGGAGCCCGCAATTCGGTAGAAACATTACCTGACTTGAAAACTTTCAAATGGTGGAGGAGCACTAGACCAAAAAGTGCGTTATCTCGGAACCCGGCAAAACTATTCCGATTTGGAAGATTTTTTTAAAATGTCGTTTATTCAAAATCTTACAACCTTTATCGGTCAGAAATTGACGTGCACAGCCGGAACTGAGAAAAATGAAAATGAGATTATTTTTTTGGTTGTGCAAACAGAGATACTGACAATGCTCCGAAAATCATTTCGGAAACATACGCTTGATTTTTCAACGATAACTTCCTCAATTTTAAAGCTACTAACTTGATCCATCGTCCATTTTGCAGAAAAATTCAACAGCTACAAGTTTTGTAAAATTCAATATTTTTTAAACAGTAATTTCGGAGATTTTTGAGGTTGAAAGTCTTCAGAATAGTGGGTGTCTCTCTTAATTGCAAATTTCTAGCAGCCTTAATACCTACAGAAAAAAAATATTCTGTGACAAAAAATCTAAATTTTTTTACCCTTGTATATTTTTTGTATCTTTTTTATTTTTCCAGTTATTTTCAGATATATTTAATTTTTCTTAAAATTTGAAAAAACTTCGTTGGTTTTTATGCAAATAACTTCAAATCAAGTTCGTTTTAACGATTTTTCAATGTACTTAAAAAAATGTACTTCTTTGAAACCTGAAGTTTTTTATTTTTTTTATTCAGCTTAACGGGTATGGGACAGCTATGGTCATTAGCACGAGTTACAGTTATTAATACAATTGATACTTAATAATAAAATGTTACATTAGATGAGGTTAATAAATAGTTACTTTATACAGCTTGGGTAGGAAGGGATATCCTATAGGCGAAAAATGTTTAAATATTAGTTTTAGCTAAAAATGCCATTCTTGATAAAAAGCTCTGCTTGTTCTGAAACCCCTTAAAATGAAATAAAATTCAAGTATTTCAAAACCTGTCTCATTTTATAGCCTGTTTTATAAAAACCCTATGCATTTTTGCGAAAATAATGTATTAATCTAGCGAGTGACGTTTACGATGTACCAAGTAAAACTTTTATAAATCATTTTCAAATTGTAATTATTTAAGAAATATTTGACAACAATGTTAACTATTCAAAAATTATAATCACTATCAAAAATAACAATTCAGAATAATAATGTAAGAAACATTAAGTAAACAAAAAACATCTATTCAATATACGAGTATCCTCCCCCAGCTACAAATCATCTCTCAATTCTCTTCCTAAATTCTTTGTAAGTATTTCGCAGCATTTCTGGGGTAATTTCGTTAACGGCATCAATGATAGCTTGTTTTAAGTCTTCAGTATTATGGTTTAATTTATTAGCGTAAACTTTTTATTTTAAGTAGCCCCATGAAAAAAATCTAAAATAGTTAAATCGGGGAATCGGGGCGGAAAAAATATTGGTCCATAACGTCCCATCCATCGCCCAGGAAAATATTCATCCAGCCATCCTTTAATTAGCAAAGTCGAATGTGACGAACATTCATCAAGTTGAAAGTAGATTTTACGCCTTTGCTCCAAGGCAATATTTTCTAATTCAGGTATTAAGAAGTTGTCCAGCAAATACAAATATACCTGCTGATTTATTGTATCTTCCAGAAAATACGGTCCGATTATTCGATCCGGTAAAACCGCACACCAAACATTATCTTTTTTAGCAAATTGACTATTACAGTTAATCCTGTAGCTCGGGTTTTCACTAGCCCCATATCGACAATTTTGGGAAGAAACTACTCCGTTTGTTGTAAACGTTGATTCATCAGGAAACAAAATATTATTGTGAAAGAATCGGTCATGCATAAGTTGTTCACCAATTATCGTACAAAAGTCTAACCTTGGGTCATAAGCATAATCTTGTAAGATATGAATAAATTTCGGTTTGAATGGATGAATTTTGTTTTGCTTAAATAATTTTTGTAAGTGACTCTTGCAAAAACCAACCTTCACTGCTCTTTTTCCTAGACTCAGCTGGGGATTTTCCCTTAACGAATGCATATCTAGTGCACTAGCTGCATCATCCTCCTCAACGTACGCCTTTTTCAATTTCTTTTTGTCTTGAACAAATCCTGTCTCATCAAACTTCTTTATTATATTTTTTAATCCACACCGCGTAATGGGTCATCCGGATATTTTTCGTGAAATTTTGCAATTGCACACTGGTACGAAACTTCCCCTATACCATAACACTTAATAAGATATACTTTTTGTTGAATAGTTAACATTGTTGTCAAATATTTCTTAAAGAGTGACAATTTGAATATTATTTATTAAACATCACCCTAATATTACAAGGTTGTATGTGACATTTTTACATTTTTCCAATTTTCAGTATAACAACGTTCTATGGAACAATTACTATATTTTAAGCTTGGAATGAATCTTCTAGCTAACATAGAACCTTAATTATCAACAGAAAACCAGGGTGTATGTTAAAAAATATTTTTGTAATAAAAATATATATGGTCAAATAAATATTACAGGGTTCTATGTTCTAGCATACAACATAATATTTTTGAGGATATGTTAGTTTGTCTACAGTGTTGGAGTAACAGGTTCATGCGAATGTCCATCCATCCATGGCTCTACAACCCGGGGTGGGTCTTGGCCGCCTCAACAATTCTCCTCCATTCATGTCGATCCTGAGTACCTTCTTCCCAACTAAGGACTCCCAAAGTTTGCAGGTCCTTGTGTATATTATCACGCCATCGAAGTTTTGGGCGCCCAAGTGGTCTTTTGTTGTTAGGGGCTTCTTCCCAGACCATTTTAATTAGCCTTGAGTCATTACTCTTCTGGACATGTCCCAGCCATCTTAATCTAAATTTTTTTACCCTTGTATATTTTTTGTATCTTCTTTATTTTTCCAGTTATTTTCAGAAATATGTTATTTTTCTTAAAATTTGAAAAAACTTCGTTGGTTTTTATGCAAATAACTTCAAATCAAGTTCGTTTTAACGATTTTTCAATGTACTTAAAAAAATGTACTTCTTTGAAACCTGAAGTTTTTTATTTTTTTTATTCAGCTTAACGGGTATGGGACAGCTATGATCATTAGCACGAGGTACAGTTATTAATACAATTAATACTTAATAATAAAATGTTACATTAGATGAGGTTAATAAATAGTTACTTTATACAGCTTGGGTAGGAAGGGATATCCTATAGGCGAAAAATGTTTAAATATTAGTTTTAGCGAAAAATGTCATTCTTGATAAAAAGCTCTGCTTGTTCTGAAACCCCTTAAAATGAAATAAAATTCAAGTATTTCAAAACCTGTCTCATTTTATAGCCTGTTTCATGAAAACCCTATGCATTTTTGCGAAAATAATGTATTAATCTAGCGAGTGACGTTTACGATGTAGTAAAACTTTTATAAATAATTTTCAAATTGTCATTATTTAAGAAATATTTGACAACAATGTTAACTGTTCAAAAATTATAATCACTAACAAAAATAACAATACAGAATAATAATGTAAGAAACATTAAGTAAACAAAAAATATCTATTCAATATACGAGTATCCTCCTCCAGCTACAAATCATCTCTCAATTCTCTTCCTAAATTCTTTGTAAGTATTTCGCAGCATTTCTGGGGTAATTTCGTTAACGGCATCAATGATAGCTTGTTTTAAGTCTTCAGTATTATGGTTTAATTTATTAGCGTAAACTTTTTATTTTAAGTAGCCCCATGAAAAAAATCTAAAATAGTTAAATCGGGGAATCGGGGCGGAAAAAATATTGGTCCATAACGTCCCATCCATCGCCCAGGAAAATATTCATCCAGCCATCCTCTAATTAGCAAAGTCGAATGTGACGAACATTCATCAAGTTGAAAGTACATTTTACGCCTTTGCTCCAAGGGAATATTTTCTAATTCAGGTATTAAGAAGTTGTTCAGCAAATACAAATATACCTGCTGATTTAATGTATCTTCCAGAAAATACGGTCCGATTATTCGATCCGGTAAAACCGCACACCAAACATTATCTTTTTTAGCACATTGACTATTACAGTTAATCCTGTAGCTCGGGTTTTCACTAGCCCCATATCGACAATTTTGGGAAGAAACTACTCCGTTTGTTGTAAACGTTGATTCATCAGGAAACAAAATATTATTGTGAAAGAATCGGTCATGCATAAGTTGTTCACCAATTATCGTACAAAAGTCTAACCTTGGGTCATAAGCATAATCTTGTAAGATATGAATAAATTTCGGTTTGAATGGATGAATTTTGTTTTGCTTAAATATTTTTTGTAAGTGACTCTTGCAAAAACCAACCTCCACTGCTCTTTTTCCTAGACTCAGCTGGGGATTTTCCCTTAACGAATGCATATCTAGTGCACTAGCTGCATCATCCTCCTCAACGTACGCCTTTTTCAATTTCTTTTTGTCTTGAACAAATCCTGTCTCATCAAACTTCTTTATTATATTTTTCAATCCACACCGCGTAATGGGTCATCCGGATATTTTTCGTGAAATTTTGCAATTGCACACTGGTACGAAACTTCCCCTATACCATAACACTTAATAAGATATACTTTTTGTTGAATAGTTAACATTGTTGTCAAATATTTCTTAAAGAGTGACAATTTGAATATTATTTATAAAACGTCACCCTAATATTACAAGGTTGTATGTGACATTTTTACATTTTTCCGATTTTCAGTATAACAACGTTCTATGGAACAATTACTATATTTTAAGCTTGGAATGAATCTTCTAGCTAACATAGAACCTTAGTTATCAACAGAAAACCAGGGTGTATGTTAAAAAATATTTATTTTGTGTATAACAAAGGTGCATGTTAAACATGGACCTTTGTAATAAAAATATATATGGTCAAAAAATATTACAGGGTTCTATGTTCTAACATACAACATAATATTTTTGAGGATATGTTAGTTTGTCTACAGTGTTGGAGTAACAGGTTCATGCGAATGTCCATCCATCCATGGCTCTACAACCCGGGGTGGGTTTTGGCCGCCTCAACGATTCTCCTCCATTCATGTCGATCCTGAGTACTTTCTTCCCAATTAAGGACTCCCATAGTTTGCAGGTCCTTGTGTATATTATCACGCCATCGAAGTTTTGGGCGCCCAAGTGGTCTTTTGTTGTTAGGGGCTTCTTCCCAGACCATTTTAATTAGCCTTGAGTCATTACTCTTCTGGACATGTCCCAGCCATCTTAATCTGTTGGATTTAATTTCTTGTACTATACTTGGGCTATTATATAGTTCATATACCCCATTGTTCGTGCGCCTCCTATACCGCACTGTTTGTTGATCCCAGACTCCTCCGTATATTTTCCTAAGGATCTTTCTTTCGAAACGATTGAGCAGTAGCGTGTCTTGTACCGTCATGGTCCATGTTTCGCTGCCGTATGTTACAACTGGTCTTATAATAGTTTTATATATGTTTATTTTTGTTTGCCTTGTCAGAGTCCTTGATCTTAATAATTGTTGGGTTGCATAATAGCATTTATTTCCTTGAAGTATACGCTGTTTAATTTCTACTTTAACGTTATTATCTGATGTTATTAGAGCTCCTAGATATTGAAAAGTCTGTACATGTTCGAAGTTGTATTCGTCCATAGTAACATTTTGACGTATTCGATCTCGTCCTACGATTGGTGTCATATGCATATACTTAGTTTTTTCCTCATTGACTTTCAGTCCCATTTTCTTTGCCTCTTTTTCTAGTTTTATAAAGGCTTCCTTCACGTTAACTGTACTTCTTCCTACAACATCTAGATCATCTGCATAAGCTAGAATCAGGCAGGGTCCATTATGGCCGAATATGTTCGTATTTAGTTCGGTTCGTCTTACTACCTTCTCCAAGGCTATGTTAAATAGAGCCGGCGACAGTGCATCCCCTTGTTTAAGTCCAGTTGTTATTTCAAAGGTTTCGCTGTAGTGACCTTCTATTTTAATTGAACTGTATGATCCTTCAACACATACTTTTATCATTCTTTTAAGTTTGCCGGGTATTCCAAGTTCTTCTAGTGCTGTCCATAAGCTTGCTCTGATGATGCTATCATACGCTTGTTTAAAGTCTACGAATAAATTGTGTCGGTCTCTATTAAATTCCCAGGATTTTTCTAACAGTTGTCTTAACGTAAAAAGTTGGTCTGTTGTTGACCGTTTCCTTCTGAATCCACTTTGGTATTCTCCAACTATTTCTTCTGAGTACGGTGTTATTCGCTTTTTAATCATATTAGACAACACTTTATATGATGTGTTAAGGAGTGTGATACCTCGGTAGTTGTTGCATGCCAATCTATTTCCCTTCTTATGTATTGGTATAATAACTCCTTCCTTCCATTCGTCTGGCATCGATTCCTGTTCCCATATTTTTTATATTAGCTGATGTATAGTCTCCACTATTCTATGTCCACCTTCCTTTAGGCATTCCGCGGGAATGCCATCTCTTCGTGCTGCTTTATTATTTTTTAGTTGTTTTATTGCTTGAGTTGTTTCTTCAATGGATGGTGGATCAACCCAAACTTCAGCCATATGTCGCTTATCCTCTTCTTGGTATGTCGGGTCTTCTATATTAAGTAATTTGTTAAAGTATTCTCTCCAGGTGTCGAGGATCTCTTGTTTACTAGTCATAAGTTCACCTTCATTGTTCATAAGCATTGTAGTGGTTCTTGGGCGAATGTGCTCCGGTTTTATTTTGAAAATCTTAAGTAATGGGTGATAGTGATATAAGTGATGGTCACGGCTATGACTCTGATCGAGATAAGGAATACATTCCACATCAAAAAATGTAACCAGGTAAGATTTTATTGTACAAGTTAGGTTAGGTTTTCGGGATTTTAAATAAGTTTTCTTTTAGTATTAGAATTCGAGGCTGTTATATTCCATTGCCATCCTTACCGCCAAGATCAACCAGTAGCGATAGTGGAAGTGACTCCAGTTCGATTCCACAAGTTGCCTTAGAAAAAAAGTACAGTATTTTTGAAAACAAAGAAAACTAAGATTTAAGAATGTTTTTATTTTGTCTTTTAGTAATCTGCCCAGTTGTTCAACGGAATATACTAAAGTATGTAAAAAGAATATTGGTATTTTAAAAACTACAGGCAACAAAGACAATACTAAATTAGATATCAACTTAATGGCTGGTAATTATATTTTAATTTTGGAAACTGATTTGAACAGGTAACATCAAAATACAGCATAACAATTAGGGTGGTGGTAATAAAATAAATTAATTTTTTAGAAGGAATCCTAATTGTGTTTTGAGTCCCTCACAAACAACGGAGGAGAAGGAAGAATCAACAGATTTTTCGGAAGTTACTGAAGGAGAAATTTGTCAAAGTTTCACAGTTGTTAGAAAAGAAAGAATAGAGTCTGAAGAAGTTCGAAGAAGGAAAAAAGAATTTGACACGAAAACGGAGAAAAAATATTTCAGAGTGGGCATGTAACAAAAGAAAGGCAAGGTTTGATCAAGGCTTTGATTATATTTCTTCTAGGAAAAAGGCAGTGGCAGCCAAAGAAATTAAAAATAAAAGATTGTGTCCAAAAATGCTTTTATCAGTGCTCTCCGAAAATAAGCGACGAGCAAAGAAATGCAATTTTCAAAAACTATTATTCTCTCTCTGCTGTAGAGAAGAAACACTTTATTTTAAACAGCACTGAAGTTGCCATTCCGTACAGAAGAAGGAAAGGAAAAAACCAAGATAATTCAAAAAAAGGAAGAACGTTTAAATATTATTTTACGTTAAATGGGCAGAAAATTCAAGTATGCAAGCCGTATTATTGTGGAACATTATGTATAAGTCAAAAACCAATTATAACTGTGCATAAAAATGAAACTCCCACAAATACTTTACTGGAGAGTACCCAAGGGAAGCATAAAGAACGGGTAACATCGCTTGAAGATACAGATTTTGTCAAAGAGCATATTAACATGTTACCTCGAATAGAATCTCATTATTGTCGTAAGAGAAGCAATAAGGAGTATTTAGAAAGCGAACTGAGTATAAAAAAGTTGTATGAAATGTATTTACAATATGCAAATGATAAAGAAAAATCTCCGGTCTCTTTTTGTACATACAGAAAAATATTTTGTAATTGTTTCAACATAGCATTTCATAAATCACGAAAAGATAGGTGCGATACTTGCGAAAAATAAAAGTGAAAAAAGCAGAAAATAGGCTGACAGAAGAGCAGGGAAGAGCCTATAAAAAGAAAAAGACAGGGAAAGTGGGAAGCCTCTTTTATGTTTTGATCCCGAAAATGTCCTGACGTGTCCAAAGGCCGATATAAAAAACTTTTTTTATAAAACTAAACTGAATGTGTACAATATGACTGCCCACCTTTCCATTGGTAAACAAGTTTATTGTGCGGTTTGGACTGAGGCTTTACATGGAAGAGCTGGAAACGACATGGCTAGCGCAGTTCATAAAATATTTCATAGAGTGTTAGAAGACCATCCAGAATTTACCGAAATAATATTGTGGAGTGATAGCTGCGTGCCACAAAATAGGAATAGCCTTATGAGTTATGCTATCGACCACCTAATACAATTCCACAAAAATCTACAAAAAATTACTATGAAATTTTCAGTTCCGGGATATTCTTGCATTCAAGAAGTAGATGCTATACATAGCTCCATAGAAAGGTCATTGAGCAGAATGGAATATTATTCCCCAGTCTCACTTCTTCGACATTTATTGAAAGTGAACCGACCAAAACCGTACACAATAATTCAAATGAAGAAGGAAGACTTCATAGTTTTTCAATTCTACTCAAGTCAGTTAAACTACAACACTGTGCCATTTTCAAAGGTCGCATGTTTGCAGTTCTCAAGAAGCTTCTTTGATCTGAAATATAAAGATTCTTTTAAAGAAGAATATAACGTGGTCAAAGTCGTAAGTTTACATCAACTAAATTTCCGTAGAAAACAACACGTTACAGCAGAACCTGAAACGCGTATTCCATTGGAGCTGAAAAAGTGTGACAGCACTGCTGCACTGCCTCAAACAAAAGTGGATGCCATTAAATCCATGTTCAAATGGATTCCTGAGATGGACAGGCAATATTATGAGATTATTTTTAAGAAAAAATAGATTATATGAATAATTTTAAGTAAAATAGTTTTGAAGTACCAAAGTTCTATGTTACAAAGTTTAGAAAAACTGTTTGGTTTGGCAATACCAGAGCTATGTTTTTTTAAATATAATAATTTTTTTAATTTGGTTTATTTTATGTAAAAATTCAAATCAATCAGCCTTATAAATTGAAAACAGTAAAAATAAAAAAATAATGTAATTTTTTAAATCGTGTTTTACTCAAAATAGCCACAATGCCACATACCACTTTGTAATATTAGGGTGACGAAAAGTTGACAGTTACTTGGTACATTGTAAACGTCACTCACTAGATTAATACAATATTTTCGAACTTAGTGCAAAAATTCATACGGTTTTCATAAAACTGTCTGTAAAAGCAAAATCAAAATATTATCAACAACAAATTAATAAAAATTCGAGCACCACAAAAAACTTATGGAACGTAGTTCAACAATAAAAAAATTTGAAAAAGAATAAAAAGCCCATCAACAGCATTACTGGCGTAGATTCTGACGAGTTGCTTGTGAATGACATTGATGTAGCTAACGCCGACGGAAGTGAAGTGGTTCACTTCCGTCGGCAAAAAATTAGCTAACAAAGTTCAAAAAGATAAAAATTATAAAATTAAACGGTCATCTACTTTGAATTCGTTTGTGTTTGCGCCAGCTGATGAAAACGAAGTTCTAGAAGCAATATTAAATTTAAAAAATTGGCAATCAGTTAGTTGTGATAACATAAAAGCTGAAACGATTAAATTAATTCGATATCATATAGTACAACCTTTAACTTATCTCTTTAACAATTCAATTCAAAGCGGTGTTTTTCCCATGGCTCTTAAGAATACTGTTGTGACCCCAATATATAAAAAAGGAAGTAAATCAGACGTCAATAACTACCGACCAATATCACTTATAACACATTTTTCTAAAATATCCGAGAAATTGATTAATTCAAGACTTCTTAGTTACCTAAATAAATACAAACTTCTATGAAATCAACAATTTGGTTTCAGGCAAGGTAAATCTACTCAGGACGCTGTAATCGAATTAACATCTAAAATAACAGAGTCACTTAGTGAAGATAAACCGTATTTGTCTATATTTATAGTCCTAACAAAAGCCTTTGATACAGTGAGTCACCCCTTATTATTACAAGCATTGGATGATATAGGGATCCAAAACGATTCCTTAAATTTTTTTGAAAATTAACTAACTAATAGACATCAATTTGTAAGGGTGAATGATGTGAAGAGCTGTGATAGACCTATTAACTTTGGTGTACCTCAAGGTACCGTTCTGGGCCCAACGTTGTTTATATATATATATATATATATATATATATATATATATATATATATATATATATATATATATATATATATATATATATATATATATATATATATATATATATATGTGTTTATATATATATATATATATATATATATATATAACCGATTTATTTTCGTTCGGAAAGAACAATAATATTATTGGTTTCGCAGATGATACTGCTATATTCTATAAAGCAGATAACTGGGAAGATTTAAAAAGGATGGCCGAAACCGATTTTTCTAAAATAAAAAAATGGTTAAATTTCAAATTATTAACAGTTAATACAGTGAAAACAATTACCTGCCTTTCAGTTGCAATAAATTCGGAATGCCTTTATTTCATGAGTTAATAATAAATACTGAATCGGATACATACCGAATATTGCCTGAAAAGAATAACAAATATTTAGGAATTATATTAGACTCGCACATGTTTACGTTGAAATACAGTATTTCAATGTAAACATCGAGGTATTTCGAACATAATAAATAATATTTTGAAAAAGCCTACTATGATAGTAGGCGAAACGTAATAAGAACGTCGTATTTTTTCAACGAAACCTATACCCAAAAGAAAAATCCAAAATAATAAATATATACAATGGTTTAAGAATTGCTACAATATATATATATATATATATATATATATATATATATATATATATACAGTGTGACCCATTTTTAATGGAAACACCCCCCTAAAATTTGAAGTTGTGAACCGATTTTAATAATTTTTTTTTTGAAATGTCAAGTACTAAAAGGTCTACCTTGGGACAAAATTTGAAATGTTTATTCCAATTTTCAGGGCATACTACGATATTTTTTATTAGTCGAAAATCGGGATTTTTTATTAGCAATTTTTAATTGAAAAAATCACTACGCCACTGGATTCGGAGTGCCTCTAAACAGGTGTAACCAAAATTTCATGAAAAGATATCTATCAATAACAAAGTTATGGCAACTCAAAAATTCGAAAACTCTCACAGCTAATAGTCACAAAAACACCCTATATCTACAGATATAGCCATGAGAATACTTTTTTATGATTTGAACAATAAAGTGCCACCAGATGAAAAAAATTTTTTAATGAAAATAACGGGATTACATTCACACAATTCAACAAATTATGAAGCAAAAAAATTTTATAAACGTAACTATGATAACTAATCATTGAAATGTTTCGAGTCAGTGCAACAATTAATTCTAACTCATATTCTAGTAGCCTCTACTAACCCACCATCTATTTCGATACACTTGTCGTAGCGCTTACGAATGTTTCTGATCACGTTCCTTAGTTCTTGAGGGGTAATATCTGCACATACCTGTCGAATTCTTGCACAAAGTTCATTTCTATCTCTTGAGCGGTGTTTGTAAACTTTTTGTGTGATAAGTCCCCAGAGAAAAAAGTCCAAAACTGTGAGGTCTGGAGATCTGGGGGGCCAATCTAGAAACGGACTACCACGGCCTATCCATCGGTTTGGAAAATGCTCGTTAAGCCATTGCCTCACAGCTCTGGCATAATGAACTGAACACCCATCTAACTGAACAATTAAATTTAATCGTTCATTGATTGGCAGCTCGTGAATAGCATCCCAAAACTCTGTGTTTAAAAATTCTAGCAGCCTCTGCGCATTGATGTTTTCCTCAAAAAAGAAAGGACCAATAATTCGTTCGTTCAATATCCCACACCAGACGTGGATTTTTTGGGAATACTGGCTTTTACAATTTATTACCCAGTTAGGATTATCCGCTGCCCAATAGCGACAATTCTGTGATGACACTACTCCATTTGTAGTGAATCTGGCTTCGTCGGTATATAAAATATTTTGTAGGAAATTTCTATTGTTTAAATATTCCCCTTGGGCCCATAAACAATATTCCATACGTCTTGCTTCGTCGCCTTCTTGCAGTGTGTGTAAAAATGTTGGCTTGAAAGGTTTAATATTCTTCGCCTTGAGACATCTCCGAATAGTTTCTCGTGGAATATTCAAATCTAAAGTGGCATTCCTTATACTGGCATTAGGATTATTTCCGAAATAATCTAAAATGATTTGATCATTCCTGTCATTTCTGTTTCGTCTTTGTACAGGATTACTCTTTAACATCATTTTTGATACTGCACCAGTTTCATTGAATATTTTATTTATTTTATTTACCGTACCGCAGCTAATACGAGGACGATCTGGATGTCTTTCATTAAATACTCTACAAACCTCTCTAGCACTTCTAACGTCATCTCCCGAAAGGCGAACAATTTCAATTTTCTCTCTTACGCTCAATCTTGCAGCCATGACAAAAAATAATCCGAAGAACTGTAATGTGAATATTGTTGACAATAGTACACTTAAATCTTTCACAAGTGTCAAACTGTAATATCATTTCCATGTCAACTAAGATTTAAATTGAAAATTCTATTAGGTCTTAGTTTTAGTTAATTTGCGTGAAAATTTGAATGAATGTAATTCCGTTATTTTCATTAAAAATATTTACGCTATTTGTTTTTTTTTCATCTGGTGGCACTTTATTGTTGAAATCATAAAAAAAATATTCTGATGGCTATATTTATAGGGTGTTTTTGTGACTGTTAGCTGTGAGAGTTTTCGAATTTTTGAGTTGCCATAACTTTGTTATTGATAGATATCTTTTCATGAAATTTTGGTTACACCTGTTTAGAGGCACTCCGAATCCAGTGGCGTAGTGATTTTTTCAATAAAAAAATTGCTAATAAAAAATCCCGATTTTCGACTAATAAAAAATATCGTAGTATGCCCTGAAAATTGGAATAAACATTTCAAATTTTGTCCCAAGGTAGACCTTTTAGTACTTGACATTTCAAAAAAAAAATTATTGAAATCGGTTTACAACTTCAAATTTTAGGGGGGTGTTTCCATTAAAAATGGGTCACACTGTATATATATATATATTTAATTTGAAAAAAGATATTTGCCAACTTATTTGTAATGGATATTTTTGTGGGGATGTGGCAATAAGACTCCAGAGTAAATTCTTTAAGATATTTATTCCCGAGCTTTCGAATGATTTTCATTCATTATCAAGGGCTATAAATAATTGGTCAATGTTATCATTAATAATAATTAAATGAAATAATGAATACTTACATAAAATCTATAGCGAATTTTGGAATAGTTGTAAATTTTTTTTTTTTTTTATAATAAACTCTTTTAAACATAATTCAATGAAAAACTCAAAAAACAATATGACAATAAACAAAATATTTGATCTTGAACTACTACAATTTTTATTTTTTAATCATAAAATTAAAGATTGTTATGAATCTTCTGTTCTTTTTTCATAATCTAAAAGATATGCATAGATAACACTAAGGTTATTTAAATCTGTTTTTTTATTTATTACATAATTTTGTTCTGCAATATATGTTGTTTCCAAAAAAAGGCGTTTTCTATAATTACTTTCTATTGCTAAGACTTTGGCAGATTGATAATCCATAGAATGGACTTCATAAAACACGTGTTCCGCTAAAGCACATCTATCAGGATATAATCTACTGTCACTTTTATGAGAGGCGATTCGATTGGTTAGCGATCTTTTACTGTGACCAATGTATTTCTTATTACAGATATTGCAAGGAATCTCATAAACTATATTAGTTAATTTAGTAGTAGGAGTCTTGTCTTTGATCTTACTGAAAATTGATTTTATTGTAACACATTGTTTATTCGCAATTTTGATATTATGTGGTTTGAATACTCCAGAAATTTTAGGTGTGATAGATTTTATATATGGAAATGAAATATAAGTTGGAGATGTAATATTAGTAGTTAAAATGTCACTGTTTTCTTCGTTTCGTATTATGTCAACAGTAATGTCATTTATATTGTCAGAAGTATTATATAAAACATGTTTCAAAAGATATGAAGGATATGAGTTATTATAGAAAAGTTTGTAGAGTATTTTTAGATTTTTATCGTGAAATATTGGATTGGAAATTTTTAGGACTCTGGTTTTCATCTGTTTAATCAAGTTAATTTTTGTACTACGTCGATGATATGAATGGTAATTTATATATCTCCCAGAATTGATAGGTTTCCTATACCAGTCAATCAAGATTCTATTATCATTATTTCTAATAAATTTGGTATCAAGAAAAGGTAAAGATTGTTCTGTATTTTCCCTTTCCATTGTAAATTGTATATGTGGATCGAAGCTATTGAAGTAAAAGAGTATATTATTTATTTCATCACATGGAAGAGATAATATTATATCATCTACATATTTTTTGATGAAAAACAAATTAAAGGGTAAAACAGAAATAACATAGTCTAAAATATAATTCATGACATAGTCTGCTAATATAGGAGATATTGAAGAGCCCATAGGTGTTCCAAAGGTTTGTTGGTAATTTTTGTTATTGTAAGTGAAAAATGTATTATTAAAAATAAATGTAATTAATTCTAAAAAAGTTTCTTTTCCCAATTTGCAATTTTTACTTATATCATTCCATTTATGTTGAAGAGATGTTAAACATATATTCAAATGGACATTACTAAACAGTGATACCACGTCTAAACTTAAAAGAACGTAATTTGATGGTAATAGTAAGTTATTGAATGATTTACTAATTTCAAAGGAGTCTTTAAATCATTCAATAACTTACTATTACCATCAAATTACGTTCTTTTAAGTTTAGACGTGGTATCACTGTTTAGTAATGTCCATTTGAATATATGTTTAACATCTCTTCAACATAAATGGAATGATATAAGTAAAAATTGCAAATTGGGAAAAGAAACTTTTTTAGAATTAATTACATTTATTTTTAATAATACATTTTTCACTTACAATAACAAAAATTACCAACAAACCTTTGGAACACCTATGGGCTCTTCAATATCTCCTATATTAGCAGACTATGTCATGAATTATATTTTAGACTATGTTATTTCTGTTTTACCCTTTAATTTGTTTTTCATCAAAAAATATGTAGATGATATAATATTATCTCTTCCATGTGATGAAATAAATAATATACTCTTTTACTTCAATAGCTTCGATCCACATATACAATTTACAATGGAAAGGGAAAATACAGAACAATCTTTACCTTTTCTTGATACCAAATTTATTAGAAATAATGATAATAGAATCTTGATTGACTGGTATAGGAAACCTATCAATTCTGGGAGATATATAAATT
The DNA here is from genome assembly GCA_963921935.1 of Galeruca laticollis. Lineage (NCBI taxonomy): Eukaryota > Metazoa > Arthropoda > Insecta > Coleoptera > Chrysomelidae > Galeruca > Galeruca laticollis. The sequence goes on from OY998183.1 coordinate 87,509,172, forward strand.
ACCATTCATATCATCGACGTAGTACAAAAATTAACTTGATTAAACAGATGAAAACCAGAGTCCTAAAAATTTCCAATCCAATATTTCACGATAAAAATCTAAAAATACTCTACAAACTTTTCTATAATAACTCATATCCTTCATATCTTTTGAAACATGTTTTATATAATACTTCTGACAACTGTTGACATAATACGAAACGAAGAAAACAGTGACATTTTAACTACTAATATTACATCTCCAACTTATATTTCATTTCCATATATAAAATCTATCACACCTAAAATTTCTGGAGTATTCAAACCACATAATATCAAAATTGCGAATAAACAATGTGTTACAATAAAATCAATTTTCAGTAAGATCAAAGACAAGACTCCTACTACTAAATTAACTAATATAGTTTATGAGATTCCTTGCAATATCTGTAATAAGAAATACATTGGTCACAGTAAAAGATCGCTAACCAATCGAATCGCCTCTCATAAAAGTGACAGTAGATTATATCCTGATAGATGTGCTTTAGCGGAACACGTGTTTTATGAAGGCCATTCTATGGATTATCAATCTGCCAAAGTCTTAGCAATAGAAAGTAATTATAGAAAACGCCTTTTTTTGGAAACAACATATATTGCAGAACAAAATTATGTAATAAATAAAAAAACAGATTTAAATAACCTTAGTGTTATCTATGCATATCTTTTAGATTATGAAAAAAGAACAGAAGATTCATAACAATCTTTAATTTTATGATTAAAAAATAAAAATTGTAGTAGTTCAAGATCAAATATTTTGTTTATTGTCATATTGTTTTTTGAGTTTTTCATTGAATTATGTTTAAAAGAGTTTATTATAAAAAAAAATTTACAACTATTCCAGAATTCGCTATAGATTTTATGTAAGTATTCATTATTTCATTTAATTATTATTAATGATAACATTGACCAATTATTTATAGCCCTTGATAATGAATGAAAATCATTCGAAAGCTCGGGAATAAATATCTTAAAGAATTTACTCTGGAGTCTTATTGCCACATCCCCACAAAAATATCCATTATATATATATATATATATATATATATATATATTTATTTTGCGTGAATTACCCATGAATATCTTTGTTGTTATATATATATATATATATATATATATATATATATATATATATATATATATATATAAATTTAGGTTTTCTACTGCACCTCCGTTTTAGTCAAAATTTCAAAAATTTCAACATATTAGCCTGACCGTTCTTCGAAGAGAAAAACAACTACTTTCCTGGCTAATACCACGCAGAATATTGAATTACATCCCCTTCGAAGAACGTGACGTCGATCGATCCTTTTGTCAATACAGACATTTGTGGTGATTCGCAAGCGAAAGGACAAGGGCACTGACTGATTTCGACCTTCTTGGAGTGATGAAATCAAATTACATTGATTAGTATGAAAGTAGGTAGCTTGGAAGCTTGATATTTTATCTATTAGTTGTATATCTTTAAGGAAGTGGATAACTCGGTTTAGTTGATCCATTTTTACTCTATTTTGTTTATGTAAAACAGTCTTGTAGTTCGCGACTGCAGAGACTCAATGCGCGGATCGGTTGCGCAGAAACTTTGTACCACATACCGCCTATACATCAAATCGTCTCTTATTTGATTTGTCTATGAACCATACTGCCTCCGGAGCAGGTCGGCGGCGCTGCCAAGGTCGCGTGCAGGCCACGTCCCCCGGTAGCGCTGCACAGTCGCTTGCATCGGAAAGTGTTGCGTACAAATCCGATAAAGCGGTGGGGGTCGCGACAGCCTAGATCCGAACGCTACCTTAAGCTTCTGTTCGTTTGAATAATAGTACCTAATAATACGTTCGGACGAGATATTACAATATAAGTGGTACTACTCGAGGAAATTAGTTTCTCAAATTTTATTTCGATATCCGTTATAAGTCCGAAGATATTTACTTGATTTCACTAATTTTCCAGTAACTATATATCAACGGCGTAATTGTTTGCAACTGTATAACTTGCGTGTTATTAATCAAAGCGATCAACACGGGCTCATGAATTTATTACAGTCAAAGGTCCCTGAAGGGAAATATACATATAGTAAATAACACGATTATCTCTTCGTATATAATCTATCAACTGTACTTGAAAGTGATGTATTTTGCGACAAGCAGTAGTGACACTTTTTTGTTATGACCCTATTTATAAACAGATTTTTTTGGACAGCAACACATTAATGCGTATTATTTACTCGATTCACACTATGAAGGCAATAGCATTCGAGAAACCGATGAAAGCTTGGAAGGTTTGGCATTTCTCAGTTGCGCTTTGACAATTAGGAGGAATAAAGAATTATTTAACTTTGCTGAGACTCTACCTACGTGGTAAAGTCAAGCCTAAAATTTTATGTTCTTTGACTATAGGAAGGGGTTTCTAATTTGAGGTTATCATTAAAATGCAAACAACTGATTATCTTACAGTTACTGTAAGAAATTTGAACTAAGCAATTAAGAATTTAGGAGTAATGACAAGAGACAATTGATTTAGTTGATTTACTGCTTTCTGAATTAGATGGGATAATACTTTGAGGTTTCTGCATTGACAGTGAATAAGTAGATCATCTGTTTAGATGAGCATCATAACTTGAAGCTACACGAATTTGCTTAGAATTTTGATAGCGATATTAGAAGGTGTTGTGCTCAAAATTAAATCTTGAGGTACATCAGTCTAATGTTTCGTTGTGTATGTTAGTTTATAAGTTACATTAAGGTATCGACGTGTTTATTTTCGCTTCCGATTTATAGCAATATTCTCGGTCATTTCGTGTGTGATATTGTTTAAAATTTGACTATGCAATAATATGGTTGTCGTGCATTGTCTTCTGTAGTTTGTTTCTTTTTTCAATTGGACTGGGACTTGTAGTGAGTAATTTTATAAACATTCTTAGTCAAAGTTCGGCTTAAATTCAGATTTCGAACACATTAAGTACTATAAACAGTTCTTACACTTTTTGTTGAGTATATAATGGAATTTTAATTTGTTTTGGTCAAACGATGCAAGTCTGTGAACTTTGCACCCAAAGAATTACCGGTAAATCGCTCGGTCTGAAATGTTGTGGTAGCTGTCAGAAATTCTATCACGCTAAATGTGTAGGTTTAACTAAGGCGGACCTGTCACGATATCAGGCACCGCGTTTATCCTGGACCTGTACTAATTGCAGAAGTTCGACTGATTTTCTTAAAAGGCGTTCAGTCATCGTCACTGAGGAGGATTCTGATGACTTTCCATTAGAAGAAACCTCTTCGACACAAACGTTAAATATTTTACAAGATATCCAGAAAGATATGGCATCAATGAACACGAAATATGGAAATTTGTTGCAGTCTGTCAACTTTTGTAGTGATGGTATCACAACTTATGAAAATACTATATCGGCTCTCACTACTAAGATTAAAGAAGTCGAGAGATTGACAAGAGAAAATCTAGACTTAAAGAACGACGTAAACTTTTCAAATTCTCGAGTGGGTACATTGGAGCAACAGCTAAGGGCTATGTGAGATATGTGGAGTCCCTTTTAGAGATAATAAGAATATCTTAAATATCGTTTCCACGATAGGCTCGGCAATCGATCTTCCAATCTCTGACGTTGATATTGTTTCTTTTTACCGTTTCTCTACTCCTAGAACAGATCTTCCCAGACCAATTATTCTGAAATTATCTAAGAAAATGGAAAGAGATGCATTTTTGGCTGCAGCAAAAGCTAAGCGTCGTCAATATGGAAGCGTTGTAGGACTGAAAGTACCAAATATCTCTGAAAAATTATATATCAATGAACACTTGAGCTCAAAAAATAAAAAAACTACTTCGAGAAACCAAAATAGTTGCTAAATACGAACAATTTAAATATATTTGGACAAGAAATGGAGACGAGATAGGGAAACGAGTTCTTCCACAAAACATACATGAGGTGGTGTCTTCATTGCCGTCTCCGAAGAGTTAACTAGTTATCCTGAGGATTCTTTACATACATCCCAGAGATTTATTTCTGTACTAAGCTTATTGATATTTACTTAAATAATATTCACCGGACATGTCACCCTGCGACTTTTTCCTATTTCCCCACATGAAAACATTCGTCAAAGGTCGACATTTTGACTCCGTTGAAGATATCCAAGAATCTGTGACGAGGGTACTAGGAGAGGTGCCGCAAGAACTGCTCCAGAATTGTTACGAAAACTGGAAAACTCGCTGGAATAAGTGTATAGGTGCGGGAGGGGACTACTTTGAAGGGGATCGCATTGATGTACCTTAATTTTTAAATATACTCGATTTTTGAATATTGTCGCATTACTTAATTGTCAGACCTCGTATACTGATTTCAGTAAGGCCTTCGTCAAAATGGATCATTCCGTCCTTGTCTCAAAACTTTCAGTATACATGGTAATTTATTAAGATGGTTCGACTCATATGTCAGAAATAGGTCACAACAAGTAATTTTTGGTGCTCTTAAATCTAAGGCTGTGGTTACTACTTCAGGAGTACCTCAGGGGTCCCATTTAGGTCCTTTACTTTTTAATTTATATATAAATGACATCTCAAGTTGCTTTCAATTTGCTAAGTTTGTTATGTATGCCGATGATTTGATCACTCAATTTCATGTGGTTACGACAGAGTTCGATTGCAAGAAGACTTGACAATTTATCCGACTAATGTGTGAGAAATAATTTGTTTTTAAATGTCTCAAAATGTAATTATACACAGTTTTCTCGTTGTAATTCAGTTAGGGATCTTGGTATTCCTTTAGACTCTAAATTACTTTTCGATCGGCATATTTGTAATATAACTAGAAAAGCTAATCAGCAGTTGGGCTTCATGTACAGAACATGTTTCGAACTTCAAAATCCTCTTACCGTTAGATCATTATATATGGCATACGTGAATAGTGTATTCACGTTTGGTTCTACTATTTGGAACCCGCGTTATTCGGTCTATATTTCAAAATTAGAAACAGTTCAGAACAAGTTTCATATAAAGAAAATTTTATCCCGATGTGGATAGGCAACGTATTCGTTCTAATTTGAAGATAATTTCACTTGAGCATGGTAGGCAAATTGCGGATCTACTGTTTATTCACAAAATCCTCAATAACAATATAGATTGCCTTGAACTTACAAACTTCATAACACTTCGTATTCCCAGCCACTCAACTAGAAACAATTATACCTGTATCGCACATCAGGCATCCACCAATTATTTTCTAAATTTTCCTGCTCACAGAATAACAAACACTTACAATAAATTGTCCAGTATTGTTCAAATGGATATTTTTTACCACAGTGCAGATTTGATTAAAACACTACTGAAAGACTATTTTTTGCAAATTTAATTTTGTGCGGTGGTCAATTCATATATGTTTTATTACCTTTACTCTTGTTCTCTCTTCTTTCTATTTTTTTGTATACCTGTATTTACTTGTATTTGATGTAGTTATATGATTATATTTATATTTTCTTTTTTACCTAATTTGTAAAATTATGTGTAACTATTAGTGAATACTTTTATGGGTTTGTCCTGTTTGTATCCCAAATAAATAAAATAAAAAATATCAACGTTTGGTCGGTTGAGAAAGTGGTTCAAAAATTTGTCGATAAAATAGATCATGTTTACTGTGATATTAACAGGTATGACGATTTTCGGCAAGTTATCAAAAGCGTAATGGATTTCGAATACGCCTACTGTAGCATCTTGTTGTTTGTTAAGAGCTTAATAGTCGCGTCAACGCCTGCGGAAATAGGGATGAACCTGGGAAAGTGGTGCGACAGTGTACAGTTACGACCCCAACAAACTCACCAAAACCCGTCTCATAATTTGACACATTTATTAATGTGTAACTCTCGCTTAGGGCCCTCGAAAAAGTTGTTCCAGTGCTGCAGGAACAACGAGAATAATTTCTCTCCAGATCTCCAAAGCATGCCGAGCGGGCCTTTCACTTTCTCACGAAGCGTAGATCGAGCAGCTGCCGGCATCCACAGTCAGGAGAAACACGTGTTCATTTTTGGAGCATTTATGTTGCCACGAGTTATATTTAATAATAACAAATAGTTTTTGGCACTCTTCTCAAGAAAACTCTCGAAGATGACGTTCTAGTCCGGGTTTCGGTGCACCAGGTGCCAGTGGGGTGCTCGCCGATGCCAGATTTGGATTCAGCGCGCCAAAAAAACCCCCAAATTAATTTTTGGTTGACCTTCTTTGATTGTGTCAGGAAAACCCCCGGAGATGACGTTTAGGGTCAGGTTCTGGTGCACCAGGTGTTCGGAGGTCAATTTGAACATTATATTCGTGATCAGCGGTCTCTAAAACCCCGAGTACCCGATTCGGGCCAGTTTTGACCCTTATTTATCAAATTTGAAAATCTTCCAAAAGGCCTCCCAGATAATGCATTTTTCGCGTGCACTTTGGCCTGCAGCAATGCAATTTTCGGTGGGAGGGAAAATCTACCGCCCCACATTTCGTGATAATTGTTTTTGGAAGAGAATGCAGAAAGCCGCATCCCGATCCGTCCTGTCGCACCACTTTCCCAACAGTTCGCAGGCGTTGATGCGACTATAAGTAATGTGATTGTGATACTACGGTATAGTACTATGCTGTGATCTGAATTCCGATTAACCTCTAAAAATACTTCATTTATCATCTTTGCATCAATTTGCATGTCATTTTTGTCAAAGATATTGATTTGAATGACAAATAACCTGTAATCTATTGAATATTGGAATAAAAATAAACCTACAACTTATTTTTTAACGAGATTTATCATGAAAAAACATTTTTTGGCACAACTTAAAAATAGTAATTCATTAGATGGCGCAACGAATAATAGTACCTATATATTTTTAGAACTTATCACGGGTATTATGATTATTCATAGACATTATTAGGTACTAAAAAAGAACTTGACTATTATTTCAAATTCAACTTTCTACTTAAAGAAGAGAAAAATAAAAACTCAAGAAGTTTTCTACAGATTTAATGTCTCCTATTACATTTCACCCTATAAATAAATGATGAAAATTTAATTTCGAGTTTACAAATTGGCAATAGGAGAAATTCAATTATTGTAATTTGAAGTGATGTCGGATTACAAAATTGTAAGTGAAAAGAGTTTCCAGGTTTCTCTCCAACTTCCGTTGAATTTCTTTGGTTGATGTGCAAGAATCATTTTAGCGTCCTTCTTTGGATGAATTATTGAACAGTGTTTACCGAAGATGCGCGGTAACAACAAAAATCAATTTAAGTTATCTTAATTGACAAAGAGTATTTAGGAGACATCAACAATAAATATGAAGATGTTTATGTCTTAGGTTTCCTAATACCGCTAGTATCATATTTCAGATGGTAGTTGTCTCGCATAGTTACACTAAGAAATATGATAGAATCTGAATAATACGAGGAAACATTGTTAGGTAGGCAGCAGCTTGTAGTTTGCAAATAGAATATTTTCAAATTATTTTTAAGTTACATACAGCCAGTTAGATACCAGGAATTAATTAGTCCATAAGTCCGCTTAACTGGATAGTCTAAATTCTTCCTTCATTAAGTTGGCACAACCGTCCTCTATACTCACGCAAAGTTTGAGCTTCAACTGTCATTTTGATTGTCCACAGAGCACTATTTTCTCAGTTCTTCACGAGTGTGTTTAGCGATTTTTCAATAGATACGACTAAGAATCTGTCTTGAATTTTTCGTCTCAAATGTAATTTTCGGTGCGGAAGCGTTACAGAAGCTTTAAGGTAAATTGACTCCATTAAAAAGGTTTGTGTATACAGCGCATTCAAGATGTACCTCGCTCTGGCTGGCCATCAACGTTTTCAATTGCACAAAATATCGCTATAGTAAACAGAGTTGTCGTTTCAAAACTGAGAGAGATAACCGATGAATAAATTCGTACTATTTTGAAATAATGTTATGGAACGCGGGTTCTCGACTTGTCTTAAATTTTTTACGAATACTCAATCTTCTTCTTCTTCTTCTGCTATCCAATAATGGATGTTTATGACTACTTCTGACCATTTCGTTCTGTCTCTGATGGTGTAGATTAATTCTCCTGTGGTTCTCATCCCTGTCCACTGTTTGATATTTCGGAGCCACGACATCCTCTTTCTGCTGCCCACTTCCCTTTTTCCCTCTATATTTCCTTCTATTATTAGTTGGTGCAACTGGTATCTCTCGTTGCGTATCACATGTCCCAGGTACGCGGTTTTACTGCGTTTTATCGTGTTCAGTAATTCACGTTCTCTTCCTGCCCTCCTCAGAATTTCCTCGTTGGTTTTTCTTGCCGTCCATGGAACTTTCAAGATTCTTCGATAGATCCACAGTTCAAATGCTTCCAGTCTGTTCATGGTATTCACCTTCAGAGTCCAGCCTTTCATACCATACAATAGGACGGGCCATTTTGTGAATCTTATTCTGAGATTGAGGTCGAAGTCATAGTTCGTTAAGACGTTTTTGAATCTCACAGATGAGCTCCTCGCTTTTTCTATCCAGTACTTGATTTCCACGTCTGAAGGCCAGCCTTCACATAGCCAGGTTCCAGGTATTTGAACTTTTTTACCCGTTCTATGTATTCACAATTGTATGATAGCTTCGCATTCTGGAAATCATCTAATTTACGGGTGATTATTAGGAATTTTGTCTTTTTTTATTGATGTTAATCCCCATCAACCGGCTATGTATTCCTACGATGTCCAGAAGTCTTTGGAGGTCATTCATGTTATCTACTATCAGGACTGTGTCATCTGCATACCGTATATTGTTGATCCATATGCCATTTACTTTGAAGCCCAATTCTTGTCATTCGAGAGCTTCTAGAAAGATATTTTCAGAATATACGTTAAACAGGAGTGGGGAGAGGACACAACCCTACCTTATACCTCTAAGGATTTTCTTTGCTTTTGTGGCCTCGTTGTCAATTCTAACTGCAGCTCTGTTTGGTTCCAGTACAAGTTTTCAATACAGCGTATATCTTTCTGATCTATGTCAAGTCGCCTAAGTATTTAAACGAATTTGTGATGTTGCACTCTATCAAACGTCTTTTCATAGTCTATAAAACACAATCACTACATCTTTTTTCTGGTCGTAGCAGTTCCGAACTAATACATGGGTTGTCACTAGTGCCTCTCTTGTATCGACACCCCTTCTAAAACCGAATTGAGAGGATCCAATAACGCTTTCGCATATCGTGGAAATTCTGTAGTGAATGACCTTCAGAAATATTTTAAGAGTGTGATTCATCAAGCTAATCAATTTGTGGTCTTCACATCTTGTTGCCTTGTTTTTTTTCGGAAGTGGGATGAAAAAAGACATAAGCCATTTAGTTGGGAATTTTCCTTTGTTGTAAATTTGGTTGAAAAGCCTATGAAGTATTTTAATACCTTCGCTGTCTTTAAGCAGTTTAACAAGAACTAGATCTGGTCCAACCGTTTTCTTATCCTTCGAACTTTTTATTGCTCTAGTAATCCCTTCTATTGTGATTGGCGGTCCAGATAAATCCTCTTCCAAGATGCCTTCTAACCGTGGTCTTTCATCTGCAAAGAGGTTGCCAATATATTGTTCACAGATAGCTTTCCTCTGTGTCTTGTGCCATTTGCCCTTGATCATTTTGTATGTTGGAGAAAGTCTATTTCCTGTATACTCCTGCTGTTTCTTTTATTTTCTTGTGCAGGTTATACTGATCAAGTTGTACCCAATCGCGTACAACATTTTAATTCAGATTCCACATTCATAATATGCATTTTAAATAGTGATAAGACATCAGTTCAGGCAAATCAGTCAAAGAACTACGTAATGAGGCCTTGAAAGTAAGTCGAAACTCAACAATCATCAATGTGGATCAAAAGTGAATGTCACGTTGGCGGTTTTTCTTGATTAGCTTGTCAGAAGATGAGACAGTGAGTAAACAAAATTATCTGAGTGTTATGCGCCATTTGAGATAACAAATTCTTCACAACGTTATAATTGTGAAGGAGTTTATGGTTAACCACTGAACGAACCTCACCTAAGAACAAATATGGGTCTGGTTGACTGCTTCTTCTTCCAGGAATTAAATTACCACTTTGGATCACCCGTTTGCAGTTAATGGAAGACTTCCTCTTCCTACTATATTCATAGGCATGTGAATATATCCTCATTGCTTTAACCTCAACCATCGTTTTCTATTGGCGATAAGTTTCTTGTTATTCTCATTACTCTGTTTTGCGTTATCCTTTCTATAAAGTAATTCATGTTTCTTTTCCTATACTTGACACATGCAATTATTTCTTCTATTTCGCATCATGTTTCAAACATATAACGAGAAAACCTACTAACCCTCTCAGTGCTCGTTATAGATATGCGGGTTGTCTCACGTGGTATAACCCGTGCTCGCCAGTCGACTAGCTTCGAGTCGAAGAAGGGGTGGATTCTTCAAAAACAAAATAATTAAGTTTACGAAAGGGCGCCAGAGAAGTTTTGGCAAGCACCCAAGACTTCTTAAGTTAGCCCACAACTCCTCAGTGGGTTAACAACACTCACTACAGACTCCAAGGTTAAACTGATAGGTAAATTATCATAAGTAAATAAAAGTCAGCAAGTATTTAATTAGTCTTTGTGGACCAAAGGTCTCTTTTCAAAATATTTATTACAATCTCACTACAAAAATGTTGCAAATAATGTCTGAGTTCAGCTGAAGGCTGTAAACTCAGAATGTAGATGGGCTGAAGGCCGAAATCTACATAAATCCAAAAATGTCTAACTAATTTATCAGGTACAACTCAAGTAAACAGCTGTCAAGCAGATTCTATAAGCTCTGAAGCTAAATCTGAAGGCTTCAAACTCAGGGTGTAGAAGAGCTGAGGGCACCAAACTACACCGATGTCTCAATTCTATAGTTCTAGAGAAACGACCAAATAGTTCATGTACAATATCTCAAAAATGCAACGATAATATATATATATATATATATATATATCAAAATCAACAATCTACAGTTACAAGGGTTCACACTTCCGCAATTTATACCAATATCAATATAAATATAAATAATTGCAGAAGCCTAAGTTTTAAATAGCAGCGAGTTTAGCATTGCTAGAGGAAATACAATTCAAAATTATGTACGGTGCAAGTTATATACATAAAATCGTCAGAAATAGGCAAAAAAACCACTAAATAACGCAATACCAGGTACGTACCGTAGTGTCTTAGCGTATCTTAAACTATGAGCAAAGATTTCAAGTTTTTAAATACAAAATACAAGTGTAAGCGAGATTATAGTAATTGCCGCAAAAAAAAGAAATAAAACTTTATATGAAAAACGGTAATATGTGAAGCATAAATGTGAGTTTACTAATAAAAATGAAGAATAAAGAAACTCACTTATCCTTTTCCGGAACCAGAACAGGAACTGAAGTTGCTCCAGAATATTCCAGCTCTCCTGGAACTGGTCTCACTGACCCATTAAATTCCAATCAGTGATTTTTTTAATGTCCACATACAAAAACCCCCCTAAAATAGAGAAACGAATTAGCCTCTACATAGGGTTTACATTTTACCCCGGTCAAATTTTCGACGTACCCCCGTAATATCCCATCATACTGACTATATTAACAACACCCGAAATTCGCAAATAATCATACATCATGACTTTTAACTGTATAAAAGCCACCTACACTGAGAATAAAAACTATATGATTGGTTTTTTTCCGCTTAGCAAAAAACTACGATACCAAAAAAAAATCATAATAAAAAAACTATGTCGTTGGACACATCCCTGAATATTTATACAACCCCCGTGATATATTCTTATTTCAACAAAATATAAAGCAATGAAGAATATGAACTAATAAGATTTTATGAAATGCATCGAAACTATCTCGTGAAATCCAGATTACATACTCCAATAAACTAAAATTTCTACGTTAAAATACCTATAAAACTGTTAATTCCGAGAAAGTATTTTCAACCATTTACCTTGTTAATGAATCCTTCTAACTAACGCCGTCTACGGAAATTTACCACAAATACGCAATTCCTCTCAATTCTTATGGTACCCACAGTCATCGACCGTTTTTGGACCAGAAACCTATCGGGTCGGAGCTGCCAGTTGTTGGTTTCAGCCGTATTTCTCTTCCCCTACGTCGGAATTGTTGGGTTTTCCAATAAAACGCTTATGGCTCCCAGAGCACATGCGAAAATTTTGAGTTGAAAGATGTGTGTTTACACCTTGACGACAAATGGAGGACTGAATGTTTAACTTCGTACCGACAGCGCTGTGACTTCTCTCAGTCGACAGGTTAGCCAATATTAAGTCTCCGACGGCTCGGCAAATTTTCGCGTTACAGCTCGCTATTCTATCCGTTTTGTAATTTATGTGATTTTTTTTTCTGGAGCCGTATGTTAAACCATAAATATGTATATTTAGATAGATTATTATCATTTATACGTAGTAAATAATCATCCATCCCAAATGGTAGTATACCGACTGGGTTTTTTCCATCTTACTCTAACCTGTGCTCAGGCCTTTCAATCATAAATTTTTAGCTCCTCTGAATCTTTCTCCATACCTTGACTTCAACTTTTTATTGATCAAAAAATTGTTAAGGACTGTGTAACATGCCTATCGACCTGTTTAGATTTCATATAATGAATTCCGTGTCAGCCACTCCCAACCACAGAATTTAAACTGACCGTTGAGACAATTGACAGCTGTCAATTTCCCCCTGTCTGCTACAAGCTTGAAATCAGTCTTTCCGCATACCGACGTTACAGGGACAACATGTGTCTACATTTTCTAGTGTTTCTACTTGGAAACCTTCCTTAATTTGCTGTGGTAAGCACAGCAGCTAGGTTACAGCCAGGTTACAGCTAGGTTACAGCTAGGTCACTAAGATACATCTAAGTTACTGTCAGAAGACATATTTACCGTTCGAATACAGATTCGATCTCTTCAAGACATTTTCACCGTAGAACACAGCTTCCATCTCCTCAAAACATCTTCACCGTCAGAATACAGCTTCCATCTCTTCAAGACATCTTTACCGTCAGACTACCGCTAAGTTAAGTAACTAAAAGTACATCCTGTATTTTTCTGTCCTGCCCTCAGGCAGCAATTTTTTGATTATTCTTTTTTATTTCTGATCCACCCGGCTGTGAGAGTCACAGGGTATCGTGTCCGGGTTGGTTACATTTTATTTTAATATTTTTAATATTATTTTTTTATATTGTTCTAACTTACAGTAAATTCTTCTACACGGTGTTTCTACCTTTGTCACCGTAGTTTTTCTTTTCATAAATCTTGTTCTTTCGTCGACGTTTAAAAAGGTAGTGGCGCACGAGGTTCTTACAGTATGATCTTTCACTGTTATGCAAGTGTGTCATTAGCTTGGAGTCGAACCACCCTTGAGAGGAGTCTCATGCCGGCATCTTGCTCGAGTGGCTACGACATTAGTTACAACTGAGAGAATGGCATCATTGTTGGCACGGAAATCAAATTTATTAGATGAGAGAATATTGAATTTCTCATTAAAAAACGCAACACGTATTTCAATCAATCCTTCGAAGGCTTTAAATAAAACGGGTTAAAGAACATTCGATCTTTAGTTGCCTGGAACAACTTTTTCATCACCTTATGTAAAGGTATTATAATGGCTATTTTCAGACTATTTTCTAAGGATTCATTTACTATATTTGTAAGAGTTGATGTAGTGGTATTCATGATGAAAAGTCGGTTCGTTCCAGACGAAGATGATACAATGGATTGTACAGAGGAAATCGAGCTGGTCTATTGGTCTGAAATGAATGAAGATTTCTTTAACCTGATACACAGAAAGAGAATAGCTTAAAGCTGGGGTCGTTGCAAATACTGACAAATGACCCGAATCTGATGGACAGAGGCAGAATGCAAGATTTTCTCCTCAACAGGCACTGTAACAGGCCACGTTTCTTCGGTTGAATAGCACTCAAGATATGAGAGTTATAGTGCATTTGATTAGAAGACTTTATCGTGTGATTTATATTGCTGATGTATAGCAAAACGTTGGAATTATCCGTCTATTTTCACACGTATCTAAAGAATCGCATATTTTTTTAAGAAATGAAGTCCATGGATTATGTTGCTATAGAGCGCAAGTAAAATGCAATATTGACGTATTTGGCGGTATTGTTGAGGAAGTTCTCGAATTTAGAGTCAGTGCCAGAACTAGACCATTCAGTGCACATGCAGATTCATCTATAATTTTGGAAATTGTTGCTTACAAGCCTTACGGAATTCATAGAATAGGCGTTGCTGTAAGTGTGAACTGCTCCGTGTTTAGGATGACAATCAGAAAAAATTGATACCTCAATATATGTGGGAAGAAAGTTAAATACTACATAATTGAGAGTAGCTGAGTTGCTGAAGATTGCGTGATACTGATTTGAGGAATAGACGTGCTTTTAAATGCCCAAAATACATATTAGTAAGTGATTTTTGGTTAACGGTAGAGGTAGAACCATTTCACAAAATTTTTTCACTTCGTACAGGCAATAAATCTAGCAAATTCAGCAGTTGGAATGATATGCGAGTTCATTGTCATGCTATTGAGTACTTGTGTAATTTTATTGATTCCTGTTCAACGTTATAAAAGAATTTTCAGGATTCTACTATATTATTCTGTAGATATGAATATCATTGCAAAGAAGTGAATTGTTGAAGTCACTTACGAACCGATGACTGGTAAATTTCTTGTTCCCAGTTCTGTCTTAAATTAAGTTATATGAGATTACTTTTCAACATCTTGTGGAAATTTTCGACAAAAGCAAGTTAAGCGTGAACCATCCTTTCGCCTGATTTTCCCGAGAAAGTGGCAATAATAAAGCTCTAGCCCAGTTTTTAGTCATGAATCTCAAATTTCAGCTCCTCATTATCTCTATGGTTATGCGGGTTTGTTCCGTTCTTAATTGAAATTGTAAGAGACAGAGAATATTTGTGTATCCTTTTCAATTTAAAACTTATATTTTTATACTCGTTAAACAAATTTCAAGTAATTGTTTGTTCCCTCACAGGCCATTTTTTCATTAAAATTACTTCTTCGTAATGCAAAAAATCACATTAACTGCTACTTCAGCGGTTTATCTCAGTGCACGAAAAATCTTTCCTCTTTCCACTCTCATGAATGTTATACACTGTGTTTATGGATGAGGTAACCAAGAATTTAGAGTTTTAGCGCAGAAACAAAATAAAATTTAGGATTTTCACCAAACACGTCATTTTATAGTCTATAGAATTCCATCAATTTTCACGTCATTACCTGAACAGTAATATTTCAAATTGTTATCAATAGTGAAATTTAGTTAACGATAATTATTTAACGGTGTTCCAAAATAATGTCGGGCTGACTTTACTTTTTTCTTGATCCCACAAATTCCACCAAATATGATGAAGTTTCAGCATTGCGAATTAATATATGACAGTACTAAGACCGAACATTTCCGATGGATAAGTAGGCGAGGACAGAGATAAAGGCCTTTGTTGTTTTGATATTTTTTTCGTTTTGGGGATATATCGAATGTGTTGTAAATAAAATCAGTCCAAAAACCCCTTGACGAGGTGAAAATAGGTGACGCGAGTACACCCCTATAAAGGATGTGATATCAAATCATACGATGTGTATGTAGGGTGACACTAGTACTATATCTACTTATAATCATTTTAAGATAAAGGTTATGGCTACTTATTTGATTTTCAACAGTCAGTGAGGTACATTTACTTATCTATACCTCAGAATTAATTTCCATAGGCCGTGATAAACTCCAGTGACGGCTCGTGGTTAATTTTATAGGGGGGTCATAGGTGATGTGACGAAAATCTTAAAATACAGAACGACACTGACCAGTCCACCGGAGGCCTACTCGCCGTGGGCGGAAATTTTTCGAAAAACCATGCCCAATTTCTGCCCAGAAGTCGTTAAAATCGCTAAAAACGCAAAATTTGTGGAGTTCTTTTCCAAAGCCAGAGAGGCAAAAAAATTTTTGAGCCACGCTTGTTTTATATAAAAATAATGCTCTTTTAAAAAACAACCACATTTCATTCTTTTCTATACATATTAAATATGACAAACTTAAATTAAATGATATTTAATCTAAACCTTTTTAAAATTTAAGTGAAGCCTTCGATCTTTTGTATTTGCAAAGTGATCAATAACCCTTTCATTAAAATTATGAATACTATTCACCAATTTCTTTTCTATGCTTAACATAGCTAACGCCGACAATATCTCCTGTCCCATTCTTCTTCTTTACGTGCCCTCTCCTTTAAGAAGGTTGGCTATCATCATGGCGATTTTTATGTTTGAAGCTGCGAATCTGAACAAATCAACAGAGCTACTGTTGTACCACTGCCTTAGGTTGTTCAACCAGGAGATGCGTCTTCTTCCTATACTTCTTTTACCCTGTATTTTTCCTTGTATAATAGTGTATACCTCTCCCCTCTCATCACGTGGCCCAGATATTTCAATTTTCTGATTTTGATTGTGTTGATTATTTCCTTCACCTTTCCCATTTTTCTCAATACCTCCTTGTTCGTTGTTCTGCTCACCCAGCTTATTCTGAGGATTCTTCGATATGCCCACATCTCGAATGATTCCAGCCGGTCAGTGTCGCACTTCTTAAGCGTCCAGGCTTCCATTCCATATAATAGTACTGGAAATATGTATCATTTAAGCATTCTGATTTTAAGATGTAGGCTAAGATCTGTTCTGGTTAATGCATTCCTCATTTTATTAAACACTGTTCTAACTTTTCCGATTCTTGATCTTATTTCTTGTGAGTAATCATTATTGTCATTTACAGTTGTTCCCATGTACTTGTATTTGCGGACCTTCTCCACTGGCTCCCCTTTGATCCATAATGTTCCTCACTGTTGTTGGTGTTTTGTGATTGTCATGAATTTAGTCTTTTTGGTGTTAAGTGTGAGCCCCCTTTCTTCGCTGATCCGTACTACTAGGTCTATTAGCCTTTGCAGTTCTTCCAGGGTTTCTGCTATTAGTACTGTGTCATCCGCGTATCTGATGTTGTTTATAACCTTCCCATTAACTTTCACTCCCGTTGTTTTTTGATTTTCCAGTGCTTCTTGTACTATATCTTCTGAATACAAATTGAAGAGTTATGGTGAGAGCACGCATTCCTGTCTTACTCCACGTTTTATTTTTATCTCTTCTGAAAGTTCATTTTGCACCGAATCTTTGGCAGTCTGGTTGAAATAGAGATATGCTATTATCCTGATATCATTCCTGTCAATGTTTTTATGTCCCATAGTATTACGCAAAAATGTCTTTATTCTCTTTAATGTAGAAAAACGTATTTCTCTTTCTACAGTTGTCATTGGTAATGTACATAAAATAGTGAACAATTTTACAGTTTCCGAGAGATTGTTATTAATAAACAATTGCAGCATTGGCACAGCTCCTAAACTCTTATAGAAATCCTCGCGTTCATAAATAACTTGAAGTTCAGTTTTTAGTAATTAATACTAGAATAGTTTTCTCTTATTGACTTAGGAATACGATCTGGAAAATTATTTTTATATTGTTCGAACTGGTCGCTGTAAAATAACTGGGCAATCACTAAATGGTCACTGAAACTAAAGCGGTGGTTAATCTCAGAAATTATTATGTCACAAACCTCCAAAGCAACTTGGCGGTTTGAGTCTTCATTTTTCCTTGGTCTTTTTGCTCCAAGTGTTGAAGAAGATGAAGGGGCATCGGGAAATATTTTATTTAATAAAATATGGTCTCTGACTTTTTGAATTGACATTTTAAATGAGTCTATATTTTTTTCACCAATATCACGTCAATACCATGTTTTTGAAGTTGATTAAAAAGAACTTCACAATTAGGGAATTAGGAAATCCACGCTTTGCAAAAAAGTTTTTAATCCTATTGCTTAATTAATTATATTTGAGTCTTCTTCAACCTCAATTATCTTTTCTATTGAAGCCAGAATATCAGCTTAATACAAAAATACGGTTTCCACACAACCCTTATTAAAATACCACCTTGTCGGTGCCGCTCTAGGTAAACGTACTTTAACAAATTCATCGAGAATCGCTGTACGTTTTGGAGATCGACTAAAAAATGTGGAAAATCCCTGTAAATTTGCAAAAAAACTTTTACATTTTTATTCTGACTTACTGCTTTTCGCAGAATTAAATTTAATTGGTGAGCATAACAATGAATAAAATTTGCTTGACGATATCGTTCTTTAATTTTTTTTTACTCCGCCTAATCGACCACTCATAATAGACGCTCCGACATAGCTCTGTCCAATTAACTTTTCCGGTGTTTTATTAATTTCTAGTACCTCTAATTCTTTAAAAATTATCTCCGATAAATGTTCGGATGTGGTACCGGTAGGATTCACAAATTTTATAAACCTTTCGTGAACGATACCGAATAAAATGTACCGTATAATAAAAGTCATTTGTGTTCTGTTCGAGCTATCTAGAGAAAACGATTCTATTGTATATAATATCCATACCAATTGGCAGGCGTCTACACAAACGTTCGGTTTTCGTTCTCATCATTCCGTTTAGTTGAGCATGCGCATAGAATATTTGATTGTATGAATAATGACTGTGGTTTTATAATGCCATAGGCGTATCAATTATCTATTTTGAAATAAAATTTTTCTGAAAAAACTAAATTATTCACAATCAATATTTTTTATTTTCTTTAACTAAAGAATATAACTAAATCTAAGCTTGAACCCAAAGAGTAGAGTGAGTCTCATGCTCCCGAATTAAAAATTAACTGAGCTAGCTAAATAAATAAACAAACAACAAACTTAATTAAATAAATAATAATCTAATAAATAAAAGCATAAGTATAAAATATATTATCATCATATATATATATATATATATATATATATATATATATATACTATATTCTTTTATAGTTGCCCCACATTTGGGTGACAAAATTATTATATAATTAATGTTTAATAATTATAATTGAATGGATGTATTATATATAACAATATAAAATATTAATTGTTGACGTTTTCACAATTTGTGATTGTAGCTACACTATTGTGAACACATCTTTACCACTGAATATAACCTATTTGAATTTTGACAGCAGCTGTCAAATTAATATGCCCGGCTCAGATGAATATTAAATTTTGTACTAAATCAATACACAATCGACTTACTCACTCTTATCTCAGGGAGGGATCAAAGATTTTAAATAATAATTCAAATTTCAATGAATTCTCCAAATTAGGTATTACGCTATTCCAATCTAGAGTAACTGTTTGTTCAATATACTACAAGACACTCAAATTATCTTATGACATATATGATTTTACTGTCACTGGAAATTAACCAATGTCACTTATTATATCAAATTTTCTAGCATGAAAATTATCAAACACAATGAGAATAGATATGAAATGAGTACCAAAGTGAGTTGGAATCAAATTTATATAATATATGATCAGATAACAAATTACAAAAAAATTATAACTTTTCAAAAATATCATAAACGAAAAACAAAGATAGAATTTTCTATCAACCTTAATATTAAAACAACCTATATTAGGAATCTACTAGCTAAATATTTTTATCAAAAGTTCAAAATGTCTGATTTTATACTTGATCTATATCAATGTCAAATACGCAAATTTCCGTGCAAATTGTCTATTCCAAAATTTTCTTCACTTGACGTTGAATTTTATATGTGTAACGTTACTGTGATTTAGATCAAATTTATTATCATAAGAGGCATCTATTTTTGAAATATATTTAAGAAAGGCCTATTAATTCTCGAGAAATAATTTAAATAAACTGGACAGGACTCACCAACTAGGTACTGGTTAACTCGTTCGTATTCTAAAACGTATTTAGAATTCAGCAACACTTTCTAAATTTATAATTTAGAAACCGGAAACCACTTGCACTTTAACGATGTAATTCTTCTGCGAAATATACACGCACTGGCTTTACAATGCAAGGTTTTATGATCTGATAATATATTCATATAATTACTATTATATTCTTGAATAAATTTGAGACAACTCTTAGTTAGATGTTGTCTCGTGGGGGTTTCAAATTCAACTGCCTAAACTTTATACATAAATAAATATCTTCTCCTTTGGTTACCAAAAATTCCTTTTTTTTAAGAAAAAACAAATTTATGTTTTCCTATAACAAAGAGAGATTTGCATTCTTTTATTATAATTGCAATTTTGCTAGCAGAGACATCTGTATTTTGAAACTTCAAATATTTGTTTTCAAATCGTTATAAAATCTATCTATTATTAAGTATATTCTGCATTAATGTCATCCGAAATTGAAATGTCACATTTTATTTGTATATTGAATCTTTCAAATTGTTGATTATACAGTGTGTATCACAAGTATTACATACGAATATACACATTTTTCCTTATTTTAATGTTTTCTTTAAAATTAAGATAGAGGAACTGTATTAATATATATATATATATATATATATATATATATATATATATATATATATATATATATATATATATATATATATATATATATTAAAATGAAATATTTTAATGCTATTATAATAATATATTTCAATCCAACGAAAGACTAAATACAACTATTCACTTTTAAAACCCTCGAACCACTTGTAAATCACATCTTGAGTAATATACTGATAATACCACTTTCTTTTTAGTTCTCCTAATTATTTCTACCATAGGCCAGGTATTGGGTATTTTGTCACACTAATCCAATGTATTTTGTTGTTACGTTCAATTTGTAAAGTATAATGACAATTATTATTGTTGAATAATGCAAACCATAATCATCAAGCTACCACTAATAACCTTTCATAGTGGTGATATATATTTTTTATTGATTAATTTTTTCATTTATACCCTACGCTTATTCATTAGTAGAATCGTATCTCCCCAAAGTATCGCAATCACCGATGAGTTCATTAATCATTTTAGAAATTGACAACTTGTGAAAATTACGTTAATCCTTATTTTTGTATTCATGTTTACATCTACGTACCCAAATCGAACTCTAATAAATACTTCATCGAACATCGAAAAAATATGAAATTAATTTGTGAATATTTATTCGTATACTATGAAACATATGGCGCCTTAGATGATTAAGTTTAAGGTAAGAAATAAGGAACTCTTCTCAGCGATGGGCAATCGTAAGTAACTCAACATTTTGGAGCCGTTGCATGCTTCACATGTTAGACGGGCTATACATTAATTAACAAAAAAAATTCTAACATATTCAAAAGTTGAATTTATTGTTAGTACTTATATTAATTGCTATATTGTTCTCGGAGGTAAGTGATTGATAGGGTTGGAGGATGCGATACATTTTATGTATAAAAAAGAGCTAGAAGCGTTAAATTACTATATTAAAATATTTTTCAATAAATGGACAAATATATTACTAATTTGTAAGTGGATAAATCATAATGAATACAAAAGAGGAGACAGCTAATTATCGAATATATTCATTATGAAAATTTCCTGAGTCTACCCTAGGTGCCCCAAAACAGCTATTTTAATACAAGGTTGGTGAAAAATCATTTCTATATTTCATTCAGAAAATCAATATTTTATCATCTAAACAATTTGGTTACCATGCCAACATGTTTACCAATAATGCAATTCTAATATCCAATCAATAAAAACTATCATTAAGCTTCCGTGTTTCGTGATTTTGCGAAAGCCTTCGACTGTTTAGAACACTTCTCATTATTATGTAAGCTAAACGCCTATAATGTTAACCTTGGACTGTTTTAAATCTTACGTTAACCAAAGGAAGAAGGACGCAAGTTAAGTAGATGGTAATAACTCAGTAGGGTCTCTTAAGGATCAGTTATAG
Organism: Galeruca laticollis; assembly: GCA_963921935.1. Taxonomy (NCBI): domain Eukaryota; kingdom Metazoa; phylum Arthropoda; class Insecta; order Coleoptera; family Chrysomelidae; genus Galeruca; species Galeruca laticollis. The sequence continues at coordinate 87,531,078 of OY998183.1, forward strand.
GTCTTCAGAAAACAGTAGCACTATTCAATTAATAGTTTTTGGCTGAAATATGATTTTTATAACTCTCGTTTCTTTCTCTATCTATTCAAATAAACAAATAACGTAGTGATTTAATCCTTATCGGCCCAACAATAATTCATGAATAATTATAAAGATGTCTCAATATAATATGTCAAAGTCTTAAAATTGAAGCATAGATTGTCACATAAATCTGGATGGAACTAATAATATGGAACAACAAAATCATTTCATGTCATTTGAACCCTATAACACACAAATGAAGCAAAATCAAATATGATTAAAATTGAAAAAATAATCAAAATACTCCTAGAACTATACCGATCATTACACTAATTAAACTTCATGATACTACATGGAAAAATATTTTTCATATTCAATGTTTTCTACAACCAAATGAATCTGTGAATATCTAGATGCTGGAAGTCCACTCTTCACACACTTCCATTATCATTGAAGCCCTACTCCTATCGTAATTAATAGTTTGTACGCTAGTACTTTTTCGACAATATCAGTTAATATCACGTAGAAGTCATATTTATCTTCTCTAGAAACATTGTCAGCTTTATTTCTGATATTGTACTAATTAACCTGTCATTTCATCTCGGGATCCTTTTTTAGCAGTCTGTGTTATTAACACATTATCGGTTTTTCATACTCCAACTGTGATAGTTCGTTTTTCTCAAGATTCCCTTTTCGATTAGTTCTGTTTATTACTAGAACAAATTAGATTTTCTTTGTTAAGTGAGCTCTCGCTGCACACAGAATCAGTCAGACTATTTTTCTGATATGAGATTCTGGGTTATATGACGTTTTGCACCCGCCGTTTCGCCCCCGCACCGTTCCGCTTTCGACCGTTTTTCTCTCGAAAAAATGAATGCAGTAATATTAAAAGATCGATAATTATGAAAATAACATTTAATTACAAATATATACCATACAAAAAATTTAAAATTCAGAATTGTGAGCAATTCCTAGCAATAATCCTTGGTATTAATTGAACCATAAGTTTCGACAATATTCTTCATTCTTGTGGATATTACATTGTATTTTTGTTTATGTTTGCCTTAACGCCCAATAATAAGTGGGATGTTTCATATCAATGCAAACCCTGTTATTATTTCAAACCATTTATAAATTGAAATATATTTGGAAATTAATTTCTACAGGTGCTTTAACAACCGCGACGTTAGCCTTCTATGTTGTTATTCGTCCTGTGACGATCATTTAAAGTTATCTCATGGACATTCCACATTGCAATGGAAAATTGAGGAGCTCGACTCTGTCTCCTGTTTCTTCGTCCTATGTAAGTGTCTTCAAAAAATGGAATGGGAATTATTACAGTTTTATTGGTATATAAGCAATATGAAACTGTACAAGTTTCCATTTGATATTAAACTAACCTGTAGACTTTCTCGTTGAATACGACGGTGAATACTTTGACACAAGTGGAAAAAACATCCTTCCACTTGTATCCCAGGAAACTCTTCCTGAATTGCTGATATTGCAGCCTGCTCGAAGTCCAAGACAACCGTCCTTGGGTGCAGTCCCGGTCGAAAAATTTTGATTTTTTGCAATACCATTTTGTAAAAGGCTTTTGTTTTATTGGAAATTATGGCATATGCGACAGGCAACACAGTGTTGAGCTGTCTTACATGTATTGTAATTGCTCGAAAAGGCTTGGCGATGTGCCGACAACGTACCAGTTTTCGCTGGCAGACAGCAATCTTAAATTTTCTTGCGTTGAGAATTAAAATTCTCAGAGGAAGCAGTTCGCGTCCAGAGTCATAGAGAAGAAATTGTTCCATGTGCCCATCAGTTTCAATTTGTTAAAAGGTCTGTAATAAAAAAAACACTAGAAAAATAGGCCGTGAGGCATGCTCAGTAATCCAAGTCCCTAGGTACTGGGTCATACCTTCATCTTTTCGTTTTCTCTTTATGACTTTTCTAAGTGAATCTTTCTTTGGTAGCAATGCTGACACATTTGCATGTACATTTCTGTTATGGATTATCTCGATTTTTCTGAGCCTCTTCTTTTATTTCTGATACAACTCGAATTGCAGCAGGTCTTCCTGCTTGTGCTGCATGTGTATGTCCAATAACATTCTTTGCAATGTTTATAGTGTTGCCAATAGTCCAAATTCTTTCTACCTTTACACTTTTTCCGTTTTTCATATACCCATATTGAGTGTTTTCACTGTTATTTGATGGACTACTACACTGAATGACGAACATTATAAAACTGATAATTTTGGGGAAAGCAATATTTTATTTTATCTACAATACCTATACAGCGGTCACCATTCTCCGAAATTTGTCTTACCTTACCTTTTTCTTATAAACATTTGAATAACTGCTAATCATTCTATTAATCTGTTTCCATAATTTAGGTATGACAGGAAGTATAGGGACCATATTTATAATGGTTATAATTTTTGAGAAACCAACTACAATGGTACTAGGTGATAAAAGTAATGCAGATTAGAAAATTACATTCATTCTTACATTCAAGGGAAAAGGTTTTACTCATTTTATTGCGCTTTCCTGTAAGATCCATCCCTTGATTATCCCGATCCTTTATATCTTTGGAATGCGGTTATTCCTTGGAAAATAATTTATTTGTATTTAACGGGAGTGTCGAGTTCCTTCACTTCACCTCCTTTAATGATTTCTTAAAAAAAGGTTGCAATATCTCATAGCAACCGGAAAGACTTATTCTTCTTAACATTCTAACAATGACTAAATGAGTTGTTCAGATTCTATGTAAAAAAGAAGATTTGCTGAAGATGGGGAATGAATAGTATATATTATATATATTCGTTTGTGTTAATAATTTTGAAATTCATTGTTTTGCCATTTTCAACGTGATACATGATTCTCTTGAAATGGATGCACATTTTATCTATATATAGTGAAACAGTTCCCGTCAACCGGTTTAAAAATAACATCTGGAAAAGGCAGTCATTTGATAATTACACATATAGGAAATGTAAGCGGATTTGTGTTAAATAGTGAATTAATACTTAAGTCCAAGAAAATGGGAGACTACCATGAAGAGATGAACGCAGAGGTGTACGAGAAGTAGTTTGGACGCATTACTGAAAATTTGGATCCAGTATCTGTCGTCGTAAGCAGTGTAAAGAATGAATTGCTTCAAATTGTGAAGATACATGCCTTTAAATATAAGAAACTTGCTGTAAATTAATTAGCATTATGCCATATAATTACTATATTAAGCTTACTCCTGTATCATTGTGTTGAATTCAATTGAATTAATTTGGACACAAGTTAAACGGGGTGTGGCACGGGAAAATCGAATGTTTAAGTTAACCGATGTGGAACGCCTTCTTAATAAATCATTGGAACGAGTGACAATTGAAACAAGTGTATTGCTCATGTTCAAAGCGAAGAAAAGAAAATAGGGGATGTAGATAATATGGCTGATAAAGTTATCGATGATATTATTATCAATGTCGATAATAGTGATAGTGATATATGTTTCGGAGAATGAAAAATGTTTTCGTTAAGTTATGAAAGGTTACAAATATATATAATAAAAAATATGACGCAAGCAAATCGCCCAAGATGGTATTCTTACCTGAAGGTCTCGGATGATCATCTGCGGGGTTGCAACCCTTCTTGGAAGCGATATTGTGGACTGTAGCAGGGGTTCAATGGGTTTTTATTAAAGTTCCTGGCACTAGCGCGTTAACTAATATCTGCGAACGGTTCACTTCGACAACTGTTCTCCTTCTCTCTTTCTGCTTGGAAAACTGGGTTTTTAAATTGAACATAATGTATGTATACCGTATGTCCGCTAGGTGTAAAAATACCAACAATGATTTGCATGAGATTTTAACATTTACATTTTATTATTAAATAACCTTACATATTAAATATAGATCATAACAAATTAAAATAAAATTAATGAATACTTAACAATATAGATTATGGAAAATTCGTAAATGACAAAGGGTAAGTTCTAACATTGTTTTTCGGTGTTACGAGTTTTATTTTTGTAATTCTTATTTTTGTACCTATGATTTCCTTTATGGAAAAAAAATTGTATTGTTTTAATCGAAGAATTGTCTTTATTCCATAAATGTTTAGCACGTCCAAAAAATAGTTCAGGAAAATGTAACAATGCTATTTCAAATCCCGCAAAAAACCGTCCACACCACTATGCAAGACCTATATCGGTACAGGAGGAGGTCACTGCACTTTTTAAACTTCTTAGTTTCAGTGTATCTGAGTTGGAGCCTGGAATACCGTTATTGCTTTATTAACACATATTAACTTTCCAGGAATTTGCGTATATTTTAGCTGTAATATTAGGGAGGGTGATTGTTCAATGGTTCTGGCAGTTTCTGTTATCACTTTTCGTATATATTAGGCTTATGATGCCATTTTTCCCCTGTCTTAACGTATTCATTCCCATTATTTCCATCGCCGGTTTTGGAAATGCCCTCTTCAACTCGTTAGTTCGGGGGCTTTTCTTAGTTTGGATGCCATAATTATTTTTTCATATTCTGTTGTTAATTCTCATACTTCCTCCGAATCAAGTGCTGCAATATTTTGCTTTGCGTCCTTTGGTTGTTCTTAGGATTTGTAATGAACTAGATTAGTGGAGTGGACTGTTGAGTTTGTCATTTACTACTGCACCTAAGTAGATGTGTTGTCTGTTTCTCTTCGATAAGGTTGTGGAAAGAAGTACCAGTCGTAATTTCAAGTAAGGTTTAATAAAACACTTAAATACGACAATTTTAAACACGTAAATCACTTTACAACAAGTAGTAACGAAATAGAGCAACAAGAATGTCCACAGCGAGTTGATAGTTGTTTACAGTTTTCTTAAAGATAGTTAATTCTCGTGTGGTAGATATGTATACTTTTCCGCTAATTCTTAAACGAAGTGACATAAATTTGCACGTTTTTATATTGCGTCCTAACGCGAGATATACTTTAACACTTCAGGTTGATCTAGATATAGTTTACGCACACTGTATCTATCGAACGCGAGGTATTGTCACACTTTTTCATGTCGACCGATCCAGAGTGGATTTAGTTCTGTACTGCTTGATGTTGAGAAACTGACCTTTTGTAAATTGGTTAATTTCTGTAGATATTCGCAAGTTTTTGGAGGGTAGAGCTTTCTCTTTCAGACTATAGCTCTGTCAGTTGAATGGTGATATTTTTGACATAAAGTTAATTACCCACTTTACCGTGAAGCGATAAATAGTGTCCTGTTAGTTAATTTATGTCAATCCATAAAACATTCATTTCGAATACTTGATTCCCCATTCATTTGTGAAAGGATTTGAAATATAGTGCTAATTGAAGGATCGTAGACCACTCAAAGTTATTTGTAGTAACATTTTAATAGTTTTGGAAAGTTCCATAATCTCTATTTTATGAAAAGACTTAGGCACTTAAAGCTAAACTTTCTTTTATTAATGGGCGTTTACGACAATGAAAGTGAATAATAAGGGTTACGTTACAATAGACATTCAAACTTGTGCGAAAATTCACAGTAATGTGAAATTTCTCCCGATTGATTCGTCATCGTGATATATATACAGAATGTCATCTGACAACAGTTGTTATATCTCTCTCCTCTAGTAGATCCCTGAAATATTCTTTCCACCATGATTATTTCTTTTTCTACTATAATTTGTTTTTTTTGTTATTTATGGTTTTCGCTATTTCGTGTTTTCGGTTACCCACATCTCTTGAGGTTCTACTTTTCCCAATTTTTTTCATAATTTCTACTTCTTATCCCTTAAAAACGATTGTCAAGCATTTTTGGATTTTTCATAGTTTTCTTATTTCTTTTCTATCGAAATATATTCCCTTTTTCACCTCTTTCTTTTCGCTTTTCTTACGTCTTCTGTCCAAGAATATATTATTTCGTTATCTCTGTTGATTATTTTTGTTATCTTGCAGCTTCTGTCTGATGACGAGAGGACTGCTATCCTAAATTTATTCCATAGCTCATATACGTTATCTTTGCAGTTTATGTCATCCAATTTTGTCTCCACTATCTTTTGAAATATTTTTTTTGTTTGGAATTACTCTGTATGTTGCAATTTATTTTGATTTTAGTTATTTATTTCTTATACTTTCTTTTTCTCATATTTTTTAACTTGAATGTTATTAACAGTTGGTCGTGATCACGTTCTATTTCTGGTTCTTGTTTTACTGTTATATTTCTTATTATTGGCCATATCATGTTAATTTATTAGAAAGTTTATTATGGAATTCTCGTTTTTACTCTGCATTTCACTCGTTACTTTATCAGCCTTTTTTCTGAAGTGAATGTTGCCAATTAATGTACTGCCTTGGAACAACAATAAGCTCTACCAGCACCTACGAAGAAGAATTCCGCGACCAAATTTGTAAGAATAATGCCGACAAATACACTACTGCTGTAGAATGAGAGCCTCAGCTAGGCAACAAGTGAATTTCTGATCCATTGTATTGTGAAAAATATGGTGCTTTACAGAGCAGAAATATGACGACTAACGGTAGTCGTTATAGTTGAACTATATGCGAAAATGTTTAAAGAACACGAAGAAAAATAGGTTAAGACCAAGGATATTTGACAAGAACACGAATAAATTACTCTAAAACCAAGACACTGGAAAAATATGGACATGTTAATAGAATACCTAATAGCACAGAGCCGAAAAGAATCATAAAATGTTATCCAACAAAAATCAGGGCAAGAGGCCAACCAACTTTGAACTGAAGAGAGAAAAATAAAGAGCTATGCAGCTCCATTTTCAATGGAGTTCAAGCCGAGACGAGACATTTTGCTGACCATGACTAAACATTATATATTTTATTCTAGAAAATTATCCTGTAATGAAAGCTAAATTTTGAGTTACGAATTCAGCAAAGTAATTTCCTAAGCGCTGAAAGATAGAATTTGTGGAAAAAACTGCTTTTAGTATAATGAACTATCAAAAAATGAATATCTAATCCAGTTATTGTCACAATTATTCAAAATCTCGTAATTCAATAATTTTTCAAAGCGCGAAAAATTGAGGACGGCGCATTATACAACCCTGCAGAGAACTATTTAACATGGTAATTATCTAGCTCTCTTTTATTCGTGCATTCTAGAAGCCACGAAAGCACTAAAGCACTTGGCAATTGCAAGATGGTATTATGAATGGACAGTTAATACTTCGCTTCATTATTGTAATATCTAGTCCATAAACATTGGACTCGATATGGATACGTTCGTTGCAATCAAATAAAAGTAATTTTGATAATTGAATGCTGGCATGGAAAAATAAGTCGCATTCGATTTAAAATTTGAGTATAGTCGAACTTCCTATATCTGTGAGACGAACTATAATGTTTTGAAAGTGCATTGATCCCGCCTGTACTAATATAGTTCTTGCACAGTGGCGTGGCCGGTTTGTTTGCGGGGTCAAAAATATCATTGTTACCTTTTCTATTTATTGTAAGTGGGAAAAATTTATATAAAAAAAGAAAATTGTCCATTGAAAACAGAAGGACTTTTTTTCAATGAAGGAAATCATAGGTACAAAAATAAGAATTAGAAAAATCAAACTCGTAACACCGCAAACAATGTTAGAATTTCTCCTTTGTCATTTCCCGATTTTTAATCGTCAATATCACTATCACTAGTACTTACATTGACAATAATATCATCGATAACTTCATCAGCCATATTATCTACATCCCACGTTTTCTTTCCTCCATTTTGAACATGAGCAATAATACGCTTGCTGCAGTTTCTGGTGTCAGTCGTTCCAATGATTTCTGAAGAAGGTGTTTCACATCAGATGACTTAAACATTCGATTTTTCCGTGTCACATCCCCTTTAACTTGTGCCAAAATTAATTCAATTGGATTCAACTAACAATGATACGGGGTAAAAATACAGTAATTCCATCGCTCAATACTAATTCATCTACAGAAAGTTTCTTATATTTATAGGCATGTATTTTCAAAATTTGAAGCAATTCGTTCTTTACACTACTTTCATCGAAAGGGATGCTTTTATCCCGTTATCATTCTTGAATTTGAGCTTTTCTCCTTGTTTGTTGTGGCGTTTTTTCAAAGTGTCGACTGTGGTAAGGAGCATTATCCACAACGACGACAGATCCTGTTTCCAAATTTTCAGCAATGCGTCCAAACCGCTTCTCGTACACTTCTGCATTCATCTCTTCATGGTAGTCTCCCGTTCTCTTGGACTTAAATATTAATTCACCATTTAATACAAATCCGCATTCTATATGTTTCATTATCAATCGACGCCCTTCTAAATGAGGAAATTTTAAACCGGTTGATCATCCTTCAACACCTGCTTGCCGTGCATTTTTCATATTTCCGTGTTGCCATACTTTTTTCACTGTGTGCCCCTCGTTGACCCATGTTTCATCCGTATAATAAATCTTTCTTCCTTGCTTCCAAAGCTCATTAATTTTCCTTAGATACTATCTTCTCCACAACACTAATTCAGATCTTTCAATAAGAACACTCTTACTATTTATTTTCTCATAACTAAAACTCAAACCATGTAAGACTTCCTCAACATCTCCTTATCCATTTTAAGGATGATCTCATTTTAACTAACAGCTTCCTGCACTTTATTTAATGTTGATAACTCATTTTTCATAAAAACGTTTGGACAGTTCTCGATAGCATATTTCACATCTTCGTCGACTTCTATTTTTGTCCGACTGCTCTTCCATTTTGGTGCCTGTACTTCCCCATATACTTTTATCATCATCTATCAGCTTGTTAGTTTAAGTCATCTTACAAGAGTTTGTTAATCAGATCAGAAGTTAGAAGTGGAGGCATTGGTAATTATACACGTTTGGAACAAATTTCCGTTAAATCAAATATATGGATCAGTTAACTGAATAACAGCTATGGCGTATAAAGAGAAAATTAACCCTTAAACAAATTAGTTTATTGAGGTGTTAGTTTAGACTTGAAACGAATGTTTATATTGCGGCCCAAGCGTTTAATCGAGTGTAGCACCCTGGATTGTATATCAATATTGTCAATGTCAAATAATATTTTGGTAAAGGCCAAAAACAATATTTTAAATATAATATCACAGGTGAAAAGATTTTATAGTCAAAATTTTCGATAGGTGTGAAAGTTTGTTGCTTGGCAATTCCGCGAATGACAATTTAGGGGATAATACAAACTCGGTACATGTCTCACGAAATAAAAATTGTCAAGTTCGGCACAGAAATTAAAAGATTCACTTTTAAAATGTTTAAACTGATGACATGAATAATAATGCCTCCTTCTGCTTACAAGAAATAGACTGATGTAATATTAAAACAAAATTTATTAATTTAAAATATACATATACATATACATATATATACATACACACTGTACTATTTTTATTAATTTGAAACATTATAATACATATAGGTACATAGGAAGTACTAATTTTAATTAATTGCATAATAATGCGAAATTATTTTAACATATTGCAGTTTGGACAGCTTACTATTACTTTTCCGCACTATCTATCTAATATGCGAGAAAAGTATTGGTTTATCCCAAAAAAAGTTGCAATTTTGAAATTTTATTTGAGTTATTTTCACGTTTTCCATCAAGAACAACACGAAATAAACGGTTTTAAGGATTAAAACTAACTTTTCCGCATATGTGGCCCTGAACTATATTCTATCATAAAATTGTTACTTGTATACACTTTGGGGGATGTATCGTGCTAACAAACAGAAATTTCTCCAAAAATTCAGTAAATCTGGATTTATAGGACCCGCTGTACTCGCTCTAGTCAACTAAAAATCAATAGGGTACATCTGTGAGATGCCCTGAATAATATTCAATCATAAAATTGGTGATTTGTTGAACTCCGGAGGCTGAATCGTGCTAACAAACTGAAATTTCTCAAAAAATTACAAAATGTCGTACTTCAAGTACCATAGGACCCGTTGTACTGGCTCTGGTAAACTTAAAATCAATAGGGATCATCTGTGACATGTCCTTAACAATATTCAATCATAAAATTGCTGACTCATAGCACCCCGGAGACTGTATCGTGCTAACAAGACATGTAAGGAAAAGTGGACGACTACAACGACGACGACGACGACATGCACACAGGATTTTTTTTCTAAAATCCGTTTTTTCGTGTTGATGGAAAACGTGAAAATAACTCAAAAAAAATTTCAAAATTCCATTTTTTTTTGGGGTAAACCAATACTTTTCTCGCATATAGAGAGGTTGGGCGGAAAAGTAAAAACGGTTTTTAGAAAAAAAATCCTGTGTGTATGTCGTCGTCATCGTCGTCGTCTGCCACTTTTCGTTACATGTCTTGTTAGCACGATACAGCCTCCGGAGTGCAAAAAGTCACCAATTTTATGATTGAATCTTATTCAGAACATCTCACAGATGAACCCTATCGATTTTCAGCTCACCACAGCCAGTACAACAGGTGCTATAGTACTTTAAGTACGATATCTTTGTCATTTTTGGAGATATTTCAGTTTGTTAGCACGATACAGCCTCCGTCTCAAAGATGAACCCTATTGAGATTCAGCTCACTAAAGCCGGTACAACGAGTGCTATGGTACTTGAGGTACCAAATTTTTATGATTTTTGGAGAATTTTCAGTTTGTTAGCACGATGCAGCCTCCAGCGTGTATACGAGTGACCCATTTTATGATTGAATACTGTTCAAGGCGTCTTATAGATGAACCTTATTGATTTTTAGCTCACCAGAGCTGGTACAACGGGTGCTATGGTACCTGACGTGCCACATTTTTGTCCTTCTTGGAGAAATTTCGGGTTTAGCTCGTGTAATAAACTTCTACGCTGGTGCCAAAAGTAAACGATATAGAAGTTAATATGCTATAGCTCCTCCTGGAGTGAAGTTGCAAATTTTGCATAGAAAAATACATATATACTCGTACGTCAATTTTGAGGATGATCAGTTGATAGGTGTAGAAATTGATATGCTGCAGCGCCACCTGGTGAGAAGTTATAACAAAGGGTATAGCGTAAAAACCTTCTCCATGAAAAAATACTTACAGTTCTTCGTTTTGGTGTTCCCTGATGCCAAAATAACCCCCTGTATATATGTATGTGTTATAACGGAATTTGTATCTCAAAATCTACTGCTATTTCTTCTGGTACAAACTTGGTTTTTATATAATCACAATACTCTTTAATTTTTGATATGCAAAACCTATATGTTTTTCCACTATCGCCTTTTAATAAACAAAAAAATAATGGTATATAATGTCCGTTAAAAAAACCATGTATCGTAAACATTTGTGTGAAATATTTTATGGAGTAAGAAAATGTACCGTCTATATAACTACTTTTTGATTCACATAAAAACTTTAAATTACTTTTACAGCTAAATATCACTAAATTTTCGGATAAATCATTAACAATTAAGAAATCTTCATCTCTGTTACTTTTTGGTTGAAGTTCAATCAAAGCTTCATGAGCCTCAGATAGTGTTTATGGCAAAGCTGGCAACAATTTTCGACGTGCAGTGTAAATGTTTCTACTAGCACATTGTAGGTCACTTATTGTCAAATTGTTTAAAGACACATCATTTTTAGCTAGCTCCATTCTAACCATTTTGGAAGGTTTTTCTATTATATCACTTTCGGCTTTTCTTTTCACAAATTGACTTAAAACATGTCTTTGCAACACATTTATTAGTTCCGGTTCATTATTTACACTCAGGTTTGTTATAACGCGACTTTTTGACTCACCTAAAGTATGAAAATTTGCTTTACACTTCTCCGGAAGCTAATTTTCTGTTGTGGTTTTAAACTTATAGTTCTCGAAAAAATACTATGATTTATTTTCGCTATTTTTACACATTTTCACAATTATGAGTACATAGACCATCAACTTTATACTAGAAATGACTATGTACTTATGAAAATTGATATACCTACAAAACAAAATATTCAGGGCCCTTATGTTATTACCTGTTACGGAGGTTAGGTATCTGCAAGAACTTTATGCCGAGTTGTAAAAATATAATTCAAAACGCATTAGGATTAAAATATTAGGATGTGCCGAGTTTGATGTCGCCCAACATTGCATGAGCGAAATTGCGGAAAAGCTACAAACTTGAATACAGCTTGAGAACAATTTTGCCTACACAATTTTTTCTCGAGCGGTATTCGACATGACTATTTATTTCCCTTGTTTGTATATAACGCTACGTTATAAAAGTTAAAGTTATGATAATAGAGAGTTATTAGGGAGTTATTGAAAATCTGTAATACAGGTTGCTTTTATTAAAAGTTCCTTTATTAAAGTATCTTTTAGTATGCCTTTTTATAGAGATATTGAGAGTAGCAATACAGGAAAAAGAACTTTATTTTATAATGACATTTGACAGATTATAAAAGAACATCTATCTGTTTGTTTTGGTATATAAACATCATGCTTATTTGTGTGCATCTTTTGTACTATTAATTTATATTATTATGGAGGAACAGTTAGAAATAGCAATTTTAGCAGGAGCGAATGCAGAAGGGATAGAGATGCTGATTTTGCTCTATTTTATTGGTATTGAAAATAATGAACAAATGCAAATAATTGATATAAATAATATGAATGATGACGAACTTAAAAATCACTTAGGGATGATATAGTACATCTAAAATTGAAGAATCTGCTGCAATTACCAGAACATTTCATCACCGAAAGTGGAAATAGTGTGAATGGTAGGTAAATAAAATCACATTCTTATTTCTGTGTCTTGAAGAAAGTCTCTAATTACCATAAATTTCAGGATTTTAGGTGATATCCGATATACGTTGCCTCAAATATGAAAATACTGAGATACGTTTTAAACTTCGCCATACTGAGGATTACAAGTTGTTAGTAAACAAATCAAAGACAAATAACAAAGAAGTGGTTCCTCTGTATGAGAAAATAATGCTCAAAATTAAAAAAGAGAACTGCAAGTACATCTTCAAGCTCTTAAAGCGGTTTTGTCATAAGACGAATGGTTTTGTTGTTATTCTCTAAAGTACTAAAGTGTTATCGAACTATTATAATAGTCTTTATAATGATGTTATACTTTTTTGATAAAAAAAATCATTACTGGAGGGAATTTATTCTTTTACAACCAGTACCTGGTTGTAATAGGTCTTTATATTTTTTCACAATAATTAATCTTTTATGTGTAAATTTTGAAATGTATAATAAATTAATGTGTGAATTTGAATTTGTATTTTATTTTTGCATACCTTTAATTAGGCAACTGCTCCTTAATACCTATGAACAAACTGAAGATTAATTATACAAATTTTTACTACATTGGACATAGGTATTCTTTAAATTATGAGATACTGATTTTTATTTTATGGGCCAATCAAAGATTCTGTTATTATTTGTTTCATTAATCTGTACAATTTTATTGTTCTCTTGGCAAATTTTGCTAAAGTAGATGCAGAATCACCGACGATATACTGAATAACGAAATAAAAATTAATATAGTTATTAACATAGACAAACTAAAATATATTAATATTTGTATTGTCTTTGGTTGTTAGTTTCAATACAATAACAGAACTGAAATAGCTATTCTACTTCTGTGAAAAGTGTGTCAAACATGTCAAAATTAAAGATCTTTAACTAAAAGTTTCCTTTCCTGTATTTTATTTAAATAAAGGAAATCCTTTATTAAAAGATTCCTTTATTTTGACGTATACGCACGTGCATTTCTTAAGTACGACTTTAATACTTTTATGTAAATAAAGGATATCCTTTATTTAAATAAAATACAGGAAAGGAAACTTTTAGTTAAAGATCTTTAATTTTGATATGTTTGACACACTTTTCACAGAAGTAGAATAGCTATTTCAGTTTTGTGATTGTATTGAAACTAACAACCGAAGACAATACATATATTAATATATTTTAGTTTGTCTATGTCAACAACTATATTAATTTTTATTTCGTTATTCAGTATATCGTCGGTGATTCTGCATCTACTTTAGCAAAATTTACCAAGAGAAGAATAAAATTGTACAGATTAATGAAAAAAAATAACAGAATCTTTGATTGGCCCATATAATAAAAATCAGTATCTCATAATTTAAAGAATACCTATGTCCAATGTAGTAAAAACTTGTATAATTAATCTTCAGTTTGTTCATAGGTATTGAGGAGCAGTTGTTTAATTAAAAGTATGCAAAAATAAAGTACAAGTTCAAATTCACACATAATTTTTTTTGTGATAATCATAATAAATGTCTTTAATAAGAATACAATGTATATATGAATATATAAATAAATTTTGCAGAAAAAACCAAATAAGAAATTGGTTCACAATGAAAATATACAATTTAAAAACTAATAAAAAAATTATTTTACTTAAAGATGGGACTTTGTGTCATCTTGTTTATAGAAGAGAACATATGCTTCTCCACTGACTAAAGATTTCCACGATATTAATAGCACCCTTGAATCGTTATATTCGTGCCACTGTCCCGTGTAGGGATGTCGGCAATATGCTGTGTAGTGACCATTATAAATGTTTCCAGAGTGATTTGATATAGAGTAGAGGTTGTACATACAAGGTGCCACATTATCAGCCGCGTAATGGCTCATATCAAGCCCACCTATTGGAAAATGTATTGCAGCATTAAGTTTTCCACTAAATCTTTCTGTTACATATAAAAGATCAATTATTGTAAAAAAATAAAGACCTACTACAACCAGGTACTGGTTGTAAAAGAATAAAGTCCCTCCAGTATTCAAAACATTTTTTGCAGTTTTAGGCACACAACAGCAGCTTATGGTGTAAAATGAATTTTTTTATCATAAAAGTATAACATCATTATAAAGAATATTATAATAGTTTGATAACACTTTAGTAGAGAATAACAAAAAAACCATTCGTCTTATGACAAAACTGTTTTAAGAGCTTGCAGATGTACTTGCACTTCTCTTTTTTAATTATGAGCATTATTTCCTCATACAGAGGAACCACTTCTTTGTTATTTGTCTTTGATTTGTTTACTAACAACTTGTAATCCTCAGTATGGCGAAGTTTAAAACGTATCTCAGTATTTTCTTTCATATTTGAGGCAACGTATATCGGATATCACCTAAAATCCTGAAATTTATGGTAATTAGAGATTTTCTTCAAGGCACAGAAATAATACTTTCGGTGATGAAATGTTCTGGTAATTGCAGCAGATTCTTCAATTTTAGTTGTACTATATCAGCCCTAAGCAATCTAAAGTGATTTTTAAGTTCGTCATTATTCATATTATTTATATCAATTATTTGCATTTGTTCATTATTTTCAATACCAATAAAATAGTGCAAAATCAGCATCTCTATCTCTTCTGCATTCGCTCCTGCTAAAATTTCTATTTCTAATTGTTCCTCCATAATAATATAAATTAATATTACAATAGATGCACACAAAAAAGCATGATGATGTTTATATACCAAAACAAACAGATAGATAGGTTATGTTCTTTTATAATCTGCCAAATGTCATTATAAGATAAAGTTCTTTTTCCTGTATTGCTACTTTCAATAAATCTATAAAAAGTCATACTAAAAGATTCTTTAATAAAGGAACTTTTAATAAAAGCAGCCTTTATTACAGATCTTCAATAACTCTCTAATAAAAAGTTCGTGCATTATTTTTATCGTTACGATGTGATTGTAGAACATGTAGGTACTTGCGGTATGTTTGAGCTCGCACTAGGATAATTTACTCGATTTGGTGCTTTTTCTCTCAATTGTTCAATGAATTTTAAAATGTTTATTGATCTTAAGTCACTGTAAGTTTTAGGTTTGTTAATTTCAGCTAAAGGTTTTACTACTGCGATTTTCCAGGCTGAAGGAAAATAACTACATTCTAGACAAATATTAATTATATGTCTAATATAGGGTACTATAAATGGGCAACATAACTTAACGATGCCAATATTTAAATTGTCATTACCAAAAGCTTTAGACTTCATGCCCCTGATTATGTTGGTAATGTCTTCATCTATAATAAAATTAAAGTTAAAATCATCTGACATATTGCTCTTTTTACTGCTGTTATAATAGTTTAATAATTCATTACAAGGAGGCAACTTACTTGCAGAGTTAGTAAAATAAGTATTTAAGTCGTTGACTGATTGTAAATGTGCAGGAATTTCTGTATGGTTGCTTTTGGTTATATTCAATTTCTTAAGTTCTCTCCATTATTCTTTATTGCTGCAGTTTTGAAATCTGTGATTAAGGTACGCCCGTTTTTCAACTTATATTACCGTATTCGTATAGTTTCGCAACTGTTCGTAGTATTCCCAATGTTGTGGCAGTTTAGTCCGACGAAATTTTTTTAATGCTGTATAGCTATTTTTGTTGATGGATCGCTCAATATAACATGGTCCTTGCGTTTTAACCATGGGAATATTGTAGGCACAGCTTGAAGTAAATTTATCCTCGAAGTGGAGTTGACATAACTTACAATTGTTATGTAAAGAATCTAGGGTTTTTTCAAACAAATATCCACGGTTACATGCATCCAACCATAACTGTGCTCTAAAATGTAAATAAAGCTAAGTAAGTATATTTATATTTTTCATATGTGTATAAAAGCAATAAACTACTACCAATTTATATTGAATATTGTGTATTATTATTCAACATATTCAAGCTGAACTCGTCAGCAGTGACGCTTATTGTAGTGTATTCATTGATTGTATTATTAATATTATTATTTATGTTATCAAAGACACAGAGACAGAGGAATGTTAACACTCAAAACATAGATTCACGCAACTTACAATGTATAGGTGCAATGGAAGAATAACATATTTAATAAAAAGAAATATATATCTATAATTTATTGCATATAGAAATAATTCCTCTTACCTTACAGGATCTTTAGGAATTCTAAACATATATATATATATATATATATATATATATATATATATATATATATATATTATATTGTAAATAAGGAAAAACCGTACAGCAAAGAATATTCTTTGGTAAACATGTAAACAATAAAATCACATGACATTGACAGATAACTGACTCTGACTCAGACATGCGCACTTAGAAAATGAATTCTACAATAGCACAAGCGTCGTTTCTTATTGGGCTGGTGTATTCTGTGTAGTAATTTTTGATGACAACAGCTGTCAAGTAGTCAAGTTTTGACGCGGGTAAACTCGAAAAAACTGCTGACAGATGCTGTCATACAGTTTTTCTATCGAGAAACCATTTGTAATTCAAAATTGCGCGTTTGTGATTGGTGTGAATAAGGACGAGGGAAATAGTCACTGAAAAATGTGTTTCTTCCAAAGTAGTAGGAAGTAAAAGCTGTGCATATTTTGTATAAATTTGTTGGTTTTGTTTTGCGGACTATTTATTTGTAATGTAACGATTGAAAAATCATTTCAATGAGATTTTTTCTTTCCAGAAACTAAAGGTCATCATGTGGTAGGCGGGGCTAGGGGGGCCCTCCCCCCTATAGACCTGGCGCCGCCATCACGGATCACAACGGCGACCGACACAGGTAAACAAAATATATTATTATCAAATCTCTGACTGGTTAAATATGCCTATAGTTTTCTCATATACCTGATCTATTTGAATACTAGTCAAAATCACAATTTGAAAATGTCAAATGATATCCTAGAGAGCGAATTACAGAGCTGATCAAGTAATATTAAGAAGTAGGAATAAGTAAGAAGAAACATACATAGATCTCAGTTTAATATATACGCTATACCAGTAACATATGCTATTTAAACTAAACTCTTTATAATACATTTAATCCAAAAACTCTCATACAGTTTTGAAAGCACTATAAATAAATGAATTGTATATTGGAACAAAAAAGTTACTCATTGTCAAAAACAAGAGGTAAAACTCCTAACTCATAACCCTACATACTATTTTCGATATCCTCGTTTGTCATCACTTTCTTCTGACGACTCTATATTCACAGTAAACTTCAGGTGATCTGGGGAGTAATCAAGGAGGTGCTCCATTTGTGCCAGCTCTGCTTCACGTTTTTCCATATTTTGCCAGTTCTTCACTAACGCTCAAATTCTCTATCGGGATTAGTTGAGGGTAATAAGCTGGTGAACGCAATACGCTATATAATTCCGGTTTTGCTAGAGTGGGGTCTGCAGGAAAATTAGAGGGCTTAGTGGCATAGTACATACAGCCTTCACTCTGGATAGAGTTTCAAACGTTAGAAAATGGAACAATGTTGCATCAGAATTGTTCATAGGAGAAAAATTAGAAACAAGAAAATATACTCAGACATAGAAACCCGAAAATCCAGTAATTTTTATACATATACATACTCGTATAAGGGAGTTCTTAATATGTAATATTAATATTATTGTTTTATTATTTTTCTCCCTTTTCGGGGGAGTATTTTAGTTAGATCTCTTGATCAATCACTGCAAAAGGTAATTCTAAAATTCATTTTCGGGTAAGTTTAAGGATTTTCAAACGATTCTATATGTTTCCAGTATGACTGATTTTTGCATGGTTGTGAAAATGTTCTTTTCGTGGATATACATTTTTTTTCAGGTAGTCAGAGAAAGTTTTCGATACCATTCCAGTTACTGTAATGATTTTTCGATACCATTCCAGTTACTGTAATGATAAGGGGTATAATGGAGATATCTGAAAGGTGATGTATCGATTTGTACTCTTCAGATAATTTATAATATTTATTTATCTTCTCCCTTTCTGTTATTACCAAGTTGTGGCCACTGGGGTGTGCGATGTCGATGAAGAATCTTACTTTTTCCAATTTGTCAACAAGGACAATGCCTGGTCTGTCATTGACTATGTGTTTGTCAGTCTGGATATGGGTGTCCCAGTATAGTAGATATCCATTATTTTCCAGAATGGGGAATGGGGTATACTTGAAGTATTTTTCGGATATATTCTTAAACTTGCACGCGATTGCCAGGTGTTGGTGTACGATATTTGCTGTTGATTGTGTCTTTTTAAATATTCGTTTGGTGCTAGTGTCATGCAGTTTGCCATGATGTGTTCGATGGTTTCTGATTGTTTTTGGCCAATTCTACATAAATCGCTATCTATACTTATTCCATGTATGGCTTTAATATGATTTCTTGTTGCTCTTGTATCGCCACCATGAATCCCTTTGTTTCACCAAACAAGTATCGTTTTTGGAGCCATTCTGTAGACGCCTCTATGGAAGCATCTTTTAACAGGTTAGGATACTTACCATGGAGCTGTTTACTGAGCTATTGGTTTTTTTAGGTCAGACAGTTCATTGCGTGTGTCTATTGGTTCGTGTAATTGTTTAATTGGTGAATATTTGTCTAACAGTCTGACAACTCTATGTATATCGGAGGTTTATTCTTTTTCCTCAAAATATTTCTGTAGCTATACTATCTGTCGCTGGCATAACAGTTCAAGATCAAGTAGTACCTTCCCACCAGACCTTCTTGGCACATACAGCCGCTCAGTACATGCTCTCGGGTGATGAATTAGATGCTTGGACATTTGATCTCTGATTCCACGATTCATTGATTCTAATTCGGTGTCTGACCAGCCAAAAGAATATGCAATCATTGGCACTTCCCACGTGCTCACATCTTTAATTTTATTTTTGGCAGTGAGTTCGGTTCGGAGAATTTTTGTCCTCTTTGCCCCAGTGCTTCATTGAGTCTCTCTTTGGTGTCTTGCTCTATGTTTTCATATTCCAAGGATTTTCCCCTGTGTGCTATCAGTTTGATACATTTTTCTAATCCTAACGTCATGTTTATATCTGTAATGGCTATTAGCCTATCTAAATCTGCCTCAGTCGATGCATACAGTTTAAGGTCGTCTACGTAAAACAGATGGGTGACATCTAGTTTAGTATTGCTACTTTTGAATTTGTAGCCAAGATGTGTATTCTTTAATGGTGATGAACCATAAAGGACTCAACGAATCCCCCTGAAAAATTCCACTACCTATTCGGATTTCTTCAGTGTATATTTGCGTTCCTTTTAAAGTGATGTGTAATGTCGGCCATTAATTATTTTAAGAGCATGATTATATTTTTGTCAATCTCATAGATCTGATGGACCTCGACCAACCAGCTTTTTAGTACAGAATCGAATGCTTTTTGTTAATCGATCAATGCGACTACTATGTTACGTGATCGGTATTTGGCATCCTGAGTTACCACGGAGTCGATAATAATTTGTTCCTTACAACCTTGCGTTTCTTTTCTGCATCCTTTTTGTTCTTCTGTTAGAATTTTTCGATCATGTAGGTATTTATCTATTTTAATGGCAATTATCGATGTTATAAGTTTATATAAGGTCGGAAGACACGTAATCTTCCGATAGTTTTTTGGCTTTTTTGTTTGGTTTGATTTCGGTAGCATGTAAGTAATTCCCTTATTTCAATACTTTGGCAATATTTCTTTCTTTGTAATTATTCTATTTATTTGAGGGGTAAGTTGCTTCCATACTCTCAAGCTTATACACCAATAGTTATGTATGTGATCTACACCTGCCGCCTTCCAGTTTGGTGCTTTCATAATTGTTGTTTTTACATCTTCTTCTGTTACTTCAATTTGGGTCATTGGTTCAATATTTTGGTAATATTGTCGCTGTTTCTTCATCCAAGGAGCCGTTCTATTGTACTCTCCCTTTGCGAGCCAACTATCAGCTCAGAAATTTGTGAGGTCTTTTTTACTTGGCGGCATACTGATATTAGTTTTCTGTTCCTCTAATTATTTGTAGAACGATTTTTCATTTTTATGAATTGTGTTGATTTGTTCTATTCGCCTGTAGCATTTGTTGTATCGTCTTAATCGCTTTCCCAACACTGCTATACGTTGTTTTATATTGTCTTTGAGAATCGGCAATTTCTCTTCGAATTCCGGGTTAATAAGCTTGAATACACAGTCGAAAAATTAGTAAATGTATAAAGTGACAATCAAACAAAGAGTGGAACAAGTTTTTTTCACTTCAATGTGGTTTCTCATCTTATTTAAAATTTCATATTATCTTTCTTGATGCTATCAAAGGAAAAATAAAATTTGAAGGTAGTAAACACGATATGATGTTATTAATAGTTTTGATAAACATCTTGACCTAAATAATGCATGAAATAAATTATACATCTTCATATACTAGGGTACTAAGAAACAATAAATTTCTGTTTCACGGACATCCATAACACTGATTTAGGATTTTATTATTGTACTCTCAATTATGGTGGTTTTTGTCGATAGTTTTCAACTTGAATATGGCATATGATGATCAGATAAATATTCAACATTTTTGTTTTGCTTTATTTCCATAGTAACCAAACAAATATTTCATGAAATCGTTTGGTTTACAAAGAAAATAATGATGCTCATATCATCATATAAAAAAATGTATTGCAATAATTAATTTTCCTTAGGCTTGGATCTCGACATGTAAAATTGATATGAATCGGGAATATTTTCAAAACACGCCTTTTCATGTATATTGGGAGTGTCAGTAATTCATTTATTTGTAGGTAAATTACTTGCCCAATCCCCTATGCCCTTTTTCCTTTGGTCTCCCTTCGTTTGCTTCTATAAATCCCACAATTTTTCTAGGTACGCTCCCTTCCTCAACTTTGTAACACCTGTCTCATTGTTTAAAACTTTTAAGGCGTTCACTTGTTCTTATTATCTACCTAAAATTCTTCACTGTCTTTCCTCCATTATTATATTATTAAATTATCAGAACTACAACTATTTCATTTTACTAAAAGATGTAGTAGTAGATAATTGGTTTTTTTGTAACCAGGGCGGAAATGGTCTTGTAGAAAACTTTTTCACAGAAGGCCATCATCGATTTTTTCTTCAATATTTCCTTCAAAATAAATAGAAAGCTCAAAAATAAATTGACCTTGCTTATATTGTTACGAAAATCGGATTTTTGTATTTTCTTATAAACAAAATACAAACACCGGCAAATGTAAAGGAAGGAGTTTTCTATTAATACATTTTTTTTCCAAGCAAATTTCAATGAGCATTTAAACACGGTAACCATGAACTAATATTTGTTAACTTCTGTTTACCTCCTAAATCTTTATGCGGTTTTGAAACCTATTTAAGAAATTAAAAATATCAAAAATACTTGTGAAATAAAGATCATTGCAATATTGGTTTATTTTAAAAATGTATTGTTCAAGTTAAATCAAGAAGATTATTTTTTTAATAATGAACCCTTATGACTGCGGTTATTCGTCTTGGCATACTTCTGATGTTGTCATACCTAGCTTGTACCAAACATGTTCTATTAGATTCATGTCTGGAGAATATGCAGGCCAATTCATTGTTGTAATTTGTACTTCATTTAAATATTCAGTTACCCAACGATTCACGGGCGGAAGAGTATTGTCTTGCATTAGGACGAAATTTGTTCCAATATATGGTGTAAAAGGCATGCATTATCTTGCAATACCTCTCGTATATACCTAGCTATCGTCAACGTACAGCCATCAAATACCACCAATTCTGTGCATGCCCCTAAACATATACCACCCCACATCATAATTGAGCCACCACTGAAATAGGCAGTAGGAGCAAAATTAAATTGTTCACTTTGCTCTCCAGGTCTGTGATATACTCTTTCCCTGCCATTAGTAGAACTGAGACAGAAACGGTTCTCATCAGTGAACAAAAAATGACCCTTTTTTTAATATAGTGAACAGCTCTCTAGAGATTATAATATTAAAAAGAGCATTCGTAATGATATTCATAACTTTTTATATAAAATTAAACGTCAGAATGACGATGATATTGATTTATCGAAACAATTGTCAATTTCTTAGAATTTTCAATAACTTGTATTATATTGTGGAATTAACTAGAGACCTTGAGTTTCATTTAAAAACACTAATATGAGCATATTCCACGAAGTAAGGGTCGAGACAGTCAATTTTTTTGTAGTAAACAACACTCAGATTCATCCTCACAAAAATTTTCATTTTATTCTAAAGAAAATTAAAATCAAGATCAAAGACCATAACCTCATATTTTCAAAACCAGACAAGGGTAATTGTTTAGTCATTTTAAACAAGTCAGATTACATTGATAAAGTGGAGAATTTCCTTTCTGAACATAATTTCAAACTTTTATAATCAAATCCATTCAATAATTTTATTAGAAAATTGAAAACTCAATTAAATATCCATAAAGATTTTTTCATTGAACATTCATCTCCTTATTCTGTCATTAGCAGCAACCCAGTCATTTCTCACTTGTATGGACTTCCGAAGATCCACAAGATAGACATACATAATAAGACCAGTAGTTAGCTTCACTAACACTGCGGTTTCAATTTTAGCTTCATTTATTTACAGGCTTATAAAAGACCTAACACACTTCACTCCAAAATATGCAGTAAGTAACTCTTTAGATTTGATTAACAAATTGAATAATGAAAATTTACCTCAAGAAAGCTTGATGATTTCCTTTGATATAAATAATCTTTTCACTTCAGTTCCGAATACAGAAACCTTACCACTTGTAAGTGAGGCCTTAAGCCTAGCCCAAGTTGATGCCAATTCCATAACTCACATTTTGACCTTGTTAAACTTTTGCCTTTCACAGGACTTTTTTGTTTTTAATGATAAATTATATAAACAACCAGATGAACTTGCCATGGGTAGTTGTTTATCACCTCTTTTAGCAGATATTTTTATGAATAATTTAGAAAACAAATTCATTATCATTGCAAATAATCCAGAAATTTTACATTGGTTTAGATATGTTGATGATTGTTTGGTATTTGTAGAAGGTGATATTGGCATTGTCAACAATCTTCTAACAAAAATAAACCAAGTTCATCCAAGTATCAAATTCACACTTGAATTAGAATCAAATAATAAATAAAATTTCTTAGACTTTACAATCCATAAAACTAACAATCTTTCAAAGTTTAGCATATTTAGGAAACCCACACAAACCGATCACCCAGCATATCCAATCATCTTCATCAACACAAAATGGCAGCTTTCAATTGTTACATTCATAGACTTTTGAATCTGCCCTTTTCTGCAGTTGATTATCATAATGAATTGAATATCGTTAAACAAATAGCTTCAAATAATAATTATAACCCGAATATTATTAATAGTTTGATCCAAAAAATCAAAAACTAAAAAGCTACCCTAAAGTAGATTCAATAGCACAATTTTTTCACTTCCTTTTTTAAATGACAATATTTCTGATAAAATTGCTGGTTGCATTATAAGCAACATGACAACATTAAAATTTCTTTTAAAACTAACCACAGCCTCAACAGATACTTGGTCAACACAAAAGATATAATTGATAAACTTTCACAGGGTGGCATATACAGGTTAAATTGTGATGATTGTGATGCATTGGAAGAACTTGCAGACCTTTGAGGGTCCGTATAACCGAACATTTAAATCCCAACAAAATTTCAGCTTTTGTCAACATTTAAGGTTTAACAACCACAATTTTAATCCAAATAGGAATTCAAAAATTTTACAGGAGGTGAGTTCCAAAAATTACAATAGATTAGATTTTCTTGAAGATTTACACATTAACAGGAAATTACTGAATAATGACCTTTGTCTCAACACTCAAGTTAATTTTAACAGAGCGTACATTCCCCTTCATAGACGTTTAAAATAGAAAGATCAATTTGACTAATTTGTCTATTATCAATTTTCAAAACACAGATCATTATTTTTATATGTCATGTTCTATGCCAAACTTAATTGTCAGCTTTTGACACAATGTCAATTTTGATTTGTTTATTTGGTTATATAGTGGACTAAGTTTCAGCAGACATGTGTTGCGCCTTTTGAAACTTTTATCCAGATTAATCCTGGAATAAGTATATTTTAAAATGTTGTTCATATGAAGTCCCTTTTTTAAATATTTACATGGTCCTCTGGACACATAGTATTTTTATGGTCTGGCTCTTGTACACCTGACGAGTAAGTAATTTTTTCAATTTTCAATGTTCTCATTATCAAAATTTCTTAAATTCAATTCAATGTTACTTACTTACAGGTACGCACTGATGATGACATTATTTGTCGAAAGCGCTTTGCTATGATTTTATAAATTAAAATTCTGCACGAAATACATACCTTTTCTTCATCCAATTACATTGGAACGTACACACAGCTTGACAATTTTCACTTAAAAAATTACCCCACTGATTATAATTCCAATTTAATTGGTACTGTTGAGCAAATACTAGTCGTGCTACTCGGTGACGTCTTTGGAGTTGTGGTACTTTTTTTGTCCTATACGCTTTTAAATAACATTCTTTAAGTCTCCTCCTAACCGTACGTTCACTTATCCTGGTTCAACGAACTTGTTCCAGTTCATTTCTTAATTGAACAGCTGTACGTCGTCTGTTTCGGAGTGTTTGCAACACTAAAAATCGGTCATCTCTAGCCGTGGTTGAGCGTTTTCTGACTTGACCTCGTCTCCTCAAGTACCCTCCAGTTTATCTTCAACGTATCGATGAATTGTCGATTCTGATTTACCAAACACCGCGGCTATATCGCTGTACGATTGGCTACGTTCGATCATTGCTACTGCCCTAGCGACATCACTCGGTACTAAATCACCCAATTTAATCGGTTTTACTATGAAGTCAACAATAAAAATCCAAACATAAATACGTACAAGAAACTGAAAATTACACTATTTAAAACTTACTTATTTCAAACGTAATGCTACAAGTATTTGGCAGTTAGGCAATAACTTAGGTATTCATTTGATAAAAATAAGCGTGAATGCCACAGCTACCTAGATTTATGTTGTGAAGACATATGAATCAACTACTCTAGCAGGTAAATCTAGCAAATTATCGGGGTTCCTTTAAATTTGCCTATGTGTATATTTCATTGACATTCAATTTATAGAACCTTGAGAGGATCACAATTGTGAGGTTTGGGACCCGGTCTACTTCTTCTTCTATTGTTGGGTTTTTATGTCTTTAAGTTAAAACTTTACACAGTATAAACTGAAGGATAATACGCGATAAGAATCCTTTTGGAATCCTACTGACTGCGCCACTTCATGTTTTTAACTTAAAACTTAAAACATCTTTAAAAATTTATTATGCAATTAGTACACGTTATTTAATATTTACTGAAGTTTACAATTCAAAATCTAAAATCATTCTGATTGAAAAAATGTATATACTGAAACTATGCGGCGTCCTGTAGTGCTATTCGCTACGCTCGTGCTAAAAAATTTCATATACCTACTCGTGAGAAATTTATGTCATTTCATGCTCATTGTACAATATACTATTATCACGGCATTTTGCCCATACTACATACATTTATATTGAGAATCCAGTAGGCTATACTCGATGCCCAGCCGTTTTCGGTGGGTGGTACAAAACTATTTACTTATATTCTTTAAATTTGTGCAGTTGTAGAAAAAGTATAGTGTGCAACATGTGGGAGGTACTTTTTCTACAACTGCTATGAAAAGTAGCGTATTTCTCATAGCTTACTTAATTTCAAAACCATATATTGTTCACACTGAGAGAAATATTACTTCTCCCGGCACTTTGCCCACACTACATACATTTATATGGAGAATCCAGTAGGGGATACTCGATGCCCAGCCGATTTCAGCAGGGTATACTCGATGCCCAGCCGTTTTCGGTGGGTGGTCCTCCTATGCTTAGACTTTTTCTACAAAACTATTTACTTGTATTTAAATTTGTGCAGTTGTAGAAGAAGTATAGTGTGCAACATGGGGGAAAAGTACTTTTCTCACTCGTGTGTTTGCGGCATGCCACAAACTTTCACACTCGTGAGAAAAGTTCAACTTTCCCCACTTGTTGCACAATATACTATTTCCCACTCGTGAGAAACGTTGAACTTTCCCTACTTGTTGCACAATATACTATTGTTAGCGTCTTCTTGGTCTATATTGCCAGTAACGAGTTTCATTAGTGAGCCAAGGTGGTTTAATATTCCTCTTTTAATTCGATCAGATGGAAATATAGAGTTCATTTTAACATCGATACTATTAACTTCAAATTGCAATTGTTTATGAACATCTCTCAAAGAATGTTCATGAAGTGGTTTGTCTTATTAAATAAATTGTTTAGTGAGTAATATTGTAATCTCAGATTTGTAATTGGATTTCGGATGGAGTTTGTAGGGATATAGTGTAGAAATGTATGGGAAGCGATTTTTACCCTAGCTGATCCTAGTTCGAAAGATAGGATACCGGGATTACTTTGCAAGGATTTAATTTGTATCCTCTGGTTCGTCAGTGCCTGAAAAGTCAACGTCCTATGAAGTCACAATAATTAGTTTTCGTACGGGTTTAAATAGTTGTTTTATATGGAGGTTTAGTTTTAGATTTTCATTCTCATTGTTTTTTATAAAGGGTAGTGCCAGGGAGAATGTCTGCAGGTTCTGTACGTTTTGGTTTAATTTTTCGATAGTTTTTGTTTTTTGTTACTATTGTCGGTTTGTATACTGTCATATGATTGTTTCATAATTTTCTTATGTTCATTTAATTGAATGTTATCTGGCTGGGCTTCGTCGTCGACTTCGATGAGATCTTCCAAGTGAATATATCCTAAAAGAAGGTCAATAGGCTTATGTTTGGTGACAGAGTGAATTGAGTTATTGTATCCCAAAATGAACAATCTTAGTTTTTCGAATGGGTTTACTTTTGGATTCGTTAAGGATAATGTTCTCATGTGTTCTATTATTGTAGAATGAAATCTTTCTACGATTGCATTGTTATTAGGATTATGTGGGAGAGTGTAATGTCAGTTAATGCCGTATAATTTAGCAAAGCCTCTGAGAATTAATTGGGTAAATTCTGTGCCATTATCAGATACAAGGATTACTGGAATTTTATACGTAGAAATGAAATGTAATAAGAGCTCATAGATGTGAATCGCAGATAAGTTTGGAATTATGTAAGCTTGTCCAAATCTACTAAAACTGTCACATACTGTTACAGTAATTGTATTGGCAAATTTAAAATTGTCTATATGTATTGTTTCGAGTGGTCTTCTTGGAGTTAGGGTTAGCTGAAGTTTTATTAAAGGCGGGTGGCTCTCATATTTAACTTGTTAACAAATGGAACGGTTATTGATAAAGTTTTTCACGTCGTTATTTAGTTTTGTCCAATATAATTTAGATTTTAGTTGGTTAGAAATCTCGTAAATTCCTCTGTGATTTGAGATGCCTTCGTGTTGTTGTTTTATAAGTTTTTGTTGTTGGGATTCAGTTTTCACGTCGTGTAGTATAATATTTGATTTGATGAAAATAGAGGCAGAGCTTTTAAAAATCTGAGGAACTATTCTACACGTGGTTTTGAAAAGAATTTCATCGATATCGTTCTGAAAATGAAAGGAATACCGTTTCTTCGGAACAGCATGTTCTTTTAAGAATTGAATAATTTGATTTTAATTTAAGTATCTGGTTCGTGCAGTAGAAATACATTTAATGGTTTCTAGGTTATTTCAATTCCAAGTATTGGATTTTCTACACTAGTGTGTATTGTTTGATCGTCATTTTCGTCATTTGAATCTACTTCGGGAATGGGAGATTGAGAGTCTAATGTTGCTTTACCCGTCTTATTATCAATATCATACGTTAGTTTTATTAAATTCTTTCATATATTGAAAGATTGGCGGTAGATCAGAGTCGAAACTATTTAGTTCCGACACGGGAAAGGGCATCTGCATTCAAGTTGCAAGAACTTTTTTATATACGATTTCCTAGTCAAATTCCTCTAACTTCATCCTCCAACGGACAAGTCTGGAATTTAGTTCCTTTAGAGACATTATCCATTGTAGACGATTATGATCGGTGACGATTTTGAATTTATTGCCGAAAAGATCTGGCTGGAAATGCTTTGTACCCCAAACTACTGCCAACAACTCTTTTTCAATTGTTGAATAATTTTGTTCAGCAGCGTTAAGTGTACGATAAACATATGCTATGGCTCTGTCTACACTGATTGGTCCTTGGGAGAGGACTGCTCCTATCGCGAAATTACTTGCATCTCTGGTCAAAATGAATTCTTTAGTGAAATCGGGGTAGAGAGAATGGGTTCATTGATTTAAAGAGACTTGCTATATCCGAATGCCTTTATGTAAAGCGGGTCAAGTATATTAATGTAAGCGCACTCTTTTAAACAGCTTGTAAAAGTTTTGGTTAGTTTGGTAATTTTTTTTTAAACTTTCTGAAGTAACCGAGAAGGCCTAAGAAAGCTTTATTTCTTTAGTGATTTTCGGTAGGGGGTTGTCGGTAATAGTTTTTACTTTATCGGTATTGGACTTGATGTCTTGATGGGTGATTATATAACGTAGAAATGATACTTCTTTTTTAAGAAATTCGGATTTATCGAGCTGGACCTTGAGGTTACTTTCACGAAGCTTTTGGAAAACACTTTTTAGATTATTAATATATTCTTTTAGTAAGCTTGAAAAGACAATTATGTCGTTCATATAGACGAAACAAATTTTATTACGGAGTTCTTTTATTACATTATCCATGACTCTCTGGAAGGTTGCAGGGGCTTTCTTTATACTAAAAGGCATTCTGACTTATTCGAAATGACCGTTTTCAACGTTGAAAGCGGTTTTCTCAATATCGTTGGGATGAGTTTCAATTTGATGAAATCCACTGGCTAAATCTAAGGTAGTAAAATAATAAAAGTTTGTTAAGTATGTTAGTTATGTTAGTAATGGGATAACGATCGTCGATGGTTTTTTCATTGATTGTTCTTCAATTAACGATGATGCACCATTTCTTTCTTCCAGACGCATTAGCTTTTTTGGGAACGATCCAGATGGCAGCGGAGCAGGATGAGTCGCTAGTTCTAAGAATCCCTTTTTCCAGCATTACTTGGACGATCTACTTCAGGTTTATCGATGTAGGAGTATCGATATGACTTAGTATATACTGGAAGTTCATCTGTAGTTTTTATTTGATGTTTGACTTGGTTGGTAAAGGATAGGTGTGATCTTTCTTTGTGGAAAATGTCATGAAATTGTTTACAGGCTTTTTCATTTTCGAGTTTTTCTTCTGAATTTAAATGTGTTAGGCAATGTAGAAATTATAGTAATGATCGTTGGTAGGGCTTTGAACAAAAATTTGGAAGATTTCGTAATTTTCTTCAAAAGATTCTACAACTATGGATTGTGGAGGTATAAGTGGAACTCAATTTTGGTATCGATTAAAGTTTGATTTGTTAAATGTATTTGACGAGATGTCACTCATAGGAGTTGGTTTGAGTTGCGGGAAATTTGTATTAGGTTTCCCCGTGCTACTTGGAGCTCGAGAGGGTTGTTGAGAACCGAAAACTTGTCTATTAGTCTACAATCTCTGTGGGATGAACCTGAGTTTTGTATTGGCATTAAATGTTGACCAAAGTTAGGGACATTAAAATTACTTTGATTTTGATAGTTTTGATCAAATTTTGGAAATGGTTCATTCTTAAAAGTTTCGTTATTTGGTATTGAAGATGACGGATATTATTTTCTACTATAATAAATTGTCTAGCTGTTGCAAGACTATCGGGTTTCATAGCTTGAATTGTAGAACCCATCGGTTCTTTCAAACCGGCCAGAAATATTTTTAAAGCATGTATATTGTTTTTCTTTATAGTTGCATTAGCTTGACCAGTTACATGACACTCAACGTAATTATGAAGAGCACTCATATTAGACATTACTCAACTGATCTAGATCAAAGAGTAATCCGTTTTCGACTCTCTGGTCGTCCAAGTGAGCTACCAGATCACTTTAACTGTTTTCCAATCTTTGTTTATGCAAATACTGTAAACTTCTCCCGCGTTACCAACTAATTTTCTCAATATTCCGACAAATAAACTAATGTTTTGAACGCAGTTGGTATTTGCGGGATTTGGATCACAATAAGTCTTTATCAAAGTTCAATTTCCAATAATTTAATTTCAAATTTGGGAATAGACATTATTACATTTGACAATTAAAATAATCTTCAATGCTTAAATTATTTAAATGTGAACTAACTTCTATTATTGAACTTTCTTTTCTTTCAATACTAATATTAAGCTCTCCATCGCTTTCCACTATGGAATCTTCAGATGAGGAGAATGACGTAGACTAAGAAAGATAGGGTAAATAATCTGTGTAACTAACAGTACAATTGCGATGATTTCCATTGATCCTCGATGGACTGCACTCTCTGGATTCTTCTCAAATTTTTATTTCCACTTTTTGCTGATTTTTGAAAATTTGGGAACTTTTGCAATTAAGGTTCTTCCAAGTAAATAGTATAAACTGCAGGATAATGCGCTATGAAGTTGTTTTGGAATCCTACTTACTGCGCCACTTGTTTGACTTAAAATTTTACTTTTTTCCAAAGTTATTTAGATGCAATTAGTACAAGTTATTAATATTTTTTGAAGTTTACAATCCAAACTCTAAAATCACTCTGATTGAAAAAATGTAGATACTAAACAACAACAACACTAAGACGTAGTTGATCATTCGATGTTACAATACCATATAAGGTAATTTATTTAGCTGACGGGACATGTATTGTTTTATAACTGGAATGAGGATCCAATCACTTCGACATCAAAGATCCTTCGTGGAAACTCCTCTCGTGTTCCAAACATTTTGTAAAATTATTTATCTTGAATAGTTTTCGAGTCGAGATTCGAGTCACGGTTGTTAGAATTTTGTTTACATGTATTTTGTTTACATCAAATGACAAAGATGTATCAGTAATAAAGTAGATACCCGTCGTCTCCACCAAATGTTACGATCTAATTTTGCTAACAGGGGTTTAGAAAATGGGATTCTAGAACATTATAGAGTGACTCCTGATAGTAATATAAATAGCTGATCAGAAAACCGTGATATAGTTAGGAAAGTGATATCGTAAACTATGTGTTTGTGTTATAAAACTTATATTATAGTACCTAGTGTTTAATTTTACTGTTGTTTTAAGAGTTTTAATACTAACCCTAATACGGACCGAGAATTTTTTTATAAAACCAGAATAGGACAAGCTGTTTGAATCAACAGGATATATTCAGGTTGCAAGAACATATTTGAATGGAAATATTTTTCACTTGGTGGCAGTGATTTTAAATTTGTGCGTCCAAACGCAATGAAAAAGTTTTTTTCATACTTACGCATTACATCCTAGAATTCAAGACTCATTTGTTAAGCTCAGACCAACTTAGTATATCTACTACTGTCTACTGCCACATACGCAGACTTCTACCCCCGAAGATATTGATTCTGACGATGAAATACTTTCTGATCATAAATAGACAGTATTGCTAGCTTCGATGCAAACTGCCCATTACAAGTCCAATCAACTGATAAAATTGCTGAGCTTAGAGTTCCAGAATTTGAGTTGAACTCCAATTATTGTTCTGTGGATAGAATTTACTGCAGACTTTTGTTGAGAATATCCCTCGTATTCAAACGCCTGAATTGGAAATAAGGGAAGGCGAGCCCAGTACTAGTAGCTATAAAGTAGGCAACGAATTCGACGAGTAATTACAAAGTCAAATGGAATGGGAAATAGGCGTTCTCATCGAAATTTTCTGAGTGTGCATGTGTCAGTTTAGCCATCTTCTTCGTACTATTTTTTGGAAACAAGCATGTCAAAATACCTTTGTACAAATAGTTAAAATAAGCAAATATTTAACAAATAATATTTATAAAACAAATTGTGTCTTCGCCATCATTAAATTGGAATATCCTGTTTTGATAGTACTATTAATGAGAACGCATTTTTCTGTGTACAATCTTCATATTTTTTTATGTTACATAATCGTATGAATCGTATTCAAAATAATGTAACTTTTAGAAATGTAAACAGGACTTTATAAACCTAGGCAAGTATGAAATTAAATGTTCGTATCCGAATGAACATTTGCAAAAGTTTTAGTGGAAGCGGGTAAAAAAGAACTACTAGTTTGACTCTTTTATTTTTTTGCCAACGTTTCGGTGCAATTCATTACCTTCTTCAGGGCTACAAAAATACCGAATAATAAAAATATAGTTTTACAATAAATTGGAACATACAGGTAACAATTGAAATGCAAAACAAAGACAAATTTAACCAAAGTGTAAGGATAATTGAGAAAACGCTCAACTAAACATAAGAACCAAACTAGGTCACATGGGTGTATAAATATATACAATACATTTGTAAAACACAGATGTAGAAGTAAAAAAACAATAAACAATCAGAAAACAACAGCACAGCTAGTGGATTCAACAGCAATTAAACAACAAGGATATAATTAATATATCAGAAAACAGAATATTCGACTTTGAGGTGTTGCCAGATTGTGTCCAGAAATCAACCAATAAAATTATTGATTAGATGGTTATATATGCGACTTAATTTAACAGTATCTGTTTTCTTGTTAATATAATTTATGCTTTTTTAGATCATAACCGTCTCACTAATTAGTCTCTTCTTATAATTCTGCTCAAAATCAATAATACTCACGTTTTCAAAATCGAAGTCATGATTTCTTTCAAAATGGTGAATATGCATAGCTGTTTTTTTAGGTCAGTAAAATATTTATTATTACAAGAATTTTTGTATTATTGAACTCTATCGCGTATGAGTCGTTTAGTTTGGCCAACATATAAAGCAGAACAGTCCTGATAGGGAATTTCGTAAACTAAATTCGAATTATATAGTTTGTCTAACTCATCCTTCATGAAACTATAACAAATTGGAGCGACAATAATAAAAAACGTGCATCCTTCATTAATAGTCAATCAAATTTTATTAAATCACATATTGTACAAAATCTCAAATGTTTAAACGAATCCCTTTTATTGGTAATCACCCATTTTGAACCTTGATTTTTGATTTTCAGAGAAAAGTTTTAAATATTGAAATTCAAGTAACATTCTCAATAATATACGGCAATGAAAGAGACAGTAATAGTTATTTTCCGTCGACCCTCCATTTATGATGTATTTTAACACACTCAAAATCTTGATTAATGACCCCTATTAATGAATGATTTTCTATTAATCAATGAATTTGATATATGCAACCCAACGTACATTGTTCTTATACATTTATATTGGCAGTGACGTGTGGTGTGAGATATATTAAGACAACTTGTGAACATTCCGTTACCACTCCAGACATTCTACTTGAAGTGATTTTAAAACTAATAACATTTTTGTTTGACAGCAGTTATTTTCAACTTGACAGCAAACATTATAAACAAATTAGAGGAACTGCGATAGGTAATCTACCGAGCCCTATTTTGTCCAATATAGTTGTGGAGAATGTTTTGAGTTAAATAGTGTTTAACTTGCCTTTTCCAGTACCTCTATTAAGGTTGTATGTTAATGATCCCATCATGTCAGTACCAAAAAGAGAAACTGATAATGTTCTGACCTATTTTAATTCTTTCAACCCTAATGTTCAATTTACTATAGAGAGTGAAACTTCTTCCAGCAGGTTAACCTTTTTTGTTATGGTAATCAGAACAGAACACTAGACTTTTATCACCAATTTTTATGAAAAATCGTTTGCCTCGGGCAGACTTCTCAGTTTCCATTCATGTCATCCATTTAAACAAAAGATAGCTATAATGAGATAATTCAAAAGCAGGATAGTTAGATTGTCAACTCCAAAATTTATTGCTGAAAACCTAGAAATGTTTAAAAATATATTACGCCTTTATTCTAGACCTATTATTAATAAAATCATACAGAACACTGATAACAATAGAATTCGAAATACTTCTAAAAAATTACTATAAAATTCCGTTTGTCAATGGACTGTCTCAGAGAATCAAACACATTTTATCTAACGATTCAAATCAGATAGTTTTTTATTATACAAAAAAGCTCAGCGATTTTTATAGTTTGAAGGATGAGTGAGACAAACTATATAATTCGAATTTAGTTTACAAAATTCCCTATGAGGAATGTTCTGCTTTTTATGTTGGCCATACTAAACGGCTCCTACGCGATAGGGTTCGAGAACACAACAATTATTGTAATAATAAACATTTCACTGACCCAAATAAAACAGCTTTGTAGATTCACCATTTTGAGAAAAATCATGACTTTTATTTTGAAAACGTGAGTATCATTGATTTTGAGGAGAATTATAGGAGAGACTAATTAGTGAGATGGTTATAATCCAAAAAAAGCAACGATTCTATTAACAAGAAAACAGATACTGATAAATTAAGTCGAATATATAACCATCCAATCAATAATTTTATTCGTTGATTTCTCGACACCATCTGACAACACCTCAAAATCGTATATATTCACTTTATATATTAATTATATCCTTAGATCTTTAATTGCTGTTGAATCCGTTAGCTGTTTGTGTTGTTTTTTGATGTCTTTTACAAATGAACATTTTTACATCCTTGTGACCTGGTTTGGTTCGTATTTTTAAGTGAGTGTTTCCTCAATTATTGTTACACTTTGGTTCAATTTGTCTTTGTTTTGCATTTTAATTGTTAGCTGTATGTTCCAATTTATTGTAAAACTTTATTTTTATTGCTCGGTATTGTTTTTTGTAGCCCTGAAGAAGGTGGCGAATTGAACAGAAACGTTGGCAAAAAAATAAAAGAGTTAAATTAGTAGTTATATTTATATCCGCCTCCACTAAAACTTCTTCATTAAATTAAATGCTCAAATGATAAACCATTTGCCTCTTAACGATATGGAAGTTGATGTTGAAACTCTAGTGAACGTTATTCAGCGTATCAGCGTTATTTGCATTAATTTCGGTCCTAACTTTCTCTTTTAGGTAAACAATATTAGGTCTGTTAACGTAAACATTTCACTTAAGGTATCCCCACAAAAAATCTAATGGGGATAGATCAGGAGATGTAGCTGACCACTCTAAAAATCCTCGTCTAGCAATTGATCTATGCTACCGGACAATTCACTATGGTCAACAGTTCTAATAATATTGATGATCTAAAAGAGAGAATTAGGATCGACATTCATTTAATTAAGTCTCAGCATCGTCTTGCATGTGTTAAAAGGCAAATGGTTTGTAATTTGAGCAATTCATTTAATAGTTTTTAGGTTCGTTTAGTCCTGCTTACATTTTTATAAATTATGTTATTATGGCTGATACCCTTAATAATGTTTTGCAAGAATCTCAGCATCGTCTTGCATATTGTTGAAAGGCAAATGGTTTGTCATTTGAGCATTTAGTTTAATAGTTTTTTGGTTCGTTTAGTCCTGCTTACATTTTTATAAATTATGTTATTATGGCTGATACCCTTAATAATGTTTTGCACGAATCTCAGCATCGTCTTGCATATTGTTAAAAGGCAAATGGTTTGTCATTTGAGCATTTAGTTTAATAGTTTTTTGGTTCGTTTAGTCCTGCTTACATTTTTATAAATTATGTTATTATGGCTGATACCCTTAATAATGTTTTGCACGAATCTCAGCATCGTCTTGCATATTGTTAAAACGCAAATGGTTTGTCATTTTAGCATTTAATTTAATAGTTTTTAGGTTCGTTTAGTCCTGCTTACATATTTATAAATTATGTTATTATGGCTGATACCCTTAATAATGTTTTGCACGAATCTCAGCATCGTCTTGCATATTGTTAAAAGGAAAATGGTTTGTCATTTTAGCATTTAATTTAATAGTTTTTAGGTTCGTTTAGTCCTGCTTACATTTTTATAAATTATGTTATTATGTCTGATACCCTTAATAATGTTTTGCAAGAATCTCAGCATCGTCTTGCATATTGTTAAAAACAAATGGTTTGTCATTTGAGCATTTAGTTTAATAGTGTTTTGGTTCGTTTAGTCCTGCTTACATTTTTATAAATTATGTTATTATGGCTGATACCCTTAATAATGTTTTGCAAGAATCTCAGCATCGTCTTGCATATTGTTAAAAGGCAAATGGTTTGTCATTTGAGCATTTAATTTAATAGTTTTTAGATTCGATTAGTTCTGTTTACATTTTTATAAATTATGTTATTATGGCTGATACCCTTAATAATGTTTTGCAAGAATCTCAGCATCGTCTTGCATATTGTTGAAAGGCAAATGGTTTGTCATTTGAGCATTTAGTTTAATAGTTTTTTGATTCGTTTAGTCCTACTTACATTTTTATAAATTATGTTATTATGGCTGATACCCTTAATAATGTTTTGCACGAATCTCAGCATCGTCTTGCATATTGTTAAAAGGCAAATGGTTTGTCATTTGAGCATTTAGTTTAATAGTTTTTTGGTTCGTTTAGTCCTGCTTACATTTTTATAAATTATGTTATTATGGCTGATACCCTTAATAATATTTTGCAAGAATCTCAGCATCGTCTTGCATATTGTTAAAAGGCAAATGGTTTGTCATTTGAGCATTTAATTTAATAGTTTTTAGGTTCGCTTAGTCCTGCTTACATTTTTATAAATTATATTATTATGACTGATACCCTTAATAATGTTTTGCAAGAATCTCAGCATCGTCTTGCATATTGTTAAAAGGCAAATGGTTTGTCATTTGAGCATTTAATTTAATAGTTTTTAGATTCGATTAGTTCTGTTTACATTTTTATAAATTATATTATTATGAATGAAATCTCTTTTATATCTTGAATATACGGGTTTGTAAGATTAAAAAATATGACATTACACAGAAAGATGCGTTCACTTTGATAGTAGTATAAAAATAACCCACTATGCAAATAAATATTACAGTTATGTTAATTCAATATCACATTGTGATAATGTTCTTCCTTTTTTTCCCTCTTGTTTTCATCACATGCACATCTATACAACCGCTTATGCCCGGCTTGTCGCTGTTAACTTTTGTGATGTTTCAACTCAACTTCTCAGCGATGTTAAAGCGCTGCCTTTTCACATTACTGAGATGTTACTAGAACTTCGTCAAAAGGAAGTCTTTATAACGAACTAAAAACAACATTTCTGTTACATTCTGAAATGCCTTTCAACATCTTGTCGATGTTAATGCAATGTCTAAAAAATAACATCTTAACAATGATCTAAATGCGACATTTCAAAAACAATACAGTGTATTCTCGTAGATGTTGTATGGACATTACTTAAACCTCTAGATGACGTCCTTTAGATGTTTCTGTGCTTAATCAGCAAATACAGGGTGAACAACCAAGAACGCCGGCTGTCGGCCATATCTCAAAAAATAGTTATGGTACAACTTTAACAAAATACATTCAGGAAAATGAACCTAAAAAATCACTGGAAAATATTTTTCAGTTCCTAAAATATCTGCTATGGGGCGGAATGAACACTTAAAAACATAATACTGTGATTATCTCCAAAAAAGACATACTAAAGGTATCATCCTAGAAATACCATTTTTGATATATCGATGAGATTATGAAAAAATGTAGTTAGGTACTTTTTGTCCTTATTCTTCAAGTAGGGGGTGGGAGAAGGTTCAACCTAAAAAACAAATGTCGTAACACTTTTTTGTTTTTTAATCGATATCAATGCTTTTGGGGTCATTTAAAAGAGTTTTTCCTCTTTAATAAGATATGCTTAACCAAAATAACAAAATTGAACAATTTGGTCAACGCTATGTGAAAAAGTCGACAATTTTCCCATTTTTCTCGGAAATTTCAAATGTGATGAGGCATTTTTTAAATTCTGATGAAAAGGGATTTACGTTATCAGATATAAAAATTAAAAAATGCTTCAATTTACATTTGAAATTTCCGAGTGGATACAAAATTATCTAATTTTCTTATCAATCTTTTAAACAGAAAAACTCTTTTAAATGCAGCTAGAATCATTAATATCGGTTAAAAAATGAAACAGTTATACATTTGCTCATAAGATTGAACCTTCCTCACCCATTATTTGAAGAATAATGGCAAACAATCTTCTTAATTAAATTTTTTCATAATCTCATCAAAATTTCAAAAATTGTATTTTTAGGACACGTTTAGTATGTTTTTTGGAGTATTATGTTTTTGAGTGTTCATTCCACCCCTAGCGGATATTTTGGAGACTGCCAAATATTTTCCAGCAATTTTTCAGGATCACTTACCCAAAGGTAATTTTTTTGAAAGTTGTACCATGATTCTTTTCTGAAATGTGGCCTACAGTCGTTCATAGTTGTTCACCCTGTACATTTAGAATAAAATAGCAAAAAAAGCAAAAAAGGATTTAAAACGTTTATTCACTGTTAATAAACAGTACAGTAAATTTGAATAAAACAGGTACAAAATTAGAAAAAAAAATATCTTGTCCAGGAATCCAACCTAAAAAAAATAAAATTGTGTAACCATATTACATAACAAGTGAGGAAAGTGGACACTATTGAACGCATTCCGTGAAAGCAAGAAATAAACAAGGGTATATTAATCTGTAGTTGCCATAACGTAACGTACTTTGAAACTGAATAAATAAAGTTTAACGGATACACATACATTACAGTTACAGTTTACAGAAAAAGTATTAGAATAGATTTTTAATAATATTAAAACTAATAAGATTTTATGAAACATTACGTTATATCAACAGAAATCCAATCTGATTAAAGAAAATTCTATTGTTTACTTACGGTTACTTTTTCAAAAGCAAGAGTCGCTGTTTCGAGTGCCTCAACCATTCCATAACGTACACGTCAAAATCCTTATCTGTAAAACATTTGAAGGTGTTCTGTACAGCAGCTAATAAAACAATTACTTTAGATCAAATTGTGCCCATGGAGACCTTTGATCTATCATCAAAAACTACTTCAAACTCGATTTTCAGCCAATTGACTGAGACCCATTTTCAATAAGATACATGTGGGGTTCTTCAAAGGAATAATAACATATTTTATTTCGAGAAGTGAATTTTCATTATTTACCTTCTATTGCATGCCTCACTCCGTTTGGCAGGTTAATTCAGATGTGCCATGAAAATTCATACTTCTTTTCTGTATAAAATAATATACTATATCTTGTTATTTTCATCCTGGAATATATTGTATATTAACATCGTGGAATTGTAACTTAATGAAAACTAAGCATTATTAATACACTGTATACAAAGGAAACTACTTATGAGGAAGTGATATGAACACATTATCAAGTTAACTGAGTTTATAATTAATTGTATCCAATTGAGTATCCAATAGCTGTGTTTCTACAATAATAAATAATTTAATTCTGTTTGTTGGCTGGAGCATACAGTGTCATAAGTTACATATTCTTCAAATAGATTAATATAGGTACCATTGTAAGGGACAACCACAGCTTATTTATTGTATTCAGTGTATTTTCAAATGGAAATGAGCTTTTTAATAAAAATTTCTGTTAGTGTTTTTAAATGAAACTCAAGGTCTCCAGTTAATTCCACAATATAATACAAGTTATTGAAAATTCTAAAAAATTGACAATTGTTTCTATAAATCAATATCATCGATAATATTGATTTATCGAAATAATTGTCAAT
This sequence comes from Galeruca laticollis, assembly GCA_963921935.1. Taxonomy (NCBI): domain Eukaryota; kingdom Metazoa; phylum Arthropoda; class Insecta; order Coleoptera; family Chrysomelidae; genus Galeruca; species Galeruca laticollis. The sequence continues at coordinate 87,571,545 of OY998183.1, forward strand.
TTATTAGAATTTTCAATAACTTGTATTATATTGTGGAATTAACTAGAGACCTTGAGTTTCATTTAAAAACACTAATATGAGCATATTCCACGAAGTAAGGGTCGAGACAGTCAATTTAAGAAATTTCTGTTTTTAAAGTCTTAAACAGTCTCTAATTGTTCACAAGAATTGTTAGTATTAATGATAAAATTTTCTAAACCTGCAAAACTATATTGATGGCTATGACTACTACTACAAAAACAAGAGCTAGAGATACTTGATTCAATATTTGCTGTATTGTTTAATACAATGTCTGTATCAGACTATCTGAAATAGTTACTCCCTTTTCTTTACATAATTACCAACTATTTGTTTTTTATTTTATTTATGTAAGTAGCTTCTGAAACATCTTGAACATTGAAAATATTTTTTTCTAGATTCAAATCTCTGCCAACATATGAGCATGTTTTATTATGAATAATAATATCTACCCTGTTGGAATAAAGTTTTTTGTAGGATATAATGCATATGTAGGATTTGAAATATTGTGAATCGTTTTTAAAATATACTCACTAACTAAAATATTTTAAACGTTGAAAAAACCCTTATTTTGTAAACTCTATTATATAATGTTAGTGTACAATTCCGCTACCTGGAATTTCAATGTACAATAGCCGATTAAAGTATTGAATGAGTATTAAGTTTTAATAATTATGATTTTGGAATAGGTGCTTACCGATAACAACTATTGTTCGTCCATTATAACAAGAATTATACCTAAGTATAGAAACTGCAGCTAAGTAGGAACTAACGAAAATGAAGCCCAGTTTATTCAAGTACTTCTTGCAAAAAATGTGATTCCTGCAAATAAAAAATAACACAAAACTGAAAATCATCCGCCATGTCATGCTTGTCATTTGTTTCCACAGATAACTACTCTTTGTTTCGTTCGTCAGTTCCTCTTCTGTTTTCTTCTTTTTTTTATGTTACTGTGATGTTTAAAATGAAATATTACTGAGAGTTTTATGAACTAACATCGTACAGACGTAATCGCAAGGAAGTTACTAAAAATTATTTCGAAAGATGTAAAAGTAACTGCAACATGTGATCATCTTAGAAACATGTTAATTTGTAATATTACAGTAACGTTCTCTATGTGACATTAGTGAGAAGTATACAAAGTAACATCGTATGAATGTTTCCTGTAGGAAGTTGCTAAAAAGAAGTTCATAGGATGTGTATGTAACTGCGAATTCAGGTATTATTGTGTACATGGAAAATATGTTTTATTCACATGACATGGATGTTAATAGAGTTGGTAATAAAATTAAGACATCTCGGAGATATCTTATTAACGTTTCAAATAAACATCACGAAAAGTCTCTAAAAAGAACATCAGAAAAAAGACTTGTTATGTTTCTTGTTTAGTGGGAAGGTATTCCCATTTAAAAAAAATAATGATGATGTGATAACTCGAACAGTAAGGACGTCATCAAAAATACGTCTACTCCAAAAAATGCGCAACTGAAAAATAAAATCGACGTATCTTTCCCAAATGGCCAAATCAAGCTTTTAACGAATGTGTTCCAACGTTTGCGTGGTCACACAATTCTATGATTAAAACTGTAATGTTTATAACGTCAGAAAAGTTTTAAATTACGATATTATTAATAATATCCAATAACATCCTACAGTTAACTTTTCAACCATCAATAATTAGTTCTAATAAAGGATTAAAGGATTTGTTAATGGATACAATATTGCTTTACCAGCAATTATTGCACAAAACAGTACGAAACTTTTAAACAATCCCTCTTCCAACATGACGGCTGCGCTTGTCATGTGATGATACAGAAATGAAAAATATATCTGAAATTCGTTTTAAAAAATCGAGAGCATTATTAAGAAAAAAGTTACAGAGCTACCAAAATATTTAGTGAGAATTTGGAACTACTTAACAACGCTTTAAACACAATTGAACCGATATCTGTTCTAAGAGCGGCATGTATACAAAAATTAGAAACAAACGGACAGATGTGTTAAAGCTCTGATCTTTTAAAATCCTTTTATCAAATCAGCAAAGTTCAGATCATATTATTAATGAGGTGATAACTATTAACGATTAGTTCGAGTGTGTTTCTTGATTGGAAGTATGTCGTTTCCCGGGACTTCAAAGACTGCGAATATTCCCAAATTTTAGTGAACACGTTGTAATAGGTTCTGGAAATGCTAGTAATAAATTCATTAATCCATTCAAATATCTAAAGCTGAACAAAACTCTTCAATCCATGTTGTTCCACACATGCCAAATTTGAGTATGCTTCACTGCTTATGAAAACAAGTTTTTTTCTTTGTAACAAAGCTGCATTAACTTAGCCAATAATATTTGTATCCATCCTATCAACGTAATGCAATACCAGAAGTTTAGTTGGAAGTTTTGAATGTATGTAAAATTTTGATGTGCCAAGTTATCGTTTGGACTATGCAATTATGGCAATTATGGTCGCTGCAAGGGCTTGTTAAACAAGTTTTGAATTAGTTGAAGATGAGATAGTTTTCAGTTGGTTTGCGCTAATTAATATTATTTTGCTTTGGTCTACTTACGCTGTAATAAGCACGTGAGCGTTATGGCAAATAGTCTACATCTCAGAATGTGGAATGAAATATGTATGGCTAACTGAACATTAACATAATTTTCGACGTAACGGGTGTCCTGTTATTTTGGGTCGTAGAAACATAAAAAGAATTTTGAAAATACATTAATATATGAGTCTTTTTTTAATTACTTATTGACAAAGAAAAGTGCCATCACGGTATAAAATTACGATGTTTCTTGAAATTTCGAGAGCATTAAAATTCATTGGAATCCTGAAAAACCCCAAATTGTATAAAGTGTTGTTATGAATGATATATCCATCAAATTAGACTACATTTTGAAAATATGCAAAACTTCAGTTAGTATTACACAATCAATATATGAATTTTCCAAATATACTCGAAACTATCCATATTTTAATTGTTGGTACATATATTTATTTGAATTATTTTAAAGTTGAGATTCTGATCATTTGTGGCAAGTTCGACATTATTCCGATTATATGTTTCACGATTTGTAGGTACTTGTCAATCATGTTAATATTGATCAATCACCAACCAAATGGGATTAAAAACCTAAATTTCGGCCTTTGTCAATAAAAAGTATTTCAAAAAGTTCTAAAACTCAGTTTGCACTCTGCAGAGATATAATTAAAGTATTTCTCATGTGGTCCATTTAACTAAAAGGCTGAAACGTGGGAACGGACAAAATTTCAAAAGCCTGAATAATTTCGTATCCATCCTCTTCCTAATAATTTGATATAAATTTCGTATCAGTTTCGTTCATTGTACAACGTCGAAGGATAATAGTCGCATGAATGGATAATAATTGTTTGCAATCAGTTCAGTCCATCCTCTGCCGCCAAGCGGGAAATAATTTTTGACAAAGACTTTCGTGTAGTATTTAGCAGGATGTTCCACAGGTCCGTGAAGTTAGCCCCCAAAGTTTTCATGATTGAACTAAATTTAGTGTCATCGGTTAGTGCATCGTTAGTGCCTCTTAGTGCTTCTATAAATTTCGTTAGTGCTTACGTGGTCTGGAAGATATTGAATATTCATTTATTTCAAGGTCAGCCCCCAAAGTGTTAAGGATTAATTCCAAATTAGTGTCATTCGTTAGTGCTTCGTTAGTGCACTTTAGTGCTCCAATAAGTTTCGCTAGTACTGTATTGGTTTTCGAGATATTTCATGTTGTTTTTTGAGGTCAGCCCCCAAAGTATTCACGAATCGATTAAATTTAGTATCAATCGTTAGTGCTTCGTGAGTGCTCTTCAGTGCTTGAATTATTTTCGTTAGTGCTTTATTGGTTTTCGATATATTTGACTTTATATTTTCAAGGTCAGCCCCCAAAATGTTTACGATGAATTCCAAATTAGTGTCATCCGTTAGTGCTTCGTTAGTGCACTTTAGTGCTTCAATAGTTTTCTCTAGTACTTTATCGGTTCTCCAGATATTTCATGTTCTTTTTTTGAGGTCAGCCCCCAAAGTATTCACGATTCGATTAAATTTAGTGTCATTCGTTAGTGCTTCGTTAGTGTACTTTAGTGCTTCAAAAATTTTCGCTAGTACTGTATTGGTTTTCGAGATATTTCATGTTATTTTTTTGAGGTCAGCCCCCAAAGTATTCACGATTCGATTAAATTTAGTGTCATTCGTTAGTGCTTCGTTAGTGCTATTTAGTGCTCTAATAATTTTCTCCAGTACTTTATTGGGTTTCCAGATATTTCATGTTCTTTTTTTGAGGTCAGCCCCCAAAGTATTCACAATTCGATCAAATTTAGTGTCATTCGTTAGTTATTAGTTAGTGCACTTTAGTGCTTCAATAATTTACGCTAGTACTATCTTGATTTTCGAGATATTTGATATTAATTTATTGGCACTTCCGCGAAGTTAGCCCCCAAAATGTTCATGATTTAGTCAAAGTTAGTGTTATTCGTTAGTGATTCATTAGTGCTTATTACTGCCTCTTAGTGCTTCCATGAATTTTGTTAGTGCTTTCTTGGTTTTCTAGTTATTAGCTATTATTTATTATTAATATCATCTTCTAAAATTGTTTACGGTTGATTCCAATAGCCCTCTCAGTTTATCACTTACAGGGCAATTTTGAAAATTTGTCATTTGCGACGCCATCCTGTATTTCCGAATAATTCTACCAAAACTAGGCATCAATATCGTATATAGGGTGTTTTTACATCGGTAGAAGTGTAGCAGTCTTTAAACAAATATTACACGTTTTTTCAATGGACCCTCCCTGTATATTATTATGTTAGTTGACAGATAATTCAACCTCTTTAAATATGCAATTTTACAGGATTGACATTATTTTAATGACTTAAAAAACTGATCATTTGTTGGAGAAACGTCACCAGTAAATATCAATTAATTTGTAATAAAACATATCAATGTCATCCAAGGAATGACGATCCTAGCTACGATTTAAATTTTCAAAGACGATATATAAGTAGAGACAGAAGTAGAAAACTGGAAGGGCCTCGCTAAAATTGAGAAAAGACCAAAACTGACTTATTATGGCCAGCTTTGCCCAGAATCCTTCATATAACCGAAAATCAAAAGGTTAAAATTGCTCTACTATATAATCCCAACAAACTACTAAAAACCTATACATCAGAGAAAAAGCAATACATAATAAAAAATACTTGTCCATTCGATGCATTAGCACAAATTATTACTTAGCGTATTGCGACAGTCCTCAGTTTGGTGTTATTTGTTAAAGAACTATCTAAAATAGGTACCTCGAGAAATAAAATTTATGTAAAAATATTCGAAGCATTAATAAACTTTTTTGATGTTTATGTATTAGTAGATGGAACTTTAGAAATAAACTGCGCTGCTAATGTATGTTCATTTCTCGAACAAATCATTGGTAAATGCGATACACCAGCTAGCGCAGTTGAAATTAAAGTTGGTTCATATTGCAATATTCGTCAGAAAGATACCCAGTTTAATTTACCGGTAAACGTTGACATAATTTCTAACTCAATACCATCACTTGAAGATTCCATTCAAAGTTCCGTTTTAAATAGTATATTAAAGTATAAGTGGATAAAGAGGTCTTTCAAACACGCGCGATTTTTCGAGCACGACGGCGCAGCCGAGTGCTCGAAATAGAGCAAGTGTTTGAAAGACCAGTAATCCACGAATACTTTCCGCTATTTTTTTTATTGGTGCACTTTGGAATCATAAAATATTATTATTATATTATTACTACAAAAAAATGGAAGTCCATCATCGATGCCCAGCCAAGTTTCGTGAACGTCAAATAGTATTTATTTTTATTTGACGTTACGGGGTACTGCTGTCAGATCAATAATCAAAAAGTTTCTTTATTTATATTTAAAAGGATACAGTGTATATATGAATATATAAATACATTTTGCAGAAAAAACCAAATAAGACATTGGTTCCCAATGAAAATATACTATTTAAAAACTAATAAAAAATGTTGTCATTGATACTTACGTTTCTCAAGTTGTTGTTACCATGGGGACGCTGACGCGTGCTTTAAAAAGGTAATATGAGGCATCAATAAAAAAAATTAAATGTACAAAATGTAGCTCTGAGTATAGACCGTATTATAGATAATGACATATTTATAGAGCTTCCGGATATAAGTCTAAATGTAGGGGATATTCCATTGATAATTAATGACAATAAAAAGAAGTTTACGTTTAGAGGAGCGGTTGTATTTTATAAACCTGCTTCTAATGACCTTATTGGCCATTATGTAGCTGTGTGTAGAAGAAATGATGGATGTATTGAACTTTATAACGATCTGTCTGAAAAAGTAAAAAATGTGGATAAAGAAAGATCCTTTCAATTTCAACTCCTATTTTATGCTGTGTAGGTAGAATGTATTATAGTTACCTGAAGTTATCGAACAAACATTTTCTGCATAATGACAAAACCAAAGTTTTATGTCACTTATATACCTAGAGAGACCAATGCCATTATATAGATAACATATATCTCCATTATTATTGGTTTTAGAGAAATGGTTAAATAAAGTTATAGCATTTTCACAGAACCTCTCGAAAATGAAATGAACACAAACAACTGAGTATCGGAAGGGACAGTTGTTTTACTAGTGACAGTTTTTTCAAATGGAACACCCCCTATTTTTAAATTGTATCCGTTCTATTCGACTTAACCCGTGCCCTGGAAATAACTGAAACTGAAATAATCTCCAAATATATTTTTTTAATAAATATTGAATATTTTGTCTACATTTTTATTTGGATGTGTGTACCTGAGACTATAAAAGAAACATTGGGCCTTATCAATATCCTTGGTAATTGATTGTTGTTTGTTGATAGGTAGGTATAAAAGGAAAATGGCGGATTCATATTCAAGTCATACCAAACTTGAATGATACCGGGCGCCGAAAAAGTCAAAATTTCTTAATGAAAAGAACAAAATAATCCAATATTTTCATTTTCTTCCATTGTTATCGTTTTATCAAAAATGCCTAGTATATTGAAATATTTTAGTATACGCCACTATAGAACTTGACAAGTAAAAAAAGTAGGTAGTTAAAAGGACAGTTACTTCATTGAAATATTTGATTTAGGAGTCGTTCCTTTCCAGTTCTTCTTGACACGCCAAAAATAATGGCTAATTGTTCACGGTAAAATGTATCTACTTATAAATTGAAATATTGATATATGCATTCAATTGAGATATGTGTTATTTTTCTCTTTTTGCATCATTGCAATGTAAATAATTTAAATTAATAAAAAAAGTTGAAGTTCGAACGCAATTAATGAAACTAAAGATATTCGATCCTGGAAAACTCATTGATTTACTAAAAAAACAAATACTTTTAAACCAGCAAATCATATAGGAATATAATTATTGAAGTACGAAATAGCACTAACGAATGCATGACTTATTGAAATCAATCGTAAACAATTTTAGAAGCTGATATTAAAATAAATAAAAATAACTAGAAAACCAAAAAAGCACTAACGAAATTTATGGAAGTACTAAGAAGCACTAACGAATCACTAACGAATGATACTAACTTAAACTAAATCGTGTACATTTTGGGGGCTCTAACTACACGGAAGTGCCAATAAATTAATATCAAATATATCGAAAAAAAATATAGCAATAATGAAATTTATTAAAGCGCTAAAGTTCACTAACGAAGCACTAAAGAATGACACTAAATTTAATCGAATCGTAAATACCTTGGGGGCTGACCTCAAAAAAAGAACATGAAATGTCTCGAAAACCAATAAAGTACTAGCGAAAATTATTGAAGCACTAAAGTGCACTAACGAAGAACTAATGAATGTCACCAATTTGAAATTAATCGTATACACTTTGGGGGCTGACCTTGAAAATACAAAGTCGAATATCTCGAAAACCAATAAAGCACTAACGGAAATAATTGAAGCACTAAAGTGCACTAACGAAGCATTAATGAATAACACCAATTTGGAATTAATCGTAAACACTTTGGGGGCTGACCTTGAAAATATAAAGTCAAATATCTCGTTAACCAATAAAGTACTAGCGAAAATTATTGGAGCACTAAAGTGCACTAACGAAACACTAACGAATGACACTAAATTGGGATTAATCGTAAACACTTTGGGGGCTGACCTTGAAAATAGAAAGTCAAATACCTCGAAAACCAATAGAGCTCTAACGAAAATAATACAAGCACTGAAGTGCACTAACGAAGCACTACCGAATGACACTAATTTGGAATTAATCCTAAACACTTTGGGGTCTGACCTTGAAAAAATGAATATTCAATATTTTCCAAACCACGGAAGCACTAACGAAATTTATAGAAGCACTAAGAGGCACTAACCGATGACACTAAATTTATTTAAATCATGAAAACTTTGGGGGCTAACTTCACGGACCTATGTTCCACGCTGTATAACGTAATTTGATTCTACCGGCTAAATTAGAAAAATATTGTAGCTCTTTGGAAGAAATTTGGTTTGAGATAACGATCATAGCACAGCGCTGATGATTCATTTATACTTTCATAATGTTTCCTTATTCGCTGTACGTTCCATTTTTAATGAATGATTTGATTTTGTTGACTATTGCAGGATTGGTTTTTACTTACTTCTCTCCTTCATTTGGGAAATTTGATAAGCGGAATGGACTGTATATTTTTATATGCTGGTTCAGCTTTGTACTGTTTATCAAAAGTAATTAAAGATACGTTTCACTCTCTTTAAGCGCTGTGTGAAGGGATTCGATATTTTGAAGTCTTGTAATAGTTGACAATCTTTGTTTATGTAATTAAATAGCTTATTTCTCTCGTTAGTTTATTAGTTAGCACTGTTCAGCAATGTACTTCTCTGAAGATATATGTACTTGTTTCTCAACGGCTTTCGATAATAACTGGAGGATTGTGTTTTCTGATGAACTTTTGATTACTATGGGTTTTAATGGAATACTAGCCTATTTTCATAGATAAATACTTTTAATACGGGAGAGAATGGAATCTCCTGTACTAAGTCCGAAGCCACAAAGTTTTGTCGAGTGCTGCGCCACCTATTGTGGTGGAAGGTTACTATTCACCAACAGGGAAAAAATAAAGGAAGAGACCTGCATGATTAGTCACAGTTTACTAGCTACTACTAGATGGCAAGCCAAGCAAATACTGAAGGTTTTCTAAATTATGCCTATATTGTTTTTTCTTAAATAAGCAAATAAAAACAGTCACACAAAGTTTAAACACTTTTTGAAACAACCTGTTATTTTATTTTGGCTTAAAAGTAGGATAGGTTGTTTCAAAAAGTTGTTCAAAGCTTTTATCCGTTTTTATTAACCAGGATAGTTTATTAAAAGACGAATGTCGACCAATAGTTTCAAAAATTTAATATAAAATTTTGTTTATAAAATCTTAAAGATAAGAGTAATTTATTGATAATAGCATGTGCTAACAAATATTACACATATGATACAATATAATGGAATCCAATGTTATTCAAACACTAATTTTTTTCCGATATACATTGTGTATTTTGTAGTGTATTTGTCATCCAAGAGGCGATCTTCGTGTTTTTCCTTTTACATTTTTTTGTATATGTACAGTCGTCTATATATTTTTGAAGTGTTTCAATGAAAGTATTTGTTGCATAGTTAGGATCTGGATTCAAGTATAAGAAATCCCAAGTTTTTGTCTGATTGTATTTTTAAGTTTAGTTTCATCTATGTATTTCACTATTCCTCGTTCCTTAGGGCATTTGGTCTTTTTCAGTACTATCTGTAGTATTGTTGCAAAATGATCTGTAATGCCGGTTTGCAATACTAGGGACAGTATTTGATCGACTATGTTGAATTTGGATTTTAAAAATATGCGTCGAATGTCGAATTACTGGAATTTTTTCATATAACGTTTTCACATTATTTTCAAACGATGTTACTTGCAGGTTACTCGGAATTCTTTGTGTTCTCAAGAGAGTGCCAACGCTTCCAATTAAAGTATTGATTTTTAAATTTAATTGAGATATTTCATATATCATCAACCTTTTAAATTCTAAAATAAATTTAAAATATGATTAAATATAAAATTAATTAAAATTATTTAGTTTAGTCACCTTGATCATCAAGTGTATCTATTTGTGGTAATGATTTATCTCTTTTGTGAAGTATTCATCTGATTCCACTGCCACACGGTTTTGACTCTAAAAAAAATTAAAAAAAGGTACATTATAAAATTAAGTATTTTTATACTAAAAGACAAATTTAATATGCAAACGTAAGGTTATTATAAATTATGATTTAACTTAAGAAACAAATTACCTCTAGGAACAGCAAATCTCGCCATATCATTTGATTCTTTATTCTCAAGGGAAATTCCTCCAGCTTCAGACCTCATAGTTTCGGCAATATATTCCACTTGAATCTCTGGAGAAGTACTATTCGATTTATAATTCCCCGACATTTCATACAATACTGAAAAATATATTATTTGCACAAAACATTCTTATTAATTTCTTTAAATACTTACAATTTGTTTGTGGTGTAGGTTTAAAAACAGGATAAATGTTACGATTTAATGAGGGACTCTCGTCTGAATCAGAACTAGAGTGATTAGACATATACCTTGTATTTTTTTTCCGTATCCTTGATCCCCGTTCTTTGTAGGGGAGAGTGGTCGAATATCGACCACTTAAGCAAAATTGTTCATAACTGTATATGTAATATATGTATAAAGACGCTTTGTATATGAAATTACCTCAAAAACTATAAGTAACGTTATGGCAAAAAAAGATAATGGAATAAATAATGTTTGTTCTTTTCTAATGTACAAAACTCATACCGGTACTTTTCTGGATAATATCGACCAGTCGGATAAAATCAACCATAAAGTCGGGTAATGTCAACCATATCGGGTAATATCAACCAAATTTTTTAAATTTAGTTTATTCAAAAAGTAAGGTTACAACAAACTTTTTAACATTTACTACAAACATAATCTTTAGAATTTTCAATGATTGTGCAATCTGCATGCGTACACACGGCACATGAACGGCATCTCCACCATACTTCATTTGATTTTCCAAACTCTTGACAAACAGAACATATGTCGGCATTTGTAGAATTATCTTTCTTTTCGGGAACTATACGTCGTGAAGCTTTTTTCAGCTTCTCCTGTTTAATATCTTTTTGTTTTTCTAACTTCTTCAGTTTTTGTTGCTTTTTCTTTATTTTCCAATTCCTCTTTTAATGGCGTTGAGGTCAGTATCTGGGAATGCTTGGTTTTTCGCGATTTGGTTCTAGTTGTTACTGTTGGCAAGGGTAGAAGTTCTGCAAAGCTTCTATTTTCCACGGGTAGCTGAAGTGTCGTATCATCATCGTCGGTCAATTCATCGTCTACAATTTCTTCAAGCTCTAATTCTGAAGATTCACTACCAAAGGAAGGTGTACGGTGACGTTTTGTCTTAGATGGTCCAGGGATAGGCGACGGAGCTTTTAATGGAGATGGTTGTTGAACTGTGGAGGTAGGTGATATAGGAAGTGCTCTTTTCATGGAAGGTGGATCGTGTTGTTTTATCTTAGATGGTCCAGGTACAGGATGCAGTGTTTTTTCTAATCGTGTTAATGCATTTGTTTCAGCAATTATCGGTTCTTGATTCTGCTCAGCATTTGGCGCTGGATCGACTAGTAAGGTACTGAACTCTTCATCACTGAATACAGATCGGTTCAATGGATAAATGCCAGTAGTTTCGAAAGCCTTGACCCCTTTTTCTACAGCTGCCACTTTATTAAAAGCAGTTTTAAATAACTCCGCAATATCCGTTTGCAGAATCTTCTCGTGTTTTCTTGCTTTGATATATCTATCGCATTCTTGATTGTATGCACTCTTTAATGGTCCGAAAAAACCAACATCGAGCGGTTGCAACCGGTGTGAAGTGTGGGGCGGAACTGAAACAACTTTAATGCCATTATCTCTGCAATAATGATATGACCTTAAAGTTGAATGAGTGGAGTGGTTATCCATTAATAACAGGACCGGATCATCTTTACTAGCTTTTGTAAATTTTGCAAAATGTTGAATCCAGTCTTCAAAAATCTCCTCAGTAATCCATCCAGACTTAGAGCACCTATATACAGCACCAGTTGGCCCGTTTCTTTCTAGAGCTTCTTTCATTCTCTTTCGTTTGAAAATAAACATCGGTGGAACAAACGAACCTGCAGCACTCATCGCTACAACAACAGTTACAAGTTGGCCCCTCTCACCACTTGTGACAGCTCCTACCTGTTTTTGACCTTTCTGGGCAATAATGCGGCATGGCACGTGAACGTTACTAATCCCTGTTTCATCTACATTGAAGATGCGATGAGCTTCAAAAGTGTGTTCAGAGTAGAGCTTATCTAAATTATCATAAAATATCATCTTTATTGAATGCCAACACACGGCTCAGACTTGTGGCTTCCGGTTTACGGCAGCTCAATGTCGGGTTGCGCCGCATAAATGCATAGAACCAATCTTTTCCACACATTGCTTTCTCTTTATTAAAAGTGTTTTTTATTTTATTGGTTTGTGCAAATTCAAATGCAAGTTTTCTTATGGACGAAGATGTTAGTCCATAAAAAAGGCGAGAGAGGTTTATAACATGTTTTGCGAGATCTTCTTCTTGCTGAACAGTAAAAACAGATTTTCTGCCCATTTTGTACTTTTTTGTAGCGAAGCGACCTTTTAAACGGTCTTGTAATGTTCCATATGGAATATTGAACATTTGTGCAGTTTTTCGTATGGAAGCAACTTTGTCATGTATTGTCTTAAGCGCACGTTCCATATCCTTTTCAGACCACGAAGCGCGAGAAATTTTGCGTGTATACTTTTGACGAGGCATCTGTAAAAGAATAAACGCCATTGGTACAATATCGATCACAGTAGGAAAATATCGATCACCCCGGTTGACATTAGCCGACTGCACGTGGTAGACAAAAAAGATGAATTACAAAAAAAATCTGTGAAAATGTAACGATAATTCATCACACATAATAAGCACATACATATCTAATTACCTTACTGCACAAAAATCAAAGCTACAATCAAATTAAATCATTACTTACTTTCGTATCGGTGTCACAAATATTATAAGGAATAAGGCAAAATTTAACATCAAGCATTCACTACGGTCAAACATCGACTAAGTGCGTAGGTGACTGTATACATAGTAAATACCATCCCAGCGCATGCGGTCTCGCTCTATTAAGAAGTTGAAAAGCTTCAAGAATTGGGTAGGGGTGTGTGATCGATATTGGACAGCGGTTGATATTCGACCACTCTCCCCTAAATATCGGAACTAGACGAAAGGTCTGTTGTAATTAAAGCCTTTTTGGCTTTTCTTTTTGCTACAGTAAAGTCATCTACAAGTTAAAAAATTATTTCTCTTTAAAAAATGACAAATACAATAAAACTCTGTCGAAGTCTCTAATATACTGATCCATTTGTTATTGTTTTACTCCTGACATTTTGATGTATTACTTTGACGGTATTACAGCAATCAGTAAAATAAAGTTCGTTAGTAACCTTCCAAGCGAATAGATGGCGTTAAAATGCAGTTTCGCAGTGGCTATAAAAGATCGCAGGGCATGGTAGTGAGTTGATAAGATAATTGTTCAGCTACTGGAACACTAGGTTTGTCCGAACAAACAGTGCACAGACGATTCCCGAATTGGATAGGAAAATATGTTCCGGATATGAGAGAAGGGGATAAGGTGGAAGCATGCAAGTTCGAAAACAAATGGTTTGTTTTCGAACAACTATCTTTAACAATAATAATGCCACGGTTTTTTGTGACAAAAATCGCAGTTCCGTATTAAAACTCTCGAAACAAAGATACCTTAATCAACATTATTCTTCTTCTTCTTTCAGCAACCTTTCACAGTCCACTCCTGGACATAGGTCTCCCCTCTCCCCCTATAGTCCTCCATATTTCTTTGTTCTGTGCAAGTTGATGCCATATGTTGCCCACTTTGTTTTTAATATCGTCGAGCCAGCGTAACTGTGGTCTGCCAACGTTGCGTTTATGTAGGCGGGGCATTCATTGAATGATGCGTCTTGACCATCTCAAGTCGTCCTGTCGGGCAATGTGCACTACCCAGGTCCATTTCAGGTGGGCTATGCGTGTTATCACGTCCACAACTCCTCAAGTTCTTTGTCTAATACTCTGGTTTGTGATATGGTCTCTAAGGCTTATTCCTAACATCATCCGTTCTATGGCTCTTTGAGTGGTGTGACGTGCTTTCTTTCCTCAAAAGAATTACGGACGTCACTATGACACCCATGGCTTCGGTACTTCCTAGATTTCCTCGTGCGCCAGATTTTTGTTGTGGTTTACTTCACCCAACTCTCGAAAATACGGCGTCGAGAGTTACCAAGATAACCACAGATGGAGGTTCAGTAATTCAAGAGGTCTGTTGTTATTGACCTTGCCGGGATACGTAGTGTGAAAACAGGCTTTAAGTATTTACCACTATCAGAAAATGAAACTACTCGCTACTGGAGAAATTATAAATTCAACAAAAAAAAATGAGCAATTAAACAAATTTTAGTGTTCTACAAAAATATCAGAATCTACTACTAAAGATCTACGTTATTAATAAAACCAAAAGTAGCCTGACACCAAGCAATAATGATTCTAGCTATTTTACAACTGAGGCGCAAAATAACGTGCAGAATTCTACTAGTATGTAGCAGGTGAAAACAATACAAAATTCCTAGTGATAATATGTCAAAATGTACAGAGAAAGCGTTATGGTTGCACTAACAGAGCGTAATAAATCGTTTCCTAGTATTTGTGTACTTGTTAAATAAAGCAGAGGAAAATAATCAATGAACTAGTCTCGGCTGCCAGTTTAATCTCAATAGCCACCGGAATTTCTTAGCGATTTCACTAGATTCAACTAAACTAGCTTTTACTAACAACACAACGGCCTATCGTACGAAATCAAAAATTCCAGATAAAGAAAACTACCAGCAGAATCCGAAAACCTATCCTTCGTACTCCTGCTCAGCAACGAATACTTTTGAGATTATTTCGCATCCCTTAACTCGAATCTGCCTTAGAGGCCTCTCGAATTGATCCCTGCTCAGTAGCGAATCCAGACGAGATTTTCCTAAGCAACTGCAAATGAACTAAATTTTCTTAACAGTACAACGGCCTATTGGGCGGGTTTAAATACTCAGATAAAATAGACTCTAAATGTTCTAACTAAGGTTTTACTGACAATACAACTGCCTATTGTACGAAATCAAATTTTCAGATAAAATAGATTAACAGTAGAATCCGAAAACATCTCCTTCGTACTCCTGCTCAGCAGCGAATACTTTTGAGATTATTTCGCATCCCTTAAATCAAATATGCCTTAGAGGCCTCTCGAATTGATCCCTGCTTAGCAGCGAATCCAGACGAGATTTTTTTAAGCAATTTCAAATGAACTAGATTTATTAACCATACAGCGGCCTATTGTGCGGGATTAAATACTCAGATAAAATAGACTCTAAAATATTTTACTTCGGAATTGTACACAAATACTCTGAATTCAAACGTTAAAAAAATAAGAGCGGCTAAGTGTTGCATGATAATAGTTATTCACAGAACAATTTTTTTATCCACTTACCCGATCCACAAAAACCAGTCACAGTATTCGTTGTAAACGAAATGAATATACAGTCAAGAGAATGAAAAAAATTAAAGCCGAAAAGAGAAAAGAAACTAGATTAAAACTTCAAAAGCCGAAAAAAACAGAAGCGAACTAGACTAAAATTTAAAAGCCGGAAAAGAAAGAAAATCCTCCTTTCCTGGATGCTACGTCCTTTTATTAATTTCTCCGACCTTACGAGATCCCCTTCTTAAAATTTTGAAAAATGCGCACACATTCGCAGACTGGTTTAAGTGAACTCAACAAAAGAATATACCGGTTGTCTCAAAAGTAGTACATATATATAAAAATAAATACTCATAGGTAAATCTTGAAGGAGAGCCGATTTAATTATTAAATAAAATGAAATGTATACTGCATGGTATCTGGAAATTAAAACAATAAAAAGAAACATCGTTACAGTGGTCCTAAGTTTGTTAGCTGATTTAACAGTGAGTGTCATGGTTTCCATTCCGTATATCATCACGGGTAATAAGCAGGTATTAAAGACCTTTCGTTTCAAATTTATTGGAATAGTTCGATTTCTCAAGACGTATGACAGTTTACCCGTGGCTGCCCATGTCAAACGAACACGTCTGTTTATTCCAGCGGTTTGATTTTATTTGCCTAATTTGATGTAATGTCCTAAATATACATATTTTTCGACGTTGTCAACGATGTGGTCTCCTATATGCACTTGTATTTTGTCAGGTGTCATGCTTTTTGTTTTATTTAAATTCATAGTTGATCCAATTCTTGCGGATTCTCTTTGAAGATCTTCCAACATCTCTTGCAATTCCATTTTATTCTGGCTAAAGAGCACTATATCATCCGCAAAACGTACATGGCTCAGATGTTTGCCGTCAATTTTAATGCCTTTCTTATTCCAGTCTAGGGCTTTTAAAACATCTTCCAATGCAAGTGTGAACAGCTTTGGGGAGATGGTGTCCCCATTGTCTCACTCCTCTTTTTATTTGAATTTGGTTTGTTTCTATCTCTTCCGTGATTTTACGGCGATTGTCGCATTATCATATATGTGTTTAAGAATCTGTCTCTGTAGCGAAAGTCGATTCTTGCATTGTTCATTGCACGCTTTGTTATAGTCAACAAATGCGAGGTGTAGTGGTTCGTTGTACTCGTTGCACTTTTATATTATCGTGCGGAGGGATTGAATGTGTTCTATTGTGCTATGACCTTTACGGAAACCAGCCTGTTCCGGGGACTGATAAGCATCTAATCTTGTTGTTTGTTACAATCTTTGTCAGAAGTTAGGGAGTAAGCTAATAAGCCGATAGTTTTCGATTCTTAGTTTATCGTCCTTTTTGTACAGTAGAATTACCTGGCGTTCTGCCATGTTTGGGGTATTACGCCTTCTGTTAGACATTTATTAAGAATAATTTTCATTGATTCTACAGTAGTGCTGTAATTCCATCTCCCCCTGGTGCTTTACCGTTTTTCATTTGAGACAATGCTAGTTCTGCTTCTTGTATGGTGATGTCAGGTAGATCCTCGGAGCCCACATTGAGAATTCTTTCGTCAACTGCGCTTACTTGTTCTGGGTTGCTTTCTGAGTATAGTGCGCTGTAGTAATTTTCCACAATGTCCATTCAATCTTTTCTGTCTTCTTTGATGTTTCCGTTTGCGTCTTTTAGTTGATGTATTTGAAGGCGACCATTATTGTTACGTGTTTTAAGTATTTTCATGTTTTGGTTGTTTTCGATAGTCGTTGTTATCATTTTGGTGCTGTACTGCCTTAAATCTCCCCTTGCTTTCTTTTTTATAGATTTGTTAATTACGTTATATTCAAGAGCCCCTCTCTCCAAGTTTCTTCTCTTCGCTAAAAGTTCTCTAGTCTCCGTTTTTAATTTTGAATTATTCTTCTTGGTAGTGGTACATATCTTTTTGGTCGTCGTCCTAATATCAGTACTTATTTTGTTTTCTAGGTCGTTTACATTCAAACTGTTCAATGCTTCTTTATTTGATAATTTCTTGTTGAGTTCAGCTTGGAATTTTTGAAGGTTTTCCTGAATTGTTTTTGATATGGGAAAGGGTTGTGTTTTGATTAATTTATTTCGTTCCAATTTCATGTTTATCTCTATTATTGCTCTTACCAACCTGTGGTCGCTACCAGTGTCAAAGCGATTTAGGGCCGATACGTCCCTTACAGTAAGCTTTTTATTCGTCAATACGTAATCGATCTCGTTTTTCGTGTTTGAGTTCGGGCTTCTCCATGTCCATCGTCTCTTTGCTGATTTTTTGAAGAAGATGTTAATACAGTACATCCTTTCTTTTTGGAGATAATTAATAAGTCTTTCTCCTAGTTCGTTGATGGAACCCAGTCCAAATTTACCTACATATTGATTTCGGTTTTCTACTGGTACTCCTAGTTTGGCATTGAAATTTGTAGTATGCTGCTCTGTCGCTAGCGCTTGTAAAATGTCATTGTAGTTCTCTATCTCATCATCGGGTGCAGAGCTTGTAGGGACATATACTTGAATTATTTGGACACTGTATTGTTTCGATATTTTCATTACTATGTAAATGACTCTACTCGTTATGGATTTCATCTTAGTAACCAGCTGCTTTTTACTCTTATGTATCATTATCGCTCTTCCGCCAATGTGTGAATGTTCCTCCTTGTTGTTTCGATACATAA
This sequence comes from Galeruca laticollis, assembly GCA_963921935.1. NCBI lineage: Eukaryota > Metazoa > Arthropoda > Insecta > Coleoptera > Chrysomelidae > Galeruca > Galeruca laticollis. The sequence goes on from OY998183.1 coordinate 87,589,927, forward strand.
TGTGGCCTGATTTTAGTGTGTGTCAGGGAGCGAAGACGGGCAGTAACTTCAGTGGACTATATAATTTTTGGGGAGGTGGTTGTTAACATCTAAGTGAACTATCCTGTCTCCGCTGACCACGGAAGGTTAAACAAACTATTGCGATGTTAATAAATAGTCAGTTTAATTTCAACTGATCTTTAATGAAATAACTTCGAAAGATCATATGAAACAAAATAAATAAACATGTGAAAATATTATCACCATGAATTGTTCTTGCCAATATTTGGCAATACCATAAAATAATTATTACATGAAAATAAAAATAAAAACTATGTATCAGAAACTTGCTAAATGTTACAATAGAGAGAAGAGAGAATTGATAACGTGCGATGGATGTAATTGTGATTTGATATAGAGAGAGAGTGAGAAAGATATACCGGCTTCTTGGGCAACGTACACGGCAATCTAAACATGTTAGAGAGATAATCAACTACCGGCTTTTTTAAGGAAAGACCACGGCGAATAACTGAGTTAGTTACACAACTAAAACACACAACTTGAACAACAACGCACTAACTTCACAATCAAGCTGTAAAGCTCGAAACTCTTACATAGGGCTAGTTTCTGTCTAAAAAGTGTAGACACTCTCACAGTAGGTGTGCCTAGGGCGAAAGCTACTTCAATACCTTTTAAAATGAAATTGCGCGCGCAGAGATTCGTTACTGTTAGACACCCAGCGACATCTACGCCGGTTCCAATACATATGTACAGGGTGTCCCGAAATTGATAATTAGAACAGTTGGAATTACTTAGTGTAAATTCCAACAGTGTGATGCATTTTTCGTAGACCCATATTGTTCCATTTGATATGAGATAGTTCCACTTCTAGTTCTTCCAGATGTTCGGTTGATCTCATTGTTCGAATATTATAGGTGGCAAGGTGAGGTATGAATTTATTCAGTATTGAGAGTGGAGGGGATGATTTTTTGCCTCACCCAGAATCCCTGAGGCTGACCCTGTTACAAGTGTGGGACTTGTCATGTGATGATCTACCCATCTGGGGTACCATTCGTTTGTTTCAAAATCCATCATGATTTATGGGGGTTTTTAGCCTTGATCTTCTATGCTGGCTAGACGGGTTGGAATATGTGAATATCAGCCGCTCCTGACATGGGGAACAGACGCTGTTTGCAGCCGTCCGCCCTGGATCAGACGCTGCGTGGGAGCTTTCTTACCTTCACCTTCAGCACTTCGAGACCTTACCGGCATGGGTGGCCCTACCGCTAGCTGTGCTACCACCGGCATTGCTCCCTGGCTGTAGGTTACTGAGCCCTCTCACCAATGACAAGGTGATAGTTTCCCCAGAGAGGGGATAACATTACCATACTACTTTTATAATACGGATACTGCCAACACTATAAATTCACTCTACGGTGTCTATTTCCTAACTGCCGTCATAGCCTAAAGGGTAGTATGTCGTAATTTTTCAGATATTGAGTTAGATACTTCCTTTATCAGTAAAAAAGCTCTTATTTTAGTCTAAATGTCTTAACTGTACGTCAATCAGAAGATCCATTTCCAATAATCAAGCAAGCAAAATAGATGTATCGTATTCCATTTTTACTACATAAAACAGCAGTAGTTATTTACCTTACTGCAGTGTTTCTTATTATAACTTTTTTACCACACCATACGACATAGCAGCAAACAAGTGTGATACTGTACCTTAATGTAGCAAATAATACTTTTAAAAGTTCTTATTCATAGAAAAAAGCAGTGAAATATTACACTATTTCAAAACATGATTTTATATTCTTCTGAGCACTTTACTAAATAGTAGAGCAGTAAATTCTACTTACTGCTCTGTTATGCAATATATTTCAAATACATTTTTGGACATCAATGCAGTAGGTTCAATGGACTGCCCTCTTTTGTAGTTTCTTCTAAAATTAATTATTTACAATATATAATGCATTTCAAGTTTTCAATGTGAAGCCAGATCAATCTCTTTTCGCTTGCCTCAGTATTCTATGAAGAAAATTCATAGTTGAAAGTTTTACGATGAATAGCACATCAGTGCGGATTTTAAAATTAAATCATTGCTCCCTTACAAAGTTTTTCTCGTTGTGACAATTAAGTTTGTAAGATATAAATTCTTGCGATGACTTTATAGAGTTTTCAAACTAATTAGAAGATTTATTACAAACAATATAACGATTCTTTTTTATTTGCGAAGTGCAAGAGCTGTAACAGTAGATTAATCTCATAATTAAATGTTTCCGGCGTTGTTTTACTGGAGCATAGCTGCCCAACCATCAAGTTAATGCTCCAAAAACTTTGCACAAGGTATGAATGTAGAAGATTACATAATCATTAACTTCTTAGTATGAAATACATGGTGAATAGGGATGTTGACTGTACCCAAATAAAACTATTATTTGAACGTAATGCTGTAGTTTTTGTCATACAAATATTAAGAAACACAATAGTTCGTCTTATTTTTAAGCTAATTAATTAATATTTAATAGATAAAATTCAAACAAATAATTCTCAAGTCACGTGACATTGAGCACCAATCAGAGTTTATGACGTCATTTGTTCCCAAACATCATCTGATGTGGGACGTGTATAAATAGCTTTTCAGCTAATTTTATTGTAGTCTCGCACACTGAGGCACCGTTCAACATTTATAAAACTTTGAATTCATCTTTTATCACAACAACTGGGTATCACGAAAAAGTTCCATTAATATCTCACTGGTGTTTGCAAATAAATGGCGTCACAGCGGTGACGTGACAACTCTTGAAGTTTTCGCGAATAATTTGAAAGATTATTTAAATTACATTATTTTTAAAGCTTCAGTCAATTTAAGAAAATAAACGGTTTTGAGGATTGAAACCAACTTTTCCGCGCTTATACACTCCGGAGGATGTATCGTGCTAACAAACCGAAATTTCTCGAAAAATTACCAAAACTGGGGTATATCTGGATTTATAGGACTCGTTTTACTGGTTCTGGTAAACTGAAAATCAATATAGTTCATCTGTAAGACGCCTTGAATAATATACAACCATAAAATTGTTCACTTGTATACACTCCGGAAGCTGTATCGTGCCAACAAACCGAAATTTCTCCAAAAGTACCAACAATGTTGTACTTCAGGTACCATAGCGCTGAGAATCATTAGGGCTCATCTGTGAGATGTACTGAACAATATCCAATCATAAAATTGGTCATTTGTTTACGCTCCGGAGGCTGTATCGTGCTAACAAAAAATGACCAACAACATCGGGATTTATAGGACCCGTTGTACTGGCTCAAGTGTGCTGAAAATCAATGGGGTTTATCTGTGAGACAATAGGTGGAGACTACAACAGCAAAAATACAACATTCGGATCACGACTAACCACAAGCAAAGGAAGAGAACTATTGAATGCAATTGATGAGCACAAATATTCCTTTGTCTTGACTGGAACACCAACCTATTGGCCCACGGATCCCAACAAGATCCCAGACCTATTGGACTTTTTCATAACAATGGGATAAACTATGCATACACAGATATTGTAACTAGCTATGAGCTGACATCTGATCACTCCCCCATTATCCTAACAATTGGAGCTTCAGTCATATTTAGAAAACCTCTGCCACGAATTTAGAAACAACCTAAGGCAAAGCATAAAACTTGATGTAAGACTTAAAGAACCAGAAGAAGTAGAATCAGTACCAAAGTCTCGCATTTTCTAGAGAAAACAAGCAGCGCAAAAATCAATCCCACAAATTAAACAAAAGAAAAAAGAAAAAGAGGATATACCTCTAGAAATCAAAAGGTTAGTGGCTGAAAAGTGAAGAGCTAGAAGAAAATTGCAACGTACCCAGACGCCAGCTGACAAACATATATATAACCAACTCAGCAATAGATTGAAAGCAAAGCTTAAAGAAATCCGAAACGAGAGTTTTGAACACTATATGTACCAACTAACGAGACATGATAATTATGTTTGGAAGCCTATTGGAAATAGGAGAAAACCAAAATATGGAAAAACCTGGAAAAGACCCAACAGAAGTTACTTCATACCGTCCTATAAGTTTGCTATCAGTGATATCCAAAATACTTGAAAAACTGATACTTGAAAGATTGAACGAAGATCTACCAGCCCAAGAATGGATTCCAAATCACCAACTTGGCTTTCGTCATACTCACTCCACTATACAGCAATGTCATCGGTTAACCCAGGAAATTAACAATGTAATAGAAGAAAAGAAGTTTTGCTCAGCCGTATTTTTAGACATAAGTCAGGCCTTCTATAAAGTCTCGCATCCAGGACTCTTGTATAAAATCAAGAAAATTTTACCTCACTCCTACTTTCCACTGCTGAAATCATACTGAAAGGAAGTTTGAAGTTTGACTAAACGAAGATACGTCAACCATCTTTTCAGTTGCCTCAAGGAAGCATATTAGGGCCAATATTGTATGTTCTGTACACATCTGATCTGCCGCTAACATGCAATACAATAGCAGGAACGTTCTGTATGGAGCAGCAGTGTTTTATGTGTACTGCCATAATGCCATAATGTTCACACAATAATGAGACTAATCGGGATTGTAGTGGTCGTTATTTGATAATAGTGTATTACGCAACGTGTGTTGTAAGAAGCATTTTACGCACGTGAGTGCGTAAAATGCGTTACAACACGAGTTACGTACTATACTTTACCTACGACCCACTTGTATGTGAGAATTATGATTCGAATTATCGAATTGAAATTGGTGATTCGTCTAGGTAGTGAATGTATTCGTCGGGTAGGTCATCGTAAGCCGTGGCTAGCAAGCGTAAAGGGGGAAATGGGAACTTCCTCTTAGGTTTTCTACCGAGGGGCTGTCTGTTGGCGATCCACGGTGTGAGTAGGGTATTTGTCGAGATTTCATTGCCCAATTCGATAGTGCGACTAACGTATCGGGCTTATAAATTATTAAGACGTGAAGGAATTGGTTCGATGTCGATATTGACTTAAACGGTATTGCTGGGTGAGTATGGTGCCTTGTATTGGCAGTATCTAAGGACTGCTCACAAGTTCGAAGCCTTTTAACTAAATGGTCATGAAGGGTGCAATAGACGTTTGCTCTATAGTCGATTATAGGACGGATATATGTCTTATACGTATGAAGTAAGGTGGTATGGTGAGTGCGTCCGAAGATGCCGCCGAGCGCCTTAAGAAGATTAACACGACGTCGGACTTTATTTAAAGTGTCCATGAGGTCGGCTATCAAGTTGAGAGTGTGAGTAAATCTCACTCCCAAATAGACGACTTCCCTGCGGATTTCGAGTCGATCTCCCCAGAGCACGAGGCGGAAGTTTGTAGGTAGAAGTCGTTCGCTCGAGGTGTCAGGGTGTTTGAATACAATGGCTTGGGTTTTTTGAGTGTTGAGAGTTACCCGCCATCTCCTGCACCAATTTGAAAATTGAGTCAGTAGATTTTGGGATCGAATGTTGAGAGAGCGAATGTCAGTGGCAGAAATGATTAGTGCGGTATCATCCGCAAATAGTTCGATGTTATCTTGGGGATGTCGTGGAATTAGTGTATCATACGTATAAATTATGTATAATAATGGGGCAAGTATCGAGCCCTGCATAACGCCAATTTGGGGTGTAAAAGAGTCGGATATGCTGTCACCAACTTTGATGCTAATCGATCGGTCGGTGAGATAGGAATAAAATAGTTTTACAATTTGGTTTGGCAATCGGATGCTCAGTAGCTTTCTCACTAGTCCGGCATGCCAGACTTGATCGAAAGCTTTTTGAACGTCCATAAAAATGGCGGCAGAACAGCGTCGTTGATTTAAAGCTCGGGTGACGATTGTTTGAAGGTTGGTGGTGGCGTTCTGACAAGAATGGCGTGACCTGATTCCGAATTGAAATGCCGGAAATATGTTATTTTCAATACATAATTACCAGATTCTTTCCTATAACAATCGTTCAAAAACTTTACCTAGGACGCTGATTAATGAAATGGGCCGGTAAAATTCAGGCTTTGTGGGGTATTTGCCGGGTTTGGGGATGAGAACTACGTTAGCTGATTTCCAACAACGAGGGAAGTACGAGAATGCTAGACAGACATTCAGCAGGGCACAGAGCGGAGGGAAAATCTCTTCTGTTTTCCCCGCTCTGCACACCTGCTGAACTCCTTCGATTGTAAAGGGTGTAAGAAGCGGTTAGTGGAATATGAACATGTTGACTTCGTGTTATATTACGGGTGAGGAGGTCTGTTTCGATGGCAAAGCCCTTAAGAAATCTTGGATTGTCAGGTGGTGTAAAGTGTAAAGTGTAAAGTTTGTAGGTTATTTTTGAAGGCGGTGGCTTTGTCTTCGGAGGTGTAGATCTTCTGTCCTTGTCCTTCGAGATGTGATTCTACCTTTATCTTGAGGCCGACGAGGCGGTAGAATTTTTGCCTAAACACGCGCCCTTGTCTGAAGTCCAGTCCGGCTGTTTCGGCCTTCCATTTTCTCTGCTGCTCAGCATTGATTTCGTACCGAACCTGGGCGTTTAGACGGTTCCATTATGTTTTGACAGCGGGGTCTCGAGTGCGGACGTATTAGCTACCTATATAACTGTCTTTTCTGACGTATTTTGAGTAGAATTCGTTGCGGAAGGGCATGAAAGTTGGTGTTTACGGTGGTAAGAGGTACGGCGATGTCTTGTGCATCGATTAAGAGGGACTGGAATTCCTCCACGTGAGTATCTATGTCATCACTGCTTTGATAAATGACGGGTTGTGGCAAATTGGTAGAGACGTGGTTTGCGAAGTAATCTTAGTCGGCTTTTTTTAAAATCGCGAAATGTGAAATTTGTTGACGGTGGTGGTATTGAATTATGTAGTGTAGTTTTGACAAGTAGTGGAACATGGTCCGAGGTGATGAGGTCTCCTATAAAGCACTCGTCGTCCATGCGGGTGAGTAACCTGTCGGTGCAGATTATATGATCGACAATGGAAGAGCCGAGGTGACTTATTAGGATTGGATTGTTATTTCTAATCCGAGAGATAGGAAGTGAGACGAGCTGGTCGGCGAGTAATCTGCCGTTTGGGTTGGTGTGTGTATCACCGAAAAGAACGTTACGTGAGTTTAAGTCACCCATTATTATGGCTCGTGGTAGAGTGGATGCATATTCGACGAGGTCGATTGATAGTTGTTGATTCGGATGTTTGTAGTAAGAAAAGAAGGTCGTCGTGGTATTATTCCACGATATGTCGATGGATATGCAATCCAAGTTCTGTTGAAACAGAAGTGCAGGGAGTGGGTGTGGTGACGCGGGGAGTCCGTTTCGGACGAGAAGTCCGTTGCCGTGACAGTAGAAGTTCCTGCCTAAGTGGAAGGTGGAATAGCCAGTAAAACGTGAGAATGCAAAAGGCGTTTGAGAAGATGTCGCTTTCTGGCTAGACCTTGGCAATTCACGGTCCCGATTACGAAGTCCATGACTTAATTTTGACGTTTGGGGGTGAAAGCAAAGTGGACGCGGTTACCCGCGCCACTAGTTACGGTACAGTTGTAGCCGTAGAATGACGGGACGAGGTGAGTGAGCATGTCAGCCACTAAGCCACGGGCTGCCGGGACGGCATTCATGATCGTCGTTGCTAAAATCTCAATTAGGATTTTAGTATCGGTGGAAAGGTCGTTTGGGGTTGGTGGTTTCTCTAGGGTAATGGGAACGGTCTCTTGAGGGGTTTTGGATGTTTCCAGCCGCTTTGGACATTTGGAGTGGTAGGTGGCGTGCGAGCCGCCAGAATTTTTGCAGGTGGGTTCCTTTGCCTTAGGGCAATCGTTACGTTTGTGGTCAGATGCACCACAGGAGGGACAGACCGGTTTGGCCTTGCATGACTCAGCAAGGTAGCCTGTACTGGTGTATATATTGCAGTATTTGGGTACGGCGAGTAGAGGGTTGGTTGGGTTTGAGGCCTTGCACGGGTGTGAAAGACCGTGAAATTTGGTGCCGTGAGATATGGCGCGGTAGTAGTCCAGTTCGGAATCGGTTAGGATTCGGAACATTAAAGTGGGACGGCCCTGACGGCGGGAGTGGATGCGCCAGGATCTGCTGTGTGGGAATTGGCGATCTTATGTCTACATTTCGGCAGACAAATGAAAAGGTGAGTTTGCGGGTTCTTGATTGTGATCTGGCTCGGGAGAGGGATTCAGAGGGACGACGATGACTCGGTCGTCGCCGATGGTGTTTCGAAGCTTTTTTGCAAAAGCCTCGTGGAGTATATTGGCGGGTATCTTGAGAAGGGCGGTGCGGTTTAAATTAGCCTTTAAGTAGGAGATTTTTCCCTCAACAACTCGTTTGAGTTGAGGAGGTTAAAAAGCTGCCGCTGAGAGACGTATCTTTGGGGTAGGTGGCGGAAGTTTAATGTCTGAAGAGTTGTATCGGATTGTTGGGAGGTTTGTGGTTGTTGTTGTTGGGTAGGGCGGGGTTGTTGTGTAGGGCGAGTTTGTTGTGTAGGGCGAGGTTGTTGAGTTGGACGTGGTTGTTGGGTTGATTGTTGTTGGGTTTCGGTGGTTGATGGTGGAGGGGTAGGGATTCTTCGGTTTCTCTTGGGTGTGGCTCCCAAGAGAGTGAAGTCCCCTTTTTGTTCGCGGCGGCTGGTGGTTTGTCGGTTGGTGTTTGGTGATGATTGGACGGAGATGTGGGAGGCGTGGGATTGTGCGGAATGGACGGATCTGGAGTAGCTACGGAAGTTGGCTTGGGATTTGGCTTTTTCGTTTGCGTCTTCTAGTTGATTCAGTCGGGTCATGAGGAGTTGGTTTAGGGCCTTGAGTTCGGCCATTTTTCGTTGTTGTTCTGCATACAATGATGCATAGTCGAGGGCTGCTGGAGGTACCATCGGTGGAAATTCTTCGTGGGAAGAGATCGATGGTACCTTTTGGCTTCGGGTTTGGATTGGTGATCGTTGCGTGGCATGTTGGTTGGTTGTGTGGGGCGGAAGTGAACGAAGCAGAAAGTTGCCTCGTTTGTTGGGGGTTGTTAGTATTAGGGGGTTAGCGGACAAAAGCCGGACAGCGGGCTCACTGCCGGAGGGGAGTTTTCTCCCTGGTTAAAGGTTTCCTGACCCTTCGTACACTCTTTTATCGGGTAGAAGCACTTTTCATAAACAAAAACCGCTCTATAAAGAGCGGAATTTCATAAATAAAAATGCTCTGCTGAGAGCAGTTTTTCACAAATAGTATTTGTCCTATAAAGCACAGGTTGAGATGGGAATCTCAATTTGTATTGCCGAGTCCGGTTGCAAGCGCTGCTGGAATAATTTGGTTTGTATCAGTGATCAACTTTTCCAGTGAAGCTCTTCTTGCTAGTGATCCTTCCTCGATCGATGTATTCACTACACCTGAGTGTTGAGGCGCGATCGTCACTTTTATAGTTCTAACCACAGATAACCCAGTTCTAACCTCGATATCGAACATTCTCAAAAATACTCGAGTCGGCGCCGTTGATAAATAAGAAGCCGAAATACAAAAAATGCGGTGTAAACAATTTCGACTTTATGTTTTGAAGGTAGACCCGAAAGTCGCTTGTTCACAACTATAGTGTCTTATCACAGAGGCGGCTTTTATCAAAGGGACTGCGGGCGCACAACGCCTTTGATAAATAGAAAGTGGAAATAAAAATAGAAATACAAAAAATGCGATTTTGTGAGCGCGCACAAGTAGATATCGGCGGTGGCGGCATAGTAAAATTGTACTGTTGTGAGTGGCGTAAGTTCGGCTGCGCCTCGTGATACGCCCGCGTCAAAATGTTCGACCAGAGAGAAGTTTTTTAATTTTTTTCTGAATTCTTGCGGAACTCCCAGAGGGGTGTAATGAATCGGTAAGATCCCTATTGTAATAATCCGGTGGCCGCTGTCACCAGTGTAATGAATCGGTAACTGAATGAATCCAACTATCCCACCGCTGTCACCAGTGTAATGACTCGGTAGTATTATCCATTGTAATAATCCAGTGTAATGAATATTTGGTCACCACTGTAATAACCGCTGTGGTCGTTTAGAGTTCACAGCCCTCCGTTACCAGTGTATGACAACCTTTGGATCCCTATTTCCTTGAATTTTTGCAGCGTGCTGTCACCAGTGCCGTATGGCACAATTAGAGCCAGGAATCCCCTTGTGGGTAACCTCGGTGGAGGTGGTTTCCTGGCACGAGCGGACAAGGTCTCCGTGGGGCCTCTTGGGCTTATACAATGTGCCAAGCCTGAGTTCTAAGGCAGGTCGCGTCAACCCGTTCAATCCCGTTGGTCCGAGGGTAGGGGTTGTTGATAAAGGAAACAGACTGGGTGGATAATATGTACATCTATATTACAAACACAAAATAATTAAGTACAGTAATTCAACCCTGGTAGGGACAAAATAAAAGTTACTCGGGGGAGAATGTCCCGGTACAATACATTAGCAATTAATTAGGGAAAAAACGTCTTTCATAATCTGGAAGTAGTTTCACCTTATTTTGACAAAAGTAAAAGATGTCTTGCATATGACTATCCCTGTATAAGGTATGAGAAAAAATTAATATGACTCGGGTAAAACGTCTTCCATAATCTGAAAGTAGTCTTTCCTGATAATGACATAAATGAAAGATATCTGGCGTATGAATATCCCTGTATAATATAAGAAAATAACTATCAGGACTAGTGAATAAAATCTTTCGAAATCTGAAGGTAATCTAACCTGGTTATGATATAAATAAGATATTTCTCACATATGAATATCCCTGTATAATATAAGAAAATAACTATCAGGACTAGTGCAAAAAGTCTTTCGAAATCTGAAGGAAATCTGACCTGGTTATGATATAAATAAGATAATTCTCACATATGAGTATCCCTGTATAATCTTTAAATTCCCTTAACTAAAATTTAGGGTTCCCCTGGATTAGTACATCGATTGCAAATCGTACTATTTCCTAAATATGTTAGGTGAGGGGCTCAAATGTCAATAGTGCACTTAATATGGCCAAGAAATGTATCTTAGGACACCCAGACAAATCAAATGAATGTCAATACGATATTTGTTCAAAAAAATAAATATAATGACAGGGAAAAAACTTACGTTTTTGAAATATCACAAATCACAACAAAATAATATCACTGTTCACGTACGGGCCGTCGAAGATGGGGGAGTGTCAGGCCATACGGTACCTAATCACTCTATGAGGGTTACTTCATCACTGCCCCTGTTACCAAATTTTCTGCTATTTATTGCAGAAGATTTGGGAGGACGATTGTTATTAAAAACATCAACAGTAGTTGTGTTATTTAATTTCCTTCGTGTTGCCCTTGTCTCATATTTTTTATTTTCATAATTGAAGGTTAATTTTCAATTAATTTCTTTATACTAAGATGCAAGATTTGTCTATATTTTTTATAAACAAACCATCGTGTTTTGTCATCGACCTTGTCGGTCGTGTAAATTGTTTGTTCAAATTCTTTTCTGTCTAGGTCAACTTTTGTTTTTATATTAAATTGAATTCGACTTATTTTATTATAAAGAAAATTATATCTATATAGGGTGTACCTAAATTTCCCTTTGCCATATTTCGTGTTTATTACAGGGGTATCGCGGAACTCTAGGGTTCCGTGGAACACACTTAAAAAATGGCTGCATTATATTGACACGTTAGAAGTATGAGATAACTAGATACTATCTTGCTCTTTGTCCATTTCTATACTCCTCTACTCTTACTTACGCTATGGATCGATTGTTGTATCACATAAAACTTATTTTGTTCCTACGAACTTCTTTGCTTATATCTGTCTATTGAAGAGTTTATTTAAAGCAAAGTGTGAGGGCTAGTATCCTTTGTTAAACCTTGTAGTTTCCACTTCATCGTCAATTCCGAATGCTGCCATGCCTAACCTGGATTTGTATAGCCAAATTCCCATTCTTATTATGAAAACTTAGAAATTGAAGTTTCCTTACTTTTGTAATGCTAGCGCTCATTTTGTCAGCTGCTGCTTTTTAAATAATGCATGTAATAACAGTGCATGGAATAAGTAGATTATTAGATGCTTTGTGTTCCACTTCAAATATTTATTGTGGCGACATTATATGCTATTATGAAAGGAGTAGTGGAAATAGTTATTTAAACCTTTTCGCGGAAATGCTGCAACTTGTAGAAAACGAAAGACGTACAGAAGACAAATAATAATCTGAATGTTCATTATGCTCTTTTAGATATATTATTAATTAATGTAGCTCAGTAAGAAAATTGTACTTATCCACCTCACAGCATTTGGTACAGTAGATGAATAATACTCAGAGAGTCAATGCAATAAGTCAGCCCTGATATTTGACAAAATTCATGGGATTAGAAAAATCAATTTTTAATTTTCATTTTATTATATGTGGCAACAGAAAGCAGCGAGAAATAGTAATAATTTGCAAAATATTTTGTAGGGGTCACTGTTTGGAAGCAGAAAGGAAAAAATTAATTGACAGGACTCAATATTTTTAAAGGCAGCCAATCAGAAATGCAATAACTTACGACAAAAGTGGTTCTAAAGAAAAAAATATTATGAACTTGAAAATAATACTCAAGTTGAATTTGACCGGCCGATGTAAATGGAGGCTGAAGAAACCTTAATAAGAGTCAAAAATAATAAAAGCGCTGGCCTAAACAGAATACCAGCACAATTTTGAAGAAAGGAGGAAACGAACTCCCGAAGAAGCTACTTTATTATATATAAACAAAACATAGAGAGGACAAAGGATGGAAAGAAGATATCATATCCACAATATCTGAGACATATGCTACACTCCATGGAAATTACAGTCGCATTGCATTATAGGATGTGGGATGTGAAAGTATATACTTTCCATGTACTTCAAACAAGTCTCTAACACAATTTTGTGCTGGAAGATATAAAAGGCCTGTTAGATAAGTCAAAAAATTTAATTTTGTTTGAGGTGTCTCAAATGAGATTCGGTAACGAACCTGTTTGAACTTGGGCTAGAAGCTCTAATTGGAAAAAGTAATATCCAAAGGTCTGGATAATTTACTATCAATATGCGGACGATTTAGTTTGATTAACAAGAGCTAAAAGTTAGAGTAGAGAAGCTGGAGAATATAATCTCAAAATGAACTAAACATATGGTAAATAAATAAATAATTCTATAAAAGGATCATATTATGTTTACATGAGTTTGAATATTTATGGATGATAGTGACGAATGAACGTCAAGAGGAAAGAATGGATAAACAAAAGATGAAAGGGAATAGAGACCTATCAGATACCTAAGCAAACAACATTTCAAAAGCGGCAGCCAAAATAGGTGGGTAGGGAAACAATAATGGAACAGTTAATATGCGAGAAAAACGTTTCAAATAATTTTGATAAATGACAGAATTGTGACAAAACCACAAAAAACATTTTATTGCAAAAAACACGTTATATGTATATTCCAACAGTTATCGACTTAAATTGGAATTCTATTCTCGGTGAAGGATATTCCTTGATTCGTGTAAAATTTGATCAATTAATTTTCTGTAATAGACCCAAATTTTCACACTCCAGATGAAAAACCTCATTAATAACTTTTGAAATGACATAGTTAAGAAGAATAGTTTGCTTGAGAAAACTTGACAAGATCACTGGCCTAAAGTTTTATTAGAAGAGCTCTTGGCGCTCGCTAAAGGAAGTTGCAGAATTTAATTTCGACCTCGGCGGAAGGAAATGATATAGAGGCCATTAAAAGGGTTTTGTCTCGACCTATTATACTTAGTTTATGTAGAATGTCGGAGAAATCCATAATTTCTAGTCAGAGCTCGTCTTTCCTCGAGAAAAGACGTCGTAGTTAACTTGTCGGTTATTGGGTTATGAATATAATGAAACACTACACATCCAAACTTCTAAGAAGAGAATTGGATTAAATAAGCTATTCCAGATATAATCAGAAGCAAAAATGCTCACGATGTTCTGCTTATTTCAACTATAATGAGGGTTAATTTTTTTCAATAATTTGATTGATATACTGACCGACATAAACATATTCAGTCGATTATATAATCAATGCTAATACTCGGAGCATGTAGAATTTCTGGTGACCATTTTCTGTAAAAAAACCTTCATTTATTTTGGAATTTCAATCAGAGTAGAACGGATAGAAATTTTATAACAGAAGAATCTAATTGTAGCGGATCTAAATAGAGAAGAAATGAGTAAATCATTAAAAAACTTACATCAAAATTCTATAACCAAGTTACCCTCTTTAGAGACAGATACTGAAGATTATAACTTAGTTACCGAAACGGGCAACAGATAGTATAGGTAAGTGTGTGTTGATGTAGTGGTAGTGTAAAGTGTGATCAGTATGAATATTACCAATGGTTAAGCTTATAGATGAAATAGGATCCAAATTGCTAAAATGCGGATGTTGAAAGCTCAACATATTCAGATTTTAATAAAACAGGAATGACGCACAACAAAATTTCGGACTAATGGAACACTAGAATTAGAACTCTGTTACTCAAACATAGAGCGTGCAGAACAATGAGCACTATCTCTACTGAGCACAGCATAGGAAGTGTGGATGGAAGGCTAAAAATCTAGTCGGAAAACATACTGGGAATATATTAAAATGGACTTAGATTTGGCAGATCCACAAAGAGAAATGCTGAAAGCTATGCGATAGGAAGGAAGGAAATAATGAAAGCACTAGATTTACCAAACATTATCAAAAAACTGAGAGAACATATGTTCTGTTTAAACTTCAGTATTGTTTGACCGCGAAAATAGTTTCTGATTGAATGATAATTAGTAAATATTCCGGTCATATGAGAAAACTGAACTCGAAACTTTAAATCCAGAGTCCAAGCTTTATCCACTCAGTCGTCAAGCCTATACGAATATTATAAAAAACTAAATTCTCATTCAAACGTACCGCACTCAGGAAATTGAAAAGAAGTGCTAGTAAAAGCAATAAAAAACGTAACAAACGTGACAAGCAATTTGGGAGAAGAATGAATGAAGATAAAACAAGATGGTCAGAGACATCCTCAAACATAAAGGTACGCGTAAAAAAATCAATTGTGAGCTACCTCGAAATCCTTGACAAAGCCATTTTCACGATAGAAATGAAAAACTGCCTAAAACTAATTACTATTCAGACACAATTACTATTTGTTATGTTAGAACTTACAAATTACTTTATTATCGATACCAATTTATAAACCTAAGCATATTATTTTGATTATCAATGTCTATCAATAAATTGAATGAAGTATGATACGTACATCACAGGTAACGGCAGTTGCCGAGTGACGCAAGTATACCCCACAAAAACCACCACACCAAAAAAGCACAAAGCAAACTTAAATGTCAAACCATTAAAAGTCACTCTAAATGCTTTTTGTAGCTCTATTCAAGAACTTCTGAAATACTGCATACCTCTAACAAATTATTGAAAAAATCTATATACTTTTTCTTAATTATGTGAATTTAAAAGCTAGACTTCAACAAAAGCAATCTCCGATTTGGAAATGGATACAAAAAACTTCTGAAATTTCTGATCAGCTTTCATCTTATCAAATATCAATTTAGAAGTCCTTGAAAGTATACAAAGTTCACATTATTAAACATTTGATCAATATGTTTTAAAGTCGGCTCTCAATTAAGAACTTGCTTTGCAACAAGTTCTGAGAGTTCTATAGATTCAAAAATAATAATAATTTGGCTTATTAAATCGAAATATCTGGTTCAATAGGGTCCAAACTATAGGATTTTCAATTGATTGCTCTCAGGCCTTTTAGCTCAGTAGGGATTTTCCGATTTAAAATAAAATATGTTTCCAAATGAAACTTTTCTCATCTCACAAATGGTGTTTGGTGTTTAGGATTCAGAACATTTGGATAAAACTTCCTCTATTTGCAATTTCAGAAGCGCTATATATTTTCAGATGGGATTTATTTGCGGGGTATTGCACTAAAATTCTGAAATAACGTATACATTCATTTTCGACATAATTATCAATTCAAAGAAAAATTTCGGAAGAATTTAATAGTAATATACAAAACTACAGTTTTTGAATGACATTATTCACCTGCCCCAGCAACATAACAATTTTAAAGAAAGGGATATCACGTGTATACATTTATTCTATTCTTTTTACAGCACTACAGTATTTTAGTATTAAGAAGGATAAATTTGTGTTTCATTTGTAAAGTTATTGATATCACACAACACAGAAATGAAGTTCATAGTATTCAGTATTATTTAGAGTAATTGAACATGGTTCAAATTATATACTCGAACTGGTTTCCATTAATTCCAAAGATAGACGGTGCAGAAATTCTTCCAGAAGAGTCATATCGGAACTTGAAAACACCTCGAAACAACTTCAAAATGCCATAATAAAAATATATGAAAAAAAATGTCCAGAAAAACAAATTGCCACGACTAGAGATGTGCATTGGTAGAATAAGGAACTGGCAAAATAGCAAAGGAGCTAGGGAGTCTAGAACGCTGGGAAGACTACAAAATAGGTCTCGCGGAGTACTATAAAGAACTCCGGAAATCGAAAAGGAGAATATGGAGACAATTGAGCGAGGGAATAGTTTGGCCTCAGCACAACACCTCCAAAAAGTTCTCTCAAAGGAACATTCCAATGGCATTGCCTGATAGAAAGATCGGAAGGTAGATACATTGATAACCCCAAGCAAAGTTCAAGTATTCTGTTGCAGACGCACTTTCTCACGTCTAAAACAGCTGTGGAGAACAAAAAGCAAAGTGCCCTTCTGGAAGGGGCTCTCCACAACCCCAACAGATCTAGCAAAAGCCTAGCTGGCAAAATCTTCACAGCTCCAAGAACCGATTGGGCTATCAAAAGCTTTAAGCCATTTAAGTAGCATGGGGAGGACGGAATATTTCCTGCCTTACTGCAACATGAACTTGAAATAATAGAGCTCATGTTTAGAGGGCTATTCAAGGCCAGTTTTATCTTCGGTTACATACCGGAGACTTGGAGGGAGGCTGCAGTGGTGTTCATACCAAAGACTGGAAGACGTCTGGTGGACGAGCCAAAGTCTTACCGCCAAATTGATCTGACTTCCTTTTTCCTGAAAACAATGAAGAAAATAATAGACTGTTACGTCAGAAGCGAATTCCTTGAGTTAGGACCGCTCCACAAAAAACAGTTTACTTATCAAGCAGGTAAATCTACGATTAATGTTCTGCAGTGCCTAGTTGAAAGCATTGAAAAGATATACGCGGCAAAAAGAATTTATCTCTGTGCCTTCATTGACATAGAAGGTGCTTTCGATAACACCTCACATGCCTCCATCACCAGATCACTAGAGGAAAGAAACATTAACGACTGACATGGAATAGCCAAATTGACCACATCATCTCCAGAGCGATAGCGGCAAGCTGCACATATTGCAGAGTCTTTGGTAAGACATGGGGTCTTATGCCAAAAATTATCTATTAGACATACTAAACGATCATCAACCCATGGTCATCTATGCTTCACTGATATGGTGGCCAAAGATACAACAAAGCTTGACACCAGCCAGATTGAAGAAAGTGGAACGATTAGCTTGCCTAGGTATCGCAGGAGCAATATCTACGTGCCGTACCGCGGCTCTTGAGGCCATTCTGAACCTTCCACCACTGCACCTATGTATAGTAAAAGAAGCAGCAATCAGTTCCTTTAGACTGAGGCAATCAGTAAAACTAAAAGTAGGAAATCTGATCGCACACCTAAAGATTTTGGAATTCATGTCTAAACCGACAGATTCTATGCCAGTTAGCTACGACTTTGGAAGGCAGTTTGAAGCGGTCATAAACATCCACCAAATTTGCTCAGATAATGGACCTTAACTGGTAACGAACGCATCAGTTTCGTACACTGATGGATCCAAGATGGATTGAAGGGCTGGAGTGGGTGTGATGGGGCCTAGGTCAGGCTCCCTAAACCCCTTGGCAGTGCCCCAATCATATATCAGTTAGAATTACATGCCTCAAAAGGGTCACCCGGAGGGCAGAAATCTATATACTATCAGATATCCTGGCAGCATTGACAAATCTGAAGTCATACACTTGCGAGCTAAGCTGATTTGGGACTATAAATAATCCCTAAGATAACTGGCAACAACCAACCGGGTCACTCTGACGTGGGTGCCAGGTGAAAGGAGCATTCAAGGCAATGAGGAAGCAGACATCATTGCCAAAGAAAGAGCAAACTCTGAAATCTTTGGCCCAGAACGCTTCTGTGGACTCTCTAAAGCCCACATAAAGAAAAGTTTCGATGCTGGGAAAACGATTTAATCAAACCTCACTAGAATAAAGGGCCAGGACAACGACAAGCGAAAAGGCTGGTGAGACTTTCGCCAAGGAAAGCTAAACAGGTTCTCGAGTTAGATAAGAAAGACTTGAAATTGGTAACGGAACTCTTTACTGGACATTGCCCTCTGAGGTATCACCTCAAAAAATGGGCAAATCAGAGAGTGAACGTTGCCGATACTGCTAGAAGATCGCTGAAACTGCAGAACATTTGCTATGCGAATGACCAGCACTTTTCTACAAGAGGCTGACGTTCCTAGCAGGGATCCTCCTACCCCTCTCTTATATCAAGAACTTAGATCCCAGGAAACTAATAAACTTGCACGTAGTCTTGGAATCCTGGGCCTCGAATATATTAAGGGTTATGCACAGAAGATCTTATAGATCGAAGTGTTTGATTGGCTGCAGGGCCTTTATTTTTATTGTTTTTATCAATCAAAGTGTGGGAAAAGAAGCGAAGAAAATGGGCCATGGAGCCGGAAAGCTCCAAAAAAACTCCTTGTGAGGAAAACCAGGGGATCTCTCTAGAGAGGAAAAGAAAAAACCTAAGGAAGTTCTGGACACGGAAAACGAAAAATTATGAAAAAAGAACGAAGAGCTGCGAAAACAGCTAGAAATTCTAACGGAACAATTAAAAGAACAGACAGAGAAGGCTGAAAAAAATCAACAGGAGTTGGTCCTAGCAATAAAAAACTCTAGGAGAAGAAGCCGTAGCAGAAGCAGGCCAATCGCAACAACACAAGAAAAAACAGAAGTAACAATTCAATGGCGTGAAGAGAACACGAGTACAGATGACTACACGGCCGCCATCACAAACGACTCCCGAAAAAGAGGAAGACGCGTAAGAAAAAATCGAGCTAGGTCACTAGCTCGAGAAGAAACTGAAAAAGCCACTAATAAAGAAGCGAAAAAAACCAGCAATGAAGAAATGGAAACGGAAACGATTTAAAACAGAGAGAAGACAACACAAGAAATCCAAAAAATAAAAGAAAACGAACAGAAAAGAAACGAAACAGCAGCATAAGAAACCGCCCCCAATAATATTGAAGTCTCCGCTAATGTGGACGGCAATCCGCCGAAACTAAGCGCAGAGAAAAATCGAAGAACAGTGCAAGGTAGGTGCTTACACTGCTAAAATCTCTACTCCAACAGTAGACAGTTTTAACAAAATGAAAACCCTACTAGAAGAATACAAAGAAATTGAGAGGTATATATACTCACTTCCGTTGAAAAAGAGCGCAAACTGGAAATCAAAGGAATAGCAGTAAACACTCCAGTGGAGTAAATCGAAGCAGACCTAAAAGAAGAAGGTCTAAGGCCAAAAAACGTGTGGCAACTCCAAAGTAGAGTTGCGAAAAACAGCGACGGAACAAGGAAATTACTACCTATTTTCATGAACCTACGAAAGAAAAGACATACAAGAGTCTAAGATATTTATGACACACTAAAGTAAGCGTAGTGGAACAAAAAAAACATAACGGACCTGTACAATGCTACAGGTGCTAAGGTTTTCACCACGGTCAAAGCACGTGTAATATGGATTTGCACTGCGTAAGATGCGCCAGAGAACACAGGGCAGCGGATTGCACCCTGAGCCGATCAGGGAGACCCAAGTGTCAAAACTGCGAAGGAGTTCACCCCGCCAACTACAGGGAGTGTCCCAAAAACCCGAAGAAGGCGGAGAAAAAACCAGCCCCAAAACCAAGTGCGGTAGCACCAGGGAGTTAGCTACGCACAAGCGGCGAGGAAAGCACCCGAAGAGACGAAACAGGCACTCACTCAAAGTGCCGCCCCAAATGCGGACATAATAAGTATGTTGCAAACCATGCAAACACTCATAACGACATTAATTACACAGTGAAGTAATTAATTGCTGACAACCTTCCCTATCAACTAAAAATAGGATCGTGGAACACAGGAGGACTGAGAACAAATCAAAATAGTATGGAAATAATCTTGGAGGAAGAAGATTTCGACATCTTCGCGCTCCAAGAAACAAAATTACCGGGTGATCACCACAGATTCACCTGGCTAGGCTATAACGTTTATAAAAACGACACAAACGGACACTCCGGTGGCACAGCAATCTTAGCGAAAAAAGAACTGTACCAATACCAAATCAACACACCGGAGGGTTTAGTAACTATGGAAGCGACGATAGTAGTAATCAAA
Source organism: Galeruca laticollis (assembly GCA_963921935.1). NCBI lineage: Eukaryota > Metazoa > Arthropoda > Insecta > Coleoptera > Chrysomelidae > Galeruca > Galeruca laticollis. Next base: position 87,610,401 of record OY998183.1, read on the forward strand.
ACTATAAACGAAGATATTAGAATAATATCCGCATACGTAAGACCTGAAACCATTATACACGAGGAAGACGTGATAGCGGTACTCCCAGATGGAAAAAAGGCATAATAATAGGAGACCTAAATGCCAAGTCCCCTGCATGGTACAGCACTAGAAGAAACAGACAAGGAAGAAACTGAAAAAATAATAGAAAAATACCCGTCATACCAAGCGATTGATCCACACAGATCGACGCACTACCCACCACAAGGAGGACTATCCGATATCTTAGATATCGCTGTGGATTGACCAAAAGTATGTTTTCGACAACCGTCCGGGCAGTACTCACTTCTCGGATGCTTTTTCTTTGAGAAAGTATCATTTTCGGGCCTAGTCTGGGAAGTGCTTCGCCGGAAAAATCACATCGTTGTTGTCATTGTAAATATGAAAATATTGGTAGGTATGGTTATGAAAAACGCAGATCGTCGCCAGAGCTACAAAATAACAACTGACAGCTATTTCACATTTTGATTTTTGAAAGTTCGCATGGTTTTTGGTCGCAATCATTGCAATAAACAGTGAATTTGGAAAAGTTCCTTGCGATATTTCTAATGCAGCAGCTATTGCTACAGCACAATTATTGCGTAAAAAACAAAGTCCAGGTATGAAAACGTTTCTGATTTGCTCACGAAATGGAGGAATATAAAGAAATGCAAAATTATTACGGAGGATGTAATTTTAGCTTATTTGGCGCAAAAATCTGAAACTGTCAAATCCTCTACCCTGTGGAGCATATACTCTGTGTTGAAAAGTACCATTTTGGTAAAGAAAAATGTAAACATAGCCACTTTCCCAAAGGTTATCGCATTTCTTAAACGGAAGAATGTTGGTTATAAAGCAAAGAAATCAGAAGTCGTTAACGAGCAGATCAACAAATTCATTGGACAAACAGATAATGAAGCATGAAGCTAAAGGTAATTTTAACAAAATGTTACTATTGTAGGATATAAAAATATCAACGTAATTTGCTTTATTTTCAGGTAGCAACTATTATTGGGTTAACGGGTCTGTGTAGACGGGCAGAACTAACTATAATGCTAACTCATCTAACAAACGACAAGGAAGACATAATCGGGCAAGAAACCTGCTGTTGTATAGGCAATATTTATCTTTAGGGCCACCCATACCGCACATAACAGATTATTCGTGAATTACAAAAAATTAAAATGTTTGTTGATAATGGTGGAAATATCTCAAATTTGAAGAGACACGGTGGCTGGAAATCTACCAATGTCGCTGAAGAATCCATAAACAATTCACTCAAAAATTATCACTTTACTTTCTTGCTCTGACTTCAACAAAAGGCATTTAATTATACCAAGCATTTCAAATAAATTGAATCCCTTCAATATTAGCAATTGCTCGAATTTTAATAAGATTTAGAATGTTTTTTGTTAGTACCTATCTACTATTCTAATTTCAATATTTAATTCAAATGTGAATTAAAATGTTTGAAATTTTGTTCTACAAAGACATATAGTAAAGAAATGTGTCTCATTGATTTATCTACACGGTTGTCGAAAAAATAATGTAGAAAATACGTCCGAAAACAGTTTTTTGGACTCCCAGAATTTTGTCTACTCATCCAAAAAAAAACAGTATTTTCCGGACTTGTTACGCAAATTACTATTCCTTTTACTAGTAACTCAATATTTTTATGTTTGTTTACAAAATTCAGTTGAGACCAATCCTGCTCTCAATATGGTAAAGTTCGATTGGGACTAAATCCACTTAAATTGTTCTTTTCTTTCTCAGGTAGAAGCAATATATAAACAGATTGCATTCGAAGGAAACTTGAAATATATAGGTTTATATAAAAAGGATTTCAACTTCCAAAGTTTAAGTTGAATTTATTACCATGTGATGTCGAATTTCACTCCGATATCAGATTCATTCAAAACTTATGAAGTTTGAAGAGAAATGTTGGTAGTATTTGGTATCTATTTAAAGATATTTTTGTAAATTATATTGTGACGACGTGTTAAATGTGCGAGGTATTGTATTACTAAAAAACAATAAGAAAAGAAAAATTCCTATAAGCAAAATGTGTGTCGCGTAGAACTATGAAAATTGAGTAAATATATCCATCAATTATCAATCTATGAATTTCTATAAATTACTGATATTCAATACAAAATAATGCATTATTTTGCCATTTTCTCTCAAGTGAGTTTTGTGATTCGGGGCGTCAGTCTTCAGTCGATAAAAAATATAAGAGAGTTCACGATAAGTACCGAAATCAAATTCTAAAAAAGTTAAAATGTTGAGATGCGCGAAGGGAAAAACAACTACATTCCTGGCTAATACGAGGAGTAGAAAATCGATACTTATATTTCATATAGACACCTCGTATTTTATGAAATTATATTGATTTTATTTCATACGACTAATGCGGTCGCATTTATCTGAGGTGTTGGTTCGCAACTAAAAGTGAAGATGGCGCCAACTGACTACTTCTCGCTTGTGTAACTACACGAGCCAAGGAGAAGTTGTTGGAGGACGTAATCTTCAGTTCGGATTAGAGATTCTGAACTGGAAGGCATTACGGCACTCTTGAAGAGACCCAGGAAGGTCGAAACGCGATAGTGTACTACGCTCTTTCGCTATCAGTTGCGAATCACCACAGATGTCCGTATCGGCAAAATGGCCGATCGACGTCACGGTTTTCGAAGGGGATGTAATTCAATATTCTGCGTGGTATTGGCCAGAAATGTAGTTGTTTTTCCCTTCGAAGAACGGTCAGGTCAATACCATAGAGAAATAAACATATTAAGAGAGTGTTCGTTCCCATATAAACAGCTGGCATCGCGTCGATCTCAGCGCACCCCTTGCGGGGATCAGAACTAATTCTTACAGGCGGGATATTTAAATTTGGTAATTTGGATTATGGGTAGGTAAATTTTACTGTTTGTCTTAAAATTGTTTATTATATAATTATTTCATTCCAAAAAATTATATTTCATTTTTGTAATGAAATAATAATAATAAACAATTTTGAGACAAATAATTTAGGTAATGAATAATAAAATAGCACACATTTAAAATTTTTATTAACCTGCACATAATATAAAAACAAATTAATAAAATATTTGTTAACTATACATAGGTCTGTTATTTATACATGTTATTTTCCCTACCACACGCACTATAAATAGGCATTTATACAACTGTACATTTTTCAAAAAAATGCTATTGTAGCCTCCGCCATTCCCATAGCTGCCCAGCTTTCACCTTTTTTTTAACTTTTTTATTTCAGAAAACAAGAAACTTCACGAAATTGACTGTCTCGACCCTTACTTCGTGGAATATGCTCATATTAGTGTTTTTAAATGAAACTCAAGGTCTCTAGTTAATTCCACAATATAATACAAACTATTGAAAATTCTAAAAAATTCACAATTGTTCCGATAAATCAATATCATCGTCAGAATCTGATGATGATATTGATTTATCGAAAAAATTGTCAATTTTTTAGAATTTTCAATAACTTGTATTGTATTGTGGAATTAACTAGAGACCTTGAGTTTCATTTAAAAACACTAAGAAACTTCACATTTACTTTCTTTAAATTAATTAAAAAGACAGAACATGTAAATCAGAGGAAACCTACAGTTGTATAAATACACAACATAAACATATACTTAGCGAAAACTAAAAGTATAAATGGCACACTAGCTTGAATATTTACTAATGTTTTAAATTGGTAACACAAAACATGAAAAAACTATTATTATCTATATCATTAATTTACCATACAGTTACATATTATTATTAATCACAAAATTACATATTTCTACTCAAATTACAGCATTAAACTTAAGAAAGTTTATCCAATATTACATCAAATATTTTAATAAAAAGCATTTAAAAAGTAGATTCCCTATTACATGAAGACAGGAACAGGTCTGAAACAAAAAAAAAATTAAACGCAGTTCATTGTTACCAAAAAATAATTATTATTTTTGTTTGTTAGTCCTCTTACCATCATTATAATATTTTTTAATTAATAAGGGGACACAAACTTTTATGAGTTGAGATAATACGTATGATTTATGTTCTCGACAAGTGAACCAATCAAAATTTATATGACTTTTTGCAAAGAGTTCAGTTTTTTCAGTAATATTTTCTACATGAGCTAAAAGTGGTAGAAAATTATAAACAATGTCATGCAGAATGGAAAGAAATTTTACGACGTCTCTTTGAACATAAATTAGACGTGTTTTATCATTATTTTCTTTGAAGGAAGTGAAAGTATGGTGAACATCTAAAATATATGTTTGCAAATTAGCCTTACATTCTGCGCAATTAAAAGTTGTAATTTTTTTAATAACGAAACCATTGCGTAGCTTATTGCTTGAGTATCAAAATTTGAATAATTTAATTCTATATCTAAAAACGGGAATTCAATATTTTCCAATTCATTAATGGTATTAGAGGTTAATAGTTTTGGTTCATTATGAAAATTTAAGAAAGAATGTAAGTTGTCTAATAAACTGCTATCATCTGCTTCACAATTTGTGTCTATTTCTCTGATCTTTATTAATGTAATACATTTTCTTCTTCTTGGGAGATAAATTACTGACCCTAGTTTCTTTTATTTTACTTAAAATACTAGATTCCAAACATTATTTTTTAGGCAAAGGTTCAAATTCAGTTTATTTAAGACTATCATTACTGTTACAAAAAATAAGCTTTCTTTTTATGGGCAATACTGTATTTTCAAAAGCTTGAGTTTTATTATTATTATCTTCAATTACTTTTAGTGGTGTATGATGGAAGGGTTGCAAAAAGGTAAAGCAAATTTATTAAGTCTTTTGCGTAATGAATTTGTAAATGCCTCATCATCAAAATGATCTTCACACAACCTTTGATCTCTGGATGCATAAGGAATTTCTAAAATTTTGTACCACTGTTCCCTTTGACTAATGTCAGATGGAAATTTTTGTTCTTAAACTCCAAATTGCGAAGCGGCCTAAAATATGTATTATTACAATTTTTTGCTATACAACTACGACGAATTTTACCTGGTAGTGACATTTTAAAGGTTCACTTAATTTTATTTACTTTATTAAAACTAAATTCTAAATAAATTAAAAAATACTCACTCTTGTATTGTCTTCTTTTTCGGAATTGTTATTTTTGACACTGTCACTTTGCATTTGACAAACAGAAACCAGATTCACACCAACCAATGTAAGATTGGTTTTGTATATTTTCATTTTTAGTGACGTAAAAGTTAATATAGTAGGATATTTTATAATATTTATTCACATTAAAGGCGATGTTTTGAAATGTATTGCAATTTATAATATTTTGTTCTATTTTATTTATGTAAAACAGTCTTGTAGTTCGCGACAGTAGAGACTCCATGCGCGGGGAGCTTGCGCAGAAACGTTGTGCCACATACCGCCTATGCATCAAACTGTCTCTTATATTATTATTTGTCTATGGCCAATACGTCGAAATTATTGAAATTTCGACTGAAACAGGTGTAGTAGAAAGTCGAAATTTATATTTCATATAGACACCTCGTATTTTATGAAATTATATTCATTTTATTTCATACGACTAATGCGGTCGCATTTATCTGAGGTGTTGGTTCGCAACTGAAAGTGAATATGGCGCCAACTGACTCTTTCTCGCTTGTACTACACGAGCCAAGGAGAAGTTGTCGGAGGACGTAATCTTCAGTTCGGATTAGAGATTCTGAACTGGAAGGCATTACGGCACTCTTGAAGATACCCAAGAAGGTCGAAACGCGTCAGTGTACTATGCTCTTCCGCTATCAGTTGCGAATCACCACAGATGTCCGTATGGGCAAAATGGCTGATCGACGTCACGGTTTTCGAAGGGGATGTAATTCAATATTCTGCGTGGTATTAGCCAGGAATGTAGGTGTTTTTCCCTTCGAAGAACGGTCAGGCCAATATGCCGAAATTATTCAAATTTCGACTAAAACAGGTGTAGTAGAAAATCGAAATTTATATTATATTTATATGCACCTCCGTGTCTATGTTGGTTGTTGTCTCGAATATTCGAGATCTTCTAATATTACTGACACAAATATTGTGTTTGACTATCCTGCTGAATTCTGTTATATTTTCTCATGTTTCATTCAACACCTTTGCTCTCACGTTTCACATCTTTTCTTGGTTGTACCGTACCGATGACGGCTAATGAGCTAGAAACATGCATGTCTGCGGTTACCACTCTTTTCAGTAGCCCCTTCTTCTATTTGCGTGCAATACCCACTAATCTATTCGTTGCTTATTATATATATATATATATATATATATATATATATATATTTAGTTTTTTTTCTTGAACGTTATTTCATTATATATTTTTTTTGGAATTTTTTTTTTATTTATTTTAACATGCGCTCGCCAAGCTCTTGTTTTATGGTAAGTTATTTTAAGGATAGACATATGTAATGTATAAATTGTTAATTTTTTGTCATCTATTTGTAGAATTATGTTCTGATGAAGGACACGATATGTCCGAAACGTTAACAAAAACAAAAATGTTAATCAAAGCCAAAAAAACCATTTGATTTGTTTAACTAGGAACCTACAATCCCAAGAAAAATTTTTCCAAAAAAAAAAAAATATATATATATATATATATATATATATATATATATATATATATGTATATACATATATATTGTAACCTCACCTTTTTTAGTACAATTCAAAGTTTTCTTAAATTACGAAATTAAAAACTAGTCTATTTGCTAGGTTAATATTATTTTACAGACTCAAAGCATACTAACAAAAGTTCAAAAATTTCTATCAAAAGATAAGTTTATGTTTGTGGTTAGTAAGTATATACAATAAAAAAATATATCCATATAAAGGGCAGAGTAACCATATACGCAAATTAATTTGTTATTAATATAGGAATTGCTCCACGCAAATTTTAATTGCTGAATTACTTGTCATTCAAAAATACACGTGGAAAAGTCTTATGAAGAACTTTCATAGTACTATGAAGTTTAACAATTTTAACGTTAAGAAATACATTTCACATCGCCTAGTTTTATGTAAATACGAATTTTATAAATGATTATATTACATTATTTATAATATTCAAGTTATAGAAAAATAGTTAGTTTAAATTTAATAGTTCATGACAAATTTATTAGAAAAATGTATAATTCTGATCTTGCTAAATAGTTGTAAACAATAGTTACTCCAAGGACAACAATGAGGATGATTAAAGGGTTAGTAAAAAATTAGAAAGAACTGGCCTTATTTGCATATACGATGATATTTGCCCACAAAACTCTGATCACCCACAGCATATTCAGTAAATGACTGGAATTTGTTGACTAGTGTAGATGAAGATCAATTTGGATGGGGGCAACTTCCAATATAAAAAAACTCAATAAACATTCAATGGTTATGTGTGTGTTGCAGAATCCAACATTTACGCATATGGCGGCTACCATGTACAGTCGCAGCTATAAAAAATGGGACAGTTGTTGTTGCCTAGTGTGAATGTAACTTTTCTGTTTCCGGAAAAAATGGGTTAGATTTGTCGTATATTTAAATGATAATAGCATTAAAGTGTAAATAATATTGTTTTTCATTATTAAAGAACCAATGCTGCTGAATAATCTTTAATTTTCAATATAAAACAACAATTAATATTTAGTAATCCCACCATTATGCTCTATGACTTCTCTTAATCTACTGATCATCGAACTATATAATGTGGAACAATATTCTTCAGTTATTTCCTCCCAAGCATTATTTATAACTTCCAACAAACCTTCAACGTTTCTTAGTCTTACATTTGCCTTTTTGAATTTCTCTTACTAACATCGCCCAAACATTATCTACTGGATTAAAGTCTGGGCTTTTACTACACCGGTTAAGAACATTAATATTACGTGCCCGAAACCAGAGTTACGCACTGAACAGTTATCTTGTTGGAAGATGAAATCATTGTTAGGGAAAAGAATATCAACAGATGAAAGCATAATATTTTGTAAAATTCCGATATATGCTTTACTATTAAATGTTTCGCCAATATGCCATAGAACTCCAGGTCCCTGCATAGATATCCACGTCCACATATTTACAGAAAAACGACCACTTTTATTTGTAAAATTGATATAATTCTTAGCAAACCGTATATTCGGTGGGCGATAGACGCGAATATTGCCACTATTTGACGATTGGAAAACCTTTTCATCCGTAAAAACTACACGATTCCAAAATTGCTCGTCATAAGCAATAACCTCTAAAGCAAACCCCATTCCTGCTTCTTTGTGACTATTATTTGATAACAGTATGACAGGAGGCTGGAAAATTTGTTACTGGAACAGGTTCAACTACTGTTTCAAATAGATTTGCTTTTAAATGGTTAATCAAAGCGGCATCCTGTTCAGCAGTTGACTTTCTCGGACATCCTGAGTCTGGAGTTCTATTAATTCTTCCATTATTCCGCCATCTTCTTACAATAATTGAAACTGAGTTCTTGCTTACATTGTAAAATGCCGCAGTTTGCCTCACTGACCACCCATCGTCTTTTTTTGCGATTATTCCACCTTTCGTCACTGAATTTATATGCGGCATAATTACTTTCGAATTTGGAATTGTTTGACAGATGTCAAATATTCAACGTTGACATATGACATATTCATAAGACAAAGTCAAGCAGCTAGAATTAGACAAAAATCTGCTATAAGAGTCCAATTTTTTATTGGCCGCAACTGTACCAATCAACAGGTACTTCCAAAACAGAATAGTTAGCGGCCAAGAAATAAACAGACCAAAAGACCCCACACTACTGTAGGGTCACTAATACAAAAATAAGGTATTTTTTATACAAAAAAAATACCCGCACTGTTTAACGTAAGATGCCTCCAGAGGCTTAAACATGAGAGCTCTCAGAACCTCTTCGCTTCCTGACCGCTGATTTGTAAATTCGCATTCCAATTTTAATATCTATCACTATTCTGGTTATTGTTAGATAGACATTAATGGATTTTTAACAGTGGCGTATCATGGTAATCCTGTAGAATTTTCATTTAAAATGTTACAGTATATATAATTCGAAGAGAAATATTAATAAAGGATATTTTGGTGGGAATGTGGCAATAATTAATTCCTTGAAAATGAATAGTAATTTATTCGAAAGCTCGGATTAAATATCTAAAAGAGTCCACTCTGGTATTTTATTGCCACATCCCCACCAAAATATACTTTATATATGAAACTGAAAATACATGAGAAAGCATTGTTGATATTGAAGTTTCAATTAAAAATGGAGAGCTTATAAAATAAACAGAGAAAAAGTAGAGTATGAAGCGTTATTAGTATAACTACACACTCTTTTCATTGTAGGATTATCCATTAGTTTATTAAGCCATATGATTTATATGAAAGCAAAGAGATCCTGTATACATGACTGAAATAAATGCATCACCTTAATGGATATCAACCTGATGAAAATTTTAGTTACATCACTGCTAAAACAAATTGATAGATTACACTATAACCGTTGGCTTAAGTTTAAACCCTAACAACTAGAATCGTAAAGTGGATGCTAATGATATTATGTAGTTATGAAACATTTATACAATACAAGCGATACGGCCCGGCTTCGCAGTTTTCCAGATTCCTACTCAAATTATTACTTTCTTTTGTATTAAATAGCCTGACTTCCCTTTTCTCTTCGGTTTCATCATTAAGACGTCTTGTGAGATGGTGCATTATCATGTAAGACAAGCTATTCTCTTTCGAGATACAGGGATCTAACAAGAACAAACAATGTGAAACTTATGAATATATTCTTCATTAACACTTCCACCGTCTGGGACAAATTACTTGTGAGCAATACCCTGGAAAGTTATCAACATTGCCTTGGTTCTTGGCTTCTTAAAACGAATTTTTTTGGCTTTGATTTGTCTTTCGACTTTCCATTCTGCAGATTCTTTCTAAATCATCATATTTCGTAGCCAGCTATGATCGAATCAATAAAAAATGCGTCGTTTTTAGTTGCTCTAAACGAGACCTCTTTTTAACCCAAATATTCAGTTAATATTAGGTGCGTTCTTTTTGACTGAGATCTCAGTTAATCTCAGCTCACATCAGTAATGTGAGCGTTCTTTTTGTTTTACTCACTCTAAGTGAGCTGAGATTTTTCCTCCCCCTTCACCGATGCTGAATGTGTTGTAAGGGGGTATCAGTTGGAATTGAGTCGGAAATAAAGTGGAGGGGATGAAGAAATATTTGATTTGCTTGGTTTATATGTAGTTTTAACCAAGGTTATCTAAGGTTTTAACCATTGACATATAAGTAATAAACACACATAATCTATTTTTCTTTTGTTACAAATTATGGATACATTAATTAACATTATTAGATGCTGATACGAATCTATCGTATAGTTTAAATCTATCGACAGATCGCGCGCTTCAATTGAGATGTCGTTTTTTTTGGTGCTTACTCACATCACTTTATCTCAGATCACCTTAACTGAAGTGATCTGAGATATCAGTCAAAAAGAACGCACCAATTGTGGAGATTGCATAGTAAGTTGAATTTACTCCTGCGAAATTTTTTCAATAGTGAGTATTTGAATACTAGGACCGATTTTGTATTTCTTATTATCCAGATCTTGGATCATGATCATTTAAATCATCACGATAATTTCTAAATCGTGTAAACCACATGTAATATTTAGTACGACTCAAACAAATGACATTATAAATTTCATCCAACAAACTTCCTACCGAGTTAAAAACCAAAAATAATATATGCTTTTCATTAAAACGTGCATAATTTTGTAACTTCTCAATCGGTTAGCATCAATTTTACGGCGTTCGAAAGAAGAAAATGTACCTTTCAAAAGCCGCCATTGTTCAATAGATGGCATCACGTGACGATTATTTAAATTAAAATATTAGTTATATATAGACCATACTGTGTAAAAATCATTGAACTTGATACTATATAATATACTCATTGACATGGAAATCCTAACACCCAGTAAATATACTGTTATTTCAAAAATATAGATAGTCTTAACACAAGATTATAATTTGAGAGCTATCAGTTGAATATTCCTCTTCTTATGTAATTATTTTGATGTTGTTGTAAGTACTGGGCGAACCGGCCCATTTCTATATGATAATACAGAATTTATTCGAGATAAGTGGTTTTGAACCTTGCCTTACAAGAATTCCTATCCCTAAATGTTATCAGGTATGGCACCAAGAAGGCCGAACATGAAGAGCCAGAGCCACGCAACAGAGGGCCAAGATCGTCGCCTAAGGTTGTTAGCTCTAAGACATCGTTATTCATCGGCAAGGGTAATAGTAACTTAATGATTTGCAGAACATAAAAGGGTCCTTGGAATGCGAAATGTTTATAGACGGATAAGAAGGTTTGGACTTTATTCATATCAACCTCAGTTAGCGTTACCTTTATAACGAAACAACTTCAACCAACATACACACCTCTAATATCCATTAGGGTGTTAGATTGCCCCGGAGGACAATCTGTGCTCGACGACGACTAGCTGCCAGTTGAAGAAGGGGTGGATTCTTCAAATAATAATAATGTATTCACAAAAGCGCGTGAGAGAAGTTTTAGCAAGCGCCCAAGACTTCTTGAAGTTAACCCATAACTCCCCAGAAGATTAACGACACTGTCTCCTGACTAGAAAAGGTTAACAGATAAAATTTTAAATAAAACCAGTGAATATTCGACTCTTAACAGTATGAAAGCCGGAACAAATACTTTTTTACTGTTACTGTTTGAATAAAAACGGTTAGAAACGTTCAAGTAACAGAAAATACGGTAATTTATTTTACAAATCCAAAAATTGCCACACAACCCCACGTGATATGATAAATAACGAAATAAAACCAATGATTTACCATATTCTATAACTATAAAATTGTGAACCATTACCTCACACTTATTAAAACGTAATAAATATCTAGCTACCCAGTCTTTTGAGATCCTAGGCTGAAATTTTCCGACGAGTCGAAAATTTACAAAACCCTACCACGGCATCAGTAGCTAGATGCTCACGAGATAAACCAATTCTGCATCAACCAGACTACCACCCAGCTAGCAAAGTTTCTTTATAATTTTTGGCTGATATAAAAATTTTATTTTAATATTGATTTATTGTCGCTTTTAAGAATGCAACTTATAAAGGTTCCATAAGAGCAAGTTTAGCTTTTTGTAACAAAAGTGATTTATAAATTTATCACAAAAACATTTTGATAACAAAATTATATAATATTTATAAAGCAATTTTATATGTGTAATATAAGAGTTTCATAAAATATTTATTGTTTATAAATTTTAGTTGTTTTATAATACTTTTTAAGAGAGTTTGGTGGCATTTATAAATTAGGTATAATTATAAAATTTTTATAAACAGTAGCTTATAAAATAATTTCATTAAAGCGGCGGATGCTGCAATTTTATTCCCATTGAAAATTGTAATCAATGTAGGGATTAAAGGAAGAAAATCAAATGGAGTGGAGAGTTTCGGAGAAAAATAAAGAAAAACTTTGAAAATATTATATATTTCTTTTAGAACACCATATTATAATATATTTTACTTCACTTTAAAGTTTTGAAAAATTAATTCAAAAAGTAAATTAAAAGAAACGAATAAAATGAATGTAGGTATATATCACTCATATGAAAGTGCATCATATACTCTAGTTTCACTTTCCAAATTGTAATATAATAAGTAAATATTCTATAACAAAAATTGTTAGCAAACAGTCAGCTGCGAATTATTGAAATTATCCATTTGCGAGTCAATTTGGGACAAAACTGTTCTACGTCTTTTTTTTCGCCGTCTTGATTTAACTCACCTTCTGTTTCGGCCAGATCTGTGTCCGCGTCATCCAACATTCTTGATAATTCTTCCTCGGCCACCTTGTCATTAATTAATTAATTTCGTTTCACTTTACATTACATTGTAAACCATCGAACCCCAGGAGAAGAATTAGCGTTTAAAACCAATTTATCAGCAACATTTTTTGGCCGTACCAATTATTCTTTTTGTTCTCATGCAGCAGGAACAATACTTAAAATATCTAAACTTTTGTCGGTAGTTTGAACGATTTCAAACAGTCTGAAACAAAGAGAACAAGAATTATTAAAATGAGAATTATTAACTGTAAGTAAGTCAGCAAAACAAATGAACTATTTCAACCTAACCTGATACTACATGGCGAAAATCTAAAGATCCTACCTTCTGTAAAAGTTTTAGGTATGCACTTAGACAGTAAATTAAATTGGAAAATACATATCAACAATCTAGCCTTAGATTGCCAAAACAGATTAAACATTCTAAAAGTGATAGCTAACCAGAAATGGGGTGCTGACTTTATTGTTACTGTCATCATATCAGTATTAGACGATGGTTCTATAGCATATACAGCAAACAAAACTAACACCGACCAACTCGAAATAATCCAAAATTCCCCTTTCCGAGTTATACTTGGAGCTTTTAGAACTACGCCGGTAAAAAGTCTACAGTGTGAATTAAGAGAAACAGCCTTAAGCCTAAGGCGAAAATTTCTTAGCAGTAATTATGCAGTTACTATTCTTCTATTCTTGCCAATATGCCAAATCCAACATATCAGTACACACTCAAATAAATTAGAAGGATTTTTTACTGGGAAATTGAGAACACCAAAACCGTTTTACGGGCAGAATTTGCACATACTTTCAAGAAATTGACTTCTGTCTACGAAAAGTTTACTAAATTGCCACTTATTATAACATACAACCCTAGATGGTGCAGATACCAAATTACGACAAAAGCTTAACTAAATATGATAAACAAAATACAAACCCAACTGTTATAAAAGCCAAGTTGTTCGACACTTTGGGAAAGTATTGAAATTACCAAAAGATATATACAGATTCCTCGAAATCGACCATAGGCGTAGAAGCAGCTGTAGTAACTGATTCTCAGAAACTCCTATATAAAATTCCATCCTACACAAATATCCTCTCGGCAGAACTATTCGCTATATATCAAGCTTTAACACATATCAATGAAAGCAGCCACCACACAACCCTTTCCTTGTCCTTAGAGACTCCCTTAGTTCCTCACACTCTATACAAACGATTTATTCTAAACATCCTTTGGTTCATCTCATTAAGAAAGAACTCTATGTTGCCAGAGAACGAAACAATGATGTCATCTTTATATGGATCCCATCCCACATTGGTATTCGTGGAAATGAAGAAGCGGACAGATGTGCTAGTAATTCCATCACAGATGAAAGTGCGGTATCGATTTCAAAGGTGGTTAGTTCGGATCTAAAGTGCGTATTAAATAGGAAAATGGTCGCTTTGTGGCAATCTCAGTGGACTGAAAGTGACTCAAAACTTCGTGAAATTAAACCTCTATATAAAAAGTGGTTTCCCTTTTCTAACGACAAACAACACCAAGTGATTATTTCACGTCTACGGTTGGGGCATACTAGACTAACTCACACTTACCTAATAAAACGTGAACAACATCCAGTATGTGATCTCTGTAATGTAGATGTAACAGTGAAACATATCCTCACAGAATGTCATGAATACTATAATCAAAGAAAAAATTGTAAACTACCCAACACATTTGAAGCCTTATTTCAGGATAATAATTATGATAAACTAATAATATTTTCAAAATTAATTAATATATATATATATATATATATATATATATATATATATATATATATATATATATATAATTCAGTGTAATAATTATGTTATTATCTATTGTACCGTCGCTAATAACCTGGTTGATGCGACTTTCTGTCGAAATAAAAAAAAATAACCTAACATTTACGAATGCAAACTAATCTATAGTAAAATACAGAGAAGTAAATAATTCACTCCTTATTACAAAACAAGTCTTGGATGCAAATATTCAAGATAATACCTAATTGTACCAATAAAATCACTTACCTGACGAAATAACATAATATGGACTTTCATAATACTAATAGCTCCAATCCACCAAATAATAAACCACAAATTTATAGGTTAGAAGTTAAAAAAAAATATTAAAAATATTTCATAAGTGCAGTACCTTGTTTTCCTATAAAAAAGTATTCAGGTTTGTTAACAATCACTTGTAGACCCCATTTTTTTAAATTTATACATATTTATTCTAAGTACTAAATTTTTGATGAAAATATGAGATATTGGGATTAAAAGAAATCATTCAAAATCAAATTAAAGGAAAAGAAATATGAATGGTGCATTACAGAATTTGTTACATCATTCTTCGTTCTCTTTGAAGAATCACCCTCAGCTTACAACAATATTCTACAAATATTTCAATTCTCGCGAAAGATAAAATTTTTCACTTTTATCGACAAAAACTGGAAATGATACACTGTGCTCGTAAAATTCTCACCGAATCCGCCTTTTATGCGATAATAACAGAGGTGGAATAAAGCAGCTTGCTATTTTGAATTTCAATTAAAGAAAAAATAATGCAGATGTACATTTTATTTTATGAGCAATATAGATTACAGCATGTATTAAATACAATATCAGACAGATAATGTCCGTTATTGTCGATACACTGCGTTAAACTTTTGTTCAACTCTTTCCAACATATTTAACGGATATTTCGGCTATAACTGAACGGATCTTGTTATCAAGGATCACATTTCAAAAAATGGAAAAAATAATAATTTCATCAGACATCGCAAAAAGCGCTTCACATAAATTTTCTCGAGAAACAAAATCACGTGGATTGAGCTCCTACACTACAGCTGATTTGTACGGATGAATTTTTAATTCTTCATGGAAAATCCGTCTCACAAAACGAGAATAAAATCCAAAAGCAGCAGCATGTTTCCGAAAACAGCGCCTAGGGGATCTCATAACAGACTGTCACTGAAGTTATTTACTCATCAAAAAATCGACTGCTCGAGGCTATAACATGGTCACGGGAACAACATTGAAATGAACATGGAATGCCTTGATACTGAACGTGAGTTGCAGCTTCGTACACTCCAATGCTTACCACAGATCATATAACTACTATTAATAAAAGAAGATGATTCACTTGAAGTAGACATTAGTTACGACTAACATCACCAAGGCGCTGCCATAGCAGTGACATCACAGAACTTTTGGTTCTGTGAGTGACAGAGACAATTTTTTTTGGTATTTCTTCAAAGGGTAAATATTTGTTAACTGTTAAATGCCAAAAACGAATCATAAAATCTTTTTTTTCCTTAGAAAATTAAATAAAGTGCTAAGATAAAATAATAGAACAAAAGAATGTATCAAGGAATTTAATAAAAAATAATGTTTAAACAACAGCTAATATTCTTTGTGACCCCCATTTGCAGTATCTCAGCAGCACATCTTCTTGGCACGCTCTCAACCAAGTTTTCCAATACATTTTGTGCAATTTTTGCCCAAATTTGTGAAAGAAGATTTTTAAGCTCCTGTATGGTTTCTGGTCGTCAATGGCTTTTTGTAACTGATCCTAAGAATACTCTATGGGATTCAGATCGAGCGACTTGGGTGGAAGATGTAGATGAAGAAAACCTTCATTTTCTATTTCTTCTAAAACCACCGCAGTTCGATGTGTTCTCGCATTATCATCAATAACAATGAAGTTGGGGCCTATGGCGGAATGAAATTGTGGCAGTATGGGCAGTATGTTGGCCACTACTTGATTCCTATATACCTCTTTTGTCATATTTCCATCCAATACACTCAACTCAGTACGGCCATTAAATCAAATTCCTGCCTAGACCATCCTTGAAAGGTGTGAATTTCTTAGATGCAAGGACGTCAATGGATTCATCCATATTCGATCTCGTCTACTGTCTGAAAACACGACTCATCTGTGAAGATCGCGTTTCTCCATTTATTACGTCAGTGTTGGTGTTCCAATGCCCAAGCTAATATCTGTTGCCTATACGCAGGTGTCAACGGTACTCTCCTTAAAAGTCGCCTGGATCTTAAACTAGCATTACCTATTTTTCTTCTTATTGTTGAGATCGATACAGAAACAACTCTAGCTTTAAAAAATCTTCTTCCCTGGATTCTGGTATTCCCTGGTATTATGAGGTTTTCTACGAACCGTAAGTCCCAGATAACGATCATCAATGGTAGTTCTTACACTGGGTCTTCCAGTTCTTCGTCTTTCGGCAACTATGGGACACATTTAATCGATTTGCAACATCCGTCTGTGTTAAGCCCGCTTCAAGTAATCCAGTAACCCGAGAAGACTCTTCGATATTTTATTTTCTTCTTAGCATTATTAAAATTAACTAAACTCTTCAAAAATTTTGTACAGCCGTTCAATATTTTTATACAGATAAAAATAAGCAAATCTGAATTCAGACTCTTTATCACAGCTTCAAAAAATCAAAAAAAAATCCCAAAAAACAACTCCAAAATAAAACTCGTAAATTTGTTTTTCTAATGATAGTGAATAATAAATAATTTCAAATAGATCGATTTCGTTCCGAATACTGAGCGATTTAGAAATATCCTTAACTTTTGAATAGGTGTTTAGTATTATATTTTTCAATATGAAACTGCACGTTGAGTTGACAAAAAAAGGTTTTTAATTTGCTATGCTTCACTAGTGCTATATCTTAAGGTACCTATAAATAAAAGATTACGCATTTTAACTTACCTCAAGATCTTTAGGAAAAGAGCGCATTGGCTTTTCACTGTTTTTAAAAGAACAACTAAGGTACCCATCACGTAAATACCATTTTATTAAAATAAAATAAGAATGATGAAATCGAAATCACAAAATGACGAATATCCAATCCTTTGAAATTCAAACATGAAAGATGTCTAGGTTCACGTGATATCGACATCTTTGATATTCCGTATATAAATATATAAAGGTTTTATATGCTTTGATAGAAAACAGCACCATAGAAAAAGTATATACGACATACGAGTATATACTTTCTCTATGAACAGCACATTTTACTAACAATAAAATATAATTTATTGCCAACTGCGGAACAACAGCGCTTAGGCGATCTTTTTAAAAACTAAAAAGACGACAGCCCCTAATGCTTACTGAAACAAGCAGCATGAAATTTCACAACCCACTCTTTCCGCTGTACGTAAGGCTAACCACCGCCACCTCAGGGCACTTAATTCAAATAAGCCAGTTGCTCTGCCCCACACTGTATTATCTTGATACTTTCCACATAGAATATATCAAGTTTAAGCAATTCTTCTATCTATATATCTTGTTCATCTATTCAAATGGAAAAAATATGTACATGGTAATCAAAATATAACCTACCGCTTAAAATGTCGACCGATAAGGTCAACATTATAAAATGTGTTAGTCCAAGTTTAAATGCGCTGTCTAAACTCGTGGTTACAGAAAAGTGTGAATAAATTGAGGATCATTTTTCTTTCCGCATAAATCCATCTGGTTCTCGGCTCTAGAAATAGTCTGCATGAATAAAACTCCTTTATCGCGTATAGTTGGTAATAGTTAGGAAGCTGGTGAAACAAAACACCAACTATAATCAAATAGGAGACGGAATATCTATGAATAATGCAGATGCTTGAAGTTTTTAGATATTTCTTGGAGTTTTATGCTAATGAAGTATTGATAGTCCAAAACATAAATTATATCAGTCAAGAATAGGTTATCGTAATTTTAATTATTCTATATATATTTTTATTACTTCAATTATTAAACTTCACTTCTTCTAATACAACCTCCAATTAACTCAATACTAAACTCAACTTTCAGAGGCGGCCAATCTAAACAATGATAACCGCATAATCGGTGCGTGGTCGGAATCGGTTACTACAAAAATTATATAAATATAAAATGCCATTCTAAACCACATCAAGCACAAAAAGCTATAAAATGTACTCAACGAGTATGGCTCAAAGAAGAATGTAAAAAATGGTTTAAAATTAGAGACTCCTTAGGCAACTACATAAAACTTGTACACTCTGAACTCACGTTGCAACTACATCCAATAAAATACCAAATTATGTGAATATAAAATGTCACACTAAAACACTACAAGCACAAAAAGCTATAAAATGTGCTCAACGAGTTTGGATAAAATCAGAATGTAAGAAATGGTTCAAAGTTAGAGACTCCTTAGACAACTACATAAAAGTTGTACATTCAGAACTCACATTCCAATTACATCCAGTAGAATTTGACTGTTTAGATGACAAAATCAGAAAAAGTGTCTGCACGATGAAGCACAAGGAATTTAAGAAACAAGAACAAAAACTACAGAAACTTGAACACACACAACATAAAATTCAATACTCTAAACATGAAACTGTAAGTACTTACATACCAACACACTCTACACCACGATTTGAAAACCTTTCAGACACTAATTTTACAAAAAGTGAAATAGAATTT
This sequence comes from Galeruca laticollis, assembly GCA_963921935.1. NCBI lineage: Eukaryota > Metazoa > Arthropoda > Insecta > Coleoptera > Chrysomelidae > Galeruca > Galeruca laticollis. Next base: position 87,629,838 of record OY998183.1, read on the forward strand.
TTGAATAATGGTTTAAAGTACAGCATACCACCAAAATTTACGAATAATATTAAACAAATATTAGTTACAGAATCAGAAATACCTTTAAATAATTTTCTTTATGAGAAATTACAAATTGCCAATTTAATCAAAAATATTGAACCGTCAAAGGTTAAACGTCAAACAAAAAATGACATTTCACTTATAAATTCAATCAAAAAGAAAGTAGAAAATAATAACCTAACAGTTACAAAATCTGACAAGGGGAATGCCACTATCATATTGACAACTAATGATTATAATTCAAAGATATATAACTTTATAGAATCTAGCGATGTACAAGCAGACCCAACAAAAAAGTTCTCTAATAATGTAAGAGATAATGTGAATAATTCAAAGTATCAGTGATTACGAGAAGAAGTCCATCGTTCATAAAAATCTGCATTCTCCACAATTATATGGAACCGTTAAATTTAATAAAATAACGAAACCGATTAGACCTGTAGTTTCTTATGTCAATACTCCTAATAATGTATTAGCAAAAAAACTTAACAATATACTTAATAGTTACGGAAATACATATAAATATTCAATTAAAAATGCAATAGAACTAATCAAAAAATTGAAACAATTATCGAAAAGAAACCAAATTTTGTATTTTGGTACAAGAATTTATTATTAGCAGAGCGCTTTCGGTTCAATGAAAAACCATCATCAGTGCCCCATGGTACTCCAAATCCTCACAAATTAGAAGATACATAAAATGAATATAATAATTTATAAAACAATATTAAGACCGACAGTGCTATACGGATGTGAAACATGGGTTATGAATAAGAAGCAGAAATCCAAACTCGAAAACTGGGAGAGGAAGATATTAAGATAAATTTATGGCGGAAACAAACAGAAGAAGGATGGGAGAGTCGCACAAATAAGGAGTTGTATGATCTATACAATGACTCAACAATAATTGAAGTAATCCAATCAAAAAGACTGCAGTGGTTAGGTCACTTAGAACGGATGGACCAGTCAAGAGATGTAAAAGAAGTAGCATGGGAAAGACCAGAGGGAAAGAAGAAGAGAGGTAGGCCCAGAAGAAAGTGGAAAGAAGCCGTAATGCAGGACGTCGCGGAAAAGGGAATACGGAACTGGAAAAGCGTAGCAAACGATAGATACAGATGGAAAATTCTTACACGGCTATAGGCCTATGCTTATGCCTATATATATATATATATATATATATATATATATATATATATATATATATATATATATATATATATATATATTGTTATTTTATATTCTTGGGATTGAGGACCATTTTTAAAGACATTTAACTAGTAGTTAATACATTTTTATTTTACGTTTCGGTCTTCCATGACCTTCATCAGAAATAAAATTTTTTGTTAAAACTAAAAGAAATGGTACAAGTTACAGAAAGAATTTTTAAAAACAAAACAAATAAATCTTACCTTCGACAGAACGTTCATTTGATTATTTAATATATTTTATAGATGTTTTAGGATGCATCACATAATAGAATACAACTCACACCACAAAACAAAACGAACATTTTAAAAATATGACATTCACTGATTAAAATTTGTATTGGAATATACGAGTATTTGTTCTATACAATGAAAGCAGCCGTAACGAGGTTTTAATGTGTCGTTTTTGTGTTGACTGGTATTAAATTGAAGTTTATATTTATATAGGGAGTGGTAATAAATGGATTTTATATTTATATAGGGAGTGGTAATAAATTTATTATATTTGGAATGTGCCACGTGTTTCTCTATATTTCTAAGTTTTTATAATGTTATTATAAATTTTACTAAGATTTTTTGTGTCAGTCTTTAAATTTACGGAACTAGTTTTTCTCTGTATTTCTATCATTTCTAGAACTTCGCGTTTTTTTGTATGGTTTTCACTTCGAAGAATTTTTGTGTTTTCGAAATCAAATTCGTGCTGGTTTTCTGAAACATGGATAGTGAGTGCCGTTTTGTTTCGTTTGTCATATTTGTGACTATTTATTCTGCTTTTCAAATACTGACTTGTTTGTCCGGCGTAAAATAAAAATGTATTAACTACTAGTTAAATGTCTTTAAAAATGGTCCTCAATCCCAAGAATATAAAATAACAATATATAAGTAAATAAAAAAGACCAAGAACCAAAAAAAAGAAAAACAATATATATATATATATATATATATAAAATGAATTAAAATATAGTGCTTGAAACACAGTCACTATTTAATTAAAATAATAATAAAAAGCACACACAACCCATTGTACAATGGATGAATTCCTAAAATAGGGGATAAAATTTAACTCAATACATTATTTATGAGTCAGCTGTTTAAATAATGTATTGAGTTAAATTTTATCCCCTATTTTAGGGATTCATCCATTGTACAATGGGTTGTGTGTGCTTTTTATTATTATTTTAATTAAATAGTGACTGTGTTTCAAGCACTATATTTTTATTCATAGTATGTATCTTCTAATTTGTGAGGATTTGGAGTACACCCTGACCATGGGGCACTGATGATGGTTTTTCATTGAACCGAAAGCGCTCGCTAATAATAAATTCTTGTACCAAAATACAAAATTTGGTTTCTTTTCAATAATTGTTTTTCTCTGGTACACTCAGCTGACTTCACTCATTTAAAAAATTAAAAGCATTTAAATTGCAAGATCTAAACTTATTACATTTGATGTTACCAATATATTCACTAAAATTCCTCCTAAAGAATGTCTAGTACTTGTACAAAAATTACTAGAAGATAAAAATAATAATCCAGGAATAATATCGGATATACTTAATTTATCCGGTACATTCGTAATTATTTTATCCACAAAATGTTGAAAGACAAGATAGTACTGCACAAAATGTTTATAATTTTATTATTAATAGCGATACAGGGTATCAAATCGAACACTGTTTCGTAATAAAATTATAAACTATTTTATAACAGTGCATAGTTGTTGCAATTATCTTAAGAAATACACTTGTCGGCAATTGGTTCCTCGTGCAACCTAATGCTACTAATTTGTAAATATCTAAAATATGCTGACGATCGAGTTGTAATTATGCGGGTTGTCACTTAGATTTATTTGTTTTAAGCTTGAACATGTATTAAAAACCTAAAAGAATATTGAATAAATAATGGTGGAATAAAGAAAGTCTCTTTATTTTATCCTATACCTTAGAACTTTACATTGAAATATGTAATAATATGTGGAGGTCTTCTTTATAAACTGGGAAAGTTTCAGTCATTTTCTGGCATAACTGGACGTGAGAGGAAGCTCTAAATATTTTCTACTGGGCATATTTGCAAACAACATATTCCAACTTTCAGATTTGAACTTTCCCACAATCGTTTAATTGGAATTTCCAAAGAATCGCATTGTATAGCAATGTGTCCTTCAATCTCTTCTTCATCAACTGTAATAGTTGGGATGACTTGACTCAGGGAACACAACCAATATATCGTATTATTTATTCTGAAATCTTTGCAGGAAACTAATGTTTACTAGCGGTCCTCCGTTCATTGAAGCTAAATCTTATTTCCCAATGATAATATCATAATCCCAAACATTTGCAATATTCTTCTTATGATATGTCAACATCGTTGATGGACAGTTTCAATACTTTGTTGAATAAGAGAGTGTATAGTAGTTAGGTAGTATTTGATAATGTAGGTAGGATTGCTGAATCTCTTTCATCGTTCCTATATCAATATCTATGATAAAAGGGCAATCCAATGGAATGTGTTTATCCAGCTTTCCTGGGTAGATCTGGTTTTTTATACAATTTGCGATGTCCTTCTCCGTTAACAAAATCTGTCTTCAAAAGCCATTTATCAATACTTCAATAGGTTATGTTTTTATACAACTCGAAGTTGCTTGATTATCAGTTCATTTATAGCAAGTAAAACATTAGTTTATATTGTAATGTTTTTGTTATTTATTTAAACAATAAACGGGTGGGATAAATTTTAAACACTCGGTATGGCTACTTACTAATTTATTTAAACACTAGCTCACTAACACTTAATTTATATATACTTAACTAATCGCTTAATTATTAATTTATATTAACTGTATATTCACTCAAACTAATTTATATAAACACTTTATATTTACTTGTTTATCTGTCAAGATCACTTTATCAACTAAACTCCTCCGCTGATCGGTCCTTATTTATATTAATGCCTTTCTTACGAGAAAATTCCGGGCTGCGGCTTACACAGACACAAATAATTGGTTCTGGCCTTTTCTAGATAAGTCTGGTCATAAAAACAATGTTCAGTCCCAAACAGTTATAAAAACACTGCGTATCCGCCATAATTTTAATTTTCATACCTGGCTTAGACAGAGTCGGATTTAGGGTCTATACCAGTGTGCTGTTTCATAACATTACCCCCTCCTTAAATGGAAGTTCCTCCTGGAACTCTTATGTAGCCGAGACTGGATGTTTGAATCGGCAACTGGCCCCATTTCTACACTTTCCGATCTTATGGAAATAGCAGGGCACCGTCTTCATCGGATACTGATAACGGGGGTTGTATCTGCAAATTAATATCTGGACACCGGTATCTCTAAAAATAACCTTTACCATGTTCCTGATAACTCGCCAATCCAACTGGTTACTCGCTATCTTAGGCATAGCCAGTTTCTTCACGCTGGATTCTAACACATGGTCTCGGAGGTTACGAAGTGCTTCCCACACATCGCGGTAGGTACATCGATCTTTAAATTCACCTTTAGTTACCACGTAGAAGACGTACCGCGAATTATGTTTCAGTTTCAGTGTCTTGCCAGGGGCTGGAATCTGGTCTTCAAGTTTTTCTAATTGCCCGAACTTCTTTCGAAAGACGGTTGCCAACCCTCGTGCGTTCTTGATACGGGCGGGGATGTTGTATGCCAGTGAATAATCTTCCGGGAGAGTGAACAAACAAATTGTTGTTCAGAAGTGACTCCATATCTAGCTTTCCCGGTACCTCCATACGCGCCCATAAATTCATCGAAGGTAGGGTCAGACACATCTTGAATAAGGTTTACTCCTTCCTCTAGGTCATGGTCTCTTTCGAATGGGGCTAGTCGGTTTTGGTGAACTACTTTTGGTTTTCCGTTGGGGATATTGCTTATGCGATATATAACATCATTGATCCTTTTCTTGATTAAGTATGGACCTTCCCAGGAGTTTTGTAATTTTGGAGAAAATCCTTTTCTCCTCGTCGGGTTGTGTAACCATACTTTGTCCCCTTCTTTAAAACCGCCTTCTGTGGCCTGCGTGTCGTACTGACTTTTCATTCTGTCGCTGGCAACTTGAAGATTGGTTCGAACTAATTCATGAATATCGTCCAGCCTTCTTCTCAATTGGATCACGTAGTCTTCGCCTGCTAGATCTTCTCCAGGCCGACAGCCAAATTCCAGGTCACAAGGAAGCCAAACAGGATTTTCGCAGGTGTTTCACCCGTGGACTCATTGACAGCAGATCGATAAGCCAATGCGAATAGGGAAAGATACTGGTCCCAATCTCTCTGATGGCTGGATACTACTTTGGACAGGTATTTTCCAATAGTCCTGTTCATTCTCTCGACCATTCCATCTGACTGTGGATGTTAAGCTGTTGTCCTGGTCTTCTTCATTCCCAGCTTGTCGCAAATCTCCTGGAATAGATGGCTTTCAAAATTTCTTTCCTGGTCACTGTGGACTTCCATGGGTACTCCATATCGGCTGATAAATTCCTTCACCAATACATCTGCGACAGTTGTGGCCTCTTGGTTCGGGATAGCGTAAATTTCCACCCACTGTGAAATAATCCATTACAACCAGTATGTACTTGCTACCATTTTCTGTCGTCAAAATCGTCCAGCGATATCTAAAGCAATCCTTTCGAAAGGGCTTCCAACATTGTAATGTTTCATGGGTGCCTTTCTCTTGCGATGTGGTCCATTACTCGTAGCACAAGTCGTACATTTCTTACACCAGTCCTTCACATCGTCGGAGCTGTTCATCCAATAAAACCTTCCACGGACTCGCTGAAGGGTTTTCTTCACTCCCAGATGACCTCCCGATGGACTGTCGTGTAAGTTCTTCAGTACCTCAGCTACTCTTGTTCTCGGGATAACTAGCTGTCTCCCCATCTCAGAACCATCATCGTTTTCAAGGACTCTTTTCAACAGCCCTTCTTCCAGGACAAGGGAGTCCCACTGAGCCCAATATGCCTTGAGTGTCGGTGAAAATCTTGACACTTCTTACCAGGTAGGTCGCCGATTTTCTTCCTTCCATTGCCGGATCATCTTCAGGTGAGGATCATTCTCCTGATCTTCTCTGATCCTGGTGGGTGACCATTCCTCGTTGACTACTGTAATTCTTGAAACTGCAACTTCCTTAGATTTCGACTTGTTGCATTGTGAATAATCTACAGGGCATGGCCGTCTAGGCAAGGAGTTGGCTTTTTGGTTATTCACATTATCTGGATGTTCACCCCTGTCTGATTTCCCCTGTGTCTGGAGTTCTTGGGTTACAGGAGTCTTGGGGAGCTTAGACGGAATGCGTACGTGCTATAGCTCGCCACACTTTCCGCATTTGATCTTCTTCGGCCTCTTGTCTGCCATACCTTTCAACGAGTTGACGATCTGATCAAGTTTGTCATCGTTATCTTCTTCCTGCATGGTTCTACCTTTGTTGTACCGCGAGCTTTTCTTGGCTGCTTTGCATTTAAGAGGTTCTTGGTTTACAGGAGTCGTAGGACGCTTACACGAACTGCGTGCATGCTCTAGCTCGCCACAATTACAGCACCTGATTTTTTTCGGCTTCTTGTCTACCATACCTTTCAATAAGTTGACGATCTGGTCAAGTCTGTCATCGTTACCTTCTTCCTGTACGGTCCTATCTTTGTTGTATCCCGAAGCCATCGTGGCTGCTTCATATTCAAGAGCAGCAGTCAATGCATCAGCCAATGTTTTAGGATGGGCTAATCGAAGCGTCTTCTCCATATCGTGGTCACACAAGCCGTAAATAAAGGCCTGGATGCCTAAACATTCCATCATGTTCTCTGGTGCTGATGGATAAGCAAATCGAACTAGTCGCGCAATATCCATTTCATACTCTTGAAGGGGTTCGTCACGTTTCCGCCTTCGGTTCTTCAGCTGGAATCTGTACAACTGTTCCAAATGTTCGTGATTATATCGCATATCCAACCTCTTCTTCAGCAGCTCGAAGTCATCCATTTCTTCAAGCGGTATCGTCTGAAGTACATCTGAAGCATCTCCCCGAAGCGCGATGGTTGAGTTTATTGCCTTCTCCCTATCGGACCAATTATTCACTCTAGCGGCTGCTTAACAATGTTTCACATAATTGGCCCACGACATTTTTCCATCGAACGTTGGGGCCTTGACTCGGGTAAAACTGCCAATGTCTTCAAACTAAGGTAGTGTTTCTGTCTTGCAAGGTTTCGTTTGCTCGGTCTTCTTTTCTTCCTCTGGCGTGTCTCGCGTTCTTGAATCGGAAATATTTTCCTCTAACTCCTTGATTTTCTCGTCTATCGTTGTAATCTTATTCTCGATTTCAGATTTTAGGGACGAAATTTCATTTTCAACGTCAGCGTCAATGTCGTTTTTCATTAATAAGATATCGGCAGATATATCGTTCTTCAAAGTAGAAATCTTCTCGTCCATGTTCTCTTCCATGGCAGAAATCTCCTCGTCCATGTTAGCCGAAATATCATTCTTCATAGTAGAAATCTTCTCCTCCATGCTCTTCCATGGCAGAAATCTTCTCGTCCATGTTAGCAGAAATATTAGCAGAAATTGACGAGATTAAGGTGGAAGCCTCGTCATTAAATAAAACTGTTTCTGGATCAAAGCCGTCATTTTCCAGTGCCACTTTGTCTTTCTACTAATTCACTTTTCTTACCGGACGTTTCCAGCTCCCGATCTTCAAATTCTGCTCTCAATTCCGCCACTTCCAGATCCCTTAATCTCTTGGCAATTTTTAAGTAGCAATTTATTATTACCCCACACCTCACACCAATGTAATATTTTTGTTATTTATTTAAACAATAAACGGGTGGAATAAATTTTAAACACTCGGTATGGCTACTTACCAATTTATTTAAACACTAGCTCACTAACACTTAATTTATATATACTTAACTAATCGCTTAATTATTAATTTATATTAACTGTATATTCACTCAAACTAATTTATATAAACACTTTATATTTACTTGTTTATCTGTCAAGATCACTTTATCAACTAAACTCCTCCGCTGATCGGTCCTTATTTATATTAATGCCTTTCTTACGAGAAAATTCCGGGCTGCGGCTTACACAGACACAAATAATTGGTTCTGGCCTTTTCTAGATAAGTCTGGTCACAAAAATAATGTTTAGATAAGATAGTCCCAAACAGTTATAAAAACACTGCGTATCCGCCATAATTTTAATTTTCATACCTGGCTTAGACAGAGTCGGATTTAGGGTCTATACCAGTGTGCTGTTTCGTAACAATATTTTAATACGTTTTTCGGAACCAATGAGTACTAGTTCAAAATAGGTATAGCCGAGTCTATACGGAACTGTTTAGTGTTAGAATAAACTTTCCAAATATATTGTTTTAGTTGATTTAACTAGTAGCCAAATTATACATGGCTATTTACGTGAACACTTAATATTTTCCCTTTTCTCTGTTAGCGAGAGTTCTACTTTATTTCATTTAAACTTTGATGGAAGTGTGTAAACTCAGTTTTAACAGTGTATTTGAGCTTCGCTCTAACAACTCGGGAACATGTTCTAGAAAGATTTGCCAACTATTTACGTACGTTTCAAATATATGCGGGTTCTTAGTATATATGCCTGAATTGAACTGAATGTATTTCAGCAACGAAGAATTTAACATGCATCGAGCTTCAGCCAAATTAACGGTGGTATGGTTTAGCACTAATCTCTTTATGGAGAATTTGTTCGCTTAAATGTATAAGGGGATGTCTTTGTAATGGTTTTGTTTGACTCACTTAATTCGTTGAAGTTCTATGATTTCTTCTACAGCCTCCTCTTCTGTTGTTAGCTTCATTTTAATCCTATTTCAGTAGGATGAATGTATTTTCGTTAACAATATTATGAAGGATTACTTAAAATTTCATGCTTTTTGGCCGTTTCCATTATTTTATCTGCGCTTAGCTCAATTTAGCTGCCAATGTTATTATTATAAAATTAATTTACATATTCATTCATCGTTTATATCAGATCAGTTGATAATTCACATCAAAGAAAAATTATCGAAGAGCGAATTTTCTTGAAAAATTAGTAACCGACTAAAAATTTCCGGAGAATAATTGAAGCTAGCAGGAGATTCGGTACGAAAAATTTATACCTACATTGTATTTTATTAAGTAGTTTCAATTTTTTTTACTTTACCTTTGCGCTAGTAAAAAAAAATAGGAATCAAAGTCTTAAATAAATATATTTATTCATACTATAATAGTACATTATAAAATAAGTTCATAATGTAAGGGATTATGGCAGGAGTGGTGTTGGTGCAGGAGCGCAGCGAATGCAACATGAAAACGACTGCCATAATCCCACATTATAGACGAATTCTTATACAATATTTTATAGGCGACTAGCGTTTTAATTCAATAATAATAACAGGATTATTGAAAAATAAATATTCTAATTCATTTCATTAAAAAATATCAAACTGTTCATAAGCAATCGTTGGACGATCACGTGTTGTTACGTTCACAACGATGTCAAACAACACTACGTCAAACAATTGAATCAATTTAACAAAAAATTAATTCTGAAGAAAATACTAATTTATCCGACGAAATTCGTACCAAGGCTGAACAAGCTGAATTAAGTCTTATTCCTAAGAAATCTGAAATTTTTCGAATGAATGAGAAACAATAATGTGGAAATTGTTATTGAACAAGTTTTATTGGCTTATTTACTCGACCAGGTACGTTACTTAATAATTATTTACCGAACGAGTATATTAATAAGAACGTATAACAATCGAGATAATTTAACGAGCTCGCTCCACTCGCTCGTTAATGTTCGAGATTGTTAATCGCCATTTTAATTCACGGGTTCATTACAAAACTTTTCCGTTGACCGTACTATTCAAAAATGAAGATATCTTACTTTCATAAAATTAACTGTCTCGACCCTTACTTCGTGGAATCTGCTCATAATAGTGTTTTAAATGAAACTCACGGTTTCTAGTTAATTCCACAATATAATAAAAGTTATTGAAAATTCTAAAAAATTGACAATTGTTTCGAAGTTAATATCGTCGTCAGAATGACAGAAGTTACATTTCATTTGATGCCTACCTGATGTTTAGTAGTTATTTTTGGCTAGACCAAGAAGTTACCTAACTTGTGATTGACTTAATATATGTTTATAGAAAAAAGAAGAAGATGTGATATTACAAATATTGAAGCTTAGATATTATTAGCCCTATGGTGATATCCTGGATATCATTTTTCCAATTAAGATCAGTATAACTGTGCAATGATATAGAAAACCAGGAAAACTATAACTGTTGATCTTTACAATTATCACTTAAGAAGACAGTTTATTAGTGGGAACTCCCTAGATTTAACTGTTCATTGACAACTTCATATTGTGGGTTTCTTAAATGTCTTTTAATTTCCAATTCTTCAAGGAAATCCATTTCTTGTTTCTTTTCACAAATATGCAGCACTTCTAGTTTTGTGTTAGGTGTCAATGAATGATTGGTATCAAGTAGTTCCTATGAACAAATGTAGTTTTGATAGAGAGATTAATACAATTAGACAAATAGCAACATCCAACGGTTATCCATTAGATAATTATTAAAAAAAAAACAAAAGTGGCATTACAACTAATATTTCCTAAACAAGCTGATGAAATAAAAACTTATAAAACCATCACACATGCAGGAAATATTTCTAATAATATTTCAAAGATAATATCTTCAGCAACGAATACAATTTCTTTTAAAACAGAAAGTAACGTTAGTACAAAATTGTTAAATGTAAAAACAAAAATACCACTTTTAAAGAAGTCAGGTATATATAAACTCAAATGTCCAGAATGTAATGCTGTCTATTTGGGTCAGACCCTTAGGAATTTTTAAATCTGATACAGTGAACACTCACGAGCATACAGATTAAAACAACTAGATAAATCCCACTACGCAAAACATCTACTTGATACCAATCATTCATTGACACCTAACACAAAACTAGAAGTGCTGTATATTTGTGAAAAGAAACAAGAACTGGATTTCTTTGAAGAAATGGAAATTATAAGACATTTAAGAAACCCACAATATGAAGTTGTCAATGAACAGTGGGAACTTCCTAGATTTAACTGTTCATTGACAACTTCATATTGTGGGTTTCTTAAATGTCTTCTAATTTCCAATTCTTCGAGGAAATCCATTTCTTGTTTCTTTTCACAAATATGCAGCACTTCTAGTTTTGTGTTAGGTGTCAATGAATGATTGGTATCAAGTAGTTCCTATGAACAAATGTAATTTTGATAGAGAGATTAATACAATTAGACAAATAGCAACATCCAACGGTTATCCATTAGATAATTATTAAAAAAAAAAGTGGCATTACAACTAATATTTCCTAAACAAGCTGATGGAATAAAAACTTATAAAACCATCACATATGCAGGAAATATTTCTAATAATATTTCAAAGATAATATCTTCAGCAACGAATACAACAGTTTCTTTTAAAACAGAAAGTAACGTTAGTACAAAATTGTTAACTGTAAAAACAGAAATACCACTATTAAAGAAGTCAGGTACATATAAACTCAAATGTCCAGAATGTAATGCTGTCTATTTGGGTCAGACCCTTAGGAATTTTGAAATCCGATACAGTGAACACTTACGAGCATACAGATTAAAACAACCAGATAAATCCCACTACGCAAAACATCTACTTGATACCAATTATTCATTGACACCTAACACAAAACTAGAAGTGCTGCATATTTGTGAAAAGAAACAAGAACTGGATTTCCTTGAAGAATTGGAAATTAGAAGACATTTAAGAAACCCACAATATGAAGTTGTCAATGATCAGTTAAATCTAGGGAGTTCTCCACTAATAAACTGTCTTCTTAAGTGATAATTGTATAGATCAGCAGATATAGTTTTCCTGGTTTTCTATATCATTGCACAGTTATACTGATCTTAATTGGAAAAATGATATCCAGGATATCACCATAGGGCTAATAATATCTAAGCTTCAATATTTGTAATATCACATCTTCTTCTTTTTTCTATAAACATATATTAAGTCAATCACAAGTTAGGTCACTTCTTGGTCTAGCCAAAAATAACTACTAAACATCAGGTAGACATCAAATGAAATGTAACTTCTGTCATTCTGACGATGATATTGATTTATCGAAACAATTGTCAATTTTTTAGAGTTTTCAATAACTTTTATTATATTGTGGAATTAACTAGAAACCGTGAGTCTCATTTAAAACACTATCTTACTTTCAGTTTCTATTTAATTAACAATAGACAACAATCACTATTTCCTATTTATATTAACTCTATTCAAAATTAGTTTCATTTACCTTAGTGGTAGTTTTATTATTGTAAACATTAATATTCGAAATGACACAGTTACTGAAATTAAAGGAAGGAGTCGATGAATGATTATTTGCTGTATACAATTTTAATAAATGTATATTCATATGAAATAAGTCGAAAAATATGAGTCAAAACAATGTCTAAATTGTTGAATTTGAAAAGACGTGGTTAATATTCCGATCAAAACGACGTGGCTAATATCCCGATCAAAGTATAAATAGTGAAAAATTATTAAGTTTACATTTTCAAATATGGAAATATTAAAAGTCCATAAAACAATTATCTTTTAAATGAAATTTGTAAAAATTAAAACCACTATTTTTTAACAACATCCATTATTCGGCCATTAAATATTGTGTTTAAAAGTCTTTAAAAAATAAAACAATTATAGTTTTACTGAAATTTGTGAAAATAGAAGCCACTATTTTTTAACAACTTTCATTATTCGGTCGTTAAGAATTTTCTTAGAATATTTTATGAAACAGTGTGTAATTCTGGTTAGACGACTGTGGTGCCACACAATGAAAAACTACATATGAGCCCCTTTATCAGACTCTACACCTAGATCAGATAACTGGGTTATTGAAATGCTCAACTAGGTGTAGAATGTGGTAAAGGGATTTACCTCAGTTTTGTCGAAAAATAGTAAATCATATTTTGTAATATTAATTTATTTAGTAAAACTAATACAAACTATAATAACAATCTTATTTATTAATCCCAAGAATAGTATATTGTACAACGAGCTCGAAATAGTCATTTTTGTGCGAGTTTTACATTATATTTTTCTACGGCTATATTACTTTAAAAAATGAAATGTTACCTTGCATCTATGAATAATATTTCATAATTCACTCGTTGCTAGGCAACTAGTTAATAATGAAAACGTACTACGTCTATTAACCAATTTATAATTGCGGTAATTCATTACAGCCGTAGAAAAACATACATTTGTTTTTATGATTTTAACAAGTCTGTAAGACGTAATCAAGATCATTTTAGTCTGCAATTTTAAGTACTGTTCTAAAATGAGGTATTCCGTATACCGTATGGTGAATCGTTTTCATGACATAGGGAAATGCTATGTATCTATGTACACAAGCAATTAGGTTCAGAATAGCTCAATCGAAATCTCATTAGAGTAGTGCGTCGACGTCCATTTCTGTCATAGCGCCATTCTGACCCTTATTGCTCATGTATATAAATACATAGCATTTGCTTATGTCATAAGAACGATTCAGCGTACGGTATGTAGTGTGTTCTCAGATCGATCGATGAATCGGTGAAAATGTCATAGTTTAAATTTCATCTTCTGGGGCTTAGCCCTGCTTAGAAAGAAACTAATTTGTGCTATAATTTCAAATTCGAAAAATAAAGTATTGCTATGGTCAATAAAAAATATTTTTTCTACCAGTAAGTGCTTTTTCTCTAGCAGACAAGGGTTATTGAGGAAAATTTTCAGAAAACTGAGTAAGAATACAAAATTTCAAAACACTCTGCCTAGTTTAATATACGAAAATTATTTCCATCCAAACAGGGATGAAACACAGCCGATGAAATTAAAACTTAAGGCCCATTTACATTTGTCACTTTTGATGATGATCTTGGAGGAATCATCGTAAGTGACAAGTGTAAATTGCCTTTCATTGTGATTTCATCCAAAGTGTACACTTAAGATGAAGGATGAAATATTTCGACCCCCGACCTACTTTTGATGAAAGAGTCGTTCCTCGAAGCGATGATTCATCGAGAGTGAGGGCCCAATGACAAATGTAAACACTTTGTTTATTACGTTTGTTCACTTCACAAACACCAGTTGATTGTTTTGGGTTTTGGTAGTTTTATTTGATTTAAATATTGTGCATACCTATCATCGTGGTAATGTCATTCAAGTGGCAAGATAAACACATGGAACTATTTCTAGAAACTTACCAGCGGTATGAGTGCTTGTGGAATAATAAATGCAGTGATTACAGCAAAACTAACCTACGGGAAAAAGCGTACTCCTTAATGCTGGCCGATTTAAATTTGCCTGGATTAACTGTACTCGACATCAAGGCAAAAATAAAAACTATTAGAACACGTTATGGGGCAGAACTTTGCAAGATAAAAAATTCAGAAAGAAGTGGAGCTAGTGCTGATGACGTTTATGAGCCCAGACTATTCTGGTTTAAACTTGCAGACGTGTTTCTACGCAACATATGCACTCCAAAAGCCAGTTCATCAAACTTGAAGGTGAGTTCTCTCAAATACATATACTTACGTAATTATTTCTTTTTCTCAAAATGATGTATGATTAATTTTTGCTAATAAAAATTCACAAACCAAATGACAAATCAATTTCAAAGCCAAAAATAAGATGTTTATTTATTTTTTTTAAATTTGTTGATTACTAAATCATTTTCAATTGCCATGGTACAATGTGTGTTGTGACAAAACATTCAGCATAATAATTGCGTACTTCTCCTGCTGCCCTGCTGTAGTTATTTGAAGCACCGTGGGTTATTTCCTCAAGACCACTGTGTGGATGTTGGGTAGCGGTACCTGGTTCAACCCTTCCTTCTTCCCAGTTTTCAATATCCAGCATATCTCTCGGGATGTATGGGTGTGTGGGAGTTGAAGTCTTTCGCAGCCAGTTGTGAAGAGCGCATGTAGTTTTCACCACTTGTTCCGTTGTTTGTATTGAGAGTGGAATAGGTTTCTCAAAGATTCTAAATTTCGACACAAGTATGCCGAATGTGTTTTCCACAACGCGACGGGCCCTTGAAAGTCTGTAATTGAATATTTTTTGTTTTTCCGTTAGCTGACCACATCTAGAATATGGTTTTAAAATATTGGTTCTCAACGGGAAGGCATCGTCAGCGACGAAAATTCCTTGTTCCGGTATATTCAGTGAATTATTTTGCAAGGCCTCATTAAAAGTTGATTTCGCAAATACTGCAGCGTCATTTACTCTTCCATTGGTTCCCACATCGATGTATATGAAATTGTAATTGGCATCAACAATTGCGAATAGTATCGTACTGAAATCTTTCTTGTAATTAAAATACTGTGAACCAGTTTTTGGAGGGCACCTGATGGTGACGTGCTTACCGTCTATAGCCCCACACACATTTGGGAAATTCCACAAAGTTTCGTAGTCTCGCATCACATTTTCCCAGCTTTCAACTGTGTTAGGCACCTGTAACAAGCAATAATTATTAGACAGTGTACATTATTCTATTTTTAGAGCTTTGTATTTGTGTCAACTTTCAATTGCTTTCGGGAATGATTGATTTCATGTAATTTCATGTTCTTTGTTTCAGGAGTTAGAATCGACGATCAAGGGCATTTCTGGAAAAGCAACCGATGATAGCCAACATTTGGGACAACGTGAACAGGAAACTGAGCAAACAGCACACATTCAGGACACTGAGGCAACATCTCCAAATATGATTGCAACCTCTTCGGCGGAAATTAGGAATACTCCAAAAAACACAAAGGGGCGTAAACGTTCCCTCAGTACTACCGTTTCAGGGGTTCAGGATGCAATAAAACAATTGAAGACACTATCGGAAGAAAATAAGCAGGATCTGAACGAATTCGACGTGTTTTGTGACAGCCTTGCTATACAGTTGAAAAAAATGCCCTTAGATAGGGCTCTTATCTGTCAAGGACAGCTACAGAAAGTGATGACACAAGAACGACTCTTCCAACTCACATCACACCCCCAGTCTCACTCATCCATGTCGTCCAGGTCACCTGCTGATTATCAACAGTCGATAGCAACTTCAGGCCCGTACTCTGCGATGTCATCAACGCAAAGCAGCACACATTCACGGCAGTCACAAAACCATTACTACCAATCTACCGAAAAAGATGACGATTATGAAAACAGTGATGTTTTGTCCGATGCCATTTCTTCAGCGGGAATAATAGTTGATGATTTAATGGCTTTATAATAAATTATCTTACGTTATTTTATAGAAATAAAAAACATTTTCAAAATTACTTGAAACTTTGTATACTGTAAACTTTTTATTCTACCGGCAGACAGCTTTTGCTATTGCTGGTATTAAATACTTTTTCTCCTACTGTTTTAAAGTTCAATTAATGTTTTTTTTTTGTTTTTTTTAAGTAATGTTCTTCTTTTTCTTTTTTTGTACCCCATCTATTTCATGTAAATAAAGTATGTGTTTCATTCATTCATTCAACTTTTTATTCTGTTAACCTATGAATTAATTAAACTACAAGATATTAAATTTCTACTTACCATTATAAAATCTGCCAAACAGTTGTATATAGCCCTGCATACCTCAGGCAAAAACCGTGAAAATGTGCTTCTTGGAATTCTGTACAGTGCACTTAAGGTACCTATATTATCTCCAGTCGCTAGATATCGTAGCGTCATTTGCAGTTTTATTTTAGGGCTTAAAGCTTCTCGGAACCAAGTATCTTTTTTTCTTATCAACGGAGTTACTTTGTCTAGAAGATATGCGAATTGCTCCTCGTTCATTCTTAAATGATTTCTATACACCTCAGGATTTTCCTCTGCCCATTCTCTTAACAGGGTTGACGAAGCTCCCAGATTTGTCCTCCTTGAAACCCATGGCTTCACCCACCAACGTCTTTGAACACGTTTACGTGATATAATAGCATTCAATTCATGCAGCAGTCCACGTGAAATTAAGGCAATGCCTCTGCGTATAATTTTTTGATTTCTTCTTGAACGAGACATCACTTTTCACAGACACGAACACTGTGCACGAGAGGTGAAACCAGCAAACTGTAGAAAATATGTAAACGAGGATGATCACCCTGGATGATTTCACTCTGAGTGATTCACTTTGGATGTACCTCAAAAGTGATATAATGTAAACCCCACTTTAGAGATATTCAGATTTTTTATCTGTTCATGCTTCGAGGCCGGGACACAGTGTATATTGATAAATGAATGAATATCTAAAAAATAAAACAAAAATATATTCGAATACAAAATAACACAAGATTCACATAAGTTATATATGTATTTATTAATCACTTTCAGAGTCAGAACTATCACCGACGTTGATGATTATTTGTTCAATATCTATATCACATATAAATTGTTCTCGTTCATACCATTTTTCTATAAGCCGATCAGTGTTTTTTACACATTTTGCCCATGCTTCAGTGTTACACTTCTCTAATTCTTCACTCAATTTACTTAATACATTTTCATCACTATATCCATATTTGCCAATATATTTATTATAGTATGTCTTACAATCTGACCTTAATACTTCGTGACCATGTTGTCGTAACAATTCATCTATAACGTATATATTTTCCTTTCGGTTCATCTTAGCCAATTGCAATAATTCTAGTCTTGTCAATTTTTCAACAAATGCAATATTATTTTACTGTAACCAGTCAATAGTTTCCGATTTTTTTGATGAAGTGGTAGGCTGTTTATTGAATATTTCACTGTGGCATGGTGCACTGTCTATTATTATCAAAGATGGCTCCTCCAAACCGGGCATCAACTTTTTAGTGATCCGCTTAGTGAATATTGTACCATTAATTTCTTCATAATAATCTAGTGCCAAGGATTTTGAACAGAACAATAAACAGGCTTCTTTCGAAGAACCAGCATGCAAAACAATAAACCGTTTACCATCGTAGCCATCTGGTTTGCATACACTCTTGATATTATCATCCTGTTAAGACATTGTTTTATTTTCTCGAGAATAAATCCACGTTTCATCTGAAAAAAACTACTTCTCGTGAATATGCACTTTTACGGTTTTCCAGGTATGTTCGTAAAAACATGCTCTTTGTGAAACAATATGAGTTATTTCAATTAAAGCTCTTTGATTATCATCTTTTTTAAATCTAAATCCCAGTTCTTTCATTAATACATTTAAAGATGATTTCATCGTTTAAGGTTTGAAGAGTAACATGTTTTTCTGAAAAAAATTCTTGATAAATATAGTTACAACATTTTACAATCAAAAGGCTAGGAGAAATGATATAACTGCATTTCAAAAACGAGGTAAAAGTGCTGCAAGATGCAGATATTCAAGTAAAAGGAATATAGATGCGACATCTATTGCATGAAGTTTGAATTAATAAACAAGAACCCAAAATCTCTCCTAGTACAGTTGTAATTGAAAAAACTAGTGCAGTTACATTAGGTCAGTAATACACGTTTCTCACTAGTCACAGTCTCATGCCCATTGAATAAAATAAAACGTGTGAAAAAAGTGCCCAAATTCTTTCGATCACGACTGCACATTAGGAAAAGTAGACCTATTATCTTTATCACCCATACCTTGCAAATAGTTATTGAAGTAGGTGTACTCACTCTCTTTATACATATCGTACAATGTATTTCGTACTGCCATTTTCTGTCCTTCAAGTAAATCATTTGTTTTTGTTTTAAGACGATGTCTACTTTTGCCCGAGGAAGATGGAATGGGTTTATTCTCGTTCCGTTTTTTAATATTATACACCGTTTTTCTTGATATTTTAAGTGGATCAGCTACTCTTTAAAATACAATTAAGAAATGTAATGAAACTTCTGTTTTGGTTTTACGTTTTACCTCTTGCACATATGACAAAGGTTCCAAAGGTCCTTCGTGTATTCTCTCCCTTTCAAAATACTCGCACCCATTTAAAACGTAAAACATAATCTGAAAAGGAGTACAAAACTATTGAAGGTTCCGGTGCACTTCGCGACCCTCCGAATTTTATGTTAATTTTAATTTTGTTTGATAGCTTACCTTAAATAAAGTAGATTAGAACAAAAATTTCGCTGGATCATTCAGTAATTACTTTTAAAATCGCGAATTTAGTTCGAAAAATGGTACTTTTTCAACACTAGTTAATGCTATTTTTCGATAAATATTTTCACTTCAAATTGTAAAGGTTATTATCTTGAAATAAACATAAGTCTGTTTCACAAAAAAAAAACGGAAGGAAATACTTAAATTTTGCCAAATTTTAAATATATTCATATGCATAATTATTTTCACTTGACACTTATAGGTTATAAATTAGACACTGACGTCTTATGTCTAGACAGCCAGGGTCACAAATTAGGATATTTTTCTGTCATCATATGAGTTTTAGCAGCGTTGTCAAACGGTCTTTATTTTCTTTCAGTTGAATTAATTTTGTGTTGTAATAGATATATGAATATATTATAAAAATATGAAAGTATTTGCATGTGTACTTAATAATGAAATTTGAAATAATAAATATCCTTAGAATATACTGTTCATCTTACATTTGATTTATACGTTACATTAAATGAAAGAGATCAAAGCAAACTTTTTTGCTGGACCACAGAATCGACAATAAACAACAGAATATAAATCTCTCATGACGAATTTCATACATTATCGATTTGTTTTGAAAGGTTTATAGGCAAATTCATCGATAATCTACTCTTGTGCACGATTGCAGTCACGATCGATATAGTATGTTTGTATCGTGGGTTGCAACTATAGTAATCTACGCCTGCGCTTAAGTAACGTCGACATTCCGCGACCTTTTTAAATATTCAATAAATTATTCCTTTCCCTACGCGGAACGATGCCTACGTTATTTCTAAATGCACTTTCCTTCGTTTATGGTCATTATAAAAGTGTTATTATATTGTTGAGTTCATTATTGGGATAGGATTGGATATTAGAAATCGCAAGTGAAAAAAAAGTGATAGTATTATGAAAATATTCTGAGAGCGGTCAAAATGGAAGTCAAAAACGTTTTCCAACTAAATTCGATTATTAATTTAAACGATGAGGGATTGTTAATTAGGCTCCAAAATGTGAACTTGTTACCGCGGAATATAAGATGTGCCCGAACTGCGAAACGTTGAACCGGCGCACTCGCTTCGCTAGCGTTATCAATCTGCTTTAGTATTTCAAGCGGAAATCCAATCTTCAATAATTCAAATGATTATCCACATTATTATGTAATGATACGTGCTCAAATAGGTATAATATCAGGAATACATACACAATTTGCAAATGAAAAAATTCAGTGAACAGCTATGGACATATTGTGAAAAATGCGCGCCGGTTCGACGTTTCGCAATTTTCGTTTGGTCAACAAGGATTCATCGATTAGCAAGATGTGACCGTCCCCACTTAAAAAATGTAAACAATTAAAGTAACCCTACATGGAATCGATACCGGTCAACTTTCGTTGCGAAACGTCGAACCGGCGCGCTCGCTTCGCTCGCGATATCAATCTGTTTTAGTGTATCAAACGGAAATCCAATGCTCACTAATTCAATTATTTATCAACATTATTATGAAATAATACGTGCACAAAAAGGTATATTATTAGGAATACATACACAATATACGAATGAAAAAATTGAGTGAACAGCTATGGACATAGTGTGAAAGATGCGCGCCGGTTCGACGTTTCGCAATTCACGCGTGCGAATTGCGAAACGTCGAAACGGCGCGCTCGCTTCGCTCGCGATATCAATCTGCTTTGATATCTCAAACGGAAATCCAATCTTCAATAATTCAAATGATTATCCACATTATTATGTAATGATACGTGCTCAAATAGGTATACTATCAGGAATACATACACCATTTGCAAATGAAAAGATTGAGTGAACAGCTATGGACATATTGTGAAAGATGTGCGCCGGTTCGACGTTTCGCAATTCGCGCGAGCGAATTGCGAAACGTCGAACCGGCGCGCTCGCTTCGCTCGCGATATCAATCTGCTTTAGTATTTCAAACGGAAATCCAATCTTCAATAATTCAAATGATTATCCACATTAATATGAAATATTTCGTGCCCAAATAGGAATACTATCAGGAATACATACACAATTTGCAAATGGAAAAATTGAGTGAACAGCTATGAATAGATTGTGAAAAATGCGCGCAAATGGAAAAATTCAACAGATTGTGCAATTCGCGCATAACTGATTTCAGTTAAACTAAAGTTGACCGGTATCGATTCCATGTAGGGTTACTTTAATTGTTTACATTTTTCAAGTGGGGACGGTCACATCTTGCAAATCGATGAATCCTTGCTGACCAAACGAAAATATAATAGGGGGCGCATGATTCCAGAGCAGTGGGTGCTATGATGTCACGGATAAACGTGTCTATGTAGTATTTGTTCCCAACCGAACAGCCACTACTCTGGAATCAATAATTTCTCATCACGTATTGCCGGGTACTGAAATATGGACTGACTGCTGGAGGGGATATAGTGGCCTCAAAAATCTGAGAGGTGCATCCCCTTAGATACATAAGGAAGTTAACCATTCCAGAACCTTTGTGGATCCGGTAACGGGAGTGTGCACGAACCATATTGAAGGCCACTGGTCGTCCATTAAACAATATTTGAGGCGTCCGGGGTGATGTCCTCAAGATTTTTATCGGAATAAGTGGATCAGTTTATGTGGTGGCAAGTATTTGGTCCCCCTCCTAGTGCGATATTCAATAATATTATCGAACATATTTCGGCGCGTTATCCTGTGTAGTTTATAGTTAGGATTTAGTTAGGTTAGTTTAAATATTCATAAGTAGATAAGTAGGTTAGATTGGGTTAGGTTGGGTTGACCGAATTCACATTTTTAAAAACATATCAGATACAGAGTTCGGACAGATTGGTGGTAGGTTTTAGCAGGTAGGCGATCGACCATGGCTCTTTAGAATGACGTTTCCTTGTCCCATAAAGGGTTGAGGATGAAAACAAGGTTGGTGGAATCCAGCAACTTGGTACTCATTTCCAAGGTCTATATAAGATGTCCCCCACAACAAAAAAATAGGTAGTTAACAAACTTCGGCGCATTATCCTCCCTAGTTCACTACATTGTTGAGTTCTATTTGGTCTATATACTTAAGTTAGGTGAGTAATTTTTTTATATTTCTTGTTTCATATTTAATGATAATCTAGTTACATTTTGAACTGTCAGTTGGTCAGGAAGCGATATTGAATTGAATTAGGTAAAGTATTGTAAGTTATGCTAATTCGGCAATAAAAAATTCCATTAAAGTTTTACTACAAATATTTGTGACTGTTGGTCGGATTATAATTGGTTCGAGGAGTGGAGCGAAACATAATCTTGATATATTCCCTACTCCTCGAAAAAATATCAAATAATTTGTATTCCACATGAAGTTTGCTACAACCTATATTGGATCTAATTAAAATAATAATGTACTTCTTAAAGACATATTTAAAATAAACATGTGTATGTACTTAAGATTATCTTCAATGCTTCTGGTGGTCCAATAAGTGTATACATACTTTATATGTACATTCTATTCTCTATAGATCATACTAGCACATTAACAATCATCTTTAAACTCGTAAATACTTCTCCTTTAATTATCAACAATACGTTCGTTATAAGAATATTTATACTTATCGGGACATTTAACGTTAAAATTTTAACTAAAAATCACAAATATATACATAATTTTTTATATTTACCCTAACTACATAAAATATACGTACTGTTAGCACCAGTGGAAAATACATAATACGTCCAAAGAACTACATTTTCAATACAGACATTTAAATCATGAAGATAGTATAAATATTGTATAAAGTATTTCCAAGCAGACACGAGTCACGGAAATGAGAACTGGCAACACTCCTCCTTCTAAAATTTGTGACTATCTGAAATCTAGACATAAATGTCAAATTTTTTTAAAAAATGGCGGTTTTTTAGTACTTTCAATTGCGATTTTCTCTTTCAAAAGTGCATAATCCAAGAATTTTTTTCTCTTAAAATGTTCTATAACAATAGGGCTTTCTAATAAAAAAAAATCGCTCCAAAATTCGGAGGGTCGCGAAGTGCACCGGACCCCTATTGAAAAACATCTTTTTTGGCTTTGGATTTTATTTACATTATGTAATTATTTTATTTTACCATTGTTTTTCTTATTACGTAGGGTTTTCACACTCTAATTACTGCTGTGTAAATATTCCGGTTATATGAAATCGTAGGCAGAGCCAATTACCATTTTAAATGTGAGGTTGAGAATTTTCAATAATAAAGTGTAAATAAAACAAAGAAGTATTGTACTTACTTTGAAACTAAAAATACCAAGAGACGTTTAACTTTAAGAAAAACTGTTTTTGTAATATATCCAACTGCAAAGCACAAAGGAGATAATAAAACAATACCGCAATGTCAGACAACAATGACTTTGTAAGTAGATGGTACTGCACTAGTCAAGAGAGAGTCAAGTTATGAAGTTATGCATAGTAAAAATACTGTCGCTTGTATAGTTCTCTCTTTTCTCTGTTCCGAGTGTTAATCAACCAAAACAAGATACTTATCTGATTAAAAGACAAATATTAACGAATTTTGATCTGCTTGTCACGGTTGACAGAAAGAGATGTTACATAAAGAGTATGTGATTTATTTTATCACATATTATTGACGCACGGGTAAACATACAACAATTCAACTGTATACCTACCTACACTTAAAATTATTGACCTTTACCCTGACGTTATTAAAATCTGATAACCTAACCGACATAATTATTAAGTGGCATCTCTTTTTATTAATAGTGAAGAACAGAACAAAATAATTTACATTTGTCGGTTATGTTATCAGATATTAATGACGTCAGGGTAAAGGTCAATAATTTTAAGTGTATGTATTGATTATACATTTAAAAATAACAAAATAAACAATTGACAAATCATTGATGAATAAGCGTTAGTGTACTTTATTTATTAAAAATTTTATAATAATTTGTTCCAATTTAATCTATCAATTTGCTAGCTAGACTTATGCCAGAACATTTTATAATTTGTTTTATGTTAAGTTAAATATCAAATAAAAATACATACAATAACTAACTGTATGGAAAAAATTAATAAAAAAGTGTTCAATGCGATTTCATTGTGACACTGTAATCAACGTTATTATGAAGTATTTTTATGCGCGAATTATAAAATAGATATTTGTAAAACAAGTGTCACAATGACTTGTTTTGTAGTACGAGTGAAGTTTCACCACAGGGTCACAGCCAACTTCACACATTTTATGTTACCGCATGAAATTGTCATTGATATTGCATGGGTCATTATTAATTTACCTTTCTCTCTAGTAGTATAAAATTATGTTTATAATTCGCGTATAGAACTGACTTCATAATAACATTGTTTACAGTGTCACAATGAAATTCTCTTTGAACACTTTTTTAGTAATTTTTAGTGTCATACAGTTGTTTACTGTATATATTTTTATTTGACATATGACTTTAACCTTGAAACAAATTATAACATGGTCTAGCGCTGTTCTAGCTAGTAAATTATTATAGATAATTTTGAGTCACGTGCGTTTGACAGAGCGGCCATTTTGTTGGTGGGACATATAAACGTGGGTCTGCCATACGTTTTTCATTGTTATCTACGGTTTGTTGTGTTTATTTCCAGTTTTCGGTTTGTGTATTGCGTTTTTTATGAACTTTAATTACAATATGGCTTGTAGTGAATACTATTCATCCCTCAAAGGAAACGTGAAGTCCCGTTACAACTTAAAACTTTTAATTATAGACAATGTTGATCCCTATTCTCTAAGTGCGAGTGAACTGACCAGCAACTTGAGTTTTTTGCCAACTGTAAGCATAATGGACATGGTGCATTACCTAATTTTAACTCACAGTTTCTATACTGGACAACAGTTGAAGGCCTACAAGGTTACAAGTAGTATGAGGCTGGATTTGTTGTAGAAGTATTGGCCAAGAGAATAAATGAAAATAGTTTTGTTGTAGTTGGCAAGGTAAGTTTATTTATTCCAACTAAGTTAAACTCCATTATAATTTGCAAAAAAAATGTTCTGTGACCCCTAATACCAACTTTATTAATTCCCTCGTTTGTTGTTTTAGGTGAAACATTCTCAAAGAACACGGGAAAAGGTCCTTCATGTATGGGTCATCGTCTTACCAGACGGAGCTATATCCTGTGCACATTGCACCTGTATAGCAGGCTTGAGCGAAGTTTGCAGCCATGTGGCAGCAGTTCTGTTCTATTTAGAAGTCCGTCCAAGTAGTGAAGAGGTTTCTTGCACAGAAACCCTAGCTAATTGGCCAGTTCCGTCAACCAAAACCATCGACATGGACTGGACTAGGAAAGCTAAACCAATGGTGTTACCCCAAGGTGGAGTACCAGCCTTAAAAGATGAGGAGTTAGTCACAATTATCCGGGGTTTTTTTAAATTAGATGTTAGACCAGCAATTGCCACAGTGTACGAGCCATTTGTTTCTGAAATGTACAAGCCCCCAAAAAATTTACCCAATGGTTTGGAGACACTTTTTAATAATTATTTAAAAGGGTGTACATATAAAGAACTGGTATCACAACAAATTGATTTAACCATAAGCAAAGAGCACATCAAAGAAATAGAATCTGCAACCCGAGACCAAGCTCAAAACAATATTTGGTTTAAATTTAGGGCTGGCCGAATAACTGCGTCCAAATTCAAAGCTGCATGCAGGACTAAATTGGAGAAGCCTCCTTTATCCCTAATAAAAGGTGTATGTTATCCTCAGAAAGTAATTTTTTTTTCAAAACAAACTTCGTATGGTATAAAATATGAAAAATTGGCGTTAGAAGAGTATTTCACCCAAGTTAAGAAGTACTATGAAGGAATTTCACTTAAACCTGCTGGTTTCTTCATTTCACATGAACATCCACAGTTCGGTGCTTCTCCAGATGGGATTGTGCAATGTGCATGTTGTGGTTTGGGATGTGTTGAGGTGAAGTGTCCCTATTTATTAAAAGAGTTGAGTATGCCGGAGTTTGCAAAGAAGAAAAATACATGTTTACTATATCATAACGACAATGAATTTTCATTAGACAAAAATCATATATATTATTACCAAATGCAATTACAAATGTTCGTCACAAAGACCAAGTATTGGGAGTTTTTTAATGAATGTTTGATGAAATCATTAGATTTCCATAGATATGTCATTAAACCTGAACTGCTTGCAAGATTTTTCACCACTAAATGTGGTGTGGAAAAGGTTGAGATGTGGTGTATCTGCAATACGCCTGATGATGGTCAACCTATAGGTAGGTTCCATTTTGATTGCATTGGAATGGTAGAGGAACCACAAAATGCTTGGTTTTGTGATACATGCCAGTAATTAGGAGTTTTTTTTTCAGGATATTGTGCACCCTACTTAGTAAGCCATGGTTATAGGAAAAGTATTGTGTTTTACTCGTCGAAAAGCATTTTCTGCAACTTGAGAACATTAGAAACTGTTCTCTTGTTTGCAAAAAATACTACTTGTGTCACTCATTAAACAATATACTATTTTATTTGCCATTTTTTATCTTATGTGTAAAAACTATCTATATTTTGCCTTACTTGCATATATGCCATTCACGACCTTTATAGATTAGGGTAGGCTATGATATTTTGTTTAAAATGAATATACTGACAAAAAAATTGTAGTGTCATGCATATGATTTATATTTAACAGCTGTAAGAGCTGGGCCAAGTTGTGTTTAAGAAAATCATGTACCTATTTTAATAGCTTTAAAAGTAGGGAATACATAAATGTCAACATTACATATTTTTGAATTGATATTATGTTATTTTCTTATTCAAATGAATCCTGACATTTGTATATACTCTGCAAATAAAATTATAGTTTAAAAAATGTGTTTTTCTATAAGCATTTATGAATCAACAACTTTCGTCACATTTTACTCCACCCAAAAATGCCAGTTCCGACACCAGTGATAGAATATCCCATAACGACACTAGTGACAAAAGTAAATGGTTGCAATTTCAGATATTAAATTGCTGACAACCCAATAGTTTTAAATAACTGTTCTAATATAACTATCATTAAATATGTGAATTAAATTTTAAAATACACAATTAGTATTGAGTTATTCAAAGTTAGTAAATTATTAATTGAATAAAATTATTGTTGCAATCTTAGATTTCATTTTTAGGATTTTATACAGTATATCTATGGCAAAAGTTTAGATACGTTCAATTATAATATAAAGGTAGATGCCAAAACAAGCACGGTAAAGTTCACTTTAAAGATAACTCAACTCATTCAAACTTCTTGAACATCCTACGTAGTAAGCCATAGTTATAGAAAAAGTATTGTTTCACTCGTCAAAAGCATTTTCTGCAACTTGAAAAAATCATCAAACTCGGCTGAGCCTCGTTAGATGAACTGTTCTCTCGTTTGCAGAAAATGTTACTTTCATCACTCGTTAAACAGTATACTATTTTTTACGTATGGAGTAGGTGAAAAATAATTAACAACAAAATCCAGTTTTTATAATACATCTTTTTATTTAAAAACTTCAACCACCAAGTACTTTGACCTAGTAATGATCAATAAATTAAATGGATAAATCCCTATTTTACATTGTTATGAAAATTGCACATAAGAAAGTTTCATTACAAAACCTACAAAGTTTATACTTGAAAATAATTAATTAGTATAAAGTTACCATACATAATGACACTATATTAAAATATATACATACAGTCTCTCCCAAAAAGTTATATACAAATGGACAGCTCTTTTATTATTACTTTTAGGCAAAAAAGTCATGTTTTATTAAAATCTTTGCATGGCCTACAACCCAAAATGCAACTATCAGATATGAACGATGAAATAAAACAATATAGTTTGTTTAAATCTTCATTCATTTGAACTAATGTTCAATTTAAACTTGTTGACGCGTTTCACTAACACAGTAGCTTTGTCAAAACGAATGAAGGTAAAATATAAAAATGTCTTAATATATACAGTGCTAAATCTATTTACTAAGGTTAACAATGGTATTGAAAGAAATTACCTGGAAATTCATTCACTACAAACATTCCTAAGCTATCTTCTAGGTAAAGAGGTTCAATAAAGGAGACTCATTGATATCTATTTGGTCGTTAAGGAGAGTACCTGAATATTTATTTTTGTTAATCTCTAGGGCCTCTAATAAATTTAAACTAAAGGATTTACCGACTACATGGAGAATTTCAAAATTTGGGTCGAAAATGTGTTGGTTTTCTAATAAATGATTTGAATAGTTAGAATCTAATTTTTTGTTGTCATAGCTACGTGTTCCGAAATTCTAGTTTTAAAATTTCTAAAAGTTCTACCGATATAAATTTTATCACAATTGTCATTACCACATTTTAATTTATAACCTCCTGATTTGTTTAATTTTGAAGATTTAGATTTATTATTTTCAATGAATTTGGATAAATTGTGATCAGTTTTAAAGGAAATATTCATGTCTAAAGTTTCTAAAAATGATTTAATTTTCAAGGATGGTGTTCCAAAGTATGTTAAGCTTTTAAATTGTTTATTATTTTTATCTGAAGGGAATACTTGTTCTAAAGTCTGTTTTTTTATCTTTTTATTTATGATATTTTCAATTAAATTTGGATCGTAATTATTATTAACTGCTATTCGTTTTATGATATTTAATTCTTTGGTATAATTATTAATATTTAATGGGACTGTTAAGAGTCTGTGTATCATACTATTGAAAGCTGCTAGTTTATGACTGAATGGGTGGACCGAACTATTATGAATTGTAATATCTGTATGTGATGGTTTATGAAATATAGAAAAATCATGTTTATTATTTATATTTGAAATTGTAAGGTCTAGAAAGTTTATAGATTTATTTTGTTCAAGTTCTACGGTAAATTTGATATTATTGTGAATCGAGTTTATGTAAGTAATGAAGCTCTCTAATTGTCTATTTGTACCGATTAAGCTAGCTAAAACTGATCACAATTTATCCAAATTCATTAAAAATAATAAATCTAAATCTTCAAAATTAAACAAATCAGGAGTTTATAAATTAAAATGTGATAATGACAATTGTGATAAAATTTATATCGGTAGAACTTTTAGAAATTTTAAAACTAGAATTTCGGAACACAAACGTAGCTATGACAACAAAAAAATAGATTCTAACTATTCAAATCATTTATTAGAAAACCAACACATTTTCGACCCAAATTTTGAAATTCTCCATGTAGCCGGTAAATCCTTTAGTTTAAATTTATTAGAGGCCCTAGAGATTAACAAAAATAAATATTCAGGTAATCTCCTTAACGACCAAATAGATATCAATCAGTCTCCTTTATTGAACCTCTTTACCTAGAAGATAGCTTAGGAATGTTTGTAGTGAATGAATTTCCAGGTAATTTCTTTCAATACCATTGTCAACCTTAGTAAATAGATTTAGCACTGTATATATTAAGACATTTTTATATTTTACCTTAATTCGTTTTGACAAAGCTAGTGAAACGCGTCAACAAGTTTAAATAGAACATTAGTTCAAATAAATGAAGATTTAAACAAACTATATCGTTTTATTTCATCGTTCAGTATGGATCTTCATCAAGTAAAAGCCTCATCTATTCAACTATCAGATATTATTATTTTTTAGTCATACACAAGGTATGTAAAAAATATGACATTTGTTCAAGAGTAAAAAGTTACCTAATTATACTCTTTTTCAAAGTGAGTATTTTGGATTGTCCACTACCGATAGCATCATTTCATTTTCAATATCTTCATTTGTAATCCGTGGCTCATGTTTCCTAATAAATTCATTTTCAACACTTCCAGAACTCTTGAATTTATTTATTACTTGTCTGATAGTTGTAAAATGTATTGTTTTATCAGGGTGTCTATTCTTAAATATAAGAACATTTTCAATTTTATGTTCAATACTTAATTTTACTGGCATTTTGAACTATTGCAGTATATCAAAAACGTGTTCAAAATAATGAGGAACAAAAATGAAAAATTTGAATTCGGTTTAAAATGAAATTAGGGATTTTTTATCCATGGGGTTAAGGGAAGTACATAAATTGAGAAATGCTCCACATACAACTAAAATCTTATCTAAAACAGAAAACAAATTAGAAAATTAGGTGCGTAGAGCTAAATATGTTTAAAATGAAATTAGGGACTTTTTTAATCCATGGGGATAACAGAAGGGCATAAATTGAGAAATGTTCCACATACAACTAAAATCTTATCTAAAACACTTAAACCATCTCTAGATGCTGATAACATGCTAATAGGAATGGGACCTTGACAAATTTTGAATTTTCTCTTAAGCAGGCCAATTATTCGCTCCACATGAATTCTTACGTTTCCTATCTTTCTATATCAACAGGATCAAGTTGATTTTTTCCTTTTGTGTAGGCAGGAATTTACAGGTGTCCTCTTAGAGTTTCAACAGAGTCTCTTATCAAAAATCCTCTATCGGCTAAAATTACATGACCAGGCACAATTAAATTTAGGAATCCACAGTTTTCTGTTAAGAACTTATCACTGGTTCGGCCGCCCCAACCTTCTGAGATATATGATACTGTTCCTTGAGGAGTGATCCCAATTAAAAACTTAACAGTCTCATGATGCTTGTAATTTGACCAAGAACGAGCTGCGTTTAACATGCCTGATAGCGTTTCTGTATATATTTCAAAGCAATCAATAATTACTGCTACACGTTCACCAAAATTTTCTTTGAAGCAAGCAGGCATATTTTTTTTTAAATCTTTCTATCTGGCCAAAATATAAGTTTTTGTACCTAGCATAGAGTACATCAATACATTTGTAAAATAATTCTGAAGCAGTTGATGGAGCAATACCAAATCTATAAGACAAATACTTGAACGGCAAGTTAAGACGCAACTTCATTAATGTCAAAATAAACTGTCTAAACGGAGACAGAACACTTTTAGTTGATAAGTATGGAACCACACTATTAAATGCTAGAAACATCATTTCAGCTTTTGGGAATCCAGTAAAGTACAATGTTCTTGAATCGTTCTTAAATGACTCCTCCGTTAAATCTGATGCTTTCAATTTTTCTTCCAAAGCATATATTTTTTGATTAGCAAAATCGAGATCTCTAAAGAGCTTGTTTAAGTGCTCCATTTCCAAATATGTTTGAATGTTGGCAGTCTTTCGACTTTCATGTTCATTGTACAGTTCAGGAGTTTCTTCGGGAGGTTCTACGGCTTCTGTAGATGGACCAGCTATAGGTTCTATAATTATTGCGTTATTCCCAGCTTTATCTACCTCATCCTAAAAAATGGAGATTTTGATTAAGGATTACAACTTTTTTAAATAACAATAATACTGACCATTTTAAGACGTTTCGTTTGTCGTTTAACCAATCTATCATGCCTTTTTACGCTTTGCTCATCCTTTGTTTTTATGGTAATGTATCCCATATTGACAGAAGGGACCCAATAGGGGCTATCCCTATCTTCCAGTTTGGCTGGTTCTCCTAAAAATTTGAACAAAAAACGTTTAGTTTAACACCATATTTAATTATAAATTCTAGCACTTTGAATAATATTTTTGTATTTCTTATGCATTAAGATTATTTGCCTACCCGATACAAAATGATTTGCACAAATTCGTGAATGTTTCAGATATGTATCGCTTAAATTTCCCCGTTTTAAAGCCCTAACCCAACATTCTCTACGTTGTTTTGATACGGCGTCCAGCATTTCTCCTCGGTTTTTTAAGGCTTTGGGGATTCTAAAAAAACGAACTTTATCCCTTTCTGCCCTTTTAGAACACCCCACAACAGCACAGAACGCTGGCATTTTTAAATTATTCGCACTTTAAATCTGGATGTTTTGCATTGTTTTCAATGACGAGAACGTTTTATATGACCTACCAACATTTGGCGGGCTGGTCGTGACGTCACCTCAAAATGATCTATATTAAATGGTCTTGAAGGTAAATTTGAATAAATTATATATTAAAATAGTTATTTGTAAAACAAGTGTCACAATGACTCGTTTTGTAGTACGAGTGAAGTTTGCGCAACGAACCACGAAGCGGCGAGTAATACGGAAAGTCGTTGTGACACAAGTTTTACACAAAAATTTTTATAATTCGCATTTATTTATTTTTTTGAATAAAATAGAGTTACATATAATCCCTGTTTTCAAACTAGGAGGAGTGGTTTGAATTTAAGTTGGCAATTCATTAGATTCCTGATTGTTCAGATCATAGACGATTCTATTCAACACTTTTGATATTTGACATATTATGACAGAATAATTGTGTAAATTGTAAATAAACTTTCATTCAAGCAAACAGAGGATGATTATTTGCTTATAACAGAGCTTCGTATATACTTGCGATCTATTTATATTATATCATGAACAGAATTATTTCTATAATATATCTTCACATAGATATCTGGTAATTTATCCCAAAAATCGAACGTCATGAATACCTATATATTGATCCTATATAATAAAAATAAACAATTGACAAATCATTGATGAATAAACGTTAGCGTACTTCATTTATTAATATTTTTATAATTCGCGTATAAAAGAGACTTCATTATAACATTGTTTACAGTGTCACAATTAAGTCTTTTAAACGCTCTTTTAGTAATTTTTAGTGTCATGCAGTTGGTTATTGTATGCTACAAATTTTTTTATTTGACATTTGACTTTAACCTTGAAATAAATTATTGAATGGTCTAGCTAGCAAATTATTATATTAAATGGTCTTAAAGGTGAATTTCAATAAATTATATATCAAAAATATTAATAAATAAAGTACGCTAACGTTTATTCATCAATGATGTGTCATTTGTTTATTTTTATATTGTATAGGATCAATATATAAGGTATACATAACGTTCAACTTTTGGGATTAATTATCAGATATCTAGAAATAATTCTATTCATGATATAATATAAATAGATCGCAAGCATATACGAAGAAGCTGTTTTTTAAACAAATAATCATCCTCTGTTTCCTTAAATGAAAGTT
This sequence comes from Galeruca laticollis, assembly GCA_963921935.1. Taxonomy (NCBI): domain Eukaryota; kingdom Metazoa; phylum Arthropoda; class Insecta; order Coleoptera; family Chrysomelidae; genus Galeruca; species Galeruca laticollis. The sequence continues at coordinate 87,663,232 of OY998183.1, forward strand.
TGTTTACAATTTACACAATTATTCGGTCATAAATGTCAAAAGTGCTGAATAAAACCATCGGTGATGTTACCAATCAGGAATCTACCGAATTGCCAACTTAAATTTTACTTAAAGAATTAAATAAATGCGAATTATAAAAAATGTTGTGTAAAACTTGTGTCGCAATGACTTTCTGTAATACTCGTGATATGCGCAACTCACCGCTTCGTGGTTCGTTACAAATAACTATTTTAATATATAATTTATTCAAATTTACCAAGACCACTAAATATAATAATTTACTAACTAGAACAATGCTAGACCATGTTATAGTGTGTTTCAAGGTTAGAGTCAAATAAAAATATATACAGTAAACAACTGTACGACACTAAAAATACCTAAATAAGTGTTCAAAGAGATTTCATTGTGACACTGTTATAATGAAGTCTCTTTTATGAGTGAATTATAAAAATAATTTTATACTACTAGAGAGAAAGGTAAATTAATAATGACCCATGCAAAATCAATGACAATTTTACGCGGTAACATGAAATGTGTGAAGTTGGCTGTGACGCTGTCGCTGCAGTGAGTTAAATAACTTTATACTCAAAGTTATTTTTAAAAAAAACTTTATTAACTAACATACAATTTATGTGTTGTTAACTCAGAAACTGAATATGGAATGAATGTTTAAATTACAATCAGTAATAAAGAAAGTTTACAAATACTGACTCATCGTTATATAAAATAAATAATGTCTATATATATTCCACAGGCCATCTATTATACTTATATAACTCCTCGCCCCATAGGCGAAAACAATACGGATGGAGGGTTGTTTTCGGGCTCATTATGGTCTTCTGGGGGTGGCTCTATTTTCTTGGGCCTTCTTCTTCTTTTGTACCATGTGTAGAGGATAATCGATATTATTATAATAACTGACAAACGATATATTCCAGAATAAGGGATGGACTTCTTCATTTTGTATTATTTTGGTGAATTTTGCTTGTTATCGAAGAGTATTTATGGCTTCGAGATTTATTGAATGTAGCTTCAGCGGTAAACCTTGATATACATCTGCTCTTCGAAGCAATGGATTCGATTATAATTTTGGAAGTATTAGTGGGTTTCCTTCTATGCTTTCTTCTGTGTTTTTCTACAGAGAATCCTCTATGGCTACACTACAGTCCTTTGGAATCTTCAAGATTGAGTTTTGTTTAATCATTGCTATTCTATTTCTCTCGCATTTTATTGTGATTTTCACTGGATTTACAGCGGGTAGTAGTAGTAAAAATTTACTATTGATTTGTTCTATTATATGATGATGTAGAACTGCATGATTGGTTTCGCATGAAGGCGGTTCAGCTCGGATTAGGGCTATGGTGCATGTGTTGTTTACAATGTGTTCATGACGTTGGCAGAAAAATGTACCTTCAATGGATGGGCATAGTTTCTCTTCTTGTTGATGCATTGTAGTACCAAGTATAAGGAATGGAGTTTTCGGAATGATTAGGGAGTTTTTATATGGTAAGGGAATTATATGGTATGTTAGAAAATCTAAATCTAAAATTATTGGTATATGAATAGCGAATATTAACTTAGAATTTTCGATTCTTACTTGGAACCCTAATAACTGATAATAATTGTAAGGATTCTTAAACTTAACGACATTTTATTTCCGTAAATTGTTGAAACTCTGTATATCAGACTAGTTAGTTCATTTAATGGTATAACTGAAGTGTGTAAATTACCCAAGTGAGCAAATATAATTGAGTTTTCAAGATTATCAACGAAATTTATTAAATTTTGGCAATTCAAAATTATTTGATCCAGAGCATTAGGTAAACTTAAAAACAAGAACATTTCGTCTGTAAAGTTTTTAGAATAATTGTAAATGTCTTCTAATTTTGTTTGTAGTATTAACTGATTTTTGTATAAATTGCTAATTGTGTTGTTATAGTGATTTATGAGATTAACGTTTAGGGAGGCTTGTAATTTTGACTCGTGTTCAGTTGAATTTTGGTTTTCAATTAATTTCTTTATTTGCGAATCGTATTTCATTTCATCTTCGTGGTCTAAAGTACCAAAAAGCCATTTTCCGATGGTGCCTACGCCATCAATTATTCCTCTTTTATTTCGAATGTTTTGTTGGACATCTGTAATAACCATATTACCAAGTTTTAATCTAGTGACGTTTAAAAGATAGTTTGCATGTTCCAATAGATTGTGTGTGAATTGTTTATCTTGAAATGATGATTGATTTAATAAGGCCCCTAGATTATTATAAAAATGCTCTATATTTTGTAACTGTATTACAAGTTGACCTGTTTCGATAAAATGCAGAAATGTAAGTTTAGTTTCTATTAATCTAGTTTTTCCTAATTCTAAAGGTAATATAGGGGTAATTCTTGTATTTCGACGTCGTTATTTTTGATTAATGTTGGAAGTGCCAGGATGAGGATTAGGGACGCTGCTGTCAGTAACATTGTCATGCTGCAAAGAAAGTTTAACATTAGTGTACGGTTTTTTCACTTTAGATTTGTGAACTGTCCTATTCTTTGTCGTTACTATTTTCTTCCCATTATCCTTTTTTACTGTTCTGCTTATGAATCTAGGCTTGAATTTATTTCTAGCTGCCTCTCTATTTCTAATATATATCTCTTGTCCTTCTGTATAATCTTTAGGATCTTCTCGAGTTAGATTACGTTTATCAATCGTTTTTTGTTTACTTTTGACCGTGTTGTCATAAATAGTTTTATAAAGAGTTTCTAAACGAGTTTTTTGATCGTTCAGATAATCGTTAATTACGTGTTCGTCTGTGATATAGAATGGATCTAGAGCTTTAGTGTTTCCTAAAATGATATCGATGGGTCGACATTTTGTAACAGAATGAATTGAAGAATTATAGCCTATTATTGCAAATTTCATCAAATCTTTCGCGTGCGCGTTGGGATGATCTAATTTAAGTGTTCTACAATTTTCTAAAATTGAAGAATGGAATCTTTCTACTGGACTATTGCTGTTTGAATTTTGTGGTGTGGTGAAATGAATTCTAATTTTATGTAGTTTGCAAAACTCTTTTACTAAATCGTTTTTGAATTCGGTACCACTATTACATATGAGAGAGTATGGTACTCCAAAGTGAGATATAAAAGTGAATAAACCTTCTATTATTGATTTTGAGATTAGACTAGTTTCTATAATATAGGCTTGCCCATATTTTGAAAATGGATCAAGGATTGTCAAAAATTTAGTGTTTTGAATTTGAAACACATATATATGAATGGTTTCGAATGGCTTGCTAGGCGTGACCGTTAGAGAAAATTTTATTTGCGGCGGATGTCTGTCATATTTAGCTTTATTACAAATTTCACGAATATTTATATATCTGGTGAAATCTGAGATCATGTCAGGCCAATAATATATGTTTTTTAAAGCTGTTTGGGTTTCATTAATGCCTCTATGGCATGTTTTCGTTTCGTGATGATATTTAAGACAATTTTCTCGTTCTTCCTCGTTTTCAAGGTCCCTTACAAATTTACGTGATATTACTAATTTATAAGAATGATTTTTAAAATGTTGTTGCAATGTAGTTATTAATAATGGAACTAAGTCTACGTTAGAATTTTTTATATGAATGCAATAAAGTTCTTTGGGATCCATATAATCTCTAAAAAGATCTATAATTTGTTTTCGAATGCTATTTGAATCATCGGTTAAGTAAGCTGTTATACGTGATTTATTTGTAAATATTTTACTGCTTATTGTATGAAAATGTTTTGATTTACCCTGTATTATTATTATTTGTCTTTTATAAGAATTTGTTACATTTTCGGTAATCGGTATCTCCAAAATAGGATTTTCAATTGCTGTGTGTATCGTTACATTGTCGTCATTGTGAATATTATCAAGATTTTCAGTTTGTATAGATGCAGGTTCATTATTTCTTTTGAGTTTTTTGATCATCTCTTATTTGGGTTGAATTTATTGAACTTAGTAAATCATCTAATTCCGTAACAATCTCTGTATATGAAGTTTCGTCATCAACTGGTTCGATAAGGTTTTCTAAAAAATTGTCTGTTACTTGGTTTATATCGCCTGGTTCTCCAATCAAAGAATTATTCTCGTCGGACTGATTATTTTGTTCATTTTCTGATGTCATCTATAATTCTACTCTACTAAGAGCGTCGGCATTTTTATTTTGATTTCCCGGTTTATAGTGAATTTCATAATCAAATTCAGAAATTAATAGTCGCCATCGTACAAATTTTGCGTTCGGTTCTTTCATATTAAAGAGGTATTTTAAAGGTTTATGATCTGTAATTATGTTTGTTTTGTGCCCAAAAAGATAACACCTAAATGTTTTTAAAGCAAAGACTATCGCTAATAACTCTTTTTCTATAGTGCTATAATTTACTTCGGCATCGTTCAACGTTCTCGACGCATATGCAATTGGTAAATCACTACCAATTTTGCCTTGGCTGAGTACAGCCCCTATTGCGTAGTTAGAAGCATCAGTAGTAACATTGAAGGATTTTAGATAATCAGGGTATTGTAAAATGGGTGCATTCGTCAAAATAGTTTTACAGGTATTGAATGAATTTATAAATTCCGGTGAATGCTCTAATTTAGTACCCTTTCTCAAACATTTAGTAAGTGGCTTCGTTAACTTAGCGAAGTCCTTGATAAATCTCCTATAATAACCAATTAGTCCCAAAAATGATCTTATTTCTTTAATATTTCTGGGTAAAGGAAATTCTTTAACGGCTAGGATTTTCTTAGGATTGGGTTTTATACCATCTGGAGTCACAACATGACCCAAAAATTCTACTTCCTTACAAAGGAAATGACTTTTGTCTAATTGTATTTTTGTCTCTCTAAGTCTTTGAAAAACTTTTCTTAAATTCTGAATATGTTGTTCTAACGATGAACTGAAAATAATTATATCGTCCATATAGACTAAGCATATTTTATTCTGAAGATTTTTCAATACGTTGTCTATGACCCTTTGGAATGTCGCTGGAGCATTCTTCAAACCAAAAGGCATTCGCGTGTACTCATAATGACTATTCTCTACGGTAAATGCTGTTTTCGGGATTGATTCCGGGTCCATCTCTATTTGGTGGAATCCGGATGCCAAATCCAGTGTAGTAAAGTACTGACACCGTCCCAGTTTGTCTAGAATTTCTGTCATATTTGGAATTGGATATCGGTCTTCTATAGTTTTTTCATTAACCTTCCGATAGTCCACAACAATTCTGAATTTCTTCTTTCCGCTTGAATCTTCTTTCTTCGGGATGGCCCAAATTGGACTACTCCATGGACTTTGGCTGTGTCTAATGATGCCATCATCTAACATCTTTGATATTTGTCGTTGAACTTCCTCTTTAAATACATATGGGTATCTGTATGACTTAGTGTATACAGGATATTCATCTGTGGTATTAATTTTGCGTTTTACTTGATTTGCGAAATTTAATTTCTCTTTTTCTCTATAAAATATGGCAGGAAATTCGTTGCATAGATTATAAACTGCAAGTTTTTCTTCTGAATTCAAATGATCTGTTATAATTAAATTTTCAATATCTTCATCTAATTCAGTATTATCAAAATTTTGCATAATGTCTTCCATATGGAAGATTTCAAAGTTATTTTTGTGCCATTCTGTATGTGGAATTACTTGAATAGGTTGTTTTAAAATAATATTAATTCTTTTATCAGTGTTGTTTATTATTTCTGTTTTTGCAAAGCCGTCACGAGAGATAGTTAATGTTTCAGGAAAATGAAGATCGTCAATTTTCATTTCAGGTACAATTACTTCACCGGTCATAATATTTACAGGAACTTGTAAAGCTAATATTTCGTTAGCGTCAACGGAAATATTGAACTCGCTTCTCTCTAACTCATATAGTAGCGGGATTTTTATGAAATTATTTATCAGTAAATTTGTGCTAAAATCAACAGAAAATTTTAAGTTGCGTAATTCGTTTAAACCTAATAGACCATCAAAATGATTATGAAACTGATATACGATAAATTTCAAATAAATGTTAGAACAAAATTCAGCAAAAGCAGGAATATTGGCTTTTTATACAGCTCGTTTCTTTCCTACTGCAGTAATAATTAAGGTTGGATCTTCATACATATATTCGGGGAAATATTTTTCCACAATAGCCGGGCTTAGCATACTAGATTTGCTACCTGAATCTATCAATAATTTGAGAGGTGGATTGTGTATGACAATATATGGTAAATCCATTGTACAAGAATTTGAAAATATTTCATTTTGATTTTCAACATTATTGAATTACACATATGGATTTTGATTATATCCCATAGGCGTATCCGCCGGAGGGTCTATTAAAGAATTATCGGTTTCATATTGGGTTTGATTTATCGAAATTTCTTCTGAGTTTTCAAAATTATGATTATCTGTTTGATAAAGTTCTTCAGCAATATAATTTTGTTGGTTGTTTTGTCTAGGTCTGGAAGTATTTCTGGTGTGGTGGGATTTTGCCCAGTTGGTGCAAATACGTTTTGGGGTGGCCCAAAAACTTGACGGTTTGTCGGATAATGTCTATTAATATGACGAGGTTGCATTTGAATCGGCTGGCTAGGAAAGGTATTAGTGTTTGGATTGGTTTGAAAGTATTGATTTTGTCTGTGTTGGATATTTGGATTGGGGTTAGTTTGAAAATTTTGATTTTGTCTGGGTTAAATATTTGGGTTAGGATTGTTTTGAAATCTTGTCGGTTTTTGATTGTTTATCATAAAATTTCTCTGTGGTTGTGATCCACTAACTTGGTATTGAAACTGATTTCTAGAAATCATAGGGGAACTATTCCGTGGAATATTGTTGTATACATTTTGGTTATAATTATTATTTGTTCTATTTCTATTATAGTTATTTGGCCTTGATTCGAATTGTCTAAAGTTATTTAAAGAATAAGAAAAGTTTTCTTCTTCAATTAAATATGTAATCGCTTCCTCAATATTATGCGGACTTTTTAATCGTATAATAGTTTGTAAACTACCTGTTAAATTTCTCAATAGTGTTCTCAAAGTCATTTGATCATACAGTCTCCTGCATATTTCTTTTGTTTGTGCAGACATTTCTGCATCTGGGAAATTATTAACTCTGCTGATCAAATGGCTTCTCAACACTTGTAATCTACGAGCAAAATCTATTGGTTGTTCATTTCTAGATATGTGGGCCATTAATGAATCTTGTTCTAAGCATTCTAACGACCTTCTATCTCCAAAACATTGCTGTAAGGCTGTTTTTATAGCAACCCATGTATCTAATTCAAATCTCGAACCGAACAATAAATTTGCTTTATCAACTAGTTTTGCCTGTATTGCTCTTATAATATAATTTCGAATTACAATATCTTGTGTGACTGCGTAATTATTTACTACGAAGTCGCAACTATTAATAAATTTCGTTAAAGTACTTTCGTTCCCATCATAATATGGAATCGTATCAATTTGCATTTTTAGCATTGAAATATTCAATTCTGTATTATTGTTTGCCATTTGTTTGAGATTAACTAGCCTATTAAAATCTGTAATTAAATTTTCTATATATCTACGACAGTATTCATAAAACTAAAATACACTTATTATTTTCAGTTCTTCTAAAATGTATCTGTAATTAAATTTTCTATATCGACGATAGTATTCATAAAACAATAATAATCGATTAGACAAATACCACAATGAAAATGTAGGAGAATACCAAGGAGGTTTTAAAGCAGGTAGATCGACAATAGACCAAATTTTCATTATGAAATAACTTCAGGAGAATGCTTACGAACAAAATCTAAGTCTGCATATGCTATTCATCGATTACAGACAGGCCTATGATACTATTAAAAGAAAAAAAATGTATGAGGCAATGAGAAAGTTAAAAATACTAGGTAAATTGAGAAGACTAGTGGAAATGACCATACGAAAAACCGAGAGCAAAGTAATTTTGGAGGGCAGTACTTCTAACGAATTCAAGATAGAGAAAGGTCTGAGACAAGGAGACCCATTATCCACAACCCTCTTTAACCTAGTTCAGGAAATTATACGAAGAGAAAGTGGTATAAAAACCCGAGGTTTAATTTATGGGAATAAACATCAGTGTCTAGCATATGCGGACGACATAGTACTTATGGCAAGATCCAGGAAAGAACTGCTAAGCGTATTTAAGCTACTAGAAGAGCAAGAGAATATGGTCTAGTGATCAACGAGAAAAAAACAAAATAGATGGTAATGAAGGAAAATGAAAAAACCGATATTATTTTATAAATTGTTATGGAAACAAAAGCTACAAAGTAGAAAAAGTGGAACAAATCGAATATTTAGGAGTCACTATCACAAATAAAGGAGACGAAGAAAGGGAAATAGAAAAAAGGTTAACAAAAGGCAGTAAAGCAGCTGGAATGGTATCACAGATGTTTAACTCAAAAGACATATCACGAACAGCTAAAATAAGAATGTATCAAACAATAATAAGACCGTCAGTTACCTACGCTTGTGAAACCTGGACAATGAACAAAAAAGAGCAGAATAAACTAGAGATATGGGAACGTAAAATGCTCAGAAAGATTTATGGTGGAATAAAAGAAAATGGAATATACAGAAGAAGAACAAACAGAGAATTATCAGATTTGTATAATCACCCAAGTATAACCCATATAATTAAAGCACAGAGAGCGAGATGGTTAGGCCATATAGGTAGAATGGCAGAAGATAGATGGGTAAAACGAGTAGTGAAAGGGGGAGAAGGTGGTAAAAAGAGAAGAGGAAGACCAAAGAAGTAATGGTTGGAGGAGGTTAGGAGAGACCTGAGATCAGTGGGAGTAAGGGACTGGCAGAACGAGGCGAGGAATCGAAAAAAATGGAGAGTGAGAGTGAAAGATCTCGAAGTGGAGGGCCAGATAGGCCTGTAGAGCTGATATGTATAATAACACGCTTATTATTTTTAATTCACTTAAAATGTCTCTGTAATAAAATTTTCTATATCTACGATAGTATTCATAAAACTAAAATACGCTTATTGTTTTCAATTCACTTAAAATATTTTTGTAATCAAATTTTCTATATTCGCGATAGTATTCATAAAACTATATTAATACGCTTATTATTTTCATTTCTCTTAAAATGTTTTTGTAATTAAAATTTCTACGATAGTATTCGCTTATTATTCTCAATTCACTTAATCTGTTTATTTATATAATTACTACTAAAAATAAAGGAAACAAGAGTAAATAAAGGAATTGTGAAAGGAATACTTGGTACTCACCCAATTCCTGATTCCAGTCCAGATGATGATGTAAATTCTTAACACTGAAGAGTTGAAACTCACGAACTTCTCGAAAATCGGACACTATGCCGTGGCTTTTCGAAATTCTGCGTCAAATCCTATTGACTGCGCCAGTTAAATAACTTTATACTCGAAGTTATTTTTTAAAAAAACTTTATTAACTAACATACAATTTATGTGTAGTGTTTAAATTACAATCAGTAATAAAGAAAGTTTACAAATACTGACTCATCATTATATAAAATAAATAATGTCTATATATATTTCACAGGTCATCTATTATACTTATATAACTAGTGCTTTGGTGGATTGACGTTTCACATTATTCGCCATATTAGAATTAGAGTCGCAAAGAAAATATGAAATGAATGAAAAATTATAAATTTTTTGTTCCTTTTATACGGAATCTGAGCTTATTCAAATTTATCATAAAATATTTAAAATATTTGATGAACAATTCTGGCTTAATTCTTCTTGAAATTATACCATATCCCAACCATAAATCTGTGGTTGAGAAGAGCAAAATATATAAAAAAGCCCAATACCAACTAATTACGGCATGTAAATCAAACCATGAAAAACCACTCTGTAAATACAGTAATTTTTTTAAATACAAAATGTCAATTTTAAAATATGCGAAAAAATAGGAACGCGTTCACCGATCAGGATGGAATTCTGTCAGTTGACTTGGGGTGCTGAGGTAATGCTACAGTAAAAATTTCATCCTAGCTGTACTCAAAGCTGAGATAGAGGTATCTCGTTTTAGGTAGCTTTATATGTGTGCCACCTTTGTAACGGCTTCAACGATTTCGATGAAACTTTGCATGATGACATAACTCGAAAAGTTATTATGATCGCATCATATCACGATCCCTGAAAAAATCCTTGAGGGGTTCTAATGGCCATCTAACATTTCGAAATATGGGTATTTTAAGTTTTTTCCAATTAATACGTTTCAGATAATTGATGCATTTGCGTTCAGCCCTGTTTAAGTATTGCTAGTGTTTGTTTGAAGCTGACTTTTTTTTCTTTCTTAAAATTTAACCAAACATTATTGAAATTTCTGTATATATTTTAGACGGACGGTCAAAGTAAGGTCCATTCAGGTTACACTATCAAAATTATATAAGATTACAATGTATCGAAAAAGCTTCATTTAATCAATACTTCCCAAATATATTACAAAGAAAGGCTCTATCCGATTTATAGGTACTATCAAAACACTTAACAACCAAAGAGTCCCATCCGAATTATATATATCATAACATATAACAAAGAAAGGGCCCCACTCCCGTCAAGGCATCATCTAAGCATATCTATAAAATTATAATTCATTTCTTTTTTTTAGTTATTATTTTTTACATTTATATTGGAAATATTGTCACCTCCTTGTTCATGTATTCTGTACGAAAGAACAATAAATTTTCAATCTATCTATCTATCTAAGGGCCCCATGCGATTGACACTATTAAAACACATTAGAAAGAAAGGGTCCCATCCGAATTATATTATTGAAACGTATTACAAGGAGAAGGACACTTTTGTTTTGGTTGAGTTTTCAGAACTACAAAACAAACAAAACGCTTATTTTATCTATACTACAATAAGAACGATTGAAAAACAAAATGCATTAAAATGAAACATTATTTGAGCAGAGTGAACCCAGGTGCAACAATTATTGGAAACTTTCAAATTATTAAAGAAGAAAGTGTGAATAGGTAGCCATAGTTTTAAAAAGATTATAAGTAGATATAGTACTTGTGTCACCCTATACATCGTATGATTCGATATCACATATTTTGTAAGGGGTGTACACAAGTCACTTATTTATACTTCGCCAAGAGGTTTTTGGACTGATCATGCTCTTTCTAGATTTCTTCTTGTACATTCTAGCATCAGACACCTACCTCACTATTCTCTCTGTTTCTATTCATTGTATGTCTATTTTATCTTTATTACTAAGGTTTCCGATTTTGTCTTTGATATTCAACGTCGTTTATTTTCCAATACTGCTGCTAGTATCCAGTTTCCACCGAGTCTCTTTTTAACCTTTATAATATCGGGTCGGTGAGCGACATTGACTGCTATATGCTTCCACTATTGGTTTCCTGTACTACTTTCTTCATTCTATTATTTTCTTTATCTATCGGGCATCAATTATTCTAGCCCATGTACACTTCAAATGCTTACTGGACTCGATATCGTTAGGTATATGGTAGAAATCTTATCCACTTCTCATTTCCTCTATGCTTCCACTATCGAATTATGAAGCATAAATCATGTCACCGACCAATGCAATACCCGTGCCATTATATTTTCTGTTTTAGTTAACTAGTGCGTATTCTCGATATTTTTCGAAGAGCATAGACCAGAAGCGGCGTTCCTGTTAATCCCCTTTGTTGATATACGAGTAGAATCCTTGTGAGACTTTGATCTAGAGTTTTTGGACTGATTTTCTAAGTGTAGCATTATTATTTGTAATATCCAAGGCTCCTCTGCCGTAACTTTTTTTATGTCGACCTAGAGCAGGTGAATCAAAGAAAAAATATGTATCCAATATACTTCTATTAGATCTGATGTGTTCGTTGGGCATTTTTTATGTGTGTATTTTCCCCAATTAACTGACTGGTGGTTACTTAGTAAGTGTCCCTCGTATACTGGACGTTTACCATAAAGGCATATTATCTACGAGGCAAACACTTACCTAGCTACCTGTATTCGGGAATAGAATAAACGACATCACTTCTATAAAAATCACTGGGATCGTTTAATACATTTAAAAATACACAGATATAATATCAATCGACTTATTCCAATTATCAATAACAATTAATCATCCTAGTTCATTATACTTTCGTTTTATAGGAAATGTACGCACGCTATACGCCGAGCCTGACCTCCGTCTATTAATTGTACGTGTATGTTTATATTGCAATTAGAACGTGCTTACACATATAACCATCATTGGCCTTCCTAGATCAATGCTCGCTAAATACTATAATTAATATTAACTTAAATTTAAATCTTATTTCTAAGCTAATGTCCTTTTGCCGTTACAGTCCTTTAGGGATCACTACATGACTCTTTGTCAATGTGGAGTATATTACATGACGCTATATGTCATCTCATTTCTGCGAATACCACTTATCGCGAGGTTTACAGAAATATCCTCAAAACCTGGAAAAATCCCCTAATAATGCGACTAATAAAACACAACGTCGTCTTTGGCGCAAATATAAACACACAGGACTTCTTAGTGATTTTCAGAACCACCGCAAATTTTTTAATCCCTCACAACTATCTCTTAAAATTCAAAGACAAACTTTTGAAAAAAAAATTATTGCTAGCGGTATTGAGAATAACGTTTTCAAAAACGTACGGTCTTCTTTATCGTCTAAAGTTTCGATACCTCTACTACAAAAGTCCGACCAGACGCTATATACTTCCGACAAAGAATCGTCAACGACAAACAACAAAGCGACAACCTACCATGCACTAACTGTCCCCGTCTTAGTGCATCTTTGAATCACAGAACCGTGCTGAACAACCATTATTAGAACTTCACTCTAATTCTTCTCCTGGTTTAGACGGCATAACTCCTAATATGTTGAAAAATTGTGCAAACATCCTTACACTACCGTTATCTTTCATTATTCGTACTTCATTTACTCTAAGCTCTTTACCTACCAGTTAGAAATTAGCATCTATAACCCCTATTTTTAAAAAAGGTAACAAATTGAACTCGAACAACTATCGCCCAATAAGTTTGTTGCCAGTAGTTAGTAAGGTTATGGAAGCCATTGTTTCGGAAGAGATGACCAGGTTTCTTCTTGAGGAAAAGGTTATATCAACACAACAACATGGTTTTGTCCCAGGTCGCTCCACGTTAACCAACCTACTATACTGTATAAGTTCCGTTACTCAACAAAAGTTACCAAAGCTTTCAGGACCGGTAAAATTAATTTTGACAGTGGATGTCTGCTGGTCACCACGGTTGGGACTTATTTACGGAACGCCAGTAATTTGTCAAATATCAATTGGCAGTGTACCGTATGTTTTTCCCGTTTGCTATTTTGGTTATGGCTGTAAATTGTTATTGAATTGTTGTGTATTGCTGTTTGATAAGTGATACGACGCGAAGAAATGCCTTGCGTCACTTGTCATCATCCGATCCAAGGTATGGCGGTAACAACAAGAGATGTCAATATAAGAATTATAGTCGTATTATAATAAAACATCCAAGTCATCCATCGTATTATTTAAGTACCTGCTCAACAGACAAATACTTTAAACACTTGCACTATTTCATTTTCGTGTTTTTTTCAACATATGTTACATACTGTTTAATTAAATGATGGATGGTGATGCATATTTGTTTTTAATGAATGAAGTTCTGAATTATAATATATATTATATTAATCTACCTCAGTCAACGAATCCATCGCAGGCTCAAATTATAATGAAAAATGTTTAAAATTAAAATTACCTTGTGAATATAGCCTAAAACGTACACGTCAAACAATAATAAACCGAAGTTACCGTAGAAAATCGACGGTCGTTCTGGTGACAGAAAATCTACCGCTTTTTCAGCAACCAAGTTCCGTAAATAACCTTTGTTTCAGGAACCAACCGAACATTTCATATTTACGGTGCGTAAAACTAGTAACCTAAATAACCAAGTTGATATACGGAATGTATACACTGTGTCAATGATTGGACATTATCCTATAACAACCTGCAGCCCGTTGATATTATTTACTTGGACTTTTCCAGCCTTTGATCGTGTACCTCAGCTGAGACTTCCTCACAAACTTCACCACTTCGGCATCCGAGGCACTCTATTACTCTGGATTGAGAATTTCCTGACGGATCGATACTATAAAGTTAGAGTCGGCAAAATTCTCTGGAAAGATAGACTAGTGGGAAGTGGAGTACCATAGGGCTCAGTACTTGGCCCTTTACTTTTTACAGTTTACACCAGTGATCTTATTTACTACGTCTCAAGCAAAATATCTTTCTATGCTGATGACACAAAAATCTATGCTAATCCAATCACCAACCAGCGAATTCTACAGGAAGATTTGGACTTTATCTCAGTGTGGTGCTCTGAATGGTTATTACCATTGAATACTGATAACTGCGTATAACTGCGTGGTGCTTTATCAACGGATAACCGTTAAATTCGGTATTTTCTCACAACGATCTACGAGTCATTATAAACAATCGGCAAACCGTGTCTGACCATATTACATCTGTATGTAAACGGGCCAACACTAGACTGTATCTCATTCAGAGGTGCTTGTCAAAAGTTTCGTTTCAATCGCTTTGCAGTTTGTACACTACTTATGTGAGACCGATTCTTGAGTACGCTGGGCCAACATGGTATCCAGAGCTTGCTACAGACAAAATTCTTTTGGAAAACATTCAAAGAAAAGCTACACGGATTCCTTTTGGTCCAAGAAGACCCTCCTATGCAGAAAGGCTGTCTATGTCCAACTTAAGTCCCTCCGACATCGTGGAGACCTGATAACCACATTTAAGATACTAAAGTACAATTTCGGAAATTTAGACAACATGTTCATTCTAAATCGGGATATTCGCCTTAGAGGTCATCAATTGAAACTTAAAAAAGAAAACTTTGTTAGGCAGAGACAGAATTTTTTATCAAATAGAATATTTGACTCTTGGAACGATTTGGATATTGGTATAGTTTCTACACCTTCGACAAATACTTTCAAAAATAGACTTCACCAAATGATCTTAAACTGAGTATATTTTATTATTTCTGTTATTTATTAGTATAATTTTTGTATCTGATAGATATTTACTGTGTGTGCAGTTATTAATTTCCGTTGGATAACATATTGATCTATCCTTTGAATTTTTTGGGCATAATAGGGACTTGTCCCTCTGCCCTTGTTAAAAATGTAATAATAATAATAATAATTTCATATATCGCATTTTTTGCCTGAATTACTTAGAAGTGTAATGATAGATCTTTTTTTTGCAGATGTCCTGACAACGGGCCCAGGGCCACCAGAATGCCTGCGGACGACGACTATGGCCGAAGACAGATCTCGTTACCACAATATGCCTCTCAGTGCCAGTCGCCTTCTAGGAGCGTTCATTGTCCTGCTGGTTGTAACTCTACGGAGAAACAGCAAGACAACATCACGTCGCATCGATATCCCAACGACAAGAATCTCTTGGACGCGACAGCGACAAGTGACCGCGACCGGTACGTTAGTACGGAGCGATTTGTACAGGATCGGGCCGTCGCTACGGAACACTACGGCAGTGATCGGTTTGGTTCGGAACGTAGCAGTTCGGATCGACTTCCTTCGGGCGAGCGATATCAGGGTGTATCGGAACGGTATCCTCTCGGAGAACGACCGCAAACGTCTATTTCGAATGATAGACTTTTACTCAAGGAACCATTGCAAACCTCAGGGCACTGTCAAAATGAGAATAAGACGGTTTATCAAGCAGAGAGGTAATAATAAAACATATTCCACAAGATTTTGTATCTATTGTTTTTAATGAGGAATTCTTATTGTATGTGATTAGTTGAAGTCAATTCTTAAAAATATGGTTCCTTAGATGATGATCGGATGTTATGGTAGCCAAAACAAATTATAATTTAATCTCTGAAGCTCTGTTTCTGAACCATACACACACATAACTGAACAAAAATTATTTTTCTCTGGATACGAGAGATTATGAAAACTTGAAGACAGTTCGCTGGCAGGAAATATGACACAACACCATTTTATATAGTTGTGTATCGAATCGATTGAACATAGAACATTGTGCATTGTCTGCTTGTCTGTTTATTGACAATGAGAATAAATACAGAATATCTTGTTCATATTTGCGAAGGAGGGAATAAAATAATAGAAAGTTGGAGAGAATGAAGTGGATTACCTATATACAAATACTTCAATTTCAATACTGCTTATATTGAAGGCTTTAAATATTTTACAATATAACGCAATCTCATTGGTGAATTGAAACTTGTCTTCAGGTGTATACTGGATGTGAGAGTCATCAAGCTATAAAACGTCGTTTATTAGCTTTTTCCATCGTTGTCTACACGCAATTGTCCCGCTTCAATATTCACCATCCACTGTAACCTTTGGCTACGTTCCTCCGCTAGAGGGATGCCGTGAGTTTCTAATTTTTCAGTCAAATACTTCTTGTGGTATTCTAGTTAATAAAAGTAGATGTACTTTTACAAAATAGTATCTGATTTACACAGTACTCTATATTTCAAAAGACACATCCTATGTATTTGTAACACTTTACAAGTATTACGGGACGAAATTAATAATTTATTATAAATTTGTCGAATTTGTAAAAATTTCCTAAATGAATGAAACCAGACACGTTGATGTAACTTAGTTAACCTTCATGGGACGGACATCAAAATTTTACGAAAAGGACTAACTGGGGTCCGAGAAGACCCCATGCGTAAAATTGCAGAAATGCTGTATTTTTCTTTAAATTAAATATATAGAAAAAAAGTTTTATTAAAGTTTTACTATTAACCATTTATTAGTCAAAAATCATCACGAAAAAATACAAAATACCCTAATCACTAATACTACTAGCTACATATCATTTTAACATTTTTTACAAACTATCTCCGATTTTGAATGTTCTAGGCACACAAAGTTATTACACCTAATACATATTTTTCTGGATTTTCTGTCTTTTCCTCTTTGACACATATGGCAGCGCCCCCTGGTAATGTTTTGTTGTTCAACTCTATGTTCTGTTGCATCCAGTAGTTCGGGAAAAAAGTCATATGCCGTTTTCTATTCGTCTGAATGTATTTATTATTATATCGCTGGAAAACGTTTTTCTTTATGAGTTCTTTTCCTAGTCCCAAAATATACATTTTACGTTTATCCAAACTGTTTTTTCGCCAATCCGGGTTTTGAGGTAACCACAATTTATAAGCATTTATTCGTGCGATATATTTAAGATGCGAAGATATTGCCATTGGCCAGCGGTTTGACTTTCTCTGCACTGTATATTCTTTGGCCAACTTATCTGAAGTGTCGACAGCACCTTTTGTTGTAATGAAGAATAATTTCTGGTTTATAGTGCTGTTCTTCTCCAGCTACTTTACTATCAGTATGCTCACTTGAAAGTAAGATGACAGCATGTTTTTGTTTTGGAACATAGGATACTAGCGTTCTTTGATTTCTAAAAGCAAACATACTTGAAAACTCTTTCTTGTACGATGCCGGTACAAGTTCACTGGGAATAAATGTTTTATTTTTTCGGAGGGTTCCACATAAAGTGATATTTTTTTTCCACAACTTGTCAGCTAGTTCTAAACTTGTAAAAAATTGACCGGTCATTATTCCAAATCCGCCTTCCTAATGGTCTGTCAAATCTAGGACAACCCTTTGACCTTGACCCTTTTCCGCTTTGTTACCTTGTTTTCCTAAAAATTAATAGATACATAGGAATATAAAGTTTGCCTATATTGCTTTTCAAATAACTTACCCAAATAAACTTGCATGTTTGCAATATAAGAAGTGGTGCAGTCCACAAGAGCCCATATTTTGATTCCATACTTATCAGGTTTACTCTTCATATAGACTCGGAATGGTGCCTTACCCCTAAATGGTACAAGCTGCTCATCTACACATAGATGGTCGCCAGGATTAAGTGATTTTTTACAATTAGAAGTGAAAATATCGAATATATTCTTATCGGAGCTAGCTTATCTACTAATTTTCGTTCTTGTCTTGTTTGAAAATTATCAAAGCGTGAAAATGAAGTAATTTGTTTGAATATGTCTCTTGACATTGCAGCAGGAATTATAGGACGACAGTAAGAAATATCTTGACACCAGAGCATATCGATAGCCTCTTTCGATCCGTGAAGTGCGCCAAGAATAAGCAACAGTCCAATATAAGCTTCAATCTCTGTAGAATTAACAGGTACAAAAACTTTCGGATTTTCTTTATTCCATTTATCATAATATGTTTGTGCCTTTCTGTTTGTTCGGTTACTTTTATGTTCAGAATATCCGGAGATAGGAAAAGAAAAAAAGCGTCTTTTATACTTGAGATATTAGAACTGTAATTTGTAAGGCCTAGAGCATGTCTCCGAATATTAGCTTTTGAACGTCTAACTTTTGTGTTTCCTGGAATTTTTGACTACTCAGTTCCATCTTTAGATTTATATACTGGAATGCCCTGGCTGTTACTAACTGTTGGTTCCCCTGGGTTCGTTTTCTCTATACTTTGATTAACAACTATTTCATCATTTTCTTCTTCTACTTCTGTGACAATGTCTTCATCTTCTAAGTCACTCGATGTTTCCTCATTGATAACACTATCAAACTCTGGATCATCACTTTCAAGTATACGTAACAGCTCATCGTCAGTAAGCCCCTTGCGATTGTTTGTAAATAAAAACTGACTCATTTTCAAAACGATGTACCCTATTCGCAATATCACAAGAGACTAACCCGAATATTCAAGTCCAAAAATTATATCGCAGTGCGGGGAATCCCCCATTTGAACTGGTAATTTACATTTTACAATTATATGGGTAAATTCCCTGTGAGTAAACAAACGTTAAATGTATGGGATTCCCCGATTTTACTAACAGTTACCGGGATTATTTTATCGGACGTAAAAGGCTGACCGGGGTCTGAAGAGACCCCTGGAATATAAAACTATTTTTTGTTTATACCAGCCAATAAAAACTACTAAATACATCATATTTAATCAAAATAATTCATAAACTGCAGCTAGATGAAAGATCAATGTTTAAGAATTTGCGTTTGCAAAGATACAGCAAAAACAAACGTCATGGGGTACAAACGGACCCCGGCCAGTCCTATGAAGGTTTGAACATTTGTACCATAACTTCTTGTTATAAACTATGATAACACGTGTACTATTGTTTCTTGTTTAGTGAATATTTGTTTTTTTTGCAGGTATAATTATGATAGGTCAACTAATGCAAGGTTCCCAGAGAGGTACACGCCGGTTCAAAACGTTGGTAGTCTTGATCGGTACCACTCACATAACACAATTGATAGGTATTCTAGAACTAGTACTCCTACTGATAGATATCACACTTTATCGACTGAGCAAGAGAGAAACGTTAACAATGAGGATCGTTACATCCCCACCGCAGAACGTCACAATAGTACCGGTTCTAAATCAGATTTGTGCAACACGAGAGAACGATCAACGAATTCAGATCGATCTAACAAAGATAGAGAATACCAGAATAGGTACGAACAATACGTTAGTGACAGATTGGGACAAGATAGGTTTCCCGCGATACCATGTCCTGAAAGGTTTGCCACACAAGAGAGAATTGAAAGACCTGAGAAAATGTCGTTTTCTCAGGTATCTTATTTGGAACCTCCTTCTCCAGCACCAGCAAGTGACAGGTTTGTTTAGTTACTTTTCAAGAGTTTACGGAGGAATTAAGGCTTCTGATTTGTACGAAAAAGTAAATACTAGGAACATAGTCGTTTATAATTGTAAGTCTTGAAATGTTTATTTGGAGAACTACCAATTTATTTTTCATATTAATTGTTATTTGCTTCTGTTGAGATAGTTTTCAGAAGCCTTGGTTCTCTCGTTAATGTTTAGATTATTCGTTTGATTATTGGAAATATAACACAAATGCAATATATACGTTAGCATTTTTTGTTCCCTAATAAGTAGTTATCAGCAATTTAATATATCGCAGAGAATTCGCACACCTCAATGAACGGTGGAATAATACCATATCGACTGGCAAATTCTACCACCGTGAGTTAGTGACAGATTTTCGGACGTGATTTTTTTCAGTATGACTCTTGAAATATATTGAAGTATGGATATTCTAATGATAATAAGCCATACATAAATTAATAATTTCCTGTTCTCTATACTTATGAAACAGTTTACTAGATGTCGGTATGGACGATGTGCATGAATTGGTTCGAATGAATCATCAAGTTGCCAGCGACAGAATAAAAAAACGGTACCATGCGTAGGCCACAGAAGGCATTTCCAAAGAAGAGGGCAAAGTATGGTTGTATAACCCGACAAGGAGGAAAAGATTTTCTCTAAAATTATAAAAATTATGGGAAGGTCCGTATTTAATCAAGAAGAGGATCAACGACGTCATCTATCGCATAAGCAAGATCCCCAATGGAAAACCGAGAGTAGCGCTATTAGAAGGAGACCATGACAAAGAGGAAGGAGTGAACTACATACAACAAGAGTCTGACCCAGCCTTCAAAGTATTTTTCGGCACATACGAAGGTACCGGGAAAGCTAGATACGGAGTAATCACAGAACAAAGACACAATTTATTCACGCTCTCGGAAGAGTATTCTCTGGCTCACACCATCTCCGCCAGTAACAAACACGCACGAGAGTTAGCAAGCGCCTTTCGAAAGAAGTTTTCGCAATTAGAAAAACTTGAAGATCAGATTCTAGCCCCTGGCTAGACACTGAGACTCAATCACAACTAGCGGTACGTTTTCTACCTGGTAACCAAAAACGAATTTCAAGATCCATAGTTTGGGAAGCGATACGAAGTTTTCGAGATCATGTGTTGGAATACAGATGCCTTCGGCTTTGTAAGACTGTGGCCCTCAGGGCATAATCATCTATTTAGTACCCTTGATGGATACATAACTATTATGGCACGCTAAAATGACTATAACGTGACAGTAACCAAAGTTGTTAATTTTGTGTTCACATCATCGTTGTCAATGATACGATAAAGCTATGAATGTAACTAGATTATTATCCAATTTGAATAAATCTCGGAAGTTGGATCAGGCGACGAGGCGCGGTTCTCGATTATTGTAAATCGCATAATAATATCGTTTCATTAATAGCTATAAAATACAGGTATACCTGTACGATGCGACCCTATGGACTCACGCAAACGGTATGCTTTTTCGTTGAATTCAATTTTAAAGCACATGCCAGCGTCCTAGAAATCATATAAAAACGCTTAATTTGGAAACAAAAGTTAACTAACTCTTATAATATATAACAAACACGGAATTATTAATTAATGTATGGCTTATTATCCTTAAAATATCCATACCTCAATATACTCATACTTTAAGAAATTACGTAGAAAAATCTGTCACTAACTCCCGATCTATTAGTTGATTTTTTTTTGAGTGATTACCGACTTTATTGTGTGGAATAATAAAATATTTGTTTATTTTTCTTCCCTGTAAAATTATTGTTAGAAATCCTCTGCTATCAATAACTTCGCTCCTTCTTGTTCTCGAAGCATTCAGAAGCAAATGGTGGCGTGTTTCTTCACTTAAGCCAATACAGCTGGCAACAGTGCCTGTCTAAGATCAAAGTACCCATAAACTTGGTATGGTCTCCGATTATTTGTTTGGCATAAGTTTTCAATGGATTGAGAGGAACCAATCCAGAGTGATTAATTATTTTGCATCAATACAATGTGAGCTCAAATACATCGCAAGGGACGAGCAATTATTTATTGCACACACAGATTCAAACTGACAGGCCAATTCGACTTGGCACCCAATAATTTCTCCTTGTTCCCACTAATTAGATATGAGCTGCACGGACATCGAAGAAGCGGTTAAGGCCGACAAAAAGAATGTTCTAGAGCTATAATCTTCTGAGTGGTAAAGTGTAGAAGAGTCATACGACAATTTTTGTATATCGATGACCGAAACAACCTAGTTTTGGGACTTGTGAATTTCAAAAAGAAAACGGGTCCAATGAAACTGAACTATGGATTTATACTTGAGATTATGGCTACTCTGAAAGAAACATACAATCCTTATAAACACATATATCTTTCATGTAAAAAATACTGTAAGAGAATAATCTGGCGAAAGAGGTTACGCTTCCAAGAAGAAAGTATACACATATTTTCTGAACTGCATTAGAAGAATTTTTTTTCAGAAAATCTTACCTAATATAACATGGAAACTTTTCCCTTCTGAGGTGTATTGTCTGCAATTTTGTAAAAATACTTTGTCCTTTGATACTCGACATCGCATCAATTATCACCGATGGAATATATTTGATAATCGGTATCAGAATAGACTTTTTTCAATAATTTTCCGCGCAATTGGATTATTCATCTTTATTATCTTCATAATTAAATTTTGGAGTACTGTTTCTGATAATTAGACGAACATGTTTTCAATTTCAAGAGCTATAGAAGTTTAGCTCTAGTTAATAAAATATTCCTGTCTGTTATATTATAAAGATAAATGCTATGGTGTGGGGATTCAAATATACTTCCTGGGTGTCAGTATGAATTTAGTCCAAGTAGAGGTTGTATCGACAATAATACATTTATTTCATTCTGCTTTCGAAGATTTCAAGCGTACATTTGATAGAGTAGACCATTATTTGCTACTGTACAAACTCTACAAGATGGGAATCAGTTACAAAAATTTGCAGATTTTCAGAAATATACACAAAAATGGTTCGGTTTGTGTGAACCCTATGGATGGTTTGACTGAACCATTCAAAGTCAATGGGTATTGGGCTGTTCGAAGATGTCTTTTATTCGCGTGTTCAATCTAATACTAAGGTGACCCAGAGACGATAAGACTGGGTTTCGACATTACCTATCAACGAAGACCAGTATCGTAGCTCCATGACGGTTATCGAACAACTTTATTTCAGGAGCTTCCGCTTCCTGAATTTTTTCTAGGTGGACTGACTCGCTGTCTTGCCCATTGGTCCTTTATATACCGATTACTACCACGTCGAAGTGTATGGGATACAGCACAATCTCCTCAAATCATAGAGGTTGTTAACAAATGCGAAATAATTATTAGCGTCATCCGTTATTTTGACATTAGAAGCGCGAGCCAAATTACTAATCTAGAAATTATAAACAATAGCTGAAAATAAAAAACGTGTTGAATTTTACTGGATTAACCATTCATTCTCTTTAGTATAACGAACTATTTGGATTAGTATTACAAATAAAAAACATTCTATATTTGATTATGGATACACTTTATTATTTATATGTTACAGGTTCTTTCCACCTCCTCCTCTGTCGCCTGCAAATACTCCTAGCCCTGACTGTTTTTCTAATAACACGTTTCCTTCGCCAACTACGACGGTACCGCCACCGGAAAGGTTCATACCACCACCACCACTTTCACCGTCGCCTACTGAAACTTTTGCTCCCAAAAATACTGCTGAAAGGTATGATAAAATCCAGAGATATCAAGGATATTCGTCATCACCGAATATATCTACGGATAGGTTTCATAATAACGATCACAGGTAAGTTATTATTAACATTTGCCAAACTGTCACTAAGTGATAGATAGCGCAGTTCATCATAAGTCATAAGCTAATATGCGATGACAATAACAATAAATAATTAATACCAGTAAGTATTTTTGTATTTGCCATCTTATACACTTATTTCCATGCTGATTCTCTCTCCTTTAGTGCTGTGACTATTCCGACAAGGTTTTCCTAGGTGTTCCTCATTAATTAATTAATTCATTGATCCATTAATTCATTAATTCATTAATTCAATAATTCAATAATTCAATAATTCATTAATTCTATAATTCAATAATTCATTAATTCATTAATTCATTAATTCATTAATTCATTAATTTCATTAATTCATTAATTTCATTAATTCATTAATTCATTAATTCATTAATTCATTAATTCATTAATTCATTAATTCATTAATTCATTAATTCATTAATTCATTAATTCATTAATTCATTAATTTATTAATTCATTAATTCATTAATTAATAAATTAATTATCCATTCATTCATTCATTCATTCATTCATTCATTCATTCATGCATTCATCCATCCATTCATTCATTCATTCAATCATTCATTCATTCATTCATTCATTCATTCATTCATTCATTCATTCATGCATTCATGCATTCATCCATCCATTCATTCATTCATTCAATCATTCATTCATTCATTCATTCATTCATTCATTCATTCATTCATTCATTTATTCATTTATTCATTTATTCATTTATTCATACATTCATACATTCATACATTCATACATTCATAAATTCATACATTCATACATTCATACATTCATACATTCAAATATTCGTACATTCATACATTCATACATTCATAAATTCATACATTCATAATAATAATTTATTCAATAAAAGATTGATACAATAATACATAAAAGATGTATACAAAATAATAAATAATTTAAAAAGTAATTATTGTTAAAAATACATGAATAAACAAAACAAAGAATCACTGAAGCGCCAAAGACGCTTGTACGTGATATTTTTACAAAATTAAAAATAACTTACAAAACACCAAAAATATATAAAAACGACATACAGCCACCTTATTATATAATACATACGAGTACATGGTTATTTACAATTATAGCAGATTGTGATAACAACACATGGTGGTAACAGATTATCATGAAATGGTTAGTGAGACTTGTAAACAAACATTTAGAGTAAGCCCATTAGAACCAATGGTCGTACATGGGTCCCCTTCACATTATTATTTACAACTATCCATGTTTAGGTGTGGAATACATTGTTATAGACTTTCTGCTCAATAGCAACAATATAATATATAGGAACAGTTATAAAAACAATATAACTGTGGTGTTAGTGATAACAATAAATGCGGTAGCCATACATGGTGGTCAACAATGTTCAGAAGGAAATAAAAGCAATTAGGTATTGATTTGGAGGAAAACAATGATGAAATGAACGGTTTTAAGTATTAAAACTAACTTTTCCGCATCTGTGGCCCTGAACAATATTCTATCATAAAATTGTTACTTGTATACACTTCGGGGGATGTATCGTGCTAACAAACCGAAATTTCTCCAAAAATAACCAAAAACTCAGTATATCTAGATCTATAGGACCCGCTGTACTCGCTCCAGTCAACTGAAAATCGATAGGGTACATCTGTAAGGCACCTTGAACAATATTCAATCATAAAATTGATCACTCGTATACTCTCTGGAGGCTGTATCGTGCTAACAAACTGAAAATTCTCCAAAAATGACAAAAATGTGGTACTTCAAGTACCATAGAGTACCCGTTGTACTGGCTTTAGTGAGCTGAATATCAATAAAGTTCACCTTTAAGACGCCCTTAATAATATCCAATCATAAAATTGGTCACTTGTATATACTCCGGAGGCTGTATCGTGCTAACAAACTGAAACATCTCCAAAAAAGACAAAAATATCGTACTTAAAGTACTGTAACACCTGTTGTATTGGCTCTGGTCAGCTGAAAATCAATAGGGTTCATCAGTGAGAAGCCCTGAATAATATTCAATCATAAAATTGGTGACTTGTTAAACACCGGAGGCTGTATCGTGCTAACAAACTGATATTTCTCAAAAAATGACAAAATATCGTACTTCAAGTACCATAGCACCCGTTGTACTGGCTCTGGTGAGCTGAAAATCAATAGGGATCATCTGTGACATTTTCTTAACAGTATTCAATCATAAAATTGCTGACTTATTGCACTCCGGAGACTGTATCGTGCTAACAAGACATGTAAGGAAAAGTGGCCGACCACAACGACGACGACGACGACGACGACATACACACAGGATTTTTTTTCTAAAAACCGTTTTTTCGTGTTGTTGTTAATGGAAAACGTAAAAATAACGCAAAAAAAAATTTCAAAATTCCAACTTTTTTTGGGGTAAACCAATACTTTTCTCGCATATAGAAAGGTTAGGCGGAAAAGTAAAAAGTAAGAACTATTCTGTTCATGGCACCCAAACATTCAAAATAATAACAGCAACACTGAATTTACTAGGTGGTTTTGTTGGCTGGCGGTATTTTGAGATTATCTTTCAGTTTGTTACGCGTCGGATAATTGTCGTCAACTTGATCAAGTATTTTCCTGTTTTTGTATAGATATAGTATTATATTATACATATACATCTGTCTCATATCCATAACTCGTGTCTCTACAAATAATTCATCTGACGGGTAAGTGAGTTTTTTTGTGTGGAACGTCCAGTTGTTTTAGATGACTATAAGTTACACCACCCCAGCTCAAGATACCATATTGTAGTCGTGACTGTACTAATGAGTAATAAATTATTCATACATACATTCATACATTCAATCATTCAATCATCCATTCATTAATTCATACATTCATTCATTCATTTAGCCATTCATACATTCAATCATTCATTCAAGGAAGGTGTTCAAACCAGCTAGCTATTTTCCTTCTAATTGCTAATGGCATTAAAAGCTCAGTTGGATTTTTCAAATGTCAGTTACATGCTTCAAAGTGTTCAGAATTGATGGTAGATTAGCTGGTAGGTTGGACCTGTATTTAATACAATAAATGAATCGATTTGAAATCATCATGTGGTGGTTCCATGAGTTCTTTGACTTTTGTGTGGTCTCTTGTTGAATGATGGAATGGATAAATGACATGTTGCATACAAGTTGATGGTAGGTACTTGCGTAAAAGTATTATCACCAAGTGAACATAGTTGCCACCTTTTTCGTTCATCAAGAAACCATCAATAACTCCTCTGAAAAGATCTCAAACTTTCTTTCCTTCCGTTTGTCGATTTTTTTGCCCAACAAACATGCGCAGGCACCAATCTTTTCCAAAAAATAAAAAAAATTGTATTTGGAAAATGACCGTACCTCAACATCAAGAGCTAATTGGCAACTATTATGAATTTTGAATTTAGTAGATGAAAACACATAAGAATTATCCACTTTTCAGTCTCAAACAATTTCACTATTGATCAGGGTACGAGCAATTTCATTTTTCAAATATAATTACAAAATCGATGGATTCTTCTTCACATTCATATATCATTATTTGTATTTCAGCTTATCTCTTATATGAATAAGAGTTCCAGCATACATCTTGTATGAATGTATGTAGGATAAATGACAGAAAAGTCAAAAATTGTGTTAGAAGTGTATTGTATCGAGAATTATCACGTTCAATATCCCCTTACGAGCGAATATTTTGATGGATTTGTGAGTCTGAATATGTTTGATACTTCTCTTTTATTGTTTCAGATATAAGGACCGGTATAATCAAAATTTTACGGATAGATATCAACAGAGTAACCAACAAACTTATACTAACGATAAGTATTTAAATGCAGACGGAAGGTTCAATGGCGATAGGTATATTCCACCAAATGCCCATATGCCAGTCGAGAGATATGTTCCTCAACCACAAGAGCCATATTTCTCAACCTATCAAACTTATGGCTACAAACAATTCAACTCCAGTGATCCATATATGCGCAGAGATCTTGCTTTCCATTACCGCTTACCACTACCTTATAGTAATAATTACCAAAGAATCAGGTTCGCTGGAACACCCAACAGGTTCAAATGTTGTCAATATCAAGAAGGATATCAAATATGTAAGTCAAGTCCAGGATCTAGTTCCAGCAGCTCTGTAACCAGTCAAGGAAACCAAAAAGAAGTACCATGTGTCAATAACAGTCTTCAGGAAATCCAGTGCCAAAACTATCACGGAAAGGAATATTTTCAGCAGGAGAAGGGTATACAGTGCGGAAATGCGCAGTGCGAGGGGCGTGTTAAAAACACGAAAGGACAATGTCGACATAGTATATGTGTTAGTCCTTCGGTTGAATATGTCGGGCCTTCCGGAGGAAGGCACGTTTGCGCTACGCCACCTCCGAGGAGTGGTATTACGCCAGACACTGTTGTGTGTAATGAAGCTTGTTATCCCAGGAGGTCGCAGAGTACCCTTACTGTTACTGTTTGGTAAGTAATTGTTTATTTGACATTCATTTTATCATTTCATATTGAAAAATAGATTATTTCCACTAGTCCATCCAAGGTGAATTTATAACAGTATCGGTATCAAATCAGATACATAGAAAGATAGACTTTTGACAGTAACGACAATTATGATATAGTATATTGTAAAACAAGTATCACAATTACTCAGTTTGTAGTACTATAGAAAGTTATTGTGATTCGAGTTTCACATACTTTTTTTATAATTAATGTGCAAAAATGTTTTTAATGTAAATAAAAATGCAATTAGGGATTTTTGTGATTATTTATTTATGTTGGTGACACTGACATATACATGTGACAGTTGATAGAATATTTAAATTTGAAAGTTCATTAATTACTAATACATAGTTCGGAATTTGTGAATATGGAACTAAGCAGCGAATTATCATGCACTCCACCAGAACTTCGCAATATTGCTGATAATGCTATTAATGGTTTACTACCTGAAAAGTCTAAACAAAAATATAAACAGTTTTTAAAGTAATGTGTATAAAACATCAAAACGATGTTAAAAATTACACAGAAAATGTTCCGCTGGCCTATTTTGACATTAGTATACGGTATTTATGTTTTGTCATAATTCTGCCATTTGCTCTGTACGTGACAAAATGTCAATGCTGAAAATTTAAAAATTGAAATACATACGATTGATATTACAAATCATGACTTATCTTATAATTGTATTTTGTTTATATTTAATATATATTGTTTTAATTCTTAAAAATGTGTAGAAAATTTATCAAGTGATATCCAATGTCAGCTATAAATGTCAGCAACTGTATAAAAAGTTACCAAAAACGATGCTGAAATGATTATTTAGTGAAACTGGTACAGACGTCACAATAGTTATTTGTAAAACAAGTGTCACAATGACTCGTTTTGTAGTACGAGTGAAGTTTGCACAACGAACCGCGAAGCGGTGAGTTGTGCAAATCACGAGTACTACAGAAAGTCATTGTGGCACAAGTTTTACACAATATTTTTTATAATTCGCATTTATTTAATTATTTAAATAAAATAGAATTTCATATAATCCCTGTTTTTAAACTAGGACGAGTGGTTTGAATTTAAGTTGGCAATTCTGTAGATTCCTAATTGGTCAGATTACAAATGGTTTTATTCAGCACTTCTGACTTTTGACATATTATAACCGAAAAATTGTGTAAATTGTAAACAAACTTTCATTTAAGCAAACAGAAGATGATTATTTGTTTAAAAAGGAGCTTCTTCGTATATGCTCTTGCGATCTATTTATATTATGTCATGAACAAAATTATTTCTGTAATACATCTTCACATAGATATCTGGTAATTTATCCCAAAAATCGAACGTTCTGTATACCTATATATTGATCCTATACAATATAAAAATAAACAATTGACAAATCATTGATAAATAAACGTTAGCGTACTTTATTCATTAATATTTTTAATATATAAATCATTCTAATTTACCTTTAATATCATAATTTGCTAGCTAGAACAACGCTAGACCATTTTATTTATATTTTGTGTCAAGGCTTAAGTCAAATGTCAAATAAAAATATAACTAAATATAATAACCAACTGTACACTAAAAATTACTATAACAGTGTTCAAAGAGCTTCATTGTAACACTGTAAACAATGCTATAATGAAGTCTCTTTTATACGCGAATTATAAAAAGTAAATTTTGTATACGTGAATTATAAAAAAATCTTTGTACATGAGTAGTAATAATATAGTCTAGTCAACAAGCGCTTATTGGATCAAACTTTTTTCTCCGCCTCCGAAAAATATGAACGAGTATCATTCAATACGGAATAGCGAGTAGATGATTTTTGACAAAAATTAAAAGCCGTTTTCAAAAGTTGCAAAAGATATAAACAATTAACTGAGAAAAAAAATGGAGTTTGGTTTTTTGAAAAATATCTCAAAAACTGGAGAAAAAGAGGAGGAAGTTTCCCAAAAAAATTCTACTTCCTGTAATTGCAAGACCAATATTTATAATTTTCCTAGAGGGTTGAGAATACGGCCGAAAATGGGGACCCTGGCTTGCGTAAGGCCCGCTTACTTTAGACCTTTAATGAATAAATATTATTTAAACTTATTAAATATGAAAATTAAGGCTTGAAAAAATTCAGCTACCTACAGAATAGATGAATGAACAATAATCCGCGGTCAAAAAACTTTATCGCGATTTTTCTATCAAGTATGCATTAGTTAATTAACAATTTTTTCCTACCTGAACATGAACATTGCAAGTGCGATAATTACTGATATCAAAGAGGAAATGAAGAAAATACACAAAATACCAATCAAAGACGTATACAGAATGATCACTATGATCACGACCCTGCCTTATCCACCTAAAACTACCCATATAATACAACTCCCCACAAAACACATATACGATTACACCACCACTAGCTGGTTAAATTTCAGAAAATACATAAATAACAACATTAACATTACAAACAATATAGAAAATACAGAACAACTCATTAAAACTATCAAAAACCTCCAAGACACTATCATAGACGCTAGAAATCACACAACTACCCTAAAACCCAAAGCAACCCCTCATAACACCCTTCCCGATTACATAATTACTCTTATTCACGATAAATACAAAATTAGAGAAAGATGGCAGATTTCCAGAAGTGATGAAGATCTACTTAAATACTACCA
Source organism: Galeruca laticollis (assembly GCA_963921935.1). Taxonomy (NCBI): domain Eukaryota; kingdom Metazoa; phylum Arthropoda; class Insecta; order Coleoptera; family Chrysomelidae; genus Galeruca; species Galeruca laticollis. Next base: position 87,694,025 of record OY998183.1, read on the forward strand.
AAATACAATAAACTCGCTTATCAAAGAATATAAAAAACAAAAAAAGTGGACGAACTTTCTAACAACACTGAAACTTGATGATAACAAACTCACTCTGGAAAATCGCAAGATTTTTCAAAAATCAGAATAAGGACATATCCAAAATCGAAGTAAATTGACACACATACACTGACATGAAGGAAATTGCGCAGAATTTCGGAGAGTACTTTCAAAACAATTTTATAAACAATTCACCACACACAGATCATCATCAACACATCTCGCAAATAGTTAAACAACACGTATAATCGATACATACTTTAAACACACATAACTTAGCTTCATACACGGAAATACAGGATATTATACAAAATTTGAAAAATAAAACAGCCCCAGGACAAGACGGTATACCAAACTATTGTGCAATTGACATACATAATTAATTTTATAATCAAAACTGGCAATTGCCCCGATATGCTCAAGATAGCCAATGCCATACCCATAATTAAAGCAAACAAACAGCCCTGTTACGTAGGTGATTGACAAAATTATTCTCAAGCGAATAGGTACAATCCTTCACAGAAAAACATAAGTTATTACCCCCCGAGCAATACGGTTTCCGAAGTGAACACAGTACTATAGGGCAAACAATGAGAGTTTTAAATTTCATAAGAGAAGGCTCTCGGGACAAAAACAAAGCCATTATGGTCGCGATCGATATACAAAAAGCCTTCGACTCCGTATGGCTCGAAGGTCTAATATTGAAACTAATACAATTGAAAATCCCCTGTTAGTAACAGAAAATTTTACACAAAAATAAACAAACATTCTGCTGGATCCTATCCTATCCAGGCTGGAGTCCCGCAGGGCTCAGTGTTGTCACATTTGCATTATTCCTTATTCATCCAGGATCTCCTTACTTTCCCAAATTTACTTACAGCCATGTACGCTGACGATACTTACTTTGTAGCATCTGCAAAGAATCCAGACACCACACTTAAAATCGTACAAACTCACATCAACACACAAATAATACCCTACTTTAACAACCAGAAACATAACATAAACGCCTACAAACCAGAGTATTTATTACTCAGGAGAATCTCCAGGAGAGAATGCCCGTTGCAGTCTCGGCTTTATATAAATGGTCACACCATCTCCCCGAGCAACACTTTAAAATACCTAGGATATACCATCCAAGGTAACACAAACGCCAAAGCTCACATAATTTGTCAGGTGCACAAGGCCAAGATTGCAATGAGTAAATTTTACCCCCTCATTTGTAAACACAGTCTACTCACCACACAAAATGAATTACTTATATACAGACAAATTATCAAACCAAGTTTAACATATTCAGCACCATTATATTAAACAGGAACAAAACAGAACTTTGCAGGTGGTACCTACCCAAAATACCCCAGAAATTCATGGTTACATGAGAAAACCGACATGCCCACTATCAAAGACTTCATCACTAAAATCTCTACAAATTTTTACAATAATTATTTGCCAAATGATCTTCGAAATGCGCTCAAAGCCGCAAATCGCGCAGAAGACATCCGCGATAGTGGGTGTAGGCTTCTGCATGGATCGCTAATTACATAACAAGGTTGTCAATCATCAACCCACATTTCAACAAACAGGGGTTTATTCAGGGCGGTCAAGCAACCAAAGTGAACTACCCCAAACACCTCCAAACGCAAAATAAATTAAAATCAACTTCTGACATGTTGCCTCTCCAAATCTAAACCCTCATCAATTATTGAGACCTTGTTTTTAGCTGCTTTTCTGGGAAAAGTTAGCCGAAAGATTCTGGGAGCCATAACTATATGCCGGGGACAAAGTTAGTTAAAACAACAATAATTTTTGGATAACCCTGCTTCCGCAAGGTGCCTCGAAAACTTTACATGACGTATGCTGATAGCAGGATGAAAGCCAGACCACCGGCACTTATTATTTTCATTCTGTTATATGTAATTTTGGGAATCAAAATATGTAAATAAAGAACCTTTTTAATAATAATAAGTGCGATAATTGTTAAATAACAAATCTCATATTTTTCCTTTTTTGGAGCTATTTTTAAAAGGTCTCAGAAGAGATTCCCGTTGGAAAAATTGTTATTTTTCACTTTGTTATCAACAATTTAATTAGGTTAAAAATTAAAAGCTTGAATTTTTTCAATTCTTTTTTTTTCATATTTAATAAGTTTAAATATTATTTATTCATTAAAGGTCCAAAGTGAGCGGGACATACGCTATCCAAATTCATCGTTATCGGCAGTATTTTGAACTCTCTGCGAAAATTATAAATATTGATCCTACAGTTCCGGGAGGTAGGACTTTTTTGGGAAATTTCCTCCTCTTTTTGAATCGTTTTTGAAATTTCAATAATGTCAAATATTTTTTGAGATATTTGCAACAAACCAATCTCAATTAATTGTTTATAATTTTTGCAAGCGGGTCTTGATTTTTTCAAAAATCATCAACATGCTTTTCCATATCGAATGTACCTCGTGTTTAATCTCCCGAGGCGGAGAAAAAAGTTAGATCCAAAAAACACTTGTTGACTAGACTAATAAGGCAACTAGTATTAAAAATATTGGAAGAGAAAGCATCTCATGACATTTTAGAAGAAAAATACCTCAAACCAAAAAGTATATTTATTGTGTCTTCTACACTTCATAATCGACATACAGACTAGAGTGTTTACCAATTCAGCCTAGTTTATTTGTACAGGTCCCAAATAGCGACTTTGAAATTTTTCATTACCCATGAAAGTATAACCAAGGAGATAATCCAGGTTCGGCTTAAAAAAATTTAAAACTCGTTTTTCCTAAAACAACTTCCTATAGATATAGTCCGGGAAAGTAAGGAAATAAAAGTCAAAAGTTTCCCATAATTGATTTTTCATTTTTAAATGAAAATATATTGACCCAGCATCACTCTCCTAGATTGTCTAATAATTTCCGCTGCAGCTTGCGACGCAGCTTGCAAGCACAGCTCAGACCACCTAAAATCCAAATGATTTATGCTCGTGTCATTTCTGGATGTGTTCTTACAAAAAAATCGTAGAAATGAAAATTGAAGCAAATCTTATGCTCTTGAAGGTGACGTAAATAGTTTTTTCAAAAAAAAAATTTCCGATCTTAAATTTTCCAAAAACTGAAAAAATTTACGAAAATTATATTTTTGGTTGGTAATTATAAATAAAATATTAATATCGAGGTCAAAACATAGATAATCATAGAGGGCAAACTTCTAAAAATTTACATTTTTTCAGATTTGGAAAATTCAAAATGACGGCTGCGCAAATTGGAAACAATTTTTTTTCAATCGCGTCAAAATTTATGAACATTAACGATATTGCGTCTGATCGCGCAACGCGTCAGAAAGTTTGAGGTTTGAGTATTCTGTGTAACTCTTGCGTGGCCAACTTGGGAAATTTTCTCGATTTAAAGAAACTCTTTACTGATTTTAACACTGATCTGCAGACAAAGATAGACAATCATATTGCTACTCTTACAGCCGAGTTAAATACGTTAAAAAATAAAATTGCCACTGTGTTGGCAATTAACTCCGTTGAAATCACCGACAAAATCGCGAACGAGGCTGTCGAACGTATGGTCCGTGCCAAAAATATTTTGATTAAGGATGTGCCAGAAACTGACGGGGATTCCATCGTTAAAAAAGAATGTGACAGAGCTGCAATTAAGGAAGTGCTCGACGCTGTCGGCTGTCCCAACTCTTCGGTCACATTTTATCGAATAGGCAAACCAAATCAGCGCTTTCCCCGTATGCTAAAAGTAGTCATGCCTACCGAATCAGATGCCAAATACATTCTAAAAAATAAGAAAAAGGTTTTAGAGACTCGCTCAACCAGCAAATTTTCCATTATGGATGACAAAACTCCAACACAATAATTATTTCTTACATAATTGCGCAAACAACTGGAGAATCGAACCAATAATGGAGAGAAGAACCTTACCATAAAATTTGTACGAGGATCACCAAAAATAGTTATATTTCGCCAATAAATGCTCTTCTCAAAATTTTGAAAACTGGTTGTTACTTTATACTAATCATGACTCCAGTTATATTTTTATAAATAACAAACAAAATTTTTCCATGTAGTTTTTTTTCATTTTGGCGTTGAAAAATTTTTTTAAAATATGTTTCCACGTTATAAATATGTAAAATTTTTAGTTGCGAGTTTTACAAGTTGAGATAAACAAATTCAAAGTATGTTAGATTCTGTGATAATATTGATTGAAATTTTCAAATTTTGATCACTTCGCTAGGTTGTCGAATCCCAACTCAACTTAAACACAAATTTTCATTTTTCTACCGTCAATTGGTCCATTCAAAAGAGAATAGTAATCCTAGCTCGCTCGGCCAAACGGTGCGGCGGCAGTTGCTTGGCGTTGTGGTGGGGGGTCAGCGCTCGTTCGCAGTTGAACGAAGCTCAAGCTTTTATTATGGTTTTCTTTGTAAAAATTTTGCATTTGTGGTTTGCTAATAGTATGGTTATTATCAACCATTACATATTGCTAGAAATAAGGTAGAATGATATTTATAATTTATATCTATAAATCCATTTATTATATATATTATACATAATTCGAAACGTAGATACTAAGAATGATATTTATTTACAAATTTACATCTGTTTTCTACAAATTCTCGCCCTTTTTGGTATCTGAGGAAATGGCTCTGTACAATTTTCCTCGTCATTATCATTAGCAAACAAATCCTAATCGATATTATTGCTACTATCAATTGCAAGTTCACAATCAACTAATTGAGCCATATCAAAATTTAGCTCATCACTCAGAGATTCATTATCATCCTCGTCATTGTCAAATACCGTACTTACAATTTCGATGTTACAACAGTTTTTGCCTTCGCAATTTTTACATAATATCGTACAATGTATGCCAACTTTTTTACAACCACACCTGGTAGTAGAACACCCTGTGGTACAAAAACACGAAATACTGTTCAATAATTCGTCGGGTACAAGTACGTCGTCAGTCATGTTAGTAAGGGTCTCTTGGGCGTTCGAAGAGAATGAGCGCTGACCCCCCACCAGAACGCCAAGCAGCTGCCGCCGCACCGTTTGGCCGAGCGAGCTAGGATTACTGTTCTCTTTTGAATGGACCAATTCACGGTAGAAAAATGAAAAATTGTGGTTAAGTTGAGTTGGGATTCAACAACCTAGCGAAGTGATCAAAATTTGAAAATTTCAATTAATATTATGACAGTATCTAGCAGATTTTGAATTTGTTTATCTCAGCTTGTAAAAGTCGCGTCTGAAAAAATTTTTTTTCAAAATACTCGACTTTCAAAAACAAACATATTTATAATGTAAAAAGATATTTTTAAGAAATTTTTCAACGCCAAAATGATAAAAAACTAGATGTAAAAATTTTTATTTCCGGTAAATGTTCTAAAAAATTATGTAAAAAAATTTTAAAAAATTTTGTTTATGTTATTTATAAAAATATAACTTTCACTCTGTCGATTGCAACAAACCGTTTCTCAATATCGTTAATGTTCATAAATTTAGACGCGATTGAAAAACAAATTTCTTTCCAATTTGCGCAGCCGCCATTTTGAATTTTCCAAATCTGACAAAATGTAAATTTTTAGAGGTTTGCCCTCTATGTTTATCTATGTTTTGACCTCGATATTAATATTCTATTAATAATTACCAACCAAAAATATAATTTTCGTAAATTTTTTCAATTTTTGGAAAATTTAATGGAAAATTTAAGATCGGAAATTTTTTTTTTGAAAAAACTATTTACGTCACCTTCAAGAGCATAAGATTTGCTTCAATTTTCATCTCTACGATTTTTTTGTAAGAACACATCCATGAATGACACGAGCATAAATCACTTGAATTTTAGGTGGTCTGAGCTGTGCTTGCAAGCAGCGTCGCAAGCTCCAGTGGAAATTATTAGACAATCTAGGAGAGTGATGCTGGGTCAATATATTTTCATTTAAAAATGAAAAATCAGTTATGGGAAAGTTTTGATAGTTAACAGATTTTTCGACCTTACTTTCCCGGACTAATATATAAATTTTTCTTTATAATTAGAAAGAACATAATAAATTGAATCTATTTATTTGTTTTTTATTTCGCTACAAACAAAATTTTATTGTCAAAGTTATAATTTATTTCAGTCATGAGTTATGTTGTTAAGGAGAGTTTTTTTATTATCTGGTTTGATATAAAATCTACAAGTTGTTTTTCTATACTCACAAAGGGGTGGTGACCCCATCGACATATTGAAGTCTTGATTTATGTAGTTATAAAAACTGAAAAAATATTATTTACATACTTTCTTTAAATAACTCCCAATTCAGCAAATGTATACAAATAATCCATTTAATCTTGAAATCCGTATTACAAATTTGATATACATAAGTACTGAATACATTTTCTTTGTTTTTATGCGTACATGCCAACTGAACTGCACCTTCTATTTTCTGATTCCTCAGACAAAAAAAGTTTATAAACTTCCCGTTACAGTTAAATCAGGCTGCGTTTTAGTTTTTACTTACTTACTTACTAACGGTTGTGATTGATTTCAACCAAAAAGTACAAATATATTTTTTCCACGACCTTAAACAAAATCAATTTTGTAGACGTTATTTTCGACACAAAATGCGACAAATTATTACACAGAGGAAATTAAGTACATTATTCCCTATGGAATAAAGTAAACTGACATTTTACAGCTTGTCGCTTCGACTGTCATCGATATTTGTGCACATTATTTTATGAATTTGATCGGCGTAGTCATTATTTTCAATAATTAGTATGAAATATATCAATATCATTAATTCCAGCAATATAAGTATTACGACTAATTAATTATATCGGAGAAAACCTTGAATAAAACGTTCTTCAAATTGCTGGGAAATAATTTACGAGTATACTTCCTGAGAGTAAAGTTTAGTCCTTGTTTATATATAAGAGCGTAGCATTATATATAAACAAGGGTTTAGTGTAGGTTATTTTTCCTTTATTTAAATGCTAAAACCGTACTCGGACGATGCAACTTCATCCTAACTTTCAACTTACAACAGTTTGTTGTAAACATTTTTGTACTATAAAATTGTTCTGAAAATAAAAACAAACGGCCATCTGAAAAATAATGTATGTATTTTGGGAGTAAAGTACATTAATCCCTCAGCTGAATGATGCCCTCGCTCGCTACGCTCGCTCGTGCATAAAATTTAGCTTCGAGATTAAAATTTCACCTTATTCCCTTGGTGCAAAAATAACTATTAAAATGCGTGATTTAAGTGACCAGAAGACGAATATAAAACTCATGTGAACATTGTATTTTGACTAAATTTAAGTCAAAAGAAGATTTAGAAGTAAGTAAAATTGTTTTCTTGTAGGTTTTATCAGCTTTTTTATGTGAGGCAAAGTAATTTGTTACAGTAAAGTGGACAATTTGCCCATTGGGTCCAATTTTGCCCACGAAGATCATAAATTAAAAATCATACTTTAACCATCTTTCAACACCCCAAATCTATTCTTACAACTGCAGGTATTCGCCATTTTGATGATTGAACGCCTCGTCGATTGTTTCTTATTAAAAAAGTTTATGCATGTTTTTGACAGCTTTGAGGGTTAAAAGCTAGAATATGGTATACTGATTATATTTATTATTTTGTTATCATATTTATTTCTTCGATAGTTTTTTAAGAGGGTAGTACATGCCAGTTTCATCATAACCTCAAATATGGCTGAATATTATAGAAATATAAAGTGGGCAATGTCCGCAAAAGGGCAATGTTGGAGCCCGAAAGTACCGAAGTTATACAAATGATAAGTTGGCTGATGCTTTAGATGCAATAAGTAAAGGAATGCGTTTCAGACAAGCCGATGCAACATTTTAAATTCCAAGGCGAACGCTGCTTAACAAGATTAAGAACAAACATTTTTCGAGAATTGGACACCCTACCGCTAATAGCGGGATGGTAGAGAGACACATCGTTGACAATCATTACGTGTGCTGAATTTGGTGCTCCTCTTACTCAACTAGAACTATACAAGATCGTTAAACAGTATCTAGGCAAAAAAGGAACAGCACATTAATATTTTACCGATAACTTACTGTCAAAATCTGAAAAGGAATAGAGCAAAAATATCAGGAAAAGGTATAGAACTGTACTTTGATAATATAAAAACCACATTAGTAGGCGATGATCCCTCGTGTATCTTGAACTACGACGAAACCAATTTGTGTGATAATCCTGGAGCACAAAAATGTATATTTTTTAAAGAAACAAAATATCCAGAGAGGTACAACAATTTCTCAGAACGCTGCGATGTTCTTGATGTTCTCTGCTATTGCCTCTGGTGAAATGCTGCCCATATACATTGACTACATTATATGACCGATAGGTGTCAGGAGGCCCACCGAAAACTGTTTATAACAGAACGAAATCTGGATGGTTTGATGACGCAACAGAAAACAACAGCCGAAGGTTTTAGTTGGAGATAATCTCTCATCGTATATTAACATTGATGTGTTACAGTCTTGTCAAAGAATTAACATACGTTTTGTATTGCTGCCACCAAACACTACGCATTTGACGCAGCTATTGGATGTAAGCTTTTTCCGAACTGTCAAAGGTGCTTGGCGTAAAATTATGACTGATTTAAAATTGAAACAGCCGAATCTTAATTGGGAAGGGAATAAAAAAACAATAGAAATTGAAGAAATGAACAAAGGAAAAATATATGTAGAAGAAATGCCCGTTGAAAGTGAAAATGATAAAAATTAAAGAGATAATGATGAAATGACCAAGGTAAAAGAAGTATCCATTACAGGTAAATAAAATAATAACGATCATGACAAGATGACTGAGATTGAAGAAAATATTGCGTATTTTGTGTCAATTGATATAGATGAAGGCACGTAACTAGTTGTACAAATTTCAACTAAGAAAACTGTGCAATATTTTATCGGAATGGTGACGGAAATCACAAATGATGACCAATATACCTTAGACGATAGATATATTGTCAAGTTTAAGGAAACAACTAGACTGGGATATGTCTTTCCGGATGTTGACGACACTTCATTAATTGACTTTTCCCACAAAAACAATTCTTTCCATTCCTACAATTGGTTGAAGGGGCACAGTTTCATTTAAAGAAAACCTAAAAAAATTTAGTTTATAAAAATAATATTGTCAAAATGTTTTGCAAAATATAAAAATGCCTTCAAGTTCTATCTATAGTTTATGTACATAGTTTTTAAGTTTATTAGATTCTAACAATGGTTGTTACGTTTGTAATGGTATAGCTGTTATTTTTGTATTATTTTTAAGAATAAATGTTAATTTTTTCAAAATTACGTCGATTTCTTCAGACCTTACTTGCTATGCTCAATAGCAATATTCTTATAGCTGGGCAAAGTTGGAGGTAAAAGGCAATGTTAAAAAATAGTTTCACAAGTTAACGTGTAATATGGGTATATATAACCGTAAAATGGGTAGATAAAGATCTTATAAAACTATGGAAAAGTGGGCAAAGTAGTCCACTTTTACGGTACCTAAAGTTTTTTAAATTGTTTCTCGCATTTTATTTTTTCTAGATTCAATAATGTATTTAATGAGACTTCTGGAATGAAATTTTTTAAATTATTAGTTTCGTAATTGATAGTGTTTTCTAGTTTTTTTATATTTTGATTCAGTAATATTTAGGTTTAAAAGTTTTGATTTTGTTGTGTTTATAATATCGTCGAATTTCTTTCTAAGGTACGTACCTGTTACATTAATATGTGTTATATTAAAATTTAAAAAATTGGGTTCCTGTGCTTTCACATCTCAATAAAAAGATACGTCTATTTTTTGGGTTGGCAAGTTTCTTCAATGAATTAGTTATCGGTTTCATGGATGTCACAATTGCTGTTTCATAATTCTTACGTATTTCTTCATAGAATGGCATGTTTTTGTTTTTTATATTTCACTTTAGACCCTTTCAAATTATATAAATTCACTTATGTTCTTCAACATAGGTTTCCGATACAGGAATTTGAGATACCTGTTTGTAGAAGTTCCAATGTGTGTATGTAGTTGCATTTAAAAATTAAATGACGATGCAAACCAAAAGAATAGGGTCTGGGGATTTACTTCACAAAATGATTCCATTTGAATTTACCTTGATGATAGCAAATTATAAAATATTCCTAGACAGAACAAACTCCACCAGTATATTTCTACAAGATAATCAAGCCAATTGAACTGCGGCTTGTACACTATACAGTGGTTTGACAGAATTTGTCAAGAATTTTAGTGAACAGTTTGATGAAATTGAAGAGGAATCCAAAAAATTCAGCCAAAGAATAATGTTGAGAAGGATGATATTTCAAGAGTTCATAAGAGGAAACACTGCTTTGATTAAAGCCCTGCGCAAGACATTACTTAAGCGGTGATGAGAACTTTAAAATAAAAACTTTTTTTACTATACCTTTGTGACAAATTGATTTTTGAATTAAAAATGGATGCAAGCATACGATTATGTAAATGAAGTTTTTGGTGTATATTTTACTGAACACTCAAATCAAAAATTGGATACAAAAATAAAAAATATAAAGAAATATTACAATATGGATGTGGATGCTACTGAAGATTTAGTGGATGAAATTGTACAATTAACAGCACTTTGTAAATCAAATGTTATTTTCTCTAATGATCCACAAGAAATGTTAAATTTTTTAATTAATAACAGTATTTTGTCAATCTTCTTTAAGAGATCATTTGCTACGCTAAAATTGGTAAAATCCTATCTAAAAAACTCATTATGTGAAGAAAATATTTCACCGCTGACAATTCTAAACGTAGAAAGCGATATTCTTGTTAAATTAAAAATAAATGGTATAATATATTATTATTTCTTTTGTTCTTTGTTCCTTAGAATGGGAGTTTTTAGTTAGAAATTTTATTTAATTATCGTTAAAATAATTCTAGTTTTTTGTACTAAATAATTTATGTTTTTGCTAAATAAAGGTTTTTATTTATTTATTTAAAATTATTGTTGAAACAATTTTTTTATCAAATGATTGAAAATTAAATTTTAATTTAACAGTTTTTTATCATTAACCTGAAGGTGCCAAAGGTAAGCAGAAAAATTCTTATTAAAAAGTCATATGGGGTGTTGGGGGCTCGAAATTTTGCCTATGCCTTCGGGCCCAACTGAATTAAAAAAAGGCAGTGAATATCAACAACTATCCCAAAGTTATGTTCCGCTTGTTAAAAGACATACCTATAGAACGAGCAAATGCGTTTAATTTCGTGTAATTGACAGATTACATTGCCGTTTGTTTTGAAACCTACTATAAGCATTGTAGATAATATTCCAAAGAACATCTAATGACAGCTGCATCCATATTGAAAGGATTGAATTTTTTCATCAAGGGTCAGTCCTAAAGCAGTATAATTTTCTTATTGCATTTAACACTTCATCCAATAAAACTAAACTTGCATTATATGAAGATGCTTCCGGAAAATCCGCAAGTCACAATATATTCAAGTCTCTATTAATTATCACTAACGAAACAGAACAAGAAAATGAGCACAAAGAGGCGAACGGAAATAGAGAGTATAGACACTCCTATAATATTGAATGCTGGATCTATGTATGGTGCTAATGTCATCAAAAGGAAGTACCTAGAACATTGCAACACAATAATTAAATATTTAGAGGACAATACAGAGAACCTTGCAGGAGCATTAGATAACTATTTAGGAAATCTCAAAAAATAACGTATGGTCCTAAAGTTTTTGGAAAAATTTTAAATGGTAATAAATTTTTCCATTTTTTTTAATTTTAAAAGCACATGTGGCAACAATTAACAACACTAATAACGAGAAATAATTACAAATTACATTATGGATAGTGGCCCGTTATCTTCAATGAGTCGTAATTTTCTTCGGACTTGTCCCATCTTCCTTTGGACAAGAGCAGGTTCTATTTCTCTAATCTTTTGGAAGATGCGACGCCGCAATTGATCTTCATTTGTAGCTTCCCATCCTTTATCGTACACTTTCCTCGATAGTATTGACCAAAATTCCTCTATTGGCCTAGCCTGAGGTACATTAGGAGGATTGTCCAACTTAGGTACAAAGTCAATGTTATGTTACAATCAATTTATTGGCAAAGTGGATATGCCTTAATGCGCGGCAACAACGCGGAATTCTTTCTAGCTGGTCTGCGGTGTATTTTGGGACTTTCTTCTTTTCCTAAACACTAAGTTTGTGCGATCAATTGTTCTTAATACAGTGGTTTTCGAAATACTAAATCTCCGGGCTAATTTTCTCTGAGAAACTCCAACTTTGTCTTTAGCAGCTTCCATCAATCTTCTTTCTCTTCTTACACTCAAAATTCTTGGTCTACCGCTTTTGGGTAAATTAATGCATGGTATACCCTCTTCACAATTCCTTATAGTGTTGTAAATGGTTGACTTAATTATATTTTGCTCTTGGTAGATTGCAACAATATCATGCTTAGGTATTCGTCCAACTAGATTGTAAATGCCCTGACGAATATCTAATTTGTAAGACTTTTGCTACAATTGATTTGCAAAACTAAACTGTCATAATCAAACTTGATTACGTGTGACGTTTTAGTTTCAATGGCAACTTGATTAAATGACAATGGGTACAAAAATAAATAATTTAAAAAATTTCCAAAAACTTTAGGACCATACGTTATGTAGGTTCAAAAACTACACTTTTGAGTGGTTTATGCACCGCGTTTAAATGGAAAGGGATTCCTACAAAAAACGGTTCGGAAAACAAATGTCGTCGGCCAGGAAAATGTATTTCAGTAGTACGACGTTGTGGTATTAAGAAGACCGCTGTAGGTAAAACACCAATAAGATTCAAAAAAACAAAATCCAAGGCTCCACACTGTCTTAGAACATAAGCAAAATATATATCCTTGAGAATTAATAAATTTAAAAAATAGTATAAAGCAGTTTTACCTACCCTACAGCCATATACTATTTTATTTATTCATATAATATAACATACGGGGTCATAGCTCATGTAGTATGATAGTTTTAGTTTATGTTTCATAGACGATGCAACTTTAAAAGATACCTTTCCTAATGTGTTAATTCCAACAGGCAGCGTCGTACATTTTCCATTTACATAGCGTATAAAAAATCTACGGTGTGGCATCGTCTTTGGACGTAACAACATGTACTTCTTACACTGTTGACAGAAAATTTTCCATAATGGAAAATTTATGTGAAATATTCGTCATGGTATCAGATATTGAAACCAATAAATATGAACCAGTATCTTGTACGTCATCAATCTTCCATTTTGTTAATTCACAACTTCTACATCACCTGCGACGCCTGTTACCAATGCAACTCAAAATAATGTAAAATGTGTACCTAATATTGTCATAAAAATGTTTACCTTGATCATCATATACTGTTTATCAGGAACACTTATTAGAAACTATGGTTTATTTCCAATAAGTTTGCTCTCTTCATCACTTTGTATGCTTTAGAAATATGTTTCAGGGAAGCCGTCAATTTACTGTACTTTGCTATGTATATGTTTTCATAAACCTTTAGAGTAGCCTTTAACTTAGAATAATTGCTCCACATTGATGAATATTCAACATTTATCAGAGCATCACTTCCTCATTGATTATCCTTACTTCGCGTTTGTCTCTCCAATTGTTAAATTCATGAACTTATTTTTTGTAATGTTCTTTAGACTTCCCTGGTAATAAAAGTATTACAGTTGCCCCTTGAATTTCTTCCACTGCTTCTATTTTCGTTACTTTTTTGAGCAAAACGAAAAAATAACAGCACCTCAGCAACCAGCGCGCATAGCAATCTGAGTTTCACCGAGCTCTAAAAAGGACGTCACGGAACAGAAATTTGACGTGAAGTTTCAATAATTTTAATAATTTGGGCTTGTGATTGTGGATAAAACATTATGTTCCAATCGTGTTTTTATGGCGTTTTACTCACTTAATAATATTAAACAATCGACCTAGCACTCTCACGTGAATAAAAAGCTGTCTAAAAAACACTTATAGAATAAATACCTAACTAAAATACCTGCAAAACATTGAATAATATTATAAAATTGTTCTAATGACTTGTTCAGCATTGTTCCTAATTAGCAATGGAAATTTAAATAAACAAACCTTACACTAAGTTTTAAGATAGTTTTTTGTTAACGTAAAAATTTATATCCCTTGTCTATTTTATCATTTGTATTCTACGTCCCTGTATATAGCGATTTCAGATACACGGATAACTCACTTTTCAGATGTTCATTTTGCAGCCGAGCCTATTTCTTTCTTTATCTTATATACAGACTCACCGCACCTGTCTCAAGTCACATTTTTATGTACATTGTTGTGTCATCAATTAATAGAATAGTGTCAGTGTCCGAATGAAAGTGAGAAAACATTGTGAAGGCTTTCGGGTGTGATTAAAATAAATGGTGAATTATTTTTAAATACTATTTGTAGTACATTGAAAGTGAATTAAACGTTATGGATACGGATGAGGAAAACTTATCAATGGAACCTCTGTGAGTGAATATTACCTTATTAAACATCATTGAAACGGTTTTAGGTTATGTTACCGACAAAACAAAAACAAATACAAGTATTCTTTTTAATATAGGTACTAGATAAGTAAAAATCAACAAATTTTTTTCTCCCTTCATTGATTGATGTATATTCTATACACACCTCAATTTGAATTAATATATCAACTGTAATGGGTTATCTGAAGAATTTAATAATTTTTGTTTGATACTTTATGGCACTTATTCTAAATTAATATTATACACGAATCATGGTTCTTAAAATTTAATTTTCTGGTCGATAATATTAAAATATTCACATGATTTTCATTAGTTGTTTAATGGGTAATACTTGAGTGTGCTTGATTTGGTTGCTAGGCAACCAAATCCTGAAAAACAAAGGCGTGCTGTATTTTATATATAGCAGGGTATTTTAATGATAGATAGCATTCTGAAAATGATTTTTGAGTAGAGTAGCCATATTGTCAGGAGAACATGTAATGTGCGAAATGGAAAATAAGTCTAAGGGAATACTGACATTTTAACTCTCTTACTAAAGATAAGAATACCTAGTTATTATTAGATGTCTACGCAATGTCAAAAAGCTTAAGAATTTATGCATATTTATTATAAAACTGCTATCAGATTGCAAGTCATTTATTTTTAATCTCTCCAAAAAAATCACAATACCGATGTGACAATGTTTTTAGCAAAATTGTTACGTTCAAATTGGTGGTAACTCCAAAGCAATATAAAATCGATAGTTAATCAACCATTTTAATATCTAACCGAACAGTTGGTCGAACACGCCAGTTAAATTTTCATTAGTTGTCGAACTATTTTCACATATTTGAAATCGCCCCAGGTATGCATTAATAAACGTTACCTATAAATTTCCAATTAATATGCCTTTTGCTTATAGGTCTCTTTTTGACTCATATATTTGAGTAATGCATTTAATTGAAATAGCATATTGAAATTTGGCATTGATTCTTTTGTGGATATAGATTTCAAAATGCATTATTAAAAATTGTTATTATCAGCCTATCTGCGTAGTAAGGTTGCCAGATTTCTGTTTAACTGTTGGGGACAATTTTTGATTACTGTTTGAAATTTACAAATTGTCAGTTTTTGAGATATTTACAAAAAACCAAACCCCGTTATTTTATTTTCAGTTACTTGTTTATAACTTTTGCAATTTTTAAAAGCAGCTCTTGGAATTTTTTCAAAAAGCATCTACATGCTATTCCGTATAGAATGATACCTCGTTCATATTTTTCGGAGCGGAGAAAAAAAGTTTGATCCCAAAAGCACTCATTGACGATTAAGGTAACATCAACTCAGATCGGTATGAAAAAAGTCCAAACCTCGTTATCCGTCTATAAACACTTCGCATTCCAAGGACCCTTCCAAGTTATGCAAACCACTGATTTGCTATTGCCGTTGTCAATGAGAAACGATCTCTTATAGCTAATAGAGCCTCTGGATCATTGTGTTCGGCATTCTTAGTGCCATGTCTGATAACATCTGACAACAGTATCCACACTCCTGTTTATTCTACCAGCAATTTCTGCGAATTATATCCCAGCTCCCGAAGACCAACAATTCGATCTCTCTAGAACTCAGCTGCATTTATTCGCACTCTAGGCATGATAAACACATATGAATTTTTGTAAGGCAACTTTTAAAACCCCGGCCCTCCAATAAATTCTGTATTCTGCTATCGCAATGGTCTAGTACTTACAGCAAAAAAAAAATAATTGAATAAAAACAGGAATGTTCAGTGACAGTGACAATGCTCAAATTCTAATCCTGGAGTAAGACTTTTATGATGAACATGTAAGAGAAATATTTTTGAAGTAAAATAATATTTAACGGGTGTTAGGGTTTCTATGCCACTGAGTATATTTAATCTACCCGGAGAATTGTATTGTGTTTGGTAAAATTAATCTGCTGACCTTCACAATTTGTCGGATATGATAACCAAAACCACTACCTACATTACAATAAATGGGTAGGGTCAGTTTATGAACAGCCAGATATAGCAATTAAATTATCTATTATAAGTGAGTAAAGATCCTTTATTTGTTTCATAATTAGCGTTTAAAATGAAAAATTTACATTGTTTACGTATTTTAATGAATATAGTGAATGTTTATTAAAAAACTATTTGCTTTAAAATAATAATAATAGCACAAGTAACACGAATCTTGAGACTGAGGTCTGTATGTTTGATTTTGATTACCAATGTCCATTCTTTCCGGATATTGGTCGAGGGCTAAACAAATTGAATCGTAAGATTAAAATTTTTTCGTTTTATATGTATATTATGCTAGCGTAGCCATTTTACGGGGCATCCTTCGGACCAGGCTAATAATTTGTTACTCATTTGTTACTAATTTGTAACGCTGATCTTGATTTTGATGTATGTCAAGCTAGCCCCCCCACCAGCGAAATTTTGAAACAGCACAAGAATTATGTGCTATTTATAGGCTAATTAGTAGCTCTAATTAACATTTTTAGGCTCCAACCGTTTAGCGGGAATTTCAGCTTAAAATCGGGGGTTGACGTACACCTTAAAAAAATTTAAATTTTCACCCTGTATATTTATTTTGTTAATTGCTTTTGCATATTCTGGGAGCCCATAAATAGCCGAAAATTCAGGCGTAGCTGTTTTCGTCTGCCACGTTCTTTTAGAATGTAGGGAGCCTCCCTCATATTTTTTTAAGATTTAATTCCTGCTAAAGAAATATACCCATCTTTCAAGTCAACCACATTTTCGTTTACATCACTGTGGCAAGACCGACTGCGTAATGTCTTTAGGCAATTACACAAAAAATGGGAATTTAATATTAAAAATCGTCGTGTTTCAGCTATTCCTAAAAGCATTTATGGTCTAGGAAATAATTTATTTCACACTTTAGTGACAACCTGTATCTTTATTTTGTTTAAAAATGTGTTTGCATATTCTGAGAGCCCATAAATAGCCCAAAATTCAGGCGTTACGGTTTGTTCAATTACGGCACTCGTTCTGTGTGTTAGGGGGCTAACTTGATCTCAGGCAACTTTAAAATCGATTTTCTCCGAAACGGTTGCTTTTTACTTAAATCTGTTTGCGTATTCTGAGACCCCAAGAAAAGCCCACAATTCAGAGGTATTTTCTTTTTCGTTTGACGATCTCTTTCCGCATGTAGGGGGCTAGCTTGACGTCAAGCCCCCACCCCATTATAAGCTGAAATTCCCGCTAAACGGTTGGAGCCCAAAAATTTTAATTAGAGCAACTAGTTAGCCCATAAATAGCACATACTTCGTGTAACGTCTTTTCTCAAAATTTCGCTGGTGGTGGGGTTAACTTGACACACATTTGATTTTTTTGCTAATGCCGTTTCCCAGAAAATACAAACGCTAGCGTAATATTAAGCTAGTGTAGCCACACGCTATAATTATAAAAATAAGTAATATTAAAAAATACTAAATACTCAGGAATTTCTTGCTAAAAGATGACACTAACCGATACTGCAAAAAATCATCCCTTACCCCGATTTCTCCATCACTCACTATTATTTGATATTAACCTAGCGTAGCCACACTCTATAACTCTAAAAATAAGTGATATTGAAAAAACTAAATGCAAAGGAATTTGTTGTTAAAAGATGGCACTGACCGATCCTGCAAAACATCATCCTTTATATCATATTAATTGAAATTCATCGTGTTTTGTACGCCATGGCCTGGCAACAAATTGCCCGACTGATTTTAAAGCAATATAGTGCATATTTCGGCCGTAATCGACCAGCAACAAATTCCCCGAGTGTCTTTTAATTGAATTTCGGCGTGTTTTAGTAGTCATAGCCTAGCAACAAATTGTCCTATTGATTTTAAAGCGATATAATCCATATTTGGACAGTAATACACCAGCAACAAATTCTCGATAATTTCTTAGCGATATAATTCTTGTATCGATACTTCACATTCAGTACCTTTCGATACCTAGTATCGCATATCCCTAGACGCAAGAAAATAACTGCACGCAACGGAGCCGAAAAAGTATTGTTGAAGATGGAACGAGATATTTTTGCTGGGCTAATCGTAATAAGCATTAATAAAAACTTAATATTGAATATTGTTTGACCTTTCCAATAGCTCCGATGCCGCCTGCTCTTTTCTCATGTGCTGTTGAAATATTGAAAACAGACTAGCCAAAGAGTTCAAATCTCAGATTGAAATGGTTGAACCAACAAATATAAATATTGAAATCATCGATGGATTTTATTACTTACATCTCATCGGATCTTCGATGACACAAACTTTCGAAAAAATCGCCTTTCTCATTAAACTTTGTTTATCAAGCGCCGACGAAATACATTTAATTTTTTATGGATACTTTTCGCCATCAATCAAAGATTCCGAACAACAGAATCAATAAAAATTCCATATTCCGTTAAATATTTCAGTTCCTCGTCAAACCAGACCTACAAAGTTTTAGCAGTTTGAACATTTTTCGTTTCAAAGAAGCTTTGATACAGTTTTTAACTAACTAGTAGGAATCGACTATTAGTATCAATAATCCAGAAAAAAAATTTTCACGGTAGAAGAATACTGTTATTCTTATCGAATACAATAAAATTGCGTAATTAAAAGTAAAGAAAATCATTACCAACGTTATCAGAAAATGGCCGATACAAGAATAATTTTTCACCCACGGATTTTTTTACCATCCACGAATATTTTTTTATAAAATAAACTGTACTTTTGCAAAAAAATGTTAATATAGGAAACATATAATGACATTTTAATAGGCTGCATAATTTTACTACCAAAAATTAGATATTAAGTGAATAAATAGTTTTCAAATAATTGTTCCTGTACATATTTCACGTTTCTGAATCGAAGACCCAAAAATAAAAAATAAAATTATTCCACAATTACAAAGAACATCTAATTAGAAACCAATTGACAAAGAATTGCGATGTAAGTATTTTTTATAACGTCATAAAAATTCATAAAGATTACGATTGAGCGCCGATGCGCATCGTTCGTTTTGAACTCGAAGCCCCAAATTTTTTTCAAATTTTCTTCAACTATTCCAAAGACACTTAATTAGGAACCTATTAACAAAAAATTGTGATGTAAGTATTTTTTATAACGTCAAAAAAAATTCATAAAGATGACGATTGAGCGCCGAAGCGCATCGTTTGTTTTGAACTCGAAGCCCCAGCTTTTTCAAAATTTTCTCAACTATTTCAAAGAACACTTAATTAGTAACCTATTAACAGGAAATTGTGATGTAAGTATTTTTTATAACGTCAAAAAAATTTCATAAAGATTACGATTGAGCGCCGATGCGCATCGTTCGTTTTGAACTCGAAGCCCCAATTTTTTTTCAAATTTTTTTCAAATTTTTTTCAACTATTCCAAAGACACTTAATTAGGAACCTATTAACAAAAAATTTTTTATAACGTCAAACAAATTTTTTTGTTGATAGGTTCGTAATTAAGTGTCCTTTGAAAAAGTTAGAGAGAATTTTAAAAACATTTGGGGTTCCGGGTTCAAAACGAACGATGCGCGTCGGCGCTCAATCGTAATCTTTATGAATGTTTATTGACGTTATAAAAAATACTTACCTCACGATTTCTTGTTAATAGGTTTCTAATTAAGTGTCCTTTGAAATAGTTAAAGAAAATTTGAAAAAAATTTGGGGCTTCGAGTTCAAAACGAACGAAGCGCGTTGGAGCTCAATGGTAATCTTTATGAATTTTTTTGACGGTATAAAAAATACTCACATCACAATTTTTTGTTAATAGGTTCCTAATTAAGTGTCTTTGGAATAGTTGAAGGAAATTTGAAAAAAAATTGGGGCTTCGAGTTCAAAACGAACGATGCGCATCGGCGCTCAATCGTAATCTTTATGAGTTTTTTGACGTTATAAAAAATACTTACATCACAATTTTTCGTTAATAGGTTTCTAGTTAAGTGTCCTTTGAAATAGTTGAAGAAAATTTGAAAAAAATTTGGGGCTTCGAGTTCAAAACGAACAATGCGCATCGGCGCTCAATCGTAATCTTTATGAATTTTTTTTGACGTTATAAAAAATACTTACATCACAATTTTTTGTTAATAGGTTCCTAATTAAGTGTCCTTTTAAATAGTTAAAGAAAATTTGAACCTAATTTGGGGCTTCGAGTTCAAAACGAACGATGCGCATGGGCGCTCAATCGTAATCTTTATGAATTTTTATGACGTTATAAAAAATGCTTACTTCACACTTTTTTGTCAATTGGTTTCTAATTAGATGTTCTTTGTAATTGTTGAATAGTTTTTTTTTAATTTTTGGGTCTTCGATTCAGAATCGTGAAATATGTACAGGAACAATTATTTGAAAACTATTTATTCAGGTAATCTCTAATTTTTGGTAGTAAAATTATGTAGCCTATTAAAATGTCATTTCATGTTTCCTATATTAACATTTTTTTTGCAAAAGTACAGTTTATTCTATAAAAAAATATTCGTGGATGGTAAAAAAAATCCGTGGCTAACTTCACACGGGTTAATTTTTCACGCTTATAAAGCACTGAAGCAGTACCACGTTCAACAATTTTAATTAAATCAGCTGACATAGATGTTTTAGTGATTTAGCTTGGCAATATACATAAAATTCTTGATTCTCAAATTTGACATGCAAGCTCAGTGACAAAGAAAAAAAATAATTACCTTAATTGCACGGAATTGGCAATGAAATTGGTATCAAATTTATGCCTAAGTCTACTTGCTCTTCATGCATACATAGGCTCCGATTATACGGCTGTTTTGTATTATAAAGTAAAAGTTAGACCGATAATAGTTATTTGTATGCTTAGGCCGCGAAATACCTTTTTAACGTACCGAAAGAATAGTTATTGCCGAGGCCGCTTGCGGCCGAGGCAAGATAATCTTGAGGTCGTTAAAAAGTTTCGCGGCCATGACATACACACTATTTTTCGTGCAATCGTTAAAATTATTAAACTAGATAATTGTAAATAAATATATTATTGCTCTAAAATCAACAGCAGTTCAATTTATGTAACAATGTTAACGTGTGCTATGGAAATGATATGTTTCAATATATACAAATATTTTGAGAGTTCTTGACAAAACGAGAAATGTCTGATACTGATAGCGATATTTCATATTTCATATTTCCACTCCTCCTGAACTCAAAAGCGTTGTAAATTCGGCGCTTTCCGTTTTAATACCCGAAAAATCGAAACGGCAGTACGAAAAATGTTACGGCGAGTTTAAAGATTGGTGTGACAAACAGAATATTAAGACGATGTCTGAAACATTTTATTGGCTTATTTGATGCAGAAGTCAAATGTTGTAAAAAGTATTCATCCTAAATAATATAAGTACTTGTGTATTTGTTGGTATTCAATAAAAAATTATCCTTGTCTTTGTAGTATTTTCGAAATGTCAAATTTGGAAGTGATATTCAAATTAGGAAGTGACGTTTGGTTTCGCGGCCGTTGCTATGGGTAACGGCTGCGAAATTAAATTTCGCGGACTGTGCTGAGAACGCGAAATACTGACTTCGCGTGCAATTGCACGGAAAAGTTTTTTTCTAAGAACTAGACTTGTTTTGTTTTACTTCATTAACTGATGGAGCCGACATTTTTATTAGAGAAAAATGGACGTTGTTCAAGAGTTTACAGTGGCTTGTGAATGGCGTCAAACACTGCACCAAAGTAAATGACGCCAAATATAAGATTTTTCATAAAAATAAGTAATATTGAAAAAACTAAATGCACAGGAGTTTGTTGCTAATTTGTTGGTAAAAGATGACACTAACCGATACTGCAAAAATTATCCCTTACCCCGATTTCTCCACCACTCACTATTATTTGATATTAAGCTAGCGTAGCCACACGCTATAACTCTAAAAATAAGTGATATTGAAAAAACTAAATGCACAGGAAATTGTTGTTAAAAGATGACACTAACCGATCCTGCAAAAAATCATCCTTTGTCTCATATTAATTGAAATTTATCGTGTTTTAGACGCCATGGCCTGGCAACAAATTGCCCGACTGATTTTAAAGCAATATAGTCCATATTTCGGCCGTAATCGATCAACAACAAATTCCCCGAGTGTTTTTTAATTGAAATTCGGCGTGTTTTAGTAGCTATAGCCTAGCAACAAATTGTCCTACTGATTTTAAAGCGATATAGCCCATATTTGGACAGTAATACACCAGCAACAAATTTCTCGAGTATTTTTTAATTGAAATTCGCCCGTGATCTCTCTGATTTTTTACGCGATGCGTAAAGCGGAACCTATTTTTTTTATAATCTTTAGCCAGTTTACCAATTATATAAGTTTCTGGAGGTGAAAAACGATTTTGCTAGTATCGCGGACAACCACTAAGATATTTCCATCCGGTCGAAGTATCAGAAAATGGTTTTTAACGACTAGTTTGGACCTCATTAGCAATGGTCATCAGAAAGAATAATCTGAGATTCCGACCAAGTGGAAACATTTTGGCGGTTGTCCACGATAATAACAAAGTGGTTTGACATCCCTAGAAAATTATATAATTGGTTAAAAATCTAAATACTATTTAAAAAATCGTTCGCGCTCGCGTGATTTCAGCGTGCACAGACTTTTAACTTGCGAAAATTGGATTATACACTCGTGGTTCTCTAAAATATCTTACGACAAAAGTGTGATTTTACCCTCGTTTGAACTAAAACGTTCACACGAGGGTGATGAGGGTGCAACAATTTTATCGCACTTGTGTCGTAATATACTAACTTATTTTAAGAACTCGTTTTACGCACGCTTCTTGAAATTTAGTTGCGTAAAACCAGCTACTCACATGTTGTGCAAAAAAATTTTGTTCTATTCGATTCTCACTCGTTTTTCACGCGCAGAAGCCGTCACACGAGAAAAAAATTATGATTTATTGGACATTCGATAAATTTGTCCCTACTATATAGAACTTCTTTGCTTGACTATTACTACCAAAATACCAAGTCTTACTTTATCCATGGATTCACACCCATGGAATAAATTGATAGTTTTTTACCACGCTAATGTCAACAATTTGACTCAAAAGTCACTCAAGGATTTTATTACTTGTCTATTATTATCGATGGTGGAAAACATGATAAATAATATTTGTAATTAATACTTAGTCTCTGAAATTTCAGGTTATAAAAGTTTTTTGTAACATTTTCATAAAAGTTAATTTGTGAAATCATATAATTTATAATTAAATTTTAGAAATTTATTGAAATTTATACGCTCAAATAAGGTAAGTGATATTTGATAAACATATAACAATTATACTATGTACTACTTATATTCAAATTATGTAAATATAAATCTAATTCAAATAAAAAATCACTATATAATACACCTACATGAGAGATGATTGAGTGAGTGAGTGACAAAAATGTTGACCCCCTTCTCTATGAGATAGAAGGTTGCGGTTTGTTGCATTCTATGAGAGACGTTATCGGATGCGAAGAATTATCAAAATTACGAATTTTCAACTCCTACACCCTTAAATGGCCAGATTTCGCCCGATTTTAACCGGAATTCGAAAACTATTGATTTTTTTCAAAAAATGTTTCCGTCAAAAGTTGTGTATTTTTTTTATTCCAACCAATCAGTAGGGCAATTTGTTGCTAAGCTATGGCTACTAAATCACTATGAATTTCGATCAAAAAATACTCAGGGAGTTTGTTGCTGGTATATTATTGTTCAAATATGAACAATATCGCTTTAAAATGATGAAGAATTTCAATTAATATGAGATAAGGGATGGTTTTTTGCAGAATTTCAATTAAAAATCAGTCGGGGAATTTGTTGTAGGGCTAATACTATCCAAATATGAATTATATTACTTTAAAATCAGTCGGGCAATTTGTTGCTAGGCTATGGCTACTAAAACACCATGAATTTCTATCAAAAAATACTCGAGGAATTTGGTGCTGGTGTATTACTGTCCAAATATGGACTATATCATTTTAAAATCAGTAGGGCAATTTGTTGCTAGGCTGTGGCTACTAAAACACGATTTCAATTAATATGAGATAAGGGATGATTTTTTTGCAGAATCGCTTAGTGTCATCTTTTAGCAACAAATTCCTGTGCATTTCGTTTGTTTCAATATTACTTATTTTTATAGTTTTAGCGTGTAGCTACGCTAGCTTATTATCAAATAATAGTGAGGATGGAGAAATCGGGGCAAGGGATAATTTTTTTGCAGTATCGGTTAGTGTCATCTTTTAGCAACAAATTCATATGCATTTAGTTTTTTTTAATAATACTTATTTTAATAGTAATAGCGTGTGGCTACGCTGGCTTAATATTACGCTAGCATAGTTTACGTTTTCTTTGAAACGGCATTAACAACAAAATCAAGCTCAGCGTTACAATTTATCAACAAATTATTAGCCTGGTCCGAAGGATGCTCTGTAAAATGGCTACGCTAGCGTAATAAACATCATAATTACAAAGAGTGTCAGTTTGACAGTTTAAATAATCCGAACGAGAAACGGGAGGATTATTCTGTCAAACTAACACTATTTGTAATTATTTAGGAACTTTGAGATGTATAACCGTATTCATTTTGAAGAACGTATTGTATTTGATACGATTATTTATTGAGTAAATTAAGTAAATATAAACAATTTATTAATTAAAATACGAATTGGTACAAAGGTAATTACAATAATTATTATGTACTATAGTCCAGGAGCAGTAAAGATTGACATAATTGTGTATTTACGTAACTTAGATATTCTCAAGATTGATCGAAAATGATATAAACAATCATATTATAACTATGCGCTAGCTCAGAAAGTTGTGCTATTTGCAAAAAAATCGAGAACTGCAAAAATGCACGAAAACGCCGCTTTTTCTATCACTATTTTCAATATAACTCTGTACGTATGCAGTTTAGAGAAAAAAATCATTGCTTGTGAGCTTGTTCGTTATGAAATTTTCTACAAGATAGAATTGGTTTAAAGGTCGAATTTATTATATTTTCGTTGCTAGATAGCAATAAATCGGAAAAGAAGTGACGAAAATCGTGGTAATTTTGAGGCGCGTAACAACCAGGTAAGACATTACACAATTATACTATAAATAGAGATTTAAGTACTTTAGAGTATTACAAAATGAAATACCAAAAACCGATCCAAATTTATTTGTTGGTTTTGACGTGGTTGATTTGTTGATTTAACCGAGCAAAAAAAACACTGTTTTCCGCGTCAATGATGGGAACAAAATTTTGCATTTTGATTGCTGTCGATTTTTTCACACATTGTTGGACCCGTTAGCTATCATATAGAATCGATATAAGGTCGAATTTCTTTTTTTTAACAACTTTTGGCGCGATTTTGAAAGTTTGTAAAATTTTTACTTAATTAACAAATTATTTCGGGAAGCGGTTTTACGCGTCGAAAAAAATCTTAAGGTACTAAAAGAAAGTTCTCGGAAAGACGCTTAATTTAAAAAAAAAACGTTCAGATTAGTCGAATAAGTTCTGAGATATTAACTGCCAAAGTTGACAAAAGTCATCTGCACAACTACGCATAGTGGAACAATAAAAAAAAAAGAATTTGGTAGGTTTGTCCGAGTACTTTACGTAGGCGTTTATATAAATGATATTGTACGTGTGCTTTTTGCAGGAAAATTAAATTGATGTTGGCGGTTGGCGAGACAACCATACGAGCGGCGAAACCGGAGCGGAGGGGATGAGCGGCGGAAATTGAAATCGAGCGTTCAAAACCAGCGCGGGCGCTTTAGTACGCGATATCTCGGCTTCTAATGCTTCGATTTTGATCATTTTTTTTAAATCGATATACCGAATCGAGTGGAACCTATTTCTCAATGTTTCATAGCAATATTATGAAATATTATCGGCGTATTACTACTAATTAAAATTTCACAGTTGTGAACGTTGTTCTATATTTAAGCAAATGATAATATCGATGGTAGGAATGCGTTGTGCACCAATAGTTATCGTAAGTTTCAATAATTACGCAGCAATATAATGTTTGAACGAAATAAAAAAATTTTATTTAGTGATTAATATCGGTATGATAAAAAAATGCAGACATAACTAGATATTTAATATTTTCAAAAAGTATTTATTGTAATCTCATAAACATCGCATTTTTAAACATATTTAGTTTTTAAACGGTTTTATTTAGCTCACCCCGTTTGTTTTATTTATTATTTATTCTTGGGTCAAATTTAGTAATTCAAATTTCACCCTCTTCCTGTCAACCGATTAATCTGAAATTTTGTATACACTTTGGATTTTGGTGACAATACAATTATGTTTATTCATTATCATTATAAATTCAAGATGGCGGCCGCTACAAAATGGCGGATAATTTATGTTTTATTAATCCCATCAATATGGGTATCAAATGAAAGGGCTCAACAAGCAGAATACAATATACTATAAAAAATTGAAATCCAAGATGGCGGCCGCTACAAAATGGCGGATAACGTAGGTTTTATCAATCCCATCAACATGGGTATGAAATGAAAGGGCTCAACAAGCAGAATACAATATACTATAAAAAATTTAAATACAAGATGGCGGCCGCTACATAATGGCGGATAACGTAGGTTTTATCAATCCCATCAATATGGGTATCAAATGAAAGTGCTCAACCAGTAGAATACAATATACTATATAAAATTAAAATCCAAGATAACGGCCTCTATAAAATGGCGGATAACGTAGGTTTTATCAATCCCATCAACATGGGTATCAAATGAAAGGTCTCAACAAGTAGAATACAATTTACTATGCAAAATTGAAATCTAAGATGGCCGCCGCTACCAAATGGCTGATAACAATTTTTTATCAATCCCACCAATATGGGTATCAACAAATAAAAGGGCTTGACAAGAAGAATACAGTGCACTATACAACCTCAATATTTAAGATGGGCGCAGCCACTAAATGGCGTATAATAATAAGATTTAAATTTAGAAATTGAATCTGTAATTTAGGTATCTGATTAATCCAGCCTGAATCCACCACCCAAGTCAAGATTTTGTATCGTGTTGAGGACTGTGTGGCGTTAGGGTGGCTAAAAATGATACGTCGTTAGCGGTACACCACCCAAGTTAAGGTGAAAGGTTAAAACGCGCCGAGAACTGTATGGCATTAGGGTGGATAAAAATGATATGTCGTTAGCGTTTTCCCCTCAAGACTCAGGCGCATCTTGTTGTACATAGCCTTGCCCCTTTATTGGATCTCTGGGGGGGTCGACCGTTTAAATGTCCATTACTCGTGGGAACAAAATGGTAAATAAAAATAGGTAAAATAAAAATTGGTAAAAAAACTTTTTAAGTTAAACGGTTTTATGTTAAACATACATTGCAATGTTTAAGATAAATGTACTAAAAACCAAAAAATAATAAAATAGATACAGTCGTGGGAATTATAAACATATGCATAGACTAGACTAAAATAAAACCGTGGGGCACGTCAATTGTCTACAATCGTTGATTAAAATTTTTGTTTTGTAATGTTACACTATAATTAGGCAGTTGTTCAACCGACAACGATGGACGTGTGATAAGTAGGGCTAGAATGTGGAAACAAGCTAGCAAGCTCGATTATAAGCGAGTTTTAGGGTTTCATAGTGGTGAGCGAGTAGTACTTAAATCATATGTTTTGTCGATTAAAGACAAACTACGAGCAGGGAAACGATTCCTCGCCAGCCAGCAGTGTGAATGTCCAACGATAAACTAGTTGAAACATCTCTTTTATTTACATGGAGTGTATAACTATTGGAATTTCCATGAGCAAGAAAATGGTAAGTAATTTCCTCACCGTCTGCGGGCCAACTGCCTAACGACGAATTAAACGATTCTTCTATCGCACATTAAGTCGATAATTTGTAGACAATTGACGTGCCCCACGGTTTTATTTTAGTCTAGTCTATGCATATGTCTATAACTCCCACGACTGTATCTATTTTATTATTTTTTGGTTTTTAGTACATTTATCTTAAATATTGCAATGTATGTTTAACATAAAACCGTTTAACTTAAAAAGTTTTTTTACCTATTTTTTTTACAAAGCATCTCTTCGTTGTCGTCGTCGCTGATTTCGCTCTCAAAAATTTCTTTTTCTCGTAAATCGTTTGCAATCGCGCCTTCTATTTCACTGTACATATCTATTTCTACGTCCTTATCACTACTTGAATCGCTGGTTTCAGATTCCCGTATGTGTGAAAAAATCGACAGCAATCAAAATTCAAAATTTTGTTCCCATCATTGACGCGGAAAAACATTGTTTTTTTGCTCGGGTAAATCAACAAATCAACCACGTCAAAACCAACAAATA
This sequence comes from Galeruca laticollis, assembly GCA_963921935.1. Classification (NCBI taxonomy): domain Eukaryota; kingdom Metazoa; phylum Arthropoda; class Insecta; order Coleoptera; family Chrysomelidae; genus Galeruca; species Galeruca laticollis. The sequence continues at coordinate 87,722,962 of OY998183.1, forward strand.
GATTTGGATCGGGTTTTGGTGTTTCATTTTGTAATACTCTAAAGTACTTAAATCTCTATTTATAGTATAATTTGCAATTTCTTACCTGGTTGTTACGCGCCTCAAAATTACCACGATTTTCGTCACTTTTTTTCCGATTTATTGCTATCTAGCAACGAAAATATAATAAATTCGACTTTTAAACCAATTCTATCTTGTAGAAAAGTCCAGATCGGGTCCTCTATACGTTCGTATTTATTGGTGATGCATTGGTCTTCTTCGAGTTCAATTAAAACATGGTCGATTTGGTTCATTGTTTTTCCGTCTGGCGATATCCACGTACCTTTATGAATATTTTTACGCTGAAAATATGTTCTTTCGCAAAATCTATCATAACTATATCTTCCAATTGCTGGCATATACGTCTCCTCTTTACCTATCTTGGCGTTGGCGTATCCCAATACGATTTTCAAATCATAATTGGGGATAGCCTCAAATACTCTGTCAATATTACTATAGAATTCTTCTTTCACTTCTATATCCTTCACTTCTGATGGTGCATGTATGTTTACAAGTGTAATTCTGTGATACTTTCCTCTTATTCTTAAAGTGCACAGTCTTTCTGAGATGGGTTTAAAGTCCATGACCATCCATTTTAGTTTTTTCCTAACTATAAAACCAGTTCCTAACATTCTGTTTTCGCCCCCACTATTAAAGAATACATAATCCGCCATTTATTGTGAGCCTTGCCCTAGCTGTTTAGTTTCTTGTAATGCTATGATATCAAAATTATATTTTCGAGATTCCTGGTCCAACTGTTTTAATTTTCCTTCTTCATATGACCCTCTGATATTCCATGCTCCAATTTTATTATATGTTATTTGATATTTGATGCTTTTTCTTTCATTTTGTGTTTTTCCTGTTCCTATTTCGCGCCAGTTTGTTTTCGTTGTTCCATTACATAATTACTTTAGTTAGTTTTTTGATTTATACTTTATTATTTCCAGCCTATCTTGTTCCCTGTTCCAACCCCATACTTCATCGTTTATAATTAGTTTCTGGAATCCAATCATGACTGATTTCCCGTTAATTCTCTCGCCTATTGCATGATTCCTAATTTTTGCTTGGATTTCTCTTTATTTTTTGGTCATATCATCATTTATGTAAACTTTTCTGTGTGTGGCTTTCAGCTTGCTTTTATTTTGCATAATATTCCTCTTATCGTCTCCACTATTAGAATTGAAAATACTGTATAAATAAGTACACTTCAGAGCGCTGTTTAGTCAGCATACATATTTAATTTCCATTTAAAAAATTATTACGCAGAAATTTTTCGATTGACTCTTCTTTATAAAAATGCGTTAATTAGTTTATATATTTTTAAAATATCTGCGATGACGAGCATGAGCATTTCTGAGTAACTATTTCATTAGCAGTATCCAAGGATTTCAGTCAGCTAATTTAACCTTTCTATATTACGTCAGATCGTTATTCGGAGCAGCTTGATCTCTGTGATGTAGGAAATTGTGTATTTAATCCGGTTGTTAATGTTAATTATAATATGGATATACGTAGAACGTTTCGTAAGAGTGCTAGGTAACTAAGTAATATATATCGAAATAGAAGATTGTTGGAAATCAGATTCAAATTAGTTCAAGAAAATGGTATCGAATGTTGACTACGCATTGTCTAAGGTACCTCACTTATTCCTCATATAGGTATATTTGCCTTCAAAATTAGCCTCAATTACATTTTACAATGACACGCACGTGATAAGATCTGGGAATATACATGAAAGAACTTTAATATCATGAAATTATTTGGCCAATTTACACAAATACAGTTGAATTATTGAATCTTTACCCGTGGGTCATTAATATCTGATAACATAACCGACATAATTATTAAGTGGCATCTCTTTCTAATAACAGTGAAGAACAGAACAAAATAATTTGACTTTTGTCGGTTATGTTATCAGATATTAATGACGCACGGGTAAAGATCCAATAATTGCAGCTCTATCTATCTGAAGTTCTGAACTCATTTAGCCTCATAGCTCTTACAGAAACTTGGGAAGTAAAAGATTCAGACTCGCTAACCTTAAGTGGATATAGAATGATATGTAACAGAAATAGAATTAATCAGAATCATAGAGTTGTGATATACGTCCGTGATGGTTATTATGAATATCATGAATTCATCAAAATTGGTGAAGTCAATGGAGTTATAGTCAATGTGAAGTGTGATAATGCTAAAATAAACGCTATTGTTTTGTACAGACCTCCTTGCACTAACATTGAGAATTTCAACTTGAATTTGAATACTTTTTTTGAGGGAAAACATTTTCCTGTCAACGATTACACTTTTTTTTTGGGAGATCTAAATATAAATATATTGAGCAAAATATTAAAGATGTGGAAGATTACCTAAATGTCTTGTCAGCAGAACGATTCAGATCCCTGATAAATAACCCTACTCGAATAACTACTGTCTCGAGAGCCTGTCTGGACCACATATTTTTAAAATATTATACTGACATTATTGAAAATATGTACCCAGCCGTAATTTATACTAATATCACCGATCACTTCTCCATAGCTGTAAAAATAGTTAACTTGAAAAATAAACATGAAAGTAATGTGTGACCCAAAAGTATCTGAACGAATTAAAATTGTTAGATATAATCAGCACTGAAATATGGATAACTGTTTATGGAGAAAGGGAAGTTATTTTGCTACTGATAACTTCATTAAAACCCCGAATGAAATAATAAAAAAATCTACTTATTCCAAAAAAAAACTTTCAAAATGAAGAAACCGTGGATCACCAACGGCCTTATAACCTCTATTGATAATTACACCAACTTTCCATAAGAGATCCTTTCAACTTAGAGAAAAAAGCTGCATATAATAATTACAAAAATAAATTTACATCATTATTAAAAAAAAAACCAAACATGAATACCTCAAACGAAAGATTGATGAAAACAAATCATCTACAAAAAATCTGCGGAATGTTATTAAGGAGTTTTGCAATAAACCGAATGCAAACAGGACAATTAAATCTGATAATGGTGCTGATATAACTGACAAACTGCAAATTGCAAAACACTTCAATCAATACTTCTCTAGTCTTCTTATTCCTCAACCCATAGTTGTCCACTCCTGGATATAGGTCTCTCATTTGTTTCCATGCCTCCCTGTTCCTAGCTGTAACCAGTTCTTGCTTGCCACCTTCTTAATATCGTCTACCCATCTCTTCTGTGGCCGTTCTATGCTTCGCTTGGTTTGTCTAGGCCTCCAAACTGTTAGTTTATGTGCCCATCTATCTTATCCAGTCTAGCCAGGTGACCGGCCCATTGCCATTTCACCTTAGCCGCCTCTTGTATTATATCGGTAACTCTAGTTTATCCTCTCATATCCTCATTTCTAATTTTGTCGTGGAGTGAGATCCCTAGCATGCTTCGTTCCATAGTTCTTTGGGTTGTTAAAAGCTTGTTTGCAGATGCTTTTGTTAGGCTAATAGTTTCCAATCCGTATGTTTGCACGGGTAGTATACAGATATTATATACTTTGCGTCTCAAATTTATAGGGATAATGTTGTTTTTAAGAATGTGCCCCAGCTTGCCGAAAGCTGCCCATGTCAATCTTATGCGTCTTTTGATTTCCGCGTGTTGATTTTCTTTACCCAATTTAATAGTATGTCTCAGGTAATATAATAATAAGTTTATTTATCAAAATGTTATTACATGGTTTACATAAAAATTGTTGTTTACATGTGAATAAACATGGAATTCCCACTAAAACAAACGTTGCGCAAGGGTTTTACATATTTAAATTTCCAATAGTCTTACTGCATAGATATTGACAATGTAAAGTAGGTTTGAATTCATCTTTTAATATTAATATATTGATTTCTAACATTTGGTCATTCAACACATTTCATATATAAATAAGAGAAAATTAACAATAAAAAATATAAAACATTCACAATCAAATACAAAATATTTACAATATTTCCCAAGCACATGAGATATTCAGAATGTAAAACAGGTTTACTTTCACGTTGTTGATTTCCATCTTAGGCATTCAACATATTTCGTTCATAAATTCAAGAAAATTAACAATAAAAATAGAAAACATTAACAATAAAATATAGAAAACAAACACTTTGTAGAGTATTCCAATTGACAAACGACATTGAATCATATAACACAATTAATAGTAACATGAAGATTTAAAAAGTCTGTCAGTCAAAAAGAGATCGAACCAGACCTCGATTTAAGTTAAGAACATATTTTCTTATTATTTTTTTCAGCATGTGACGAGAATTTATATTCATTATATTCATTTTTTGTTCAGGGGGTAGAAAATTAAAAAAATTTGGAATGAGATAATATATGTTTCGTTGTCCAATTTTTGTACTACTCAGAGATGTTTTAACGTGATATTCTTTTTTTTTTCTAGTGAAATGATCATGGTCGATATTATTTAATAGATTTTTGTTTTTGTGTATATGAGTAAGAATGTTATTAAGAAAAATTTGTCTTACATCGAAGATTCTTGCTTGTAAAAAAAGCAAATTGCTTGAGAAGGTTGGTTATTTTCGATACATAGTTTTCAGAATTCGTTTCTGCACCGTTTCCAACGTTTTCAAGTGAGTAGCAGCAACCCCTCCCCAGCTCAGTACAGCATATTGAATACGAGATTCCACCCGAGCGAAGTAAATGATCCTCAAGTGATAAGTGTCAAGTAATTTGCTCAAATATTTGAATTTGAACAGCATACTTCTTAAGGTTTTTGTCACATTCTCAGTGTGAACGTCCTACCTCATATGACTATCTATCGTTACACCCAAATATTTAATGGTATCTGTTCTGGAAACATCAACTCGCCGTTCCGTATATCGAGAGTGTTCAAATATGGCAAATGATTCCTGTAAGCCGTGAAAGTCATAAATTTAGTTTTTTCATAGTTAATTGTCAATAGTTGATGATTAAACCAATTGATAATTTGTGGCATATCAGCTTCCACCTTTTCTTTCAGGCCATGCCAATTTTTGTCCTCATAGAAAATCACTGTATCATCTGCGAAGCTGAATATAGTTCCTGTACTATTCAAGGTGAGTAAGTTGTTAAGATATATTGAGAATAATAGTGGCCCAAGGACAGTGCCTTGTGGCACACCATACTGAACTAACTCTTCTGAACTAACTTTATTTTCAATTTGTACAAATTGTTTTCTCTGGTACATATATCTTTCCAGAAGATTATAAGTTGTTCCCCGAACTCCAATATCTTCCAAGGTTTCGAGAAGCTGTGCATGGCTTACAGTATCGAAAGCCTTGGATAGGTCTAAAAATACACACAGACTAGGTTTTCCGTTATCTATCGCTCTATAAATTTGGGATGTTAAGCTTATTATAGCATCTTGGGTAGATTTGCCTTCTCTGAACCGAAACTGTTTTTCTGATAGCAAGTTGTTTTTATTTATATAATCATTGAGTCTATTCTTGAGAGCTTTTTCAAACATTTTCGCGATGTTGGATATAAGTGAAACTGGTCTATAATTTTCAATCACACATTTTTTTCCTTTTTTATGAATTGGTTTTATAACAGCTACTTTGAGTATAGAGGGACATATACCAGATTTCATTATTTTGTTAATGAGGTATGCCATGGGTTTGGCGATTTCTATTTGAGTTTCAGCTTTAATTTTATCAATTCCTGGCGATTTATTTGGTTTCAATGAATTTATGATCTGGCATATTTCATCCTCATCTACAGGTTTAAGAAACATTGAGTGTGGCAGAGATTTTCTTGGCATTGGATCAGTAATAGGTTTTTGAATTAATGAAGCCAGTTTTTTCCCCACATCCGCATAATGTTTATTGAAGGCGTTTGCAATTTTTAGGTCATCGGTCAATACATCATTATCAGTGATAATTTCTTTGATGGTTGATTTTTTTTCTTACATTCCATACTGTTTATTGTGTTCCTCAAAGATGGTTTGAGCTTTTTTTCTTTTTTTCAATCTCCGCTCTATAATAGTTTAATATCGAAATTTCCATTACACGGTAATTCTTAAATTCCTGTCCGCAAGCTTCTGGGTTCTCCTGATATTTTTTGTACAGTTGATTTTTTGTATTTATTGATTTCATTAGTGCTTTTGTGACCCAATCTTTCCTTTTTTTATCCTCCTTTTTCTTTTTGATTCTTTTTGTATGCTTTCCTGTCAGTTCACATATAAGTCCAATGAAGAATATAGTAGCTATATCTATATCTATCATCTCGTAAAATGAATGCCAATCATATTCGCATAATTCCCTTCTCATGTTCTTGTAATCCGTGTATTCTATATATGAGTCTGTTAAAGCTCTAAGAGGTTCCGACTCAATCGGCATTTTCAGGATTTGAGTGTAATGGTCTGTGATATGTGAGCGTACAATTATTGGTATACATTTTTCCTTGAACTCCGGTGTTTTACATTTCAAAAAAATATGATCAATACATGAAGCAGACTTACCATGAACTCTAGTATCTTTATTTATCATCGATTCAAAATTGTTTTCACTCAGTATATTTAAATACTCCGAAACAATGTCGTCATCCTCAAGTTTGATATTTATGTTTATATCACCGACAATAATATGGCAATCTGATGAGGTTTTTAAGAAAGTGCCTCAGCTTGCCGAAAGCTGCCCATGTCAATCTTTTGATTTCCGCGTGTTGACTTTCTTTACCCAATTTAATAGTGTGTCACAAGTATATATATATATATATATATATATATATATATATATATATATATCGTTTACGCATTCGATGTTATTATCTTGAATGGATATGTTGATATCTCCAGAACTCATTATTTTTGTTTTACTATAATTCATATTTAACCCAATATTTATAGATACTAGATTTAATTCATTTAGCGTCTCTTCTAGTTCCGTGACGTTGTTACTTATTTGGACTATGTCGTCTGCGAATCTGAGGTGGTTAAGTCTGGCACCGACTATATTGATGCCTTTGTTCTCTCACTCTATTGTTTTGAAGATGTCTTCGAGGGCCAGCGTGAATAGTTTAGGTGAGATGGTGTATCCCTGACGCACTCCCTTTCCAATGGTATTTTGTTTGTGATTGGTGTTTCATCCAATCTAATATGTATCGTTGCTTCCTTATAAATACTTTCGATGATTTGGATGTATCTCGAATCTATTCTTGCGTTTTGCAGGGCCATTAGGATTGATCATAACTCAACCGTGTCGAAAGCCTTTTGGAAATCAACGAAGGCTAGGTGTAGAGGAACGTTATATTTCGTGCATTTTTCTATGAGGATACGGACTGTATATAGGTGATCTATCGTACTGTATCTCTTTCTAAATCTCGCCTGTTCAACCGGTTGATAAGAATCCAGTTTGGATGTTAGGCGATTCGTTATAATTTTTGTGAAAAGTTTATATAAATGTGATAGAAGGGATAGATATAGGCCTGTAATTTTCGACACTTGTGTTATCGTCTTTTTTGAAAAGTAGTATTACTTCAGAGTTGCACCATTCGGTTGGTATTTTACCGGCGTGCAGGCATTTATTTAGCAGTATGTTTATTGTTTTCAGTAAAGTCTTCCCTCCCAGTTTCAACATTTCTGTAGTCACTTTATCTTTTTTACTGTTTTTTTGAGTTTTAGATGAATAGAGGCCAGTATAGAAGACTTCAATCGATTTAATGATGTCGTATTTGTTGTGTACTATAACATTGTTTTCATTTCGCATTTTTGTGATTTTCGTTTTATATGTTCTTTTATCCCTTCTTATTCCTTTCTTGACCTGCTTATTTAGGTCCATGTAGTCTTGGATTGTCCTGTCCTCTGCGTTCCGTATTTTTCCAATAGTTTTAGTGTGTCTTGACTTAGCTTTGCGTCTTTGTGATTTTTTTGTCCTTGCACATATCTTCTTTACCGAAGTTTTCACAGCGCTTGTGATTTTATCTGCGAGTTCGTGTATGTCCAGTTGCTCCACTTTTATTTTTGTTAGTTTTTGGTGCAGGTCGTTTTAATATTCTGTTCCTTTTAGTTGCAGAACATTGCTAGTAGGATAGCGGTGATTTTTAAGGAGCTTTTTCCTTTCAGTGTCAGTATCTATTTTAATTTTTGCTCTTACTAGTTTATGATCGCTTCCCGTGTTAAATCTGCTTAGAACCGATACATCCCTACATATTGTCTTCTTGTTGGGAAGGATAAAATCAATTTCGTTTCTGGTTTTATTGTCTGGGCGGCACCAGGTCCATTTGCGTTGCTTTGGTTTTTCAAAGAATGTATTGAGACAGTATAGGTTTTCTTTGTCCAGGTAATTTGTTAGAGTCTCTCCTCTTTCATTTCTTTCGCCTAATCCGAAATTTCCGACATAGTCCGAATCTCGATGTTTCCGTTCTCCTATCTTGGCATTAAAGTCTCCCATGACTATTACGAAGTGGGCTTTTTCCATTTGGCGAGCTTTGGCCAGATCTTCGTAGAATCTTTCGATCTCTTCTTCTTCTGCCTTACTTGTCGGTGCGTAGGCTTGAATGATCTGCAGACTGTATCTCTTAAGTTAATTTTTATATATATGACTCTTTCGTATATCGCTTGGTATTTAGTTATATTATATTTAAGGTTTTTATTTATTATGAGTGCTACGCCTCCAATTTAGTCCCTGTCCGCTGAATTTTTCTGATAGAGGGTGTGGCCTGTCCGTAAGGTAGTATATATTATACTATATATAGGAATTCTATAGTTCTTAATGTTCTTATGTTATAAGTGGCCATAAATAAAGGTGCATCGGGTTTTAAGAGTTTCTGCTGGAGTGGTTCTCTTCTCGAACTATTGCTCCCCCTAGAATCCTTGGAGCTGACTGAATGTTCAGTGTGAGATTTTGAGTCTTGGACTCTACTCACCTGGGGTAGTTTCGTTTTAAGGTTCGACATTTCATTTTCATTTTTTGAGAGGTGTTGGCATTTAAGATGCCACGCTTGCTGGGCGTGTTGGCGAATGGTTTTCTCAGCCGCTCCTAACATGGAGAACAGACGCTGTTTGCAGCCGTCCACTCTGGATCAGACGCTGCGTGGGAACTTTCTTAGCTTCACCTTCAGCACTTCGAGACCTTACCGGCATGGGTGGCCCTATCGGTAGCATAAGTTCATGAATGAATTGCATTGTCAGATTGAAGTACTTGATTAGAATGAGATTGTTGGCGGGAATAGTGAACAATGCTTTACCGCCATCAGAACTCTATTGTAAGATATTACTTTTCGATGAAATAATGCCTAGATATTTGTATATTTCAAGATTAAAAATCTAAAGTAACGAAAAGTAATATTGAATAGATGAGGCTTTTACTTGATGAAGTTCCATACTGAACGATGAAATAAAACAATATAATTTGTTTAAATCTTCATTTATTTGAACTAATGTTCAATTTAAACTTGTTGACGCGTTTCACTAACACAGTTGCTTTGTCAAAACGAATGAACGTATAATATAAAAATGTCTTAATATATACAGTGCATAAATACAGAATTCTATTTACTAATGTTAACAATGGTATTGAAAGAAATTACCTGGAAATTCATTCACTACAAACATTCCTAAGCTATCTTCTAGGTAAAAAGGTTAAATAAAGGAGACTGATTGATATATATTTGGTCGTTAAGAAGATTACCTGAATATTTATTTTTGTTAATCTCAAGGGCCTCTAATAAATTTAAACTAAACGATTTACCGACTACATGGAGAATTTCAAAATTTGGGTTGAAAATGTGTTGGTTTTCTAATAAATGATTTGAATAGTTAGAATCTAATTTTTTGTTGTCATAGCTACGCTTGTGTTCCGAAATTCTAGTTTTAAAACTTCTAAAAATTCTACCGATATAAATTTTATCACAGTTGTCATTACTACATTTTAATTTATAAATTCCTGATTTGTTTAATTTTGAAGATTTAGATTTATTATTTTGAATGAATTTGGATAAATTGTAATCAGTTTTAAAGGAAATATTCATGTCTAAAGTTTGATGATTTAATTTTTAAGGATGTTCTTCCAAAGTATGTTAAGCTTTTAAATTGTTTATTATTATTTTTATCTGAAGGGATTCCTTTTCCAAAGTCTGTTTTTGTATCTTTTTATTTATGATATTGTCAATTAAATTTGGATCGTAATTATTATTAACTGCTATTTGTTTTATGATATTTAATTCTTTGTTATAATTATTAATATTTAATGGAACTGTTAAGAGTCTGTGTATCATACTATTGAAAGCTGCTAGTTTATGACTGAATGGGTGGACCGAACTATTATGAATTGTAATATCTGTATGTGATGGTTTAAGAAATATAGAAAGATCATGTTTATTATTTATATTTGAAATTGTCAGGTCTAGAAAGTTTATAGACTTATTTTGTTCCAACTCTACGGTAAATTTGATATTATTGTGAATCGAGTTTATGTAAGTAATGAAGCTCTCTAATTGAATTAATTATTTTTTCTATTTTTATATAAATTTTATACATATGAATATTGTTATAAACTAGCGTAAAAAATTAAAGATTCAATGTTTTTCATAAATGTGAAGTGTGTTGTATATTAATGTCTAGTTTAGTACATTTTAATTGTTGTAAAAGCGACACCCAAACAAACTTATTTATGGTTTGTTTAGATTTTATTTTTTGGTATCTTGAACAAGGTATAGCTTAGTTTCAGTTGAAATTTTAATAAAAACTTGTACTCACTGAACTTGTGGAACTTATTCCCTTGTGTAGTATTTCCTGGTCTTTTAAAAACATTAAGTTATTAAAATAACTTAATTTAGGCGTATAACACTCGTCGGTACAGCTTCCGGACACCAGAGAGTCAAGCTGTTTCTTCAATTCTTTCCGAAAGACTGTTCTTAAGTTATTAATCTTCATTTTTACTTTATTTAATTCTGCAGTATTGTCTATATTTCTCTTTTTCCAAAAGTACTTCATAACACGCTGTCTTCTTTACGTTGTTATGATAATATTTGTGTTTTGTTTTCCATAAAGGCTCTTGCTCTCTGAATAATTCAATAAATTCACTCAAATCATCATTACTCCATGTAGCCATTTTGTTTGTTTCGCTCATCGCGTGTTGGTAGGTACGAACGAGTACTAACGCGCTAGCCAAGTCGTACGATACGTGCGGCTACTGGCGCCAGAGTGAAACAAAATCAAATCGTTGATCGTAAAGAGACATACACTGTCGATTCGTCGTTACGATATTCATGATTGCATGGGTTTTAGTTGCGATTTCCGACATCGTCTTTGATTAAGTAAATCGTTAACGATCTTGACATACACCATCGATTCGTCGTTTCGATCGGTTTGACGCGACGGATCGTACAGATAAATCTTACCGTGTATGGGGCCCTTTACTCGAAATAAGAAAATTTTAAGCAGTTCTTATAAAATGCTCCGGATGAGCTATATTTATCCACAAAACTAATAAAAGTCATAATTTAAATAGCAATTTTAATAAAAGATAATTTTTCATGTTTAATCGCCTTTTTCATTGGTGTATAGCGGACTTGTCGCAAGAATGAGCTTTACAACAATAAAATTTCCGACATGGAGGATGTAATACCCGAATCTGCATTTGCACCTAGCCTGATCACTTACATAGAAAAAAACAAATAAAATGGGAATAGTGTTAATGCACCATCTACATCAACAACTCAAAAATCTCCGAATAATAAAGATCAACTTAACAATAAGTTACCGACATCAGAACTTGGAAAGTCCCAATCTCCTAACATACAACCATAAACATCAGGAGTCACAGACTTTAAGTCCACTAAGTGTCAACGAAAGAAGAAATTACTTAAACTAAAAAATCAAAAACAGATTGAACATTTCTCCTCTGATGACTCTTTGGATTCAGAATATAGTGTTCATGACGATTCATGTGAAGATGAGTTATCTTCTGCAAGCAGTTGTGAAGATTCCTTGAAAGAGTCGTTAATTGAAAAGCCACCCGTTTCTGCATCTACTCCTAGTATTCCCCATTTTCTGGAAACTCCGAAAAACTAAAGTGAAGCTATCCAGAGTATTGCTAATACTCCAGAAATTCCCAACAACCAAAGTCAAACTACTTCCAGTCTTCCCGATATTCCGGAAGATCTTGAAAACCAACGTCAAGATAATTCCTTTAAAAAGGTGGGATTGCTCATTACTCCTGAAGTAAAAACAATCGCTTCCAAACGCAAACCAGCCATCAATAGTAAAGCACAAGAAGTAACAAGAAATCTATTTCTTTCCTCTTCAGCACCTCCTTCCAAAAAAATGAAATTTAACGAGACAAAAGGAATTACACCTGTTTCATCAAAGGCATTTGGAACTTCCAAAAAATGTCCTCCTCCTAATGCAAAATCATCTTCCGAATCATGGTATTGTTTTTTATGCAAGGAAAATCGTATAGCAGATATGAGGTTGTGTGTTGTCTGCAAAGTTTATGTCCATGAAGAATGTGTGGGACTGTCCAAACAAGATAAAGAGTTATTTAAGTGTCCAAATTGTGCTTAGAGTAATATCAAACTTAAAACCCTCCGGGGGCCTCAATGCGATGGGTTTTGAGGTTTAATATTACTCTAATTAGTTAGTAGGTTTTTTTTGTTACTTATAAACAAAAAATAAAGTTAATATTTTTTAGCATTGATTTTTTTTCTAAACTAGCTATTCCTTTTATTGCCAGGTGTATGGCAATATTTTGACCCCGTGTTCCAAATATTGCCAGTTGTGCACTTTTTTTAAAAAAAATAGTAATTTTTTCTAAAATAATTCTTTTTCATTATTATGTTTAATATATTTGAAGATAAATATATTGAGATTTATTCATCCTATTTACAGAGCCAGAGTTCAATCTGGATATATTACAAATTATCAAACCTTAAGGTGGCAATAATTGGCTCACCTACATATAATATCATACAAATATTCCAATAAATAACTTTCTGGTCGTGCAGAAAATATGGTCCGTTACTGGGTTAGAATTTAAAAAAGTCGATACTCGTGGCTCTTCACGCGCGTTAACGCTCGCGTTTGGAATTTTCAATTCGTATCGATTTTTTCTACTCCAACCTTGTTACAGAATATACCTACTATTCTAGGAAGTTAAATCTACATAAATTACATATTCTGAGTTAACCCGCTAGACAGCTGAAATATACTATTCGACTTGTTAATATTATAAATGAAAGTCACTGTTATATGCTTACAGAAGCCAAACAATCTCGCCTTTCATGATTATTCACATTTCCTAACTTCATTTTCCCCACGAACTATTTCCATTCAAAGTGTTTGCGTTAAAGTAGAAGTTTACTAACACATTCTCTTTATTACACGTGTTTGTTCAACATACGAGTATATACCTCGTATTACGGCATACTCAGCATCTTCTTGTTTCAAGGGTCTTATTTCACTTCCTATATGCTAAAATATGCGAAATACGCATACCAACCTTCCGCATTTTCGTAAGTATTCTAATAGTCAATATAATTCTTCATGTTTTTAAATGAAACTTACTGTTTCTAAATAATTCCACAATATATTGAATAAAAAGTTAAAAATTCCAAAAAATTTGACAATTCTTTCTATATTAAATATCATCGTAAAAATGACATAAGTTACATTTCAGTTAATGCCTACCTGATGTTTAATAATTATTTTTGGCTAGAGCAAGAAGTGACCTACTGTGCAATGATAAAGAAAACCAGGAAAATTTTATCCGTTGATCTTTCCAATTATCACTTAAGAAGACAGTTTAAAAGTGTCCCTAGATATATCTGTTCATTGACAACTTAATATTGTGGGTTTCTTAAGTTTCTTCTAATTTCTAATTCTTCGGGGAAATCCAGTTCTTGTTTCTTATGGCAAATATGTAGTACTTCTAGTTCTGTGTTAGGTGTCAATGAATGTTTGGTGTCAAGTAGATGTTTTGCGTAGTGGGATTTATCTGGTTGTTTTAAACTGTATGCTCGTAAGTGTTCACTGTATCGGATTTAAAAATTTCTAAGGGTTTGACGCAAATAGACAGCATTACATTCTGGCCATTTAAGTCTATATATACCAGACTTCTTTTTGTTTTTATATTAACCAATTTTTTACTCACGTTACTTTCTGTTTTAAGAGAAATTGTTTTATTTGTTGTTAAACATATTATCTTTGAAATATTATTAGAAATATTTCCTGCATATGTGATGGTTTTATAACTTTTTATTTCTTTAGTTTGTTTAGGAAATATTAGTTGTAATGCCACTTTTTACTAATTTTTATTAATTAGTTTATTTATCATATGTAATGGATAACCGTTGGATGTTGCTATATGTTTAATTGTATTAATTTCTCTATCAAAATTACATTTGTTTATGGGAACTGAAAATGCTTTATGTATCATTGAATTATATGCCGCCAATTTATGTGATATGTGATGATTGGATCTATATGGAATAGTGATATCAGTGTGTGTTGGTTTCCTGTAAATTGAATAATCAAGTATATTATTAACTCTTTGAATTTTCAAATCAAGAAAATTGATTGAATTATTTTCTTCAACTTCTAACGTAAATTTAATTTCAGAGTGTAAATTATTAATATGGTTGAAAAATATGTCTAATTGTCGTCCAATACCTATAAAACAAGCCAATATGTCATCTACATATCTATACCAAAATAAAACATTTTTTGAAATATTACTTTCAAAGATTTTTCTTTATAAACTGTCCATAAAAATGTTTGCCAAAATTGGTGATATAGGGCTATCCATTGGCAAACCTTAATTTTGAATATATATCTTATTGTCAAAAGTGAAATAATTCTGATTAATACATACATCAAATAAATTAAGTATATCTGATATTATTCCTGGATTAATATTTTAATCTTCCAGTAATTTTTTTACAAATGTTAGACATTCCTTAGGAGGAATTTTAGTGAACATATTGGTAACATCCCTAGACAGTAAGCTTCTGTGGAATAAGCATGTTAAAATAACTGCTAGTAAAGCAATAAGAGCTTTGATGGTGTGGTAAGAGGTAACCCAAAAATACTACGATGGATGGACGCCATGATTGTGAGACCAGCAATTACGTATGGGGCAATAGTTTGGCATACAAAAGCAAGTCAGTACAGCAAGAGGAAGACCCTCGACAAAGTTCAAAGGCTTGCCTGTGTGTGCATCACTGGAGCCATGAGAACGTGTCCAACTAGGGCACTTGAGATCATTACAGATCTCACACCTCTACATCTGGTGATAGAAAGATCTGCCCAAGAGGCAATTCTTAGAATATCTAAGGAAGGTTCAGGCAATGAGAGTATTAAAAATCAGGGAGCCTGGTCCTCTCTAACAAAACACATCTCATCAGCGAATCTTCCCAGTGACGAAATAATTAAGAAAGTAAGTATCGAAAAGAATTTCACTACGATGCTAAATACGAGGAGAGACTGGGAAAGGGAATACACCACTCAAACTCTCAAAGAAAACACCATTAGATGGTATACGGATGGGTCAAAAACCACCACTGGAGCAGGCGCTGGAGTATTTGGGCCTGAAACCAGATACTCATTATCGTTAGGCTCCTTCCCGAGCGTCTTTCAGGCAGAAATACTTGCGATCGAAAGAGGCGTGGAAATGAACTTAGAAAGAAACTATCAGAAATGTGACATATCGATCCATTCTGATAGTCAAGCAGCTATCAAAGCATTGAGCTCCCATGTCATTGACTCAAAGTTGGCATGGGAGTGCCGAAGAAAACTGGATGAAGTAGGCAAGAATAACAGGGTCTCTTTAGTCTGGATTCCTGGCCATTCGGGAATCACGGGAAATGAAGAGGCCAATACACTTGCCAGGAAAGGAGCACAAACGCCCTTTATTGGCCCGGAACCTTTCTGTGGCGTCGGAAAAGGCTCCTATAAGAAACAGTTTCGGAAGAAGGAAGAAACCCAAAGAGAAGCACTCTGGCGGTGCCTTCCCGGGCTGGAACATTCCAAAAAGTTCCTGCGGAACTTTGACAAATCCAAAGAATATTTGGATCCCAGTAAAAATAAGCTACATCTCCTCACGGGCTTTCTTACAGGACACTGCCGCCTTAGGAAGCACCTAATGAGAATAGGTCCAGCAGAAATTGACGAGTGTAGATTCTGTGGGGAGGAGGATAAAACTCCGGATCACCTAGTTCTAGACTGCCTCGTCATTGCAAGCCAACGCAAGAAATGCTTCGGACAAGAAACTTGTAAGAGTGAGGATCTAACCTCGTTGAAGCCGTCCCAAATACTAGAGTTCATTAGAACCCTGGAACTGGAAGGCGAGCTGTAGTAGTAGCGAGAACAGCTCTGATAGGGGCGCACAATAAACCTTAGGTTTCAGTGCACTGTAACCCCGTTAAAATCTTATCTAATCTAATCTATTGGTAACATCAAATAAAATGCGATTAGAGCCGTCTTGCAAGTTGAATGATTTTAATTTTTTGATTAGTTCTATTGAATTTTTAATTGAGTATTTAGATGTATATCCGTAACTATTAAGTGTATTGTTAAGTTTCTTTGCTAATATATTATTAGGAGTATTAACATAAGAAACTACAGGTCTAATTCGTTTCGTTATTTTGTGTAATTTAACGGTTCCATATAATTGTGGAGAATGAGGATTTTTATTAATGATGGACTTCTTATCGTAATCACTTGAAAAATAATTTGAATTATTAACAATATCTCTTACATTATTAGCAAACTTTTTTGTTGGGTCTGTTCTAAGAACTTGTACATCGCTAGATTCTATAAAGTTATATATTTTTGAATTATAATCATTAGTTGTCAATATGACAGTAGCGTTCCTCTTGTCAGCTTTTGTAATTGTTAGGTTATTATTTTCTAGTTTCTTTTTTATTGAATTTAATACTGTAATATCATTTTTTGATTGACGTTTAACCTTTGACGGTTCAATATTTTTGATTAAATTTGCAATTTTTAAATTACCATAAAGAAAATTATTTGAATTAGATTTCAAAGCTATTTCGAATTCTGTAGCTATTATTTGTTTAATATTATTCGTAAATTTTGGTGGTATGCTGTACTTTAAACATTTATTTAAAAATTTTATTTCACTATCTGTAAAATTAGTGTTTGAAAGGCTTTCAAATCGTGGTGCAAAGTGTGTTGGTATGTAAGTACTTACAGTTTCATGATGTTTAGAGTATTGAATTCTATGTTGTGTGTGTTCAAGTTTCTGTTTTTGTTTCTTAAATTTCTTGTGCTTCATCCTGCTAACACTTTCTCTGATTTTGTCATCTAAACAGTCAAATTCTACTGGAAGTAGTTGGAACATTAGTTCAGAAAATACAACTTTTATGTAGTTGTCTAAGGAGTCTCTTATTTTAAACCATTTTTTACTTTTTCTTTGAGCTATACTTTTTGAGCACATTTTATAATTTTTAGTGCTTAAGGAGTTTTAGTATGGCATTTTATATTTGTATAATTTGGTATTACCACTTTTCTAAGGCATTCTTGGTTAAACCAAATGTTTTGTGATGCTTTGTAACGTTTTTGTAGTAAGTTCTGGTACAATCGGGTCAAATCTTCTCTCGAAGATTTTTTAATTAAATTAACTGATTCGACCTTTACTTCGTGGAATCTACTCATATTGTTGTTTTTAAATGAAACTTACTGTTTCTAAATAATTCCACAGTATATTGAATAAAAAGTTAAAAATTATTAGAAATTTCACAATTGTTTTGATATTAAATATCATCGTCAGAATGAAATGTAACTTCTGTCAGTGTTAAGTACAAAAGTTATAGAACATATTAAGGTCTATAATAAATCTCAGTAACTTGTTGCGTCAGATCATAAACGGAGGAAATACGATTTTTTTCAATTTCGACAGGCCGCCATTTTGTTTCTACTTGGCCGATTTGGACCATTAACGACATTGTAAATCATAAAAATTTGGGTAAAGCTGGATTTTTGCACGCACATTCCTTTTGTAGTTCTAAGCAATATCGCAAAAGTTCCAAGCGATTCATGCGCCGTTACCTGGTGTCAAAAGTCAAAGATAAACAGTTTTTCGCGAATATACTATTAACGGTTACTTTTATCGAAAAAATTGGGGTAGCAAAATTTGAAGCATAGAAAATAAATAAAAACATACAAAACAAAAAACAAATTCCGGCCATGAAAGTTTACCTACATTCAATAATTAATAACGTGTCATAGCTCCATTATTATTGATAACTTCTTGTAATCTTGAGTCAATTAAATTTAATGTTAAGCTTTCTCAGGTTTCTTTTATTAGGGTCCATAAGTGTTCTTTGTTTTGTGGACTTACATTTAAACTTTTGAATTTTTTTACCATAAGCCCCAAACATTCTCTATTGGATTAAGATCTGGACTTTAGCGATCCATGGAAGTGTTTCAATCTTATTTTCAGCATATTTTTGGGCAGCTGCACAATTCTTTAAATTCGTTTTTATAATTATTCTTAATGCGGTTGTTACTGAAGCAAAAAAGTTACTGCCGTATTGTAGGGATTTTTCCTTAAGTAATCAGTTATTGCTTCATCTTGCTCCGCTGTAGTTATAACTGGTCTGCCAGTTCCTCTTTTTCTCATAATAGTTTGATCGTTATCCCACCTTTTTTAATGTTTTGAACCGTGGTTTTTATTCTATTAATTAAACTTTTGGGCCAGTCGTCTAATAGACCAACCATCCTCTATTTTGGAAATTATTCGCATTTTATCAAACTCACTTAAATGGGCTGGCATCGTGGATAATGCGCTTTGACAAATTTAACACATGTGACTGATTGTCATTTTGATTAGCTAAGTTAGGTTTACATTGGAAAAAAAGTCTACCAGCTTTATATGACCCACAGTATTTGTTTACTATTCGCAATAACTGTTTATCGTGACCTTTGAACCCACGTATCATTTTCAGCGGTGCGTGTATCGCTTGTGACTTTCGGGATGTTTAGAACTACAAAAGGAAGGATCATGCAAAAATCTAGTTTTCCCCTAATTTATCCTTTTTGGTCTTTATCGCCTGATCTATTAGTATTCACTATAATTTGTTAACTACGAATTTATGAAGGATTACCAGAATAAGTATTAATGATGGTCCAGTTAATAACAATTAAGACACTAGTGATGTTCTATGCGAATATTGTACTTTTCATGCCTCACAAACAAATAATTTGATATTTTTTGTTAGACAGCGGGTCGTGTTGCGAATCAAAATCTTTAGGAAACATTCGACTAATATCATTTGTTATGTTGCTATAAAATTAATGGTTGTGGTGTTGAGGTCTCGAAATGTCATTTATACCAAGGGAACAATCTGTTGTACTAAACTTAATCAACTTGTCCCTTCTCACCAATTTACCGGGCCATTTGTTCTTTATTATATACAGCATCTCAAGTTTTTTTATATCCTGGCTCGTTCCATTCTATTACAAACTTTTTTTACCCTCTCTTATCTTTTGTATAGAAGTTTTAATAATGGCTGGCCTTTGGCTTTTACTGAATGCGGGATTTGGTGAGCGTGACCATGTGAGAAGTAATATCAAAAATAGGCACACATTTTTATCCCCGATGTAATCTAACTATTTTTACATAGAAATAATTTTATGATTACATTTCGTTTCAGTATTTTCAGCACCCGCAATAATGTGTCTACATGTAACTGTTCTTACACGCAATATATTATTATGGACGGCGAATATTTCACTGTATTTTTTATTTAGTAAAAGATGAAGCCACTCTCCAACAACTCAACTACTGTTATCAGGGGTCAGGGGAGTACAAAAGCATGGTCAAATTTCATTATCTAATAAGCGATTTACCAGTTAATCTTATGAAATATTATATTATTGTTAACAAAAATCAATCCTACCGAGGATGTCCTGAAATACATATAAACCAGATGTGAAATAGATTTAATCTTTACAACTTTTATGTATTTAGGACCATAAAATTTAGCAATGATTGGGATAAGTACTTTCAGGATAATTTTGTGTTAATCTTCTGTAGATTCTCTTGAATAGAGCATCATAGAAAATCTATATAGTGTTGGGAACATTACGAGGGAATATACGTTTTACCGTCAATGTGTTAGAAAGAGACAAAATACATACATAAACTCAGTGTATTACTCTTATTCGCTAACAGGATAACATAACATGCGAAATAAGTCGTATTTTAATTTGTATTAATAATAATATGTGTTTCCAAATACCTCAATTCTTATTTTTCGCTAACAGGATCTCATAAAGTGGAAAATACATGCCCAAACCCACAACGCCAGCCTAACTAACTGTGTCACCAATTTTCATTGTATATTTATATTAATTGTAACATGCATTGTTCTAACATGAGACCAAGTTATAAGAAGCTTTTAATTATGATAATTCAAGAGGCTGTAACAGATCAAGATATAATTAATCCCATCTATTCGTTGATCATTTTATTGTAATGCTGGAAATTGTTCTAGTTTTCAGTTTGAAAGCGGTTAAAACCTTTACTTTGTTTCAGATTTGGCAACGTGAAATCGGTCTCGGAACATCTGCTGTGGTTCGAATATGTTAGTTAAAAAAATGTTCGTATCTTTATCGTTTGTATGCAAATGAGAACGAATTATCTGTGTAAACACACACAGTACAAATTAAAAAACGTTTTCGAAAATAAACATAAAATCTAATTCTAATGAAAATACCTACAATTTTTAAATAAAAGTAATATTCTGATATGTAATAAATTAAAAAATAAAACTTCTTAATTCTTCAATGAACTTAAATCAAATGTTCGAATAAACCCCCGTTTAGAGCTAAACAGTAACCGAGACGGTTATAAAATTCTTGACGAACACGTATGAGCATTTCAGGTGTTATTTGCATACAAATTTGTAAAATTTGTTCCCTTAGTCCATTTAGAGAAGTGGCTCTGTTTTCTTGGAATACATAAATTATCGATTTTACATAACCCCAGAAAAATAAATCGTTGGAAGCCAGATCTGGAGATCTAGCAGGCCATCTAATGTTACCATTCGTGGAAATTATCCGATTGGGCAATTGTGTATTTAAAAAATTTATTGCTAGTCGATAATTATGTGATGCACAACCGTCATGTTTTTACCAGATATCATTGAAGTTGACACCTAATTGTATAAGGGCAGGAGTAATTTGATTTTCCAGCATGTCCAAATATTTTTGTCCGGTTAAATTGCCGTCAATAAAAAATGGTCCAATTAAATGTTCACCTAATATTCCAGCCCAAACATTCAACTTTTGGGGATATTGAGTTCTACTATTGTAATGTTTGTGTAGATTTGTCCTTGACCAATATCGAATAACGGATGAATTATGTGCACCGTGTATGGGAAAAGTCGATTCATCTGTGAACAAAATATTTTTCGAAAAATTTGCGTCCAATTGTATTTTTTCCATAACTATTTCACAAAATTCCATTCTACGAAATTGATCGTCTGAAAAAAATTTCATGGCTCTTTTTCAGTTTGAAACTACGATAACCATTTTTTTTAATACAGTCCGAATCGTTTTCGGATCAACATCAACTTCCTTTGCTAAATGGGTTGAAGATTGTAGGGGATTATTTTCCACACTGGTACACTTCTTTTTCGGGTTGGATTGGACGATTTTGTGTACGCGGTCCATGTTTAGTAGGATTGACATATCCATGCTCTTCAAATTTTTTTATAACCGTTCTCACTTGTTTTTTGCTAATTGGTTGGGCATTTTCGAACGCCACAATAAACAAATTTTCTGCTATTTCTCGATATGAATGACCCTGGTAGTACCACTTCACAGTTGCACTTTATGGAGTACTTGCATACTCATTTCATAAGATTTGCAAAAGATCGTTACTCATTCGCAAACAAAAGTTTAGTGAAGTACCCAGTTAAACATCTTCAAGAGGCGCACGGAAGATTCGTATTCGTCTGGTATAATAATCTACGCTGGCTTTTGGTTCTCTGTCTCACGATTGTTTTCCTCTAACACACTGGTAACGCCATGTGGTCGTTATAATTTCCCGTCGGCCGTGAGAGGATTATCGTTTTACGTTGAAATTAAATGTGACTGATTTCTCTCACAAATAAAAAGGAAAATTTTAAGGGCACTTACAATTCTAACGCGTGGATTGAAAATAAAGAGAGGGGATAGATAAAAATAGAATAATTAGAGCTGTAAACGAAATCGTTTTAAAGGAGCGTAGGTAACAGGCGGTTTATATTGAGATGTTTTTGTAACTAGAAGATAGTTATCAACAAATATTAGGATACGACTTATTTCTCATGTTATGATACCCTGTTAAAGAAAACGGTGATACACTGAATACATTTGTTTTCTTACAACATATTGTCGCTTTTGGACTCTGTATTTGTTGCCATAGAATATTCCTTATGGTGTTAATGACAATTATTATGCTTATATTCTCTAATTGTACCCTCAATATCGACGAAAGTAATTTTTTTAGCTTTTCGCCGTTGATTGATATAAGTCATCAATCAACGCTATCCTCCACTGATTTTTTAGTGGCACTTATTTCAAATACTTACTAGGTAGGTTGTAATTTATTGTTCAAATCATATTAGCGTATACTAACCGAACTAATATAGTAAATTAGATTATTACTACTGAATTAATTCTTTGTAACTTAATCATGAAGGGATAAACGAAAGTAATGTTGATTTTTTTTATTGTTTATTGCATTAATCTATCAGTTTAGTACAATCTTATTATTTCTCAATTAATAAACTAAACTGTCCACATTACACATCTGTATTTGGATGCCTCTCGAAGGCGGTGCCTACCAGACATACCTTTACACGTGTTGGGAGTATACTCCCATCACGCCTTTACACATACAGTTGTTGCACGTTTTCGACTTTATGATATCCTGTTGGCGAAAAAGAATAAAACACTGAATTTATATGTATTTGTCTCTTTCTAACACATTGACGGTAAAACGTATGCTCCCTCGTAATGTTCCCAACACTGTATACGATCCACCTTCTAAATTTCAATACTTGAATCGAATATTTTTATTATTTAGTAATCCATTTCCCATCAATGTCATTCACAATACAAAAAACTAATCAGTTTATACACATCATAGTTTTTTCTTATAAAACATTTAAACTCTTATTCAACTTATAATAATTTCTTCTTTCATTATACACTCAAAATAAATATACACTATATAAGTGGGGTAACCTTGTAATTTCAAGTTATTTTCAAAATTTCTATTTTTTTTTGACTTTTTTGGGTGTCATCTAACAACAATCAAACTTGACTTGAATTCGATTTTTGGGATATTCTTTAGCACTTGTGAGAAGACGGCTTGTATGACTGGAACAACTTATCAGTAGTAATACAACAAGTGTAATGATGATTATCGAAATACAAATTTCTACGATTTTGAGAAACAAATTGTTGTTTGGAAACCGCACGAGCGCGTAAGCGCGAGTGTGGTTTCCTAAAACAACAATTTGTTTCGAAAGAGAGAAGAAATTTTCGATAATCATTAATTACACGAGTTGTATTTGTCAAGATTATTTCACGAAAACAATTAAAATTGGACTATGATGACGTTCGTTGCAAAATTCCATGAATTGTTTCCACACGTACTTTTTAGGTCGCACGGTATTTTGCGGTATTTGTTCTTTTACTTTCTTTTGAATCTCCTTTAGATCAAACAGACCAAAACGGTTTTTAGAATTCATTCTTGATACAATAATTCTGACGTTTCTTTATTAATTTGACATTTTCTGTCAGTCACTAGATTTTTAATATCGAATAAAACAACGAATGACAACGTGAAACACACAGATAGGAAAATTGCATGTATCCAAAGAGGTGCCGAAATACAAAATCGAAAACATGGTGTTTTCAGATATCAATCCTCATATTTAAACCAATCGAAGGCGCGTATTTTGTATTGAGTGAAATAATCGTCAAAAGCTTCTTTCATTGCAGTTTTTACTTTAGGAGGAGAATATAATTGATCAATAGGTAAGACGATTACCGAGGGAAATCGATGACAAAAATCGTTTTACGTCATAAAATTTGATTTTCTTCAAATGCAGTGATATTGTCCAGAACAATTACTTTGTTGCCTAAACAGGATTCCTTTGTAGCTTTATTAACGCTAGGATCCGTAGTTCTATAAATTGTAAGGAATAGTTATTAGACACTGCCCAACGCTCTAATGCAAAACATGTTCCCAACATGTAATTTTTACATCAATTTCTTGATAAACACACAGTCACACTTCATATTAAAATTTTGTCATAATCTACATGCCTTTATGTCATTGTCACTGCGCATAATTCTAGTACTATATTTAATATATATGTTATAATTTCATACCATGAAAATCTATACGGATTTAGATGGTTATGCTTCTAGGGCATATTCACTGCGTATTATTTTTCACGCTGTCTTTGGTATCTCCACTTATCGATTTACCCTGTATATCTTGTTTATTTGATGTAGAAGCTGAGATCTTTGTAACAAGCTGGTCCTAATTTTATCCAGATGAATGGTCGGGGGGAGTGTAGGGTAGTACCATTTTTTACACTTTTTTAATGAAATAGATGCTAAGGTATCTCTGAAAAGCTATCATATGTTCTGAATAAACAATTTTTTCGTTAATTATGGAGGTAGTTTGGATTAATTCGTCAATTTTCCCTTGTCCTAAACATTAAGACCTTGTTAGGCTATCATAGTTCTTATTGCGTGATTTCATGTGTTCCGAACAAATGATAATTAGAAATACCAAATATAACAGCTAGGGCATCGCGATCTAGTTGACTATAGTTGCGTTCAGCTTCTGTGAGTGAGCGTGAGGCGTGTGCGATTGAGTTTTCAACTCCTTGAATTGTATGGCTGAGCATTGCTGCTAAACCTGTTGGGCTTGCATCTGTCGTAAGAAACAGTGGTAGTTCAGGATTGAATGGTAAGAGTATTCTGTCATTGCAGAGTTCAACTTTAATCTTTCGAAATGCTGTTTCACAAGCCGAGTATCAAAACCACTAGGCTCCCTTTTGCAATAAACGTCGAAGTGGATAAGTCAGCGTTGGTGCATCTGGAATAAAACGAGAATAGTATGAGACAAGTCCCAAAAATCTTTCTTCAACGGTAGAATGGCTTGGCATTTGTTGAAAGGCTTCTATTTTTACTGGAGATTTGTTAATTTTATTTAATTCTACTACATGAGTGGCTGAAATTAGGACGCTGTGTAACCTCTTTACTTTCGATTTTAGATGCTTCGGGAGACACTGCTTAATCGAGAATGTCTGCAAAACTTGTTTTGTTTAACTGTAAAACTTGTTCTCTACCTGTGAACGTAGAAAAACGTCAGTAATAAATTTTTTACTGAGCTGGAAACATTCCTCACACTCACTAGTCCAGACAAATGGAGTTTCAGATTTACATAAATCATAAAGAGGCTTTAATTTTGCAGATACCTGTTATGTTTAATATTAGTGTAGATTATGGAACACACCCTTTTTTGACAATTGACACTTGAGACTGACGGAAGGGGCCCCGGTATATTTTTGCCTTGCTTAGGGAAGCAAATTTGCTTTGTAAACCTAAAAACATTAATAAAGTAAAGTGTTCCTAGAACCCCGGAGTTTGATTTACGAACATAATAATTGGCGACGAGGTGGTAACTGTTACTATTTTTATCTGTCGAGGCAAATTGGGACCAAATTGTTAAGGTTATTGTTCAAGAAGTGGACGGTCGTGTAGCGAAGTATTTGGTTGCTGAAACTAGTTACTGTTACGTTACGTTCTTAAAATGGCTATGATTGGAAGTATAGATCATTTTAAAGGTCCAGCGGGAGAGTTCGAGTCATATTTAGAAAGAATAGATCATCTCTTTAAAGTAAATGTGGTTACCGATGATAGAATGAAGGTGTCAATGTTTGTAACCTTGGCAGGCCCGGAAGTTTACCAGACCTTGACAATTTTGGTATCGCCGGAGGAACCAGGTGATTTATATCCTTTGAGCAGGTAATCACAAAGTTAAAAAGTCACTAAGCGCCAATGGTTTCTGAAATTTATGAACGATTTGTGTTTAATAAATGTAATCAGAAGGTTGATCAGAGTATTGCAGATTTTGCTGTGGAGCTACATAAATTGGCTAGTTCATGTAGATTTGGGCAATTTTTGGATGAAGCATTACGTGATAGGTTTGTGTGTGGAGTACGTACGGAAAGTATCCAGAGGAAACTTTTATCGGAAGCTCAGCTTACTTTTACGAAGGCGTGTAGTATCGCGCAAGCAGCTGAAATGGCCGAAAACTAAGTTCATAATTTGACAGATGGTGGAGCTTCAGGACTTAATTATGTGAAAAAGAACTCAAATCAAGTTTGGGAACGTAGTGACCGAGGAAGTGACTGTAGCAAATGTGGCAGAATGCATGTAAAAAATAGGTGCCCAGCTGCTTAATGGAAGTGTTTTAAATGCAATAAGTTCGGCCATGCTAGAAATTTATGTCCAGTTGAAAATACAGTTGGATCATTGGAGGAGCAAATGACAGATCAAAAGGCAGTTTATCAAGAAGAGGTCAACAGCGACTTGTTCAATTTGAGTCTAAATATGGTATAAAAGCTGTAAGTTCAAGTGTAAGAGCTAACGATACTTCCCCACATCAATTGTCTTTGAAGGTAAATGGTAAAGATATTAAATTTGAAACAGACACAGGAGCATGTAAAACAGTGATGTCTGTAAGCCATTTTAAAGAATTTAGGTTTCCAACAAAATCTTTTCCCAATCTTGCAAAATGATTTTTTTATTTCCAGGTCTATTAATATCAGTCTTTTTCTTGAGTCTGAATTTCATGTTGTTAATTTTTTTGTAGATTTGACTTGTCGTTATTTGTAAACCAAAATTAAGCTCCCATTGTTTTCTCATCGCTTCGAGTGCTTTCGATTTTGAAAGTCGGACAGATGGTGTTTGTGACTTCGACAAAAGTATGGGAAAATCACGAAGCATATGCACAAATCCCATTTGCGATTCGCAACTTTTATTACACTCTCCATCTTCACTGCGTTCACTTATTGTACTAATACGTTGATTGATTGCTTCGCAAATAGGCACTAATAACAAATGAAGGCATATGCCGAAAACCTGCTATCGAACAGGAATTGTTTGTAAACAATTTTTTGAATTTGAACAAGTTTGGAAATTAAATAGTGAGTATCTACTTTATGTATTAGGAGAAGAAACTCATCAAATTAAAATATTTTTATTCATATGAAATGGAGTACAAACTCATACTTTATGCTCATGCTCATGAGAACATACTCGGAGTTTATACTCTGGTATTATTCATACCACCCAAGGTCTTTCAATAACCGATATGCCTCACCTCCAATCAAGGTTAAGAATAACGACACCTTTCTATCATCACTCACTTCATTACATATAAATAATTGTTCAACATGTTCAACATATGATATGACTTCAGACTCTTTTGGGTTGAATGGCTCGATTGATCCTATTAAAGGCATTTTGTAGACTCAGACCAATAATATAGACTTCAGACTTTAAATTTTTTTTATTGATGCCTCATATTACCTATTTAAAGCACGCCTCAGCGTGTATAAATCGAAATTTCAAACACGCGCGTTTTTTAAAGTCCCTATGGTAACAACAACAACTTGAGAAACGTAAGTATCAATAACAACTTTTTTTATTAGTTTTTAAATTGTATATTTTCATTGTGAACCAATGTCTTATTTGGTTTTTTCTGCAAAATTTATTTATATATTCATATATACATTGTATCCTTTTAAATATAAAAAAGAAACTTTTTGATTATTGATCTGCCAACAGTACCTCATAACGTCAAATAAAAATAAATACTATTTGACGTTCACGAAACTTGGCTGGGCATCGAGGACGGACTTCCATTTTTTTGTAGTAATAATATAATAATAATATTTTATGATTTCAAATTGCACCAATAAATAAAATAGCGTAAAGTATTCGTGGATAACTGGTGTTTCAAACACTTGCTCTATTTCGAGCACTCGGCTGCGCCGTCGTGCTCGAAAAATCGCGCGTGTTAGAAAGACCTCTTTATCCACTTATACTTTAATATACTATTTAGGTAGAGACTGTGCACTTTTTCAACTCAGACTTGACTTAGACTTTAGGTTCTTTAACTCGTCGCCAAAATTGTTATGTACCTTTTAAAAAAACTAACGTTAACTTTCGTTGACAATATGACATGACATCTCACATAGAATATCTACATACAGACATATCAATAATGAAGTCTCTTTTATACGCGAATTATAAAAAATAATTCTGAGAAACTACCACATTCTCTTTTGGAATCAAAATTTTCTTAAATTTTTTGACTAAGTCCTCGTAATCCATTGATTTAATTGGTTTTTCAGGTCCTAAAAAAGGCGCTAGTCCGTTATAGTGTTCACTTCATATTGATACACAGAGTATTTGTGCAATTTTTTGTTTGTCAGTTAACCCCTTCATTGTGTAGTAGTTTTCGAAGCGTTCTAGGTAACTTGTGTATTTTTCTAGTTTATTAACATAATTTTCGAATAGAGACATATTTGAGAGAGAGAGATGTTCGTGAATTTTTGAAGTTTGGACTTGTAGTGTTTTTTTATTTGGGTATATTTTTGTTTGGGGGGTAGGCCCTGTTATAGGATTCGTTTCCTCTTCAGGGCTGGTTGGGGGTGTTTTTGTGGGTGGTTTGTGTGCGCGTATTGACTTGGCTTGAGATTTGGGTAGGGCTGAAAATTCAGTTTTAGAAAAAGTATCTAGGAAGTTTGAGAAAAAAGGTGTATAGAAAATTGGAGTTTTGTTTGTTTTTGTGGGTGGGTTGTGTGTGTTTGCCAGAAATCAACCGGAGGGAGGAGCGAAAGCAATCAGCGTCGAAATTGGGTGATTTTTAAGCGAACGTGGTTTTGAGATGAGGGAACGGGGATTTTAATAGTGTCTGGAAAAGGTCGAAAATGAATAAGACGAACCACGTTGCGTTGCGGATAGTTAATAGAAGCGGGCTGGGTGATGGTGTTGTTGGAAAGTGAAGATGTAATTTTTGGGGATTTTGTGTCTCCTGCGTCATGAAAGTTAATAGAAGCGTGGGGAGATATTGGAATTTTGAGAATTTTTTGGGATTTGAGTTTGTTGAAATTTGTTGGAAAAGTGACTAGGAGACGTTGAAAGATGTGTGGATGAAGTCGGGCGGTGGCGACTGGCTTTTCTCGAGTTCGAGGTGAGGAATTGTTAAAAGGTGTGTTTATGTGTGGTGTGGAACCTTGAATATGAAATTCTGAAAAAATCAGAAGTTTTCGTATATCGAGTAAATTATCTATTTGTTTATTAAAATATTGAAATTTAAGATTTTGAGATGGTTGTTTAATATTGTAATGAGTGAGCTGGTACGAATAACAATCTTTAAATCCAAAAACTTCGTCGTACGTCGGCCCATTTGGCTAGCGAATAAGTTCACTATGCTACAGGAAAAAACGTGAAAAACCTGCAGCACCGACGGGGTGGATGGGGCTCGCGGATCAATTTGGATCGCTTTCACTCCTGATGGGAGTGAAAGCAAAGTGAGCACGCCTGCCTATATTTGTTATAGAGCAGTTGTGTCGATAAATGGAAGGAATTAAGTGGCGAAGTGTTTCGGCTATGACATCTCTCGAGTTGGGGATGGCATTCATGAGTGTGACGGTGAGTATTTCGATGAGGATTTTAGAGTCGGTTGAGAGGTCGTAAGGTGTGGGTGGCTTTTCGAGGGTGACTGGTGCGGTCTCTTGGGGGGTTTTAGGTGTCGATAGCCTGTGGGGGCAGCGAGGGTGGAAAGCGGGGTGTGGACCACCGCAATTGGTACATTTAGGAGTGCCGGACTTGGGGCAATTTTCGGTTCGGTGGCCTGTTTGGCCGCAAGAGGGGCATATCGGTTTAGACCGACAAGATTCGGAGGAGTGTCCGGTTTGGGTGCATCGACTGCAATATTTGGGCACTGGGGGGAGTGGATTTGTGTTCGATGGTTCGCATCGATGTGGAAGGCCGTGAAAAGAGAGGCCGGAGGTTAGGGCCTGGTGGTAGTGGGCTTCGGAGGTGGTGACGATGCGAAGCATCGAAGTGGGTTTGTTGGTGGCTTTGGCCATGATTCGCCAAGTTTTGAGAAAGGGGATTTGTTTATTGTGAAGAATTTCTTCAAATTCTTCGGGGCTGACAGTGGTGTCTACATTCCTGCAGACAAAAGAGTAGGTAGGTATGAGGGTTTTGTTGGCTGGACGTGGTGGACGTTCTGTTGAGTTAAGAACGTTGATGATGATGTTTTTGTCACCAGTAGAGTTATGGATTTGTCTCAGAATAGTTGAGACTGACTTTGGGGAGGACGTTTTGAGAAGGGCGGTGCGGTTGAAGTTTACCTTGAGAAAGAGGACGTGGCCGTGTAGGAGTTCGAAGGTGTTGAGTAGGGTGAAAAGGGCTTTTTGAGTGGCGTATTGGTTTGGGAGGTTTCGGAGGTTCAGGGTTTGAATTGGTGTGTCGTTGATGGTGTGAGTGGTGCAGGAATGTTGGTAGGTGTGGGTGTTGGTGGTCGGGTTTTGGTTTTACCGACGAGGGTGAAGCCATCCTCGTCGGAGGCAGTTGGTTGTCGTGTGAGTGTAGGTGTTGGGGATTGGGATCTTACGGAGGAAGCGTAAGACCTTCTTGAGGATGTGTATGGGGTTTGTGGGTTATAGTCTGTGTTTCGTTGGTAGCGTGGTGTTGTGTAGTCTGTGTTTTGTAGGTAGCGTGGTGTTGTGTTTGGTGGGTTCTGAGGGGAAGGTGTTGAGGAGTGGTGGGTTTTGTTGGAAGCGTGTGAGGTGGTGCTGGAAGTAACTGGTGAGAGAAGAGGGAATTCTTTCTCGCAGAGGTTGGATGTTTTCGGTTTCGGAGGAGTGTAAGCATCGGGAGAATCGAGAAGCCACTGAGGGAGTTGTTGGGATCTGAGTATGAATTGTTGGGTGTCAGGACAGTATTGAATGGGATCGTCTTTTTGTCTGTAGGGTGTGTGTTGAAGGGGTTCGTCGTAAATTTGTCTGATGGATGATTTGGGTGTTTTTCTGCTGCTGCGGCGTTGTCGGGAGGACATTTTAGGATTGAGTGTGGTAAGGATTGGTGTTGAAAGCTAATACCGACAGCGGACTCACTGCCGGAGGGAGTTACCTCCCCAGTTAAAGGTTTCCTGACTTATTATCCTTCAGGAGTTTTTATATTACCTGGGTGCAAAGTGTCCTTCCCTCTTTGGATGGTGTCGCTTGCTTATTTGTTAACTTATTTGTTGGCTAGGCGCTAATGTCCTTCCCTCTTCGGATGGTGTGGTTTGCTAGTATATTTTGGCTAAAAGTAAAACAAGATTAAACGCTGTTTATTATTTCCATAAATAGAACTTGTTTCGAAAGAATCAATTTGCACTTCCAAGTGTGTTGAATGAACTGTCGAACTAAAAAGTTCGGCAGAACATGGAGTTGGTTTCTTCTGGTGGAGGCGTCCACGTTGCCGGCGAAATCGCGGTGAACAGGTTTGAATCAGTGACCCGCTCTTGCTGTATCACCTTCCTCAGGCGATGGACTGGCGCTACTTCACATTAAAAAAAAAATGGAGACATATTTGACATTATGTTAACTGATGTATCGTACGTGGTTCTCGAACTTGAGATGACATTGGTTGGAATTATTTCGAGACTACTTTGATAAAAGCCTTTTGCTGGTCGTTAAATACTTTCATAAAGTATTGAATTCTTCTAAATCCATTCTGACTTCAGTGGTGCTGGAAATTTGTCGAAAAAAAACTAACCCACGTTTTCTTTTTAAGGTTTAAGTTAAAAATTATTACTTTCGACTTTTCACTGTTTTTGTCTCGTCGCCAATTTGTTGTGAATGTTGGTCGAATGAAGGCAGAAAACACTGACTAGACAAAGTATATTCAACGAACAAGGTAACAAATTATTACTTAAGAAAACATTCATATTGGAACGTGATTGTAACCAATCTTGAAACATGACACATGACACATTGTGTTGACAGTTCCTCTTTTTTTTTCGTTAAGGAAACTACAGTTATGATACATCTTGTACATCTGTACATCGTCTGTGTCATGTGAAAAGTGCACATGTCCAAAAATATATTTTTCACAGGAAATGAAAAAAACTTGAGGAGTTTTCTTATGTATTGAATATTTAATATTGCACACGTATTTTTGTTGACATCATCTTAAGAAACATGTTAGCTATTTCTGGGACTTCCCATATTTCTAAAATTAAATGTACTTGTGCATTATTCATATTCATATCGAGGGCTAAAACGCAGGACCTCGTAACCCGCAAAACATTAAATGTTCAGGAAACGAGAAAAACTATTTTGAGTTATAAATAGCCGCTAGTTTTCGGACTTGCAGTATTTATTCGCTTAAAAATTACAATAAAATATTTGCTATAATATTAAAAATACACCAATTCATTTTTTTTCAGCATACGGTCACTTACGTGGTAATGTCTTATCAGGGTATGTCAGTTACATGGTAATGCCACATTGTAGGTTAATAATAAAGAATTATTTCATGAACTGAAAAGCAGGAAACCATGATTGTTTTTCATTAGTAATTTGTGTAATAGAATAAAAAACGAATGAGCAAACTTATTAATACATAAGAAAATTAAATTATACTTTTAAACATTATTTAATACACAAAATATTATAACATAAAATAATCATTATTATAGGTACTTATAAAAAATAATGGCATTTTATTTGGCAAAGAATAAAACGAAAATAAAATAAATCTCTAGAAAAATCTACTTGTGTGGAAGGGAGTCGTAAAAACTCCAGCAGTCTTTCGGAATAACTTGTTTAATCGCTTGTAGGTGTGAGTATTTCACGCTAGAAATAGACAGTTTCTCCTTAAATAGTTGGGGAAATATGACATTCCCTAATACTATATTTCTAGGTCTGATTGGTAGATTCTTAAAATCATCTTCAAAGTTTAGTTTGTACCTAATTTTACCTTCATAGTACTGCAACGCGCGTATGTCAATAACATTATTGCCACTACCCGTTCTGCTAGGCCGTATTGAACTGTATTTAAGGTAGTCTTTATGGGCATAATTTTTGTAGAAGCTGAAGTCCATGTTTTTGACCAAGTAAGGATTTTTATTGCGAGATTCCTTAGTTATACGATTATAATCACTGGGCAAGTAGATCTCCTTATTTTTGATGGAAGACTCTATGGCACTGTGAAAAGAGTCACACTCCATTTGAGTGTGACCTTTTTCTAAATATTTTTGTGTAATACAAACTTTGTACTTTTCTGAAACGTGAAGCAAAGCGTTGGCCATTACACAATTACGATTCTGGGCAGTGCACCCATCTGAGTAGATAATAATAGGAATCTAAGTAGTCTACAAGAAGCGAAGCATAGGTAGAAGCTTGACCGTCCGCGTTTGTCTCGTCGAACCAGTAACAAGTACCTTGTTTATTTCTTAAATTATAGATGGTAAAGTTATGACAACACAACTTTGTCCTGTAATATAAAGCGCTAGCTTGTAGTTGCGGTGCTAACTTCACAGATTGTACATCCATCACAATAACGTGGCACTGAACGCCTATGGCCTTTTCCTTATCTTCTTCTTTTTCCTTCCGTGCCCGATTTTTTCTGTTTATGTGTTCGCTGTATTCCGGTTCAGTTAAATTGTTGTTTTTTTATCTGAAACACGTATCACACTGATCTTTTCTAGGACGAAATAAGGATAATTTCATTTCTTCAGCCATTTTTGTCAACGTTACAACAGACAAAGAAGGCGTCTTGTTGTTTTCTTGGCATTCTGTTTTGTATACCCTGTGAAGTTGAGCGAATGATTGAAACTGTTGCTCAAAATATAGCTTATCAATGTCTCTCCTGCAGTAATGCGAGGGGAGTTTGTTTAGATTATTTTAAAACTGTCTTACAAAGCTTCGATCTTCCTTAAATAAATCAATTCTTTGATTTCGTTGACTTAATTATTTTTCGGTACTTTTATTCATCCTATGTTGGCTTCCAGTTGACCATGATCTTATGGACCATTCTCCCAAAGAAAGAGTATGCGAATACATGGTTTTGCACACAGGTATTTCATTATTTCCACAAATCAAAAAATATTTCAGGGTTATATTTCGTCGAGAATTTTCAGTTACCTTTGGTCTGGCTTTTTCAGTAACTTTAGCAGTGTTACTAACGTACACTTTCCGTTGATCCCATGTCATGTTAATCCAGAATTGTTCAAAGATGTTTTTACGCATTTCTTCTGTTACTTTGTAACATTTCATTTTTGATTCTTTGATTTTTTGTTTACAGCTGCACCTGGCACCTATTTTTCTATTCATTCTCGGTACATCATGAAATGTATTGCGTTGATCCCGTGGCTTTCTAAACCCTAAAAATTGTTCTCCCCTCATTCGTAAATTCTTATTGATTAACCTCTTATTTTGCTTTTTCTTAAGTGTCTTTGTTTTGGTATCTTGACTCTCATTTTCCTTTTTTATAACAATTTCATCTACCTGTTCAAGTTCCTGTAGCTGTGTTGCACCTGGACCCACCTCTTCCACGCTTTCTTCGCTTTCTGATTCACTTTCGCGGCTTCGGGAATGTAGTCTTTGTCGTGAACGTTATTATTCTCTTCTGGCATAAAATGCGCCATACTTGCTAAATCATCCAAAATGTTTTCGTTTTAAAACATAGCTTCCTCACTGGATTTTTCAGATAACATAGCGCCGTCTTCATGTGGCCGTGTCTTATCCTCATTTACCTGTTCCATTAGTTCTTCTATTGCTTTATTATCATTACCTCTTGGAATGTAGCTTTCATTATGGGCGACAAATTAGGTTTGTCGTTGTATTGCGAGTTTCGTTAGGAACGAATACTACATCGGCTTCTCTGATGATATCAGAAATATCTTAGGGCGATAGGGCTTCATTTAAAAGAATATTGTTTGATAAATCCATTTCAGTGATTTCTTGAAGAGAAAAATGTTGATTGTCCTCATTGGTGTTACTACATTGCGCTATTCTGACCATTTCCATGATTTTTCTCGTTCGACTAGACATTTTTCTATGCAGCAGTAGCTCGTATCTACTCAAAAGCATGTGAAGCAGCACCTCGTATCTAACACCTGCAATAAAATGTTAGTTTTATTACATAAAATTATTAACAACTCAAAGCAATCATTATGAAAGTTTTGAAACGAATGCTTAATTGGGAATACAATCACAAGCTTTAACCCTCCACTTTACTTCTTTCATATTTACAAGCGATTTTCAAGATCACTTACCTTGACAGTTTGCTTCAGTGGCGGGAAGCTGAACACTGTGACGTTTACGAGGTAATGCTTCAGAAAACCAACCGAAATAAGTTACGAGTTACTGTTTTGTTTGATTTTGACAAGTTGATAATTTTCATACAGTTAGTTCCTTTCACACA
This sequence comes from Galeruca laticollis, assembly GCA_963921935.1. Lineage (NCBI taxonomy): Eukaryota > Metazoa > Arthropoda > Insecta > Coleoptera > Chrysomelidae > Galeruca > Galeruca laticollis. The sequence continues at coordinate 87,758,478 of OY998183.1, forward strand.
TAGATGGCGCTTATAAAATTGAAGTCTGAGGCATCAAAATCATATTTTCTAAAAAAGTGTTAGTTAGGAGGTCCTACGTTTTAGCCCTCGATATATAAATTGATGGACTTATTCATTTTTCTTTTATAATAATTAAAACAAGTTTTGGTACATCAAAACCTTATATTTATATACAAACATAAAAATTGTTACTAAATGCTGTTTTTTTTATCACTACACATTTATTATCATAACATTAACATCAATAATGAAACTAAATAAACATTAAGATTTACAAAAAAGAATGCTATTCATATAAAATCAATATTATCATAGAAAGCGTGATCCTGTGGCATTGTTCCTTTTAAAAATTGCAGAAGTTGACATTTTTTTAATAGACCTTGGTATAAATTTGGCATATTTCCAAATGGTCTCATTCTAGCTTTTTTATTCAGTCTATTAGGAAGTGCTTGGAACTTATCGGTGTGTCGAATCTTATAGTTAATGGAGCCGAAACTGTTGTACCTCAAATCTCTAATATCTTGAACTGTAGGATCGCATACCTTAAATCCAGGGCGCATGGAGTTTATAAAATGTAGACAAGAAAAGTCTTTAAAAAAATGTGGGTTAAATATTCAACCGTATAAGGCTTTGGAATTTTTCGGGCTGTTTTAGCAATGGAAACATAGTCTGCTGGCACATGGATTATCCTCCCTTTGAGCTTTCTTTCAATCGCATTGAATTGCACTCCATTTGGGTATGCCCTTTCTTCAGATATTCTTGGATAATACAAACGTCATTCTTCATGGCACAATTTAAAAGGGAATTTTGGTATCCACAGCCGTCGCTATAGAAAACAATAACTGGCTTATCATTTGTATTTAAGGTTGATATTACTTCATTAGCTAGGAAGTTATAAAGCGTGAAGGCAAAACAATTGGCTTCCAATTCACCTTTTGCTGCATGCCACATGAAATAATAACCATCCTAAGAATACAGGTCAAAAATGGTAAAATTTTGTACTATTATCTTGGTTTTATAGTACAAGGTAGATACATTTGATTTTGGACATAATAAAACAGACAGTCCATAGTAAAAACACTATTGGCAGATATTTTGTCCCCTTTTTTTCTTTTGGTTCCTCCTTTTTCTTGTCTATATGCATTTGCTACTTACTTTCTTCAATATTTTTGGTCCTATACCCTACACAAACGTCACACTCATCTTTCTTTGGCGAAAATAAAGCCAAGTTCATTTCTTCAAATACATACGAAAACAATGTTGAACTTACAGCATCTATTTGCCTTTACTGACACCAGTTGTCTTTGTGGAAGGAATATAGTTCGGATTTTGATTTCCAGGATAGCTCTAAGTATAATTTTGAAGTAGATTTGCGTCAATAAAGTGATTCTAATTTTGGTATTGTGTCTAGAAACTGTTTATTTGCCTTTCTTCATTACCTTTTGAACGAGTTTGTATTGTTAAATTTTCTGTTGTCGTCTCATTCTCATTCTCATTAGACTTATTCAAACTGTCGAGGACACTTAGCCACTTGGAAATCCGTCTAGCCGACATGCCCAATGTTCTGCAAAACATTGTTTTACATACATACAATTCTTTCGTATTTTTTTCTAAATAAAAGGTAAAAGAACAAGTCCTTTGGTTCTTTCTTTCCTCCTTTCTGTTTCTTGCTCTTCTTATGCTCTTCCTCTAACAAATTTTTTTCTCATCCCTCCAAAGTTTTAAAAAATGTTCCTTCCCTCATCTTCACTTAATTTGTAGCATTGAATTTTAATTTTTTTAGTGTCGTGGCATGTACATCTTTGTTTAATTGATTTTTCATTCCTTTTAACAGTACACTGATTTTCTTCCTAGATACGGTAAACCTTCTTCTCTAATTCTTTTATTTTTGTTGTATTTCCACTGAGAATGATCACTTAATCTAGCTTTCTTCATTTTACGCTTTCTACCTTCTCCATTATTCTCGGCTTCACCCGTAGTTGTATTTTTGTTTTCCCTTGCAGCCCATTCATCAGCTAAAGTCTTGATTTTATTCACAACTTATTTATTCTAATCCTCATCTTCAGTGGATCTTTGATTTACTGTTTCTTTTAAGTTTTCTTCAAGTTTGGCTTCAGTGATATCAGTTGAATTTCTAGCACACGGAATGTACGAATCTGTACTACTTGTACTACCATTTTCTTCAACCACAGGAATTCCAAATTGTTCAAAGTGTGGGTCTTCATTCTGTAACAAAATGAATCCAAACCAGTTCAAAAAGCCAAAAAAGAACTGGCCCAATAATACATCGTTATAATAAAATTAAATCTCAATAATCAAATGAAAAATATACACGTATATAAAATTTTTATTGGATGTGGTAGCAAAAATAATATAATTTATGATCATAAAATTCAAAACTACCCCCTATAAAAATGTGAAAACTGCATAACTCCAACCGAGTATCAAAATTCCATTAAAATAAAAATTGCATAAGTCCCAATAAGTTTTAAATAACTTTTAAAGAAATATAATAATGTACTATAACGTAAAACAACAAGTTAAGACTTTTTAATAATACTTACACCAAGAACACCACAACAGTTTTCTCATTTTCTTTTTGATGCATCGGCGTATGAAAATGAACGTTAACTGGCGGACTTGTGCACATTTCATGTTGCTGTCAACGGTGTAAGACTGGTGCAAAAATCTAAATCCGTTTTTTAGCGACATCTAATAACTTTTGCGAGAACTGTACAGTTTATTGGATGATATGCGCGTTAATCTAATGAAGCTGACGATATCACTGGCTAGAACTTCACAGCTATCAACAAAAGTACTGTTCCATGTCACAGCGTAAGCCTCTACCGGACCTTTTTCGGAGTAGTTGTAGATAACTATGTACCTAAACATTCCTTTTAATTGAATCCGCATGTACTGGTTCGTTGTATGGACTGTATTTCATTAATAATGACTAAATTGACTTTATTCGGATAACGTAACTTTTTATATTTCCAAAAATGACATACATAAAAATGACAACTCATTTTGACATACAAATGAATAACCTAGAAGACTTGAATATAAATTTGTAAAAATGCTATACAGCAGTATGGGTTGTTCAAAGATCTTTCATTTAAGTATTTGAGTAGCGTTTCTATTTTATAGTAACGGAACCAAATCTTAACATATTGCCGGCTTCGAAACAGCAAAGTTTCGATTCTGCACAAAATGAATTCTAAAGTACATCAGCTATCGAAAACCACCTCACCTAACATAACGCCTTATTAGGCCTTAAAACTAGTTTTCACTGTCTTCTGTCGACTTGGATAACGGTAGTGCACATAATTTGATCACTGCGCGTTTAATTAAGCCCGTGTTGATTTTTACGGTGACAACACGAATAATTTTATCGGCACATGGATGCACACTCACTACGCGACCTAATCGCCAATTATACGGTGGTAACTTGTCTTCGTGAACCAGAACCATAGATCCAACACTAATGTCTGATCGGTTTGTTTTCCACTTCGTACGTTCTTGAAGTTGACTGATATATTCCTTTGACCAACGTGACCAAAACTGTTGTTTCAGCTTCTCAAGTTGTTCTTAATCGTTTAACTTGGTGGTTGGAATAAACTGAACATCAGGATAGGGTAAGGAGTTGAGGGATCTTCCGATCAAAAAATGAGCAGGAGTTAATGCTTCTAAATCGTTTGGGTCGGTAGAAAGAGGTGTTAATGGTCTTGAATTTAAAATTCCTTCGATTTGAGTATTTACTGTGTACAAGCTCTCATATGTAAGCAAATTGTTAGCTATGACTTTAAGAAGGTGATGCTTACTAGATTTCACACCAGCTTCCCATATCCCACCCTGATGAGGGGAGTAAGCAGGTATAAATGTCCATTTGACGTCATGATTTATGGCTGTTTTTTCTTCGATTTATACTTGATTGTCAAATAAGAATTTTCCGAACTCTTTGAGTTTGTTATTTGCCCCAATGAATTTAGTGCCGTTGTCAGAGTATACGCAATTTGGCTTACCCCTACGAGCAATGAATCTTTGAAACGTTTCTAGAAAAGCAAGTGTAGTAAGTTCAGTTACCAATTCCAAATGAAGGCATTTAGTTATAATGCAAACAAATAATGATAAATAACATTTGTGAGTCTTATATCCTCTTCCTTTGCGGTCTTTGTAAAGGAAGGGGCCAGCGTAATCAATGCCCGTGTCGGAAAATGGCAACCTTGGAGAGACTCTGGACGCAGGTAAATCTCCCATTAACGGGATTTGAGCTCTGGGTTTGAATTTAAAGCAAAGAACACACTCTCTGACAGTACGTTTGGCTAAATTTCTACCGGAAATGGGCCAATATTTATCTCTAACTGATGCTAGTAGCATTTGAGGACCACAATGCAATTTAAAGATATGGGTTTCTCTAAAGATAAGTGTAAGGTGATGTTTGGGAGAAAGAATGATAGGATGTTTTTTGCGAAAATGATACGGATAGTTTCTTAGTCGCCCTCCGACTCTTATCAAATTATCCTTTATATATGGATTGAGACTTAGGATTTTTCTTTGATTAGAAACTTAATGGTTTTGATTGAGATCAATATATTCTTGGGGAAAGGATTCTTGCTGTGCCAGTTGGCAAAATCTGTTTAACGATAATCTAAGTTCCTCGAAATTCAAGTTACCTGTGGAGTAAAGTTTATTTCCCTTAAATTTCTTGAAACTGTAACTAAACCGTAGTACGTGAGCAAAAACGCGTTTTAAGTGGTTCAATGAAGAAAAGTTTTGGAAAGGAAAAAGCTCCCTTTTTGTATGAATGAAGGTTTGTGACTCGTTTCGGGTTTCTGGAAGATCACGTAAGACGAGCACCTTTGAGATATCTTCTGGCCAATCGTTACTTTTGTCTTTTAACCACCCAGGGCCATGAAATGTCGGCAGGATTGTAATTCGTAGGAACATAGCGCCATCTGTCAATTTCTGTTAAATTCTGAATTTGTGACACTCTGTTTCCAACGAATGTTTGTAGAAGATGAGGAGATGTGCGTAACCATCCTAAAGCTACTGTGGAATCTGACCACAGATGAAACTCGTCAATGTCGATGGTTAAACAAGACTTGATTTTTTCAAAGAGTTTAGCGAGAACTACGCAAGCACACAGCTCCAACTCGGAATCGTTACCGTTTGAATAGGAGCTACTTTGGTTTTAGACGAAATGAGATTAACAACAACTTGATGGCTAGTGTTTTGCACACGCAAATATAATGCTGCGCCATAAGCCTTTTGAGAGCTATCAGCAAACCTATGTAGTTGTATATTTACAGGATTGGGACAAGATATGTGTCGATGAATTCGAAGTTTGTTAAGGCAAAGGATTTCTGCTCGGAAGCGAGTCCAATTATCAGAAACCTGTTGCGGAACTCTTTGGTCCTACTCCAGAGACAATTTCCACAAGTCTTGTAGCATGATTTTGGCTAAAATAATAATTGGACTAATGAGGCCCAATCGATCAAATATTTTTGCAATATCTGATAAAATTATTCTCTTTGTAATACAATTTACAGATGATAGCTGACTAATTTTGAAAAGAAAAACATCTTCTTTAGAAGTCCAAAGCAAGCCTAGAGTTTTTCCTGATTTGGAAGGTGATACAAAATAAAATTCTGACGTATTTTCACTCTTTAGGTTTTCGAGAAGCTCAGAGCTATTCGATTTCCATTTTCTCAGTTGAAAAGAAGCTGATTGTAAAATGAATGAGACTTGTTGATACAATGATGTCAACTTATCAATTGAGTCTGCTCCGCAAAGTAAGTCATCTACATACATGTTCTTTTTTATTATCTGAGATGCTTCTGGATAAGAGTTTTCGTGATCAATGGCTAATTGTAGTAAGCAACGAGTTGCTAAAAAAGGGGCACTGGCTGTGCCATATGTGACAGTGTTTAAAGAATACATGTGAAGTTCATCTTCAAGATTTTCACGCCAATATACGAGCTGAAGAGGCTTGAATTCGTCAGTGATTTCAATTTGACGATATATTTTGCTAATGTCAGCCGACACAACAAACTTGTGTTGTCTAAATTGAATTAGAATTGAATAAAGATCCTCCTGAACGGTGGGTCCTACCAACTGAATACAGTTGTAAGAATATCCAGATGAAGATTCTGCTGAGCAGTTGAAAACCACGCGCAATTTGGTGGTCACACTGTCTTCCCGAAAGACACCATGATGAGGAGAGAAGTAAGTGATTTGATCACGAGATAAGGGTTTGAAATATGACATGTGAGAGAGGGCTTTATACTCATTCATGAAATCACAATACAATTTTTTCAATGTATGGTTTTTTGTTAATTTCCTCTCGAGATACAAACATTGATTTTATGCCCGTTCTTGAGAATTACTTAGCTTTGAAGTGCGTTCCTTTAAAGGGATTGAAACTACGAACTTTCCGTTTGGACTCCGCTGGAAATGATCGCGAAAATGTTCTTCAGCTTGTTGTTCTTCGCATGACAATATACGTTTACTCGGTAATTCTTCTAATTCCCAAAATTTTTGGAGTTGAGACTGAAGGTCAATGGTTTTAGAAAAGTTGCAAGACGTGAATGCTTCACGGGGACAACCTAAAGGACCTGTAACTATCCAACCTAGTTTGCTCTCTTGCAGAATTGGTTTGTTAGGACCAAGCTGAATATTTCCACTTAGGAGAAGGGACCAATAAGTGTCTGCGCCGATTAGAAGCTCTATTTTGCTTGTTTTAAAGAATGTTGGATCAGATAAAGTTATATACGAGGGAATGTCTATAATGTTGGGATTGAAGTCGAAAGTTGGAAGTCGATCAGTAATTTCTGAAATCACTAAACAGTGAAGGTTTGCATGAAATTGAGAGTGCAAAGATTTTATTTTGATGTCACAGGATTTACTTAGTTCTGACGAATTATGACCGATACTCAATACTGTCAAATTGGTGGAATACTGTGGAAGGCCTAATTTGTCAACCAATCCTTTCGAAATAAAGTTTGACATAGAACCATTGTCTAGTAAAGCCTTGCATGTGTGCTTTTTTCCATGACTGTCAAAGATTGACACTTGCGCTGTTGTCAGCAATACTTGACTTGAACCACTTACTGAACTTGAGCCTGAAAAAATTTGAGAATTCTGAGAAGAAGATTGTTTACTGGAGTCGTCAGAATCATTCGTTGTAAATTTGGTTTCTGAACTTACAACTGGCAACGCTGTACTTTCTCCTTTGCCCTGATGTAAAATAGAATTATGTTTTTTACCACAATATTTACAATTACCTCTTGGGCACTTGTCTAGCTGATGTGTTGGCCGAGAAAGGCAGTTTGTGCAAAGTTTCAATTGTTTTGTTTTTTCAAATCTTTCTTTGGCTGAATGATTTTGCTTACAATAGTAACATGAATAATTTTTTGAATTGATTTCTTTAATGTTTTCATCAATGGTTGATATGAATGATTTTTTAAAGGAACAGTTTTTGTTCTGGTTTTGTTTGTAACTAGAACCTTGATAATGAAGTTGTTGATTTTGATTTGATTTCGACCCTTCTTTATCTTTGTGCATGTGCACCTTATCTAGAAAATTTGCTCGATTCGTAAGAAATGTTTTAATTTCTTGTAAGGTGGGAAGTTCCCCATCAATTTTATATTGTTCCCAATCACGCAATGTTGCTAGATCTAATTTACTTGACACGAAAAAAAATATTAAGGGATGCCAAGAACTAGTGTCTACTTGGATGTTTTCTAGACATTTCAAGTTATTTGTTATTGTATCAACCAACGATCTATAAGAAGAAGGATTTTCTGTTTTAATTTCAACTAAACTGAATATGCTTTTCAAATGTTTATGCACTATTAATTTTTTATTATCAAAACGAGTACATAATGTTTTCCATGCTTCAAGATAACTATTCTCAGTAATAGAAAGTCTAATGATATATACAATTATTGTATCACTATTATCCCTATTATTTACTGATGTCACCACTCTAATAAATGGGTATTTTCTTTTTCGTTCTTCTGGTGAAGCCGTGATAAACTCAGCCGATGTTGCTGAGTATCCCAGGCTGTCTCCAATCTAATAAACACCACTATGTAGCTACCCAAAAATATTAATCGCTGTCCCCAGTGTAATAACTTGTATTGTATCGAATCGGTATTATCCTATAGTTCCTAGTAGTATCCTATATCTGGGGTAATGTATATAGTAGTTCTCTGTTACCAGTGTAGTAACTCTATCTATCGTCTCTTTTTTCTCTAACTGTACAGCTGCTGTCACCAGTGCCTGATGGCACAAAAAAAATTATAGAACCCGGGATTCTCCCTGCGGAATTTCCTCGAGGAAGGGGGGGTTGTTCCGGGCTCGAGCGGTCGAAGACGTCGTGGGGCCCCTTGGGCTTATACAGTGTGCCAAGCCCGAGTTCGTAGTGCAGGGTTAGCTGGTCCGACCTATTTAACGGGTATGGGGTGGTGAGGATTGAGATAATTGAAAGGTTAGAGCATATGATAACAATATATTACAAAAAAAAACAAAACTGTGTCAAATAACCTCCGAAAGTAAACTAGTATTAGCGGTACCTGAACTATGATCTCTATTTCTAGTATAAACGTCTACCAAACTCTATGATCTAGGATTTAACTAAAATTCTCAAGTGTACAATATAAAATATCTCTGAAATGGTTTTAACTTATGGATCTCCAGTGCAACGGAGAATATCAATATGTTTGACTAAAATCCCTAGTGTAACGTAAATAACTCTAAAAAAGATTACATATAGTGGAAAAGATCTCTAAAGTCGAATTAGGTATAGTATCGAGCCAAATGTAGTTATATCTACGTAGTTTGATTAAACTAATTAGATGATAAAGAGATAATATGCACAAACAAAATCTCTGAATATAACTAGATAAAATGCCCCTATACTCTTGGGCCTTAGCGGTAGATGAAGGGCGCTGATGTATAAGAACACTCGATATGACTGAACACCTTGTAGAGTCCCTTAACTTTCTTGGGTTACCCGATTTAGTCAAAGGAAAAAAATATAATAACACAAACCAATATTCAATATAATAAATGAATTTGAACTTTTAAAAAACTTACGTTTTGAAAATCCCACAGGTCACATAAATATTCACACTATTACTTTTTGAGGGTGAGGGTCCGTCAAGACTCAGACTTGCCTCACCAGGGGAGAGATAATACCTATCTCACCGACTGACTGACGGACTGACTGTCACTTTTCCTAATATTTTTTCCATATTTATTTCCGTAATTCACCTTCAATGAAGGTTAATTATTCATATTTGTTTTATTTCGTGGTTTACCAAACTGACCTGTACGTGATATCTAATATTGTGTTAACCTTTGTTTTGTTTGTATATTTTCCTTTGGTTGAGGTCGATAATTAATAACTATTTTGAATTAAAAAACGAAATTCTATAGTGTTAGCCTTGTTTTGTTTAAATGTTTTAATTTATTTGAGGTCGGTAAATTTGATAACGATTTTGAATTAAAAGAAATTATCTATATAGGGTGTTTTTAGAACTTGTGTCATATCTCGTGTTTATTACATCACTTCCCCCCTTGTAAAAGTGTTGTGACGTTTCAGGTCCAACACCTTTTTTATACCTTAACTAATACATTAACATTGATGATTACATTAACATGAACTCTGTACTACATATAGTAAGTTTTACGTACCGCGCACTTGACCGCACTCGCGTTCCGATTTAACTGTTTTGATCCTGACCTAGGACACGATTATTTACACTCGCGACACTGCTGCTTAGTAGATCGTTCATGGAGTGATTTCTCTCCGTCCAGTGTTGCGTACTGGGGTGGCTCGTCTCGTGATGCTGTATCTGCTCCATTTCTATCGCCTCTTCGTCTTGTTTCTGGGTTCTGCTATGGGTATGTATTACCCATGCCGTAAGGGAATCCCATATGCTGCATAACATCGCTATCCCACATCCTACAGTCTGCTGGATGCGAATTGCGTTTAGTATCGTGTCTACTATGTATTTTAGTAGTTGGTATGTGCAGTATATACCAATTATACCGCTTATTATTGAACCTATTTCCGTGAACCATTTCCAAGTGTGTTTTAGGGTTGATTCGGCTAGGTTTTTGATTTCCTGGAAAATATCTTACACTATGTATTCTTGGCTGTTACTTCTCTTTTTATTTCTTGAGAATGTCTCTCTTTGTTAGGCGTCGTTTATGTATTGCATGCATACGTGATATTTGTATGCTTGCTCTATTTATGAGATCGACATTCTGGGGTAGAATTGGCATTGTCGGTTGAAGGTTTTGGTTGTCTTCAAGGCAATGGCAATTCTCGGGTGCTCTGTTCGCTATATTATGATAGTAGGTTTCTCTTTTGTAGTGGTAAAGCGAAACCTTTGTCTTCTTCTTCTATGTCTTAAACTTTTTCTGGGGTTTCGGTTGATTGTTGATACAATTAAATTGCTTTGTATCTGTGCGTGGCTCGGCTTCTTCTTCTTCTGCTGCTTGGTCGACTACGGATGTGTGGCTATGCATCCCGCAGAAAAACATGAGTCTGGTTACAACTACTAGGCATGACCATACTGGTTGCCGTTTGGTTTCGTTGCTCTGGATAACTGGAATGTTCGTGCTTTCCCTGGCATACGTCATCTCGGGTTCCGGGCACTTTTGAACGTCTTTTGGGGAGATCACTGTAATGTTTGTATTGGGGTTCGAACAGTCTTGAGCAGTTAGCGTAATTGCTGTTTGAAGCCCGCACATAACGAATGTTACCCAGGTCAGAAAACGATCTGTCGTTTTATTGTCGCGCACTTATTATACCTTTACAATTATTTGAACAATTACGTTTGTTAACATTCATTGGTTTCATATTTATAAGCATAATGTTCATTTATTACAGTTATTTATTACTATTCCTTCGGAAAAAAATAATGCTTTTATTTTCCCTATGATAACGTTGTATTTTCGGTTTTATCCTTAGCTTATATTTTTTTTCTTTTCTCAATTGACTGAACTGTACAATCTTTTAGGACGGTCAATTGAGTCCCCTGTGTAAGATCATTTTTTTGAATTTCTAATTGGTTACTACAATGTAACTTATGTGTTCACCTTGTAGTTATTGCAATTAAAATATTTCTTTTAATCATACTTCGGTTGACCTTGTAATGGTGCAACACAGCAAAATTTTTAATATGATTACCTGCTATGACCTTGCATTTGTCGGTGTGTAATGGAGTTTCTTTCCGTGTTTTATTTTGTCTTGGTCGACAATAATTACTTGTTTATTGTTTATAGTTAATAAATCTGTGTTTGTCTTAATTCTAGTGTACTTATTATGTATTTTATAACTTATTGTTTATGAGTGCTTGTGTATATCTATATGTATAACTGTTTCATAAAATTTTATTTCTTCTTAAAGCAAAATTTGACTTTCGTGTGAGATCGGTGTGTGTGAGTGACCTGTGTTTTTGGCGGTTAAATTTGTCGTCTGTGTGTATATTTCTGCCTGGTTTTGTGTGGTGTGTGATAGCGTTTGGTTAGTTCCGTCTTTTTCATGTATAGTTTTGACGCCTGTGCCCATGTTATATTAATGTAGCTAGGTGCACTCGGAATTCGATTTCTTATCCTGGCTGATCTTCGAATTTCCGGTGGGGGTCTTAGTGAGACGGGGAGCCTTCCGCTCGGCTTATCTTTTAGTGGTTTTGTGCGGGGTACTGTCTTATCGCTGTGTGGTTGTGTTGACCATAATGGTAAGGCTGCTAACTTCCCTATGTTTAAATCGATGCTGGTTTCTTCTTGTTGCTCTTCCTGTTCGTGTGTTGTGTTCTCCTCATTCTGGGTCGTTGTCGTCTCTAAAATTTCGTGTTGATCGTCGTCCAGCTTGCCGTAGTATGTTTTTAATCTATTAACGTGAACAACTTGTATCTTCTTTCCTTTGTTGGACGCTATTTGGTAGGTGACTGGTCCTACTTGGTCTTTTATTTCGAATGGTCCTATCCATCGGTTTTGAAGTTTTTTTGATAATCCTGTTGTGTTACTTATGTCTAGAAGGTAAACTAGGTCTCCTGGTTTAAACTCTCTTAGGGTGGTTTTTTCATTGTATCTGTTTATCCGTTCGTCTTTTGCCTTTTCTGTGTTCTCTAGTACTCTTGTGTATATTTGGTTAAGTCTCGTCTCTAGTTCTGACACGTAGTTATCGTCTAAGTTGTATTTTAGTCTTCTTGGTTTGATGAATTTGTCGAATGGTAGTGCTTGATCTTTCCCATGTAGTAGAAAATACGGGCTGTACCCTGTTGATGTATGTATACTTCCTCGATATGCCATTAGTACATATGGTATCCAACTATCCCAATCTCGTTGATTTGGGGCTATGTAATGCGCTAGCATATCTTTTATTACTCTGTGTAATCTTTCTATTTGACCATTGGTTGTTGGTGCGTAGCTCGCTGTGTGTATTCTTTTTATGTTGAGTAGTTTGCATGTCTCTCTCATTAGTTCTGACATGAAGTTTGTTCCTCTATCTGTTAACAGTTTCTGGGGTGTTCCGTGTCTGCATATTATTTGTTCTACAAAAACTCTTGCTACCGTATCTGCTTTCTGGTCTGGTATCGGAATTGCTTCGCAGTATTTCGTAAAATGATCTTGAAATGTTAGAAGGTACTTGTTTCCTTTGTTTGACGTGGGTAGCGGGCCTACTATGTCCATTGACGTTATTTCCCACGGTTCTGTGACTTTTGTAAATCTTTGTAGTGGTGCCTTTTTAAAGTGTGGTGAGGTCTTTCGTCTGTTGCATGCGTCGCAGCGTTTACAGTAATTTATTATGTCCGTTCTCATCGTTGGCCAGAAGCAACGCCTTTTTATTGCCAATAACGTTTTTTGTTGTCCTTGGTGACAATATATGGGTGAGTCGTGAAAGTCTTCTATAACTTTGGTGATATATTTCCTGGGTATAACTAGTTGGTCCTTGTTGTCCTCTTGATCTTGTCTGTATAGGAGTCCTTCTTTGTCGAGGTAATATTTTTGTTTTGTTTCGTCCTCTTGGTTTAACTGTTGTACTGTGCTAATGCAGAAATCGTCGTGTTTTTGTTCTTTCTTCAATAATTCTTTGTCCCACAGTGGTTCCCATTCTTCTTCTTCCTTGATTATTTGGATTTTTCCTGTGTTTTTTGTTGGTGTCGGTTTCAGTATGCTTACTTTGGTGGTTGACCCGTAGAATGTGAATTGTATCATCTTTGTGATTTCGTGCCAGCTTAATCCTGGAATTTGTTCTTGACTAGCTATGAAGGTTATGCGTTTTTCCGCGTTCTCTTCGCATTGTTTTTTTAGCTTTTGGATAATATTCCACATTATTTCATATGATGTTTCTTCTTTGACTGATGTCCTATTTAATGCTACGTAGAATTTCGTGTCTAATGTGTCCCATTCTTTGACCGATTCTATTTGTTCCTGTGAGATGTCCGGTAAAGTGTATATGTTTTCTATCTTTTTAATTAGTGATTCCTGATTAGGTCTGTTTTTTGCTAGTAGGAGGGCTATTGATTCTTCTTCTTGGATGTAGTCTAGATTTCCTTCTTTCCAGTTTATTGTGTCCTTTCCTGGTAGGTCGTTTTCTGCAATATACTGTAAGTAGTCTTCGTATGTGGTTTCTATGTAGTTGCATGTTTTGTCGTACATTCTGCTTAGTGCGTCCGCGTTTCCATGTCTTCTTCCCATTCTGTGTATTACTTCGAAGTCGTATTCTGCCAGTGTTAAGGCCCACCGTGTTAGCCTAGAGTTTGGGTCTTTTAGTGTCAGTACCCATTTTAGTGCTCTGTGGTCTGTTATTATGGTGAACTTTGTTCCGTAAATATAGCATCTGAAAGTTTTGATTCCGAAAATAACGCCTAGTAATTCTTTTTCTGTAGTTGAGTAGTTGGTTTCTGCTTTGTTTAGTGTTCTGCTCGCGTATGCTATAGGTCTTTCTCTGCCCTCCCTTATTTGACTCAATATTGCTCCTACGCCTATGTTTGACGCGTCGGTTGATAGCAGGAAGGGTTTGGTGAAATCGGGGAATATTAGTACTTTATCTGAGGTTAGTGATGTTTTTAATTGGTTCATTGCTGCTATTACGTCTTCCGATACTTTGAACGGTGTGTCCTTTTTTGTTAGGTTCACTAGTGGTGCTGCTATTTCTGTTATATTTGGTATAAAACGTCTGTACCAGTTTACTAAACCTAGAAATCCTCTTACTCCTTTTACATTCTTTGGTAGGGGGTATTTGTGCACTGCCTCCAGCTTTTGTGGGTCCGGAGCTATTCCCTCTTGTGAGATAATGTGTCCCAGATATTTTACTTTTTCTAGCATGAATTTACATTTTTTTGGTTTTAGTTTAATGTTGGCTTCTGAAAGTCTTTCGAACACTTCCTCTACTTTCTGTAAGTGATCCCTGCTTCCCGCGTAATTGAATATGATGATATCATCTAGATATACCATACATTTTATTCCTGTCAATCCTCTTAAGGTGGCGTTCATGAATCTCTGGAACGTTGATGGTGCGTTTACTAATCCGAAAGGCATTTTGGTGTATTCGTAGTGTCCTTGGTATGTGCTGAATCCTGTTAACGGGATGTCCTCTTCTTTCATGTCTACTTGGTGGTATGCTTCCGCTACGTCGATTACCGAAAATAACGTTTCGCCTCCCGCTTTGTATCCTTGAAGTAGGTCTGATACGTTAGGTAGTGGGTAGTATTCTTTCTTGGTTACCGCGTTCAGAGCTCTATAATCTATACACATTCTTACTTTTTCTTCTCCTTCTGGGGTCTGCTTTACTACCAAGACTACTGGTGCTGACCATGGGCTAGAGGATGTTCTGATTACCTTGGATGCTAGTAGCCTATCGATTTCTTTTTGTAGTGTTTCTCGTTGATGGTAAGGTATCCTATATGGAGCCTTGCATATTGGTTGAGCGCCTGGTTCTAGAATTATGTGGTGTTTGACTTTCGTGGTGCTTGTCAGAGTTTCGTCGTCATCCGTAAATAGATGGTGGTACTTTTGTATCAGCTTGACTAGTTCTTCTCTGCTTTGTGTGTCCATGTGGTTTAATTCGAAGTTATTTCTGATCCAGTCGTCTGTTTTAATGTCGAATTTTCTGATTGTGCCCTGTATAGTATTGTCAGTTGGTTTTTCTTCGGAGCATTCGTAGGCTTTCCCTATCTTAGTGCCTTTCGTGAGATTTATTTCCTGCGCCGATGTATTGATTATTCTTACTGGAATTTGTCTTTGATTTTTCGATATGCTGTTTGCTAATCTGATTGTGTGTTGTCCGTATTCTTGAGTTTCGCATACGACTGTATTTCCTTTTATCTCATGTTTTAGGATCCCTATTGTGTGAACTTCCGTTAGTGCTGGTATGGTCAAACTGTCCTCCGTGTATATGTCTGTGCTGGTTCTTGTGCATTCTGTTCCTTCTCTGCTATTCCTGATGTCTTCGGTTGTTTCGTTTTTTCCGTTTTCTTTCTTCGAGTCTGGGTCTGTGCGCCCTTTTCCGTTCATTATTGGTTTTTGGTTTGTGTGTGTAGTTTCTCTTCCTACGGTTATGTCCGTGCTTGTAGTTTCCTTTATTTTTCCTACATCTTTATTTAGGTCTACTTCTGGTTTGGTTATTTCTTGTCTGTACATTGATTCCACTGTTTTTAGCCATTTCTGCCATGCTTCTTTCTCCCTCGCGTTTTCTTGATCCCTTGTTGCCGTTATTTTTCCGTATGCCTCTGTCCGCCTTTGTCTATCATTATTCAGCAAATCTCTGATTTGTCTTGGGTTCATTAGTGGTATTTTACATCCCCATATTTCTAATGTTGGTTTTCCTCTGTATGAAATAGTTGCCTCGTGTTCTTCTAGGAAATCTCTTCCTAATAGTACTGCTGTGTCTCCCATTATACCATCATCGGCTGCAATTACTTCCGTGTGAATATTATAATCCATTTCTGTTGTTGCTATGGCTATTTGTGTTGATCCGTATAAGTGGATTGTGTGTCCCGTTATGCCTTTTAAGGTTAATTGGTCTGTGATCCGTGTGTCTAATTCGTTGTCTGCTACTATGGATTCACTTATTAGTGAGTATGCTCCGCCTGTGTCTATCATACAAGGTTCGGTTTTACCGTTTATTCTTAGGAGTACTATATACGGGGGTTCTTCGCTTTTACTTGTCGTCGGTCCGTTATGATGCATTGTTTTTATCTGGTTTTTCTTGTCTTCTTCTTTGTTACCCTTTTGTGTTGCCTGTTGATTCCAGTTTTTTTCTGTGTGAGTCCAGTTTGTTCCCCTAGTTTCAGATTGACCACTTGTTTGGGGAGTAACGGTGGTCCTTGTTAGTTTAAATGTTTTCTTCCGTCTTCCTTGTTTATGTGTCCTCTCTCTGTGGACTGCCCTCTTCTGTTCTCTTCTCTTTGGAGCCTTTGTTTCTCGTTTGCATGTGGTGCTTCTCTGTTCCAAGTCTTTTCTCTGGAATTCCTTTGTCCGCTGTATTCCCCGTAGTTATTTTGGTGCGTTGTGATTCTTCTTCCTTGATCCCATTGCTTTGTATTCCATTGTTTATTTTCTTCACTTAACATTTTCTTTCTGCAGTTCTTAGCCCAGTGGCCCTGTTTTCCGCAGTAGTGGCATACATCTCTATCTGTTAATGGTTCCTTGGATTCTTTGTTTCTACAATACGCTGCCCAGTGTCCCTGTTTCCTACATATTTGGCATTTTTTCTCTATTTTTTCTTCTTCCGCTTCTCTTGTTCTGCAGTTTGATGCCCAGTGGCCTCGTCTGCCACAGTACATACATTTCGCGCTATGTCTACATTCTTCCGATTCATGTCCTGATTTGCCACATGCTGTGCAACTCCGTTGCTCATTCGTAAAAGCGACTCTGTGGCCATTATTCCTTCCGCTCACCATTGTGGCTGCCGTTTCTTGGCAACTTACTATCTCCTCTGCTTCTTCTAGTGTTAGGTCATCTTTGTGCAATATGTAGAATCCTACTTCTCTAAGCAGGTCCTTTCTTAGCCCTACTTTGAATTGGTTCATCAGTACTGCGTTGTGTTTCTTTTGAATGTTCGGTATCTGTTCTCTGTTCGTTCCTTTTATGTCTTCCTCCAATATTTTATTCCCTATGAGCCGTAATCTTGTGCAGAAAGCTGCTACATCTTCGTCGTGCCTCTGGTAGCATTGGACTAGCTGCATCCACCAGTCCGCGATCGATTTCCTTGGGACGAATTTCCTGAGTATTTTCTCCTTAAATTCAACATATGTTGCTGTGTCTAATCTTGGGTCGGCTTTGAAAAAATCGTGGGCTGCGCCTGCGAGTTTGAATTTCAGTAGTGTTAGTGTTTCTGTTTCTGACCATCCGTCGAGTTTGGCCCTTAGTTCCAATTTTTCTATATATCTGGCTGCGTCTTTTCCCGTGAAGTCTGTTAAAGTTGAGGCGATCACCCCTAGTGGTGGTGCCTGTGGTATCCTTAGTGCTGCTGGCATATTACTCGAATCCCCTGTGGACTCTAACGGCATGTTGTTTTATTAGCTGGCGCGAGTGTTACTTACCTAGATGGTTTTGAAATGGATAGTTGGGAAAATAAAGACAAATAATTATTAATATTGTAATATATAAGAATCGGTATTATTCACTTTAACTAGCCCTGAACCAAATTTAATTTAACTTATTATTTTGCGTTTAAAGCGTGAATATTTCCTAACACCTTTTCTCAAATCGTTAATGTCTAGTTCATTTAGAGAATAGTCCGTTCGTTAGTGAAAGTATAACCAAATTTCCTGTAAAACCTTTTATATCTCCCGGACGTGCAGCTTTCCTCCGTACTATATTTTATATTGCTATTTTTGTCTTGTGCGGAAGCTTGTTGCTGACTTTGCGAATTCCTCACCTGTGTATTTGCTGTTTTTCATCCGTTGTCTAAATGTTTATGTATTAAAATAGATTTGGATTCAACGTTCGTTTGTAATAAATAGAATAACTGAGTAAGCAGATATATCTGATTGAAATTATATCACTTTGGTTATATATTAGTTTTGATTAGACCTATGTCGCAATATTTATTTTATGATATGAATATGAAATTAAAAATAACGTATGTATCAAATGTAAATTATGTAGGTGAAATTTACACGGCCTTAATTAATGCAATTGAATGTAACTATCTCCTCCTACCTTTTGGGCTTCTACGATGCCTGAAATGGGTAGTTTAATTGGGATAGAGAAGAAAAAAAAAAGGATTATTGCCAGGACTTCCCCTCTTGTTAACCTCTGCTGTACGGACTCAGTATCTATCCCACCGCTGTCACCACTCTAATAATATACGATCAGATAGATAGATATCCCACCGCTGTCACCACTCTAATGATATATACAATTATTGTATCACTATTATCCCTATTATTTACTGATGTCACCACTCTAATAAATGGGTATTTTCTTTTTCGTTCTTCTGGTGAAGCCGTGATAAACTCAGCCGATGTTGCTGAGTATCCCAGGCTGTCTCCAATCTAATAAACACCACTATGTAGCTACCCAAAAATATTAATCGCTGTCCCCAGTGTAATAACTTGTATTGTATCGAATCGGTATTATCCTATAGTTCCTAGTAGTATCCTATATCTGGGGTAATGTATATAGTAGTTCTCTGTTACCAGTGTAGTAACTCTATCTATCGTCTCTTTTTTCTCTAACTGTACAGCTGCTGTCACCAGTGCCTGATGGCACAAAAAAATTATAGAACCCGGGATTCTCCCTGCGGAATTTCCTCGAGGAAGGGGGGGTTGTTCCGGGCTCGAGCGGTCGAAGACGTCGTGGGGCCCCTTGGGCTTATACAGTGTGCCAAGCCCGAGTTCGTAGTGCAGGGTTAGCTGGTCCGACCTATTTAACGGGTATGGGGTGGTGAGGATTGAGATAATTGAAAGGTTAGAGCATATGATAACAATATATTACAAAAAAAAACAAAACTGTGTCAAATAACCTCCGAAAGTAAACTAGTATTAGCGGTACCTGAAATATGATCTCTATTTCTAGTATAAACGTCTACCAAACTCTATGATCTAGGATTTAACTAAAATTCTCAAGTGTACAATATAAAATATCTCTGAAATGGTTTTAACTTATGGATCTCCAGTGCAACGGAGAATATCAATATGTTTGACTAAAATCCCTAGTGTAACGTAAATAACTCTAAAAAAGATTACATATAGTGGAAAAGATCTCTAAAGTCGAATTAGGTATAGTATCGAGCCAAATGTAGTTATATCTACGTAGTTTGATTAAACTAATTAGATGATAAAGAGATAATATGCACAAACAAAATCTCTGAATATAACTAGATAAAATGCCCCTATACTCTTGGGCCTTAGCGGTAGATGAAGGGCGCTGATGTATAAGAACACTCGATATGACTGAACACCTTGTAGAGTCCCTTAACTTTCTTGGATTACCCGATTTAGTCAAAGGAAAAAAATATAATAACACAAACCAATATTCAATATAATAAATGAATTTGAACTTTTAAAAAACTTACGTTTTGAAAATCCCACAGGTCACATAAATATTCACACTATTACTTTTTGAGGGTGAGGGTCCGTCAAGACTCAGACTTGCCTCACCAGGGGAGAGATAATAGCTATCTCACCGACTGACTGACGGACTGACTGTCACTTTTCCTAATATTTTTTCCATATTTATTTCCGTAATTCACCTTCAATGAAGGTTAATTATTCATCTTTGTTTTATTTCGTGGTTTACCAAACTGACCTGTACGTGATATCTAATATTGTGTTAACCTTTGTTTTGTTTGTATATTTTCCTTTGGTTGAGGTCGATAATTAATAACTATTTTGAATTAAAAAACGAAATTCTATAGTGTTAGCCTTGTTTTGTTTAAATGTTTTAATTTATTTGAGGTCGGTAAATTTGATAACGATTTTGAATTAAAAGAAATTATCTATATAGGGTGTTTTTAGAACTTGTGTCATATCTCGTGTTTATTACAAAAGTGACTGAATACATTGAGCAGCAGGCCCTCCAAGGCCCCATGTAAAAGATGAAGTTTGGCAATAGTAGTGATCTCTGTGAAGTTGTGAACTAGTGATAAGTAGAGGTCTTTCCACTCAAGCCATTTCTTGTATACTCCGGCAAGTTTCGGCACCTTGACGTCTGCGAACCTAACACCTATTTGTTTATAACCTAAATTTGTGATTGAGCTTTCGCCACCAGTGCTCTGTTCCACCTGTTGAGTATGAGGGCTCTGCGGAGAAAGTTTATTACTTTGCAAAAATACACTAATTTCAGCAAAAAGTTTATAACATGAAGTTTCAAATGTTTCCGTTTCTAATTCATCAAATTCATCACCCTCAATTTCCTGCAACTCCTCTTGTAATTCATAGAAATTTGGCAATGATTCTGACTGAGCTTTTTTAAACCTAATTCCCAATTCTTCCAAATCTATGTTTGAAACTGAGTCTTGAATTTTTAATTTGTCAAAGAATTTTATTAAACGTGTTACACTTGATTTTATATTAGCTCTTTTTCTAATCAGAGTTTGTTGGTTACTCATGATTGCTTGGTTACCTTGAAACTGATGAGTATCAAATCAGTTTGTCGAGGGCGAGAAAACGGAAATTTGCTGCTTTACAAATCCGTAATTCTTCCGCACATACAATAGAAATTGTTGATTTCTGAATGTTCTGTTCACGTTGATTCAATCGAAACTCACTTTTAATGAACGAGAACGAATTTCAAACGTTTTGAAATACGAAGATACTTAGGTCTACTTGAAACGTTCTCAACGAGAGAAATGTAATAATTGTTCGATTTTAACACAATTGTGTAGTTATACACTTGAAAACGTTCTCTGCGAGGGAAAATGCAATGTAACTGATAATCTTCAGCACTTTTGTTGTTCACCACGTGTTTTCTTGAAACAATAAACGTCCTCTACGAGGGTTATCCGGCTCGAAGGACCATAAAAAATGTAGATAACTGTGTACCTAAACATTCCTTTTGATTGAATCCGCATGTACTGGTTCTTTGTATGGACTGTATTTCATTAATAATGATTAAAACGACTTTATTCGGACAACGTAACTTTTTATATTTCCAAAAATGACATACATAAAATGACAACTCATTTTGACATACAAATGAATAACCAAGAAGATTTGAATATAAATTTGTAAAAATGCTATACAGCAGTACGGGTTGTTCAAAGATCTTTCATTTAAGTATTTGAGTACCGTTTCTATTTTATAGTAACGGAACCAAATCTTAACAGTAGTACTTAGTAGTTTTTTATCTAACTCATTGATTTTCTTAGTCTTATAGTGAGAACAGCCTAGAACAGCCTATCATATGTACTTGTGTGCAAATGACTTTGGACACATTCTAATTAGACCGCTAAAGTTTATTTCTAGTTTCTAAAAGTACAATTCCAGCTACTTAAATAGAATCACGTTTCTAAACTTCTTTTCACATTTCTCTTAATTTCTACATAGTCTGCCCGTTAAAAGTACTATATTCGGTTAAGTGCGAGGAAAGTTTCTTAAAACGATTCAATAATATATATAAAAAATGGATTATTCTAAATCCCGATACAACCATATTTTTCTGCAACTAATCCCGATAAGTCAGAAAAAAATCCGTCGAATGATAAAATTAATCCCCTCATACATTTTTATTTAATTAGACAATATGTATTCAAATCATGATCTGAATATATTGAGCAGTTGTCTTATCTTTGTTCCTCCTATTCTGAATCCCAATTAATTGCCTCTATATAGGGCGCTACTTTTTTGCTTGTTTCCCCTTCTGCCTTTATTCTTCTGTGCTGCTTTCAAAAGTACCCAGCCGCATAATTGATTCTCATTTAATTACTGTTTGTGCATGACGGAAAACAAATTAATTGGTAGGTATAAAGATTATTCGTAAAAAATCATGGTAATCCTATTTGACAGTTTTATAACGCGAATCGAAAGTAACTATGAGGTTTTCTTGTGTCAAAGTTGTTCAATTTTCAACTTTTAAATAATAAATACTGAAAAATAGGAACGAAACTTAGTATCTAGTGTAATCAAAATGCAGTAACAGTATAATATATTCTGTGCAGAGAAGGAAGCCTATTTAGATAAAATGCAGGTAAAATCATTAGTTTCTGGATACCATACCATCCATTATATTATCAATTGGAGAAGGGGATTGATGTTGAGGAGTCCGAAATTGTTGACTTCCGTTCAATATAACAAGAGTAATCTAAATTCAAATACATTTCCTACAAATTTATAATTTTCTTTAGATATTTATTGATAGTAGAAAGATCTCATTAGGCGGTTACTGCCATTCTGTTGCTAATTTGGTACGCATTTGTGAACCACTGCGTACTTCTATTTCATATTTTCCAAAGGAAAGTAGATTAATGTAGGAATCAAATAAACGCAGAATTTAACGAAAAATACGATGATTGTTTTTTTAATGACTCGAAATTAAGTGATCATTAACGATTTCGATTTTTCAAATTTCCAGTTTTCTATTACGCTAAATTTGTACCACTTTATTTTTTATTTTTCTTTCTACGATAAAAGCTATTAGCACTTTAACAAGAACTCTGTTGACTTCGCTTCTCATGATAAGACCCTCAAACAAAAAACGTTTTATTCGACGACCATTAGTGAACATAACAATTACGATATCAATTTCAACAATAGATTGTAAACATTCTCGCTCTAGAGTGCAAATATTTATTCCCACCTACTTGCTCTTCATGTGTTTGTTTTGCACGCATTTTTATTATATAACAAGTGATTCCGATATGGAAATGGAAAATACTCTACTTAGAATTAAGAATTATTCGAATATCATAAACGAAGCCCTGAAGCCTTAAAAATGGAGACGTGAATATGAAAAGTATTATGCACTGTTAAGTGATTGGAAACAAGAAAATAAAACGGACTCTTAAATTAAAAACTTTATTAAAACACTCTTCTGAAAAGCATGCAGCTAAGAAATCGAAGATTTTTACCGAAAAAAATATTATGCAGTTCTTAATAATTGCTCTGGTTGAGATATATTCAGCGATAACCGTAATAAAAATTATAATTGAAACTGCAACGTAATTTTTCATTTTTATGTCGCCCATTTCAATGGTGTTTTGAGGACTTGTCGCAAGAATAAGCATTACAACATGTATAAGTTAAAATTATGTCAATATATACAAAATCAAATTACACGAAAACAATATAAATTATTATCTTTCTTTCATTATTTTAGATATCACATGAAAGACATAAAACATTTTCTGGACAGGTACATATTTATCACTCATTGCTTGGACATTGAATTTAATACGAATTGGTTTCTCTATAGATTAGTTGTTATTATTTTGTCATAATGAATATTTTTCCTTTTTATACTTTATCGTTAGGACGGACAAATTATTATTTTAATGTTGTTAAATTTTATATCAAAGTGCAAGAAATCAGAGCCAATATCATTCTCTCAAAATACCATCATAGATCATAGATTATGGCGGACGCGCAGGGTCTTCTTAGAATTGTTTACGATTGTGACTATCTTATCTAGACATTGTTTCTGTGACCAGTCTTATCTAGAAAATGCCAGAAAGCCAATTGTTTTTGTAATCTAGAATTATCTAGTAAAAAAGGCAATTATATCTAAGGGACCGACCCGGGCGAGTCAGCGGAGATCTCGAGAAATAAACAAGAATACACCGAAATAGCGAACAGTAAAGTGTTGATATAAATTAATAATTAAGTTTGTGTGCATATAAATTAAATTTAAGTGAATAGTTAAGTGTTAGTGAGTAGTTTAGTGTTAAATAAATTCGTAAGTAGCCATACTGTGTGTTTCAAGTTTATCCCACCCGTTTACTGTTTAAATAAATTAGGAAACCATTACAATTAATAGGGGTCATGATTGCAAGATTAATTGTTCTCAACAGTGATTTTAGTGATGACACAGATGTTAAAATTGTTTCGGGATGTCCTTCAGGGGTGCGTGCAAAGGTGATAAAGTTAATGACAGGGTTGTTAGGACAGGCTGCGATTTTACAAAAGTATGATATTAGCTGTCGACGTATGAAGAGAGGGGGTTCGAATGACTCAACGAAAATGCTTTCGGAACGACTAGACCTGAAGGCACCAATACAAATATGTAGAGAACTGTTCTGAATTGTGTTAAGAGATTTAAGGTATGAAGCACAAGCGTTCATGTATAAAATGCTTCCATAATACAATTTAGAGCGAATGAGGGCTCTATAGATCCGTAAGAGGGATTCTTCTTCAACTCCCCATTGATGATGAGCGAGTGATTTTACGATATTCATTCTAATAACGCAAGCTCCTTTTCAGTCCATAATCTGCTGTATCCATGACAATCTTTTGTCAAATGTTACGCCTAAGAAATTTTGGTGGTTAACAAGTTCAAGCGGAGCGTCGTTTAAGTATAAAAGTGGAAAGATCGTGCTATTTCTCCTTCTGAAACGGATAACTTTTGATTTTGAAGCCTAGAACTGAAGGCAGAGATTTATAGACCAATCATGGATCGCCGGGTCAAAATACGCGAGATTGCTGAAATGGTAAACATATCATATGAACGTGTGTTCAACATTTTGCATGAACATTTGCATATGAAAAAGCTATCGGCAAGATGGGTGCCGCGTTTGCTCAGTGTTGAACAAAAACGAGTTCGACAGATCACTTCACAGCGGTGTTTGGACATGATAAAGCATAATCCTGCTGATTTTTGGCATAGATTAATAACTTTTGATGAAACGTGGGTCCACCACTACACACCTGAAATCAAAAATCAATCCAAGCAATGGGTGGAAGCTGGTGGAAGTGCTCCGAAGAAGGCGAAGACAGCGAAATCGGCTGGCAAGGTTATGGCCACTGTATTTTGGGATGCACACGGAATATTGCTCATCGATTATCCTGAAAAGGGATCCACAATTAGACGAGAGTATTATCGTGCATTATTGGATCAATTGGTTGATGCAATCAAGGAAAAACGACCACATTTAAACAAGAAAAAAGTGCTCTTTATTCAAGACAACGCACCAGTTCACACAGCATTAGATACGATGCTAAAACTACGAGAAATCCACTTCGAATTGGTTGATCATCCACTTTATAGTCCAGATTTAGCCCCTAGTGACTTTTTCCTGTTTCCAAACTTGAAAAATGGCTCGCAGGAAAAAGATTCATCTCAAACGAAGAAGTGATTACCGAAACTAATGCGTATTTTGAGGGGTTCCCAAAATCGTATTATTCAGATGGTATAAAAAAGTTGGATAATCGTCTTACTAAGTGTATTGAGCTAAAAGGAGACTACGTTGAGAAATAAATGGTTTTTGAAAAAAAAATGTTTTTTTCCTACTTAGGTAGCTTCAATATCAATCCGCCCAATCCTGGGGCAATTATGGAATTACATATATCGTTAATGCTACGAATAAATAGGGTAGGGCTGAGTATTGCGCCTTATGGGACACCATTATGTGGAAAATAAGAAGAAGATGTTTGCCCATTTGCTGTTATCTTGAAGGATCTGTTTGATAAGAAATTTTGTATAAAGGAGAAAATATTACCATGAAGCTTTAAGTCTATTAGTTTTTGAAGGATTGAGGTTTGCCAAACAGTGTCGAATGCACTGTCAATGTCCAGTGTAACTGCTACAACGTCACTTCTATAACTAAAAGAATGAAATATTTCTGTTTGAAGCATAATTAAATTATCCATGGTTGATCTATTTGTTCTAAAGCCTGACTGCGCAGTGTTAAGTATATTATTTTTTTCGAGAAACCAAAGTAGACGTCTGTTGACCATTTTTTCTAGTACCTTGCATAGTGTGCATGTTAAAGATATTGGTCTAAAAGAATTTGCCGTGTTTGAGTTATTCTTTTTGATCGGAATTATGATCGATTCCCGCCATGCATTAGGAAACTGCTGACTACACCATATTAGATTATAAAGTAGTTTGATCTTTGACGTAGGATGTAAATATTTGAGGAAAATTCATTGGATATTATCAGGCCCTGCAGCAGTATTTTTTAAAGGGGAAAGAACGGTATTTAATTCATCTAAGGTACACTGGCTGTTGATGGGATGAAGGTTAGGGGTGGTATTATCGGAATTTTCAGCTATATATATTCGGTTAGAAGCGGGTTTGTTAATTTTAGTTTTGTTTTCGAAATGTTGAGCAAGAATGTCCACTATTTGCTGGTCGTTTGTGACAACATTTCCTTGGTGTAGTAAAGCAGGTACTTTATTAGTACTGCTGTTTTGGCCTTTCATTCGTCGTATCCTAGACCAAACTTGATCTGGGGATGTGTCTGTGGTTATTGTACTGGTAAATTAGTTTCACGAGTCTTTTTTACTTGACTTAAGTATTCTCCTAGCTTGAGCTTTGGCTTTTTTAAAGTTAATTCGATCCAATTCGTTCCTAGTTCTGCGGTACTTGTTAAAAGATCTGTTGCAATTTTTCACTTGGTAACAGGAGTCGTTCCACCAAGGAACTGTTTTCTTGGAGGGGTTGATTGAGAATTTCCCTATACATCTTTCAGCTGAGAAAAGAATTGCATAAGTGAATGGCTTGACAGCTTCATCTATGTTATCATGGTGGATAAGGTCATCCAATTGTTCCTTGACAGTTTCCTCGAAGAGATCCCAATTTGCATTCTTTATTTTCCATTTGCAGTTTAAGGTTGTGGTTTTTTGTTCGTTGTTGGAACTTAAGATGAAAAAGTGGTTGCTGTCAGATAATCTGTCAATGGTGTTCCATGTTAGCTAAGAAGCTAGCCCGGTGTCGCAAATACTCAAATCAATAAATGAGAAGGAACCATATTGGACATTAAAATATGTGTTACTGCCGGTATTAAGAATGTTAACATTTGTAATGTTTAGAACATTTTCAACAGATTTACCTCGTCCAAAGGTTCTTTCGGAGCCCCACATCTTGTTATGAGCATTGAAGTCACCGACTAATCTAAGAGGAAAAGGAAGTTGATTAATTAGATTGCAGAGCTCAGATTCTTTCAAAGCGTAATTGGGAGGAATGTATAAGCTACATATGAATGACAATTTTGTAGGGGCACCATACAGTTACAGCAATAGCTTCTAATTCAGTGATCAGATGATATTCTTGGTGAAATATATCGTTAGACATGAAAACAGGTTCCACCACTGGCGCGTGAGAGGTTAGGTGTGATAAAATGGTGACCAGTGTAGTTTTTGAGATACGGATTATGAGAATTTCGGGAATTCGTTTCTTGTGAACAGATAAGGTCAGGAGAGTAATCACTAATGAGTTGTTGTAGAGATTCTAAACGGGGGTAAAACCCGTTACAATTCCATTGAATTAAGGTGAAAATGAAATAGTAGGAGTTATATGATTAATAAGAGGATTTTTGCGATGTTTGGGATAACTGTGATACTGTGGAATTTTGTGAGTCTGTGGAGTGTTGTGATTGATGTGAACCGTCAGAACTGTAATCCTCTTCGTTTGATTCACTTTCATGTTCTTTCATGTTCCTTGAACTCCAATCGAAGCTGATCTTTCAATTTTCTTGTTATTCTGTTTTTAATCGATCTCTCTGTAAGAGTTGGATAAAGTAGATTTAGATTAGAGATAAGAGACTTAATGTCATTAGTGTACTTTAAGGCTTCCTGGTAAGGATTGCGACTACCAAAGCTGTTTTCCAAGTATGCTTCAACATTGTCTATTGAAAGGATATAGGTCTCAGGATTAGCTTGGTATGCTTTTTGTATACATTGTTTTGTTATTTCTGTTAAATTACCTTCTTCAGAGGAGCTCAACCTTGCTTTCTTATTTTTTTTCTTCTGAATGTCGGAGACAGGTTTAGGGGGGAGGAAGCATTTCGTTGGATTGATCGTCAGCATCAAGAGAACTGGCTCTGTCACTTGAGATTTCGGAACGGCAACGTTTTTCTGCAATAAATGGAGCAGGGTTGGATTGGGTTGTACTTTGTTCGAGAGAACTTCGCTCATTGGTGGGAGACTGGTTGATGGGAGTGGAGAATCACTTGTTCTTGTAGATGTATTGGTAGTTTCAGGTGTAGACTGTAGGCTTCGATATAATGTCGAGTGGCGGATTTGGGCAATTTGAGGCGATGTGTCCGGATTACTCGCAGATAAAACAATTCATATCATCGGTTGATAGAAAAATTCTGTTATCGTTACCATCAAATGAAATGACTATGGAAGTTTTGAGTTCAAAGTTGTCAGAAGGGGGTAAAACGTAAGCTTGACGACTGAAACTGAGAATATGGGCATATTCGTCGCCTGGTATTCCAGCCTTTAAAAAAGAGTTCGGAGATGCCAGCTGTAGACCAAGATTTCTTATTACATTTTCGACCTGTTCATGAGGAATGTAAGGGGAAATATTAGATATGATGATCCTTTTAGTAGGAGAGACGAGTCTACGAATGTTTATGGTAGTGTTATTTATTGTTATTGCAGGGTGTGATTCGAGGAGGTTATCTACAAGTTCGGAGTTAGCAAGATATATAGATACTCGATTATTTGTAATTCTGGAGGCAAACGAGATATTTTTTGGACCAATAACATTACCTATTCCTTGAACGTGGTCGAATAACTTTAAATTCTCTTCTGCGTGCATCACAATAGCTTGATCTTTTTTTGGAAAGCATTGTTTAGGTGCTGTCTTAACTGCTGATACGTAAGATGTTTGAACTGAATTGTTGAAAGACATTTTGGAAAAATATTGAATAGCCCTCCCCCTGTACTCAAAAGCTGTATATTATGTTTATTGTGGGTTTATGTGAACTCGTTATAACGAGAAAACGTTAACCCTCAGTGCTCGCTATAGACGTGCGGGTTGTCTCACGTAGTACAACCTGTGCTCGCCAGTCGACTAGCTTCGAGTCGAAGAAGGGGTGGATTTTTCAAAAATTTAACAAGTTTACAGAAAGGGCGCCAGAGAAGTTTTGGCAAGCACCCAAGACTTCTTAAGTTAGCCCACATCTCCTCAGTGGGTTAACAACACTAACTACACACTCAAAAAGGTTAAACTGATAGGAAAGTTATCGTTAAAAATAAAAGTCAGCAAGTATCCCCTGATTAAAGTTTAATAATAACTTTGGACTATATGTCTCTTTTCAAAATATGATTCTTACAAAATTTACAACAACAAAAATGACAATATTGACAACTAAACACAGCTGAAGGCTGTAGATGCTAAAAAGAGAAGGATTTCGTGCTCTTGGCTATGCCGACGATTTAGTTATAGTGGTCAGAGGTAAGCACGACGGCATCATTGCCGATCGCATGCGATGTGCGTTGAACCTCATAACTACCTGGTGTTCGAAGGAAGGACTTTCAGTCAATCCTAATAAAACGACACTTGTTCCATTCACTAACAGAAGGAAGTTAAGTATACGGACTCCAAGCTTGAATGGTACAACCCTGTTTTTTTCGGAAGAGGTTAAGTACCTTGGAGTCATCCTTGATAGGAAACTTACGTGGAACTCACACCTCGCACACATCACCTCAAATGCAACAAGGGCTCTTTGGACGTGTCGTAGGCTCTTTGGGAAAACTTGGGGTCTAAAACCAAAAATGATCTACTGGTCATATATAACGGTTGTCAGACCTATCATCCCCTACGCTGCGCTTGTATGGTGGTAGAAAACAACGCAACAAAGGGCTACAATATAGTTGCAAAAATTGCAAAGACTCGCATATTTAGGAATAACGGGTGTAATAAGATCATGCCCTGGCGCGGCCTTGGAGGTAATGCTAGATCTCCCTCCATTACATTTACATGTAAGGAGGATTGCTCTGCAAAATACCTATAGGTTAACACAGGCTAAATCTCTAAAACCCGGTGATTTGACAGGACATCTAGAGATACTAAGGGTTGGATCAACCCAATCTATGATGATGCCTAGGGATAACATGCCTGCTAAACAAGATTTCGAAGTTACTCTAGATGTTATTATTAACGATCGTGAGTTAACACAGACCGAAATCTCAGAAATAACTAGGGGTGCCCTCACATTTTATACTGATGGGTCAAAACAAACGAAGGAGTAGGAATAGGGGCTACAGGACCTAATCTTAGGTTATCAATAGCCCTAGGTAACACTTCCACAATATTCCAAGCGGAAATACTAGCGATAGACTTCTGTGCTCAAGAGTGCATCAAAAAGCGCCTCAACGCAGCCAGAATATTTATTGCCTCCGACAGCCAGGCTGCTTTGAAAGCTCTAAGGTCTATAACTTATGAGTCCAAAACAGTCTGGAGCTGCAAACAATCTCTTAAGCTACTGGCTAGACATAACAAACCATCTTTGTTATGGGTGCCTGGACACAAGGGAATTGCTAGGAATGAGACTGCCGATGGTCTTGCAAAGGAAGGAGCTAGCACTCCTTTCATCGGACCCGAACCGTTTTGTGGCATTACTAAAAGCCGCATTGTGGAAGAAGTCCGGAAATGGGAGAAGGAACTTAGTGCAGCCTACTGGAAAAATGTTCCAGGCCAAAGACAAGCAAAAAGGTTGCTACAACCTTCTGCTCGCTATGCTAAATCGCTCTTAGAGCTTCAGAAATCTGATCTCAGAGCAATCACAGGACTCCTTACGGGACACTGCCCACTCATATATCACCTCTGCAAGATGGGAAAAGTGGACAGAGGAACATGTAGATTCTGCGACAGTGCAGATGAAACGGCTGAACATATATTATGCCATTGCGGTGTACTTGTTCGCCAACGCCATAGGTACCTGGAACGGTTGTTCTTGAGACCTGACCAGGTAACAGAAATAGCTCCCAATCAGATAATAGGCTTCCTTAGAAGCCTTGATCTCTGGGACAAAAAATAGATGGAGGGTATACACAAAAGATCTTTTCAGGTCGCAGTGTGGAAAGGCCAGCTATAGGCCAATCGACCCCTTTGTAATCTACAATCTACAGGGCTGTAGATTCAGTATGCAGTTAGGTTGAAGGACGAAATCTACAAAAACTTATATCGCAACTAAATTATTAGTTACAAGCGAAAAACTCGAAGTTACAATTTAAATAACTGACAAGCAGGTTCTATAATACCTGAGTAGAGCTGAAGGATACTAACTCAGGATGCAGAAGAGCTGAGGGCCCCAATCTACACCGTTGTCTCAGATTACAATTACAGGATAACGAACAAATGGTTCATGTACAATTTCTCAATTACAGTGAAAATCTATCACCTAAACTATAATCTGTGTCAGTTACATGGGTTCACACCTCCGCAATATATACGAATATATAAATGCATATGCATATATTTAAATAAGCAAACGAGTTTAGCGATGCGCAAAAAAAATTGAAATTATGTACGGTGCAAAATTAGTTACATAAAATCGTCAAAGTTCGAAAAATATCTATATAGCGCAGCACCCCGGTACGTACCGGGTCTACCTAGCGTTCAGAGCCAACAACTCACTATTTTAAATAAGAAATATATGTTTACAATTTTATATACATAAGTGAGAATGAATTTATATTAATTGCCGCAAAAAAAGAGAAAACAGAAACCGTACAGAAAAATTTTGTGAAATTTGACTGATAATGTGAATGGACGAATTTTAAATGCATAAAAAGTAATAGGAAAATGACTGCTACGACTGATTTTTCCTTCTTCAGAACAGCAGTTGAAGTCGCTTCAAAATATTCCAGCCCTCCTGGTTACTGGCCTGGCTGACTTCGCAGACTTCAATCAGTGAATAAAATCCAAAATTTAAAACCCCCTAGAATAGAGAGACGAATTAGCCTACACATAGGGTTTTCATTTTACCCCGGTCAAACTTTCGACGTTCCCCGTACCATTCCATTATATCGATTATATTTTAATTATCTGAAACCCTCAACTAATCATACAACCTGACTTTTAACAGTATAAAAGCCATTTATACTAATAATAAAAACTGCATGACTCGTTTTTTTTCTCGATTAGCCAAAAAACTACGATATCTAAAAAAACTATATATATATAATAAAAACCACATTACTGTACACATCCCTGAGTATTATTCAGCCCCCGTGATATATTCTTATTCCAAAATTATACGAATCAATAACGGAAATGACCTGATAAAATTTATGAACTGAATCAAAACTAATTCATACCATAGGTTAAACTGTGAAAATTACTTCAAAACGTTAAATTACTACTCTAGATTAATACAATTAGACAAATAGCAAGATCCAACGGTTATCCATTAAATATGATAAATAAGCTAATTAGTAAAAAAGAGGAAAAAGTGACATTACAACTAATATTTCCTAAACAAGCTGATGAAATAAAAACTTATAAAACCATCACATATGCAGGATTTCTAATAATATTTCAAAGATAATATCTTCAGCAACGAATACAACAATTTCTTTTAAAACAGAAAGTAACGTTAGTACAAAATTGTTAAATGTAAAAACAAAAATACCACTATTAAAGATGTCAGGTATATATAAACTCAAATGTCCAGAATATAATGCTGTCTATTTGGGTCAGACCCTTAGGAATCTTGAAATCCGATACAGTGAACACTTACGAGCATACAGGTTAAAACAACCAGATAAATCCCACTACGCAAAACATCTACTTGAGACAAATCGTTCATTGACACCTAACACAAAACTAGAAGTGCTGCATATTTGTGAAAAGAAACAAGAACTGGATTTCCTTGAAGAATTGGAAATTAGAAGACATTTAAGAAACCCACAATATGAAGTTGTCAATGAACAGTTAAATCT
Organism: Galeruca laticollis; assembly: GCA_963921935.1. Lineage (NCBI taxonomy): Eukaryota > Metazoa > Arthropoda > Insecta > Coleoptera > Chrysomelidae > Galeruca > Galeruca laticollis. The sequence goes on from OY998183.1 coordinate 87,791,276, forward strand.
AGGAAGTTCTCCACTAATAAACTGTCTTCTTAAGTGATAATTGTAAAGATCAGCAGATATAGTTTTCCTGGTTTTCTATATCATTGCACAGTTATACTGATCTTAATTGGAAAAATGATATCCAGGATATCACCATAGGGCTAATAATATCAAAGCTTCAATATTTGTAATATCACATCTTCTTCTTTTTTTTATTAACATATATCAAGTCAATAACAAGTTAGGTCACTTCTTGGTCTAGCCAAAAATAACTACTAAACATCAGGTAGGCATCAAATAAAATGTAACTTCTGTCATTCTGACGATGATATTGATTTATCGAAACAATTGTCAATTTTTTAGAATTTTCAATAACTTTTATGATATTGTGGAATTAACTAGAAACCGTGAGTTTCATTTAAAACACTAATACCACTCTAGACCTACAAAATTGTTAACGACGAGAAAATATTCAAACGTTCAATTTGAGTCCTTCTCACGAGAACGTGAACTGAAATCTCCACGTGATTTTTAATTCCAACAAATTTACTGCTACTCACTGACCATCGACATATGCCGGCTCAGCAAATAATCGAGTCAGACCTTCCAGATGCCGTATTCGACGGTATTTTCTTTCCCTACGCAGAATTATTGTATTTTTCCAACGTTATGGCTCCAGAGCACGTCCGAATTTTGTTAAAAGACTTCCCAGTGTTCACAATGACGACCTAAGGAGAACTGAACCGCTTCTCGATGGCATCGTCTGTCACCCGTCCATGTCGGCAGGCATACCAATATTAAATTATCAACGGACGGGCGCTTTTTCGCGTTACATCGTTGGATAATATATTATCCATAACGAAAAATCTGCTCACCCACGCCTCTGTTTTATGAGAAGGCTTGAACCAGGTAATTAACAATGTAAATAAATTGTTCAGTAAAAAATAGTTTGATAAGAAACTGAATCAAAAAGTCTACTATTTTTAATACATACACATGTAATCAATAGCACCAAGGTACAACATAAAATTCACTTATTTATCACGAGAATAGAAGAGCAAAACACAGACGATGTTACTCGTTCAAGCACTCGTACGCGAATCCGTCAATAAAATTATTTTGCATCACTATGTAGATATGCCCTCACTTTGTGCATCTGAATTATTCATTCAATTCAGAATAAACTGTGTAAACAATATGATATTTCAGCTAAAACGAGATGTGTTCTACTGTAATTTTCTCATGTTCCTTTATTATTTTTCGTTATTTGTTTGACAGTTCTTTTTGTTAATGTGTTCGCTGCGTGCCACTTTTGATTACCTTGAATGATAAACTAGGAACATTTAAAATTATTTACGTCGTGTCCTGTCCATGAAACGTAATCCATCAATTAATTTTGGTAAACGTTCGCTGTCTGTTCGCAGACTGTTAATACCTTTGAGATAATAAATGTTTACAACGTTTTTCGGAGTATATTTTTTCATTGGATATAAATTTTGTAGAAAATGTCTGCATGAGGTCATAAAATACCGATCTAATGGGACAAGGCGAGCAAATACCCTGACCGTCAAAATTGAGGAAGGTGGACGGTTGCAGCAAGTTACCAAGGAGAGGAAAATTATCACGCTTAGAAGTGCGTCAAAAAAGTATTATTTTTGTCAACTAATTGACATTCAGTAGGACCAACACAGTTCAAAGTGCTGTCTTATTATAAAATTCTTAATGCTGTACTCAGACAAACCAAATCGACAGAAAGGAGGAAAAATATATTATAATAAGGTGAAAGGGGCCAAGTCATTCGATATGTAACGATTTTGGTATGTATCTATACTCTGTTCGCTCCCAAGAAAAACCGCCTGTAAACAAAAACCGTGCGTGATCTATTCTAAATCGGTTGCGTATTGGACGACTCGCTTTGAAATATTAGCAGTAGGAGAACAGAAGTTTTTACAGAGTCGTACATGCTGTGGGTGATCTGTGCATCTGACTGTGTTAGTATTATTTATTGTGTATAGTACATATTTACGAGAGTTAATTTACAGTATTAGTGTTTTGAGTTATTAGAATTGTGTTATTCCTGTGTTATTTATTCTGATTATAATTATTGATATTTGTAAAGTTAATTATTTAAAAACAAAACTATGTCGAGTACAGACGGTGTCAGTGATAACGAACAACATAATGTCGAGTTATCTCCCTCAAGAAAAATACCTAAAAAGTGTCATTTAGATGTTGGCACAAAACACATGATTTTAAATATTTTTAAAATTATTTCTCTCGAGAATCCTAATGTGCTTGTATGGCAAATTGTACAGAGAGTCGCAGATTTGTCCGGAACTTCCCGCTCAAGTGTGTGTAAAGTAAAAAGAGAGTATCAACAATCACATACATTTCTGGAACCTCGTACTAACCAGAACCGAGTGAGATCTATAGACGTTGTTGATTACGTAACAATAAATGCTGTTGAAGAAAAGTACATGAATTCTATTTTCGCAATGAACTTCCTACTATTAACAAAATATTGAAAGAAGTTAATGATGCTGTTGGTTTGCCGAATTTTAAAAGAACAACTGTTTACTCATTTTTAAAAAAGTTTAAGTTTCAAAAAAGAGGAAGAAATAGCATGTTGTTAGATAAAGAGGAAATAGTAGTATGGAGAAGAGAATATTTAAAAAAAATTAAAAGGTATAGAAATGAAAATAGAAAAATTTACTACCTTGACGAAACTTGGGTGAATGCTGGGCACACGAAATCGAAAATATGGGTTGACAGTTCCATTACTTCCTCTAGAAAATCGTTTTTAGATGGTCTTTCTACAGGGTTAAAAAATCCGTCGTGTAAGTATTTACTCAGTAAACATAACCTGCACATCTAACAGGAAATGTCGCAAGTATGCTTTTTTACGTAATGCTGTGTACATAATATAAATTTTATTAATTTGTGACACATCACCGATTATTATAAGAGATAAAAAAGTAGAAAAATATAGTCATTACGATAAAAAGTGGTATGATATAGAAAATAATATAATAGGTACAAATTGATATTTGTTTATTTGACGTATTTAAATTCCTTAAATGTTGCTCTATCATCAGTATACGACAGGAACGAATATGGTATCCGCGTAAGTTGGCTACATATAGAAAACTTTGGTATTATTGATTATATGAAAAAAGGTACCCTTCATAAAAAGTTCTGCATATTCAAAAATTACAAATGCAATCATCTTACGCGGATACAATGTACAATAAACATTTTCAAACATATAAGATGTCGCTAAGACTTCTTTGCATTTTATTGAAGATATTTTTTGTTTATTTTCGCGTGTGTTTATAATTTAAAACATTTTTTAGGAAAAGGGAAAAGACTCATAGTATGTCACATTGGCAGTGAATATGGCTTCGTTCCTGATGGTTTGTGGGCGTTTGAATCCAAGAAAAGTGGCGACTATCACGAGAAAATGGATGGGAGGTCGTTTGAGAATTGACTATCATCCATTTTGCCTCGCTTACAGGATAATTGCGTGATTGTGTTGGACAATGCTCCCTATCACTCAAGAAAACAAGAAAAAATTCCAAATACCGTGAACAGAAAAGCAGAAATAGAAGAGTGGTTACGATCCAAAAATATTACTTTTGAAAGTAATTTACTCAAGTCGGAACTATTAACCGTTGTAAAAGGACACAAGGAAAAATATAATAAATATATTATTGATGAAATGGTAAAAGCACAAAATAAAACGGTGTTAAGGCTCCCGCCTTACCATTGTGAACTTAACCCGATTGAGTTAATATGGGCAGACATTAAAAGATATGTTGCAGATCATAACACAACGTTTCGGTTTGCTGATGTGAGAAAAATATTTGATGCAGCGATAGAAACAATTACTTCTAATACATGGAAGAAACACGTTAAAGAAAAGTTGAAAGTAAAATGTGGGAGGTGGATAATCTACTGGGTGATATGTTCGACACAACCATACAACCAGTCATTATTACCCTAAATGAAGAAGACAGCAGTAGCTCTAGCTGCTCGGAGTAGTAGAGTAGAAATTTTTTCTTGGTTTTACCCTTACTTATAGAGTGTGAAGTCGGTATCATGCATGGAAAACTGTTTTATTATGCTTATTATTTATAAAAAATTCTCTGCATTGTATTAAACTTGTATTATAGCAATAACATATCGAATTTTTTGTGTCGTGCACGAGGTGTGTCAAAAATAGATTTTTGTCCAAGAGTAAATTCATATTTTAGTGATGTTTTTTGAATTTTCAAATTTCCCAAGCTGATTGTAAAAACATCAACTAAAATATTAATTTACTCTTGGACAAAAATCATATTTTAGACACACCTCCATCACCTTATAGCTGATATTTATAATTTTGGTCCATTCAAATCTTTTTATATAGGATACCTTTTTTACTAAGAATTTACATTTACATTTGTTTGATTATGTATAATCTTTTTTCCATTTAGTGTAAATAATGTCATAGATACAATGCATATCTTGTAAATAACGTATATTTTAAATTTTATGCTAACAAACCGTAATTGATTTAATTAAGTTTAAAATAATTAATACATTATTGTGTGAATACTCAATGCGCCCCTGTTCAACCTTATTCACTTTCCTAGATCCTTCAATATGCCCGTGATTTGATTTACATGCGGTTTTTCTTGGGAGCGAACCGACTTTAGAATGCAGGAAAATTATCCAGAATTTGTAACATATGTTCTCCCCCGGCTTGGGACTCTTCCTCAGGTTGTGGTATTCGACTCCAGTTAATGTATTTTTATAGCAATCACTGGGATGGAGTGAACAATAGATATTAAATTGGACGCCACCAGCTTTTTAAGCGATACTTTAATTAAACAAAAAAACTAAAAAGGTTAAAAACTGGAAAACCTTATATTTACTTTAACTTAACAAATGAAATACTAAGAATATTTTAACGCGATGGTCCAAGTTAATATAAATTGCTGAAAATCAAATATCAAATGTTCAGCAAATTATATTTATTAATAATTCACATTAACTGCATATCCAAAATACAAGACGAATACGAACGCCGTTATACGAGTACAATAAAAATCTCCAATTCTAGATTTACATGAATTAAGTATAAGACAAAGGACTTCTCTTGGTGAGGTTCTGGAATTATTCAGCTCTCAGCTAGGTCCTAGTGGATGGATATATGGTCCTTAATCCATCCCGGCCGGTTTTATGTTCTCTCTATGGTGGTGTTCAATTATAGGGCCTACCCAGGGGCTGCAGAGCTGAGGAAAGAAAAAAAGAGTAAAAATCAAGGAAAAATTCTGGGAAGGAAGGAATAGATAGAACAGATAGAAAGCTTATGCTTCAACACATAAAAAACTGAATCTAGTTTTTAAAATAAAACTAACAGAAGTATGTTCTATCATATTCGCTTTGTTCCCTAAATAAACAGAAAATGCGGAATTATGAAGCTAAAAAAAATGAAAAGAAATTATTAAAAATTTGCTTCAAAAGAATATAAAATGTTTCTTTTTTACAATAAAAAGAATTGAACATACAAAATTCATCAAACGCCTGCCCATATTATAATTTGAAATAAAACAGAATACGCATGGAGAAAAAATATTGCAAAAATCTAACTCACCAGCAAATATGTGAAACCACTACGATGCAGGTATTAACTTTAATTGTTACTTTACGAAGAGACTTTTCCTATGTACGATATCGTTTAAATATACAAAATTTGGAAGTTTTTTTAATTTCAAATCATTAGTACGATAAAATTAAAATACCAGAATCCGATGGAAATCGTAACAGCCGATCGGCTCGTTACAAATTTTTATCCAATTTCACAATATCGAAACAATCGTCAATTTTGAAGAATTTTTATCATTTTTTTATTATATTGTGGAATTATTTAGAAACAGTTAGTCATTTAAAAATGTAATATTAGTAGATTCCACACAGTAAGAGTCAAAATAGTAAATTTAATTTCACAATTCTTAATTGGTAACACTCTTCCTATTTTTTAACCCTGCGTTAGTCGCTATATGAGCATTTTGCTCAGGGTTTAGGAAAAACGCATATATTTTATGAAATAGTTGAGGAGGTCACGCTTGGCCTCCTCTACTCTCCTTTATATTTAGTATGATAAAAGGCGTGGTACGAAGTGCATCGCGCCAGTTTTTGCAAAATAATTTTCTCGAAACGTTTTCGTGCAGTGATTATTAGCTCAGTTAAGTTAGAGATATTCAATTTTTTCTTCTTTCATGGTCAGCAGCCACACTTTATCGTAGAGCATTTTTTCTTAGGCGTTAATGCTTTGTTAGTGCCTTTCAATGATAAAAAAATGTTAATGCTTTGAAAGCTTCAAAGAAAATTTATCATCAAGGTCGAGATCTTTGGTATTTCGGTAGTGCTTTTTACTGTTTCTCATTGTGTCTACTTTATTGCTTTTTTTTTAAATTATCGCCATTTTTTATGCTCAATAATTGAACGTGAAGCTCAGTAAAATTAAGAAATTTTACATATCAACCGCTGACTTCACGGACCGCAAAATTTAATCTGTTCGGTAAATTATTTTTGAACTATCGGATTAGCAATTTACCCTCCGACTGATATGCATAACCCGTAGTAAATACCTCAAAGAAGTCTAACAAAGGCGTTTGATTTATATTACTTTTATTCTATTAATGAAGAATTTAATAAAATCATTTGTTTTTTTTAACTATAATTTACGAATATTTTATAAAAACCCACTTCCATGTACTGTGAGCACAATGCTCCGGTGCTACTAGTGGCGAGAAAATGCTTCTAGCGACTAACGCAGCACGGTGTGAAAAAAAGAATTTTCTTGTTCGTAAACCTAATATCTCACGTTTGAGTGGACCGAATTGGATGACATTTTGTTTACGTATAGTTCAAGTTATATGGAATAAGGGAAAATTATTGAAGAGGCCCAAAATAGTTTTCCAAGGCCCCAAAATTCAAGGAAAACAGGCCCCATTTGCAATGTTAACTACAAATTCGATGCCATTTTTGTTATTCATGATATATTTTGGAAAAAAACTATGTTACTTATATATTTTAGCCTACTGAACGTGAATCCAACGAATAAAGTTATCAGCGAAATGCCTTCTTTCAGGAAAATTCACTTAACCTTCATAGGACTGGCCGGGGTCCATTTGTACCCCATGACGTGTTTTTGCTGTATCTTTGCAAACGCAAATTTTTAAACATTGATCTTTCATCTAGCTGCAGTTTATGAATTATTTTGATAAAATATGATGTATTTAGTAGTTTTTATTGGCTGGGATAAGCAAAAAATAGTTTTATATTCCAGAGGTCTCTTCAGACCCCGGTCAGCCTTTTACGTCCGATAAAATAACCCCGGTAACTGTTAGTAAAATCGGGGAATCCCATACATTTAACGTTTGTTTACTCACAGGGAATTTACCCATATAATTGTAAAATGTAAATTACCAGTTCAAATGGGGGATTCCTCGCACTGCGATATAATTTTTAGACTTGAATAATCGGGTTAGTCTTTTGTGATATTGCGAGTAGGGTACATCGTTTTGAAAATAAGTCAGTTTTTATTTACAAACAATCGCAAGGGGCTTACTGACGATAAGATGTTACGTATACTTGAAACTGATTATCCAGAGTTTGATAGTGTGATCAATGAGGAAACATCGAGTGACTTAGAAGATGAAGACATTGTCACAAAAGTAGAGGAAGAAAATGATGTAATAGTTGTTGATCAAAGTATAGAGGAAACGAACCCAGAGCAACCAACAGTTAGTAACAGCCAGGGCATTCCAGTATATAAATCTAAAGATGGAAATGAGTGGTCAAAAATTCCAGGAAACACAAAAGTTAGACGTTCAAAAGCTAATATTCGGAGACATGCCCTAGGCCTTACAAATTACAGTTCTGATATCTCAAGTATAAAAGACGCTTTTCTTCTTTTCCTATCTCCGGATATTCTGAACATAATAGTAACCGAAACAAACAGAAAGGCACAAACATATTATGATAAAAGGAATATAGAAAATCCGAATAAAATCAAATTTTTTGTACCTGTTGATTCTACAGAGATTGAAGCTTATATTGGACTGTTGCTTATTCTTGCGCACTTCACGGATCGAAAGAGGCTATCGAGATGCTCTGGAGTCAAGATATTTCTTACTGTCGTCCTATAATTCCTGCTGCAATGTCAAGAGACAGATTCAAACAAATTACTTCATTTTTACGCTTTGATAATTTTCAAACAAGACAAGAACGAAAATTAGTAGATAAGCTAGCTACGATAAGATATATTTTCGATATTTTCACTTCTAATTGTAAAAAATCACTTAATCCTGGCGACCATCTATGTGTAGATGAGCAGCTTGTACCATTTAGGGGTAAGGCACCATTCCGAGTCTATATGAAGAGTAAACCTGATAAGTATGGAATCAAAATATGGGCTCTTGTGGACTGCACCACTTCTCATATTGCAAACATGCAAGTTTATTTGGGTAAGTTATTTGAAAAGCAATATAGGCAAACTTTATATTCCTATGTATCTATTAATTTTTAGGAAAACAAGGTAACAAAGCGGAAAAGGGTCAAGGTCAAAGGGTTGTCCTAGATTTGACAGACCATTTGGAAGGCGGATTTGGAATAACGACCGATAACTTTTTTACAAGTTTAGAACTTGCTGACAAGTTGTGGAAAAAAAATATTACTTTATGTGGAACCCTCCGGAAAAATAAAACATTTATTCCTAGGGAACTTCTAACGGCATCGTCCAAGAAAGAGTTTTCAAGTATGTTTGCTTTTAGAAATCAAAGAACGCTAGTATCCTATGTTCCAAAACAAAAACATGCTGTCATTTTACATTCAAGTGAGCATACTGATAGTAAAGTAGCTGGAGAAGAACAGCACTATAAACCAGAAATTATTCTTCATTACAACAAAACAAAAGGTGCTGTCGACACTTCAGATAAGTTGGCCAAAGAATATACAGTGCAGAGAAAGTCAAACCGCTGGCCAGTGGCAATATTTTCGCATCTTATAGATATCGCAGGAATAAATGCTTATAAATTGTGGTTACTGCAAAACCCGGATTGGCGAAAAAACAGTTTGGATAACCGTAAAATGTATATTTTGGGACTAGGAAAAGAACTCATAAAGAAAAACGTTTTCCGGCGATATAATAATAAATACTTTCAGACGAATAGCAAACGGCATATAACAGACGTTTTTCCCGAACTACTGGATGCAACAGAACATAGAGTTGAACAACAAAACATTAGCAGGGGGCGCTGCCATATGTGTCAAAGAGGAAAAGACAGAAAATCCAGAAAAATATGTATTAGGTGTAATAACTTTGTGTGCCTAGAACATTCAAAACCAGAGATAGTTTGTAAAAAATGTTAAAATGATATGTAGCTAGTGGTATTAGTGATTAGGGTATTTTGTATTTTTTCGTGATGATTTTTGACTAATAAATGGTTAATAGTAAAACTTTAATAAAACTTCTTTTTTATATATTTAATTTAAAGAAAAATACAGCATTTCTGCAATTTTACGCATGGGGTCTTCTCGGACCCCAGTTAGTCCTTTTCGTAAAATTTTCATGTCCGTCCCATGAAGGTTGAACATAGAACATCCTGCATTTCTTGGTAAAAAGACGCGTATATAATTACTGACTCTTTTATTTTGATAGAAAGCATTATAAATTTCATAAATTATTTGGTATTAAACATTCCTAAGGCAAAAAACAAAAGTAAGTATGTAGCACAGTATGTCGCCTGAAAAATGTGGTGCGCATTACTTTTTTCATTAAATTTCTATGTTTTATATAAAATTATTACTTATTTAGTACAATCTTAAAAATGAGTTTAGGTATTCATTTGTTTTGGTGACAAAGCAAGTTATTTGCTGTGCTACATACTTACTTTTGTTTTTTGCCTTAGGAATGTTTAATACCAAACAATTTATGAAATTTATAATGCTTTCTATCAAAATAAAGAAGTCAGTAATTATATACGTGTCTTTTTACCAAGAAATGCACGATGTTCTATGTTTAAGTGAATTTTCCTGAAAGAAGAAATTTCGCTGATAACTTTATTCGTTAGATTCAAGTTCAGTAGGCTAAAATGAATAAGTAACATAGTTTTTTTCCAAAATATATCATGAATAATAAAAATTGCATCGAATTTGTAGCTAAAATTACAAATGGGGCCTGTTTGCCTTGAATTTTGGGACCTTGGAAAACTATTCTGGGTATCTTCAATAATTTTCCCTTATTCCAAATAACTTGAACCATACATAAACAGAATTTAATCCAATTCGGTCCACTCAAACGTGAGATATTAGGTTTACGAACAAGAAAATTCTTTTTTTCACACCGTGCGCCGGGTTAAAAATAAGAGTCGTTAGACGGATGTAATCCTCTTATTCATGATATATACGCACAGTCCTGATGAAAGAGGAGGTATTAGTAATCTACTTGATAAAAACAGTCTCTAAGTTCATTAATAACAATTTCAGACTGCGTGAGGAAACATATTCTAGAAGCAATCATTAAATCGAAATTATTTTATATCTTACCTTAAACGTGAGTTATTATAATAAATGAAAATACCAATCGAAATATCTCGAAGTAACATACATTTTTTCAGAACAATTATCAGCATTTGTATTGTCTTCAGAAAACATAAGAAGGTAAGGGTACTAAAATGGATCCAATATGAAAGCAGTCGTCGGAGGCCGGCAGATATTTTATGTTCCTTGCAGTAGTCAGTCTTCAATTCAGTAATAAACGACATGCTAAAGTCCTCGCTAGAAGCCATATTTTTTCAATAATGTACAAAATATATATTTTTTCCAAGTCAATATTAAGGTGGTCAATTCTTTTAAAACCATTTAGTGACACAAAACGGGAAAGTCCAATCGGGGCAAGAAGTCACATAGACATGAACTAGGCCAAGTACACGATGCATACACAGATATTGTTACGTATTGCACGTACATTGATAATTAATGCCTACCAAAAGGTATTTAGTGAAGACAAAAGTTTTAGGAATACAAAAATGGTAGTTACGCTCTTTCATTCAGAACAAATGTTTTGTAAATTCTATTCAAAATAGAATTGTACAGTTCGAATTATATATGGATTCTAGATTTGTTTGATCGGAGATGGCGCCGAGTCCTCCTCCACCACTGCAACCCTATCGGATTTATTGTGATTTCTCCTATCTGAACTTAGAGTGTGCTGTCTAGGCCCGTCTTTTTATTTAGACTCCACAGCCGTGTCACTGACCACTACAAATAGCTTGCTGGTTTGGGATTTTTCTCTCCGAGCCTTTCAAACCCAAGCCTGCATAGTGCTTTGCAATTATATCAGTTCCTTCCGCATCCTGGCAGAACCTGCACATGCTATCTTCTGCATCTGCAGGTGCTTGTTCAGTCTACAATGGCCCGTTAGTTGACCTACCATTATCCTTACAACCTTTCGGCTGTGGCTTCAAGTCATAGCTCATTTACACGACTCCGATCCAACACCGCTGCCGCACTACACTGCCTTAAACGGAGATGACTACTCGCTGCCCAAGCGCCGATAGCTAGTACGCAAACAGCTGTCCACGCGCTTATAGCAGTTAGTCAACAATCTGTCCCCGTCTTACAGTTAGCAGTCAACTACACATAAAACGCGTAAACCGTTTTCGCTTTTCGCGACAGACACAATTTGTGACCCAGTCGCCATTGAAATAGGTAGATAATATGGGAGTGGTCGTTCTGGCGCGGGTGGTGGCGACGTGGTGGGCGGCAACTCACATCATCCATGCGTACATCGAACAGGCCGCCCGCTTGAGGCTCGTGGTAAACATGCGGTAAGTGAGACGTCAACTAACGAGAGGTACGAAAGCGGTGAGCACACTTACAGCGAGCTATCTGTTAATGTGTTTTTTCAACGAAAAGTATGTCTCACATAGGACACCCAAGTCTCACATTACAATAAAATTTATTCTGCTGGGTGGGAGCGGTGTTGTATAAGTCGGCTAAGACCTTTAGTAGGTCTGATGTGAAATGGGCGATCAGTGTTTAAGGAACTGCTTTGCCTGTCGTTGTCGTTGTGTTTGCAGCCACCAGCTCTGAAACAATCTATCTATCCAGTTCTTGATGGCTGTTTTCAAGAGGCCTGCTGAGATTCCACAGAATGATTCTGGGCCTATAATCTCTGTGGCCGAGCTTGCAGAAACTAAGTCATCGGCCCCTCGTTTCCTAGGTGGCTTATAAGACCCGGTACCCTGGCTATGGTAAGTCTGTTAGACAAGCCTACTTCCTCTAGGTCGTGTAAGCTTTTTACTCTTTACTTCTTTTTGTTTTATAAGCATAACACAGGGCAGATTTAGCAGCACTTCTAAAGCTGAAGTTGATGTTGTTTTCATAGCCCCCGTTATGCATACGCATGCCAGCCTTTGCACAGATACGGATACTTTCATACGAAACGAAGGTTGAGATTTTCTGAATCAAATTAAACAATTATAGTTTATTTACGATAAAAAGACGATGAAGTTGCAAAACAAAATATTGTGATGTTGCCAAGCTGTAGTTTTTTACTTTACTTAACGAAAACTAGAAAAGTCAATCTGATGTTAGATTGACAGTTCTTCTTTTTCATTGTTCCGTGCCTCGTAGGGAGTAAGTCATAATATTTATTTAAAAATAAAAGGCTTGAATGATAGGCTTGACTAATTTAATATAAATATTTATTCATAAAAAACTATGGATAAGATACAAGAAACAGTAACCAATCATTCTATATTCGAATTAACATTTAATTATTTTACATAGAAGAGGGTTAAATGACGAACTGTAGGTCCTTATACCTTCCCAGATAGCACGCAAGTTTGCTGCAAACTTGCTTGATTTTTGATATTGAGTTGCTCAATCAAATTTGTCATATTGAGCGTGAAACAAGTTTGCAACAAAATTGCCATGTCAAAGGTGAATATGAAAAATTGTTGCAAATTTGAAAAAAAACATTTTATTGTTTTTGTATTTAACCGTAATCAATTTTATCACTTATATGCGAATAAGCTCAAAAAACATAAAATGTATTAGGTAATAGAATAATGTTTGAATATTCATAAAATTTAGACATATCATCGTTGCGACCGGATACTATTTTATTTAAAGATCAGAGTTTCACTACGAAAAGAAGAATATTAACATAACCTTACACAATGAACTGTTCGTTGAGGGTCAGACGCCATTAAATATGAAGATTTTAATGGTGAGTTTTGGTGGTTTTATCTAGAAAAGAGTGTTTTCGCGCGTTATTAGTGTTAGTGATTCTATATCGTTATAATAGTTGCCAGAGACACTGAAATTCTATCACGATTCTATATAGTGATTTTCGTTGTATAGATGTAAGTATCTTATTTTTATATACAAAAATAATGTTTGTGTAAGAATATGCGTCTATTAATATGAATTGTGTTTATTTAACTTCAATTTCCAATTACTGATTAAATAAAGTAGGAGAATAAGTTATAGAGCACGTGGGTTTCTTTTAATTATAATAGATAATTATTAATTTTTTGATTTCTGGGTAAAAGTATTACAATCAATATAAAATGATACTAAGATGTAATATCTCATTTCAAAAACTATAAACGTATTTATCTCAAATATAGATGAGTGATATAACATATTCAGAGAGATGGGGAAACAGCAGTTTTCATGAATTTGACAATCTTCTGAAGTAGTTTATATAGTCATACAAGTTTTATTATTTTATTACAGGTTTTAATTGAAAAAACTTTAAGTTCAGCTGGCTACCCTATTCAATTAGTGACTGACCTAACAGAAGGCTTAAACAGAGTGGAGTAGAAGTTTGACTCAATTTTATCCCAAACAGAGAATACTGCCAGAGCTCCAAATCAAAATGACAATTGGGAAAATATGCAACGAATTTTTGTTTTTAAATCAAATTCAAATAGGCAGATATTGAATAAAATTAAAACAAATTGTTGAATTTGAATTACCCTTATATATTTTTTTGTTTAATATTTTCGTAAAAACAAAATTGATACACATTTTCTTATTGTAAACTTGTTTATTTTTCGAAAAAAATGTCTTTCAATCAAACACAAATGAAATTGTTTGAATTAGTTTATCACAATTCAACTTTTGTTTCAGAGCTGAGAGACAACAACGAAAAAATGATGTTGTGAATAATATAGGTTAATAAAAGTTCTTAAATTTGTTTGTCTACTTCATTTAAAACTACAAATGTGCCGTATATTCTAATAAAAGTCGTTGACATCTATGATAAAGGAGGAAATGAATACCAGCAAGTCCCTGTGGGATATATACTATTCTGACATTTGACACCCAGTTGTGACTTGTGACAAGTTTGAGTTTATAAACTTTAAGCAAGTTTCATATGGCTGACTTGGTGCAACTTTGATATGTGGTATCTAGCATGTTTGTTTTATACTTGCAGCAAGTTTGTGAACTTGCTGTAGCAAACTTAATGCAAGTTTAGAAGTTTGATGTGTCAAATATGATGTAAGTTTGTAACAAGTTTAAATTGCTATTTGGGTTATTATATGCCCTATAGAACCATCTTCAAGATCACTGCGAGGGTTTACGCTAAAAGGAATCAATACAAACTGTAATCATCTTCATGCAAATTTAAATATAGTTTCTTTATACAATATCTATTATATTTATTATAATAAAAATAGAATGGAAAAGAAAAATATAGATACACAAAATAAAATTTTGTTACAAGATATAAAAATAAAGAATCTCCCATTTTATCAGTATTATTCATGTAGAGATACTGTGGTCGTTGTTTTAATTTGTGTATTATAAAATAACTGTACCTAAGTAATTTATTAATAGTCCCAGAGCTGGCTACATAAAACAGCATCGATAAGGTACACGACGTTTGAGCTTGGAAACGGGGGGGCCCGTAATTAGTACATCACCAAACGGCATTTCTGGCACTCTGTACAGGTCGGATATGAAAATGCCAGCCGGTTTTCCCAGGCAAAAAAATGGGCTGGAAAACCTCATATGTACACGAGTGAAAACTCTTGGATCGTGGGGTCCGAACCTGAAATAAGAACGCTGTAATAACGCCAGAAGTTTTGGAGGTCGGAAAAGCCTCGCCAGAAGTGACCGAAAGTGCCGGAAAATTCGTCCGAAAAACCCGATGTGGTACACGAGTGAAACCTTGTGGAAAGTAAGGCCGGACTCTCAACTAGTAGCGGTGTAATAGCGCCAGAAGTTTTGCAGGTCGGGAAACCCTCGCCAGAAGCGACCGAAAGTGCCGGAAAATTCATCCGAAAAGCCTCACGTGGTACACGCGTCAAACTTTTTAACTTGACTTTTGGGGTCTTAACTAAGAGTGGTGTAATAACGCCAGAAGTTTTGCAGGTCGGAAAACCTCCGCAAAAAATAAGGAAAATCGACGTACTTGTGAAAATGAAAATTTTTCGCTTTCGGCTCAAATGAAAATTATTTTTGTTGGCTTCATTGAAAATATCTGTTTGCGCCACCCAAAATTAAAAAAAAATCATTAGGAAGGGACGAAAGTTTGTCAGAAAAACAGCCGAAATTAGCAATGCCATGTATCTACAATACCATCCCCACTTTTTGTAATTCATTCATTATTTCACTACCGGCGTTTAGAATTGTTGGCCGCACAAATAAACGTATTTATGAATGAATAGCCCTCTCTATGTTTATTATTACTCTAAGAACCTAACCGAATCCAATAGTTAAAAGCGAAATAAATTTTTCTCTAGATATTTTGAGTTACTATCGTTTTGTACCAAAGGCTTCAATTGTTTAAAAGATTAATGAGAAGTGAAACCTTAAGATTAATAAAAAACTTAGAACTATAATAAAAAATTGAACATCCCTTAGAAATGTGTATTATGGGAGTTCCTGCTTCTGCTGCTTGCTCAAAATTGTTTATAATTTCACACCTGTTAAAACTTCAATTTTCACCTTCCTTTTAAACAGCATTTTGTTTGCAAAATCAATTTTGAATAATAGGCAAACTAAAATATTTTCAACTTTTGTCCGAGAATATATCAACGATACGAAGTGCACGAATACAATTTAAAAATGAGCTCCCTGCATTTATTAGGTAGTACTAGGCTTGTTTACGGCGCATCAAAATCTCAGGGGTCTTCCTACGTTTGCCAAGCTGTACCTCCATCAACCTCGCAAACGTAACTGGAGCGTTGCGTAGACGAAAACTTCAACTCAAATCCTATTTCACCAGCTATAAAATAATCTACCAAATAGTGACACCAGCACTTGGACTATCTTGCAATAACTTATCAAAACGTGCAAATATTTATTTGATTTGATTATCTAATTTAACCGACTAAAGCCGTTTTTAATGCCGATTCATCAAACTTGACGGATTTAAAAAAAAAACATTAAATTTTTGGTAATATTACGTCTAGACTTACATGAATAGCACTTTATAACTAACGATTCCTTTACCTTACGTTTTCTTGAAAAAAATAACCGTTTGTTTTGTTTTGGTTCCATCTGTTTTAGGATCGTTTATTAAGCGAACAAAAAATTATTGGAACGGATTTTTCTTTTTTCATTTTGAATCGTAATTGAATAACGATTGAGCTGTTTTTAACATCTTCACAAAAAAAGCTTTATTGTCTTGGCTTTAAAAGAAAAGTAGGGGATGTAAACACGTCTATAATTTTTTGCATCATTAAAAAGCATGTCTCTTACTTTCTAAATAAATATATTGATTTGAATATTTTTTTCAATGTATAATCACCTCATTTACGAGATACATATACCGTGAAATATAGGTAAAGGTTTAGACGTGAAAAACACCGACAATATATCATTTTTGGAACGCGAATACTAAGAAGAATTTTAAAATAACACAAATTCAATTTTGTGTCTTGAATCCATTGGAAAACTTACGTGTACTAGGTGCTCGAGAATTTAATGTTATTAGATATATATTATAAGTTCATAGTTTATCTGGTATAAATTGAAATCGCTTTTATGGAAATTTCGTCCTATTTCTTTAGCTTTAAATATCGACATTTGAATAGTTGTTAAAACCGTTGAGTAAGTGGTACACTGCCCTCGCAGTCAGACAGACAAGCAGTGATGCCTCCGCGCTGTTGTGAATAGGTTGAATGGTCTGGTCTAATGCATTTTAAAAAAGTTACGGGACTTTCGAGAAATCCCTTGAGTTTCCGGAAACTTGCTTGAATTTTCTAAAATATTAAAAAAACTGAACTTTGAAAAATTGTTGATTTTTCCAGAAAGATCGAAAACCCTACACTACCACACTTTTAACAAAATTTTCGAATTTCTCGAAAAGATTCAGAAAAATGTCACGAATTATCAAGAATTATAAAGATACCCTTGCTGTATTAAACAACGCCTACAATCTCAAAAAAATATAAACAAATATCCAATATTGATAATTATCTGAATTATCAAGCAACCGTAGCTAGAACAAAAAGGTCAATAAATAGCTGGTCAAAATTCATATCTTCTCTCAACAAGAACACAGCCTCGACAACACTTTGGCGTCGTGCCAGATTAATGCAAAGAAATCAACCTACTAAGCCACTTCCTACACAGAGAAAACACGTCCAAATAAAAAAAGTTTCTAGAAAAAAATCGCTAGCTGCAAATAAATTTTTATTAGTGGTAGAAACATTATTCATCAGTAGTTGAAAAAAACAGATACCTAGTTTTGTCCGTTAAAGCAATCGACAAACCTTAGTCACCAGGTAATTTGTACTTAATAAAAAAAGTTTCTAGAATTGAATGATTTACCCTTAACTATATATCCTTTATCGTAAGTGAGCTCAATATTAATCTTTAGTTATCTAAGTATTTGGAATCACGTCTTCGACACATTACGATAACACTCGGGTTGCTCGGCTGACCGTTAAGTTGGTTTCAGACAAGAAATTACATCATTTAAATTTTAAAATTCGGGAAGTCAGCAAACAAACAGCACGTGTGGAGTGTAGTGAATGTCTGAACGATCTTTATTTGTACGGTGAGTGGTTTCTGGTTTCACTATTAGGCGAAGCCTACAATGGAATACAAGCAATGTAATTTAATGAACATATGTTTGCATATGAAGTTAAGATAACTGATAATCTATCTTGCTTTTCAGAGATTCAATTTTATTTTCAGATTTCCTTACTACTTTTAAGTTACTTTCATTAATTTAGTATTTTTGTTAAGGAAATTAATCATTTTAAAACTTAAATGTTTTTGTATGATTTGTATTATTGTACATAGACTGAAAACGTGCCTTATTATTTTTAACTTACTTTTATTTTTGGTTACTTTGAGAAAATTGTATATTTTGAAAAGTTATTTTTTAATTACTAAAAAAATACATATGTTAATTTTTCATAAGTTTCAAATATATGTTTTTTATAAATTTGTTTTTTTAACCCATTTCTGAGTGTTTCGCAAATATGGAAAACTAATGATGGAAAAAATATGAAATTTGAAGTTTGTATTCCAAATCTGTTAATTTATAATTATATTTTATAAAATACATTTGACATACCTAGTATATAAAATTACAACTTTGGATTAGTTTTTGGTACCGGGTGCCCACTTATACTTTCCCCTAATAAACTTTAAATGCTTATAAATTCTAAACGGTGCAGAATAGAAATATGCGGTTTTTACTGAATTGTTTCATTTTAGTACAAGTTTTGGTCGAATAGATTGGATTTTTTCCATCGCTTCCGATTACGCCAAAACAAAAATGGCGGATTTTTACAATTTCCGTCAGTTGCTAATCGATTTTGAAAAGTTTCCATCGCTATATAGGTGAAGATCACTTATGAAACTACAAAAAATATACTGGTAGTTCCATTAACAAAGTCAATTGAAAAAATTGTCAAAAATTCGCCATTTCTGTTGTTTCGTAAACGAAAACGATAGAAAAAAATCAATTTATTCAAAATAAACTTGTAGTTACTAAAATGAAACAATTCCGTGAAACCCTCCTGAACCGTTTAGAATTTATAGGCAGTTAAAATAGGGGAAATATAAGTGGACACCCTGTATAAGCCTAAATGCCAAGATTTAGGTTAATATATAAATCGATTACTGTAAATAAACGTTTCAATTAATCCTGATAACCTGTATTACTAAGGTAAATATACATTTTATCTATTATAGGTTATAAAGTTATTAGAGATAAATAAATAAATCACTAAGGATATGTATACAATATGTCAGATTTAATAAACGATATTATATTAAATAGCTTGTACCAAGTTATCTAGGTCGATAATTGTAAGCGACTAAATAATTTACGGGTAATAAAATAGACTACTTGAAATATATCTATGATAAGTGATCTCAATATTAACTGTAAATGTTTCATTTTAACAATAAAGTTTTTTCTGTGGTAAATGAATAAGTCATTTGTCCCCTATTTAATCGATTTTTTTTGCTACTGCAAGTGAAGATTCGCTAATGGCTAGCGAATTTTTTTCTCTGTGTATAAAAGAAGAAGTCCTAGATAACTTTTTTAATAAAGTTGCCAGCCCCCCCCCCCCACCCTCCGCTAATATCCCTATTAATTTTGCTTATTCTGAATGTAATAAAAATCAGTTCCTTCCCAAATATTTCTTAATGTCAGAATCAAATTTTGCGTTATACAACAGAAACAATACAAGCCCTGGTTTTGCTGAAATAATATATCCAATGTTATCTATAATTTACTTCTTATTTCAAAAAAACATTTACTTGGAATCTTTAATTATTACTTATATTCTATTAGTGTTTTAAATGAAACTCACGGTTTCTAGTTAATACCACAATATAATAAAACACTAATATGAGTACATTCCACGAAGTAACGGTCGAGATAGTTAATATTATTCAGGCTGCCACTTGTCTCAAAATAAAATTCAATCGAAGTACTATTTGAATAACCATTGGCATACCGTTAGTGTCAACCTATCAGGTGGGCATGCTCAGGTATGTTTCCACGTTCTTGAACAGACTGCCAATGAAGAATATACGAGGGCAATTCAGAAACTAACCTCCGATTGGTCACAGTGCGGGTAGTGGGGGGAGTAGCGCGCCATCTGTGCATTCACACGCTCAGCAGGTCAGTCGGCATCAAGCCGTAGTCGAGTGAACATCGTACCTGCGCTAGTTTAGTTTTTGTGGCAGTTTGAAATGTGTGCTGCAATAGAAAATCCCGCCAAATGTGAAGTGCGTGCTGTTATAAGGTTTTTTACAGCCAAAGGATACTCTGCAGCAGCTATTCATCGTGAGCTTTGTGCCGTGTACGGACCAAAAGTTATGAGTGAAGGAGTTGTCCGTGAATGGGTACGTTTATTTAAAAGTGAACGAGAAAACGTTCATGATGAAGAGAGGAGTGGTAGACCATCCTTGGTGACTGACGAACTCGTTCAGACAGTTGATGCAAAAGTTCGTGAAAATCGACGTTTCACAATGGCGGAGTTGTCTACCGATTTTCCACAGATTTCTAAGACTCTTTTGTACGAGATAGTGACAGCAAGATTGGGTTACCGTAAGTTCTGTGCACGATGGGTGCCCAAAATTCTTACCGACCACCACAAAAGTCAAAGAATGGCCTCTGCATTAGACTTTCTGTCACGTTATGAGGACGAAGGAGAACCATTCTTAAACAGAATCGTGACCGGTGACGAAACCTGGATTAAGTACGTGAACCCTGAGACAAAAGAACAATCAAAGATGTGGGCACATTCAGATTCGCCCACCAAACCAAAAAAAGCCCGGCAAGATTTTTCTGCCAGAAAACTGATGGCAACGGTGTTTTGGGATGCCAAAGGGGTGTTGTTGGTTGAATTCATGGAACGTGGGACGACCATTAATCAAGACGTGTACTGTGAAACACTAAAAACATTACGACGGGCTATACAGAACAAACGCCGTGGTATGCTGACTTCCGGTATCGTTTTTTTGCACGATAACGCCCGTCCTCACTCTGCTCGCAGAACAACAGCCCTTCTTGAGTCCTTCAAGTGGGACGTTTTCAACCATCCACCTTACAGCCCAGATCTGGCGCCAAGCGATTATCACCTCTTCATGCATATGAAGAAATGGCTCGGGTCCCAGCGGTTTGATGACGACAAAGAGCTCAAAGATGCGGTCACAGGCTGGCTCAAGGCACAAGCGGGTGATTTTTATGCAGAAGGAATTTCAAAGCTTGTGAAGAGATACGATAAGTGCCTCAATCGTTATGGAGACTATGTCGAAAAATAGTGCAAAGATGTAGTTGTAAGATGTATATATTAAAATATTTTTACTTAACTTGGTGTATTTTTTTCAATCAACCGGAGGTTAGTTTCTGAATTGCCCTCGTACATATTACTATATAACTGCTACAGGTAAGATGGCATACCGTTTGTGCAGGTCCGTGTATATCTTATAGAGCGAATATTTAGCAATGTTATGTAATAATTTGTAGTTTTTATCGGCCAGGTTCTGAATATAAGCAAAATCGTTTTGATAATTTTCATTGGAGTGGAAAATCTTCCACGGCTTCTTTTTCTCGATCCCGTAAAATGCTGGGTCGAAATCACAACCAGTGAATGCGTGAAACGCTGGCAAACCCGCGCAGAGAATGCATCCCAGTGCTTCATGTACAGCGGTGACGTTTACATATCGCTGGTTGTTTCCCGTACCGAACAATAGCCCAATTGTTTCAAGTTGTGGAATGTGCGCCATATTTCCCAAAAGTATCACTAAAATGTCAGTGTCGGAGTATCGTATCACAATATCGCCCGAATTTCTCATATTTTTTACGAAGAAGGCGATTTTCGTATCGGCTTTCTCGTGGCCCTCACACTGACAGTCGTTTATAATGTTACATCCAGTGGATCCTTGCACGGCATTAAAACGATAACATATTTTGTAAGAAACATAGATTTCTTTATCGCCAATAATGTCTGAAGCTTGTGGCGCAGACATCCAATGTTGGACGAGGAACGATACGAGGGCTTCTTTGAACTTGATGTTTTTCAGTTCGGTATTAAAATCTGGCGAGCCAGTTTGCTTCGGACCTTGTAAAAGAAAAGAAACACGTTACGTTTCAGTATATAACTTACTGTTGTGCATATTTTACCTGTGATGCAGTAATCCCGTCTGAAATTATCTCGCAACAGGTGCTCGTTGGCCTTGATGGAAGGGCCTTTATATTCATCGAAAATAATAATTATGCGTTTGCAATTGCTTGCTGCCAGCATTCGCAAAATTTTTAATGAAATATTTCCGAATTTTTCGGTTACTTGCGTCATTAAGTGCAGCATAAAAAATGCGTCAATAACTGTTGTTTCTATGTTTTGCGGCTCGCCGTGAACTTGTACAGAATTTATTAAAATTTTCGCTAAGACTGACTTATCCGTTTTGTTGATTGTACCATCCAAATGACGCAATGATAACGGTACAGGTGTCAGCGGGTAAGATAAAATCTGAAAGATATTAAAGCTAGCAGCCGTTCGTAGGGAATAATGAACACAATTAAATGAAATGTTAAATTTTATTCACTAATACTTTGATACGTTATATTCACATAGCATTCATTTTATTAGTACGTTTTCTATATCGATTGTTTCGTCGGAAGATAAAGAAATACCCAACAGTCTCCCGAACAAATCGCGTTGAATTTTGACCTCTTGCACCTTGCCAGCAATCGTAATATTCGTTATTTTAACGCAGCTCGCGAAGTTCAAAATTTTATTTCGTTTTACAACAAACTTTTGAAACTTTTCTTGGTGTTCTGTGCTTTCTTCGATTATTTGCAACCGCATTTTTTCTCCAATTGTTTCTACATTTAATAAAAAGTCTGCAACTTCATCTGGAACTGCTTGCCCTGATGATAACCAATTTCATTGTTCACTTGCAAAGGAAGTTTGCATTCACTGTATATCAGTTTATGTCGAATTCTTAACTGCAAAGTTGCCTGACACTTTAACAAAGTACTCTCTGTAAAATGTTTTATTTTTTCACAACGTTGTCCACACACAAAACACAACTTCTCTTTACCCATCTTCGAAGAATCGTACGCACGCTACAGTAGTTGCCACAATACTGGCCATTTCACAGGTATCGCATGTACAGCGTCCCAAAATGGCCGAACACAACCTACGTTATAAAATGCGCAGTACATTCAATTTTTCGCATGATGAACTCGCATAACTTGCATGCCATATTAATATAACGAAAGTTAATAAGCAACATAAATTACAGAGCAAAGGGCATACTGATTTTAAACACGGCACTTTTTTCTACAACTTTGAAATTTTTTGTAGAAAATCGCATACGTAAAACTCTCACAATTCGTATGCCATTAATTATTTTACATAATTTCGAGTATATCATCATTGCATCAACAATAAAATGGTTTCTTGTATTTTACAAATTAATATTCATTATTTATTATGTCGAACCTGTTGAAATCGTATGCCATTCTGTATGTTGACATTTAGGGATACATATTTTTGATCATATTAATTTGGGGTTGATTTAAATGACGGAAAATTATTACATAACATTGCTAAATGTTCGCTCTCTAAGATATACACGGACGTGCACGAACAGTATGCCATCTTACCTGTAGCAGTTATATAGTAATATCATGTATATTCTTCATTGGCAGTCTGTTTAAGAACGTGGATGAATCGTTCATTATCATGCAAATATAGCTGAGCATGCCCACCTGATAGGTTGACACTAACGGTATGCCAGTGGTTATTCAATTCAAGTACTTCGATTGAATTTTATTTTGAGACAAGTGGCAGCCTGAGTAATCTCATATAATAGTATATTACGTAACGTGTGTTGTAAGAAGCATGTTACGCACGAAAGGAAAAGTCACGCACGAAGCCGCGTAGCGGCGATTGCGTAATTCCGTGAGTGCGTAAAATGCGTTACAACACGACTTACGTACTATACTACACCTACGACCCACTTGTACTTGTATTTATAATCTTATTAAGGTATTTAAAGTACAAGTAAAATCGTACATCCTCGATGCCCAGCCAAGTTTTATAAAAGTCGCTCCTCGATGCCCAACCAAGCATCTTAGAAGTTCACCCTCGATGCCCAGCCAAGTTTCGTAAAAGTCCGTCCTAAGTAGCATTTATTTTTATTAAAAATGTTTGTAGAATTACCGGAATTGCATAAAATAGCGTATACACCTCTCGACTAAAGTGACATTAATCCCTTAGGTGGATTACTTCCCTCAGGAATCAAACACCATCCGCGAGATTAAATGGGCCACTTTAGTCGCTTGGTGTATAATATACTATTGTTTACTAATATGAGATACATTCAGACAGCTAAAAGATGCGGATTGAATGAAACGGAACCAATTATCATATAATTCCAAATAACTCTTAGCATTAAATGCAATCTCATATCTAATAAATGTTATATCTACCATTTATATATATAGAATAAAATTCAACGTCAAATATCTAAGTAATACATTTTGAATAAAATGGCTACGTCTATTGACAGTTGCTAAGTGGTTGCTATGGAAGCCGTGCGATTTACTTTACAGTCGTGCGTTTTGCTTTACCGTGCGTAATAGACGTCTTACATTGATTGCCGACTGTGTGTTTTTGACTACTTACAGGGGTGGTCGTAGGTAAGCATGTTTAATTCTTTAACAAATTTAAATTTATTTCTATATATGAAGAACACGCGATGACACTTTAATTAATCGACTATTATCACCGAATTGTCCGTGTTATACTATCCTCCAAAAGGCATACTGTCTTGAATCGCGTCCCAAAATTTGTCACTATCGCCCGGTCTATTAAATCTGTTACCCAGAAACCAATTTGGATTTAGAAGAGGGTTCGGTACTATGGATGCCCTCACCACAATAACTGTAGATATTCAAAATAACTTTTCCCGAAATAATTAACTGCTGACTCTCTTTTTAGATATAGAAAGTGCATATGATAACGTGGATTGCCCAATTTATTATCCAAAAAGATGATAAAATACTTTTTTACCTGACCAGGAATAAAATCAATTTTTTAGATGTGACAAATTACTACATAGAGGGAATAAAGTACTTTATTACCTACGGAATAAAGTAAACTGACATTCTGTCGTCGATATTTGTGCATATTAATTTATGAATTTGATCGGTGTAGCTATTATTTTCATTAATAAGTATGAAATATAGGTAGGCATATCCTTTAGATAAAGTATTTCTGTAAGATTTTGATTTTGACAGAAATATCTAACTTACCTACCTAAATATAATATACATTTGTTGTTGTGTAGTTCACTTTTCTTTTATTTGAAAATGATTTAAATGTCAAAATCGATATTACGAATACTCGACCAAAAGAAAAAGTCCGTATATTAATATCATTAATTCTAGCAATATAAATATTACGATTAATTAAATATATCAGAGAAAACTTTGACTAAAACTTTTTTTAAATTGCTGGGAAATAATGTATACCTACTTCGTGAGAGTAATGTTTAGTGTAGTTTATTTTTTGTTTATTTATATGTCAAAACTGTAGTCGGTCGATGAAACTTTAAACCAAGTTTCAGCTTCGTGTCTGTTTGCTGTTAACATTTTTGTACTATGAAATTATTCTGAAAATAAAAACAAATGGCCTTGAAAAAAATAATGTATGCATCTTGGGAGTAAAGTTCATTAATCCCTCAACTAAATAATGCCCTCGCTCGTTACGCTCGCTCGTGCATAAACTTTAGCTTCGGGATTAAAATTGTAATTTACTCCCTTGGTGCATAAATAACTATAATATTCCGCTAAAAGTCGTCCACTGCTGAACATAAGCCTCCCGTAAAGATTTCCATCTCCACCAATCCTGTGCTGCATTTAACCAGTTGGTTTGGATGCGCTTCAAATCATTTGACCAATGAGTGGGCGGTCTGCCTCTGCTGCGGAAAGCGTGGTCTCACGGTCTCCATTCAGTTATTTTTCTAGTCCATCTGCCGTCGTTTATTCTGGCTAGGTGACCCTCTCAGTTCCATTTTAGAGTCGATATTCTTGTGATAGCATCTGTTACTCCACTTCTCCTTCTCACTTCTGTGTTTGGAACTCTATCTCTCAGGGATAAGCCTAACATTATTTTTTCCATGCTTTTTTGCGCTACTCTTATTTTGTTCGCGGTGTTCTTTGTTAGAGTCAGTGTTTCGGCTCCGTAGGTTAGTACTGGTAAAATACATTGGTCAAAGACTTTCTTCTTAAGACACATGGGAATATCAGATCTTAAGATGTAGCTCAATCTTCCAAAGGCTGCCCATGTGAGACCTATTCTTCTGCCAATTTCGCAGGTTTGATTATCCCTTCCCAATCGAATAGGTCTATACATAAATAGAAATATATACATAAGAGATCATAATAATAGCCTTTTTGGCTCTCACCACAATAGTTGTGGTTTACCGCAAGGTTCAGTTTGAGCCCTTTCTTGTTCAACCTATACACTGCGGATATCCATAAGATAACTGTGAAGAATATAACTTTTAAAATTGTTCAATATGCAGATGATATGTGTGTCTATAAGAGCATAAAAATACGATACAGCTTTGAAAAATTTAGGGGCGATATAAAAAATCTTATATGACTGGTGTATTATCAATGGCTTTTCTATATCCGCTAATATATGTATTTTTACTCGACATAACTGCAGTGTCCTTTTATATTATGCACTAATTAATGCTTACTATTAGTTCTCACTGTTTCTTATTATAATATTACTATGATTATTTTTTTCGTATGATTTTCAACCAATCAGAATGTCCAATTTAGTTAAGTTACCTCGTATAATTTCGATAATACCTGATTATACATAGAGTAGCTCCACCAATCGAAAATTATAAAATAATTTCATTTTCATAGTAACCACATCGACATCAATATACAACAAACAGAACTGTCAAATTTTGACGTTTTTCAAAAATTGTTCAAAAATGAGTCGATTCGGAGATTTATCATCAAATGCAATAGACGAGAGTATACAAAATACATAATACAGTGAAAACAAAAAAGTACGTATGAAAACAATTTCTTACGTTTTCCAGTGAAAGAAACTATGTGCTAAATGAATCAATTTCCACTGAAATGATAGCGTCCATTTTGAAAGATTGGGCTTTCAATATGCGAAAATGTAATGGAAAAAATTATAAAGAAAATGTGGTTAAAACGATGTGGAACATTACGGCAAAACAAGTACAAGAAAAATATATGAAGGAGTTTAATAGAGTAATTGATCCATTCTCTACTCCCATATTTTTAGCCGCACGAAACGCAAGAAATTCAAAAAGAAGGGAACTTCAAATGTTACCGGACAAGAGAAAGGTTAGTGCATCAGCATTTAAAGATAACGAGTACATAGCAATGATAGAAGCGTGGGATGAAAATACACCAGAAGGATTACAAATAAAAAATTTCTTAATTGCTTCTGTAGAACTTGCGTGGAGAGGAAATGAAGGAGCGTCATGCTTGATTCATTATTTTCAAAAAGAAACTGGAAATGATGATACTCCAACTGGTAGAATACAATATAATCCTATTTTTACCAAAACTACACAGGGAGGAGCAAAACCATGTGCTAATAATAAATGTCTTGTACCTAACCATAATGAAGTAAGTCGTTGTCCAGTGAGACTTCTAGATAAGCTAATGATGAAAAGAAGCGAAAACATCAATATTAAAACAGATAGGTTATTTCTGACAGTAAATCCCAACTGGAGAAAAGAAAAAAACCCTTGGCTGGTACAAAAATATGCCAATTGGAGTGCATGAAATTAGTAAATGGACCAAAAAGTCTGCAGAATTGGCAAATTTGAATATGACAAACAAAATATTTTCAAATCATTCTCACCGAGCCACTGCTGTTTCACAATTGGCACAAGCAGGTGTATCGGAACAAGAACTTATTAAAATAACAGGACATGGTAATAGCAATTCTATCAAACCCTACCTACAGATAGATGAACAACATAACCAAAACATAATAAATAAGATGAGATCCAATTTTAAAAACGCTGCAGGTTCAAGTAATAACACCTCCAGTATTTCCAGCACTTCAATGAGCAGTGGCCACGTTTCCTGCGCCGAAAATAACTCAGTTAAAAAAACTTAGTATATAATAATTGTAACTTTCTTTGCACCAATTTGTATTTAAATTAATAAATTGTTTATATATTTACTTAATTTACTCAAAAAATAATCGTATCAAATACAATTCGTACTTCAAAATAAATACGGTTATACATCTCAAACTTCCTGCATAATCACAAATCGTGTCAGTTTGACAGAATAATCCTCCCGCTTCGCGGTCGGATTATTTAAATTGTCAAACTGACACTCTTTATAATTATGCAACAAGTTATCGATGTATAACCTGATTATTTTGAAGTACTTATAGTATTACTACTGATTATATAACTCATGTTTTAATGAAACGATTCACTCCTTGAATTTCCCTTAGTTACGACGTATGGATAAGTGAATATACCCCTTGACGACGTGATATAATCGTTTCGGTGTTTCGCCTCCTGCCATATTGTGATCATTTCTATAGTAACGGGCAAGCGTAATGAAATGTCAGTTGATTCTTCAAAATGCAGCGCTTTGGTTTAATTTTAAGTGGTGAAATTGATCAAGAAATTGAAAATGTAACACCAGAAAATACTACAAAAACGCATAATTATGTTTGGAAGCAGTTTACGGTGTTTTGTGAACATCGAAATTACAAACTTTCTGCTGATATTTCGAATGAAAAAGTAGCAGATATTATGAACGATTGGGCATTCAATATGAAACGTGTGCAGACGGAAAGGAATATAGAGAAAGTACAGTGAAAACCATTTGGAATATTTCTGCTAAACTGTTTCATGAAGAGTTCGAAAGAGAAATAAATCCATTTAAAGATGTAAATTTCGAGAACGCAAGAAAGGCTCGTGCAGCCAAGAGAAAGAAATTACAAGCAATTCCCGACAGAAATAAAGAGAGCTAGCTCATCCGCTCTTAACGAGAAAGAAATAACCAAAATTATATTAAGTTTTGATGAAAATACACCAGATGGTTTGCAAAAAAAATTATCAAATTTGTGCTGTGGAATTGGCATGGCGTGGTAATGAAGCAGCCTTTTGCTTAACCGACTACTTCAAAAAGGAATTCGAGAATTATGGTCAAACAACGGGACGTATCGAATACAATTCAATGTTCTCAAAAACATCACAAGGTGGAGAACAACGTACCACTGATTCTAAATTGTTGGCTCCGAATAAAGAGATTGCGAATAAGTGCCCAGTACGTCTCTTGGAAAAACTGTTGAGCAAGAGAACGCTAAATATCACAACTAATCGTCTTTTTTTAACACCTAATATTGATTGACAGAAAACAGGGAAATGGTTCAAAAATTGCCCTATTGGTTTGAATCTATTGAATAAATGGACACGTACAGCAGCCGAAAGTATCGGAATAGATACGAAAAAAAGGAAAGGAATTACGAATCATTCAAATCGCTCCTCTGCTGTGAGTATCTTGTTACACTCAGGAGCAAACTTGCAAGAAATTACCAAAATAACAGGCCACTCAACATCTGAATCTCTGAAACCATATTTGAAACTTACCGCAGAACACCATAGAAAAATAGTTAAAAAAATGAGAAACGTTCCTAATCCATCCACCTCGAGCGTCACCAACTCTACAAATTCCGAAAACAACAATACATCAAATATGTATCATAATAATTGTACCTTCAATATTAATATCAATCAATAAAAAAAATTAGAATATCATTCGTTATGAAATTGACTGTCTCGACCCTTACTTCGTGGAATATGCTCATATTAGTGTTTTTAAATGAAACTCAAGGTCTCTAATTAATTCCACAGTATAATAAAAGTTATTGAAAATTCTAAAAAATTGACAATTGTTTCGATAAATCAATATCATCGTCAGATTCTGACGATGATATTGATTTATCGAAACAATTGTCAATTTTTTAGAATTTTCAATAACTTTTATTATACTGTGGAATTAACTAGAGACCTTGAGTTTCATTTAAAAACACTAATATCATTCGTTATATAATCATAATGAATACCAACTCGAGCATAGACAATATTTTTCGATTATTTACCTCCTCACTCGACGTATTTCGCGAAACACCACTCGAGCTGCGCTCTCGTGATGTTTCGCCAAATACATCTCGTGACTCAGTGAATAATTGAATATTGTCTATGCTCTTGTGATATTATAACTGAATATACACCGGTTCTCTGGTCAAACACCGAATGAATCAACATACCGTTGCCTACCAGCCAAACAGTGAGTGACGTAATTGCCACACTTACAGGGCGATACACTACATCCCTTCCTTATTATATAATAATTTTACCCGGTATTGGAAACTTACTTAAAACCCCTATTTAAACGTTTCGCTATTTAATACGTCTAATTAATTTCTGCAAATCCCATATATATAGTATATATACATATATAGATACCTAATAATAAACCATTTTATCACAAACATACTTGATAATGATATGTCTTAACAATTAATTTTATAAATAGTAACCTTACTCTTCACTATTATCTTGTTCATCTGATTCATTTATAACCTTCCATTCCCCTTCTATCTTTTTATGTGAACAATTTTTCTAGGATATTACTTTTCCGCCCAACCTATCTATATTCGAGAAAAGTATTGGTTTACCCACAAAAAAGTTGGAATTTTGAAAAAAATATTTGAGTTATTTTTACGTTTTTCATCAAGAATATGAAAAAACGGTTTTCAGAAAAAAATCCTGTGTGTATGTCGTCGTCGTTGTTGTCGTCGGCCAATTTCCGTTACATGTCTTGTTAGCACGATACAGCCTCCGGAGTGGAACAAGTCACCAATTTTATGATTGAATATTGTTCAGGACATCTCACAGCTGAACCCTATTGATTTCCAGCCCACAATAGCCAGTACGAGTGCTATTGTACTTGAAGTACGACATTTTTGTAATTTTCAGTTTGTTAGAACGATACAGCTTCCGGAGTGCAAAAAGTTACCAATTTTATTATTGAATATTATTCAGAACATCTCACAGATGAACCCTATTGATTTTCAGCTCACCACAGCTAGTACAACAGATGCTATAGTACTTTAAGTACGACATTTTTGTCACTTTTGCAGAAATTTAATTTTTTTAGCCCGATACAGCCTCCGGAGTATATGCAAGTGACCAATTTTATGATTGGATATTATACAGGTCGTCTTAAAGAAACCCTATTGATATTCAGCTCATTAAAGCCACCACAACGAGTGCTGTGGTACTTCAGGTACCAAATTTTTGTCATTTTTGGAGAATTTTCAGTTTGTTAGCACGATACAGCCTCCAACGTGTATACAAGTGACCCATTTTATGATGGAATATTGTGCATTATAGATGAACCTTATTGATTTTTAGCCAACCAGAGATAGTACAACGGGTGCTATGGTACCTGAAGTGCCACATTTTTTGTCCTTTTTGAGAAATTTCGGGTTGTTATTACGATACAGCCTCCGGAGTGTATACAAGTGGCCAATTTTATAATTGGATATTTTTCAAGGTCTCTCATTCAAGGTGTCTCACAGATGTACCCTATTGATTTTCAGCTGACTATAACGAGTACAGCGGGTCCTATAAATCCAGATATACTGCATTTTTGGTTACTTTTGGAGAAATTTCGGTTTGTTAGCATGATACGTCCCCCGAAGTGTACAAGTGACAATTTTATGATAGCATATTATTCAGGGCATTTCACAGATGCGGAAAAGTTAGTTTTAGTCTTTAAAACCGTTTATTTTTTTCCAGTTTCATTATTTCGAATTTGAAAACCGCTACCATTTTTATCTATGACTGTATGTGGCACTGCCTCAAAATTTGGGATTAATTTATTTTCTTTTACAATGCTTTTTTACATAAACTTTGTCTCCTATGCCAATCTCGCTTTCTTTCACTTTCCTTTTTCTATGACTGTATTCCTTTCCAATACATTTTTTTAAAGTATCTCTATATTTGCCTTCTTCATCTAAAATGCTATTTTCACATTAGTTAAGGCGGGAATTTTATCTCTAAATTGTCGTTTGAAGAATAGTTCTGCTGGGGTTTTTCCTGTTACTGAGTGTGGTGTAGCATCATCATGTAATCTTGCAGTTCTTGTCTCCAATTGGATTTTAATGCTTGACTTATTTTTAGTCGTTTCAGTTTGTCCCTGTTTTGTCTTTCCACAGATCCTACAAAAATCTTTTGTTTATTCTGAGGCAAATTGTTTGCCATTATCTGCTGTAATCGATTGTGGAAATGCTAATCTAGTAAATATTTCTTGAAGAACTGAAATTGTATTAGAAGTAGTTATTGTTGTCATAATTTTAACTTCTTTGTAGCAGCTAAAATAATCCACTATAACAAAAAGATAATGTCCACTTGACAAAATCTCGTCTTTTCATAGGGTTGGGTGCATTTGGGGCTGAGACTATCGTACAACATTTGCAATTTCTTACCATTCTTTCCGAATCGATATCTATTTTAGGCTACTACCGTACTTTAGTTTAGTACGTAGTCGACTTTTCATAGCCAGCATAGCTCTGATTGAAATGGTTGAAATTGTTTGATCAACTCCTCTTGTTCATTTTTATACAGCCACTTCCGTACGTTACTAATTTGTTCGTCTGATTTGGACACATTTATAATTTCTTTTAGTGATACTGCTACAGGCCTTCACCAGTCTACGCGTTGTTGAATGTGTTACTCGGTGTCAAATGAACTCTTATTTGTGTTATTGGTTATACAAACTCTTGTAAGAGGATCGGCTATATTTGACTTTCCTGATTGATAGTTACTTTATACCTGTATGACTACAACCTTAGTACCCATCTTTCGATACTGGCACACGGCTTAGATTTTTCTCCAAATATGACTTCTAGAGGTTTGTGATAGGTTATTAAATCAAATTGGCGTTTCCCATAAAGATACATGGGAAAATGCCCTACTGCCTCTTTTTCTGTTTCGTAATATCGTTTCTCACAATCGGATAAACTTTTGTTGCCATAAGCAATAACTCTAAGTCCTTCGCATCATACCGTATTAGAACAGCACCCAGTCCAACAGGACTAGCATCTGCAATGACTTGTGTTTTAACATTAGGATCATAGAGGGCGTCCTTAAGTTTGTGAAAAGCCATATTTTGAGCTCTTTGCCAATATTTATTTATGTCTGCGTTTTTTCCTAGTTTTAGTCTAAGTATTTTTCTTAAAGGTTCCGTTAGTATAGCAAAATTTCCCTACATAATCAACTAACCCTAGAAAACTTTGTAATTCCTGAACGGTTTTAGGAGAACGAAAGGTTTTGATTACTAAAATATAATTATCTAATGGTTTTATACCATTAGTTAATAACTCGTGGCCCAGAAAGTGTATGACTCTAATGTTATACATTCATTTTGCTTCATTTAACATAACATTGTTGTCCTTTAAAACTTTGAGTACAATTTTTAACCTGTCATTATGATGCTTCGTTACTTCCAAAAACAACAATATCGTCTATAAAATTAACCGTTTCTTCGCACCGGGAGAGAATTCTTCGATAATTTTCTGGAACATTTCTGGGGCGCAAGTTATACCAAAGTTTAACCTTTTATACCTGAAAAGACTTGAAATAAAGGTCAGTTATATATCTTGAATTTTCGCTTATTTCAATTTGATGAAAAACGTTTTTGATATCTAATCGAGAGAAAATTTTAGCTTTTTTCAATTTGGGAAGTAACTGAACCATTGCTGGCAATGGGCGATTCTCTATTAAAATGTCTACATTTGCCCTTCGCATGTCAATGCAAAGCCGTACTTCTCCATTAGGTTTCAATATAGATACCATTGGCGATACCCATTTTGAAGGTTCATCAACTTCTTCGATTATAACTAAATCTGGCAACTCTTGAATTTTAGCATTGACGTTACTTTCCAAAGGTACTGGAATTCTACGATATAGTTGAATGACCGGTTTTACTGTATCGTCAAGGGTATCGTTACAGTAATATTTTTAATTTTTCGAAAAGCACAAATTGCATTGACCTGCTATTGTGCTTCAATACCTATTCGAAGAACCCCTAAAGATTTCTCCGTATCCCTTCCTAGTAGATTTTTTAAGCCATGCTTTACAACATAGAAAGTTGCCATATTTGAAATATTTATATATTTGCTTCGAATCAACCCAAAACTTCTAAATGTTTGCTACTAGCATAGGCCATCAAAATTTTACCTGGCTTCCGTATTTGGTTGAACACTACAACTTTCGAAATCTTTCATGGCTCCAAGTATTTTTGTTCAAAATATTACATTTACTTCCCTAGCTTATAACAAGATGACTCCTCCAATTTTACATTGTATTTCACAATCATTATCAATGTGAAAAACATAATTAACATCGTTATCATCGTCATTATTGGGTTTATCGTATCTTGTCCTCTTAGATGGTTTCACCGTAGTTCTATATCTCGACTTTCTGTTCCTACAGTGCTGACTAACATGACCCCTTCCACTGCAATTTTGACAAAATGATCTTTTGTCTGGACAGGTATTGGCTAAATGATTCGTTGACTCACATCGATAACAATGTCGCACACTTCCGAATTTAAGGTTCTGTGAATTTACTGCCGTCTTAGGATTTCGAGAGGTATTTGGTTTGTTACTCTTGACCGACAACTTGTTTACATCCAATGAAGATTTCATTTATCAAAACTCTTCCATTTGTCTATTAACAGATTCCATAGCATTGGCTTCTAATATAATTGTATTCAATTCAATAGAATTTCCTAGTGACAAAACATTTTTTCTTAGATCGGATGAGTGGCACTTTTCCACTACTTGGTCTATAATGTTTTCGTCGGTATTTGTAAATGAATATTTTGCAGCTTGTGATTATACCTACCCTGCTTCTTTTTCCCCACTTTGAGATCATTTTGTAAATAAAGTGATCGTGAGTTATTCCTTGTCTATAAATTTATTGAATGATTAATAATAATAAAAAAATAATTCAGAATTTGGCAGTAATATTCGCACATTGGCATACCATTACTTGTTTTAAGGATGGTTGTTGTACGTTAAAATACCCTCTTCATCTATAATTGATATCAAATTTAAAGTCCACTCGTATATTTTCATTTATCCTAAAAAGACATATAATTTATGGATCTCGATTCCCCTAGGAACGCGATATGTGTGTGATGTAAGACTGTTCTTTAATCTTTTTATACAAAAAAGAATCTTTCTTGTCCCGGGCGTATTCAATGTCAGATGTTTTTCTCTTCAATGCTAAACCGATATTTCTTCCTTTTTTTTAAAGGATATCATAAAATTTCACGAACGAATATCACACACGGTATTGTACATGGTGTTTAACGCGACCTTTTATTAAACGTTTATCAAAAGTTCAATAGGTGAAGAAAGTCTATAACTTTGTATCTCAAGGAATTTGAGTTAAGGACTATTATTGAAACTGTGCGCCAATTCAAAATTAAATATCCTGCTGTTTAACAATTTTTTTAATTTCACGCTCTGTATGTTCACACCACACAGCGTGATATATCAATAAGATACATTCTCAATCGAGAAGGCTTAAGAAGAAAAATTTTATAAGCTTGTTCAACGAATTTATCAACATTTTTGGCAGCGCCGGAAAATAGTATATTATACACCAAGGTGGTGAAAACTGTTATTATTGACCGAGCACCAAGATTATTTCGCAAGGGGCTTTGCCACGAGCGGAGTAAGGTGCGAGGTCTATAAATGTCTTCATCACCGTGATGTATATACAATTTTTTCCACTACTAGCCAAATTTAAGACAAAAATTAAAAAAATTTCTTGTATAAATTGAGTAGCATAGGAATGTAAATGCGCCTTTCCACTAATAAAACAACAATCAAGTAGTCTTATACAGATTGACATTTCCACTAGTAAAACTTATTTGTAAACAACAGATGCGTTTATAAAACAACTTATAACTGAGCCGTTGATGAGCGATCACTGAGCAACAAATAATAATAGTTGACGTGTGTCTGCTGGACGATCATTTTTTTAGAAAATATTAATATTGAAATTACAATCTAGTTCTTGCGTTATTAGATGATGATTCAATAGAATATTTGCAGGAACCATTACCACATGATTATAATGTAAGAAAACGTGGTAGTTGTGACAAAAACAGGAATTATTATGAAGAAACAATTTCAGCGTATAATGTTATGTATCAAATTGCGTTCACAGAACAATCACGCGACGGTTGTGTTTTCTGAACGCACCCAACGGTTGTGTTTTCTGGACGCACTCAACGGTTGTGTTTTCTGAACGTACCCAACGTTTGTAATTATCGTCATGTTCTAGTTACAGGATGTCATCAGTCATTATTGGTTGAGCGCGAATTATAAACTAATGACATTTTTATTCAAATAATTTTATCGTGTTAGGTAATTTCAAAAAGAAAGTACGTTAATGACAATCTCCTGGGTACACAAAATTATGTTGCACAAGTTTTTGTTAAACTACTATCCCTGGATTCGCAAAACATTTGAATATGTCCATTATTGACCTAGGTTAACAATAGAAAAAATTGTTAACCACTAATAGAGAAATTCAACTTCTCAGTTGGCTAGAAGACGCAATAATTGTCAACTTCATAGCTAGTAATGGAAAAATAGTATATTATACACCAAGGTGGTGAAGACTATTATTATCGACCGAGCATCAAAATTATTTCGCGAGGGGCTTTGCCCCGAGCGGAATAGTATATACATTTTTTCCACTACTAGCCAAATTCAAGACAAAAATCAAAAATAAAAAAATGTCTTATAAAAATCATATATAATTTAATCACACAGCAATAGGATACCATTATTCCTATAGTTCATAATGACCAATATTAAGTGCAACAAATTTACGAAACCAATTATACGATCACATCCAAAAATTTCACAAAACGTGGTTTATGTTTTACTTTGAACAATTACAGCGGTAGTGCGTTCACAACACTTGGGTACAAACACAAAGTGAGCGTTCATAAAACATTTAACATATACTTCACCATAGAGAAAGTAATATATTATTTGTCTATGTACTTCACACTCTACACCACAGCGTTCACAAACGAACCACGAGAATCGACGAGAGTGCACTCCTAGTTCCCCGCTTGCTATCGGGAAAACTATTACCTTGATATGCGCTATTCGTATAATATGTACAATGTACACATATTCTTATTTGTAGAGGTTAAGGCACCGGTAATCGATATTCTGTGAGTCAAGGTTAGCTACCAGTTTTTATCAACAGAAGATTTTCACTGAAGATAATGTTGAAGGTCCTCGATCCACGTTTTTGTGCAATTAACGGAAAATAAACAAGACATTTCAATGTCAAATTTTGATCTACAAATCGTTCAAACTGATTTCTTCCTAGGCTTTTACTCCGTCGTTTGACTGAAATTGTTTTCGCTCCTCGCCTCACCTATATATTATGAACGCACCTCTTATGTCATCAGAATTTTTTGGTTGAGCGCGAATTTTAAACTAATGACAGTTTTATTGAAATCTTGTTAGGTAATTTCAAGCAGTCAATATGTTAAAGACAACTCCTGGGTATACAAAATTAAGTTGCACTAGTTTTTGTTAAGCTATTATCCCTGAATTCTCGAAATATTTGAAGTTGTCCATTATTGACTTAGGTTAGCAATAGAAAAAATTATTAACCACTAATAGACAACTTCACAGCTAGTAGTGGAAAAAAGATTTTATCTCAGAGCTTCAAACACGACACCAATGGCGTCAAAATCAGGACAAACTAAGTGAAAACGCTTTGGCATTAATTCAATCCGATTAACATCCACCAACGCATTGGCTTTTGGATCGTATAGTTCAGCTGCATAAGTTCATCGATGGAGTAGCTCCAGCTACATCTATGAAGACTACTAGCGGCATCATTAAAAGAAATTTTCAGAAGATTTGTCCACTACCTATTTCCTGTTGAAAGCAGGTGCTTCCAACCTGGGGGGGGGGGCGGTGTCATATTCACGCCATACAACATATTTACCTATAATTTGACCTTAAAGAAAAGGTTGGCAACAGCGAGATATATCAACAAGATCCATTCCCAATCGAGAAGGCTTAAGAAGAAATTTTTTATAAATTGACAGTTAATTTTAATTTTGATGTCAACTTCTCAATAAATGTTTATGTCAGGCAATATAATAGTGATTTTTATACAGAAACCAGTGTTTTAATAAATACAGTGCAACTATATACGCAACGGTATATATAACACAAAGATATAAGAGTTACAGATGTAGATCAAACCATTTTTTTATACTATTCACCTTGGTTCCGAATGTTTTTAAAATATCTGTATCATCCGATTGTTTCGAGTTACAGCGTACAATAAATTTTCCAAATTTTAGTTTTAGTTGCCTTCCTCCTATACTTTGGATTATGAACATCTAATAATAGTATGCCATCACATTATAATCCATTTTTCTCGGTATCGTCTTTCCACTTTGATAATATATTATTGGAAGCTCTTCTCACAATCCAACACGAAAGGAAAAAATTGAAATGTCTGGCTAATAAGTGAATTTTTAATGACTGGACTTCTAGCAAACGATCGATCTTCTAAATCTCCATAATTTTATATGTCTTATTATTTTCCAAAAAAATTGCGTTCAATTTTATTAAGCGAATTAATTTTGACCGTTGTATGCAGTGCTTTATGATCTATAGAACGTTAAAGTCATAGACCACATTAAAGAGCACCAAGTAGTAAGTAATTGAGTTATGATCTTATAATATAGTGATTGTGAATAAATTGTAAAACAAGTGTCACAATGACTCCTTTTGTAGGACGAGTACTACAGAAAGTCATTGTGGCACAAGTTTTACACAATATTTTTTATAATTCGCATTTATTTAATTATTTAAATAAACTATAATTTCATATAATCCCTCTTTTTAAACTAGGAGGTGTGGTTTGAATTTAAGTTGGCAATTCTGTAGATTCCTAATTGGTCAGATCACAGATGGTTTTATTCAGCACTTCTGACTTTTGACATATTATAACAGAATAATTGTGTAAATTGTAAACAAACTTTCATTTAAGCAAAAAGAGGATGATTATTTGTTTAAAAAAGAGCTTTTTCGTATATGCTCTTGCGATCTATTTATATTATATCATGAACAGAATTATTTCTGTAATACATCTTCACATAGATATCTGGTAATTTATCCCAAAAATCGAACGTTGTGTATACCTTATATATTGATCCTATACAATATAAAAATAAACAATTGACGAATCATTGATAAATAAACCTTAGCGTACTTTATTCATTAATAATTTGAATATATAAATCATTCTAATTTACCTTTAATATAATAATTTGCTAGCTAGAACAACGCTAGACCATTTTATTTATAATTTGTGTCAAGGTTAAAGTCAAATGTCAAATAAAAATATAACTAAATACAATAACCAACTGTACACTAAAAATTACTATAACAGTGTTCAAATAGCTTCATTGTGACACTGTAAACAATGTTATAATGGAGTCTCTTTTATACGCGAATTATAAAATAGTTATTTGTAAAACAAGTGTCACAATGACTCGTTTTGTAGTACGAGTGAAGTTTGCACAACGAACCGCGAAGCGGTGAGTTGTGCAAATCACGAGTACTACAGAAAGTCATTGTGGCACAAGTTTTCACAATATTTTTGATCATTCGCGTTTATTTAATTATTTAAATAAAATATAATTTCATATAATCCCTCTTTTTTAACTAGGAGGTGTGGTTTGAATTTAAGTTGGAAATTCTGTAGATTCCTAATTGGTCAGATCACAGATGCTTTTATTCAGTATCTACTTTTGACTTTTGACATATTATAACCGAATAATTGTGTAAATTGTAAACAAACTTTCATTCAATCAAAAAGAGGATGATTATTTGTTTAAAAAAGAGCTTCTTCGTATATGCTCTTGCGATCTATTTATATTATATCATGACCAGAATTATTCCTGTAATACATCTTCACATAGATATCTGGTAATTTATACCAAAAATCGTACGTTTTATATACCTATATATTAATCCTATACAATATAAAAATAAACAATTGACAAATCATTCATAAATAAACGTTAGCGTACTTTATTCGTTATTATTTTTAATATATAAATCATTCTAATTTACCTTCAGTATAATAATTTGCTAGCTAGAACAACGCTAGACCATTTTATTTATAATCTGTGTCAAGGTTAAAGTCAAATGTCAAATAAAAATATAACTAAATACAATAACCAACTGTACTCTAAAAATTACTATTACAGTGTCCAAAGAGCTTCATTGTGACACTGTAAACAATGTTATAATGAAGTCTCTTTTATACGCGAATTATAAAAATAACTTTGTGCTATTCTAGGTAGCATATTGTCTAAGGCACACTCTGTTATTAAAGGGGAATGAAGAGGCTATACCTGTATTTTTATTTCACAACAATAAACTTAGAAAAGTGCCGGTTCAGTAAATACTCCATGATGTAGTGAATGGAGAAATCTAAGGCGTCATAAACAAGAGACCACTTAAAATCCAAGTTTTGCGCTCCACTAATTTCTCGGATTGAGATTGTAAAGGCGGAGAATGTAGGTTAATTTCTACAAAAATAGCTGAATAAGTAAAAGAACGCTCTAGAGCGCGTTATATCGACCAACACATTTCTAGCACGTCTTCTAAAATTATTTTTTGAATCAAGTTGTATACTCAATTAATTATATACGAGTAAATTTATAAACCAGGAGTTCGTACCTAAAATTTGGGAGATGAGAGACTAAAAATAATGGTGTTTCATATAAAAAAATTTCTTTACGCCCTTCGCTCTAAAGTTGGGAATTAAAAATGGTTTTTTATTTATAACTATTAAATAGATGATTAGAAATTACTAAAATTTTAACCGTTTATAAACACCATAAATGCACACTTATTGGCGGTATGATCAAGTCTACACTATACTTGTGAACTCAGGTATGGACTAAGTTCAATGGTGGATGCGGCAATTTTTTGGTAAATATAACTTTTTTCAGTTATATATGCAGCAATTGACTTTTTTGAACATTTTTAGAGGTACTTAGTCCTGTTGTGATATATCGATCAAATTATCGGTTTAAGAGATACGCGCAATTTTATGTCGCACTGCACCCTTTGTTGTAATACGTCCTCTAGCACGAGAGTACATAGTTTTGGCGATATAGTATCTCCCTGCCGTACACCACGTTGGACCTTGATGGTCTTGGTTTTTGTCTCTTCATCAATTTTTATGTGTAGGAATGCGTTCATATATATGTTTTCTATAAGTGCGGAGTACCTGGCCAGTCCAGGTACTCCGCACAATGCGTGCGTTATCCATAGATCTGAGAATATGCCATGTCTCGATGAAATCAAACGCCTTATGGAAATCGATAAACACCATGTGGAGGTTATTATTCACAGAATTGAAAATTGATCATTTACAATTCCGTGAATAATCTCAAAAAATAAACAAGATCTGGGTTTTCTTGTACAAATCGATTAATATTTTTCTATAATTTGCACCATCGACTGCAGCACTGCTTGAAGTGCTTGCGCCCTTTATATCTGCTGGCCAAACAACAAAAAATTCTTCCAGTTTTCCTTGTACAAAAAAAAGAGTATTCATTAAAATTCACAAGTTTGCAAAAAATATAGGTATTACCTTCTGGCATTTCGGTGCTATTCTTCCCTCTTCTTTTATTTACATCAACAATCAACAACTAAACCAATTAACAGTCATAGATAAGAAACAGTCGCCGATGTAAACAGCTTAAAATCTTAAAACCCACTTCTATAATTAATTTACACTTTCCACAAAAACAAATTTGACAGTTTAAAACAAAAATGTTGCCATTGCGCATGATTCCTAATTTCAGAACTTTTTGTACTCGCTATCCAGCAAGAATCGTTTGAACGGTAATTTTACTGACCTGCGAGATGGAACAGAAAACTGATAGTAATCGTGAATTCTGAACCAGTAATTTCAGTGGTTGGAATGATTTATTTTAACTGCGCATGTGTATTAGTAATATTACTGTAAATTACTGGTGGTTGGAACGAACCTTTTAGTTTGAAGCTCGTATTTTTCATGCTACATTATTTTTCACATAAGCCCATGGGATTCAGCTCGTTGTAATACGAGGGAAGTCGAAATAATACTATTCCACGAGAGCGACTAATTTGTCAAAGGTGTAATTTTTATACTTGTTTTTGTGGATTTAAGCGATAATATAGAGTTCTTTTTTCGGTAGATTAGAAGGAAAACAATGTTTTTAAAGTCGTCCAATATAATATTTTGCTTTTAGTCTAAGTGCTTGTGAGTGAATTTTCTTGTAATATAGAATATTAACTCGCGTTTATATAACACTACACTAAAACCAAAAAGTTTGAAAAGTGAAAGCGAAAAAGACTTGTTGTTGTCATATTTAATTCTAAAATTTCTACATATTTGTGAATAATTCGGAAACTCTAGAACTAATAATTTTAACATGCATTCTTGAATTTTTCAAAATTCATTTATCAAGAGTGACTGCCCGTCACTCGCGCCATGTCACGTCTCGACTCCGCCCTCTTTTATATATTTTTGCGCTAGACGACAGACACTCTTATACCGAAAACTTCGTCTTTCTCCTCTCCCCGCAATTCTATTTTTTTTAATTAGTTAAAAAGTATATTATCTACGGCCAAAGTATGCATACATTTGCCATATAATTCATATATGATCTTCCATTTGCAGCATCAATGATAATTTTCCATGTATTTATTAAAAAGATATTCAATTCTAAAAAAATAAAAGTTGTAACTTTTGTAAAAATATTTCTAAAGTTTAAGGTTTCTCATGTGTGGTTTCGATATTTCGCTAAAAAATCAATGTCGCTACCGGTGATTCATTTCTTGCAGGTGTGGTGGTCGATGATTGAGTTTCATCCGCACTGATGCCCTGAATCTGGAATCAGGGCGTTATTCTTGACGTCGTTCCCAACGTCATGCATACACAAGCCTGTGATTGCTCTATTTGCGAATAGTTCCTAAAATTGATATTCTCGAGCACCATTCCTAAAATCATCGAATTGTATCGTCCTCACAACTGC
Source organism: Galeruca laticollis (assembly GCA_963921935.1). Lineage (NCBI taxonomy): Eukaryota > Metazoa > Arthropoda > Insecta > Coleoptera > Chrysomelidae > Galeruca > Galeruca laticollis. The sequence goes on from OY998183.1 coordinate 87,834,525, forward strand.
GTCAGTTGACGTCACAACACAAATGTCATTTGCCATTTTATAACGTCAAATTTAAATAAGTTTTTCAAATATGTTATCAATTTCTCCTATAAAAATGAATTCTACAATCAGTTCATCAGTAGTATTAAACCCAAATTGAACATTAGTATCCCGAACAGCTTATGAAAGCCAATTTGTTAATTATAAATACTAAAAACTGTATGCCAGAGATGAACGAATTTACCTCAACATATGTTTTGGCAAATAAGAAAACACTATACCTAATTATACATAAAATCTATGAAGTGGATAGACATTGCAGAGAATGAAGAGATATTTCAGACGTTAATTTCACAAAACTTTTGGTTGTGTTAATAGAAAAATTTGACATAAAGATTTTGTCATCATAGGAGCTTCATATTATTATTTTTGGATTCATATGTATGTGTAGGTAACTTAATTTTATTTTTCATAGTATGATATTTTACAGATGCACACAGAAAACATAAATTCTTTAAGTCAAAGATTTTGTTCATATTATACAGTGCGTCACTAGGGCACATGCTGGAACTAGACATAATAATCTAAATAAAGCTTCTTTGTATAATCTCTAAAAGGGACCTATAAATGTTCTGGAAGCACATCCCCAAGAAAATAGGCCATACCTGAGATGGCTTTTCACTAGACCGTAGTACAATATCTGCAAGTATTGACATTATACATTAACTTTTTTAAACACTTAAAGTTATAAAGCACAATCTCTAGTTTTTTTCTATAAAAAATATGTGAAGCTATTCTTATGGTCTCTAGAATTAAGAAATTACAAATTATGTTTTATTAAAATTTAGAGTAAGTAATTTATGATGAAACCAATCCTTAATTAATCTTAGATCATTTTCAACTATTTCAAATCATACCAATTATCTATTTCATAAATAATGGCTGTATCGTCTGCGACTCTAATTGTATATATCCAGTACTGCTCACTGAAAACAATTCATTTATACAAAGATTGAATAACACAGAATCCAAAATTGTTCCTTTGTTATAATTATTTATTAAATAACGTATATTTTGTTGTCTATAGAATTTTAACAATATTAACAAGTTTGGTGTTTTAAAATGTGAAAAATTTTAATTTCTGGGTTGTTGGTCTCGAATTTCATTTTCATGTATAGTTTAATAATCATATTTCAAAAATAGAAATCTGAATAGTTTTTTCAAAATTGAACAGAGGGTTTTCCACTTTAGTTATGGTTTTCTAGGTGAAATCAATAAATAATTTTATTATGAAGTCTTCGTAAAGTTCTTTTATTACTATTATTCAACCTTATTCTTCAAGTAATTGTTCGATAACTATTTACATTATTAAATAACGTATATTTTGTTGTTTATAGAATTTTTTGTAACAATATTAGCAAGTTTGGGGTTTTTAAATGTGAAATATTTAAATTTCTGGGTTGTCGGTATCAAATTTCATCTTTCAGTATTTCAAATTTTTTTTGATGTATAGTTTGATAGTAATGTTTCTAAAATAGAAATCTGAATATTTTTTTTCAAAATTGAAGAGAAGGTTTTCCATTTTAGTTGTGGTTTTCTAGGTGAAATCAATAAATAATTGTATTATGAAGTCTTCGAAAAGCTCTTTTATTACCATTATTGATACTTATTCTTCAAGTAATTGTTCGATAACTGTTTACATTATTAAATAACATATATTTTGTTGTTTATAGATTTTTTTGTAACAATATTAGCAAGTTTGGGGTTTCTAAATGTGAAATATTTAAATTTCTGGGTTGTCGGTCTTGAATTTCATCTTTCAGTATTTTAAATTTTTTTTTGATGTATAGTTTAATAATCATACCTCAAAAATAGAAATCTTAATAGTCTTTTCAAAATTGATGAGAAGGTTTTCCATTTTAGGCTGGCCACACTTTATATAGTTTGATTAAACAATATTTAAACAAGTGAAGAAAATATTTTGTAGATAGTCTAGTCGTAGAAAAAAAATATTTCCGATTAAAAACTATAATCTTGTCACACGTTGAAGAAATGAAACTAAATGAACAATAGAACGAATTAAAAGATTAAACTACAAAAATAATTGAAATACTACCAAAACTGATATCTACGGATATCAGTAAAACTTTGCGCCATGTACACGTCTCAAGTGACTCTAGAAAGAATAAAATTCCATTTAATAAACAATTCAAATACCTAATTAAATTAAAATCACAAAAATTTTTGAAATCAAGTAAAATATCATGTGTATATTAAATTTATCCACCTTTTTCTATTTTCAATTGATACTTACAAAGAAACATTCTTCCAAATAATTCTCAATTTATTGACTGAAATTTATTCAGATAAAATTTTTATATAAACATAGTTATTTTCCAACTAATTTTAAGCTGATCTAAAAATTCATTTGGCAAGAAAAAAAATTTATAAGACTTGGCCCTATGTTTGGTATAAGACTGCAAAAATTGGGCTAAGTCTTTTTTTTCTTGCCAAATGATTTTTTAGATCAGCTTAAAATTAGTTGGAAAATAACTATGTATATATAAAAATTTTATCTGAATAAATTTCAGTCAATAAATTGAGAATTATTTGGAAGAATGTTTCTTTGTAAGTATCAATTGAAAATAGAAAAAGGTGTATAAATTTAATATACGACATGGTATTTTACGTGATTTCAAAATTTTTTGTGATTTTAATTCAATTAGGTATTTGAATTGTTTATTAAATGGAATTTTATTCTTTCTAGAGGCACTTGAGACGTGTACATGGCGCAAAGTTTTACTGATATCCGTAGATGTCAGTTTTGGTAGTATATTATGTAATACTACGATTTATGAGTCACTTTAAAAAATGTTATTTTTATTAAATAAACTTTGTACTTCTATGTTTAAGACCTTTCTTGTGTAAATAGTGGGAACGTCTGCCTGAATTGCGACTCGAAAGACGCCTGTCTCGCTTTTGTTCATTCCTTACACAAGGAAAGACGAATGGGCGAATAACAAAGTTCGGACCATACCGATTGAACCGTAACGGATCAATAATGTGAAAAGAAACTAATTTAGGATGGAAATAAAAGTATTAGGAACTTTCAAATATTTTATTTGTTGGAGTTCGATTATATTATCTAAAATCTATTAAATATTGTTAAGTATCTAAAGTAATCAAAAATTTCTGATTAGATACAGACTTGACAGTTTAAATTATAACAGCTGTCAAGAAATAAATTTACATATTTTTGAAACCAAAAGAATATTTATTATAAAAATATGTATTCTACAAATAAAAGTTAAAAAAGCAATAGAAAAATATAAATACATTATATTCTCATCCATTGTCCAGAAAACAAAATCATTCTATTTAAATGGTTTCTAAGTGGCGTCTTAATTTCACTTTTCTTCTTAACATTAAAGTGTATTTAAATTTTTTGGTATTTTGTGCATATGGCTGTTAAAAAGTAAATGTGATCAACACACGCTTATTCAAACCTTCAGACAAATCCATTGTTAGAGCTTTGTTCATAACTGTGTTAGTTAACAATTCAAAGGACTTTTTCCTATGCACATTTTGTTGAAGGATTCTTAATTCTGAAAAATTTACAAATGCGTATAACATCACGTGAAGGATATGTTAATCATCCTTTACTTTTATGGAAAATCGAGGAATTAAGCAAATTGCTTCAAGTCTACTTAATGCCCCAACAAATGTTTCACATATCATGGTGTTTGTCAATTGTAAAACAACAAATCCAGCTATATATGACAGAATTCGTTCACTATATGTTGACATAATGTATGGATTCATAATATAGTCATGATCTTTAAAGATATTTTCAAATTATTCTTAAATTGTGGTCATCCTTGCCTCTTTATCTTTATCAAATTCAGGAATACTATTGTTTATCAGACAAATGCTATCTGTTTTTGTGGGTCTACAGGACACAACTAGAATGGGAATTTGTTTCAAAGGTGTACAGTTACCAATGCCTCCACTTCTAACTTCTGATCTGATTAACAAACTCCTGTAAGATGACCTAAATTGACAAGCTGCTGAATTGTTATTCCATCCCCTTTGGATCTGATAGAAAGTACATGGAGAAGTACAGGCACCAAAAAGGAAGAGCGGTCGGGCAAAAGTAGAAGTCGACGAAGATGCGAAATATGCTAGAAGAAGAATTATCAATACGTTTTTTATTAATAAAGAAGTACTAACATTAAAGACAGTGCTGGAAGCTGTTAGTGAAAATGAGATAACCCCTAAAATTGGTAAGGGGATGCTGAGAAAAATCTTACATGGTTTGAATTTTAGTTATGAGAAAATAAATAGAAATAGTGTTCTTATTGAAAGATCTGAAATAGTATTTTGAAGAGAGTATATAAGGAAAATTAACAAGTTTTGGAAGCAAAGAAAAAATATTTATTATACGGATGAAACATGGGTCAATGAGGGGCACACGGTGAAAAAAGTATGGAAATGTGAAAAATGCACGGCAAGCAGCTATTGAAGACTGATGAACCGGTTTAAAAAGTCCATCTGGAAAAGATATATGCCTATACATATAAGAACCCAACTAGCAAAGTGGTTTTATAATTTTTGGCTAATATAACAATTTTATTTTAATATTGATTTAGTGTTGGTTTCAAGAATGCAACTTATTATATAAAAGTTCCATAAGACCAAGTTTAGCTTTTTGTAACAAAATTGTTTTATAAATTTATCACAAAAACATTTTGACAGCAAAATTATATAATATTTATAAAGTATTTTTATATGTGTTATGTAAGAGTTTCATAAAACATTTATTGTTTATAAAATTTAGTGATTTTATAACACTTTTTTAACAGAGTTTGGTGGCATTTATAAATCAGGTATAAATACATTATAAAACTATTGGTATAAACACTTTTAATATGTTATAGAAGAATTTTATTATAGCGGCAGATGCCGCAGTTTTAATTCCCATTGAAAATTGTAGTCAGAGACACGGTTATAAAATAATTATAAAATTATTAAAATGGAAGCTGTTATAAAGCTTTTATAAAATAAGTAATAAATATATTAGATTTAGCTTGACGGTTTTACGAAAACAAACCGCGTAGAAACTAGAAAATATCATTTCTCACCGCACTTTGCCCACACTACATACATTTATATGGAAAATCCAGTAATGGGATCCTCGATGCCTAGACGTTTTCAGCAGTGATTCCTCGATACCTAGACTTTCTACACAACCATTTACTTGTATTCTTTAAATTTTTGGCGTTGTAGAAAAAGTATAGTGTGCAACATGTTGGAAAAGTTGAGCTTTCCCCACTTGTTACACAATATACAATTCTCACATTAATAAGGTTTTGAAATTAAGTAAGCTATGAGAAATACGCTACTTTTCATAGCAGTTGTAGAAAAACAATTATAAAAATTACACCATTGAGGAATCGACTTCCCTTGTATCCTGCGAGCTCAATCCAGTAAAACGTGAAAAATAATATAGCCTGAAAAATACGACATTCAAAATAAAGGATGTTCAGTTATCGGCTGGATGCGCGCTTCTGTATCTGTAATAATTTGAAGGGTTGGTGACCTCACAGCACTTAAGCCACAATTGGCCTCTTGTGCATCCTTCTGAGGTTCTGACTTCCTTCTAACTCGTCATCCAGCCTACTTGTTTGAAGTAGGCGATAACGTCGCCTGATGTGAGCTCCCTCATACTGGCGTATGTTAACCTGTGCTCGCCGAATACAGAAAACCTAAATTGAAAGAGTGGCGGACATTTGCCAAGAATGTGTTAGACACTCTCACATTCTTGCTCATATGCTCTACAAAGTGGGGTGTCAGACAGACCCAGTCTGTGGAGGTGTTTTCGTGGGTGGCAGTGACCAGTCCGAATACCCGTGGCTGTTCGTAGGTTCTGCCTGCTCATAATCACGTATTTTTTGGCTTCTGTGCTGTCCGGATATTGTAACAGTTCCTTGCCAAGTCTGCAGCCTTCTGCGTCGTCCCAATTACCCTTAAACTCATTAAGGGAGTGTTCCTTTAATAGGTCAGCCGTCGCTGACGCCGGTAGACCAATGAATGTGCCGGATCCCAAGAGTTTTTGGGAAGTTGTTTTCCTGACTAGCGAGTCTGCAATACCGTTTCCTTTCGATTTCCCGTCTAGTCTGTTCAGGGCTAGTAGTATTTGTCTACTATCCGTGAGAATGTAAATATTATTACCTGTGGTGTTCCTTTTGCTAATCTCTTTTGCAGCGATGCAGATAGCAGTGTTTGAGCAACACTTGCATTGCTACCCATTGCCCATTTTATGTTTAGATTCAGGGGTCTGGAAAAAATTCCACATCCCGAGCCTACAATGGTTTTAGACCCATCTGTGAAGATGCGGATTGCGTCTTCTTCTTCTAATGGGTCCTGTACGTTATTTTCAAATATTACCATGTAGGGCCTGTGAAATGCATATCGTGGTGGAATCGAGTCCGCATTGCCCTGCAGCAGTGGGGCCTCACGCCACAACTTAGTCTCAGTTTACCGGATCCAACATCAGGTTGTATACCGGTAGGGAGTAGACGTATCATGGTCATCAAAACAACTTCCTTGATGTGTATGTCAAGGGGAGTGAGACCAAGGATCACCTCCATAGTTCTCGTTGGCGTGGTTTTCATGCTTCCTGTTGTGTTGAGGCACACTGTTCTCTGGATTTGTTCCAGTTTTCGGACGACTGTCGCTGGTTTGTTTTAACTCCCAGGCAATCGCGCCGTACGTTAGCATAGGTCTTATGATGGCAGTGTAGATCCAGGCAGTGACCCTAGACGATATTCCCCAGGTACGGCCGATGGTTCTGAGACACTGTTCATAAGAAATATATGCTTTTCTTACTCTGTTTTCTAGACGAAAGTTCCACGTTAACTTACTGTCGAAGGTGACCCCTAAGTATTTCACATCTGAAGAAAAGTTTAGTTTGGTATTTAGGAGCTTTGGGGCTTGAGTTTTACAAACTTCCTTTTTTTCGCGAAATAACCATCTCCGCCTCTTTCGGATTTACTGACAGTGAATGGTATTTGTACCATTGTTCTATGATATTAACGGCCTCTTGCATTAGAGCGCAGAATGTCTTTTCGAATTTTTCTCTTAGCTGAATCACTAGGTCATCTCTATAAGCTACTGTGTAGAAGTTGTCATCGTTGAAGCGCCTGATCACGAAGTCTAGGACCAAGTTCCACAATAGTGGCGATAGTACTCCTCCCTGTGGACAACCTTGTACAACCAAGCCTCGGATATCCAGCCATTTGTGATTTGGGGAATATTCTTGTTGGCATTATGCGTGCTTAGTGAAGTGTGGAACAATGAATATTTCTAAAGATTTGATCGATTCACTTGTTATTGACATTATTAATGATGATTCATCTTCTTCCTACTGTGATAGGATAGAAACAGCAATCTTAATTAGAACCTAATAATATATGGTAATGTGGAGATACACACATTTATTTCTAGAATGAATTCGGCATTACCAATTTTAACGTACTATCCGCTCAGCCTATATGATTCACTGTAGCTAATTTCGACTTTTGACTAAAGTACGTCGTAATACTTTGTAATGAAGATATCCCGAAATTACGAACATCATTGGACAATTAGTGAAAAGAGGTTTCTCAGTGAAAAAATAATTATTGCTCGTATTCGTTTTAAAACTATAAACACTTCGTTTAACAATATCCTCCGCAGTATTGTGATCTTAAACCAATTTTGTTTCGATAGTTGTCGCTTCAAAGTCTCAAGTTTGATTACCTCACCAATTGTTATTGTTTATTGGTGAATTCTCGTAACAATCAAGTTATCAGTAATTCTAATATTCTTTTCTTCAAAACATTTATGTTTCCGTATCTTGACTTGGTTCCATACCGATAGTTCATCTATTTTTGTTATTTGATAAGTCCTAAATAAATAAATTGATATTAACAATTCTGTTGATTATTAACCCGAAATTGTTATCTTTAATAACAATCCACGTTTGCCTTTCTCTGCGTTAGGTACATATATGCTCTTCCTTTTTACCACCAAAAAGACGAGGGCGATCGATAATGTCAATTTTGAGCAAACGGGGTCACGTAATGACTCCGAGGACTGATTAGCTTTTGGCTCGTTATGTGAAGAGGAGAGTGAATTAGGTCGAAAGCGTTTCTTGTGATGAACTCCCTCGTTCTCCTCTCTTTACTTAGATTTAGATTACAGATATATTTTATAAATGGATCGATCGTTTTATGTAACCCTAATATTGGCACGTTAAATGTTATTTGCCTGTTGAATTACCCGTCCAATGAGATTTCCAGAGAATTTTTACCTTTAACTATAAGTATTTCATACAAGGTATCTTAAACATAGTAATATTGGTGAAATCAAATTGTTGAAATATGAATTAGAGTAGAATCATTAACAGCAGGTTAATTCTTTGAAATAATCTCGATTTAACTGAATCACCCAACTTTTCCCACTGCGAAAATTGTGAAAACTGGTACCCGATGAAGACGCTGCCCTGTTATTACTATACGACCGGAAAGTGTAGAAATGGATCGAGTTGCCGATTTAAACACCAAGTTCCGGCTACACAGAGGTCCCAGGAGGAACTTCCTTTCAAGGAGGGGGTAATGTTAAGAAATAGCACACTGGTGTAGTTTCTGAATCCGACTCTGTCTAATACTATATATAAAAGTTGAAGTTTTAGCAAGAGCGCACCGATTTCTGGGATGGATTATTTTTTGTGATTGTTTGTCGGGAGCTGCATACTAGAAGTTTTCGGAATTCGACTGTACTAGGAAAACGTTTAATATATAAGTAACTACCCGCGAACTAGGAGTTAGTATACAATGTAATCTCGTAGTGAATAGACGTGAATATAAAAATTAGTGAAGTGTAAGTGAATATACAGTATATTTAATATAAATTAAGTGTATACATGAATTAAGTGTAAGTGAATAGTTAGGCGTATAAATAAAATGCGTAAGTAGATATACCGTGAGTATAAATTTATCCCATAAATAAGAAAAACATTACAAAAATAACAAAATTCACTACACAACGGAATATGTGTTTATGAAAATTTTTTTCCAATGTAATTGAGGAACGTTTCTCGGATATGTAGTTGTAATTTCCAGATTAGAGACTCTGAACGAGTGAGTATGGCTCTGTGCTGAAGAGATCCATAAGTATAATCCATGGGCCATATATTTTGCATTTCTCCTCATCAGAGACATGTGTATCGACAATAAAGCTGATCACTGTCATGTTTCTCAAAGGATATGTAATTCAATATTTGTCGCGGCACATACCCAGGAAAGTAATTTTGTTTTTCATCCGAAAAGCGGTCAAAATTTGTTCGTTTGTTGGTATTTTTAAACATACATAAGTGCTAGTAGTATCACTCATCCACAATTCTCTAGAAACACTTCCAAGTTTATAATATTCAATCTCCAATCTGTTGTTTAATTTTTTTGGTAGGGTAAACCTAGGAGAGATGGCGCACTTTTTTTGAATTTGGTGTAAAACCAGTACAGTACAGAAATTAACAGAAATAAAAATATGTCACGAGGGGGTGATGTATTAGCTTACGATTGTATACTTCAAAAAGCGTTCGACTGGTAAACGTGTCAAGAAAAATAAATGTTTTTCTCTCGATGTTGCGTCATCTCACCTAAGTGTGTGGGGGAGATGATGCAGTGTGTTAGGTGAGATGACGCATTCATTAGTTCGTGCAATAATAGCGGAAAATAATCTTAAAAACGTATTCAGGTATTTCATTAAACTAAATTCATACTTTCAACGTAAATTATTTATTTGAAATAGTAACAAAAGATAAATTCTGAGAAAAAAAACATTATTCTTGTAGGTACAAAAACGAAAGCTGTCTACTTCATTGCCTTTTTCCGCAATATTCACAGGCGTCCACGAACTTCGTGCAGCCTTCGTGCACCCATTGGCTGCATGTTGTGCATTGGATCCAATCATCAATTTTCTTCGTTTGGTTGTAGTTTTCACCACATCCTACACAAACATCCGATTCATCTTCAAAACTTGACGAATCACCGTAGACAACACTCAAGTTTTCCTCTTCGTCACTAGATGATTCTGGAAAGCACTTCTTCTTTGCAGGTTGTCTTACAGTTTTTGTTGTGGCTTTTGCTTTTGCTTCACTTCGTTTTGGTTTTCTAGCCTGTTTTTCTTTCACCGTCAACTTTTGTTTCTTTTCTGAGATGTTGTCATTGTTTGTTAAAACAGAAGAAAGTTGTCCGCTCCGTTTCCGTACAGTTTCGACTGCCTTGGCAATGGGCATAGGAGATATTTGGTCGAGCATTTTACCAGGTTTAGAGCCTCACCCGATGGATAGAGAACATGCTAAGCAGCAGGAGAGCACAAGCATCCCTGTGTGGTGTCACAAGAGAGGTGAAGACGGAAAGAGGATGCCCACAGGGAGGCGTTCTGTCACTAAAGCTGTGGAATCTGGTAGTCGACGACCTTCTTGTCTCACTAAACGTGCAGGGGTGGTATGCTCAAGGATATGCTGACGACATCATCATTCTAATACGGGGAAAACACGTGGGCATCTGCCTGGAACTAATGCAGAGGGCAATGTCCGTAGTGGAGAGATGGTGTGATGCGGAGGGATTGTATGTCAATCCCTCGAAAACCATCATGGTACCGTTTACAAAACAGCGAATCGCAGAGATTACTAGTGTGCCAAAACTCTTCGGCAATCAGATAAAGGTTGGCAGGGAAGCAAAATATCTAGGAATCCGGTTAGATGACAAGCTAACCTGGAAGAACCATCTAACGAGCATCACAAGCCGTTCTCAGATTACGCTAATGACGATGAGACGAGCAATTGGGTGCACCTGGGGACTAACTCCGACAATGGTAAACTGGTTGTACACCAGAGTAATCAGACCAATGATGGTGTATGGTGCGATCGCATGGTGGCCTAAAGTTCAGCAAAGCACAGCCGCCAAAACGCTTTCTAAAGTGCAGCGAGCTGCGTGTCTGAGCATTACAGGCGCCATGAAGGGCACCCCAACCGCAGCATTGGAAATACTGCTAAACATCCCACCATTAGATCTCTATATACAGGGGGAGGCTAAAATGGCTGCATACAGAATGTAGTGCAATGGCAACTGGTGCAAGCACCATGCTATGAAGCATACTAAAATACACGACAACATGAGGTACGACATCATCGAAATGCCACCTGACAGAATGCCCAAGGCCGTGGAAACTGAGATACCATATCGTGTCAACTTGAGTGGCAGATCCGAATGGGCCCAGGGAGAACCTCAACGCATGTTAAACAGTATCACCTGGTACACCGACGGGTCAAAGACCCAAACGGGTACAGGAGCAGGCGTTTACGGCGTCAGACCCAGACAAAGCATAAGTGTTTGCCTTGGCAAAATGACGACCGTATTTCAAGCAGAAATAGCTGCACTAATCGAATGCGGCTGAACATGCATAAACAGGAAATATAACAAAAATACCATCTATGTGAACACGGACAGTCGGGCGGCCCTTTTGGCCTTAGCAAGCTACAGCTATACGTCGAAGATAGTGTGGTACTGTCACAATACCTTGAAAACCTTGGCAAAAGACAATAAAGTGATTCTTACTTGGTTACCAAGCCATACAAGGGTAGCTGGAAATGAGGGAGCTGATAAGTGTGCCAAGAAAGGAGCTCATCTCACCCTCATGGGACCAGAACCTGCATACGGCGTTTCATACAGCGCCGTACGAAAAACTGTTTCCAACTGGGTGTCGCTTGAACACCAAAAGCGCTGGAACAGAATCACGGGACATGCACAGTCCAAAAGAATGCTAAAAGGACCATCGAGTTCCTATGCAGCAAATGCTTTTAGACTGGGTAGGAAAGAACTGCGAAAAGTGGTAGGATTCATAACTTTCCACTGGATATTCAACGCACACCTAGTGAAAATGGGGATAGAAATAACAAATCCCCATTGCAGGATGTGTGGAGAAGCAGAGGAAACCGCAAAGCACATGGTCTTCGATTGCCCTGCCCTGTGCAGAAGGCGAGCCTCCTATCTAGATATCTTCCTGGGCACAAATGAGGAGGGAATGCAGGAAAACATAGTCCGACGAATCTCAATGTTCGCTAAGAATTTAGGATGGGATCTGTTTAATACCTGTGAGTGGGGGTGCACAATAAGCCAATCAATGGCTCAGCGGCAACAATTAGGGCACCTGAACCCTAACCCCCTCGTGACTAAAAAAAAGGACTAGTGCCTTTTCCAGGAAAAGTGAAACGAATAGGCTGAAGTGAAACTGACCTGTGCCGAGTACTGATGTCGAGTGCAGCTTCATTTGGTGAGGGGTGTATTTCAGGCCAATGTGAACAACCAGGTTCTGGATAATTTGACGTATCCCTAACAACGCCAACTGTGGCGTTTGCATGTGTCTGAAGATCTTATTCAGGATGACTTGCTGTTGTTTGAGCTTTTTGCTCTGTTAGGTAAGCATAATCAGGAATGATCGATGGATCGAACGGGACAATGCCTGTTGCTTTAAACGAGGACACTGCATTTTTTATCGTTGCTGATTTTTCCCATGCAGGAGTGGGTAACTGTCGTCTTCCGGGATTTGTTCGTAAAAATATATTGGCAGCATTGTAATAAAATGCCTTGAAAGCTTTGAAAAAGCCTCTATTCAAGGGCTGCAAAAACTGGGTGCTATGACTTGGCAAACAAAATAGAATGACTTCATTCTCAGCTGCATATTCGAGCATTTCAACGTTGCTACAATGTTAGGAGTGTCCATCTAATAAAAGTAGTATATTTCCTACAGGTTTACGCGGAATAAACTGTTCTTGCAGCCAATTGAAAAAAATATCGCTGTTAACGTATGCCGATTTCTGCGACATAATTACGAGGGACCCAGGGGGCATTCCATCTTCGTATTCGGGTTTCTTGTTCTTCCTCTTGAAGATACATGCTGGAGGTATGTAGGTACCTTCGGCATTGAAGGAAACGATGATCGAGATGGTTTCTCCCTTCTCACAAGATGTAATCCCTTGGTAGCTAAGACGTGTTCGGGACGGTTGTTAAGTTGTTACCCAGTTTCATCAATGTTGTAGCGTCCAGGTTCGTTCGTCAACTCGTTTTCAATCAACGTCTGTTCGTAGAGTGAAAAATATGTGGCCACATTTTCCCGTGTCATTGCTAAAGCTCTGGCAGCAGAAACTCCTTCAGATTTCCGTATGCTAAGATGTCGGTGCCTTCTCAAAAAGGAATGTAACCATGGATACTCAGCCATACGTGCTTCTCTGTTAAACTTGTGCGGTAACTGCAATCTTTCGGCTAACTCGAACGCCATATAATGCACCTGAGACCGTGTAGGGGAAAATCCGTGCTATTGTAATTTTTGAATATGTGCCACTATTTTGGCTTCGTTATGATCTCCTAGAGTAGATGTAGGTCCCAGGTTTTTGCTATGGACATTCCTGTTCTTCATTCGACGCCGTAGAGTAGCTTCTAGGATGTCAAAGACGCGGCCCGCTTCTCGCATGCTCTTATTTTCCGTGTCGATTGCGTTAATTGCTGTACGGAGTTGATCGGTATTCCACTGGCCTCTTGCCACACTGTCCTTCCTCTTGTACTCGGTTGGCATGGCTGTAAAAATTCAAATTTTTAATAAAATCATTTATGATTAATGAGTCAACTCTCCTCATATTAGGCTGCGTCAACTCTCTTTACACTACAAGAAGAGTTGACGCATCAAATCTCAACAAAACAGTTTAGAGGAATTGAACGGATTGAGGTTAGAAACATACACTGGGATGTTAATAACAAGAAAAAACTGACAAACGCCCCAAAAGTGCGGTGTAACATACCTTTGTGACCTTCTATCGTAGATATTCCAAAAATGTTCGGCAGTAATCGAAATATATTGACTCAAATTACAAACGACGAGCCGAATCGGGCAGCACTACTAGAACCATGATTTAGTAGTTTAATGCCACGGAGGGGTGTTATCAAATTTCTCTTAGAAGCGATAGCAACGGAGAAAACATCCCCGCGTCATCTCACCTAACGCGCTATCTCTCCTAGGTTAACCCTATTCTATTACGTCCTTTAGCAGCGGATCTAGAGGTCTATAAATCATTTTCAGGTTTTTTCAGAGTTAAGTTTTGTGATATAATTTTTGTATAGTTGGCGCAAAACATATAGTGTAGCAAAATAACCGTATATCCTTTTTAAGTTATGTTGCGGAGCTAGACTCTGAATGATATTAATATTTTGTTTACTTTTACCAATACCTATATTGTACTTGATGTTACGTAATTGTTGAAAAGGGCGTTTGGTTTAATCGGGATACCAGACGTGAACTGAGCCCTTTTTGTACCCTATTCGATTTTTTATGGATAAAACAAAAAACAATTCTTTAAAAATTAATATTATATCTAACTTCTGTTTGTTTACTACTACATTAGTAACATCAAAAATATATTAAACTTAATTAATTTTATTCTTCCAAAAATTCTATTAATCCTTCTCCCATATCGTCTTGTAAATCAATAATAAATTTATTTCCTCCATTATTATGGACTTGCCCAATATTCTTATACTCATCTTCAATTTTGATTACTTTTTTAATCTCTGTTTTATCAATGCCCAAATTAAATCGATGGGATTGAAAATACAGAAATAAGGAGGAAGTCTCACTATATAGTGTCCATGTTGTTCAGCAATACTCTCTAGGGCGTATAATTTCTTTGTCTGTAAAACTTCAACCAATTGTTGTTTTGTACAAGAATCTTCAAAGTACAAATTATTATCTATTAAAAAATTTTGTAGTGCGGTCTTCTTGTAGCTTTTATTTGGTATTTTATTGAGCTATCGTGAATGATAAGAAGCGTTGTCAAGAACTACAACACTATTTGGCTCTAAGTTTGGAATCAATGTAAATTCAAACTCAAATTTCATTCATAAACACGTTTATTTTGGCGGCCAACAATCCTAAACGCCAGTAGTAAAATGATGAATGGATTTCAAAAAGTGGGGATGGTATTGTAGATACATGGCCTTGGTAATGTCTGCTGTTCTTCTAACAAACTTGGCACCGACGAACCATGATAATCCAAAAACATTTAATTAATTAACTTAAAAGTTTATTTTGTCACTAAAAGTCTTGAAAAACGAAAGAACTAAATGTTTACTCTCTAGTCGTAATGGCGCTCGTATAAACAAACCACGTTTAACATTATTTACTACAATACTACGGCGTATTCGAAATGATTGTCGAGCACACTCTGACGATATTGGCTTCTCTCTTTATATGGTAATTAAACAAGGACAAAATTACTAAATAAGTTACTCTTGACACATGAAACAGGTACTGAAATTTTGAGCAATGTTGCCACTTTTAGTTATAACCATAAATGTATCTAAGGTTATAAGAAATATTTGATTAAAATTTATATAAGAATATGCCTTTATTAAATAAAATTCACGTATTATTAATTAATTTTAAAAGCAGCGACTCATTAGTATGACTTTTTTTATTTGCATCACTTTTTAACAAATTGTGAATTAAACGTCTAATTTCATTTTCCTCCAACTAAAGAGAATTTGTAAATATGGCAAAGCAGTGGAAGTGTCCGTAAGTGAGCTTAGAATGTGACTTGATGTTTGGGGCAGGAAAAAATCAATACAAACATATCTATTTTATTTGTTAATCTGAGATTCTTATGATAGTCAACGTTGCAATCTTCCATTTTTTTTCCACATATTTTTAAGGCATTTGAAATTCATCCTTCATTTCCACCACAATAATAAGTCTGGATCCTTTGTTTACAGGAATTGTTGGCATACATACATATTTTTGACCCATCAGTCCATCCTTTCTTAACCGTGTCGTGTGTATAATACCAAGTTTCGTCCAACTAGACAATTGGCCGGTTTTCTTCTCTATACTTAGTTACCTGTTCCAAGTATGTATACCGCATATCCATTATTCTTCTGCTTTTCATGACTGTTTGACGTTTATTAATCGTTTTGAATTTGAATCACAATTTTTTAATCCAGTTTTCAATCGTTGGTAACTCATTACTTTTGTAACAGTCATATATTGTGGTTTTTAATAATTTTATTACAGACACATGTAAAGGTTTGATCAATCCCTTATCACATCGCTTCTTGCGTTCGTAAGGTCCATTCTTGGTTATTTTACGTTTAGTTAAATCAGATACTGCTTGCATTAATTCTGTTTCTTCATCGAAACCAAACTTTTGCCGTAGATTCTTATACACATTGAAACATATCTTCTGTGTTTCCAAATTTAAATTACGTCGAATCCTGTTTTAATTTTGATCACAATTATTTAAATTTTCGTTGTTGTTACACACAATATTTTGGACCGAACTCGATATTTCCCAAGGATCCACATTGTATATATAATATTTATAACTAAAAATATAATAGCTATATAATAAATATGTATCTTTCCCAAATTTCTCAGAAAAACACTACACTCCTTCTTGGTATCAGTCTACCAACTAAAGAGTGAGTGTCTGTTATCTGAGATGAACACCTGTTGTGTTCGAAAAAATTGCCATCTGAAAATATACTTATAATTCAGTCTTAATTAGTATTAGAGTCCAGAGTGTACTTAAGTTCAAGCATACCGCTTCTTAATTGGTATTCTAGTCCAGAGTGTACTCAAAGCCGAACAAATCGTTCTTAGTCAGTATTCAGTTAGTACCAAAGTAGAGATATACAGTCGCTACTATTGGTCACCTGATCAAGTTGAAAAGTAACGTTTCTGAATCACTAAGTTCTTGTTTATCTTCCGATCTGAAAAACATTGAAGTTCAAATAATCATCCATTTGTACAATTCATTGTAAAACTGTAAATAATAAACTACTAATTTCAAAATTAAAGGTGTCAGATTAAGATTATTAATATAGTTGAATATCTACGACAGTCGACGAAGTTCAATTAAATTATAACCAAAAACATTGGCCCTTCGAGCCGGATATAACAAATATTGTTATATAATATTGTAAAGTGTCAGTACTAAGAGAGCAATTCAAATCCTAATGCAAGTATAGCAGTTCATATCGCAGTATAGCAGTTAAAATCGCAGTATAGCAGTTCAAATCTCAGTTCAATTAGCAATTCAAATCGCAGTTCCAAGAATTAATCACGGCAGCGACCAGGATAATCAAGATAAGTTGGTCAGGTATATATTTAAATGTGCCAATTATCCGTCCTGTTTCCGTATTAGTATCTTATAAACTTTGTTGAAATTCCTTACCTTATTCACGCATAATTTAAATTTAAAATCGCTGAACTTAACAAATTAAAACGACAACGCGGTAATATACAAGCGACTATCGCGTCATAAGAAGACACGTCGACCAAGCGAACGGTGAACCCGCGAATGTCAATGAATATTTGATTCATGAGTTATTAAATACCGCTATCAAAGCATTTGAAAAATTTGATTCAATTCAAGATAGCATTGAGAAGTTACATGAAGAAGAGATTGATCAATGCATCTTCTACCTCAACAGCTTTAATTGGGAAAAGGCGCGTGCTTTAGATTTGCTCGATAAATTCCCAGTACCACCATGCAATGCCTTTCATGTGGTGCAACCAGTAGATACCGTGCATACGGCCAACAAAACACGTTCAAACGCTGATGAAAAGACAACAACCGTTGTAAACGTACCAGTAATCTCTCACGTCATATCAGATGAATAGATCCAACGTGAACAGACAAAGTTACCTGTTAACATCAAATTAACAGAACCAGAGTTTCATCGACCTGCACCGATCGACAATTTAGTAGGAACAGGCACCAACAATGCCTGTAGAAGAAATGAAATTAGTAGAAACAGAGTTTCATTGACCTGCACCAGTCGACATATTAGTAGGAACAGGCACTGCACTGCTTATAGAATAAATCAAATTAGTAGAAGCAGAGATTCATCGATCTGCAACGGTCGACATATTAGTAGGAACAGCTACTACTCTGCCCGTAGAACAAAGCAAATTAGCGGACGCAGATGACCATCGACCTACATCGGTCGACTAATTATTAGGAGCAGAGACTACTCTGTCTGTGGTAGAAAAAAGCAAATTAGCAGCTCCTGTTAACCAGGAATTAAACAAACGTCACATGTCCCCCGTTGTGGTCAATCCGTTGTTATCGGATGGTTAATAGGGACAAAAAGCAGTTTTAAAAATAACTACTTATTCGTATCCGTATCGCAATGCGCATGTGCAGAAGCGATACGTGTGTTTCGTTACGTTACGTGAAACGTATCAATCCGTCACACGTATCTAACGTACCGTATTCGTATTCGCGTTTTTCAATGGCCAAACGACAAAAGTGATGTTGTATGCTCAAAAATCATAACCTTTTATTTTTAATGAACATTACAAGTTACTTATTTGATATAGAATAATGGATTTAAAACAAAAAAGACTTTTTTACAGTGTTAATGACGACATTATTTTGCTAAGGGAGATATCGGGGTACAATCCCTACGAAGATCCCAGCAGATGGAATATTTTTTAGGTTAAAAATTAAAACCCAAGAAATTGTTACCTTATGAACGCATTTGCTTTATACCTTGTTTGATTAGTCACGTATCTCCGTTACGTTACGTATACAGATAAGGATAAGTGATGTATTTTAAAAATTGCTTTATGTCTCTATTATTTATCTCATCACGCAATCAGTAAAGAGGCGAGTCCAACTACGAAAGTAAGTGTGGTATACGACGGTTCTTTAAAGACTTCTACAGGCGTATCGTTGAATTACGCCCTGTATACCAGTCAGAATAATCAACCTGATTTACTAACAATTTCTTGTCGAGTTCGCAAACACCCTATTGTGATTGCAGTTGATTTAAGGCGAATGTATCAACAAGTTTTAGTAAAGAAATACCGTAAATTTCAATGTATCGTTTGGAGAGATCAAATGAAAAACTTACGAATTTTCGAATTAAATATCGTCACATTCGGTATCACCTGTGCTTCGTATCTAGCAATTCAATCTTTACATAAATTAAGTAAAGATGAGTGTAAAAAGTATTCCGTACAAATCGACGCGAATATGTATATAGTGATTTCTACTCAAACTAGGGTTTTCAAATGGATAATGTTATGCAAAGTAGCCAAAATGTTCGAAACGTTAGGATTATTGGCTTCCGTGATTGGAATTGAGAAAATAATCTTACAAAATTTGTGGAATTATAAGCTCAATTGGAACGAATCGTTGCTCATCAAATTATATAGTGAATGGCAAACATATTGCCAACCATTCCCGTCAAATGATCTGTTGTCATTTCGACGTACGGTAATTACCGCCGATTTTAAAGGCGTTCAATTACATGGAGTTCCCGATGCAAGTGAAGGGGCATACGGCGGCGCGTGCGTTTACTTACGCACACTATATCACTTAAGAAAAATTAAATTGCTATTATCATGGAAATTGTGAATACGGGCCTCCGAGAAGAAGTTCAAACCTTTTATTGGTTCGATTATACAATTGTAATACGCTGGCTTCAAGCTTGTCATCGACGGTTGAAAACCCTTTTCGTGACAAAGAAGGGATAATGAGGGCACGTGACCGTTTGATTGTGTCTAATTCACCATTTGACGTTAAACACTCCGTTTTCCCGCTTAAGAATAGACATGTGATCATTCTTATGATGTATTTTCATAAAAAAACGTTTTCAAGTTGTAATTCAGCAAACATTATACTCGATACGTCGTAAATATGTGATTATTGACGGACGTAGTCGAGTGTATACACATATAAAACTTTGTTGTACTTGCTTCAAGGCTAATCCTCATCAGGCACCACGTGTTGGGGGATTATGTGAAACAACATTGAAGGGCCTTAAAAAGCATTTGTACCAAGTCGCCGGTCGCGACATGTTATATACATATGAACGATTTAATACGTTAATTATCGAAAACGAAACTAGTATTTCCTATTACCCTACCGATCATATCGCCTTTACTCCTGACCATCTTTTAATAGGGGATTCCCTGACCAACTTGCGAAGTCGTGATTATTCCACGACACCCAGTCACCGACTGTCTCACTAGCAACACATACAGAAGGGTAAGTAGCATTTCTGGACGCGGTGGAGCAAATACCTGAACGAGTTGACTGGTCGCACCAAATGGGAAAAGGCCGGTCCTGAAATCCACGAAGGGGCTGTGGCCTTACTACGAGAAAACATTCCACCCTCACAATGGGCACTTGGAGGAATCCAGAACTGCTATCCCGGTAGTGATGGTGTAGTACGTACTATTTTAGTGAAAACCGCGAAATCTTCAGATGTCCGAAATGTGATTTAGATTATGCGTGAATAAGGTAAGGAATTTCAACAATGTTTATACGATACTATTACAAAAACAGGACGGATAATTGGTACATTTAAATAGATAACTGACCAATTTACCTTGATTGTCCTGGTCGCTGCTGTGATGAATCCTTGGCACTGCGATTTGAACTGCACTCTTGGTACTGGCACTATACAATGTTATATAACAATGCTTGTTATATCCATCCGGCTCGAAGGACCAATGTTTTTGATTATCATTTCATTAAACTATATTAATAATCTTAATCTGACAACGGTAATGTCGAAATTAATAGTTGATTATATACAGATTTACAATTCATGGTACAAATGGATGAATGTTTGAACTTCGATGGTTTTCAGATCGGAAGATAAGCAACAACTTGATTTTGTTTCGACTTGATGAGGTGACCAATAGTAGCGACTGTATATCTCTACTTTGGTGCTAACTGAATACTGACTAAGAACGATTTGAGCTTTGAGTACACTCTGGACTCGAACACTAATTAAGAAGCGGTATGCTTGAACTTGAGTATACTTTTTCGACTTATGAGTACGCACTTGTCTCAAATAGCAACTAAGTAACGATATGTTATACTTAGTATCTCTGAAACGATGTGTTTCAACTTGATGATTGTTTGAATTTGAGTGAAATGTCACGACGGCTGCCTTCTTCACGTTGTGATACGTGTTAAATAGAAATCTTCAAAGAGGCGTATTTACACGTAGATTGGTGGGACTAAAAGCGAATAAACCTTTCTTATTTGTCAGAATTATTTACCCGGATGGAACCATTGACAAGAATCAACAATGGACTCATCCTATAGATATTTCAATTTCTAAAAGGTGAGACTGTCCTATTGTAACCTTTTACTCTGAAAGGTTATTCAAATTTTTATTATAGACATTCCGACACCGATTCATTATTAAAATATTCCGTCTTGTTTAACAATAGAAACTCAAATACAATGTAACAATAGGTCTTTTACGAATTTTACAATGTGCTATTTCGGTTGCTCTAAATAATACTAATTCTACGGCGTTACAATTCTATTAACACAATAAAATAATAGTGTGAAACGTGACATTTTTCTAATTTTTTAATAATGCAACAAAAATAAAATAAACTACGCTTTGAATGCACCGAAAATAGTGAACGGATGCAAAACGAGTTTTATATCTACAAATATTTTACACGTTTTTAAAAATACCGTAACCTATACAATTCAAGAATTCCCAATATTGAACATTCAGTAAAAGATAGGAAATATAATAAGTTAATTGAAATTTATATTGATAAAACGAGATATAAGGTAGTGTTAATTGTCTGATGTTATGTTTAAGATGTTTTTAAATATAAATAGGTTAATATTGTTTAAAGGAATGCATTTTGTTCTATACATTAACGCCAAGTATCTTGAAAAGTAGAATGGCGCTCCATAATTGCGGGTTAAAAATAATCGTTAGACAGTCGATAAATGTATTTGATAATTATAAAATTATTAAATACATTTTAACGATTATTAGTTGAAATTATAATATTAAATGAAGAAATCGTCAAATAAGCATTTTAAATTATAATATTGACTTGACTATGACGGTATCCTCGTATTCGAGTCAAGCGATAAGCCGAAACCCTAAAGTTCGCACTATATCTTTTACGTCGACTATACTATGAACCGTTCTCATTGGGTTACCCGGTACATACATGTTTTCCAACGCTTCATCATTTCGATTTCCTTTGAGAATCAATATTTAATGGTTTTTACGGCTTCCGTTCTATGGAAAGGTATATTCGAAGGTTCTAACCTAAAAACCGAATCGAAAGAATAGTGTATGGTATATATTTCTATGTAAAATATATACAAGAGTCGTTTGCCGACTATAAGTACAGGTACTATATATCCATTTATCATGAAAATAGTATTATGAATAGTAGCACTCTCACACCGCCATATAAATTTGAATAATAATGAAAATTTATAATGCAGAACAATGAACGTAACAATCGGCAATTATTTGAAGACACCCATGTTCTGAAATCCAAGTCTTCATTACAATTCTACAATTACCTAGCAATTAAATTTGGGAAAATAAACCCAACAATAACACTTATGGAAATAACCGTGTAGGTATTACCTGAATGAGCATTTGGTTTACTTATGCTCTGTTCTCTTGCTTTCTTTATATTTCCTGAAATAATTAACGTACGATGTTTGTATAAAACATTCTAGGTAATTGAAATAATCAATGCAACCCAAATATTTGAGTGGAATTACTAAATGTTGGCAGATGTTGTCCCAAAATATAAAGTATTTCACTTCATTCAGCAATTTATTTTATTTAGCCCTTGTCATGTATGAATATTTGTTCAATTGTCATTTGACCATTAATAGGAATAAAGGTAGATGCCAATCCGTGTTAATGTGTATTTTACAACAGAAGTTTGTCCGTCCTGTTATCTGTATAGAGTTTATTGCAATGCTCTTGTAATGAAAAAATAAATAAGTGAAACGTTATATTTCGAAACGCACTAAGCGCTAAAATATTTCTCAGGATTTATTGATCTGCGAGTTTTTAGGAACCTAGAATAAATTGTAGAGAATAGCCTAACCGGCGAACATGATCACAGGTATTATAAAGGTGGGTATTCACTTGCAACAAAACACTCCGAACGCACCAAACGCGCCGCGCACACCAAGCAATCGGAAACAAAACATTTTTCTGGCGTGCTCTGAACAACCTGCAACACAACATTTTGCGCGGAGCGTTCCATCTGTTTGCGTTGTTCGCTGCGTTCCCACCAGTAATCAGTCCGTGTTTGTTTGTCGACATGGATGCATCTGATGTTATCATAGCCACTGGTGTTTTTTAATTAAAGAGGCATTAGCGGGTAATAAAAACGAGAAAAAAACGAAAAATGTGGGCCAGATGCGTCAAAATATGGCCCTACTTAGTGACCTATATTATACGCATATGAAAAATTTTACATCGATGGCTGCAGAAGATTTTTGAGAATCTAATATGTTTAGTAGGTCCTAGAATAACCAAGAAAGATACGGTATTTCGAAAGGCAATTTCTGTACAAGATCGCCCTACGCTTTTTGGCAGATCCTAAACACTTCTCACAAGGTTCAAGCCGACGGCACAGCCTAAAATATGTCGTTTTTTACCCTTCGGGGGAAAAACGTTGTTATTTTACTCACAATTCTACAATTTTGCATATTTAGATGCTAAACGTAATGAATAAATGTTGTTATTCTTGCATTGATCTTAGATTCAAGTAACTGCAATTACTCAACTATATTCATTTTTTAATTACAATTAGTTGAATGAATGAATCAGACATCTTCTTGACAGTAACATATTTTGTAGGAATAAATATATTTATACAGTAAATAGTCCAATCAAAGTGTGATGCTATAAAATGCGCTTTTTGACAAAAAACTCGATATCCCTCAGCCATTTACGCGTTGCACCCATAAAATGTCATGGAATTTATTTTATACGATTTCATATCGAAAAAGATAACGGGAGCGAACCCCTTCGTAGGAAGATATGACGCAGTTCCAAATGGTAATTTAACCTTACTTCAGAATTCTATTTATTATAGATCAGCTTTGACGAGTTTATTTTCACATTCCAGTGAAAATAAGCGATCGATTGTCCCCAATAAATTCTGTTCTTCAAGATGTACATTACTTACATTTGGCTGGAAAAAGGGAAAATTTTCCAATGAAATTTTGTATTCACTACATTGTCAAACCAATTATGAACCTATCAATAATTTTGAAATAACGAATCAAAGTGAGTAATTGAGATTTATTTTCAGTACTTACGTGATTGGAACAAAGCTTCTGATAGAAGTTTAGCCTCCAAGAGAGGACTAAATGTATATTAGTGGAAGTACAGTGAGTAAGCACAAAGTAATTGCATTATATATCCGGACATTTGCCGCGATTTGAAATAAACCACCATATTTCATAACTATTAATGCCTATCCATGCCTAACTGCCTACTGGATTACGGCACACGTGTCATGTTCGCAAATGTGGGATGACAATAATTGATAAATTTAAAAATATGGTTATTCGAGTTATGTAATGACAAAACTCCAAAAAATCTATATTACAACTACTTATATTAAAATGCAAAATATTGTATTGTATCAAGTATCTCAATAAGAATTACGCATAAATGTTGTTGTAAGGAAAACCTAGAAATCAGTTACAAAATTGTAGTTAGGTGCAACTAAAAGTACAATACCCTGGTATCAGTAATAAAGTGATTAACTGTCTCGACCCTTACTTCGTGGAATATACTCATAATAGTGTTTTAAATGAAACTCAATGTTTCTAGCTTATTCCACGATATAATGAAAAATATTGAAAATTCTAAAAAATTTGACAATTGTTTCGATAACTGAATATCATCGTCAGAATGACAGAAGTTACATTTCATTTGATGCCTATGTGATGTTTAGTAGTTATTTTTGGCTAGACTAAGAAGTGATTGACTTATTATATGTTAATTGAAAAAAGAAGAAGATTTGATATTACAAATATTAAAGCTTAGATATTATAAGCCCTACGGTGATATCCTGGATATCATATTTCCAATTAAGATCAGTATAACTGTGCAATGATATAGAAAACCAGGAAAACTATATCTGCTGATCTTTACAATTATCACTTAAGAAGGCAGTTTAATAGTGAAGAACTCCCTAGATTTATCTGTTCATTGACGACTTCATATTGTGGGTTTCTTAAATGTCTTCTAATTTCCAACTCTTCAATGAAATCCAGTTCTTGTTTCTTATCACAAATATGTAGTACTTCTAGTTCTGTGTTAGGTATTAATGAATGGTTGGTGTCAAATAGATGTTTTGCGTAATAATATTTATCTGGTTGTTTTAATCTGTATACTTTTAAGTGTTCACTGTATCGGATTTTAAAATTTCTGAGGGTCTGACCCAAATAGACAGCATTACATTCTGGACATTTGAGTTTATATATACCTGATTTCTTTAATGTTGGTATTTTTGTTTTAACATTTAACAATTTTGTACTTACGTTACTTTCTGTTTTAAATAGCTATTTGTGTATTAAGAGCGGAAAGTGATACTTTGCCGCTTGAGGCAGAGAATTGCCCGCGCGACGCGTAGCGGAGCGTGGGCAATCTGCCGAAAGCGGCAACGCACTTTCTGCTTGAATTGCACACAAGATTTTTTCTACGATCACCTTATTTTTAGACAAATAATTAAAAAAAAACCTGAAAAATCCTTTTACTGCGTTCCAAAGCTCTTCGTGTTCTAAATAAATCTGTACCGCGAATTTTCACGTACCAAAGTTCTTGTGCCCTTTTAGATACTCGATCAGCGGAACAATTCAACAAATTACAAACTCCAGAAGCTTCAATGGTGACTCACGCGTGTCCTGTGTCCATAACCTCTTGCAATTTGATGTTTTGAGTCAAGGATTCGAGAAGAAAAATAACTTAATCTATCAAAAATGGCGTAAAAGCAACTAATGACAATTTAAAACTTACAAAAGTCGTAAACGACATTAAGATGACATTTACAAGGTTCAACAAATTGAGGTTCGAAAAATATTGGAAGTAATTAGTTATACACTTTGAATATTTTTAAATATTAACTACAACTATACCATAGGTGTTTTGGATGGGTTTATAAGATAGAAAATAAGAAAATAAATAAAATTACGTCTGAATCAGTCTAATCTATAAGGTCTTATAACACTGCGCCGTCGTGCTCGAAAAATCGCGCGTGTTTGAAAGACCAGTTATCCACGAATACTTTACGCTATTTCCAAGCCAAGTTTCATTTCATAAAAGTCTGTCCTCGATTCCCAGCCAAGTTTCATTTCATAGAAGTGCATCCTCGATGCCCAGCCATGTTTCGTAAAAGTCAATCCTAAGTAGTATTTATTTTTATTAAAAATGTATATGGATTCATTCCCTCGGGGATTAAATGGGTCCCATCCGCGGGATTAAATGGGTCACTTTAGTCGCTTGGTGTATAATGTACTATTAATATACCTATTATTTACTAACTTTCTTTAGTTTATTGTAAATGAAAACGTGTGAGCGGAAAAGTACGCTCTAGAGCGGAAATAATGTCAAATTATGACAGATCACGGAAAACATCAACTTTGCGGTTAGATTTGAGTGTGCAAAAGTCTACTTTGGGTAGTGATCGTAGGAAAAGAAATTTTTGTATTCGGTGCTAAAGATATTATCTTTGAAATATTATTAGAAATATTTCCTGCATATGTGATGGTTTTATAAGTTTTTATTCCTTCAGTTTGTTTAGCAAATATTAGTTGTAATGCCACCTTTTCCTCTTTTTTATTAATTAGCTTATCTATCATATGTAATGATTAACCGTTGGATGTTGCTATTTGTCTAATTGTATTAATCTCTCTATCAAAATTACATTTGTTCATAGGAACTGAAAATGCTCTATGTATCATTGAATTATATGCCGCTAGTGCATGTGACATGGGGTGATTGGAACTATATGGAATTGTCACATCAGTGTGTGTTGGTTTTCGGTAAATTGAATAATCAAGTACATTATAAACTCTTTGAATTTTCAAATCAAGAAAATTGATTGAGTTATATTTTCTTCAACTTCTAATTTAAATTTAATGTTTGGGTGTAAATTATTAATGTGGTTGAAAAATATATATAATTGTAGTTCACTACTTAATTTATTTGATGTATGTACTAATTAGAATTATTTCACTTTTGACAATAACATATATATTCAAAATGAAGGTTTACCAATGGGAAGCCCTATTTCACCTATTTTGGCAAACATTTTTATGGACAGTTTAGAAAGAAAAATCTTTGAAAGTAATATTTCAAAAAATGTTTTATTTTGGTATAGATATGTAGATGACATATTAGCTTCTTTTATAGGTAGTGAACGACAATTAGATATATTTTTCAACGACATTAATAATTTACAACCAAAAATTGAATTTTCATTAGAAGTTGAAGAAAATAAGTCAGTCAATTTTCTTGATTTGAAAATTCAAAGAGTTAAGAATGTACTTGATTATTCAATTTAACGGAAACCAACACACACTGATGTGACAATTCCATATAGTTCCAATCACCCCATGTCACATAAGCTAGCGGCATTTAATTCAATGATACATAGAGCATTTTCAGTTCCTATCAACAAATGCAATTTTGAGATTAATACAATTAGACAAATAGCAACATCCAACGGTTATCCATTACATATGATAAATAAGCTAATTAATAAAAAAGAGGAAAAAGTGGCATTACAACTAATTTTTCCTAAACAAACTGAAGAAATAAAAACTTATAAAACCATCACATATGCAGGAAATATTTCTAATAATATTTCAAAGATAATTATCTATTGAAACGAATACAAAAATTTCTTTTAAAACAGAAAGTAACGTAAGTACAAAATTGTTAAATGTTAAAACAAAAATACCAACATTAAAGAAATCAGGTATATATAAACTCAAATGTCCAGAATGTATTGCTGTCTATTTGGGTCAGACCCTCAGAAATTTTGAAATCCGATACAGTGAACACTTATGAGCATACAGATTAAAACAACCAGATAAATCCCATTACGCAAAACATCTATTTGACACTAACCATTCATTAACACCTAACACAGAACTAGAAGTACTACATATTTGTGATAAGAAACAAGAACTGGATTTCCTTGAAGAGTTGGAAATTAGAAGACACTCAAGAAACCCATAATATGAAGTCGTCAATGAACAGATAAACCTAGGGAGTTCTCCACTATTAAACTGTCTTCTTAAGTGATAATTGTAAAGATCAGCAGATATAGTTTTCCTGGTTTTCTATATCATTACACAGTTATACTGATCTTAATTGGAAAAATGATATCCAGGATATCACCATAGGGCTAATAATATCTAAGCTTCAATATTTGTAATATCACATCTTCTTTTTTTTCTATTAACATATACTAAGTCAATCACAAGGTAGGACACTTCTTGATCTAGCCAAAAATAACTACTAAACATCAGGTAGGCATCAAATGAAATGTAACTTTCATTCTGACGATGATAGTCAGTCATCAAAACAATTGTCAATTTTTTAGAATTTTCAACATTTTTCATTATATTGTGGAATTAGGTAGAAACTTTGAGTTTCGTTTAAAACACTAATAAAGTGATATCATACATTACTCTTTCGCAGTTTATTCATAGTCTCCCGGTATTTATAATAATGATCTGTTGTATAGGAATTTTACAGCTTTATTGACATTCCAAGTATTTGTTGAAAAATTGGGAAATGAAGAATTGGAATATCTTATTCAAGTTTTTTATTGTTGTTTCCATCTTGTCACTATAGTTCATTTAATACCTATTCATTTTATTGCGAGTCAAAGATTGAACTCGTTCACAGGAAAAGTTCAATTATAACACTAGCAATCACGCAATTTATGGTTGATTGTAATTTAAAGCGAATAAGCTTAAATAATCATGAACAAAAAGTTTTGAGAACAAATTGCCATTAGTAGATATATGATTATACAAACTAATTCTATTTATTTTTTTGCTCACCCAATGCATACAACCCCCAGTTTTTTCCTTTTTGTTTGCATCATTCCCGCAAATGAAACGATCACATGATGAGAATATTCCAAACCTCAAACTTCACTCTGTTTTCCACATATAACACGGCTTTGCTTCAACCTTATTATTTTCGCTCCGAATAATGAGATATCTCTCTTTGCGATCTGTTTGCTCCGAATAGCTCAGAATCTGATTTACCTCAATCACTCTAGAGCATTTCGGAAGTAAACATACCTTGACCCTTTTTTAAGCTTTTCTTCACATGTTCCACGAAACTGACGGATTAGCAGAACGGAAAGAAAACACTATTATCGTTTCATTTTTGACGAATGAGCAATATCACGTCTTCACTTCAATAAGCTTTGGAAAATAAGAACAATGTTATCTCAAAGTTTCCATGCCACTTCATGGAAAGTGTAAAATATACTTTCAAACACTAATATCAGATGCGGCGAAGATTTTTCACGTTACGGCATGAACAACGTATTCGATCTGAGAATTTAATATATAAGTATGGACGGGGTTATTTATTGCCATTTAATGAAAAATGGGAAATAGAGCGTGGTAAAAAGCAGTGATTTTAAACGCGAAAGGATTCTCACGTTTTTACCTATTAACTGTCTAATGAAATAAGCGAATACATAAAAAAAGACCACATTTCATCTTAAAATAAAGCTCACAGAATTTGATATTCGCATCTTCATAAAAAGATGATGACATTTTCAATAAAATCTTGTAGTCTGTAGTCCAGAAGAAAATTTCCTTTCAATGTGTGTGGTGAGCTTTACAATGAATAATCTATAAGAATTTCTGTGCGACAAGTATTGTTCAAATTGGTATGTAACAAAGCAAATCAAATTGTTTTAAGAATAGATACAGATCATATGACCAACCATTAATAAGACATGAACAAAAATATCATTCAAAACTCATAATTCACGACGAAATTAACAATCAGCCTTGTTTCTTGGCACATTGCTTCCGTAGTTTTTTACACCAGTTAGTTTTCTACACCAGTTTTTACCATACAGTACACTGAAATAAATACAGAATAAAGCAGACCATACACTTTAGTTTCATTGTTCTCGAATCAAATAAAATAAAATGAATGAAACAATTTTAAAAACGTTGAAACAAATTCAAGAAGTTGTAATTAGTAGTAAAAAGGAGTTGAAAGTAGCAATAGAAGATAATGAGAATAGGATCCTGACAAAGTTGAGTGAAAGAATAATTCAACTAGAAACAGAAAATGAGAAGCTGAAAAATAAGGTAGATGCACTTGAAAAAACTTTAAAAAGGAATAATATTATAGTGTATGGCTTAGATGAAGCAGGAGAAGAAGTAGCTACTCTTGAGTATATCTCTAATCAGCTAAATAATTTATTAGGCTTAAGTATAACCGAATCAGATATAAATAATTTCCACTTTTTCAAGAACTGTCGAGGTAACCCCATCAAGCTATAATTAAAGAAACAACTGAAAAAAATTGAGATTTTAAAAGACTGCCGGAAATTGAAGGGAACAAACATCAGAATTGCACACGATCTTACACAAAAACAAATAATAGAAAATAAAGTACTTAGTACTCATTTGAGGAGAGCTCGAGAAGATTCAGAAGTCCGATCGTATATCAAAGGAAATAAACTTTACATTGACAACAAATCATATACAGTAGAACAATTGAAACACATGTCTGCTGAGGTAGATAAAGTGCAATCAAACAGTGCCCCAGCTACACCCAATATAAGAAACATTTACCAAGACCTGGAATCACCTGAAGCAGAAGGGGAAAGTTCTGTAGAAAATCAGGTAATTAATCCAGTATCCGAATCTCCCGCACGAAAAACTAGCGATATACAGAGCATACAGAAGCAGACAGAAGGAATCACTTTCAAAGATAAGAAACCAACTATAGTTCCTGTATCAGTTTCCAAATCCAGAGTCAGATTGCGATCTGGAAGAAGCTGAACCCTTAATAAGAAATCATATATGTTAGTTTATAAGTAATTTCGTAAATAATCAATATATGTATGTGTGTGTGTGCATATATGTGTGTGCATATAGGTGTATGTATGTGTGTATGTATATTTTGGATTGGTTTTGTTACATTCCATTTTACATTTATACATGTCAAACTAAATTTTAAATTCAGATAATGGATCAATATATAAGAGATTGTCGGCATAAACCAGTGGAAACTTGTGAAATAAGGAATATTGAGAGGTTGAACGAAATTATATTTCAGGGTGGGACAAAACACGTTAGCTTATTACACCAGAATATTAGAAGCATACAAAAAAATTTCGATCAACTGGAAATACTAATGAACCAATTGAGAAATGACTTCGATTGCATCATTCTGACAGAAACGTTCAGAATAGAATATGAGAATTTCTATCAAATAGACAATTACAACATGTTTTACAATCATGGCGAGATAAATAGGAATGACGGTACTGTCATTTATTTGAAAAAAACTATTACATCTTCTAACAAAATCATATATATATAGGGGAATGTAAAATAATACAAACAAAAGTAACGCACGAAAAAAATTCTATTCGTATAACAGCGGTTTATAGACCTCCATCAATATACGCTAAAGCATTTGTAACAAACTTGAAAGAATACCTGGAAAATTGTAAAAATATGCCAATATCTTGTCATATCTTTGCTGGAGACTTAAATCTTAATCTGAATGATGATAATGAAATAATTTCGAAATACTTAGACACACTGAGCGAGTACAACTTCATATCAATGATAAATTTGAATACGCGTGTTGATCGGGGCTCCGCGACTTGCATAGATCATATTTTTGTCAATGTAAAAAATGATGAAATTGTGAGTAAATCAATCTCTGGCGTCTTCGATAGCTCAATTACAGATCATAAAGCAATAATCTTAATTACCCCGCTACCACTGAGAAATGGAGTCGACCGCGAATACATACAAAAATTTATCAACTATAGCAATCTAAAGAGATACTTGCATAATTACGGTTGGGAAAATTATTTTAAAATTAATGATGTTAATAAATTAGCAAAATCATTAATGAACACTTTGCAAAACTTCATAAAACAAAATACCAAAGAAATTAAAATAAAACGAAGAGATATAAAACGTAAAAAATTGATAACAAAGGGGCTTATCACTTCAATCAACAGAAGAAATGAATTACACAGAGAACATAAAGAACATCCCGATGATATTGATAAAAAGAATCAATATCATTACTACCGGAATTATGTTAATAGACTCATAAAGACAAATAAGGTCAATTTTTACAAGAGTGGAATATATAAAAATAAAAATTATTCTAAAAACTTGTGGAAGATTGTAAACTCAACAAAACCAAAAAACTCTGAGACTGTAAAACAAATACTTACAAAAGACAATAAATTAACATCTGATGAAAAATCAATCGCAACAGTTTTCAATGAATATTTTGTCGATGTTGGTGAAACATATGCTGGTAAAATAGAGAAACCATCTAGACCCCTACCAAAAAGAACCTTCTTAGGAAATAGTTTGTTTCTAGAGCCCGTAACAGAAAAAGAAATACTAAACATAATAAATTCATTGAAAATAAATAAATCTCCAGGCATAGACAATATCACTGCAGAGACTTTGCAAGCAGTATCAGTAGAAATATCTAAACAACTAGAACATTTAATAAATCAAATATATAGAACTGGTATATGTCCTGCAGAGTTCAAAATGTCGACAGTAACTCCAGTATTCAAAAAAGGGGATAAATGTATAACATCCAACTACCGCCCAATTTCTTAGATTACATCAATTGCTAAAGTGTTTGAAAAGACATTCACAAGTAGATTAAGCAACTACTTTATTAAAAATAGTATAATTTCGCCCTTACAATTTGGTTTTAGAGAAAATTTGTCTACTAATGATGCTATTTCGAAGCTAGTCGGAGGTATTTACAAATTATTGGATGAGAGTAAACCAACAGCTTGTGTGTTTCTGGATCTTGCAAAGGCGTTTGACACTGTCAGTCATGCGCATTTGTTGGATGCCTTGCGGGACGCAGGTATACGAGGTGTAGCATTGGGGCTTATGGCAAGTTATCTAAATTGTAAACAACGTGTGAAAATAGGCAGAGTGCTTAGTGAAGAAAAAAATATCAAATTTGGGGTACCACAGGGGACAGTACTTGGACCACTATTATTCTCCCTATATATTAATAATCTACTTACTTCTCATAAAAGTACGGGACATATTATCAGTTTCGCAGATGACACTGCCATTCTGTATAGTGCCGAAAATTGGGATCAGCTAAAAAGGAAAATGGAAACTGATTTGAAACGTATCGTAAACTGGCTCAATCACAAATTACTTACAATGAATTTTGAAAAAACATTTTACGAACCTTTTTCGAGTTACAATGTAAACCTACCCCCATTTCGAGAACTAACTTTGGATGATGAAGATTTAAGGAAATCAATAAGACACACTGACAAAATAAGATATTTGGGTGTTATTATTGACTCTCATCTCAGGTGGGACCAACAAATTAATGAAATTACCAAAAGCCTCAGATTATTGACATACAAATTTAAATGCCTGAAGAAAATATTAGATACCGCACACCTCAAAGTTTTGTACAGCGCTCTTTTGGAGTCCAGACTAAGGTACGGTATCCTTAGTTGGGGTGGTGCATTATACACCCATCTCAGGAAATTGGATATTCTCCAGAAAAAAATTTTGAAAATAATTTACAGAAAGGAATATGTTTACTCCTCTAAAAAAATATTCGTGGACGCAGGTGTCCTCAGTCTGAGAAAGTTGTACTTGCACAGTGTTGTCATCTTCATTCATAAAAACAGAACATCTCTTCTAGAATTATCACATGATTATCTTACAAGAAATAAAACAAATTTATATTTACAGGTTGCTACATCGAGAAAAAGAGTAGGTCAACGCTGTTTTACTTACTTAGCAAGCAGATTTTTCAATTTTCTAGACGAAACGTACAAGAATTATATACTGCACATAAATTCAGTTTCAATGATAAAAAAAATATTCAAAGAGTATCTTCTGAATTTGGAGATAGATATTGTTATACAATTACCCTACCACATTATTATCAATAGGCTCACGATAGGATCGTACAGCAATGTTGAACTTGGATAAATTTGATATGAACACAACCTCTGAAAACAAAAATGGTGCCTCCGACTCATCTACAAGAATTCTTGTGATATTCATTGTCGAAGTCTCTTCGAATGTGGGATATTATTTCGTACTATTTTTGCTGCCATTCTATCCCAAGACATTCTTTCCTTTTTGCCTTTCCAGACTATCAACATCTAATGTCCACTCAGTTGGTTCTTCCTATAACCCTTACAACTTTAAAATATTCTTTCTACCTGTCTTTTATATTTATTTATTCACTTGATACGTTGCCATTTTTATCTCTGATTTCTATTGTCGTATATTGCGCTCCATCTTTTAAAGAATGTACTATTATTGTACTCTCTTCTTCTATACTTTTTCCAATGTCTTCCTCGGATATCTGTTTTGCATAGGACTTCCATAATTACTTTGTAAATTTCACTTGCTCCTTAACAAATCTTCCACTTTGTAAATACGTAATTCACTTTCCTTTTTTGTTTCTTAATGTGGATATTCCATTTTACCTTCCTCCTTTGTACATCACTTATCTTCGGTCCTCAACGTTTGATACTTTAAAAGCGCTGACATGACAAATTATGTCGGGCTTCGACAATTTATCTTTCAAACTGCGAACGGTAGCAGTTTGTATTAGGAAAATTTCCATAATGAATGAATGCGAAATAAAAATGAATATAGATTTTACATGAGAAATCCTAAACGCTGTATATTATTTGTGGATAAAACAATTTTTCAAAAATTATTAGAGGGATTCTTTCATAAACATTCGCTACAGGATGAAAGAAAAAATAGTGGCGAATATAGTAGTTTTTATCACTTTTATCATTTCAATCTTTTGGTTGGAGTTAAATTGGAAATATTAGCGTATATTGTTAGATACCATATTAAAAAATTATTTGTTAGGATGAACCAAATAAGTTAACGGTTCGTTCAACACAATATACTGCGGCGTTAATTATGCCATCTAAAGTAGTTTTTAAAATGTCCAGTATTATTGCATAATTTATTTATTTAATCTAAATTGAATGTTTGTCATATTGTCAACAACATTTGTTATACGTGAGGAAAGCAATTTGATACGAGAAAATTATCAATAGAATGTTACTTTTCCATATGAATTTCCAAAATTATTGGACTATTCTTTACCGGAAACGCAATTAATCAATAATATAAGATACCATAATATAATAATGTAGCATCAACTAAAATTGCAATCTTATAGACAACTTTATAGTTATTAATTTATTGAATGAAGTGAAAGATATGTTCAGATATAAAATTTTCTCTTCATATTGCACTCGTTCCAGTTCCCTTCAAATAACATTTAGTTCTATGAATTTTAGTACCAAACATTTACCTTTTTCATATATTGAAAATATGACAACTTTCTCATCGATGATCTATAAGTATTTGCTAACAATTTCATAATTTAAAACGTATTCCACCATCTAAACATTCGATCATTCTTTCATAATATAACTACGAAATAAATTCAATATCATAACTGGAGTTTCTGGGATTCTCTTCACAAATAATCCATTCCAAGTGCTCCTCAACTTGAAAGGGATTTCGCTGTTTTAAGTAAACATATCAAAATAGTCGAGGGCTGAGTCAAGAGATCAGACAGGTAAAAAATTATCTGAATATCCAGCAAACATATTTTCAAGATATTCTCCAACGTATTTATACTGTGGGCATGAGACACTTATCTTAACCAACTATGCAGAAATTTTTGTGACTGTAACTCGTCTTTGATTTTGTGATACCTTCATTGATTCACTGGTTCAATTAACTTATATTCGTGAATACCAAACTACACTTTTGTTCTAAAAGAATATTGGCAAAAATTTCTCATTACAACGTTGGGACCATTAAAATAACAATTTTGAGATGAGACAGTTTAGTTAGAAGGAAGGAAAAATCCCACTTTTTCAAGAAAACTCCTCTTGAATAAGAGAATTCAAATTACACCGCCCTACAAAGTTTAAAAAAAATTTTGTTGCCAAATATTTTTGAATGAAATTAGGGTAATTTAGGTCTGCTGAATTCAAAAATAAAAGCAGTTTTTCCAAATTGGCTCTAGTTTTTGAGGTAATGGATATATATTTTTTTAAGGAATTTAGCTATAACATATGCTTTTTATTTTTTAAGAATAATTTACGAACAAGAAATTTACGCAGAAACGAGAGTTCGACCCTGTTTAGTGAGCGTACCACGTGCCGACCGCTGATCACGTGATCAGTGCGTCCACTTGTTTGTTTGTGTCTCTTGATTTTAACTGTTAGTTTAGCGTAAGCAGTTGTTCTACTAAAACTTAGCGTCGCGGTTATTGTGCTTTTCTTACGTATTTTGTGTATTTAGTTCTTATTGCCTACCTAGTGAAGTTATTTAAATTTAATAGACGAATATTTGTACCTATATTTTTAACTAAAGTTACTCTTTTTTCAGAGGAATGAGTTCTTCACGCAGAAGCTGTTTGAACAGCCCTAATGTCTTCTGCTACATTTGTGGCGAATATACTGTAGCGAAACAAAGAAAAAATTTCATAGATTTTGTTAGACAAGCTTATCAAGCTTATTTCGGCGTACAGCTTGGAGACCAAGGCAAGTCCTGGGCTCCCCATATAGTGTGCAAAACGTGTGTCGAATGTTTACGACAGTGGTCTAACGAAAAAAGAAAAAGTTTGAAATTTAGTGTGCCCATGGTGTGGAGAGAACCTAAAAACCACCATGATGATTGTTATTTTTTGTAAAAGGTTTTAACAAATACAAGAAAGGCAAATGGGATTATCCTGATTTAGAATCAGCACGAAGACATGTGCCACATAGCGAAGAGATTCCCGTACCAGTATATACAACACTGCCAGATGTTCTGATGGCGGAAGAAGAAGAAGAAATTAAGGACCAGTACAGTAGCAGTGGAAGTGAATGTGAGCAGGAAATACAATCAACACCACAGCAGTTCTCTCAAGAACAACTGAATGACCTGATACGGGATCTCGGTCTATCAAAGCAGGCATCTGAACTTCTGGCATCCAGATTAAAAGAAAAAAACTGTCTACAACCAGATATAAAAATAACCATTTATAGAACACGAGAGGTGAAACTTGTTCCTTACTTTAGCCAAGATGAAGATCTTATTTATTGCAACAACATTCCCGGACTTTTTCGTCAAATGGGAATACAATTTGTTCCAGGTGATTGGCGACTATTCATAGATAGTTCCAGTAGAAGCTTAAAGTGTGTTTTGCTACACAATGGCAACCGATATGCGTCAATTCCTATCGCCCACTCAACAAAACTTAAGGAAGAATATCAAAACATCAAGTTGGTATTACAGAAACTATCCTATGAAGAACATCAATTTTCCATTTGTATTGATCTAAAACTGGTCAACTTCTTGCTTGGGCAGCAAGGGCGAAGCAAGATCATTGGAATATGGTTAATTGGCCAATAAGACAAAATATGACTGTAGGAACTGCAAATGTCATAAACGAACCATTGGTTGACCGTGAAAAAATCATTCTCCCACCGCTCCACATCAAGTTAGGACTAATGAAACCATTTGTTAAGGCTTGGAGTAAAGATGGCGAGTGCTTCAAATACATTTGTAGATCGTTTCCTAGGCTAAGTATGGAAAAGCTAAAAGTGGGTATTTTTGATGGCCCTCAAATTCGCAAACTTATTAAGGACTCTAGTTTTACAAATCACATGACGACACTTGAAGCTGCTGCTTGGTGTAGCTTTGTTATGGTAGTTAAAAATTTCTTGGGTAAACTCAAAGCGGACAATTACGAGGAATTAGTGCAACAGATGTTATTAAACTTTAAAAACTTGAGTACTAATATGAGTATTAAAGTACACTTTCTTCATAGCCACTTGGATAAATTTCCCGACAATCTTGGCAATTTCAGTGAGGAACAAGGGGAACGGTTACACCAGGATATAAAGGAGATGGAGGTAAGGTATCAGGGCAGATGGGATCATCATATGATGGCAGACTATTGTTGGAGTCTCCAACGTGATGTACCTGACGGTCCTCATAAAAGAAAATCCTACAAAAAGAGCTTCTTTCCTACGAATTAGATGTAATTTTTTAAATTATATTATTTCTTTGCTGTTATACCTAATCAATAAATGAATTTTATCATTTTTTCGTTTCTGTTTTTTTGAAACCACTTTAATATTTTTTACTAAAAGTTGCTTATAAGGGCCATTGGTCTATTAAATTGACATTTTTCTCTATCTTATCATATTTTGATAATATATCTCTAAAATTAGAGCCAATTCACCTAAATGGACTTCAAATTCGTGATCAGCACCACGAAATTACCCAGAAATCGGCCAAATATTGTTGACAATAAAATTAGTGTTGATCTGTGTTATCTATCGTACTTCCAATAATAAATGCGGTTTATGTGAATAATGTTTGTTTTGAATAACAATATTTGTCACTGTATACAGTGCTTGTGCGGAATTGGAGGAGACTTTTAGAACATTCTCGTCGTGTCAGTTTGACTATTTTACTAGTCGGGCTATTAGTGGACTGTGTTCTATAGTTTGGCTGATTTCCTACCCGTGATCTTCCTCATAGTATTCGGATACGTTGACGTTGAATAAAATAGATTTTCAGTTTTATTTACACAACAAAATATTTCCCTTGCACAACACCCGGTAACAATTTTAGAAATAAACATAATTTAGTTAGTTGCTGTATAGATGTAGGATCTTAAATATATAGAAGTCTGTAAGGTATCGGTAAAAGAACTCACTCTGGTTTCAATTAATAACGATTTATTATTCTCGCCAAAAGATATCTTTTGATCTTTACAATATATTTTTAATAGAATGATTCTTACCCCACTTACTTGATCTAACCAAAACTTCTATCTATTTGTTTACTCAACGCTTTTTACACAATATTTTATATAAATATAGTTAAAACTGTTGTTTGTCTAAACGTGACTCTTATAGTCCTTGACCAACATATCTTTGAATGTTTAATGACTAACGAATTATTTGATATACAGGGTGTTACATCGCCCCCCCCCCCTTTAGGGAGAATGACTTATGGTTGGCCAGCCTTAAGCCATTCATCTAAGAGTTTTTTGATTACGCGGAAGATTTTTGGTTAAGGCAGATAATTCATAGTGCTACGTAATTGATCTACAGAGTATAGTTAATTATTAAAATTGATATCCGTGGGGCGCCTCCACATAGATAACAATATCAATAAAATTATTAGGTTTAGTAATTAGTTTCCCTCTCCTTAAAAGTAAAAACATGCATGTTAAAGAAATGAAAATAATTAGGAATTAGCAATTGTAAAAATAATATTACATACGATAGTTAATGGTTAAGCGTCATAGTTTTTATTAGTCACTTTTCTGGATTATGTATTGTTATATTTGTGTGTGTAAGAGGAATTTTTATTATTATTGTATTACTATTTTGATTTATTCAATTTTAGTGTGGCTAGCTCATTAAAGGAAAAGAAAATTTTTATGTATTTATTTATGCGGTGAGAATGAGATACTCTTTCTACTTTTTGGGTCCCAGTTATTTTTACTCTTTATCTCCAATACTTTATCTATTATTCATTCAAACAACTTTTAATATATTTTTTTAAATATTATTTGGTGCGCCTATGGTTAAAAATTCTCAGTAGAATAGTCGATTCCAGATCTCACAGTAATAATAGATGTCAATTCATATTCGTTGAAGTGATATTTAAGAAAACCATGATTTCAAGAATACATTTTATATTAAATAGATTGTATTGGTCAGGAAATATGTATTATAAATTTGAACAAAGAAACAATGTGATGAAATGTCTTATGCTAATATAAAAATTGAGAAGTCGAAATTAATAAACGTTAAATAGAAATGCGTAAGTACTTATGTTTTTGTAATTACTTTTATCAGATCTGTTTTCATATCTTTAAATGTTGGTACCAACAAAGACAAAAAAAACTAACCTTGTTCTCACAACCCCACTAATCCTCCTTCTTGAAGTATTGTCTTCCAAAACCATACCATATTGATCTGCCGTTCTATCCAATAACTTGTTATCTTTTAAAAAAAATTTGTATGTAGCTTCTTTATAGTATTGTGTTATATAAGTTTATTCGCTACTTCTACTATTAATTAAGGATTTTTATAAAATTTTGTTAGTTTGTTAGTTTAAAATTTTTTATAATTTCTATCACATGTCATACCTTGTTCATCTCCAAAAAACCTCTTCCACTTTTCAATCAACAAGCTCTAATTGTTTTTTTTCGTTGCCATGCCAAAATCATATGTGTGCTGATTTCAAACTCATCACCTAATTTTTAAGTTTCAATTTTTTTAAATTGTGTTTGTGTCCTTTTAAAATGTTCTTTCTACCTAATTATTATTATTCTTTTAAATAAACTATCCTCTATTCCTATTTTCTAATTCCTAAATAATAGCTTTATTTACTCAACAACAAAATTCATATATTTCCTGACACAATAAATATAAAGTTCTGTGGTTTCTGCTTCTCTTTCGAGTTGTTGCATTATTCATCTCCATTGACTTTTTTGACATCTATGTCACTGCGATTTCTAACCAAACAATTCTCTCCTACGTGACAGTTCCTAACCTTCTGACATTACATATTATAAAATTCTCAACCTAATGTCACATCAAAACACTAGTAAGGTCCACAGACAAATAATAGACGGGCAACTCACTGACAAAAAATGCCTAGGCAGATGTGCCGCCATCTTTATTTGTCACCAAAAACTAAAAGAAGGGTTCTGTCGTCGATTCTAGCTTTTAAGTGGTGGTAAATTCAAATTGTGTGATATGGCGGAAAATTTAAATTCGATTAATTTATAATTTCTAAGAATGGGGAAAGACTGCAACAACTTAGTTCAAATTTAGTTTAGAGTATAATCGTATTGCATACATATCTAACAGATTTTATCATTAATGTCATACTTTTCATTTTTGGAGGAGTTGCAAGCACATTTTGTGGATTAAGTGGAAAAGAAAAGCAACTTTCTTCTAATTATCCCCAGGAATGAAATCTACAAAAACAATATACATAGTAGTTTAAATCTGATATCACTACAATAAAATGCTTACCAGGTAAATTTAAAACAAGAAGTGCAATTTTTTTTAGTTTTCCCCCTCCTTTACATATATCCAAAAAAATTATTACCAGAAACTACTTTCCCCCTTAAAATGCTTCTTGGCTGGTTAAATAAACTGGGATTATTGATTCGTTACAACCAAATATTTTTTACATGCTCGAGGGGCTGGCATTTTGAATTAAATCAATAAAATAAAATAAATTAATAACCAAACAACAATAATGGCAAACTTTAAATGCCTAACCTCAATTACTTGTCTGTGGATGTCAAAGAGATTAACGAAAGAGAATGAATGCGGCCGAAATTCTTCCCCAATTTGAAGGCCACAGCTACTAGGGCTATTCAGCCTAACGCAACCGAAGTGACTTGTTCTTCTTGACGAATATTGATGGCGCGAAGAACGCGTATATTTTTTAAAACGTATAAGTGGGCACCCCCTGGTAACGTCATCTTGTACATTTACCAAGTATTTGTATATTTCACAGTACTTCACGTTGATAATCATTTGAAATAAAAATGGTTAGAAATTAAAAGCAAGTATTTTTTATAATTCTATTAAGTTTGCAATGGCTGAACTACACATAACCCAAAAATGAAAAGACACTACCATTCGGATACGAAATTAAGTAATTAAATGGTATCAAATCAATTTCTCAATCCAACATTATGATTTCAATAGATCTGAAATATATCGATAAGCCAAGTAATATTGCGGACAGTATAAATTTTATTCCAAACGTAAATCCGAATATCAGCAGCCTTATTATTTCTGTCACAACGTCAATGTATTCAAGGCGCTTATTATGTACAGTGGTATGTTTCCCGACACCCAGCACTATTGTACGGTTTGGATCTGCAAATTCTAATACCAAGTACGGACCACTGTATCCTTCACAGAATTTTGTTCCGTTTTCTTTTTTTAGAATAACGAGATCTCCCTTATTTAACTTAACATAATTAGCTGTTTTATCCCACAGTTCTTTCTTTCTAATTTAATTTTACATAAAATTTCTCTAGCTCTTTTATGAGCTACTTGCAGTCTATAACGAATTTCCTGCTCATAAGCCTCAATGTTGTATATCGGTTCTATTGTATTACCTTTTAGTTCATCTGGCAGTGTTGCATTTTTGCCGTATACTAATTCAAAGGGCGTATATTTGTGATAGGTGCTACGGGTGATATTATAACAAAATGCATAATATTGACACCACGTATCCCAGTATGTATGTGCTTCGTTTATGTAACTTCGAACATATTCATTGTACACCTTATGATTCCGTTCACAGCCACCTATAGTTTAACTGTGGTAAGCTCTTGAAATGCTGCATCTGATTGAGAGAGTAATTTCGAAATGTTATTTAAGACTTCGTTTTTATATTCTAGTTCCTTGTCGGTTCTTATCTCCGTAAGACCATATATCAAGATGAATTTCTCAAAAATAGCTTTTGCCACTGTTACAGTATGCATAATCACCTTACAGATTTACGTGACTTGAGATCCTACTGTGAATTTGGTAACTTTACCGATAGTTTAATAACGAGTAAGTTAATTTTCGGACTCAAATCATTGCAAAATAATTTAATAAGAACCAAAAAATTGGAGGTAGTAACAATATATTCATTACATTAATATCATATTTATTTAATATTGGAAATGTTTTAGAAAATAATGAAACTGAGAATAATGAAAATAATAGCACTAAAATTTATATATCTGATATTCAAATAAAATCACCAAATGAAAATTTTGTTTTCAAAGACACTGATTTAGAAATAGTTCATACGTCCTTGGAAAACCCAATCATGGAAATAAAAGGAAACACAAGAAAAATGGATAGAGAAATAAACAAAACAAACAAAAATATACAAATTCTTAAAGAAAAAGTTAGCCAATTGAATGAAAATGATATGGAAAATGAAAAATCTAACAAGGAGATAGAAGAAAACAACTATACTATAAATAATGAAACTGATGAGAGGAACAAAAATATAAATGGAACTATAAAGAAGAAAAATGAAGAATGTAGCGAGAAAATTAATGAAAATATAAAGAATAATAGAAATAAGAAAATTGTTGATATAAATCAGAAAATAGAAGAAAGTAGCAGGAAAATGATTGAAAACATAAAAACGAATATTCGTAAAGGTTAAATAATAGGGCAAGCCAACATTCAAGGATTGCAAGAAAAATTGGGAACATTTTGAATTA
Source organism: Galeruca laticollis (assembly GCA_963921935.1). Taxonomy (NCBI): domain Eukaryota; kingdom Metazoa; phylum Arthropoda; class Insecta; order Coleoptera; family Chrysomelidae; genus Galeruca; species Galeruca laticollis. Next base: position 87,878,000 of record OY998183.1, read on the forward strand.
AGATGGTTCTCAATACAAGAAGTTATTAAATGGCATAAAATATATGAAAAATTGATCTACATATGTAATTAGAATAGATAATAGGAATTAGTATTGTAATAACCATAATGAAAGTTCAAATAATTATAATTTAGTCATAACGGTGGATCTAGATATAAATAACAATAAGATAATTAAACATAGAAATAGGTGTAATGATAATTTTCAAAGAAAAATGTTCGAAAAATAATCAAATTTACTAAATAATGCATTGATCCTAAACGAAATTATGTTCTATATTTTCAAAATGAATGTCTAATGGAAATATTTGTAGTGCTCAAAGTGTAACGCGAAAATTTGCCGAGCCGTCGGAGACTTAATATTGGCTAACCTGTCGACTGAGAGAAGTCACAGCGCTGTCGGTACGAAGTTAAAAAATTCAGTACTGCATTTGCCGTCAAGGTGTAAACACACATCTTTCAACTTAAAATTTTCGCATGTGCTCTGGGAGCCATAAGCGTTTTATTGGAAAACTCAACAATTCCGACGTAGGGGAAGAGAAATACGGCTGAAACCAACAACTGGCAGCTCCGACCCAATAGGTTTCTGGTCAAAAAACGGTCGATGGCTGTGGGTACCATAAGAATTTAGAGGAATTGCGTATGTGTGGTAAATTTCCGTAGACGGCGTTAGTTAGAAGGATTCATTAACAAGGGGGGTTTTTGTACGTGGACATTGGAAATAAAAATCACTGATTGGAATTTAATGGGTCAGTGAGACCAGTTCCAGGAGAACTGGATTATTCTGGAGCAACTTCAGTTCCTGTTCTGGTTCCGGGAAAGGATAAGTGAACAGTTTTCCTTTTCTTTATTCTTCAACTTCATTAGTAAACTCACATTTATGCTTCACATATTACCGTTTTTCATATAAAGTTTTATTTCTTCTTTTGCGGCAATTACTATAATTTCGCTTACACTTGTACTTGATATTTAAAAAATTTAAAATCTTTGCTCATAGTTTAAGATACGCTAAGACACTACGGTACGTACCTGGTATTGCGTTATTCAGTGGTTTTTTTTGCCTATTTCTGATGATTTTATGTATATAACTTGCACCGTACATAATTTTGAGTTGTATTTTCTCTAGCAACGCTAAACTCGTTGCTATTTAAATTTTTGGCTTATGCAATTATTTATATTTATATTGATACTGGTATAAATTGCGGAAGTGTGAACCCTTGTAACTGTACATTGTTGATTTTGATATATATATTATCGTTGTATTTTTGAGGTAATGTACATGAACAATTTGGTCGATTCTCTAGAATTTTAGAATTGAGACATCGGTGTAGTTTGGGGCCCTCAGCTCTTCTGCACCCTGAGTTTGAAGCCTTCAGCTCTGCTCAGAGTTTATAGAATCTGCTTGACAGTTATTTACCTGAGTTGTAACTGATAAATTAGTTAGAAATTTTTGGATATATGTAGTTTTCGGCCTTCAGCCCATCTACGTTCTGAGATTACAGCCTTCAGCTTGCCCTGGTGCTTGCCAAAACTTCTCTGGCGCCCTTTTGTAAACTTAATAATTTTTTTTGAAGAATCCACCCCTTCTCCGACTCGAAGCTAGTCGACTGGCGAGCACGGGTTGTACCACGTGAGACAACCCGCATACCTATAACGAGCACTGAGAGGGTTAGTAGGTTTTTCTCGTTATAAAAGTAAATTTAAAAATTCAATGTTTAAACTTTTTCATTGTACAAAAATATTTGAAGATGTAGAAAGTAGAAACTATAGAAGAAGAAAATCCAAAATTGTCATTTATATATAAAAAGATATAGAGGGTTTAATGAACTTAAAAATTCTCTTAGCTCAAAATATTATTGGCCGAAAATGTCAGAAGATATAAAAAATTGCATAAATAATTGTGAGGTATATCAGAAAAACAAATATTATAGGAATCCTCCTGCAATTAAATTCAATTTAACTCTTACAGCAGCCAAATAATTGATATTTTTTCTCGCTATGGACAAGCATATCCAATTCAAAGTATAACAGGAGTTTCTATTGTTGAAAACTTATTGAATTATATAACGCATAATGGTCTTCCACGTAAAATTACTTTTGTAAATTACATAGGATTGAACTTCACTATACTATAGCGAAAAATAGTAATTCTGATCACCAGTAGAACGTTTCCATTCTAGTCTAATTGAGCATTTTCGATATCTTCGAGAGACTAACAAAGATTTAACCCCTAATCAACTTGTGAAATATTCAATTCTTTCATATAATAATTATATTCATTCTGTCACTCAATATACAGCATTCGAAATAATTAAGGACGTATTAATAACCCAGATCCATTTGATTTGAACGACCATTTAATATTATATCATTATGTGCAAAGTCATAAAGAAGCCTTCAAAGTTGTGTTTGAAAAAATTCAAAATAAAAATGCTCAAGTTACAGAAAAAATAATTAATAAAAGAAATGAAAATAGAACTGACCCATCAACATATGCTAATCAAGTTACAGCATATATACAAACGAAACTTAGAGATAAAAAATTACCGAAAATCAAAAAAGATTAATAAAGATTCAGGTATAATATTAGAAACCAATAGAGGAAATTATCATAAAAATATAATCAGAAAACCCAAAAGAATTCTGAAATATTGTTACAGCAAGATGAAAGTAACAACGATGACTATGGCATTCCTAATTCTTCAACTTCATACTAAGTGTAAAACGGAATACATACAAGTAACCAAGTTAAACAAGTTACCTTTATCTATTAGCCTAGGGTCCTGTATTATTATTTATACAAAACATACATTTTTATTGTATATAGAAATTAGTAAGCAAATGGATACTATAAGACAATATTTTTATAGTTTAAGAAATAGTTTAATATAAAGTAATGCTACTTATTCTATATTATATCATAATTTAGCTGAACCAAAATTTTAATCAACTTATTAGATAGAAAATCAGAAAATATTTACCCACACATTAGATGGAAAAGAGGTTCATTACTTTTTATAGCACAGATTAATCTGGATTGTCAAAACATAATTACTTACATTAATTGATAACATTGTAAATGCATCTACCTTTTCGAAATTAAATTATATTCGCAGTTCAGTAATTTCAAATAAAGAAATTATAGAAATGACAAAATATTCACGAACAATTTATAAAGAAGAACACATTCCGTAATTTAATAACATTTTAACATATTCAGTGATGTGAATAAAAACTAGTATAAGCAAATACTAGGTATTTCTTAAGTAAATGCTACGTTTTGTGTGAATAAACACACTAGCACTTGCTAGGGGTAGTAAGTTGTAGAGTTTTCCCGGACGAGTAGTAACTGCTTAAAAAATGATGTGAATAAAACCTTAGAAGTAGATTGTTCTGTAGCATATGCTTCGATATTTTCAAACCTGGTCTGGGGCATGCTAGACTTTTTCCTAGCATTTACTACCTGTCAGATCAGTCAACAGTTTGTTGTTGATCATGGCTGAGTTTATGCCTATTCGTCAACGTAAAATTTATTCTGTTCGCTCTGGAATAAACGAACGTAATTGTAAAGAACTGTTAAGGTTTAACAGTGAGAGTGTTGATTTCCTTGCGGCACAGTTTCTTGAAGAAAGTGATACTCGTGGCGGCGGTATTTCCAGAAGACAGCAAATGAAAATATTTCTGAGGTTTGTGGGTGATCCTGGCTCTCAGTCTGGTGTAGCTCAAGATGTGGGTGTACATCGTACTACTGCTAACAAGACTATAAGGTACGTGATGAGTAGAGTAGTTGAACAATCACATAATTGGATACGGTTTCCAACTACAGCTGAAGATATGACCGAGGCTAAAGTTTTGTGGCAGATACATTTTCGTTTGCCGTCAGTAATTGGTACCCTTGATTGTACTCAAATTGAGATACGAAAGCCTGGGCTGCACGGTGATGAGTATATTTGTAGAAAAGGATATCCTAGTATAAATGTCCAGGCAACATGCAACGAATTGGAACAGTTTACAAGTATTAGTGCAGAGTGGCTTGGTAGTGTTCACGACGGCAGAGTATGGAGGAATAGTCATGTCAGAGACATCGTGTCACAGTATGATGGAGCAGTTTGTCTTTTATGAGATTCAGGATACGGTTTATCGCCGTGGTTGATTACACCGTTCAAGCCTGCACGAACGCATCAAGAACGAGAGTTTAACGTAACCCATGCTAGACAAAGGGTTATAATAGAAAGGTGTTTTGGCCAGTTAAAGAGGAGATTCCCAATCCTGGGAAACTGTGTTAGAGTTGCATTAAACAATATTCCACAAGTGGTAGTCAGTTGCGCTGTGCTACACAACATTGCCAAGCATCTAAAGGATGACTTTGAGTATGGGGATATTGATAGCGTCCCAAACGAAGATGACCCACCTGGGGTGGTTCGTTATGAATATCCCGACACAACATTAAGAGGCAAAGACAAGCGTGTCAATATAATGGCGTATTTGAATATTCAGTGAGGAAATTTTTGCGAAATTGAATTTAGTAACGTTTTGATGTTTTTCTCACGCAAGCACTTACTTGCACACAATTTTGTATATTTTTTTCAATATTTTTTGGGATATGGGTTTTGTTTATTTACTGAATAAAATCATTTTATTTTATATACTAGTTTTTATTCACACCATTACTGAATTATTTCAAATTACAAGTTTGATTATAATGGTAACAATTATAATCCTAAGAATCCTACACTATTACAATCCAAAGGAAAATACAACTTATGTAGCTTACAATTAATTACTGTGAATAAAGTATGGCAATCATCAACAGTTACATCAGTTTGAGTAGACTTTTCAACGGTTTGCTTCTTCATGGTTTCCAACAATATAGTTTCCTTCTCCAGTTTGATCTTATTCAGTTTGTATTGTTGCAATAAAACAATCTTTTGCAACTGCGGTGTGGACAGGTCTTTAGTTTCATCTGCTTCATGATTCGACACAATTTTTTCACTTTTTCTGATCTTATTTTTGTGGTGGTCGGCAGCAGATTTAGTTGTTTTGTTTGGTTTCCCTTCAGTTTCTGTATTCGGCAATCTTTCTTGGATGTCCTCACTGGTTGGTTGCTGAACTGAGGGCCCGGCACTTGTGCCAACTGAAATATTACCCGGGATTTTATGGAATACTGGGTTATCATCTCCTATCAACTCCAAGAATGTTTTTTCCCACGGTTGTAGTTTTATTTTCCTGTTTCCCGTCACTTTTACGTCAGTCTTCTTCTTGACGGTAGACTTCACATTGTTCAATGCTTTTATTAGTTGGCCTACAGTAACTTGTTTCCCCAATGCACCACAGTAATCAGAACGTAAGGTTTCCCAAGCTTCTTTCTTAGCATTCATCACAGCACGGGTTTTTGATTTGCTAAATAAGACAATGTGATCCGAAAGAAGACGTACAAACAGATTGCGATCAATTTTTTCTATTTTATTAAAATCATTGTCAGATTCTTCTGATGATGAATACATCTTCTAGCACGTGGTTGAACATATGGAGAGATGAATATGCCGCCGATGTGGAGTAGACTGAAAGGTAGTGGAGGGGAGAACGTGTCGTGACAGAACGTTAAAACTTAGCATTTACTTGGTATGATGGAGCAAGTAAGTGCTTGGGTTTTTCCGGATTCTACTAAACTTGCTCTAGTATTTTCTACAAATCTTTATTCACACTGATTTGACCAAATACTTACTAGACCTAGCATATGCTAGTTAGAAAGTGCTAGTTTTTATTCACCCGACTTATTATTTACTTCTGGCATCACAAGTAACTTTTTCCAATTCCAAAATAATATTTGCTATTCATGTTCGTATACTCAAATCCAAGCCTGCTGAATTTTATCACTTATATCCTATAATCCAAAATCATAATGTAACTTGTCACCGCCTAAACTTTTTGTTGAGGTTCGTAAAAAGTTGAGAAATGCATTTGAGAAAAATGCAAAACATTACAATTTATGAAAGAGAGATTTGCAATTTCATGTTGGTGACAGGTTATGGAAAAAGAATTGTTCTTTCATCAAAATCTAACAATTTTGCAGCTAAATTTGCTCCTAAGTACATACCGTGTATTGTCAACAAAGTGATCTCTAAATTAGTATATAATTTACAAGACCTTTCCGGTAATGATTTAGGTAGTTGGCACGTTACAGATTTAAAAAATCAATTCATTGACGTAGATGAAAATCTTCCTGATGATGAGTTTTCTGATCAACATTCTATTGATACGAATTTATCTGACCATAATTATAATTTGCGAATCAGATCTGTTAGTGATTCTGATTAGTTTGGTAATTTATCCCGTATTTCTGTATAAAGTTTTTTTGAATTAAAATTTCTAGACGTGACTATTCTTTTTAACTTAATTTTGATTTAATACCAAAATATATATTAAGTATTGTGTACTTTTTGTTGTCGACAATTGTGTTAGGTCACAAGTGCATTTTGTCTCTTTATCTAGTAGAATTTGCTTTTCCACTATTGTATATGTCATAGAACCTCTATACACTATCTTTTGTGATTATCTTTACCGTTGTGTAAAAGCACTAATATCACTTTTCGCATGCCAATGTTCTTTCCTGACGTTGTATCTAGAGTATATTATTTTGGATCCTTGCTATTATGTTGTATATAATACAATTGATGTATTATATTTATGTTTTTTAACGTATCTCTTTTTTGTTGTTGGCTTTTTAAAAGGCCAATTTTGTTCCGTGAATGTTTCAAATTTTCTGAGATTTTGTTGCGTTATGTACCTTTAGAAACCAGTTTAATTCGGAATCACCTTTATACTGAATTATTTTCTGGAATTTCTTGCTTTAGGCAAATTTCTTTTGTTGTGTGTAATTAGAAATAATATTTTTGCTTGGTAGCGTTTTCGTTCTCATTATACGCTCGATTTTCATCGTCCCTGTATGATGATACTAGTAAAATACGTCCTTTTTGTTACATGACAATTTATGGATTATTTTGATGTACTGATACATACTGATAGTATTTTTTGCGGCATACTTTTGTTTTCTTTTTCCGTTGTTGACAAAGCTATTTTTTAGGCAACTTTCTATGTGGTTTGAAACGCCATAGTTTATAATTTCGTTGCTTTCATAGCGAAAGTGTATCCGATTTATAATATTAAGTTCTATATAACTTCCTATTTTGATTTTTAGAGTATTCTGTGTGTGTTATCGCTAAATTTTTAGCAATTGGTTCTGTCTTGGCGGGTTTCTTCTCTCCAAAGTTTACGAATGTAGGAAAGAGGGGAAAGGCCATGTCTTGTTGTTTTTTTCTATTAATTTTTCCGTATAGTTACGTAATGTATTTTAAATACACACACACACACACACACACACACACACATTTTTGGTCACGTTAAAAAGTTTTTCTTAGTAGATTTCTGTCCCTATTTAGAACAAAAATAACCTATAAATTATTGTAAAAGTCAAAGTGGTAAATGTAAACAGCAGCCATTATTGATTCCAATGCCTGGCCATAAACACGCTCAAAACAGTGCTCTTATAGCCTTAAACGAATTGTTTTGAGTTCGTTTATGGCTATATTATAGACAAAAATTATTAAAACAGATTATTCTATTCCAACGGGATGCCTTGGAAATTTCACCCATTGTTTTTAGTTAATTTTTCTGCTGGATAAACGGTTAAATTAGAATAATAATCAAAAAAACAGAATCATCTATTTATAGACTATGGGTCCGTGATACAATAAAACTAATAGCAACATTCTTCAATAAATCACTTTTTATTGCCCCCTTAATGACTCAAGTACAAAAAATATAAACTTTTGGTATTTTCCAGTGGAAACAAAAAAATATAAGAAGTGATACATACGTATTGACTAGTCGATTCCTATCGTATTTATGTAATAATAAATAATGCTTTTGACATGTTTGTTTGAAATTTTTTGTAATAGTTAGTATCCTTCAAATAACTAATATTGTGTATTTTTGTTGCAGGTAAGTATTTGCAGCTTGTTACTAATTCGTTACGTAAGTTAAACTTTATTATGTTCTTTTTGGTTTGTATTTCACACACATTTTAGGTCCACACAAAAACATTGGTTACTGAAGTCAATTATTATTACGTTTATAAAATTCATTGGCTCTGCATTTTCGTTCAATATTTTGAAACCCTACGGCAAGCGACACCCCATCTAGAAGATATTGAAAAACCTGTCCAAAGTTATGTCTACAGCCTTATCTGAAGAACACCTGCAAAAGTGCAACTTCAACACTTCTATAAAAGTTATATATACTGTCTGTAAATAATTTGAATTACTCTTCAGTTACTCTTCAGTTAATTTTCATTTACCATTGTTAAACTCTGATGTATGTTTTGTACAGTTCGAAATAAACTAAAAATTATATTTTGTCTTTTTAAAAAAGAAATTTTCTAATAAGAAAATAAAAGTGGCGCAGTCAGTAGGATCCAGTACGAGTTGTGATTAAAAGAAACTGTCCAGTTCAAGTGAGACTTTTTCGTGAATTTTCATAACTTTTAATGTTTTAACGTTTAAGTGCGGATCGAACCTTAGTTTTGAGAACATTTGTTACATCGTACCCAGCAGAGTTCCAGAGTGCCCGAAGAGTCAGAGGAAGAGGACAAGACACAGTATGTTCAGACAAACGTAAGTGCCAAATAATTCCTTTTCTTGCCTTTCACGCCATTTGTAGGTCTCGAAAGATATATTAAGTAAAAGTAAATAAAACTATTTATGAGTGATTCTGAAATCGATAATATTTTAATAACCTTGAAGAATATTAACTTAAGTGATACAAATAACAGAAACAATATGCCGAATGCAATTAATTGGGACCTCTTAAAACAAAAAGTCAACAATATTAAACCTTTCAATGGTGATTGCGATTATTTAAATAAGTTTATTTTAAAATGTGAAAATTTAATAACTACTTATAGTGCTTATAACGATCCTGAACTAAAAGCACATATTTTTGAATGTGTACAAGAAAAATTAGAAGGACGAGCGGAAGTTATGGTAGGAAATAGAATTGAAATAAATAATTGGGATAAATTGAAACAAGCTTTAATCCAATGTTTTGCTGATAGACGCAATTTAGACTGCTTAGTACAAGAATTGACGCGAAGTAGACCTCTTAAAGGAGAACATTTAATAGATTTTGGAAGTAGGTTACAATTAATTAGAAGTAGAGTATTACAAAGGGTTAGTAATTATATAAATATGAATCAATTAGAAAAAGAATATCAAATAAATCACTATAATAAAGTTGCTTTAAACACGTTCATAGCGGGATGTAGCGGTATATTAAAAAATAATATGCATTTGAAAAAACCAGAAAGTTTAGAAGACGCAATGGGTTATGTCACAGAATTCGAAAACTTTGAAAAAATGTACGGAAATCTCAACGACAGATTTCATCAGCCAAATAGAACAAATGTTAATATGCAAACGTACAATCCTAGAAATAATATCCCCAACAATTCTCAAAATGCTCAGTCTTCAAACAACAATTCATTAAATCGAAATTTTAATAATGGGTCATATTCCAATAATAATTATCGCCCACCTCAATCTAATTTCAACAATAGGTCATATTCTAATAATTATCGTCCACCTCAATCCTTTCAACAAAATAACAATAATGGCACACAATTCCCCAGCCAACCAATTGATATTTAACCAATTCCACAAAACCGAAAATTCTTAACGAATCGTCAAGTATTTGGTCCACCTAAAAATGTCTTCAGACCAAACCAAATTCCAGAAAACCAATTGCCAAATCCAGTACCAATGTCTACAATGTCAAGAAACCCTTCATTGCAAACGAGAAATCGTTTCCAAAATAATTATTTTAGAAATAATACGAATCAAAGACCGAATTTTATATCCGAAGAGTTACACTCTAATCAATATAATGATCCCAATTCACAAAACGAATATTACGAAGCAATAGAACCCGATAACAATCACGAAGTAGAAAACGAAAATTTTTGTATACCAGGCCCATCCAACGAGAGCAAGTAACAGAAATTAACATTGTTTCCAATAACGCCTTGCCATATATAGAAATTAAAAATCCAAAATTAAAATTACTTATAGATACTGGCAGTACTAGATCTATAATAAAACCGTCAATAATTGAACAATTCTATCCAGAAACGATTTATCAAAGTGATATTACTTTATCAACCACTTTAGGAAGTAAAAATATAAGATACCAAGCACTAGTACCAGCATTTAATGAGCTTAAATGTAATAATTATTTTATAGATTTTATCCTATATGATTTTCACGATTTTTACGATGGAATCATCGGATTACAAGATTTAATTAATATGAATTTGAATATAGATCTTATTAATAAAAAATTAGTAAATCAATACGTAGAGATACCTTTTAAATATAGAAAATTTGACGACGTTCAATTTTCCTTTTCCGTAAACGCAAATGAAAGAACTATTAAGAGACTTCCAGTTACTATCGATAACGGTGAAATTTTGATAGATGGCCAAATTATAGATAATGTTGAAATACCCCCAAACACTATCAGTAGCAAAAAATGGATTTGCTCCTGTAGAAGTCCAAAATTACACTGATAAATGTATTTCTATTACTTTAACAAAACCAATAAAAGCCAACCTATTCAACCTAAGTCAATATGAAACGGTTGAGTTCGAGAGCTTCAATAACAATTTTGAAGAAAATAAAATAATTAATTCAAAAAACGACATTTCCAAATTAATTCGCACTAGTCATATGAATAGCGAAGAAAAACAAAAGATCATCAATCTGTGCAAAGAATTCTCTGATTTATTTCTCAAACCCGGAGATAGACTAACCTTTACATCTAAAATTAACCATATAATTCGAACTAAAGACGAAATATCAGTCCATTCAAAATCCTATCGATACCCTTATGTGCACAGAAACGAAGTAAGACGACAAGTCCAAGAAATGTTGGACAAAGGAATAATTAGATCATCATGTTCACCATGGAGTTCGCCAATCTGGATCGTAGATAAAAAATTAGACGCTTCTAACACACGAAAATGGAGACTAGTCGTTGATTATAGAAAATTAAATGAAAAAACTATAGACGATAGATACCCGTTACCGAATATCTCTGACATTTTAGATAAATTAGGCCGTGCACAATACTTTAGCACTTTAGATTTAGCGAGCGGCTTTCACCAGATTCAAATGAGTGAATGCTCTATAGAAAAAACTGCGTTTAACGTCGATGGCGGTCATTATGAGTTTCTCAGAATGCCGTTTGGACTAAAAAATGCCCCGTCTACCTTTCAAAGAGTAGTTAATGAAGTCCTAAAAGACTTTCAAAATAAAATCTGTATGGTTTATATGGATGATATAATCATTTTCAGCACAAGTCTACAAGAACACATACAAAATTTAAAATTAGTCTTTATTAAACTACGCGAAGCACGATTTAAGATACAATTAGATAAATGCGAATTTCTTCGCAAAGAAGTAGAATATTTAGGTCACGTTGTAACACCTCAAGGTATAAAACCAAACCCGAATAAAATCAAAGCAATACAAAATTTTCCTATCCCTAAAACAACAAAAAATATCAAATCTTTCCTAGGTCTTCTCGGTTATTACCGAAAATTTATAAAAAACTTTGCAAAATTAACAAAACCACTAACGATGTGTTTGAAGAAAGATATGAAAGTTGAACATACGACCGAATTTCTTAAATGTGTTGACACTTGTAAAAATATTCTAATATCAGAACCAGTCTTAGCATACCCAGATTTAGAAAAACCATTTGAACTAACAACAGACGCATCAAACTATGCAATAGGTGCCGTCTTGTCTCAAAATAATCATCCGATTTGTTATGCCTCTAGAACCTTGAATTCTTCTGAAATTAACTTTTCTACAATTGAGAAAGAATTGCTAGCCATAGTATGGGCATGCAAATACTTCCGACCCTATCTTTTTGGTAAACGTTTTACAATATTTACTGACCACAAGCCATTACAATGGTTATTTTCCCTCAAAGAACCGAATTCCAGATTAGTACGCTGGCGATTAAGACTTGAAGAATTTAATTATGAGATAAAGTATGTAAAAGGAAAAAATAATCAAGTAGCAGATGCTCTTTCGCGAAATGTTCAAAATCTAAACGCATTCGAAACCGAATCCATAGCTGTAAATTATGATGAGAACGATTTAAATGATATTGACGAAGTTTTGCAAATTAATGATATTCTTCCGAATTTAGATGATATAGATCTAACAGACGAATTACAAATTTTTGACAAAAATCAACAAAACAAAAAAATAAATATCATTTCTGACATAACAATACCTAGAGAACAAACCAACCAAACTATAGATACAATTCATACAGCTTTAGAAAATCCAATACTAAATATTCCCATTTCAGAGAAACCTTTAAATATGTATAAAAATCAAATTTACCTCACGCTAGGAGAAACAATGAATTCTCAAATTACGCGAGAGAAAATTTTTGAAAATTTTAGATTATACGTAACGATACCAAAATTCAACACGGAACAAAATATAATCAAACTTATTAAAGAATACATTGATCCCAAACAAAACTACGCTTTATATTTCCAAAACGAATCCTTAATGAAAATATTCGTAGTTACTGCACAAAATACATTCAAAAATTCACCACTTAAATTTATTCATTGTCCGAAAGTCTTAAAAGACGTAGAAACCACTGAAGAGCAAAAAGTAAAAATTGAATACAGTCACATTTATAAATCAGGACACAGAGGAATCAATGAAGTAAAAAAATCACTTAGTTCGCTATATTATTGGCCAAAAATGAACGACGATATCGAAAAATATATTAATAATTGCGAAACCTGTTTGAAAAATAAATACGATAGAAACCCACCAGTAATCAAATTTAATTTAACACCCACATCATCAAAACCTTTTGAACATATACATTTATATGTATTTTATATAGCAAACAAATCATATCTAACAATTATAGACTCATTTTCACGTTACGGTCAAGCTTATCCATTAGATAGTATAATAGGAATATTGGTAGTCGATAAACTACTTGAATTCATTTCACACCACGGTTTACCCAATAGAATCACAACAGATCAAGGCACAGAATTTAAAAATTTCGACCTCCAAGATTTTTGTAAATTACATCATATTCATTTACATTTTACAACTGCAAAAAACAGTAATTCTAACTCTCCAGTTGAGAGATTTCATTCGACTCTAATTGAACATTATAGATGCCTACAAGAGGAAAACAAAAATATGAAACCCGATCAGTTAATTAAAAACGCAATATTTTGTTATAATAATTCCATCCATTCAGTTACAAAATACACCCCTTTTGAAATTATTAAAGGTCATATTAACAACCCCGATCCTTTCGATTTAGATGATCATTTAATAATATCGTCATATGTACAAGACCACAAAGAAAATAGCAAAAGATTATATGAGAAAGTCAAGCAAAATAATGAAAGTACAAAAGAGAAAATAATTCAAAAATTAAATGAAAAACGTGAAGATCCCCCAAGTTTCTCAACCCAAAAAACGTGTTATATTAAAACAAAACAAAGAAATAAAAAATTACCTAAATTCAAAAAAACAAAAGTTCTTGGTCAAAAAGGTGTTATCATTAAAACCAGTAAGGGTACATATCATAAAAATTTAACCAGAAAACCAAGATCAGTAACTAAAAAATTATTACAGGAATCAAACGATGAACCTCCTGATATTGACAACGACATGCATCCTGATACTTCAGACACACTGTGTTGAAGAAGATGTATCGACTACGAGAATTGAAAACCTAATCCTCCCTATCCAATTAGGAAATTCTCGAGTCATATATAATAAGCATACATTCTTACATTACATAGATTTAGAAATAATATTTAAACAAGTTAATAATTTAGTCAAACATTTTTATATTATTAAAGATAGCATTAGACTATTTAATAGCAGTAATCCTATATCATACCATAGCTTAGCGCAAAGTATTTTAATAAGAACAGAGTCTCTAATTAATTCCTTAAAAGAAAAATTAAATAATCTATATCCCCATGTTAGGAGTAAAAGAGGACTTGTAAATGTAGTCGGAAAAATGGACAAATGGCTTTTTAGCACGTTAGATTCCGATGACGAAGAACGATATAATAAAGCAATCGACACATTACAGAAAAACCAGAAAAATATCATTCAAGAAGTAAATTTACAAATTTCTCTAAATACAAAACTCATTGAACATTATAATAAATCCATTAGTATTCTAAATAATAATCAAGAAATATTAAAAAATAACTTAGAGAAAATACAAGCATCATTTTACGATAAAATAGAAACTCTCGAAAGTTACTTAAGCTTTCAAGGAGTTATTTCACAAATAAATTTAGATTGTCAAACTACAATTACCTTATTAGATAATTTAGAAAACGCCATAGTATTTTCCAAACTAAACTCTTTACATAATTCTATAATTTCCAGTTCCGACATATTCGAAATGATTAAATATTTACATAATATATACGATTCTAACCAAATTCCCCAATTTAAGAATCTACTGACTTATTACCAATTCTTAGGAACCCAAGTATCGATATCAGACTCTAAATTAAATTTTGCAATTCATGTACCTATTCTTAAAGACAAGACTTATGAATTTTATCATATTTTCCCCATTATCCAAAACCACAAAATGTATACTCCTTTATTCCCTTATTTGGCACACAAAAACGATGACAACCAATTCGAAAAAGAAGAATGTCCTTTCTTAGAAGAAACATACTACTGCAGACAAAATCTAATATCCCAAGACGTACTATACAATTACTCCGAGGAGAAGCTCCGAAATGTTGCCACATCATGGAAGTAAACGTTCAACAAATAATCATAGAACAAGTTACAGAAAACGAAATTCTAATAATACCAGAAAAGCCTCATCAAATATTTTCCAAATGCCGAAGTAACCAATATATTCCAGTGACGACTCCAGTACTGATCAAAATTCCAGATTCATGCGAAATATGGACCAGTAATCAAAAATATATTAACAAAATTCCGATAAGCAGAGGAAAACCATTTATATTACCTAAAATTGAAACAGAATCATTGATCGCTTCCAGAAACTACCAGATACCGAATATAACAGAAATTGACTTTGAAGAACTTAAGGAAATCAGCCGAATTTCAAAACAATTAAAACCGATCACAGAAATCGAAAACAACCCGTATAAAGCAAACACAATAGGAACAATCATAGGAATTACAATCGTATGTGTTTTAATCTGCATTTTAGTTAAATATAGAAAACAAATATTCAAAATCTTCAAGAAGTCAGAAGAAAATCCCATGGAAGAAAATGAAATTTCGAAAATCCACTCCGTGTTTCTCGAAACCTAAAGACGGGAGGAGTTATGTCTACAGCCTTATCTGAAGAACACCTGCAAAAGTGCAACTTCAACACTTCTATAAAAGTTATATATACTGTCTGTAAATAATTTGAATTACTCTTCAGTTACTCTTCAGTTAATTTTCATTTACCATTGTTAAACTCTGATGTATGTTTTGTACAGTTCGAAATAAACTAAAAATTATATTTTGTCTTTTTAAAAAAGAAATTTTCTAATAAGAAAATAAAAGTCCAACTATAACATCGTTTGTATTTATGGCACTTTTGGTGGATTGAATTAGTAAACGGATTTAATACATCAGAACTGCTATAAACACAAACAATAATAATTAATATCATTGAATAGATTTTTTAATACAATTCTATAAAAATATCGCTTGCTGTGAGGTCCCATTTAAAATTATTGATCACGACGACCCTCTGACGATTACATCACATTTCAGCACTTGTAGTTCAGATTACAACCACTTATGTTCAATTTGGACATTTCACTATTTTGTAACCGTTTCGAAGATACGAGGGGACAGGGAACTCTTTCTGAATTGAGACGTATACAGGTTGGCAAATTAATTTTGGCAGTTGACGATGCGCGAGAAAGCCATACAACTTGACAATATTCTAAACGCAGTTACCGGGAAGAGCAGGTGACGTACATTCCGCATGCAAAGTTTTAAAGGTTGTGCGGCTGCTAATACGTACGAGGGTAACACAATATTTTGAATTTGGATTTAGAAATGATAAATTGTGGCACATGTATAATGCTATATAAAATCAAGTTTACAAAACAAAATAACATTAATGTATTTTTTATTATTAATTAGATGAATAAGGAAATAAAAACCATTATATTTTTCTACGACAATTGGGTTTTTTTGTACAGACATAATTATTTACCATACCGGGAATTATATAATTACCCTTTATTATTTTATGTGATGTAAATAATCAATAGATTCCAAGAGACATAAACTTTTACTTCAAATTAATGTCTTTTAAGTGGTCACTTCATAATATTCGTCATTAAGGTTTATTTGTATATAAATTGGTAGATTTTGTAGATAAAGCGTACAATATGATAAGGGTTGTTAGACGACTTTCTAAATTTAACAATGGCCAACAATTTTTCCTATCTGTTCGTAGTAATAGTTAATGACATACCTACCTGTTAAGCTTTCTTAATAATATGTAGTAGATAATAATGTAAAAATTTGGGTTTATACATAAAATTTGAAAAACAAATTGGAAAAATCGCCTTTAGAGATGGTCTAATAAGTATACTAATAATATAAATAAAATGTTAAAACTTTTTTGTGGCAGATATTTCTACTTTCATATGTAAATTCTTGGGTTTTTTGCAAATATTTACTATGAAATTAGAACATCCCTTCACACTTTTTACAGAGTTAGGAATGGCAAAAATAAAAAAAATCTTGGTTCTGGGTACCGTCAATTATTGTTTATTTAGAACTATGTACAGATGTGCTACAAATATTATATTACTCAAGTGAAATTCGTCTCTGATATCTACAATTCTATAACACTTATTTACATTTTTACATTTGCTGCGTTTAATGTATTCAGTACTAACCTACAAACACTATAATGAAAAATATGTTTTAGATGTACAGGGATTATCAACATAAAATATTGATGTGCATATAAAAATGATTCTTCAAAATCACTTCATCATCCGAGCTAACTCCGTCTTCGGCCAAATTAATAATAATATTATCTACAACAGTATCTAAAAGTGGTTCATTGTTCATAAATCTTTTTAACTTGGTCACATCTAACTTTCCAATCATTTGCAGAAAATGTATTAAAAAGTTCATTACAGAATTCTTTAACCTTTGTAAAATTGAAGGTAACATTTCGTTTGGCCACATATTCTTTAAGTGCCGCCCAAACACTTTCGATCGGATTTAAGTCCGGGTGATAAGGGGGTAGCCTTAAAACTTGCAATCCATGCCGAATAAACAATTCATTAATTTTATATTGCGGTTTGTACATTTTGGCAACGTTATAAAGATCAAATTTTAACATTTGTTCACTGTAATATATGTTTCTTTCAGAAAGCCAGTTTTTTAATTGTTGTTTAGTCCAAGCAGTCGTAGGTAATTTTTCGTTTAGAAGATTGTGATATGGGGAGTTATCAATTACCGCAACAGCGTTTTTTGGTAGGTTTGGAATAAGATTTTCTTGTACCCACTCACCATAATTTTCGTACGCCATTTCATATTATGATAATCTCCTGTTTTTGGTACAAAACCATTTTCACTTCCTGCATGCACAATGATGAGCCTATTACCTTTTGAAACGGGTTTTCTGAATCATTCGTTACTCTTGTCGTGACATGAATGAATGTATGTTTCATCCATATAAATGATAGATTTGTTCTGTTCTATGCATTTTTTTATGTTTCTTAAATATAGTGGGCGTAAATGTCTGAATTCGTGACGTTCCATTAACAAACTTCTGTTGTTTTTCATGTTGGTCCAACGAAAACTCAAAGAATGTATTTGTTTCCGCAGAGATTCGCGACTTCCTGTGAAGCCATAACTATCTGCAAAGGTTTGGTGTACATTTCTTAACGTGGGTACTATTTTCTCGGATATGTGATAATTTATTATGCATCTTCTAAGCACAGTTTTGTCGAATTGATCCTTACGGATACTGGACGTTCTTTGTTTTTTAGTAGGCATATCAGTGTCATTATTACTTCCTGCCAGAGCTTCTTTTTTAATACGGGAAAGCGTTTTTTGGCTAACTTTCGTAGCAGCAGAAACTTGTTCAATGACCTGAGAATAAAATAAGTCGATATAAAAGTTTTACTTATGTGTATTTTTATACAAATAAAATGAGGAAGTAGTTAAATTTGTATAAAAAATTTTGTCGTGGTTTTCGGCCATTTAAAAGAATTCAAAATTACTATATTACGTTTCAGTTCATTGGTTGTTTTAAACGATCTTTAGATTTTAGTTCAAACATATTTCAATATGACCAAACCGCAATTGTAACTGAAATCGGAAGAATAATAATACCGAAACGTAATAGAGATAAGTATAAAATGAGTATAATAATTATAATTATAAGATAAAAAATCTGTTACATTTAAATAGGTATCTTACACAAAATAAACATGTGCCCTTTTATATACTTCTGTAGACAGAAACAGAATAGTAATTTATGCACAAGTGCATAAAGTGGTGCTTTTTTCACGAATGAAAAAATTGACGCATGAGCCACAGGCATGCAAAAACCAAAAAAAATTCTCATTTAGGTTGCTCTAAATGGACTGATGCCATAACGGTTCATAAAATTGACACATGAGTGCATGAAATTCACACATGAGTGCATAAAATTCTTTGTCTCACCCTAATGTCATTATTTTAAATCGTTTAATAAATAAATATTTCATGAACGAACATCGATTTAAAAAATGTACTATCGAGTGTAAATTTGTTAAATAATTACTTTGGTTTAAAAATTTTATTCCAATAATTAAAACTTACCTCTGTTAATGGAATTGTTGACTTGCCATTGTTTGCGTCTTCGGTCATGAAATTTAAAAGATTCATAATTATTTCACGACACTGCTCACTCAACTTTTCATGAACAGCTTTACTTTCTGGAGTCGCCATAACAAGTTAGTTTTGCACAACCCCGGTAATCACACTTTTCTCTGAACTGTACTGTTGAAGCTTACAAATTCTGCCAGCGAAGTGAGCTCTTGCAATCCGCATACGTCTTTGATAAGGCGAATCGGACGTTGCCAAACTTCCGACTGCCAAAATTAATTTTGAGATTCGTGTCGAAAGTCGAATGGACATTGTTTCCTTGAATATATTTTTTAATGTTACGGGCTATTAAGTCATGACTTATTTCGAATCTTTCTTATATTATATGGTTGTTATGAAAATATAATTTCTTATTACAATAGACGAAGTTTGAGATAAACTTCCAAAAATTTTCGGATGTCCCTTTTATAGTGTTAAATTTCCAGATATCTAAGCAATGCAATTTGAGATTTAGCGATTAAATCTGTGGTGTTAAGGTAAAAGGGGATGAGTCATATATATTAAGAAATAAGTTACTAGCATGATACGATACTAAACATAAATATCTATTAAAGTAAACAGGATATGAGTCAGTATTTGTGTTACAATTTCGTTAAACTTAAAGTTGCAAATCGAGTAAAGTCAGAAACAATAGGATACTTAAAAAAGTAAAAGGAGTTAAGTATACTCGTCTCGTTATTGTGTACGTAATATTTTTTAATTGTTATGCATAATAAGATAACTCGACTCATCCCTAAATGTGTATTGTTGTACTCCGTGAGACGCATTTCACGTGCGAAGTTGAAGAATATTGAACTACGTAAAAAAATTATAAATTTGTGTTTCTAGTGTTTAAGAGTATTATAATTCTTGAAAATGAACAGAATTATTAGGATAATGTCATTGGCTCTGAATAAATGCCCTGAACGTAAGTATAATTGGTTAATAACAATTTTTATTTTTGTAGCCTTAGAAATAATAATAATTACAACTCTTGAAAAATTAATAAGATAATATCATTGGCTCTAAATGAAAGTCCTAAGCGTAAGGATAATTGTTTTATAACAACTTTTATCTTTCTAACCTTCAAAATAATTAGTGTTTTTAAACGAAACTCACGGTCTCTAGTTAATTCCACAATGTAATAAAAGTTATTGAAAATTCTAAAAAATTGATAATTTTTTAGAATTTTCAATAACTTTTATTACATTGTGGAATTAACTAGAGACCGTGAGTTTCGTTTAAAAACACTAATATGAGCGTAATCCACGAAGTAAGGGTCGAGACAGTTAATTGCATTCAAAATAATTATTATTACGTTGAATATTGTAGGTACCTTGTTGACAATTTGTGCAATTTTACTGATTCACAAGGATTTTTATCAGAAAACAATCTGGGCAACACGTTGGTGAATATATCCCCTTTGCCGTAAAAAACGTTCCGAAAAAATTAGTTCAGAAAACCAGAAAGCACTTTTTGTTGGATTATGGGCGTTGGGTGATTACAACAAACGTACGACATATTTGTCATAATTATTTTTAGATATACCAAAGAAGACCCAACGCAAACGTAATACATCAGGCGAACCTAAACTAAGAAGTACGAATCATATTTACAACTTAAAAGTAAATGGCACTATGATTGAAGTTTGTAAGGGTTGTTTTCTGAAAACGTTTGGAGGTGGTAATAGAGAAGAAATCTGTTAGAGTATCAGGAATTCCAAGCCCTGATAAACGTGGATCACATATGCATCCCATTAAAATAGGGGATGAAGCCATGCAGATTATAAAAAATCACATACATTCGTATCCATTATACGAATCGCATTATAGCCGAAGTCATACTACCATAAATATTTACCGACAGGACTCTCACTAACATTAATCAATCAAATGTATAAAGAAAAAGTGGCTATTCCCGTATCATACACATATTTTGGAAATGTTTTTCCTTCAATGGGTCTGTCTTTTAAAAAACCCTTTTTGGATACCTGCAATATTTGTGACTCATATAAGAGGAAAATTAAACTGGCTTTGCCGCCAGACTCTAAAACTTCGAAGACGGAACAGGAGATTCACCAGCTTGAAGCTGACTCAGCTTATTCAATGAAAAAGAAAGGCAAAGAAGTGTCCAGCGATGTTAAAAGAGTTTATTGTTTTGATCCGCAGCAATGTCTCGCAACCCCCTTTTTAAACACTAATATCGTTATTAATAAACAACTTCTATGGACTTTCAATTTAACAATTTAAGATTGTTACTGCAAAAAAAGATTATGCTACATGTGGAGCGAAGCTGATGGAGGACGTGGAGCTAACCAAATAGCATCGTGCCTATTTCATTTTCTAATGTCATTGTCACCTCATGTAAATGTAGTGACCTTTTACTCCGATACGTGTGGTGGGCAAAATAAAAATAGCCACGTCACTGCTATGTTTTTAAGCATAAGCAAACTGAGACCAGATTTGCTAATAGATCATTAGTTTTTAGTGTCAAGGCATACGCACATGGAGTGCGATTCTGTCCATGCCCAAATCGAAAGAAAAAAAAGAACTGACATGACTATACATGTACCGAGAGATTGGTTTAATCTAGTATGAATCACAAGTACAAATATTTCCGTCATAATAATGACAAACGATATGTTTTTGAATTTCGCACAATTGTTTAAAGTGTCATTGCAGCTACGAAATGTAGATTCAAATGGTGAGAAATTCGTATGGCATGATTCAGATATAGTGGCCAATACGAATCGGGTGTAATTAAATTTAAAACAAAATTAGACACCACAAACCAATTTCAAGACCTTCCTTTCTGTCGAAGGGGCAAAGCAAATGTATCTTTCAATCATGAGAAATGGTATGAGGAGCAAGTGCCCATAAGTCAGGAAAAAAGAAAGACCTGTAAAGCATTCTTCACTTAGTTGACAGTAGTTGCCATGACTTCTACAATCAATTACAAACAAGTAAGTACAAGCGCAAGTGACATAGATTCCGATATTGAAGACTTCAATGATGTTTAGGTTTTTAGTATTTTTTAATTTGTAAGCAAACGCTATCGACTATTGCAATTAATATACTAATTTAAATTGAATCCTGTTTCAAAATTATGAAAAACAATTAAAACCAGGATTAATAAGCAAAACAAAACAAAAATGAACATAACATAAAGAGACAAGTCAGTAATATGAACATTATATATAATTTTTTCATGTTACGGAAAAACGAGACATGTCAATTATTGTAATCAATAATAAATAAAAACATATTTTAAAACTATGGGAAACAAGAGCCAATATTGTCAAACAATAATGATTATAAATTTGTAGTATATACTTTTTGTATTAAAAAACATTTATCTATTGAAACAAAAGAACGTTTTCTTTATTCGCCTCTGGTGAAAAGTTGTGTTTATTAACTTATCCTCTTTTACCTAAACATCACAGAAATATCTTTAGATTCAAAAGATCAACCACTATTTGATATGATTCACAAAATAAATTACCTATAATTTCCATAAAAAAATTAAGTCGCTTTTCAAATTCCTATCGAATTTTATGGAGTGTTTCAGATCTTATTTCTTTACTACGCTGTAAATAAATTCCAAATACCCTCAGATAAAAGTCCATGAACTGGAGTACTATAGAGATGGTCATTCTATAGTATTTCTCCGGCTAATCTCCCAAGACGCAGGAAAAATAGTTGTAACTAAAGAAAAACAATAGGATACAAAGACATACAGAATGGACGGAGAAACATAGAGGAAATAAAAATCAGAATTACAATTGAAAACATGGTTAAGTGGAAGTAGCAGTACAGGCAATCAAAAAGAAAGAAATAGATATAAAATCCCATCAGATTGGCAAAAGAATATCATTATACCTATATACATAAAACCAGAAAAGAGGAACATGTAAGTTGCGAAAACTAAACTATTATGTTTCAAATTATATACGAAAATACTAGAAATATATTCATAATTGGAAATTTAATAGAAAGGAGGATGACGTACAGAAAAAACTTTTACTAGCATTCATTAAATCGAAAGCGACATAGAAAAATATATGAGACAGCTTATAGAATATTAAAGTTCCAAAACAAGTCACTGAAAACACATACAGAACAGTATAAGGAAAAGTACACATACGAGATCAAAATATTTCTAATGGAAGAGGAGAATGAAACAAGAAGTGGACCTAAACCATATTGTATTGATAATAGTAATAATCAAGTTAATAAAAAGTACAAGAAGACAACAAATACAAACAATAGTAGGAGTTTAAAGCCAGTAATAATGGATGCATGATGCAGAAAAAGAAGATGCAAAGTTTGATGAATATATCGGTGGAATAAATAGAAAAACTGGAAATGGAAATTAATGTAGGGAAACTTAAGATCACGGTAATAAATAGAAGAGAGAAGGACGCCAAAGTTAAAGATCTAACAACTTATGGGAAACTGGAAAGTATTATCAGTAATTATTTAAAAATAGAACTAGGGTTAACAGATCATAATATGCAATATTGTAATGTTTTTCTTATTTATTTAAATATTTTTTATCACAACGGGTGAGATAAATTTATACACACGGTATATCTACTTAATTTATTAATACACTAAACTATTCACCTATACTTAATTCATGTACATACTTAACTTGTAAATTTATATTAAATACACTATTTATCACAAAAAATAGTCCTTCCCAGATATACGTGCACTCCTACCAAAATTTCAACTGTAGATATCGAGTGTGCGATTTCGTAACATTAACCCCTCCTTAAAAGAAAGTTCCTCCTGGGACTTCTGTGTAGCCAGGACTGCATGTTAAAATCGGCAACTAGACCCGTTTTTACACTTTCCGGTCGTATGGAAATAACAAGGAACCGTCTTCATCGGATAGTGATAACAGTGGGTATAGCTTAAATTAATATGTGGATATCGGTATCTTGGAAGATCACCTCTATCATGTTCCTGATTATTCGCCAATTCAACTGGTTGCTCTCTATCCTAGGCATTGCTAGTTTCTTTACATTCCAGCACATGATCTCGAAGGCTTCGTAGCGTTTACCACACACAGCGGTAGGCAGATCGATCTTGAAATTTGTTTTTGCTTCCCAGGTAGAAGACGTACCGCGAATTGTATTTGAGTCTCGGTGTCTTGCCAGGGGCTGAAATCTGATCTCCAAGTTTTTCTAATTGTCCAAACTTCTTTCGAAATCCGGTTGCCAACCCTCGTGCGTGTTTGTTACTGTCGGAGATGTTGTTTGCCAGTGAATACTCTTCCAGGAGCGTGAACAAATCTTGTCGTTGTTCTGTAGTGACTGCATAAATAGCTTTTCCGCTACCTCCCTATGCGCCTATAAATTCTTCGAAAGCAAGGTCAGACTCTTCTCGGATATTGTTCACTCCTTCCTTTAAGTCGTGGTATCCTTCGAATGGCGCTAGACGGTTTTGGTAAACTACTTTCGGTTTTCCATTGGTGATCTTGCTTATGCGATAGATAACGTCATTGATGTCATATTCCCCCGCTAGATCTTCTCTCGGTCAACAACCAAATTCTAGGTCACAAGGTAGCCAAACAAGATTTTCGCAGCTCTTGCACCCGTGGACTCATTGATAACGGATCGATAAGCAAATGCAAAAAGGGAGAGATACTGGTCTCAGTCTTTCTGGTGGCTGAATACTACTTTTTGAACAGGCATTTTCCAATGGTTCTGTTAATTCTTTCGATCATTTCATCTGACTGGATGCACCTCCGTTGTTCTGGTCTCCTTCATTCCCACCCTGTCACAAATTTCCTGGAATACATAGCTCTCAAAATTTCTTCCCTGATCGCTGTGGATTTTCAGAGGCATTCCATATCGATTGATACGTTTTTCACCAGTACATCTGCGACAGTTGTGGCCTCTTGATTTGGGATCACGTAAATTTCCACCCACTTTGTAAACTAATCCATCACAACCAGAATGTATTTACCACCATTTTCTGTCGTCGGAAATGGTCCAGCGATATATAAAGCAATCTTTTCGAAAGGGCTTCCAATATTATATTGTTTTATGGGTGCCTTTCTCTTGCAATGTGGTCCATTAATTGTAGCACAAGTCGTACATTTCTTACACCAGTCTTTCACATCGTCGGAGCTGATCAACCAATAATACCTTTCACGGACTCGCTAAAGGGTTTTCTTTACTCCCAGATCCCTGATGGACTGTCGTGTAACTTCCTCAGTGCCTCACCTACTTTCGTTCTCAGAATAACTAGCTGTATTCTCTTCTCGGAACCATTATCGTTTTCAAAATTTTTTTTCAACAGGCCTTCTTCCAGGACAAGGTAGTCCCACTGAGCCCAATATGCTTTGAGTATCGGTGAAAATTTGGACACTTCTTGACACGTAGATCGCCGATTTTCTACCATCAATTGCCGAATCATGTTTAGGTGAGGATATTTCTCCCGATCTTCTCTGATCTTGTTGGGTGACCATTCTTCGTTGACTACTGTAGTTCTTGAAACTGCAGCTTCCTTAGATTCTGTCTTGTTGCAGTGAGAATAGTCTGCTGGGCATGACCGTCTAGTCATGGAGTCGGCATTTCGGTGACTCACACTAGTTCGATGTTCGCACCTGTCTAGTTTTCCTCGTGACTGGAGTTCTTAGGTTGCAGGAATCCTGAGGTGCTTAGACGAACTGCGTACATGCCCTAGCTCGCCACTTTTCCGGCATCTGATGTTCTTCGGCTTCTTATCTACCATACTCTTTATCAATTTAATGATCTGGTTCAGTCTGTCTTCGTCACCTTCTTCTTGCATGGACATATCTTTGTTGTATCCCGAAGCCTTCGTGGCTGCTTCATATTCAAGAACATCGGTCAAAACATCTACCATGGTTTTGGGATGGGCTAATCGAAGCGTCCTCTCCATATCGTGGTCACATAAGCCATCAATAAAGGCTTGGACGCCCAAACATTCCATAATGTTGTCTGGTGTTGACGGATAAGTAAATCGAGCTAGTCGGGCAATATCCAGTTCATACACTTCTTCAAGTCGTATCGTCTGGAGTATATATAAAGCATCTCCCCGAAGCGCGATGGTCAAGTTAACTGCCTTCTCCATATCGGATCAATTATTCACTCTAGCGTCTGCTTCAAACTCTTCAATATCTTCTATCTAGGGGTGTCGTGTTTCTTGCTTGCAGGGTTTTATATGTCCAATCTTCTTTTCTTCTGCTGGCGTGTCTTGTGATCTTAAATCGGCAATATTTCTCTCTATCTCCTTGATTTTATCGTCCATCGAGGTCATATTATTCCCCGTTTTCTCGTTCTTCGTTGTCATCTTATTATCAATATCCGATTTTAGAGACAAAATTTCAATTTCAACGTTAGCCGTAATGTCTTTTTTAATTGAAAAGATATCGGCACAAATGTCGTTATTCATAGTTGATATATTCTCGTCCATATTAGCAGAAATATTGTTCACGTTAGTAGAGATGTCGTTCTTCATAGTTGACATCTTCTCGTCCATAGCAGCAATTGCCGAGATTAAGATGTAAGCCTCATCTTTGAATAAAAATGCTTCAGAATCCAAACCATCACTTTCTAGTGACACTTTGAGTATTTCACTCTTCTTTCCGGACGTTTCCAACTTGCAATTTTAAAATTCTGCTTTTAATTCTGTCACTTTCAGGTGACTTAGTCTCTTAGCCATTTTTATGTAAATATTTATTTATATGAAATTAACTGTCTCAATCCTTACTTTGTGGAATCTACTCATATTAGTGTTTTAAATGAAACTTACTGTTTCTAGTTAACTCCACAGTTTATTGAAAAATGTTAAAAATTCTAAAAAATTGACAATTGTTTCGATATTACCCAAATATTACCGTCAGAATGACAGAAGCTACGTTTCTTTTGATGCCTACCTGATGTTTAATTATTTTGGCTAGTCCAAGAAGTGACCTATCTTGTGATTGACTTAATATATGTTAATACAAAAAATAAGATATGATATTACAAATATTAAAACTTAGATATTATTAGCCCTATGGGGATATCCTGGATATAATTTCCTAAGCAAACTAAAGAAATAAAAACTTATAAAACCATTAGATATGCAGGAAATATTTCTAATAATATTTCAAAGATAATATCTTCAGCAACAAATAAAACAGAAAGTAACATAAGTACAAAATTGTTAAATGTAAAAACAAAAATATCACCATTAAATAAATCTGGTATATATAAACTTAAATGTCCAGAATGTAATGCTGTCTATTTGGGTCAGACCCTTAGGAATTTTGAAATACGATACAGTGAGCACTTACGAGCATACAGATTAAAACAACCAGATAAATCCCACTACGCAAAACATCTACTTGACACCAATCATTCATTGACACCTAACACAGAACTAGAAGTGCTGCATACTTGTGAAAAGAAACAAGAACTGGATTTCCTTGAAGAACTGGAAATTAGAAGACATTTAAGAAACCCACAATATGAAGTTGTCAATGAACAGTTAAATCTAAAGAGTTCTCCACTAATAAACTGTCTTCTTAAGTGATAATTGTAAAGATCAGCAGATATAGTTTTCCTGGTTTTCTCTATCATTGCACAGTTATACTGATCTTAATTGGGAAAAATGATATCCAGGATATCTCCATAGGGCTAATAATGTCTAAGCTTTAATATTTGTAATATCATATCTTCTTTTTTCTATTAATATATATTTAGTCAATCACATCACATCACATTGGTCACTTCTTGGTCTAGCCAAAAATAATTAAGCATCAGGTAGGCTTCAAATGAAATGTAACTTCTGTCATTCTGACGATGATATTTAGGTAATATCGAAACAATTGTCAATTTTTTAGAATTTTTAACATTTTTAAATAAACTGTGGAGTTAACTAGAAACAGTAAGTTTCATTTAAAACACTAATTTATTTATATTACCCCACACCCGACACCAATATAATGTTTTTCTTATTTATTTAAACAGTTTTTATCACAACGGGTGGGATAAATCTATACACACTTACTTAATTTATTGATCTCTGTATCTGTAATAGTTTGAAGGGTGAGTGACCCCACATGACTCAGGCCACAATTAGCCCATTGTACATCCTTCTTAGGTTCAAAACTTCCTTCTAGCTCCTCATACAGCCTACTTCTTCGAAGTAGGCGATAACGTCGCCTGAATTATGTTCCCCCATACTGGCGTGTGCTAGCCTGTGCTTGCCGAATACATGAAACCTAAAATGAAAGTGTCTGACATTCGCAAAGAATGTGTTCAATAGTCTCATCTTCTTGTTCACACCCAAGTGGGGTGTTAGACAGACCCAGTATGTGGAGGTGTTTTCGTATGTGGCAGTGACCAGTCAGAATACCCGTGGCTGTTCGTAGGTTCCGCCTGTTCATAGTCACGTATTTTTTGGCTACTCTGCTGTCGGAATATTGTAGCAGTTCCTTGGCAAGCCTGAAACCTTCTGCGTCGTCCCATCTACCCTTAAACTCATTAAGGGAGTGTTCCTTTAATAGGTCGGCCGTCGCTGATGCCGATAGACCAATGAAAGTGCCAGGTCCCAAGATTTTGTGGGAGGCTGTCTTCCTGGCTAGCGAGTCTGCAATACGGTTTCCTTTCGATTTCTCATGGCCCTTAATCCAGTCAAAGGTGACCGTGTTGTTGTTACAGGCTTCGATTAAGGCCGTGTGACATTCTAGTACTAGGCCTGATGTAATACGTGGTTTGTTCAGGGCTAGTCGTGTTTGTCTACTGTCCGTAAGGATGTATATATTATTACCTGTGGCTTTCCTCATGGTAATCACTTTTGCAGCGATGCAGATAGCAGTGAGCTCTGTTTGAGCAACACTTGCATTGCAGCCCATTGCCCATTTTATGTTTAGATTCAGGGATCTGGAGAAAATTCCACATCCTGAGCCTACATTTGATTTAGACCCGTCTGTGAAGATGCGATTGCGCCTTCTTTTAATGGGTTTTGTGAGTTGATTTTAAAGATTACCTTGTAGGGCCTGTTGAAGGTATATCGCGGTGGGATCAAGTCCTTATTGGCCTGCAGCAGTGGGACCTCCCTGACGGCTTCATGCCACAAGTTACGTCTCAGTTTACCGGATTCTACGTCAGGTTGTATATTGGTAGAGCGTAGACGTGTCATGGTCATCAAAACAACCTCCTTGATGGATATGTCAAGGGGAGTGAGACCGAGGATTACATCCATAGCTCTTCTTGGTGTGGTTCTCATGCCTCCTGTTGTATTGAGGCATGCTGTTCTTTGGATTTGGTCTAGTTTACGGACGACTGTCAGCTGGTTTGTTTTAGCTCCCTAGGCAATCGCGCCGTACGTTAGGATAGGCAGTGATGTCAGTGTAGATCCAGGCAGCAACCCTAGGTGATATTCCCCAGGTGTGGCGGATGTTTCTACGACACTGCTCATAAGAAATATATGCTTTTACTTTTCCGCCAACCTATCTAATATGCGAGAAAAGTATTGGTTTACCCACAAAAAAGTTGGAAATTTGAATTTTTTTTGAGTTATTTTTACGTTATCCATCAACAACAACACGAAAAAACGGTTTTTAGAAAAAAAATCCTGTGTGTATGTCGTCGTCGTCGTTGTCGTCGGCCACTTTTCCTTGCAAGTCTTGTTAGCACGATACAGCCTCCGGAGTGCAATAAGTCACCAATTTCATGATGGAATATTGTTAAGGACATTTCACAGATGAACCCTATTGATTTTCAGCTCACCAGAGCCAGTACAACGGGTGCTATGGTACTTGAAGTACGACATTTTGTTGTTTTTCGAGAAATTTCAGTTTGTTAGCACGATACAGCCTCCGGAGTTCAACAAGTCACCAATTTTATGATTGAATATTATTCAGGGCATCTCACTGACGAACCCTATTGATTTTCAGCTCACCAGAGCCAATACAACCGGTGCTACAGTACTTTAAGTACGATATTTTTGTCATTTTTGGAGAAGTTTCAGTTTGTTAGCACGATACAGCCTCCGGAGTATATACAAGTGATGAATTTTATGATTGGATATTATTCAGAGAGTCTTAAAGATGAACCCTATTGATATGAGCTCACTTAAGCCAGTACAACGGGTGCTGTGGTACTGGAAGTACCAAATTTTTGTAATTTTTGGAGAATTTTCAGTATGTTAGCACGATACAGCCTCCAGAGAGTATACGATTGATTAACTTTATGAATAAGTATTGTTCAAGGTGTCTCACAGATGTACCCTATTGATTTTCAGTTGACTAGAGCGAGTACAGCCGGTCCTATAAAACTAGATATACCAAATTTTTGGTTATTTTTGGAGAAATTTCGGTTTGTTAGCACGATACATCCCCCGAAGTGTATACAAGTAACAATTTTATGATAGAATATTGTTCAGGGCCACAGATGCGGAAAAGTTAGTTTTTATCTTTAAATTGTTTATTTTAACTCTGTTTTCTAAGTGAGAGTTCCACGTTAACTTACTGTCAAAGGTGACCCCTAAATATTTCATCTCTGAAGAGAAATTAAGTTTGGTATCTAGGAGCTTTGGGGCTTGATGTTTTGCAAGCTTCCTTTTTTTCGTGAAAAGAACTATCTCCGTCTTTTTTGGATTTATTGACAGCGAATGATCTCTGCACCATTGTTCTATGATATTGAGGGCCTTCTGCATTAAAGCGCAGAGTGTCTCCTCGAATCTTCCTGTTAGCAGAATCACGAGGGCATCTGCATATGCTGTTGTGTAGAAGTTGCTATCGTTCAGTTGGCTGACCAAGGAGTCTAAGACTATGTTCCACAGTAGTGGTGAGAGCACCCCTCCCTGTGGACAACCTTTTACAACCAAGCTTCTGATGGTTACATTTACATTTATTGATACACTTAACTATTCACCTATACTTAATTTACATACTCACTTAACTTCAAATTTATATGAAATACACTGTTTACTAATAACTAATTTATATTAAACACCGTTCACTATTCATGTTCACTTGTTCTACTGTGTTCGATATGAGGTCAATCTGTAGAGTGAACTGCGGTTCGTAGGTAGTCGTGTATATAAATAACCCCGTTCTGGAGCATTCGGATTCCTGAAATGTCTCGATTGCGGCTCTCAACATACAATAGACCTTCTTAGAAATACCTCTATAAAAACAATTACATAAAAATATCCCTTTCTAGAAATCCGTGTGCTCCCGCCAAAATTTTAACTTTAGATATCGAATTCAAACAGGGTCGGCGTCAGTGTGCGATTTCTTAACAATATTATACATAAAGTTTAATATTAGGATATGAACCTGAGAATATATAATTCAATAGTAATACCGAAAATATTTTAGCCAAGTGTAAATTGGACAGTGCTGCAGAGCATATAAGTACAGTAAATGCATTGGAAATTAGAACACCTTAGCAAGGAAAACAATATTGAGGGAAATGATAGCAGAAACAATAACGGCAATAACGAATAAAAAGCAGATAAAAAGTTATAAAAAGAAAAAACCCAATGGCACAGGACCAATTGGACAGCTTATTTCAGTAACATTTTTGCATAAAACCCAAAATAAACAATTAGATTCAAAAGTAATAGAATGTTTTGGTATGTACAAAGAACCAAAGTATATATATAATCTTCGGAACGGGGGGTGATATTTTGGCATCAGGGAACGCCAAAACGAAAAACTGCATTGGAATTTTTCCGAAGTCGCGTCATGCTAGTCTCTTATTTCATTCTGAAATACACCTAAAAAGAGAAGACAAGCGAGTCCGAAATGTACCCAAGAAATAGCAGAAATAGAAAGTAAGATCTGTAAATTGACTGGAAATAGAACAGTGTGGTAGTGGGTAGAAGAAAATACACAAAACTAACTAAAGAGAGAGTATGATATTCCCGATAAACTTGGGTATGTGTATCGTCCTAATACTGATACTCCGATTTACCATACCATTGAAGTAAAAGGTTGACTGGACATTTGTAATTGAATTACTCAGACATTTAGGATAATTTTGATGAAATTGTCGTAATGAATGGATTTTGTAAGATTGTTATTTAGGAAGATAAAGGACTTTGAAGTTGCTTATTTCTTAGTTGTAATTATTGAATCCCATGCAACTGCGACTTGTGTGTTACCTTTTTAATTCAGGTCTGAACCTGTTTTTAAAAACTTGCCTACTATTTCAATCAGATATTTCATATTTCACACGGTGTCTTTCATGGAAAGTTGTTTTTCTGGCATACTCATCATAGGTACGCTCTTATTGATCCAAGCACTCTTCCACAAACGCCAAACACCGCTAATGTACGAGTATTTTGATTTCGATCAGGTGTGGGGCTTGTGTTGTATCATTTTTGTATTGTTTCAACTATTTCTAGTTCACAAAATTATTGTTGTTTATTTTGATGAATCCCAATATCTTTTAAATAATGTCCTTTCAGACATTTCGTGTGTCGTAATTTGAATTTATTCACCTTAAGTCTCATATGAGAGTTTTGTACCTCATTGTTGATATTAAAACAAATATATTACTCGAACTTATTATTCTGGTCAGTAATCAAAATTTATCAGTTAAAAGAAAATGTGATTATCTTAATCTTTACAAATTGTTGCGAAAAATGACCTGATTTAGCCATTCCTGTATCTATAAAAAAAATAATCATAAAACATTTGTCAAAAAGTGCCTCTATTATCGATCCTTTTCATCTCTAGAATTCTGCTGATTTATGTGAGAAATGGACCATTTCGCCAAAAGGATAATATCCAGAATTCGACTGGAAGATCATAAAAACGAGCCAGCTAAGAAATACTGGACGCTGGCGGTTTTGTGAAAAACTATGATGATTTTTCTTGTATTCGTGCGTTTAAAAGTTACATTGTTGATTAATTTTCGGAGAGAATAAAAAAAATGTGCGTTATTGTTAGAGAAGTTTATGCAAGAACGAAAACAGATGAATTGTATTCGTTTAACAATAAATTGCAGTTTCAACAGTATAAGGGGCTTCTCAAATATAAGGATATAAACGCAAAGAAAACATTTCTCGCCTTTCAAGCTGTAGTTTGTCAATATTAATAATAATGTTAATATACCCAATCAGGCTATTAATAAAGAAGCAAAGTCACAACTAGGTCGTTTATGTTGGAGCTGTGATGATAGACAAAATGAATGGTACTATAATGGTACCTCCTGTATTACCAAAAACATTCAACTCTAAAGAAAAGACTACGTAAGATACAAATAGTTGCGATCAAACATAATGTAAACAATTCATCGACGTTTCTACATTTTCATAAATATCTTTTATGTGATAGCTGCAAAAATAAAGAAATATGATATAGTATATTGTGTAACAAGTGGGGAAAGTTCAACTTTAATCACGAGTGTGGAAGTTTGTGGCACGAGCCAAGGGCGAGTGCCGCAAACACACGAGTGAGAAATATACTTTTCCCACATGTTGCACACTATACTTTTTCTACAACTGCACAAATTTAAAGAATACAAGTAAATAGTTCTGTAGAAAAAGTCTAAGCATCGAGGACCACCCATCGAAAACGGTTGGGCATCGAGTATACTCTGTTGAAATCGGCTGGGCATCGAGTATCCCCTACTGAATTCTCCATATAAATGTATGTAGTGTGGACAAAGTGTCGTGAGAATAGTATATTGTACAATGAGCATGAAATGACATACATTTCCCACGAGTAGGTATATGAAATTTTGTATTACGAGCTACATTTCATGAAAAATTGTACACTATACTTTTTCTACGACCATCTAAGTCATAAACAAATCTATAATATTTTTGATAACAATTTTTATTATTAACTTTACTGCCGTCATTGTTGCATGGTTTAGAGAATTTTTTCTCTGAAATTATTAAGTCGGCTTCTTAACGCTGAACGAACCATATGTTTTTTTTCTTTTTGTATAAGTACCTACCTACGTCGTGAAACAAATAACGTTCAAAATTTTCAAATTTTCATAACTCGGAAATAAAAACACTGTATGCAGAAAAAATCGTTATAATTCACCTGCGGAAAAAGTTATCAACGATCGTGTCTCTTTAAAGAAGTAATATCACCTCCTGCATCTACCAGGATAGTGAGCGATGTCTTTCTAAACCAATGGCTAGTTTACATATCGGGATCAGCATGTCAATATCAAATCATCCTCACTATCGCTACCCATTTTCGATTATTATTTTTTTGCAATTCCGAGAGTAAAGTGGTCACTTTAGTCTCACATGCTAGAAACTAAAGTGTCACTTTTAGACCCAACGATATAAAATAACAGTTAAAATCCCAAGGGATTTAAAGTACAAATAAAACATACACATCCGCGATGCATTTTAGAAAGTCCGTCCTCGATGCCCAGCCAAGTTTCGTAAAAGTCCCTCCTCGATGCCCAGCTAAGTTAAGTAAAAGTCCATCCTAAGTAGTATTTATTTTTATTAAAAATGTATGTAGAATTACTAGAATTACAAAAAATATTGTATACACCTCTCGACTAAAGTGACAGTAATCCCTTAGGTGGATTAAATGGGTCACTTTAGTCGCTTGGTGTATAATATACAATTATAAATGAATTTTGTAAACACTGATGTGAAATGTCAAATTATTAGACAGGCGTTAACAAACATGACTCGATCATATATTATAATGTAATGACAGTCGTGGGAAATGAAAATCTGTACTACAACGTTGTAGGTTTCTTAATCGAACACGCACTTGAAATGTACATTTTTCTTTATGGTCGTAGAAAAATAATATTCCTCACAGTGGGAGCAATATATGGTTTTGAAATTAAGAAAGCTATGAGAAGTACCCTACTATTCATAGCAGTT
Organism: Galeruca laticollis; assembly: GCA_963921935.1. Taxonomy (NCBI): domain Eukaryota; kingdom Metazoa; phylum Arthropoda; class Insecta; order Coleoptera; family Chrysomelidae; genus Galeruca; species Galeruca laticollis. The sequence continues at coordinate 87,912,851 of OY998183.1, forward strand.
GTAGAAAAAGGTGATTTTCTAAATCATAAGCTATAATTTTTATCTTTAACTGTAAAATAATCCATTTGTGTTTATTTACACCAACAAAACGATCACAAAAGTCCCTAATTAGTGCATATTTAAGAGTGAAATTGTTCACAACGCAAGAGGACATATTAATTCTGCAGCCGCCTTCTATCGAATGCATATATTATTATATGCTAGTAATTTATAGATTTTGCCCGAAAAAATTATCATTAACATCACAATCCTGAAAAACCATGCGATGCTCTCATTCATTATTTGCCGACCGTGTTGCCAATTCAATTTATCAACTAAAAATTCGAAGCGCGGCGAGCGAGAGAATATCGATGTCGAGGCTACTACAGCGTTGCCAAGGCAATGTAAATTAAACTTTCTCCCCAAACCTAACGATTGATCGTCTTTTCTGTGGATTTATGAATGACTTGGTTCGTCTATTCTTTAGTTGAATGTTTTTGTGTACTGCATACCCCTCAATCGGCAACACTGTCATTTGCGAGGAAGCATTCAACTTTTACAGCGGCGCCACAATATAATTCGTCATAAAATGTGAATAAACATCAACTTGATTTTATTGGCGCACGTTACTTACTGTATTGGTACTGGAATCATATAGGTGATATTTAAAATACATTTAATTGTACGTATATTATAATCAGTCCAAAAATATCTAGACGAGGTAAAAATAGGTGACGCAAGGACATCCCTTATAAAAGTAGTGATATCAAATCATACGATGTATAGGGTGACACAAGTACTATATCTACTTATAATCTTTTTAAAATAAAGGTAAGCTATTGCTACATATTCACACTTTATTCCTTATTAATTTGAAAGTTTCAAATAATTGATGTACTTGCGATCAGCCCTGTTAAAATCAAGTTAATGCTTGTTTGTAGTCTTTCCAGTTTCATTTCAATGCATTTACAGAAAACCAACACACACTGATGTAACTATTCCATATAATTCCAATCACCTCATGTCACATAAATTAGCAGTATATAATTCATTGATACATAGAGCTTTTTCAGTTATTATGAACAAATGTAATTTTAATAGAGAAATTAATACATTGCAACATCCAATGGTTATTCATTACATATGATAAATAAATAAATTAATAAAAATGAGGAAAAAGTGGCATTACATCTTATATTCCCTGAATAAACTAACGAAATAAAAAATTATAAAACCATCACATATGCAAGTAATGTTTCTAATAATATTTCAAAGATATATTTAACTACAAATACAACAATTTATTTTAAAAGAAAAAGTAATGTGAGAACAAAATTGTTAAATGTGAAAACAAAAATATCCCCATTAAAGAATTATGGTATGTATAAATGTCCAGAATGTAATGGTGTCTATTTGGCTCAGACCGTTAGAAATTTTGAAATCCGATACAGTGAACTATTACAAGCATACAGATTAAAACAACCAGACAAATCCCACTACGCAAAACATCTACAGGTTGGCAAATTAATTTTGGCAGTTGGAAGTTTCGCAACGTCCGATGCGCCGTAGCAAAGACGTATGCGGATTGCAAAAGCTCACTTCGCTGGCCGAATTCGTAAGCTTCGTTTCGACGGTACAGTTCAGAGAAAAGTGTGATTACCCGGGTTGTGCAATACTAACTGGTTATGGCGACTCCAGAAAGTAAAGTTGTTCATAAAAAGTTGAGTGAGCAGTGTCGTGAAATAATTATGAATGTTTTCAATTTCATGACCGAGGAGGCAAACAATGGCAAGTCAACAATTCCATTAACAAAGGTAAGTTTTAATTATTGAAATGAAATTTTTAAACCAAAGTAATTATTTAACAAATTTACACTCGATAGTACATTTTTTAAATCGATTTTCGTTCATAAAATATTTATTTGTTAAACGATTTAAAAAAGTGACATTAGGGTGAGACAAAGAATTTTATGCACTCATGTGTCAATTTTATGCACTCATGTGTCAATTTTATGCACAGTTATGTCATCATGACAAACAAATCGACGCCATTTTTAGTCCATTTAGAGCAACCTAAATTAGAAATTTTTTGGTTTTTGCATGCCTGCGGCTCATGTGTCAATGTTTCCATTCGTGAAAAAAAACTCCACTTTATGCACTTGTTGCATAAATAACTATTCTGTTTCTGCCTACAGGAGTATACAGGGTGATTCATAACTATTGGGACATAGGCTAAGAGTAGATTGTTTGGACCAAAATATGGCGATAGGACCAAATATACCTCAATATAATATTGCTGTGGAAAAAGATGAAGGGCGTTAAAGTTGAATTTTTTTTTCGTTTTTTGCTAATAATTTCACTGTAAATTTATCGATTGTAATCAAAATCGGCACAGAGGCATAATTTTATACAGGCAATATTATTTTATGTATTATTTGACATTTTGTTACAAGGGGAGCCTCGTGAAGGATTTCTGATGATGAAATTGACCGGTAACTTTTTTTGACGAAACTTTTTAGTAATTTTTATTAAAAAATATGACATAAACATCATTTCTACGTAATATTGGTACTCTTGTTCAAACACGATATTCTCATTCGTTTTCGAGAAAAACGCAATTGAACAGTTCAGAGTATCGGAAGGGGATTTCAAATAACGGACAATAAAAAAACTTGTATCTTGAGGATTCTATTTCGACGATAAAGCATAATTAAAATCAATGTAACATAAAAAGAGCAAACTCAAATTAAATGTTCTACGTTGCCTCCTCCGACTTATATGCCTTTTCTAATTCTATTAATAAAGGACTTTCGAACTTCAAAGAACATATTATTCTATCCCCTTATAAAGTTAGCCGCATTTTGTATTTTCCTCCAGAGTTCGTCTCTCGAGTTAATTTCATTGGCATAAACTAAGGACTTCATAAATATGTCCCCAAACATAAAAATCAAGCGGGTTATACTCAGGACTTCTTGGTGCCCATTCAAAATCATTTCCTCTGCCAATCCATCGTTGAGGAAATATATCATTTAGATGATTTCTAACAACTAAAGGGAAATGAGGTGGAGCTCCATCCCGCATAAACCACATTTTATTTCTTACAGCTAGTAACAGATTATCCAAATATCACTAAAAGTATTTTGAAAAAATAAATAAATAAGAATGTCTTTGACTGTCTCGACCCTTACTTCGTGGAATATGCTCATATTAGTGAGTTTCATTTAAAAACACTAAGAATGTCTTTCTTTCAGAGCATGCGAATTTTTTTCTTCCCAATAATGGCTGTTTCGCCAATTAAATACCTCTCGTCTGGTAAAAGTCGCTTCATAGGTGAACATAATATTCTTAATAAAATTTCGGTCATCATTATGCTTGTTGAGAATACGTTGGCAGAACTGTAACCGTCGTGGGAGATCTCTTGGAAGAAAATTCTGAACAGTAGTGACGTGATATGGGTGGAACTATTCTTTTTTTAGAATTCTAATAATAGACAACTGACTTACTCCTGTTGCTGATGACAAATGACGTGAACTTACTGTAGGATTCTCATCTATTCGAACCAAAATTTCATCTTCTCTTGATTAGGTGAAATTTGTTTCGAACGACCACCTTGATTTTTATTGTGAAATGATCCGGTTTCGCCCAAACGATGAAATAGATTTGAAAAAGTTTTGTGATTTGGTTGCCTTCTGGCTGCAGAGCACCCGCAAAAATGTTCTCGTGCGTATTCACAAATCATATCAGTATATGATAGCTTTAAAAATGCAACAATTGACTATAGACTCGCAGAAAAAAATATTAACTGACAAGAAATGTCATTTACCAGCAACAATTATCTGACAGACCAAAGCATACTTTTCATAGAAGAAATAATATTTGAAATCCCCTTCCGATACTCTGAACTGTTCAATTGCGTTTTTCTCGAAAACGAATGAGAATATCGTGTTTGAACATGAGTACCAATATTACGTAGAAATGATGTTTATGTAATACTTTTTAATAAAAATCACTAAAAAGTTTCGTCAAAAAAAGTTACTAGTCAATTTCATCATCAGAAATCCTTCACGAGGCTCCCCCTGTAACCAAATGTCTAATAATACATAAAATCATATTGCCTGTATAAAAGTATGCCTCTGTGCCGATTTTGACAGCAATCGGTAAATATACAGTGAAATTATTAGGAAAAAACGAAAAAAAAAATCAACTTTAACGTCCTTTATCTTTTTCCACAGCAATATTTTATTGAGGTATATTTGATCCTATCGCCATATTTTGGTCCAAAAAATCTACCCTTCGCGTATGTCCCAATAGTTATGAATCACCCTGTATAAATGGGCAAATGTTTATTTTGGGTAAGATACCTATTTAAATGTAATAGGTTATTATACTCATTTCATACCTATCTCTACTCCGTTTCGGTTTTATTATTTGTTCTGAACCATCTTCCGATTTCAGTTCAATTGCGGTTTGGTCATATTATTATATGTTCGAACTAAAATCTAAAGATCATTTAAAACAAATTAACTGAAACGTAATAAAGTATTTTTGAATTTAATACTTCTTTTAAATGGCCGAAAACCACGACAAAAATTTGTATTTCAAAGAACGGTCACTGAAAACAAATTTAGCTACTTCCTCATTTTATCTGTATAAAAATACACATGAGTAAAACTTTTAATACAACATTTATATCGACTTATTTTATTGTCAGGTTAGGTGCTGCTAAGAAAGTTAGCCTAAGAACGCTTTCCCGTATTATAAAAGAAGCTCTGGCAGGAAGTAATGCCGACACTGATGTGCCTACTAAAAAACAAAGAACGTCCAATATCCGTATGGATCAACTCGACAAAACTGTGCTTAGAAGGTGCATAATAAATTATCACATATCCGAGAAAAAAAGTACCCACGTTAAGAGATGTACACCGAACCTTTGCAGATAGTTATGGCTTCGCAGGAAGTCGCGAATCTCTGCGGAAACAAATACATTCTTTGGGTTTTCGTTGGACCAACATGAAAAACAACAGAAGTTTGTTAATGGAACGTCACGAAGTCAGACATTTACGCCTACTATATTTAATAAACATAAAAAAGTGCAGAGAACAGAACAAACCTATCATTTATATGGATGAAACATACATACATTCTTTCATGTCACACGCACCTTAAAGGATGGAGCGACAAGAGTAACGAAGGATTAAGAAACCCCGTTTCAAAAGGTGATAGGCTCATCATTGTGCATGCAGGAAGTGAAAATGATTTTTGTACCTAATGCTGGAACTCCCAGTCAAAAACAAGAGATTATCATAATGAAATGGCGTATGAAAATTATGAGAAGTGGGTACAAGAAAAACTCATTCCAAATCTACCAAAAAACGCTGTTATGGTAATTGATAACGCCCCATGTCACAATGTTCTAAATAAAAAATTACCTACGACTGCTTGTACTAAACAACAATAAAAAAACTGGCTTTTTGAAAGAAACATATATTCCAGTCAATAAATGTTAAAACCGGATCTTTATAACGTTGCAAAAATGTACAAACCGCAATATAAAACTTATAAAATTGATGAATTGTTTATTCGACGTGGATTGCAAGTTTTAAGGCTACCCTCTTATCACCCGGACTTAAAACCGATTGAAAGTGTTTGGGCGGTACTTAAAGAATATGTGGCCAAACGAAATGTTACCTTCAATTTTACAAAAGTTAAAGAATTCTGTAATGAAGTTTTTGAAACATTTTCTGCAAATTATTAGAATGTTAGATGTGACCATGTCAAAAAGATTGAAGATGAATTTATGAACAATGAACCACTTTTAGATACTATCGTAGATAATATTATTATTAATTTGGCCGAAGACAGAGATAGCGAGGATGATGGAGTTAATATAGAAAGTGATTTTGAAGAATCATTTGTAGATGCACATCATTATTTTACTGTTGATGATCCCTGTACATATAAAACATATTTTTCATTATAGTGTTTGTTTATAGGTGGTATGACTGAATGTATTAAACGCAACAAATGTAAAAATGTAAATAGGTGTTATAAATTTGTAGATATTAAAGACGAATTCCACTAGAGTAATATAATATTTGTAGCCCATATGTACATAGTTCTAAATAAACAATAATTGACGGCACCCAGGACCAAGATTTTTTTTGTTTTACCAGTCCTAACTCTGTTAAAAGTGTGAAGGGATGTTCTAATATCATAGTAAATATTTGTAAAAAACCCAAAAATGTACATATGAAAGTAGCAATATCTACCACAAAAAGGCATTCATATTTTATCTATATTATTAGTATACTTATTAGATCATCTCTAAAGGCGATTTTCCCAATTTGTTTTTCAAATTTTATGTATAAACCCGAATTTTTACATTACTATCTGCTACAGATTATTAAAAATAACAATTTTAGAAAGCTTAACAGGTAGGTATGCCATTAACTATTACTACGAACAGATAGGAAAAATTGTTGGCCATTTTTAAATTTAGAAACTCATTTAACAATCCTTATCGTTTTGAACGCTTTATCTACAAAATCTACTGACTTCCAATTTATATACAAATAAACCTCAATGACGAATATCATGAAGGGACCACTTAAAAGACATTAATTTGAAGTAAAGGTGAAAGTTTAAGTCTATTGGAATCTATTTATTATTTACATCACATAAAATAATAAAGGGTAAATATAGATTTCCCCGTATGGTTTTTGAAGCAATAAATAATTAAGTCTGTACAAAAAAACCCAATTTTCGTAGCAAAGTCTAATGGTTTTTATTTCATTATTCATTTTATTATTCATAAATAACACATTGATATTATTTTGTTTTGTAAACTCGATTTTATATACATGTGCCACAATTTATTATTTTTAAATATAAATTCAAAATATTGTATTACCCTCGTACGTATTAACAGCCTCCCAACCTTTAAAACTTTGCATGCGGAATATACGTCGCCTGCTCTTCCCGGTAACTGCGTTTACATCGTTGTCAAGTTGTATGGCTTTCTCGCGCATCGTCAACTGCCAAAATTCATTTGCCAACCTGTACTTGACACCAAACATTCATTGACACCTGACACTGAACTAGAAGTACTGCATGTTTGTGTTAAGAAACAAGAACTAAATTTCCTTGAAGAACTAGAAATTAGAAAACACTTAAGAAACCCACAATATCAAGTTGTCAATGAACAGATAAATCTAGGGAGTTCTCCACTTTCAAACTGTCTTCTTAAGTGCTAATTGTAAAGATCAGCAGATATAGTTTTCCTGGTTTTCTATATCATTGCATAGTTATACTGATCTTAATTGGAAAAATGATATCCAGGATATCACCATAGGGCTAATAATATCAATGCTTCAATATTTGTAATATCACATCTTCTTTTTTTTCTATTAACATATATTAAGTCTTCTTCTTCTTGTTGTAGCCAAAAATAATCATTAAACATCAGGTAGGCATCAATGGAAATGTACCTTCTGTCATTCTGACGATGTTATTTAACATTGAACAATTGTCAAATTTCCTAGAATTTTCAAAAAATTTTCAATATATTGTGGAATTATCTAGAAACAGTAAGTTTCATTTAAAGCAGTAAATGCATTTTATTTTTCAACGTATCTTATAATCGTACAGATAAATGTTTTAATAGTTTTAGGTAAAATTTAAAGAAAGAAAAAAGTCAGCTTCAAACAAACAGTAACAATATTTAAACAAGGCCGAACGCAAGTACATCAATTATTTGACACTTTCAAATTAATAAGGAGTAAAGTATGAATATGTAGCCATAGCTTACCTTTCTTTTAAAAAGATTATAAGTAGATATAGTACATCTGTCATCCTATACATCGTATGATTTGATATCACATCTTTTATAAGGGCGTACTTGCGTCACCTATTTTTACCTAGTCATGAGGTTTTTGGACTGTATCAGTAGTTTTTGTACATCTGTTAAATCTTATTCTCATATACTTGAGATAAGTAATATAGATTTTTCAATAATTTGTTAGAGGTATGCAGTATTTAAGGAAAAATGTTTCGTAAAAAAAGTTGATCTAGGGTAAAAAACCGTTTAAATTGGAAAAAACAGGAAAACCGAAAAAAAATCAAAGGGTAGACCACTAATTTTGGCTATAACTCCACTACGGTACACCCAATATCTCAAATATTATATACCATTGGAAAGTTCTTGAATAGAGTTACAAAAAACGTTTGAGGTACTTTTTCTCTATCTGAGGTCACTAACCGTTTAAATTGGAAAAAACTTGAAATGCCCATATTTTCGAAATTTTAGACCATTAGAAGGCCTTAAGGATTTTTTCAGAGTTAATGGTATGATGAGATCGTAATAACTTTTCGAGCTCTATCATACTGCAGTTTCATCGAAATCGTTAGAACCATTACAAAGTCGCCACAAAAATATGTATGGCGACAAACTGCCTAAAACGAAGGTACATTTATCTCAGCTTTGAGTACAGTTAGGGGGCCGAAAATTTTATTGGGGCATCACTTCAGCGCCCGGAGTCAACTGACAGAATTCCATCCTCATTGGTGAACACGTTCCTATTTTTTCGGCTATTTGAAAATTGACATTTTGTATGAAAAAAATTACTGTATATACGAGTATGGTTTGTATTGCACTTTTTCGGTGTGGTGGTTTTTGTGCGGTGTACTTGCGTCACTCGGCAACTAACGTTGCCTGTGATCACGAAAAATCTTTCGACAGATGTTTGTTTGTATTAACCTGGTGAATTTTTGAATTTTTTCCGAATCCACAATATAGTAAACCAGTACACTCAAGCTGATACTAGGTACACGGTGGTCGAAAAACAATTTTGCAGAAAATGTAGCATAAATGTAAGATGAAAAAAACACACAGCTGTAGGAAAAAATCTTATATACATATAAGTATCGGAATTAACTGATTCCTCTTGATCACCTGATTTATAGCAATCGTCTCATTTGAATTTCTAGGCTCCATTCAAACATGCTTTGAAATATAAAATATCTTCCAAACTTAGTATAGTGCAAATAACCACTTTCGTTTTCTCGAAATTATTCTTTTTCTCTTGACTTTTGCTACTTTATATCGATATAAAATATTAAGACACACAAAGCGCACTCTACCAAATCTTTTACTTCGCACTCTTACATCGTGTTCTTTCACAATCTCTCCATTACATTACATTCTCTACTACCAACAAAACTCGTGCAATCTAGTTTCTTTAGCAAGCCATGCTTCCAAATTTATTTATCCACAACTTTTTATAATCATGCCACTCAATTTTTTTAACAAGGATGCCATTAATTGAAAATTTATTGAGTTTGATAACTGGAATGACGGTTGGTGTCTTGACCACTTTCGGATAATTTGATATTTTAATATGAAATGTATCATTATATTGGTAAGTTTATTCATATTTTTTGTGAAGATTTCTGATTAATACGTTGGCAATCTTATCAAAACCAGCAGCTGTTCCACCCTGAAATTCTCTCCAAATTCACGAGCGATTACAGTGTCATTATTTATCAATTGAATAGATGAGAGGTATTCCATTCTTCGTTTCCATGGTTTTTTGTAATTGTCTACAAATATTAATATGTCTAAATAATTTTCTGAGTTGTAATTTTTTAATTCTATAATTTCGTTATTGACGTGTGTGACGTTTAACCTTTGACGGTTCATTATTTTGATTAAATTGGCAATTTCTGATGATGAAAACTATTTGTATTATATTTTCATGCTATTTCTGATTCTGTAGCTAATATTTGTTTAATATTAAATTACTAGTAGATCAAAATATTAATCCGAGAATAATATTTGATATACCTAATTTATTTGATGAGTACATTAATCTGAATTATTTCACTTTTGAAAATAAGATATATATTCAAAATGAAGGGTTACCGATGGGAAGCCCTATATCATCAATTTTGACAATTATATACCTCGATCCGTTTCTAACCAATCAATTGCCATTTTGTGACCAATCAGAAGCAACTTATACTGGATATTTTTTGACATAAGTGAATATACCCCGGCCCACCTGCCACAGCCAATTTTTAATGTTGCCACAATAACGTCACATTTTTGTTAATTAAAATGGATCTCAATCGATTTGGTGATGTTTCAATAGAAAATGTCCGAAAAAACGCCGAAAAGACCATAGAATTACCAACGAATACGATAAAAATAAAAAAGTACGTATGGGCCCAGTTTGAAGAATTCTGCGAAACACGCCATTATAAATTAGACAAAAATACAACTATAATGCAGCTTGCCACTATGTTGGAAGACTGAGACTTCAACATGAAAAAAAGAAATGGTTCTGATTATAAAGAAGGGGTTATTAAGACAATGTGGAATTAAACAGCACAACTTCTTCTTTTTCAGTATATAATCTGACCATATACCACTCGAGGTATATATTTTGTTTTGAATAGTTTTTGACATTTTTGTGTCAAATTTCTGTAAAAATTGCGCGAGACAAAAATATCCCGACAGCTAAGCTGCGGGGATATTTTTTAAAACGAATTTTTGTCGAGGGCTATTTTTACAGAAATTTTACACAAAAATATCAAAAAATATTCACCTCTTGTGATATAACTAGTGAACATTTTTATGACAGCTTAGAACGAAAAATTCTTGAATGCAACATTTCAAAAAATATTTTAACAATGAATTTAGAAAAAACTACATTCTTAACTTTCAGTTGCAACGCTTCTGGCAGCGCTCCCTATCAAAAAATAACTTTTGCAAACCTCGTAATCATTATTATACCACTCGAAATCGTAACTTACTCAGTTATCCAGTTATAATTAAAAAGTCCAAATCTCAACGGGCGTATTCGTATATGTCTATAAAGATGTATAACACTATACCGACAACATTAAAGGATATATATATATGTATATATATATATATATATATATATATATATATATATATATATATATATATAGCAAGCCAATCTATAAACGAAAGTTAAAATCATTTATATTGGATAAACCAAGAAATTTTATAGATAACATAGTAAATTAAGAGAATACAATGAACGTTCATATAGTAACGGAATTGCAATATATTAACCTAATCAAGATTATCCTCTTTTCTTGACCACACTAGTAAATCACAACGAGCCACCATCAGCATTCCTGATTTGAATCCTGATTATGTATGCCTGCATATGAATGTGTAATTGTGTAATAGGGTAGTGAAAGTGTATTGGTATCTGTGAGTGTATATATATGCTTGTAGGTAAACATTTAATTATTAGCATTTAATTTGCTGGCTATGTGTGTACATGTTTAAGTTTTGGTTAAGACTTATATATTTATATTTTACTTCTCTATTTACATTTGTTTATGTATATTTATATTTTGTACTTTCGTATTTACATCTGTTTATGTGTATTTATATTTTGTGCATTTGTATTTACATTTATTTTTGTGTATCTATATTTTGTACTTTTGTATTTGCGTATATTTATATTTTGTTCTGTCGTATTTACATCTATTTATATTTTGTACTTTCGTATTTACACATATTTATGTGTATTTATATTTTGCGCTTTTTATATTTGCGTTTATTTAGATGTATATATATTTTGTGCTTTTGTATTTATATTTATTTATGTGTATTTATATTTTGTGCACTTGTATTTGCATTTATTTGTGTATATTTATATTTTGTACTTTCGTATTTACATCTATTTGTGTATTTATATTTTGTGCTTCTTTATTTATATCTATTTATATGTATTTATATTTTGTGTATTTGTATGTACATTCATTTATGTGTATCTATATTTTGTACTTGTATTTAAGTTTATTTACGTATTTATATTTCATGAGCATATTGTAATCACGAAACAAGTACTCATGTACTTATCGTTCATTTCTAATTTATTCGCTCTTAATAATTGTAACATTATACTTATAACATTATAATATAACAATTAGATGAATTTTTCTACCATATTAATAATTTACACCCAAAAATTAAATTTACATTGGAAGTTGAATCTTTCTAGGTTCAAAAATTCAAAGAGTTAATAATGTATGTATTATTCAATTTACAGAAAACCAATACACACTGATGTGACTATTCCACATAATTCTAATCATCCAAAGTCACATAAATTAGCTGCATATAATTCAATGATTCATTGAGCATTTTCAGGTCTTATGAAGAAATATAATTTTGGTCGAGAAATTAATACCATTAAACAAGTAGCAACGTACAATGGCGAACCAATGCATATAATAAATAGATTACTTAATAAACAAGGAAAAAAAGTGGCATTACAACTAATATTTCCTAAACAAACTAAAAATATAAAAAAATTACAAAACCATCACATACGCTGGTAATATTTCTAATAATATTTGAAATATAATATCTTTAGCAACAAATACAACAATTTATTTTAAAACAAAAAGTAATGTGAGTACAAAATTGTTAAATGTAAAAACAAATATATCCCCGTTAAAGCCTTTGAAATTAGATACAGTGAACACTTACGAGCATACAGATTAAAACAATCAGAGAAATCTCACTACGCACAATATCTACTTGACACCAATCATTCATTGACACTTAACACAGAACTAGAAGTACTACACATTTGTGATAAAGTCAAGAACTTGATTAACTTGAAGAGTTAGAAATTAGAAGACACTTAAGAGACATACAATATGAAGTCGTCAATGAACAGATAAATCTAGGGAGTTATCCACTTTTAAACTGTCTTCTTAAGTGATAATTGTGAATATCAGCAGATATAGTTTTCCTGGGTTTCTATATCATTGCACAGTCATACTAATCTTAAATGGTAAAAAGGTATCCAGGATATCCCCATGAGGCTAATAATATCGAAAGCTTTGATATTTGTAAAATCCACTTCATTTTTCTATTCATATATATTAAGTCAATCACAAGATAGGTCACTTCTTGGTTTAGCCAAAAATAATTAGGAGCCATCAGGTAGGCATCACATGAAATGTCACTTCTGTCGTGAGGATGATAATAATATCGAAACAATTGTCAATTTTTTAGAATTTTTACCATTTTTTCAATATATTGTGGAATTATTTAGAAACAGTTAGCTTCATTATATGTTCTATTATAAAATATCCTATATGATTTGGTATTCTGTTATTTGTTGAAATTTAATACCCCCTAACAGTAGAGCTGTATACTCGAAAATTAAGTTCATCCATTCCTCATAAGATTTTTTTGGTCAAATTTATTCTATCTTATTCACTGTTTTATCCTACGTCAATAACACTTCCGCCCGTTTCAACTGCCTTTCACTAAATTCAGATCAAGCATATTTCTCATTATTTGCTACCCTAGCTAAGGAAACGATCGACTGGTTTATGTGCACAGCGTCAGCAACATTATCTCACACCCAATTCATCCAAGCAGTGTGGTCAGATCTCATTGAAAATTCTATCAGATTCGACCCGACCATAAGACAGAATAGGTAGTATATTATTAATTCATCATGTCATTACATTATGGAGCGGATGTTGGTTAGGTTAGTTTATTACCTCACGTATAGAACGGATTTAGAGAAAACGTTAGAAAAAAAGAAGTGACTTTCTGAGGTTAATCAATGAAATAGAAAATATACTTACCTTGATATTTGAGCAACTGATCATTATAAATAATTTCCTATTGCAGTATTTTGATGAATCTTTTTGAAACGTTTATCGACAATTATTGTATGATGTTGGACATTATTTTGAACTGGATAACGCATATATTAGATAGTGTGAGTTAAAAATTATAACACGCGTTCAACCATGTTTCTTGAAAACAAATCTGGAGATCCAATTAATATAATTTTTTTAATATGTGTATTTCAGAGAGAGGTAATGACATATGCAATACAAAAAGAGCCATTACAGGAAATGGGGGATCGAGTATATAGAGTATGAGGAGAAAAATATATTATTGAAAAAATAATAATAATTGTCTTTATTATTTTCAAAATATAAATGTTTATAATAGAATAATTGTAAAAACAGATATATTAATGAATATAAGCTTTTATGAGGCATTAAGCACCATAAAAGCTGCTCTACCACTTAACCTTAAGGAGTGTACATGCTTAAATAAATTTTATATCCATACATTGATTAGGAATGATAGCTTGAAATATTTTTAATTTTTTAAGATTTGGTAATTAACAGAGTGTTCAGGTTTGAGTAGTGAAAATATATTTAGGAACACTTACTTTAAACTTACTAATTTTATTAGTTTTAAGATCTGTAGGAAGTCCATTATAGACATGGCAAATTTGATATCTGAAAGACGGTCTAAAAAGTTCTAATTTAAAGAATGGAACTGTTATTAAACCTCTATTTCTAAAGTTAAGATTATGAATATCTATCCTATATGTTATTTTACGATGTAAGTAAGACGTAGTTGTGTCTACTGATACCACTTACGTCCCGATAAATTAATTTCTATACCCATTATATCAGTTCAATATATATATATATATATATATATATATATATATATAGATATATATATATATATATAGATATATATATATATATATATATATATAGGATAGGGATAAAGGACTTCCAAACACTGCAGTATGCTGCAATTAATAGAAACATATGATAGGAATAGAGAAGATGAACGCCTACGCAGGAATCTGCACGGCACTAAAAGAAGAAGAAGATATATATATTTTCATAGTTTGAATCATCCAGCAAGTATAATGAGCACCTTGAATCTATTTTCTTGAATACATTGACGTTGTGACAAAATTAATAGGGCTGCTGATATTTGGAATTATTTTAGCTTCAACTGTATAGTATTATATTTTGTATGTTTAATTAAAAAAAGGAGCCCGATAGCAAAGCCATCATTTTAACGTATATTTATAAATTGGAAAAAGAAACATATCTCAATAAATTATAGATGCCGATAGTAAAAACAGTGAACAAAATCCTCACAACCACACAGAATAAAAAAAAACTAATAACTCAGTAGAGGATGTAATTTCAAAAGAATCCGTCGAAATTAGAATGAAATTTATAATTTAAAAGAAACACGACACATTTGATACAGTTAGTGAATATGTTGTTTTATGCAAGGGATTTCAGGAATTTTTAATAAATAGTAAATAAGTTATGTTAATATTTATATGTATGAAAACCCTCATCTATATACATTATCATTTCGAATACTAAAATGTTATTTCATGCTTCATATTTATACGGCGTTAAAATTTAATGGTTTATTGTAATATACACAGCCAATCATCGACAAAGACACAATGGTTATATAATTCATAATGTATAGACAGATAAGTTTCCATAGCAACCGAACGCTGTTGATGGAGGGATTGAAAATTGAGAAGTCAGTGAATTTGGAGACGTCAAAGTGGGAAGGAATATTATAATTGATCTCGTCAATAAAGACGATTAAAAAGTCGATATTTAGAAAAACTGTATCCTGAATATAGAAGATTAAAACCTGGACATTTAATAAAAAGGAAAATTAAACGAATTTCAAAGTAATAGTCAGAAGAAATAAAAATATTCAAATTATTACAATACAATACAATACAATACAATTTGAATCAAAAATGGAATAGAGAGTTGAGAAACGTAAAGGTGCTTACAAAATTCATTGCTGTTGGTGTTAAAAAAAATATTCGAAGTTTGTTTTGCACTACACAACCATAAATCTGGAGTAAAATAAGGTACGAAAATTTTATCAATATTATAAGCTCATAAAACGGAACTGTGCGTGATCAGTGTCATTGGGGTTTCCTTCTAACTTTTGCGGAGAAAATTAAATACACATTTTCTGAAATTTGACAGTCATTGGCGGTTTATATATTTTTTATTTAGAATAAGAAAATTATAATTATATGTTATTAGGGTGATAATTTTGGATTGTTACCTATGATATGTGTACATAGAAGCAGTTAAATATTTCATAATTAAAATTTCCTGAAGTCATAAGCTTGTACATTTTAATTAAACAATTAGAGTAAATTTAAATGGCGCAATTGAACCCTACCCTTTGATTAAGTTTGTTATATATGCTTATCCTTTATTCAATCACAAATAATAAAATAAATAAATAAATATAGAATACATAACGATTACAATCATAAGATATAGAATTACATAATAAATATCGGCCCAACGTAGGGAAAATTAGAGAAGGTTTATTAAATAGAGAAAGTTTATTCATATATAAAACATTACAATTTCTCACACCAATAATTACATAACAATATATATATATATATATATATATATATATATATATATATATATATATATATATATATATATAATTTTTCCTGGGTATTCGGGTTTTTATGTCACTGAGTATAGTTCGGGAACCTAATTGCTCTTTAACTTTTGAATTCTGTAGTACATCCTTTTCAATGTATGTGTGAAACTCAATGGAATTAAAGCCATTGACGTTAATCTCACTAATTTATAGGTTCAAAATATCCCAATTAGAATACAAATTGGAAATATTTCAGTATTCATCTTGATGCTCGCCTACGTTTAGTTATTTATGTTATAAAATTAAATTAATATTCCAAATACCAAATACCTAGTCAACGTTTTTATTGATATCCATAATTAGTAATCCTTCCAGGCTATTGGTTACTTTTCAGAATCAATTACTTTTACAAAAATAACGAAATATTACCTTATATACTGAAAATAACAGCCTACGTTTTAAAGTAAATAAGTACGAAGAATAATATATCAGAAATAGTTGATTTAGGTTGTCAATGTTTTAAAACTTTTACCATTTTTTCAATATTGTGAAATTATGTAGAAACAGTTAATTTCATTTAAAAAAGTAATATGAGTAGATTCCATATTAGATTAGATTAGATTTTAACGGGGTTACACTGCACTGAAACCTAAGGTTTATTGTGCCCCTCCCCCCCCTATCAGAACTGTTCTCGCTACTACTACAGCTACAAGTTTCTTGTCCGAAGCATTTGTTGCGTTGGCTTGCAATGGCGAGGCATTCCAGAACTAGGTGATCCGGAGTTTCATCCTCCTCCCCACAGAATCTACACTCGTCAGTTTCTGCTAGACCTATTCTCATTAGGTGCTTTCTAAGGCGGCAGTGTCCTGTAAGAAAGCCCGTGAGGAGATGTAGCTTATTTTTACCGAGGCCCAAATATTTTTTGGATCTAGCATTGTCAAAGTTCCTCAGGAACTTTTTGGAATGTTCCAACCCGGGAACGCACCGCCAGAGTGCTCCTCTTCCGGTTTCCTCCTTCTTCCGAAACTCTTTCTTATTGGAACATTTTCCTACACCACAGAAAGGCTCCGGGCCAATAAAAGGGCGTTTGTGCTCCTTTCCTGGCAAGTGTACTGGCCTCTTCATTTCCTGTGATTCCCGAGTGGACTAAAGAGACCCTGTTATTCTTGCCTAATTCATCAAATTTTCTTCGGCACTCCCATGCCAACTTTGAGTCAATGACATGGGAGCTCAGTGCTTTGATAGCTGCTTGACTATCAGAATGGATCGATATGTCACATTTCTGATAGTTTCTTTCTAGGTTCATTTCCACGCATCTTTCAATCGCAAGTATTTCTGCCTGAAAGACGCTCGGGAAGGAGCCTAACGATAATGAGTATCTAGTGCCAGGCCCAAATACTCCAGCGCCTGCTCCAGTCGTGGTTTTCGAACCATCCGTATACCATCTAATGGGGTTTTCTTCGAGGGTTTGGGTGGTGTATTCCCTTTCCCAGTTTCTCCTCGTATTTAGCATCGTAGTGAAATTCTTTTCGATACTTACTTTCTTGATCATTTCGTCACTGGGAAGATTCGCTGATGAGATGTGTTTTGTTAGAGAGGACCAGGCTCTCTGATTTTTAATACTCTCATTGCCTGAACCTTCCTTAGATATTCTAGGAATTGCCTCTTGGACAGATCTTTCTATCACCAGATGTAGAGGTGTGAGATCTGTAATGATCTCAAGTGCCCTAGCTGGACACGTTCTCATAGCTCCAGTGATGCACACAGAGGCAAGCCTTCGAACTTTGTCTAGGGTCTTCCTCGTGCTGTACTGACTTGCTTTTGTATGCCAGTATTTTTGGGTTATAGCCCCACCTCTTACCAGCTAGATTTCTGCACGCCATCAAAGCTCTTATTGCTTTACTAGCAGCTATTTCAACATGCTTATCCCACAGAAGCTTACTGTCTAGGGTTATCCCTAGATATTTAACCTCTGATTTCCATTCTATGATTTCCCCGTTTAAGGATATGGGTTTCATGGCTGGAAGTGTTCTTTTCCGGGTAAATGGAATTACTATGGTCTTACTTGGGTTAATGTTTAGTCCCACTGACAAGCACCATTGCTCAATGATTCTGAGGCCCTTTTGTAATAAATCACACAAGGTGCTCTCGAACTTCCACATAGTAAGGGTCGAAACCATTAATCTGAAGTCGAAACAGTAAAAGAGGGAATGCGTTATTAACACAATGAAGAAGACAAAGTTTCAATTAATAGACGGCATAATAAGATGAAAATGAAATCGAGGAAGAATCGTCGTATTATTCGGCTACAAATGAGGTTAAAATCGTCATTATCGCCATCCACCAATAGGAGACAGTACTATCAAGAAGAAAAAGTTTCATATAGTTATTTGGAAGTCTCGGTATAATTGTGTTTGTATTAAAAATTGCCTTCTTAATGTTTATTATGATGTGTTGTAATAGTTGAACGGGAATATTGGAAAAACATATTTATAATTACTTAGTTTATTTTTATGACTTGGAAAAACTATTTACGAAACTTATGTAATAATACCACACACTATTTTTATAAATAAAAATGATGTGAAAAATTAATGCCAGTAAATTCAACGACTGTCCATCATCTTATCGTCGAGCAGCAATAAAAAATGGAGATCGTATCATTCCATTTGACTTCCACGTCTCAAAACGCTAGTTTTTATGCAACACATGGAATACATTCTTTAATGCGAGAAATTTTAACAAAGAAGTATATATTTATGGTCCATTTGCTGCATCCTAAATTTGCACAATGTTAAAAGATTATGATCCCTACTTCGTATAGCGCATTTAGGCAATAAATCGTATCGCCTTATTTTTGTGGAGGCAGTAAAAGTCGCTTGCCTTCGCATAAAGTAAGAAAAAGGGAGCGTGCTTTTATTCTTTGGCTTGGACTATCACCGACGTCGAAAACGATCTTTATAAATACTTAAATCCTGGATGTTTAACACAAACCAATGAATTATGTATGAATTCTTTCTGACGTCGCGAAGAACAAACACAGAATAAAGGGAGTCGATAATTTGTAAACATATTTGGGTTTCGAAGTATTTGATAGTAGTTATAGAATGAATATACAGTCTCTTCCGTATCTTGACATGTCCACTAAATTCAAAATGATTTATCATAGTGACACTTTACCACATCTAAATTGCAGTTTACTGTATAATACTGTATAATAATAATAAAAACGAGAAGTCCACTTAAAGTACAGATCACAACAAACACCAGAAGCTTACAACAACTACAAACGAAACTAAAGCATTAGTAAAGAAGACAAAGGACGAATAATGGCGGGTTTTCTCATCAAGAATGGAAGCCGACTACTACGGACTGCAAAGGCAAATATGGAGATTTATTAGAACGCACAGAAAAGAAATAAGCGAATTAACAGAAACCAATAAAATAGATGTCGACACCTGGACCTCCTATCTCACCCAACTGTTTGAGACAAGCGCAGACCAGACCCTACCAGAAACTTCTGATATACCAACCGAAAACGTAATCGTCACCACGGAGGAAATTACTAAAGCCTTAGAAAAACTAAAAAACCGTAAATCTCCAGGACCGGAGAGAATTCCAATCGAAATGCTGAAATACGGTGGAAACACACTAACTTAACAACTAAGGATACTTGTACAGAAAATTATCTCGGGACATACAATACCAATTGACTGGGGCACTAGCACAACGATCTTGATGTTTCAAAAGGGTGACAGAACTGTACCCAAGACCTACAGAGGAATAAACCACCGCTCTGAAACTGACCACAAAAGTCATAACCACCAAAATCACCAACGAAATAGATCTAACAGATGAACAACAAGGCTTCAGATCCGGACGATCCTGTAACGATGCAGTTTTTATCGTCAGGCAAGTCATGGAAAAGTCAATGGAATATAACGTCCCGGCCTTCTGCTACTTTATAGACCTACAGAAGGCATTCGATCGGGTAGAGCTAAACGACGTAATTCACCTGTTATATAAACGAAACATTCCATCAGATACCATCAAGACTATCGAAAACATATACAGCAAGAATAACATACAGGCCAGAATTAATAACAAACTAACACAGCCGATACCAGTGGAAAGAGGAATACGTCAAGGAGACTCATTGAGCCCGCTGCTCTTTAACCTCATCATGGATGAAATTATCCATAAAGTCAAAAATTTGAATAGATGGTACAAAATGGGCGAAGAAACTATCTCTATAGTATGCTATGCAGATGATGCCGTACTCATTGCGGAGAGTGAAGATAATCTTCAGAGACTTCTACATCAATTTCATATAACAGCAAGAAAGTTTAGCATGATAATATCACCGAATAAAACAAAGAGTATGGTGATATCCAAAGATCCAATAAGGTGCAAGCTGAAAGTGGACAGAAAGATAATCCAGCAAGAAAAAAACATCAAATACCTGGGAATACTAATGCACAGTTATGGAGGTACAGAGGCAGAAGTTGCCCAACAAATAAACAAAGTCAACAGAATAGCAGGATGTCTTAACCCTGAACTACTATCGTATATCTATGATCACATAACTACTATCGTGGGGTCATAGAAGATACAAATTTTAATAAGCTTTAAAAATTACATAAAAATATCTTTATTGTTTTTTTGTATTTTTTATCAATGTATGTGTACATAAAAAACAGATATTTTGTAAATTTAAATTTGATTTCAGGAAACTTAAGATGCTAAAATAAAAACGATAGAACTTTCAAATATTTTATGATCAACACGTTAGCACAATAAATATTTGAAAAAATAAAACTAAATGTTTATTCTCCGGAAAGTAGTTTATTATAGGAACATCTTAACCTAATACAAAAAAAAATTATAATAGTATAGCACATAAGAAAAATAACCTAATGTGAGAATATTGTAACAATAACAATTTGAACGTATTATAAGTGTTATCTATTTTTGGCACATAGTACACGTAACTTTCTGAAGTAGATGTGTTTTTTAGATAGTTCTATGACATTTTGAGCAAAATGTGGAATGTTTGTTATCATTACCTCTGGGACCTCTGGGACACAAGTAGCATCTTTGTCTTACAACCGGCCTTTCTCGTCTAGACTTATCTTCATGAATAATTTCAGTTCCTAATGTTTTGGCAATTATCAAGCGCGATTCTCTGGACAATTTGGGCATGGCAAGTCTTACTTTTAAATGTTCATTTATTAGACTGATTACAAGCTCTTGGATAAAATCCGATCGATTTTTTCTAACTTCAGGATTAGCAGCGTGAAAAATAATATGACTGTTCACTATTGCAATATCCATTATGGAATATCAAATTACTAACGGCCATCGCTGGCATCTTCGGCCTGAACGATAAAGTACACATTTTTGGTCTAAAGCATCGACGCCGCCATTAGTCGCATTATAGAAACGTGTTATTTAAGGTTTTTTACTCTCCTGATCGACAGATTTATCATGTTGCATGGATGACAACATAATTACACTTTTATTTTTTTTATTTTTTTAGCGACGTTTGATACGATTGTGTTATCTCGAGTAAAACCAAAAAGACACTTATCAACTTCGTAATTTTTATGT
This sequence comes from Galeruca laticollis, assembly GCA_963921935.1. Lineage (NCBI taxonomy): Eukaryota > Metazoa > Arthropoda > Insecta > Coleoptera > Chrysomelidae > Galeruca > Galeruca laticollis. The sequence continues at coordinate 87,934,727 of OY998183.1, forward strand.
GGTTGAAATTGTGGAGTAATTTCTCTCTTATTTTTACGCATTGTGCCTACATACGTAAGTCGAAGTTTCTTTAGTTCATCAATTAGCTCTAGTAAACAAATTATCACCCGTGACATTTCGGTTACTATTAGTAATTGGTTCCACTAAAACAAGTACTGATCTTGTAGGTATGGATAGCTTTTTAGGATTAGGGTCATTCGTTTTACCTGTATACACGAAAGCATTCACCAAAAAATGTGTCTTTGCGTCACATAAACACATGATATTGATGCCGTACTTGACTGGTTTGGCTTTCGTATACATTCTGAATGGGCATCTACCTCTAAACCCAACCAGCATCTCGTGGACTGTAACATATTCGGAACAGGTGTAGTTAGTTATACTGTTAGAAATAAGAGCGTTAAATAAATAGGATACTGCTGCAAGTCGATCTCCATTGGCCTTTTTTTGCTCTCTTATTACATGATTGTCAAATATTATTGCTGTGAGAAGAAATAAGAAGCGTCTTTTGACATGGTGGCACGGAAAATTGGCCTACCTACACACTTATTGAAAATAATGAATCGACATTCGCATGATTAGACTTTAGTACACCTGAAAGGTACAAAAGACCCAAAAAAGCTTTGAGTTCAGCTTCATTTAGATGATCGATAAATGTACAGGTATCCCCATAATTTACACACAGCTCGGTAATTTTTTCAATTGTATACTCTAGAATAGTTGCCAACATGTCGGGAGTTATAAGAAGTGACCATGATTCTAGTGGACTGAATGGTTTCGTTTGTAAAGCAGGTCCATGAAGACCAGGAAGGTGTGTAATAATGTTCTCTGCGCGAATTCTTGATGGTGCCGGAGCATTTTCACCCCACTTACATCTGTTGCGTCCATAGTAAAAATTTGTTTCACTGTTAGATGCTGTTTCACTTTCGTCGCTTGATAAGTCACTAACACTAATTACTCAATCTGTGTCGTGATCCGAGTGTTCACTTTCATTATCACTACCACTGTTATTATAGTCACTATCAGTGTCAATATTCTCGGTTGGCTTTTCTACAGATTCGAGAAAGTCAAAAACATTGTCACTTTTTACCCTTCTTCTTCCAATTTTTACAAAGTCATCAGCCATTCTGATATAATAAATAAAATAATAATAACGCAACTACTATCGTGGGGTCAACTCAGACCCAAAATCATCAGCATGTGTGAACTATCAGACCGATTGTTTACTACTAAGAAGCATCCTAAAGTATATACTTAAGTGGGAGAATACATGGAATACGAAGGATGTGTGCTAAACGGTTTACCAGGGGCATACTGAAGTTCAAGTGATTGGGTCGAATTTGACCCCACGATAGTAGTTAAGGGTTAAATACACTATCTGGCGAAACAAATATTTACGGACAGAAACCAAGGCCAGGATTTATAAGGCAGTAGTGAGTCCAATTATGACCTACACTGCGGAAACAAGACCTGATACAACAAGGACAAAAAGACTGATGGAAACATGTGAAATAAAATAGGCCGTGATATCACAAACCTCAGGCAAAACTGTAATATAGAGAACATAAATAAATGAACACTGAAAAGGAAAAAATAGTGGTATAGCCATATAAGTAGAATGGGAGAAAGAAGACTGCACGAACGAGACAGATCCCCAAACGGCCGAAGGAGTATTGGATGGCCAAGGAAGAGATGGAGTGATAACCTGGATATATAGTGAGGAGGCACCCGAAGATGGAACAGGCTCGAGCCTATTGAGGAAGAAAAAGAAGAACATCCTATTGTAATGTTTTTCTTATTTATTTAGACAATAAACGGGTGGGATAAATTTTAAACACTCGGTATGGCAACTTACTAATTTATTGAAACACTAACTCACTAACACTTAATTTATATATACTTAACTAATCACTTAATTATTAATTTATATTAACTGTATATTCACTCAAACTAATTTATTTAAACACTTTATATTCACTTATTGACTGTTTAACTCACGATTTCAAATTATAAACTAAACTCCACTCTTCCTGATCAGTCCCTTTAAATATTAAAGCCATTTTTACTAGTAAATTCCGGACTGCGGCAACAATTGATTCTGGACTTTTCTAGATAACTCTGGTCGCAAAAACAATGTTTACATAAGATAGTCGTAAACTCGTAAACAGTTTTTTATAACTGCGTATCCGCCATAATTTTATTATTTCAATTTTATACCTGGCTTACACAGAGTCCGTTTTAGGGACTATACCAGGGTGCTGTTTCGTAACACTATATTCGTTTCGATAAAGCTACTCTTGGGGTTTTTCTCTTGCTACCGTACGTTGAGTGTTCTATGATATAATAAATATGACAAATTTTATGACGAGACATGGTCCGATTTCACACCCTGTATCTTTATGAATAATAAAAATGTAAACATTTTGTTTAATAAAATTTTTCTAGTATCATCTTTTTCAATAAAACTCCCATTTTATGGACGAAATGATTTTTAATGTACGTTTTAATGATGTTATTAGAAATAATTTCAACCGCCCTTCAAGTTTTCTCCACCACTCCATATACATAAATCGAACCGTTATTAAAATTTATTGTATGGATTAATAATTTGTGATTTATTATTGTATCATAGAAATGAGATTATATGACAGTTCCCAGTTTTAGTATGCTTACCGAACTAATAGTGTTGGTGGAGTAGTTTTCGGTTATATTGGATTACTACAGACTTTTGAAGTGAACTCTAATAGTATTGTTACGAAATAGCACACTAGCGTAGACCCTGAATCCGACTCAGTCTAAGCCATGTATGAATGTTAAAATTATGGCGGATGCGCAGGGATTTCTTAGAACTGTTTACGATTTTTCGTGACTATCTTATCTTGACATTGTTTTTGTGACCAGTCTTATCTAGAAAATGCCAGAGAGCCATTTTTTTGTGTAAGCCGCAATCTAGAATTGTCAAGTAAAATAGACACTAATATATGAAGGACCGACCAGCGAGAGGAGTGGAGTTTATAAAGAGATCTCGTGATATAAACAGCGAACAAGTAAATAGTCTAAGTGTTTATATAAATTAATGTGAATATACTGTGTATATAATATGAGTTAGGGAATAGTGGAGTGAATAAATAAATTAAGTTAGTAGACATAACGTGTGTGTATAAATTTATCCCACCCGTAATAAAAACGTTTAAATAAATAAGAAAAACATTACATTGGTGTCAGGTGTGGGGTAATATAAATAAATTGCTACGTAAAAATTGCCAAGAGACTAGGTGACTTGAAAGTGACTAAGTTAAGAGCAGAATTGGAAGATCGTGAGTTGGAAACGTCCGGTAAGAAAAGTGAATTAGTAGAAAGACTTAAAGTGGCACTGGAAAATGACGGCTTTGATCCAGAAACAGTTTTACCTAATGACGAGGCTTCCACCTTAATCTCGTCAATTTCTGCTAACATGGACGAGAGGATTTCTGCCATGGAAGAGAACATGGACGAGAAGATTTCTGCTATGAAGAACGATATTTCTGGCATGGAAGAGAAGATTTCTACGAATGTGAAAAGCGATATTTCGGCTACCAAGAACGATATTTCTGCTATGAAGACCGTCATTTTTGCTAATATGGACGAGAATATTTCTGCTATGAAAATAAGGTGACAACGATGAACGAGAAAATCAAGGAGTTAGAAAGAAAGATGACAGATATAAGAACTCAAGACATGCCAGCGGAAGAAAAGAAGACCGAGCAAACAAAACCTTGCAAGCCAGAAACACACCCTAAGTTAGAAGACATTGGTAGTTTTACCCGAGTCAAGGCCCCAACGTTCGATGGAAAAATGTCGTGGACCAATTATGTGAAACAGTTTGAAGCAACCGCTAGAGTGAATAATTGGTCCGATAGAGATAAGGCAGTGAACTTAACTATCGCGCTTCGGGGAGATGCATTAGATGTACTACAGACGATACCACTTGAAGAAACGGATGACTTCGAGCAGCTGAAGAAGAGGTTGGACATGCGATATGGCCACGAACATCTAGAGCACTTGTACGAATACCAGCTGAAGAACCGAAGGCAGAAACGTGATGAAGCCCTTCAAGAGTATGAAGTGGACATTGCCCGATTAGTTCGATTCGCTTATCCATCAGCACCAGAGAACATGATGGAATGTCTGGGCATCCAGGCCTTTATCGATGGCTTACGCGACCCCGATATACAGAGGACGCTTCGTTTAGCCCATCCGAAAACATTAGTCGACGCATTGACAGCTGCTCTTGAATATGAAGCAGCCACGATGGCTGGATACAACAAAGGTAGGACCATACAGGAAGAAGGTGACGATAACAGACTTGACCAGATCGTCAACTTGTTGAAAGGTATGGTAGACAAGAAGCCGAAGAAAATCAGGTGCTGTAATTGTGGCGAGCTAGAGCATGCACGCTGTTCGTTTAAGCGTCCTACGACTCCTGCAAACCAAGAACCTCTTAAATGCAAAGCAGCTACGAAGAGCACGCGGTACAACAAAGGTAGGACCATGCAGGAAGAAGATGATGATGATGGCAAACTTGACCAGATCGTAAACTTGTTGAAAGGTATGGCAGACAAGAATCCGAAGAAGATGGAATACCGGAAGTGTGGCGAGCTAGAGCACGTACGCAGTCCGTCTAAGCGCCCCAAGACACCTGTAACTCATGAACTCCAGTCACAGGGAAAATCAGGTCATCCAGCTGATGTGAATCATCGAAAAGCCAACTCTTTGCCTAGACGGTCATGCACTGTAGACTATTCACAATGCAACAAGTCGAAATCTAAGGAAGTTGCAGTTTCAAGAATTACAGTAGTCAATGAAGAATGGTCACCCATCAGGAGAATGATCCTTGCATAAAGAAGATTCGGCAGTGGAAGCAAGAAAATCGATGACCTACCTGTCAAGAAGTGTCAAGATTTTCAGCGAAACTCAAGGCGTATTGGGCACAGTGCGACTCCCTTGTCCTGGAAGAAGGGTAGTTGAAAAGAGTCCTTGAAAACGATGATGGTTCCGAGATGAAGAGATAGCTAGTTATCCCGAGAGCGAGAGTAGCTGAGGTACTGAAGAAATTATACGACAGTCCATCGGGAGGTCATCTGGGAGTGAAGAAAACCCTTCAGCGAGTCCGTGCAAGGTTTTATTGGATGAACAGCTCCGACGATGTGAAGGACTGGTGCAAGAAATGTACGACTTGTGCTACGAGTAATGGACCACATCGAAAGAGAAAGGCACTTATGAAACAGTACAATGTTGGAAGCCCTTTCGAAAGGATTGCTTTAGATATCGCTGGACCATTTCCGCCGACAGAAAATGGGGATTAATACATCTTGGTTATAATGGATTATTTCACAAAGTGGGTGCAAATTTACGCGATCCCGAATCAAGAGGCCACAACTGTCGCGGATGTATTGGTGAAAGAATTTATCAGCCGATATGGAGTGACGTTGGAAGTCCAAAGCGACCAGGGAAGAAATTTCGAAAGCCATGTATTCCAGGAGATTTGCGAAAAGCTGGGAATGAAGAAGACCAGGACAACAGCATTAGTAATAGTAATAAATTTATTTGTATGAATATAGTTTACAATGAATTTCAATAAGACTTGCGTACAAATAAACATGGATAAGTCACAGAAGAGTACACCAGTTATAAACCGATATACTCTTGTGCGTGACTTCGATTATTAGATAATCAAGGTAGGTAGAATCATATTATTTTAGTGTTTTTAAATGAAACTCAAGGTCTCTAGTTAATTCCACAATATAATACAAGTTATTGAAAATTCTAAAAAATTGACAATTGTTTCGATAAATCAATATCATCGTCAGAATGACAGAAGTTACATTCCATTTTATGCCTACCTGATGTTTAGTAGTTATATTTGGCTAGACCAAGCAGTAACCTAACTTGTGATTGGCTTAATATATGTTTATAGAAAAAAGAAGATGTGATATTACAAATATTGAAGCTTAGATATTATTAGCCCTATGGTGATATCCTGGATATCATTTTTCCAATTAAGATCAGTATAACTGTGCAATGATATAGAAAACCAGGAAAACTATATCTGCTGATCTTTACAATTATCACTTAAGAAGACAGTTTATTAGTGGAGAATTCCCTAGATTTAACTGTTCATTGACAACTTCATATTGTGGGTTTCTTAAATGTCTTCTAATTTCCAGTTCTTCAAGGAAATCCAGTTCTTGTTTCTTTCCACAAATATGCAGTACTTCTAGTTTTGTGTTAGGTGTCAATGAATGATTGGTGTCAAGTAGATGTTTTGCATAGTGGGATTTATCTGGTTGTTTTAATCTGTATGCTCGTAAGTGCTCACTGTGTCGTATTTCAAAATTCCCAAGGGTCTGACCCAAATAGACAGCATTACATTCTGGACATTTGAGTTTATATATACCTGACTTCTTTAATAGTGGTATTTTTGTTTTTACATTTAACAATTTTGTACTAACGTTACTTTCTGTTTTAAAAGAAATTGTTGTATTCGTTGCAAAAAAAGCATAAAGAGACATAACACACATCTTGTCATGAATCAATCATAGAAAAGTAAAAGAATCAATTGTATTATATAATAAGCGGTTGTGATATTCTTATTTGTGACGCAATATGAAAAAAATGTAAAACTATACAGATATATAGTAAAGGTGCATGTAATCATCGGTTATCATTTAATAAAACATTCAATTCATCGACGTGTAAAAGTATTCATTATCGTCACATTAAGGCGATTGGTCCTTCAGAGCTCAGTACAATATAAGCGAAAAGGACATTCCGCAATATTGCTTTTCCATCAAAAGAGGAAAACGCAAAACATAAAAGAAACTGTTGTAAGTCAAGTAACAAAAAAGCATTAAGAGACATAACACACATCTTGTCATGAATTAATCATAGAAAAGAAAAAGATATCAATTGTATTATATAATAAGCGGTTGTGATATTCTCATTTGTGACGCAATATGAACAAAATGTAAAACTATACAGATATATAGTAAAGGTGCATGTAATCATCGGTTATCATTTAATAAAACATTCAATTCATCGACGTGTAAAAGTATTTATTATCGTCACATTAAGGCGATTGGTCCTTCAGAGCTCAGTACAATATGAGCGAAAACGACATTCCGCAATATTGCTTTTCCATCAAATATTATTAGAAATATTTTCTGCATATGTGATGGTTTTATAAGTTTTAATTTCATCAGCTTGTTTCGGATATATTAGTTGTAATGCCACTTTTTCCTCTTTTTTACTAATTAGCTTATTTATCATATCTAATGGATAACCGTTAGATGTTGCTATTTGTCTAATTGTATTAATCTCTCTATCAAAATTACATTTGTTCATAGGAACTGAAAAAGCTCTATGTATCATTGAATTATATGCTGCTAGTCTGTGTGACACAGGGTGGTTAGAATTGAATGGAATTGTTACATCAGTTTGTGTTGGTTTTCGGTAAATTGAATAATCAAGTACATTATTAACTCTTTGAATTTTTAAATCAAGAAAATTGATTGAGCTATTTTCTTCAATTTCTAATGTAAATTTAATTTTCGGGTGTAAATTATTGATGTGGTTGAAAAATAGATCTAATTGTCGTTCACTACCCATAAAACAAGCTAATATGTCATCTACATATCTATACCAAAATAAAATATTTTTCGAAATATTTCTTTCAAAGATCTTTCTTTCTAAATTGTCCATAAAAATGTTTGCTAAAATAGGTGATATAGGGCTTCCCATTGGTAAACCTTCATTTTGAATATATATGTTTTATGGGTAGTGAACGACAATTAGATGTATTTTTCAACCACATCAATAATTTACACCCGAAAATTAAATTTACATTAGAAATTGAAGAAAATAGCTCAATCAATTTTCTTGATTTAAAAATTCAAAGAGTTAATAATGTACTTGATTATTCAATTTACCGAAAACCAACACAGACTGATGTGACAATTCCATTCAATTCTAACCACCCTGTGTCACACAGACTAGCAGCATATAATTCAATGATACATAGAGCTTTTTCAGTTCCTATGAACAAATGTAATTTTGATAGAGAGATTAATACAATTAGACAAATAGCAACATCTAACGGTTATCCATTAGATATGATAAATAAGCTAATTAGTAAAAAAGAGGAAAAAGTGGCATTACAACTAATATATCCTAAACAAGCTGATGAAATTAAAACTTATAAAACCATCACATATGCAGGAAATATTTCTAATAATATTTCAAAGATAATATCTTCAGCAACGAATACAACAATTTATTTTAAAACAGAAAGTAACGTTAGTACAAAATTGTTAAATGTAAAAACAAAAATACCACTATTAAAGAAGTCAGGTATATATAAACTCAAATGTCCAGAATGTAATGCTGTCTATTTGGGTCAGACCCTTAGGAATTTTGAAATACGATACAGTGAGCACTTACGAGCATACAGATTAAAACAACCAGATAAATCCCACTATGCAAAACATCTACTTGACACCAATCATTCATTGACACCTAACACAAAACTAGAAGTACTGCATGTTTGTGAAAAGAAACAAGAACTGGATTTCCTTGAAGAACTGGAAATTAGAAGACATTTAAGAAACCCACAATATGAAGTTGTCAATGAACAGTTAAATCTAGGGAATTCTCCACTGATAAACTGTCTTCTTAAGTGATAAGTGTAAAGATCAGCAGATATAGTTTTCCTGGTTTTCTATATCATTGCACAGTTATACTGATCTTAATCGGAAAAATGATATCCAGGATATCACCATAGGGCTAATAATATCCAAGCTTCAATATTTGTAATATCACATCTTCTTTTTTCTATAAACATATATTAAGCCAATCACAAGTTAGGTTACTTCTTGGTCTAGCCAAATATAACTACTAAACATCAGGTAGGCATAAAATGAAATGTAACTTCTGTCATTCTGACGATGATATTGATTTATCGAAACAATTGTCAATTTTTTAGAATTTTCAATAACTTGTATTATATTGTGGAATTAACTAGAGACCTTGAGTTTCATTTAAAAACACTAATATGAGCATATTCCACGGAGTAAGGGTCGAGACAGTCAATTTCATATTATTTTGACAATTAAATCTTAAGTATATATAAAAGTTTTCCATGTAATTAAAATTTCAAGTTAATATACAAATAAACAGATATAGTAGTAATAGCACTTAACACCTAACCTATTACATCTATTATAAAGCCTCAACCAATACAAAGTAAAGTCTCAATGTATAAGATAATAATGAAAACACAGTATAAAAATAGTAAAACAATGTTTGTCAATCAACAACCAAGTAATCCCCAATAGAGTTGTTTGAAATATTGGTGAAGATGGAAGATAGGACAACAGCATTACATCCACAGTCACATGGAATGGTCAAGAGAATGAACAGGGCTATTGGCAAATACCTGTCCAAAGTAGTTTCCAGCCATCAGTGAGATTGGGACCAGTATCTTTCCCTATTCACATTGGCTTATCTATCCGCCGTCAATGAGTCCACGGGTGAAACACCTGCTAAAATCCTGTTTGGACGTGAAATGAGGCTTCCTCATGACCTAGAAATTGGCTGTCGGCCTGGAGAAGATCTAGCAGGAGAAGACTACGTGATCCAATTGAGAAGAAGGCTGGACTATATTCATGAATTAGTTCGAACAAATCTTCAAGTTGCCAGCGACATAATGAAAACTCGGTACGACACGCAGGCTACAGAAGGCGGTTTTAAAGAAGGGGACAAAGTATAGTTACACAACCCGACGAGGAGAAAAGAATTTTCTCTAAAATTACAAAAATCCTGGTAAGGTCCATACTTAATCAAGAAAAGGATCAGTGATGTTATATATAGATTAAGCAAGATCTCCAACGGAAAACCAAAAGTAGTTCACTAAAATCGACTAGCGCCATTCGAAGGAGACCATGAGCTAGAGAAAGGAGTAAACCATATTCGAGATGTGTCTGACCCTACCTTCGATGTATTTATGGGCGCGTATGGAGGTACCGGGAAAGCTAGATACGGAGTCACTTCAGAACAACGACAAGATTTGTTCACTCTCCCGGAAGATTATTCACTGGCATACAACATCCCCGCTCGTATCAAGAACGCACGAGGATTGGCATCTGTCTTTCGAAAGAAGTTTGGGCAATTAGAAAAACTTGAAGACCAGATTCCAGCTCCTGGCAAGACACTGAAACTGAAACATAATTCGCGGTACGTCTTCTACGTGGTAACTAAAAATGAATTTCAAGATCGATCTACCTACCGCGATGTGTGGGAAGCACTTCGAAACCTCCGAGACCATGTGTTGGAATCCGGCGTGAAGAAACTGGCTATGCCTAAGATAGCGAGTAACCAGTAAGATTGGCGAGTCAGCAGGAACATGGTAGAGGTTATCTTCCAAGATACCGGTGTCCAGATATTATTTTGCAGCTACAACCCCCGTTATCAGTATCCGATGAAGACGGTGCCCTGTTATTTCCATAAGATCGGAAAGTGTAGAAATGGGGCCGATTCAAACATCCAGTCTCGGATATACAAAAGTTCCAGGAGGAACTTCTATTTAAGGAGTGGGTAATGTTACGAAATAGCACACTAGTGTAGACCCTGAATTCGACTTAGTCTTAGCCATGTATGAAAGTTAAAATTATGGTGGATGCGCAGGTATTTCTTAGAACTGTTAACGATTTTTTGTGGCTCAGGCAGCCAATTATTTTTGTGTAAACCACAATCTAGAATTATCTAGTAAAAAAGGCACTAATATATAAAGGACCGACCAGCGAGAGGAGTGGAGTTTATAAAGTGATCTCGTGATATAAACAGTGAATAAGTAAATAGTCTCAGTAGTGAAGTGTTGATATAAATTAATGTAAGTGAATATACTGTGTATATAATATGAATTAGTGAGTAGTGTAGTGAATAAATAAATTAAGTTAGTACACATAACGTGTGTGTATAAATTTATCCCACCCGTAATCAAAACGTTTAAATGAATAAGAAAAACATTACAGTATGTTTGCTGAATAGGACAGGATTGCAATTATTAAAGGTTATGACAATTGGGAAAAAGCTATGAAGAATTAGATCATTCAATTAATAATAGTTTTCCAAATCGGAAACAAAAACAAAAAATGCAATTTGGAAATGGTCGAAAAAGTGGCAATTAATACTTACAAATTCCCATACAGAAAGAAACGCTGTTACGAGAGGTATCAGAAGATAATTTTGTGTACACGTAGCAATTTTGTAAGGCAATAGATAGATAGATAGATAGATGGTTTATTGACCCCATTCACATACATAGTACATTAGAAGTCAGTGAAAGTAGTACATATGAATACATTTTACCAACTAAAAATATTAAAGATTGTATAGTGTTGTATATGACAAATTTAAAATATAATAAAAATAATAGAAAGTAAAAATTTTACATAAATACAGACATACATTTCATGAAGTAAAAATATGGATGAAAATATGACAATTTTAAAATATAAAATAAGTTAAAAAATAATAAAAAGTAAAAATTAAATTAAACAAAACAAACAAACATATAAGCATTAAGCCCAAGTATTCAATTCCTCCAAAAACTCATCAACTGTATAAAAACAATAATTTAAAAGAAAAGACTTTGCAAAATGTTTAAATTGAACTCTCGTCATATCACTTATATTTATATGTTTAAAATATTTTACAAATGAATTGTACAATGTAACATCCAACTTATTGTTTTTTGTTGTTTTCAGTCTAGATTTGAGAATGACAATGTCTTTACTATTTCTAGTATCATAATTATGAACATCTGCATGTTTAGTCAGAACATATCGATTTTTATGTGTTTCAATTAACACTTCGAAAATATACAAGCACGGAAGTGAAGATAATTAATTTTTTATTTTATTGGCTGCATCATTCAAGCTGGCCCAATATAACAGGGCTTTTGAATAATATGTTTGTTGCACAAAATTCAATCCCATAATATTCCTTAACATCGATATTTGATAAAAATGATTTTCCTGATCTTCAATTGTACATTACGACTTCCATTCTATTCGATTCTAAGGAAACATTTTCAGTATCTCCTTTTGTCTGACTTTGCTATCCAATTTTTCTCTAAGCTTCCAGGTTTTTCCTCTGGAAAAAAGCGGGTTACCTATCCGGTCGTGAATATTCTGAATATAAAAAATATCAATACATTGTTTCTAGGCATTATAGAAAATATGGTGAAGTAACCTCGTAAACATCTCAAAAAAGCAGCAGAAGCTGAGAGAATTTAATTTTCGCGTTCGACTTCGTGTTATTCTGTGGCTTTTACACGTGTTGGCTCCTGCTGGAGTTCGGTTTCCAACAAAATGAATGAGCTTCATCCACAAAATCACTTTGGAAATAACAAATGAAAGGAGAAGTTTACTTCCAAGCGGGATGCGAAAGTCGAACTGATAAAATGTCGTTTAGGAATTTTTATAGTCCAGAAGGTAAATAAAGTTTCATTTATTTTTTTTGTAATTTTTTTTCGTTTTTCCCAATAGATATGTTGGCAGTATTCCGAAAAAATTTCCGAAACCGGACGCTTTCCAATTTAAATCTTTTTCAGAATAATTATTTGATACCTCCCTTCCAGTAATGACGTAGGTAATAATATATTTTCTTTCAATTTTCCAACTTCCCTTGCTGATCTGATTTTAAAATGTATCATAAGTGGCTTTAAATCAGTAGAGGATGGGCAAAACTCAAGAGGTATTCATCAAATATTAACATAAAGTGATAAGTTAGTGAATTTTTACAAAATTATAGGCGAGAAAAACATGAAATAAAAATGTTATCATGCAATTATTATTGTCGTATTAGTGTTTTAAATGAAACTTTCTGTTTCTAGTTAACTCCACAGTTTATTGAAAGATGTTAAAAATTCTAAAAAATTGACAATTGTTTCGATATTACCTAAATATCATCGTCAGAATGACAGAAGTTACATTTCATTTTATGCGTACCTGATGTTTAATTATTTTTGGCTAGTCCAAGAAGTGACCTATCTTGTGATTGACTTAATATATGTTAATAGAAAAAAGAAGATATGATATTACAAATATTAAAACTTAGATATTATTAGCCCTATAGGGATATCCTGGATATCATTATTGTATATAAAGAGTGACTTTTCATGGTTTGATTTACATGCCGTATACAGTTTGTATTAGGCCTATTAGCTCATTTTAGTTTAGAAAGTGTCACTAGTGCGGGAAAACTCGCTTTCCCGCACTAGTGTCAATGTATCGTTATTAAATGTACATTTCATTGATTTTACCTGTATATTACTATTAAAACTAATATAGGTTTTAATATTCAATCTAACCCAGACTATTTTTCATTCATTGGAATGAAGAAATTGCGATACTTTTATATATCTGCCCTATTCATTTCTCAAAATCAATCCACATAACAATCAAACTAAGCTGAGTCAAGTGGTTTGGTGTGGTAACCAAAGATTTGTTATGACAACCAAGTTGTCATCAAGACGTCAAAGTTTCAAGTCGAAGTGTTATCGAAGTGTCCGATTCTGGAATTTTCCAAATTATTTTCAATAAAAGCAATATTTTAATAGATTCGTCAGACGAAGAGCTCCCAGAAGCAATATTAAAGGCCGCAGATGAGGTAAATTCAGACCTGTTACCAAGTAACTCACGAGAAAGATATGAACAGCAATACAACCAATTTTTAAACTGGTGTAAGGAAAAAGGAGTGAATAACTTCAGAGAACAGATTTTTTGGCGTATTTTTCCGAGCTGAATAAGGTACTGAAATCCAATACCCGCGTTACTCGATGGTGAAATGTTTAATTAAAATAAAACAAAAACTTGGACACAAGAAACTTTCATAAATTGACATCGTTCCTAAAAAAGCAAAATGTTGGTTTTCGACCACATAAAGCGCAGATTTTTACCAAAGAAGACATATCCAAGTTTATGATAGCCTCTGATGAGATATATCTTATGATTAAAGTAGGTACCATTTTTGCTTTAGCCGGTGCTCTTCGCATAGCGGAGCTTGTGAAAATCACGCTTGACGATATTCAAGATAAAGGAAACCTAATTATTGTGAAAATTTCCGATTCGAAAAACCATACCTCAAGATCCTTTGTTATATCTGAAGACAAAAATAATGGAACCTTTTTGAAGATCTATAGAAAGTATGCAAATTTACGGCCTCCTACCACCACGCACCGTCGTTTTTTATCAATTACAAAAAAGGCAAATGTTCTGTTCAGTGCGTAGGCGTAAACACATTTGGTAAAATGCCGGCAGAGATCGCTACCTACTTAGGCCTACCTAACCCAAAACGTTACATAGGTCACAGTTTTAGACGATCCTCGACAACATTTCCAGCAGATTCGGGAGAAGGGATAACCAACATAAAACGTCTCGGAGGCTGGAAGTCAACTGCTGTTGCTGAGAGTTATTTGGAGGACAGAAGAAAACAATCTCGAATAAAATTCTTTCATGTACTGGCAACTTGCAACCGATGCCGTCTCAGTCATCTTCATGCACTTTGCAATCTACGAGTGTTACTTTTAACAGCCAGTTACCACCAACTAACTACTCTGGACCGGCTATTCTGACGCATTTGCAGAATGCAACAAATTGTGTTTTCAACATTAATATTAATAATAATTAGTGGATTTTCTTGGAGTGTTTTGTATGTTGAAATAAAATATTTATTTTCAATGTGCTTTTTGAATCTTTATGCGGTAGTAGAAAAAAAATATTCCTAATTCACGCGTAAAGTGTCTTTCCCGCCCTTGACTGCTTGCCCGAACTCCGCTTCGCGTCGTTCGGGTCAACGGCAGTCGCGTGCGGGAAAGAATCACTTTCCGCACTTGTTAGTAAAATAACTATTTCGGTGTTATGGTTTTTGTGGGGGTGTACTTGCGTCACTCGGCAACTACCGTTGCCTGTCATAAATTGTAAAAATTTTGAATAGTACGACCGGTATTACGTGGATCGTTGTTATTATTGCTTAATGTACTTGAGTATTTCTTAAAGTGTTCGCTATGTTTTGATGATGTTCGGCACTAAGATGTAAATACGGTTTCATCCTGCTCGAACTTCCATGTCCAGTAATGCTCATGGCTTGTTGTTCACGAAAGATTTTCGTAACTGACTGACTGCAGTAACACCACAGATAACCCACAGAAGTAACACGATCAAAGTGAGTTGTTATTTTCACTTGTTTAGTGTATAATCTAATAATTAATCGATATACAGTGTGTACATAAAGTAACGTAACTTGCTAATATTTCGATTTCCGTTAGGAATACAAAAAAAAATGTTGAATAAAAGGTTTTTAAAATAATCCAGACCATCTGTATAAGTCGATTAGAAGTATAAAGGGTGCACCGTTGCTCCAAAATAACTTATTAATATATTTTTTTAAATAGTTCACCATGTATATATTTTCAGTTTTTCATAATTTATTAAATTACAAATACAACCGTCAAAACCGCATAATTCTACCTTCAATAATTCCAAAGTTACATTGGTTTGAATCTAAAATTATAAAAAAATTGTTTATGTCAAAAAAGTAGTAGGTTTTTCTGTCATGAATTGTTTTTAAACATCATGAATTATTTCTCATTGTCATTAGTGAAAGATGTTTATTGTAATTAGTTGCTTTTAAAATTTAAGTATGTTTATCGAGCAGGAAAGAATAACTGATAATCTGGATGAACTGAGGAATAGAATACTGTTAACAGCCCATCAAATAACAAATCAGCAACTGCGTAATACCATATCAGCTTTTTATAATCGACTTGGATACTGTCAAATAGAAGAAGGAAGACATTTTGAACATCTCATTAAATAAGATTGTATTTGTTCTTGTTAATTATTTTGGTAATAAAAACGTTCCCGTAAATTATTTTTCTCAATAACTGTAGAACAAATGAGGTTAGAATTATGCGGTTTTGACGGTTGTATTTGTAATTTAATAGATTATGAAAAACTGAAAATATATACATGGTGTACTATTTGAAAAAAATATGTTAATAAGTTATTTTGGAGCAACGGTGCACCCTGTATACTTCTAATCGACTTATGTAGATGGTCTGGATAATTTGAAAAAACTTTTATTCGACTTTTTTTTTGTATACCTAACGGAAATCGAAATATTAGCAAGTTACGTTACTTTATGTACACACTGTATTAAATAGTTTCTTAATTATATAATTTTGTGGTCCTGACCAAAAAAAAATTAATTTTAGTCTTTAGTAAATGTATGGAAAACATTATGCAGTACCATGTATTTTAATACGAGGAATCTAATTTTTTGTTCAGTTTTATGAAATTTTTATTATTAAGGAAATTAAAATATTATAAGTAAAGTTTAGAAAAAATGTTGGGTGAAAACTTATAGCCCCGTTACATAAATTGAAGTCACGTGCTGGGTACATCAACTGATTTTTAATGTAACAATATTATGTTTAAGATTTGAATTGATTCACAATTTGGACCAACTTTCCCATTTTCAATCATTACTTTTTATATTTTTCTTAGTTTTTTATTATCAATAAATTCACGAATAACCTTGCGCTGTCCTAGTATTTATTATTACTTGCAAAAAGTTCAATATCCATTAATTAAAATTTCTCTTGAAACATATTGCCTGGTCTATAAATAGAAATATTGAAAAATACGCCCTAGTTAAAGATGTTGAGAATTTTTGCAGGTTTTATTGATGATTAATGCCGCTATTTTCTTTCTACAAGTTATTTGACAGTATTGGAGGAGAGTTGAAAAATGACGCATCGTCCTTGCGAATTGTTATTGTTAACGGGCTACGAGTATAGAATTACAAATCATTCTTTTTTCAGCCAGTCTTTTTTCAGAAATAAAAAAGTCTGTATTTATTGCATACATTATAAATAGTGGATACTACGGCATACTCCAAATTGAAATTTTTGGTTATATTACATATTCCTCATTTCAGTTTTTGTTTTACTATAAAACATATTTAATTGAATTCAGCATGGTTTTGCTGCTGGAAAGTGAAGGGTCATTTTCGAAGTAAAAGAAAACTTAGCTTATCGAAGTAGGTATTTTATTCTACAAATAGCTCAACAACTATGTCCAACACCATCTTTTCACGTCTGCGAACATTCAGTTGCAAAATTCTTTCACTCCATTTTTTATAAATTAACTAGTTTTATAGGTAATTCGTTCAGTGCAAAGTTGCTTCACAAAAGCTCCCGTAAAATTACACATTTATAAATATCTCGTTCGCTGAGCATTTCCTGACCTACTTTTGTAGCAATAGGCCAGTTGGAAGGCAGTTAGTCGAAGTCAGCAGGAAGCTGTCTATTAGTCGCTGTAAGAATATTCTTTTCAGAGAATTGATTCTTGAAAGCTGGATATGTTGAACGAAAACCTAAACAAAAACTACTAGCATACACGATAACTAATCTAAAAAATCATTACATATTTTTTATTAAAAAACTCATTTCTCCCAATACCCAAAATTCATGAATTTTTGAGGTTTGTACCCACTGTTATAATATCCTCCACAAATTAGTGATAAAAAAATTCCAAGAAATACAAAAGCAAATGCATCCCAAAATTTTTTCACTTGTAATTACACGAGAGCTTTCTTTTGTCAAGTCAAGTAAATCAATAAATTAAAAAATGAGATGTAAATTAGTTTATTTAATTTAACAGAAACGTACAATTGTTAAAAACACAGTTATTAAAAATAGCTTGATTTTCAGAACTTTTGTTAATATTTTGCTGCATGCTAGTATTTTGAGCGGTGCTAGTAACTGTTTCCTGGATGGTAGTACGAATGGAACCAATGATTTCTCTATGATGTTCTTCATCTAACTGAAGGTACGGTTTTAATTACGATGGGTTGCTATGTCCCCTAATTTTCACAAGTTTTTGTTCACCTATACCACTCCTGGACAATTCAGTTACGGCAGCTCGATTAGAATGGTTCGTAATTTTCATCTGCTTGATAGCAAGTCCAATATTTTTCGCCGAAGATTTGGTCCATTTAGATATTTCGTTGATCGCAATAGGAGAATTCTTATACCATCCTTTCGAATTTGTTTTTTGCCAGTAAGGATTTAGAGTTAAAAAAACTTTTCACATGTGATATGGTTTCCCCGTCTTCCCATAATTCGTTTAAACAATCTTACTGGGCATACACAATATTCTGCATTGTTTGCTTCCAACCATTTACTGATGGCCAACTTGTGCTGCCTTCGTAAACACTGAGTTATATTCAACTCTTATGGTCTCTCTTCCACGGTTGTCTGTCTCGATTTTAAAATAGAATACCTTACAATTTGCTGCTTCTCCACCTCTCCAAGCCAATTCATACGCAGTAATATGATAAAATTTTCTTTGTGCTTGATACTGAGAGCAGAGATGATTTCACCACAACTCCTCCAGAAATTAAGGAGTTAGCAATTCAATATATGTTGTTTTGTTTTTTATTTGATATTCGTAGAAAACACATGGGTGGAATTAAAAATTCTACAGTTGTAGAAACGTACAAATATTTCATCTCGTGTCTAATTATGCTTATTCCACCCTTGATATACATATACTATTCTCTATGCATATGTCATCTTATCGCTAGTTATTTTCAGTGTTTTCACCTGCATCTCGACATAGTAGTAAAATCCTGCACGTTAGTCTACGCTTATCCTGTAAAATTTTAAAAATTTAGAAATTTTCATTATTTTTCAATAACATTATAGTACAACTCTTTCGTAAAAAATGAGAGAACAGCGAGCAGATTTTCGAATGCGCCTTTTTTGTCAAGAAGCGCTATACCGCGAAAAATTATAAATGTTTTTTAATTTTTTAAATGTGTTCTTTTTGGCTACTGATTGGCTATACTTTTAGTTAATATTGTTACGAACTCGCACACCGAAGCAGATACTAAGTACGGCCCTGTAACCTTATGTTAACGGAGTTAAGAAAAAGGCGAGCGCGCCGAATTCTGAGAAGGTCTATTGGGATCTATTGTGACCGTCCTTTTTAAACATGTTCTCGAAAGGCATTTTAAGAAATATCGCGAAAGGCATGTCCCGTCCCGAATGTTCTAGTAAAGAAAGTTTTTGATATAAATACAGAACCGATCAGCGGATGAGTCAGTTTATAATTTGCCATAGTGAGTTAAACAGTAATTAAGTGAATATAAAAGTGTTATAAATTAATAAGTTAGTGTGCATATAAATTAAATTTAAGTGACTAGTTAAGTACATATAAATTAGTGTTAGTGAGTTAGTGTTTAAATAAATTAGTAAGTAGCAATACCGAGTGTTTAAAATTTATCCCACCCGTTTATTGTTTAAATAAATAACAAAAACATTACAATATGAACTATATAAACTTAAAACTTATCGAGATCTGAATATCCCGTATTTTAGAGTTTTTTTTAAAATATCTCGAAAATAGTGTGTTAATAAATAGTTAAAATAGAAGCAAGTACGCCATTTTGGATCGAGTTGGTCGAACCAGGATCATTTTACAGTCAAATCTCGAACATTGTAAACAAGTTAATGTGTATTAATAATATTTGATTTGTATTGCATAAATGTTACTTGCGAATGTAGTTGATTCTTCAGGCATGTCCATCCTTCTTATATGTATAAGGGAACAGTTTATCCATGGGGTATTCACTCTCGATGTTTGATAGTTTTATATTTGTAGTTATTCCTCATGTCGCATGTGTCGTGAGCGTCGTTCTCACGGACAAAGAATAATTCTGACAGAGACCAGAAATCACGGAAAAAAAGATTTAGTATTTCATAATTTCTTAATTCAGAAGAAAAAACATATATCCTTATATTCATAATCTTTGGTTATATTTTTTCCAAACTGTGGACAGTTAATATATTGTTCAATTTACATTTGTGATTTTACAGTTACTATTATTATAATTATTATCAAAAATATTGCGTTGTTTACCAAAAGATCCAGAGGTAAGCTATTCTGAATTAATTAAGTAATTACGAATTTATACATATATTGATTTATAGATTAGACGACAATGGTGCCTGGCTATAGGAAGAAACGATGTTCTTGACATAAATACTAAACAAAGGCACGCATTTAGGATTTGTGATCTACACTTCTCTGAAGATATGAAATTTATTACCAATCAGAATCGAACCAATTTAAAATTTAATGCTGTGCCATCGTTAAATATTCCAAGTATGTATAATAATAACTAAAATATTAAAGATGCATTTGTACAGAAGAAAGAATATCTGTAATTTCAACTATTTAAACAAACTAACTTAAATATTATTTTTGTTACTTAATATATTCATTTTTAGCAAATATGGTGGCCATAACTCCTGCTATATCTACAAGTTTAGCTTGTGAGGAGGTAACACCTATTCCGTCTACAAGTTCAGCATGTGAGGAGAAGTCTTCTACTAGTACAGACAGAGAAACAATTTGTATGACACCATCTATTAGTGGTTTCTTTCAGGAAGAAAATACACCTAAAACATTAACTTACAAAGGTACTTTTATGTTATTTTCAAAATTAAATAAATATCCTATTGTTTTTTAGACCTTACTTACAAAACGAGCATTTTAAGATCAGTAGGTGTTACTAGAGTTTTTAAATTAACTCCTAGGAAAAGGAAGTTGTACAACATAGCAGTAGGTCTTAAAAAGAACGTCTTGAAGAAGCTTTAAAATATTAAGAGTTATCCGCCATATTTACAAATAAAGTTAATGAAAGAACTTTAAATTTCATTCAGTGTCAACTGAAAATGCAGAAGAAGCAGGCAAGAGGAAGACAATTTAGTTTGGACGATAAAATGTTCGCTGTATCACTTTTAAAGCATGGCCCAAAAACATACAGAGTTTTAAAATCTACTTTTGCATTGTCTTCCAGGAAAACGCTAATGAATATCCTAAACAAAATTAATATTGTAGTGGGAATTAACCATAAAATAATGACTGATTAGTATTTTCTGTTTTGTTATAATACTACTAGATTTTTCTATTATGTCTAATAAGTAATATTTTTTGTAGGTCATGTTAAAAACAGCTGAAAACACTTCAATTTTCATATCATTTATGGACCAAGTGTTTAGCATAAATGGTTCAATTTATGAAGATGATCACGGAAAAGAATTGAGATGTGCAATTAAACTAGACTCACCCCATATCCAATTTTGGAAAAATTCCATAAAACTTTTTTCTACTCCCGTATTATAATACGCGAATTAAATACCTGCTACCCATTTATTAATATTGTTCATTTTAACACGGATTTTCATTTCGATACAGATTTTGGCCAATGAAAATACGTACTTTTCATTATGAAACGAATTTTCGGCCAATAGAAACAACTACTTGGGGATAATCAAGTGGTCTATGTTTCTACATACCTACTTACCTATTTGACATTTCACAACGCGTCAAAAGTAGATAACTATAAACATGTCGAGAAGTGAAGAATTATCTTGTACACCACTAGAAATTTCTGATAAAGCTAAAAGTGTCTGTGAAAATTTAGTTCCAACTAAATCAAAAACAATGATTTAATTTATATATGCATAATATGCGTAATTTTCATACAAGTCTTCGTAGCTTAGTTGGTAACGCTTGCGGTCGTGGCGCATGAGTGCGTTGCAGATCGTGGTTCAGATCCTGGGCGGGTTGAAATTTTTTTTTAGAATATAATGTATTTTCTTGAAAGAAAAACTGATTGCATTGTTTGTATATTTCTCTTTATCAAAGTGGAATCATTGCAATTAAATAATGCTATTTTTTTATGTCTCAATTATGGGAATTATGGGAGCTTGTTTGAAATTAATTCTTGTTTTCATTTTATTCATTATCGGTCGTAGAAAAAATAGTGTATGCAACTCTCATGTAATGGTTATTAATACACCCGCATAAACCATCCCGGTTAATGCTCGTGTATTAATAACCTTCATTACATGATCGTTGCATAATATACTATTAAAACTATGAAGTTTATTACTGCCAATGGAGAAAAAGTTCCTCCTACCTTAATCAACTGGATGAAAACATTGCGAGGCTTTATGTGTCTTGGGGAAAAGTTACATACAGCAGGTTTTAAATATTTTATACCAAGAAGGATTAATCAAGATCCATTAGAAACCTT
Source organism: Galeruca laticollis (assembly GCA_963921935.1). Taxonomy (NCBI): domain Eukaryota; kingdom Metazoa; phylum Arthropoda; class Insecta; order Coleoptera; family Chrysomelidae; genus Galeruca; species Galeruca laticollis. The sequence continues at coordinate 87,956,936 of OY998183.1, forward strand.
TTTTGGACGTATTAGAAGCCATGGTGCAAGTAATATTAATCCAACTTGTTTTTCATTTATATGTTCGTTTAAAAGTTTAATAATTAATAATTTTACATCTCCACTTTCAATCAATGCAAATTGTGAAAATGATGATAAAGAATTATTGAATTATTAACAATTGATCAGTTGGAAATGGGGTTTTGTTTATAAATAACGGTATTAGCAAAGTATCAAAGTATGTATGCAAAATTCGTAAAATCTAATGTTTTATATTCCGGATTCAATGCATTTATCCAAATGTATGTTTTGAGCAAAAGCTTATTATTTATATATAATTGTGATTCCAAAAATTTTTCAAATACCATTATATCTTATTATTGTTGATAAAAATGCATAAATTACTATGATAATAACAAAAAAGTAATTTCAATTACATGTTCCGATTCATACTTAAATTACTTTTGTTAAAAACAAATTGTAGAAAATTTAATTAATAATAACATTGCTCTCTTTACCAATCTTGATGAAGTTAATGGTTTCTTAGATAAATGATAAATAATGATTCAGGACACAGAGAGGTCGATGCAGCGCATGAGTCAGAGAGAGACGGCGATACTTAAAGTTAGCGACGCAAACTTGTGAGCGCGCGAAATTAACAATTAAAAAACAGGTATAAACAATGAAATTTTCTTAAATCTCTATCAAGAATATTATTAAATATTGTATAAAGAATTTAAAAAAATTATTATTTATATTTTATTTTATTTTTTAATATATTCTTCATGGGTCAAAAGTACTCAAATTTCAGATTTTTCGAACCTTTAAAAATTCATATTTCTAAAAATATTAACTTTATCGTAAAAAGTCATAGGATCTTTTTTATTTGTATTTCAATAAAGAATATAAAAAAAATTGTCCGGTTGAAAAATAACAATTCCTTCCAATTGTTTAAACAATTTCGGTTTAAACAATATGGCACTAGGTTGCCCCATGGCAACATGCATTTATATCATCAGTAGGGCAATTCAAAGTGGATCGCATAAAAAAATTGACGTGGAATAGTTTTCGGTACTCATGCGCCGATTCCTTCTGGACTAAAAAATGAATACAGTTAAACAACGCGTTTAAAACTTTTTATGTATTTTCTGCCATTTTCTAATTATTGCGTGTGCAGTATTTCTTTGAATCTTTGAAATGATCTTTTAGTATTTTGCTATATTAGCAATAAAGTTTTTTTATTCATAGATGTAATTTACCTTATTTTTGAAAAGAAATCGAAAACTGTCATCAGTTTGGGAAGTGGCTCTTTTTTGTCACTCAGCTGAAAAATACTTTAGCATTCTAGAATATTGTTGTGTATAATAAATTTTGTTTACTTTTTTGAATTTTTTTCCTAATCCTATTAATTATTGCCCCAATGCAACAGTGAAACATGCAAAATATTTGTTTCAATATCAGATGTAATGTGCGAAGATTCGGATCTTCAAATATTATTATTAGCATTATATTTATCTAAAGTAATTTTTTCAAGCATCTCATTTCTACTTTTAACTGCTTGCAAAAATCAACTTTATTGGCGCCATATATTTGATGCAATAAGTGTAAAATGGTGTAACTCGTTTTTTGTATAATGGTTTTAATTTACCAAAGCGTCGAAGTATAACCAACATTATATGTTGGCGCTTTGGACGATTGAAACTGAGTTACACTATTTTGCGCTCATGGCGTCATTTATCAATGAGCTTATACTAATTTCATAATTGGCACCTTCGACCCTAGTTCATCCTCATGTCGCGAGCGTCACTAGTGAAACGTGTTTTGGAGGGAAGGCGAGAGTCGGCTATCTAAGGCAGTATATATAATCTGTAAGTTTATCTTGGTAAACCTTCAATCCAAATATTGTTATTCATGATTCAGGTTACATTAACCTGTCAATCTCACTACAGGTCGGTAAACTGTCTGTTCTTCTTCTATTTTCACACATCCGATCGATTATTCATCTGTGACAGTAGATAAACTCTATGGATCATTCGATATAATCGATTATTCACGGGGATAACTAATTTTGCTTATTTTTCAGTTTTAATTAAATTATAATCTTCCAATTCAATTCTTATTCCTCGTCACCATTTAATATATAATTCACATGTTGAAATAAATGCTTGAGGGAAGTCGACTCTTTAATCGATTATTGTTTCTGGAAGGTTCAATTACAGCGTAATTCTGTTACTGATTTTATTTTTTATTAATATTGGGGAGATATAAATGTCGAGTCGTGAACAACTCTTTCTCTCTTTTTGGTTATTTTTGCCATTTTCGTCGAGTTGGTTATTAAGGCCTAGTAGTAAGAAGACATCAGGCGTCCATTTTGTCATCGGTTATCCCATGTCCAGATTTTAAGTTTCAACATCGCGTATTGTTAAGCCCGTTAGAGTTTCGTTGTGGGGATTGAACTCAACTTGGAATCACCCGATTTCTAGAGATTTTTCTTGGACATAGTCCACTACCGGACGATAGTTGATTCCACATCTTCAGGAGTTACCTAGATTTCCAGCAGCATATACCGAACTTCGAAGATATAAAAAATAAGTACTTCCTTATTGATATTTATTGCGAACCAGTGAGATTTTATTGCGAGGTAGAATGAATTGGTGATAATAGGCCCTACGACCTTGCCAGTATCTGACCTCGTATTCGTTCTGTTCCGAATTTATAAGAATTGTACCCATGTGTTAGCCCTTTACAAACTTGGAATATTTTTTTCTTTTGTAACAACATCCATTTTATTGTAAATTCTTTATATCAGTAAGCTAGACAGCAAAGTTTTTAATCACTTTTGGTAAGCTTTTTTCAATCTATTGTAACTTCGTTTATATTAACTAATTTAGCCGGCCAAGATTGTATGTATTTTAATTAGTAGGTACCTTACGGTCATTATACAATTTTGGAAATCTTAATTCTTTGTACATTGATTTTCTTCCCATATCAGTATTGTTAATTCGGGTTTTAGTTGTACCTGATATCACCATTGTAAACTCAAATGTGTCTATGTAAATATTAACTAATTTCAATTGTTGAATAGATTTTATAAAAATCCACTTGTATAGTTTAATTTAATTAGGATCCCGGCATTCTCCATGAGTTGAGGCTCATGGAAGTGAGAGCTCATACGACCTCGGATATTATGTTAATGAGTCTCATAGGAATTTGTATTTGACATAATCTGTGGTTATTCATCTTATAGTGAAAAATAAATTTCAATTCTAATGTAATAATAGATTCTTTTATTAACAATTTAAACTTTTGATATCGGTTATATTGGTTATCGGTGTTACAATTTCTCAGAATTCCATCCCCTATATAACCCAATTTATTTGTCCAGGTAGGAATTTGTGTAATCTCATCTACCTGTTTTTTGGACTATCACTATAACAACGAAAAAAAATTGCTATAACCCCTCTTTACTGAATTAAAAGTATATGAAACAGAGTTCGAATAAAATTAGAAAAAAGTATTAAATTAACCCAAAATTTTAAGTTTGGAGCGCAGTTGCATTCTGGTCTGGTTTATGAACTATAATTATCAAAAGGATTTTCCAGTTTAAAACATTTACATTGAGATATGTACATTTTCACTTTGCTTATTATCTGTCAATTAACAAAATATAAACAACTTACTCCACGTTGTTTAGCAGTGTCTAATTTTCCTGAGAAAAAAAACAGATTGTAAATCATATTTCCCTTAGGAGTTGCTCCAAACGTGATTAAGAAAATGGCAATTTCTTCCAAGGTAACCGCTTTTCCTTTGATTGACGATCAACAAGCACGAAATTAACTTGGGCAAGATTTCTCCAGGATAATACTCGCCAATAAATCTGGAAAATTCACAGTGTTCATACCCGTTGCAAATTTACGCTTGGAATTACGTATTTAGAAAGAGATGACAGGCGGTTTTATACAAAATTCCCCATGTTGTTTCGCGGTACTTACACAGATTAATAACCGTACACATGTGTTTATCGGTAATTAGAATAGATTAGATTGTCGTGAAAAGCCTGTTACGTTTGGAATCAGTTATGAAAAATATTGTCTATAAATAACCAAAAGCTTACCTTTGAAAATGGAAAAAAGTATATAACATCATTTTTAGATATTGATTCACACATGGTAAAACAAACTCAAATATTACAGTTTATTTTAATGTAAAAAAATAACCTTTATTGTTTACAATGTAATGTTCTTCTTCTGCATACAATTATTTGTTGATCTGTAATTATTAAGTAGAATAACACCCAATCTTATGGCTCACTAATCACTCTTCTTTATAACTTAATTAGCCTTACCTGGCTTAATAACTTAAACGTAAAATCTCTGTTTTAGATGTCTTTCATTTTTTATAACTTGGGTTCCAGTTTTTTTTTTCGTTTATTGGCTTTGGGAGTTGGATCCCATTCAGCCACGAAATAAGTAATATGACATAAAAAGGGAAACAAAGGACATGTCGCAGCAAACATATTTACTCATATCCAAGTCACACATCATTCATTGCCCTATACAACAGAATTCGTAGAAAACGAAGAAGAAAGGATAATAGACATGGACACTCGTTTCACGCTAAGGTGCCCGTCATAGCGACTTTATTTACAACACACAATAAAGGCAACGGGGGTATATCATTGTTACAAAGGAAAGACAATAGGTATACTACAACTAACCTCTACCATTCTACATCTAAAATACAGTTGTACTGATTTCCATATTTTTCTTTTGGTACGTTTAAGAAATTCCCATAATATAGTGCGAACCATAGTATCTCGCCGACTGAGAAATAACAGAGAAACTTGACTTTGTGGGAGAGGAACCTTTTCTTTAGACAGAGTTTCCATCAGATATCTTGTAGCTTGACTATTATGTTGACAGCTAAACATCCAATGATTAATATCATCATAACTTTGATTACAATCACACAACTCGGAGTCGCTCATTTCAATTTTATAAAGGTATGTTGCATGACTAACGAGACATATGAAGTACATAGCGTTAATCTTCCTTATAGGATGACTATGCTCCTCAAGCCTTGTGGATGGAAGAGTGGGGTGTATTTTGCAGTACGAGTTATAGCTTCTGTTGCAGAATTGTGACCATTCTATTTCCCAATTGTGTCTCATACTCTCCTTTCTTGAGCAAATGACGTCACTCCAAGGTAAACAAAGATCTTCCGATCCGGAAAGAACTGCCGCTTTCGCTAGTTGATCAACTTTTTCGTTTCCAGAGATTTGAAAGTGGCCTTTGACCCACATAAACGTTACAGACTTGTTAAGTTGTCTTAATTCAACTAATATGCATAATATTTTTACGATTATACTATTGCGATATATACTTCTTGCAGAGTTTTTAATGGCTGTTAAAGCTGACTGGGAATCCGAAAGGATGACAAAGTTTTGATATCGGAGATTACTGTATAAAGCCCAATATAGTGCATAATATATGGCCAATAGCTCTGCAGTGAAGATTGAGCAATGACAATTTAATTTATATTGTAGTGTTGTTTCCTCGTTAGATATGTATACAGCACATCCCACACCTAAAGAAGATTTGGACCCGTCTGTAAATATTTTGCAGAGATTACCCAGCTTTCCAAAGTATTCTTCCATAAATGAAATTGACTGTCTCGACCCTTACTTCGTGGAATATGCTCATATTAGTGTTTTTAAATGAAACTCAAGGTCTCTAGTTCATTCCACAATATAATACAAGTTATTGAAAATTCTAAAAAATTGACAATTGTTTCGATAAATCAATATCATCGTCAGAATGACCTTGAGTTTCATTTAAAAACACTATTCTTCCATAGTTGTGCAATAACTACTTGGTACGTCGTAATTAGGTATAACTACTGTACACGAAAAAAAGATATGTAATTAACTGTCTCGACCCTTACTTCGTGGAATATGCTCATATTACTGTTTTTAAATGAAACTCTTGGTCTCTAGTTAATTCCACAATATATTAAAAGTTATTGAAAATTCTAAAAAACTGTAAATTTTTTAGAATTTTCAATAACTTTTAACACATTGTGGAATTAACTAGAGACCAAGAGTTTCATTTAAAAACACTAAAAAGATATGTCATAAGGCGCTGAAAAAGTACTTTGTTCGTCTCTATTAATTGATAGGTATTGGGATATGCAATAGCTAAAATTGGAGAATTTTTATTCAGCCACCATTTTTCTGTTAGGTTGCTGGCTGATAATTGACCTATCTTCTGTAGAAGTACTTTTTGGTTATTGGATGTACATTTAAGAATAAATTTCTCTGCAAGAAATAAGCGCCTCAGATGTAAAGGAGGTTCACCACATTCAGCCAACAGTGTGTTAGTAGGTGTGGATTTGAGAGCACCTAAAACCAATCGTAAAGCCTTGAATAGTATTCTATCTAATTTGATTAAGCGAGATTTTGTGGCTGAGCCATATAAAAAACTTCCATAATCCAAGATGGATCTCGTATAGGCCCTGTAGAACATAAGATTGGTTTTGGGGTCAGCGCCCCAATCGTAACGATTAACAACTTTCAGCATATTTAAACTTTTTTCACATTTGACAATACATTGGTTTATGTGATCATTCCAAGTTAGTTTTGAATCCAGTGTGATACCTAAGTAAGTATAATTTCTATTAACTGATATCGTCATATTACTGAGTTGCAGGTTGGAAACATCTGGTAGACGATGTCGTGTGAAGAATACAACAGAAGATTTTTTAGGTGATAGGTGTAGACTTAGATCTGAGAAACATTTATTACAATGTTGCATAATGACTTTTAGAGTTTCAATGCACTGTTGATAAGTATTTTCCTTTACATATAAACAGAAATCGTCTGCATATTGCAATATGTTGCACTCTGTATCCATAACATGTACGTTTAAGGTATATAGGTTAAAGAGTAGCGGGCTTAGAACTGATCCCTGCGGCAAACCTTTGAAAACTAGTCGTGGGCCAAGAATTTGGTTGTTGCACCGAATAAATATTTGTCTATTCATAAATAGTTCAACCAAGACATACGCGCATCTGGATGGAATACCAATTTGAATTAATTTATTAAAAAGAGAATGCAGTTGAACATTATCGTAAGCACCGGTAATGTCCAAAAATAATGCAGCAAGATAATTGTTTTCGGTAAACGTTGATTGAATATCTGTGACTAGATGTGTAATGCAGTCTACTGTGCCTCTTTTCCTACGAAAACCAAACTGTGTGTCTGGAAAAACATTATTGCTTTCACACCACCATTCCAGTCTAATTTTCATAATCCTTTCAAAAGTTTTTAATAAACAAGACATAAGGGCACTGGGTCTGAGGGCAGTTGAATCATTTAACTTCGGAATTGGAACGATAAGACATTGTTTTAGAGAGTCGCAATTGTCTCCTTTCATCAAGATATTATTATAGATTTTGCATAAGAACTGTAACGCTACGTCCGGCATGTTTCCTAGCATAAGGTAATTAATTCCGTCCATTCCTGGACTAGACTTTTTAGAAGTTTTAATACTTGTTTTTATTTCATTGATGTTTATCGGTGCTAGTAAACAATGTTGTTCTGGAGAATTAATAGGCCAGTCTATTGGATACTGGACGTGGTCGGGTGTAAGTTGAAGCATGTTTTCAACTAAAGTTTCATTGACTATACAAGATTTTTAACACTTTGAACGTTATTAACCCTTCTCCATATGTCGCTTGGATGAGTTTGTCTGTTAAGTGAGGAGCAAAATTTGGCCCAATTTGTTCTTGATTTGGTTTTGAATAACCGTTTACACATAGCATCTAATCTTTTATATTCAATGAAGTTAGAAGGGATTAAGTTTGTTCTGTAAGCTTTTAACGCATTTTTCCTAGAATTTGTCGCTGCGAGGCATTCTTGATCCCACCAGGGAATGTATTTAGTCGGATTATGAGTAGTTGATTTTATTACCTTACAAGACTTATTTGCAGCTGCCGTTATTGTATCAGTGAGAAAAGATATCATGGCGTTAGAATCGTTGCAAATAGGGACGGATTGGAATGATTCAATGATAGAGGTTTGATATATCTTCCAATTAGCGTTAGACATTGACCATTTAGAAGTACGCTTAACCGAAAAAATTTCCTTTTGGATATCGTTGATCACAATCCTAATAGGGAAGTGATCAGAACCATATGTGTCCGAGGAAACGGACCACGTAAATGAAGAACACAATTTTGAAGATAAAATAGTCAGATCTACAGCAGATTTAGCTTGTCCTGGAGAAGAAATTATTGTGGCACAATCGTCATTAGCTACAGCTAAAGCAGGAAAATAATCTAACGCTTCAACTAGTATATTACCATCTGTCGAGAACGTCTCCGAACCCCAGATTCCGTGATGAGCGTTAAAATCACCACCGATGATACACTTGTGCTTAATCTGATTAAATAAATAGATATAATCTTGTACAGTTGCTTTAGTTGTCGAAGGTTTGTACAAACTTATAATTGTCAATTTTTCATCACCACTAGTAATGTTAATACCACATACTTCTATTTTGGGATTGAAGTTATTAACAAATTCAATAATTTCATATTTAATTGAGTTTGATAGGAATATAGCCACACCACCATGTCCTTTGTTTCTATCTTTTGTTATTGTATTAAAATTTTGAAACCTTTTGACATCCGCTGGTTTATACCAGGTTTCGGATATCAGAGCAATATCAAAATTGTCTTCAACATTAAGTTGTGTTAACGAAAATTTATTGGAGTTTAAAGATCTGGCAGTCCACTGAACTATTTTCAAGCTAGTATTGACCATGGTTAGTTGAATAAACTATCGACAATATTTTTAATTTAACTATCAATATCATTTTCGTTAAATATTAACTTATTATTGATTGCACATGAAGAAGATTGAGGCATATCTCGTATAAAATTTTCAAGCATGGTTTTTATTTTAGAACTAAGTTGATAGGCAAATTTATCAAAATCACTTTCAGTATTCTTTTGACTAAACTGGAATACAGGACCTGCACAAAAGCTGGTATTGTATTCTTTACGACTGGGAGGGAAGTCGGATAGAGTATTATTACTTTTTCTCTTTTTACGAGGATTTGAGCTAATTTCCGGAGTAGGTGAGGTTGGACTATTTCCTTTTAGAGGATTGCTAGAGTAACGATTTTGATAACTGGAAGGTTTTAGAGTGGGAAAATCAACTTCTGAGTTAGCTAGTGGAGCAAACCTATTTTTTTTTGGATAATGCTGGTGTAGCTGGGATTAACGACTACTTTTTCAGCGTCTTTAAATGATATATTCAAATTAGCCATAGCTTCCTTGGTTTTCCTTTGTTTTATATATACTGGGCATTCCTTGAATGAAGAGGAATGGTTGCTAGTTTGACAGTGAACACAGTATCTACTACAGCTATTCGGACAATTATCAGTTTGTTCATCTGATCCGCAATTTTTACACCTTTTCTTACCTTTGCATTGAGACGATGTATGACCGTACCTAAGACAATGATAACATTGCACGACCGGACTAACGTAGGTATCGACAGAGCACCTAACTTTATTAATGTAAATAAATTGTGCGATTAATTTACCAACACAAGTTACAATTATCATCTGCCTAGGAACCCGCTGTATAACGCCATCTTTCTCCACTGTTCTATTCAAACGTTGTACCTTTTTAATTGACACATTCGATTTTATAATATTTAAAAGAGTATTTTCGCTCAGAGATGTGTCAACACCTTACTATGCCACGTTTTTCGGTTAAATAATTTGGAATGTATGCAATCAGGTTATTTTTTTCGAAAAATGGTTCTTCTACTAATTTATTAGCATGGTTACTCTAATTTACTTCAATTTTTACGCGATTTTTTCCAACACTAGTTATTTCAGTAATATTATTTCCATAATTTGATAGCGCTAACAACTTTTCACCTAATTTCATCGTATGTAATCGACCAATATTTAGTTCTAAATGCTCTACAAAAATAAAGTATGGACCTAAATCGGTCGGTAGAAATCTATTGTCTGTATTAACTGGCCTACGACCACTGTTTACATTACTTGATATATTCGAACCTATTAGTAAGTTTTTTACTGACTCCGTATCATCATTGTTTTCGTTCACCGTTTCGTTTGAAATATTATTAATTGTTAAATCCATCGTGTTTTGGTTATTTTCATGATTCATATCAATATCTCCAGAAAATGTAATTTCTTCCACATGCACATTAGGACAATTTAGTTGATCGCAGAGGTGGGTCCTTGCCCCCTTTTTCATATTGGCCACCGGACATCTGGGCTTCAGAGTCGGGGCAAAACAAATAAATAGATAAAAGCTACTTACAGTATCGTTGCTACACCAATTATATACAACACAGAAAAAATAATAATAGGGAACTGCTAGGTAAGTAAATCACTTATCGCAAGAGAACTCCAATCGATACGTCCGCACTGTAGTATAGTTCGACCGAGAATGGGGTTCCAGTTTATCGAAGCGATTTCGGATTTAAAACAGCCTGAAATAAAAAAAAAGTAAATTAATTCGGGAGAAGCCTTAAGGGAGATCTTTAATTGTTTAATTTATTTCTCATAAAAGCCACACACCACCTTTGATAAGTCGCTTGTCCTTGCTTCTTATTATTTCAATGTTAGGCTTGTAGTTTTAAATTCTATAATTCTTTTAGGCTTTTACTTACCACTAACTAACCGTCGTGTGCTACCACAAGGAATACTCAGAATAGAGGTGCATTTCAAGAATTATTGCTTATAACAGAGTCTCAATAAATAGTTGTATTTATTCAGTTATTATTCAAGTTAACTTAAACTTAGTATATTACAATCAAAATATATGGAATATGCAAAATAGAGGTGCTCTTCAAGAATTATTGCTTATAACAGGTTCTTAATAAATAATTGTATTTATTCAGTTATTATGCAAGGTAACTTAAACTTAGTATATTATAACCCCGATCTACTTACTAAATTTAAATTGTGTACACCTTCTTGTGCTAAAAGGAAACTCCATAATTGTTAACTATAGATACCATTATATGTGAGCTGTAATAAACCACTAAAAATACTTCTAATATTCATGCGACATAGTTGAATTTTTACACATTGGAAAGTAATTAATATATTAAATTAATTTATCGATAAAAGTGGAAGAGTTTGTTCAAAAGAAACTTATAGAGTCCTACTCATAGATTTCTCCCCATTACCCTCAACCCCAATTACGGGTACCTCGTACCCTACCGAGTACACCCGTAGACTAAGGGAAAAAATTAATAAATTAAACAGTGTATTGCCAGAAATTTTTGAATGAAAACCTAGAAATTGACAATACAGTGACAATTAAAAATAAATCAAAGTGAAAACCTCTCCCAGAAAAACAATTAACAAAGATACGTTTAAATCAAAAACTTTAAAAAGACAAAAACTAACCTACACACACAAAAACAAAAATTGAAAATCAGACACACAAAAAAGTGAATGGAAAAGTACTGACAAATCTAATTCCTTAAAAGAAGAAGACGAACCACGTACCTTCTCAGATCCTACAGATATAAACCACACAAAATACTCGGAAGAGTTACAAAGAATCAAATCCAAAACTCTTGAACTTAAAACTAGAAATTTAAACTATCACCAAATTGCATTTTTGGATGACGAAGAAAAATACACTCACAAACTAAAAATAAATTCAATCATAAATATACCAAAAACTCAAAGTAGTGGGGGCATACAACTCGCCCAATAAAAAACTCTGCGAATCAGATTTTTTTTATATTACAAGAACACACAATAGAGTTCTCATAGTGGGCGACTTAAATTGTAAGCACCCGCTATGGGACTCATATGCCACACATGCCAACCCCAACGGAAGTTCTCTCCTGAGGTTTTGTGATGATTCCGACTGCGACATTTTCAGTACCGACGACCCCTCCCATTTTCCCTATTCCAGCTTCTCCCCCAGCACAATTGATCTAACCATAGGCAAAAACATTAATTTTAAGACAATGCTGCACAATGAAGGTATGTTATTATACTTATCGATGGCGTGTTTTGGATAAAATAAATATATGTAAGTTAAGTATTTTATAGCAATTTTATTTTTCAGACGATATGAAATATCAAGATGTTTATGTTCAAACAGAAGGCGAAGTTTTTTCAGAAAATGTTGAAAGTGGTAACGATGTTTCTACTCTAGCTTCTGTGGTTACCAGAGGTATTTAATGTTTTTTTATAGCTAGATACATTTCTAAAAGCTACGCTATGAATGATTTAAATCAAACATTCTTTATTTTTACGTCTATTATGATTTCGTGGTTAATAAGTAATACTCATTTAAAAGTTTAATCCTTTATAGAACTTTTGATTTGTGTTAGATCAACATTTACAGACCTCAATGACGCTTACGGCCAATACTCCTCGAAAAAAAGTGTTGAGAGAGGAGATAAAGTGTTTGAAAAAATCAACTGTGCCTGCTCAATGTTTAAGAAAGTTGGAAACCGGAATATCGTTTGAAGATATTTCCAAATATTTGGAAACTAACTACTCAGAAGGTGCCTGCAAACTTCTAACGTTTCAGATAAGTTTATTAAATAAATCACCTAAAGGTTGTAGGTACACAGACGATTTTAAAAAGTTTGCTTTGAGCGTTTATTTTTTAGGACCTAAAGCATACAAGAAATTTTCTACTTTGTATCGGTTACCTTCCAAAAGCACGCTCAACCGGTTTACCCGCCGTTGGGCAGTAAACCCAGGCTTTAACGAATTCATTTTTCGCCTTATTGATCTTAGATCTCGACTATTACGTGATAAAAAAAAGATTGCAATATATGCCTTGATGAGATGTCATTGAAAACTCATTTATTTTATGATTTATCAAAGGATAAAGTAGTAGGCTTCCAAGAATCACTTTCAGCAGAAAACGAATCCGAACCAGCAACTAGTGCATTAGTTGTTATGGTATCAAACAACTGGAAACAACCGCTTGCCTACTTCTTTTATAAATCAACGGCGCCTTCAAATGAAATAAAAGACATTTTGTTCGAAACAGTTAGAAAGTTACGTGATATCGGTCTAAATTTGCTAGGTGTGGTCGTGTGGTGTCTGATCAGGGTTCTAACTTCCAAACATTAGTTAAAAGCTACCTTAAATTGAGCACAGACAATGTTTTTTTACGTAGATAATATCAAGCTTGTTTACTTTTTTGACGTGCCACACTTACTTAAATCTACTAGGAACAATTTTTTTTCTTACTGGTTTGAGTTACCAGAAGGAACTACAAATAAAATGTATTTGGATACATTTTACAATTATGAAAAAAAAAGGAATTTAGACTCTGTCCAAAATTAACTGACGAGCATATGTTTCCAAATAATTTTCAGAAAATGAAAGTAAAATATGCTTCTCAGATTTTTAGTCATTTTGTTGCAGTTGCTCTTAATACGTACATTGATTTTAAAATTTTGTCTGCAGATGCCAAAGTAACTGCTAAATTCATTAAAACAATGAATGATGTTTTCGATTTATTAAATTCGTGCCATTTAAATAATTTCAATGCATTCATGGGTACCCAACAACAGTTTCAGTTAATGGAAGAATTTGAAACTTTACTGAAAAATGTCCGTGTGGTTAACAGTGAAGGAAAAAATTTAACAAATAAAATGAAATTTATATTTGGGTGGAGGCTTACAATAAAATCAGTTAAATCCCTTTGGGGTATATTAAAATTAAAGGGTTATACCTTTTTACTGACAAGAAATTTAAACCAAGACTGCCTTGAAAACTTTTTTGGGCAAGTTAGAAACTGTTGTGGTACTTCAAGAAACCCTAGGCCTATACAGTTTTCTATAGCATTCAAAAAGTTGTTTACTCTAAAGTATTTAGACCATGTTGACGGCGCCAACTGCGCTAATGACATTAATGAATTGTTGTTAAATATTACTCCAGACTTGGCAAAAAACTGTAAAGATCTCATTTTACCGTCAATAGAACCATCAAATCCTTTGAAAGTCTTTACAACTGATTACAGGAATCTAAACAGTACCGATGGCAATGCGTTAGTTTACGTTACTGGTTACTTATCAAAAAAATGAATGCAGCAACATTCCTGCGACATATGTATTGCTTTTAATGAAAGAAATACCTTAAGAAAAGAAACAACCATTTTTTTTCAGACAAAAGCCTATGTCAGCAATACAAATTTTCCATTTGGTCGGCTCAATGTACCTAGCCAGAATTTTTTGGATATGTTACCCAGCATGAAGATATATTTGTAGTTAACTTCAATAAATTAGCATGTAAAAATTCTATCGGAGCGACGTTAAAAGATCTTTTTAAAAATGTATCATTTACGCATCCTTGTAACAATTGTCCTTTGAGTTATTTCTTTTCTCTTTATACAAGAGTGCATTTATATTACACAATTAAATTTGCAAATCGTGAAATAAAACTTAAAAATCTTATAAACCCAATACAAAATTACAAATATTACAAAATTTGTAATTATTCCTTTTTTGCTTTGCTTCATAAGTTTGGTTTAGGATTACATTCTTAACTATATGTTATTATTCAATATTGTTCTTATATGCAAAACAAATTCTGAAGAATGTTATAGAATCTGGTATAATTTTTAACTATTTTAAATATATAGTTGTTCATGCTTCCTATTTTTATATTGTAATGTATACACGAGGATTTGATTTATTCTAAGTATTTATATACGTAGAACCTTGATAACTTAAACCTCGATAACATAATAACCTCTATAAATTCATAAAATTTTGTGCTCCTTTCCCCTCTGAGTCTAAAACCTCCTTTACTTAAAATACGAACCATATAGTAACTCAAAGTTGTAACGACGACGACCTTTGTAACTTGAAGCATCTATCAATGAGTCGTCATTTGAAATGGATTAACACGTGTTTACCAAATGGCTCAGTACAGTAACTTATTTGTATCATTAGCTTGCAGCCGTCTATCTCTATAATTCCTGAACAAAGCTCATAAACGGACCTCCGTAAGTAAAAATATAAACCAATAAAAATCCCTTAACTTAAACCCTTAGTAAATATAAACCTCAATAACTCAAATTATTAACGTCTCCCTTGGTCTTTATCTTATCGAGGTTCTACTGTATATTTTTGTACATTTTTGATGAATTATTTTATTTATATAATGTAATAAAAGCTATTTTAATCGATGTTTCTAGTTTATTTCTTATGAGTAATTTTATATTCCCTATTAAAGACTAAAACGTACCCTGCATAACAAAACAATACCTATCGTTTTTTGAAATAGTTTTCTAACAATGTACATTTTTATTAGCCCCCGTACCAAACACTCAATTTATAAATCAACAAGCTATGACGGTAGTTTTACGATCGTTTTTCGGAAAGCCTTTAACAGCGTTACATCAAAGAGCCGACGTCGAGTGAACTTACTATTCATTTGTTTATGTACGGTGGTTTAGGCTTCTGCATGGTAATTTATTCACATAACAAGTTGTTCAAACTTCAAAAACCAAATACATCGAATTAGAGGCGAACCTAGTTACCCCTAATCAACCAAAATATTCATCACACAAAACATATTTCTCATTATTAGGAACATCAGTCATGTTGCTGCCTCTCACAATCTAATCACTCTGTTCGTTTTGAAACCCTCTTTTTCAGCAGCTTTTTAGGGATATACAAGTCGAAATTGCTGTGGAGTCATATTTGTGAATACGGGACAAAGTAAATTACAGAATGCAAATAAATGGGTTAATGCATAAAAGCAAGGTGCTATATATAATACACACACACTTCCAACGATTGTACCAGGATTGCCAGAACATCGTCCATACTTTATTTCTGAATACAATTGTAAATTATATATCATAAAATATTGGTAATAAAGGTATTTTAGAACAAAAAAACCATCAAATGGTGAATAAAATATTTACTACCATCGTTTTTTTTTGCTCTTCTCAATTAGTTCGTAATTTTAGGGACGAACCCGTAGGTAGGCTTCAGGTAAATAACTTTTTAATACTCACATTGTGTAAATTTAAACTAGTCCGGCTGAAGAGGATGGGAAAATTATGTTATCTATGTTATTAAAATACATAATAATAAGTTGATGTAATAAGCCAAATATTCAGCTATTGATATGTGTGTGAATAGAAACAAGAATACAATAGTATATTAAAGGTCGTTACATAAGTCGCATATTGGAGCACGCGTCCAAAATTAAATTTAATGGACAAGTTGTTTCTAATTTAAGGGAATTTGATAATAGTTGGTAACACTGATTTGTCAGATTTGTAATTTCAAGTTTGATAACTTGATCTTTCAATTTGTTAAATTTAATCGAATTAAATTAAACACTAAAATTTACCTGTTGTGATTGTTGAAGCCAAAGATTCGTCTACTATTACTATTAACGTATATAATAATTGTACATTCTCTTAATGATATCTTAAAATATCTTATTTAGAACAAAAATAACCTATAAATTATTGTTAAAGTTAAAGTAGTAAATGTAAACAGTAGCCATTATTGATTCCAATTCTACCAACAGTGAAAAAAGAATTGCCTGGCCATAAAGACGCTCGAAACAGTGCTCTTATAGCCTTAAACGAATTGTTTTGAGTACGTTTATGGCTATATTATAGACTAAAAATATTAAAACAAATTATTCTGTTCCAACGGGATGCCTTGGAAATTTCACCCATTGTTTTTAGTTAATATTTCATGTATGCTGCTGGATAAACGGTTAGGTTAGAATAATAATAAAAAAACAGAATCATCTATTTATAGACTATGGGTCTGTGATACAATAAAACTGATAGCAACATTCTTCAACAAACCACGTTTCGCTCCTTCTCTGCTCTGTTTACGGTGGAAATATTTTCATTGCCCCTTTAATGACTCAAGTACAGAAGAATATAAACTTTTGGTATTATTCAGTGGAATTAAAAAAATATAAGAGGAATTACGTACTTTGCTCACGAAAATACTTTTTTAAAAATATTTATTAACAAAAAGATTTGTTACAATTTGAGATTCAGCTGTACAATTAATGTCAAACTAAAGTCTGCTACAATTTGAGATTCAGCCGTACAACTAAACTGTTTGAAATTATTGAAAATGTTTGGAATTGGGTGTCTCCGATGTCTTTAGAATTAATAAGACAAGTTAGGAATGATTTTGATTTTTATTTCGAAATTGTTTGAAAAGTGACTAGGAGACATGTGTGGAAAATGTCTGGTGGTGGCGACTGGCTTTCTTCGAGTTCGAGGAGAGGAATTTAGTTAGTTAGGTGTTTGTTGTCTAGGTGAGGTGGTTAAAATGTTGAAATGTAAAATTTTGTGAATAACTAGTTAAAATGTTGATTGGGTGGATGGCTGGTATCATCATTAAGTAAATCCAAAAATCCCGTCGTACGTCGGCCCATTTGGCTAGAGAATAAATTCACTATGCTACAGGAAAAAACGTGAAAAATCTGCAGCACCGACGGGGTGGATGGGGCTCGCGGATCAAGTTGAATCGCTTCCGCTCCTGATGGGAGTGAAAGCAAAGAGAGCACGCTTGCCTATGTTTGTAATAGAGCAGTGGTGTCGATATATGAATGGAATTCAATAACGAAGAGTGTCGGCTCTGACGTTCCTTGAGTTGGGGATGGTGTTCATTAGAGTGACAGTGAGATTTTGCTGTCAGTTGAAAAGTCGTATGGAACTGGTGGCTTTACAAGAGTGACTGGAGGGGTTTTGGGTGTCGATAGCCTGCGGGAGCAGCGAGGGTGGAAGGCGGGGTGAGGACCACCGCAATTTGTACATGTGGGGGCTCCGGACTTGGGGTAATTTTCAGGGCGGTGGCCTGTCTGGCCGCAAGAAGGGCATGTCGGTTTAGACCGACAATATTCGGAGGAATGTCCGGTTTGTGTGCATCGACTGCAATATTTAGGGACTGGGGGTAGCGGATTGGCGCTGGATGGCTCGCACTGATGTGGGAGACCATGAAATAAGAGGCCGGAGTTGACGGCCCTGACGATGCGAAACATCGAAGTGGGCTTGTTAGTGGACTTTCAAATATAGGATGTGGCCATTTAGGAGCTCTAGGATGTTGAGAACTGTGAATAGGGATTTTTGTGTAGAATATTGGGTTGGAAGGTTTCGGAAGTTAAGGGTTCGTGTAGTGTTGCTGTTGTTGTCGGTTGTTGTGGGATTATTGGTACGGTTTGGTGTTGTAGGCCGGAATTTGGTCTTACCGACGAGGGTGAATCCATCCTCGTCGAGGACGTGGGGTTGTCGGATGGCTGAGGTTGTAGGGGATTGGGATCTTACGGAGGAAGCCTAAGACCTGGTTGGGAATGTGTATGAAGTGCGTATGTGTTGTTGTTCGGGTGTATGTTTTGAGGAGGTTGGTTTTGATGTAGTTTGAGGGGATGGTGTTGAGGAAGAGTGGTTTTTTTTGGAAATGTGAGATGAGGGTGTGTTGTGTTTGCGTTTTGTTGGTGTGAGAAGAGGGAATTCTTTCTTGGAGAGAGCTGGGGTTTTTTGGTCGTCAGCCATAAATGTGTGCGTGATAGGTTCTATAGAAGTCTTTGGAGAATTTGGTGCCGGTGGGGTCGATATTGTCAAAGATTTTTTGGAGTTCAGGTGGGAAGGAGAATTCGGCGTCGTGTCTTGAGAGGGTTTTTGCAGCTCTGTTGCTGCGGCGATATCTGGAGGACATTTTTGGGTTGTGAATATGATGTAGGATAGTGGGTGAAAGCTAACACCGACAGCGGACTCACTGCCAGAGGGAGTTGCCTCCCTAGTTGAAGGTTTCCTGACTTATCAGCTTCCAGGAGTTTTATATTTACCTAGGTGCTAAATGTCCTTTCTTCTTCTGGTTGGTGTGGCTTGCTTGTTTTGATCTAAAAATAAAACAAAGTTATAACACAATTTTTATTTTCATAAATAGAATTTTGTTTCCAAAGAAACAATTGAATTTACACTTCCTAGTGTATTTGAATGTACTGTTGAACTGAAAACTTCGGCAGAACATGTGGGTTCGCTGGGTTTCTTCGGTGGAGGCGTCCACGGTGCCGGCGAAGTCGCGGTGAATTGGTTTGAATCAGTGACCAATTCGAGCTTTTCTCACCTTCCTCAGGCAATGGACTGGCACTACTGAGAACAAACTACATCTAACTATCCTTATATTTATATATATATATATATATATATATATATATATATATATACATATATAAGATGTACGAATAGTGCGTGACATTTGAACAATAAGCAACGAAGAGATTAGTGGGTATTACACGCAAATAGAAGAAGGGGCTACTGAAAAGAGTGGTAACCGCAGACATGCATGTTTCTGGCTCATTAGCCGTCCTCGGTACGGTACAACCAAGAAAAGATGTGAAACATGGGAGCAAAGGGGTTGAATGAAACATGAGAAAATATAACAGAATTCAGCAGGATAGTCAAACACAACATTTGTGTCAGTAATATTGGAAGATCCCGAATATTCGAGACAACAACTAACATAGACACGGAGGCGCATAAAACACTCCCGTCTGAAACTTCCAACCCAGATTAATGAAATAACAACAAGATGTTCAAATAGTGCGTGACATATGAACAATAAACAACGGAGAGATTAGTGGGTATTACACGCAAATAGAAGAAGGGGCTACTGAAAAGAGTGGTAACCGCAGACATGCATGTTTCTGGATAGTCGAGATCTTCTATTACTGACACTATCCTGCTGAATTCTGTTATATTTTATCATGTTTCATTCAACACCTTTGCTCCCATGTTTCACATCTTTTCTTGGTTGTACCGTAGCGAGGACGGCTAATGAGCCAGAAACATGCATGTCTGCGGTTACCACTCTTTTCGGTAGCTCCTTCTTCTATTTGCGTGTAATACCCACTAATCTCTCCGTTGCGTATTGTTCATATGTGACGCACTATTCGTACATCTTGTTGTTGTTTCATTAATCTGGGTTGGAAGTTTCAGACGGGAGTGTTTTATGCGCCTCTGTGTCTATGTTGGTTGTTGTCTCGAATATTCGAGATCTTCTAATATTACTGACACAAATGTTGTGTTTGACTATCCTGCTGAATTCTGTTATATTTTCTCATGTTTCATTCAACACCTTTGCTCCCATGTTTCACATCTTTTCTTGGTTGTACCGTACCGAGGACGGCTAATGAGCCAGAAACATGCATGTCTGCGGTTACCACTCTTTTCAGTAGCCCCTTCTTCTATTAGCGTGCAATACCCACTAATCTCTTCGTTGCTTATTATATATATATATATATATATATATATATATATATATATATATATATATATAAAGAAGAAGATTTTGCGTGAATTACCCATGAATCTCATTGTTGTTGTTATATATATATATATATATATATATATATATATATATATATATATTAACATAGAGTGAAACCTGCAACACCCTGTATACAGAATTATTAATAATAGGCTATATATTTCAAGTAATTAAAATTTTTGGAATTTGAATTTTTTTTAAAAAATGATCTAAAAAGGAGACAATCTGTACTATTTACTATTCAATAGAGAAAGCATATAAAGGATCTAACTGTATGATTACAGAGAAGAATTCAAATAAGTTTTATAAGAATATAGGTGACATAAAAACAACTTCCATATTTTAAAGAGAGAATTTTAAAACGTTTGTTACATATGAATGAAATAATAATAACCCATTATTCTTATTGTCAAAGTAAATTAATATTGTGATTTGTTTTAAAGAAGTGAATATTAGGGCTTGAAGGAAGTTTTAAATAAGATTGTATATTTAAAATATGTGAATGTAGGAAGTAAAATGAAAAACATTAACTCTATGGAATATGACATTTGTTGAACGATTTGACATTTTGAATAAATAATTTAGAAAACAAGAACTGTCATTTAGTAAATTTATTGAAATACAAATTAAGGGACAAATATATGAGTTATAATCGTTTAAGAGGCTGAAACCAGAATGTTTTAAAATGATGGATGGACAATCCACTATTTGAAATGAAATTTTTCAAATAAGAATTTGATAACCAATTTTGATTGGTGGAATGCTTTTAAGATATTTTTATCAGCGACAAGTAGGTTGCTAATAATAATAAAAAAATTGAATGGGAACAGTTTGTTGATTATACAGTCTATTGACTAGGTACTTTCTTTTTGGGTAGAAATTTTTAAGAAGCAACATCTTTTGGAGAAAAATTTTTGAAACTTTTAAAAAAAACAATAATTTGGCATTCTAAATCAAAGAAAGAAATACATTATACTTAAAAGCTAGAGTAATATATTTAAGCAAGCAGAAGTACACATTATAGGAGATTGGTAATTATATTTGAATACTAACCATAAAATTTATAGATGTAATTAAGTAAAATATTGTATGGTGGAACGGTGTCTCCACCATACCTTTTAGAAAGCTTTGGATTATATGATTTGATTAAAATGTATTGATGTGGACGAAGTATAGCACTGTTTCTGGATATTGTGCAAGCTGGACAAATGGTATGGAATTTCCCAAGAGGTAACCTAAAACAAAATAAGAAACATTTATTGATGTGCATTAATTGAACTATACAGTGAAAAAAGGTGTTTAAAACTATTTAATTATATAAAAAGAAGTTAGAGTAAACTTACCCATTTAGTGCAAAGAATTGAACTTTGATGTTAAACAGACGCTTATAAGTTTTATCTTCCGCCATTTTCCTATCATAGACGTTTACATAACGGATTTCGTATTATAAGATTTGTGTTAAAGTTGCCTATTTTGATTTATATATAGAAATTGTACTTCATTTGAGTGGATGACTTTATTTGAATGAATGATCATAATAGATAATAGGTTTTCATTAATTTATGTCATGTAAAAGAATAATGTATTTGTACGATGAAATAAAACAATATAGTTTGTTTAAATCTTCATATATTTGAACTAATGTTCAATTTAAACTTGTTGACGCGTTTCACTAACACAGTAGCTTTGTCAAAACGAATGAAGGTAAAATATAAAAATGTCTTAATATATACAGTGCTAAATCTATTTACTAAGGTTAACAATGGTATTAAAAGATATTACCTGGAAATTCATTCACTACAAACATTCCTAAGCTATCTTCTAGGTAAAGAGGTTCAATAAAGGAGACTGATTGATATCTATTTGGTCGTTAAGGAGATTACCTGAATATTTATTTTTGTTAATCTCTAGGGCTTCTAATAAATTTAAACTAAAGGATTTACCGACTACATGGAGAATTTCAAAATTTGGGTCGAAAATGTGTTTGTGTTCCGAAATTCTAGTTTTAAAATTTCTAAAAGTTCTACCGATATAAATTTTATCACAATTGTTATTACCACATTTTAATTTATAAACTCCTGATTTGTTTAATTTTGAAGATTTAGATTTATTATTTTTAATGAATTTGGATAAATTGTGATCAGTTTTAAAGGAAATATTCATGTCTAAAGTTTCTAAAAATGATTTAATTTTTGAGGATGGTGTTCCAAAGTATGTTAAGCTTTTAAATTGTCTATTATTTTTATCTGAAGGGAATACTTGTTCTAAAGTCTGTTTTTTTATCTTTTTATTTATGATATTGTCAATTAAATTTGGATCGTAATTATTATTAACTGCTATTTGTTTTATGATATTTAATTCTTTGGTATAATTATTAATATTTAATGGGACTGTTAAGAGTCTGTGTATCATACTATTGAAAGCTGCTAGTTTATGGCTGAATGGGTGGACCGAACTATTATGAATTGTAATATCTGTATGTGATGGTTTATGAAATATAGAAAAATCATGCTTATTATTTATATTTGAAATTGTAAGGTCTAGAAAGTTTATAGACTTATTTTGTTCAAGTTCTACGGTAAATTTGATATTATTGTGAATCGAGTTTATGTAAGTAATGAAGCTCTCTAATTGTCTATTTGTACCGATGAAGCTAGCTAAAATGTCATCCACATATCGGTGCCAGTACATAAATTTTTTACTAAGGGGGTGTTCATGAATTATTTTTTCTATATTATCCATGAATATTTCTGCTAGTAGGGGGCTGAGAGGGTTGCCCATAATCAAACCATCTTTACTGCTATAAACCTCTCCATTGAAATGAAAATAATTTTGATTCAAACACACTTTTAATAAAGTAATGATATCAGAGTGAATTATAGGATTAACATTATTGTATGTGAACAAGTTATCAACAAGATTTATAGTTTCTTTAGGAGGTATACTAGGGAATAGATTTGTTACATCGAACGATATGAATTTAGAATTATGGGGTAGTATTATATCTTGAATATTATTAATTAATTCCGTTGAGTTTTTAACTGAAAATCGAGGTATGAATGAACAATATTTAGAAATGACATCTATGAGAATCTTTGAAATTTTGAATGAAGGTGCTGTGAAATAAGAAACAACTGGCCTGATAGGGTACCCCTCTTTGTGGAGTTTAATTAATGAATAAAGTTCAGGGTGTTGCGGATTGGGTAAAAATAATTTATATTTTTCTTTATCGTTAATAATTGATTTAACGTTATCTACTGCTAATTTTATTTCTCTCTGAAATTTATTAGTTGGGTCTTTTTGAAGGGCCTCAAAATTGCTTGCCTGAATAAAATTGTTGGTTTTTAATAAATAATCTTCTTTAGATAATGCTATTACCGTTTTTCCTTTATCTGCTTTTGTGAAAATAAGACTATTTGACTTTGATTTTTGTTGAATTGATTTGGCGGCTGATAATTCAAAATTGGGTTTGTTAAACTCGACGAATTCTTTTTTAATAATTTCTGAAGCTTTGTGTTTTAGATTAGAATTATTTGGAATATTATACAAGTTAATTTCTGTTTCTATACCTAGTTTGTTGAAGTTATCCAATGAACATGTGGGTTGAATATTATGTTTAAAACCTTTTTGTAATAATTGAATTTCTTTATCTGAAAAAATTGTATTTGAAAGATTGACGAATCTATTAAAAAATTTATGTTCTGAGAATTTGGTTTGTGGGTTTGTTAACCTTAGTAAATAGATTTAGCACTGTATATATTAAGACATTTTTATATTTTACCTTCATTCGTTTTGACAAAGCTACTGTGTTAGTGAACCGCGTCAACAAGTTTAAATTGAACATTAGTTCAAATATATGAAGATTTAAACAAACTATATTGTTTTATTTCATCGTTCAGTATGGATCTTCATCAAGTAAAAGCCTCATCTATTCAATTTTTAATGTATTTGTTCCTATAGCATTAAATAACGTTTTTCTATTTGAAGAACATTGTGAAATTATTTTCTTGAGATTTTTCATTTCTCTATGGTGATTGCTCCATCTAGTTTAAACATTTGGTAGCTTTAAACTGACATCTATGAACCGTGGAGAGGTTCAGCATTAAACACAGGACCGTCTTTAGAATTTCTTTGGAAACAATAATAAAGCAAGTATATTTTGATTAACAAAATTTTTATTGAAAGATAGGAATATTATTTGAATTTCAGGCGCTCATATTAGAAATTGAAATTATTTTTTGTTTTTCTACATCTGAACCCTACTCTGAGATCAGAGAGTTTCTCATGCAAAGAAATAATTATTTTACAAATAAAACTTAAATATCACAATATACCGGGCAAATAAAAATTAAATATAAACAAAACTAAACTAAAAATAATAATTCATAGTATTTAAACTTTTCAAATATTCTCTCTCTCTCTCCATTCATATCCACAATAATATATATAAACGCTGACGTTGCATTCTTCATTGTTGGTGATCTTGAATTTTCTAGGTCTGTAATTGAGATGATACATATTGAGTAGTCGATTCCTATAGCATTTATGTAATAATAAATAATGTTTTGACATATTTGTTTGAAATTTTTTGTAATAGTTAGTATCCTTCAAATAACTAATATTGTGTATTTTTGTTGCAGGTAAGTATTTGCAGCTTGTTACTAATTTGTTAAGTAAGTTAAACTTTATGTTCTCTATGGTTTGTATTTCACACAAATTTTTGGTCCACTACAAAAACATTGGTTATAGAAGTAAATTGTTATCAAGTTTATACAATTTATTGGTTCTGCATTTATGTTCAATATTTTGAAACCCTACGGCAAGTGACAACTCAACTAGAAGATATTGAAAAAACCTGTCCAACTATACTTAGCATCGTTTGTATTTATGGTAGTTTTGGTGGATTGAATTAGTAAAGTAAAAGGATCTGATCCATCAGAACTGCTATGAACACAATCAATAATATTTAGTATCATTGAATAGATTTTTAAATATGATCTCAAAAAAGTATCGTTTGCTGTGGGGTCCCATTTAAAATTATTGGTCACAACGACCCTCTGACGTTATATATGACGATTACATCACATACTCAGGTCCTTCAAATCAAAATTATTTCCGAAATTCTCGATCACAAAACAATTTTATAGTCGAGGAATTATTTAATGCTGATATTCAGGATGAGGAAACTGAACAATATTAGTATCCTGATAATTCATATTCTGAAAACGAGCAATATCAATGTGAAGAACAAAATAATAATGATTGTTACGATTCCTCAAATCAAGATTCTACAAATTTTCACGAAACGCCTCAGAATTTAGAGGAAATATAACCCCCGAATTAATTCCGTTAAATTTAAGTAATAATAGTGAATTGCCTTATATAATATTCCCCGAGTATAATATCAAAAAATATTTTTCAGATAACCTAACTCATGACCCATTTACAGTGAAATCAGTGTTTCAAGAATCTTCCCATAAATATAGCACTCTAATCCCTTCTTCAAAAATTTCCAATTTGTCTTATAATTTAAATCTCTAATTCTATGTATTCAAATTCGTAATTCAAGGACTTATTGGTCTAGGTAACTTGAAATTATTGAAAGCCAACATATACTTTTCTAGTGGATGGTTAACAACTCCACATAGTAACATTAAACTAAATTTTCATAAAACTCAAAAAGACATAAACTCTATTACTATCGAACCTAGAATTGAAAAGGTTATCAAAATAAAAACAAGTATAAAAAATGGTGAAATCATCATTCCACGCAAAAATTTCACGGTTGTGAAATACCAGAATCGCTAACCATTGCAAGAAATGGAGAAGTAATTACTACGATTTTAAATATCACAACAAATCCAGTAAAATTGAGTTTTCCAGAACCACTTCCTGTAGACAAATTTTATAACAATGCTTTTAAAAATTTCGAATTGAATAACCTAGAAGAGACTTCTACACATACTTTAGATTTAAATAATATTAGAACAGATCACTTAAACGATGACGAAAAATCCAAAATACTTAAACTTTGTGCCGAATATTCTGACATACTTTATAACGAAAAACACACCGCTTACAAAATTAAACACGAAATACGAACCACCGACGAGATTCCTGTTTACGCTAAAACCTATCGATTTCCTTTTGTGTACAAAAAAGAAGTAGACAAACAAATTCAGAAATTTCTTGAACATAAAAGTGCTTGGAATGTGCCAATTTGGTCGTACCCAAGAAACAAGACGCTTCTGGGAAAGTTAAATTTCTTGTAGTAATAGACTATAGGCGTCTTAACGAAAAAACTATTGATGACAAGTACCCACTTCCATTATAACGGACTTATTAAACAAGTTAGGTAGATGCCAATATTTTACAACTTTGGATCTAGCTTCAGGTTTTCATCAGCTAGAAGTGGCTAAAAAAGATATAGAGAAAACAGCTTTCAGCAACGAATCTAGATACTGGGAGTTCCCCTGGATGCCATTCGGTTTGAAAAATGCCCCAGCTACCTTCTAGCGGGCAATGGACAATATACTACCAGATGTACAAAATGAAAAATGTATACCTTGACGATATAATCGTTTTTTCCATTTCATTACAGAAGCATATAGAGAGATTAAAATGTGTATTTGATAAGCTTAGGGAATCTAATTTCAAGATCAAAATTAGATGAATCGGAATTCCTGAGAAAAGAAGTAGCTTATCTTGGACATGTAGTCACCCCTTCTAGAGTGAAATACAACCCAGATCAAATAAAAGCCATCAAAGATTACCCTATACCCAAAACTATTAAACAAATCTAAGGATTTTTGGGACTGATGGGATATTATAGATGCTTTATAAAAAACTTTGTCCACTTGACGAAACCACTGACAAAATGTCTAAAAAAGGGCGCGACCATCTAACACAATGGCGAATTCTTATCATGCTTCGAAACATGCAAAAACATTCTGACGAATGACCCAATTCTTCAGTATCCCGACTTCACGAAACTTTTCAATTTGACCACAGACACCAGTAATGTAGCACTCGGTGCAGTGCTTTCCCAAGGTCCTATCGGAAAAATTCTTCCAATCGCTTACGCATCACGAACCCTTAACGACTCCGAACGCAATTATGATACCACAGAAAAAGAACTTTTGGCCAATGTATCGGCCACCAAATATTTCCGATCATATTTATATGACAATAAATTTACCATTGTTTGTGACCACAAACCACTCCAATGGCTTTTTTTCTTTAAAAGACCCAAATTCTAAACTCATTAGATGACGAATTAAATTAAATGAGTATCATAGAAAGTCTTTTTTATTCTAATAGCATCTCCAGTCTCTTGAAGATCCACATAATTGTATAATGAACTTAAATTTGACATAACTCTAGTATAAAAATGTAAAGGATTTTCAGTGTTACATTGTCTTAACTGGTCTAAATCAAAAAGTAAACCATTTTCATCGCGTTATTCACCAAAATGTGCAACTAAAGCTTCTTTAACAGATTTCCAACTTTTATCTATACAAACACTATACACTTCTTTAGCATCGCCTACTAATTCCATATATAATATCATCGTCAGAATGTCAGAACTTCTGTCATTCTGACGATGATATTGATTTATCGAAACGATTGTCAATTTTTTAAAATTTTCAATAACTTGTATTATATTGTGGAATTAACTAGAGACCTTGAGTTTCATTTAAAAACACTAATATTCCTTGTTATCTACATCATTTTTAGACGTGTCATTTTGTTCATGTTGAATATCATTCCCTTTCTGATAATATTTAATCGAAAATGAAATGTATGAAGAGAAGTTGTTAACACTAGGATTTTTTTTAGAAAGGAAATTGATGTTTTTTTATTCCTCAGTTACTACGACCTTATCGACTTCTGAACCATTATTTTCCTCTACGTCTTCATTCTCTTCCAATTTTAAATTTGACTGCAAAACATCGCGGTTATTTTGACACTTGTTGGAGGCAATGACATTTTTTTTGGTCAGCGAAAAATTATAACTCGATTTTTTAACTCTGGTTGATATAGATTTTGTACTAATTGGTTTCACTCTATTGGTCACATCAGATATTTTGGATCTAACCTCAGTTGTCTTATTGGCGAGGTTAGTACCATTTATTACTGTTCTGGAGAGTATGTCATTAACATTTTTACTCAAATCGGCTACTGATGTGTGATTTCCGTTATCATCTTCATCATACAAATTGTCTATATTAGTATTGTTAGAGTATGCCACACTGTTAGTATAAATAACTTCAATTTGGTCATTTACCTTCTTATTAGATGTCTCCAACTCTATTTGGGGTGAACCCGTTTCATATTTTGTTTTGGTCAAAGATAATTTATTGCGTATAGGAATCGCATCATTCTCTAGCATAGTCAACTTCTTCAGTGTTCCTATGAATGGGACAACATCTGGCTGGTGGTTATCTATATTTTTTAGTACACTAAGGCCCAAAAGCTTGTTGGAGGCATAATTTATTAAATTGTCAACGCATGTATTATCAGAAGGCACACATTCTGAAGAAGAGAATGAAGATGTTAAATAAGAATTTCGGAAAAAGGAAAGATCACATGTTTTAGGGTCTGTAATGAGAGAAAATTTGAAAGTGGTAGAAGAATTAGGTTTCTTATGATTAGGTTTCATAAAAAGTTCTACTAGAGGCTTAGAACGGTGAAACGTACCGAGAAAAGATGAAACGTTTCCTCTTTGAATTGCAATACTTATTTGTTGTATAAAGAACAATAATTGTAAATAGTCTTGAATAAATTGTTTCTAATTCAAAGTACCAAGTTTTGATTGAAATCAATACTTAAATGACAGCTCTGGGCTCCTAGGTTTAAAAGTGCAACTTTTGCTCCTAGGATTAAAAGTGAATATTGTTGTTGCTCAGATTCCTGGTTTCTTTGTTCAGTAAAAAAAACGGCAACTTTTGAGACTCCTGACAGTTAAAAAATGTCATACTTTTAAAGCGGTTGGAGGAAAAGGCTATTTAATTCTCGTTATTTTTATTCATTCCAATATCTTTCTCTTTACAAAAGATATATATTTTCAAATCTCCACACGTAACATAAACAAGTAAAAATTCATAACTCGTGCTCTTATAACAACTTGCATTCGTCGAGGTAAGCTATTAAATTTGATAATCCGCAGAGGAATTTTCTCCCATTTTGCGGGAACTATACGTTGCAAATTTTGTGAGTTTATCGGAGCAGGTACATGACTTTCGGACTGATTTTTTTAGAACATCTCAAAGATACTCAATTGGGTTTAAGTCGGCTCTTCGTAGAGGAAAGTCTGATTTTTTTATGTTTATTTAATTAAAATAATCTATCATAGATCTTGCTGTGTAAGGCCGTGTATTATCTTGTGGAAAATTATCGGCTATATATGGTGCAAATAGCATAACGTGTTCTTCAATAATATTCTCCAAATAATACTCTGCATTCATAGACCGGCGACGAATGGGGACCAAATCCGTGCGTGCGTCAAAACAAATTACTGCCCAAAACATGTTTGAACCGCCTTCAGAAGGTTCCATGGTAGAAATGGTACACTCACTAAATCTTTCCTCAGGTCACGTCCATAAGGTAATTCCAGACTAATTCAAGTTCAATCGCTGAACAATACATTTTTCCAGTCATCAACAGTCCAATGTTCACATGGTCTACAAGCAGCTGCTTTACATCGGGTGGTAATGTAGGGTGATGCCCCATTGCTGCGGTACCTTCATTGGCCTTTACATTTTTACTGTCTAAATGACGCTTAAGGGTCGGCTTTGGAATTCCAGACTGTGTAGAGCACTGGTTGGAACCCATGTCTCCGTTTCTATAAGCAGCTAGAGCTCCCTTCATATCCTCTTCATTCCACGCTCCATACTTTCTTTTTGCTATTCTGAAACACAAAAATTTTGTTACAAACAAGTCCGCTATTTTATTTATTTAAAAAACAAACTAATCTCAGCAATCTACCATTATTCATACACAAAAATGACAAATATGGAACATGGATTGTAATGGGCTCCCAAATCGTACCGGTACAATTTGAGAAACCATTAGAGGTACGATTTAGGCAACTGTGTCTCCCTGCAAACATAGCCTTATTTCTAACCTCACACACACGTGGAATCACAAACCGGCCCATCAAAACATTCTATATTAATGCTAGTTTTGCAAATTAATAATAAACTACATTAGTACGTAGCTTGACAGTCGCTACATTCTCACGAAAAAGGTTCCAAAATACTATCAACTAGCTCCAAAATCGTTTACAACAACTTAGAGAGTAACCGCACACGCACCAAACTTTGTCTCGCCATTACAACCAAGCAATAGTTGCTAGTTTTTTTATGACGGCTGTGGAAACTCGTGTTCAACTCCTGCGCTATGGTTCTTATGCGACAGGAAGTGTGGGACTCAGGGTTCTAAGTAGTGCAAGTCCCTGCCTACACCACTAAACCACACATCGGTAGCCAGTGTCAGTTGGACTCGCAACTGCCGTTTAGCATTACTTCAAGTCCGACGGCTATGATTTTTGCTATTGACTGTCATGTTGTTGTTGCATCTATACATTCTGAATTATTACCTTCTACCTTCTCTTTGTCTTACGTCGTTTTCTTTCTGTTTTAGTATGGTAGTTATAAATGTTTGTACTGCTTCCCACTTTTTTGGATCTTCTAGCATATTGCTTATGACATTCTCTGGCGTTATATTCCCAGCTTTGTTTTCCATGTTTATTCTTTCGATCTGCCATCTACTACAGATAAATATAGTGTGCTCTGCTGTATCTTCTTCTTCACCACATTATATGCACGTTGATAGTTCGGTATGGTGTAATCGCCTTCGGTATGCTTGGAAACATCCATGAACGGTCAGCATTTGTGTCAGGTAGTAATTGAGTTCTCCGTGCTTCCTTTTAACCCATACTTGTATGTTCGGTATAAGTTTCTTTGTCCAGGTCCCTGTGTCAGCATCTTCCTGCCACCATTCTTACCATCTTTGCAGCAGTAGGGATTCTACTCTTGGCTTATCTAAAGCCTGCTCATCTTCCAATTTCATCACTAGGATGCTGATTGGTGGTATTTGTGCAAGAGTTAGAACTAATCTTGCGGAAGCAGTTCTGTACGCTCCAGTTATTCTGATGGCGGTTTTTCTCTGTATGCTGATTATCTTATTTAAATATATCTTTTTGTTGAGAGCTCTTTTCCAGATAGAAGATCCATACAAGATAATAGATGGCAGCACCGAGCATAGAATACGTCTGTTTCCCTCTCTGGGCCCTCCTATATTTGGCATCAACCTGCTGATATTTCCCAAGGCCTTTTCTGCTTTCTTTGCCACTTCGTGTATATGTTTCGCCATCCTCATGTTTCTATCCAGATGAATACCTAAGTATTTCAGACTTTCAGGCTGTTAATCATTGTTTCATCCAATTCGATTGTAATACTTTTTACTTTCCTGTCCGCTACCAGAAGTACCGCTTCGGTTTTGTGTGGTGCCAGCTTCAGTTTTTTCTCGCACATCCATTCATTTATCTGTCTTAGAGTCCGATTGGCTGTTAACATCAAAGATTCAGAATTTGGTGCCGTTACGACTATTCCAATGTCATCTGCTTATCCTATAAGTTGTACACCACAAGAAACGGGTATTTTCAGTACCCCGTCATAGTAGAGATTCCACAGTTTAGGACCTATTACTGAGCCTTGTGGTACTCCGCATGTGACATTTATCTTGCCGTTTGTTCATACGAATAAAGACCTTTCGTGTAGATAGCTAGCTAGCATATTATAGATATATGGTTTTATCCCTTTGGTGGTCAGTTCATCGAGAATTCCTTGCCACGGTGCCGAATTAAACGCGTTTTGAACGTCGATCGTTATGAGTACACAAAGCCTTCTACGATGTCTTTGGCATGCTTCGTCTGAAACGTTCTGTAACCTTTTTAGTGGATCGATTGTTGATCTAAATCCATATTGCTCGGGATCCAGGTCTCCCCATCTCTCTATTTCGGATTTGAGCCTTATGAGCATCAGATGTTCCATTAGCTTAGCCAGGACGTTCAGTAGACAGATGTAACTTATACTATTTTGGCCTGTTTTAGCTTTTTCAATTAGCACCAATCTTGCTAACTTTAGTTCTTTGGGGAACTCGCTTTTAGTTAGTGCCTCGTTTAATACGAGCAAGAACTTTTCTAGGTAGCTCCTTACTATGGCCTTTATCACTTCGGCAGGGATGTTGTCTGGACCCGGTGCTTTCTTCTCATTCAGCCGTTCGTTTGCTTGTAGTAGCTCCCCTAGTGTGTATTTTGGTATTTCCGTTGTATTTACTGGCATTTTATTCCATACTCTGGTTTTCTGCTCCGGAAAAAGAGTTTTCGCTATCTTGATTTGTTCCTCGTGGTTCATGATTAGAGGGCGATTTTTCTTAAGCTGATTTGTAACGATTTGATATCCTTTGCCCCAAATATCTGCGTTGACTTCATCAATAACTTTTCTCCAGCTGGCTTTTTTAAGTTCGGATCTACTTAGCCTGTACTGATCTCGGCATGCAGTTTTGTGGTCTTCGCCTGTACTTTTATTAGCCCTTAGCATCGTCCTTCTTTTTTGCAAGCATATCTTCCGTTTGTCGCTTACCTCTTCAGACCACCAGTACACTGGGCTTCTTTTTGGATTTCTTTGTTTCTTGTGGAAGGTCTTATCGCAAGCGGTTTTTATAGCATTTGTTAGTTCTTCAGCTGTCAAGATATCATTTTCTCTATTGTCCACTATTTTTGCAAATTCTTCTAGGAGTTTAGGTATTTTCTCATTTTTAATTTGCCATCCATTACTTGATGGAAATCTTTGTCGGTGTTCTTCTTGGCGATATTCCTTCAGCTCGTACAAAATATACTGATGTAGGCTCAGATTTTATTCTTCAAGCACCTTCCAGTTAGCGACTTGTTTGGCAACCTTTCTTGTACTAAAAGTGATGTCTATATATGATTCGCTAATTTCTCTTCTAAATGTAGGTACATTTCCATGATTATGTATGACGAGATCCACTTCTACCATCCATTCCGATAAAAAATTTCCCCGCCTGTCTTCAATGTTCGAATTCCATAGGAAGGATTTCGCATTAAAATCGCCGCCTACTATAATCTGCTTCTTATGTCTTCTCATATATTCTCTTAAGGCTGTTAGTAAATCTACGAATTTTATTGTTTCTACATTTGGGGATATATAACAGCTGTACATTACCGTATTACATGTTTCTACCCACACAAAACCTGCACCTTTACCTTTGTTATTGGCTTTAACGTTTGCCGCGTCTATGTTATCATCAACGATCCAGTGTTCGGTAAGAGCTTTTTTCTGGTTAGGTTCGGCTATTAGTATAACATCAGCTTGCCTTCCATCAGCTATTTTGTACATCAAGTCCATGGCTCCCTTTCCTCTGTCTATATTGCCCTGTAGAATTCGAAATGAATTGAGAGACATTTTTAGTTAGTGTTGTCAATGGCATGTTCTGCTTCTTGTGTCAGCCTATGAGATTCTTTACAGGGATAGTCCACATCTAGGTTTTCCCTTAAATCGTGCTCTTCCATATTTTGCTTGGCCGTATAGTTTCGGCATGACTTTATTTCTCTTCTTTCCGTTGCTCTAGCTCTATTAAGCGCCTTTTTGAAGGCTGGACATTTCATTGTTCCTGCTTTGTGGCCGGTTTTATCACATACTGGGCATGTTTCTGCATTTTTACACTGATCAGGTACATGATTTTCTTTCCCGCATGTATAGAATAGTGCTTCGCGGCTAGGCCCGTTACAGTTGCCTTATGGTCATATTCCCAACATTTTGTGCATCTGATTATCCTTAGTCTCTTTTCTATTCTGCATCTGACGAGTCCAACTCGTATATGCACCGCTCGTAGAAGTTTCGCCGCTTCTTCTTTTGTAACTGTAAGTGTCGCTGCTTGAGTTTCGTTTGATTGAGGGCGTAGCTCGTTTAGCCTATTGTATTCTTCATCCCAGCTTCCAAGCAATAGTTGCTAGTAGCGCCGCACGAGCGCTGTAGTCACTTTATTACTTATTAAAATTAAGATGGTACGATTTATGAGGCGGTACGATTGTGGCAACTCTCCTTTATATAATAAAAAAGACCAGTAATACCTGACCATGAGTTTGGAATAAAGGAAAGCCGTTGAACGAAAAATATTAGAAGAAGAGAAAATCTAGATTTTTCTAGATATAGCACAAGATTTCGAAAAAATGTAGCATGAAGGATTCAAGTACGAAATGAGACATTTCCTCTCAACTTACAGGTTCTCACATACCTCAAAGAGTCTTTATAATGAAACACGGACAAACATGTTCTGAAATCAAAGCCACAAGGAAATGTCCTATACCTGTTGTACATTAGTGTCATTACTAACCTGGAATATACTATAACAACATTTGCCGAATTGAATGAAACGAAGTTAATGCATCATAAACTTCACAAACAAGAGAGATCTAAATGTGACAATCAGATTAAATACTGCTCAGATACCTTGTGTTAGCTCTAATATTTCAATGGACTGTAGTTGTGATAATTATGCAGTTAGCGGATCTTCA
This sequence comes from Galeruca laticollis, assembly GCA_963921935.1. Taxonomy (NCBI): domain Eukaryota; kingdom Metazoa; phylum Arthropoda; class Insecta; order Coleoptera; family Chrysomelidae; genus Galeruca; species Galeruca laticollis. Next base: position 87,991,876 of record OY998183.1, read on the forward strand.
AAATATACAGTAAACTTTAATTTAAATGTACTTACCAAAGATGGCGGTGTCCGCAACTTACTATCAGTTTCCACAATCGATCGTTTTAACTTCTAGTGGGGACTTTCCACACTAAATAAAGTTGATTGCAATGTCTATATTTGCGAATAAATGTAGTAAGAAAATATAACTAGACACACATCGCGGTTTTAACTCAATTTTGCGATTTATCAATGATATATTGTGTTTCAGAGAATGAACAATATTTTCGTTACGTTATGAAGGATACAAATATATATAATAAAAAATGTGACGGAAGCAAATCGCCCAAGATGGTATTCTTACCTGAAGGTCTCGGATGATCTTCTGCGGGGTTACAACCCTTCTTGGAAGCGATATTGTGGACTGTAGCAGGGGTTCAATGGGTTTTTATTAAAGTTCCTGGCACTAGCGCGTTAAATAATAACTACGAACGGTTCACTTCGACAACTGTTCTGCTTCTCTTTCGACTTGCAGAACTGGGTTTTCAAATCGAATACACTGTATGTATACCGTATGTCCGCTAGGTGTAAAAATACCACCAACGATTTGCCTGACATTTTAACATTTACATTTTATTATTAAGTAACCTTACATATTAAATATAGATCAAACAAATTAAAATAAAATTAATGAATACTTAACAGATTGATTTGAAGAAATATTTGAAACGAATTGTTCCTCAACGAAAACGTTAAAGACCATAATTAAAACTAGTTTGTTATCAAAATGTACAAATAAACCAGTGCTGAATTTTAATTAAAATAATCCATGAGCGGCGCGCCGAATTTTATGGAAAATAAGAAGGTGGCGCGAACACCTTGTGTTAATTCAGCAAAATATCTGCGTATAAGACGCAATGCTACGCTGGAAGTCTCTTGTGAACAAGAAAAGAGAAGAACTGGGAATCTAATTTAGAAGAATGTATTGGACGAAATTCGATTATAACTATTTACAATAAATTTCTGTTATACAAACAATCAACTATGGTGCTGTACTAAAGAAGGCAACAAACAGATCATTCAGCGCTTTTAAAGTGTTAAGGAACATTATCAATGCTCCTTGGTATACTCGATAGTTACCTCCATAGGGACTTGAAAATGGACACTGCCAGCCAGACAATAACCAAGTTTAAATAAACCACGTGAATGTTGAGGTCATTCAGCCTCTCGTATTTCAGACAAGAACGATCAACAGGATGAATCCCTTTGATTTAGTTAATTAAATGTCAGTGGAAAGCAGAGTACAGTGAGGTATCTAAACTTCAGTGTTTATGCTTATTCACATTAGAATTTGAGCATCTACTATTAATAGGTCCCTTAGTAGTAAGTGTGTAAAGTGAAAGTGTTCATTCGCAATCAGAGCTCGTTTCTTACAAAAAAGTCAAAACCGTGTATCTTATTAACGACATATCACAAATGATAATTCGTAAATATTTCATATCAGTATTTGATCAGCATCATGAGATTGACAATATATTTACGGCATATCCGACAATATCTCATTACCCCAAGTTAAAAATTATCCTATGAAAATACTTTTTCACGTCGAATTTTCTATAGCGATTCAAATTTAATGTCTCGAAATAATTTAATAAGAATCGGACCAAAATGCTTCCGTCTCCAACATTAAAATTGCGGTATATTTCTAGAAAATGTAGCAATACAAATTTTATCTACCTTCTGTCCCTTAGTAAAAGTAGTAGAGTGAAACACTATAAGCGAATTTGGATGCTCAAAAGCCAGGAAGCATGAAATATTAAATTATGAGTGGAAAATGAAATTTTAATAAATTAGTTTCTCACAGAAACGACGACAGAAAATGTATATGCAATTTTGCAAATGATAAATTGCAATTTTGGGTAGGGACAATCGATTTTTCTCTCCATGGAAGGAACGAGGCGTTAAGATGAGACTAGACATTGAAGAAATGAAAAAGGTAGTTTTGGAAGTTTATATACATTTAAAGTGCCCATTTGGTTACATCGATAAATGGAACAAACTGAACTAGTTATTACCTGAAAACTCACACAAAAAATTTCTGGAAATATGTATTTATCTAATTAAATAAATCTTACGAATTCAGAAAAAATATATTTGTATTTATAATGAAAACGAGATTGGTATGGTTTTAAATAAAGAAGCTGCAAAACTCAACAATCCAATGATAGTTGAAACAGTCATCAGCAATTCAGTTTTTAATTGTATTTGTCAATTATTTTGTGTTTTTCAACGATCCACTATTTTCGTATCCTCACAACAATCAATTATCATCGTATTCACCAAAGCGAATGCCTCTAATTTGCGTATAGTATATTTGTTGCTGTTAGACGAATTTCAGGCATCAAAGATTTTTGTTCAGAGGAATTCAGAAATGACCAAAGAACCAGGCAGCCGGCTTATGGAGAAATGGGCTTCGGTGAAATTTCATGAATTGTCAGTATATTGTAGTTGACGACTTTCTGAACAATAGTGTTCATGGGCCCAACTCAATCCTATGACTAGTTTCAAAGATACAGGGTGGGCCCACGGACACAATTGTTCAGAAAGTCGTCAACTACAATATACTAACAATTCATGGAATTTCACCTAAGCCCATTTCTCCATAAGCAGGCTGCCTGGTTCTTTTTATATGAGTACACCTATTAATATAAAAAAATACAATTATATCAAAGTTCTAAATCTATAAAATAGTCATTTATGCAACAAGTGCATAAAGTGGTACTTTTTTTCACGAATGGGAAAACAGCTCGTGCGGCAATTCCATTAGTGAAAAAAGACACTTTATGCACATGTTGCATACATTATTTTTTCTACAGTCCTATACAAAAAAATAAAAGTCAAATAGAAATTTGGGATATTTTAATTAAGCTCCTTCGGTAAATTACAATTATACGTATTCCAAGTTTCATGAAAGTCCATCTTCGATGCCCAGCCAAGATTCATTGTGTTAGCTTATGGGAAGCGTGAAATAAAGTTAACGTTATGGCACTTTTTTTAACGCTTTTTTACTTTTTTTCACTCTAACCATAAAGTTTCATCAAAGTCCATCCTCGATGCCCAGCCAAGATTCATTATGTTAGCTTATGAGAAGCGTGAAATAAAGTTAACGTTATGGCACTTTCTTTAACGCTTTTTTACTTTCTTTCACTCTAACCATAAACAACCACTTTAAGCGCTGCAAACCGATGAAATACAAGGTACTTTAAAGATAGGGCGTAGAAAAAAACTTTTAAAACACATATTGATACCTATACGAGGATATATTGAAAAATGCTTAGCCTACTATAGAACCAAACAAAATTTCAATGTCAAAATATTTTATTACTCAATGTGCTCTCCTCTTAATTGGATACATTTATTACAGCAAACCTGCAACGTCTCTAGACCTTTCAAAAAAAATGTTTCTTCTTGCTCTGCAAACCAGACCTCCGCAGCTTTTATTACCTCGCCGTTGGAAGAAAATTTACGACCTTCTAAACTTTTTTTCAATTGAGCAAAGAGATGATAGTCGGACGGAGCCAAATCAGGTGAATAAGGCGGGTGTTCTAGTAATTCAAACCCTAAATCACGATTTTTTTGCATAGCAACATGAGATTTGTGTGCAGGGGCGTTGTCCTGTAAAAACAAAACACCTTTGGATAGCTTTCCGCGTCTTTTCTCTTTAATTTTTTCCCGTAGAGTGGTCAGTAATATCGAATAGTAATCTCTAGTCATTGTTCTACCCTTATCCAAAAAATTAATCATGATTACTCCATGGCAATTCCAAAAAACTGAAGCAAAAACTTTCCCAGTAGATTTCTGGACACGAAACTTCTTAGGTCTTGGAGAACCAGAGTGTCGCAATTCCATCGATTGTTGCTTTGTTTCTGGATCGTAGAAATGTACTCAAGTCTCATCCATAGTAACAATTCGGTTTAAGAAGTCTACATCGTTTTCAAATCGAGCACAGATCGAACGCGATGCTTCCACCCTTGCACGCTTTTGGTCAACATTCATACATTTGGGGATCCATTTTGCAGCAATTTTTCTTATGTCCAAATTGACGTGAACTATGTGATGAACGCGTTCGTATGAAATATTCAGTGCCTCAGATATCCGTTTTAGCCCAGTTCGACGGTCTGATAAAATCATGTCATGAACTGCATCGATATTTTCAGGAACTGACAGAGAAACTGGCCTTCCCGATCGGCCATCATCTTCAATGGAAAATTTACCTCTTTTGAAGTTTGTAGTCCAAGTTTTCACGGTCGTTTACGAAGGACATTGATCACCAAGAGTATTAAGCAAGCATATCTTTGTAAATCTGCTTACCTCTTAACCCTTTTAAATACAGGTACTTGATGATGGCTCGATACTCCAATTTTTCGATTTTCACAATTTCGGTAGACACATTTTTTCTTTTAATTTATTGCGTAACTCTGGTTTACTTTTTGACGTCAAACTTCACACTGACACTTCTAATAAGTTATTGTTCGTTGCTATGGTAACACAATATTTTGTTTATGCATGGAACTGGTCTAGACTAACTAGATATCCATACATCCTCGTAATACCAATTTTATAAACATTTTTTAGACCATATTTATATCTTTGTTTTAGATCCTCTATCCCTTCATATGGTGATTAAAATGGATTAAGTTCATAAATGCAGACATTAATGATGTTGTAAATAGGCAAATATTAATCCAGATATTGGGCATTGTTTTGTTGTGTGGAACATACACAAATAATTTATTAGTAGTTTTCATTGATGTATTACCGCAATGAAATACCACACACCACTTCACTTATATTCATTTCTAACACGCTATTTAACTGAATCAATTGTGACTCGCTCCTAACGTTTACTGCTGTTAGAGAAAAACGTGACGTCACAAGCAGACGACATGACACTTTAAAGCATTTTGACGCGAATTTAAAATATAAATTTAAAGAAGCATATTTTTCCAAAAATAATTTCATGTCTTCTGGAAATATAATATTCTTTGGAAATAGAAACTTTATCATGCCTAGTCAATGAAGCTAAAAACTATAATAATGAATTTATTAATAAATAATATATATAAATCATAGAGTAATAATATACAATAGAGATAGCTATTCATTCATAAACACTTTTATTTCTGCGGTCAACAATCCTAAACGCCTTTAGTGAAATAATGATCGAATTAAAAAAAGTGGAGATGGTATTTGTGGGTACATGGCCTTGGTAATTTTGGCTGTTTTTCTGACAAACTTGGCACTGACGAACCATAGTTGCAGTGACAACATCACTGCTGTTAGTATCAAATACTAAACAGGAATGAAGCCATGTAATAGCGATGATTTAAATAAAATTATATAAATTTACTTACTTTTTATGAAGTAATAATCAATTTTAATCTGAAATTCAAAACAATGGATAATTAAACTTTGCCAATCGACATTTTTGACAGTTGATAATTACTGTTAAATAGCGTTTTCTATTTTCTTCTTAAAAAGTGCCACAAAATACACTTATGCTGCACTTCTTGCTCTAATAATTAATACTCAACGACCATATTAGTCATTTTACGTTCACTTTGGAGGATTTTTTATGCATGATATTTCTACACTACTTCTACTCTGCTAGTGCAGCTGATGTAGAAGACGGAGCACGCCTATTTTCTCTTTCTGTCAAATGAACCGTCACATTTAGAGGGCGCCACAAGTATTCATTCCATACCAAGGGCGAGAATGAATATTCTTGGCCTAGGGTGAGAATGAAGTTATTTCATAATCAAAAACTGCGTCGGAATATATAAATTCTATAATAGTCGTAGAAAAAGTTTATTTTTTCACTAAAAGTCTTAAAAAACACATAAAAATGAAAGAACTAAATTTTACTCGCTACTTATAATGGCACTCGTATAAACAAAACACGATTGACGTTATTTACTACACTTACTATAGCAATTCGAAATTATCGTCGGGTACGATCTGACGATATTTGCAACTCTCTTTATATGGTAATTAAAGAAGGGATAAAAGTAACAAAAATGTTTCCCTGGACACATAAAGCAGGTACTGAAATGTTTACCAATGTTGCCAATTTTAGTTACAACAAATTTATATAATAATATTTTTATATATTTTTAAAAGCAGCGACTTGACTACATAAATTAGTATGACTTTTTTATTTGCATAACTTTTTAACAAATTTTCAATTAATTCTTTAATTTCATTTTTCTGCAACTAAAAAGAATTTGTAAATAGGGCAAAGCTGTGGAAGTGTCCGCAAGTGAGCTTACAATGTGACTCGATGTTTTGGGCATCAAAAATCAAAATAAACATATCTATTTTATGTGTTAACCTGAGATGTGAGTAACTTCTCTCTATGTGCACGTACATTGATATTTAGTGTACTGTTATTCCAATTATTATTGTTCGTAGTTGAATAAAAAATCTAATTCGGAAACTATTACTATATTTACACAGAATTATTACACTATTTACACGTATTATTAATTATTCAATGTTTCCTTACGGTTGCGAAAATTTGCTACTAAATAATCACTCGTTTATTAATCGAGATCCCGAGAGAAATAATTGCGAAATATTCTTCAGAATGTATAGGTGGAATAGAGAAACTCACGAGATATACAAAGAAAGAGAAGCATAAGGATAATAAAATAAGTTACTAGAGCTGCTTCAGTAAACTACTGTTTGGCTGTCGGCCTGGCGAAGATCTAGCAGGAGAAGATTACGTGATCCAATTGAGAAGATCGAATCTTCAAATTGCCAGTGACAGAATAAAAAAACGGAATGATACGCAGGCTACAGAAAGCAGTTTCAACCAAGGGGACAAAGTATGGTTACACAACCCGATAAGGAGAAAAGGCTTTTCTCCAAAATTACAGAGATCATACTTAATCAATAAGAGGATCAACGACATCATCTATCGTATAAGCAAGATCCCCAATGGAAAACCGAGAGTAGTCCACCAAAACCAACTAGCGCCATTCGAAGGAGACCATGACAAAGAGGAAGGGGTGAACCATCTACTAGAAGAGTCCGACCCAGCCCTCGAAGAATTTATGGGTGCATACGGAGGTACCGGGAAAGCTAGGTACGGAGTCACTACACAGCAAAGATAAGATTTGTTCACGCTCCCGGAAGAGTACTCACTGGCACATAACATCTCCGCCAGTAACAAACACGCACGAGGTTTGGAAACCGTATTTCGAAAGAAGTTTGGACAATTAGATAAACTTGAAGATCAGATGCCAGCCCCTGGCAAGACACTGAGACTCAAACACAATTCGCGGTACGTCTTCTACCCGGTAACTAGAAACGAATTTCCAGATCGATCCATCTGCCGGGATGTGTGGGAAGCGCTACGAAGACTTCGAGATCATGTGCTGGAATCCCACGTGGAGAAGTTGGATTGGCGAGTCATCAGGAACATGATAGAGGTGATCTTCCGAGATACCGGTGTCCACGTATTGATTTGCAGCTATACCCCTTGTTGTCGGTACCCGTTGAAGACGGTGCCCCCTTATTTCCATTCGACTGGAGAGTGCAGACATGGGTCCAGTCGCCGATTTAAACATCCAGTTCCGGTTACACAGAAGTTCCAGGAGGAACTTCCTTTTAAGGAGGGGGTATTGTTACGAAATCGCACACTGGTGTAGTCCCCGAATCCGACTCTGCCTAAGCCATGTATGAAAGTTGAAATTTTTGTGAATGTGCAGGGATTTCTGCGAGCTGTTTATCGCTATTTTTTGGGACTATTCTGATCTAGACATTTCCTGTGAGGTACATTGTTTTTGTGACCAGTCTTATCTAGAAAATTCCAAGGAGGCGATTGTTTTTGTGAGCCGCAAAACTAGAAGGTTCTGGAAAAAGGGCACTTATATATAAAGAATACCGACCAGCGGGAGTATAGTCTACAAGTAAATAGTAACAGTAGTGAAGTCTTTATACAGGGTGTCCCGGGGCTAATGGGAAAAAAAATAGGAGCGTATAATCTGAGCCATAATAATGTTAGTACTTCATATAAACTTTTTCTATGCAGGCCCTCGTTTTCGAGTTATAGGCCTCCAAAGTCTTAATTTTGAATTTGGCTTTTATTTTTATTTTTTGTACTAGTTATTTGATCTTTATAAAATTTACGGCAAAGCATGTAGGTGTATGTTTATTTCGGAAAGGTAAACAGATTTACAGTAGTGCCTTGAAGCCAGGGACGGACTACTCGCAATGGTTAGTGATCCAAAAATTTTACAGGGGTGGCACACCCTATATGAAATTATCGAAATTGACTTCCCCACACATTAAGCTAACGAAAAGGTACTCTTGTTGGAATTTGATAAAATGTGCCGTTTGGCTAATATTTACAGTTTTATTAATGCACTACGTACCAATTTACCTAACTAACTTATTAATACGATATCCAAGATTTACCTACAGTACTAAAAAAATAATTTGATGATAGCAGATGATAAAAACACTAAGAAATTATTTAATGGGAATTAAATAGGTACGCAAACAGGGTAATTAGTTGCGTTTAATCAAAATTACGAACACAACATTTTTAAACCATTAAGAAAACCTCAAAATACACAAGTTATAAAACATTAGACTAAAACTAATTCCTAAACAACAACAAAAACTAACGTTATTCTAATAAATGTTCAATATGCAAAAACTCCACCGGTCAAACTACCGTCAATAAAGTATGGCCCTATCAAGTGATTGCCAACTATTCCTACCCAAACATTAACCATGAATCTATGCTGGTTCCTAGTTTGGATAATGCCATGTGGATTCACATCATCCCATAAATGCACATTATGAGAATTAATGATTCCATCTCTGGTGAAACCGGATTCGTTCGTAAAGAGTACGTTACTAATAGAAGTATTTATTGTCTGCTTGTTGTTGTCGCAGAAACCACTGGCTATACTCAAGTCGTGCAGGATAATCAGCCACTGTCATACTGTGTACTTTTTTCATGTGAAAAGGATATAACAGCTGTTCTCTTAGGACGGGATGAACAACTGATTTCGAGACGTTATGTTCTCTTGATAATTTTCGTAAACTCGATGATGGTTCATTATCAACTGCATTTAGCAAGTCCTGTTCAACTGCCACAGTACGTACGCTTCGTACTGGACCTTCTCCACCTTTTTTTGGCAAAAAACTTCCTAAAATTTAAAATTTTGTTTTGTGTACATAGAAAATTACATTTACTTATTCATACCTGTTTCTCGTAACCTGAGATCAATACGCTCAAACATTCGTCTGTCTGGCTACGAACTATTCTATACGTTTGACAACTAATCCTATGGTTACTTGATAAACGGTAAAAACACTTTTAAAAAGTTTTTACCAACTTTCGAATTAATAATTCGTTAATGTTTTTTATCTTCTGCTATCGTTAAATTACTTTTTTGTAGTACTGTAGGTAAATCTTGGACATCGTATTAATAAGTTAATTTTACCCCGTTGTGTACTTATAAAAATGGTGAATGCGTAAATTGGTACGTAGTGTATTAATAAAACTGTGAATATTAGCCAAACGGCTTATTTTATCGAATTCCATCAAGAGTACCTTTTCGTTAGCTTAATGAATGGGTAAGTCAATTTCGATAATTTCATATAGCGTGTGCCATCCCTGCAAATTTTTTGGATCACTAACCATTGCGAGTAGTCCGTCCCTGGCTTCAAGGCACTACTGTAAATATGTTTACCTTTTCAAAATAAACATACATGTACATTATAGCTCTGCCGCAAATTTTATAAAGATCAAATAACTAGTACAAAAAATAAAAATAAAAACTAAATTCAAAATTAAAACTTTGGAGGCCTATAACTCGAAAACGAGTGCCTGCATAGAAAAAGTTTATATGAAGTACTAACATTATTTTGACTCAGATTACACGCTCCTGACTTTTTTCCCATTAGTCCCGGGACACCCTGTATAAATTAGTGTAAGTGAATATATTGTGTAGTTAATATAAATTAGTGAATAGTTTAGTGAATAAATAAATTAAGTGAGTAGACATACCGTGAGTACGAATTTACCCCACCCGTCGTAATACAAATTTTTAAATAAATAAGAGAAACATTACAATACATTAAAATTTTCTTGTCGATCAGGTCCCATCAATGAATCAATATTTTAGGTTTACCCTATAATAAAAATGTTGTCAAATGGCATTTACATAATAATCTACTTACTGTTTACTCGTGTGGGATTCACTAGCTAACTAGTAACTATCGAAGTAACTAACAACACTTGCTGCCACATGGGCTTTGATTTTATAACTGACGAGCTCTGTCGGAAGACTCCAAGTTAAGAAGTTTGTAAATAGGGGGTAAATAGGTCACCCATAGAATGTAAATAATAGAAGAAAAGTTAATATATATTTTCTTATTTCCGGCGTATTCGTGGTAATGTGGTCGAAAACCAGTAATGGTCGGATAACCGGTCAAATTACTCTACGTGATACGACAATTTAAAGGTTGGTGCAAGAGTTAAATAGGTAGACTTTATCAAAATAACGTATTTGTTTGGAGGAGAGAATTTTTGTGCAGAACAGTTTATTTGAATATTCCGAAATGCAACATTTTTAAGTTGGGAGTTAAACGATTCTGATAAGGATATTTCTAACTGCGACATAATTTATAATTGCTGATGTAGCTGACTATATATTGGGTATATCTAAGAGAACCAACCCTATTCAAAATTCATCTTTGCAGCTATTCCGCGAGTGGAAATATAACGAGGTAATATAATAGACCCAAAAATGCTTTTCCGGATGTTAAGTTGCAATGTTCGATATTGCTGTTTCAGATTAACTGTTTAAGTTCAAGGCTCCGCTATTGTGAATCCAACATATAATATGTATAGTGTAAGTAACTTCAGATGAAGTTCCAAATGAATTTTATACTTATTAATTCTATTCATATTCGTCGAAATAGTCCGGAAGCCACCAATCCTGAAAGCTCCGTGATCGCGGATTCAAAAAATTACAACGGAAATGAACTGCTTACACTTAGGCGAATAAGATAAGTGTGACTTTCATATTCTTAAATAAATCAAATAGTATTTAATATTCACAACATTTCACCGTGATTCCAGATTTCGATCAATCTTAGTTAATTAATAGTTAATGCGAAATTCCATAACGTTCAGAACAAATACAGCCCACCTAATTAGAAGATGTAATAGAAGGTAAACATTTTTAATTAAGTTAGGACTATTTGTTGATATCTGTATTGGATTAGTTTCAAATTCGTGAACTAACCACGAGTTGAAAAGAATAAAATGAAGTATTTTCCTAATTTGATGGTACTGGCTGACAAGACAATTTAAATGCATGAGTTGGCATAGTCGAGTTGGCGTAGTCGAAAACTGCACCGCAATATTCATCAAATCTTACAATTCTTTATTATTCGCATGCACAGTCTCTGTGGTTTTGTTTGTAAACAAGTTTCAAACAAAACATGAGTTGCAAAGTTGACTATGTGAATATTTACTGTTTTGCAGTTATTCCAACCCTTATATCGTCGGATAGAACATGATAAAGCAAACGAAATATACGAGGTGTATCTAATAAGTAACGTAACTGACGCTGTAAAATATTTTATTTTGAATTCATACATTTTCACTGATTATCACCGATATACCCCTTCTCCATCCCTACAAGGCTACTGGATTAAAATTTATTAAATATAAATTTTACTTAAATTGCTTTTGATTCGGTTTCATGAAAGTTTTATATTTTTCTAATTATACGTATGTTTTTCTGCTATCTCATTGTTTGTTAATACTCTTTTATTTTTAATCGCATTGGTGATTATTTTTTCTTTATTTATTTAGTGTCTCGACATCTGATGGTCATTGAGACATTTACTTTACAACCGTAATACATCAATATAAATTTACATTAAATGAAACAATTAAATGTCTTTTAAGAAATCAATCACTGAGGTGCTATTGTCCGGACACAGAATATTCTTAAGATCGCCATTCAGATGATGGCGTTGTCTTGCTGTGACATGGTGAGGGCAGTCTATCAAGATGTGTTTCACCGTAAGAAAGGTATTATGACAGTGGGCACCGTTTGGTCATTACTTATCAGATTCCATTAAGTATCCATGCGTTGCGCAAGTATGTCCAATTCTCAATCTTCTAAAAACGAGTTTTTCTTCCCTCTTGAATAATGGCAATATGCTGGAATTAGGTGTTCGTTGAACTTCTGACAATTTGCTAGTGGATATGCTTAACATATTTGCCCATTTATTTCTGATGGTCTTTTTAAAGAAAGTTTTAAGATCACTGTAGAGCTGAATACGTTGTTTGGGTAACTCTGACGATGCCGCAGCTTTAGCGGACTTATCAGCAGCTTCATTTCCGATAATACCAACATGTGAGGGGACCCAGATAAGGAAGACGTGAATTCCTTTCAAGTGAAGGCATTGGATGCTTTCTTGAATTTGTTGGACTAAATAATTTTTGGAGTATATGTCCCTTATTGAGAGGATGGATGACAGAGAATCGGTGCATATTGCAACTTTTTTATGGGTGTCCTCAATACATTTGACGGCTGAGAGTATACTGAAAAGTTCGCCTGTATGTACACTACAATAGGGAGGGAGTTGATGTGCGATGATTGAATAATTTGTTGTAGTAGCGGAGCAGCCTACTCCATTCTCCTACTTTGATGCGTCGGTGTATAAAATTTCGTCAGGATTTTCCAGATTTATCAGTTCTAGGAAGGCTTGGTGAAGAAAAGAGCTCGATACTTCATGTTTATCGTATTCACTTAAAGTTGTGTTCGCATATGGAGCTATTCTAATCCAGGGTGGAGAGTCCGAGAAAAAACTGTTGGCCGTTTGTTTGAGGTCTATATTTTCGAGTAAAGATTGTAAAAGGTGTTGTATTGTATGATATCTAGTTACGGTGTTTTGGGTTTCGGTTTGGTTTGAGTTTATGATATGATATACTGGATTTGTAGGGTTAGATGATACCCGTGCTGAGTATGACAGTAGAAGCTGTTGTCTACGGAGATATAGGGGTATTTCATTCGCTTCGCAGCAGAGTGATTCCGCAGGACTGGATCTGAAGGCTCCTAAACAGATGCGGAGTGAAGTATTCTGTATTGAGTTTAACTTTAATTTAGAGTAGATCTGCTTGCATTACCATACACAATACTGCCATATTCTAGTTTTGATCTGATTAAAGCTCTATAGATTTTTAGTAGTTGTTGTTCATCAGCTCCCCATGTGCGATGTGATAGTGTCTTGATCAGATTTATGCATTTTAAACAATTACCCTTGATATCGTCTATGCGGTGCTTCCACGTGAGTTTACTATCGAAGGTTATTCCCAGGAATTTATAGTGGACTATGACATCTAAACTTCTCTCGTTCAGTTTAATATCAGGCGGCATTTGTTCGTTCCGTTTCCTGCTGAATTTGATTACTTTCGATTTTGTTGGAGAGAAATTGAATCCTACTGTAAGAGCCCAGTCGGAGATTTTGTCTACGGTATTTTGGAGTAATGTTGATGTGGTTAATGAGGATTTACCGGGACAGTACAAGAAAAGATCGTCGGCATAAATAGAATATTTTATTGGGGGCCTAACAGAGGAGCATACGTCATTTAAGACTAAAATGAATAGGGTTGGGCTTAATACCGAGCCTTGGGGAACCCCATTTTCAAAGTTAAATGGTTTGGAAAAATGACCGTTGACGGATACTTTGGAAGATCGATTACTCAGAAAATTTATTAAAAAGTTTAGGATATTACCTTCTAGATTTATTTCTTTTAATTTATTGGTAATAGCGGGTCTCCATATTTTATCAAACGCACTTTGTATATCAATAGTCACTACTACCACTTCTTGTTTCTTTGCAAAAGCATTGGAAATCACTGCATACATAGATACCAAACTATTAGTCGTACATCTTTGGGACCGGAAACCAGATTGGGCTGGATTCAGCAGTTTATTAGTTTCGAGGTACCAGAGTAGCCGTTTGTTAACCATTTTTTCTAGGAGCTTACACATTGTGCAGATTAATGAAATGGGTCTAAAGGATTCTGGTTTTTGGGAATCGGAATTTTTCATAAATGGTAGTATAGCAGACTCTCTCCATATTTTCGGAAATTTATGGTTGATCCAAATTTTATTATAAAGTTCCAGTAGTTTGTTTAGACTGGATGTAGAAAGGAGTTTTAGGAATATGAAAGGGACGCCATCTGGTCCAGCAGCGGAGTTTTTGGAAAGAGAAATTGCTTGTGTGAGTTCTTGTAATATGAAAGGGGCATTGACTGAGTTGGAATGTAAAGGGACATTTGGCTAGGCGAGTTTGAGGTGTGCTCATATTCTTCGATTTTTCTTGAAGGAAGTCTGCTAGGATATTGGCAATGTCTTCGCTGTTGGTAAAAAGTTGGTCGTCCTTAATTATTGCTGGTATAGTGTTTAAAGTACTACTACCTTGCATTTGTCTTACTTTTTTCCAAACTTCCCCAAGAGTAGTTGCTGGTGTTATGCTGCTCACATAGTTGTTCCAGGATGCAGTTTTGCTTTCTTTAATGACACGTTTTGACTTGGCTTTTAATTTCTTGAGGTGTATAAGATCCACTTGAGAACAGGTTTGCCTATATCTATTTAAAGCCTTGTTACATTCTTTTACAGCTGTTTTGCAGGACTCATTCCACCGTGGTACGAATTTTTCTGGAGGCGTCTATCTCGTACTTTCCAATATACTTTTCTGCAGAAGTGATTATACATTTTACGAATTGTACAGTTGTTTCATCTAAGTTTTCGTCAATCTCGAGTGTGTCAGTTAATGATTCAGTAAATAACCTTTAAACATATTCCAATCTGCGTATTTTGTTTTCCATTTCGTCAAGGTATTTGGTGGTTTGATAGTGTTGTCGGTGATTAGTATTGGGAGGTCGGCATTATCGTATAGGCTCTCTAGTGCTCGCCAGTTCGTTAAGGATGCTGTTTTTGGGTCGTTGAAACTGTGATCTATAGTTGAAAAAATTCCTGATGCTATGCTGAGGTGGGTGTTGCTACAAGCAGACGTAAACTGATATTATTGTTCAATCTGTTTTCTATTGTTTTACCTCTACCGAAGGTGCGTTCTGATCCCCACATTACGTTGTGGGCATTGAAGTCGCCAGCAAGAATGAACGGTTTGGGTAATTGTGAAGTGAAATCTGCAATATCGGATTCTCGTAAGTCATAATTTGGAGGTATGTAACTGCTGCATATTGTAATCTTGTGTGGACACCAGACATTTACAGCAACGGCTTCAAGGTTGGTGGTAAGAGAAAAGATCATTAGAAATAAATATTGAAGCCCCTCCACTGGCCCTTTTGAATATTGTTCTGATAAATTGGTAGCCTATAAAGTTTTTCAGATATGGCTTATGGGAATTTTTGAAGTTTGTTTCTTGGAGACACAGTATATTAGGCTGGTATTCAGAAATTAGTTGTTGTATTCATTCAATGCGAGGATAAAACCCATCGCAATTCCATTGGATTAAATGGAACATAATTAAAGTAGTAAAAAAAAGTGATTTGATGCTATTAAGAGGATTTCTGTGATTATTGGGCTAAGTCAAAATCTTCATTATCACTTTGCTTTACTGATGGTTGCGTTGTTGCGCTAGAGATGCTGTCCGTGTCGGTTTCTTCGAGGGCTATGCTACCTTTGATTTTTTTCCGCAGGCGAGAAAATCTAATTTTTATTGATCGATCTTTTAGATGGGGATATATATCTTGCATATTAGTTAGGAGGCCTTCAATATCGGCCGTGAATTTAAGAGCTTCTGCAGAGGGGTTAACATTAGTGTATGTGTTTCCGATGAAAGCGATGAAATTTTCCACGGCCATGACATAGTTTTCAGGGTTGTCTTGAAGGTACGCTTCTTTGATGGTTATTGTTTCCTCAGTTAGGTATGATTGGGGTCCTTATTTTTGAGTAGTTTCTTTCTTTAGTGTTTTTAAATGAAACTCAAGGTCTCTAGTTAATTCCACAATATAATACAAGTTATTGGAAATTCTAAAAAATTGACAATTTTTTAGAATTTTCAATAACTTGTATTATATTGTGGAATTAACTAGAGACCTTGAGTTTCATTTAAAAACACTAATATGAGCATATTCCACGAAGTAAGGGTCGAGACAGTCAATTTCATTCTTTCTTTAGCTTTTTCCTTGCAGATCTACTGGGTTTGATGGCGTCGGTGGTATTATTAGGAGGTGGCGTAATAGATGATTCACTTAAAATTACCGGAGATACATCTCCAGAAACATCGTTATCGGTGGGTCTTGTATCTTAATGAACTCTCTTCAATGCTATTTGAAGTACCGGTAGTGTATTTTCTTGGTCATTCACTTTGGTGCTTGTGTCTATTTGGCAAGGGGGTAGCTCTTGATTTTTATTATCAGTAATAGTTTGGGAAGAACTATGTATGGGCGGGTTTGAACAGTTTGTTGCAATATGACCTGTTTCTTTGCATATGAAGCATTCCATTCGGTCAGTGGAAAGAAATATTCGGTGATCGTTGTTGTCGAAGTGGATTGTTGTAGATGTTTGCAGTTCAAAATTGTCATATGGAAGGAAAACTTCTCGTCTGAAGCTGAGAATATGACTATACTCATCCCCAGGGATGCCGGCCTTTAGAAAGGAGATGTGAGAGGCTAGATTCAGTCCTAGATGTTTAAGAGCGATTTCGGCTAGATCATGTGGAATGCATGGACTAATATTAGAAATTAATATTCGTTTGGTCTGTGAAATGAGTCTGCGGATGTTGAAGGTTTTGTTTCCTATGGATATGATAGAGTGGGAGTTAACAATAAGATCAACTAATTCAGTTTTGGAAAGGTATATGCATATTCTATTATTAGAAATTCGGGAAGTACATATAATGTTCTTGGCACCAATGATGTAATCTATGGCTTTAACGTAGTCAAACAATTTTAGGTTTTCTTCCGCATGTAAGACAATTGCTTGATCCTTCTTGGGAAATGCAGGTTTGGGAACCGATTTAGCTACTGATGAATACGAAGTGCTAGGAGAAGGATTTTGAGTACCACTGTTTTCTTGAGACATTATATTTTTGGATGCGGTTTGAGTTTTATCTTGATTGGTGCTGCTTTCATAGTCAAAAGCGGCACTCTGTATATTATCATTATTATTTGCCATTAATTTGTCGAAGGTATACCAGCAAACCAGTTTCCATCATTTGAAAAACTGGTTGCTTATCAGTTCCGATACTGAATATAATAAATGCGTCTCTTGTCGACAAGAATCAGCTATTTTGGTACTATTAACAAGTATCGCAAAAAGTGTTATTATTTATAGTTGAAAGTCTAATTACCTCGATGTTATTATACACAACGGGAACCACACGTTAATCAGTTTTAAGTTTTACTTATTTACAAATATTCGACAGCCTACGCTCAGCGATGTTAACTATTCGAGTTCACAAGCTCGAATCCCGGTGATTATTTAATCTATGTAAATCGTATCATAATTATTGCAAGAAACTTCGAATATAATGTTACTTTTTGTGTTTTTAGTGTTCTTGATTTTAGATTACTGAACTATTTTGATATTGTGTTATGTGCCTTATTTTGATTTAATATTTACTAAAATTATTCGATAATTTGTGAGACACTCCTCGAACATAAGGTAAAGATACTAAGGGTTATAGCACATTAGAAATGGAAGATGTGGAGGAAACTATCTTAAGTAAAATTGACATAAAGATTCCATTCTTTTTCCGTTATGTAGATGATTGCATTACTGCTGTACCAAAAAAGGAAATTGAATTCATATGCTATATATAGTGACTGTATACCCCAAGAGTGGTTTAGTCGCCGAAAGGGCTTTTTAGATCCTGTTTTTTAGGTGGGGATCGGGCCCTATTTTTAAGTTTTCAAATTAATTTTGTTATGGTCCTCCACTGTTTCCTATCGGTTGGTTTTCTTTCCAGTTTCGGATTCCTAGATTATTTATGTCAGCTATAACCTCTTGTAACCACGTTGATTTTGGCCTCCCTCTTTCTCTTTTGATACTTGGTTTTTATTCAGTTATTGCATAAATTGTGCTATTTGAACCTGCGTTCCAAACATGACACAGCCATTTTAACCTCTGCCCTTTTATTACACTAATGATTTCCCACTGGGTGACCTTTTTTAGTTCTTTATTTGTTCTTTTCCTATATTCATTTTCCGCTATTTTTATGGATTCTAGAAGGGTTCTTAGTATTTTTCGTTAAAATATTCTTAGATCTTCTTATTGTTTCTTGGCCATTATCATAATTTCAGCTCCATATGTTATTGTTGGTCTAATTATTTTTTTATAACTTTTCATCTTGGTGTTTTTGCCCAGAAATTTACTTCTTAATAGTTTTTTATTTGCTTGGAATACTCTACTCGCCGCTATAATTTTCTCTTTAATTTCCATATATCCATCCCTATCGTTGGTTATTGACACTCCTAGATATTTTATTTTATTGACTTCTTCAAATTTAAATTCGCCAATTCTGGTATTATTTTTCATTAGGTATTTGTTTACGCTCATTACTTTTGTTTTTGTCTCATTTATGTTTAGGCCCATTTTTTACTTTCTTCCACAATTTCTTTAAACATTTTTTCCATAAACTCTCTGTTTTTTGCTACCAACATTAAGTCGTCCGCATATGCCACCAATTCACCCCTTGTCCTTTGTTTCCTTTGTCCACATTTCTAACTACAGATTCCAGCACCAGATTAAATAGAGTAGTTGACAGATAATCTCCCTGTAACGCCTTTGTTAATTTCGAAAATGTCCGTTTTACCTTTCTGCGTTTTTACTGTAGCTGTTGATTGTTTCATAGTCATCCAGACTAACTTAGTTCTTTGTTGATCTCCATAATTTTAAGTGCTCTTATTAGTTGTTGTATTGTATTGAATCAAAGGCTTGCTCAAAATCTATAAATATCAGCTCCATTCCGATTTGATGTTGGTACGATGTTTCAGGATATGAACTGCGTCTATAGTTGATTTATCTTTATTAAACTAGTATTGGTATTCCTCTAATATTGTGTTTATTTTGCTTGATAGTCTTTTTTGGATAAGTGTAGACAGTATTTTATATGTCGTGTTAAGTAGTGTAATTCCTCTATAATTTGTGTAGTTCTGTTTGTCTCAGTGTGTATGCAAGCAAAATTAGTGGAAACATTGCAAGAATGGCATTGTAAGCTGTTATATCAAAATGTTAAGCATGTAAGAGAATTTTTAAAACGAAATAAGATCAGATATCTCGATGTTGAAAAAGATTTTGTATGCGAGCATAGCTTTGCTCCAGCACATTTAGAATTAGTGCACTCAGATGTTTGTACCCAATAAACACACCTACGTAAAAAAACGTTTTTAAAGCGTTTTAATGTTATTTCAACGTTACTCGTTGAATTTAGCGTACGTTATTCAATAATATTTTTTATATATAAATCATTCTAATTTACCTTTAATATAATAATTTGCTAGCTAGAACAACGCTAGACCATTTTATTTATAATTTGTGTCAAAGTTAAAGTCAAATGTCAAATAAAAATATAACTAAATACAATAACCAACTGTACACTAAAAATTACTATAACAGTGTTCAAAGAGCTTCATTGTGACACTGTAAAAAATGTTATAATGAAGTCTCTTTTATACGCGAATTATAAAAAAAATTTTATACTAATTTACATTTATGATGTCCTATTAGCAGGTTCTAACGAAGCTGAAATAGCTAACATTAAAATGCTTTTGAATCAAAATTTTAAAATGAAGGATTTGGTTGTGTCAGATATTTTTTAGGCTTGTTAACACAAAATTTATCTCAAATCATAATAAATATTAATCAAACCACATTCCTAAAAACTTTTTAGAAATATTTTAATTTAGAAAATTGTAATCCCAGTAACATACTCATAGAATATAATTTTAAACGTGAAGAATTCAAAACAGCTCAGTCACAAAATAAAGAAATTGAGAATAGATGCAGAAGAGCTGTAGGCTAATTGATTTACGCAATATATGATCAAGACCAGACTTGTGTATTTCAATTAGCATTTTAAGCCGTTATCAAACATCAGCAAGCTTACATCTTTTGCAAGCTATTAAAAGAGTAATCTAATATGTTAAAAAACTTAGATTTAAGTTTAGTGTTTGAAAAACATAATAGAAGGAAATTAACTGTCTCGACCCTTACTTCGTGGAATCTGCTCATAATAGTGTTTTAAATGAAACTCACGGTTTCTAGTTATTTCCACAATACAATAAAAGTTATTGAAAATTCTAAAAAATTGACAATTGTTTCGATAAATCAATATCATCGTCAGAATGACAGAAGTTACATTTCATTTGATGCCTACCTGATGTTAGTAGTTATTTTTGGCTAGACCAAGAAGTGACCTAACTTGCAAGATAACTATAAAGTCATTTCGTTCGATGTAACTAATATATTCACTAAAATTCCTCCTAAAGAATGTCTAATACTTGTAAGAAAATTACTAGAAAATAAAAATATTAATCCAGGAATAATATCAGATATACTTAATTTATTTGATGTATGCATTAATCAAAATTAGTTCACTTTTGACAATAAGATATATATTCAAAATGAAGGTTTACCAATGGGAAGCCCTATATCACCTATTTTAGCAAACATTTTTATGAACAATTCAGAAAGAACGATCTTTGAAAGTAATATTTCGAAAAATATTTTATTTTGGTATTGATATGTAGATGACATATTAGCTTGTTTTATGGGTAGTGAACGACAATTAGATGTATTTTTCAACCACATCAATAATTTACACCCAAAAATTAAATTTACATTAGAAATTGAAGAAAATAGCTCAATCAATTTTCTTGATTTAAAAATTCAAAGATTTAATAATGTACTTGATTATTCAATTTACCGAAAACCAACACAGACTGATGTGACAATTCCATTCAATTCCAATCACCCTATGTCACACAGACTAGCGGCATATAATTCAATGATACATAGAGCTTTTTCAGTTCCTATGAACAAATGTAATTTTGATAGAGAGATTAATACAATTAGACAAATAGCAACATCCAACGGTTATCCATTAGATATGATAAATAAGCTAATTAGTAAAAAAGAGGAAAAAGTTGCATTACAACTAATATTTCCTAAACAATCTGATGAAATAAAAACTTATAAAACCATGACATATGCAGGAAATATTTCTAATAATATTTCAAATATAATATCTTCAGCAACGAATACAACAGTTTCTTTTAAAATAGAAAGTAACATTAGTACAAACTTGTTAAATGTAAAAACAAAAATACCACTATTAAAGAAGTCAGGTATATATAAACTCAAATGTCTAGAATATAATGCTGTCTATTTGGGTCAGACCCTTAGGAATTTTGAAATACGATACAGTGAACACTTACGAGTATACAGATTAAAACAACCAGATAAAACCCACTACGCAAAACATCTACTTGATACCAATCATTCATTGACACCTAACACAAAACTAGAAGTGCTGCATATTTGTGAAAAGAAACAAGAACCTTGAAGAATTGGAAATTTGAAGACATTTAAGAAACCCACAATATGAAGTTGTCAATGAACAGTTAAATCTAGGGAGTTCTCCACTAATAAACTGTCTTCTTAAGTGATAATTGTAAAGATCAGCAGATATAGTTTTCCTGGTTTTCCATATCATTGCACAGTTATACTGATCTTAATTGGAAAAATGATATCCAGGATATCACCATAGGGCTAATAATATCTAAGCTTCGATATTTGTAATATCACATCTTCTTCTTTTTTCTATAAACATATATTAAGTCAATCACAAATAACTACTAACATCAGGTAGGCATCAAATGAAATGTAACTTCTGTCATTCTGACGATGATATTGATTTATCGAAACAATTGTCAATTTTTTAGAATTTTCAATAACTTTTATTATATTGTGGAATTAACTAGAAACCGTGAGTTTCATTTAAAACACTATAATAGAAGGATTTTCCCATTCAGACTGGGCAGTAGACAGAGTGGATAGAAAATACACATCAGAATATGTTTTTATAGTGTTTAACTGTACTGCCAGCTGGTCCTCAAAAAATCAAGCTACGGTCGCTCTCTCTTCTACCGAGGCAGTGAGTGTAGATTGCTGGCTTTGATACTTATTGATTGACTTTCAAGTGGTAGATAAAAATTGCAATGTATTAATATACCAAGACAATCAATCAGCTATCAAAGTTTGTAAAATAGGTCAAGCTACAGAGATTTGGAGTGAGCATTTGGGTAAAAAGTGTTAGTAGAAAACCAGCTGCGCTATTGCTTGGAGAATAGTTTCATATGATATATAGTGAGATGTTTTGCACACGACTTTATTATTCATAACTTTGTTATTAACAATTTTAGGCAAAAAATCGCGTTTTTTAGTTTTTTGCTTATAAAACTAAAACTGTTGGGGTAATCGTGATGGGAGAGAAATTATAGAGAAAATAAAAACATGAAGAAACTGAAAGCTCGAACAGCTCGATCGAACCGTTAGTTTAGGAGAAAATCGGGAAGAACCGGCTAAAGTACAGTTTTTTTAAAAATTGAAAACTCCGTTATTTTTTGAGTTATAGCGTAAATATTTCGAAATTTTTGATGGCCATTAGTACTCCTTAAGGATTTTCTCATGGATCGTGGTATGATGCGATCGTAATAACTTTTCGAGTTCTATCATCCTGCAAAGTTTCATTGAAATTGTTAGAGCCATTACAAAGTTGCCACAAACATATATACCGACAAACTACCTAAAACGAGGTAACTGTGTCTCAGCTTTGAGTAGGAAGCTAAAAATTTTACTGCAGCATCACCTCAGCGCCCCAAGTCAAGTCCTATTTTTTTGGGGGGGAGAGGGAGTTGTTAAGTTTAGTGGTGAATATAAAATGCATATAATTTAAATGGAAATCTATGATAAAACTATCAATATGAAACACAAATACATGAAAATATACATCATATTTCTTTGATTTTGATAGGAAATGGATATATTTAAATAAAACACGAAATTTTTATTTTTTTTACCTAATTATATTTAGTATATAATAAGGATAAATAAGGATACAAAAAAATAATAAATATTAATTGCTTGTAAAGTATAATGGGGGACAAATCATGAAAAAAACTATATTGCTATTGTCTTATTGTCTTCAAATATAACCATAGATTCAGTTAATTATCAAGTAAAATCTATAAATAATAAATTCAACAACAAAAATATAACATATATTACTTGATCGGTTTCCCAAATTACATTTGCATCGTCAGGATTATAAAGTATAAAAATTGATATAAATAAAATTTCTGATGTGTAATTTTTTTGTATTGATTTTATTTGATAAGTATGGAAAGCTTTTATTATTTCATAATAAGTTATTTGCTAATGACTTACTACTATATTTTTTTGAGGCGGATTTAAAATTTTTATAACTACTTTTCAACCTGAAAACAGTGAATCTATTAATTATTGTGCTTTTAAGTTGGTGATAATTTGGTAAATTGAAATGTATTTTCGAAATTTCCTTTATAAAAAATTCTTTTGTGTCTATATTCTGGAGTGAATCAATATCTAAATATTTTAAGAAAACACATTCCGTTTCTAAAAAATAATAAAAAACCTCTTCAGTAACAAAAAAAGCGAGTGTTCTTTAAACCTTTTGATTAAAGAGAGTTTTGAAATCTTCTTATATATTGGTTTTTTTGAACCTGCTGCACCTGCACAGGCAACACAAGGTTTTGAAGTTTTCACAGTACTTTTTAAAATATATCCTCAAATATTATATAACGAATTAAGTTCGCTGAAATTTAAATTGTATGAGGGAGTCTTTAATTCACTTGGAAGCTTTACTTCATCATACACTGTATGTAAGTCCTTAAGAGAATCCAAGAATCCCCCAAGAAACTCTCGTTCATCTTCTTCGTAACTACTGGTATTTCCACTTTTTTAATACTGTGATACAGATAATAATTTCAAGTTATTCTTAACTTGTACCGCATTCGGTACTATTTGTTTGCTTCGCAACACGCTAAATAAATTTTCAAGGCAGACTTGAGAAAATCGGCTAGGCAAAATGAATTCGTAATTTTTTTGTTTCAATAATTCTGACTGTAGTTCTAACATTGATTGTGTTGAGATTAGAACACCCGTTTATGAAGGTTTCCAAATTTTTTTATAGCCAACAAATATCTCTGAAAACGAACTTATAAATCCTTTCAAAAATGATATTGTTTCTTTATAAGGATGTCTCGAAGTCATTAAATAAAACCATTTTTCTACTTGGTCAATAAACCATGCCGTTGTTAAATATTCTGGTTTATCAAGTTCTTCAGCCAAAAATTTGAGAGCGCTACTAACTGAGTGACAACAACATTAGTTAAAGTTGACACTTTCATTTGAGAAAAATGTGTCTGAAGGAAATCTTATTCTGAGAGTTTTGGTGCAAGTTTAAAAAAAGTATCTTTCTGATGATTTAATATGTCTGAGATATGACTGGACGACATGACCATGTTAGAGGGTAGTTCATACTTTAGAACAATATTATTTGGTAACTGGATGATTTTATTGGTCACTAACATAGATTCAATATTTTTAAATAGGTGAGGAACATCTGCAAATACATACATTGTTATCATTATTTAATGGGTGCAGAATCTTGCATTTTTTAGGACTGTACTTTCCAGCTTTAATATCCCAAGCTTTCCACAAAGCTTGATCACAAGGACCCATGTCTGATGTAATACTTAACATATTCAAATTAAGCTGTTCGCCTTTTTTAAATATATCTATTATTGTATTCCTCATGACAGCTCCGTTGACAGAGTCACTGGTGAAGTAATAGGCCACAACCTGTTTCCAACGTCCTGTAATACCTCCCAGCATAAACACTAAGATCTGCGTCGCCAAGCCTGAATGTTCAGGGAGAGTAATATCTCCAAAATATTTATTCAAGGAGGTATCATATGTTTTTCCTGGAGTGATAGCCATTTCATCCAAAACCAAGACACAATCCTTTTCATGAGTTGAAAACTACTCCACTTTCAATTCTAAAAATGAAAACACATCATTTAGAATACATGAATCGAACTTCAAGTTCTGGAGTTTTCTCTGTAAAGTAAAGTTGATGAGAGAGGATATCCTTGTTTTATTAGTTCACTATATCCACTACTACCACAACTAAATTTCAATTTTAAAGAACTTGTAACGGTGTTGCTGGTCCACTTCATTAGCTTTGTTGTTTTTCCATTTTTTCTCTTTTTTAAAGCTTCTATTGGATCTTCGTTGAATATTTGCTTTAGTAGTTCATAGTCCGAAGAATTGGGAGTTTTTTCTCTTTTTTTATTAGCTTCTTGCGTGTGGCTCTTACAGTTTTTTTGTATCGATAAGCTCTACGTTTTTCTCTTCCATACAACTTCTTGTACCTGTTCAATTTAAGCTGTAACTGAGCTATTTCACTCATTGGATCAATTTCTGATATTAACGGTGAGGGAGCTGTGCATAAAATGTCTTCACTCAAACTGCTTTTAGATATCGACAATTGTTGACCTGATTCTACATCCAAAGCTAAATTTGAAGTAGATGGTTCCGGTGATTGCTCTGGCACAGTCTCATCTAGAGCTATATTTTCACCTAGAACTAATTATTAAACTATAATTGCAACATATTTAATAGGGCAAAAACTAATATTTTTTTTATTATTATGTGGGGATCTGTTGTAATTACTAACAGATATCTACTTACCCGACAAATGTTTAGGTTTCTTTGGAGAATTAAATTTCCTTGGAACTGGGGGTTTCCTTTTAGGTATTGGTTCCACAAAGGAAAATATTGTAGGAACAGCATTTGACTTTAAAATTTTCTTGCCATCTACACGAGGTCGCTCCCACATTTCGGGAGCAAAATGAACCTTAAACAAAATCTTACATTCAATTTTATCTCAATAACGAAAAACAGTAATTTCAAATTAGATATAACAATTATAAGTCGAAAAACAAAAGCTTCTACCTACCTCACATAAACACGAATAGTCTGTTGGAGTCCAATGATCTCTTCTAGTTTTAATAAGCCATTCTTTTCTTCTAGATGGATCTCTAGGAAAACGTTTCATGAGAAACCCTTTTTTAGCAGAATTACTGCAATTTATTGCAGCACAGCCCGGAATTTCAAAAATAACCAGCACTATAAGAAACTTCGTATACACCAAACGTAAACAAAGAGATTTTAGCCTCAATATGGCTACCAAATTGCCAACCAATCAAACACGGGTTACCCTATTATCGCCACTGTCTCGTATATAGTCACTGTAAAGTTTAGATATATGTAGCGATATCTAGCAATGTTAAAGGGAAGATTTAGTTTTGTGTTGGTACACCTTGGTAATTTTTATTTAAGTTGGAATATCTATTTTCTACATAGTTACTAAATAAAAATAAAAAAGGTGATTTTTTGTAAATGAAAAATAAAAGTGTCAAAATTGTCACATAAAAATTAAAATTAAATTTTTTCTGTTACATCCCACTGCATCTAAAAACACTATCAAACCTGCGCCGTTCTTTGTTTCTTACTGCAATATATTCCATTTATTTATGGTATTCTTTTTAGCATATTTATTATAATTATGTTTCCACAAGAATGATGTAACTTAATTCATATTCATTTACACGTTTCTCTTCTCTTATCTTTATCTTTTGAACGCTTATAAATAAATGATGTTAATCCAAACTTAACGATAATACACTGAATATTTATCATATTTATAAATTAAGACGGAAAAATGGAATTATATTCACAAGAATAAACATTCAATTCAGCATTAAAATTAGGAATGAAGGAACAACGAGCAAAAATATTGTTTCTTATTTTTGAATACATGTCATGAAATAATAATGGTACATTATTTAGAGATAATCGTTATTTTTCTGGAATATATGAATAAATATGAGTAAACTAGCCAATTTTTGCATATATAATAATATACTTTGTTCACGACAGCTGTCATGAACACGTCGGTTATTCCACATAACCTTGATTTTTTAATTTAAAGCTGTTGTTTAGTATAATGAATTCAATATTTTTAAAGGCATTTTAAGTTGGTCTATGTTATTTGTAACATGGCATCGCGACATGTTTCAATTTTTCATTAGTTATCAATGACAGTTTTTTCTTTCGAAAAATTTCTATTTAAACGACAATTCCAGTTGAATCGCTCTGTTTCCTATATAGTTTCAATAGAAGTAAAATTTAGTCAGTCGACAATTATATTTTGTTCACGGTGGTATCCTATCTTGCTGCTCTGCGTGACATCTGAAGCCGTACGTGACGTCTGAAGCCCGCAAGTAGGACACCTCAAGCTGATTCAGAACTCGTCAACCATCCAGAGACCAGACCAGGCTACTCAAGATCCCGCTGCGAGCTGTATATCCCAGTTTTTCTCCAAACTTATTTTCGGTAGATATAAAATCTTGAGTCGGCCTTTTTTATTGTAATACTGATTTTTATTCGTGTTGTATTGTGAATACATGGTTGATGTGAATTTGTTTTTGTATTAAAATAAATCCATTTTTTCCGAAATTTTTATTTTTTATTCACCTTATCCCAATTGAGGTAATAAAAAATACTGAGGCCGAATTCACCACCTGAGCGGAGTCCCAAGGCCGGGTAAAGTTTACAGTGACATATTCTTGTTGGAGGAACCGCTACTTTGTAATATTTGTATTAAATAATTGAATAATTTGAAAAGCATTAGTCCTAATGACCCCCCGACACTTTTAAACTTATAAACACGAGTGGACAAAGCCGAAGAAAAATTTGAAGTCTTATAGTCTGGCTTCTGGTGTCCTTTAGTTTTAAGCTTCGGCGGATGAAAGGTTGGTGCTAGAGCTTAGGTATAAATGAATTCGGAATCAGCGTGGACAGAAACCTCCCCAATGGATAAAAAAAATGTGACTCCCGACCTTTTATTTATCTATTTATTGAATTGTTTCGTTTAAATAAACGGTGAGATGTTATTCTCAGGTTATTTTTCATTGGTATTGTTTTAGGTTAGTTTTGCTTATAATACCTATTTCTTATTCTTATTCTTCTTCTGAATGACCTCTTTTCACTTTTATTTCTTCTGGCAGCTGTCTTTAAAAAATTTCGCACAGGCATTTTCAGTCATCGAATTTGTTTCATTTTTTATTATTTTTGTTGGATAGAGAAGGTTTATGTTTCATTGTTTTGTTATTGTATTATTTATTAGACAAATTGGGTAGTTTAAATGTTCATTAAACTGAAATTACTATTTAGAAGTCAATGTATACGTCATACTGTGCGCTTCCCTGCTTATTTATACTAGTTCAGCAATTTAAACTCGCAGTAACAGTAAAGGTATTTTATTGCCTTTTTTTCTATTCCCCATTGTTAGTAATATTCGCAAATATTATTGTTTATTAATACTAGTATTTGTGCCACTTCAATATAATAAATTATTAGATGTTTTTAAAATATAACCTTTTTATTAATGGCAATAGATATCAATCCGAAAAAATCATAATAACAATTATCGGGTCACTATATAAATAAAAATATTTAAAACTTGTGTTATTTTTCATCCCAACGAATATTCTTAACAAACCTCAACACTATCACTCAATGACATACAACTTTCGCTTTGTCATATGTTCTATGAACAGGGTGTCCCGAGACTAATGGGAAAAAAGTCAGGAGTGTATAATCTGAGCCAAAATAATGTTAGTACTTCATATAAACTTTTTCTATGCAGGCCCTCGTTTACGAGTTATAGGCCTCCAAAGTTTTAATTTTGAATTTGGTTTTTATTTTTTGTACTAGTTATTTGATCTTTATAAAATTTACGGCAAAACTATAATGTACGTGTATGTTTATTTTGGAAAGGTAAACAGATTTACAGTAGTGCCTTGAAGCCAGGAACGGACTACTCGCAATGGTTAGTGATCCAAAAATTTTGCAGGGATGGCACACCCTATATGAAATTATTGAAAGTGACTTCCCCACACATTATGCTAACGAAAAGGTACTCTTGTTGGAATTCGATAAAATAAGCCGTTTAGCTAATATCTACAGTTTTATTAATGCACTACGTAGGGAACACTCGATGCCTAGCCGTTTTCGGTGGGTGGTCCTCGATGCTTAGACTTTTTCTACAAAACTATTTACTTGTATTCTTTAAATTTGTACAGTTTTAGAAAAAGTATAGTGTGCAACATATGGGAAAAGTACTTTCTTCACTCGTGTGTTTGCGGCACTCGCCCTTGGCTCGTGCCACAAACTTCCATACTCGTGAGAAGAGTTGAACTTTTCCCACTTGTTGCACTATATACTATTCCCACATGTTGCACACTATACTTTGTCTAAAACTGCACAAATTTAAAGAATACAAGTAAATAGTTTTGTAGAAAAAGTCTAAGCATCGAGGACCACCCACCGAAAACGGCTGGGCATCGAGTATACGTTTCTGAAATTGGCTGGGTATCGAGTGTCCCCAATTAAGTTTATCTTCTTGGAACTTGTGTTTTTAAAAACTTCATTTCACAACTTTCATAGATTCTAATAATACAAGTAAACAATAAATAACAATAATTAAATAATAACTGATTGAACTCGTGGATCAGAAGTGACTCTGGCTGCTCGTTTCTTCGTATTTATACTAAAGTAGGTCATTATCGCCAATGGACTGTGGAATGTTGATAATGGGTGGTTTTTCCTATATAATTCCCCTACTGAATTCCCCATATAAATGTATGTAGTGTGGGCAAAGTGCCGTGAGAAATAATATTTCTCACAGTGTGAGTAATATATGGTTTTGAAATTAAGTAAGCTAGGAGAAATACGCTACTTTTCATAGCAGTTGTAGAAAAAGTTAGTTTTACCTCGTTCTGTACTTATAAAAATGGTGAATGCGTAAATTGGTACGTAGTGCATTAATAAAACTGTAAATATTAGCCAAACGAATTCCCATAAGAGTACCTTTTCGTTAGCATAATGTGTGGGGAAGTCAATTTCAATAATTTCATATAGGGTTTGCCATCCCTGCAAAATTTGTGGATCACTAACCATTGTGAGTAGTCCGTCCCGGGCTTCAAAGCACTACTGTAAATCTGTTTACCTTTCCAAAATAAACATATACGTACATTATAGCTTTGCCGTAAATTTTATAAAGATCAAATAACTCGTACAAAAAATAAAAATAAAAACCAAATTCAAAATTTGTTTTATTTCTATTTTGTATGGTTTTCCAAAAACAAATGTGGATTAAATTGAGTCGTTGTTTGCTTGTAGCATGGGTAGCGCATTAAGCGCTTCCCGTCGCAGGCGTTGCCTGAGTTGCTCCATTCCTACATCGGGATTTATACCAACCGTGCTAAGTCGTAACATTGACAATATAGCAACATCTTTGATGTAAATAACAGGAGGGGTAATGCCAATGATCACCATAGTAGCGGTTGGTTGGTGTTGTTCTTGGCACCTGTTATGTTAATGCAAGCCATCCGTTGTATATGTACAGTTTATTTATCGCCGTCGTCTGCAGGCAATGGCTCCGTATGTTAGCATAGGTCTAATGACTGCGGTGTATATCCAGTGGACCATTGGTGGCGAAAGACCCCTGGTCAATTAAAATCTACACTCAAGTGTACATATTGTGGTCACTGTTCTGTTACAGTGCGTCCCACCGGCACTGTACATAGACAACATATGCTCTATTCACTCTGTTATCTAGATGAGCGTTCCACGTTAACTATTTCTCGAGGGTAATACCTATATATTTCACCTCTTCAGAAAAGTTTAATGTGCAATCGAAAATTGTAGGGTCCTTAAGCCCGAGATTTTCCTTTTCCTGATAAACAGGACCATCTCAGTCTTCTTGAGATTGATTGACAGTTAGTGTTCCTTGCACCACGTTTCTATGGATTTGAGGGCAGCTTGACTTCTTTCACAAAGTATTTTCTCAAATTTATCTGGTTGCATAATAGCTATGTCATCTGCATATGCTATTGTGTAGAATCCAATGTTGTTGAGGTGATTAATCAGAGTGTCCAAAACTGTGTTCCAGGGAAGTGTTGATAACACCCCTCCCTGCGGACGTTCCCTCGTAACCGCTCTTCTAACCGTAACATCTTGTTCAATTATGGTTATTGCTCTGTTGGAGAGCATGCTAAGTATCCATTTGCTCACGGCCAGAGGTACGTTCTTGGACTGGAGTTGCTGGGTAATTTGCGGAAAGGGCGTTTTGTCAAACGCTCCCTGTATATCTATGACTATTTCACTAGAGTAAATTGATAACTGACAAAATTTGAAGATTTTGAACTGGCAATTTTTTGTCTGGTCGCGGCAATTTTTTGACGTTTAATATATCAAATCTATGTGTATAAAATTCTATCACTCTGTGATAAAATTCAATATAAAATCTTTGTTAGTGGTTTCTAAGGAAACTACGTTGTTTATTTATTTATTTAACTACCTAAAAATTATTAAAACTGTTTCAAAAATTTAAATAAGTATTATTGACATGAATAATACAATATTTGGAAATAATTCAATAAATGAAACAGAGAGTACAATTAAGCAAAGTATACCGCGAAATACAATGAAGACAAAAAAGTCTGCGTGGGAACAGTTTAGAATGTTTCTGGACGCACGTAATTATACGTTAGAAAAGGACTTCTGAACAAGTTATAGCAAAAATTCTTGAAGATTATGGTTTTAACATGAAAAAAAGAGATGGAACTGATTATACTAAAGCTAGTGTGAAAACACTTTGGAATACGACTGCTCAAATGGTTCAGGAAAAATATTTTCTAGAATTTAACATCAAAATTGATCAATTTAAAGATATTACCTATAAATTTGCTAGATTGGCCAGGGATACAAAACGTAAAAAGCTTCAGGCTGAACCTGGAACCAGAAAAAGAAGTTCTAACGAGTTTACCAAAGAAGAATTAATGGAAATTGTAGAAAGCTATTCTGAATATAATCCTGTTGGGTTACAAAAAAAGTTTTTTCATTTATGTTCGTTCGAATTATCATGGCGTGGAAATGAAGCTGCTAATTGTGATATTAATTACTTTAAAAAAGAATATGATAATAAAGGTAATTTTACTGGCAGGGTAGAATATAATCCAATCTTTTCCAAAACGACACAAGGAGTATCAAAAGCTTTATCTGGCAGTAAGTGGCTGGTAAGAAATAATGCTTACAACAATTTGTGTCCCGTTCGTTTATTTTTAAAAATTATTGAAAAAAGAGAATCCAATCCTTATCTAACAACAACAAGATTATTTTTAACAGTACATCCAAATTGGGAGAAAGGAATATGGTACAAATATTCACCATTGGGAATTAATACAATTTCAAAGTGGACGAAAATATCGGCAGAATCAATTGGTATAGAGACAAAAAAAAAATAAAAATAACCAATCATTCACATAGAGCTTCTGCAATATCTGCATTAGCAAAAGAAGGAGTTGGTGAACAAGAAGTAATTAAGCTTACAGGACATTCTTCTGCCCAATCTTTCAAACCATATTTACAATTAAATGAAGAACACCATTTCCAACTTATAGAGAACCTTCGAGAAAATAAAAATAAAGAAAAGGAATCCTCAGTTTCTAACTTAAATTCATCACAGGTTATGATGCAAAACAATCCCCAAAATAATGCTACAACGTACAATTATAATAATTGTACTTTTTACATAAATAAGTAATTTTTTTTTCATAATGTTATTATTTTTTTGGCTTTGTATAATTGAAGTTTGCAATAAATAAACCGTTTAAACATATGATTTTTTAGTTTTTCTCTCGTGAAATAGTCATGTCGAATACCACTCAATTAAAAATTTTGTAAGGTAAAATTTTTCTCTTGTCGTATTCAAGTTTGTTGCTTTTATGTAATTTTGCTCATGACATTTAATCCAAAACCACTCGCCTGACGGCTCGTGGTTTTGTTAAAAATGTCTTTCGCAAAATTGCCAAGCAACAAACTTTCATGACAATCGAAAAATTTTGCCGACAAAATTTTCACTCTCGTGGTATTATATATGAATATACCCAAGGTGGATTCTGTCTTATTCAGCGATCTTTCCATTCTGCCAATTACCTGGTGTAGTGCTGATTCAGTCGATCTACTCAGGATGTACGCATGTGGATTTGGATGATGTGGCTTTCGAACCAATACTTCATCTCTTATATACCTCTCGCATAGCATTTTCGTCGTCTTTAGGAAGAACAATGTCAGGCTAATTGGTCGAAATGCCTTCGGTATGGTGTAATCCATCCTACCTGGGTTTTTGGTAAGAATACCACTATCTTGGAATATACCTCAAGGATAGACAGGCTCTGAAGATTCCTACAAGGTGCGGCATGAGGTTATCCAGTTCCCATTGTATTAGGGAAGGAAAAATGCCATCAGGCCCTGTTGTTTTAAAAGAGGTGAATCAAGATGCGGTCCATTTGATCCTGTCATCACTGATTATCTTTCTGGCAACATGCCAGTAATTCGGTGAGGAAGTGCTTACTTGTTCCTGCCAGTTCGATGTTGCAGAGACAATAGAACCGAGGAAGTATGCTTCCATCAGAATTTCAGCACTTTTTTGAAGGTTTGAGGCTTTTTTCCATTCTCCCTCTTTATAGTGCCGATGCTCCGAAGGGGACCTTTGGAGAGCGTTTTTTGAAGTCTGAATACCTGCGGGAAATCTTCTATTTCCTCACAATGGGCTCTCCAGGCCGCCCTCCACTTTTGTCTACAGATTTGTTGAACTCTCTGAGGTCGGATTGGTACAGATCCCAGTCCTCTCTGAGTTTGGTACGTTTTGATTTGTTACCAGCTCTTCTTGCTGCCTTCTTAAGGTGTTCCAGTTCAGTGCACCACCAGATGTTGGTTTTGCCACTATCCTGGACCATCCTTGATTTTTGTAAGCACAAATTACCATAATTTATATAAATACTGCCTATCATTCCAGTCCTTCATTAGTGCATGGGTTCAAAACCTCTTTGTCGCTTAAGGCACCTTCTAAGAGTCTTCATTCGTCATCTTTGGGTCGCGAGACTTGACGAGGGTCTTGAGTGCCTGACTTAACGTATAATTCAGCCAGCGGTGGTCAGACATTGATACCTGCCAGTTTGGAATTTGTATTTGTGATTTTAGCGTGATGTCTGTAACTGTTCGGCTACAGGCGTTAATAAAAGTTGGCTTTATTTAAGATGCACAGATCTTTTTTAACGATATAGTCATAAAAAAACTTACGTCGGGCTCTCATACATTTGCTGCCCCCAGCCCAGATGGTGAGAGCTTGAGTCACAGCCTATAATAAGTTCCACTTTCTGGTTAAGGCAGTGGTCCACTAGGACTTCCATTCCTTTTGTGGGTGGTAGGGTGGCTGCTTCGGAGGGAAGTCAGACCGATTCTAAGATCAGCGCCGTCCTGTTGCCTCATTTCAATGGGCATTCCATTTTAACCGCAGTTAAATCCGAGCTGCAGTACTGTGTTATCGGAGTGGCTTTAATTTTTCTGAGAACGTATATTGTAGTCCTAGGTTGTTGGTTGCTTAATAAGCTGAAAAGTTGGTCGGTTAGAGTCCTACTATTTTGGTCTTTATTATACAAAGTTCTTGGATTAGTGCGTCAATGCACCGACACAGTGTTGCCGTTACGACCTTTTTGTGTTGAAGGTTGCATGTTATGACGTTTTCCTTTTTTGCGACGTGTTTGCTCATGGCTTGGATATCTTAGGTTCATTGTTTGCCTTCCATATCCTCCTCTGGCAGAGGGGAGTCGGCCTCCTTGGTTTCGGAGACGACCTCTACATTTATCAAGGGGGGCTCGATGTTGTATGGTCCATCGTACGAGGTCCTTGGTACTGTAGAAGTGCCCCAAATTTTGTGGCTGGAAGTCCTCTCACTCAAAGTGGTGAACGCGTAGCTCAACATCATCGACCTCTTCTTTTGGGCAGCAATGACCTCGTCTCCAATGCCGAAGATGAACAGGTGTCCCAAGGGGCTGCTCTTAGTCTCGTGATGAAAGCTGCATCACCTGTCTATCGACACCTCCGAATTTTGCGCCTTCAGCCTTTGCTCCGAATCATCAGAGGTGGATGTAGCACCATCCTCTGGGGTTATATTGAGAATTCCAATTTCAGTTTTCAACATCATTTTATCTAAGTGCAAATTTTCAATGGAAAATTAAAATACCCAGTAAAAACGTCTACCCAAATGGTGCAAATTTATTTCTCCTACGTCCAGATACATATATATTGTACCTTTATACAGGGTGTCGAAACATATTGAATGAGAATGTTCTAAGTATGACTCTGTGTCACATTTTTCAGTCTTGTACTTTTAAACATACACTAAATTTGATTTCTTGAATGCTTCTTTAGAGTCATTAAGTTGATTTCATTTCGAGCTGAAAAATAAAAAAAAACTCTCAACATTAATAAATTATATATCTGACAGTTAAATGTTTTCTGTCTGCAAAAAAATAAGAATAAAAAATGAGTTGATTCAATTTTTCATACCCTCTCTAATTATAAAGAGCAATTTTCATAAAATCATATACAGTGTGTTGTTTTTTTGGTGTTTTGTATTTTTTTGTTAAGCAAGACCTGTATTATCTTTTTGGTGATACAGTATCCAGGTAGTGGTTATTACATGTACCTACAAATTTCAAAATGATATCGGGGTAATTCAAAACTTACGAGGTCCAAAAGAACTAGGCTACATTGATTAAATACCCTGTACCTTGCTTACAACGTATAAAAGATACTTTGAATATAGATTTTTTGTAACCACCAGAGTGCTGTCTACCTACAGTTGAAATTAGGCCCTTTTCCGACGAAACACCCTGTAAACCTCTCAATGGAAATTTTTCTTTAAAATGATATCAAATTTCGGACTAAATTTGTTAAAAAACTTTTATTGCACCTTAGTACAGTTTCAAACCACTCGCTGCAAATATCTAGAAAAATAAAAATATTTCGGAGAAATCTCTTTAGATTTAACGATATTTTATAAACTTGTCATTTTTATGTTTCCTGTTCTGGAATCGCCCTTTTAAAATACGCTCTGTCGATTGAACAAAAAGAACGAACTTTCCTTTATCGCAAGAGTCATAAACAAAAAATTAATGTGAGTAAACGGGAGAATAAAATAATATTTTTTCCATTATGTTTCAATAATCCGAAAATGAAGCAGGGCTTTCAAAAAGCTTTTTTTGTAGACAACATTTCGAAATGGGTTTTCTCATTCGAGCATAATCTATAACGCTAAATTAGGTTTCATGTCGTTTAGCTCAAAAAGGAGCTTAGCACCGTAACAAAATATAAAAATAAATTCACACTCTTCGAGTGAGAACAATTTGCGGGTTATTTGTGATTTACGTAAGTGAAAGTAGTTACGTTTCAGCACAAAAGTCGACGGTTCTAACTTTGATCCGGATAAATTAGAGTGGATCGTAAAGATCAGTCACTGCCAAAACATAAAAGCAACTGTGAGATTGAGTGCAAGTAAATTTTTGAAAAGATATTATTCTACTAGTTAACTCTCAATTAATTTAATCGGTGCCTGAAGTATTTGTTGATAATAAAGAAACAGGCCCTCAAATGATTTTCCTAAAATAATTCCTCGTTTCTCAAGGACGTGGCAGCATGGGTCGATATTTATGAATTTACTCATATATAGGATTAATTCTAGTATTTCTATATTCCAACTCTCTTCCTCATCATCATTATCACCCGCACGGGCAAATTTCAAAAATTTTGGTATATCAATGAGGTCGTTAATCTTTTGTGGGTTACATCCAATCTACTTTACTCAGTTGGGAATAAACTACGGTCCATTAGAAATGTATCGCTGTAGATCGTTTTTTATAGAATTTTAAGAAGAATGAGAGTAAAATTCAGTTGACCTGATTATTGTTGATGGTTATATTCTTATCTTATCTTACGCTTATTTTTATTTAATTTGATTTCGCAATTGACACCTTCTATTTTAGTACTTTGAAATGGGCCTACATATTGAGAATCAAATTTTGTTTTTTCCTCTCTTCTTACTAAGACTAATTCTCCTACCTTAACCTCTATAGGAAATTAATCTTGTTCACTCTTATTTTTCCTAATTACTAAAAACTCCCTAGCTCGCTCGTGTGCGTATTGAAGTTTGTACTTGAGCTCGTTGTGATACGACTCGAACCCATACCGTGGTTCTATTCCCGTACTTAAATGTTTTGGTATGTTCGGTTTTTGCCCATACACTAACTAAAATGGTATGTAACCGTGGTATAAGTTCGGTGTGGTATTATAACAGTAAGCAAACATCCTCGCATACATGGACCAATCATCCCTTTCTTTTATAAAATTTCTTACATACTCGTTAAAAGTTCTGTGAAGTATTTCACAGCTTCCTATAGATTCGTGATTATACGCGGTAGAAAAGTTATGTTTTATATTTAATAATTCTGTTAGTTTCTTCATGATCTAGTTTTTTACTCTATTCCTTGATCGGTTCTTAATTATTTCATTAAACCGTACGTTGGTATAAAATTGTCAAATATTCCTCTTGCAATTGTCTGAGTCTCTTTCTTTTGGACTGGTATCATAACTGCATACTTTGTAAGTTCACATAACATCGTTATACAGTAGCGATTACCTATACTACTCTCGACAAATGGACCTATTGTCTTGTAATTGCCGTCGGTAGTCAGGGGTAGAACATAAAAAGTACTGTTTGGTTATTTTTTATTCAATAATAACGTGTATGTTACCTGTAAACTAAAATCAACAATATTCTTAAAACTAATTCTATATAGAGTTATATATGTACAATTAATAATCAGCAACTCCACGCGGCTTCTCTGAAGGTGGTCGTCTAATCGGATCGTCTTTTGATCATCTTATTATACGGCTTACGTGTTGGAAATGTCTGAATCGATCGTTACTTCAACCCTTTGATTTTTACGACGATGATTGATTGACGAATCAGTACGGTTATGGAACTTACTTGGTTTTCTCGACCTGGGATATTCGTTTTAACCTCTCGTTCTGGTTGCCTAAAGCAAACGAGGTGTATTTGGTACTAGATACCGCATTCAACACATAGCGGGACCTCCGTGAGGGGGGAGTTCCCTTCCGTCTTGGTCTCAACACACACCGAGACTAGACAGGAAGGCTTCTGTTCTGGGCTCAACGCGCTCCAGGACTTCGCCTAGGACGGTTGGCTTCCGTTCTAGGCTCAACCCACTCTATAATCGAAAAACGAAGTCTGCTCTTGGGTTCAACGTACTCCAAGGGGTCGACGCGAGTGTTTGTTACGATCCCAGGTTCAACGCACTCCAGGATATGTAAATCAACTCGGTTAAGTGTACTCCCGCTATATTAGTTGGAGCTAGTGATGGGGAATTCGAATACTAAGAATCGGAAAGTATTCGATTCTAAACAGTACTCGGTGTATTCAATTCTTTTATCCAAGTATTCGAATACCGGCTGTTCTCGGATCTCGGCATGGCTGATCGCATAAACTCGAAAATAACAGTTTGCATTGTCAGCAGATTCCGATTGAGGACTCGGATTGATTGCTCGGCTCGGTTGAATTGAGAACTCATATCGCATGCCCATGCATTTAGTTGTAAGGTAGGTTCGTGGGATTCACAAATTCGTGAATAAATGTTAGGCGAAACCGTTAGTCTCCAAAAAAATTGGAAATTATTATATTTTTAAATAGTTTCAGTAAATAGGCTTATATTTTTTAAAGTATTTATTTTTGTTAATGTATTAGAATCTTTATTATTTTTACATTTATACCATCTGTTTAATATTTTCTATTTTATTTTATTTATTTTCGTTTTTATTTTTTAAAGAATTTATTTATGTTGTTTTATTAGAATCTTTATTATTTTTACATTTATCGAAACATGTACACTATCCTGTTAAATATTTTATATTTTCTTTAAAAACATTTTAACAGAAACCCTGACCTTTTATTTCAAATTAAAATCTACGACCAATTTTGTTTGATTTGATTTCTTCAAAATATTTATATTACATTCAAGTGTTCTTGTCTAACGAAGAAACCAAAATCTTAAACTGCTACCTTAGAGAAAACAAAGATTAACAAATAACCACATAAGAGCAGTGAAAAGTTCGCACAGGCACCGGTATCCGTTGATGCGTTGGTGTATCGGTATTCGTGTTCGTTCGTATTCGTCCTCATCCATATACAATCTTTGTTCTCGAGAACTCAGTACTCGGATAAGTATTCGATTCCTAAAATGATTCGAATACCATGTATCCGATTCTTAAAAGTCTTCGATTCTGCCCATCACTAGTTGGAGCTACTTCCACCCATGAAGCTTTCCTTTCGCTACTAGGCGTAAGGATTGAACTTATCGATGTATTGAAATGATTCAGGGTTATCAATATCGGTCGTTCTGTTAGCAAGATGTCGAAAGTGTTGCCCTCTAGGTACTGGACGCCCAACTTCGTCTACTGTGATAATTTGGTTTGGTAGTGTTCTGTATCCCGATGTAGTAGTTATGTGTGTGGAGGGTGTTATCGTTTATTTTAGACGACAGTGTCGTTACAGCGTCTATATACACAATGTCGAATAGTTTCATAGCTGTGTCCGTTATGACAAAATTTTCTTTGTGACCTGGTTTCACTTTGTTAACTTGACAATCGTGACACTTTTTTCCGTAATTTCTCACATTTTTTCCATGTTTCTCCATCTAAAATTCGCTCTTACTTTCTTCAGCAATCTGTTACTTCCTACATGACCTCCATACATAGGATCATTGTGATTTCTTCCCAGGATCTTCTGTATTTCTCCTTTTTGCTCTACCATTATTAGTACCTCGCAAATGTATATTTGTATATTTCTTAAAACTTTGTTACCTTCATTTATAAATTCTTGTACTGTACATATCTTGAAAATGTGATCATTTTCATATATCTTCATTCTTTTTACCTTGCTTTCCACCGATAGCTTATCAAGCTTCTCCAACGATCGTAGTCGAAGTTGTATAATTCGGTATTTAAGGTTTCGCTAAATTTCAACTTGTTTTTGAGCCGTACGCTCATTCTTAGTGAGACACGGTTCTCTTCAAAATGTAAGATTGGTACACAGTGTACAGTCTTTTATTTTCCGTAATTGTTGATTTATTCCATCCTCTAGGTATCTCTAACTGATTTTTTCTTTCTTCTAGCTTTTTAGACTGTATACTTTGTCATTTGTGAGTAATGTGTTATCGATTAACTTAGTTTTGGCTCCTCTTTCTCTTGCCTGTTTCATATACTTTATTAGCTGTTTTCTTTGTTCCTGTATGTCTTTTGGATATTCTTCATTAAGATATATCTTTGATCCTTTTAATTTATTCGTTCCTTACAACGTTTCTACTTTTTTGTTCAAGTCTTTCATCTCTATTAGGACTGGGCTGTTTTTGGTGCTGTTTTTATTTCCTATTCCTTTACATTTCAAAATACCTGCTTTAATATCTACTGTGTTGTTGACCTTCGTCATTACATCTTCTAATTTGTTTTCTAGTTGTACCTCATTGCCTTCTTCTATTCCATGTATTATCAAATTCTTTTCCTAAATTTTTTCTGGGCCTGGACCATGTTTCCTTGCAATAATTCTGTTAGATACTTTAAGTCAATATATTCCATCCTTAATTGGTAGTTTTCCTTCTTTAACTGTGTTATTAGTCTGCACATTTCTTCAATTTTATGTTTTATCTCGGCGTTCTCATTCATACTGCCACATATTCTTACGTTTCTATGCCAGTTATAGTTGTTATATTCCCTGTACGAAAGAAAATACGCATTCTCTGGCTATCGAAATGTTCCTAATTTTTTATCGATACATGTATTTCAATAAATATGAGTCCGAGAGTTTAACATGGGATTATTTGGCATTTATGTTAAAAAACAAAGGGCAGTTGGAAAATATAATAACTTAGACTATTACTGAAAAATAAAAAAATAATTATCATGGAGAAATTATTTGATGTTAGTAAATGGTAGTTCTTGCTATATTAAGTTTATAAAAAATATCATTTGCTACTTGCCGTCGAATTGTTCCTTGTAGCACGGCCAATTTTGGTTGTATTTTTGGCTTATATAGTAGGCATTGTTGATTTCTTCTTTACTTCTACCGTTGTCTTTGTATTCTTGGGGTCTCTTCTTTTGCTAATCCTCTATGTATTCTATTAGATTTTTCTCTGTATTTTGAATGGTATCTTTCTTGTAATCTATTTTGTCATTAGTACTTGTGGTGGGAGGTTCACTGTTCGCTTTGGGTAGTAATTCATCATCTTCAAATTCTTTTTTGCTGCTCTCTAATTCATCTGGAGTGTATGGAGTACCATTAACATATAATTTATGGTTATTTATATCTGCTTGATAATTATTTACTCTGGCACTCTTTAGATGTTTGACCAAGATTTTATTTGTAGCTTGATCTTCAGGTCTTAAATCATGAGATACGGAACTGGTGCCTCGTATTTTCTTTATGTTTTGAAAAATGTTAAATTTTTGTAAGTAAGAAATGAACTCTAAGATGATTGTACCTTTTTTCCGATGAGGTATATGTTGTTCACGTCTTTCTCAAATAGGTTGCAGTTAAATATTTCGTTCAGCTTTTCAGTAGTAACTTCGAGTACATTATCTTTGTTTGCTTCTATCCCAAAAATGACAATACTAATACTATTCCTTTTGTTGAATCGGCTTTGTATTTCAGATTTTAATTCTGCAGTTTTATCATTTATGAGTATCTCTATCTAGGACAGTAAATAATTATTCGATATCTCATTCGTATTTAATTGTTTCATATATTACGCCTCACGTTGCAGTGACAAAATTGTACATGCGGCTTAAGAACCGTATTTTATGTATTT
Organism: Galeruca laticollis; assembly: GCA_963921935.1. NCBI lineage: Eukaryota > Metazoa > Arthropoda > Insecta > Coleoptera > Chrysomelidae > Galeruca > Galeruca laticollis. Next base: position 88,033,861 of record OY998183.1, read on the forward strand.
CAAATTTGACAGTTGTGGTCAAAATTCCCAGCTAGCAGAATAAAAATTGTTTTAAAATATCGAAAGATGAGTTTATTTCGATTTGAATTATTTAACTCTATTCTCAGGTGGGTTCAGTTCGTTCTAATATAAAAGTTTTTAATAATTATTAAAGTATTTTCTAAATTCAATATTTAGATTATTAATTTTGTTCTGTATTATCTCCTGTGAACGTATATTTAAGATCAGAAACACCACTTCATTGCTTTCAGACACTTACTATGAATAAATGACTTGTCTGTCACCAATGATCCACTAACTTTCACTGTCCAAATAAAAATTTCTATTCCATTAAATATATTTAATTTCTATCAACGTTTCTAGAATGATTTAAATAATTTCCAATGAAAACAAGTTTAACGATTATATACAATTACCCAAATCAACAAATTCCAATTTTAGCTTTCCTTCCTAATACAAATAATGAAATCGTATCTTTTACGAATAGATTAAAATTAAAACAACATACAAACTAAAATAAACGACTAATATCTAATTTCAAAAGTTTCTATGTTTTTCAAAAAAAATCCAAAATTTAAATTGTCACTCGACTCCTCGGTAAATGTCAAGTACACGATTTTTTTAATAATTTCTTCCACTACTTTAATTGTTCGATGAGTATACTTATATTTCGTTGTTATTTGAATTCAATTTTTAATTTCAATATTTAGATGCATCTAATTTTAATTTTGTTTCAAGGCCTGATTTTCAATGATATAATAATCTATTTAATTAATTCTGGAGCGAACTCACCAGAAGTCTGGACGTAGAGAAGAAAAAAAAACTGCAACCTCGTACAACTGCAAACACTAATTTAGGATTCAGGATCCTTCACCTTTTTTCGAATTACGAATGATTTTTCGAAAATACACGCACTGAATTTACTTTGAATATACCGAATAACGCCTTATACTAATTAATTACACTCTTCAATTACTGTTATATAAAATTTTTGGTGAGATCTAACATGAGATGTTCCCCGTTCGGATTCTCAAATTCAACTCCCTTATTTTTGTCAAATAAATAACCACCTTCTACTGTGGTTACAAACTTTCCTCTTTTTCGAAAAAAAACTAAACTTGTTATTTTCTTACAACAAAGATTTGGGATACTTTTATTACAACTTCTTGCCTATCATGACTTATATTTTCTCTAACCTTAAATATGTTTTTCAATTGTGACAGGTAAATGTCATCGGAAACCAAATAATGTGCCAAATCTTACATATACAGGGTTTTTCAACCATATTGATTTAATAGACAATACAGGGTTTGCCAAAAGTATTGCATAACGAAACAATAAAATGAAATTCTTTAAAATTTGAAATAGGAGAACTGTATTATTATATACTTAACATAGGATTATTGGGGAAGCGGCAAAGATCAAGTTTAACTATATATATATATATATATATATATATATATATATATATATTGTGCTGTATTTTAATTTGAGTTACAGGTTAGATTTTTAAAAAAAAATTGCGATGGTGATTATTTTTTAATTATTATGTTATTGTCAAATTGCAATATTTTTTTGTAGAGTTTTTTTATTGCTTATTATGAACATTAAATGTGTTAAACATTGTATTTCCTTTTTTAATCATGGGCGCCAGAACTCGTATGGTATGCTCGTTACAACAGAGCGATTTTGTACCTAATGCAAGTTCAAATATTAATACCAAAAGCTTTATTCCTTTTTTTTAGATCTCAGGGGTGTGTCCGGCACTAGCGTTGAACAGTAACAGGAAACTGACAGGTTTTGAGAACACTTGAAGGAAAACAAGGAGGTTTGAATGTAGTTTTGTTTAATTAATCAAAAACTCTATGTATTTCTTAACATTTCTCCCTCAATACTTACTGACGATAAAGCCTGGACAAATTACATAATAATTTATAAACGTCTATGTATAATTCTCATAGTTAGATGATCCAAGTGAAATTATTAAATAACAAAAAAAATAACTATTAAATATTTTGTAACCATGATATCATCGTTAACCTGCAATCAATTCCCACCTCTAACATTTAACGGAGAATGATATTGGCGCTGTGAATCGTTGTCATGTGACCAGGGCTTGTGAATCGTAAATGGTATATTTAGAAGTAATGTTCTTCTTCTAAAGGTTATTAATATATTTCATCTTAAAAAAATAAAATCAGTGAGTGATTTCGTCGTTGCTCGAGATTAAATTGAATTAGTAAGATAGTGGAAATTGATTATTCTTAAATAACTATGTAAATTCAAAAAGAATCAGTTCATAATATTATACCTAACCTAAATAATAATTCAAGAAACCAAATGTTTGTGAATACATACAGAAATTCATGAGTTTGAAGATAACAAAAGTCTTGTGTTTTCACTCATTTCAGTTCAATGAAACTTGTGATGATTAAAGTGTAATAGCTTCTCTATTCGACGAGGAGTTAAAGTTTATTATATTCGGATTACTTTCAATATAAGTAATTTCTGCTACGAGGAAAACGTAACCAAATAGCCAGGAACAAATAAGGTAAAAATTAAATTATCTCACCAAATTCTAGAAGACGATTAATGAAAAGTTTTTTTTATTTGATATTCAATTATTGGAAACTGGATCATTCCATTTATTGCCAATGACGTTGACACAGTATTTAGTCAAAATTTTGTCCTTTAATTATGATTTTTTTAACTTAATTGTATTATTTTATTCTCGTTCCCACATCTTTCCATACCACCTTTTCAACCTAACAACCCTCTCTCGACGCTCAACAATCAACAACCTCCTTCTGTTTTTTTCCGATACTCTTTTGTTAACTTGTAAACAGTTATTGTTTTTTAAAAAAAATCTATTTATCCGCGTCTTGTTCTTTTTCAATTATTCACTCCGTTCGAAAATACCTCCGCGATTACACTAATGTCACTTTATTTACACTTAATCTAAATATTGATAAAGCTGTCACTTTATATATAATACTATTCATGTCTATTTGTTTTTTTAATCGTCGTCAAAAAAAATACTTTATCGTATACAGGGTTTGTCAAAAGTTATAGCAATCGGGAAAATACAATTATAGAAGTTGTTTTTTTTTTAAATTTATGTTACGAATGAATAATATCTTTTTATAATTGACTCACGTGTGTGCAACACACAACTATATGTTAATAGTTTCGTTTATCAAATATTGTTTTTATCATGAATTTAAATATCACGTAACTATGAGCATTATAATTCTTTTTAGTTGCAAATGGGCATTTATATACAAAATTTTATTTGTTCATTTTCCTGTTATTAATATTTCACTTTAATATATATATATATATATATATATATATATATATATATATATATATATATATATATATTGAGCTTATCGTAATAATTATTGAACAGATAAAGACAAGAATATAGGAAATTTGCAACTTTACCAAGTAACAAGGAGAATCTATTTCTTTAAAACATATATAATTATCTGTTCTATTTGTACTCATGTGTGAGAAGTGAATTTCTCATATTAAATGGTATACCTATGATACCATTTATTTAGTATGATTTTTGAGACACAAAAATAATATTTATACTATTTACCTTGAATTCCAAAGTGTAAACATTATCATTAATAAATTCTAATTCATTTCCTAAGTAAGTTATAAATTCTTTTTCTTGTTAAACAGCACAAGTAATAAATTGTGTATATCATATGTAATATCCAACAATGAACCTAAAATAATACAAAAATATGATTAGATAATAATATACAGGATATTTAATTATAATATAGAAACGAAATTACCATGTTGACATAAATAAAATAACAGAGAAGTGTCAGTTTAGCACGGAATGTCGATAGCAGAAATATTAAGTCATGGAATTATTTATGCTTCTGAAGTATTGATTAATTTGGAGAGTCATAGGAACATTGAGAAATTTTATGGGAAAAATAAATATTTTGGTTGATAGTGTTTTAATAAAATAACAACGATAACAACGAGGAGTTTGTTGATTTTAAAAACAAGTGAAGTCGGTGAGGTGATCTAGAGATGAAAGGACGCATGTAAGAAATCTTTATAAAATTTATTAAAATTATTTGAATATCAAGGTGGAAATATATTTCAAAAGTTGAAATAAAATATAGGAAGTAATTTAAAAAAAATATAACGTCAAGATATAAGAAATTATAAGAAATACATGCTATTGTAACAATGAGAGGGGGCGCTTAGTAATTTCGAAGATAATATCCATAGTATAAAATAAAATAATTCCTCAAACTCATCAATAAACTTATTTAAAGTATTAAAAGTAACTCAACAAATTATTTCAATCAAATTTAAACTCACCTGCCGTACCAGCTATTGATTAGTCCTGCAAGTAGATGAAGATCCAGCGTCATCTCAAGAAGTGGATATAGGAGAGTATTGGAATAAGAACTTCCCGGTGTATAGTGAACAGGTCAGTGTGAATAATTTAATTGGTTAACCAATTTACAAATTTAAAATTAAACATCGAACATTTCTCTAATTTGGCCAAATTTCCATTCATAATTTCATTTGTACAAAGAACATATCCATGCTATAAGTATTTTTAGGTCGTAGCAATTTGTTTAACATACGAATCTTCTTAAATTTGTAATGTTTTTCAATTGATTTCTACTGATAATCATAGTCAACTAACATTTGATTCATCGTTTTTTATTGGAATGTAAAGTGCTAAATACAGGAATCAGCTTGAAACCATAGGCGTCACATTTATGTATTTTACATAATTTATTTGCATCAATCAGAGGAGACAATTTAATAGAATATTTATAAAAGTGCTAATTTCATAATTCTTATCTGATTCAATCCTGAACCCAACGAGAGTATAGATTTATCATGCTCTCCTTTTGAATAATAAATTTACCCTGAGCTAGCCAACTACAAATATCAAAAATAATACTAAACAAGTATAATATATTTATACCAAAACAACATAAAAATAAAAATCAAGTATAATATATATATATATATATATATATATATATATATAATCAATGAAAAGATGAAAGAATAACGCGTGGAATATAAAACAAAACCAGAATTAGCGGGCATATCACGCAAAAGAAGTTACAGAGAATGAGTGGTAACCGTAGACATGCATGTTTCTGGCTCATTAGCCTTCATCGGTACGGCATAACCAAGAAAAGGTGTACAACTTGGGAGCCAGGATGTTAATTGAAACATGAGAAAACACAAACAACGGATTTCAACAAGATAACCAAACGCACATTTGTGCCTTCAAATGGAAGATCCCGAGTTTTCAGGACAACAACCAACAGAGACACGGAGGCGTCTATAGCTCTCCTGTCTGAACCTTCCGACTCTGGAAATAGACAAATAATCAATGAAAAGATGAAAGAATAACGCGTGGAATATAAAACAATATATATATATATATATATATATATATATATATATATATATATATATATATATATATACATATACATATATATATATATATATATATATATATATATATATATATATATATATAGGAGAAAATCAATTATTCAGAACATTTTGGTTTATTTTGATAAGTCTCATGTCCTCATAGGCTTTTTATTGTAAGTTTATGTAAATATAACGTAACCGCGCCGTACAACAATCAATATCATATATCCACACAAAAACATGTGGTTTGACACTTTAAAAAGAAATAATATAAATGAACTTTCGAAGGCGGGCGTTTGTCTACGTCTACAATAACAAGTCCGGTCACTAGATACACATCGACGCAAGCAAATGACTAAAAACGTCGGATTGATGGATACTCGCAGTGCAGTCTCAATTTCGAACGAAACGACCACTTTTTATTTCCACACGTTGAACATTCAGACAACATAAAAATGCTCTGAAAAGCGTAGCCGCCGTATGCAGACATGTAGCGAACAACATCAAGAATATATTGAAAAACAATAAAAACGTTTTCCCCAGTAAAACATTAAATTTATATTTATTAGGTCTCACAATGGACAAAAGACGACTCTCTAAGCAAAATTTTTATAACTTAGGTTTGTTTTAAGCTATTGTAATGAACCTCATTCGAAAGAGTGTCAATCACATCTTGTTTAGGAATTTTAAGTTTACCTCTAATTGTGGAAATCCAAATGGAAAATATTGAAACTTGTTTAGTTCAATTTTAAGCAGTCATAGTGAATAAATTTTGAAGAGTCACTCATATGGCATGAGTTGTTGTTAAACTTTCGAGAAATGAACACGTACTTATTTGTATTGATTACCAAAAAGTTGCTATCAGCTATCAGATAAAAACTGAACGTATTTAAAAATAAAAGTAACCATGAATATCGATATTCGTATCATTTGGGTAAGTGATACATTTTTATATTAATTCAACTAAATAACCCAGTGAATAAACTATAATGTATCAGCCGGTAATACCGTCGACTCCTGGTGAAGTGCTATTAGCTCAATAAAACCAGGTACTCATACAAGAGAAACAAGCTAAGTCAAACGAAGGTATAAATTATTATAAACCTTTGGATAAATGAAAAAGCCGCTCGAGAAAATCTTGAAACAGTAATAGCTCAACTACAACAGCAAATGAATGGGTTGCAATTACAAGTTAAAAACTACGCCGAAACAAGCAGACAAAAAGAAATAAGATATGAAACAGGCGAAGAAAAATGAGCCAGGGCCAGGTAAAAAGAAGTGGAGAATCGTCGTGGATTATACAAAAACCATTCCAGATAAATATCCAATTCCTCGTATATACGAGTAGATGCAATTTTGGACAAACTAGGTAAATGTAACTATTTTTCATTATTAGACTTCGGGTTTTCACCAAATCGAGATGCACCCGGACGACATACAAAAAACGGCGTTCACTGTAGAAAATGGGCATTACGAGTATTTAAGCAAGAGTTATGGGTTAAGGAATGCTCCTACGTTTCAACTCGTAATGGACAACATCCTCAGAGAACTACTAGGAGAAATTTGCTTAGTATATCCCGACGATATAATAATTTATTCCACATCACTACAAGAACACATGGTTAATTTGAAAAGGGCATTCCAACGACTTCGAGATAGTAATTTCAAAATTCAGTTAGATAAATGTGAATTTTTAAAAAAGGAAACAGCTTATTTATGACATATGATTACAAAAGATGGTGTTAAACCAAACTCAAATAATGTTAAAGCTATACATTTTTTCCCGATTCCGAAAACGACTATAGAAATAAAACAATTTTTATACTATTAGGTTATTACAGAAAATGTGTAACTAACTTTGCGCAAATTACTAAACCTTTGACTTCATGTTTAAAACAGGGTTCAAAAATAGAATTCACACCAGAATATGTATAATGTTTTGAAACATGCAAAGAACTGTCAAGCAACGATCCCATTTTAATATATCCTGATTTTAGACAGGCATTTATCTTAACAACTGACGCTAGCGGATTTGCAATAGGCGATGTACTGTCACAAGGTTTTGTAGGCCAAAATCAACCTGTGGCTTATGCCTCCTGGACTTTAAACCAAGCACAACAAAATTATAGTACAATCGAAAGAGAGTTACTCGCGATTGTGTGGGCTACGAAGTATTTTCGACCTTACTTATACGGTCGAAAATTCACCATATATTGTGACTATAAACCTTTACATTGGTTTTTCTCAATAAAAGAACCCAATGGTCTTCTCACGAGGTGGAGACTGAAATGTAGATGCTCTTTCTCGAATTAAAATAAACGAGATTATTGCAAATCACATTTTTGAATACATGAACGATTTTAACAAAAATATTTCTATTGGCAGTAACAATGAATAAAATTATCAACATGATACATCTCTCGATAATGAATCAATTGTAGGAAATATTGACGAAAGTCATCAGTTAATAGACACTGACATGGAAAATATAGTTAATGAATTATGTCCAGATAATGACGACGAAACCATACACACTAGTCACGAAACCCCAATATTAGAAATTCCCATATTAGAAACACCTATTAATCATTTCCTAAATCAAATATATCTTAAAATAGTATTTCATTTACCAGCAGCACAAAATGTTACTAAACTATATGACAATAAAACTAAAACCACCATACAAATTTCAGAAACAAACTTCGAACCTGTAATTATTAATATATTTAAATAGTTTACCTCAACTAAACGTTATTTCCGGTAAATATTGATCGACTAGAGTTGATTCCAAAACTATGTACTACATTGCATGAAACTTTTAAAACTCTGCAGTCAAAGCTATGATTTGTAACAACATTTTAGAAGATGTAATTTATCACAATTCACAAATAGAACTAGTCATCATGAACGTAAGAACAATCACAAAGGAAAATAATGAAACTGAAATCGAAATTAAACGTAAATATTATTGGCCAAATATCAGAAGTACTGTAACTAAATATATAAATAATTGCGAGCTATGTCAAAAGATGAAGTATGACAGAAATCCCCCAAAATAAAAATTCGAATTAACACCAACACTTAATAAACCTTTAGAAATAGTTCACGCAGTGACAGTTATTGATAGATTTAGTAAATACACGCAAATCATTTAGTAGGAGTAATCGCAATACATATAGTAAAAACTTTCATGAATCTTCTCACTCATTATGGTACACCTAAAATGTTAGTAATTGTTAGAGGTACCGAATTAAAAAATCATGTTATTGAAGACTTTGCAAAATTACACATAATTGAACTTCATTACAGTACGCTGTTGAATCCAAATTCTAATAGCATAATTGAACGTTTTCATTCGACTTTAATTCAACATATTAGAATTATACAAGAAACTCATAAAAATCTCAATATCTTAAACCAAATGCCTTATGTAATTGTAGGATACAATAACTCCATTCAGAATGCAATAAAATTACGTCCAATAGAAATGATTTCATTTCATTTAGATACAAACAACCCTGATCATAATGTCATTAAGCAAAAATTGTATTCTAATTACATAACTAAACATAAAGAAACTACTGCTGAAATTTACAAAACATTAAATGAACACATGGCAAATAAAAAATTAAAAAGGTTGGAAAAAACTAACGAAAATAGACACGAACCATTAACGTATGACCTAGACGCATTAGCATATCATAAAACTAATGCTCATAATAGTCCTAGATTTTAAGCCAAACCAATAAAACAAAACACAAAATCAAAGTAAACGCTTACAAAACAATCTCACCTCGTAATAGCAAACAAAAATTAGTTACCGCCACCTATCATAAAAATAACGTAAATAGGCCACTTGCTAATCAAAAAATTCTACCATTACAGAATCCTCCTATCGCTGGTAGTTGCAAGGCAGGCACAGGAAATTAAAATTGTTAATTTGGAATCCAATCCAGGCATACCCCATACAAATTAGGAAATGCTAGATAACAATCAACCCATTATTCTTTTATCCATTACTTTAATCTAAATCCTATATAAACCTAATTACTTCATATAACAAATCAGTTCGAAAATGTTTTGCAGGTAATTAATATCAAAAATCAAGTTTTTGCAAATGAACTTAAATTCTTAATTAATTAAATAAAATATCAAATCAAGCAATGCAAAGAAAAATTTAATTTTGTACATGGCAGCAAAATAATTAGGAGAGGACTTTTAAATGGTTTAGGAACAATATCTGATAACTTAGATGTAGAAGATGGCAAACGTTACGATGATGCCATTGTTTTATTAAGTTCAAATCAAAAAGATATAGCAAATACTTTGAACAAAGAAATATACTTAACCAGTCAAATTATAGACGACTATAACAATAGTATCTCACTAATAAAACAAAATGAAGAAGAGATAACAGGAAAATTAAATGAGTTAAGTTCTGAACTCGAAAAATTCATTAATGACTTTTCCTCTTATTTCCCAGCAAAAAATACTCTTGATCAAATACAAGCAACACATAAAATCTTAATAGAAAATATAAATAATGTTGAAAATTCTATTGCATTTGTAAATTAAAAACATTGCATTATAGTGTTCTAAAGTTTGAACATCTAGAATTTGTAGTTAAAACGTTACTGAAATATTATCCAATTAATAACCTAATCTTTGGCAGTGATTCTCAAATTTATTTAAATACTATAATATTTTACACGTTCATTCGTATTACTCTAAAGACAGAATTGATTTCGTTATCCACTTTCCCTTAGTTAAACGCGAAACTTACACTTATTTTTATATGTATTCTATTCCCACAAAAAATAACACGGTCCTTATCCCACATAAGCCTTTTCTGGTAATACAAGGCAATCAGTAAGAGTCTCCGTAGTCTAGTGGAATGGTGCTCTGTCTGCTAACCGAGAAGCCCCGGGATCAAACCCGGGCCCGGGATCAAACCCGGGCCTAGTTAACATCATAATTAAAAACTCGGAGAGCCACCTGTCGGAAGGCAATGGCAAACCACCGACAGTATTCTGCCTAGTACAGCCTCTCAACATAGACGTTCGGATCCGTCGTTAAACTGTAGGTCCCTTCTATCTGTGGTAACTGGAGAGCACAACACAGGGAGAAGTGAGAGGTCGCCTACGTCCGATCACGGATATGGCACTGGAAGAAGAAGTAAGAGTCCGAAGATCAAGAATGTGAAAGTATCTACCAGCTGTATTTTTGCCCCAACGAAAGACCCACGGTAGATGCCGAATCCGTAGAACGCATCCACCAATTGTTGCAACTAAGAACTAAAGATCAACCGAAATGTGTACCAGCGCCAATTATCGTAGAAAACGGTATTATTGAAAGTATAAATTCAGCGCATTACATCGCACTATTCCCACAAGAAATGAAAATCAGAACCACGTGTTCAAAAACTCATTTTATATCTCTAAAGGGTACCTATTTTATAGAACTACCACCGAGCTGTTGCTTCCAAACTTCAGGAAACGTATTCATCAACCACGAAGATGTCATTCGAGGCCAACCGTTACTACTTCCTGAAATAAAGATTGAAAACGAAGGAAGTTCACCAACTCCTTAAAGAAAAAAATCGAATGGAAGAAATTAGTTTGAGAAACATTCTACACAATTACGCCTATGTTTGGTCTACGCCCCTCTACATCGTAATTGCGATCGCACTTCTTGTTGGTGCTTCCAAATGGAAGTCGAGATGTAAACGCCAAACCACAATAAAAATCGTCTATGGAGTCACGACTGATCCAAAACCGAGAAGTTTTCAAGTAAAAGAAGATGAGTAGTAATCAATCCACACCCTGTATGGATCTCTCTGGGGATGGCGGAATTACATCCCGTTTATTGCCGACGTACCCTCTAGTTTCCGGTACTACAACGACCGTTTGTGCAACCTCAGCACATTCAACGTATATATACGATTGTAAATATATTTTAGGGGAGACCGGGGTGGGTTGTAACACCGGGTAAGTTGTAACACACCAAATTTTTCCTGAATTAAAAACACCGCATCATACATTGGCTGGTAAAGAACATTCTGAAGGTCAGTTATACGTAGATGGTGAAGCGATAGATATTGGAACAGCCGTTATTCCCGTGAATGTTTATAATTCGAGCACATAAGTAAATTTCGAACTTTTATTTTGATTTTAAATAAAGGTGGATTTATAAACTCTGTTGTTCCCGTTGTTCGTTGCTTGTCGTCTTTTCCAAGTTGCTGGCGATTCGTTATTCGCAGTTGTTTCCGAGTCAACTAATTTATATCAGTTTTTCTTTGTTGGCGTTCTTGAAATTTGATTGGTCACAACGGTGACGTCATTTTATGCTGCCGAAGTGCATCAATAAACAGTAGCTTATTTGAATGTAGCGCCTCTCTTCACGGACCGTAAAAACAGTAGTGCCAGTTTTGACTTTAAAATGATATGTAGAAATAAAGTCCCGTGGGACTAAATTCAGTTTTCATTGGTGGAACTGCGAATCACGAATAACAAGATATAAAATTTGGTTATTTGAGAGCAACGACGAACGACGTGGAAACGACGAACAACATAACAACAACGGTTTATAAAGACATGTATGTGATATCAATGTTTTATTTTCGAGCAGCGGGAATCACGAACAACGAATAACGAACGACAGAGTTTATAAATCCACCTTAACTATTAATAAAACGGGCCGAATTTTTTTTTGTCACAAATGAATAACTACTGTTTAAGTTATCATACAGTCGAAAGTTTTTATTGATTTGATTTTTACTTTTTCATTTGTGGAGATAAAATGGAAAAAATCAAGCTCGGGGTAAGTTGTAACAATTCCATCGGGGCAAAATGTAACATGTTACAACTTACCCCGCCATATGTACCTACATACGTACTTAGGTACTTAAGTTTCTATTTTTAGGATGAGAACATATAGGAAAAAATAGAACGAGGTTCTACTTCTAAAGAAGATATGGAAAACAGAGTTGTACATAATAAGGAGTATATTCGTTCAGTGGCTAAGGCTTTAGATATATGTCACGTGACTCTCTATAGATATGTAAAGAAAGTTAAAGATTCCGAAGGTCGTATAACATGGGAAAACGATATAGGAGAATTTCAGTTTTTAATGATGAGCAGGCAGCCAGCCTAGTGGAATACTTGAAACGCGCTTCAAAAATTTACTTTGGATTGACTCCTAAGGAAGTACGTAAATTAGGTTATGAATGTGCGTTGAAATATGACATTAAATTCCCTGATACCTGGAAACAAAACAAAATGGCCGGGAAAGATTGGCTAACAATATTTCTTAAACATAAAGATCCGTCTGTTACAACTCCAGAACCTACAAGTTTACAGAGAGCAACAAATTTCAATAGAACCAATGTCTCCCTTTTTTTGATAAACTAGCTAACGTAAGAGATCGATACAATTTCACAGCTGCACAAATTTGGAATGTAGACGGGACAGGAGTAACCACCGTGCAGAGAGTTGGCAAAGTTATTGCCGAAAAAGAAACGAAGCAGGTGGGTGGAATAACTTCTAGTGAAAGAGGGGTCCTGGTCACTGTATGTGTTGCCGCTAGTGCAATAGGAAATTGTATGCCTCCTATGTTACTGTTTCCCAGAAAAAAATTCCATTACCACTTTCTTAGGGACGGCCCTCCAGGTTCCATTGGTTCAGCAAGTGGTTCAGGTTGGATGACGGTAGAAGAATTTTATAAATTTATGGAACACTTTGTTGCTCATGTGAAGCCATCGAAAGAAAACCCAGTTCTTTTGTTATTAGACTATCATGAGTCTCATTTAGCAATAAAAATTATTAACTACGCAAAAGATAATGGAGTCGTGATGTTGTCATTTCCACCCCATTGTTCACACCGCCTCCAGCCATTGGATAGGACTGTATATGGGCCGCTCAAAAAATATTTATCTTCTGCTCAAGATAGTTGGCTTAAATACAACCCTGGAAAGTCTATGACCATATATGACATTCCGTCTTTAGTTAGAGATGCTCTACCGTTGGCAACCACCCCAACAAACATAATGAAAGGTTTTAAAGTTTCTGGCATAGAATCTTTTAATAGAGAAATTTTCGGCGACGATGAATTTTTACCATCAAGTGTAACGGATCAACTGCCTCCGCCACCACCATTACCTCCCACATTGTCTCAAACTGTTGAAATAGAAGCTGTTGCTAGGACATCAGTTGATATACCCAAAGAAACTCCTGTTATGCCCATATCTAACTTACCAGCTGGTGTGGTCTCCTCTTCTAAAATAGCTGAACTAGAACCAGTTGCTTCAACGTCAGGATCCAATGATATTACTTCCCAAGGAACTTGTAAAGGTAAGAAGACGTTTTCTCCAGAGTTTGTTCGCCCACTTCCTAAAGCTGAGCAACGTGTCACAACCTAAACACCCGGCCTCGGGACTCCGCTCAGGTAGTGAATTCGGCCTTAGTTACACTATTTTTTATTACCTCAATTGGGATAAGGTGAATCAACAAACAAAATTTCGGGACAAATGGATTTATTTAACACACAATAATAAATTTACAAGACCGTATATTCTCGATACAAATACGAATAAATAATAGTTAAATAGTAAAAATGTCCAACTCAATATTTTATATATACCAAAAATAAGTTAAGAACTTATCTTGGGTAGACTCGGGACGTACAGCTCGCAGCAGTAGTCTAGGATTGTTGAGCCGTTCTTACTGGACTGGACGATGTGGTCCGATGCGTGGATCCTGCAGACGGTCCTTAGGGTCGGTCCTTGAAGTACAGGCTGCAGAGCTGTAGGAAAAGAAATAAAAAAAAGGAGAAACAGTAAAAAAATTGGAAAGGAGGAATAAAATGAACAGGTAGGAGCTTATACTCCAATACATACAAAAATTGAATTTAATTTTCAAAATAAAACCACAGAAAACTGTTCATTCTTATCCGTCCTGTTCCCAAAATAATCAGAAAAAGCAAATTTAAATCGATGGAAAATAACCATATAAAGAATCTGTTATAAATTCGCTTCATAAAATAACTTAGGGCGCCACCAGATTTTTATTAAAGAAAGATAATACCGGCGAAGAAAAAAAGGAAAACGCCATAACAAAAACATTGTTTTTTTTTAAAAAACGAAATAATTTAACTAAATAGAAAAATCGAAATAGAATCATTTGTAAGCACACAATTACAATTTGAAAATATATAGATAACTTACCAGCAAGGAAATTACAAATAACACACAAAATGATATTTAAAGAGGATATTACTGAATAAGTTTTCAGCGAAGAAATGAATAAGCCGATTCCTTGAATCGTAGTTTTAAATAGATATTTAATGATAGTAAAAAGCTATCAGCAATACGTTCCTAATATTCGAAATAAAAGGATTTGGAATTAGAGGTGGGAGTGGCCGACGAATAAGTAACGCTCCAAAATAATTGATGAAAATAGTAACATGTCTCAGCGACATGTTACAAACGACAACCCTTAGGGGTCGAAGAAAAAGGAAATCTGCGGTACTAACTGATACGCCAGAAAAGGATGCACTGGAAGAAGAACAAAATAGTCGAAAGTCCGAAAATCACAAAGAAATTATTAAGTCAAAAGTGAATAAAGCGAAGAAAAAAGTTTTAGTTGAATCAGACGATTCCTCAGAAGAAGAATATTTTTGCTTAGTTTGCACTGAATCATTTGGAAATAGTAAACCCAGAGAAAAGTGGATTAGCTGCCAGGAATGTAAACTGTGGTCACATGAAGCATGTACTGATGGAAATTTTCCATATATCTGCCATAATTGCGATTCTGATCCTGAATAGATAGGTGAAAACTAATATTCAGACCTCAGTAGTATTAAAATAAATTTGAATTACTAACAGCCATTTGCACCGACTACTTTAAGTAATACTTAACGTCAAGTAACCCTTAAATGTAAGATTCGGTTTGCATCAATATTTAAGAGGCACTTAAGAAAGGCTAAAGATGTGTTACACTAAACTACCAATTTCGGGAGCTTAAAGCATTCTTATGTTTAAGTGGCTCAACTGATCATGCGTAAATGATTTCGGGGATCGAAAATTAATAAATAGATAATCTAATAACCTCAATATTCCGCTTAAAGATTTTATAGTCAGTTGTAATTTTTATTTTTTGAAATGAATATGAATGATAATTTTACATTTGAAGGCGATGAAGATTTTCATGCCTTAATAGATTTTGGCTTTCCAAGGAAGGTTCACCAGCGGTCAAATTAGTTTGAAAATATGGATAACCTGACTTTTTTCAAACGTTTTCGTTTGTACAAACAAACAGTTATAAATATTTTGGAACAAATCGAGGATCACCTAGAATATCCTGATGATAGGTTAGTATAAGTTGTTTGCATTGAAATAAATTTGACTGCATCTGCCTATTTAATTTCCAGAAATAACTCAGTGGCACCCATAAATCAACTACTGTGTTGTTTAAGGTTTTATGCAACTGCTGGACATCTCAGCTCTATTGCAACTTCAAGAATAGTTGCTAAAGTTTCAGGTGCAATTGCCGGTCTGGCCCCTAATTACATAAATATGCCACAACGAGAACAAATAATTTCAGAACAAAATAAATTTTTTGAGATTGCTCAATTTCCAAGAGTAGTGGGTGTTGTTGATGGCACTCATATCAAAATTCAGTCACCAGGTAAATAACCAATATCATGCACTTTGCTAGATATTCTTTGCTTGTAGTAACTAAAATAAATTTTTTCTAATCTATATAATAGCTGTGGTCCTCTTAATCTTGTGTGGAAATTTATAATTCTAGGTGGAAATGAAGGTGAAGTCTTTAGAAATAGAAAACAGTTTTTTCACTGAATATTCAGGTATTGGGCAGTGCTGATTTGATTATTCAAAACTTGGTTGCCCGTTGGCCAGGGTCTGCTCATGACTCCACAATATTTGCTAATCGTGCTATAAGAGCTAGGTTTGAGGGAGGTGAATTTCCAAATTGTCTCTTATTAGGTAAATCATTGAAATAAAACTCTACTAGTTTTGCTTAATTAATTGATGTGTGCAAATTTATACATTTATTTGGAATATAAGGCAATTGAATTAGCAATTTGAATTTTTTTTACACTTATATTTTTGTTTCAGGAGACTCAGGATATGCATTAAAGCCATATTTTTTAACTCCTCTTGGTAAACCACAGACAAGAGGAGAGTTAAATTATAATAAATCCCATATTAAGACAAGAAACACAATAGAGAGGTTGATTGGAGTTTGGAAGAGACGTTTTCCAGTTCTAGTTTATGGAATACGTTTACAATTAGAAACAGTGATGGCAGTAATTGTTGCTACAGCAGTATTGCATAACATAGCTAGAAAAATAAATGAAGAAGAACCACCTGTACCAGAAAATATGGCCGAGGAATTAAATAATTGAATTATTCAGCAACAAATACTACCACATCATCAAGAAATGTATCCCAATCAAATTGATTTAATTCAGAATGAATTAATTGAAAATTATTTGTCCAATATATATTAGGGCAAATTTAATTTATTGTTTCATTGTTTTGTTGTATTAAACTAAGTATTCATGTTCTGTAATTTGGTTGTGCAATAAAAGAAAAATGTTATTAAAATGTAATGTTAATACTAAAAAGAAACTACGACAATACAAAAAGTTCATATATGAAAGAAAAACTGCAAAAAAAAATTAATACAAACTTAACTAAATTGAATTAAAGTGAAATTTATAAAACTTGATTTTTATTTTCCTGGAGTAATCGTAATTGCTCTTTTTTTATTTCAACATCAAGCTTAACAGCCTGCAACTTGAGGGTCGATGTTACTTCTTGAGTTTCCACCTCTTTTTGTAATTTTTTTAATTCTAAATCTGCTATTAGGAGCCTTTTGTCTACAAGTGTATTATATTTTTCAGACAATGCTGATGATGTTAAAGTTTTAACAATTGTGGTAGGTCGTCTTCTTTGCTTGTTAAATTGCTTTCAACTTGAATTAGTTTTTAATTTTTTTCTTGGGGGCATATTGTCAATACAATCTGAATTTGCCAATTTTTCTTGAAGATTACATTCTTCAAAAATTATTTCAACCTAAAAAACCATGAGAAAATTATTATAAGTTCAAAAGTTTTTTCAAGATTGAATTACATTATTAATTGAAAATTGTAATGTTTCATTTTCTTCAACAATATTACTTGGAGATTGTAATGTTTCAATTTCTCTATTTTCCAAATTTGTCACAGAGTTAATTTCCTCAAAGTCTCCTTCAAATTCTTGATGTGAAAAACGGTCAGATATTACTTCTGATGAGTCCTTTTGCATTTCTAAACAGTCAACAGCATTACTTTTTGGGGGGTATCTCCTATCATCATCATGTGTATTGTAAAATCCATGTACTGTTCTGGTGTTCATTATTGACAAAGCCAAATCATGGCACTCATCTTTCGTGGCAATACTAATGCCCCCACCAGTCAAAATGCTCTCTTTTCTAGCATTGGCAGCGTCTTGTCTCGTATTTTTTTTAATGTTTTCAAAAAAATTTTTTAAGCTTGCAACATCCCTAAAGTGTCCGGCGGGACAACCTGAATTGAATTCACGAGCTATTATGTCCCATGTTTCACTTTTTTTTTTCATTAAAAACTGGGTTGGTTTTTTTATTTTCAATTACATTTTTATACTTGCTCACTATGCTTAATAACACCGTTTTCTCGGCTGGAGTAAAATTCGGAGACCTTTTCTTTTTTTCTGCTTTTTAAAATGAAAACAATCTTATGCATCTCCTGGGTAAACACTATAATGTTCTCTTATCTATGACTATAATATTACACTTCAAAAACAAATATTGTAGGTTACATTTTTATTAATATACATAAAATAATCGATTTTTATCGATTAATTGCCCCTTACCTAGGTAAAACCATTTTCTCGTTGGTGCAAGTACCGGGTACTTAAGCTTCCCTTACTTAGTAAGGCTAACTTAACAAAGTGTCACTTAAGGAATAGTCGGTGCAATTGTAATGTAATTGTAAATGTTGGATAATATTCATTGATATATTTTTTGGTTTTTTTGTATGGTTTACGTTTGTATTTAAAGGAATAAAGCATTGAAAATGTATGCGTTACAACTTACCCCGCATATTGTTACATTTTACCCCGAGGCAGGGCACATTGTAACGAAGGTTCAATTTTTCTTTAAATCCCGCTGTTTACTGTATAAAGATTTTCTCATATATAAATCATGAATTTGTACACGACATATGGTAGTAGAAATTCGAGCAAAAAGTTCTGGTTATTTAAAACAATTGAACGAAAAAAAATACGTCAAATATTTTTTGTTACAACCCTATTATTTTGTATCTACATATCCTGTTTGTATAATTTATATATTTTTACTGTATTATTGCAAGTCGATATTTTGTATTTTAAGTGAATAAAAGCTTTTAAAAACAAAGTTCGTGTAACCCCACATATATTTCGCAGAATAAATAGGGCAGGACGCCATCCTACGCTTTACGTCGTCCAAGAAGAGAAAAGTCTTGATTTTCTTGAAGCGGAGTCAACTACCGTAAAACGGGGTTACTTCGCAGGTTTTAGCTATATTTCGTGCTATGTGAAAAAACCATTCTCTTTAGAACATTGGTTTATGTGTCATCGTAACAATTGAAGCCTTCGTTTTTTATAGCTAAAACATTTTTTGTAATTTATTAACAAGAAGCATTGGGCAATGGTTTTAGAGGATTAAATTAGGCAAATAAAACAAAAAATACGGTCATTTTGGCATATGAACGAACAACTAAAAAACATTCCTTGTAAACTAAAATTCACTAAACAAAGAAAAAAACATAAAAACAACATATTTAGAACAAGATTAGAATATACAAACAAAGGAACAAACTGGTTTTTTTTTAATAATCGTAGAAACATGGGGGACATTCGTATTTCGCCTTTTGCATCCACAATATCCACTTTCCACAGGTCACTAACTTCACCTAAGCCTTTCTATTTGTGTACTCGGAGTATTGTATAAACAAATGGAACAAGAATTGCATGAAGGACATTTATATTGAGGGTCCTTGCAGCCGCGATTATAAAAACCGCACACCACTTTAAACAAGAAACGCAACAAATCCTTGTCAGTGTAGTGTGCGTGAGAACATTTGCATATCGAATAGAAAGAATCGGAATTTGTGTCGAGAACTTACGTCTTTTTTGGTGAGATGGTCCGGGTTCATCTGGATCAACGGTTTTAGTTTTTTTAAGTTTCATGGAGTCTCTTGTCTTCGAATTTTTCTTTGGTTTTTGTGTGGTGGGAGTATTAACTTTAGGTATTTCTGGTAAATCCAATGGTTGCATTGCTGAATATGAATGGGTTGGATTGGTTTTTGCAACTGGCGTTTGCATCTGCTGGCCTGGCTACTACCTTTCCCCTTTTGAGAGAACTTGCTGGTGAATTGGAATATCCTCTAGCCTCCTTTAGAAACTCTAATAAACTGGAATATAGCACACTCTCGGAATCCGACTGGTCGCCAGGAATTTCCGCCAAAACTCTTTCCGGATCAAAGGGGCTCAGACCTGTTGCCCTAAAGCCAGATTCTAGATTTGTGGCAGCATTGTTTTCAATATGGGATCACAAGCGATTTAGCAATTTTGGGAACTGTTCTTTTGGTATGCTTCCTTTCCGACGACATTTCTTTCTCCAAAAATACAGGACTTCGCGTCATTTTTGTTTCATGGGAGCAAAAAAAATTATTTGCTTGAGCTGCTTCGACGACTCGAGGGTAAAAGTGTGACGCAATATTATCTCCAATTACAAGTTTTGTGTGTTCTGGAGGACTATGAGCGTTAATGTAACGAATCGAAACATCAAAAAACCATATCGAACCAGCCACTTGGCGTGACCTAATAAATTGAGCCTCCAGGACCTTCAGTAGTCCAATTTTCGTACAGGTGTTGTGCCTTATAGACGATTATAGGAGGAAGCAAGGTCTCCTAAGCTTATACTGACCGATGTCCTTGAGTGTTCTTGATCGCGGTCGACTCTCTTGGTTCTTCTGGACACGAATACTTTCTTAGAACCATGATCATCTGTGATGTTCGTCTCATCAAAATTGTAAATATTTTCAGCTGACGCTGATTCTGAGATGCTCCATAAGTTCTCAAAAAATTCTTGTATTTCCAGCTTACCCAGGGCAGCTCGCGGACGTTTGATATTGGAAGTTAGTCAGGTAGCTCCGCGCAGCGCATTTGTTTTTAAAATTCAGACCTGGCTCGTTGTTCTTCCATTCCGGAATGTTGTTACCTTGTTTGGTCACAACTTAACGAATATTCCTGCTGTGTCACGGGAACGCCTCAGTCGCTCACTACACCAAGAGTTTTTGTCAAACAGCTGCTCTTCTTCAACAGTCAGCACGAATGGATGACCCGATCTTAAAGGACGAGTTTCTCGAATTTTATCTATTAACGTTCTTCTCGGAACCTTAAACTTTACTCTAGCTTTTAATTTGGATATCCCGTTTTTCACAGCTTCAATAGCTTTATCCATGTTTTCATTTTTCTAGTTAAGGTAAGGTCTACCTCCCAACTTTTTGACATAAGTTCGCGGCATATTTAATGAAACAAAGACTAAAAGTAAAGTAAACTAAAAATAATAATAGTAAATAAAGTAAAGTGCTTATATTAAATAAATGTAATAAAGAAATAAAAACAATGACAAAACATTGTGTTTCGCAATCTTATTTTGTTTTTAGTAAGAGTTTGAAATGCGGTACGAATAGTTATATATACATAAATCTCGAAGGACCAGCCACTTTGATGTGCAAAAGTTGCTTTTTCTACGTTGAGTTTATATGGTCGGATAAATTTAAATGCGTTTGTAATTTCACTGGTCTTTTTATTCAAATTTTGATATAAGTGTTGTTCGTTTGCGGAACAATTAATAAGAATGTAGCACTGGTTACTAGCTATGAGGTTTAATATTATTACACTATTTGATTGTATTTAATGCTTATTGGAGTTCTAATTATACCGATAAATTCGCAGGCTGAAGATGTACCTTTTTGTACGATGAATGACTGGTAAGTGAAGAATTGTATGGTTGGGGCCTTATGTATGTGGCGCTCAGAGTGGGTGTAAGCAGGGGAGATCATGTAGGGAATTGGCCAATGGGTGGTATGATTTTAAAATCTAACCGTCATAAACGACGGTTGAGTTGTGTGTATGCTAGGATCGTTTTTTGTCATGAAAAGGTTGTTTTCGTTATTGATAAGCAATGTTTTTTAAGCTAGTTTTTTGTATGGGGAGATAAGGTTGAAATTGATGTTTGAAGATTTTGAAGTAAGTGTTAAATAGATATTATGAACGAATTTTAAGCAGGAATTATGTGTGTAGGTATAGAAATGTGTAATGATTATTATACAGGAGTGGAATATAAATGTAATTAATGTATGATTTACAGAAAGAATTTAAGCTTGTCTTGAATTCGTACATATTGGGGACGCGGGAAGAATGGAATAGAGGTGAGAGATGGATATAATAAGAAATCAAATAATGATGTTCGTGAATGGATTTATGTAAATTGAGAGTGTATGGGGCCCCCACTGTCGGAGTTGCACTGTTTTACCTACATCCTCGAGACAAACAGATACAAACCATAGATTGTTTAGAAGGAATGGCATTAGTTCCATTAACTCGTCAAAAATGTAAATGTTTACGTTAGGGACATAGGGACATACAACGTATGTCAGAAACAAGACTCCCTAAACAAGTAATGAACTGGCAACCGATAGAACGTCGGAAAAGAGTAAGACCGAAAACAACTTGGAAACAGGGCGTGGTTAAAGCCATGAGTGCTAGAAACCTGCAAGAAGTGGACTGGGACGACAGGAAAAGATGGGGGCAAGGCGTCGGACAACGTCGAAAGACGTTCTAAACCGGTCTATATATATATATATATATATATATATATATATATATATATATATATATATATAAGAGGGAGCTTAATTTGTGTAGATGGTTATTGGATAATGTAAACTATAATAGTTATTTATGTAATAAGGATCATAAATACGATCCTTATGGTATAGTCGACGACAACTTTAAGGTTTCGGCTTATCGTTTATAATTATTAAATACATTTATCGACTGTCTAACGATTATTTTTAACCCGCAAATATGGAGCGCCATCCTACTTTTTAAGATACTTAACGTTAATGTATAGAACAAAAGTATAGTTTACGATAGCAATTTTTTCGAACACAGCAGGTGTTCACCAGAGATAAGCAACACTCACTCTTTAGTTGGTAGCCTAACATCAAGAAATAGTGTAGAGTTTTTCTCAGATACATATTTATTATATAGCAACTATATTTTTAGTTAAAAGTTAAATATTAACAATGTGGCGTCTTTGGGAAACATCGAGTTAGGTCCAAAATATTGTGTGTAACAACAACAAAAATTGAAATAATTGTGATCAAAGTGAAAACAAAATTTGTCGTTATTTAAATTTGGAAACACATAAGATACGTTTCAATGTGTAAAGAATCTATGGAAAAAGTTTGGTTTTGATGAAGAAACAGAATTAATGCAAGCAGTATCTGATTTAACAGAAGTTCCCCTGTCAACTATATGTAAAATAGCCACGAATGGGCCTTATGAACGCAAGAAGCGATGTGATAAGGGATTGATCAAACCTTTAGATGTGTAATAAAATTATTAAAAACAACCATATATGACTAACAAAAGTAATGAGTTACCAACGATTTAAATAATAAGAAATAAATTGAGTGAATGAAAACGACGAATACTCAGTGTGTATTAGTAATACACACTGAGTATTCGTCGTTTTCATTCACTCAATTTACATCTAGTGTGTACACCATGTCCACAGACATTTCTAATAAGAAGTAAATTGACAAATATCGGCCGCAACGTAAATGCCTGTAAGAAAGCTATTGAAAACTGGATTAAAAAATTGGAATTGAAATTCGAACCGATTAATTAACGTCAAACAGTCATGGAAAGCAGAAGAATAGTGGATATGCACGATATACATACTTGGAACAAGTAACCAAGTATAGAGATGAAAGTCGGACAAGTGTCTATTTGGACGAAACTTGCTATGATATACACGACACGGTTGAGAAAGGATGGACTGATGGGTCAAAAATATGTATGCCACCAATACCTGCAAACAAAGGATCCAGGCTTATTATTGTGCATTGCGGTGGAAATGAAGGATGGGTTCCAAATGCCTTCAAAATATGTGGAAAAAAATGGAAGATTGCAACGTTGACTATCATAAGAACATGGTTTGAATTCACCTTGATCCCAAACTTAGAGCCAAATAGTGTTGTAGTTCTTGACAACGCTTCTTATCATTCACGACAGCTCAATAAAATACCAAATAAAAGCTACAAGAAGACCGAACTACAAATGGATAATAATTTGTACTTTAAAGATTCTTGTACAAAACAACAACTAATTGAAGTTTTACAGACAAAGAAATTTAAGAAATTATACGCCCTAGAGAGTATTGCTGAACAACATGGACACTTTATAGTGAGACTTCCTCCTTATTCTTGTATTTTCAATCCCATCGAGTTAATTTGGGCACAACTAAAACAGAGATTAAAAAGTAATCAAAATTGAAGATGAGTATAAGAATATTGGGCAAGTCCATATTAATGGAGGAAATAAATTTATTATTGATTTACAAGACGATAGTGATAGTGAAGCCGATGCTATGGGAGAAGGATTAATAGAATTTTTGGGAAGAAGACAATTAATTAAGTTTAATATATTTTTCATGTTACTTATATAGTAGTGACAAACAGAAGTTAGACATAATATTTATTTTTAAAGAATTATTTTATTCATTGTTATAAAATTTCTTTTTTTTGTTATTTTTTCATAGAATTTTGTTTTCTTAATAAAAAATCGAATGGGATACAAAAAGGGCTCAGTTCACGTCTGGAATCCCGATTAAACCGAACGCCCTTTCAACAATTACGTAACATCAAATACAATATAGGTACTGATAAAAGTAAACAAAATATCAATACCTTTCAGAGTCTAACTCCGCAACTTAATGGGGATATACCATAGATATACTGGGTGTCTCATTATATTCATACTGTTTTTAAGAGCTTATATCTTCGAAACGGTTCTAGATAATAAGATGCGGTTTTCACAGTTAGGTTTAAAATTACCGTAAGTTTTGTTGTGATACATTTATATAAATGGTCTACTTCCGGTTTACTCGCTAGAAAAGTGGCGTATTTTCAGAATACAGTAGATGTCATTTTTTAAATGGGACAACCTGTATATTTAGCAATTTCTTGAAAGACGCAGATTTTTACTGTATAACGGTACCTTAAAGTTTCAAATCGGTGCACCGAAAGCGAAGTTAGATAACTTTAACTGGGATACTGTAATGATTCAGATATCTTATTAATAAATAATAATCAAGGAGGTGTAAATATGTCACATCACAAAGATATTGCGATCATTGACAGAACATCACATTGTATTTTTTATTCAATAAAATTGAAGTGTTTAATCTCTCAAAATGCAGTATACAGCACAAGAAAAATCTCAAACAATATTTTTATATGCCCAAACTCAATCCTATGTTCAGACTAGAAGACAGTTCAATAAAAATCCTCCTGCTACAAATACCATTAAAACATAGTTAACCAAATTTAGGAATACTGCTTCTATACCTAGAAAAAGGAGAACTGTAAATGGAAATTTAGAAGAAATGTTATCTGTTTATGAGCTTGTACAGAGAAATCCGAAAATTTCAATTAGAAAAATAGCATCTAATTTGGAAATGGACAAAACTAAAGTTTTTAGAATTCTAAAATTTCTCAAATTTAAACCTTACAAAATTCAAGTTCTACAAAAAATTAACGATCGGGACCATGCTAAAAGAGTGTTTATGTGTGAAACTTTAACAAATTTGTACAGAACATATCCAAATTTTAGAATTATCATCTCTGATGAGTCTGCGTTCCATATAAATGGACGAGTTAATTAACATAACTGTAGAATTTGGGGATTAGAAAATCCAAGAGAATTTCATCAACATGAAAGAGATTCTCCTAAAGTTAATGTTTGGTGTGCAGTGTCTCGTGAAAAATTATATGGGCCTTTTTTTTGCAGAAAAAACAGTTCGTGGTAATAATTATACCGATATGTTGGAAAACTTTTTCTATCCCCAGTTAGAACAAGATGGTATTTTAAACCAAAATGTTCACTTTCAACAAGACGGGGCTCCACCCTATTATTCCAGCATAGCAAGAGAATCTGTTAACCAACAATTTGGAAAAAATTGGATTGGTAGGAGTGATCCAATAGAATCGGCTCCAAATTCTCCAGACCTGACTGTTCCAGATTTTTTTGTATGGGGATATGTGAAAGATAGAGACTACAACCCGATGCCAACATTAGTTTTAGAGTGTCCTAAAACATGTTCGTATTTGTTTTTTACTGTTCACTTTTAGTTACTAGCTAATAAAGTTTTTGTTTATGACAATTCCAACTTTATATCTGAATCATTACAGTATCCCAGTTAAAGTTATCTAACTTCGCGTTCGGTGCACCTATTTTAAGCTTTAAGGTACCGTTATAAAGTAAAAATATGCGTCTTTTAAGAAATCGTTAAATATACAGGGTGTCTCATTTAAAAAATTACATCTACTGTATTCTGAAAATACGCCACTTTTCTAGCGGGTAAACTGGAAGTAGGCCATTTATATAAATGTGTCACAACAAAACTTACGGTAATTTTAAACCCAACTGTGGAAACCGCATCTTATTATCTAGAACCGTTTCGAAGATATAGGCTCTTAAAAACAGTCAGAATATAATGAGACACCCGGTATAATACAAGTATAGATACAATTATTTACATTGAAAGGCGGTCAATCATTAAAAAAAGACGTAATGCGTAGCTATTTCGTAAACTTAAGAAATAAGAACCGACATCACTTGTGGTTTGACGTGATGTGCGCAATTGCCAGATTGTACTTATCCATAGCACTGATCGATTTAGTGAAATTATTTTGATAGATAAAATTACTACACGCCCCTATTTATTGGTTCCACATATTTCACATGGATACATTCTGTTTAAGTCAATGCATATATTTCTGAACCAGAAAAATTGTTAATGAAAAATCGTTTTTTAAATCTAGTTAATGTAATCAAATATAACATTCCTGTTAAGTACGGCAACGTCGCGAGATAAATAAATTTTCAAATGGCCGCTTTTCGTTCATCAAATGATAAATAGTAAGGCCTGTCAATTTTGTAGTTGTGATGTTGCCAGAGCGGTTCTGTTGTTGTTCTAAGTGTTTTTGTGTTTATTTTAAAGTATTTTTATGTAATTTGTGACTATTTTGTTCGTTAAAACTATTAATAATGATACGAGAGTGTATTTTGTCTAAAAAACACGATAATGTGGGTGCCGAACTGACTATTCATAAGTAAGTATGGTTATAGTATATGGGAAACTTTTGCTTGTATCAGAGGCGTAGATTTACAGCAGCTTTTTGGTGATGGATAAATAAATGCGAAAATATCAACAATAGTTTTATTACAAACCGAAGCTTTTGTATCGTTTTGTTATTTTGTCAGCTTGAAAAATTATAAAATACTATGTAAAAAAATACTTATATTTTACCAATTTACTATTATTTGAAACCATCATAACGTCAGCAACATATTGAAGTCGCTATCCTGTCTGGGTATTTACTTAAAATAGTTAAAATGAAGTTATTAATATCTGCAAATTTTGCGATTTTACAGTGTGTCTTATAATTTTTAGCCCTGACCAAGTAATAAAATATTACTAACGCTTTGTTTGTGAAAAAGTATCTGTCTTTTCAATCCTTAAAACCATTGTTGATCTAATATTTCTTTAAAGTTGAAAAAAATGAATGTAAGTATTCTTAAATTTTTATTTTCTCTTAGCTTCTCCACTGACATGCAGGCAAGAAATATTTGGCTGTAACTTATTGGTCTTGAATAAACTGAAGGTTTTAAATACTTTGTTCATATCATCTCGATCCTGCAGATATCCTTAATAAAGTAAATGATGTTAGATACCTTAAGCCTGGAGCAATGTCAAAACTTCAACATTCTTTGTTTCCATCAAGGTAAAAATTTATGAATAAATCTATCTAATACATAATGCCTTGTTTTACTTTTAGGTAGCTCACCCTTAAAAGCGCTGCTTAGCTACATATATATGATATGTTACAGCTCAAATTCAGACGACATTTTTGATAGTCCTACAAATAAACAAGATGTTGCATCTGCAGGGGCTTCACTAAGAAAGAGCTTATTTACGGATGATAGGTCATTAATGATTACCCTAAATAAGACTCCAATTGTTAAATCTGCAAGAAATACTGGTTTCCTCGGATTTCTTATATGTATTGAGAGTCTAAAAAACATGTTCAACCTCTATGTTGAACAAGAAAAAAAACTAAAATATTTATTGACATATAAGTTATCCCAGGATCACCTTGAATTACTTTTTGGAGCTATTTGTAGCAAGGAGGGCTGTAATAACAACCCGACAGCCAGACAATTTGAGCCTGCCTTTAAAAGTCTGTTAGTCTACAGTGAGATATCGGCGCCAAAAACAGGTAACACTGTAGACTTGCAAAAAATTTTAATCCTCAAATGCTGCTCAGGTAATTTACTGAGTAGGTCAGATGCTGGGGAGAATTTAGAAGAATCTGAATGTTTTAGTCAAACTAAATATGGACATTGCAGAATCTAATTGTTTTATGTCACCATCTTGGGACTTAACTTTATATGTGGAAGATGTATCATATATTGCTGGTTTTGTAGTTAAATCATTAAAAAAAAGTATTACTTGTTCTGTTGATATCTTGGAACAGGATACAACTTGTTCAAAACTGCAAGTAAGAACAGCTTATGGTAGACTTAAAAATCCAAGTGATATGGTAATTAATATCTGTAACGCTGGAGAAAAATATTTCAGATTTTTTCATAAAACTCATGTTATATATAATAAAAATATTGAAGGTTTGTTAAATTTATCAGTTTCTAAAACCATTAGCGTTTTACCATCAAATGTATTTTTTTCGGTGAACATTTTTAGGATGGTGATATTTTAGACAACCATGCTATGGAATTAATAAAATTAATTCTCAGAAATTATTTCAGCATTAGAATTCATCATGAAACCATAAAAAAAATAGATTTACCGAGAAAAAACTGATCAAGAAGTACTAATACAAAGCGAATTTTATTTAGAAATGAATAATGTTAATATATTTTTTGTTAAAACTGAAAAAACGAGTATTTATTTTACGCCTAGTCCAGAAGTTTCTTATCACTGAAAGGTACCAAATTATTTAATTTGTTTGTATGAACAAGTAATATAAATTTATATTTTTTATAAACTGAAAATAAAGAAGTATTCCTTTACTCTTAAAATTGTAGATTTTCATATTATTCATGCCAAAGGTACCTAAATCCAATGAGTTAACTAAATATGTTTTATCAACACTGAAAGGTACTCTAAATGTTATATATTTTTTGGGACATTGAAATTTCAAGTTAAAATATTACAAAGTTATAAAATTACATGTTGAACTAAATTTTAAGCCATGGTGTAAATTTAATTTAAATTAATATTTTTGTTTGTTTTTATTTCCTTTGTATAAATAATCAATTTTGAATTATTATCTATTTTATTGCTACTTGTTTTTTACTCACGAATTAATAACCTATACGTATTTAATTTATTGGGATACGCCACTGATTGTGTTAGGAGCACACGTAAATCTCCTTCTCTAGGTTTTTGTGCAGCGTTGCCATAGGAGTTCCAACAGTCTCTATTTAATCCACATGCAAAATATTATGTTTCTTTCTAAATGTTCAGGTCAAAACAAATATCAATTTATGAATGAAATGCTTTATCTACTGTGTATTATATATCTATGGGATATACCATTACATTGCAATACCTACTATACAAGAAGGTTATTGGGCGAGTCATAGCCGAGTCCGATAACGCGACGGTGCCATAACGATTGTTTATAATTCGTATTACATACAAAATTTTATCTGGTGGCATTTATATTCATACATTTTCGAGAAATTCAAAACCCCAGTTTTGACATGTCACAATGACAACTATTATAAAAGCAGTAATTATATGTGTAGTTTAAAATATTAATAGATTAGTGATCTATACTTTGTCATTTCCTTGACAACGTCAGGTTGTAACGGCAATATTTATTTATCTGAAGTCAAACACAATTGTCACGTAGAATTGAATATAATTTCAATAATAATGATTGATTCTGAAACTGGTAGTTTACCTTCTGATTTGGAAGAAATTACGCGAAATATCGTTGACACCCTTTTGCCGGAAAAATCACGGAGTGTATATGAAATAGCGTTTGATCGGTACGAAGAATGGTGTTCTACTAAAAAAATTAAGAATATCACTCGTGAAAAATTATTGTTGGCTTACTTTGAATGCTTATCTAGGGAAATCATCTTCTATCTGGTCGTATTATTTGATGATAAGAAGTATTTTATTAACAAGAAAAAACGTCGATATTAGTAAGTACCTACAGCTGGTTGCATTACTAAAACGTAAATCAGAAGGTTGCAGAGCTAGAATATCGAAAATTTTCAACAAGAACAAAGTTTTTAACGGAAGCATCAGATGATACATGTTTATTTAAAAATGATAATTGGACTAAGTGGAGCATGCAGAAAGAGGAACTGGCAAATATGCTTGTTGAAAATGTGATAGCTGATGGATCCGTTGTTAGAATTACTTTACCGAATAGAAAAACAAAAGTAATGCGAGAATGTTTTGTAACATCAGGGCATATACTTGGATTCAATATGATACAACTTGCCAGACAATATATGTAAATACGATCTTGCAACACAACCCATCGACGTTTTTTATCACTTAAAAAAATAAGAAATGCACGAAACAACCCGTTGGAATTCATAACCGATAACATGATATAGAAGGTTCGTGATTCAATGATAAATCCTGCAAACATTTGCATTGAAATAGGAAACGATTTATTTGAAAACGTTTCATAAATTAATTTATTGTTTTATAACAATTATTCGTTTTTAATAAAGTTTAAAGATTGAATTTTTGATCTGTGTTTTTTTGTCAATAGCTCGGTAGCCAAGGAAAAATTTGTTTCTAATTATTTTGTTTGTTGAGACGCTCTGTATACTAATTTAAATAGTTAAAATCAATTTAAGAGCGAATGTCTTTGATAACCAATCATCAAATGTACATTATTCACTTGAAAAACATCTGAAATTATGAGTAAATTTTAGTAAAAATATAAAATCTCATTTCTTTGAACGATTTTGAATTTAGTACAATAACACATTATCTGTTGGAATGCGAACAAAATGATTTATCTTTCATTGTTTTCGCGAAAATCTGTCGTCGTATATCATACTGTAAGCAGTATTTTTTTGATTCTTTCATTTTCATACTTCGGTGGATACCGGGGTAGATTGGATGATACACTATATTCTTCTGAGATTTACTTGCCAAGACTTCTATTTTCCCTCTCATCCAAAAACCAATTCGATTATTTTCTATTATCAATCAATTTAATCAACTCCTGACTTTGCGAGCCTCTTTTTGAAAGATGATATTACCGTTATATAATCCTTAAACTACAAATATATATTCATTATTCACTTTTCTCTCTCTCTCATTTCACTCGCGCCTCTAATTCTATCGGGATATAATTTTATACGAGGAGGAAATGGCAAAAGGGTCTCATAATGAGAGTATCCGTTGCGGTAAACGACAACTAGGCAATAAGACGATTATGTCCAGTGCTAGTTCACAAACAATTGTTATTATTTCATCGTTCTCAGATTCCACATCAAGTTCAGAAATTGCTGTTATAGTAACAAGGAAATTGCTTATTTGATGTCAGTTAACAAGATACAGTGAAGCGATTAAGAATATTTAATTTATAAGAATTGAAGAATATTTGTTATGATAGAAATCTAAAGGATTTGTGAATTAAAACATGACAATGCTGTATATAAGATATTTTGACTTATTTCAACATCATTAACAACGAATTACTTGAGTGAAGCTTATTTTAACGAAAGCGCCCAACTTTTTCGTCTGCGAATATTGTGAAAAGAAATAGCTGACAGAGTGAGCAGTTACAAAGGCGTTGATTTAGTAATTGTGCAAATTTTTGTATTCACAAAGCCAGACTAATTTGAGGGGTCTAAGACGACTCCAATATAAGGGCGAACGAATCTGAGAGATCGTTGTCCACGTGGACAAATGTATGTATAGAGCATTAGTACACTTATATATATATATATATATATATATATATATATATATATATATCAATTACTAGAGTTAAAAAAGTATTCAATTTATTATATTTAAAGTCTATTATATAATTATAATAATTGAATAACTCAACAACAATTTCGTAAAATTTTTAATTATATATATATATATATATATATATATATATATATATATTGAACTTATCGTAGCAAATATTGAAGAGAATAAGACACAAATATATGAAATTTGTAACTTTGTCAGATGGTAAATGGATATTACTTTCTTCAGACAGATAGAATTATCATTTCTATGTATAATTATAAGTAAGAAATATATCTCATATCAAATCAAACACCTATGATATCAATTATCCTTTATAACTATATAAATACACCAGTAATATTGAAAATCGTTACCTTAAATTTCAGTTTGTAAACATAGTGAGTCATAAATTTTAATCCATTCCCTTGGTAAATTATAAATTCATATTTTTTGTTAGCAGCACAGTTGATCATCTGTACATTTTATCTAGATTATCAAAATGAATCTGAAAAAAAACATAAAATTATTATTAGACGATAATAAACTAGATATTTGATACGAATATACAGACAAGTTGTCACATTTGTTGAAATGAAATCATTGAACTGTCAATACAACTTCCTGTCATGTAACATAGAACTAAAATAGCAGAAATATATTCAACCACAGAAGTATTTTAGGATTTTGAAGTATTGAATATTTTCAAAACGGATAAAATGTAACTGTATTAAATGATAGGACAAGTTTATATGAGATAATAGTTAAATCATATATATAAGAAATTAATTGAAAGGCATTATGAAAGATTTTAAGGATGTAATGATTGTAAATTCATTGATATTTAAATTTAAAGTGGGATAGATATTATCATTGTATATAAATATAAGATATATTTTGGAAATATTTCACATGTAAATAGGTATAATGAATTATTTTGAAATTTTACACAAATAATTAATAACAATAGGAATAAGAGGAAGACAATAAAATTAAATATTAAACATTCAATAAAAAGACTATGATATATCTAGCAACTTGTTAGTGTTTTGTTTCAAATAACAAGACTAGCAACAAAAGTTTGTTGATTGGAAAACAAAAGAGTGTGTGGTGTGATGCGAAAGAAAATGGACATGTAAGAAAATTTTTCTAAAATTTAATTAAAATAAGCGGAAATTATTTGAAATTGAAGTCAAAACCGAATATAAATGATAAAGTATAACATTATAAACATTTATAGCAGAAAATATCTGTGAATAATAATTATTTGTGGAAAATATAAATAATTGAAATCTGAGAAGGGACGCTATGCGTAAATTTTAATCAAATTACCACATTATAGTCACAAGTATTAGATAAAAAACATTTAGTATCATCGTAAAACATTTTAAGTCAAATTTGAAGAACAATTTAATGAAATTATATCGACTTACTTGCAATACAAACTATCGAATTTGTTTCCACGATTTGAAGAGAGTCCAGCTTCATTCCAGGAGGAGAGAACAGGAACAGAGTGCACAAAGAAACTTTCAAGTGTTATGAACAGGTCAGTGTATATATAATTTATATGGTACCATTTAAAACAATTCAGACATATATATATATATATATATATATATAACTAATTTGGCCAAATGTCACCACTAATAACTTTCTAATTATAAGAATTTTCAATTTATGTATAGTAGTTTGTAATAATAATTTGTTTAACAGAAGTTTTTTCCTCAATAATTGTAATGTTTTTCAATTTGATGATGATTCGTAATTATATAAACTAAATTTTGACTCTTCTGCATTTTATTTATGTCATATGTTGATGATAGAAAAAGGAATGATATCATAGAGGTCGAATGGGTATGTTTCGCGCTATTACTCACAGTATTTTTGGAGGAGATAATGGTAATGTAATATTTGGTAAATACAAATTTCATATATTTTAATTATCCTGAACCCAACGAGAGTAAGTTTCTCATGCTCTCCATTCAATTAATAACTAAATAAATCAAATCAACCCTGAGCTAGCCAATTCAACAATTTAAAACATAGATAAATTTCAACCATAGATAAACCTCATAAATAATAATTATATAACTTTTAATAATAATTAATACAATAAAATCAAGGTGTATATATTATTAGATATATATATATATATATATATATATATATATATATATATATATATTGCAACAGACTCAATAAAATAGAAACTAAACTAATGTAACTCGTGCCGGTACATTAGACAGAATGGGATATAGACCAGTATCGTTTAATGAAGATGGGACTAAATCAGCCATATTTTGTAGAATTTCATGAAATATTCAATCAATTTATCAACTTGATCAAGAAGGATGCAAAATAACATTGTACAATTTCAAAAAGTTAGCTCAAAACATCTATAGAATTTCAGTAGTTAGTTTATCTATAAGAACATTGGCATTAACAGTTATAACACATATCCATTACCTTATAAAATGGAAGCATTAAACGAATATAAAAGAGATAGTTTTTCACTGCTGGGACGGAGGTACAATTGAAATTCTCACTTTCACAAATATATAGAAGTTTGGTACATTTAACTGTTCTTTAATATGATATCAAGTGAATTTATCGATGAAATAATCTATTCATAATAAAATACAATATTAGTGCAATTGTAATAAGAAATTTGAATAAAAAAGGAAAAGACTTACCTTTAGCACAGCTTATTTAGGAATCATTTATGTAATGCATTGTAAATAATAAATACCACATTATGAATCAACATTCCTTAATTAAAAGAGTCATGTAATCCATATTCTAAAAATATTGATTGAACATTAGTAATAGTTATGTTAAATGAACAAATAATAAGTAAATATTATGATTCAATACACAGAGAATTGTTTGGTTAGATAGTACAGTGACATATATGTCAACAATGTTCATGAATAATGTAACAAATTGGAAAATAAGCAGAAACCATAGAACTTTATATTTATTGTGTCAAGAAATATATGAATTTTGTGGTTGTTAAATAAATAATGATATTATTTAGGGATTAGAAAATAGAAATAAAGGATAGTTTATGTAGAAGAATCATAATAATTAGATTTAGAAATATGAGAGATTTCAGATAAACACACTTCATAGAATTTTTAAACTTAAGAATTAGGTAATGAATATGAAATCAGGATATATATATGATTTCGGATAGCAACGGGAAAAAAACAAAGAGATGTTTGTTGTTGAATTAATTACGTGCAGAGATGAACAAGGCTAGACAATGAAAAAAGAATATAAGAAATTTGAGATAAAAATACTAACAAAATTGTATAATAAGACCTGAATTAATTGTGGAAATACAACAAATTATTGGAGGCTACAGTAAAAATGAAATAATCATTTAAAATTAAATAATCAGTTAAATTGGAGCGGAAACGTAATGTAAAGTTCCTGAATAAGACATTAGTGATCAATTAGAACTTAAAAGAAAGAGGATAATAGAAATTACAAAAACGTGTTTCCTCAAACAAGAAATCCAATGAAGAAGCTTCACCATCAGGACGACATATTTATACATGGCATGGTTTTTGGCAGACAAAACTTCAAGAAAGGAAGATTAGTGGGGTTGAGAACCAGGTTACTGTTTCTTTTTGTCTTTGACGGTACCAACATTCAGGTTAGAGATGTACATCTATGGTGAAAGCCAAAAGAATTAGTATCTGAAACTATTAAACATATTAAAAAGATTCTGATAAAAAGTAATAACATAGACTTGAGTACTTACCATTTATATTTAACTAATATTTTATTTTGACTTCACAATTTCATATTAGTTTAAGGTATTTCATCACATTGTTTCGTTGTCTAAATTTATAATACATATTTCTTGACCAATACAATATATTGATAATATTAAATGTATTCTTGAAATCATTGTTTGCATATATATATATATATATATATATATATATATATATATATATATATATATATATATATATATATATTATAATTGATAATTTATAAATTGGATATTTTAATAGCCTCACGTTGGGCCGACAATTTATAATTGAATGATGATAATTATAATTTATGATAATTTTATGGATAGCTCAGATTATATTATTTGTTTATTTTATTATAGTTTTATATTTTATCGGAGAACATGAGAAACTTCTCTCGTTGGGTTCTGGATATGATAATCAAAGATTGAAGAAATACATATACATAATCTTACCTTTTAATTACAACCTCTGAAAGAAATAATATCTATTAAATAAAACGATTGAAATATGATAATAGTGATATTGATACTTTAACCATAGATGTAAGAATAAAAGAAAACCAACACATTAATGTAAATATGTTTAATAAATGAATTTCAATTTTTAATCTGATTAGAACATAATAAAATATTTTGTAACTGTTAATTTATTTTGCACATTTATTCTTAAGGAATTGTGCCACCCTATATCATACATACATTCTTGGAAACAAAATGATATAATTTCTGCGTCGGCGCTATATCTCCAAACGCATGCGCTGCTACAGTATACATGTAAGAAAGAAGTTTCCTTCCATACACAACGTTTATATTCAACACACTGTTAGCGTGTCTGTGATGAAAATTGTTGGTTATAATTATTAAATGTTTTTATAATCAATTACATATAAGTAATACTTTATAAACTATATGTGTACGTGTATTAAAAAAAAAAAACAAGAAAGTGATAGATGAAAGTTATGCATGCAAAAGCTGAAAATAAGTAATGAAATAGAATTGAGCACGCATGATGTACGTGATATTTTACGAGGATAAATTTACAACAGGTGAGTTTCAATATTATCTTAAAATTATAATTCTCTATAGATGAATTTTATAATGCATTATATGTTACTGTTCTTTGGCCTTTTTATATGATATATATCAATTGAATGTTCTATTGAATTTTGAGTGTACACTTTAAAATGTTTATTGGAATTCCAAATAGATTTAATCAAAATACACAGACCTTATCTTTCTTGCTATTACTGCCGGCTGCACTTACATCTTCCAAACTTGCCGATATCTCCTTAGAGATATGCTCCTACGGCACTCTTTAGTACTTACACAGGATCTGATACACTTATGATTAGTTTGTCATAAAATGTTTATATAATTTTAACTTTTAACTGTTTTTTAAAGAAAATTTTTGCAGAGAGCAATCTTACAGA
This sequence comes from Galeruca laticollis, assembly GCA_963921935.1. Lineage (NCBI taxonomy): Eukaryota > Metazoa > Arthropoda > Insecta > Coleoptera > Chrysomelidae > Galeruca > Galeruca laticollis. Next base: position 88,070,916 of record OY998183.1, read on the forward strand.
GACGCATCCCTCATCACCATTCTAAATCCACTCATTTGTTTTTCAAAATCAACAACTATCCCGGCTTCACTAGTCCATAGCACTCTTATTTGTTTTTTTATCACAGAAATTGTTATTCTCCAGTCTTTTAGTGACTATTTTGAAAAAACATAAATTTATTGTCCTGGAGGGTATTGACACTGATTCATTTAAATCTCTATCGTATTAAGGAATTTTAATTAAGTCCTTCTTTCCTCTTACAATAGTCCATTTTCTTATATTTACCTTGTTTAGCTAATTTACAAAATGTTTATTTTTACAAATATTACAACCTATATTATTAATTAACCTATATGTAATTGATTCTAATTTAATTTTGCGTCTTGTTTGATACTTATTATACATATACTCCTTATTAATTTTGTTTTTGTAATTAAATTTTATATCTATAATCTATAAACAATGATTTAGGTTGGTATTGAAAAATTCCCTAGCATGACATTACTTCCTATAAATATTCATTTCCTCAATATGTTTGGGGCTGTGTTCCAACTATCTTTCCCATCTAGTTTCAACCCTTTTCAATGAATGAATGAATACATGGTATTCTAAATTTATGCTACTACAAAAATAATATGTAAATAATGTTAAATTATCGTTAGACTAATTATTCTTTTCTCTTACTTTAGGTTTCAAGCTATTGTGTGACATTTCATCCTGCCGAAATTGTTATGGCTGTGTTCAGTGCAATTCCGAATTCCATGACTTTGACAACCAATCAGAATTACTGGTACAGGTAATATTTACTCTTTAATTAGCTAATATAGTGTTGTAATTTCTATTCTTCATCCTTTTCAAAACTTCACATCAATATATTATCCAATCTATACATATTTCAATCTTTTTATATTTTAATCTTTGACTTTTTATTGAGTTTATTCTAATGGTTGTGTCTACTGACACTTCTTACGTTACAATAAGACTTGTTTATTATGTTTGTTTATTTCATTATTTTTACAAAACTAGAGGATTAGTTCAACTCCCCTCAAATTTAAATTTTCAAAAAGGAAGCTTTTAAGTAGCCTTTTTAAAATTTCAATTTCAACGTTCCGGCTAATAATTATATTCTACTTAATTCATTACTCTTTTCTTTATATACAGAAATTGAATTTGAAGAATCCTATATTTAAGTTTATTACTATTTCTATCTTAGACTTAGTTTCCATTATCTAATTCTATCCTATCCTATTCTAATTATTTTTACAAATATGAGACCAATCATTCTGGTTTGAAATATCTTAGACATCTTTGCTTACTCTTAGTATATTATTCTATATTATTGTTTTATTTCAATTCCTATACCAATTATTATTCATTTATTCACACCGTAGAATCTTTATTCTTTGAACTATTTCTTGCTTATATTTTTACTTATACCTTTTTCCTTCACTTAACAATTCTTTTAATGCTCTCCTATCCTTATCTTATCTTCGAATTCAAAAAAAAATTATTATTTCCAATATTTCATATATTTTCATATCTTATTGTCAACCCTTATTCATGTCAATATAATTACTCCTATAGTCTAACCTTTTTCTTTGCTTACTATCCCTATTTATATTTATTTGCATAATTCTTAATTATAACTCATCAACTTCATTTCTTCAATATATTAATTACATTATACTTTATATATATTTCATTTCTCCCTATCTCATAATAATTAATCATATCATTTACTATATAAATCTTTGCTTCCATATTTCATTGTTACTTATCTCCATAATTCCTATAAAATTTTATTTGACATGAATATCTCAAATTCTATATCTTGATTTAAAAAAAACTTTCTTTCCTTTCCACCTCTTTTACTGTGTTATTCAAATGATAACGAGCCTGTCCTTCCTAAATCCTACCTGTTCTTATTAATAAGTGTGAATTCTGTTTCTTATCCCCTCTACCTAATAAATTCTTACAAAATTTCTTAATATTATATTATCGCTTTTATTTCTGTCTGTCTTTGATATTATATATTTCTTTATAACAAAATGTGTCTCTATTTGTTTGTTTTTTTTTTAATCTATATAGCTACTCTAACTTTCCTCATAAGTTAAATGTGAAGTTACTTTACTTTTACTTAAAATCATTTATAAGTTTTTAATAATATATTTTTTTTTTTATATTTTATAGATTCTTAACTGCGATAATGGAAACAATCTAGATGTATCCTACACATGAAAAAATTGATAGCCTTATATCTACCTAGTATCTAATATTTTATGTTACATGGAAGTGCTACTTATGCAGAACATTGGAATCATTACATCTACCTATAATAAAAAATTATCTATAATTGTATTATTTATTCTTAATAAATTCCCTATTTAAGTTCATTTTGGTATCCTTTTCCTGTCCATTCCATTATTTTCTTGTTTCCAAAGTTCATTTCAATTCTCATGTGATACTATTTAATATGCTATTCTTTTTCTCACTTTTTTCTTATGTTCTACTCTCGTTGTTTGAGTCTCAATGTTTTTCTGTAGCTTCTTTCCGTTCTCCATTATATCCTTTTTAATTTTGTAGTCCCATATCTCATTAATTTCTTTCCATAAATCTAAAAACATTTGTGCTTCAAATTCCTCCATATCATTCATTTCATTCCTTATTATTTTCATCAAAACATTTGTGTGGATTATATTCATTTTGTTATCCCATTTTATTCCTGTTACTACATTATAAAATTTTCCGGAGCACCCTATACCTATTTCATGATTTCTTATATTATCTTCTATTTCTTCCACTGTATTAGTTAATCTTCGGTTCATTTCTTCGACTTCTTTGTTATAATATCTATCCATTATTCCACTTCTTCTAGCACCTTTGACTTTTGAATTTTTTATTCTCCCATCCAAATCTGTAATTTCCTTATTCCCCTTTTCTTGTAAATGCTGCTTGATCTCTTCAATAGCTAGTTCTTGTAATTTAAGGTATCCTACTTTTTTCTCCTTCATTTCTTCTGTTCCCTCCGTAATATTTCTTAATACTTGATTATTCTCCTCCATATTCTTATTTTCCATTAAACTTTCTATTTTTACCTCACCTACAATATTTGTTAAATTATTAACTTGTTTTGAAACTCTCGTTTGGATAGTTTCTGGTTTAATATCATCAATTTTCTTTTCTAATCTCTTCATGTTTCCATGGATATTATTGATGTCTCCTCTAATTTCTACTTTCATTATGTTCATATTTTCATGCATTTTATCCATCTTCCCATTTAAATCTCCCCTCATATCAGCAAATAATTGTTGCATCATGACCATCATTAAATCATCCCTACTTGTACTTGTTCTTCCTTGTTTTTCTTGTCTCTCTTCTATCCTATCCTCTTGTTCTACACCTTCTTCATCTCCTGTCGTATTTTCTTCCAATGCATGTCCTTCAGCTTGCTGACCTTGGATCAGATATTGGACCTGAAAATCTCCCATTCCATGGCTCCTCTCTTTTCTTTCCTCTTCTGATCCGCTATCATTTCCGACCTGTTTCCCGTCTCTCAATACCATTTTCTTGCTTTCCATGATTTATTTATTTATTATTAATTAAAGCAATTTAATTCTTTAAATTTTCTCAACGTTGGACTGAAAATTTTATAATTATTTGTTTAATAGCCCCACGTTTTGGGACGCCAATTTATAATTGAAAATTTTATAAATTGGATATTTTAATAGCCTCACGTTGGGCCGACAATTTATAATTGAATGATGATAATTATAATTTATGATAATTTTATGGATAGCTCAGATTATATTATTTGTTTATTTTATTATAGTTTTATATTTTATCGGAGAACATGAGAAACTTCTCTCGTTGGGTTCTGGATATGATAATCAAAGATTGAAGAAATACATATACATAATCTTACCTTTTAATTACAACCTCTGAAAGAAATAATATCTATTAAATAAAACGATTGAAATATGATAATAGTGATATTGATACTTTAACCATAGATGTAAGAATAAAAGAAAACCAACACATTAATGTAAATATGTTTAATAAATGAATTTCAATTTTTAATCTGATTAGAACATAATAAAATATTTTGTAACTGTTAATTTATTTTGCACATTTATTCTTAAGGAATTGTGCCACTTATATCATACATACATTCTTGGAAACAAAATGATATAATTTCTGCGTCGGCGCTATATCTCCAAACGCATGCGCTGCTACAGTATACATGTAAGAAAGAAGTTTCCTTCCATACACAACGTTTATATTCAACACACTGTTAGCGTGTCTGTGATGAAAATTGTTGGTTATAATTATTAAATGTTTTTATAATCAATTACATATAAGTAATACTTTATAAACTATATGTGTACGTGTATTAAAAAAAAAACAAGAAAGTGATAGATGAAAGTTATGCATGCAAAAGCTGAAAATAAGTAATGAAATAGAATTGAGCACGCATGATGTACGTGATATTTTACGAGGATAAATTTACAACAGGTGAGTTTCAATATTATCTTAAAATTATAATTCTCTATAGATGAATTTTATAATGCATTATATGTTACTGTTCTTTGGCCTTTTTATATGATATATATCAATTGAATGTTCTATTGAATTTTGAGTGTACACTTTAAAATGTTTATTGGAATTCCAAATAGATTTAATCAAAATACACAGACCTTATCTTTCTTGCTATTACTGCCGGCTGCACTTACATCTTCCAAACTTGCCGATATCTCCTTAGAGATATGCTCCTACGGCACTCTTTAGTACTTACACAGGATCTGATACACTTATGATTAGTTTGTCATAAAATGTTTATATAATTTTAACTTTTAACTGTTTTTTAAAGAAAATTTTTGCAGAGAGCAATCTTACAGAGACGCATCCCTCATCACCATTCTAAATCCACTCATTTGTTTTTCAAAATCAACAACTATCCCGGCTTCACTAGTCCATAGCACTCTTATTTGTTTTTTTATCACAGAAATTGTTATTCTCCAGTCTTTTAGTGACTATTTTGAAAAAACATAAATTTATTGTCCTGGAGGGTATTGACACTGATTCATTTAAATCTCTATCGTATTAAGGAATTTTAATTAAGTCCTTCTTTCCTCTTACAATAGTCCATTTTCTTATATTTACCTTGTTTAGCTAATTTACAAAATGTTTATTTTTACAAATATTACAACCTATATTATTAATTAACCTATATGTAATTGATTCTAATTTAATTTTGCGTCTTGTTTGATACTTATTATACATATACTCCTTATTAATTTTGTTTTTGTAATTAAATTTTATATCTATAATCTATAAACAATGATTTAGGTTGGTATTGAAAAATTCCCTAGCATGACATTACTTCCTATAAATATTCATTTCCTCAATATGTTTGGGGCTGTGTTCCAACTATCTTTCCCATCTAGTTTCAACCCTTTTCAATGAATGAATGAATACATGGTATTCTAAATTTATGCTACTACAAAAATAATATGTAAATAATGTTAAATTATCGTTAGACTAATTATTCTTTTCTCTTACTTTAGGTTTCAAGCTATTGTGTGACATTTCATCCTGCCGAAATTGTTATGGCTGTGTTCAGTGCAATTCCGAATTCCATGACTTTGACAACCAATCAGAATTACTGGTACAGGTAATATTTACTCTTTAATTAGCTAATATAGTGTTGTAATTTCTATTCTTCATCCTTTTCAAAACTTCACATCAATATATTATCCAATCTATACATATTTCAATCTTTTTATATTTTAATCTTTGACTTTTTATTGAGTTTATTCTAATGGTTGTGTCTACTGACACTTCTTACGTTACAATAAGACTTGTTTATTATGTTTGTTTATTTCATTATTTTTACAAAACTAGAGGATTAGTTCAATATATATATATATATATATATATATATATATATATATTATTATAGAGTGAAACACCCTGTATATCACACAATAAAGAATTAAGATTGTGCATTGTAATCTAGAAGAATTTTTTTTTAAGTCAAAAATTTTTTTAACATTTGAATGGAGACAATCTGTACGATCCACTATTCGATAGAGAAGGCATACAGAAAGGACAGACTGTATAATGTAGGGATAATTGCGAATAGGTGTGATAAACAATTTATGTGAAATAAATTAACCAAACTTTTATTAAAAAGATCAAGTATCGGAATTTGTTCATGATAAGAAACTAATAATGCTTTATTCTGTAAAGTCAAGCTAATCTCATAATATTTGTTGATTAAAACATTGAAGTAAGTTAGTGTAGCTGTTTAGACATAACAGAGCAGAAAAGTATATAATAATGTGAATTTCAGAGAACATGACTCATAAAAAAAACGAATTTTCATTTTGCATATATATTTAAAGGTAACAGCTGTCATCTATTAAAACATTAAGAATATTCATTTGACATACATACTTAGAGGTTAGGAAATGTCATTTTAACAATACTAGGAAATATTATTGAATGAAAATAATATAGGAAGTCTAAGCAATTAAAAACCTTAGAATACAATATCCTGATATAATGGATGAACATTTCACTGGTTGAAATGAAGAATTTGAGTGATAAAATAAATAGTCAAATTTGATTGGTAAATAAACATTTAAAAAAAGATCATATCGGCGATAATTATGTTGCTAACGAAAAAAAATCGGAATGTAAAAAAATTGTTGATTATGGGAGCTATTGACTAGAGGTTTTTTTTTGGGAAGAAAAATTTGTAAGCAGCAAAACTCTTTGGTAAATAAAATCATTTGAAATTATTTGGAAGATAAAAATTTGACTATAGAATTCAAGAACAAATACATTATACTTACAAGATATACATCAGTGTAAGTAGTTAAGTTTATATTAATAATTAAAAAAGGAATTGTCGAATGTTGTACAATAATATGGTGTCTTGTGTCTTGTGGAAGTAAAATAGCCACAATAGCTTTTGGAAAACACTGAATAATGGAATTTATATAAACTGCTTGGACCTTGAATGAAATACAGCATCGATTCCTGTTCTGGTAGAAACGGAATGCCAGCATGGAGTTTTTCCAGGAGGAGAATCTGAAACAAATAAAAGAAACGGATTATTGAGGTGAACAAACAAAACAGTGAAGTGAATAAGGTAGTACAAGTTAATTTATTAATATATTAAAAAGTCAAGCGTACTTACCAATTTATGCAAAGAACTAAAATTTTGTGACGCATAGACGCTTTTAGGAGTGTATTTCGCCATTTTTTAAAAATCATATGTTTATGAAGTTGTATAATTGTATTTCACTCTTATAATAATATCTCACCAGAGTGCGTGTATGTTGTATGAAAGAGTCATCCTTTTAGATAGTTGAATTTCTTCAAGAACACTTGTAAAAGTGTAATGTATTTATTTTCATTAAATTAAATATCGTTTTTACTTTGAAGAACGTTTTAAACTATTTTTGAGTTATTCAGTTATTCATTTCATCTGGTGACTTGCGCACCATCTATTTACCATAGGCAGAAGCTCTGAATGACATCTATTGAATTATGCAGATTTGTTTTAAGCAGAACAGGACCGTATTTAGTTTGGAATCATTGAACAAGTAAAATATTCTGATTAACAAATTTATTTTTGAAATATGAAGCATTTATTAACTTTGGCGCTAATATATATAAAATTCTAAAATCATTTTATCCTAAATACTTGAACTCTACCCTGAGATGAGAAGTTTTCATGTTAGTAATATAAACTGTTTATCATATATATAAAATCATCAATATACCGGGCAAACAATAAACTTAAAGTAAATTTAAACTAAAATAAAATAAGTATAACTTTCTTATTACACCATAGCCAATTCATATTAATATATTACTTCAACTGATACGAGTGACATATGTTCTTATTGTGAGATTTGGAATCGATTACTATAGTGTGAATTCTAATATAGGCGCACCAAATAATATTTAAAAAAAATGTATTAATAGTTATTCCAAATATTTAAAAAAAATATATTAATAGTTATTCGAATGAATGAATCATAGATAAAATATTACACATAAATCTCCGCCGGAACCCAAAGAGTAGAAAGAGTATCTCACTCTCTCCATATAAATAAATACATAATTTTTTTTTCTTTATTTCTTTCAATGTGATAGCCACACTAAAATATAATAAATTAAATTATTACTATAACAATAATAAAAATTCCTCGCCCACACACAATTAATAATATCTATATATATATATATATATATATATATATATATATATATATAAAAGTATTGGTACGTTTGACTGATGAATATTAACAAAATATGTTCATCAAGAACTGGGTGTAGCAGTCAACAGTGGGGCTGGTGAGAAATCAAACAATTTTATTATTCATCAAGCTTTCAACCCTTGTTTGGGGTCTTCCTCAGGATGACTACAAATATTATATATTTAAAAACAATACGTTACAAAACATAGTCGTACTTACTAAAATGGATTGTCAGATCGACTATACCATAAAAGTTGGAAACAATAAAAACTCAATAAACAATATATACATTTAAAAAACATTTAAAAATAACATAAAAAACCGTTACAAACAATAACATTGTACTGATTTGGATATTTTTATCGGATCAACCACACAATGAATATTACATTTTAAGATGTTAAATTAACTGACAAAACTCCAAATGAAAACAAATGATAACAAATGGTAAAAGTGACAATTAGCATGGAACAACACGGTGAGCACGGAAAACACAAAATGGCCTTTAACTAAAATGCAAACCAGCGAACACTACATTAACGAAGATGTTATGCATTGTTAGTGTGCTGTGTTAGGGGAAATATTTATATATATAACGGTGGAAACCAAATTAGGTTAGGTTTAGGTTTATAATGAGTGGGTTAATGATGCCCTCCACTGCAACAGCGAGAGTCTATTGTGGCTCATACCTATTCAAATTTCACCAAACAAATTCAGCTTCTTGACGAAGCCGATTACTTTGTTCAGTGAATGATATTTCAAGTCCGAGGTCAAGAGAGTGGCCCTGCCAAACATCAGATACCTGATTTGCGCCGCTGCGGGGCAGGCACAAATTATATGCTCTGCTGTTTCATCATCTTCCAAACAAAGACGGCAAATCGGATCGTCCGACAGTCCAAGTTTCAGCATATGATGATTCAAACGACAGTGGCCTGTTAGATGGCCCGTTAGGCACCGTAGATCGTGTCTATTATAGCCTAACATTTGTTTGGATACATTATTCGAAGGATGTATGAAGGCTTTTGAATGAACCAAACCTGGTATATTATGCCAGAAGTCTAAAACTCTTCTTGCAGTCCAGGTATTTATTGTTTGTTTGACAACACTTGTTGCGATGCCAATTGTAGGTTCTGGTCCGATAAAGTCATGAGCGGCACCCTCTCTTGCAAGAGAGCCAGCCTTCTCATTACCATCCATACCAGAGTGGCCAGGGATCCAAACCAGCGATACCCTGTTGCGTTCTCCTATTGAGGCGAGTCTTTTTTGGCAGTCTAGAACCAATTTCGACGTTACACGGTACGAGCTAAGTACTTTCAAGGCCGCTTGGCTGTCCGTGAAAATTTTTATTGATCTGTGTGTCAGGTTGGATTGCCCCAAATTCTCCACACATGAAGCAATAGCATAAATTTCCGCCTGAAATACGGTTGCATAGGATCCCAGAGATGTTGAGATTTCTGTCCTAGGTCTTCGACCGTATACACCCGCACCAGAGCCTGAGGGTGTCTTTGATCCATCAGTGTACCAACAGATGTCTGCTCTTGAGAGTTCATCCTTGCGGAGGACCCATTCATCTCTATTTGGAAATAGGACGGTATAAAGCAGATTATAGTTTACTGTTGGGGGCATTATATCAGAAGTCATTCCCAGAATACTATGACTTTCGGTGGCCGCTAGCATTCTACTTTGCTCTGTATAAGCCTGTTTCGTGCATTTAGAAATATGCACAATTCTATATGCTGTCCATCTGGCCTCCTTTTCCAGAAGTATGTGGAGAGGAGGAAGATCCAGGAGGACTTCCATGGCTGCTGACGGTGCGGTGCTGATAGCACCAGTTATAGCCAAACTAGCCTGTCTCTGTATGCCAGAGCTTTGCTTGGGCCGTTTTCTGTTAAGATTTTGACCACCAAGCAATGGCTCCGTATGTGATCATTGGTCTAACAATCATCACATATATCCAATGGATTTGTTTGGGACCCAAGCCCCAAGATTTTCTGCAGATCCTGCGACATGTCCACAAGGAAAGTCTGGCCTTATGGATGACTTTTTCCAAGTGAGCGTTCCAAGTAAGTTTTTTATCTATGATGATCCCCAAATATTTTACTTCCGCGGCAAATGGAATAACCTCACCATTATAGGAAAGTGGCGGAAGGTCCGCCAAATTCCTTCTCCTGGCGAAGGGAACTATTACAGTTTTGCCAGGGTTAACAGACATCTGTTCCCTCTGGCACCAACTGTAGACATCGTCCAAAGTCCTTTGGAGAGTATTATGTGCAACCCGTCCTGACTTGGTTCTTGCCAGAATGACAAGGTCGTCTGCATACGCTTGCAGCTCTACCCCTCTACCCACGAGAGTACCAAGCAGGTCATACATCAGGTGTGACCACAAAAGGGGAGATAACACTCCACCCTGCGGGCAGCCCCTGGAAACCTTAAAGCTGATGGCCTCGTCTTGAATAGATGTAGTGGCTGTTCTATTAGTGAGCATGGCATATATCTAGCCGGTAATCGTTAGTTTAATGCCCTTTTCAGTCAAAGCTGAACCAATGGAAGCTGGTAGTGCATTGTCGAATGCTCCTTCGATGTCGAGAAAAATGGCAACCGCAATCTCCTTATTGTTAAGGGATTGTGTGATTTTCTCAACAAGGTTATGTAATGCTAAATCTGTTGATTTGCCTGTTTGAAAAGCGTACTGGTGGATGCTCAGGGGGGAGCTGTATAAATCTACCTGCCTGATAGGCAGTACAGTACTTTTTCAAGTCCTTTAAGCAGGAAAGATGTTAGGCTAATTGGTCTGACAGATTTAGGGTGTGGGTCTGTGCGGCCCACTTTCGGTATATATACTACCCTAGCCGTCAACCAACTGGGTGGTATATAATTCCACGCCAGACTAGCTCTATACAATTTAATGAGGATGGGTATAAGTAATTCCAGTCCGTTTTGTAGCAGAGCTGGAAAGATGCCATCCTCACCGGGAGATTTGAAGGACTGAATGATTTTATTGCCCATTCAATCGCCGGTGCTGTGATAACGTTCTTGGCGACCTCCCAATCATTCTTTTTGGGCCGCCTTGCGCCCTCAAAGTAGGGAGGTCGGTTGTTATCCAGAGTTAAACTTCCGGGAAAGTGGTTTTTAATCAAAAGCTCTAACGTTTCTTTTCTAGAGGTCGTAAAAGTGCCATCTGGTCGTTTCATCGACCCTATCTCGGCAATCGGCTCTTTAGAGAGAATCTTGTGTATTCTAGTACTGCGAGGTATGTCGGATATACTCTCACAGAACTTCTTCCAAGACTCCCGTTTCGCCTTTCTAATTTCTTTGTTATAAGTTGTTAGAGCAGTTCTATAAGGTTCCCAGTTGCCTGACTCTTTAGATCGATTGAATAGTCGTCGAACTTCTTTTCTTCGCTTATCTAGGCTTTTGTTCCACCAAGTAGAGTTGCGATTGTCTCTTTTTGTCTTGAGTGGACAGTTTTCATGATAGGAGCAGATCACTGCTTCCCGAAGCTTGTCTGCCGCAGTATCTATCCCATCACAACTGTTTATTGTAGTTAAGCCTTCCTCAATGTACCGAATTTCTGTATCCACTCCAGTCAGTAGCTTTTGAGTCGCGATATTCCACTACTGGCCGTGGACCTATTTCAATGTTGAATTGAATGTGCCTGTGATCTGAACACGAAGGCTCAGTAGATACTGCCCAATGCCGTATCTTATTGCTCAAAAAGTTTGAGCTGATTGTTAAATCTAACACCTCTGATCTATTTCTAGTTACAAAAGTTGGTTCGGAGCCCTTATTAATAACAGATAGCCCTTCCCCTAGTATATAATAAAAAAGTAACTCACCTCTTTGATTTATATCCGTGCTACCCCATGATGTATGGTGTGAATTGGCGTCACAGCCCATGACTAACTGGAGTCTGCGCTTCTTGCTATAGTCGATTAGCCGACGTATAGCGAGAGGAGGTACAGTATCCATGTCCCCTGGGAAGTATGCTGAGCAGGCGACTATGTTAGTCATACCATTCATCTCCGGTAGGGACACTTGGATGGCTACTACATCAAGAGTGCAAAAGCCTATAAACAAAAAATAATTAATATTTTTCCTAATGAGGAGACAAGCCCTGGGTTTCACCCCAGGACAGACTACTACCTCACCAGGAATATTGCTGAGACCAGTTACTCGGTCTGTGTTTCCTGTCCATGGTTCTTGCAGGAAGGCAAGGTCGATTGATTCGTCCTTGAACCTTTTACCAAGAATGTATGAAGCGGCCTTGGCATGCTGTAAGTTTGCCTGTAAACAGTTGAAAGTGGCGAATACAGGTAGCCGCAGGCAAACTTGTGTCTCCTCAGATCCCTAGGGGAGATCACACGGTGGGTCAATTGAGGCGCCACCATCTGATCCTCCCAGGGGTGAGGCTGTAGTTGGTGCCATTGACGAGGCTTGGTCACCTTTCGCCACGGCAGATCCAGCTGATTGCTTTGGTCCTTTAGTCGAGGCTATACTGGTCTTCGATTTCAGGAAAGCAGGTCCAGTTCTTTTTTCCCGTTCCGTTGAAGAGACGTTACCCGTCTTCTTTTTGGGGAATTCAGCTCTCCCTTTGGGGTGGCTGGCTACGTGCCGGCGGTACACTCCCCCTGTTCTTGTGAGGAGGGTCGGTCCTCCTCACTGTAACAGGAGGTTTTCCACTCGGCCCCGGGCCGCGGCTTTTCTCGGATCTCTTCGAGGGACCCGGTTTTGATGCCAGTTGGGAGGGCCGGGCTTTAGGTAACTTTAAATTGTTTTCAAATTTGAAATAACTTAGTATGTAATAGTTTATTTCAACATTACACTTTATTAGAGCACCAACAGTAGAGCAAATATTTTATTTATTATAAAGGAAATAAATATGCCAAAAGGATAACGATATGTACAAGAAATGATCGCAGGTACACGCCTTTTTAGAAGGAAAGCGTAAAGATGCGATTTCACAACAGTTTAGCTTGCCCAAATACAGTGTATGAAAAATAATTTCACATTATAATAAAAGAGAATACGTAGAAAAAGTGTCCAAATCGGAAGACCCAGGAAAACTACATTTTTGATGGATAGGAGAATCAAGAGGTTGTCAGGACCAAGGGTAATTGCTGAAATGCTGGAAGTTAGTACGAGGGCTGTTCGATGACGGTTAGTTGATTTGAAAGTTTATAGCAGACGTCCATCCTAGAAACCGTTGGTTTCCGAAATAAATCGGCGTGCCGGGCTTGCATTTGCACAACGTTATTTAAACTGGACAGTAAAAGAATTGGGAAAAAGTATTATTTAGCGACGAAAACGACCCGCACACCTTGTATGGGAAAATGGCTCCCCGTCAAATTTCTTGAGTTTTTGATATGTTGTAGAATTGATCATTCTGGTGAAATGTTTCGATGGGCGCAACACGATCCTATGACTAGCTTTCGAGATACAGGGTGTTGAATATGAGAAATATTCACTTTTCATCACTCCGCACCTCCCGAGTTATGATTTATCTTTGGTGGTATTATCCTACAGAGCACCACTTATTAATTATACATACTCCTATTATCTCGTAGTAGGCATGGAGAACAATTCAAAGAGGGTAAAATCAACAAAATTCTAATACCAATAATCGTTTCCTTGTTATTGTCATAAAGCTCAAGAACTATTTCTGAATTATTAGACTAATTGAAGTTTTTTTTGTACTATTCAAGTTTATGTGATTTTCAGGATGATACAGAAATATGTTTCAATTGTAATAAAACAGTGATGAATGACATTATTGCTATGGAAAATAACCCGAATTGCCTTCTTCTCAATGTGTTGTCCCGCGTATCAAGTCGTGCGTGCATTATTTGTAATGCTAGTCAAAATATTCAAAGACTTTCTTTAGAATATAGAGTGGATATTTTTGTTGCTTCTGATATCTATGTCCCAGATTTCTTTATAATTTGTGGTTACCATCTTGATCATCAAGGTTTCCTTCCAAATTACTTGCAGGGAGGTTTGAATTTTGTGAATAAACCATACATAATTTCCAACCTTCAACATTTTATTCAAAGAATAAGGACAACTGCTAATAGAAACAAGTTACTCCGTAACTGGGAGGATATCAATGTTTCACTGAAGATTAATTTAAGGAGCTCACATTAATTTCAAAAAACAATTTTCGACAATTACTAGAACCTTGCATTATTGAACAAGGTGGCAAGAGAAGAAATGTCGAAAAAAAACATTTGCTCACATTTTTGATCAAAATGAAACATGGAGTTTCAGATGAGTTTTTGAAAATATTGTTTAATTATTCTTCCAGACAAGCAGCAAGGCTCATTATTTCTAATGTGAGATTATCTCTTTTTGTTTACCCCATTGTAGTCATCGTAGTTTTTTGAATTGGTAAGTGGTTTCTTATCATAAAAGTGAATAAAAAAATTTTGTTACATTATTTATATTCACAATAAACATGATTCTTTTAAGCTATCTGTATTAAATTTCTATATTGTTGAAATTGATAAAATTATTCAGACAAAATATGTGTTCCTTTAATAGTTTTAAGCAGTTTATGTTACCTGTTATTGTTTAATGTTTAGAATAATCTATGTGTAACGAAATCAACTGATTTTTTTGATCTGCACTTACTATCCCTTTCCAAAGAATTTAAGGAAATCAAGAGGAAGAAGTAGTTGGAAAGTTCGTCAATCTCTGGATTACGACAGTAACTTAGCAAACTCACAACACGTATTTTACGTTGTAAAGGAAACCACACCAAAGTAGTTATATATCCTCGGAGAATTCCAAATTAGGAAAATATCTTGGAACGGCAAAAAGTTGCACATTGGCTAAGTTAGGCATTTCCAAATTGATTTTCAAGAATACTGGATTTTCCAACTTCCGAAGTATACTGTTTAGGATCAAATTAAATGAAATGAGAAACTCGCAGCATTCCTTGAAGAAACTTTTCAATCGATTCTGGTTTAAATGAATTTTATGATGTTTAGAATCCTTTTTGTATTAACGATTGAATTGTTTTGGCTTATCATAAAAGCGAAATATTTTTAAAGACCATTTGATCTTAGCAGGACAGCGTTTTATTTTTCATAAGCAATTACTTTATCATACTTGAAAGGGCTTGTGAAAAATATATCAAATTTTATTGATTTTATCTTATTTTACACTGTTCTACCGTTTTTCCAAGCCAACAGGAATACAATTACAAAATATACAAGAAATTTATGTAAATATAAACAATTTCTAAGGCAAAATATTTAATTTCGGCTACACTGCAATTGAAAATATTAAGCTAACAATATACTTGATCTAACTTAGCACCAGGGTTGGGCAAAATCTGATTTTTATTAAAAAAATCGAAAACTATAGATTTTTTTAATAAAATCACGATTTATTTGATTTTTTGAATTTGAATATAAAATTTGAACATTTTGATACTTTGAAATTATTGTTAATTCTTTTAATGCATAAGTCTAAAAATTATAATACAAGTTGCAGCTCAAGAACTTGTGACAACGCATTTGTCGCGCTTCTTGCAAGAAAATTCTTGTCGCGATTTGTTTTCCTTCTGTCCTGTACACTCACTATACAGTGCCGAGTGAGGCACGAACGCGTTTGTTGTGCTTTTTGCAAGAATATTCCTGTCTAGGCTTTGTTTTCCTTCTCAACCTATAAATTGACGTTGCCCAACAATTTCACGCATTTCGCTAGTTAGGTTAGTTAAGTGAAGTGAAAACATATAAATAAAGTAAAATGAGTGGAAGAAAAGAGGACCCAATATGGCAGTTCTATATTAAAACAACAAATCCAAATAAATTGGGGTCTAGGGCTATTTGTAGAAAGTGCAAGAAAGATATTCAAGGGTTAGTCCAAAGATTTAAAGCACACCACGATGTTTGTAATTATCAAGAGAGGAATACAGGTAATTAAATTATTAATTTAAATTTAATAATTTTATTTATATTTAATAAAGATTTTTATTTTAACCCGGGAATGATCGCGTGGTTAGATTTTGCGTAACATTTTTTGTTGATTCTCCAATCACTTAATATTTTAGTTTTGAGATAATTTAGTGAAATTTTTGAGACATAAATATTAATTATAAGTTAAGTAACATAGTGTAATTTTTAATTATATATTCTTAGATATTTTGAAATATTTTTCAAATATATACGTATTATATTATAAGTAAATACATTTTAATAAATAACAGAATACAACAGGGTAACAAATGTTTCTATGCATTAAAAGACACATTTCAATCAAAGATATTGTCTACAAACACAAAAATTAAAATATACAAGACAGTAATTAGACCAGTCGTACTTTACGCCGCTGAAACCTAGAATTTAACAAAAAAAGAGGAAAACACATTAGAAATCTGGGAAAGGAAAATACTACGGAGAATATACGGCCCAATTAAAGAAAATGGAGTATGGAGAATATTAAGAAAATACGAAGTTAATCAAAAATTCAATAGCCCAATAATAACACATGAAATAAGTAGTAAACGATTAAGGTGGGCAGGACATGTACAAAGTCTAGGTAATGAAAGGTGTGTCAAGAAAATACAGGAAACTAAAAGACAAGGACGACGAGCAAGCGGGCGACCGAAAACTAGATCGTTGGATGGTGTAGAAGAAGATCTTAAAGAAATTCGAATAAATGACTGGAAGAACAAAGCAAAAGACCGGAAAGAATGGAAAAGAATAGTAGAAGAAGCAAAGGACAGACTTCAGAGCAGAAACTAAATCACCGAATTCACAAACTCCCTATTGATTAGTAGTAGTAGGGTTGGCCAAGCGGCTGGCCACCGCTGCCGGAAAAATGAGGCTAGGAATCCCAATAGGGAGACTATGGACCATAAGGTCTGAAAGTCAATGAGAAGAAGAAGATACATTTTTAAAATAATTTTAAATTTTTTTTTGATAGATATTATTTTTAACAAAGATAATATAATTTTTAAGTATTCATTTATAGATATTTTAGGCATATAGGATTGTTTTTAAATGTTAGGTGAAATCTAACACGTGGCCTTTAATGTAAGTTTTTTAACGCGACCTTTCCCAGGTTAATTAAAGATTATCTTTACTCTTCTATACTTACTTAATTTTTAATTTTTTTAAACTTAAAAAAATAAATTTGCTTTTACATCTCTATTGAACATTTTAACTTTATTTTAAAATCAATAATTCAATACTATATCAATATATCATCAATTAATCAATATCAATTATGTTTTTTCTCTTTCCAGAGAGTCGAATGTCGCTTGACAGTTTTGCTAGCACATCATCTGCCTCAAGTTGTAGTTCACTCATGACGGATAGTTCATATGTTAGAAAAGTACCAGCAAGTCCAACAACGTTTGAGCAAGTGCAAAACGAGAAAGCAATCGAAACTCAGCCTACCATGAGTGGTTTTGTAATGCGGACTTCAACTGCTGAAAAACATAAAACTGACAAAAAAATAGCAAAGGCTATTTTTGCTACTAATTCGAGCTTCAGATGTATTGAGAATTTAGAGGTGAAAAAAGCCATTCAGTTATTAAGGCCTGGTTATACACCGCCCTCGAGAAAAACGGTCTTTTGGACGAAATCTATGAAGAGGAAAAAGAATAATGTGTCTCCTCCCGGTCAGGACAGTCCGTAAATATTGTTACGAAACAGCACACTGGTATAGTCCCTAAATCCGACTCTGTCTAAGCCAGGTATGAAAGTTAAAATTATGGCGGATACGCAGGTTTTTTTTATTACTGTTTACGAATGTGACAATCTTATCTAAACATTGTTTTTGTGACCAGTCTTATCTAGAAAATTCCAGAAAGCCAGTTGTTTTTGAGTAAGCCGCAATCTAGAATTATCTAGTGAAAAGGCACTAATATATAAGGGACCGACCAGGAAGAGTCAGTTTAGTTGATAATTTGACATCGTGAGATAAACAAGTAAATAAGTGAATATAAATTAGTGAACTGTTTATATAAATTAGTTTAAGTGAATATACTGTGTATATAATAAGTGATTAGTTAAGTATATATAAATTAAGTCTAAGTGAGTAGTGTAGTGAATAAATAAATTAAGTAAGTGAACCTACAGTGTGTTTAAAATTTATCCCACCCGTTCGCTGTTTAAATGAATTAGAAAAACATTACAATATGTCAATTGAGGTAGAGTAGTGCAAAAATAATATCCCCAAATAAGTTTCTATACAAACATGATTAAAATATTACACATAAAATGTTAAGACCTAAATTTTAGTAAACCTCATTATTTGTACTCCATAATTAAAAAAAGATTACAAAGAAATAATATTTTACATTACGAGTGCGTGTGTGAAAGTGACACTTTTCACACGAGTGGGAAATATTGTATCACGAGGCGTAAGCCGAGTGCGTAAATCCCACGAGAGTGAAAATTCACTTTCGCACAAGTAATGTACAATATTTTTCCTACGACCACCCATGTTATTAAACAATATGTAAATATCAGATCGTGTATATTGAGTTGCCTGACTAATCTTACGTTTTTATTTGTGGCAGTATAGATTTCAATATTGTTTCTATAACAGTGCACATGAATTTACAATTACTTTTATAGTGAAATAAAGAAATAACGATAATTATTGTTTATTTGAAAAATTACAATAAGTATGTTCTTATTAGATACAACTGGGGAACAAATTCAATGATATAATTTACAGGGCGAGCATGCAAGTTTCAAGGCGACGCTGAAGGCGGAGCCCTGAAAGCATGCGAGCCCTGTAAATACACTTTCCGAGTGTGGCGCGTACAATATTTTTTCTGCAGTCCCCAATAATATGACAATAATATAGGAACAGAATATTTATTGCCTAGCCAAGTTTCATAAATGCCCGTCGTCGAAGCTTCATAAAAGTCCGTACTCGAACCCAGCCACTTTCAATAAATGTTCATCCTCGATTCCTATTTTGTCTTTAATGAACATTTTGACAATAAAAGCTCGGGAAAATAGGTACTTTGCCGAGCAGTTCTGTCACTTTAACGAGCAATTTAGTCAATTTTCCGATCTAAACCGGCAACGACGTACATTCCGATTTAAAAAATGATTGGAAAAACGCATTTTCTAAAGTGGCAGCATAAATACTTATTTTCCGCACTAGTGCGGAAAGTACTTTCCGCACGCGTGAGAATAAAGGTCACTTTCCTTGGGAGTAGAGAGTGCGATATGTGTTACTTTCCTATGTGGTCGCAGGAATAATATGTTACGTTTTACGATCAATCGTGCCAATATGTATTTCTTTTTTCATCGTGAAGTATTCCGTAATAAAAAATGGAGATCTGTTAATTTTTTGAAATTATGATATGCTATAAAAGTCAGCCAAATGACCACGGGATTAACTTAATCTCCCAACTAGTCTTAAAAATACAGTGGGCAATGAAGTAAGAAAAGAACCTATTTACTCCTGGTTTAACAGCAAGATCTGCTCAAATATAATATTTTTCCAAAGAACTACGAACCACGTACAAGGTGCTCCCGAAATATGTATATTTCCAATATATTTTCTCACAGTGTAGTCTGTGTTAAAAAACGCATCCAGCATTCTATGCTAGAGTCAGAAGAATCCTTCAATGTAATTTTTCCATCCACTGCGCAGACCATCCAGCTTGAACATTCTCCACTTCGTACTGGTGTACTAATCTTATTGTTCTGAATAGAAATATAATTCGCTCCGAATTTATCACGGAATGTAACAGAACACTGCATGAAACCTACAATAATTTCACTTGAACTTACACGAGAGCTTCGAAATCACCCACCGGAGTGGGTACTGCAATAGTGGCATCCAATGAAACTTACAGTATAAAGTTTTCCTCTGTCACAAGCAACTTTATCGCAAAGCTCTACACTATCTTCCACGTCCTTCAACCTAAGCACCCAATAGTACAAGCAATCAAGTCATAGCTTCAGAAATACCAAAAGGATAACAAATTAGTTGATTTGATGTGAACTCTTTCACATAATTGTATCAAGCCAATGAAGAAGCGTTGCATAGTGCGGTTCTTAATATTTCATAAATTATAACTTTGACGGTATAATTTTGCGTACAGAAAAATGAAAAGCAAAAGAATATTTGATGTACTGTTTCCAATTACATTTTATAAAGAGCAGTTCCAGAAAAGTCTAGAAACAGGAAAAAAGTTTTGAAATTTCTTGTTGAGCGGGACCTGGATTATCTTTCCGAATAATGGTTATACAGGGTAATTGGCTACTTAAAAAGTGTATAAAACACATCAAACAACCAAAATGGTGTCCATCAACAGTTAAAGTGAGGTCTTTCCCCAATGAAACATCCTGTATCATATACTAATTCCAAGGGTTATGGCCATTCTTACAACATTATACTAGTTACTTGAATACGGCATCTAAGGAAGCCATAGATATTTTGATAACAAATTGTTTAATGTTGCGTGAAAAGAACTCCAAAGTCCCCTAGAA
This sequence comes from Galeruca laticollis, assembly GCA_963921935.1. Taxonomy (NCBI): domain Eukaryota; kingdom Metazoa; phylum Arthropoda; class Insecta; order Coleoptera; family Chrysomelidae; genus Galeruca; species Galeruca laticollis. The sequence goes on from OY998183.1 coordinate 88,091,635, forward strand.
CTTTCTTCGAAATATTTGAAAGAACAGGAAAAGAAAAATGAAATTTTACAGTCGATAAAAGTTGTAAATAATTCCTAAACATAAATATTCATATACTCCATAATATCTGATATAAAAACAAAAGGAAGTTTTTAATACGAAGTGGACTAGAATAATAGAGTTTTACTGATTTGTGACAATCGCAGATCATTCCTTGCATTACATGAAAACCAACACCAAATGGAAAGCGGTCATGCTTGAACGATAAATTTGTTCTCGAGAAATTGGGGAAAGAAGCCCCTTTCAATGAAAGAAAATATATGTTGCGGATAAAAGAGAAAGTGAGTAACTACAAGAATTTTGTTATTTATTAAACTTCCATATAGAGAGAAACATAGTGTGGATTATCTGTAACTGAGATGCAAGATTAAAATCCTTCAAAGGTGAAAATCCAATTTTCCGCTCTTCAAACAATGATTTCTGAGGGAGCCATTCAAAGAGAACTTCGATTAGCGAAAGATAAATGAAAGTTTGCCTTGAAAACACTATGAGCGACAAAAGCTAGGTAAAATATTATAGTAATGAGAATAAGTGCCCCAGAAAATCATAGAAAAAAAATTGTTATAAATGTACTCGACTTATACGTCTTCAAATCTTCAAAACAAAAAATTGACGGGGGAAATGGCGGAAGAAACCTGGTTGCTCGCGGGAGAACTCTTTACTAAACCGTAGATAATGTAATAAACACGAAATATGATAAAGGAAATTTTAAGGACACCCTATATAGATATAATTTTCTTGATAATAAAATAAGTCGAGTCTAATTAATATAAAAACATTTGTTGACCTACAGCAGAAAAGAATTTATACAAACAATTTTACATAACCGACAAGGTCGATGGCAAAACACACGATGTTTTGTTTATAAAAAATATCGACAAACCTTGCAACTTAGTATAAAGAAATTGAAAATTAACCTTCAATTACGAAAATGAAAAACATGAGACAAGGGCAAAAATACCAAAAACTTATGAAATAAATAGCAGAAAATTTGGTAACGGAGGCAGTGAGGTAGTAACCCTCATAGAGTGCTCAGGTACTGTAAGGCCTGACACTTCGGCGGCCACACGTCAACAGTGATATTGTGTAGTTGTGACTTGCGATATTTTAAAAACGTAAGTTTTTTTTGCTATGTCATATAATTATTATTTTTGAACAAATACCGTATTGACATTTTATTTGATTTGACTGGGTGTCCAAAAGGTGCATTTTCTGGTCATATGAAGTGCACTATTGACATTTGAGCCCCTCACCTAACATATTTAGGAAATATTACGATTTGAAATCGATCTAATTTAAAAATTATACAGGGATACTCATATGTAAGAAATATCGTATGTATACCTTCAGATTTCGAAATATTTGTTTTGATAATTATTTTCTTATATTGTACAGGATATTCATATGTAAAAAAATATCGTATTTATACCTTCAGATTTGGAAAGGCTTGTTTTTTTTTGATAATTATTTTCTTATATCGTACAGGGATATTCATATGTAAGAAATATCGTATTTATACCTTCAGATTTCGAATGATTTGTTTTGATAATTATTTTCTTATATTGTACGGGGATATTCATACGCAAGAAATATCGTATTTATACCTTCAGATTTCGAAAGATTTTTTTGTAGTTATTTTCTTATATAATACAGGGATATTCATACGCCAGATAACTTTAATTTATGTCATAATCAGGAAAGACTACTTTCAGAATTTTGGAAGACGTTTTGCCCGAGTCATATTAATTTTTCATTCCTTATATAGGGATAGTCATATGCAAGACATCTTTTACTTTTGTCATAATAACGAGAAACTACTTCCAGATTATGGAAGACGTTTTTCCTTAATTCATTTCTAGTGCATCATACCGGGACATTCTTCCCCGAGTAACTTTTATTTTGTCCAAACCAGGGCTGCGTTGTGTGCCGTAAGGCACTGGTGACAGCACGCTGCAAAAAATTTCAAGGATAAGTGTACAATAGGACCCTTTAGGTCATTACAATTGAAAAAAGGAATAATACCGATGCATATACCATGGAATAAATAACCGATTTATTAGAGTGGTGACAGCGGTGGTATTAACCATTTTCGGGGTTAAAGTTGTCGAAATGTGGAGATTTCTATTAATTTCTTAATCTTTCAGTGGTAGCATTTTATCAAAATCAAATCGAAAAACTTGGTCTTGTCGAATATAAAATCCGTTGTCCAGCTTCCATTTGGTGTTCACTACTGATTTCGAACATAGATCCGTTCTTATACACGTCTCACCTCTTCAACCGATAACAAGTGGCTTGTATACTCCTATCAGTATGAAAGGGCTTCCTGTAGTCAAAGTGGCCTGATGTTCCATAGGACTTTTGAGTAACTAGAACGCGAAAACTAGTCAAAACGGGAAATGTAACTGACTTTGCAGAATTGAATAATATGGTAGTAGAAAGCACATAAGTCAGAGGATATAGAGACGGAGTGGAAACAGATATAAAAACTAATTATTAGCTAATGAAATTGACTGTCTCGACCCTTACTTCGTGGAATATGCTCATATTAGTGTTTTTAAATGAAACTCAAGGTCTCTAGTTAATTCCACAATATAATACAAGTTATTGAAAATTCTAAAAAATTGACAATTGTTTCGATAAATCAATATTGATTTATCGAAACAATTGTCAATTTTTTAGAATTTTCAATAACTTTTATTATATTGTGGAATTAACTAGAGACCTTGAGTTTCATTTAAAAACACTAATTATTAGCTCTTTACACTGTAGCATAGGAAGACTAAACCATGAAAATAAAAAAGATTGGTTTCACAACGATTGTAGAAAGGTATCGAATCACAGAAATGTAACACGGCTGGACGTGTTAAAAGTAAATACGGACATAAATAGGAGGAGGAAGCAAGAAGAAATGCCAAACAAGTATGCCAACAGAAAACGAGAAAATATATGGACCAAAATTTCGAAAAAATTGTGGAACAATATAAAAATAAAGAAATCAGAAATGTCTATCAAGAGGTAAAGAAAGCACATGGAAAAGGATATAAATCGGCGGATTTTTGTGGGAATAAATAAGGCCAAATGATATAGCAGATCCACAAGGATGATTAGACAGATGGGCTGAACACTTCGAGGAGTTGCTGAATGGTGGGAGGGTACAAACTGGACCAGAGAATGATGAACTAGAGCATGGTGACCCCAGAGAAAATAAAGGAACCATCAGATGATCAAATATTACAAGAAATAAATCATCAAAAAAGTGGAGGGGAAAATGGAATAACAGCCGAAGTCCTGAAAATAGGTGGAGCAGTACTACAACAGAGGAACTGCAAATTAATAAGAAAAATATGGAGAAATGAACAGCTACCAAACACATGGAACAGTGGTATTATTCGAAATATGCTTACAGAAATATATAATAAAGAAATTGGAGAATATCAAAGGCGTTTCAGACATGGAACAGGAACATCAGACCGAATATTCACAATTAAATTGATGCAAAATCATAGCTATGAACAACATTTAGGACTACACTTATTGTTTATTGATTTTAAAACAGGCCTATGACTTAATTTTAAGATCGAAATTATATGAGTGATTGGGCAATCTAGGAGATCCACAAAAACTAGTTAAGCTGAAACCTTTGAAAGATCATCTTCGAAGGTATTGGTAGAAGGAAAGGTCTCAAAAAGCTTTATTTTAAGACAAGTACTCAAAACAGGGAGATCCTTTATCTACGGTTTTATTTAATTTGGTGCTAGAGCTATTGAAAGAAAAGCTGAATTCCGTACTAAAGGAATGATATACTATTATAAACATCAGGTAATTGCATATCCCAATGATGTTACCTTGATTACTAGATTAAAAAGGGAACTGGAAGTAATACTAAATAATTTTGTAAATGTAGCGAAGACATATAGCCTTATAATAAACACAAAGAAAACGAAATATATAGAGATGAAACAAGATGCAATCGACGGAATGAAGGGGGTTACTTTTAGAACAGACAGCCAGACATATATATTTGAGAAAGTTAACAGTTTTGATTACCTAGGGATAACAATCAACAATAAGAATGAACAGACGAAATAGATAAAAGTCTTTTCAAACGAAGCAGAACAGTGGGAGCCCTTATTAATTTATTGAAATCCAAACTTATCTCGAAACATGAAAAAATACGAATATATGGAACGGTAATTAAGACAACAGTACGTTACGGTTGCGAATCCTGGAATAATTTTTATATTGAAAACAATTATTGTTTTGGATTACCATTATTCCTTCTACGAATTCTTCACATGAAGAATTCATAGAAGGAATAATACTAATCCAAAACAATAAGTTTTTTCAATATAAAAATTATTTTTTAAACAACTCATTGGGTGCACTATGGGTTCACCAATTTCATCAACTCTCGCATAAATTGTAATGAAATACCTTGAAGAAAATGTGCTTAATAAAATAAATTTCAATATATTATTTTTTAAAAGATACGTTGATGATTGCTTAGCTGTCGTTCCATCCAATCAAATAAATCATATAGTGACTGATTTCAGTAATTTTCATCCAAAGCTTCAATTCACAATAGAAACACAACAAAACAATACCATACATTTTCTGGACATGACACTCTTATTAAAACTAGAGAAAATAAAATTACAACAAAACATTTTATTAAAGAAACATCATCAGATCGCTACTTGAATTACCACGCCCATCATCCTAACAACACACACATAAATTTTACAATAGTCAAATTCAATCAACACAAACCAATACACTAGCTCCTCTTACATACATCGCAATGCCATACACAAATCAACTCTCAGAAAAACTAAGCTATAAATTATCTAAACATAACATAAAAGTTTGTTATAGGGCACAAAATACTCACCATTGTTCTCCAAGTTAAAAACTCAAATAAAAGCTTCCAAAAACCTAACATCATATATTCTGTACCATGTTTAGACTGTCCCAAAAAATATATAGGTATGACAACCCAACATGTTGAAAATAGACATAATGGCCATAAATATACAAAAAACGCCTCCAATGCGCTTCATAAACATGAGAAAAATGAAAAACATAAATTTGACTTCAATAATAATAAACCAAGATTCTATTTACAAAAAACTAACAATAAAAGAAATGATACATATAAAAAAAGAGAACAATGCAGCAAACGATAAACAATGTATCAAAAATCTATGCCAAATATATTATAATTTATTATAATAATAATATCAACTTCTTGTATATTGTAAGACGTTGCTTCTAAGGCAGGTATTACCCATTTAATTATTTATGAAATTATTTTATCAGTTACCAGTTTTTGTCATCTGTGTGTTCGTATTTAATTTTAATATTTAAAACTATTTAAATATTCTCTGTCAAAATGTAGTAGTGGTGAAGTTAAAAAACCAAAATGTGTTCCTTCAGGAGGGATTTTAGCTAAGTATTAATTTATGTTGTTAATTTAAACTCAATTTTGCAATTTGTCAATTTTTCAGTGTTTCAATTTTTCAATTTTTTACTTGTTCACTTTTTCAATTTTTTGGTTTCCTATTGCATTTTAATTCAATGTTGAGGCATTGATTTTAACTTTAACTAAGTCGGAGGTGATTACTGTGTATCCTGTTTTCTTTGATTTCTTATAATTCTAACATGCAACCTTGAAAAAGAAATAAATAGTCTTTCGAAAGCGCTCGTTTTTGTATAACAAGAATATTTAATATTATTTAGGCTGCAATCCCCGTGATATTTTCAATTTTGTTTATATATATATATATATATATATATATTAATATATATAATTTTTATTTTGTTGTGTTATTTTTTTTTATTATAATTTGATTTGATATATTTAATTTGTATTAGTTTCAACTTTCCAAGGTTGATTTAATTGAGTGTTTTTATTTATTTGCTACTAAAACCTTTATTTAACTGTAATTTTCATGATTGTTGAATGCCAGATTTAATTCGTTACTTATTATTATGTTTCAAAATTTTCTTTTAAAATGTTCTGCTCACATGAATAAATTAATTTCATTTCTTACCTTATACATTTCTCTCGTTCAAATATTTGTGAAACATAAAGTTATCTTAGGGCGATTAGTCTCAAAACGGAAAATTAAACAATTGTACAATTAAACAAATTGTTTACTAAATAATCATTTGATTAAAATTTACATTTACAATAGTTCACAAATCTGAAAACCATGCGACACCTATGAAAACTAATTTACATAATCGGTTCAACTTGGCAATATTTTAAACTGCTGCAGAAATTTTTTTTAATGTGGAAAGAAATATCTTTTACTAGATAACTTTTGAAATATTTCATTTAAGCAAATGCTTTTGTGGTGAACGGTTTTGAAATGCGTACATTCATCTTACAATAGTGTTGACGTTACATGTGTATGTGAAATAGGAATTTTTATGAATTATTAAAAAGTTCAATTTCTTATAAGCTAGAGCCATACAAGTTACATTTATACAGTAAAATATCAGGTGAGTCTATAATTATTACACTATCATTTTGAAATTTCACTTATATATTATAGTTTATTGTTTACGATTAATCCATTCAAAAAAAAATGTTATTTGACCTTGAATTTGTTTGGCTGTCTTAATAACTTAGAATGGTAAATTTTTCTTTTAATTAGTAAAGTTTTGTTGTAAATGAACTTATTTTGGATCCAAAATATCTTAAATATCACCAACCTGATGTTAAATTGCTTCTTGCGATATGTCTGCTGTTGGACGCTTCCCTCATCCATTGGCGGCTACTGAGTTCTTCCATATAACTCAATCACTTGTTCGTCTTCTCAAGAAAAACCACTTATACAGGTTACAGAATATACACTTTATCACATTTTCTTTATTACGTAATTATTTAATGATATTTAACACTTTTATTTCAAATTTCTCATTTAAACTTTCACAGAGCTGTTACCCTTCCGCTTCGCTCCATCCTCCCTCAACAACCCTTTTTTGTTGTTGACACGTAGTTCCCGCTTTTTAGAATTTCTATTCATAGCTCTTATTTGTCACTATTTTATTTCTTAAAATTCACTATATTTCTGACATAGAGTTATGGTAATTTATTGTATTCCACGTGTTATATTCATCAAAGTTCCTAAATTATTTATTATCATTGTTTTTTTATTATTTAATATTATCCAAATCTTCTGATTTGTCAGCACTAATTTAGATCAATCTCAATTCTTACAACACAAATAATAGTACAAAGCATACGTATACAATTCATTTTATTTTGGTTTTCCATTCACCACATTTTTAAACATAATATTCAATAGGTTTCCTTTTTTATAGATTTTATTCTCATCATTTGTTATTAATCATTGCATTTCCCTTTTTTATCGACATTGCATACGAATTACAGATTTCTATAAATTTATGTCCCTAACAATTGAATGTTTTCCGTGTCTAATATTACGGCCTGCGTCAACTTAATTAGTTGAGCTTTGTTTGTTGTTAAAGCTCTGTATCAGGTTACAGATAGCGTTGAATTATTTATTGATGATCTGCAATGATTATCAACATGACTTATTTTAATTTTTCTTTTATTTATCTTTGATTATATTACTATGAAATTAATTTGATATCTTTGTAAATACATGGAATTGATGAAATTTAAAGAAATATAATTGACAAAATGATTATTTCTTTATAGTATATAATAAATTCAATATTATTTATATGCTTGTCTATTCTGCATACGGTATATAGAATTTCATAGTTCTATTCCACATAAAATTTTCCTTTCATTATCACTAAATTTTGTTGTGAATGATCTTATTTAATTTTGAAATTCCCTTTCAAATTAGAAACCATATGAATTTTTTTAAGTCACATTTCAATTGCATAAAATTTTGTTAAACTGAATAAACGAAATATCTTTGAAACATTTCAATATTTGATTTTATGTATCTGACTAAAAAAATTTTTTATTGACCTTTATGATCTAGTTAAATATCTTGAAACTTTAAGCTTAAAATCAACTTAGTTTTCAAAAGAAATTTTACTACAAGACTTCATACCTTTGATAGTCTGTGCTAATCAAATTGAATTTTGTAATTATAATTTGCACTCTATTATGACCTACCATCATAACATTTCTTGTGCATTTTATGATTGAATGTTCTAGAAAAAACTTAATTTGTTTGTCATATGTTATTTAAAGGTTATTGATATGTAGCGATATATTTTTTTTATCATTTTTTATCTTTATATTTTATTCCTAAGTGAGCATATCATCATTTATATATATATTAAGGTGAAATACTAGTGATAGGCAAATAAACAAATTGAACTGTATGAATAAATACCGATGTTTAATAAAAAAAAACTATAACATTCATAACCATGTGATATTTAAAGATTCATAATGTAAATTTATCGATAAACAAACATATCAACACATAATTGTGTATTGTATACACATGAGTCAATTAAGAAATATTATTCTATTATCTTGATTTCTTTAACTTCTGACGAACCCTGTATGCGATAAAACATTTTGAACGATTATTAGACAAATGATGATATGAATGATATTCTATATAAATTGACATGTTTATCGATTTAAGTTAAATGTAAAAAAACGGGGTGACATTAGTGTAGTCGCGGTAAGTTTTTTTAACGCAGTGAATGAGTGAAAAGAACACGACACAGATAAAAAGAAATGATGGTTTCAAAAAAAGAAGGGAAATAAAAAAACTTGAATGTTGTTGATAGATGAAAAGTGAGGGAATTTTTTAAAAGAAAGAAACATTTTTGAATAAAAATTTTGAAAGTGAAAGATTGAAATCAAAGGAAAAATATTATCATTTTTGTGAGAGCTGAATTTAGTAGATTATTGCGACAGATTATTGATAGCAGGTATAAAACAAAAAACGTCAAATTATAAAAGCAGGAGAATAAAATCGGCTGACATCTACTAGAATTTGGTAAGAGTATTTAATCTACCTTTTTTTGATCCGGAATAATTACACTCTTGTTGGGAGTAGAGATCATCTGTATGAAATAATTCGAATACAACATTTAATTTTCCACATCAGATAAAGAGACTCACCTATTTCGATTGTTACATATCTTTTGTTCTATTTGTGAGCTAGAACAAACCAACACAAGACAATCATTATATTTTTATATATATAAAATTCGTGCATATGTAAAAACGTTCAATTTAGTTTAAGTTGTTAGGTTGAATACGATATTAGTTTTTACATTTTTAATGTTTACATAGTTCTTTAGATATAATTGATCCCCACTGATTCACTATTTCATTAATATTTATAAACAAATAATTACTTACCAATTCATCATATAAAAAACCAATAATACATCATCAATTTTAAAACGTCACTTTTAAATTCCACCATCTTGAAATACTTTCAGAGTACGTTGAACTTACCCTTAGTTGAGATTAGAGTTGGGATCGATTGCAACAACGGTGATATCACAGTTACATGGTATTAATATTGATTTTTCAATTTATTTATAACGAAAAATTGTCAAACATTTTGGTAATGAGATTTATATTTTTTTTTAATACCACGAAGAGAATTATTTAGTTCATTTTAAACTTTAACTTCGTTGGTTATAGAAGAGAAAAAATCAATAATTCGAAAGAATTTCTTTTTAATTAATTAAATAATTGCATGCAACCTCATTGTTTTTCTTCAAGTGTCCTCAATCCTATTGGCTTACCGTTACTGTCGAACGCTTGTGCCGAACACACCCTGGGACCTAAAGTGACAGGAATAAAACTATTGACATCACATTAAATTGAACCCGTATTGGATATAAGTCATATTGTCTATAATAAGCGAAACATACGAGCTCTGGCACCCATTACGAAAAAGGAAAATATAATAAAAACAACAACAAATTGGACATAATCAAACAACTATTCATTGAATTAAAATAATAATAATAATAATAGAAGATTAATACATTTCACATAATAATATATTACTAAAATTATAAATTTCATAACAATTTCAGCGAACACAATATAGGGCATTCAAATTCACCACAATTTATATATATAAAACGTGATAAATAATTCCATTTTAGCGGAATGAAGTTGGAATTGAAATTAAATTTACTGTGTGGAATCATTAGAATTGAAATTTTTAGAAAAGTTTAGTTTGTGGATTTTGTTAACCAATAATTTAGACAACCTACTGGTTACTGGTCACAATTCTGGGAACTAAAACCAGCTATAGGGGATTTAGGGCAACAACGATGACACAAAAAGGAAATAAAGTTACAGGAAATGGTTTAGGACGTTGTAAACTACATAAAAAAGATTTATCTCTTTGCATGAAGCTTAATGTTGAAAAAAGATATAGATCAGATTTATTTATTTGACTACGTTACATAATATAAATGTAAGTCATAAAATTTTGTTTAGTAACAAAGGGAAAACAGATATTCACAAACACATATGTATATAATACAATATTACAAATAATACATACAAACCAACTAGGAGCAACACATATTAAGCAAAGTTTATAGTCACGACAAAGTTACCGCAACCTTGCAGCACGATAGGATGCCATGAACTCATCAACCCTATAAAAACAGTATACAAGAAGAAACTTTTTTAGTTGATTCTTAAAAGCGTTGAAACTTAACATCTTAAAATACTCCGGTAAGATGTTGAATATATCAACATTTAGACAGTTTTTGTGAGAGATCCTTAGTCTAAATTTGGGTTTACTAATTGCTTGTGAATGACGTGTATTATACTGATAAGTGTCAGAGTTTTTAATTAAACTTGATTGTTGTCTTTGTACTTCAATTATAACTTGTAAGTGATACAACGTAGGAAGAGGCATAATTTTAAATTTTATGAAATATGGTTCACAATGTCTTAAATATCCAACGCCTGCCAAAACACTAATAGCCTTTTTTGCATTCTGAATATAGTAAATACTGAGAACTACCCCAAAACCCCTAAGAAGGAACCCATAGCTAATATGTGAATGAAATAGAGAGAAATAAGTCATTTTGAGGGTATTAAAGTTGGTATATAGGTACTTAACTGACGAATAGCAAATAAAAGAACTTGATAGTTTCTTTTTCAAAGAACTGATGTGAGGAGATCTATTAAGTTTGTTGTCCAGTTGAATTACTAATAATTTCACACTTTTTGTTTCTTCATGAATTAAATTATGACTATTAACGGATATCATCATATTTTGTGTTTTCTATATATTGTGTTATAACCTATTAGTAATAAACCACCTATTATATTTGTTGGCTAATTCAATTGAAGACTCGGTCAAACTACATATATTTTTGTCCGATACAACAAACGTGGTGTCATCTGCAAATAATATTGATTTGTAGGGTGTCATAAATTGAGGTAGATCATTTGTATAAATTATGAAGAATAGTGGTGCCAACACAACTCTCTGTGGAACACCGTGTTTGACATCAACAAAACTCCAACAAGATACCAGTAATTTTTACTGTGAAGATAAGAACAGGGGCGTACCTAAGGGGGGGGGCGGTCCACCCCAGGCCCCGCACCATCATAGGCCCCCAGACGGCCAAAAAATACAAATCGTTTTAAAAAACAAAAAAAAATGTATCAAGCCCCATGACGGCTAAGGCCTCCATATGCCAGAGTACTAATTCTTTTTAATCGCGATTATTTTTATTTTGCATGACTATTTACAAACTGAGCTGAGGTTAACATAAGCAGTGTTTTGTCTGCACGGGTGCACGGCATGATAGCCCTCAACCACGCCTTAGTGGTTAGTTAGTTATTCACTAAGCACTTGGTCAAGCGTATGTCACGACTTTGTCATCACGTTTATGGTAAGTTTTGTTGTTACTGGACCCCATCGTATATATCGAATGTTTCATATTTAAATATTTCAAGTTAAGTGTCAGCCAATTTCTATTGCCATAAACAATTTTTGAAGAAGCCCATTGCTATGTATTGTAGCTTATTGGTTGTATTAAGTCTTATCGAAATTTAATTTCATGATCAGGAATATTGTAACATCCTAGATTACTTCATGTTTTTTCAAATAACGAAGAGCTAAATAATAACTAAAATAACTTGATTCAGAAAACAGTTATAAAAATAATAAAACAAAAAATACAAATATAACCTGTTACAAGCCCCATATATCTCTTATTCTTAGGTTTGCTTTTTTGGTATTTTAAAAATATAGGCTAAAATATTATTATTTTAAGAGCCAAGCAAATTGACGATAAAATGAAACGAAGTTATCCCAGTGGATGGGAAAAGAAGAAAAAACAATAAGCTAAAGAACAAGAAATTCAACGTCTGTTAGGTTCAATTTTGAAACTTACTCAAAGGGTCTCATTTCAGGCAAACAATGAAGCAGAGCTAGATGTGTCCAAGTCTATAGAAAGTCCAAGTACAAGATATGACCAACGAGTTAAATTCAAAGGCAATCAAGAACAAGAAGAGAAAGGAGAAGAACAAAAAGAAGGAGGGCTAGAAAAACAAATTGAAGAAGAAAATGAGGAAGGATGGAATGTTGGGATGCTATGTTCTGACCCAGAGTCAGATCCACCTGAAGGATCAGAGGATTTCTCATTAAATTTTTATGTTGGAAATTGGCCTATTCCAGTGCCAGAACTTCTAAGGACCGAGATAATAAGACGAGGAAGCGAGATTTACCAACGCTTAGAGTGACCATTTGGAGCTGTGCAGAAGCCTGTGGAAAATTCCAAAGGTCATACCCGACAGTTGAACACTAATTGGTTTCACAAACAGCTTCCTAGTGGTGAAAAGATATTAAGAAAATTGATGGTTTATTCCCCTGAAAAGAAATCATTGTTTAGCTTCTGTTGCAAGCTTTTTGATAACATCGATATACACGCTACGACATCCAGTTTCATCACAGGATTCAACAGTTGGTGGAAATCAAATCCTAAAGTGTCTGGCCATGAAAGCTCTGAATTCTATGTTAACAACTTCGAAAAATGGAAAACTCTTGAAGTAAGACTTTTTCAAAACAAAACTATCGATGCTGCTTACCAAGACGTTATGGAAAGAGAGAGGAAGAAATGGAAGGACATTTTACATAGGCTCTTGGATATCACTTTTTCAACTAAGCAGAATTTGCCGTTTAGGCATTGACTCTGAAAACTGTGGCAATTTCTTAGAACTGGTGAATCTTCTGTCACATTATGAGCCTATTTTAAAGGAGCACATCATACGGCTTCAACAATCATTGTAAGCAGGAATGATTCCAGTATCTTCTTTATCGCCTGCAATACAAAATGAGTTTACTTCTTTTTTGGGCAACGCCGTAAAAAAAGAAATAATTTATGAAATCAAGAAAGCAAAGTACTATGGAGTACTATTTGATAGCACGCCTGACATATCCCACATGAAACAGATGAGTCAAGTAATATGATATGTGAAAATTGACAACAGGAAAGTAGAGGTCAAAGAATAATTTCTAGGTTTCATTCCACTTAGTGGAAAAAAGGCACACGACATTACAGAGGATATACTCCAATCACTTGGATATAAAACTTTGTAGAAGCCAAGGTTACGATAATGCTTACAACAATGTCAGCTGTTTATACAGGAATACAAACAAGGATTAAAGAACAAAACTCGAAAGCGATTTTCGTACCTTGTGCAAACCATTCTATCAATCTATGTGATGTTCATGCTTTTGGTAGTGTTCTTGCTTGTGTCACATTTTTTGGAACGTTGGAAAGTGTGTACAATACGTTTTCTTAATCAACACATAGATGGCAGGTACTCAAAGAAACCGTTAAAAGACTTAGTGATACTAGGTGGAGTCCTCATCATTATGCAGTAAAACCAAACTTTGAAAACTTCGAAAAGTTGGTCGATTGTGTGGAGACATTGTGTGGTGCTGCTGAAAATTTATTTGCAAGGGGAGTAGCGGAGTTGCTGATGAAAAACATTTGCAACTTCCATTTTCTTTGCTTCTTGCACCTATGGTACCACATTTCACAAGAAGTCAACTACGCCCAAAAATACCTCCAAATCCAAGATATTAGTTTAGAAAAGTGTGTACTGAAGCTGAGAACACTGAAAATATTTTTAGAAGAGAGTCGGGAGAACTGATGAATAAAGCCTTAGAATATACGACCACCACCTGTGCTGCAAAACATGTGAATTTTGATGAATTAATCCAACAATTTTCAGAAGTCAAGGCTCGCAAAAAAACATTTTAATGTGCTTCTTGATTGTACTTTTCATTGAAATATGTATGTCTTGATTTCTCTCAATATTGTACAACATACATAGTATTATGTAATTTTAGAAGAAAATATCATTATAAACATATATTTATGTCTGTTGCCTGTTACCTTCATTGTTCTTGATAGCAATTTCTTTTGTTATCGAAACTGTCGGAGTGACAGTGAAAAGACTTATTAGTGTTACTATGTGGAGTGTTCATCACGATGCATTAAAATCAACCTTTAAAAACTTAGAATGTTAAAGATTAAAGGAAAAGTTTTGCATCATAAAATAACGTTTCGCTCATTCTTTTGACCTTCATCAGTGTTTAAATTGTAATAAACTGAGCACCAATTCTTCTGTTTTAAAGAACCCATGTCTCTAATTCCTTGTTGAAAACCGGTTCCTAATTAAATTCAATTGATCGCATATTTTACGCTATTCTCTCACTGCAAGAATCGCCTCCGCATATGTTAGATATGTAACTTCTCATAAACCCGGACGCTACTGTCGCTAGACCGTTGGTCCCCGCTTCGAACATATAGGAATTTCGCAGAAGTTCTGACCAATAGGATTCTTGCCGGTTACCGACGTCACCACGCATATAAATTCTAATGAATGCGAGAAACGCCGGCACTCTTGAACACACCGTCTTTGAACTGATAGGTAGTCTCTGTCTCGCTCTACACATTAATTGTGGTTGTTTTCATTACTTTTATCATTACGTTTATCATCGTTAATAGCAAAAGAACAGTATTAAAATTTAACGTTTTCTCAACAAGACTACATGGCGTCAAATAAAGTGATTTTAGTCAAAAAAAACATTGATATGAATTTCGCAATTGGCCAGCTACTATAATATGGTGTAGTTAGTTGTCAATAAATGCATAAAATGGATGTGTTTTTAATGGTATGAATGACAACCTACCCGATGAACTGATTGAAAACCTCAGTCACCCCAAACCGAGATACGTAAAGCATACGTACCTCGTGTTCAATCAGATTATAAATCTCTGCGAACTGAACCTCAGCGAGTGCTCCATCATGGTAATCTCATTTTGTTTAAAATTGTACTATAACGCTACATTTAACACACACTACGTATATGTGGACGTTCACAAGAGTACTATATATAGAGGGCCCCTTCATCTATAGCCGCCCCAGGTCCCCAACTATGTCGGTACGCCACTGGATAAGAACCTATCAAACCAAGTGGAGTACCCCTATACTTCGTTTCCATTACATTGATAGCGCCAAATCAGGTAATAAACTGAAAACGGCAATAAACCAGACGCCGACAGATTATTGAATTTGTAGCGTCAGTGTATAAACATAACTTTATTGTAAACTAGAATTTTTAGACTAGTATTTTAAATAAAATATGAATTTTGGAAGTTAACACAAAACACACATGTATAATATTAATAGATTAAAAAAATTATAAACCTTCGTGAATGTTTATCGGTGATTGTTTTTATTTTTCTATGCCTGTAATATGATCATTAACCACATTAGTAAAGTATTTAGAAGCACAATAAGTAGTTAATTTTAGAAAGTTTAATAAATGTGAAAACAACGTAGTTTGTTTTTCAAACAGTGTACAATGTTTGGTTACCCTAATCTTGTAAATTGACAAGTACGTATAGCTTTTATACAAAATCATCAATTTTTATAATTAAAATCTTTGTAGTGATCGCACTGAAGATGGCATTAGGTCGAATGCGCTCTGCAAATTAAATTTTAATAAACAGTACAAAAAGTTGTTGCCTTCAAAGGAAATCTGAGATAAAAATATGTTTTTTAAATCCTTGTTGAAAGTATTATGTAGTTGTTAATACATAGTTAATAAATGGTTTTTTGTCAAAAAATCCGAATTACCCTTGGAGAAAATAACTAACCATTACCGTTTGTGAACAAAACTATTAAAAAAATAATACATGCAATCTACAATTCAAATCAAAAACCACCAAAAAAACCAACATCATTTATATCATTACCATATGTACACGGTTTATCAGAAAAAATTAACAAAAGTCTTCAGAAAGATTTAACTTTTTCCCACAAAGAACACCAACCAAACATTTTTTTCAAAAATTAAACCAAATATTCCAAAAAATAAACAAACAGACACAGTATACCAGATTCCTTGTGGAGATTGCAATAAAACGTATATTGATCAAAGCAAACAATATCTTCAAAAAATAATACAAGCTCATAAATATTCAAAAACTGATGTAACATCTTTATCCAATCACTCTAAGAATACAGGGCATACATTTGATTTTAACAATGTAAAAATTTTAGCTAAAAAAAGAATGAAAAAGTTAGAACTATACTAGAAACGATTAACATAAAAAAAGATTTGTGAAATAGGTTTTTGACCAAGTCAATGTGTGTAAGTACAGGTTATGGGATTATGGTCAATAAAACAACGAATCAAATGTTGATGACGTCAAAATTTTAGACCAACAAACCAACTTTTATAAAAGAAGGTTTTCTGAAATGATTAACATTGTCAATAACCCTTCAGTAAACTTCAAAAAAGACGTCGAAAATTTAAACACATCCTGTATTTCATTAATAAATAGAACCAAAGAGTTGTCATTGAAAAACAAATAAAACTGGTTTTTGAACTCGTTTCTCACCTGATATCTATAAAATTCATTCTATATTCAGTTCCCACCGTACCCAAACATACAAACAACAAATTGAAATGTTATTTCCTTTTTTGATGGAAATTGTTTTTGGAGGGCCTGATATGATAGAGAATTTTTTCAAGAACAAAATCAATTTTGGTAAGTCTTAACTTAATGTTGTATTGCATTTTTTAGAACAGGAACACTGAAAGTCTTCATCAAATTTCTTTTCTTCTACTATCCTTCTTTTATAATCATAATGAGTTTTGTTTTCATTCTTGGCTTTTTTATTTTGTGTTCTTGTCATGTTCAGAGATCTCCTTTTTCTTCCTTTTCTTGGTCTTAGATAATTTGTCGCTTCGTGACCGTCGTTATTGTTGCTCTCGTTTTTCTCTAGGTGATCGCTCCCTTCTTGCTCTGAGGAAGAGACAATATTTTCTGCTTCGGTTACAACAAACTCGGGATCCTTATCAGAATCATATCCATCACTTAATACTTCTATGGCATTAAAATTATAGGAATTTTCAATATTTGTTTTATTTTTATCCTCCTTTAAGGCCTAAAAAATATATTAGTAAATATACCAAAGCATAAGATTTTAAAATCTAAAAATCCAAGTTACCTTACTACAACTGGGCGCTTCGTCAGTCTTGATAAGTCCTGCATTACACATGGGTCTATCATCAAGAGTCATTTTTTGAGAGATCTAAAAAATGGAAAAAATTAGTTGTTTCTAGCATCGTCAAATTCGTCAAGTTTTGCTTAAAATACCAAAATAAATGCAAACAACTGTTTTTAATTTTGCAGAAAAGAACCATGATAATTTAAACAGTGTATGCTTATCATTAACTATTAAAAATACTTTTTTTATTTCTAAAATCCTTTGCAACATTTTATTTGACAACTATATTATTGCATTTCTAAAATAAAAAATAGAAACTTAACCTACAAAATGTCTTAATGCACTATTTACCTGATTACAGCTTCTTGGGCTTTCCTTCTCCTGTGCAATCTCTTTCTCCATAACCATTGCAAGAATTCTTTGAGATCTACTCTTGTTAAAATTCATTTTGGATAACAATAATATTTATTTATCAGTTTTATTTCACTTGAACTTCACACTCACTATCCCAGAAAACAAAGAACCAAATACTGGCATCTGTCAACAACTCTCTTCTTTATTGTTATGCAGAAAAGAACCAAGCCGCTTGGATCTTTTCTGCAGGTAGGTTACTTGCTTAACAAATTTTGTTGGTTGGTTCATTGGTCAACAGATGGCGCTAGGTACCAGAATGTGGCTTGGATCTTTTTTGCAGTAAAGGTTACGGCTATTAATGTAATATTGTGCGTAAATCCAAAAATCACAAAATTGTGGGATGGTTCCTTTCAGCTAAAAGCCGTCTTTATAGACGTAGCCATTTTATTCAAAATGTATTACTTAGATATTTGACGTTGAATTTTATTCTATATATAAATTGTAGATAACATTTATTAGATATGAGATTGCATTTAATACTAAGAGTTATTTGGAATTATATGATAATTGGTTCCGTTTCATTCAATCCGCATCTTTTAGCTGTCTGAATGTATCTCATATTAGTAAACAATAGTATATTATACACCAATCGACTAAAGTGGCCCATTTCATCCCGCGGGTGGTGTTTGATTCCTGAGGGAAGTAATCCACCTAAGGGATTTAATGTCACTTTAGTGGAGAGGTGTATATGCTATTTTATGCAATTCCGATAATTCTACATACATTTTTAATAAAAATAAATACTACTTAGGACGCACTTTTACGAAAATTGGATGGGCATCGGAGGTGAACTTCTAAGATGCTTGGCTGGGCATTGAGGAGCGACTTTTATAAAACTTGGCTGGGCATCGAGTATGTACGTTTTTACTTGTACTTTAAATACCTTAATAAGAGTATAAACACAAGTACAAGTGGGTCGTAGGTAAAGTATAGTACTAACATGTGTTGTAACGCATTTTACGCACTCACGGAATTACGCGGCTTCGTGCGTAACTTTTCCGTTCGTGCGTAAAATGCTTCTTACAACACACGTTACGTAATATACTATTATATACAAAATTTTGTAACGTCTTTTTTAACGCATGTGTTATGTATCAATGAAAATTAACATTTTAGCCGAAACAGAAGATGACTTGACAAGTCGAAACGTGTCTTTTGGCGAATAATAAACAAATTATTAAAAATTAAGGACCTTTATTCAGTTTTCGTAAGCTTGATTGTAACGACCTTTGTATTTGTCCGGCAACAAATTTCTGCAAGTAATATTTGCATCTTCATTAACAAAATTCGTGTTAATTTATGACAGATTATTCAATGGTATTTGACAAATTTCATAAAGTAATGCTTCTGTATTTTTACCAAAGTAACGTTAACGACGAGCCACTTATTATACTAATTTTATTATAATCACAAAGTCAGAGTCAGCGAGAGCGTATCAAATAACTTGATTATAATCCAGAAAGGGCCAATTTCAGGATAACTAGAATTAGAAATAGAAACATGTGCTGTTTTTACTGGGTTTCTTCATTTACGTATTAGGTATGTATTCACTTAAATGGGATCGAATTAGAGAGTTGAATCCGGGGTTGAGAACAATATTGCGGTTTGAAACAAATCGAAAATTAAACTCTTCCAAATTTTGTACATTTGAAAAACATGTTCCCGAAAATAAACCACAAAAAACAGTTTTTTTGGTTGAAGATGTTATCACAAAATCTTTTATCAAAATTATCTTCAGATCATTTTACTTTTCCGCCCAATCCTGTCTAATATGCGAGAAAAGTATTGGTTTACCCCAAAAAAAGTTGAAATTTTGAGTTATTTCTACGTTTTTCATAAAGAACAACACGAGAAAACGGTTTTAAGAAAAAAAAATCCTTTGTGTGTGTCGTCGTTGCCGTCGGCCATTTTTCGTAACATGTCTTGTTAGCACGATACAGCCTCCAGAGTATCTACAAATGACCAATTTTATGTTTGAATATTGTTCATGGCGTCTTATAGATGATGATTTTTAGCTCACCAGAGCTAGTACAACGGGTAGTATGGTACCTGAAGTGCCACATTTTTGGTCCTTTTTTGGAAAAACTTCGGGTTGTTAGCACGATACAGCTTCCGGAGTGTATACAACTGACCAATTTTATGGTAGGATATTGTTCAGGCCATCTTACATATGCGGAAAAGTTAGTTTTAATCTCTAAAACCGTTTATTTGTAATAGTGTTAGTGTTAGGTACTTTTCATGAATGAAATGTATGCTGTTTAGAAATATCACTATTCCTACATAATATCACATTATAATGCAGTTTTCTTTTGGATTTTCTAAAGTATTTTTCATCATTAGTTAGTTACCTTCGGCCGGCCACTTTTACGACGATTTTTAATAAAACTGTTTCTTTAAGGTGATTCTCAATTCTCCAATCTGTAAGTTTTGTAGATGGACTCTGATATTGAAAACCATTATTAAATAAATAAAGTATCATCCCTTCATAGCTTCTTTTCAGATTGCATAATGTCTCACGACAATATTGTATTTATCCCCCTCGATAAATATATGATCAGAGTCCAAGTTAGTAAACAAATATACCAAAAACTACGAAACTCCAACAAAAGCCGCCACTAATACTATTCTTTCGGTAAACACACCGGAACTTGAAAAGTTGATAAACTAATTGAAACAAGAACTAAAATTATTCAAGGAAACTTAACTAAACATCAACTAATTTATGATTGTTATTAGTTATTAATGACAATAATGCCTTTTTGGTTCACACATTCTTGATTAAATCTTTAATCGCTTTTGTTTTCCTCATAACTTTCAAACTAATAAGCGACATCAAGTTTAAACTGTTGTATAGTTAATTGAGTATAATAACGAAGGAACATATATAATGGTAAGCAGTTCCATCATATGTAGTTAACATTTCTATTCATGAACTTAACTGTCTCAACCCTTACTTTATGGAATCTACTCATATTAGTGTTTTAAATGAAACATCAGGTAGGCATCAAATGAAATGTAACTTCTGTCATTCTGACGATGATATTTAGGTAATATCGAAACAATTGTCAATTTTTTAGAATTTTTAACATTTTTCAATAAACTGTGGAGTTAACTAGAAACAGTAAGTTTCATTTAAAACACTAATTTCTATTCATCTTTTTGTTACAAGGCAAATCAAGTTGAACCGTTACGGTAGTTTTTGAACACACCTTACATGTCCGCTTAGTATACGATTCACAAAAGCTCCCTCAACTGTTATGTTCCAAGTTTAATAAGAATACATTTTCGAAATATATTTCTTAGTAACCAATTCCAACCAGACGTTTGGATACAAAATATACTTCAATCACTGTCATGTCTAAGATAAGAATGCATATATTGTATCTACATTAAAATTTCAAAGGACTAAAATTGTGAGCGAATTTTTTGTATGCAAAGAGACGTGCAATGAATATTTGGAAAATCAATCTGTAGCATACCAAGACGATATTTCCCATTCTTGGAATATACATAAAGTAGACCAGTTTCAGCGAATGCTTTTGAAATCTATCAATAATAAATGAAACGAAAATTAACAAACATAAGAGTTTAATAATTAAATTTTATCAAACGTATTAACTGTTGAAACTTTACCGTTTCGTATCAAAGAAAAAAGTATTTCAACATTCCTCTGTTGTGATTAAATGCTATGAATCACATGACGCAGTATATTATAAATGTACATATTCCTTTATTAGAAATATTTATATACAGTGTTAGGAAAATTCTGATGGCACATATGTTTTATCGTCAATATGTTAGAAAGAGACAGAATACATATAAATTCAGTGTATTATTTTTCTTCACTAACAGGATAACATAACATGCGAAATAAGTCGTATTTTAATTTCTATTATAACTGTGTGTTCTCTCTCCATTTTCAATGTACAGGTTGAAAGTGTGCCCATAATAGCATAATATGCGAAATAAGTCGTATTTGAATTTGAATTATTAATAATATGTGTTTCCAAATATCTTATTTTTCGCTAACATGATCTCATAATAAAGTGGAAAATACTGCCCACAACGCCAGCGTGTTACAAATTCTTTGTAGGTACTAACAGTGTTGCCAATTTTCATTGTATATTTATATTAATCGTTAAATGCATTGTTCTAACATGAGAACAAGTTATAAGAAGCTTTTAATTATAGTAATGCAAGAGGTTGTAACAGATCAAGATATACTTAATCCCAGCTATTCGTTGAACATTTTATTGTAATGCTGGTAATTGTTCTAGTTTTCAGTTTGAAAGTGGTTAAAACATTTACTTTTTTCAGATTTGGCAAAGTAAAATTGGTCACGGAACATCTGCGGTTCCAATGTGTTATTAAAAAAATTTTAGTATCTTTTTCGTTTGTATGCAAATGAGAAACGAATTCTCTGTGTAAAACACACATAGCACAAGTTAAAAAACGTATTCGATAATAAACATAATATCGAATTCTAATGAAAATGCCTACTATTTTTAAATAAAAGTAATATTCTGATAGGTAATAAATAAAAAAATTAAAATAAAACTTCTTAATTCTTCAATGAACTTAAATCAAATGTTCGAATAAACCCCCGTTTATAAAATTCTTGACGAACACGTATGAGCATTTCAGGTGTTATTTTCATACAATTTTGTAAAATTTGTTCCCTTAGTTCATTCAGAGAAGTGGCTCTGTTTTCTTGGAATTCATAAATTCTCGATTTCACATAACCCTAGGAAAAGAAATCGTTGGGAGCCAAATCTGGAGATCTCGCAGGCCATCTAATGTTACCATTCGTGGAGATTATCCGATTGGGAAATTGTGTATTTAAAAAATGTATTGCTAGTCGATAATTATGTGATGCACAACTGTCATGTTTGTACCAAATATCATTGAAGTTGACACCTAATTGTATAAGGGCAGGAGTAATTTGATTTTCCAGCATGTCCAAATATTTTTGTCCGGTTAAATTGCCGTCAATAAAAATTGGTCCAATTAAATTTTCACCTAATATTCCAGCCCAAACATTTAACTTTTAGGAATATTGAGTTCTACTATCGTAGTGTTTGTGTAGATTTGTCCTGGACCAATATCGAATAACGGATGAATTATGTGCACCGTGTATGGGAAAAGTCGATTAATCTGTGAATAAAATATTTTTCGAAAAGTTTGCGTCCAATTGTATTTTTCCATAACTACTTCACAAAATTCCATTCTACGAAATTGATCGTCTGGAAAAATTTCATGGCTGTTTTTCAGTTTAAAACTACGATAACCATTTTTTTTAATTCAGTCCGAATCGTTTTCGGATCAACATCAAAACCCTTTGCTAAATGAGTGGACGATTGTAGAGGATTATTTTCCACACTGGCACAAATTAAAATATCTCTTTCTTCTTTGTCAGGTTGGGTTTGACGATTTTGTGTACGCGGCCCATGTTTAGTAGGATTGACACATCCAATTTTATAACCGTTCTCACTTGTTTCTTGCGAATTGGTTTGGCATTGTCAAATGCCACAATAAACAAATTTTCTGCTATTTCTCGATATGAATTACTCTGATAGTACCATTTTACAATTTGCACTTTATGGTGTACTTGCATATTCATTTTATAAGATTTACATAAGATCGTTACTCATTCGCAAACAAACGTTTAGTGAAGTATCGAGTGTACAGTCGTTAAACATACTCAAGAGGAGCACGCGCGATTCGTATTCGTCTCGTACAGTAATCTACACTAACTTTTGATTGTCTATCTCACTATTGTCTTTCTCTAGCACACTGGTAACGCCATGTGACCGTTATACTTTCCCGTTGGCCATGAGAGAATTATCGTTTTACGTTGAAATTTAATGGAGTTGATTTCTCTCACAAATAAAAAGGAATATTTTAAGGGCACTTTCAATTTCAACGTGTAGATTGAAAATGAAGAGAGGTGACAGATAAAAATAGAAGAATTATGGCCGTAAACGAAATCGTTTTATCAGGAGTGTAGGAATTACAGGCGGTTAAATCCCAGTTAACCAGATAATCTGCAGTATTCGCTGTCAAATATAACGACTGTTAAATGATTTTTTGTTGTTACTATATCAAGTGTCATCGATATAGCAATAATTGGAAATTGATGGATACAACGAGAAAAAAGAAAAATTAAATTATTTTTGTTCCTACTTAACGATTTACATTTTAATTTGAAAAATGAAATAAATGGTTCAATTGTTTTGAAAACTGAACCTAGAATGAAAAAATTAACATCGCAAAAAAATTCCTTAAACCCTTAAACAATATTTTTATCTCAGTTCAACAGATTTTCTTAAGTTGAAATAACTGCAAAACATTCTCTCAACTTTTCTTTTCTCTCAGTATAGCAGTGTCGTTATAATTTAATAAATGCATCCGAATATCAAATAATCTTAGTTAATTGTCTAGTAAGAACCAATTACAATGCGTTTTAATTGAAATAATTTAATATTTTGGTCAAAAGAAAGCAGCTATTATTTTTAAACTTTTTACTAATAGATTCCAATCCCAGATGGCCGAAGACAAATTTCACGTTGCCAAATCTGAAAAACAGTAAAGGTTTTAACCGCTTTCAAACTGAAAACTAGAACAATTTCCAGCATTACAATAAAATGTACAACGAATAGATGGGATTAATTATATCTTGATCTGTTACAACCTCTTGAATTATCATAATTAAAAGCTTCTTATAACTTGTTCTCGTGTTAGAACAATGCATTTTACAATTAATATGAATATACAATGAAAATTGGCGACACTGTTAGTTAGGCTGGCGTTGTGGGTTTGGGCATGTATTTTCCACTTTATTATGAGATCCTGTTAGCGAAAAATAAGAATTGAGATATTTGGAAACACATATTATTATTAATTTAAATTAAAATACGATTTATTTCGCATGTTATGTTATGATATCCTGTTAGCGAAGAAAAATAATACACTCAATTCATATGTATTTTGTCTCCTTCTAACACATTGACGATAAAACATATGTGCCCTCAGAATTTTCCTAACACTGTACAGGGTGTCCCTCAATGTTAACCGTGTTACACTTTGTTTGAAAATCCAAACAAACAAATATCCTAAGCTTCTGAGAACTTATGACAATATTATTCAATAGTTTGTGATGTACTAAAACATATTAGCAATATGGTAATTATATTGTCTACAGCGGTTCCCAACCGGTGGGTCGCGGAAGGGTTGCAGGTGGGTAGCGACACGATTCTCAAACTATTAAGAACCATCGAATAAATCGTACAAAAAGATTTAAAAAAATTGATAAATCGAATTATGTTTTGATTTCTTTCTTGGTTCCTGATTTTTGGAATCTGAAGCAGATAACAGAACCAGTACTTCACCGAGGCATGTGGAACATACTCTGGCAACGCCTCCCCTCCCGTTCTACCGCTACTCTGTTGAAGATCGCGCCCCGTAAGTACTATTATTTACTAACCTCAGTCACTCAGTGGACATCGTGCATTGAGTTACACATTTAGTACAGATAGCTGTACAACGTTTTTGTGTTTGGTTTTAATTTTCACTTTGTGATTTAGTAATGTTGTGAATATGGACAAGTGGTAGAAAACAGGATATTTTAGTAACTATTGATGAAGGTGATCCTGACCCATCAAATACTGAGCCAATAATTTCTGAAAAGGGTAAAGTACAGGTGAATACAAAGAAATCAAAAACTTTTTTTCAGAAAAAGCTATTATATCAAATATGGGTTCACATTTGTAGGCACAGAGGAAGAACCGTTACCTCTATATCTAATTTGCTTTGAAACATTGTAAAATCAAAGCACGAAGCCTTCTAAGCTAGAATATACATTTCAGCAAACACCCAGAATGCGTTAATATGCCAACCAAAAAATAAAAAAAGAAATTTGTTATCGACTGAAAAATATATCGACAGGACGTAAAAATAAAATGGTTTCGTACCAATTGTCATTGTTGATTACCAAAAAAATGCACCTCATATATCATGCGAGAATAATATCATTTTCCCAGCTGCTAAGCTAATTCATGCTCTTTGTATAACAAAATAGCAACGAAGAAAATAGAGGAAATACTCTATCAAATAACATTGTTAAAAGAAGAAATGTCTGAAAATATTAAACAGCACCTCATTTCAGCTTTGAAACGAAGTGACTTTTACTCCTTATAATTGGATGAAGGCACTGATATAGCTGATATGGCCAATTGATCAAGTTTTGTAAGATTTGAGATAAATAAATCAGTAGAAGAAGAAATATTATTTTGCAGATATTTACCTACTAGCATGACTGGGGCTGATATTTTCAGCTGTTTGGATGGCTTTATTAAATAAAATGAAATTGACTGGTTTAAGTGTGTCGGAGTAACAAACGATGGAGCCCATGCTATATCTCGCAAATATTTAGGTCTAATAACAAAAATTAAGACAGTTTCTCCACCAGTTGAATGGGTTCACTGTAGTATTCACAGAGAGGCTTTAGCGGTGAAAGAAATGAAAGAAAACCTCAAAGACACACTTGATGATTGTGTTAAAATCGTAAACTTAATAAAGTCCCAATCTAAAAACTCAAAGGGTTTTGCTGTGTTGTGCGATGAAATGGGGAGTGAGCATAAACAACTACTCCAGAATTGTGAAGTCCGTTGGCTATCCAGAGGAAAAGTTCTGGTCAGGTTGAATGAGCTTCGTAATAAGGTAATTTTGTTCTTATCGCAATTGCAAGCAGAAAGAAACTTGAAAGCTCAAGTTTTTTTAGAAAACTGCCTTAATGATGAGATTTGGCTAAAAAAGCTGGCTTACTTAGAGAATATTTTCAGTTCTCTAAATACTCTTAATTTGACCTTACACGGAAAAGATGTCAACAAATTGTTTGTGCAACACAAAGCTGATGCTACTATCAACAACAGACAACGGTGGTTTGACAAAGTTCAGAAAAATATCTTTGATGCCTTCCCACTTCTGAACAATATTTTAGACGAGAATGATTTTAAAGTAAATGAAGAAACTTCAAAAATGATCTTTGATCATCTCGAAGCATTGCCTTCTAACCTAAGACGGTCATGGACCGTGGAGGTATTCCAATAAGGAAAGGTGGGTCGCCAAATGAAAAAGGTTGGTATGCAATGGTCTACAACAATCTACAATATCGTATCAATAATCCATTAAACAGAAAGTATGCCCTAGTTTTAATTATCCAGATTCAATTAATCAATCACCCAACTACAAAATCATTGTGATAGTAAACAATCTTCCAGGTAGAAAATTGGCTCTAATTATTGGCAATTAATTCGTTGTTGCCTGAAAGTGAAGGAGAAAATTAGTACTAGATTGGTTGTAGAACCTTTTGTCTTTAATTGACTATATCAAAGATAATTGTGACAGCTCTCTTGCTTTGAAGAATAAGGTATTTACTTAATTAGTATTAAAGCACTCAATTTCATAATTCCGACTTGTATTATGATTCTCCTAGAATCTAGGCCCACACAAAAATGGATTTTTATTTTGGTTGTCGAAACTGAATTAATCGCATAGTTGCGGATACGTACTTTTGAATGGTTTGAAGCAAAAAAGAGTTAAGGGAAATTGAAACAAGAAAGGCGGCTGAGATAAACATAAATTGGATAGAATAACAGAAATAACATAACATAGAATACACCTTAGAGTAATAATATGCAATAGAGAGGGCTATTCATTCATAAACACGTTTATTTTTGCGGCCAACAATCCTAAACGCCTGTAGAGAAATAATGAATGAATTACAAAAAGTGGGGATGACATTGTAGTTACGTGGCCTTGGTAATTTCGGCTGTTTTTGTGACAAACTTGGCACCGACGAACCATGATAATCCAAAAATATTGAATTAATCAACTTAAAAGTTTATTTCGTAACTAACAGTCTTTGAAAAACTCATCACAACGAAAGAACTAAATGTTTACGCTCTAGTCGTAATGGCGCTCGTATAAACAAACCACGTTTGACATTATTTACTACAATACTACGGCATTATCGAAATTATCGTCGAGCACACTCTGACGATATTTGCATCTCTCTTTATATGGTAATTAAACAAGGACAAAACTACTAAATAGATTACCCTTGACCCATAAAACGGGTACTGAAATTTGCCACTTTCAGTTATAACCATGAAGATATCTAAGGTTATAACAAATACTTGTTTAAAATTTCTATAAGTATATGCCTTTATTAAATAAAATCCAAGTATTATTAATTAATTTTAAAAGCAGCGACTCAAATGCATAAATTAGTATGACTTTTTTTTATTCACTAAAAAAAGTTGCAGCCTTGGAAAGAATTGCTGGGATAACTTCAAGTTAGAAAAGTACACGTTATGGTACTTTTCCGCACAGAAATGTCACTTTTCCGCACGGAAATGTCAAGTAATCATCGACAATCTAACATTATCTTTATAGTGAATTTCGTTGATCGACACTAATATTACAATTAATGAAAACTTATTATCAAAGAAAGATAAACCAGGCATAACAATTCAAAATTGAGCAGAATTGATCACGTTGACCTGATTTTTTTATATTCAATATTCATGTTTTAAATTCTTTCTGTTCAAAGTTTAAATAAAATATAATTTACTTTTATCTCTCATTAATAAACGTGGTTGTAGAAAAAATATTGTGTACAACTCGTACGCAAAGCACTTTTCCTATTTGCGGCAAACTTCTGCGCTCGTGGGAAAAGTGCCGCTATTCGCACTTGTTGTACAAACTACTCTTTCTCACATTTTCTCCATGAAACGAACAAAATTAAGTGAAATTTCGATATTTTACGAAAAAATAGATTTTACTCATATCTTGTTCATGGAATAAATTAAATTAAGTAAAATTCAAATATTTTCCTAAAAAATTAGTTTCTTACGCGTTTTCTTCATGAAATCAGCAAGTCTTAGTTTAACATTTTGGTATTTTTTGAATAAACGAAATTTTTGATGGTAGCCACCATGGGCGTCTGAAATCACTTGAAAATCGATTATAGGCATGACAAAAACCATTTGCGACCACTTATTTCAATTTAAAATAGCTCAAAATGCATTAATAATAAAAAAAAATATTAACGACCTATTCCACTCAGATGACCGTTACACATGTAATGTACACCAGAAACCCGGAATATTCCATCTATGCCGTTGGAAAGATCTTGAATAGAGCTACAAAAAACATATTGGGTGTTTTTTCTCTATCTGCGGCTGAAAACCGTATAAATTGCACTACCGTTGCCTGTGATTCAAAACACTCATGAATTGCAACGATGATTTGAAATTAAATTTTGTTTTTATATATTATTACACTTTTTTCATACAAATTATGTCACCGTTTCTCATGAAACCTCCAACGTCAGCAGATTCTCATATCATCATATTCATGCAAACTGTTATTTCTGCATTTTTTACCTTATTAGAATTATATATTTTGTAGCTCAGTTCTTTGTCAATCTTTCACTTGTGAACTTAAAAATATCTAATAAAATTAATTAGTTGTGTAAATAAAGTTTTTAAAAAAGGAATTTCGAGTATCGATTATGTTTCTGGCGCAGTCAGTAGGATATCTAGAATTGTCGCGTATCGAACGTGTCTAATTTTCGTTTCAACGATTAACTAGATATCGAACCGTTGTAATCTGTGATTGGAGGTATCGGAGGTGGAGAGGCTCTCTATAAATCGAGAAACCCATCTATTGAAGACCATCGAAGCCCTCCAAGAGGAAAGACGACGAAAGTTGAAACAAGCATCATTCAACTTTGCAAGGACTACGGAATCTCAACAGAGAAGGTGTTTCGTCCTTATAGTTACAGTCAAGGGAGTGCTCAAGTTTGCCTTATTTATCCTGTGAGTAATCAGTAATATAAAATTATTTAATTTGTTCATGCAGTAGATACCTAGCCTATGAAGGTTCAATTATTAATATATGTCTATAGATTCGTTAATTAACGATCTAGAAAATTTGAAAATTAATACTTTAGTTGATCTTCAAGTTTATAATCAATCAGTACAAAAAAATAACGTGAAAATGACTGAATTCAAAGCTGAATACTTAAATTGCGTACCAGAGTTCGATGGAAACCCCAACGAACTTTACCGCTAATTCTCTGTCTGCGCATCAAATTAATACTTTTTATATTAGAGGCCAACCCAACCATTTCCAAAACATATATTTAATTAATTCACTAATTTACAAATTACGTGGAAATGCTAAACTTGTAGTTAACATACAAAATGTGACTTCCTGAACGTCTCTTAAAGATACACTTTCTAGAAATTTTGCGGACCAAAGAGATGAATCCTGTCTTAATCGCGACCTTGTTATTATGAGACAAGGAAACGGTGAGAGACCCCAACAGTTTTATGACAGAGTGTTAAATATTTTAAACCTTGTTTGTAGTTATATAGATCTGCACGAACAATCATTAGAAAATAAGATACTTAAAAGAGATTTATACAACAACCTAGCTTTGAAAACATTTTTGTCGGGTCTTAAAGAACCTTTAGGAACCACAATCCGCTGCATCAAACCCAAAACCTTGAGTGAGGCATTACAATATGTTGTAGAAGAAAATAATATGCACTACTTTCAAAATCCACAAAATAGAAATTCGCCTAGACAACCAATGCCTCAGTCAAGACAACAATTTAAACCAAATTTTAACAATCAGTCTTATTTTAATGATCCTAACAATACGTATAATCGGAACAATTTTAATTCACACACACCGAATCATACTTTTATAACCAGGAACTCATTTCCAACAGGGCCTATACCAATTCAAAATCAACCAATAAGAAATCAAAATTTTTCAACTAATTCACAAGTTTTTAATCAAAATAGAAATATTAACGTTTTTAAGCCGAATCAACAACAAAATCAAAATTTGCCAAGAGCCACCCCTACGAATGTCTCTACTCGTAATACATTTAATAGAGGAACGAATATTTCGACGCGAAATAATCAACATTTTTCTGGTCCATTTAACCAAAACCAACGAACACGAAATTTTGTGTCAGAACTATTCAACACAGAATGTCAAGAACCTGATCCCTCTTTCCAAAATTTTAATCCAATTTTTTCCAGTAATAATGTTTCTAACGAAGATTATAATATGAATGAAAATGAAATACTTGATAATGAAAGTTATGACCTAATTGATTTAAACCAAACACATGTAAATTTTCAAAACAACCTTCGCCGGAGAAATCCGACATAACTCCACAAATTATAGCATTCAATAACACAAATTCCAGCGAATTACCTTATATAATTTTTCCCGAGCATAATCTAAAATTTTTAATTGATATAGGTTCAACTAAATCTTTTTTAGACCCCAACGTAACATATAAATTTTACCCAAATCAAATAAATGATGATCCGTTTATAGTATCAACCGTATTTCAAAAATCAGCCCAAAAACACAGTGCCACTGTAACAGCTTCAAAAATTTTTGAATTGCCAAAACCAACAAATATCAAATTTCACAATATATTCCATGGACTAATAGGCCTCGATAGCCTAAAACTATTACAAGCTAATTTAAATTTTAAGGAAGGTTTTCTATCGATACCTCATACAAAAATTCGATTACTTTATCACTCAACACAAAACGAATTAAATTCGATAAAAGTATCTCCCCGGTCCGAACAAGTAATTAAAGTTAGAACCTCTATACCCAATGGTGAAATGATAATTCCTTATCAAAAAACTCACAATTGTGAAATACCGGAATCATGGACAATAGCAAAAGACAGTGAAGCTCTAACAACAATTTGAGATGAATAATTTTGACGAAATACCAAACCAATGCATAGACTTATCAAAATTCAGAACAAACCACTTAAATTCTGAAGAAAAACTTGTAATATCTAATTTAATAAAAGAATATTCAGACATATTTTATCAAGAGATTCACCTTTGACTTTTACAATCAGAATAAAACATCAAATTAAAACCACAGACGAAATCCCTGTTTACTCTAGACCATATAGATATCCCTTTATTTATAAGAACGAAGTACAGAAACAATTAAAAAAATGTTACACTCAAAAACTATTAGACCTAGTAACTCACTATGTTCAATAGCTCTATGGATTGCACTAAAAAAATTAGGCGCTTCAGGAAAACAAAAATGTAAAGGTGTAATAGACTATAGACAATTAAATTATAAAACCATTGACGACAAATACCCTCTCCCAAATATTACTGATCTATTGGATAAACTAGGCAGGGGTCAATATTTCACCACTCTCGATTTAGTCATTGGAAATTCTTAAGAATGCCATTTGGGCTGAAAGGAGCAACCGCTAGCTTTCAAAGGGTAATATTCCTCGAGGTATACTAAACGACCAATGTCTTGTACACTTAGATGATATTATCGTATTTTCAACTTCTTTACAAGAACACATTGAACACCTTAAAATGTTTTTCAGCGACTAAGAGAATCAAATTTTAAAATCCAGCTAGACAAGTCTGAATTTCTTAGAAAGGAAGTGGCTTATCTAGGACACGTTGTCACTCCGGAAGGCGTAAAGCCGAATCCGGATAAAATTAAAGCAATTAAAGAGTAGCAATAGCAATATTAAACAAATTAAAGGATTCCTAGGACTTTTAGGCTATTATCGTAGGTTTATACCGAATTTTGCAGAAATCACCAAATCGCTAACAAAATGTCTAAAGAAGGGAGCTAAAATTGTACACGATCATGAGTTTGTAAAATGTTTTGACAACTGTAAAAATCTTTCAATTAACGAGCCAATTTTACAATTCCCAGATTTTTCTAAACCATTCAATTTGACAACTGGCGCGAGTAATGTTGCTGCAGTATTGTCGCAAGGGCCAATTGGTAAAGACTTACCAATAGCCTATGCATCACGCACCCTAAACGATTCGGAACAAAATTATTCTGTAATTGAAAAGGAACTTCTAGCTATTGTTTGGGCAACCAAATTTTTTAGGCCTTATCTATTTGGAAAATAATTTAATATCATCACCGACCATAAACCCCTATAATGGATTTTCTCCCTTAAAGACGAAAACACTAAATTCACCCGTTGGAAATTAAAATTATCAGAATATACTTATTATATATAAAAAAGGAACTTTAAACTCTAACTCTGACGCACTTTCGAGAATAGAAATTCACACTAAAGAAACAGACACTTTTTGGAAAGAATTAGACGATATACTTTCAAATATAGATCAGCATAACTTTGCAAAACATATTGCTATTTGAAAAATTCGTAAAAATTAACTGTTACATATTAAATGGTAAAATAACTTATATATTACAGATTCCAATAATGAATTCTCAGAATTTTGATTATTATCGTTTGTACCCTATCCCCATTAGAAAGAAAGGTCAATTTAAAGCAATTATCCGAAATAAAATATATCTAACAAAAAATAACGTTCAACATGCATCCATGAGCAAACCTTGTCTGGGGCGGTATCCGTGAGCACTACATCTCTGCGAGTACACCGACCTCCAAGATGTTAAAGATGAAAATCCGTACGAAGTGGAACTACTAAATATAAAAAACACCTCCACTTGCCAACAGTCAAGAATCACCATCCCCAAAACATTTTTCCAACCTCAGGACAACATCAACTAATGAATTGCAGTTTATCCATTTCAAGAAACCGTTACACTGACATGTCATGATCAAGCCGAAACCATAACAGTCAAAAATACATACCTTATACAAATACCAAAAGGATGCATAATCAAAACCCAAGTCACCAAAATCGTAAACCGAAACGACATCCAAATCTCATGCCAACCCATCTTGTTTCCTGAACTAGAAGTCAAAGCTATGGAAATACAAAACGTTCCTACCAGTATTCAACTGCAAGACATCAACCTGGATGACCTGAACCAAATTAAAACCAAAATTTTCGAAAACGATACAGAGTTAAAAATTCAGAAAATACACCACACTCCCAGCATATGGACAATTATAATTTATTATCTATTGGTTATACTAGGAGGATGTGTCATTGTTAGAAAACTATCGTCCCAATTCAAATCTAAGTAAAAATAAGATCAACCATTGGACCTGGAATCTATTCAGAGTTGAAATTTCGAAGGGAGAAATTATGTCACCGTTTCTCATGGAACCTCCAACGTCAGCAGATTCTCATATCATCATATTCATGCAAACTACTTAAACTTACAAACAGATGACTGTTTCAAATTACGGTAGTGAGATATTAAAGAGGGCATTTCTTACAACTCATACTAACAACTATAATCCGATTTGTGAATGTATTGCTTGATTAATATAAACCATCTGAAAATAGTAAATCTTACTCTGTTAACATTAACTTTACCTTATACACATGTTTTATTTTTATACTTTTATACCATATGTGAAATATTCTTTTATTTACATTGTTTGTTTACAACAATTAGGTTTTGTAATCCACCACAAGATGAACTAAGTAATAAAATATTAAATCTTTGAAGGGTACTTTGCTTATATTTTTATAATAATAATAATAAGTATATAAATATATATATATATATATATATATATATATATATATATATATATATATATATATATTGAACCATATATCTTATATATTAAAGAGTATCAGCGGTTTGAGAATATTTTGCTTAGTATTTAAAATGGATTGAAACTATGTAGTTAAAAACACATTAAGAAAACATAAGTAAAAATGCATACAAAATCAGAATATAATAAATCATTTGTTTACAGTAATTGAAAGAGCAACAATAAATATAAAGAAATTAGTGTTTTTAAATGAAACTCACGGTCTCTAGTTAATTCCACAATATAATACAAGTTATTGAAAATTCTAAAAAATTTACAATTGTTTCGATAAATCAATATCATCGTCAGAATGACAGAAGTTACATTTCATTTTATGCCTACCTGATGTTTAGTAGTTATTTTTGGCTAGACCAAGAAGTAATCTAACTTGTGATTGGTTTAATATATGTTTATAGGAAAAAGAAGAAGATGTGATATTACAAATATTGAAGCTTAGATATTATTAGCCCTATGGTGATATCCTGTATATCATTTTTCCAATTAAGATCAGTATAACTGTGCAATGATATAGAAAACCAGGAAAACTATATCTGCTGATCTTTACAATTATCACTTAAGAAGACAGTTTATTAGTGGAGAATTCCCTAGATTTAACTGTTCATTGACAACTTCATATTGTGGGTTTCTTAAATGTCTTCTAATTTCCAGTTCTTCAAGGAAATCCAGTTCTTGTTTCTTTTCACAAATATGCAGCACTTCTAGTTCTGTGTTAGGTGTCAATGAATGATTGGTGTCAAGTAGATGTTTTGCGTAGTGGGATTTATCTGGTTGTTTTAATATGTATGCTCGTAAGTGCTCACTGTATCGTATTTCAAAATTCCTAAGAGTCTAACCCAAATAGACAGCATTACATTCTGGACATTTGAGTTTATATATACCTGACTTCTTTAATAGTGGTATTTTTGTTTTTACATTTAACAATTTTGTAGTAACGTTACTTTCTGTTTTAAAAGAAATTGTTGTATTCGTTGCTGAAGATATTATCTTTGAAATATTATTAGAAATATTTCCTGCATATGTGATGGTTTTATAAGTTTTGATTTCATCAGCTTGTTTAGGATATATTAGTTGTAATGCCACTTTTTTCTCTTTTTTACTAATTAGCTTATTTATCATATCTAATGGATAACCGTTAGATGTTGCTATTTGTCTAATTGTATTAATATCTCTATCAAAATTACATTTATAGCGGTTATCCATTAGATATGATAAATAAGCTAATTAGTAAAAAAGAGAAAAAAGTGGCATTACAACTAATATATCCTAAACAAGCTGATGAAATTAAAACTTTTAAAACCATCACATATGCAAAAATGTAATTTTGATAGAGAAATTAATACAATTAGACAAATAGCAACATCTAACGGTTATCCATTGGATATGATAAATAAGCTAATTAGTAAAAAAGAGAAAAAAGTGGCATTACAACTAATATATCCTAAACAAGCTGATGAAATTAAAACTTATAAAACCATCACATATGCAGGAAATATTTGTAATAATATTTCAAAGATAATATCTTCAGCAACGAATACAACAATTTTTTTTAAAACAGAAAGTAACGTTAGTACAAAATTGTTAAATGTAAAAACAAAAATACCACTATTAAAGAAGTCAGGTATATATAAACTCAAATGTCCAGAATGTAATGCTGTCTATTTGGGTCAGACCCTTAGGAATTTTGAAATACGATACAGTGAGCACTTACGAGCATACAGATTAAAACAACTAGATAAATCCCACTACGCAAAACATCTACTTGCCACCAATCATTCATTGACACCTAACACAGAACTAGAAGTGCTGCATATTTGTGAAAAGAAACAAGAACTGGATTTCCTTGAAGAACTGGTAATTAGAAGACATTTAAGAAACCCACAATATGAAGTTGTCAATGAACAGTTAAATCTAGGGAATTCTCCACTAATAAAATGTCTTCTCAAGTGATAATTGTAAAGATCAGCAGATATAGTTTTCTATATCATTGCACAGTTATACTGATCTTAATTGGAAAAATGATATCCAGGATATCACCATAGGGCTAATAATATCTAAGCTTCAATATTTGTAATATCACATCTTCTTCTTTTTCCTATAAACATATATTAAACCAATCACAAGCTAGGTTACTTCTTGGTCTAGCCAAAAATAACTACTAAACATCAGGTAGGCATAAAAAGAAATGTAACTTCTGTCATTCTGACGATGATATTGATTTATCGAAACAATTGTAAATTTTTTAGAATTTTCAATAACTTGTATTATATTGTAGAATTAACTAGAGACCGTGAGTTTCATTTAAAAACACTAATATGAGCATATTCCACGAAGTAAGGGTCGAGACAGTCAATTTCAATAAAGAAATTACCTCAATAATTGCCTAATGTCTGAAAATGCTTAACAAGTATAGTGGAGAACATGAAATCTGCCCAATATGGATGTTTAGTTGTCATGAATGAATCAGCTGTTTCATCTGAAATTAAACGAGTTTTAGTTTTCTAATTTAATATAAGTATTAGTTGAAACAGTAATAATATAAATCAATTTCATATTTAGTATAAAGAATTAGATAAGTTTAAAAGATAAAAATATCAATGACATAAAGATAATTTATATGTCACAATGTATATCAAATTTATGAAATCAATGAATAATTAAACGATGATGGATTCAAAGAAATATTTGCTACTAGAGAATTTAAATAGTATAAATAACCAAAGCAAAAGATATTATAAAAAAATTTATGTTCACAAATATAAATATTATTTTCAAATTGTCATATATATGTCAAAACAAAACAAGACATTGCCATATCGACATATAACAATGAATTTCACTATCTGTAAAAGACTTGTTCTATTGAAATTCGTTGAATAGTAAAAGAAAACAAATACTTTTCAAGTGAAATTTACATTTATATATGTTTCCAAAAACTTCATAAAGTGTAGGTATTGTGAATATAGTTCGACAGCTCCAGAAACAATGTGATTGGTGGAAAAATGACAGGACAAATTTTGATCAACTAAAATTAACAAAAAACTTTATTGATAATTAGTGAGCGTAGAAACAATATATTCGTTGTTGATAAAAAAATTGACGATCAAATAGAAGCGTGGTAGTTGGTCTTTGGCGTCGAAATAGCGAGGAGATGATGAAGAATTTTTCCAGAAATATCAAGTAAATCACAAATTTCTATTATCAAAGCTATAGATTCTTAACTAATATAAAACTTAGAACACTCACATGTATTTGTATCCAGTTTTCCCGTGAGAATATCCAAATTTCTCAACAAATTACGCCGCTAGAACTTCGGAAGGCGTAGTCCTGTTTTCAGATGGGATATATCCAGAATCCAGACATCAGGTCAGTACTTCTTTAAATAGTATTGGCCAATAATAAGAATAATAACTCTTGAGTATAAATTCAGTGACTATTTCCATGTATATATAAGAATTCTTGCGTCTCTATGATCGATCTATAAAAAAGAAAAAGGACTTTAGGTAGTTTATTCACTAGACAAAATCTAAATATTATTTAAAAAGGCCTATTCTGTAATATAATAATGCTTGTACTTACGTATTTTCAAATCATATAAGAAAAATGCATCTTAATCCATTCATATAATATTTCCATTTGTATATATAATTTTGTAATCTATTTCTTCCGAACAATTTATTTAGTGTATGTATATAATTTCTAACGTAAATTCTTTTATGCAAATCCATTAACATTGTTATAACGACAACGATCCTATGTATCGAATATCCACGCAGATACAGAGCGTCGATAAGAAACGTTCGTTCCGTCTCGTTTCTGTTCGATTTTAGTTGGGCATGCGCATAAGATGGTGTATATCCTTTATGATTCTGTGTTGGTAATTTCCATAGGCGTAACTATTTTATAAATATTTAAATAAAAATTTCATTATAAAATTAAATTATTGAAAGTATTGGGTTTTGTGTTTCTTTTTATTTTGAATGAGCAAAATATATCCAAACAAAGCCAGAACTCAAAGAGTAGAAAAAGTCTCATGCTCCCGAATGAATATAATAATATAATACAATTATAATTATAATATAACAAAAATTACTGAGCCAGCCATACAACAACAAAAATAAATTATAAATCAAATATCATAAATATCTAATTAAATTAAAATAAATAAATAATAAAACTATATGAATTTCTAAAAATGTGAAAAACGTGTTCTATGAGTCTGGGTCGGTGCTCATTTGTAGGTCCCAGGTCAAAGTGCCGCCGTGAGGGCAGCTTGAATAATGTACTTCCCTTAATGGAAATACGCTAACAAATGTTGCTTTAGCTCAGTAAGACCATGTAAATTCCGGGGAATGTATCGGGAAATTATAGTTTCTAGCTTTTGACGTTGGCAACGCTGGTTGCCTGTCGCAAGTGTCAAGTGCCAAGATGGCGACGGCGACTGCCGAGGCACACCAAAGACATTGCCCGAGCATTTTTAAGTAATCTAGCCTAGTAAAACGAGTGTAACTAACTAACTTACCTTCATCAATTATTCTTTTGGAGGAAGGGTTTGTTCATTTTAACTCACTATATATTGCAAAACAATAATTTCACCAAGAGTGAATCACGACTGCAACAGCAACATGTAAAAGCATCGACATCCGACGCACTCGCTACTAGCGACTACCGCTCT
The DNA here is from genome assembly GCA_963921935.1 of Galeruca laticollis. Classification (NCBI taxonomy): domain Eukaryota; kingdom Metazoa; phylum Arthropoda; class Insecta; order Coleoptera; family Chrysomelidae; genus Galeruca; species Galeruca laticollis. Next base: position 88,130,882 of record OY998183.1, read on the forward strand.
ACAGTTGATGCAACGCAACTCATGCTACTATCTAGCGGCATCCACTAGAACTAGCCGCCGACTCATACTTCAAGTGCACGCAACTGCGTTCGGACATATACGCGGATGGCGGATATATAATATCTGGTATTTTTTACCTTATTAGAGTTATATATTTTATAGCTCAGTTCTTCGTCAATCTTTCACTTGTAAAATTAAAAATATCTATTATTGTTTCAAATGAAACTCACGGTTTCTAGTTAATACCACAATATAATAAAAATTGTTGAAAATTCTGACGATGATATTGATTTATCGAAACAATTGTCAATTTTTTCGAATTTTTAACATTTTTTCAATATATTGTGGAATTAACTAGAAACCGTGAGTTTCATTTAAAACAATAATATGAGTAGATTCCACGAAGTAAGGGTCGAGACAGTTAATTTCATTAAAAATATCTAATCGAATTAGTTAGTTGTGTAAATGAAGTTTTTAAAAAAGCAATTTCGAGTATCGACTATATTTCTTACATCTTACAAATAGTATTGTTAGTAGCAGTTATTTCTATTAAGCGTTTTCTCGGATGCAACTCTTGAAGTTTTTTCTCTTGGTTATGAAATTTTACTGTTTAATTATTCGATTGATGATAATAGTCCTTAGAAGAAACGTTGAATTTTTGCGATTTCTTTGCTTTTAAAAGAAACTTTTTTCATAAAAAGTCAGTAAATTGATAGCCGATCTGAACAAAAAGAATAAAAGGAATATAAATGTCAATTAAAACGTAAATCATTCTCGAACTTGGAAAGAAAATCAATTTGAATGTGAATTAATATTAACCCAGGCGTATTGGGTATGAAATTAAATGCGAAACGGTTCTCCAAATGTTGAATATACAAAAACGTCATAAAATCTAATATTTCATCAAATTTGAAGTGATAAGATGTACATACAGGGTGGGGCACTATGAACGAACTATTCTCTGGCGTCTTAACGGCAAATAAAGCGTTATCGCCATAATTAAGACGGCTGTGCCTTCGCCAACTTTTAACATTTTTATAAAATACAGTTGAATGCACGTAGTGTAGATATTCTTTTGAGATATACAGGGTGGGGCACTATGAATGAACTATTCTCTGGCGTCTTAACGGCAAATAAAATTGGGAAAAATTAGACGTAGAATGAAGTAGATTATTTAGGACTATAATTTAAAAATATTTTGGAATATACAGGGTGCTCCAAAAAAGCGTGCCGTATCAAAGTTAGGTTCCTCTAAATGGAACACCCTGTATTTTATCACATTTTTGAATTGTACTATTAAAAATAATGTAAGTTCATCAACATTTCCCTATACCTATCTAGTTCAGTTTCCAAGATAAATCGATTTTACATAATTTGTAGACCCTCCGAAAAAATACAATAACTTCAAAATAAAAACGAATAACCACATTTGCTTTACACTATCTCACTAAAAGCTTCTAACATTCTGTTTCCAATATTTACTGGTATGCTATAATATACAATGTGTTTTTAATATGACAGTATAACACTAACCATTTAATACATAAATTTCTGGGTTAATTTAAATGGAATACCCTGTATCTGTTGGGTCTGTTCAACGGGGGAATTTATTACCTTTCAGTTGGTATTAGGGTTGCCTATATCTAACTCTGATAGTTTTCGAGTAATTTTAAATTTGTTTTTTATTATTCAATTATTTGCTGACATCTAGTTACCTATGACATGATGATACTCTGATGCAAAGTTTTTAAAAATTTGTAATTTTGACAGTAAGTGCTTTGTTGTATGATTTATTATTGATAAATTAAAAGTCTCTTAAATCAGAATTTTATTAAGGGTACACAACCTTTAACTTTGCATTAAGATTAGTAAAAAAATTTAAAGAAGTATTCAAAATCATGCCTATCGTGTTAGATACAAGCTTGGACTCTGTTACAAAAATTATTGTTTATTTTTTTTTAATATTTCTGGTGTTATTCTTTAAAAAGCTCGCATTATCCTATTCTTCATGTCCTTTGGGTTGCTGTGTACTGTATTTGGTTTTTAATATTATTCACTTATCTGGCATCTAGTTACCTATGAAATGTCATTCAAATAGATATTATTTTAATACCATTCCATCTGTCAAATAAATTTAGAAATTTGTATAGTGTGTATTTATGTATTGTATTTGTATTGTGTTGATGTATTATTAAGTTTTATTAATTGACATAGTTATTAATCCATGGTTAAACATGAAAAAGTACTCTAACGAAGAAAGAATAGATATGATCTTAATTATTGGTGAGTGTCAGGAGAACTGTTTTTTAGCAAGTAGATTATACGCTCAAAAGTATCCAAATAGAGATCATTCTAACAGAAATGTTTTTAAAAGACTACTGCAAGTAACCAAAACTACTGGAAGCGTGCAATATACAAAAAATTCTAGACGAAAATCTGCAATTAGAGACGATTCAGAATTTGAAGTAATGGGTGCGCTTGTTGAGAATCCACATACTAGTTAAAAATGTATTAGTGAGCATGTAGGTATAAGCAAGAGAAGTGTCGCTAGGATAATTAAAAAAAAACAAATTTCATCCCTACCATATTCAAATGCACCAGCAACTATTTGATAGGGACTTTGAAAATCGTATTGAGTTTTGTTTATGGGTTATGGACAAAGTGGCAGGAACTGAAGGTTTTTTTTGATTTTGTTCTGTTTGCGGATGAAGCTACGTTTCATAAAAACGGTTTAGTAAACATACATAATTTTCATTACTATAACGACGAAAATCCGCATTACTTCCGAAGTGTTGATCATCAACATCGTTGGTCATTGAATGTATGGGCAGGAATCGTTGGAACCCACATGATAGGGCCTTATTTTTTAATGGAACGCTAACTGGAAGAAAATTTCTTAAATTTTTACGTAACAAACTACCCGAACTTTCAGATGACGTTCCACTAGCTACAAGACAAAAAATGTGGCTGCAGTTAGAAGGTGCGTCTGTTCATTACAGTGTAATTGTCCGGCGTTACCTAAACAATATTTTTCCACAAAAATGGATTGGGCGAGGAAGTCCTTATCTTTGGCCGGCAAGATCCCCATGCTTGACGCCATTAGACTATTTTCTTTGGGGTTACATAAAAAGTATTGTCTACAATACAGAGCCAACCACTCCTGAGAACATGAAGTATAGGATAAGGGGAGCGTTTCAATCAGTAACACCAGAAATGTTAAAGAAAGTGAACAATAACTTTTTTAAAAGAGTTGAAATTTGTATCCAACAATATGGGCGTCGCTTTGAACACCTTCTTTACATTTTTTGTAATTATTTTTTTATAATTTTGAAGCTTATTGTATCTGTATGCCCAATAATAGTGTACTTACCCTTAATAAAATACTAATTTAAGAAACCTTTAATTTATCAATAATAAATCATACAACAAAGCACTTACTGTGAAAATAACAAATTTTAAATTTTTAAAAACTTTCCATCGGAGTATCATCATGTCATAGGTAACTAGATATCAGCAAATAATTGAATATTAAAAAACAAATTTAAAATTTCTCGAAAACTATCAGAGTTAGATATAGGCAACCCTAATACCAACTGAAAGGTAATAAATTCCTACGTTGAACAGACCCAACAGATACAGGGTGTTCCATTTAAATTAAGCCAGAAATTTATGTATCAAATGGTTAGTGTTATACTATCATATTAAAAACACCCTGTATATTATAGCATACCAGTAAATATTGGAAACAGAAGCACACAGAAACAGAAGCTTTTAGTGAGATAGTGTAAAGCAATTATGGTTAGGTTCTACAAATTATGTAAAATCGATTTATCCTGGAAACTGAATTAGATAGGTATAGGGAAATGTTATTGAACTTACATTATTTTTAATAGCACAATTCAAAAATGTGATAAAATACAGGGTGTTCCATTTAAAGGAACCTAACTTTGATACGGCACGCTTTTTTGGAGCACCCTGTATATTCCAAAATATTTTTAAATTATAGTCCTAAATAATCTACTTAATTCTACGTCTAATTTTTTCCAATTTTATTTGCGTTAATACGCCAGAGAATAGTTCATTCATAGTACCCCACCCTGTATATCTCAAAAGAATATCTACACTACGTGCATTCAACTGTATTTTATAAAAATGTTAAAAGTTGGCGAAGGCACAGCCGTCTTAATTATGATGATAACGCCGTTTTCATTATGGTGGCATCGCCTACCTAAACTATTTATTATCTTATCTTGCACCTTCATTTGAAATAAAAGGGCCACAAGTTTGTTTTTGTAGTATAGTATCACTGACATTAATTGGAGAACTACGATTCATCACACATGTACAAGGAGCTGTCGAAATATACAGGGTGTTTCTAAATTTAAGCGAAAAAATTCAGGTGATTGCCGTATGGAATTAAGATTATATACTATGTAACTACCCAAATTGGTTATTAGCTTCCACTAGTATCGACCCTATGGGCTACAGGTAAGTCCAGCTGTCCCCGGTGACAAACTTTTGATCCTTCAGCTCACTTAGTAGGTGAATGGGAGTGAGTACTATAAAATATCCGGGATGTTATCAAATAAAACCTAGTAAATAAATAGGATACAGTAAAGAAAACAGGTTCCTAAACTTACCAATGTTTTATTGTGGCTACAACAGGTCACAAACAAAAATAATGAATGACAAAATTGTTGACAGATACTTAGTTGATAGATAGTAAAATTTAATCAAATGAAATGTTCCTAACGATTGATACAATTTAGCAAGGTGCATAAAAAATTGAAAAATTACTGCACTATATCATCTGCCAAGTCATTGAATTATTTATTAACTTAAAAAAATAAGTGAAAAATAACTGGGCTATACAGAGCGTCAAGTAATCAGTTACACATGAACTAATAGAAAAACATTAGGGTAAGTCCACTTTTATTGAAATTAACAAAACTTCATCGAAATGTTTAGTAAGATTCTGAATATTCGTGTAAGTATTTATTACATACAAGAGTACAGGTTAGTGATAACAAAACTAGAAAATATTATTCTCAAAAAGATAAAACTAAAAAAATATAATTGCAAAAAATTTGGGTTAGACGGACCTTCTCCGGTTTAGATGGACCATCGACATCGGGAGAGATGGACCAGTAGAAAATGTATTCCTAGAGCTAATGACAAATGTCTTAAATAATAATTAACATATAATTATAACTAATATTAGCACACAAAAACATTTATTTCTTTTTTGGGGCTATTTTTCAACATTCATTGCATAAGTTGATATAACCAGTACATCCTTAATGCGTCCAACCTTTGCAAATAATGCAACAGAGTCATTCATCTTTCTTTTTTGTACTAAGAAACTCCTCCCCACAGCCTATGCACTCTGTTTCACCGTCACTACTCTCATCGTCTTGTATAGGGCTATCAGAATCAGAGGAGTCTGAGGTAGAAACTGTTGCTCTTCTAAGCGGGTGTTTTACATTTTTTAAAATATTTTTTTGCTTCTTTAATGGAGCTGTAGATAAGAGACGTTTCTTGTTCTTCGATATTTTCAGGCGTATTAAGAACTTCTGCAAGTTGACGTCCGCGTCTCTTGGCTTTTTGTAAACACGCAGAAACAGGAATTGGTGATATGTCATCCAGAAGCTTCCCAGGTGTGACAATTTTTGTAGACGGAGGCGTATTAATTACTTTGTCACTATGATGAGAACAACTTGGCTGTGGAGAATCGTTAGTGAATGACACATCGTTGTTGACAATATCCGTATTGGACGGCAAGGAAGCCTGGATACTGTTTTCTGCAGAAGCAAAATCAGCGTTTTCCTTTGGAGTAAGGTAAGCGTAATCTGGGATTGCATCGGGCCAAAATGGAACAATACCTGTGGCTTTAAATCCGGACACATCATTCTGTACCGTAGCAGCTTTATTCCAAGAGCAACCCAATAGTTCACCGAACTGAAGTCTACCCAATTTTCTTGCAGGATTTGCTTTCAGGAAGCTAGTGCAGGCCGAATAATAGTAGCTCTTTAAGGACTTGAAAAAGGATCGATCCAATGGCTGCAGGAAATGGGTTGTATGCGCTGGTAGGCACAAAAGAATGATATCATTCGCTTCCGAAAACACCAACACACTGAGAGAGTTTGTGTGGGAAGCATGTCCGTCCAAAATAAGTAAGACTTTTCCATTCGGTTTTCTTGGCAGGAAATGAGTTTTCAGCCAATGATGAAATATATCGGCATTAACATATGCAGACTTTTCTGACATTGCGATATATGACCCAGGGGGCATTCCGGTGTAACATTCTCCATTTCTATTCTTCCCCTTAAAAATACAATATGGAGGCAGAAACACTCCTTCAGCATTGCAGCAGGCCACTACGGATATCGTTTCCCTTTTTTTCTGCTGAAGTAATGTTTGCCACACATTTTCACCCCTTCTTGGCTAGAACCTGACCTGGTTTATTGTTTAATTGTATTCCAGTTTCATCTACATTGAATATATGGGCGGGCTTATCATCTAAATCATTTTCATCCAAAACCTGAGCTAGTAAGCGAAAATACTTTCTAACATTTTCTTTGCACAAACCTGTTGCTCGTGAATAAGAAATTCCCTCGGCTTTACGGATTGAAATCTCAGGATGACGAGTTAAAAATGATTGGAGTCAATCATAGCCTGCTTTACACGTATCTCGGTTAAAAGTATGCCTAATTTTAAGTTAAGTTTTGCTGCAAGTTCGTATGCCATTTTTCTAACGCTGCCTCTGTCTGGAGCAAAACCATATTTCTGTAACTTAAGTATGTGAGCCACTAATTTTTTCTCCGCCTCATCACCTAGCTGAGAGTCGGGTCCAAGGTGGTTCATTCTATTACTATTACTAGACTTTAGTCTTCTTTTTAAGATCGTTTTCGGTATCCCAAATTCTTTGGCTGCCTGATTAACGCCCATTGTCATATTTGTCACAGCTTCAATTGCATTATGGAGTGATTCCGCAGACCAATTTCCGCGTTCTGATGTTCCTTTGCGTTTATATTTAGTCGGCATGGCTCTGTTAAAGAAATAAATGTATGATTTTTGGCAATATAATTTATGGTCGAACTCACCCTAAAATATGCGATCCATATATCCCAAACTTACGGGAGAGATGGACCACTGGTTATTCATACTTAATCAAGGTGAAAGAGCTCTTATTTTTAGGTTAAAATAGTCTACAGGGGCTATATAATTTATATTATGCATAACTGTCTTGTAAAACTTACCTAAAATCAATTCACCATCACACAATTAAATTCTCGAATAATTTATTACGTAGTATTAAACGCTAATCGGTCACAAAAATGTATTTCAACGTTGTTTAACGACTACCTTCGCTCAACTGGTATGGCGTGACTGGCATTCCGTCAAATTAGGATCGCGGGCGCCATCTGATAAACACGTCTGGAAATTCTCGCCCTGGTCCGTCTATCCCGCTGGTCCAACTAAACCGGACTTACCCTAAATGAAAAATAACTGGTCTATATCCAGCACCACGTCATCCGTTATACATGTGCTTACACTTAGCTAGAACATAACATACGTCTTCAATACAAAATATTATACAAGCCTTTACTCTTAACTCAGTGGATAGTTTTGGTACCAAGGCGATCTACTGTAACTAAGGTTGGACGTGATTCAGCATGATAAATTTTAAAAAAATATGTTACATAACAAGAAAAAATATATAGATAATCCACCACATATTATCCCCTTATCTTCTCGTCTGGAAGAACGGTGGTCGCCTCATAATCTCAGTCTAGGAATAACCAAATGGTAAAGTATCTCTCAAGAGAACGAATCCCTTTAGGGGGAAAAAGGTATCCCTTCTAGAAAAATGTAAGTGTACAAGAAAATATACCCTCCAAGAAAAAAGGTGCCGCTCCAGGAAAACCCTTAAAAATGCAGATAACGTTAAATCACTAAAATGTTATCAACGATGAAATTACTAACTAACTGAACTAGCTTAAGGCTATGGTCCAATTTATACTATTATCAACACCAGATGTGTTGTTAAATAAAATGGACGAAACTATACTATTATCAACACCAGATGTGTTGTTAAAATAAAATGGAAATAATAACCGAAATGAAATTGAAGATTTCCCCCAAAAGTTATTATTCAATATTCTGAAGTATTGCCTCTGCGACTTAAAAAGAACTATATTTAGGGGAAAGAAGGGTAAGACCGGGTAGTTTACACTTTTCAACATGTTGATGTAGATTCCGCCTTGTTGCGGTGGGAGCAGTCTGTTGGGCACGGTCGTCTGGACAGGGAGTCGGCATTTCGGTGACTCACACCAGCTCGATGTTGAAATCGTACTCTAGCTCGCCACACTTCCACCATTTGATCTCCTTCGACTTCTTGTCTGCCATATTCTTTATCGAATTGACGATCTGGTCCAGTTTGTCTTCGTTACTGGAGGGGGGACAATATCTTCGATAGTTCTAGAAGTGATGTGGTAGAATGGGCTGTGTACGGCCGACTACTCCAAATGTACTTTCGACAAACAGCAGAATCCCTCCAATAGATTTGTTGCGGGTGATACAAAGTAAAACGAAGGACCAGAACTCATTTTTGTTCAGATGATTTACTTAATTGATAAAGATGAAGTTACATCGATGTGGACATAAATTATTGTGGAAGTAAAGAATTTCTATAGCACGTGGCAACCTTGTAAGAAATATCGTAATGTACCAGAAAACAATTCTGTTATTAAAGGTTTAATTGTATAAGTAACAATGTCTAGGTTTACTTTTATCTACCTGACCATATCACTGACTCTACACATAAACATGTAACACAATAACAAATTAAAATACTGTATTAGTAACATTTTATATTATTTTATTTAGAAACCTTTTAGTAGGTTCCGTAACTAGACATGTGTGCCTTTTTAAAGTTCGAATAGAAGAGTGTGTCAAAAAGTCGAAGTCGGGAAGTCGCGAAAGCTTTCGAGAACGCACAGGCGCAGAACATTTCTGATTTTCGTGTGGCATACGCTAAAGTTAGGGACGGTATAAGGGGTTGTCTACAAAGCCTATCATAATGTTTAAGTGATTTAAACATACTGAGGGAGGAGGAAAGAGTGGAAAATGTAACCAGGTTAGGTTCTTAGAGAGAGAACAACCAATTTAACTATAGAACGGGTTCAAACTCCATCACTGGTCTTCATTTTTGCAGCTCGAACTTTGCCATCTTGTCCGGGTAAAAGCTCTATCGCACGAGCTAAAGGTCAGTTTAGAGGAGTTCGGTTTTCAGACAAAACAAGGACTAAGTCGATAATGGCTAGGTCCTTTTGAACCTTCAGCCACTTAAGTCGGTGCTGTAATTGATGAAGATAGTCCGTAGACCAGCGCTTCCAGAAACTTTGATAAATTTTTTCGCATTGCTTCCAAAAAGTCAAGCGATTCTAGGGGGTTTCTACTATATCCTTTTCTGGAAATGAGGTTAAAGAACAACCAATTAGGAAATTTCCGGGAGTCGGGGCTAAAAAATCATTTGGACTATCAGATAAGGGATATAAGGGACGACTATTTAAAACAGCTGAGTTAAAATATTGGCCGTTTCTTCGTACGTAAAAGTAGCAGACCCTAAAAGTTTTACCATGTGGGATTTCGTGCTTTTCACAGCAGCTTCCTATAGATCACCCCAATGTGGAGACCTAGCGGGTATGAACTTCTAAGTGATTTCGGTCAAATATAGATAGGAACTTATGATGTTTAAAGTCTCATGGGATCGGAAAAATTCAGACAACTCTTTCAGTTGATTTCGAGCACGATTTCTATGTGTACAGCTATCGTGACCATACAAACGAAAATCGCTATATAACCTTTCAAAACAGTTGATTTTCTCAATCGTGAAGATAATATATATTTAGAACCGGTGAAATCGACACCGACCTTTGCAAAAGCTCTAGCCGAAGACACTCTGTCAATCGGAAGAGGAGACATGAGTAGGGAAGAAAATTGAACGTTAAACCGATAACAAGTTACACATTTCGATAAGATACGTTTGATTAGACGGATGCCACCCAAAGGCCAATATCTCTGCCTTAGGTTACCTAGAACGTTTTGAGGACCACTATGTCAAAGTTTAATACGCTCCTTTTCTATTGGGAGGGTGACCCGGTTATCATTTGAAGGAAGAAGTATAGGAAATTTCTTGTCATAACTAAAATTTGCATGTTGCAGCCTACCTCCAACCCGTAGGATTCGATCATCATCCAAAAATATGTTCAGGGGTAATAACAATTTGTCCTGTACAGGTTTCTTTTGAATCAGGATTTCTATTTCCTTAGCGAAATACTCTTTTGTATTTGTTTGACAATAAAATCATGAGATTGTTGAAGTTCTTTAACAGACCTGCTAAAGTAGAGTAGTAAAGTGTCGTTCAAAAATCTAAAGAGATAAGCAAGACATCGTTGTAATTTAGTGAAATTTTGGAATTCTTGAAACCAATCTTTAAGAATATTATTAGTAGATTTGAGATTAACCAGCGAAACCTTTTTTGTCTCAGGTATAAAGTCAACAGGAGTAAAAGTATCTAGAGAGTCAAATTCTCGAGTTTCTTGCAAGAACGTAGGACCATGTAGCCAGAAAATCCAGACATCTTTGGAAAATTTTCTTCTTGAAAGAATGTCGGCAGGGTTTTCATACTAGCGGATATGTCTCCAGGTAAATCCGATACTATTCTCTTGAACTTCGTGGACTCGTCGGGAGACGAACAAAGAGAACTCACCTGCCGTACGTTTCACTAGTGGTTCGCACGAGACCAACGAGACGAGATTATCACAAAGTCTTGTCTCGTCTCGGCGATGCAATGATAAGTCTCGTCTCAAGTCTCGTCTTGCAGCCTCCAGTCTCGTCTCGTCTCGTTTCTCGTACGAGAGTCTCGTAAAAGTATCGAAATCTCATCATTCATAATCTTATTGTTTCAGTGCAATAAGGAATATTTAAATACTTGCTATAATAAAGAGTCGGAAGAGAAAATTACAATTGTTGAAAAATAACATGCATTTGAAAGTAATACAACTAAAGAAAATAATAACATAACATTATTTTATAAATGAAATAATTGAAAAAATCAAATTTAAAAACAGCCCTTAGCCCTCTCGGTTACAAATGTTTTTGTTTTTCACCCAATCGTTTAGACATAATAAACATCGTGCAGATTCATTGTTGAGGCGATTTCGATGTTTTTTTATTATTAATGCAGCACGTGAGAATAATCTTTCCGCCGGGACTGAAGTAGCCGGTATGCTTAAGAGATCTCGTGCCAATAAACTTAGAATAGGAAATTTTCCACCATTGTAGTATATATGTTTCTTTATTACATCGAGGCATAGAATAATATTTTTGAAGCTCCTGCATCCATTCTCCTTTTGCATGCGTAGGGTTTACTGCACACAAAACATCAAAATCAATTAAAAAATCTGACTTTTCCGTCCAGGATCTTCTCGTTCGCTCGCCGCCGTTTTTTTCGTACATTGTCCTTCTGAATCTTCTGATTGAATAAAATAGGCTTTGTATATATCTTGAAATTTCTGAATCGAAGTATCTTTTAATTCTTAGCCCCATGTTGTCATATCAAACGCTTCTAACATATGCCGCAGATCGAGAATTAAAAATGCAGCATAAATCAAATTAGCTTTACGATAATGCTTTAATATTTTGTCTCTCGCAGCCTGAGAACTAACAGTAAGCTGCACTTAGACAGCGGTTCGATCTACCTTTTGGTCCCATTTAAATATTTTGTTCTCAATATTATCTATTAGTATATTGATACATACAACCACCATAGGTAATGTGACGTACTTATGAAAGTTGACTAGTAATTTATGCACTTCTTCTAGCAGAATCCATTCATTGTCCATAAGAGCATATTGTTTTAAATCAACAACATTTTGACACAGTACACCAAGTCCATATCTAGCTTCAACATATCATTACTGGAATTCCAGCGTGTAGGCACATCCAACACAGGTGTTAATTGGCGAGAATTACCAGTTAGATCATTGATAAGATGTTATTTTTTAGATATTGCATTAACATTGTCGAGAAATTAAAAGGCATGTCAGAATATAACAGAAATGTTGTTTTTAGTTCGTTATAAAGACTTCCTTTTGAGGAAGTTCTAGTAACATCACAGTAATGTAAAAAGGCAGCGCTTTAACATTGCTGAGAAGTTAAGTTGAAACATCACAAAAGTTAACAGCCACAAGCTGGGCATAAGCGGTTGTATAGATCTGCATGTGATGAAAACAAGAGGAAAAAAAGGAAGAACATTATTACAATGTGATGTTGAATTAACATAACTGTAATATTTATTTGCATAGTGGGAAGAATTTGAAAGTTGTCTAGTAATTTATGCATTTCTTCTAGTAGAATCCATTCATTGTCCATAAGAGCATATTGTTTTAAATCAACAACATTTTGACACAGTACACCAAGTCCATATCTAGCTTCAAGAGCTACTTTCAACATATCATTACTGGAATCCAGCGTCTAGGCACATCCAACACAGGTGTTAATTGGCGAGAATTACCAGTTACCTCGCACGCACTTCGGAACTTAATTAAAAGTTGTTCCGTTGACCGTTTAATTTTCGAAAAGATAGAACGTATTTTACATAGTGCATTAGAATTATCTTCAATTTCATCAACTTCGGCTTCCTCATCGACACTATCATCACTCAATTCTTCATTTGCCTCAGAATTCAGTTTCAACAACTGAAACAAATCTTGCACGGCCAAATTAATCACATGTCCAAAACATCGAAAATGGCAGTCCTCTACATTTAAATCGGGAATTAGTTCCTGAAGTTCTTTAATAAAGGTTGTATTTGCTGAGGCATTATCCATTGTTATTCCTTGAAGTTTGTGGATCAAGCCTTTAGCGTCTACACATTTGAAAAATGTGAGAGCGATGTCTTTACCTGTATGTTTTCCATGGGCAGGAACAAAATCTAGATCGATAGATTGCAATTCCCAATTGTCATCTATAAAATGTGTTGTTATTCCATAATAAGAACTGCCGCTAATAGAGGTCCAGCCGTCTATAGTAAATGATAATTTTGAAGAATTGTTTGTCAACATGTCGGTCATTTTTTGCTTTAGGCAGTCGAATCGTAACATATCTTCTCAATTTATCCATTTTGGGAAAATCCTTTCCAGATATTTCTTTAAAAAAATTTTGAGTATCTTCGTCATGGAAGAAATTAACATCAACAATCGCCAAGTCAAAATGATCCTTTTTTGGTTTCACTGATGTAGTCTGAAAATAATAATATGTAATGTGATAAGACCTTTTAAAACGGACGGAAATCAAAATATAGTTATTTATGATACAATTTCTAAAAGTGGCATTTTATACTGCGAAATAAGCGTCCACGAGTGGAGCAACTCCAGGAGCAAAATAAAATCACTTTTAACAAATGTATCATACAATATTCTTTGCCACGAAAGTATAATAAAAAATATTCAGGCGATATTTCAACGTTTGATTCACTTTTCGCATTGTTGTTTTATGTTTTAGTGATGTTTTTCACATCGAAATGACAATTGAAAAATAGCATATTTTGGTTGTCAGTGTCAAAATATCTATTCATGTAACCACCTGCGAAATGACACAATTTGTGTAATGCAATAGATAATTGATGCATGAATAGTTCTTTCTCTACTCTCTATTTTCTGCTTTTTAGTATAGTGGTAGTAGTTAGTATGGCTGGCGTAGATTACAATCACTAAAAAAACTAACGGCACCTTAAGTGTGGAATAAAAATCCAGGTCCATATTTGAAAAATGAAAGTTAATGATGGTTCTGAAAAAACCGAAACGTTGTGAGTTGTGGGTCTTTTCGAAAATGCAGCTTTTTAGTTTTTTCAAAATATCTAAAAAACAAAAATTAAAAATCTCTAAAATCACGCAGCAAGTGCCATTTAACATTTTATTACTAACTAAATTGTCTAAAGCTTCTCCCATTTACTCGTTCTCCTATATCTTGCATTACACTTTCCGAGATCGCAATATATCAACCCATTTTGAGCACACTCTATATCAAAATCTAAATGGCTAAAATTTAGAAAAGATTGTACCGTATAGCCGATTCTCACATTATCTATCTCTTATAGTTTTGAAATAACAATACATGTAAGTCCAACTTGATCCACGCTGTATTTTAATGTTTCTTGAATATAGTTAATTCATTATCAACTATTGCAACAACTCGTATAAATTCAAAGGAAGCTCCGCGATCCACGTGGACATATTGACGTGCGGCAAAATGCAAAATCTTTGGCAGTAAAGTTATAAATCATCATTTAAATGAGTTGTCGGCGTATCAAACGAAATTGATAGGTATTAAAGACTATTCACGCAGCGCTTGCCGTGGCTTGTTAAACTTGTAAAAGTTGCAGATTTTTGATAACGATAGATGCCGTCAGATTTTTGAAAAATTTATAGATTTCACTATTCAAAACAAAATATGCCATAAATAAAAATGTGGTTCAACGATGGTATACAGCGTTAAAATAATTAAATTATTAAGTTATCTAACAGCTTAGCTTCAATTGAGAATTCGCAGTAAACATTTCGGGAACAGTGAGTCTGGAAGTACTTTCTCCTGCCAGTTGATTTTGTTCATTTGGATATATTTCGAAATATGCTTTTGTGTGTTTACTGCGTAGGTGTTTTCTTAATCCAGTAGTATTTCCCCGTGATATTTTAATTTCCTTCGAATTTAAACATATTCTGTACCTGGCTATTTTATCTCGATTTGTCCCTCTCAATTCAATGTTGAAATAAGTATCGAATTTGCTTTTGTAAGAGTCGTTTTGTATTTACATGCGAGACGAAGAGCGACTGCTATTTAACGAAGACGACAATTCATTTTCAGTCACATTATCACTCAAACTAACATTGTCTGGTATGTAAATATCCTCAGTTCCACTAGAAAAATCACCGGAATTTGATTAATCTTCTAAAGTCAAAAGTTCGCTCCGTTTCCTCTTGAATCGGCTCATTTTGAATTAACTTGGCACAATTCCGCTCAAAAATTTGAACAACTACCACAATCCACAACGAACAACGAATAACTAAACTGGGAAGAAATTTAAACTTTTATTTTCAATAACGATCTTTATTTATTCGATCACAATAAGATAGGATACGTACATATCGCAAAAATTATGGCTGTCGGAATAGGGTTCAAAGACGGCGGCGGCGCGCTTCTGAAAGACAAAGTGATTACCGTCAACCGATAACGCCGGCAGAGGCTTTTAGAAGCAATTCTTGGTGTTATGCTTATACATTTTTATCAAAATAAATTGATGTTCATTCAGAAATATTCACCTGCGAGACTCTCGCGCGAGACGCGATACCTCATGTACGAGACTCGAGACGAGACCAACCAAAAGTCTCGTCTCGTCTGGTCCAAGTATCGTCTCGAAAACGAGACAAGACCATGTGAGACTCTCGAAAACGAGAGTCTCGTGCGAATCACTACGTTTCACCCACTTTAATGCAACGAGAGAGTCAGACCAAAGATTTATCGAGTGAAATTTAAAATTTGCAGCAACAATATTCACTAATCGAGAAGTTAGTTTTGAAAGTAAGTCCATAGCACTAAGCTTGAGCTTAGGAATTGTAAGTTTAGTTTTAAGAGGGTTTACTCTAGATTTGGAAGCAATTCATTGAGATGACAGCGTACCATCCGAATAGAAGGCTACTAAATAAACACAACAACCATACGCCACTTGACTAGCGTCACAAAATCCATGTAACGTAACATTTATAATTTGTTTGTTTTCGAGAAGATATCGAGGAATGGACAATTCAGAAATTTGATACAAGGTGTCAACAAAAGACTGCCACTGTTTTAAAATACAAGGATCCGGAATAAGAGTATCCCATTCGAGCTAAAGTTGCCAAAGAGATTGCATAATCAGCTTACCAAATATAATCAGAGAATTCACCAATCCGGCAGTGTCAAAAGTACTGCTAATAATCGATAAAATGGTTCGTTTAGTCAAGTACGCGAAATTAGGTAGAGATGAAGAACCATTTGAAGCATATGTTTCAATGAATTCCATTTAAGACCTAAACTTTTACAAGAGGACTTGTCTAAATTTAAACCCAATTCCACGTTGGGCTCCAAAGAAAGTGAATCAAGAAAATCAGGTCAATTTGACTGCCACTTGTGTAAGAAAAATCCATGTCTGTTGAGAACAGTATCCAACTCAGAATAGAGTTTGTTTAAATGCTCCAAATTCGAAATTCCGCTAAGGATATCATCCATATAAGTTTGAGAAAGAATAGCTGATTGGGCTAGAGCAGGCCTTCTTAAACTATGGGTCGCGAACCCGTATGGGGTCAAAATTCTGGGGTCGCGAGAGATTTTATTGTCAAATATTTAAATACACGATTTTATAACATCTAGATGTGTATTTGTGCAGAGACACACTCACACACCTGCACACAAACAAAGGTTGGAATACGCGCACACCCGTGCAGCGAGACAATGATTCAATAACACTGACTGTAATGTGAACCACATGTGAACTAGTGTAGTAGTCAGTGTTCCACCGTAACGAGATTTTAGTTTTTTCTATTTATTCGGTAATTAATTAATCAATTATTATATGCAATATTATTTTTATATATTTATTGGATTTTGGGATCAAAATAATTTTTGGCCATGGATGAACTTAAATAAGAATGGTAATGACGCAGATGATAATGCTACAAACTCTCCTCAGGCAGGACAAAGTATTGAAAAACATGCTTCTAATGTGCGAAAAAGAAAATATGGTGGGTCTTTTCTTCAATTTGGCTTTACTTTTCAAAATTGTAAGGGTAATGAACCATCTTGTTTGATCTGCAATGAATAATTATTGGCTCCGGAGTATGAAACCATCAAAATTAAAAAGACATCTTGAATCAAAGCATGTTTCGTATGTCAATAAACCAAAAGAATATTTTGAAAGGCTGTATAAATCTTTAAATAAAGAAAAAAAACTTTGAAAAATTTATGACTGTTAATGATGAAAAATATTTACTAGCGTCATATGACGTTTCATACTGTATTGCTAAAAATAAAAAGTCGTTCACCAATGGAGTAGATCTTGTATTACCTGATACTATGAAAATGGTAGAAATACTACAGGGAAGTAAATATGGCGATGATATTTTAAAAATTCCTTTATCGAACGACACTGTCTCGAATAGAATTTCTGATATTAACAATGACCAATTAGTACAACTTATTACAAGAATTAAAGAAAGCCCAACATTTTTAATTCAGTTGAACGAAACAACAGATACTACTAAATTGGCTCAGTTGTTAGTATATGTCAGATACGTTTATGAAGAAAGCGTGGAGTCAGAATTGTTTTTTTGTGGTCCTATGAAAGACCATACTACAGGGAAAGACATATTTTGTATAGTTTAAATTTTTTTAAAAACTGAAGGTTTAGAATGGAAATATTGCTGTGGAATATGCACAGATGGTGCAAGAGCGTTGACGGGCAAAAATATTGGTTTTAAATTTCTTCAAGCTGCTCATTATGATGATATAACTTTTAATCACTACCTTATTCATCGAGAGGCCCTTGCAGCAAAAAATTAGCACCAGAATTGAATGATATGCTTCAGAATGCTGTTAAGATTATGAATTTTATTAAGAGCCACGCCCGTAACAGCTGCTTATTTTCAAATCTCTGTAAGGATACGGATTCCAACTACACAACTTTATTATTACATGCAGAAGTAATAAGGTTGTCAAGAGGTCAAAATTTAAGAAGATTATTGTTATTAAAGGACGCAATCGAAATATTTTTAACTGAACGAAAATGTGAAGTTGCTGCTTTTTTTCAAAATGACTTATGGCTATCTAAGCTGTGTTATTTGTCAGATATCTTTGCGAAATTAAACGATCTCAACTTGTCTCTTCAAGGAAAAAATTGCAATATATTCCAAATCGAATGATAGTTTTATTAAAAAGATCAACATTTGGAAAAGTAGAGTAGAAAAAAATTGGTTAAGTGTCGACAACTTTATAATCGAGAAAAATCATTGTAAAACTTTTATTGCAAAAATTATTGTAGATCACTTAAAAGCGCTAGGAACACAGTTCCATACATATTTTATATTAAATATTGGTATCAAATAGGTAGCTTGGATTCAAAAGCCGTTTTGGATTGGCTTAAGTGAGATTGATCACCTGCCACTCAAAGCTCAAGTGGAATTTGCTTAGCTATCCAGTAACTCAAACTAAAAACTACAATTTCCAAAAAAGCCCTTGACTGAATTCTGGTTCGGAACTAGAACTGAATTTCCCACAATCGCTGATATGACATTAAATGTTCTTTTGCCATTCAACACCACATATTTATGTTAAGTTACATTCTCAGCTTTATCACATATTAAATTCCAATATCGTTTATCGCTAAAAAATGTTGAAGAGGTCTTACGTCCAGCAGTGTCAAACATTCCACCAAGATTTAATGCAATAAAAAACAGACACATCCATCTCATTAAATGTTTTCCTCTAATTTTAATTTGATACTTACCACTCAACGCCTTTTATTTATATTATTGCAAAAAATGCAATTTTGATGAAAATTAGGGCATATAATTTTGGTAACCATAATAAATACCATGTAACAACTTTTTGTGAAATTTTTAATTTTAGATTTTTTTATGTTTCTAAACGAATTCTAAAACCATTAATTTTCATATGTATTAATACAGTTCCTCTATTTAAAATGTAAAAGATACATTAAAACAAGGAAAACTATTCATATTTGTATGCAATACTTTCGATACACACTGTATTATATGTATAATCAATAATTTTGAAAGATTCGGTATACAAATCAAATTTGACATATTAATTTTCGGATAACGTTTATGTAGAATATATTTAATGATAGACAGATTATATTACAATTTGGAGAATATATTTGAAATTTTAAAATACAGATGTCTCTGCTATCAGAATTACAATGGTAATAAAATAATTCAAATCTCTCTTTGTTATAGGGAAACATAAATTAGTATTTTTTTTAATAAAAAGGAATTTTTCGTAACCACAGGAGAAGAGATTTATTTATTTGAAAAAAGTTTAGTTAGTCGAATTTGAAACCCCCAAGAGACAACATCGAGTTGTCTCAAATTTTGTTGAGAATTTAATAAAAATTATAACTATACAATCAGATTATAAAGCCATACTTTGTGAAGCCAGTGCGTGCATAATTCATAGAAGAATTGCATCGTATCAAGTGTAAGTGGTTCCAGTTTCTAAATCAGATATTTAGAAAGTTTTGCAGTATTCTAAATACATTTTAAAATACGTACGAGTTTTCCTGTCCTATTTGGTGAGTCCACTCCAGTTTAAAATTATTTCTCGAGAATTAACAGGCCTTTTAAATACATTTCAAAAATAGATGCATCTATAGAATAATAATATTAGCTAAACCAAATTAGACAATTTGAAGACAAATTTGCGTTATTTGACATTGATATACGTCAAGGGTATATTAAACGAGTTGAACTTTTGCATAAAAAATTTACAATTAGTCGAGTTTTAGAATAGGTTGTAGTAATATTAAGATTGGTAGAAATTATTATCTTTGTTTCATTTACAATATTTTGGGAAATAATAAAACTTTTATAATTTGTTATCTGATTATATAATATATAATTTTGATTCCAACTCACTGTGGTATTTATTCAGTATCTATTTTCAACGTATTTAACATTTTGCATGCTATAGTAATTTTGATTTAATCAGTGACATTTGCTTAATTTCCAGTGACAATTAATTTGTAAATGTCATAAAATAATTCAAGTGCCTTTTATTATATAAAAAAACAGTTACTCGAGATTCGGAATATAGAATAATATTTGATTGGAATAATATTTGAAAATTACAAAATTTGAATTATTATTATTTAAAAAATTTTGATCCCACCCTGAGATTAGAGTGATTAAGTATATTGTGAATTAATTTATCTTTCTAAATCCAGAAATTAATATTTATCTTGGCCGGGCATTGTTTGACAACTACTGTCAAAAGTTAATTAGGTTACGTACGCTATTAAAGGTATGTGTACAAGAGTGTCGCTACAATCACAAATTGTGAAAACGTCGACAAGTAATAACTGTATATCGTTATATTCATATATCAACTATAATACAACTATAAATTAGATTGAATATATAATAGTATATTATCACCTAATAAATCAATTTTCAAAAAATATTTATTTATCTTTCTTTTATATGTATATGGGGTCGCCAGGAAACTCGTAATGATAAATGGGGCAGTGAATGAAAAAAGTTTAAGATGCCCTGGGCTAGAGGATATGAAGGATTTTTATCAGCAATGTCCTTAAGAACTCTGGTAGCGAGGAAGGGAGAACAGTTTTGGCCAAAACTGAGTTTAGAAAGTTCGATTGATTCAAAAGATGTCGCTTGAGTTTCACGCCAAAACACATTTTGTAAGTGGCGCTGAGTAGGGTTAATTTCAATCATTCTGTACGTCATTTGTATATCCGCACAAAGCACAAAACAAAAAGAACGGAAACGACAAATAATATCAAATGCTATCATAATGTTTAAGTGATTTAAACAGTTACCTTGCATGGTCCTAACTTTCTCCGTCTTCTTTTCTTCCGCTGGCGTGTCTTGAGTTCTTGAATCTGTCATCTTTCTTTTTAACTTCTTGATTTTCTCGTCCATCAGGTTTTCCATCATTGACATCTTATTCTCGATTTTATCGTCCATGGATGTGATCTTATTCTCAATATCCGGTTTTCAACGTCAGCAGCAATGTCATTTTTCAACGATAAGATATCGGCAGAAATATCGTTCTTCATAGTGGAGAAAAATCGTTCTTTATAAATATCGTTTTTCACATTCGTTGAAATCTTCTCTTCTATGGCAGAAATATCGTTCTTCACGTTAGTTGAAATATTCTCTTCCATGGCAGAAATTGACGAGATTAAGGTGGATACCTCGTCATTGAATAAAACTGTTTCTGGATCAAAGCCGTCATTTCCCAGTGCCACTTTAAGTCTTTCTACTAATTCACTTTTCTTACCGGACGTTTCCAACTCACGATTTTCCAATTCTGCCTTTAGCTCTGTCACTTTCAGGTCACTAAGTCTTTTGGCCATGTTTACGTGACTATTTATTTGTATTATCCCACTTATAACGCAAATGTAATATTTTTCTTATTCATTAAACGTTTTTATTACGGCGGGTGGGATAAATTCATACACACGGTAGGTCTACTCATTTAATTTATTTATTCACTAAATATTTACTAATTTATATTATATATACAGTATATTCACTTACACTAATTTATATAAACACTTCACTACTTACCTATTTACTTAGACTTAATTTATATTTACTTGCTTACTGTTTATCTCACGAGATCACATTATAAACTAACTAACTCGTTGGTAGGTATAGCCTCTCTAATATATGAAGTGCCCTTTTTTCTAGATCTTCCTAGATTGCGGCTTACACAAAAACAATGGCCTCCCTGTAATTATCTAGATAAGACAGGAAATATTTAGATAAGAATAGTGTAAATAATAGTAAACAATTCGAATGAATCCCTGTGCTTTCGCCAAAATTTTAACTTTCATATATGGCTTAGGAAGAGTCGGATCCAGGGACTACACCAGTGTGTGATTTCGTAACATTATTATCAATACAATGATATGAAGTAGGGTGGAACCGGTGCAACTACTACTTTCAAAAAGACTAAAGATTCAACGATTACCAAAGATTCAGAAGCCAAGGGCTTTGTGTTTGAGAAGAGGAAAGGGAAACAAAGCCCACACTGTTCTACTCAGCCACTATAAAGAAACCGCAATATGTACTAGAACAAGTTAAAATAAATGATTCGAAAATACTATTACATGAGAGTGAAATACTATAACTGTGAAAATAATATTTTGAGGAGCTTCTCTACCCGTGATAAAGGTACGGAAATGAAGAACGAGAAAAGAATACTAGGCATGGAAATATAAGAAACCACAGAAACTACACTTACTAATGAAGTAACAAGTAAATAGTCGAACAAGTCATTAAATCGTAACAAAACTGCAAAATTGTAAGAAATAGATAAAGTAACACTGAAAATGATGAAATATATAAGAAAGAACGGAAGAACTGAGAAAAATGATAAACATATGCTCAAAATATGATCGAATACTAGATTAATGAAAAACAGGGGTAGTACTACTCATGTATAACAAAGAACATACTGAAGAATCGACAAAAAATGTATATGTACAAAGTGGGTTTCGCCTAAATCACAGTATACAAGACCATAACTTTACGATACAATAAGCAAAAATCAATAAATAATTAAAATGCTTCATATGCATGAATAACTTTTGATACAATAAGTCGAATAAAAATATGGAATAGCCTGAGAAATAAAGATGTGAATAACCAATTGATCCAAAGTATGAAAAAACAGAAAGCAATAGTTCAATATGGTACAAATTTATTAGTGAACCATACATTTCCCTCAGACGATTCTTTGTCACCGTTAAACAACTTTAATGATCGGCCTGAGTAAGAAAAATATTTCTTCACATGTATGTACCAAAATCTGCAAATCTTTCCGTAGCAAGGAACCACTACCAAAAAATCATTATAATCTTGATCAACCACCAAACATTAAAAATGTCGATTGCACTCTTAGTTCATAGCACTGGAAAGGATTCAACCACTGATATTGGAGATGAAAATGGATGAATTACATGTATTGAGTACCAAAAAAAGTTATTACATATCGTTTTATAAAAAACGAAACACACATTTTTCAAGACGTAAATATTCTTTTATTTCACTCTATTCATGATAGAAAGGACAGAAAATCGATTATAACGCTTTATATCGCAAATATTTCCATGTTCTCGTCTTTCGTATATTCCAGTACATGCAATATAAGTGACAGGATATTGAGGTGGATTGAAATGAAGGAACTCGACCCCTTTAATCCTTTTTTCAGATACGACGTTGGACTCTGAACCTGGCGAATGGGATTCCAAGAATCATATCGTTTGACAAACACTGCTGTTTATGTTCTTCCGGTCCCATGATATATTATTTCCGGTTGGATTTTTGTTTGTTAGTTTTCTGTGGTTAAACTTATCGATAATTCATCTATACTCTAACAACTTTCATTTGAGCGTGACTCATCAGCAGATTAAACGTGTTCACTGGCAAAACTTTATAACGGAAAATCGAACGGCATATACCCGGATCGTTTACTGAACTTACCACCTCGCCCACGTGAATATCTAACAACGTAAGATGAAATTTACTGACGAAGATATAACGTAATATAGTAACAAGTGTTAATTTTTTAGTATTTTTATCATTTTTTCCAGATAATGTGGAATTATTTAGAAACAGTTATTTTCATTAAAAAAGTAACGTAAGATGATTCTATAGTATTCACTTCTCGTTCTGTTGAATTGATCTATACCCCATTATAGGTACACCAACGAAGATAAACAATGGAACAACGTGATTTATACTCGTAAACAAAATAAAAAAACTAATGCTATAAACCACATTATCAAGAAGAAGACAAATCGTGGGCATTGGACTAGATGATGGACAATGTTTTCGGAATATTAGAAATAGAAATGTCGAAAGATTCCATTTTGGGGAACGTCTGAGCTGTAATAAAATATCTGAATATATACATAGTAGCAATATAAAACGTTTTATTTCACGTCAGTGTTTATGCCACAATTTTCTAATAAATTGTTATTTGTCGGATGAATATGACATACAATTCAATATATTATGAAAATCAGTTCTTTCAATACAGAACCAATTCAATAGGGGAGACCGGGGTGGGTTGTAACACGGAGTAAGTTGTAATACACCAAATTTTTCCTGAATCAAAAACTTGGCAACACCGTATCATACATTGGCTGGTAAAGAACATTCTGAAGGTCAGTTATACGTAGATGGTGAAGCGATAGACATTGGAGCAGCAGTTATTTCCGTGAATGTTTATAATTCGAGCACGTAAATAAATTTCGAACTTTTATTTTGATTTTAAATAACTATTAATAAAAACGGTCCGAATTTTTTTTTGTCACAAATGAATAACTACTGTTTAAGTTATTATACAGTCGAAAGTTTTGATTGATTCGATTTTTACTTTCACATTTGTGGAGATGAAATGGAAAAAATCAAGCTCGGGGTAAGTTGTAACAATTCCATCGAGGCAAAATGTAACATGTTACAACTTACCCCGCCATATGTACCTACATACGTACTTAGGTACTTAAGTTTTTATTTTTAGGATGAGAACATATAAGAAAAAAAAACAGAACGAGGTTCTACTTCTAAAGCAGATATGGAAGAGTCAGTAAACAGAGTTGTACATAATAAGGAGTCCATTCTTTCAGTGGCTAAGGCTTTAGATATATGTCACGTGACTCTCTATAGATATGTAAAGAAAGATTCCGAAGGTCATATAACGTTGGAAAACGTAGGATATAGGAGAATTTCAGTTTTTAATAATGAGCAGACAGCCAGCCTAGTGGAATACTTGAAACGCGCTTAAAAAATTTACTTTCGTTTGACTCCTAAGTAAGTACGTAAATTAGGTTATGAGTGTGCGTTAAAATATGACATTAAATTCTATGATTCCTGGAAACAAAACAAAATGACCGGGGAAGATTGGCTAACAATATTTCTTAAACATAATAAAGATCTGTCTATTAGAACTCCAGAACCTACAAGTTTACAGAGAGCAACAAATTTCAATAGAACCAATGTCTCCCTTTTTTTTGATAAACTAGCTAACGTGAGAGATCGATACAATTTCACAGCTGCACAAATTTGGAATGTAGACGAGGCAAGAGTAACCACCGTGCAGAGAGTTGGCAAAGTTATTGCCGAAAAAGTAACGAAGCAGGTGGGTGGAATAACTTCTAGTGAAAGAGGGGTCCCGGTCACTGTATGTGTTGCCGCTAGTGCAATAGGAAATTGTATGCCTCCTATGTTACTGTTTCCCAGAAAAAAATTCCATGACCACTTTCTTAGGGACAGCCCTCCAGGTTCCATTGGTTCGGCAAATGGATCAGGTTGGATGATAGTAGAAGAATTTTATAAATTTATGGAACACGTTGTTGCTCATGTGAAGCCATCGAAAGAAAACCCAGTTCTTTTGTGATTAGACAATCATGAGTCTCATTTAGCAATAAAACTATTAACTACGCAAAAGATAATGGAGTCGTAATGTTGTCATTTCCACCCCATTGTTCACACCGCCTCCAGCCATTGGATAGGACTGTATATGGGCCGTTCAAAAAATATTTATCTTCTGCTTAAGATAGGCTTAGAAACAATCCTGCAAAGTCTATGACCATATATGACATTCCGTCTTTAGTTAGAGATGCGCTACCGTTGGCAACCACCCCAACAAACATAATGAAAGGTTTTAAAGTTTCTGGCATAGAACCTTTTAATAGAGAAATTTTCGGCGACGATGAATTTTTACCATCAAGTGTAATGGATCAACCGCCTCCGCCACCACCACTACCTCCCACATTGTCTCAAACTATTGAGATAAAACCTGTTGCTAGGACATCAGTTGATTTACCCAAAGAAACTCCTGTTATATCCCATGTCTAACTTACCAGCTGGTGCGGTCTCCTCTTTTAAAATAGCTGAACTAGAGCCAGTTGCTTCAACGTCAGGATCCAATGAAATTACTTCCCAAGGAACTTGTAAAGGTAAGAAGACGTTTTGTCCAGAGTTTGTTCGCCCACTTCCTAAAGCTGAGCAACGAAAGACAACCCTTAGGGGTCGAAGAAAAAGGAAATCTGCGGTACTAACTGATACGCCAGAAAAGGATGTACTGGAAGAAGAACAAAATAGTCGAAAGTCCAAAAATTACAAAGAAAATATTAAGTCAAAAGTGAATAAAGCGAAGAAAAAAGTTTTAGTTGAATCAGACGATTCCTCAGAAGAAGAATATTTTTGCTTAGTTTGCACTGAATCTTTTGGAACGGTCACTGAAAACAAATTTAACTACTTCCTCATTTTATTTGTATAAAAATTCACATGGGTAAAACTTTTAATACAGTATTCATATCGTCTTATTTTATTGTCAGGTCATTGAACGAGTTTCTGTTGCTACGAAAGTTAGCCAAATAACGCTTTCCCGTATTAAAAAAGAAGCTCTGGCAGGAAATAATGCTGACACTGATGTGCCTACTAAAAAACAAAGAACGTCCAGTATCCGTATGGATCAATTCGACAAAACTGTGCTTAGAAGGTGCATAATAAATTATCACATATTCGATAAAAAAGTACCCACGTTAAGAAATGTACACTAAACCTTTGTAGATAGTTATGGCTTCACAGGAAGTCGCGAATCTCTGCGGAAACAAATACATTCTTTGGGTTTTCGTTGGACCAACAGAAAAAGCAACAGAAGTTTGTTAATGGCATGTCACGAAATCAGACATTTACGCCTACTATATTTACGAAACATAAAAAAGTGCAGAGAACAGAACAAACCTATCATTTATATGGATGAAACATACATTCATTCACACGCACCTTAAAGGATAGAGTGACAAGAGTAACGGAGGATTAAGAAAACCCATTTCAAAAGGTAATAGGTTCATCATTGTGCATGCAGGAAGTGAAAATGGTTTTGTACCTAATGCCTGGTATGTGGAGCTCCCACTCAAAAACAGGAAATTATCATAATGAAATGGCGTACGAAAATTATGAGAAGTGGGTACAGGAAAAACGTATTGCAAACCTACCAAAAAACGCTGTTGTGGTAATTGATAATGCCGCATATCACAATGATCTAAATGAAAAATTACCTACGACTGCTTGGACTAAACAACAATTAAAAAACTGGCTTTCTGAAAGAAACATGTATTAAAGTGAAGAAATGTTAAAACCGGATCTTTATAACGTTGCAAAAATATACAAACCGCAATATAAAATTGATGAATTATTTATTCGACATGGATTGCAAGTTTTAAGGTTACCCTTCTATCAACCGGACTTAAATCCGATTGAAAGTGTTTGGGCGGCACTTAAACAATATGTGGCCAAACAAAATGTTACCTTCAATTTTACTAAGGGTAAAGAATTCTGTAATGAATTTTTTGACACGTTTTCTGCAATTGATTGGAAAATTAGATGTGACCATGTTAAAAAGATTGAAGATCAATTTATGAACAATGAACCACTTTTAGATACTGTTGTAGATAATATTATTATTAATTTGGCCGAAGACGGAGGTAGAAAGGGACTTTGAAGAGAATTATTTTTTTGCTGTTGATGATCCCTGTACATCTAAAACATATTTTTCATTATAGTGTTTGTTTGTAGGTGGTATGACTGAATATATTAAACATAACAAATTTAAAAATGTAAATAGGTGTTGTAGATTGTAGATATTAGAGACGAATTCCACTAGAGTAATATAATATTTGTAGCACATCTGTACATAGTTCTAAATAAACAA
This sequence comes from Galeruca laticollis, assembly GCA_963921935.1. Taxonomy (NCBI): domain Eukaryota; kingdom Metazoa; phylum Arthropoda; class Insecta; order Coleoptera; family Chrysomelidae; genus Galeruca; species Galeruca laticollis. The sequence goes on from OY998183.1 coordinate 88,158,467, forward strand.
TAATTGACGGCACCCAAGATTTTTTTGTTTTACCTGTAAAACTCTGTAAAAAGTGAGAAGGGATGCTCTAATTTCATAGTAAATATTTGCAAAAAACCCAAAAATTTACATATGAAAGTAAAAATATCCACCACAAAAAAGCTTCAATATTTTATTTATATTATTAGTATATTTATTAGACCATCTCTAAAGGCGATTTTCCCAATTTGTTTTCAAATTTTATGTATAAACCCGAATTTTTACATTATTATCTACTACATCTTATTAAAAATAACAATTTTAGAAAACTTAACAGGTAGGTATGTCATTAACTATTACTACGAACAGATAGGAAAAACTGTTAAACATTGTGAAATTTAGAAAGTCGTTTAACAATCCTTATCATATTGTACGCTTTATCTACAAAATCTACCTGACTTCCAATTTATATACAAATAAACCACAATGGCGAATATTATGGAGGGACCACTTAAAAGACATTAATTTGAAGTAAAGGTGAAAGTTTATGTCTCTTGGAATCTAGTTATTATTTGTTATTTACATCACATAAAATAATAAAGGGTACTTAATTAAAGAACTCCCCATATGGTTTTTGAAGCAAGCAACAAATAATTATGTCTGTACAAAAAAACCCCAATTTTCGTAGAAAAATCGAATGGTTTTTATTTTCTTATTCATTTAATTAATAATAAAGAGCTTATTAATGTTATTTTGTTTTGTAAACCCGATTTTATATAGTATTTATTATACATGTGCCACAATTTATCATTTCTAAATCCAAATTCAAAATATTGTGTTACCCTCGTACGTATTAGCAGCATCCCAACCTTTAAAACTTTGCATGCGAAATGTATGTCGCCTGCTCATCCCGGTAACTGCGTTTACAACGTTGTCAAGTTGTATGTTCTCAAATTCATGGGTTTTTTGTTCGATATCTCGATAACGATGATCGATACGTGAAAAATGTATAGCGCCTTAATTGTAGATCGTACAAAGAACAACAAAAAAGTATTGGATACAAATTTTCGTATCTCAACGGGGAACCGAGTTATGATATAAAAACTGAATTTAACTCTTTTTTCAAGATGGCGGAAAACCCACAAGGTTATTTTGGTCGACAATTTGAACTTAAGCTTTTCTATCCTACCCCCACGTAATATCCGAAATTTGGCTTTCTCGGTTCATTTGCATTTCCAAATGTATATTATAATGACTGGACTACTAGGTGTAAAGTTGAAAGGGGATAGAATAAGGAAGGTCCAAAATTGTTGAATTTCATAAGTTCCTCAAGATAATCGGAACATTAAAAATATATAGTTATGATTTATGCTATTTTGTTATCACTTCTGTAAACTACGATTAAAGCTTTAAATTTCGATTCAATATTTTAAAAAAAAATTTCAAGATTTGCATGAAACTTAAATAACGCCCCTTGGCGTACACGTTATTAAGTAGGTTATTTCAAAGTTATGATTTTTACATTGGTGTAAAATAATTGTTTTCGACAAGAACAAGTTTTCAATACTCTATTCATCAGAACCGGACTTACGGCGTTTGTCCGTATCAAACTTCCCACTCTCAATCTACAAAATCAATAGACCCTCCCTTCCAAACTTAATTACACTCCTACCCACAAACACACTTGAAGTAAACAGCATTATTCAAGAGTTGAAAAACCACAAAGCCGTGGGATCAGACGAAATCAAAACGGAAACACTCAAAGTTATCGCGTCATTAATAACTGAACCGTTAACTTATATCTTCAACAAATGCATAGAAACTGGTATCTGGCCTAGAGCATTCAAACATTCAGTTATCATTCCAATATATAAAAAAGGTAACAAAAAACTGACAGAAGATTATAGACCCATTTCATTAATCACCCACTTATTGAAAATATTTGAGAAACTTCTAAAAAACAGACTACAAAATTTTATAAATAAGTATAACATTCTTTCCGAAAGACAATATGGTTTTCGAGAAAAAACGTCCACTCAAGATGCTATTCTGACCCTTACTGAAAAAATATATAACTCGTTAAACAACAATAAACCCTGTCTATGTGTTTTCATTGATTTATCGAAAGCATTTGATACTGTTAGCCACGAGTTGCTCTTTCAGTCGCTGGAGGACATCGGTATCAGAAATACTTGCTTAGATCTATTCAAAAGTTATATTACGAATAGGTATCAGACAGTCCGAATAAACGGTGTCGACAGTAAATCGTTAATCGTACAATGTGGAGTGCCTCAAGGTACGGTCCTCGGACCCCTACTTTTCAACATCTACATGAATGGACTGTTTTCTGTGAAAAGCAGAGGTAATATTATCGGTTTCGCAGACGATACTGCGATTTTCTACGAGGCCGATACCTGGACAGAACTAAAAGAAATAGTAGAAACAGACTTTATTATCATTAAAAAATGGCTTGCTAGCAGGTTGCTAACTATAAACTTTCAAAAAACCAACTTCCTACCTTTCAGTTGTAATAAAACAAATCTTCCTCACTTTACTCAGCTCAACATCCTCGATGGTAAAAACAATCTTACAATCACAGCCGAAAGTAACATAAAGTACTTAGGAGTCATAATAGACTGGCACATGAAATGGGACTTACACATCAACTACGTAGCCAAAAAACTACAATGTATCCTTTATAAATTAAGATACATGAGAAAAATCCTTCCTGTTCATTATTTGCTCACACTATATCATGCACTCGTTGAAAGTCATTTTCGATATGGTTTATTAGCATGGGGAGGTGCACTAAAATCCCACATCTGACCCCTTGAAGTTCTACAACGACGATTCCTGAAAATTATTCTAAGTAAAAACTCAAGGTATCCAAGTGATCTACTATTTCAAGAATCAGAGGTACTCGATCTTAAACAACTCTATTACTACAATGTCAACATGAAGTACTATACAATAAAACACTCGTCAAACTTACCAAAACATACCTATAACACTAGACAAAGAAATAACTATGTAATACCACAAATAACAAAATCACTGCTGAGAACTAGTTTTTCTTATAACGCTCCAAAAATGTTCAATACTTTACCTGAAACAATTCGCGCAATACCCAACTCATTCCAATTCAAAAAACAGCTGAAAATGTTCATGAAGAGATCTAAAGTTCGAGTATTTTGAGAATGATTATTTTAACCAATCGATATTGACCAAGAAACTTCCTCGTTATATTTCGTATACATTTTTATCTCTATCCCATTTCCATGTGTGTTAAATATGAATACGCCTCAAAAAATATTGTTATTTTATTACATTTTATATATATTTTATCATTCACACTTTTACCCATATAAAAATCGTTGTTGTAACCTACTAACATTTTAATTTATCTGTAGTATTATATGTCCTAAAATGGTAAATAAATATTATTTTTATGACATTTTATTTTGTGATACTTAGTACTGTAGTTCGTTCATGTTGTTTGTAGTATATAACATTTTTGTATTGACTTCACTCCAATGGACTATATGCATAGTTCTACTGTATTTAGGCCTAATTATAATTTAAAATTCTTTGTGTCGTTGATTCAATTTTATACATATAATTTATAGTGTTTTTATTTATATAACTAGTATTGTTGTATGTGACCATTGTATATGATTAAATTGTATTTTTTGCGAAACAAGTGTAACAACACTTATCGCCAACCTACTTTATTCACTCCATGTAATGTTCTTGTAAAACCATATTTTTTGAATAAAGTTGTTATTATTATAATCGATTCTTATTTGAAAAAATAGATTAAAACTTGTGGAGTCAAATATATGCAGAATCTTCTGAAGAATGCGATGTTTATATTATCAATGCCCTCAATTACTTCATAGTGGCAAGACCTAGTTTTATGATCAATATCTAATTTAAACTCAATTCAAGTGACAAAAATTGGTTTTTTGTCGCTATGTGAACAACGGATTGCTCGACCAGAGACTTCATTCCTTAGGGATAGATTCAACTCCTGTTCTGATGGAATAAATTTGATTATGAATAAATGAGGGCATACTCGAAAAAACGCTTGGACGATTGGTATTTTTAATGCGCTCTTTTTCCAACAACAATTTTATATAAAGGGTGTGTCATGTAACAGTGGATAATACAAACTTGTTTAATTTGAATGAAGCATCCTACATGGGTTGCTTGAGGGCTGAATCATAAAAATATTATAAAAGTGACATGAAAAAACGAAATATTTGTTTTAGCATAACAATGAAGATTTCAAAATTTCATTCAAATTAGGGTTAATTCGCCGGTAGTCGAACAGCTTAAGCAATTCTACAGGAAAGTTTCGCATTTGACTTTCCACCAATTACCATTATATTATTTCTAAAGCTCACCGATAATTTCTAAAAAATAAAAATAATAAATAAGTGCGATTTGCTGGAAATCGGAAAGTGTATGCCAATGGTCGACCAAGTAGTTGCTAGCAGTCGGACAGTCTCTGATTGGTTAAGTTTGTACAGTCACGTATTTTAATATTTTCATGTTCATGGGTATTGAAGTATTTTTGTTTGATTGTAAATAATAAAGAAACATACTTTGAATTAAATACATCAAATTAGTAAATAAATTTATTTTTTAAACATTGAACATTAAAATATTTTAAAACCCTATACGGACTAGGTAATATTTGGTTGAGTTGCATTTAAAAAGGTACATATAAGTAAAACAAGTTCAATAATGAGTAATTTGTCATTCATCCTTGCATAGTTTACAGACAAAATCCAGATTGGTGACCTCCTCATAGATGAGCCCGGAAAACTTTGTGCAGCCTAAGTGATACCAATGAGAGCATAAATCACAACCTACACTTTTTTCCATCTCAATTACTGTATCGCTTTCCAGTTCTTCATCGCATTCGCTACTTTTTTGGTTTACAGTTTTGGTCGTTTCTTTCGTCATCCTTTATAGTGATTATGGAAGATGACGACCCTGCCTGACAATTATTTGTTTCTTTGTTTTTCAGTACCTTTGACTTAGTCTTTTTATTATCTTGTGTCGTTTCTTTCTTCTTCATAGTCTCTATTTTTCTCTTCATTTTAGCATTTTCCTTCTCCTCTTTCTCCCTTGATTTATTTTCGTAATATTTTCTCCAAGCACCGAATGAAATTGCCGAAGGAATCTTCTCTCTTTGTCGTTTCTTGAATGTTTTTGGAAGAGGTTGGGGATATGAGAGGTGTTTCTCAAATGAATCCTCAGGTTTCTCTACCTGTAGTTGTGTTTGAGAACTATCAGGTATACAATCAGTTTGATCTATTTCTCCTTTATCATCTGACAAAGATTTTTTTATTTCTGGCTCTCTTGACTGTTTTCTCTTTCTATGCTTTTTTCATCAATTTGTTCAGCGAAGTCTTGCATTTCTTTTGCAATTTTCTCATTATCTATTTCTATTAGATCCGGGTGGGGATTATTAATGTCTTTATCAATTTCTATTAAATCTTCGTCAGTTTTTCCCTCTATTTGTTTTTTATTTGATTCGCTAATATCCTCGTCGGCAAATATTTCTTCTAAAATGGACTCTCCGGTTTCTAGTAGATCTTGAACGACATCCATTATTTCTTTTTCTGGAATACGTCGTGATGTATTATTACTAAACCATTATTTTGATTTGCAACATCCTTTTCAACTGTGAGTGTTTGTTAATCGAAAACTATTTCCATTTCTTTAATTTCATGTGGCATAAAAAATGAGACGTTGCTACTACTAGTATTTTGAGGCAGCAATGACTTAGCGATATTTAAAATCGTGTCTGAACACAATCCAAGCTCTCAAAGTTGATGATATCAGCTTCTGATATTTCGTCATGATCATTCTCTATTTGATTTGGCAAATGCTCTGAAATATTTTGGACGCACTTTGAATAATCGACAGAATCGGGATTAAATGGAACAATCCACAGGCTTTGAAGCCGTTTTTCGTATTACTGAACATTTTTGAATTTTGAAGAGCTTTCTCAAATATGGGACAAAATTCAATTTTTGTGACTACGCGATTCTCATGTTTTGCTTGCCACTCTCTCACTTCATGTCGCCAATATTCTTTTAGATGTTTGAATACGCCAACGTCAGCAGGTTGAAGTAGATGAGTTACATTTGGGGGTAATGCGTACAAGATTATGCCACTTTTATCACAAAACTTGCTTAGGTCATGTGACATATGAGATATATGCCCATCTACTAAAAATAGCACAGGTTTCTGAATTTTTTCTCTCTCTCTAACCATTTATCTAAGCCATTAGCTACAAATTCGTGGAACACGTCTGACTTCATCCATCCAGAGTCTGTTTTGCCGAGGATCCAATTAGGGGGCATGCTTTCCACTAATGCTTTTGGTGGTTTTACGTATGGAAATATTACGAGAGGCGGGCAAAGTCTACCGTCAGCTGTAAACGTAATCAAAGCCGTTAAATTTTCCTTGCTATTTCCCCTTTTAACAATAAGTTGACTATGTCCTTTCAGACCTAGTACTTTTCCCGTCTTTGGACACGAGCTGAAGCCACTGTCATCAGCGTTCAAAATGCGACTTGGATCTTCTAAAATATCAATGGATTCTGAGTTAGTTAAAAAATATTTTAAGTCAGCAAACCAAGACCGTATGTACTCTTCTGTAATTTGGGATCTACACTACTCCAAGAATTTAACGCACCACCAAAAAATAACCAAAAGTTTAAAGTAAATTTTTGTCTAAACTGCTTGTCCGATTTGAATGAATTTTTTTTTAATGACAGGTTGACACTTCCAGAGAGTTAGTGTACTACTGTATTTGCATACAAACTTATTTTTGTATAAATAGGGGGTGTTGCAATGATAACCTGATTTTTTCATAAAATTTGTAACACCCTGTGGAGATCGACAGTAACAATATCAACTTAAAATTAAAATCAAACTGTAGCTTTATCTTTTTGTAACATTTTGTTTTTTGATTTACTCTATTATCTTGGCCACAACAAAAGAAAAACAATTTTATAGCATAACATGTTTTTTATTAAAATTTATAATAATAAAAGTGAGTAGCAGGCTATGAAAAACAATAAGTTACAGTAAATTATCATTAGCTAAATACAGGTGTCAAAAAGCATTTCATAGAAGTATATTTTCAGTGTTAGCCCTTACGTTTTTTTTGTAAAAACCTTTATTTTAATTAATATGCAACGTGAAACACGAAATCTTACTGGCGAAGAATGTGCTCAAGCATTAATATTGTTCGAGGAAGGCTGGAATTACCGAAGAATTGGTAAACGATTTAATGTATACCATACAACAGTTTTACGAGTTATACAAAGATATAGAGACACTGGAAGTCATGGTCGCAGCCCGGGACAAGGAAGGAATCGAATAACAACCCCTAATCAGGACCATTTTTTAAGATTATCGGCATTAAGACAACGTTTTGTAACAGCCCGGACCCTTCAAACCTGGCTTCGAGATGCTACTGGTGTACAAATTTGTGGTGAAACAGCTTGTCAGCGGCTACGAGAACACAATTTGAGACCTAGAATTGCTGCTCGAGGGCCAGCTCTAACTAGAGATCATCGAAGAGCGAGGCTGAATTTTGCCATGGAACATCGTAACTGGTTAGAAGCGGAATGGCAACAGGTATTATTTACAGATGAGTCAAGATTTTGTTTGTACAATAATGACAGGCGCATACGTGTATATCGACGCCCTAACGAACGATCTGCTCAGTGTAATTTCTCAAATAAGACATTATTTGGAGGAGGATCTGTGATGGTCTGGGGAGGTATTTCTTTGACTGGTCGCACAGAACTTGTGGTCATAAATAATGGAAGCCTTACAGCTGAAAGGTACATATTGGAGGTTTTAGACCAACATGTAATGCCATATGCGCCATATATAGGGCAAGTATTTTTGTTGATGCATGATAATGCCAGGCCTCATGTTGCTGGAGTTGTGAGGAATTATCTAGAGGAAGTTGGCATCGATACCATGGCATGGCCAGCTAGAAGCCCTGATTTAAATCCCATAGAGAATCTCTGGGACACTCTTGGAAGGAGGTTACGAGAGGAACGGTACTTGAACACCTTGGAAGACGTGGGGAAGCGACTGATTGAAATATGGGAAGAAATTGACCAAAACGATATACGGTCGCTTATTTTAAGTATGGGCCGTCGGTGCCAAGCAGTTATTTCTGCCAGAGGCGGAAATACTCGCTACTGACTATTTTTCACGTTTTGTTTCTTTGTTTTTCGTTGTTAATGTTGGTTAGTAAATTTTATTAAAAAACATGTTATGCTATAAAATTGATTTTCTCTTGTTGTGGCCAAGATAATAGAGTAAATCGAAAAACTAAATGTTACAAAAAGATAAAGCTACAGTTTGATTTTAATTTTAAGTTGATATTGTTACTGTTGAACTCCACAAGGTGTTACAAATTTTATGAAAAATCAGGTTATCATTGCAACACCCCGTATTTATACAAAAATAAGTTTGTATGTAAATACAGTAGTACACTAACTCTCTGGAAGTGTCAACCTGTCATTCAAAAAAAAAATTCATTCAAATCGGACAAGCAGTTTAGACAAAAATTTACTTTAAACTTTTGGTTATTTTCTGGTGGTGCGTTAAATTCTTGGAGTAGTGTATATTTTCAAGTAAAAAACAAATACTTCAAGTAAAGAGCTAATACTTTAAGTACACTAGTACTTCAAATATGTGAAAATATACTGGAAGTAAAATTACTGCAAGTAATATTTAAAGTAATTTCGATGGTTTAAGTATCTACGTAAAATTCTAACAACTTTTATACCTTTATAACTTTTATCCTTTTCTTATTTGGTAATAATAATAATAATCTACAATCTGTGAGGGCATGGAAGTGATATTTGCAAAAATATGTTTGCTGTTATAAAACTTCCTGTTGTAGTATGAAATCTCAACTTAGAATGTTTTATGCCACACTATTTTAACATAAACATAAACCTGAATAGCAATTAGCAAAATAGTTATTTATGTAACAAGTGAATAAAGTACATCTTTTTTTTCACGCGTAGGAAAGTTTGACCGAACGAGCCGAAGGCGAGTGCGGCATTTCCTACAAGTGAAAAAAAGAAGCTTTATTTACGAGTTTCATACAAAAATTTTTCTACGTCCGCAGATTCAAATAAGTTCGACAAATCTATTAATTTTTATTTTGTAATAGTACCCAGTTGCTGACTCGATAACATCTTCCGGGGTGCAATTGAGGCTTTCTCCTTTGTCACTTTCCATGATTAGTAACTAATAATTACCTAATAACACTTTTTTAAATTTCACTTCACGTAACTTTTAAGAAGAAACGTGTTTTTTCGAATAGAAACGACAGTTTGACAATTTATCGAGGAACATTTTGACATAAGAGCCAAGCGTTCATAGCACACTAATCAGCGAATGTATTCCCGATTTGCGTTAAAAAATGACACGTTACGGCACTTTTTTTAACGCAAAAGCGTGAAAAAATGAACTGCTACGGCATTTTTTTAACGCTTTTTTATCAATTTCAATTTTACTTGATACTTGGAGTATATATTTGGAAAACTTGTACTTGTACTTCAAGTATATGTATAAAATATGTTTACTTGATACTTGTACTTCAAGTACTTTCGTAGTGTACTTCTGACAGCTCTGAATACAGAAATAGATGTATTCATTGATTACAAACGAACATCAACAATGCTGGTGGAATTTTGATAAATAGATCGATATTGTTGTTAAATTCACTGCATTTCAACATAGCGGTTGAAATCCATTACAAATTGTTTGAAAATTAACTCAATGGTGAACAAAACAACTAGTTGATCGATAGTGGAGCATACATTTCACACAAAGAAACATCACTTAAACAAATAATGTGTCAGAATATTTCTTGGAAATATCTCAGGGAAGGTTCATAGTACAGCTTCGTAAAAAATGTTTTTTACACAATTTTCATCGACAATTTAACTCATGTATAAAAAATCGCATATGGCACAGTGCAATTGTCACTTTGACAGCGGCAAAAGTTAGCTTTAACTTTTACAGCGACAAATGCACTAGTGGTTTTTTCACTTATTCATTTGTTCATCAATTATCGCGGTGTTGGTTACCAGAACAAATAGTTTGGCATGTTTGTCAACAACTTATTGAATTTTCAAGAACTAACAATGAGTCGATTCGGTGTGTCTACGAACGCCGAAATTAGTCAAATTGTTAATACCTGTGTGCCTACTAATACAGTTGCGACGCAATCATCAATCTGGCGACAATTTTCTACATTTTGCGATGCAAAAAGATACGCATTTGAGCCAGATACTTCCATCGAGAAATTGAATGTAATATTGCAAGATATGTTTCCAAATTTCTCATTCATTAAATTTTCCTGCCGAATTACACTCGAGGTTTGTATTGATATTGGGTAAATTTGTGCTGTTTAAATTCTAAACTGTTTCCTTTAGCAATTTGACTCGAATAACTGTCAACCTAAAAACACTCCACCTTCGGTGTCGTGTTTTTAATAGTTGACAGTTATTCTCGTCAAATTGCTAGGAAACAAATTCTCATTAAACAACCCAAATTTACCCGATAAAATACAAACCACTTGTGCAATTATAAGTGAAAAAAAAATGGTTGCTCAAATATTTTCATACTGTGACTTTGGATGGAGAGACTAAATAAGAAAATTAGATTTTATACAAACATAGTGATTGCTTTGATCAGGTGGTAAAATAGACAAGTCTACGAGTCTTGGAAGGGTCTTACGAATATCTGGACCTAGATTTTAACGGGGTTACAGTGCACTGAAACCAAAGGTTTATTGTGCCCCTAATAAAACGGCGTTGTTATATTGTTTTCCCTCTAAGAGTTCTGCGAGTATGGCTGTAGGATGAACAACCTTCCGGATTCAAGTTTTCCTTTTATTTCTCGTAATCTTTGGTAATTGTCTTCCAGATATGGCGTCAATTGAATTAAGACAAATTAAAATGAAACTTATTCAAATATCAATAATATATTTGTTGCGATTTGGCGAGCAGTGTATATCACGAAAACAAATTAACAAAACTTTCTCCCAATATCTGTGAATTCACGGACAAGTATATAACGACGAAAGAGAAATCTTCTCTACAAGAGTCAGGCACTCAAAAGTTAACTAGTTCCAAAAATCCATTCATAAGAAAAAATTATGAAACTTCATCATTTGAAATAATTTAACAAATCAACTCAAATAATTGATGCTGTTCCATAATGATTGACGTAAATAATTTACCTCACACCATAGCTTTGGGTCAGTAAATAGAACTTTCAATCATGGGCCCCTATTATGTTACAATGACAACTTATCTCTATTGTCAATGAGCAATTTACCCGGTGTCGAGATTTCAAGTGTCGACCCTAATATAACTAAAAAAAAGGTATTCTTACGACATCCGGATCTGAATTACAAATCGTCTTTCTGTAAATCACTGTCGCAAATAAACATCTAACAGTCTTTTTAACTTGCAATAAAAAGACGAATTATCGAGCAAACAACAGCAGTGATGAAAAATCTCTTGAGCGAAATGGTCGCATTTCAGAGCGTAACAAGTATCTTCGAACGACTCGGTCGAGTCGATCTCTCCGGTCAGAATAAAACTCTAAACTAATATAAAACTGATCAACGTTAGATCAGTTTTAAGTTAGTACTAAAACGATTTTACCTAAAAAAATAAAAATATCTATCGTGTTAGTACTACAGTGCTAACTATGAGTGTTTTAGTTCAATAATAATCAGTAATAATATAACAAGAGAGTGAGAGTAAATTGAAAATAATTTGACAGATTTTTTGAAAACTTGTTGCCAGGCAATAGTCACGAGAGCCCGCAGGGCTCGAGTGGCTATTTCCAAATGGCAACAAGTTTGAACAAAATCTGTCAAATTATTTTCTAATTTATGGAACTCGCGAGTAATATTTGACAATAATATTTTTTGATTCACAAATTTCTACAATAAAAAAGATCAATAAAACAATCACAAAATTATTGAAAAATTTAATTTCATTAATTATTACAATATACGAAAATATCGTTGACACATTGTGAATATATTAAAAGAATTAACAATTTAAATTCGTACAATGAAAAACGCAATTATTAAAAATATTTCGAGACTCATTTTTTATTGAGGATTTGGAATTGCTTGTTATATTAAGTGTTTCCTCCTGCGTATTTTCTCTAAGATTATTTAAGTATTATATTAGAATGATGTTCTTGGTTCAATTGTAAGTATGGTTTAATCGAACTTGCAGAATTATGACCAGTGACCTTGATTAGTTATTTATTGTTCTCCTACACCAGCTTTTGAAAGGTTACTTACTGCACTTGATCTGGCAGAATGGTTAGTTATTTTGCATATGGTGGAATCAGGATTGCTCTGATGAGGTGGATATTGGTCTTCAGCTCTAACTTGGATCTTCTTCCGATGAGTCCTCCTAGTCGTCCTCTTGCTTTCCTGGTCTTGTCCACTACGTAGTCCACGTGGTCCTTGAACGTCAGCCATCGGTCTAGAATGACTCCTAGATACTTCGCCTTGTTGGTGCATCTGATTTCGTCTCCTGCGATGTCCAGGTTGTCTTCTGGCGTCTTTCTTTTCTTCCTGAAGAACACTGCTTGGGTCTTCTCTGCGTTTAGTTCGATCCTCCATGTCATATACCAGTCGTCGATTCTGTCCACGGCTTCTTGAAGTCTTCGTGTCACCATCTCTGGTTGGGTGCTCCTTGTTGCGATGGCTTCTCCTCCCCTCCAAGCTAGTTTATACAATGCAACGTGAAAAAACGTTCTTTGCAATCCACAAGGTGTATCTTCGTCCCAATAGTTAAAAATTTTCAATAATTCTGTATTAGAAAGTGCCAAAGAACTTTGTTTGTGCTTTTTGGGATGTTTTTGTAAAATTTTCCTTTTTGCATCTCTTGCATTCCGAGCATTTTTGAATTCTATATCATAGAAAGGATCAAAGGACCTGTTATACTTATTAAAGTAAAGTTCTTGAACTAATTTTGCCGTTTTATTCCACATTGTCGTTATTACTGCTTCTTTATAACCATTTCCGTCTTTTCTTTTCATGTTTTAAGCCCAATCTTTCAAAATCAATGCCAGAGTAGCTGTTGTAGTAGATTGATTCAGAATATAATTTCTTTCTTTGGTGAAGGTCTTAAATTGTCTCCATATAGACTGATTACTTATTAGAGTATTTTTCGAAGTAGTTTCTAAAATCTTTTTTGTTATTTCTGCATCAGAAAAGGTACTAAACCGGTCATTCTCACCCATTTTATATATCACGTTGACACAATTAGGTAATTATTTTGACAACTATCTGACACTTGCTAGGCAAATAAAAGCCACAGTGATTATTCCCGAGAATAATCACAAGAGATTTATTCCTACTATAATAATGACATAATTGGTTGAAACTTACCCTTGTGACAAATAAAGAAGCATTTCATTGGTTTTAAGAAACGTCAAAAAATAATCGGAGAGAAATACTTATTTATCATATGAACATCTAATATCTGTGAACAACTGTAATTAATTATCTAACAACTCGCCGCTTTATTTGTTGTACCTACCTTAATATCAGTTTTTTAGGTGTTTTTAATTGAACGTCACTTAAAATTACGACTGGTCCTTGTTTCAAAAACCTAATCGAAGTAAAACAATAAACAACAACTCCTTGAATAGGTGAACGACAAACATAACAGCCCACTCCACTAATCTAGTTCATCTACAACAATATTAATGTAATAAAAATACTACCAAAACTGCTATCTACGGATATCAGTAAAACTTTGCGCCATGTACACGTCTCAAGTGACTCTAGAAAGAATAAAATTCCATTTAATAAACAATTCAAATACCTCATTAAATTAAAATCACAAACATTTTTGAAATCACGTAAAATACCATGTCGTATATTAAATGTATCCACCTTTTTCTATTTTCAATTGATACTTACAAAGAAACATTCTTCCAAATAATTCTCAATTTATTGACTGAAATTTATTCAGATAAAATTTTTATATATACATAGTTATTTTCCAACTAATTTTAAGCTGATCTAAAAAATCATTTGGCAAGAAAAAAAATTTATAAGTCTTGACCCTATGTTTGGTATAAGGCTGCAAAAATTGGGCCAAGTCTTATTTGGAAGAATGTTTCATTGTAAGTATCAATTGAAAATAGAAAAAGGTGGATAAATTTAATATACGACATGCTAATATTGTTACAAAAAATTCTATAAACAACAAAATATACGTTATTTAATAATGTAAATAGTTATCGAACAATTACTTGAAGAATAAGGTTGAATAATTGTAATAAAAGAACTTTACGAAGACTTCATAATAGAATTATTTATTAATTTCACCTAGAAAACTATAACTAAAGTGGAAAACCCACTGTTCAATTTTGAAAAAACTATTCAGATTTCTATTTTTGAAATATGATTATTAAACTATACATGAAGATGAAATTCGAGACCAACAACCTAGAAATTAAAATTTTTCACATTTAAAAACACCAAACTTGTTAATATTGTTAAAATTCTATAAACAACAAAATATACGTTATTTAATAAATAATTATAACAAAGGAACAATTTTGGATTCTGTGTTATTCAATCTTTCTATAAATGAATTGTTTTCAGTGAGCAGTACTGGATATATACAATTAGAGTCGCAGACGATACAGCCATTATTTATGAAATAGATAATTGGTATGATTTGAAATAGTTGAAAATGATCTAAGATTAATTAAGGATTGGTTTCATCATAAATTACTTACTCTAAATTTTAATAAAACATAATTTGTCATTTCTTAATTCTAGAGACCATAAGAATAGCTTCACATACTTTTTATAGAAAAAAACTAGAGATTGTGCTTTATAACTTCAAGTGTTTAAAAAAGTTTATGTATAATGTCAATACTTGCAGATATTGTACTGCGGTCTAGTGGAAAGCCATCTCAGGTATGGCCTATTTTCTTGGGGATGTGCTTCCAGAACATTTATAGGTCCCTTTTAGAGATTATACAAAGAAGCTTTATTTAGATTATTATGTCTAGTTCCAGCATGTGCCCCAGTGACGCACTGTATAATATAAACAAAATCTTTGACTTGAAGAAATTATGTTTTCTGTGTGCATCTGTAAAATATCATACTATGAAAAATAAAATTAAGTTACCTACACATACATATGAATCCAAAAATAATAATATGATGCTCCTATTATGACAAAATCTTTATGTCAAATTTTTCCTATTAACACAACCAAAAGTTTTGTGAAATTAATATCTGAAATATCTCTTCATTCTCTGCAATGTCTATCCACTTCATAGATTTTATGTATAATTAGGTATAGTGTTTTCTTATTTACCTAAACATATGTTGAGGTAAATTCGTTCATCTCTGGCATACATTTTTTTTAGTAATTATAATTAACAAATTGGCTTTCATAAGTTGTTCGGGATACCAATGTTCAATTTGGGTTTAATACTACTGATTAGCTGATTGTAGAATTCATTTTTATAGGAGAAATTGATAACATATTTGAAAAACTTATTTAAATTTGACGTTATAAAATGGCAAATGACATTTGTGTTGTGACGTCAACTGACGCAGTTGTGAGGACGATACAATTCGATGATTTTAGGAATGGTGCTCGAGAATATCAATTTTAGGAACTATTCGCAAATAGAGCAATCACAGGCTTGTGTATGCATGACGTTGGGAACAACGTCAAGAATAACGCCCTGATTCCAGATTCAGGGCATCAGTGCGGATGAAACTCAATCATCGACCACCACACCTGCAAGAAATGAATCACCGGTAGCGACATTGATTTTTTTAGCGAAATATCGAAACCACACATGAGAAACCTTAAACTTTAGAAATATTTTTACAAAAGTTAGAACTTTCATTTTTTAGAACTGAATATCTTTTTAATAAATACATGGAAAATTATCATTGATGCTGCAAATGGAAGATCATATATGAATTATATGGCAAATGTATGCATACTTTGCCCGTAGATAATATACCTTTTAACTAATTAAAAAAAATAGAATTGCGGGGAGAGGAGAAAGACGAAATTTTCAGTATAAGAGTGTCTGTCGTCTAGCGCAAAAATATATAAAAGAGGGCGGAGTCGAGACGTGACATGGCGCGAGTGACGAGCAGTCACTCTTGATATATAAATGTACAGTATTTCTAAAGTAAATTATAAACTACGATGTATGACACTGAAAGTGCTCTCAAATTACGTATATTTTCAATATTAAAATGCGAATTTTACATTGAAAATGTCAATATTTTATTAATTAAAACGTTTCTGTATCGCTTAACTGCCTCGTATTAATGATATTATAAATCTGTGATTATGGATAGAGACTGAATAAGAAAATTAGATATTATACAAACATATAGTGATTGCTTTGCTCAGGTGGGACAACAGACAAGCCTACGGGTCTTGAAAGGGTCTAATGAATATCTGGACCTAATAAAACGGCTTTGTTATAGTGTTTTCCTTTAAGACCCCTGCGAGTATGGCTCTGGGATGAATAGCGTTCCGGATTCAGGTTTTCCTTTTATTCCTCGCAATATTTGGTAATTGTCTTTCAGAGCTGGCTTCGATTGAAATAAGATAAAGTAAAGTGAACTGATTCAAATATCAACAATATATTAATGTGATAAAAATATAAAAATTGATAGTATTTCTAGAGTCAATTAAAAACTACGATGTATGAAACAGGAGGGTGATCTCGAATTATGTATATTTTCAATATTAAAATGCGAACTTAACATTATAAATCGTACGTTTACCGGCTAGAAATTATTTTAGTTTTACTGAAGTGGATCATAGTAAGTTATTAAAGTACAGGCATCCAACTGTCAATAATTGACAGTTTAACATGCTTTGGTTCTTGAAAATTGAAGGATAATGTCTACAGTATATTTTTACGTCAAATGCCCAATCTGATAACACGAAATAGATCATAAAAACCATGAAGAAATTCGATGGGGCAGGATCGGTTCAAGACAAAAATAAATGGATAAAGGAGCAGAGTCCGTTTCACGAAAGTTGAATCCACCTGAAGTTGCAGTCGTATGCGCCAACTTGTTATGAAAACCATCGCCATATTGTAAAATTGAAAATCAGTAGCGTAACGATTTCATATTTTGTAGATTAACACAAAATTAGAATATTAATAATTTATTGATTATGATATGATAGTTCATTTGAAGCTGGTGGCGTATCTAAACTTTTATCGCTATATTGCTTATAGGTTATGGTTAAGCAAAGCAAACACTAAAAGTTTAATGAAATGTAGTATTTAAATTAAAAACAAAGTCATTTGCAAACTGAAAAGAATTGGATGTTTATTTCACATTTTCTTTGAAGTTATAAGGTGTAATCCATAGGCAAAACACAACACTAACTAACAATAAAATATATTCTCACTATTAACATATTACATAAAATGATGAAATAGCATTAAAGCTGTACGTTATGACATCTTACCATCTCAGTAACTACTACTATTCCAAAGCTACATCTCGCCGGTATTCAGGGTGCGTTTTAAGCTCCAGCCAATTAGCGGGCGTTCTTACTCACATCTCCTTATACGGAATTTTAGTCAAATTTCCTTATAAGGTGCTACCAACGGTCACGACGGTTGAAAAGAATTGACAAGTGCACTCTTAGTTATTTTAAAGGAACACATGGGCGTAACAATGAAAGTTTAATTTTTAGTTACTGTGAACTCAGGTGAAATTAATTATAGAATTTCACCACAAACTTACCTAAAGTCGTAAGTCGGTACATCATCTAGGTATCAAAAAAGGTGAAAAAAAGAACACAAAATATTTTCATTTATGAAAAATAGAGGTAAAAAAATTCCAATTTAACATAAAGCAAACAAAATTTTTAATTATAAACAAAATACCCTCAAGATTTAAATACACATTCTATTTTTTATTAGGATAGTAGCTATGACTGTTCCTCTGTTTTTATTCTACATACTTCCTCTTATTCTGGAATTTACATGACATATATTTTTGTTTTTTCAATTGCCTTACTGAATTTCGCCAATGGTTCGTAGTTTAAACTGTTGATGAAATCATTAATTTTTGAAATGGAATCTTGTTGAATTAAAATATCTTATATATTAAAATTTTTTATGAAAACTGAAGTCTGGCCGTTCTATCCGGCCGATTTCCCTCATTTTTTGTAAATGAAAGGTATTTAGACACAGATATGTCATCAATCATTGAAATTTACTCAACTTCCACCTTACTCAAGTTATACTCAAACGCGATTCTTCTGAGACATATTCACTCAAGCAATTCGAATTCTCATAGCTCCTCTTCTAATGAATGGATCTTGATCGTTACACACAGTTCTTCCTTTTGAGCTATTAACTGCTTAAATTTGTTGAGTTTGAGGAAAGTTATGTGTGCACAATTAACTTTACATTCAATTTTTTCAAGAATTTCCATCACTCAAACCTCTATAACTAGAGTTCTAATTAACGTAGGCTGTTGACACAAATCTAAGAAATCTCAGTGGATCGAGCCCTTTCTTTTTAGCTATTAACTGTTTAAATTCGTTGAGTTTGATGAAAGTTATGTGTGCACAATCAACTTTACTTTCAATTTTTTCCAAATACTGCGGCCGACGCACAGCTAATTTTGTCTCGAAGGAAGTACTGTAAAATGATTTTATGTAATAATCACACCCTCTCATACATAGTCTATCCTAATGCTGCGGAGTTTTTTTGGAAAATATTGATGAAATTTTAATTACAATTACCTTTTTTATTTCTTCTAAGCTAAGTGAAGCTTGCGCGCTGGACCTTTCTTCAATAAAACGGGTTACTTCTTTTTGATAATTCAATTTAGTTACGGATGTCTTACCTATATAAAAATCATCTTCTGAAGTAGTGCTGACCTGAAACACATTCGCTCCTCTGCAATATCCTGTCAGTTGTACCACACGTTGTTAATTTACTATACTATTTTGAGTTGTTCCTTCAATCTTATGGCACGTATTTCATCTTTTGTCCCAAATGTCTTTCCGTGAGTTGTATTATCATATTTCCTTTAAATTATAACAAGGAAGTTAAAATATAATATTCAAATTATAGTTGTCTGATAAGTTAGATACTATATCACTTTTAATGTAACGTTTAATTCTTGATGGACACATTCCACGAATATGGATGCTTCCTCAAATATTTATATTGCGTTTCTTACATGAAAAAAAAATCATAAAATTATACATTCATAAGAACTAAACAATTATAATAAAAGTTATGTACCATTTGAAACAGTCCTGTTACACTCATACAAAACGAATTCTTTCTCATTCGCAAGTTTTTTTCTGTCCCTGCAACAATAAACTTCTCTGTTCTGTAATCCACTCCAAGCTGTAAACTTTTCCATATTCCAAAAAAATATAACACAAATTAATTGATATTAACTTCATGAGAATTAATGTCTTTTTGCAGACCAGTGTTATTAATCGATATGAGAGTCACTAATAAATTGGATAACACTGGTAGATTTTTTAAATTAAACTAACTGTTTTTAAATAATTCCACAATATATATGAGTAGATTCCACAGATTAAGGGGCGAAACAGTAAAATTCACTAGTAGATTTGTCAGACGATCCTGAATTTACATTATGAAACTACGAATCTACGAATATACAGCATTTCTTCACATGTTCACAAATAGAACACCATTCTTGAACAGATACTTCAGAAAATTTCCTTTTTCTGATAGATCGTACCATCCCTTGGATTGCTCGTGCGAGCTGTGAATGTATGTTCCATCAGTATACACATTATACCAGCCTTCGATTCTATATTTAATAATATTTTCTAAGAAATTAATTCATTTAAGGCCAATATCATGCTATTCCATAATCACCGTTATGTTGTCTTGTGTACGTTGCCATCTTCAATAAATGCATTACGTTTAACTAAATACTTATGCATGTTACATATTCATACTTTTGATTTTTCAATGTTTATTGTAGCTTTATTCTAAATTTTGTTCTTATCATGAATTTCTGTGTCAATATAAAACTATATTTCATTTAACACTATTAAAAGTAATTCGTACCATAAGTAAACTGACACAAGTTTTTGGTAATTAATTTTAGTATATTTGTTATTTAATTTTATCAAACTTACATTTTAAAGTCCTGTTCTCTAGGATGTAGAAATTATAAATTATTTTCCAATCCCAATACCTTGACTATGGATAATTTTTGCTTTTACACCAACAAGTTTTTTAGAAAATGAATAAAACACACAATACTCACTTATAAAGTAGCTAAATGTCTTAAAATATTTAAAATCAAAAATATTCAACAAATAAACAATTGCTTCAAGAAACCATAAACATAACCCTCAAATGCCAAATTAAAAATGGCTATTGGCATAAATAATCGTTCTACGCTAGTGGTCGTTGCTAAGCGACGTAGATAAACAAGACAGAATTTGGTTTCAGCGATTGTCAATGTTCCAACTTCAGGTGGCTTCAACTTTCGTGAAATGGATTCTACAATGAGGACCCTACCTATGGACTCAGTAAGGGAAAATCCCAAGTTGAGTTAACAGAAGAGAGAAAATATTCGAGAAACAAAGTTTTTCCATTCAAACCAAAAATTGTTCACATCTGACGAGATTGTGATTAAAACACGAATCTTCAACTTTTGTGCAATTATTGATTGAAAAAGTTTGAATGACCGGTTCTTTCACTACAATCTTTTGTTTTCTGACGTTCACTACAAATGGAATCGTATCATTCCAAAACTGTTGGTATTGGTTCAGTAAAAATCGTATTACAGAATTCATCATCATCAATTTGCTAAAAATTAGTTTTTAGATGTGGTGTCTCAGCAGATTGAATAAACGATCGAACCAATTTTTTGGAGCAAACGTTTTATCAGAGAGTGAATTTGCATTTGCTGGACAGCTTTTTAATGCTAGAACTACATGAGCTATGGAGCAAAGGCGTAAAATGTACCTAGGTCACAACGTAACAGTGAATCAAGAAATATATAGGCAACAGACCGAAAACGCTTCTGCAGAGCTATAAACTTGCCTTACCGAAGACAGTGGTTTCATCAAGATGGGGCGACAAGTCATACCACAAATGCCATTCTTGTGATGTTAAGACAACGTTTCGGTAATAGGGTAATATCTGGGAATACTGACTTCGTTTATTCAAAAACAGTTCCCGAATTAAAAATAGCAATAGAACAATTTTTCCAAAACTTACGCCAGCCTCTGGTTAGAGACATACTATCCAATCTTCAGCAACGCTTGGAATTATGCTTGCAACAAGATGGGGGTCATGTGGAGCATATCATACATCAATAATTATTACTTTTGTTTGATATTTAATTAATAAATTAATTTTTCAGTTTCTGTATCCCTTATTTATTGTCATACAGTGTCAGCGAATTTCGAAAAAAAAAATTAGATTCATACTGAATTTTCACCAAAAAATATCATGTGTTTCTCAAAACCGCAATTCGCCCATAATAAGCTTTAAATTCTCGGAGGTTATTTGTATCGATTCCTCTTGACCGTTTCTACACAGGAAAAATATACTTAACTAGGACTTTATTCTCACATATATGACCCAAATATTTCTGAAGTTGTAGAGAGGGTTATTAACAATTCATTGCATATTTGCAGCTGCCTCTCTTTTTTTGAACACTTTGAGCTTAAAATAATATTGGTAATAACATCGTTCTGAAGTTGTGTTTATTCATTTCAGTTTGAAATATATATTGATATGCTTCTAGCTAATCCATATTTTCTTTGTTGCAGGAGAGGTACTCCACAAACATCTATCCCACTGACGCAATCGTCGAAACCTCAAGATCAACCTCAAACACCTCCAACTCAGAAGCAAACCATTCAGCGAACAACCACTCCAGTACCCCCACCAGAAGCAGCTAAACAAGAAGGTGGTGATTATGCCCCCGTTACTGAAAATCCTCCAGTCATTAAATCCCCTCAACCTTCTACGACTCCGATTAGAACGCCGGTACATCAAAGAGCGATTTCACTTCCTCCAGCGCCTCCAGTCGAAAGGCCAAGGCCTGTGCAGCAAGTGCACCATAGGCCTGTTGGATATTCGCAGAGTGAAAGACTGCCTAATAGAGAGAGGCCAGCTTTGAATAGACAAATGAGTAGAAAGGATGTAATTAAAAATTATATTAGAAAAGAAACTGCTAACTTCTTCGGGGTTGACGAGGAGAAAGAAGAAGAACAACAGTTAAGGTGGTTGGACAGACGGAAAAGAATGGCTTATAGGTAAGTCCTAATATAGAAATGCGGAGAAGAGAAACTTTAGGATTGAAACCGCGTCGTTATGAGTTTCAAATTGAAATGAACATTAAACTGAATTCAACACATAATGACGCTGTCTAAATCCAGAAATTTCTCTCCTCAAGTCATTCCATATTCTTAGTAATTTTAAGGTATTCTTCGATAGAAATATTTACAATTTTTTTCAAAACGCTGATAAAAGAGATTTACAAAAATGTTGTTAAACTCACATCCAGACATGAATGAAGTCTCTTGGCATCTATTATTTTCTCTATTTGCTTCCACTTTTCTCGGTGTCCGGCTGCTGCCAATCTTATTTTAATCTCTCTTCACTTTTCATTTAGTCTCCTCCTCTTCTTCTTGTCTCTTCTGCGCCATTTAATACTTTCCTAACTACTCGGATATTCTAGTGATTTGCCCTAGGCACCTCGCTCTATTATGCGTTGTATTTGACCTATTGTACATATTCACTACTACTATTTTCTATTTCTCCCATTATTTCCTCACATATTTTTTTTTCAGATATCTAGCGATAGATAAATATTTTTGTCATCAAAGCTTACATACATTACTACCGATCTTATTATTGTTTCGTAAGATCTAGACTTGGCCGTTCTTGAAATATTTTTTTCATACCGCCAGCCAATATCGATAGTTTTGCAGGATTCAAAATCTGCCGGGAACATCAAATTCCTGGCCTAGTACTTACAAAAGTTACATTTGTTAAAAATTCACTAGAAGTGGAGCGGCAGCATTGATTCTGAATTTTCTAAATGTCTCTTATTTTTAATGTATTGACGAATGCCAATTCTTCCCAAGAAGAGAACGAGTGTTTCGTCGATGCAAATATTTTGGTTAGGTTAGGAACAATGGCATACTGAAATCTTTCATCAATTTTTCAACTAATGGCCGTATTTTGTGTAACTTGTCAACGCTCTGACCATCAAGATGGTGCTGTTTATCACAAAAATGAGGCATTCGTAATAAAAGCTGGAACCGGTAGATAGATAAATTTCATTTGTAGACCAGTAATCTGATATCGAAGGCAAATGGCACAAACTCATCCAAAGTAATATTCCTAGAAAGAATTCAATTTCGTCTGAATTTGTATTTACCCATTTATGCACTCTTGAATTAGGTGCTACACCTTGGGTTTTAACCTGATCCGCATATCTATTTGTCTCAGTCACTATAAGATTTATAATATCGTCTATGACAAATAACTTGAAAAATTGTATGGACTCTTGATAAGGTAATTTTCTATTAGGTCTCGTATGATTCCTTCTGAGCTTTCAGTAAAATAAAAGTTCGTCAAGTTTACTGTAGTTGAACTCCACAGCAAATCGCCCACATCCTCGCTGTCTTCTGATGAAAGCTGTAAATCTTGTACAGCTCGCTTTATCATGCCATCTATGGTATGCGTAATGCTCTCAACGTTTTCAGTTACTGACTCATTATTTGAGTGAAGCACTGGTTCATCATCTGAAACAACATAAACATACTAAAATATGTTTCAATACATAAAAACTGATGATATTGATGAATCTCACAAGAAAAGAACATTTGATGAATAGTACATAACTTCGACTCACCTTGTGTATTTGAAGGACCTCAAGCATCTGCACCAAATTTAAGTCTTTTGGATAAATATCTCGGTACGTGCAGATACGTACATACTCGTATAATCCTTTGAAACGGATTTTATAGAAACCGGAATTAATTAATAATTCGGACACTACAGAACTCTAATCACAGTTCCTCATCGCCTCGTTTCTACACCTCTGAAATCTCTTTTCATCTCATCTTTGAGATCGCATGGATTCTATTCGTCGCCGCCACATTTGTGTTCCTAGGGCTCGCCTGGATTGTCCATTCACCGCATCTATACACGTATTTATTCCGGATCGCCGCTATAAGCAAATCAAGGGTTTGTTAACACGTTGAAGACTGATAGGTATTTATAACAATTGTGTAAAGTGTGAGCCGGTTAATAAACGTTTTAATTTCCTTTAAGTTAACTATTTCTCGGTATTGTCTCTTGATTCTCACTGTTTGTATTTGTTTTAGTTAGGTTAGTTTAAACAGTAGTAGAAAGTTTTTGGCAATACCAATTTATCCTCATATATTTATTCTCTTAGTTATATAAAATGAATACTAATCTCAAAGAATATAAAAAAGCCAGATCTGTAGCTAAACGTAGCATAACCCGCATCACAAATTGTTTTTTTGCAAATGTCAGCTCTCTAAATGACAAAAATCAGTTACTTAATAGAATTGGTTTGCTAACAGATAGCTTTATCAAATATTCAGTTGCTCAAGGCAATATTGAGTATTATTCAGACTTCTCGAATGAATTAGAATCTGAAAACCACGACGACACTCAAAATTATTATTTCGACACCCTATCGCAACTTTGGTCTTCTCTTGAAAATATTTTATTCGACTCCGCAAACCTCAGTTCCAAGTTGCTCTTCTAAAACTACCCAAAATAATGTGCGTTTGTCTAAAATTCGCATACCCACCTTTGATGGTTCTAACCCCCTGGAATATGCGTCTGTTTTTGATTCGTTTAACGCTTTAATTATTAACAACGCACATATTTATAGTGATAACCAAAAACTGTTCTACCTAAAAAGCATTTTAAATGGAGACGCTTTAAGTTATCTACAATGTTCAAGTATGCGACGAAAACTTGAACGCGACTATTGAATTAATAAATAAGAGGTATACAAACAAGAAATTAAATTTGCATTCGGTTTTTGTCACATACTTGAGCAAGATTATTTAATAAAATGTAATCATGTTAAATTGTAAAAATTTGCCACAAACAGGCACGCTTCGCACGAATGCTTAAAAAACTTCAATATATCGCACGAATTAATGTTTGACAATTAAATAATATTTCTATTAGAGAGTAAATTAGATTTCAATAGGAAACGTTGTGACGCGTTTTCCTCGGAGGCGGCGACGTCGCGCGCTGCGTTGCGCGTGATATATCGGTAGCGGCCTCTTGCTCTACCTCTTAACGCCTCGGAAACGTCACTTCTGACACCTTTAAAACCTTACACTTTCTCGGGCGCCAGATTTTTAACGTGGTTGTCTCCACGGCCCCTCAACTTCACTCGTCGAGAGTTTCAGGTAGCCTCAGATGGAGGTACGGTAAATTCCAGGGGTCTATTGTCGTCAAAATTCGGGAGGTTATTGCTAAATATATAAAAAAACGTTCTCGCTAGTCCTAAAAAAATATTATTATCCTGATCCACACTACGGAGAAGCAAAAATTCGTGCAGCCAAACAACTACTCTACCGTAAGGAAGTACTAGTCTATAATAGGTCAATAAAACACAACACAGGTTTATTTCAGTTTTATTACAATTATACTCTCTACCAAGCCGTTATATATAAAAATAAACAATACTCATAAGGGGAGACAATACCCTTGTATCCCAAAAGCACATATGTATTATTTAGCTATATGTATATTTGATATGTAGTAATAAGCGACGAAGCAGGCAGGACATAAGCGAGAGTGGTTTATGATCATAAAATAGCGTACATGCAAAGAAAAGAAGCGGTAAAAGCAAACAAAAACTATTCTAAGTTTGGTGGTCTTTTCATTCAAATGTTTGATAAACTCTCATGAAACGAACGGGTCAGGCGTTACTCAAAAAAAAGAAAAACTATCAGATCGGAAAAAAATACTAAAGATCGGGGACTCTAGATTTAAAATATCAGGAAGCCCTAGCGTTTATGTATGCCTGGCGCTCCCGGAGATTTCAATCAGGATTCTCCCTATCAAATCGGAAGACACAATACTAGGGTCGGGGCTCTAGACTTAAATTGTCAGGAATCTCACTAAAATTTAAACAAAATCGGGAAAGGTATCAAAGAACGGAACTAATATCAAGAAAACCCACTAAAAGAAAAGTCGGGAAAGGTAATGAAACTGGGGATTCTAGATTTGAAATATCCGGAAGCCCTAGCGTTTATGTATGCCTGGCGCAACCGGAGATTTCAATCAAGATTCTCCCTAAATCCGGAAAAGTTATCAAAGAATGGGAACTCTAGATTTAAAATATCAGGAAGCCCTAGCGTTTATGTATGCCCGGCGCAACCGGAGATTTCAATCAAGAGTTTTCCCTACAAATCGAAAAAGGTATTAAGGGACGGAACTAATATTAACAAAACCCACTGAAAGAAAATTCGGGAAAGGTAATGAAACTGGGGATTCTAGATTTAAAATATCCGGAAGCCCTAGCGTTTATGTATGCCTGGCGCAACCGGAGATTTCACTCAAGATTCTCCCTAAAATCGGAAAAGGTTCTCAAAGAATGGGAATTCTAGATTTAAAATATCAGGAAGCCCTAGCGTTTATGTATGCCTGGCGCAACCGGAGATTTCAATCAAGAATTTTCCCTACAAATCGAAAAAGGTGTTAGAGAACGCGACGAATATCAACCAAACTCACTAAAAGAAAATTCGGGAAAGGTATTGAAACTGGGGATTCTAGATTTAAAATATCCGGAAACCCTTGCGTTTATGTATGCCTGGCGCAACCGGAGATTGCAATCAAGAATTTTCCCTACAAATCGAAAAAAGGTATTAAAGGGCGGAGCTAAAATCAACACCGACTAAAAGAAAATTCTGGAAAGGTATTGAAACTGGGGATTCTAGATTTAAAATATCCGGAAGCCCTAGCGTTTATGTACGCCTGGCGCAAGATTCTCCCTAAAATCGGAAAAGTTATCAAAGAATGGAAATTCTAGATTTAAAATATCAGGAGGCCCTAGCGTTTATGTATGCCTGGCGCAACCTGAGATTTCAATCAAGAACTTTCCCCACAAATCGAAAAAGGTGTTAAAGAATGGGACTAATAACAACAAAACCTACTAAAAGAAAATTCGGGAAAGGTATTGAAACTGGGGATTCTAGATTTAAAATATCCAGAAGCCCTAGCGTTTATGTATGCCTGGCGCAACCAGAGATTTCAATCAAGATTCTCCCTAAAATCGGAAAAGTTATAAAAGAATGGCAATTCTAGATGTATCCGGATCAAAGTGCGTTCACAGAACATTCACGCAACGGTTCTGTTTTCTGAACGCACCCAACGTTTGTAATTATCGCTGGAGAAAATTTGCATGAAATAATTTCCCCAGGCGCTTCTATTTAGAAGATTTGTCCCACCTCTAATAGTAAAATATTCGCCACCACGCTTTCTATTTTTAGAAAGGATCTTTACTAGTGGCAGATAGAAATGTCGGAAATCAGTTCCTCTTCATTAGAGATTACAAGGTCTAATACTTAAAGTTCATTACCTTGACGGAACCTTGTCGGCTCATTTAAAAATTGTTTCAGATTAGTTTGAAAAAATAAGTTATAAAAAGGGACACTAGGATTATTGCCATCAAGAATAGGCCATAGCAAATCTTTAAAATTAAAATCGCCAAGAATGATAAGACTTTCTTTATTTTTACTAGATTCCTCAATATACTCACACATGGAGATTGTAAGATAATGTGAGAGAAGAGGTCTATATATGATAAATATATGCAGAATGACTGAGTTAGGAAACACAAGTTTAAACAAAAGAGATTCGATTCCCTCCAGATCATGTGGAATCGACTTAATTATACAATTTTTAAAGAACTCTTTATGAAAGAAAATGGAAACACCTCCCCCAATTCTATTTAATCTATCCTTACGGTATAAGCTATACACATTGGGGTTAATAAAAGAGCTGGGTATTCTAGGGGATAACCAGGATTCTGTTATCGCAAAAATGTGAATATTGGAGGAGGAGGAGGGGTTTTGCATAAAGTGAATCTATATTAGTGTAGAATATATTATGTTTGTGAGTTTTAATAGTTTTTTGCACCAAGTTCCTCCGTATTGTTCACAATAGTTGGAATTTTATTAACGTATTCTATGTTTAGATGTTCATCCTCCATTTTGCGCCTTTCCAGCTCCTTTCTCCAATTCTTTAAGTAGGTAATTTGATATTTAGTTCGGTCATCCTTTATTTGAATTCGAGAGAATCGAGTACCTAGTAATTTTTTCTTATTGCGCAGTATGTAGGATGGAGTATTATGTATATGTCATACAGTTGGTTATTGTATTTATTTTTATTTGACATTTGACTTTAACCTTAAAACAAATTATAAAATGGTCTAGCGTTATTCTATCTAGTAAATTATTATATTAAATGGTCTTAAAGGTAAATTTGAATAAATTATATATTAAAATTAATTATAAATAAAGTGCGCTAACGTTTCTTCATCAATGATTTGTCAATTGTTTATTTTTGTATTGTGTAGGATCAATATATAGCTATACATAACGTTCGATTTTTGGGATGATTTACCAGATATCTATTTGAAGGATGTATTATAGAAATAATTCTGTGGATGATATAATATAAATAGATCGCAAGCATATACGATGAAGCTCTTTTTTAAACAAATAATCATCCTTTAGTTTGTGAAATAAAAATGTGTTTACAATTCACGCAATTATTCGATCATAATTTGTCAAAAGTCAAAAGTGGTGAATAAAACCATCTGTGATCTGACCAATCAGGAATCTACAGAATTGCCAACTTAAATTCAAGCCACGCCTTCTAGTTTCAAAACAGGGATTATATAATTCTATTTTATTTAAAAAATTTAAAAAATGCGAATTATAAAAAATATTGTGTAAAACTAGTGTCACAATGATTTTCTTTGTTACTCGTGCTACAAAACGAGTCATTGTGACACTTGTTTTACAAATAACTATTTTTGCATCATCTTAGAATTGAACTCCGTAAATTTTATATCGAATTTAATGAGAAAAAATGGCAGTGAAACGTAAATGAACAAATATATGTATAATAATTTGATACATGTTTTTTACATGCTTCGCCATTTGTTTTTAATATATTTTCACATTAACTTCCTTAACGCCATATTAAAATAATTTAATATAATATGAATACGTCAACGAAAGTCAGTTCTAAGGAGTTTAAAATTGTCACATTTCGTCCAGTAAGACCAGAATAATCTACATTCTAAATAAATCCTCAAATTTACATGTTTCTCAAGATATTTCATGATAGCAAAAAAATGTCGACATGTGGATATCGCCATTCTGTTGTTAATTTTGTATGTTTGTGTAATCCCTGATTAAAACTGCATAATTCTAATCAATTGTTTCCAAAGGAAACTAGATTTCTGAAAAAATTTGAATAACGCTACCTAACATGCACGTTACTCATTAGTGTGCTTTTAAATTATAACTCTTACATAGACGGAAAATAGCTGTTTTCACCACGACTCATTTTGCAAAAATCGATTGCTGATAACCGGATTTACAGGACTTTTTCCGTAATAAGATTACCACTCTCTTCCAATACCAAAGGTAGACTACAACATGTGAAGTCAAATATGCGCAAAACTTTTTAAGAATACATTAATCTTATTTCCAATGCTCCTCAATTGGGCAAATTTTTGTTTTTAATTACCCCTTCTAGCTGTGAATTGGCGTAAAACTAGGTTTTCTATGAAGGTAATTTTTGTGATTATTTTTTATGGGGGTTTTGGCTTGAGAGTAAACTCGTAAAACTATCAAATTTGTTAAACTCCTCGTCCTTTTCTAATTATTATTTACTTAAGCTGAGTGAGAGAGGGGTAATCTCGTTCTCCCCTCCGTTACACAACTCGACTAGAATCCTTTAACAAGCTAAACAGTGTTACGAAATCGCACACTGTCTAACACTATATATAAAAGTTAAAATTTTGGCGGGAGCGCACAGATTTCTGGGAACGGCTATTTATCGTTTTTTGTGATTGTTTTTATAGGGATTTCCAAGAAGAACGATATTTCGGCTATGAAAAATTATGTTTCTCCTAACAGGGACAAGATTTCTACCGATATATTATCAATGAAAAGTAACATTGCTGCTGACGTTGAAAATAAAATTTCGCCTCTAAAATCTGATATTAAGAATAAGATGACAACGATGGGAAATCAGATAGACGAGAAAATCAACGAACTAGGGAGAAAGATAACAGATTCAAGAACACAAGGTACGCCAGTGGAAGAAATGAAGATCGAAAACATAAAACCCTGCAAGGCAGAAGATATTGGAAGTTTTGCTCGAGTCAAGGCAACGTTCGACGGAAGGACATTGTGGACCAATTATGTAAAACAGTTTGAAGCAACGGCTAGAGTGAATAATTTGTGCGTCAGTAACTTAACCATCGCACTTCGGGAATATGCGTTGGATGTGCTTCAGACGATACCACTTAAAGAAACGAATGACTTCGATCAGCTGAAGAAGAGGTTGGACATGCGACATGGTCACAATCATTTAGAACAATTGTACCAATCCAAGCTGAAGAACCGAAGGCAGAAACGTTATGAAACCATTCAAGAGTACGAAGTAGATATTGACCGACTAGTTCGATTTGGCTATCCATCAATGCCAAAAAACATGATGGAATGCATGTCCATCCCAAAACATTGGTCGACGCATTGACAGCTGCTTTTGAACATGAAGCACCAACGATGGCTTCGGGATATAACAAAATTAGGGCCATCCAAGAAGAAGGTAACGAAGACAGATTTGACCAGATCGTCAACTTGATAAAGAATATGGTAAACAAGAAGCTGAGAAAAATCAGATGTTGGAATTGTGGCGAGCTAGGGCATGTATGCAGTTCATAAGCGCCCAAGAATTCCTGCAAACCAAGAACTCCAGTCACAGGAAAACTAAAACGGGTCGGCTACGAGGGGGCAACACCAACCCAGGATCGTTCCAAAGACTCTCTCATACTGATAGCTTCTCTCAAGTGTCGCAATGACAGTGCATATGTAGATGGCGAAATGAATGGCAAGATTTATACTCTGTTGGTAGACACTGGAGCAACTAGAACCATTATACGACCAGAGATAATAAACTGCAAAAAGAAGCTTCTACCAACGAGACTGCGACTGCGGACCGCCACAGGTGAAAGAGCACACGTTCACGGAGAGACACAAATCCAGTTGGGAATTGGTGCAGTAAAGTTCACGCATACGGTAATCGTAGCTGACATTGAAGAAGACGTGATTCTTGGAATCTAGATGGTTTCCAGTTGGACTTTAGAAACAGAACCATTAAAGTGGGTTCCGAGGAGGTATTCCTTCATCCATATGAAGGCAGCACGGTGTTGGCAGCAGTAAAGGAAGATACCGTTCTGCCTGCATGAAGCTAAACCACGATAGTAGCGCAGCTACAGGGAATTATGAAGGAAGGTAGATCGGTTATGATCGAGCCAAGGAACCACGACGAAGAGGTTGGCAAGGATTGGTTACGTTGGCGAAGGAGATCCCAGTACGTGTGATAATCGTGAACGATTACTCATTTACTATCAAGAAGCGTAGTTTTGTCAAGAAAAGCTTACAAAGTCAAGGTAGTACAACTACTACGTACAAGTGTATCATAACATTACAAAAATTACAAGAAATTTCCCAAAATGTCCTAAAATCCCATAAATCCTAACCTTTTCATAGGTAAATGAAATCCCCCCACGATTAAATGATATACAAAAAATATATTTACAAATATATATACAAATATTCCAAGCAAATATATATATCCCGTACCTTTAAAACCAATGTATCCCTCTCCAGTAGTAACTCAGTCCCTGAGTACCACAATTTGTACGAAAGAGTTATGACAGAATGTACCCTAAGTACCCAATGGCACCTTAAAGTCCTATAAATTCCTCTATTAAAATCCTATATATCCCCTCAAGTAAAATCCAATAATTCCCCCAAGTAAAATCCTATAAACCCCCTGGTAAAATCCTATATAACCCCCCAAGTAAAATCCAATAATTCCCCCCAAGTAAACTCCAATAATTCCCTCCAATTGAAATCCTACGCTACAGCCTGGATTGTTCGTTGGGTATAAATATGTACAAACCAGTATTTACATACAAATGAAATTTCTCAAACGAGTACTCAATTACCTGATAAAAATGAAACAAATGTATACTTGAGTCTCGAATATACTATAGGGTTAAATCAATACAGTATACCATACGTATCTATGGCACAGAATAACGTTTACGCAAATAAATATGAAACTTGAAAATATTAAAATATAATATGGCGCAATAATGTCATATGAGCTCATACACTTACTACCACCAACTCGAAAACTCGAATAACTCAAAATATTTAAATTGAATAGTCACAGTAACGTTTAGATAACCTTACAATCGGTGTAGTTATCACCAATACACATTCGCATATTATAAATGATATACAGCTATAATCTAATATTATATGTTGATCATAGTGATTAATACTTGATCAACATAAGTATGGTCATAAACTGGCTACCACAAGATGCTTACAGTAACGGACAAATCAGTGATCTACAACATACACCGACTGATATTGTATGCAAAATGTACTTTACATAAACAAATCAAAGTGTAAAACTTGCGTGAAATCCACAATGTGTTGTTCGATGACTGCTAGCGGTGGCTACCAACTCCTACTCCTGTTAGAAAGCTGTACGAACCCATATCGTACTTCTCAACTCCCTGTTAAAAATCCAAATCTTCTCCTATATGACTTGATATAACTCAACGTTGTCCCATGCGGTATCCCATGTTGGAGTTATTTAAAATGATAACTAAAGCCCAAAACCAGGGGAGAAAAGAGAAAGAACGTTGAGAAAGAAGCGAAGAGGAAGAAAAAGAAGAGAAGAAAACCCAATTAGCCAGATCGGGTCCTAATATAGGGCTGTTATCACCCTAGATGTTGTAATTAACATCTGACTGGAATTACACCATGATGAAAACACCTATCGCATTGAAATCTCTGTTCTCAAAAAATTGGTATTCCCACGGGTCTATAATCTCCAATAACTCGAAAAAATCGTCAGCGATACCCGGGAAATATGTTTCACATGTCGGTCATCCCTTAATATAAGGTGAAATTTTAATTATTTCATCCGAACATATGATATAAAATTTCAACGGATTACATCATCAAATACCCAACGAACAATGCCAGTCCATTGACAAAACTAAAAACCTCGTGTTCAATCCAGCCAGCCAATTGAACTCCGTAAATTTTATATCGAATTTAATGAGAAAAAATGGCAGTGAAACGTAAATGAACAAATATATGTATAATAATTTGATACATGTTTTTTACATGCTTCGCCATTTGTTTTTAATATATTTTCACATTAACTTCCTTAACGCCATATTAAAATAATTTAATATAATATGAATACGTCAACGAAAGTCAGTTCTAAGGAGTTTAAAATTGTCACATTTCGTCCAGTAAGACCAGAATAATCTACATTCTAAATAAATCCTCAAATTTACATGTTTCTCAAGATATTTCATGATAGCAAAAAAATGTCGACATGTGGATATCGCCATTCTGTTGTTAATTTTGTATGTTTGTGTAATCCCTGATTAAAACTGCATAATTCTAATCAATTGTTTCCAAAGGAAACTAGATTTCTGAAAAAATTTGAATAACGCTACCTAACATGCACGTTACTCATTAGTGTGCTTTTAAATTATAACTCTTACATAGACGGAAAATAGCTGTTTTCACCACGACTCATTTTGCAAAAATCGATTGCTGATAACCGGATTTACAGGACTTTTTCCGTAATAAGATTACCACTCTCTTCCAATACCAAAGGTAGACTACAACATGTGAAGTCAAATATGCGCAAAACTTTTTAAGAATACATTAATCTTATTTCCAATGCTCCTCAATTGGGCAAATTTTTGTTTTTAATTACCCCTTCTAGCTGTGAATTGGCGTAAAACTAGGTTTTCTATGAAGGTAATTTTTGTGATTATTTTTTATGGGGGTTTTGGCTTGAGAGTAAACTCGTAAAACTATCAAATTTGTTAAACTCCTCGTCCTTTTCTAATTATTATTTACTTAAGCTGAGTGAGAGAGGGGTAATCTCGTTCTCCCCTCCGTTACACAACTCGACTAGAATCCTTTAACAAGCTAAACAGTGTTACGAAATCGCACACTGTCTAACACTATATATAAAAGTTAAAATTTTGGCGGGAGCGCACAGATTTCTGGGAACGGCTATTTATCGTTTTTTGTGATTGTTTTTATAGGGATTTCCAAGAAGAACGATATTTCGGCTATGAAAAATTATGTTTCTCCTAACAGGGACAAGATTTCTACCGATATATTATCAATGAAAAGTAACATTGCTGCTGACGTTGAAAATAAAATTTCGCCTCTAAAATCTGATATTAAGAATAAGATGACAACGATGGGAAATCAGATAGACGAGAAAATCAACGAACTAGGGAGAAAGATAACAGATTCAAGAACACAAGGTACGCCAGTGGAAGAAATGAAGATCGAAAACATAAAACCCTGCAAGGCAGAAGATATTGGAAGTTTTGCTCGAGTCAAGGCAACGTTCGACGGAAGGACATTGTGGACCAATTATGTAAAACAGTTTGAAGCAACGGCTAGAGTGAATAATTTGTGCGTCAGTAACTTAACCATCGCACTTCGGGAATATGCGTTGGATGTGCTTCAGACGATACCACTTAAAGAAACGAATGACTTCGATCAGCTGAAGAAGAGGTTGGACATGCGACATGGTCACAATCATTTAGAACAATTGTACCAATCCAAGCTGAAGAACCGAAGGCAGAAACGTTATGAAACCATTCAAGAGTACGAAGTAGATATTGACCGACTAGTTCGATTTGGCTATCCATCAATGCCAAAAAACATGATGGAATGCATGTCCATCCCAAAACATTGGTCGACGCATTGACAGCTGCTTTTGAACATGAAGCACCAACGATGGCTTCGGGATATAACAAAATTAGGGCCATCCAAGAAGAAGGTAACGAAGACAGATTTGACCAGATCGTCAACTTGATAAAGAATATGGTAAACAAGAAGCTGAGAAAAATCAGATGTTGGAATTGTGGCGAGCTAGGGCATGTATGCAGTTCATAAGCGCCCAAGAATTCCTGCAAACCAAGAACTCCAGTCACAGGAAAACTAAAACGGGTCGGCTACGAGGGGGCAACACCAACCCAGGATCGTTCCAAAGACTCTCTCATACTGATAGCTTCTCTCAAGTGTCGCAATGACAGTGCATATGTAGATGGCGAAATGAATGGCAAGATTTATACTCTGTTGGTAGACACTGGAGCAACTAGAACCATTATACGACCAGAGATAATAAACTGCAAAAAGAAGCTTCTACCAACGAGACTGCGACTGCGGACCGCCACAGGTGAAAGAGCACACGTTCACGGAGAGACACAAATCCAGTTGGGAATTGGTGCAGTAAAGTTCACGCATACGGTAATCGTAGCTGACATTGAAGAAGACGTGATTCTTGGAATCTAGATGGTTTCCAGTTGGACTTTAGAAACAGAACCATTAAAGTGGGTTCCGAGGAGGTATTCCTTCATCCATATGAAGGCAGCACGGTGTTGGCAGCAGTAAAGGAAGATACCGTTCTGCCTGCATGAAGCTAAACCACGATAGTAGCGCAGCTACAGGGAATTATGAAGGAAGGTAGATCGGTTATGATCGAGCCAAGGAACCACGACGAAGAGGTTGGCAAGGATTGGTTACGTTGGCGAAGGAGATCCCAGTACGTGTGATAATCGTGAACGATTACTCATTTACTATCAAGAAGCGTAGTTTTGTCAAGAAAAGCTTACAAAGTCAAGGTAGTACAACTACTACGTACAAGTGTATCATAACATTACAAAAATTACAAGAAATTTCCCAAAATGTCCTAAAATCCCATAAATCCTAACCTTTTCATAGGTAAATGAAATCCCCCCACGATTAAATGATATACAAAAAATATATTTACAAATATATATACAAATATTCCAAGCAAATATATATATCCCGTACCTTTAAAACCAATGTATCCCTCTCCAGTAGTAACTCAGTCCCTGAGTACCACAATTTGTACGAAAGAGTTATGACAGAATGTACCCTAAGTACCCAATGGCACCTTAAAGTCCTATAAATTCCTCTATTAAAATCCTATATATCCCCTCAAGTAAAATCCAATAATTCCCCCAAGTAAAATCCTATAAACCCCCTGGTAAAATCCTATATAACCCCCCAAGTAAAATCCAATAATTCCCCCCAAGTAAACTCCAATAATTCCCTCCAATTGAAATCCTACGCTACAGCCTGGATTGTTCGTTGGGTATAAATATGTACAAACCAGTATTTACATACAAATGAAATTTCTCAAACGAGTACTCAATTACCTGATAAAAATGAAACAAATGTATACTTGAGTCTCGAATATACTATAGGGTTAAATCAATACAGTATACCATACGTATCTATGGCACAGAATAACGTTTACGCAAATAAATATGAAACTTGAAAATATTAAAATATAATATGGCGCAATAATGTCATATGAGCTCATACACTTACTACCACCAACTCGAAAACTCGAATAACTCAAAATATTTAAATTGAATAGTCACAGTAACGTTTAGATAACCTTACAATCGGTGTAGTTATCACCAATACACATTCGCATATTATAAATGATATACAGCTATAATCTAATATTATATGTTGATCATAGTGATTAATACTTGATCAACATAAGTATGGTCATAAACTGGCTACCACAAGATGCTTACAGTAACGGACAAATCAGTGATCTACAACATACACCGACTGATATTGTATGCAAAATGTACTTTACATAAACAAATCAAAGTGTAAAACTTGCGTGAAATCCACAATGTGTTGTTCGATGACTGCTAGCGGTGGCTACCAACTCCTACTCCTGTTAGAAAGCTGTACGAACCCATATCGTACTTCTCAACTCCCTGTTAAAAATCCAAATCTTCTCCTATATGACTTGATATAACTCAACGTTGTCCCATGCGGTATCCCATGTTGGAGTTATTTAAAATGATAACTAAAGCCCAAAACCAGGGGAGAAAAGAGAAAGAACGTTGAGAAAGAAGCGAAGAGGAAGAAAAAGAAGAGAAGAAAACCCAATTAGCCAGATCGGGTCCTAATATAGGGCTGTTATCACCCTAGATGTTGTAATTAACATCTGACTGGAATTACACCATGATGAAAACACCTATCGCATTGAAATCTCTGTTCTCAAAAAATTGGTATTCCCACGGGTCTATAATCTCCAATAACTCGAAAAAATCGTCAGCGATACCCGGGAAATATGTTTCACATGTCGGTCATCCCTTAATATAAGGTGAAATTTTAATTATTTCATCCGAACATATGATATAAAATTTCAACGGATTACATCATCAAATACCCAACGAACAATGCCAGTCCATTGACAAAACTAAAAACCTCGTGTTCAATCCAGCCAGCCAATCAGAATAGATTCGATATGTCAGAACGTTCATTAACCAATAACTTTGCGATAGTTCAACATACGCATAGACGCGTTACAAAGATATGTATCAGGGGTAGTGCGTTCGAAGTAACACCACGGGGACAAAATAAATACTTTGACGTTTGTTTATAGTTGCACGATATGATAAATAATTTCCGAAAATAGATGACACTGGACTACCTAATATACATTTAAAATCAAAATAATGTTAAATTGAACGAAGATTTATATTTTAAAGTTTCTGCTACAAGAGCCTCAAGAGCAGCAGCATACATAAATGACACAATCTGGCGAAATAAATACATTCGAACTGAAGCCAAAGCCCGCATATACAAGACCGCAATCAGACCTATATTATTCTATGCAGCAGAGACCCGACCTGAGACCTCTAAAACGAAACGGATACTGGAGACTACAGAAATGAAAATGGTTCGAAGAATAGCGGGAAGAACACTAATGGATAGAGGAAGAAGTGAAAACATAAGACGAACATGCGGGATAGATAACATCAATGACTGGGTACTGTGAAAATATCAAGGGACAAATCACCAGTAGGACAAAGAAGCCTTGGAAGACCTAGGAAAAGATGGAGTGACAACCTCCCAGGTGACTGAGCATAGGCAATGGTGTGAAGAAAAACAGGCAATGATGCCTATACACAGCAGGAAGAAGAAGAAGTTTCTGTAACTAAATTTGCACAACGACAAAATTGAAACGTATCAATTGGTAGTTGAATACTCTAAACTGCACACGAAATGCTGGGACGATTTTGTCTTTTTTTGTAGAGATTAGTGTAATTCATAATTTCAGTAAAAGCAAGGGGAGGTGTATTTTTAAGTTTCCATTATCGATTTGTTAAATCTTCTGCCGCGATCTCACTCAACCTGTTGATCATGGGCGATTCTCGAAATCTAAGTTTTATTAAATATTTTCAAGACAGATACTCCCGTCTTAATCCCAAAGGAGTTTCATTACATTCTGCCAATATAGCATAAACAGGTGTGGACTTCATCCCACCGACACAATAACGTAAACATTTGCATTGTATACGATCAATTTTCTTTAAATTGGAATTGGAGGTGGAGCCATATAAACAACATCCAAAATCAATTATTGATCTCACATAAGCTCTGTAAAATAAAATTGCAGGACTCGGTGCTGAACCCCAATTAAGGTTAGTTACACATTTAATTAGGTTGTAACCTTTTCCACATTTGTTATGAATATGGAGTACATGTTTGGACCACAGGAGTTTCGTGTCTAGTATGATACCTAAATATTTGTATGGAGTACATGTTTGGACCACAGGAGTTTCGTGTCTAGTATGATACCTAAATATTTGTATTCATTTACCACAGCCATAGTGCACCCACACAGTGGCGCCTGCAGTCTATGTCTGGTAAAAAACATTATGGAAATTTTTTCTGTAGATAGGGTCATACCAGTTTCTTCTGTCCCTTTTAACACTACTTGCATTATATTTTCGATAGCACAAATGCAGTCATCATATGTGTTCTGGATGGAGTATATACAGAAATCATTTGCATACTAGATACAGTTAGCAAGGCTATTAATCTGTGTATGTATATTGCCAGAATATGGATTGAATAAAATTCGGCTTAATACTCTGAGGTAGTCCATGATAAACGGTTCGAGGTCCGTGTAGGATATTGTTGTGATCTCTAATAAAGACTGTTCGTTCAAAGAATACCTCTAAAATACTTTGAGAAGCTCTGTTACTAAAGCCTACGTTTATCATATTTTGTTGAAGAATATTGAAATCCACAGAGTCATAAGCTCCCTTTATGTCAAGAAATAGACATACTACAAAATGTTAGCGCTAATGACTATGGACTGTAGTTGTGATAATTATGCAATTAGCGGATCGTCAACATAAACCGTAAACTTTAATTTAAATGAACTTACCAAAGATGCCGGTGTCTGCAACTCACTATCAGTTTCCACAATCGATCGTTTTAACTTCTAGTGGATAGTCCTGGCCTTTGTGACACTAAATAAAGTTTATTGCAACGTCTATATTTCCGAATAAATACAGCAAGACAATATAAACTAGACACACGTCGCGGTTTTAACTAATTTTCAGCGGTTTACCTATGAGGGATTAATTTTAAGAAATATTTGAAACGAACTGTTCCTCAACCAAAAGGTGTGTCTTGCTCAGTTTCAATAAACTGATTGAGAGTTCTTTGCTTACATTTCCCAGCAAACTTTTTGTGTGAAGGTGACCTTCTGTCAACCTCCATTTGATTTGGTGCTCCTTGTCTAGCCAGTTCCGGATTTCCCCTCTTATGTAATCCTTTGTGATTCCACAGAACGGTTCCGGACCTATGAAGTCTCCTTTAGAGCCTTGTTTAGCTAGCTGGTCCGCCAGTTCATTACCTGCAATCCCTTCATGTCCCGGCACCCATACTAGAGACACTGTGTTGTCTCTTGCCGGCTTGTTAAGGGAGTCTTTGCAATTTTTAACCATTTTAGATGTCGTGGTTGGATTACTGATAGCTTTCAGCAGTGCCTGGCTGTCAGTATATATTTTTATTCTATATCCAGTATAACCTCTCTTAATGTTTCCATTAATACAGACTATAGCAACAATTGTTTCTGCCTTAAATATAGACTATCTACCAAGGCTGAAGAAGATTTTCTTCCTGGATCCATTTATACCAACCCCAGTGCCGTGGTTCGTTTTAGATCCATCAGTGAACCAGATGATGTCTCCAGGATTTCCCGAGTGCCTAGATGGAATAATGATATTCACTCGCTCAGGGAATATATTCTCTGGTATCATACTATCCAGACCCATTTGAAAGTTCAGTTCATCTAGTATTAAGTGAATGAAAACGACGAATACTCAGTGTGTATTTGTTTATTAATTTCCAGCTAAGCGCTTTCGGCTATTAAGCCATTCTCAAAGCTGTCGTCATTTAAAAAATAGGTGTCGAAACCATCCAGTTGATTAAGAACAATGTTCAAAGTTGAATCACTGTTATGATTAAGTCATTAAATTAAAAACATTAAAATAACCCTATTGGAAGGGTGTAAAATTATAATTTTCATGATGTAAATTCATTCAAAAAATATTTTTGAATGAATTTACATGGCTGCTGCGTAATATCAGAACTAAAGGGCCCATGATGATGTCAATTCCCTCTTGCAAAAGCTTGGAAAATATGCCATCTGGTCTTGAAGTTTTGTAAGGATCAAATGAATCTACAGCGCATCTAATGAGATGTGGTCTGAAAATATCATTTGTTAGTATCCAGTCCTCTTCGGTAGCCCTTGTTTTGGCTACTGGCCCGTTATCATAATTTGAATCTATCTTTGCCGAGCCTGAAAAGTGCACACTAAGGAGGAGCTCTAAAGCTTCCTACTCAGTATTTGTGTACTCTCCGCTCGACAACTGGATAGAGCCTACTTTATTAGAAGTATCCCTTTTTAGAATCCTGTTAACGCTGACCATGTCAGGGACACCTTGTATGTCCTTACAGAACTCCCTCCAGGATATTTACTTTGATTATTTTATTTTTTCATTATACGCACCTAGTTTAGCCTTATATGCTCCCCAGTTGCCCGTTTTTTCGCTTTGTTAAAAAGACGTCTTGTTTCTTTCCTCGGTGTTGTCATCTTTTTATTCCACCAGACGGTTTGTCTGAAAGAGCAACTCTCCCTTATCGGACAGTTATTGTGATAGGAAGTCACTATGGTCTGTTGCAACCATGCAGCTGTGCCTTCCAACTCCTCGGTATTTTTAGGTCTGCCTAGGTGTGTGCGGGTTTTAGAAAGCAGGTTCTCTTTGTAAGATACCCGATCGGTACT
The DNA here is from genome assembly GCA_963921935.1 of Galeruca laticollis. Taxonomy (NCBI): domain Eukaryota; kingdom Metazoa; phylum Arthropoda; class Insecta; order Coleoptera; family Chrysomelidae; genus Galeruca; species Galeruca laticollis. Next base: position 88,200,100 of record OY998183.1, read on the forward strand.
CTTAGGATCCCTGTATGTTCTAATTGCCGATTTTTCTACATCTACTTCGAAGTATATATGGGCATGGTCAGCCAGAGATGGTTCATCCGATACATGCCAAGGCCTTATTATCTCCCCGACTCGTAGAGTACAGAGAGTTACATCTATTGATGATTCCCCCCTCAATGTTCTAAATGTTGGCGTGTTACCCAGATTCGCAATATCAAGTTCAGTAGTACATAAATAGTCAAATAGTTTCTCGCCTCTAGTGTTGTTGTTCTTGTTGCCCCAGCTGAAGTGGTGTGCGTTGGTATCAGCTCCTACAACAACATCCAGTTTGTATCGTCTGGCGTCCATCAGGTTTTCCATGTTAGCCCTGGTAACGGTTCTTCTGAGTCGATGGGAAGATAAAGAGACATACACTCTTATTGTCTTGTAACGACACTGTCGTCTGAACAAGAAATAACCCCGACAAATAATCAGAAAACAGACCAGAGGTACAGAACACTACCCAAGCCAATCTAGACGGAGTTGGGCACCCAGGGCAGCACCTTCACCGTTCCGCTAATAACTTGACCGATACGACCAAAGTAGGCGAACTGCGATATACAAGGCAAGCTCGATCCTTACGTAGGGTAACGATAGGAAGCTTCAACGGAAAATAACCGAAGTGTTGCACTATATTCCGGAGCGTGTTGAGCCTGGGATTGTGAACACATACTACCCGGCTTGTCGTCGACCCCTCGGTGTGCGTTGAACCCGAGACTAGACGCTAAGCAAACCCTGTATATCGGACGAAGTCCTAAAGCGTGTTGAGCTTAGGGCGGACGCCAAATACGCTGGGTCAAGCCCTGCAGCGTGTTGAGCGCAGGACCGAAGCCTTCCCGATTAGCCGAAATCTCGGAGCGCGTTGAGCCCGGGACCGAAGCAAATTCCCAACCCCCGAGATCACGCTGTGCGTTGAACGCGGCATCTCGACCCTGACACACCCCTTTGGTTGTAGGAACCCCGAATGACAGAACGGAACGCCGCAATTCGACCGAAGCGAGTAAGGTTCTAGGAACCTATCGGCCTGGTGAGGAATCCGGACAACAGAGTACGAACGGGAGAAGAATCATCCGCGACTCGACTCGACGACCACCCCAGAGAGACTGCCGCCTCCAGTACCAATAGATCGTGTATATAATTCTCGTACAGAGTATTAAATTTTAGTTGTAAATATTTATTTTAGTTTGAACACATCTCACTGTTAAATAAAGAAGTATATCTAACCATCCAGCCCTTTTCATGCTCTACCACTCTGACTAACCGCGACAACTACTAATAAGGAACTCGGTGCCCGAGCTACGGACCGGAACACCGCTACAAATCGACGCTCGAGCAACGATTATAAATTGACGCCCGAACAGCGATTACAGTCTCCATTACCTCCCCATCTTTTTCAAGTTCAATCTTTGCTGCTGCCATGTCACCTGTACAAAGTTCCATGATTGGCATCAAGCTAAATTTAGATCTGTAACAGATACAGGTTCTTTACTTCAGTACAATTAGTTCCCATTATCAGCCTCATTTCCCTAATATTTTGTACTAGTATCTTACCTTTGTTTATCCGAGATTCTTGGATTAGGACGATGTTTATGTTATCGGCCACAACCCTTTGATGCAGGATAGCCGAGGCCGTCTTTTTGTGCTGTAAGTTTGCTTGTAGCACCTTGAATATCCTAGGAGGCTGTTGGTTCAGGTACTTGATGAGTCCATGTTTCCTCTTCGGTCTTTGTTTTCCATGGTCTTAAAACTAGCTCGCTGGAATAAATAGTACGGTCTCCATTGAGCCCGGACTAGTTCCTTCATTGACTCCTCATCAATCGGGAGACTCACATGTAGTACCGTATCGGATGATTTGGAGCCAAGGCTCATCCACAGATCAACCTTCAACCCTGGGTTTTGTTTTTCGAGTCTCTTTAGCCCCACTTTCAGATCCTCTTTTTCGTTGCTGTTTTGGTTGTTCGTCACTCTTGATAAGCTTCCAGTTTGTTTTACTTGCCAAATACTCCCTCGTTATCTTGAAGGACTCCTCATTGGCACATATCAGCTCATAGTAGCTGTTCATATATCGACTGGCTTCAAAACTGGGCGCCTTCTACATCTCGTCAATCATTTTGGTCAGGTTCTCTTTGATAGCCCCTATCTGATCTTCCGAGACAGCAGTTGCCTCTGGGAAGTTGTAGCTGCCTTGATCCCTTTAAGGGCCACACTGTACTTCATACCACTAGTAGTACTAGTTCCACCAGTACATTTGGCCCTCTTTTCTTTTTTTTCTTCATTGGTGCTCCAGGCTGATACACTTTGCTTTTCTGCTGCTGCTTTTCACCTTGTTTTGATGTTGAGGGAATCGGCAACGCTACTGTGTTGGTACTAATTTCTTGATCCCCCATTCTTTTAAGCTTCCTTCTCTGGGCACCTGAAATTTTCCCACGTGGAGCTTTCTGATCTACAGGATTCGCTGTAGCGTCTCTCTGCGGTCTTATTTTTAGGGTTTCGTAAGTATCAGGCTGCGGTGGAGACTCTGTAGTCTCCATTGCCTCCGTATCCTCCAAATCCCTTTTACTAAGAGTCTCTATAGGCTTCATAGATAGGGTTTTTTTCCCTTGTTGGTCCATAGATGTTCCTACGAGTATAGGAGAAAAGATATCGATACCTGCAGAACTCCTTATGCAAGTACAAGGCTATATACAACGGGGTGCGCCAGGTACCCCGGATATGTGGTCTAAGAACCGACTGTCCCACGACCATCCATCCTTTCGGCGACTACTCGACCTTAGGATTTGGGAGGTTTTTTATAGTGGTCCTCATCCACGTATGCCGGGCGATTAAGCCAAGCCTCCCGATCCGCATAGCTCGACATACCCCTTACAGGCCTTGCTCTAGTAAGGGGGTCGTTGCTCTACCATACGGTTTGCGATTTGTATCGTAAGCTTGTCAGCGATTGGGTATTCGGAAATGGGCACTGTTGGGCGTTTATAGCCCTCATCCCCCTTATTTCCAGCTGTTTCCTGTACGTACGTACGGGACGTCTTTGGCCGTCCCCTATCCGCAGCCCAGGGACGCTCCCGATAGGTAGCTCGACCCATTACCCTCCGATACTGAAGACATTGCTCTCCGGTATCGAAGGGTAATGCTCGGAGAGTCGAAATCTTGGACAAGCCATAGCAGGTCCTCGAAAACTTACCGAGCGTAGGCACATGGTACTTAATATACTATTAGTAGTTTAATTTGAAATACAGTATAGAGTGGATGGATGAACCAGGCTAGGGACACTGCAGACCTGCCATCTATAGAGCCTGTCGAGTAACTACAATTGGTAGATAATTCCAAAAAATTAACGAAAACTGTAATGTCGTTAGTAATCAAATTTTATTGATTTTTATAACTGCGTATGCGCGATATCATATTGCTTGTCCCCATCCCCACATGTTATATGTTATACTGTTATCATTTCTTAGTTCAAGTGTAGAGGTTATTTATCTGTTGTTTCGTTGCTTTATTGTTATTAATTGAAGACAATGTCAAAGTGTATTCTGAAGAAGTCTAATAAGTGGTGTACTCGGTAAGTTTTATTAAACAAATTTCAGCATTTTTTCTTTCACAATTAACAACCATTATCTTTATTTTTATGAAACACAGAATTTTTACTAATTTAGTCGACAAATTTAGAGTTCATGGTTGTTCTTTACATTAGCTAAACTGAAAATTGCTGCATTAATAAAGTAAATATTTATTTTTACAGTTTTGTTCCTCCAACCCAGCAAGATAAAATTAATATGGCTGAAAAGCAGTGGTAATAAATCATTAAATTTGTCGACGAGGAAACGATAGAGGATATGTTCCCTTCATTTTCAAAAACAGTGTTTCTTTAGATTTGAGAAAGACGAAGAGAGGTTATTCAGACAGTTTGATTTGCCTTCCCATATTAGTGAAAATTAACAAAAATTGATGGTAAGTTTTATTGTATTCAATATAGCATGCTATAATTTTGGACGTTTTAAAATGTAAATTGAGTGAATGAAAAGACTAGTACTGAGTGTGTAATTTTATTAAAATTCCAGGTAAGTGCTTTCAGCCATTAGACCATTCTGAAAGCTCTCGTCAAAAGACATCAAACCCTGTTACTGCTACATACAATGAAATAAAATGTTTGATGTTACATCATTATTTAACTAAGATTTGTTGAAATTATTCTATAAAGAGCGTGTACAATTGTAATTCACATAACGAAACGTCTAATTTGAAATTACCAACTAAATGATATGTGTGTACACCCTCTTTATAGGGTAATTTTAATAAATTTTACTTAAATAATGATGTAACATCAAACATTTTATTTCATTGTATGTACATTGTACCTGTTGTATGTTTTTCTTTTGTCGACAGCTTTGAGAATGACCTAATGGCTGAAAGCGCTTAGCTGGAATTTTAATCAAATGACACACTCAGTACTCGTCTTTTCATTCACTCAATTTATATCTAATGTGTACACCATACTCGTACAGTTCCATTTTAAAATGTATCCATTGAAAAAATAATAATCTGGGTTTTATTTTATGTTATAGCTCCCTCTACCAGCTATGGGATGAAAGGTATTGACCCCTTGCCGATTTTAATATATAGCCCATGGTGTGACAATTTATGGGAAATGAAAGTGAGTATTAACTTTTGTTGAGGCATTAAGTCTAGCGGTAACCAAAAATCCAAAATATCCAATAAAGACAAAAAATAAAAAAATAGTTAAAAACCAAGAATTCCTAAAAAAATCGAAAGCTCCAAAAAAGGATTGAATAGATGAGGCTTTTACTTGATGAAGATCCATACTGAACGATGAAATAAAACAATATAATTTGTTTAAATTTTCATTTATTTGAACTAATGTTCAATTTAAACTTGTTGACGCGTTTCACTAACACAGTAGCTTTGTCAAAACGAATGAAGGTAAAATATAAAAATGTCTTAATATATACAGTGCCTAAACACAGAATTCTATTTACTAATCTTAACAATGGTATTGAAAGAAATTACCTGAAAATTCATTCACTACAAACATTCCTAAGCTATCTTCTAGGTAAAGAGGTTTAATAGAGGAGACTGATTGATATCTATTTGGTCGTTAAGAAGATTACCTGTATAATAATAAAAAAAATATTCAGGTAATCTTCTTAACGACCAAATAGATATCAATCAGTCTTCCTTATTAAACCTCTTTACCTAGAAGATAGCTTAGGAATGTTTGTAGTGAATGAATTTCCAGGTAATTTCTTTCAATACCATTGTTAAGATTAGTAAATAGAATTCTGTATTTAGGCACTGTATATATTAAGACATTTTTATTTTTTACCTTCATTCGTTTTGACAAAGCTACTGTGTTAGTGAAACGCGTCAACAAGTTTAAATTGAACATTAGTTCAAATAAATGAAGATCTAAACAAATTATATTGTTTTATTTCATCGTTCCAAAAAAGGAATTCAAAAAAACCTAAAAAATGTATACATTCAAACATTTTCTGATATTTTTTTTGGCTTAGTACAAAAACATGTGTAAACTTATTATTTCGATTGAAATACATTTTCAAACATATTTGTGTGTTTACTTATTTATTGTTGTTATTTTGTGTGTTTACTTGTAGAACCTCAACCAGAAACGAGAAAGGACTTCCACGAGACGGTGGGATTGTTAAGAGCCCTTAAGAAACATTTTAACAATCATAGACTGCCAGGAGCTGCAGAGTAACTTAAACTGCCTTATGCGATGGTTTCATAAGAACGGAATGCTTTTAAATGTAGAAATATACAAATATGCAATATACTAGGTTTAAGCTTGTGATATAAACCTATTTAATACTTCCAGTAAAGAAATAAAGATGTGTTTTAAGTGGAAATGAAATGTTAGATATATTATTTTAAATGTTGTACAGTCACAAGTGCTGTTTAGCACTCTTATATGTAATTACTTGGCATCTTGTATTTACAGAGCTGAGCAGTATTTAACAACTTTTCCTATAAAAATATTTTAATTACTTTTGTTCTAACATTCACAGTAATTATACTCAAATGTTTTCTTTCACAGGAAGTTGCCAAAAATAGTAGTTAACAACTCATTGCTAACACTTTTTTTGATTAACCCATTAGCGCCCGGAACTATTTTTTGTTTTTTTTTTATTCTACCTGGCTTATATTAGTTGAGATTAGTGTAATAACAATAAAAAAAATAATAAAAAAAATTAAAATTGTTTGAAAACAGAAATATTAGCTGATACCATGTGGTATCACTGGGCGGTTAAGGTACAATGAATTAACCCAAGAAACAAATCTTTATTCGTTTGCATTTATAAAGTTATATTGTGTATTATCTTTGAAAATAATGTAGACACATGTATATATCTATAGAAGTAGTACCTAGGACGTGTAACTGTTTACTCATTTGTATGATATTTGGCGAAACAAGGAACACATAACCCAACATCACACTTTGTACACATAGTTCTTCCAAAAGATTTACAGTCCATACCAGCACAGCGGCGTCTGTTACATGGAGCAACGTAATGGTGCATACCATCAAAACGTACTGATGGAAGAAGAGTCCTGGAAGTGGAAGTTTTTGCTGGTCCTGGCATTTTAGGAGCTACACCGTAACGCACCAAGTATACCTGTACTAGTTCCCTCCTAAACTGTAGATTTGTGGTTTTACTATTGCGTTTTCTGTATAGTAACCAGGCGTTGTTTATTGCAGCATCCAATATCCATGTAAATATATTCCAGTACCACTTTTTGCTTCTTATGCCAACCCGATAACTGAAAATACACTCATCCATGAGGTCGGTTCCGCCCATATTTTGATTATATTTGGCGACGCAATATGGGCGATCTACTAATATAGTTTTTTTCCCGGCCTGTGAGAATCGTTTGACGGATCCCAATGGGGATACTCCTGCATTGGTGGAAGCCATGGCAACTACAGAATTATCTAGCCATCTCACTAAAAGTATTCCAGAATTTTTTTCCAAGACGTGCCGATATTCGCCCCTCTTTTTTTTGGAAAACGACTTTTTATTGAGTAATGGACATGATTTCGGTATACGGTTTTCTCTTATGGTACCTTCAGCACCATAGCCTAAAAATCGTAGATAACCAAATAGGTTAAACCCTGTAAACAGATTATCGACATGAATATTATAGCGTAAATCTGGATGACGTAATTCTTCAAGCATCAGTACTAATGGGGATGCTGATTTCCCAAAGAGTGTCTCGTATTTTTCATTTCCACGAGGATTTTTGCCCTGGTATAGGTCAAAATTCACCAGATAACCCTCTGTCGAGTTCAACGACCACATTTTGTAGCCAAATCTAATTGGCTTGCCACGGATGAATTGTTTACAGCCGTGGCGGCCGTAGTACCGTATCATTGACTCATCAAAGTCAAGATTCTGAACAGGCACAAAATTATCTAAAAATCGTTTTTTAATTTTATCCATCAATGGACGAATCTTCCACGCCTTATCTGAAACATCCATTTTAGTATTGTCGGCGAAATGGAGAAATCTTTGTATTTGTATAAAGCGATTTCTCCTCATAGAGTTACTAACCAATATGTTTTTTGCATCTTCCTTTAAATCCCAATACATACGCTTAGACGGAAGGGTATTATAGCCGCTCAAAATTAGGATACCCAGGAAACATTTGATTTCGGCTGCTGAAATTTTTGGATCGGGTTGATTTAAAAAAATTGCATATTTTTGAGTCTCTTCTACCAGATATTCGATAATCTCATTGTCAAAAAACATCTCAAATATATCGACACATGACAAGCTCTCATACTGGGAATAATTTGCCTCTGGAAAACTGTGCCGTCCAGTTTCTAAATCACCTTCGGTCCAAATGCAATCCAATTTTTTATCAAGACGGTCATTGATCCAAATGTAGTTGGGTTGTACATCATGCTCTGTCTGATCGGTCTGACTTTGAGATCCTTCCTGAATCACCTCAGCGGTTGAAGGTAGATATTCCTCAGCTACCGTCATAGGTTCGACACTATTGTTACCCATTCGAGTATTGTCTATTAGTTTGATTTCCACCGGTGCCCGTAGCTGTCTTCCCGTTAGGTTTTGAACCGTACCTCCTTCGTCTTCATCTGCAGAGTCTTCGTCGGTCTCTATGTTACTCTCAGGGGCTCTATAAATATTTCATCTACTTCATTAGCAATATTTTCGTCTTCAAAAACCATATCCAAAGCTTCGGACAAAGTTAGTCCTCCTCTGAAATAAAACCGTATTTTATAGTAGTTGAAACGCCCAGTGATACCATTTGGTATCACCGACTTTTGGACACCCTATACAATGTTACTTTTAAAAAATGAGTAAAGTACATAATGTCCTATCAAAGTATACACCAATCCTAATATATTGTACTGCTTTCGTTAAAAAAAAAGTTTAGACAACGGAATAAATTCACTTACGTAAAACGAATGTCCATGATTTGTCGATGTTGGAAAATTCCACAGTAAAAACACGTGTTCACAGCTGCTACGTCCGCACAGATTCTACCGCGATCGTTGTCGTACAACTGATGGTCTTTGGTTAAGCCAAATAGAGAATAAAATTTGACCCCCTCCTATTTGTGTTGGAAAGCCTGTCCCTATAGTTACCGCATATTTGTCGATACCATACGGTATCACTGGGCGTTAATGGGTTAAGTAAGTAGCAGTTTGTCCAGCTCTGTGTGTTTATACGAGTGTAATAATAAATTAATATAAACTAATCATACATAATTTTCTACTTTTATCTTGATTTAACATCATTTAAAAATCTGATGATACTCCAATCTAGAATGTATGTTACTCAAATTATTTTTTAATTACTGCATTGTTTTTACATTATAGTTTATTTATTATCATTCTGTTTGTTAAGAAAAGTACTTTGTGAAAGAAATTATTTGTTGTGTATTTTTATACCAAAATATATAAACTGTTTATATGATTACTGTTTTATTTTTTCAATTTAATTAACCTTTTATGGTCCATCATTTGATATCTCATTTAATTTAACTCTACATCTAATCATTATTGAGTTAAATTAAATGAAATCTTAAATGATGGAATATAAATGATTATTTTGAAATAAAATAATTAAAATGCGGTAAATTTGAATATACCTCCAAAACCTAAAATTACAGAAATCTTTTCAACATCATTCAATTGTTTACTCGACAGGCTCTTTAGATGGCGCCACAATCAGTGTCTCATCTATCTGTGGGTTATCTATGAGATGAACTACAACTGCATCAACGAATTGCACCGTCGCACTGCATCACGCATCATGAGTAGGGAGGTTGACGCTTTAATTCGTATGATTCACGAATGTAGCGCGTATCACGCACTACATCATCGAACCGCACCGTCACACCGCATCATGCACTAAGAATAGCCGGCTTAACGAGCGCCGATATCAAAACAACCATAATACATAAAGTGCTTAGAGACTGGGAAAACATCTACAAACGAGCTTCAAGAAGTGAAAGATTCTGTGAAACCGAGGTCAGTGCTACCCAAAAGTCGTAAAGACGAAGTTCTTCTACCTCGGCCACACGCTACTGACCAATAGTTATCTTTTCAATACCAAACTAGAACCCCAATGTAAAAACTGTAACTGCAAATTAACTATAAAACACATAATCGCTGATTGTTCATCGGTAAATGCACAAAGATTATCTTTCAACATACTTGGAACAGTGACTGATGTCTTCGGGCCTAACTGCAGCACCTTAAAAAAATCTCCGAATAATCTCTATCATGAACACCTAAATAAAATTCTGTACTAAACTTGTACTATTTTCCAGAAAACCACTTTGTAACTCATATAAATGTAACAATTCGTATTAGTCTCCAATAACCAGTACCGCTTGATGGCAGTTTTTTAATAAAAAAAAATTTCTCGGAAATTTCTCGGAAATTTTTTTTCATCGACCAATTAAATGTTTAATGGGCAGTTTTTATGCATCAATCAATTTTGTTTTTTGATCAAATCGTTCTGCATTTAGGAAAACGATCGTGTATTTTATAAACAGAACGAAATAAAAGAAATGTATTTACTCGAAAACGATAAAACTCTAATTACAAACCACAAATATGTTCTGTCTACATCTAACACCCATTGCTGAAAAGGGGAAAATAACGACCAATAAAATTTAAGGTTTTGAACTTAAATGTTCATGGATTCGAAATTATTCTTCTTTTAAACCGACCAATTGTTCTATTTCCTTGTTCACTGTTTATCTCACGAGATCACTTTATAAACTGACTAGTTGATAGATATAGCCTCTCTTATATATTAAGTGCCCTTTTTTGCAGATCTTTCTAGATTTGGGCAATCACAAAAATAATCGCCTCCATGGAATTGTCTAGATAAGACTGGAAATGTCTAGATAAGAATAATCACAAAAAATAATGGTAAACAGTTCGAAGAAATCTCGGCGCATTCGCCAACATTTTAACATTCATACATGGCTTAGACAGAGTCGGATTCAGGGACTACACCAGGGTGCGATTTCGTAACATTACCCCCTCCTTAAAAGGAAGTTCCTCCTGGAACTTCTGTGTAGACGGAAGTGGATGTTTAAATCGGCAACTGAACCCATGTCTGCACTTTCCGGTCGTACGGAAATAACAGGGCACCGTCTTCAACGTGTACCGATAACGAGGGGTATACACGCAAATTAATATGTGGACACCGGCATTCCGGAAGATCATCTCTATCATGTTCCTGATGACTTGCCAATCCAACGACCATTCCATCTGATTGTGGATGCAACGCTATTGTCCTGGTCTTGTTCATTCCCAGCTTGTCACAAATTTCCATGAATACCTGGCTCACGAAATTTTTTCCTTGATCGCTGTGTACTTCCAATGGCACACCATATCGGTTGATAAATTCTTTCATCAGTACATCCGCGACAGTTGTGGCCTCTTCATTCGGGATCGCATAAATTTACACCCATTTTGTGAAATAATCCATTACTACCAGGATGTATTTACCACCAATTTCTGTCGTCGAAAATGGTCCAGCGATGTCTAAAGCAATCCTTCCGAAAGAGCTTCCAACATTATATTGTTTCATGGGTGCCTTTCTCTTGCGATGTGGGCCATTACTCGTAGCAGAAGTCTTAGATTTCTTACGCCAGTCGTTCACATCGTCGGAGTTGTTCATCCAACAAAACCTTTCACGGACTCGCTGAAAGGTTTTCTTCACTCCCAGAGGACCTTCCGATGGACTGTCGTGTAACTTCTTCAGTACCTCATCTACTCTCGTTCTCGGGACAACTAGCTGTCTCCACAACTCGGAACCATCATCATTTTCAACGACGTTTTTCAACATCCCTTCTTCCAGGATAAGGGAGTCCCACTGAGCCCAATGTCGGTGAAAATCTTGACACTTCTTGCCATGTAGGTCGCCGATTTTCTTCTTTCCATTGCCGAATCTTCTCTAGGCGAGGATCATTCTCCTGATCTTCCCTGATCCTAATGGGTGACCATTCTTCGTTGGCTACAGTAGTCCTTTAAACCGCAGCTTCCCTATATTCCGCCTTATTGCAGTGTGTTGGACACGGCCGTCTGGACAGGGAGTCGGCATTTCGGTGACACACACCAGCTCGATGTTCGACGTTGAAATCGTACTCTTGAAGTGGTTCAATCCATCTAGCGATCTAGCCCTTCCTTCCATAGAGATTCTTGTTGTGATTAAGCCGGCAAGTGTTTCTCGTTAAGACTTCCGTCCATTATACCATTATCAATGCGAAACACTTACCCTTAATCGGTGAGAAGAAATAATACCTTAGTTTATAAAAAATTACTGGGATAATATATTGAATACTATTTTTAACAAAGTTACTGATCACAGATAACTTATACAAAATGCATTACTAACATGACACTAGTTAACGTAAAGAAATTCCTATATATATATTATTAAAAACTAAACCTAAACGTAAACAGTCGATGATCTTCGTTGACCTTACTACACTTAAATTATTTATCCTTGAACCGCGTTTATTATTATATTTACAAACAGTCGTGATTCCGATTAGAACAATAACAACTTTCCTACAACTTGTTAACGACCTTCAAGTTCACTGGCCGCTGACAATACTTAACATTAAACTAACTAAATCTAATAGTGACTTTTCGGATCGTCACATACTGGTATAAGTGACCTCTTTGGTTCTGTGGGAGCACTCCTGCAATTCCTTGTTAACGACCTTCAAGTTCACTGGCCGCTGACAATACTTAACATTAAACTAACTAAATCTAATAGTGACTTTTCGGATCGTCACATACTGGTATAAGTGACCTCTTTGGATCTGTGGGAGCACTCCTGCAATTCCTACGTTGCTTGCATCTGTGTCAAGAATAAAGTCTCCCTCTGGAAATGGATATCCTAATTTCGGCGCCGTCGTTAAATGCCTTTTCAAGGTTTCAAAAGCCGTTTGAGAGTCTTCGTCCCATTGGAAAGCTCTTGTTTCTACTGTGAGTCGAGTTAGGGGCTTGCTAATATTTCCAAACTTCCTTATAAATCTTCTATAGTATGTGCAAAGTCATTTTCTCTGGATCAACCGCCACTCCTTCATTGCTCACTATATGACCTAGATAGTTGACTCGGTTTTGGAATAGCTGACATTTCTTCGGGTTTAACATGAGCTGGGCAGCGTGGAGTTGTTTGAATACGTCTTCCAAATTCTTCAGTTGTTCGTCAAATGTCTTCCCCAGTACTACGATGTCGTCCAAATAGACCAGGCATGTCTTCCAAGACAACCCTCTCAAGACATTTTCCATGAGTCTTTCAAATGTCGCGGGCGCATTACAGAGCCCAAATGGCATGACGTTGAATTGCCATAATCCAGATCCGGTGGCAAAAGCAGTCTTCTCTTTGTCTTCTGGGTCCATTTCTGCTTGCCAATATCCAGACTTCAGGTCCAAGGGGGAAAACAGTTTGCTACCGGCCAAAGTATCCAATGTATCATCGATTCGAGGCAAACTATAGACGTCACTGGTACGCAGGATCCAATCCTGGTTTCTTTCTTGGTGGTAATTTGGTAATCGTTCACGTTTATCACACTTATTGTGATCTCCTTCGCCGACGTAACCAATCCTTTTCCAATTAGTACTCCTTCGCCAACCTCTTCATCGTGGTTCCTTGGCTCCATCATAACTGGTGCACCTTCCTTTATGATTCCCTGTAGTTGCGCTAATATCATGGTTCCGATTCGTACAGGTAGAACGGTATCTTCCTGTATAGCTGCCAACACTGTGCTGCCTTCATATGGATGAAGGAATGACCCACTTTAATTATTTTGTTTCTAAAGTTCAATTGGAAACCATGTAGATTCATTACGTCCATTCCTAGAATCACGTATTCTTCAATGTCAGCTACGATTACCGTATGTATGAACTTTTCTGCGTCAATTCCCAATTGGATTTGTGTCTCTCCGTGAACGTTGTCACTCTCACCTGTGGGGGTCCGCAGTCGCAGTCTCGTTGGTAAAAGCTTCTTCTTGGAGTTTATTATATCTGGTCGTATAATGGTTCTAGTTGCTCCAGTGTCTACCAGTATAGTATATATCTTGCCATTCACTTCGCCATCTACATATACACTGTTGTTGCGACATCTGAGAGAAGCTATCAGTATGAGAGGGTCTTTGGAACGATCATGGGTCGGTGCTGCCCCCTCGTAGCCGACCCTTTCTAGTTTTCTTGTGACTGGGGTTTTTGGTTTGGGTAAAAATGCCAATGTCTTTTAACTTAAGGTGTGCTTCTGGCTTTCAAGGTTTTGTTTGCTCGGTCTTCTTTTCTTCCGCTGACTTCTGTCATCTTCCTTTCTAACTCCTAGATTTTCTCGTCCATCGTTTTGTTATTTTATTCTCAATGTCTGATTTAATTTTCTCGTCCATCGTTGTAATTTTATTCTCGATATCTGATTTTAGAGATGAAGTTTTATTTTCGATGTCAGCGGAAATGTCATTTTTCATTGATAAGTTATCGGTAGAAATATCGTTCTTCATAGCAGATATCTTCTCGTCCATATTAGCAGAAATATCATTTTTCATGGCAGAAATATCGTTTTTCATGTTAGCAGAAATATCATTTTTCATGGCAGAAATATCGTTTTTCATGTTAGCAGAAATATAGCTTTTCATAGTGGTAATCTTCTCGTCAATACCAGCAGCAATATTAGCAGAAATTGACGAGATTAAGGTGGAAACCTCGTCATTGAATAAAAATGTTTCTTTCTACTAACTCATTCTTCTTACCCGACGTTTCCAACTCGCGATTTTCCAATTCTGCCTTCAGTTCATTCACTCTCAGGTCACTTAGTCTCTTGGCCATTTTTACGTAGCTATTTATTTATATTATCCCACTTCTGACACTAATGTAATGTTTTTCTTATTTATTTAAACGTTTTTATCACGACGGGTGTGATAAATTCATACACACGGTAGGTCTACTCACTTAATTTATTAATTCACTAAATATTCACAAATTTATATTATATACACAGTATATTTACTTACACTAATTTATATAAACACTTCACTACTGTTTATTCACTTAGACTATTTACTTGTTCTCTGTTTATATCACGAGATTAAATTAGAAACTGACTTCCCTCCCTGGAATTGTCTAGATAAGACTGGAAATGTCTAGATGAGAATAGTCACAAAAAATATTCGTAAACAGTTCGAAGGAAACCCTGCGCATTCGCCAAAATTTTAACTTTCATACATGGCTTAGACAGAGTCCGGAGTCAGGGACTACACAAGTGTGCTATTTCGTAACATTATTATAACCGATTTTGTGTTTTTTCACTTTATTCAAAATCACCAAAACCCCTTTTGAACTAACTAAAAAGCTGCTATTAAGTCGTTTTACTGTAATAACAAATAATGGAAGTGGGATTTGTGAAATTAGGTACCAGGAATCTGCCAAGAATCAACACATTGATGATCGGTAAATTATTTGCACTAAATCCAGATTTCTGCTCTGCAAAACTGTAGATTATTGAGGCATCTACGTAAAGACGTCACATTGTATATTATAGTTTAATAAAAGACTCTAATATATCGTTTGAAAATATTGCATTGGTGTTATAATCACCTCTTCCGTCAGAGGTTTGTTTATAAGTTATATGACTTCACGAAAAAGCCCATCATGGCCGACAGCGCTTTTGGCTGGTAATGAAAAGTTTCATTTAAAATTGAAGATTTTTAGTTTTTCAAGCATCAAAAACAAAAAATATGTTTGTGGCTTATTAGAGTAATTACTGAATATGTAGGACATTTTTTAAAAAGTTGTGAACATCCCTATTATAACTTGCCAGCACTGAGATACATTATTGTACTGACTCTCATTTTAATAGAAATAATTAGAACAGTGGGTGGTACACCCCTCAAAATAATTTGCCACTTGACCCCGTTCCCATTCAAGATTCTAATAGTAATACCTACCCCTCCTAGGATATTGAACCAGGAGGGCTATAAATATTAATTTAAAGTGTCCCCCTTGAAAATAACATTCGATTTTTCATATTATTTACTGGAAGGAAGATATTAGGAGTGGAAGATTTTAAACTGACACTCCTTATGATGCCTACACAACTGTGTAACAAATGATGGCGTGACACAATGTA
This sequence comes from Galeruca laticollis, assembly GCA_963921935.1. Classification (NCBI taxonomy): domain Eukaryota; kingdom Metazoa; phylum Arthropoda; class Insecta; order Coleoptera; family Chrysomelidae; genus Galeruca; species Galeruca laticollis. The sequence goes on from OY998183.1 coordinate 88,215,801, forward strand.
ACAATCTTGTCCCGTAGTGTTTTGATTTGCAGCTTGCTGTCACCAGTGCCATAGGGCACAATAGAGCCAGGAATCCCCTGTAGGTAACCTCCGGTGAGGTGGTTACCTGGCACGAGCGGAAGGGTATCTCGTGGTGCCTCTTGGGCTTATACGATGTACCAAGCCTGAGTCGGAAGGCAGGTCGTGTCAACCAGTTCAATCCAGCTACTTCGAGGGGAGGGGTTTGTTGGTAAAGGAAACAGTCTGGGTGGATAACATGTACATATATATATATATATATATATATATATATATATATATATATATATATATATATATATATATGTATATATATATATATATATATATATATATATATATATAGTACAATCCAACTAAACTAAACAATACAATAGCTTAACCCAGATTATGACATAAATAGACGGTTTACTCAAATAAATAATTCTGTATAATATATTAGAAAATAACAGATTTAGATTAAAACTTATTTCATGGTCTGAGAATAGTTTTCCCTGATTATGACATAAAATAGACGGTATTCGCAAATAAATATCTCTGTATATTATATTAGAAAATAACACAGATAGCTCCCTTGAATAAAATCTATGTTCACAAAAAAATAAACAAGTTATAGATCACTGTATACACACGGGCCGTCGTAAAAAGGGGAGTTCCAGGCCACACGTTGTCCGTTAACTCCCTGAGTTACTTCTCTCTTTTCTCGTCCAAATTTTCTTATATTTATTTCTAAAGATTTGGGACGAGGTTTGTTATTCAAAACATCAACTGTCGCTGTGTTTATTTAATTACACTCACTCGCCCTTGCTTTATATTTTATTATTTTCGTAATTGAAGGTTAATTTCAATTAATTTTTCTATGCTAAGTTGCAATATTTGTCTGTATTTTCTTGATAAACAAAACATCGGTGTGTTTTTGATTCAATTATTGTCGTCGACCTTGTGAATTGTGTAAATTGTTTGTTTAATTTTTTCTGCTCTAGGTCGTTTTTTATTTTTATATTAATTGAATTCGACTTATTTTATTTAAAGAAAATTATATCTATATAGGGTGTCCCTAAGTATCCTTGCCATATTTCGTGCTTATTACAATAGTTTTCATCAAGGTATACAAATAACTAGTGTTAACCCTTTTTAAAGATGATTCTGTAAAAAATAAAGAAAGTATAACAATAATACAACGCATTTATTGATTCTAAAAATATAGTGGGTCCATATTTTATTATTTTGTTTCAAATAAAATAACCCAATCTTCAATACTGCAATTAAGTTTACAATGTAATTTTTGTATGTATCTCCCAAATTTTATCAGAAAATATGCACTTTTCGTAAAGTTATATATAAACTAAAATTAATTTGTCCACTGGAAATTAATATCAATAAACCTTTTTTTCAGAACTATGGGTCCTTTGAAAGAAGAATACTGTACCCCAAGCATAAGTCGATTTTCCGAATACCATCGCAGAACACTATCCGAAGCAGCTCCTCAACCAGCCCATGTCGGTTCAGGTCAGCTAACCACTGAAAGGCCAGATGTTCTTCCTGGTCCATCTGATATAACTGATTCTTCTGACGTGCTTCCCGAAGCACAAAGAAGCGAACCCTCTATTAGAAGAAAAGAGTCTGTAGCAAGGATGACTTGGGATGGATTATCATATGTTGTAACCGTAAGTAACTTGTTTGTACTACATCTACTGCCGAATTTATTCAGCTCTCATAAAAGTTTCGCTAATTTGGGTAGAACGTTGTAATAGTTAAAAATTCCACCATGATTCCATAACTGAAAAGACTATTCCTTTGAAATGTTCGTTAAATAACTAGTACTAGCTTGATTGATGTAATTTAAGGCTTATTATTAGTTTACGGATTAATATATTAATCTAATTAACAATAATATGCAGACACAACAACAGCAACCTGCTACTGACTGACAGTGACAAGCTACGACATACATGACAGATATACAGACTGTAGCGCCATCAAGGCGCCTAAGCATAATATTGCGGATTTCCTAATTTTACTTAACACATCGCCTCAATGGAATGTTATTGTTATTCTAACCTAACAACTGAAATTGACAACAACAGCTGATTTGATGACACAAAATTATAAACAATACATTTAATTGAAAACGTTAACAAACAAAAGAAATCAAAATACATTTTCTAAAAATCTTAACAAAAACAATGAGTGCGCAAATACATAATATTGTAACTAATGAGTATATAAATACAATTATCGTTTCATGATGAGTTTTTTAAATGATTCAAATTTTATTCCAGCCAGAGCTTTTGTAAACAAATCAACACAATTTTGGCTAGAATTAATGTAGTCAATTAAAGTTTTCTTTTTAATACATAAATCTTTGATAGTGATCACGGATTTCGATATGTTTACCTCTTTTTGAGTTTCAAATGTCTTCATAATTGAAATTGCATTCATATTATCCACTTTCAGCTTAACACTTTCTTCCATCTGGGTATTGAATTCTGATAAGACGCCCTTGACATTAATAAGCTCTTGAGTTGCAGAAGCTGCTGTATATTCAGCTTCCATAGCAAAGCAACTCAATTTTGCTTTTTGGAGTGCCAAGCAATGGGATTTCCGAAATGAAAACAGATAAATCCGCTGACACTCTTTCTGGTCTGTATATCTCCTCCTCAATCGGCATCTGACATTCCTACAAGTTCCCCATTTCCCTTGGTGTATTTCAATCCAAGGAGATTAGGTTGATTTCAGGTATCGGAGTACTCGTTTCGCTGCAATCCAGGCTTGATTGTGTGCCTTATCCAAGTATCTACTGAGGTATGGTACATTTAATGCTATATCTGATCTAGATACCAATGAAATATGAATATATCATACCGCATACCAATCTGCGATAGGGAATGTCTGTTCTGATTGAATCTTCATTCAGGTTAAAATTAACCTCCATGGGTGTAGTAAGTGGTCGACACTTTTCTAAACCAAATTCTTTGCACAATCGATTAATTCTGGTTTGTACAATTTTCAAGTCCAATTATTCCAAGGAATATTGAGACTTCAGTACTGATTTTAATATTAATTTCTTCATGCAAGTCTCCAATCAACTTATTGATTTCCTTTTCTGTTTCAGTAATGAGAGCACCATCTACAAAAAGTACTAAAAATATATTTTCTTTTTTGTAGAGACAAAAATCGTGTTTTGATCTTTCAAATCCATATAATGCTAAATTAAGTTTAAAATAGTTCGAGTCACTTTTTAGTCTTTCATGCCTTTTAATATATATTTCTTTGTCCAGCTGTCCATTTAAAAATACAGAAGGCACATCTATTTGTTTTAATTTGCAGCCTTTTTGTACTCCTATGGACATAAGAATTCGTATTGTTGAAATCCTGCTGACTGGTGCGTAACTAAACTCACCGCTTATTTCATATGGTTCTTGGAAGTCTCTAGCCACTAATCGGGCCTTTTTAGTACCATCTTCTTTTAATATAAAAACCCAACGGGTGTCTATTGCAGTCTGATTATTTGTTATTTGAGCTGGAGTCCAAGTATTCATCTTTTAATGTGAATTTAATTCTTTTTGGAATACTTCATTCCATTCTGGACACTTTTTGGCTCCATTATAGGTCTTCGGTTCTTCATATGATTGAGACAATAAACAATAAGCTTCATCAATTTCATATTCATCTAGATGATTTAGTCTTTTAATTTCATTTTCCATTACTTCGTCGTTGTCATTTTCAATTTTTTCTTAACTCCCTTCATAACTTTCCTCTCTATTTTCTTATTTTGGGTCTTCTGCATCACGAAATTCTTCTTCATCTGTTTCTTCTTCGTTTGATTCATATGGTTGAATTTTGATTCAACTTTTTCTTCATTAGTATTTTCTTGATGTTGTTTGTATTCTATAATACTCTCGTCAAAACGTACGTTCCTGGACTTGATAACTGTATCTTCTGAAGGTATCCAGAGTCTATAGACGCCTCCACAGTATCCCTCCATCACAGCTGTTTTCGTCTTTGGTTCAAGTCTATCTTCACTTGGTAGTTGAACATACTATGCTCGACAACCAAAAACTTTGAGTTTACTAATATCATTACGTCCATGCCATTTTAGTGATGGGGTTTCCCCTTTACCGAGGACTGAGGTAGGTATTCTATTTAATTCGTATACTGATGACATTAATGCTTCTCTCCACAGTGTCTTGTGTACACCTGCGTCGATAATCTTAGTCCTGACCATATTCAAAACGGTTCGGTTCATGCGTTTTACTTTACCATTCATCTGCGGACTATAAGACATAGTATAATCTAAATGAATGCCCTTACTTTTGGCAAAATCTTTAAAACTACGTGTTGTTAATTCACCTCCATTGTCCAAACGAAAGCTTTTAATTTTCACACCAAATTATCTCTCAGTTTCATAAATATAATAAATTAGATTCTGTTCGGCTTCATTTTTGTTTTTCAAAATGTTTACAATAAGGAAATGTGAAAAATCATCCAAGATTACCTGATAATATTTTCCTCCAGTTATTGTACAAGGCGTTATTGGTCCACATAGGTCACTATGCACAAGTTCTTCTATATGTGTTGCACGTTTTCCATTTGGTTGGAATGTTGACCTTGTAGCTTTTCCTTCCATACAAATAGGAAAAATCCTTTTGGTAACGCCTAATCCAAGTTGCCTCAAAGCTTCTTTTCCAGCATGTCATAACCTTTGATGCCATGTTTCAGCGTCCACACTAACATGACAATTTTGATTCATCACATTGTCTATATACAATATATACAGTCCACTTTTATTTAATGGAGTTGGATTTTCTTTTGTTTCTATTATCTTGTCCTTTTTCAGTTATTTTTAAAGCTGAAATGTGGTTATGCTTCAAATTTGGAACAATGAGGGCTGCGATGACAATACTCTGACCCTGGAACTTTGCAGATTCTCTTTCACAAAGTGATTACTAGCTCCTGAGTCAAATACAAAGCTAGTACGTCCAATATTTACATCTGAGTCACACAAATTAGCAGCATTAAGAACAATTTGTTGATCACCATCAGCTGTATTTGCTTGTTGTCTGTTTTGTCCTTGATTAGGTCTAAAACCACGTCCCCGACGTCTAGAATAATTTCCTCTAGAATAGCCTCAGTTTTGATTTCCGGAGATTGCTCTTGAATTATTCGGAGATGTACTATTTACATCATTTCTTTTAGGACAATTTGCTTGGAAATGGAATTTACTACCACATATGAGTACAAAACATGCTTTTGAAAAAGCTTTAAAACTCACTTCATTCTTGTCTCCGTTTGCATTGGCTGGTCTAGATCCTAGCTTTAGCTCTTCATCTGGCAGCCTGGTCTTCACAAAATCCATTTTTACGTCACTAACTGTTTCTAAGGCAGTCACTACTGCATCAAATTTTGATGGCAATGATAACGGTAAGTGGCACTCACGATCACTCTCATCGATAGTTGATCAAAGGTTTTTAAGGTCACGTAGTATTGAATCGAATTTCAAGAAATGGTCCTCCAAACTTTCATTGATTCCAAAGCGTAAATTGAATAATTTTCTCCACAAAGATAATTTAGTAAAGGAACTTGTTCTAACAAATATATCTTTTAGAGCTTGTAATTGCTCTTTTGCATTAGCACAATCTTTAACAATACACAAACGCGGCATAAATGCAGTTTAGGGGCATTTGCCATTTTTCGATTTTTTTTGTTTTTCGTAACTAAATAAGCCTCCTGAACATAGAAATGGAAAAAAAATCGGCGGTCTGATCAAATTTTTTTATATTTTTTTCATTTCGTAATTAAATAGCCTGTATAAAAATAAAAAAGAACAAATTACCCCCCTCCCCAAAACAAAATAGCTATTTGTGTATTAAGAGCGGAAAGTGATACTTTGCCGCTTGAGGCAATCTGCCGAAAGCGGCAACGCACTTTCTGCTCGAATTACACACAATATTTTTTCTACGATCACCTTATTTTTAGACAAATAGGTAATTAAAAAAAACATGAAAAAGCCTTTTACTGCCTCCCAAAGCTCTTCGTGTTCTAAATAAATCTGAACCGCGAATTTCCACGTACCACAGTTCTCGTGCCCTTTTAGATGCTCGATCAGCGGAAGCTGGCTCATGATATCACTTATTAACACAAAAATTCAACAAATTACAAACTCCAGAAGCTTCAATGGTGTCTCACACGTGTCCTGTGTCCATAACCTCTTGCAATTTGATTTTTTGAGTCAAGGTTTCGAGAAGAGAAATAACTTGATCTATCAAAAACGGCGTAAAAGCAACTATTGACAATTTAAAACTTACAAAAGTCGTAAATGCCATTAAGATGACATTTACAAGGTTAAACAAGTTGAGGTTCGAAAAATATTGGGAGTAATTAATTATACACTTGAATATTTTTCAATATTAACTACAACTATAACGTAGGTGTTTTGGATGGGTTTATAAGATAGAAAATAATAATTAAAATGACGTCTGAATCGGTCTAATCTGTAAGGTCTTATAACACTGCGCCGTCGTGCTCGAAAAATCGTGCGTGTTTGAAAGACCAGTTATCCACGAATACTTTACGCTATTTTTTTATTGGCGCACTTTGACTTACTACAAAAAAATGGAAGTCCGTCCTCGATGCCCAGCAAAGTTTCATTTCATAAAAGTGCATCCTCGATGCCCAGCCAAGTTTCGTAAAAGTCCATCCTAAGTAGTATTTATTTTTATTAAAAATGTATATGGATTGATTCCCTCGGGGATTAAATGGATCCCACCCACGTGATTAAATGGGTCACTTTAGTCGCTTGGTGTATAATGTACTACTATTTACAACCATATATGTAATGCTGTCATTACTAACGTCATTGAAGGTTGGGAAGTGTCACATTACCCACCTCTACTTCCCGCCCTCACTTACCGCCCTCATTTCCCGCCCTCATTTCATCTATTCTAGATAAATATTTTTTATATTTAAAAAAATAACATATTTTTTTACAAATTGTATAATACCTATTTAATGGCAAAGAATAAAAAACAACAATGAACTAAAATACAACAAACTACTTATTGATATTAATCGTTAAATTTGAATTATTGTAAGCGTTTATTGAAATACTTAGGTCTGTACCAGCGCTGGACCCTCCAACAGTTGTCTCTTTGGGCGACAAATTAATTTCATGTTGAATGACTGAGGTTTGTGAACTACTTGCAATAGCTACAGAAGACATGGCACATTGGGACAGCATAGTGGCAGTTTTCGTTTTATTCTCTATTGAGCCATCCACATAACCTTCTGCCACAATACTAGATTTCCATCCTCCAAGGCTTTTTAATTGGAGTACACTTGCACTTCTGAGTGCGTGTCCGGTGAAGCCTTTCCAGTTCTCTAAATTGAAAAAAATAGCAATTTTTTGGGGAGAATTAGCTATTGTATTGTGTCCAATTGGTTGATTTCTTGCTATTCCTCCTCTGAACTGAACAAAAAATCTATCGTTTTCTATGTTTTTTTCTCAAATTTATGTAGTCTCGAATGATCTTCACCCATACTGGATCAATAATGAGAAATGATCTATTTCTATGTGTTTTAGAATCTGGAATCTCAACCGAAATTTTTTCTTCAAAAAAAGCCACATCCAACATTTTCATTTTCACTAATTCGTCCGTCCGACAAGCTCCAAATACGCCTATTATTATTGCTACCTAAAACAATAAGAAAAATTAATACCATAATACCAGTATACTTGTATTGGCTCAAACACGTTTGTTTTTTTTAAATACCTATTTAAAGAATCACAAATAATAACTTACCTTCATCGGTAGAAGATTATTTGGAGCTTTATTTAAAAAATCCTCTATATTGTTCCTCGAAAATACGTTCGATTTCTTGGGCCTAAAGCCCACATTTTGTCGTTTTAGGAAGGCTAGCAGTTTCCCATGTTTCGAAATATCAGTTTTTTCTTCAATTTCTAGCATCGTTCGAATCATACTGTACATTGCCCACAAAGTAGACGGCTTCTTTTGTCTGGTACGTTCTCCAAAATATGCCAGGAGTACACTTTCGGAACCGATATTTTTAACCTTTTTTTCTTCGCACCACTTCCTATATAATTCAATGGCTTTTAGATACCGATGCTTACTTTTCTCTGGCATCAAGCCCTGGGATGCCGCGTGAGCAGCCTATCGTACTTCTGGTGGGGTACAATCTATACATTCTTCGTCGGAAGACATGGTTTTCAATTTATAATTCGCGAATTTAATATCCAACTTTATCTGACATTTATTGACTTTATCTGACATTTACTCATATTGGTGACAATTGTATACCCCGTAGTCACGGTAACAATATATCTACTTGATTATTCTGAGAAACCGCGTTCTTGGTAATTTGTCGTTAAATGTAATATTTTAGGAATGTTCAGAACGAAACAGAGATTTATTAATTTTGATCGAAATATGATGGTTGTAAAAAAAATAGTATACAAACCTCGGTAGGAAGTTTCATTCCTGTCTCGGGATCATAGCTAACCAACTGATCTCACGACAGGAATGAATCACTTCCCACCTCGGTGTGTAATATACGAATTAATATACCTATTATTTACTAACTTTCTTTAGTTTATTGTAAATGAAAACATGTGAGCGGAAAAGTACGCTCTAGAGCGGAAATAATGTCAAATTATGACAGATCACGGAAAACATCAACTTTGCGGTTAGATTTGAGTGTGCAAAAGCCTATTTTGGATAGTGATCGTAGGAAAAATAATTTTACGACTGATCGGCGTTTTTTTTAATTTTTTAAGTAAATATAGAGGTCAATCTCCACACTGAAAATATAATAAAACAATTAGCATAACAAAAATAAGGAGTATGCATCTCTTTCACATTTGACCAGGTCCTCCAATTTTCGTTGCCTTGGTTATAAATGCGTCAAAGACTACTTCTTGCATAAATTGACCCAATCCACTAACGTGTGTTGCGCGGGTCTTAGCTCGTTTTGCATTCGCAATGGCTGGTCTTTATTGATCCACAGATGAATAAATCCCAAAATTTTCCAAATGGGCAAGTGGGATTCATAAAAAACTCCTATAACGTAAAGATGCCCTAAAAAAGGGGAAATTAATATAATCATTGGATTCACCCTTTCCCTTCTTGAGTAACTTAATGTGTGTTAAAAAAGTATTGGATATTAAGTTATTCAAGAAGGGGAAGGGAATATAATCATTGGATTCACCCTTTCCCTTCTTGAATAAACTGATGTGCGTTACAAAGTATTGGATATCAAGTTATTCAAGAAGGGGAAGGGAATATAATCATTGGATTCACCCTTTTACTTCTTGAATAACCTGATGTGCGCGTTACAAAGTATTAGACATTTTTACCTTTTATTACAAAATATAGGTTTCTGTTTAATTTTTTTCATATGTCCATTACATTTCCAACGAAAATCATCTATGGAATTTGGCCGTGGTGTCATTATGAAATGTCCGTCCCAAAAATTCACCGGACACTTAATTTCATTATTTGTAGGTATTAAACCCAAACGCTGCGCTTGCGATATAATCTCATTATTATTTCGTCAGGTATAAATATCGTCTAGAATAATAAAATTCATTTTTATCGGAAACCAAGAAAATCTTAAATTTAGAAACGCAACAAAAATAAACACTCACAATACCAACGGCAACAAATAATAATGACAATAGTTTGACACTTTTATGACAGTTAGAAATAAATTTTTTGTTATTGCCATTGTTGTATAACTTCCAAAAGTGAACCTATTAAAAGTGAATATTTTCATTAAAATAAGAGACCGCCTAGATTTTTTTTATTCTTATGCTTCTACAAACATAATTTACCCAATAAACTATAATTTTTAGTAATACAAGAAAAGCCCGTAAACTACATTTATACCAACGCTTATCTGACACACCCTGAACGATTATGGACTTTAGCATCAAGTCTCCTGAATTTTTGTTGCTCCTCAATTAATGCGGTCGGCGGTGGCGGATCATTTTCAATAACATCATTACACTGTTCACTAGTTAGCAAAGTCAAGATGCGAAATCTCCAGTTGTTGAAATTATTCATTTCCAAAATTGGCACAGAGAGACTACTCACAGCTGACATTCTGTTGCTGCATCTTTTTCACTTTTTGAAAACCCACAGTTTACCCAAGGAACAGTCCTGGGCCCATAACCTCATTGATGTGGGTAATTAAAGGCTTATTATTAGTTTACGGATTAATTTATTAATCGAATTAACAATAATTATATGCAGACACAATAAAAACAAACTGCTACTGACTGACAATGACAAGCTACGACATACATGACAGGTATAAAGACTGTAGCGCCATCTATCAATGGGAAGCCTAAGCATAATATTGCGGATTTCCTAATTTTACTTAAAATAGCTCAAACAATAAAAGATCCAAATCAGCGCGAGAGATCCGTTGGGTGAAATAGTAGCAAAACGGGTACAACAATTACTTAACTTCCTCAATAAACGATATAAGCTATTATTTTTACTCCTGTTTTTTAATACAATTATTAAAATAATAAAATCTGTATCTTAATGAAGTTCATTCTGGTACAGATTTTCATTAAGATACAGATTTTTAAGAAAAATACAGTCAAGTTACTTTTTAGTAAAGTGGCACTTAATTTGACCACTGTCAAATAATTTTGATCTTCAAAAGTACCTATATCTAAAATTAATTAAATTAAATGTTACTATGATAATGCGTAAATTTTATCTGACGCTTCCAGAAATTAGATAAAGAACCAAAAATACAGTTAAATATATTACCAGAGAAATACAAGAAATAATTTATGGATTGGAGAAACACAAAAAATATATCATCGTTTTCTGAGAATGTTAATAGTTTACTCGTATTTTGAAGAATTACAAAATAAAATGAAACTATCCTCTTTATGGACACATTTATTTATTTATTTTTTTATTATTCATACAAACCTTACGGTTTTATTACGTGAATAAATATGTAATAAGATACATTGTGCAAAATAATACATTTTTACGTAATAAAATAAATTTACAGAATTTGTAAGATTCACAAAATGTAGACAACCTGTGACGCGTTTTCCTCTTGAGGCGACGTCGGTGCGCTGCGTTGCGCGTGATATATCGGTAGCGGCCTCTTGCTCTACCTCTTAACGCCTCGGAAACGTCACTTCTGACACCTTTGAAACCTTACACTTTCTCGGGCGCCAGATTTTTAACGTGGTTGTCTCCACGGCCCCTCGACTTCACTCGTCGAGAGTTCCAGGTAACCTTAGATGGAGGTACGGTAAATTCCAGTGGTCTATTGTCGTCAAAATTCGGGAGGTTATTGCTAAATATATAAAAAAAACGTTCTCGCTGTCCTGAAATAAATATTATTATCCTGATCCACACTACGGAGAAGCTAAAATTCGTGCAGCCAAACAACTACTCTACCATAAGGAAGTACTAGTCAATAATAGGTCAATAAAACACAACCCAGGTTTATTTCAGTTTTATTACGATTATACTTTCTACCAAGCCGTTATATATAAAAATAAACAATATTCATAAGGGGAGACAATACCCTTGTATCCCAAAAGCACATATATATTATTCAGCTATATGTTTATTTGATATGTAGTAATTAGCGACGAAGCAGGCAGGACATAAGCGAGAGTGGTTTATGATCATAAAATAGCGTACATGAAAAGAAAAAAAGCGGTAAAAGTAAACAAAAACTATTCTAAGTTTGGTGGTCTTTTCATTCAAATGTTTGATAAACTCTCATGAAACGAACGGGTTAGGCGTTACTCAAAAAAAAAGAAAAACTATCAGATCGGGAAAACAATACTAAAGATCGAGGTCTCTAGATTTAAATTGTCAGAAATCTCACTAAAATTTAAACAAAATCGGGAAAGGTATCAAAGGACGGAACTAGTATCAAGAAAACTCACTAAAAGAAAATTCGGGAAAGGTAATGAAACTAGGGATTCTAGATTCAATCAAGATTCTTCCTAAAATCGGAAAAGTTATCAAAGAGCGGGAATTCTAAATTTAAAATATCAGGGAGCCCTAGCGTCTATGTATGCCTGGCGCAACCTGAGATTTCAATCGAGAACTTTCCCTACAAATCGAAGAAAAACGTATTAAAGAACGGAACTAACATCAACAAAACCCACTGAAAGAAAATTCGGGAAAGGTAATGATAACTGGGAATTCTAGATTTAAAATATCCGGAAGCCCTAGCGTTTATGTATGCCTGGCGCAAACGGAGATTTCAATCAAGAATTTTCCCTACAAATCGGAAAAAAAGGTGTTAAAAAGAACGGGACGAATATCAACCAAACTTACTACAAGGAAATTCGGGAAAGGTATTGAAACTGGGAATTCTAGATTTAAAATATCCGAAAGCCCTAGCGTTTATGTATGCCTGGCGCAAACGGAGATTTCAATCAAGAATTTTCCCTACAAATCGACGAAAAATGTAATTAAGAACGGAAATAATATCAGGAAACCTACGAAAAAGGAAAATCGGGAAAAGTATTAAATCAGATGCGATATATAAATGGTTTACCACACTCCGATGTACAAGATATTCCAACTTATTTAAAATGAAAATCAACTACATAAATATTTTAAATTTATAATTGAAAAGACCACATATTTTCGGATTTTTATTACTAAAAACTCTTACCTTTACAGCGACTAAATTATCGAGAATTTAAAATAAAATCAACTACCATTTAGTTTTCGGATTTTTATTACTCAAAAGCTCTTACCTTCACAGCAATGAATTATCGAGAAAATTTTTTTACAGCGCGGAAAAAAACTCAACAAGAAAAATTGGCAAAACAAAGCTAAACAATTTACGGCTGACGATGCACAATTTCTCGCTTCTGCTTCGGTCGGCTAGCACTTATTTTTATAACTCCATTCAAACACCCTACTAATGTCCTTCTGTAACATAACGTAATATCTCACTGTTTCTATCTTTATGAATACTTTGAAGTCATCTGCGAATATAAGGTCATTTGAAGATACTAGTACTTTAGGCAAATCAGTAATAAAAAGTACAAAAAGAAGCGGTCCAAGGTTGTAACCTTGAGGCACTCCAGAATTTGCCTCAAATTTCCCCGATGCATTTCCGTTGTATTTAGTAACTATATATTTGTTTTCTAGATAAATTTTAAATAGACGAAGTAGGTTATATGATAATCCAAAACCACCCAATTGCTCTAGCAATATGTCGTGGTCAACTTTATCGAATGCCTTGCTGAAATCCGTATATATAACATCAAGTTGAGATTTACATTTCAATTACTCAAATATAGGATTACTAAAAAGAAACAGGTTTGTATTTGATGATTTTTTTGACACAAATCCATATTTATGAGGTACTATATACTTTACAACATATGTATATAATTTACAATATAATATCTGTTCAAAAAGCTTGGCAGGGGCACACATAATTGAAATAGGTCGATAGTTTTCGATGTTCATTTTATTACCGGACTTAAATATGGGACATACCAATCCTGTTTTCCAGACTGAGGGAAATATTCTAGTTTTTAAAGTAAGGTTATAAATATGTATCAGAGGCTGACTTACCCACTCACCACAGGCCTTTAGTATATATGGTGGTATTCCATCAGTTCCCTCCGACTTTTTGGGTTTCAGCTTTTTTAATGCCACATCGAATTCTAACTCACTAACCGAATTCAATACGAATGTATTATTTTTCAATACGAATGTATTATTTGTTACGTCCAAGTCAGAATTCAAGAGCAAATTGTAAGAGGCTTTTTTGTCAGCATACACTGACGCGAGAAATGTTCCAAATGTTTCTGCAGTTTTTTCCTCCGTTACCTCTACCCCGTTATATATAAATTTACCACTATTAGAATTTTTCCTATTATTCTTTATATAATTCCAAAAATTATTTATATCAGAAGTTACTTCCTGCTCTAATTTATTAATATATTTCTTTTTTTCAATTATTATAAGCTTAGTTACTTTTCGTCTCATTTCTATGTATTTATCATTGAAATAACTGGAAATATGTTTTAGCTTTCGATACCACATTATTCAATTATCAAATCAGTTTTAAACATAAAGTGTAATGATGGCATATCAAAATAACCCAAGTTGCATGCTCCAATAAAACGTAAATCAGCACACTAAATAAATTTTACAAATTGTACAATAAGTAATTTATAAACAAAGAAAGACGATTGCAGAATTAATATATTGAAAAGTTTTAAATTTATTTGTTGAAGTTCCCTTCATTGTTCTTGATTTTTATAATAAATGATGAATAAATGAAATAATACTAATGGCTATCATTACATTATTCTTGCATAAAATACTATTTTTTCTCCTATTGGCTAATCTACTAGTCATATAGGTTATAAAACTATTTAATTGAACAAAATCTTTGTTTTCATTAAAAAAAATTAATAAAATGTCAATGGTTAGGCGAAATTGAACATTAATTTATCTGAAAAAAAAACGATTTAACTTTGTTTAATAAAAAAGTGAAATGTTCTCCAATGAAATGTTCTGAACTCATCAAAGAATGCTATTGAAATACTTTTTTAAGAGTTTTGAGATTGATTGTAGTAGCTAACCTTCAAAAAATGCTCAGCCTACGACTCAATTTCGGAGATGGACCTGCTCCTGAGTAACTCAACTGCAAATTTTTAATATTCATGTACTCGTGAATAGCTAATACTAATTTTTATTCTCCATTTGAACGATTTTCAAATAGTATATTAGGATTGTCTCATTGTCGTTCGAAATTTCAAAGAAACACTCTCACAACCTACTCATTCTAGAACATCTCAAGATGGTATCAATTATCCGAAGATCAGTGTAGTAATATTAACAATACCCATAAACCTATAAAACAAAAAAATTCTAGTTATGAGATCTCTCTCTCTCTCTATCTCTCTCTCTATCTCGGGCGCCACGACTTTTTACACTATCAACAAACCAAAAGTGGAGAAAAGGACGAAAATCACTTGACAAGTTCAATTTACTATAAAATTCGTAAGATACAAAAAAAAATACTAATACACGATATCCAAATTGTTACAGATGATAATTATATATTATGGAATTTAAACAACAAAATTTCTGCTCAATTAGATGTGGTAATAAAAGGGACTCCTTAACCACTTAACCTCGTTAAATATAGCTTCGAAAGACAGATATTACGGTATATCCTGGAGTGAGTATTCTAAGGTACATTTTACAGACTAAGCTGTGTCCTGGGGCCTATATTCGTCTGTATATTCTAGAGTATATCCTGGGCTGCGTTGGTTACAAACAACACAGGCGGTTTGATGAAAAGGCACAAGATTTATTAATGGATAATATGCAGAGATTGTATTTCTCCGTTCTCCTGTGTCTGGAATCAAAATGAATGAAAGACGGAGACGGGATGCTAACGTTAAGAGAACTGGCGCTTTCGAGAAGCTTCCAAGAATTTCTTATTTTTCTAACTGTAACTAGATGATCATAGATTACTGAATAGGCTTGACGAGACGAGAAATTGTTTTTGATTTTAAGCGAGACTCTTGAATTATTTCGATAGTGATTGGAAATTATGGTACATTTTTTAAAAAAAAACCGCTACATGTCAACAGACATGTTACAGTACTCAAGATCTTATCTAGCTTATTCTTATTGAGGATGGAACATTGTTGAGATCTGTTGTATTTCTGGTAATTTGCTCCAATAACTAGTTTTGCTCTCCTTAACTTTTTTCTTAGTTGCCAATAAGATGGTTGAGGACCTTGTAGGGGTGTTTTCATTTTCTGTCTAGAAAGCTCGTTCGTTATTACATTCCTGTGAACCCAAACATCCACAGTAAGTAGTGTTTCTTGATTTTATTCTGCCTAGTTTGTTTAGCTTTTTTAGGTGGTAATTTTGAAACTTATGGAATTTGAGTCCAGTACTTCGACAGTCGTTGGATTATTTTAGTCATAATTTCTGTATTATTTCTAAAACAATTTCTTTTAATAATAAATTCCCCACATTTTATCAGAACATATAATTTTAGGCCCATATACCTCTACTTTATAGTACCATTATCCATTCATCCTTCTGTATAACATATAAGAGAAGTTCTAAGGTACATTTTACAGACTAAGCTGTGTCCTGGGGCCTATATTCGTCTGTATATTCTAGAGTATATCCTGGGGCTATGTTGGTTACAAACAACACAGGCGGTTTGATGAAAAAGCACAATATTTATTAATGGATAATATGCAGAGATTGTATTTCTACGTTCTCCTGTGTCGGGAATCAGAATGAATGAAAGACGGAGACGGGATGCTAACGTTAAGAGGAGTGGCGCTTTCCAGAAGCTTCCAAGAATTTCTTATTTTTCTAACTGTAACTAGATGATCATAGATTACTGAATAGGCTTGACGAGACGAGAAATTGTTTTTGATTTTAAGCGAGACTCTTGAATTATTTCGATAGTGAATGAAAATTATGGTACATTTTAAAAAAAAAACGCTACATGTCAATAGACATGTTACAGTACTCAAGATCTTATCTAGCTTATTCTTATTGAGGATGGAACATTGTTGAGATCTGTTGTATTTCTGGTAATTTGCTCCAATAACTAGTTTTGCTCTCCTTAACTTTTTTTCTTAGTTGCCAATAAGATGGTTGAGGTCCTTGTAGTTATTATATTCTTCGATTCCTGTGAACCCAAACATCCACAGTAAGTAGTGTTTCTTGATTTTTTTTGCCTAGTTTGTTTAGATTTTTTAGGTGGTAATTTTGAAACTTATGGAATTTGAGTCCTATACTTCGACGGTCGTTGAATTATTTTAGTCATAATTTCTGTATTATTTCTACAACAATTTCTTTTAATAATACATTCCCCACATTTTATCAGAATATATAACTTTAGGCCCATATACCTCTACTTTATAGTACCATCATCCATTCATCCTTCTGTATAACATGTAAGAGAAGTTCTAGTCATTTAATAGATTTCTTTGTGTCTCAAAGTGCCTTGCACTTGATGCATATTCCAATTTTGATCCAAATAGAGGGGTTGCGATTTTTACGAAAATATTTCTTCCTGATCATTCTATATTACACTCGTCTCACATTTTCTTTTAATATCTGTAGGAATGTGAGATTTAGGATTCTTTTCTAAGCCGCCAACGGGCCCATTTGATGTATATTTTGGCTAATCTATATTTACATTTTCGATAGTTTGTTTTCCACCTATGAGAATTGGTCTCACTATTGATATGCAGATCAGTTGCAGATCAATTGCTTTTTTTTGTAAAGTTCCTCTCTAAATATTAAAGTTTCCTCACCTATATTTCAGTATATTCCGCGAAAGTGTATTGAAGTTTTTACTCAAATCCAGCATATTTTCTAATGTTACGAGCATCTTCAGATGTATTAATCGGTGTTCGGTTAGTATATTTCTTATCACTCGTAGTTTGTTATTACAAGAGCAGCTTATGCTCATAATTTCCCAAGAAATTTTTTTCCTGTCTCAACCCTGACAAATTGTTCTAGAAACGTTCTTCAACTTATTCTGCTAGTAATCACACAAAAATGTGTGTTTTTCAGGTTTCTTTCTGTAGTGGGAGGAACCAACCACAAAACGCAAACTTTATTGTTTCTAATTTGTTTGTTTAACTTTTCTGAGGGTTTAAAACAGTTCACAGTGTAATAACCTAGCGTTTATTAAAGTTTGCAACGATTGCTGTCACCAGTGCCGTAGGGCACGAGATAGCAGGATTCTCCCCCCTTTTAGAACCTTGAGAGAGGGTAGCTTCCTAGCTCCAGCGGAAGAGTGCCATGGGCCCTCTTGGGCTTAAGCGATATGCCAAGCCTGAGCTCTGAGGTTCGCCGTATCGTCCAGACCCCGTACGTCCACGGGTCCAGTCCACCTGTGCCTAGGGGGATTTGTCGGGAGTAAGACTAGTAAGACTAGGTAGATAACAAATAAGTATGCCTATATTACAATCAGGTAAATAACAAAGGGACAACAGCAAACAAAAAACGAAAAAAATAATTTGAGATACGCTTTCGACACCTATGGTGTACAATGATGGCGCAAATTAAATTCGTATTGGTAAATGAGAATCGCTAGGATTCCTTTATGTATTTATTCTCTTTCTCAGTTAGTCTCTGGTAAGGACAACGAAGTTCACTACATTAGCGAAAAGCGCCCGGGGCTCTACTTTTCAAAAAAAGGAATGGTCTCCTTACTGTAATATAAACATGAGGCCGTTACATAGCTAATGGTTACTTTATTGACTCCCTTGACATGGATTTACCTACTGGCAGTTCGTCTACACTGCAGAAAAATGAGTGCGTACCCGGACGTTTTCTGCTGACATGGGTGACCTCCTATGTCAGATAAATTTTATATAAATAATGAATTCTTAGTTTTTGAAGCGAACACAATTAAATCGATAAATATAAGTTCGTTGGCACCCCCTATATATCAGATGTGTAAACAGGTATTGAGTATACAATGCATGTGCACTATTCTTGAAAAGAACATACATAAAACAAAATCGAAAGTAATATAAATATATATCTCAAGTTTAACTAGCGTACCCCTTGTAAATGTCCTTGAATAACATTGTATAACTAAAGCGAACTAAATTTTATAGTGTATGATATTTTCTAATTACAGTAATATTCGGCTCAAGTTTCAGTATAGCACTTATATGGCTGGACGGATAACTAGACACACAAAAATAATATCGTTTTCCCCCCCAAAAAAAATGGTTTTTAGATTCAAAAACATACGGTTTGGAGATCTGTATCTAACGTCTCACCATAAAAAATGAAATCGGCGTCTGGATTTTTACGATTGGTCGACGAGAGATGAGCTCTGATCGGCTATCTCTGATTCCAGCACTCCGCGAAAAACACTTAACGCGCACTGTCAAAACGCGTGCTGTCGTATATCGACAACCTCTGAAAAAACTGTACTGCTTCTTTGCCTCGTGTTTATTCTGTATTTATCACAGGGTCTCTGGGACGGGTGGTTTTCCCGTCTCAGCATACTTTGCTGTTTTCGATGTGTTACATAATTCCCACTGTTTCTCTATGTTTATCAATTTTGTGTTTTTGATTGTTGAAGGTTGTCCTTAATTGCTGTTCTAATTTCTCTGCAATAATTGCATAATTAGTCTGCATTTTATGGTGTTCATAAACATCAGTGTTTTGGTATTCGACATGTATGCGTGACAAAATTGGAACCATTTCATAATTAATTGTTTAATTTTAACTGCCTACAATAACAGAAAACTGGGTCGCTTTAAACATTTGTATCGTTTTTTTTGGTTTGAAATATATTTGATTATAATTTTTATTTATCCCTAAATTCCTTGCCACATTTGTGCTTATTACAACAGCTTAAGAATATCTTCTTGGGGGATTATATTGAAGGGATATATTCTATTATGATATTTCCTACGATCGTTCTCATATTTCTTCTTCTTCTTACGTTAGGACTGAGTCCTGTGTTTTCATCAATGATTTTCCAAACCAAGAGTAGTTGAGATGCTGAAGACCAGCTTTCATACCATTTTATAGGTGGTCGTCCAGGTGACCGAGATGTATTTGGTTTTTTATCTTTTGCAATTTTTCCAGCCGATCATTTGGCATTTTGTTCACGTCGTCTCTCCATTCCCTTCTTCGGTTTCTTGCCCATCTTACTACATCTTGGATCTCACATATTTCCCTTATTTTTTCAGTTCTCCTTCGGTCAAACAACGTATATCCTGTTATTGATCTTAGTGTTCGAATTTCTGTTGTTCTTAAAAGTCGTTTAGTTGTTGTGTCTTCCGCTCTGGTTTCTATAGCGTATGTCATGACCGGTCTTACGCAAGTTTTATATATTCTGACTCCACTCCTAGTGCTCATATGTTCTTAGGTCTCCTGATATTAATAATGCCTTTGTTATTTGGGATCTCACTTCATCCTTCAGGTTCCCATCATTACTTGTTATGTTGGCCCCTAGATATTTGAAAGACATCGCTTGTTCTACACTCAGATCGTAAATCGCTAATTTACATCTTTTCGGTTCTCTAGATACTGTAAGTGATTTTGTTTTCTTTATGTATACTTGCATTTTGAACGTTTCTGCTATTTGTTGGAATGTATACAGGAGCCTCTGTATGTTATCTCCGTCTTCGGAGATGATCACTGCATCATCAGCATAGCATAATATTTCAATTTCTTTATCTCCCATTCGGTATCCTCTTCCAGCTTGCTTTACTTCGTTAATGATTTCATCCATTATGATGTTAAATAAGATTGGGCTTAGGCGGTCTCCTTGTCCTATCCCATTTGCCACAGGTATTTTATTGCCTAATTTATTTGATGTTCCGACATGTGTATAATTGTCGGTATTCAGCTTTTCAATAACTTTTATTATATTGGGATGAATGTTCCTTTTTTTAATATAGTTAAAACATCAGTTAAGTAAGGTCAATGAAGCACATATCTTGTTGAACTCTACGACCGTTTCAGTTATTTGGCGTATTATAAATATGGCGTCTATAGCAGACCTGTTATTTCTGAATTTTTGCTGTTCCTCACAAATACCAGTTGACACTACTTCTTCTGCTAAAATTTTAGTAAACAGTTTCAGGACCGCACGCATCAAGCTGATACCTCGATAATTGTGTGGGTCAGTTTTCCTCCCTTTTTGAAAATTGGAATCAAAATAGTTTCTTTCCATTCGGGTGGTATATTCTTGACTACAAGTATTTTATTGAAGAGAGATTGTAGTTCATCATGTAATGTATCACCTCCGTATTTAACCATTTCGTTCGTTATTTCGTCAATGCCTGGAGCTTTTCTGTTCATTATTTGTTTTATTTTGTCCAAGGAAAATATCCTATTTCGGATTTCATTAACGTTTTCATCCTCATGGTGCTGATGTGGTGCTCTCTGTTGAGTTATGAAGTTTTTCAAAATGTCGTTCCCATTCTTCTGTCGTAATTTTTGTATTTTGTAAGTATTCATTTATTGGTTTTTTTATATTTCTCAGTAGATTCTCAATGTTCTCTTTTGATTTTTCGAATATTTTCATTGTTCTTTATAATAATGATATGTTATTACATTGGATCTGTATTGCAGGTCCGATTTCCTTTTCTCTTCGGCTGAAGTCGTGACTTCTTGTTTGAATCAAGTTTTGGTATTTGGTCTTCCCCTTTTTGATAGTTCTTCTTCCGAAAGCTTCTTCCGCTGCGTCTAGTATATTAGTTCTTAATTTTCGTAGTTCTATATATTGTAAGCAGCTTAGATGTAACCTCTTAAAATTCTCATATCCCTCCTTTTTATGTGGCCCAATAAGGTATCACATTCTGATGGTCTAGTATATTATTTCACGAATATTTTGCATTCTTTATTCGCGGATCATGTAGTAATCATTTGTAAAAATTTGAAAAGCTTAGCCTGTCATTAATTTGTAATGGTAAAGGCGTCTCTATGCATCGATTACAACCAGTGAACCGTAAAAATTCAATAAAAAATGTTCAATGTAGTGGTTGTTGAAAATATTTTATTTGATCGTATATCACACGGATTGAACAAATTGGGGTGTAATAAATAGCCACCGTGAATAATTTATTAACAGCAAATTTGTGTTTATTCTTCTCTTGTTTCACATGGATAAACAAACAGGATAGAGGCTAATATTTTATTAACTAAAAACTAAAAAATGTGTTTTTTATTTGAGTTTATCTTCATTCAGTGCAGTTTATAACGTCTAATATGTTATGGTATACCTGGCTTCTCACGAGGATAGTCCATTACAAATTACAAGAAAAGAATACATTTTTTTGCAAATTTATAATACAGGGTGTCCCGGGACTAATGGGAAAAAAGTCAGGAGCGTATAATCTGAGCCAAAATAATGTTATTACTTCATATACACTTTTTCTATGCAGGCCCTCGTTTTCGAGTTATAGGCCCCCAAAGTTTTAATTTTGAATTGGGTTTTAATTTTTATTTTTTTTACTAGTTATTTGATCTTTATAAAATTTACGGCAAAGCTATAATGTACGTGTACGTTTATTTTGGAAAGGTAAACAGATTTACAGTTGTGTCTTGAAGCCAGGGACGGACTACCCGCAATGACTAGTGATCCAAAACTTTTGCAGGGATGGCACACCCTGTATGTATATATCGAAATTGACTTCCTCACACATTACGCTAACGAAAAGGTACTCTTGTTGGAATTCGATAAAATAAGCCGTTTGGCTAATATTTACCGTTTTATTAATGCACTAACTACCAATTTACCTAACTAACTTATTAATACGATGTCCAAGATTTGCCTACAGTACTACAAAAAAATAATTTGATGATAGCATATGATAGAAACATTAAGAACTCATTTAATGGGAATCAAATAGGAACGGAAACAACGTAATTAGTTGCGTTTAATCAAAATTACGAACACAACATTATTAAGCCATTAAGAAAACCTCTAAAAAGACAAGTTCAAAAACATTTGACAAAAACTAATTCCTAAACAACAACAAAAGCTAACGTTATTGTAATAAGTGTTCAATATCAGCTCCTCCCACTTCCACGCACATTCTAAGTCTACGAAGGTTGTTTCTTTGCACTTGATAGAGCAATCCCATATTATTTCTAATAACATTGCAGTGTAACATAATTCTGTCTATTAAATCTTGCCTTGTTTGCACAGGTGTTGCGTATACCTTACTTTTGAGATAACCCCAGAGAAAGAAATGTATAGGATTAACGTCTCCTGATCGCGGTGGCCATTGAAAAGGGCCTCCACGACCAATCCATCTATTAGGAAACCTTGTGTGTAAATGCTGGCGTAAATCTAAACTGAAATGAGGAGTGGCCCCATCATGCATGAACCATAAATTCCTACGAGTTTGTAGAGGCACATCATCAAACAGGTTTCATAACTCATTTTGCAAAAACTCCAAATATCTCTGACCGGTCAAAGTACCGTCAATAAAGTACGGTCCTATCAAATGATTGCCCAAACATTAACCATGAATCTATGTTGGTTCCTAGTTTGGATAATGTCATGTGGATTCACATCATCCCATAAATGCATATTGTGAGAATTAATGAATCCATCTCTGGAAAACCAGATTCGTCCGTAAAAAGAATGTTACTAATAAATGTATTGTCTGCTTGTTGTTGTCGCAGAAACCACTGGCTATACTAAATTCGTGCAGGATAATCAGCGACTGTGTACTTTTTTCATGTGAAAAGGATATAAAAGCTGTTATTTTAAGACGCGATGAACAACTGATTTCGAGACGTTATGTTCTCTCGATAATTTTCGTAAACTCGATGATGGTTCATTATCAACTGCATTTAACAAGTCCTGTTCAACTGCCACAGTACGTACGCTTCGTACTGGACCTTCTCCACCGTTTTTGGCACTAAATTGTGTTTTGTATACATGGAAAATTACATTTACTTATTCATACCTGTTTCTCGTAACCTGAGATCAATACGCTCAAACATTCGTCTGTCTGGCAATGCTCTGTTTGCAAAATGCTCTGCATAAAGCCTTCTGGCTTCTAAACAGTTTCGAGAAGCCAGTCCATACATTAAATGCAATTCTGCGCACTCAATAAAAGTGAATTCTGCCATAGTAACTGTTAAATTAAGGACTTATGAATTATTGACTACGAACTATTCTACACAGCGTTTGACCAAATTATCCTATGGTTAGTTCATAAAGGGTAAAAACACTTTTAAAAAGTTTCTACCAACTTTCGAATTAATAAGTCGTTAATGTTTTTCATCTTCTGCTATCGTTAAATTATTTTGTTGTAGTACTGTAGGTGTAAATCTTGGACATCGTATTAATAAGTTAGTTAGGTAAATTGGTACGTAGTGCATTAATAAAACTGTAAATACTAGCCAAACGGCTCATTTTATCGAGTTCCAACAAGAGTACATTTTCGTTAGCTTAATGTGTGGGGAAGTCAATTTCGATAATGTAATACAGGGTATGCCATCCCTGCAAAATTTTTGGATCACTAACCATTGCGGCTAGTCCGTCCCTGGCTTCAAGGCACAACTGTAAATCTATTTACCTTTCCAAAATATGCATACACGTACACTATAGCTTTGCCGTAAATTTTAGGAAGATCAAACAACTAGTACAAATAATAAAAATTAAAACCAAATTCAAAATTCATACTTTGGAGGCCTATAACTCGAAAACGAGGGCCTGCACAGAAAAAGTTATATGAAATACTAACATTATTTTGGCTCATATTATACGCTCCTGACTTTTTTCCCATTAGTCCCGGGACACCCTGTATAACAGAGTCATGATCTGAAAGTCGCTGCACCATATTTTATTTTTATTGTAATGTTTTTTCTTATTTATTTAACTAATTTTTATCACAACGGGTGTGAAAAATGTATACACACGGTAGATCTACTTACTCAATTTATTTATACACTTAAATATTCACTTATACTTCATTTGTGTACATATTTAATTCTAATTTATATTAAATACACTATTCACTGTTATATTAAACACAGTTCACTTTTATTGTTCGATTGTTCTGCTCACGACTTGATTAAAATATAGACTGAAATCACTGTTCGCAGGTAGTTGCTTTTATATTAAAACGTTTTTTGGAACATTGGGATTCCTGAAATTGCTAGATTGCGGCTCCCAAAAAACAATCGACCTTCTTAGAAATGCCTTGTACAAATAATCACAAAAAATAGTCCTTCCCAGAAATCCGTGCGCTCCCACCAAAATTTTAAATTTATTTATCGAACTAGAATACGATCGGTCTCGTTGACTACGCCAGTAATATAATAATAATAATAAGTTTATTTGTATTAATATAGTTTACAATGAAATTAAATAAGATTGCGTACAAATAAACATGGATAAGTCACAGAAGCGTACACCAGTTAGAAACCAATATACTCTTGTACGTGACTTGGATTATTAGATAATCAAGGTAGATAAAATCATATTATTTTGACAATTGAAACTTAAGTATATATAAAAGTTTTCAATGTAATTAAAATTTTTAGTTAAAATACAAATAAACAGATATAGTAGTAATAGCACTTAGCACCTAACCAATTACATCCATTATAAAGCCTTAACAAAAATAAAGTAAAGTCTCAATGTATAAGATAATAATGAAAACACAGTATAAAAATAGTAAACAAT
The DNA here is from genome assembly GCA_963921935.1 of Galeruca laticollis. Classification (NCBI taxonomy): domain Eukaryota; kingdom Metazoa; phylum Arthropoda; class Insecta; order Coleoptera; family Chrysomelidae; genus Galeruca; species Galeruca laticollis. The sequence goes on from OY998183.1 coordinate 88,241,040, forward strand.
GTGTATCAATCAACAACCAAGTAATACCCGACAGAATTGTTTGAAATATTGGTGAAGATGGAAGAAATGAGTTTTTTATACTCAAGAATCAATATTTTGATTCACAATATCATGGAAAAATGATCTTTCAGTTTTTGTAATCCACTGCTTAATTCTTCTACCGAAACTGTACTTCTTATTATTATTCCTCAAATGATCTGGTACCATATTGTACAACCGAGGTCCCAGGTAAGTTGCATTTCGTTCGCCTATAGTTTTTTTACAGCAAGGTAATACCACAGTATTATTCCGTTTTCTTGTTTCATGGTTGTGATTGGTAGGTCGTAATATGATATTTTCTTTTTTTATATTTTTAAGGATACTTAAGCAAAACAGTTCTCTTATATCAAGGAATTTAGATTCTCTGAATAGCAGATCGCTTGGATACATACGTACCTTACGATATATTATTTTAATTATGTATTTCTGTACAACATTCAATTTTTCCAGATGTATATCATTCACTCCACCCCATCCCACTATTCCATACTGTAGTTGTGATTCGATCAAAGCGTAGTACAATATTCTTAAATGGTCAACATCTAGAAAATCTCTGAGGTATTTGAATCTGTATAATAACCCCCTTACTTTTTTAACCACGTTTTGTATTTGTAGGTCCCACCTTAGATGACAGTCTATCACAATGCCAAGGTATTTTATTGACTTGTCTCCCGGTATTTCATATCTTTCTCCTATTTTAAGTGGTCCTATATTCGGAAGTCCGTTTGAATATGAAGAAAATGGTAAGTATTTTGTTTTAGTAAAATTCAGTGTGAGTTTATTTCCCCTAAACCATTTTTCTATTTCAAGAAAATCTTCTTTTACAAGAATCTTTAATTCTCGCCAGGTATCTGCTTTATAGAGAATGGCAGTATCATCCGCAAAACTCAAAACATTTCCCCGGGTTTTTATTCCGAGTAACCCGTTTATATAAATTGTAAACAGTAAGGGGCCCAACACCGTTCCCTGTGGAACTCCATAGGAAACTGTTTTATATGTACTAATCACACCATCAATTATTACCTTCTGTTTTCTATCAGATAAATAGCTTTTCATAATATTGTAAATATTTCCTCTAAGTCCATAGGTAAACATTTTTTTGAGTAGTTTTTCATGACAGACCGTATCGAAGGCCTTTGATAAATCAACGAAGATACATAACGTAGATTTTTTTACCTAAGGCATCATATATATATATATATATATATATATATATATATATATATATATACAGGGTGTCCCGGGACTAATGGGAAAAAAGTCAGGAGAGTATAATATGAGCCAAAATAATGTTAGTACTTCATATAAACTTTTACTATGCAGGCCCTCGTTTTCGAGTTATAGGCCTCCAAAGTTTTAATTTTGAATTTGGTTTTTATTTTTATTTTTTGTACTAGTTATTTGATCTTCATAAAATTTACGGTAAAGCTATAATGTAAGTGTATGTTTATTTTGGTAAGGTAAACAGATTTACAGTAGTGCATTGAAGCCAGGGACGGACTACTCGCAATGGTTAGTGATCCAAAAATTTTGCAGGTATGGCACACCCTGTATGAAATTATCGAAATTCACTTCCCCACACATTAAGCTAACGAAAAGGTACTCTTGTTGGAATTCGATAAAATAAGCGGTTTGGCTAATATTTACAGTTTTATTAATGCACTACGTACAAATCTACCTAACTAACTTATTAATACGATGTCCAGAATTTACTTGCTTTTAATCAAAATTACGAACATAACATTATTAAACCATTAAGAAAACCTCAAAAAACACAAGTTATAAAACATTAGACTGAAACTAATTCCTAAACAACAACAAAAACTAACGTTATTCTAATAAATGTTCAATATGAGCTCCTCCCACTTCCACGCACATTCTAAGTCTACGAAGGTTGTTTCTTTGCACTTGAAAGAGCAATTTCACACTATTTCTAATAACATTGCAGTGTAACACAATTCTGTCTATTAAATCTTGCCTTGTTTGCACAGGTGTTGCGTATACCTTACTTTTGAGATAACCCTAGAGAAAGAAATCCATAGGATTAACGTCTCCTGATCGCGGTGGCCATTGAAAAGGGCCTCCACGACTAATCCATCTATTAGGAATCCTTGTGTGTAAATGCTGTCGTACATCTAAACTGAAATGAGGAGGGGCCCCATCATGCATGAACCATAAATTCCTACGAGTTTGTAGTAGCACATCATCAAACAGGTTCCATAACTCATTTTGCAAAAAACTCCAAATATCTCTGACCGGTCAAAGTACCGTCAATAAAGTATGGCTGTATCAAATTATTGCCAACTATTCCTGCCAAACATTAACCATGAATCGATGCTGGATCCTAGTTTGGATAATGCCATGTTGATTCACATCATCCCATAAATGCATATTATGAGAATTTATGATTCCATCTCTGGTGAAACCCGGTTCGTTCGTAAAGAGAACGTTACTAATAAATGTGTTGTCTGCTTGTTGTTGTCGCAGAAACCACTGGCTATACTCAAGTCGAGCAGGATAATCAGCCACTATCATACGGTGTACTTTTTTCATGTGAAAAGGATATAACAGCTGTTCTTTTAGGACGCGATGAACAACTGATTTCGAGACGTTATGTTCTCTTGATAATTTTCTAAAACTCGATGGTTCATTATCAACTGCATTTAACAAGTCTTGTTCAACTGCCACAATACGTATGCTTCGTACTGGACCTTCTCCAGCTTTTTCTGGCGAAAATCTTCCTAAAATTTAAAATTTTGTTTTGTATACATGGAAAATTACATTTACTTATTCATACCTGTTTCTCGTAACCTGAGATCAATACGCCCAAACATTCGTCTGTCTGGCAATGGTCTGTTTGCAAAATGTTCTGCATAAAGCCTTTTGGCCTCTAAACAGTTTCGAGAAGCCAGTCCATACATTAGATGTTTATATGCGTACTCAATAAAAGCGAATTCTGCTATTGTAACTGTTAAATTAAGGACTTATGAATTATTGACAAGTACTAACTACGAACTATTCTACACAACGTTTGACAACTAATCCTATGGTAACTTGATAAACGGTAAAAACACTTACAAAAAGTTTTTACCAACTTTCCAATTAATAAGTCGTTAATGTTTTTCATCTTCTGCTATCGTTAAATTATTTTTTTGTAGTACTCTAGGTAAATTTTGGACATCTATTAAAAGTTAGTTTTACCTCGTTGTGTACTTATAAAAATGGTGAATGCGTAAAATGGTACGTAGTCCATTAATAAAACTGTAAATATTAGCCAAACGGCTTATTTTATAGAATTCCAACAAGAGTACCTTTTCGTTAGCTTAATGTGTGGGGAAGTGAATTTCGATAATATCATACAGGGTGTGCCATACCTGCAAAATTTTTGGATCACTAACCATAGCGAGTAGTCCGTCCCTGGCTTCAATGCACTACTGTAAATCTGTTTACCTTACCAAAATAAACATACACATACATTATAGCTTTGCCGTAAATTTTATAAAGATCAAATAACTAGTACAAAAAATACAAATAAAAACCAAATTCAAAATTAAAACTTTGGAGGCCTATAACTCGAAAACGAAATAATAGTAAAAGTTTATATGAAGTACTAACATTATTTTAGCTCAGAATTTACGCTCCTGACTTTTTTCCCATTAGTCCCGGGACACCCTGTATATATATATATATATATATATACGAGTATATATATATACATATATATACGAGTATATATATATATATATATATATATATATATATATATATATATATATATGACGTTAAGGCGAATATTGCATCTTCCGTTGATCGCCCTGTTCTGAACCCGTATTGATTGTCTGAGATAACTTTATATTTGTCTAGGAAACTCAAAATTCTTTTTTTTTAATATCTTTTCCAGAACCTTTGCTATATTTGATATGAGAGAAAGCGGTCTATAATTTACCATTTCTCTTTTGTCACCACTTTTGTAGAGTGGTGTTATAAGTCCAGATTTCAATATTTTTGGAAAACATCCTGCATGCATACACCGATTTATGAGATAAGTTAGCGGAGTTTTTATTTCATTCACTATCTCTTTTAGTGTTTCAGAGCGTATACCATCATCGCCTGGTGATTTTTTAGGTTTCAATTGGTTTATAATTTCTGTCACTTCATTCTCATCTGTTGGATATACATACATGGTGCTTTAAATTGTTGTTTCCATGTTTACATAATCTGGAGGATCTATAATCTTCATTGCATAGTTTTCACCCAGTTTGCTATAGTATTCATTAAATGCCTCACAAATTTCGAGTTTATTATAGATAACTGCGTCTTCATTCTGTTTAATTTCATTTATTATTGTTATATTTTCAGTTTTTCATTTCATTTACTGTCTTCCAGAGACCTTTTGTACTATTCTTGTTTTCTTCAATCAATTTATTAGCATATTTTTTTTGGCATTAATTATGGATTTATTCAAATTGTTCTTCAGTTGCCTGTATTCTTCACGTAGTTCTATTATTTCAGTTGTGATCCATTTGGTCCTAGTGCGATTTTTATTTTTAATTTTCACTGTAACAGTACTATTTTCAATGCTCAGTTTTATTTTTCCAACAAAGTCTCTGGTTAATTTTTCGGTATCATCTTGGTTATATATATCACGCCATAGTTCTTCTCGCAATTCTTTTCTGAGTTTATTATAATTTATAAATTTTTTGTATTTATTTTCATGTTTAATATATGTTTGTTGGTTTTCCGATTGGAATGTTACGGCAATAGGAAAATGATCTGTTATACAACTCTGTATAATAAAGGATTTGAATTTGAGTGGGTGTTTACATTTTATAAAGAAATGGTCTATACAAGATCCACTACTTGGTCGTGTAACATCATTTATATAAGATATGAACCCGTGTGCATTCATTAGATTCTTGTATTCTTCTGCATAATCATATTCTGACAATGTATCAATATTTATATCACCAGTAATTATCTGAATATCATTGTTCCCTATTTCCTCTAGATACGTTTCCAACCCGATATTAAATTGAATAGGGCAAGTATTAGGAGATCTATAGAGAGCTGTGATTGATATGTTATAATTCCGATCTTCAATGATTATCTGTAAAGCTTTTATTTCTGAAATATCTTTTATACTATATGAAAAGTCAAGTGTTTCCCTAATAAACACTATAACTCCATCGTTTTTATTTAATTTCCCCTCATTATATAATGTTTGGTAACCTTTCATACGAATAACTTCAAGATCATTCACTATGTATGTTTCCGTCAAAATGATAACATCAAGTTTTTCGAGAATTTCACTTAATAATACAAACAGTTGATCAATATTTTACATGATACTGCGAATATTCATGTGGAGGATTTTCATATGATTTCCAAGATATTCACTGAATTCACTAATGTTACTAACATGTTTCGCATCTATCAGGTCGTTTCTATATTCCCTGATGTACGGATCCATCATAAAAAAAAGTATTCTGATTAGGGTAAGAAACAGTGTGATATAATATTTCCGTGAAATCACCACAAACAATCTTAAAATACAGTAAAATAAAATAAAATACAGGTCTAGTATTTTTGTCCATCAAAACTTAGAATATGCCATAAAATACAAAAATGTATAATGATAAAAATTTTGTGAAAGATATTAAATATAAAAATGTATAATAAAAGAGAAAAAAAACGTTTCAGACTTATTTGACAGAGCGTGTTCGTGGTTTGGTTAATTCATTTTGTTTAGGTACTATCGTTTTGTTAACTGTAGATTTTGGGGTACTTGGAGGTTTTTCAGCTAAGGATAACGGCTTTTCTAATGCAGCGGGCGGCTTTTCCATTTGAGATGTTGTTGGAGTAGCAGGAGCACTATTAGACTTTGTCCGGTATAGCTGCAAATTAATATGTGGACCCCGGTACCTTGGAAGATTACCTCTGTTATGTTCCTGATGACTCGCCAATCCAACTGGTTGCTCTCTATCCTAGGCATTTGCTAGTCACGTTGGATGATCTCGAAGACTTCGTACCGCTTCCCACACATCGCGGTAGGTGGATCGATCTTGAAACTCGTTTTTGGTTATCAGGTAGAAGACGTACCGCGAATTGTGTTTGAGTCTCAGTGTCTTGGCCAGGGGCTGGAATCTGATCTTCCAGTTTTTCTAATTTCCCATTTCGAAACACAGTTGCCAACCCTCTTGTGTGAACAAATCTTGTCTTTGTAGTGAGTGTAGTGTAGTGACTCCGTAATTAGCTTTCCCGGTACCGCCATATGCACCCATAAATTCTTCTAAGGCACGATCAGATTCTTCTTGGATATGGTTTACTCTTTCCTCTAGGTCAGGGGTCTCCAAACTACGGCCCGCGGGCCAAATCCGGTCCGCCACTGCCATCAATACGGCCCGCGACAGCTTAAGACTAGTGTCATCAATCTGGCCCACGACAGCCAATGTTTTACTGTTGTTACTATTGCTGTGATAAGTTGAATGGAAGAGAATGAAAACACAGAATGATATTTACTCGGTTTTATTTACTTGCAAGGTATAACTTTACGATAGAAATTATGACGCAGAAAACTCAACTTAAGTATTTTAAGCTTAAGCATATTAATAACTAACAAATAATTAAATTGAAATTAATCCCACTAATAAAACAAAAAAAACACTAATGAGATTTATGTAATTGTGATTTTCCATCGACAATTGTTTGTAGTTGTGGATTAATTTTACTTGTACCAATTATTAAAAGAGATTTAAGATGCTCATCGGTTAATTTAGATCTGTAAACATTTATTGTGTACTTCATCTTGGAAAACGTTTTCTCACACAAGTACGTTGTACCAAAAACAAAAAACCCACGAGCAAATGTATGCAAATTATCAAATTGTGCCAGTGGAAGAACAAACAAAGAATAATTTTGATATTTGTTCTTAAACATATCACTGCACTGTAAATCAATCATTTCAATTTGGACTTCCGGAGCCAGGGTTTCAATGTCAGAATCAAAAGGATTTTGAAAAAGCTTAATTTCATTCACAATGACATCAAAATCTGAGAAACGAGTATCGAAATTTATCTTTAAAGCGCTCAAAGTTTCGACTGCAAAATCGACTGGAAATTCAGTCTCTGTAGTGTGGCTGAATATTTCACATGTTTTAAAATGTGTGAAACATATTTTACGTAACTGCGATTGAAATAGTAATATTTTCTGCCTGAACGATTTGATATTGGTGTATAAATCAGGAAGAAGCTGATTTTCTCCTTGCAATCTCAAATTCAGTTCGTTCATATGATTTGTCAAATCGACATAGAATGCTAATTTCCACAGCTGATTCAAAAAAATTTCGATCTCTGCTCGAAGTTCAAAAAGCGCTTAAGGACGTTTCCGCAATTAAGTCAGCGTACGGCAGTATGATATGGCAAATCATTTTCTCCGATCTCTTCAATAAACTCGCGGAATTGTCGGTGATTCAGCCACGTGGATCTGATAAAATGAACAACTGATATGACTGGTCTTAGAACTTCAGACAAATCCAAACATTTTCCGCACAAGGACTGTTGATGAATGATACAATGTAATACTAATGGCTTTGAACCACCATCATTGTCTACAGCCTTTGACACAAGTGCGACCACTCCTTTATTTTTACCACATATTTTTGCCTCCAAGGGTGGTGATAGATTTCAAGTTTTTCCATCGAAGGTTCTTTTTATTAATGGCAATTTCAACTCCCTTCAAAATATCTGCCCCAGTTGTCATGCCGTGAATACTATCAATATCAAGAAATTCTTCATACACTTCATAGCTTTTATCGACTCCACGAATAAAAATCAACACCTGAGCAGTATCTGACACATCCGTTGACTCTTTCAAGGCTAGAGAAAACCACTCAAGATGTCCATTTTTATCAGACAGTTGAGATGATATATTTTCTGCGATGTCTTGCACCCTCCGAGCCACGGTGTTTGCTGACAAACTGGCACCTTTCAATAAATTTACTTTTTCGGGGCATATTTCTTCAGCTACTGCAATCAAGCATTATTTTATCATTTCTCCATCAGTGAATGGTTTTCCACGTTTTGCGATTTCAAGCGCCACACGAAAGCTGGCACGAGTTGCAGACTCTTGCTCAGTATTTGCTTTGGTAAACAATGATTGCTGCGATTTCAGTCCGCGCTTCAAAACTTCAAATTTTTCCGTCTGCAATATTCCTGTATATTTAGAGTAATTTTGAAGATGTTTCGATTCATAGTGACGTGTAATGTTATATTCTTTGAGAACAGCTATGGTTTCATTACAAATTAAACATAGCGCCTTATTACTGCACTCAATCACAAAATATTGAAAGTTCCATTTATGTTGGAACGTTCTGCATTCACTATCTATTTTTCGCTTATTTTCCGCACTAATAAATCACACATAATAACAAGTCTAATCAAAATACTCCTTCCTTCGCCTTTCCCGCGCAAACTGACTCGCAATGGCGCCACTAGCCTTCTTATACCTATGCAATTACTGCCATCTAGAAATGATCGAAAAAACTAGCCAGAACCAGAACTTTCTCGAACCAATGCGGAAATTCCCAAATATGCCACCTGTTAGTGGGTAGCTGAAATAGATAGTATCTAGAACAGTACATAGTATCACTATTCGATACTAGATATCGTTACGTGTCACAATACATAATCAATAGTAAATGAAATACAATAAAAGCCTATGTTTGCTTAGGTGGGCAGAAAAATTAAAATTGTTATGGCCCTTGCAACATACCGAAAAAAATATTATGGCCCCAAGGCTTCAAAGTTTGGAGACCCCTGCTCTAGGTCATGGTCTTCTTCAAATGGTGCTAGTAGGTTTTGGTGGATTACTTTCGGTTTTCCATTGGGGATCTTACTTATGCGATAGATGACGTTATTGGTCCTTTTCTTGACTAAAGACGGACCTTTCCAAGATTTCTGTAATTTTGGAGAAAAGCCTTTTCTCCTCGTCGAGTTGTGCAGCCATACTTTGTCCTCTTCTTTCAAACTGCCTTCTGTGGCTTGCGTGTCGTACCATTTTTTCATTCTGTCGATGACATTTTGAAGATTCGTTCGAACAAATTCGTGCACATCGTCCATTCTTTTTCTCCATTGGATCACGTAATCTTCTCCCGCTAGATCTTTTCCCGGTCGACAACCAAATCCTAGGTCACACGGTAGCCTCATTTGGCGTCCAAACTGCATTTTCACAGGTGTTTCACCCGTGGACTCATTGATGGCAGATCGATAAGCCAATGCAAATAAGGAGAGCTACTGGTCCCAGATTTTCTGGTGGCTGGAAACTGCTTTGGACAGGTATTTTCCAATGGTCCTGTTCATTCTGTCGCTGTTGTCCTGATCTTCATTATTCCCAGCTTGTCACAAGTTTCCTGGAATACCTGGCTCTCAAAATTTTTTCCTCCATCGCTTGTGAAATAATCCATTACAAACAGAATAAATTTACAACCATTTTCTGCCGTCGGAAACTGTCCAGCGATATCTAAAGCAATCCTTTCGAAAGAGCTTCCAACATTATCACGGGTTCCTTTCTCTTGCGTTGTAGTCCATTAATCGTAGCACAAGTCGTACATTATTTACACAATTAAGGTTAATAAAATATATTTGCTTCAGATGCTTCTGTCCATATTCAACAACTTTTTTCTAAGTGATTTTTCTGTATCACATATTCTTAAATAGCGGGGGAAATGTACTTTTGTAGACATCAAAAGGACTGTTACTTTCATATGCTTGAACCGATTTTTACAAACATAGACTCCATGCAAAGAGCATTAAAGGCATATTTCAGAAACAAAAAACAATACCACATTTAACCTTTCAATTGGCAAATACAGGGCGTTGAGTGACCCTATTTATAATTTTTTCTGAGAAATTTCAAATGAAATGCTATAACGATAACTATCTTACTTAAAGGCAAATAAGATGACTTATTGACCTGTTAAAACCGCTAACTGATATCTCTTCCCAATATTTTGGCATTTTAAAAAAAATTTGGGGAATATTGTCTCACCCTGTAAGTAGCCAAAATTGTTTTAAGAATAAAATAAAATCATTATGCCTCAACCGAAATGCTATTGCTTTTTATATTTTGTTTGGTAGGCCTTTAGTCACGAAAAATAAATGTGAAAACTGGAGGTTGATTTCAAGTTATAGCAAAAATAAAAAAGCATTTCGGTTAAGGCATAACGATGTTATTTTATTCTCAAAACAATTTTAGCAACGTAATTTTTCTCATAACAAATAGGGTGAGCCAACACTCCTCAAATCTTTTAAAAAACGCCAAAATATTTCGAATGGCAAGAGATATCAGTTTGCGGTTTTGACAGATCAATTTGATGTTCTCCGATTGGGATCTCAAATCAAACTCAACTATTTTTGGTTCCAATCAACAAAAACATTATTCTTTAGAAACCACTTTCCTCTTTTTCAAAAAAAACTAAATTTATTTTCTGGTCTAATGTATAAAGGGATTTGTTTTTCTTTTATTCCAATGAATGCCCATAGTGACATCTGTTTTTAATTTTAGATACTTCTTCATTATATTATGACATTACCTGTTTATTATTTAATATATTCTGTGTAAATGTCATCTGAAATTAAATAATGCCAAACTTGACATATACTGGGTCATTTAACAATTTTGATCTCGTACACAACACTAGGCATGCCAAAAGTATTGCATATAAACAAATAAATAAATGATTTTAAAATTTAAATGAAGGAAGAATAATAAATCGTTTATTGTATATTCTTATAACTTCATCTTACAATATTAATCCAATATTTCTCTATTATCTTCATAATTTATCCTATTAATTTCCAAATAATTACTAATCTATCTTTTTTATTATTAATTATTTAAGAAGAAAATTTATTTTTTATAAACAGTTCTGCATTATCAAAAACCTAAAATACAGTCATCAAATATCAAATTTTTTAGTCGTATACGAGGTTTGTCAAAAAATGATTTTTACTTCAGAGTAAAGTACCTTTAAATTTGACAATATCGAAAAATGTTACTAAAACGAAGTTGATCAGAATTAAAAACTACGTTTAAATGTGCAAGTACATCCATTTAAATTGAAATTTCAGATTATTTTATTTTTTACTAATATTTCTATTTTCAATGAACATGTATCTCTTGTGATTACGAAACACATGATAACCTTTTAGTTTTTCGATGTTTTCTAATAATTTTGCAATTAAAACGCGTAATAAGTGCATATTCATTTATTTTGCAAATAATAAAATACATTTAAATACTAAGTTATAAAACTAACATTATATTAATATTAGAAACAAACTAATTTAATTTTTACTCATACTAGTGCTTCGACATATCCACTCTCTCGTTCAATACACTTAATATCGTTCTATTGGAAAATTCACGTAATACATTCCTTATCATTTGTGGAAAAATTTCTTAACATGTTTCTAAAATTATCCTCTCCAAGTGGTCAATATCTTGAAACGGCGCTTTCAGGTAACTCCATAAAAAGTAATCAAGGAGGGTTAGGTCAGGGGATCTAGCAGGCCAAAAGAAATCATAATATCTGTGAATAACTTTTCCATGAAACAAATTTTCAAGATAGTTCCTAGTATTTATTGTACTGTGGCATGCGGCACCGTCTTGTTGGTACCAAATACATTGACGTTCTATTAAGGGTAGTTCGTCCATGAATTCATTGATATGAGTTTTTAAAAACTGTAAATAACGTTCGGCAGTCATAGATTCGCGAAAAAAAGGTCCTATCAATTTGTTATTATAAATTCCACACCACGCGTTCTCGAATACTGGCCATGAGACTTTAATACAACCCAACACCAGCGACAATGTGGCGACGAGACAGTTCCATTTGACGAAAATGTCGTCTCATCGGAAAAAAATATATGCCTCGTAAAAAAGGTGTCCTCCTCTAACTCTCCTTGGATGACTGAGCAAAAATCAAAGCGCCTATCATAATCCCTTTCTTTTAATGTGTGTACGATTTTTGGTTTGTGTTTATTTAGTTTTCAAATTCTTGCCACTGTATTTTGCGCAATGACAATTTTGGATTTGTAACAACAGACAACATTACATCAAACTGCGTATTCTCATCAAGACGTTTTCCATTAAAATTACTTTCAATACTTCCAGTTCTCCTAAATTTATTTACTATTTTCGTTACAGTTGAATGGGTTATATTTCATTGGGATGTCTATTATTAAAAATATTTGCTGCTTCTCTATGCGTTTTATAGTAATTTCCCACAATCAAAACAATTTCTATTTTCTCTTCATCAGTTAATATAGTATTGTTACGAAACAGAACACTGGTATAGACCCTAAATCCGACTCTGTCTAAGCCAGGTATGAAAATTGAAATTATGGCGAATACGCAGTGTTTTTATAACTGTTTGGGACTATCTTATCTAAACATTGTTTTTGTGACCAGACTTATCTAGAAAAGGCCAGAAAAACTATTTGTGTCTGTGTAAGCCGCAGCCCGGAATTTTCTAGTAAGAAAGGCAATAATATGAATAAGGACCGATCAGCGGAACAGTTAGTAAAGTGATCTCGTGAAATAAATACACCGAAATAGCAAACAGTAAATATAAAGTGTTCATATAAATTAGTTTAAGTGAATATACTGAGTATATATAAATTAAGTGTTAGTGATTAGTTTAGTGTTTAAATAAATTAGTAAGTAGCCATACCGTGTGTTTAAAATTTATCCCACCCGTTTATTGTTTAAATAAATTAGAATAACATTACAGTATATTACGTAACGTGTTGCGTAGTGGCGAGTGCGTAATTCCGTGAGTGCGTAAAATGCGTTACAACACGAGTTACGTACTATACTTTACCTACGACCCACTTGTACTTGTGTTTATAATCTTATTAAGGTATTTAAAGTACAAGTAAAAACGTACATCCTCGATGCCCAGACAAGTTTTATAAAAGTCGCTCCTCGATGCCCAGCCAAGCATCTTAGAAGTTCACCCTCGATGCCCAGCCAAGTTTCGTAAAAGTGCGTCCCAAGTAGTATTTATTTTTATTAAAAATGTATGTAGAATTACCGGAATTGCATAAAATAGCGTATACGCCTCTCGACTAAAGTGACATTAATCCCTTAGGTGAATTACTTTCCTCAGGAATCAAACACCACCCGCGGGATTAAATGGGCCACTTTAGTCCCTTGGTGTATAATATACTATTGTTTACTAATATGAGATACATTCAGACAGCTAAAAGATGCGAATTGAATGAAACGGAACCAATTATCATATAATTCTAAATAACTCTTAGTATTAAATGCAATCTCATATCTAATAAATGTTATCTACCATTTATATATAGAATAAAATTCAACGTCAAATATCTAAGTAATACATTTTGAATAAAATGGCTACGTCTATTGACAGTTGCTAAGTGGTTGCTATGGAAGCCGTGCGATTTACTTTACAGTCGTGCGTTTTGTTTTACCGTGCGTAATAGATGTCTTACATTGATTGCCGACTGTGTGTTTTTGACTACTTACAGGGGTGGTCGTAGGTAAACGCTTTTTATGTGTCTTATAAATTCTAACGCGGTTTGAAATTTACTGTCAACATTTCCTTCTATTAACAAATTATTTGATTGTCAGTGCATCATAGATTACATGTAACTACAGTTAAATTTGCATTATTGTAGACATACGTTTTAAAAATAATTTTAAATTTGTAAACTAGAGGACCCGCGCTGCTCCTCAGCATTAGGATAGACTATGTATGAGAGGGTGTAATTATTACATAAAATCACCACCCCTGTAAGTAGTCAAAAACACACAGTCGGAAATCAATCTAAGACGTCTATTACGCACGGTAAAACCAAACGCACGGCTGTAAAGTAAATCGCACGGCTTCCATAGCAACCACTTAGCAACTGTCAATAACGTAGCCATTTTATTAAAAATGTATTACTTAGATATTTGACGTTGAATTTTATTCTATATATAAATGGTAGGTTAGGTTAGGGTTAGGTTTAAAATGAGTGGGTCAATGAGGCCCTCCACTGCGACTCGCGAGAGTCTATTGTGGCTCATACCTATTCAAATTTCACCAAACAAATTCAGCTTCTTGACGAAGCCGATTAATTTGTTCAGTGAATGATATTTCAGGTCCGAGGGCAAGAGAGTGGCCCTGCCAAACATCAGATACCTGATTTGCGCCGCGGCGGGGCAGGCACAAATTATATGCTCTGCTGTTTCATCATCTTCCAAACAAAGACGGCAAATCGGATCGTCCGACAGACCAAGATTCAGCATATGATGATTCAAACGACAGTGGCCTGTTAGAAGGCCTGTTAGGCACCGTAGATCGTGTCTATTATAGCCCAACATTTGTTTGGATATATTATTCGAAGGATGTATGAAGGCCTTTGAATGAACCAATCCTGGTATATTATGCCAGAAGTCTAAAACTCTTCTTGCAGTCCAGGTATTTAGTGTTTGTTTGACTACACTTGTTGCGATGCCAATTGTAGGTTCTGGTCCGATAAAGTCATCAGCGGCACCCTCTCTTGCAAGAGAGTCAGCCTTCTCATTACCATCCATACCAGAGTGTCCAGGGATCCAAACCAGCGATACCCTGTTGCGTTCTCCTATTGAGGCGAGTCTTTTTTGGCAGTCTAGAACCAATTTCGACGTTACACGGTACGAGCTAAGTGCTTTCAAAGCCGCTTGGCTGTCCGTGAAAATTTTTAGTGATCTGTGTGTCAGGTTGGATTGCCCCAAACTCTCCACACATGAAGCAATGGCATAAATTTCCGCCTGAAATACGGTTGCATAGGATCCCAGAGATGTTGAGATTTCTGTCCTAGGTCTTCGACCGTATACACCCGCACCAGAGCCTGAGGGTGTCTTGGATCCATCAGTGTACCAACAGATGTCTGCTCTTGAGAGTTCATCCTTGCGGAGGACCCATTCATCTCTATTTGGAAATAGGACGGTATAAGGCAGATTATAGTTTACTGTTGGGGGCATTATATCAGAGGTCATTCCCAGAACACTATGACTTTCGGTGGCCGCTAGCATTCTACTTTGCTCTGTATAAGCCTGTTTCGTGCATTTAGAAATATGCACAATTCTATATGCTGTCTATCTGGCCTCCTTTTCCAGAAGTATATGGAGAGGAGGAAGGTCCAGGAGGATTTCCATGGCTGCTGACGGTGTGGTGCTGATATCACCAGTTATAGCCGAACTAGCCTGTCTCTGTATGCCAGAGAGTTTTGCTTGGGCCGTTTTCTGTAAAGATTTTGACCACCAAGCAATGGCTCCGTATGTGATCATTGGTCTAACAATCATCACATATATCCAATGGATTTGTTTGGGACCCAAGCCCCAAGATTTTCCGCAGATCCTGCGACATGTCCACAAGGAAAGTCTGGCCTTATGGATGACTTTTTCCAAGTGAGCGTTCCAAGTAAGTTTTTTATCTAGGATGATCCCCAAATATTTTACTTCCGCTGCAAATGGAATAACCTCACCATTATAGGAAAGTGGCGGAAGGTCCGCCAAATTCCTTCTCCTGGTGAAGGGAACTATTACAGTTTTACCAGGGTTAACAGACATCTGTTCCCTCTATCACCAACTGTAGACATCGTCCAAAGTCCTTTGGAGGGTATTATGTGCAACCCGTCCTGACTTGGTTCTTGCCAGAATGACAAGGTCGTCTGCTTACGCTTGCAGTTCTACCCCTCTCGGTAAATGGTAGATAACATTTATTAGATATGAGATTGCATTTAATACTAAGAGTTATTTGGAATTATATGATAATTGGTCCCGTTCATTGAGGTAGTATCCGAAGGAGACGTCTTCACGTGATCAAAAGCAGACACAGTCGGCCATATTGGTTCGACACTTACGTCAAACAGCTGTTGCGCTTTTCAGTTGAAGAGTTTTAGGTGATTTTTGATTTTTTTTTGTGATTTTATTGGTTTCTGACTGATCTATCGAAAGGCAATAATGGTTTCATGTACTTATCGTAGTTGCAGCAGTAGGGATGGCGTCGATAAAAAGAAATCAACAGGAATAGCATTTCTCAGGTTAGTAAGGGAAACGATAACAATACACAGAGCCGTACTTTAAGAATTTATGTGCAATATTTTATCAGGACAAAACTTACAATACTTAAAAATAAATGAAGATCGAGATATAACGGGCTTTTTTTCAGATTTCCCAAAGATCCTACGCGTCGGAAGATTTGGATGCAATTTTTAAATAGAGGATGCCTGGAATGCTACAAAATATAGTGTACTATGTTCCAAGCATTTTTCTGAGATATACATTGATCAAACTTCAAATAGTTATGGTCGTTTAAAAGATAATGCTATCCTTACTCTTTATCCCTTCGAGGTAGGTAAATATGTTTGTTTGTTTATTATTTATATTTAATTTTCTACTGTTGAAAATTAACAATTTAATGTATAATTTGATTGCAGCAGCGAGCGGACAATGAAGTGACAAAACCAGCAACAAAAGGTCGAATACTATCAAATATTTTTATTCAATCACCAGTCTGTCAAATAAATTAACATTGCTTCAACAAGTAGTGGGAGGGTTACAACTATATTTAAACCAGTCTCATTATAGACGAGATGTCAATTCGGCAACATCTTTAGAATGGGAATCTCAAAAAGACAAGTGTTATGAGTATGTTCTCAAGAAGCCACTCTTGCTAAGGATGATTTGGTGTTTCTTCTAAATTGTCTGAATGGTTACTGCTACAGGTTATCAGTTTGACATGGGATGGTCCTCCTGTAAATTTGACTATGGCAAATCTTTTTAAAAACTCGTCGACCATCGATAATGTTTTCTTTTTAGCTCCTTGTTATATGGTAAAGTTGGTACGAAATATATTGGGTGAAAAGGGATCATTTGTGGACGATAATAATGTAATAGTTTCTTGGAATTATATAAAAGAATTAAATAACCTACAAAAAACGAATCATTTCATATGGCAAACAAATTAAGGGAATGACATGTATCTCCTAGCAAGCAAAACATTAATGCGAAACTTACAACTCAAGTGTTTAGAGAGAGTGTTGAAACTGCTTTAAACTTTTGTGAAGATGAACTCCATATAAAATAATTGGTTGGAGTTGGGGCCACTGTTAGATTTATATTAATTATAAATAATTTATTCGATGTTTTAAACTCAAGAAGTTTGGCACAATGTTGTTTTGAAAAACCTTTATCTCTAAAGAATTACGAAAGTTTTGATTTCTTCTAATTATACAGATAAATATTTAAGTTTCTTAGAAACACATATTGGTGGTAGTTTACTTTTGGATTCTTCAAGACGTACTGGATTTTTAGGGCTGAAAATATGTATAACCATCCTTAAAATTTTATTTATAAATGTAGTTGCTATGAATATTTTGCACCACTTAGAGTTGTTTTTTGGGTCCATTCACTCCCAAGGAGGTTACAACAATAACCCCACCGCTTTCGTGGAAATTGTGTTCCTTAAGAGCAGCTTCAAATTTTAATATGTGACCCTGTACATCAAATTAATGTAACGTAAAGAGACTATAGGGCATTTCAACTTGATGAAAATATTGACAGTGAGATAGATGAATTAGTTAACCCAGATCATGATTATCTGCCAGATCCTATGTCAGAATTTTCAAAACATATTATGGCCTATATAGCAGGATATGTTGTACATTCTTTAAAAAAAATATTTGTTTAGAATGCATATCTGCTTTAACAAGCGTGACGAGGAATATGTATTAATTTTCTTTTATAAATAAAAAAGGTGGACTAGAATATCCCTCAGCAGATGTTTTAGAGATATGTATCCAAACTGAAAAGGTTATAAAATATGCTGTATTGTGCTATCAAGAAAACAAATATCAGCAGTGTCTGTTGTAAATAAAGCTCTCAAAATGTTTGTCAACACAAATTTATTTGTTCATAGTTATGATCAGTCAGCATTCGATAACCATCGAATTTTACTAATAAAAGCTGTGGTAAATAGATATACAAATGTTAGTGTTTTTAAATGAAACTCAAGGTTTCTAGTTAATTCCACAATATAATTCAAGTTATTGAAAATTCAAAAAATTGACAATTGTTTCGATATTTAGTAGTTATTTTTGGCTAGACCAAGAAGTAACCTAACTTGTGATTGGCTTAATATATGTTTATAGAAAAAAGAAGAAGATGTGATATTACAAATATTGAAGCTTAGATATTATTAGCCCTATGGTGATATCCTGGATATCATTTTTCCAATTAAGATCAGTATAACTGTGCAATGATATAGAAAACCAGGAAAACTATATCTGCTGATCTTTACAATTATCACTTAAGAAGACAGTTTATTAGTGGAGAATTCCCTAGATTTAACTGTTCATTGACAACTTCATATTGTGGGTTTCTTAAATGTCTTCTAATTTCCAGTTCTTCAAGGAAATCCAGTTCTTGTTTCTTTTCACAAATATGCAGTACTTCTAGTTCTGTGTTAGGTGTCATATTTCACGAAGTAAGGGTCGAGACAGTCAATTTCATACAAACGTTAGGCTATACCATTTTGACAAACAAAAAACGAATAAATTTGAAAGCATAAAAAGGTGTGTCCACACTATGTAGATCAACTCTGTCGACCCGGTCGATCGATAAAATCGCTCGATACCTTCGACTGTGTCAACTCGTCTAAATTGCCTCAGTACATGTGGACGAGTCGACCGACAACCATCATAAATGTTTATATAGTGAGTGATTTTGAGTGATTTTCATATATAATATGAGTGATGATGAAGATGCTGGAGCAGCGGCTTCTGCTGCAATTCTTATTGCCATCTTGGGAAGCCAAAAAGATCGTAATCGTCGCCCGCGGAGATTTTGGGTACGGCCTAGCCTCGTTCGAGGCAGAAAAAGGTATAGTACGGAGGAATTTATGCGAGATTTATTGATGGATGAGGTTGACGAATTAAATCTAGAATATAGATGTGACGTGGGCTTTAAAAACTTCTTTAGAATGAAAAGTTCCAATTTTGAAAATCTTTTGAAAATGATTGCGCCTAACATAATTAAAAAAGACACACCATTCAGAAAAGCAATTCCAGTGAACCATCGCCTTGCAGTAACGCTGCGCTTTTTGGCAACTGGCGATTCATACACTTCATTGAGCTACCTGTTGAAGATATCAAAACAAGCAATCTCCATCATTGTCCCAGAAGTTTGTGATGCCCTGGTAGAAGCACTTAAGGATTATGTCAAGGTAAGAAAGTTAACTACACATTCTAGTAAATGCAATACTTTATTTTCATATTTTGTTTATTCAATTTAAATTACAGCTTACAAAATTTGCTCATAGTATAAAATTGGAAAAAGTATGTAACATTTGAAAATATAAATGTGTAAATTGTTAAGTGCATGTAAAATTAAATACGTTTAATACAATTCTCGGATCTCGTTTTCGTAAAGTTCAGGTTGTCCTCCCAAGTTATTCGAAATATTGTCAGACCGAACAGATGATGGGGACTGAGAGGCAGAAAAGGATGAAGATGAATATTGTGAATTTAACGTAGGAGATTGTGTTAATGGGTAGGGCGATAACTGAGGTTCATATGTTTGTTGGGGATAATTTTGATTTGTAGATGGGAAGATATTGGGATATGTTTGTTGATGTGTGTTGGCATTGTACGAGTAACCTGCCATGCCCATCTCTGCCTCGAATAATGTTTTATTAATTATTTGTTGGGCTTGAAACCTTGCTTGAGGTGAAGTAATTTTCCTCAGTTTAATGGCTACCTGTTCTCCAAATGAATCATACTCATCTTTTTCTTCCTTCTTTGACTGAATAGATCTCAATAAGTTAACCGCTTCATTCATGATCGGTGCACTGCCAGCAGAAGTTGATCTTACTTTGCGCTTTTTAATTGGTGTTTTTGGGGAGGTAAATGCGTCTTCAGGCAGTGGTGTACTTGCACTTTCATTGTTGTCTTTCGAATTTGATGTCTGTGACTGTTCGACGCTTTCTTCATTATTTTCTTCATTATCATTTTCTTTCTGTTGTTCCTCAAATTCTGGCTCTTGTGATCCCTAGAACACACAATTATACAAACACAATTCAATATTTTTTGACAATATTAATTTGAGTTGATGAAAAAAAAACGAATTATTATTGAATCTACTCAGACAGTTTTTGTTTCTTTACAGATGCCGCAAAATGCAGAGGAATGGGAAGGTGTTGCAAAATGTTTTAATGAGAAGTGGAACTTCCCAAACTGTGTGGGAGCCATTGATGGGAAACACATAAGCATTCAAGCGCCAGTCCATTCTGGCACAGAATTTTTCAATTACAAAGGGTTTTTTAGCATTATATTGCTTGCTGTAGTTGATGCAAATTATAATTTCATATACGCAAACGTTGGTTGCCAGGGAAGAATTTCAGATAGTGGCGTTTTCAATGCTACGTTTTTTAAAAAATGTTTAGAGGACAACGTGATGCACCTTCCCCTTCCACGCCCTTTACCCCAATCAAGCTTTATGATGCCATACGTCTTTGTAGGAGATGAAGCTTTTAAACTTACATGTAATGTTATGAAGCCATTCTCGGGATTGCATGATAAAAGAACAAAACAAAGAATATTCAACTACCGACTAAGTAGGTCTCGAAGAGTTTCCGAAAATGCATTTAGCATAATGTCTTCCAGTTTTCGAGTATTCAGAAAACCATTAATATTGAAACCAGAGAAAACAACAAAAGTGACATTGGCTGCAGTTTATTTGCATAACTACTTGAGGAAAAGCGAATCGAGAAACGTTTACAGCTCAGTTGGGATGTTGGATAGGGAATCATCTGAGAGTGGAGAAGTATTTCCAGGCCTGTGGAGGCGTGATCCAGCCACTTGCCAGTTAAGCAGGCTGCCTGCCATCCCAAGGAGAAGTTCTATTGAAGCTCAGAAAATTAGGGATAAGTTTGCAGACTACTTTGTTTCTCCGCAAGGGGAACTACACTTCCAGTATGATAAGTAGTTCGACATATTTTTGTAATTTTGATTAATAAATTAGTGATAAATGAAAATATAGATCTCAAATTAGCCTACCTCTGTATCCTGAGTGTTCCTGGGTTTGTTCCTATCTGCCAAGAACATCAAAGCTTTGTAGGCAAACCACTTGCTTGTATAGGCGTCATCAGCGCCAGTCCCGGTCTTCCTCGACTCGCTCTCTTTCTTTTTCTCCCTTGCAAATTGGCTTTGCAAATTTCTAATTTTCTTTTCCACCTCCACTTTTTCAATGCCAAATGACACCGCAATTTCCACCAAACCATCATGCCGTTTGTTTCTGTTTTTATAGTTAACATCACTTGAATCCCATAAGTAAGAACGATCACGGTACATTTCAATAAAATTCGACGTTTGGGTATCACTCCAATTCATTTTCAATAAAAATGTAAGCACTTGAACAACAGTATAGCACTATTCTATTTTTTGAAACGGCAGTGACAAGATCGACACGTCCACACTGGTGCCTTCGACTCGACTGTCTTTGATCCGGACCGACCTGATTCGGGTTGCGTTCGACTCGACTCGACACCGCTCAACAATGTCTAGCGACACGTCCAGACTTGTTCGACATTGTCGATCGACTTTGTCGATCGGTGTCGATCGACATAGTGTGGACACACCTTAAGACACCATAGTAATAAAATCGTTTCATTTAAAGGGCAATAAATGTTGTTTCATACGAATGTGTTCAATTTTTTATGTACTTACAGTAAAAACTGTATTAGATCCAAAAGAGTCAGGTGAAACAAATAATATTTTTATAATTCGCTTATAAAAGAGACTTCATCATAACATTGTTTACAGTGTCACAATGAAGCTCTTTGAACACTGTTATAGTAATTTTTAGTGTACAGTTGGTTATTGTATTTAGTTATATTTATATTTAACATTTGACTTTAACCTTGACACAAATTATAAATAAAATGGTCTAGCGTTGTTCTAGCTAGCAAATTATTATATTAAAGCTAAATTAGAATGATTTATATATTAAAAATATTAATGAATAAAGTACTCTAACGTTTATTTATCAATTATTTGTCCATTGTTTATTTTTATATTGTATAAGATCAATAAATCGGATTTTTGGGATAAATTACCAGATATCTATGTGAAGATATATTACACAAATAATTCTGTTCATGATATAATATAAATAGATCGCAAGACCATATACGAAGAGCATATACGAAACAAATAATCATCCTCTTTTTGCTTAAATGAAAGTTTGATTACAATTTACACAATTATTCGGTTATAATATGTCAAAAGTCAAAAGTGCTGAATAAAACCATCTGTGATCTGACCAATTAGGAATCTACAGAATTGCCAACTTAACTTCAAACCACTCCTCCTAGATTAAAAACAGGGATTATATGAAACTCTATTTCATTTAAATAATTAAATAAATGCGAATTATAAAAAATATTGTGTAAAACTTGTGCCACAATGACTTTCAGTAGTACTCGTGATTTGCACTTCACTCGTACTACAAAACGAGTCATTGTGGCACTTGTTTTACAAATAACTATTATAATTTGAATAGTCCGGGTCTGCTGAATCCATATTGTTACTACACTTTGCCACGCCTACTGCTACTGTTACCTCGGTAGGAACTTGATTATTATAGCGCCTCTTTTTGATACTACTTCAATGGTTCCGTTTCATTCAGTGCGCATCTTTTAGCTGTCTGAATGTATCTCATATTAGTAAACAATAGTATGTTATACACCAAGCGACTAAAGTGGCCCATTTAATCCCGCGGGTGGTGTTTGATTCCTGAGGGAAGTAATCCACCTAAGGGATTAATGTCACTTTAGTCGAGAGGTGTATACGCTATTTTATGCAATTCCGGTAATTCTACATACATTTTTAATAAAAATAAATACTACTTGGGACGGACTTTTACGAAACTTGGCTGGGCATCGAGGGTGAACTTCTAAGATGATTGGCCGGGCATAGAGGAGCGACTTTTATAAAACTTGGCTGAGCATCGAGGATGTACGTTTTTACTTGTACTTTAAATACCTTAATAATATTATAAACACAAGTACAAGTGGGTCGTAGGTAAAGTATAGTACGTAACTCGTCTTGCAACGCATTTTACGCACTCACGGAATTACGCAATCGCCCCTACGCGGCTTCGTGCGTAACTTTTCCGTTCGTGCGTAAAATGCTTCCTACAACACATGTTACGTAATATACTATGCGCCGGCTGCAGTATTTTGAAAAAATTGAAAGTAAAGTTGATTGTGCACGCATAACTTTCCTCAAACTCAACGAATTTTATCAGTTGATAGCTCAAAAGAAAGGTCTTGATCCATTGATTGTTCTGAGAGTAAAACGATCAATATCGATTCATTAGAAGAGGAGCTATGTGAATTCGAACTGCTTGAGTGAATGTGACCCATAAGAAATGTACAGGGAAAAATCGCGTTTGAGTATAACTTGTGTAAGGTGGGAGTTGAGTAAATTTCAATGACTGATGACATATATTTGTCTAAATACCTTTCATTTAAAAAAAATTAAGGAAGTTGGTCGGATAGAACGGCCAGACGGGCGGACTTCAATTTTCAATTTTTTTTTAATATATAAGATGAATGTAACTACATATTTAAACGTAATTTTTAATTCTGATCAACTTTTTTTAGTAACATTTTTCGATATTGTCAAACTTAAAGGTACTTTACTTTTAAGAAAAACTCATATTTTTTGACAAACCTCGTATAGGACTAAAAAATTTGATATTTGATGACTGTGGTTTAGATAATGCAGAACTTTTTATGAAGAATAGTTTTTTTCCTAAAATCAATAATAAAAAAGTTTTCCATATCATTCCATTTAGGGGGACATATTGTATATAAATATATAATATTTATATAATAATTTTCTAGCTATTATATAAGTATCGCGTAATAAAATTTGAGAAATTTTCTAGCACATTTATTAAACACTTATAAGTATTTTATAAAACAATTTTATTTTATTTTTATATAAACATTGTATATCTGTTTTATAGCAATTATAAAATATATTATATAAACAAAATGTTTTATAAATTGTGCCCATTCTATGTTTATAGATATTTTATTCCGAGACTAATATATAATAGCAAATTATTAGTTGGGCAGGGGTTCTTATTTAAAAAATCATGTTAGGTTTGTAACCCAGTACAGATAAAAATAACTTCATTACAGAGCTTTATGAATATCTTCAGTTAAGGAAACAAAATAAATTCCATATTGTCATTGGAGACATGAATATCGATCTACTGGAAAACACTAATAATAATATAATAATAATAATATTTATTCACATCAGCATAATACAAATACAAAGTAAAAAATATAAAGTTCAGCTGTGAATAAAAAATACTCGATAACCGTAAAACACTTGTTTCGAGAACTAATTAAATTAAACAATGTATCATAATGAATATTAAAAAGTTTCAATCAATGATAGACCTATCTCAATGTAAAATGTAAGACACAGTCTTATACAAATAGACGAGCAAAAATACACATTTACATACATATATGCACATGCACACACACGGAAAGCTAAAAAGTAAAAGTTACTAGTTACACGAGAAAACAACAATAAATACAGATGCACCTCGTTATCAAACAGGTAAACATTAAAATAGGAAAACCAGCACAATTCGACATAAGAAATCTCAAAACACCAAGCCTTCCTCCACACATCTATTCAATAAATAAGTCAAGGGTTCTAGAATATAAACTGATATTTGTTTTATGGTTTCTGCTTTCAAGTCATCTTAACCCACTGCCTCGTTATTTTTTAATTCTAAAGTTATGTTTTTCGTCTCCATGGTGTTAATTGGTTCGAACACAAATGAATTAAGAATAGGTGATCTTTTTATTTTGTAATTTCTGTTGTTTTTTATCCGACCAGCAAGAGTTCTACCCACTTCAACAAAGGTTCCATTAAATGCATTCGCAATCTCTGTTTTGTCAGTCAAAATTTTGTTTTCTGTAGGATGTTTAATTTTATCTATGACGTATTTTTGTTTTTTTGTCCTTGATATTTGTTGATTAACATCCCACAGAGCTTTTGAATTGTTTTGATTTTTTTCTATTAATTGGTTATAGAAGTTGGATTTAGTTTTGTGAATCAGTGAAGTTAACTTGTTTCGATAGCTTTTGTATTCTTTTTTCAGATCATCATTGTGTGGCTGCTTTTGCATAAGACGAAGCATCTTATTTTTTTTATTAATAGAATTTAGTAATCCATTCGTAACCCAGGGAGCTATTTTGTTGTTTTTCCTACGAATCTGACGTACCTCTGTGCATGCTTCCAACGTATTTGTGGTTATATTGATAAATTTTTCGGTTGCAGAGTCTGGAGTGGGTGCAGTATAGACGTCGCTCCAGGAGATATTGCTGAACATATTGTGCATTTTGTTGATATTTATACACTTTATTATTTTGATATTGTGTTCTTGTACCTTATTTTTTTCCGGAATTACAACTTGGAGGAGAGTAGTGTAGTGGTCAGTAACTATGGTTTTCAATATAATGGGTAGGATATTTTCGTTCAAATTAGGATCTTTGGATTTAATAAAAATATGGTCTCGGCAGGTTTCACTCCTGCCTTGTACTCTTGTAGGTGCGTTTATTGTCGATACGTACCCAAACTCATTTAGCGTGTTCAGATATTCAATTGTATCCCTGTCATCCGAATCACACAGGTTAATATTGATATCTCCCAAAAACATAGATATATCAGTGTTATCATGAAGGTTCTCAAAAAATTTAAAAAGGTTTTTATCAAACTCTTGAAGGCTGGAGTTTGGTGATCGGTATAAGGCTGTAATGAGAAGTGTGTTCCCCATGTTTACATCAAGGTTGATTTGAAGCGCCTTCAGCTCATTACAAATCTGTTTTGTTCAGTAACTAAAATTAAAACACGATTTAATATATGCAACTATCCCATAATTCTGGTTATAACGGCTTTCGTTATATATCATATTGTATCCATTTATGCAAAAAATGCTCTGATCGATTACCTCTCTTGTTTCGCTTAGAATTATACAGTCAATATCAGTATTAAAAGTTTGTAATATCACTAAAAATTCATCAAAGTTTTTATAAATGCTACGGATATTCATTTGCAGAACCTTAAAATTAGTGGAGCTCCTATTGATATCAAGGATTTGATTCCATTCTTCGGTGGTATCTATGTTATACGTTTCGACACAATCAATTCTGAAATCCCTTACATACTGATCCATCCATATATAAATAAAGAAAGATATAAAACATTAAAAAGAGGTTTAGAAAAAAAAATGCTGCAGATATGAACACAAATAATTCAGAACTTACAAAGAAAAAAAAACGTAATTGTTGAACACCCAAACTGAAATGTTAATAAATATGAACAATTACTGACCAATATATATATATATATATATATATATATAAAAACAACTAAAATAATATGGAACCAAAACAGTCTTATAATTGTGGTGTCTCACTTCAGATCGGTTAATGCTTGTTAACTGAGCGGGTTCTTGGTTTCCCCTCCAGAGCCTTAACCGGTTTATTAGAAGCAGGAATCCGCGGAGTAACAGTAACTTTTTGCGACTTCGATGGGAACTTCTCTTTATTCTCGACTGTTGGGGTAGATGGTGCACTGTGCGGTTGGTCTACAGAAGTAGCATCTTTTTCCAAGTCATCAACCCCAAAAGATACTCCATCCACGATAAGTTTATTTCTCCTTATATAATATTCTTTATAGGTACCTTCTTGTTTGGCTAGGTAGAGATGTTTTCTAAGAATTTTGTTCTCGCTCCTTTGTGTCGGTGTGAGATCATGAACAATAGAAATATTTGTCCCCTTCAACCTGCTACAATTCTTCAGAACTTCCCTTTTTTTTTATGTTTGAAGCAAACTGAATTTTGATGGGACAATTGTCCGACTTACCTAGTGGATAAACGTCAGAAAAATCATTCGATCCACACCAAGCAAGCCTCTGAAATCCTTGCACAATATTTCTGCTACAACCTCCTCTCTCTTTTTTTTAGTCCAAATACTATAATATTCTTCCTGTTCTGGGCTCTTTTCAGATATTCTAATTCTTCTTTGAGTTCACTATTTTCCTTCTCCAAATTTGCTACACTATTTTTTTAATCTTCAATTTTTAGTAGAAGTCTTGCTTCGCTGGCCACAATGCAGTTTTTTATTTCAGTACGGTTGGTCAGGATCTCCTCACGAATAACTTTAATCGCTTTGTCCAATTCTGTCAATTTACTTGGCACAAGCGTAGTGTATGGTACCCTTTAGAACAATTATAAATAAAGTAAAATTTTCCCGATTTGGTCAATTACCCTATTGTGACTGTTTCACCGATTTTTGATTTTATCTAATTCAGACAAATAAATCCCCAATTATGTTTGCTGAAGTTATAGGTGGGTGTTTGTCTATCGTTTTAATATGGCTGTATGTCTATTTTATATTTTGTGGTGTTTTATAAGTGTATTTTTTAATTATGTGAAAATATCACGTACAAGCGTCTTAGGCGCTTCAGTGATTTTATGTTTATTCATGTATTTTTAACAATAATTACTTTGTAAATTGTATTGTATTGTATTCCTTGAATAAACATTATTATTATTATTATTATTATTATTATGCAACACTCTTCATAGTTCGAGATAATTTCAAAATATGGACCTTAAAGGCATCTAATATTTTGTTAATAACATTTTTTGATATCTCTTAAAATAACCTATATACCGAACTTTGTCGTAAGATTGATACACACTGTACATTTGAAAACTGCTTTTTCGACTTCGTGAGTAAAAACTCTTTTATAGTCAAATACATTATGTATTGACGAATATTCCACAATAGGTACTACACATTCTAAAAACGTTTATCGATCTGTGCTCTCGACTGCCAGTGATACAGGGACTTTACCTACTGCCACGGATTGATCGAACTTGTTCAAACTTTAATTACATTAGCAACTAATTTGTTTTTATTTTCAAACTAAAATAGACACACCTTGAGAAATTTCCTTTGAATATATTTCCAATTTCACTTGTCTCTATTGCATCGAAGTGGTAGAGATCGAGAAAACCCTAAAGGAAACTCTTAACTCGAATTAATAGCATGTAGTTTGAGTACATAATTTTCATTAACGAAACCCTCAGCCATTTCGTCTCGAAACTTGTATGTATAAGAGTAAATAGGTCCTTTACGTGACTGTCTAACCCTATAATAATTATATTTTGTCTACCTACCACACCGAACATGTGAAGGATCCATTTACATTATAATAAATTAAATTACAAATTTCTTAATTGTGTTAAGTCGTGAACTATATACTATATAGTATAGGGAAGAGAACAAATTTTATAAATGATTTCTCAAATTGAAAGGAATATTATTAGATTAGAAGCCCTGAGAGAAACAAAGGCAATTGAATAGAAAAACTGATTGCTGAATAATCTTATTGGAGACGAAGTGTTCCTGAGTTAGCAAACTTAAATTAATGCAACAGCTCCGTTCAATATTTTCATAACAGCTTTTATCATATTAGACCTTAACTCGAGTGCATTTTATTCGCTCAAGTATAAACAAGGTCTCATTGCCAAAAAGAAAATAATTATGTGTACCATACCTTTTTCGTATGTTTACGATGTGATTTGATACCGAAAATAAAGCAACCATAATTAGAGTTTTATCAGTAAGATGGCCTTTACACCTAGGATACTATCAATGTGACAACGAAGTCCTAAACACCAAGGAGAGACAGAAAATGGGTCGTCTGAGGTAACAGAGAATGGGAGGTCTGAGATTCCCTTTCCAGCGCCAAAAGGAGGTAGCCACAGGTATTTGGTCACTATAGGGGTTGTTGTGAAGGCAGGTACATTCCCTAATGAAATAGGGGAGTTATTGGTGGATATACGAGTCTAAACTGGAGGAAACAAAACAGAAAAAGCATTATTTATTTGTTAAATACCTTGGTAATTGAATACGTCAGGTCAAAATAAACTCTGTAGATCCTCGAGGCTCTACTCCCTCTTTACATGGCTGTTCTATCAACAACTTCTTAGCAGCTACACTTGCAGGCAACACCGCTATACTAGTTTCACACAGAGATCACATTATAGCATCAAATGAATTACATAATTATAACCCTTGCAAGGTTAAAGAAGTGACGTATCAAAGCGAATTAATTGAAGTCTGTCAAGTAACTGCCATCAATCGTGAAGGAAAACGCCCAGAAATCACTCTAGATACTCAAATCCTACTTAAACGTGACAATGTCAAATACTTGCATTAAGATAAGTGCTTGACCTGGAGAGGACACATCTTCACCAAATGCAAGTTATTACATTTGAAATTAAGAGATTTATATTGGTTGATGGGTCCGTAAATAACAAGATACTATAAGCAATCATTGAGCCCATTTGGATTTTTGTTCCATTACGGGGATAGGTAGCCACTTCCACTTCTACGAATTATAGTGAATGCTCTACGATTCGTACCTAATTTTGTTATAGTTCAGAATTTTCAAATTACATCTGTTGAAGCACAAATAAAGAACTTCAGCATAAGATGTAAAACTGGACGAAGTTACCACCCAAACAGAGTGGTTTCTAAAGTCATAGTACAACCTGTAGCTACGGGCAAGCTCTATTTAACCTGATTAATAGGTTACTTTTTTAAATACTTACTTACTGTTTCTAAATAATTCCACAATATATTGAAAAAATGGTTAGGTTAGGTTAGGTAAAAACTCTAAGTAATTGACAAGGTTTCGATATTACTGTCATCGTCAGAATCACAGAAGTTATATTTCATGTGATGCCTACCTGATATTTAATAATTATTTTTGCCTAGACCAAGAAGGAACCTACCTTGTGATTGTCTTAATATAAATGAATAGAAAAAAAGAAAATATTATATTCTAAATATTAAAGCTTAGATGTTATTAGCCCTATGGGGATTTCTCTTTCCCATTTAAGATCAGTATAACTGTGCAATGATATATTAAACCAGGAAAACTATACCTACTGATATTTACAATTAATACTTGAGAATGCAGTTTAAAAGTGGAGAACTCCCTAGATTTATCTGTTCATTGACTACTTCATATTGTGTCTTCAAGGAAACCCGGTTCTTGTTTCTTATCACAAACATGTAGTACTTCTACTTCTGTGTTAGGTGTCAACGAATGTATTGTGACAACTAGATGTTTTGCGTTGTGGGATTTCTCTGGTTATTTTAGTTTGTAATGCTCGTAAATGTTCACTGTATCTAATTTCAAAATTTCTAAGGGTTTGACTCAAATGGACAACATTATATTCTGGACATTTAAGTTTATACAGGGTGTCCCGGGACTAATGGGAAAAAAGCCAGGAGCGTATAATATGAGCCAAAATAATGTTAGTACTTCATATAAACTTTTTCTATGCAGGCCCTCGTTTTCGAGTTATGGGCCTCCAAAGTTTGAATTTTGAATTTGGTTTTTTTATTTTTTGTACTAGTTGTTTGATCTTCATAAAATTTACGGCAAAGCTATAATGTACGTGTATGCTTATTTTGGAAAGGTAAATAGATTTACAGTTGTGCCTTGAAGCCAGGGACGGACTACCCGCAATGGTTAGTGATCCAAAAAATTTGCAGGGATGGCACACCCTGTATTAAATTATCGAAATTGACTTCCCCACACATTAAGCTAACGAAAAGGTACTCTTGTTGTAACTCGATAAAATAAGCCGTTTGGCTAATATTTACAGTTTTATTAATGCACTACGTACCAATTTACGTAACTAACTTATTAATACGATGTCCAAGATTTACACCTACAGTACTACAACAAAATAATTTAACGATAGCAGAAGATAAAAAACATTAATGACTTATTAATTCGAAAGTTGGTAGAAACTTTTTAAAAGTGTTTTTACCGTTTATGAAGTAACCATAGGATTATTTGTCAAACGTTGTGTAGAATAGTTCGTAGTCAATAATTCATAGGTCCTTAATTTAACAGTTACTATGGCAGAATTCACTTTTATTCAGTGCGCAGATATGCATTTAATGTATGGACTGGCTTCTCGAAACTGTTTAGAGGCCAGAAGGCTTTATGCAGAGCATTTTGCAAACAGAGCATTGCCAGATAGACGAATGTTTGAGCGTATTGATCTCAGCTTACGAGAAACAGGTATGAATAAGTAAATGTAACTTTCCATGTATACAAAACAAAATTTTATATTTTAGGAAGTTTTTTGCCAAAAAAAGTGGAGAAGGTCCAGTACGAAGCGTACATACTGTGGCAGTTGAACAAGACTTGTTAAATGCAGTTGATGATGAACCATCAACGAGTTTACGAAAATTATCAAGAGAACATAACGACTCGAAATCAGTTGTTCATCGCGTCCTAAAAGAACAGTTTTTCACATGAAAAAAGTACACAGTATGACAGTGGCTGATTATCCTGCACGACTTGAGTATAGCCAGTGGTTTCTGCGACAACAACAAGCAGACAATACATTTATTAGTAACGTTCTTTTTACGGACGAATCTGGTTTCACCAGAGATGGATTCATTAATTCTCACAATATGCATTTATGGAATGATGTGAATCCACATGGCATTATCCAAACTAGGAACCAGCATAGATTCGTGGTTAATGTTTGGGCAATCATTTGATAGGACCGTACTTTATTGACGGTACTTTGACAGGTCAGAGATATTTGGAGTTTTTGCAAAATGAGTTATGGAACCTGTTTAAAGATATGCTAATACAATCTGGTAGGAATTTATGGTTCATACATGATGGGGCCCTTCCTCATTTCAGTTTAGATGTACGCCAGCATTTACACACAAGGTTTCCTAATAGATGGATTGGTCGTGGAGGCCCTTTTCAATGGCCACCGCGATCAGGAGACGTTAATCCTATACATTTCATTCTCTGGGGTTATCTCAAAAGTAAGGTATACGCAACACCTGTGCAAACAAGGCAAGATTTAATAGACAGAATTATGTTACACTGCAATATTATTAGAAATAATATGGGATTGCTCTTTCAAGTGCAAAGAAACAGTCTTCGTAGACTTAGAATGTGCGTGGAAGTGGGAGGAGCTGATATTGAACATTTATTACAATAACGTTAGTTTTTGTTGTTGTTTAGGAATTAGTTTTTGTCAAATGTTTTTGAACTTGTCTTTTTAGAGGTTTTCTTAATGGCTTAATAATGTTGTGTTCGTAATTTTGATTAAACGCAACTAATTACGTTGTTTCCGTTCCTATTTAATTCCCATTAAATGAGTTCTTAATGTTTCTATCATCTGCTATCATCAAATTATTTTTTTGTAGTACTGTAGGCAAATCTTGGACATCGTATTAATAAGTTAGTTAGGTAAATTAGTAGTTAGTGCATTAATAAAACTGTAAATATTAGCCAAACGGCTTATTTTATCGAATTCCAACAAGAGTACCTTTTCGTTAGCGTAATGTGTGAGGAAGTCAATTTCGATATATACATACAGGGTGTGCCATCCCTGCAAAAGTTTTGGATCACTAGCCATTGCGGGTAGTCCGTCCCTGGCTTCAAGACACAACTGTAAATCTGTTTACCTTTCCAAAATAAACGTACACGTACATTATAGCTTTGCCGTAAGTTTTATAAAGATCAAATAACTAGTACAAAAAATAAAAATTAAAACCCAATTCAAAATTAAAACTTTGGGGGCCTATAACTCGAAAACGAGGGCCTGCATAAATTTTATATGAAGTAATAACATTATTTTGGCTCAGATTATACGCTCCTGACTTTTTCCCATTAGTCCCGGTACACCCTGTATATACCAGACTACTTTAATGGGGATATTTTTATTTTTACATGTAACAATTTTGTACTCACATTACTTTCCATTTTAAAAGAAATTGTTGTATTTGTTGCTAAACCAGCATATGTGATGGTTTTGTAATTTTTTATTTCTTTAGGAAATATTAGTTGTAATGCCACTTTTCCTCTTTTTTATTAAGGAATTTATTTATTATATGTAATAGATAACCGTTGGATGCTGCTATTTGTTTAATTGTATTAATTTCACTAGTAAAATTATATTTGTTCATTAGAACTGAAAATGCTCTATGTATCTGCTAATTTATGTGACATGGGATGATTACAATTATATGGAATAGATCAGTGTGTGTTGGTTTTCTGTAAATCGAATAATCAAGTACTCCTTGAATTTTTAAATAAAAACTTCTAATGTAAATTTAATTTTTGGGTGTAAATTATTAAATATGGTTGAAAAATACATCTAATTGTCGTTCACTACCTATAAAACAAGCTAATATGTCGTCTACATATCTATACCAAAAAAAGATATTTTTTGAATTGTTACATTTCTCTTTCTAAACTATTCATAAAAATGTTTACCAAAATTGGTAATATAGGGCTTCCCATTGGTAAACCTTCATTTTGAATATATACTTTATTGTCAAAAGTGAAATAATTCTGATTAATACATACATCAAATAAAATAAGTATATCTGATATTATTCCTGGATTAATATTTTTATCTTCTAGTAATTTTCTTACAAGTGTTAGACATTATTTTGGAGGAATTTTAGAGAACATATTGGTGACATCAAATGAAATGAGTTTAGAGTTATCTTATAAATTGAATGTTTTTAATTTTTTTATTAGATCTATTGCATTTTTAATGGAGTATTTAGACATATATTGAATATGTGAATTATATTCAATTTACAATTTTAATTATAATAGTATTATTTATCAATAATTAATATTTGAAAGGTTTATGTTTTTATTTCGTAATGTCAATTTTATATGCCACACTTTGGGTACGACAATTTGTTATTGTCAATGTGTAATTATTATAATAGGCTTAGTTTATCAATTTATATAATTTAACTTTAATGTTGTTAAATCTTATCTATATATTTCACTTGCTTTGACCTAGCTGAATTTTGAATGGAATTCTTCTATACCATTTGACTATTATATAAAAAAAATTAGTATATTTGATATTGCATTGTAATACTCTCAACATTAGACTGATAATTGAAAGAAAAATGATTTAAAATCATTGAATTTACTAGTTAAACTCATTTGCTAATTATAATTGTTGTTATTAATTATTACGCCTGTTTTATTATTACTATTATTACCATGTTGTTTCAATTAACATTTATGACACTATCACCATCCTCCTTACCTTGCTATTTTATATCAGGTTATTTTGTTTACATAATTACCTCGGCTGTTCTGACTTCTTCACTTAATAATTCTTAATTTCAGGGCTAATGATTTAAGACACCAACCTAAATACTTATTACATTTATTAAAAAAAATAACTACTTGTTTAATAAATTAAATATAAGATAATGAAATAATTATAATATGGAACTTATATTTACAACTGTTTACTATAAAAGTTGAAAACTATGCGACGCCTATGAACACTAATTTGCATAAATCGTCAAATCTTCGAAACTTGAATATTTTAAGAAACATCTGTGTTTAACAAAATCATACGACATTATTTCTCCTATATGGAAGAGAAATATTCTATTTAAAATAACATTTGAAATATTTATGTTCAACAGAAATGCGATGGTAGTGAATTAGTTTTAAATTCGTGTACTCATTTTATAATATTGATATTTTTACTGTAGGTAGATTATATCTATGTAAGTAAAATGAGAAATATTTATGAATTATTTAAAATGTTTCAAATTTCTTACAAACTAGATGCATACAACACAACATATCTACAATTTGATATCAGGTAAGTTTTATATACATATACAAATATGATTGAGGCTTTTTTAATTATATACGTTTACTCTTTACGTTTCATTCATTTGATTATTTTGTCCATTTATTACGTTGAATGTTTATAAAATTATAATAATCATTCTATTGTCTGTTTATATTGTTATGATTATTTTTGGATCCAAAAAAAATATTTATCTATCACCAACCTGATTATAAACTGCGCTTCTCAAAACATGTCTGCACTTTGGCGCTTCGTTGGTTGCTGATGCAATTCCTTATTTCTTGATAACTGGATATAACTCTTCATCTCCTTCTGGGAATTTTATTCACACATTTTGTTAATTGTGCACTATATAAATTTTACTTTATATCATACTTGTTACTATGATATTTTAACCTTTTTTATAAAATTTTCACTAGCTTATTACAATAGATGCTATACTTTAGGCTTCTCTTTTAACACTCTCCGCGTCTTCTTGTTCATGAACCCCCTATTGATGACCGGAAATTTTTTTTTTCTAGACTTTTCTATTGTTAGCGTTCTATTGTCACTTATGGTTTTGTAAAGTTTGATTTATTTCTGACTTAAAATTATTGTAACACATTGTTTTTTACGCACTATATTAATTACCGTCACTAAATTGTTCATGTTTTTGTTTATAACTTTCTTTTTCAGTTAGTTAATGATATTAAAGTCTTCTGATTGGTCATCACAAAAATTTAAATCTTTCACTTTCTACAACATAAATAATCATATAATGCATATGTATAGAATTCATTTTACATTTTCATTCTATTCACTGCATTGCCGAACATAATACTTCAATATTATCTTATATTTTACTCTTATTACTTGATATTAATTACATTGTCAGTTGATATCCCTGTTGTCATATCTTAACTTTCTATTCATTGACATTACCTACACAAATTACTTTACATTTCCTTTTTAAAATTAAAATCATTGAATATTTGATTTATTGTATTTTATATATTGTGCCAATCATAAGGTAGGTCACTTCTTGGTCTAGCCAAAATAATTATTAAACATCAGGTAGGCATCACATGAAATGTAAGGTCTGTCATTCTGACGATGATAGTAATATCGAAAAAAATTTTTAGAATAATTACCATTTTTTCAATATATTGTGGAATCATTTAGAAACAGTTAGTTTCATTTAAAAACGTAATATGAGTAGATTCCACAGAGTAAATGTCGAAACAGTAAATTTGATTAATAGGTTTTTAAATGAGATTTGTGAAGTCCCTATAGGCAAATAAACTTAAAGCTGTAAAACGAAATAATCAATAGATTTCGTTCTGGCTTTCTATTTATTATGGAATCGTCATATGATTTGCTCATTATATCTTTCATAAACTGCGAATAAATGGAAAAATAAAAATGCAAATTACGCCAAGACTTTCCTTGAATTGAAAATGGAGAAACAGAATCAACTTCGCAGAGGAGCGGTCATTAAACTTCAGCGATATTTGTATGTGGAAACAAAGAATTGAATCAGGAGAAGACGAAGAAAATATTTATGGAAAAAATTAAATAATTATCTAAAAAAGTTAGCTACTCGATATTCTCCAAAATTTAACTGATTAATAACACAAAGAAGCTTTCCTTTTTTCAGTTTTTCCTGTATAATTAAATACAAAGTAAGCCCATAAAATGAACAATAATTCTATTATGACGGAAAAAATAAATGCTTGTTAAATCATTGATTGGAAGGAGGCTAATTCAAATGAAAGGAGGGAGGTCATTTGAGATCCATTAAATATTGAACAATATCATTTTATTGTATAATTATAATCCTCTAATGTTTTAAAGTTATTTCAACCCTTACGTATCGATTTATATGGAAACATCTCCATTTCAAAACTGTTCAATTTGTCAAGCTTTATACCATAATTTATGTAGATTTACGTTCAACGTTACCCCAACCGTTCCTTTAATTGTCGCCATAGATTGTAACGCCTCAGGACATAATCTGGGAACTACGGATTCTTATCAAATATATTAATTCAGTTTCTTGTTCCCTTCCTAATCTTTTGTTAGAGTGAGGCTTGACAATCAGATATGTTGCTGCAAGGAAACGGAGGTATATAAATTGCGGGTTACAGTATCAGAGTTACAGAAATATCACAGGTCTGAGACAACTATCTAAGTAGGAATAAGGAACAGGTAAGACAATACAGTTTTGACCGTTTTCCTGTCTTTGGTTATCATACCTGCCGTGAATTTTGGCGAATGTTCTGATATAAACTGTTTCGCTTCTCTTTGGCCTGGTGAATTCCTCCACCATATACTAGAATTATATTCCACGTTTTTTGTAGCCACTTTAGTTACTGATTTTGCAACGCCACAGAAAAGTTCCGGTCCAACGAATGGCAATGACGCGGCTTGCTTAGTCATTTCGTCTGCCTTTTCGTTGCCCTTATGACCCTCGTGCCCCGGTACCCAGGCCACCGTGACTTTATTACATACTCCCAGTGCATTTAGAGCACACACACAATCCCATTATAGCTTAGAATTGACCTCTACAGAATCGAGTGAAGATTGGGTTTCTTCCACACAGTAGTGGATCGCCGTCATTTCAGCTTAGAAAATTGTGGCGTCTTTTGTTAGGTTTACTGGGAAAGCTATTCCTTATTTTATCCACACTACTCCTACGTCTTCAGACGTTTTTGAGCCATCCGTGTACCATGTAGCTTCCGCCTGTATGGGCACACCCCCTTTCCAGTCTCCCCCACCTAGTATACTTACTTTGCATGTATTATTAAAGCTATATCTTGTGACTGTTGCATCAATGGGTTGACCCATTGTCCACGATTAGCTTCTATAATCCACACTATGCTTTTGGCTTATGTGCTTTTGATTAGGTATCAATCTGTACATTATAGATATGGCCTCACCTTGTATGAAGATGTGTAGTGGCGGTAGATTCAGTAAGACTTCCATAGCAGCTGTGGGCCCCGTAACACACAGGCAAGCTAGCCTTTGTGTATTAATTAATAGCTTTGTAGTCTCCCTTTGCTGCGTCTTTGTCCACCACGCCACCGACCTATAGGCTACCATTGGCCTAACCACGCTGGTGTATAACAATAGGGTAATTTGAGGATTGGGTCCCTAGTTTTTACTACACATTCTTCTGCATCCGCCCAACGACATAGCGTGGTTTTCAATAAGTGAGTATTCCATGTGAGCCTATGATCAAAATATACCCCAAGGTATAACAAATGCTAAAATCACACTAGACTACTTAAATAAATCTGTGAGAAAAATAGAGCATACTAGAGTCATATGGGAACATAAAGGACAGAGTAAACCTATCATACAGTGCCACATCTGCCAGTTGTGGGGACTTGCCACATCCAACTGTGGACGAACATTCAGATGCCTTAAGTTTGCAGAACAACATCTCAACCCAGAGTGCACAATAGAAAAATCCCTATCAGCTCAGTGTGCAAACTGCAAAAGTGACCATCCTGCTAATGCAGAGGTTTGCCCTGAGTTCATCAGAAGGAAAATTTGGCTAGAAGAACACAGAGCAAATCAAAATTGCAAACCAACCCCAAGAAAATATATCCCTGCTCCCATTCCAACCTCTGGACCCAAAAAACAAACAATAACCCAGATTTATCCAGTCTCCCCTCCAAAACACCGCACAAAATGTTTACCCGCAACACCTATCAAACAGAACCATCAGCCAACCCAACAGCACTAGTAGCAGAGAATTAAATTCCGTAGTCAATATTGATGAACTGATAAGAGCGATGTCCGACCTAATACAGAAATGAGAAAATCCACAACTATGACATCTAGGTAGGTAAGTGGTAAAACAGGAATTCAAAAAAGATGTAGTCTCATAATAAGTTTCTGCGACATACAAGGAGTTCTTAACAAACTCCATTTGATACGACATTTTCTCGATATCCATAAACCTGATATCTTCTTTCTAGTTGAGACGTTTCTCAAACCAAACAAATCAATTAATGTCGAATATCGTCTCTTTAGACAAGACCGCCCGCCGATGCCAACGGTGGCAGTATCGCATTATTAATAAAAAAGGCATACCTATACTTAAAATTTCTGCAATAAAATAATACATCAATTGAGCATATCGCAACTGACTGACTTGAACTGCAAACACATGCAGTGGGATCAAATACCGCAATGCAAATGGAAGTACTCTCCAGATATTCCGCGATAATTCAGATTGCAACATATACAGCATAGACGAACCTACATACTTCCCTACGCAAACTACTCACCCAGCACACTTGACATAGCAATAGACAGAAATATAAATAACATATCCAAAATAAAAACACTAACCGACCTCAACTCTGTCCACGATTCCGTCCTCTTCCATTTATAACTATCACACAACATACACAGTCCCGACAAAACACAAAATTATTACTACAGTACTACAAATTGGAGCAAACTAAGAAAATACATAAACGAAAACTTCACAATAGGAGATAAAATAGAAAACACAGAACATTTAAAAAAAATAAAAGGAAACCTACAAAATACGAAAATCGCTGCCAGAAATCATTGCACAACATTATAACCCAAAAAACAAAAACACAACACACAATGAACACACATTATTAAAATAGTACCAACGCTCTATTCACCATTTAATTCAAGAATATGAAAACAATTATTGGTCAAGATTTTTAAGTACATTAAATCCAGAAGACAACTCACTTTAGAAAATACTAGACGTTTCATTGGCAAATGAAATCTCCGTTCCGTCTAGCACTGGTGGTTTTAGACCTAACAAGTGCCGTTTGTTAAGTGAAGTTGACCACATGTGTTTTCTGAGCATTGACTGTAAGTCTCTCTTGGTTACACCAGTTGTCAACAATATTTAGGGCTGCCTGTATTCTTTCAGACACCCTGCGAATTTTCCTCTGACAACAATTGCTATGTCGTCTACCTAGGCAGTAAAAGTCCGCCGTGGACAATTCTATGAGGAGATCGTCAACTAAGCTTGCCCAAAGTAACGGTGACAGAACTCCTCCTTATGGGCATCCTGCACCGGCTCTTGCTTTGATGGTGGCTTGAGCCAGAGTGAATTCTACTATTCTATTTTCCAGGTTACCTTTTATCCATCTGCATATTACCGTAGGTGTGCCACGTCTACTTATTGCGTTGATTAATAAGCTGGTGGTGAAATTATTGAATGCTCCTTTAATATCCAGGAAATTTGTCATTGCCATATCTTTATCTTCTATTTACTTTGAGGTCCAGCCTATTTAGATCGTCCAGCGTAGAGTCGGTAGATCTACCTGGTTGGTAAGCATACTGACGGTATTCTTAGCGGGTTAGCTTTTAGTATCTCGTCCCTAATATACCTATCCAGAAGACCCTTCTGGTGTTTTAAGTAGAGAGGAGGACAGGCTTATTGGTCTATATGATTTAGGTGTTAGATCTGACACTTTGCCCACCTTGGACAAGTATACGAACTTGTCCTTTTGCCATATTCTTGGTGTTATCCCCCATATCAAACAAGCTTTAAGGATCTTACATAGATGTGATAGTAACACTTCAATCCCCATCTGCAATTGTATGGGGTAGATACCATCTTAAATTTATTTATGGCCCATCTAATCCTGCTTGGTCTGGTCATCTTTGTGGTTATCTTCCAATACAGAACACTTGGCCTATTCAGCCTTCGGCTTCGATTGATATGCCTTTTTGTGTCGTCCAGAATTGATGAGGCCGAAAAGTTAGTGTTAAATAGTTCTTTCGGAATTTCTTCTTCAGTTTCCGTGTAAGTGCCATCTGCTTTCTTAACGAAACCTAGTTTGTGGATACGAGAACATGCGGGGATATCTGAAATCTCTTCCATGAATTCATTTTGCCTTTGCGCATTTCTTTGTTGTATTGCGTGACCCTCTACTTGTAGGTGTCCCAGTCTTGATTGGTTTTGGCTTCGTTAAACAAGTTTCGGACTTCTGCCCTAAACTTTTTTAAGCCATTATTCCACCAGACTATGTTATTACCCGAGCTTTTTTTTCTGGGCTGTTATTTCAGTATGTAGCCATAATAGCTTCGCTAACCACTTCCACTGCCGGATTTATAGCTTCTACGCCCTTAATTATTTCCATACTGCCCTCGAGATTTTTATTGAAATCCGTCTCAGTTTGTATCTCTTGGGTTGCGATATTTGATCGCGATGGAAATATATTCAGGTCAAATCTAATATGTTTGTTATACTATCGCTAATATTGTTACTTCAAAGTGTTAAATCTAGAACTTCTTTGTGTACATTAGTAACAAAAGTAGGTTTATTCCCTATATTAGAAATCATTAAACCCTCAGATGAGATGCAATTTAAAATGGACTCACCTCTTTTATTGATGTTTGTGCAGCCTTGTATGGTATGGTGTGCATTAGCGTCACATCCTACGATTAGCAGCAGCCCTTTTCTCACACAATGTGCAACTATGTCGCTTATGATGTTAGGTGGACACACGGCCTCGTCACCCGAGAAGTAAGCCGAACCGACCACAAATCTCTTCCCTCCTCCGTGGGTATTATTAGGATACCTGTAACAACATCATCCGTAACAAGTGACGGTATTAGTATACAATTTATCCTATTACTGTGAATTATACACGCTCTTGGCCTTATAGCTTTAGGTGAATATAAAACTTCACCTTGTTTGTTTGATTAGCCAGCAATCTTTTCGCCTATCCTTCATGGTTCCTGCAGGAGGACTAGATCGATGCCTTCTTGCTCCAGCCTTCCAACAAGCGTTGCTGCCTTTGCATGCTGAAGGTTAACTGTTTACTTTATTTATTGAATAAAGATCCAAACAGGCTTAATAGCCTTATTACAAGGATAGTATATTATAAAAAATATATTTTTACATGTGATCTAAGGGAATACCTTATTTCATTCTCACTGCAGAGGAGAGACACTTTAAATGGTAGAATTCAAATTTGTCTATTATGAAATGTTTTAAATTCTTATCAGAAGTTCATATTTGTGTTTTAATCATAGAAGTATTAAATCTCAAACGTTTCAAAATATGATACTATTAATCTTTTCAACTGTCCTAAAGGTAGAGACCAGTCCAAGTTTATCAGTGCATTAATAGAGTTGGCCAATCGACAAATAGACTGAAGTGGAGAACCAGCAGAATTTTGTATACTAAACATTACGGAGTTTCTCGTGCGCTTAGGAGGGACATGAATCGGTAAATAATATAAAAGTGTGCTGCAATTTATTTTGTTTTTCATCACTTTCGATATCAAGTTCATCATTGCAATTTTGCGTGTCGTACTTAGTGAAAGGATTGCAAATTCTTCCTGTAACATTTGCGTTCTTACACAATTATAGTCTGGCCACTTATGATATTTTTTATGATACAAATGACGTAGCAGTTCATTTTGAATTTTTTCTATTGAATCTAAATATATTTGTGATTGTTGATTCCAAATTACACAAGCAAAATCTAGTTTTGGCCTGACTAATGTTTTATATAGCAGAATAATTGTCTTCAAATTGTGAAATAAAGCAGTATGTCCTAAAACAAAGCCTAATATACGATTGGCGTTCTGAACAGTAAATCTAACATGTGAAGCAAATGATAACTGATAATCATACGTGACCCCTAGGTCTTTCGTTTCCTCTACTCGTTTTAAATTTATTTATTCATTATATAATTGAAGATAATAGGGTCTTTTCTCCGAGTAATTGACATTACACAACATTTACCTTCATTAAAATTTAGTTTATTATCAACACTCCATGAATGAACGTTATCTATATCTCTCTGTATCATCACACAATCCCTCACCGTTTGAACTTTTTTATACAATTTGAAGTCGTCCGCAAAGATTAAACACTCTGAAAATTTGACACAAGTAGGTAAATCGTTGATAAAAATTAAGAAAAGCAAAGGTCCCAGATTAGAACCC
This sequence comes from Galeruca laticollis, assembly GCA_963921935.1. Lineage (NCBI taxonomy): Eukaryota > Metazoa > Arthropoda > Insecta > Coleoptera > Chrysomelidae > Galeruca > Galeruca laticollis. The sequence goes on from OY998183.1 coordinate 88,283,882, forward strand.
TGCGGTACTCCCGAGATGGAATTTTTTCGGTTCGAAACAATTCCATCATGTTTTACAACAAACTGCCTGATCTGTAGATAGCTGATCAGACCCGGAATACAGAGGTAATGCTATCATCAAAGCCAAAGAAGCCTTAAACCTTAATAGCTATCCTTCAGAATTTGTTAACAAATTATTTAAAAAACGTATAAATAAATTCTATAATTCAATGGAAAATATAAAACAAAATAATAATGGTAATAAAAAATATATCTCCATGCCATTCATAAACGGATTATCACAACAAATTCAAGGGCTTTTTGGTAAACACAATATTACCATATGCCATAAAGCAAATCAAACGCTCTCCAACAATTTTTCAAAATTAAAATCAAAAACTCCGAAAAATAAAAAGAGTAATATAATTTATCAAATTCCGTGTAACGACTGCAGTGGTGTTTACATTGGACAAACTAGCCAGTATTTGGAAAATCTAATAAAAGGTCATAAATACGACAAAAAAAATACAACAGCTCTAACTTTCCACGAAAACTCAAAAAAACATACATTTAGTTTTGAAAACACAGAAATTATAAGGTCGGAACAAAATACAAAAAAAAGGAAATTTTGGAATCAATAGCTATCCAAAAAAACCAGCAGGCCATTAACAATAAGAAAGATTTAAACAACCTCAGTAAAATATATCTAGCAGTACTGTAAATAATTTTAATGTGTACAAACGTTGTGGATTCTTTGTTGTGAATGTTGTTTTTAGTAAGAGTGATAAGAATATTTTATGTTTCGACGAAGTTCTTGACTGAACATTTTAATGTATATTGACAACTATTATTCTACGTTTGGGGTAAGTAAAAAGGATTCTTTGTAGTATTGTAGCTCTTAGTGAGAAAATCATTTTATTTTAGATGTAGTATTATTTTGAAAAAGGCTGAATAAGCTGAAACGTAAATAAATGATGGTAATCTCAACAACATAAACCGTCTATCTATATTTTTAATTTGAAAAATGACCTAAAACCAAGAAAAACTTCAGATATAAGTAAATATACTAAAAAGGTCAAAGAAAGTATCCCACACACACATATATATATATATATATATATATATATATATATATATATATATATCTATATATATATATATATATATATATATATATATATATATATATATATATATTGTTGTATCTAATTCTAATGTTTTTAAAACCTTCTTATCACGAAAAAAAAATCTTAATTTGCCCCACGTTGCGGTGACAATTTGTTGTTATATTTTTTTATATGCGTTTATTATAGTTTATTATATAATTTTATTAATTTTTCTTTACATATATATATGTATGTATGTATGGCTAGCTCAGTGATCTTTATATTGTTAATATTTTAAATTGTTATATGTATTTATATGAACGGTGAGCATGAGAACACTTTACTCTCGTTGGGTCCCGGATGATATGAAAATATATGAAATTGTATAGTTTGAATATTGTCTTACCATAATTTACTCAACATGTGCTTAGAATCTGTGCGCGGAACATACCTATTTAACCTCTATGATATCACTCATTTTATGTTCTGTGGATGAACGAAATGAAATACAGACAAGTCAACAAAATTTAGTTTATATAATGGTGAATCGTGATAAAGTTGAAAAACATTATGATTATAATGAAAAATTTGTGAAAACCCTTACTATTACTACTAAATTACATGAAATGGATATTCTTAAATTGCTAAAAATTGTTCATAGTGAAATTTGGCCAAATAAATTATAAGTCTGACTTTTTATTATGGTATACCATGTAAATTATTAAAAAAAACACTGACCTGTGTATCACTTAAAAGTTTAGTAAGTGCACTCTGTTCCCGATTCTTCCTCTGGTATCAGGCTGTACTCTCTTCTGGAATCTTGGACACCAACTCGATATTTTCGAATACAGGTAAGTCAATAAATTTATTAAATTGTTAGCTATATTCGCCTTATACAGTTTAAAGATGCTTCTGAATGTTCTTCACTATCAATTATAGCTTTAATGTGATAATATAATCAAAATTCTTGCATAGCGTCTCCAATTAAATTTTAAATTCTATATATATTTCCACAAATAATTATGTTTTACGGTTAATTTCTGGTTTAAACGTTTCTCGTATTCTACTTTATCTTTTGTATTATGTCTTTATTTCAAATTTACATGATTTTTGCATAATTTCAATAAAATTTTAAGAAAAAATTCTCTTACATGTTCATCCGCTTCGGATCACCCCAGATACCTTCCTTCTTTTTTTAAATCAACAACTCCCGGTTGCTAGCATTGTTATTTCAAACAAAACACTACCAAGTTGCTAGATATTACAACCTTGTTTATTAGATGTTTTATATTAAATTTATCTTTTCTTTCCCTCATTATTATTGTTCCTAATTATTTGTGAAAATTTTAAAATAATTCATTATACTTTTCTACCTCTTAAATAGTTCCAAACTATGTCTTATAATTTAATACACTAATAACATCTCTCCCACTTTAAATGAACATATCAATAAATCTACAATCAATAATTCGTTATAATCCTTTATAATATTTTTCAAACCCTTTCTGTTATTTTACTAGACCATTATCTTATATAAACTCATCCTATTATTTAGTACAATAACCTTTTTTATATAAACAGCTTTAAAAAAAAAATCAATACTTCAGACTTCGAAATATGTCTATGGTTGACTATTCTGCTATGAATCTTCTATGATATTTTTCATCCGCTTTGAATTGACATTTCAATATTTGACTTTCGACAATTGTGAATAATTCGTTTGTATATTCGTATCAAAATTTTCTGTTTATTATTACCCAATAATAATTTTTATTTTATTTCAGATTCTCTTAATATTCTAGGTGAAATATACATGTCATCCTCTGTGCTGTGAATAAATTATGAATTTATAGTGTATCAAGGAATGAAATTTGCTTTGATGACTCACGATGTTTACAATATGAAAAATTCAGGTACTGATTTCTAATAATACTAGTGTATTTATAATTATAAAAGATAATTGATATCATAGACATTCAATTGGATATGAGATATATTTCATTATATCGGTTCATACGTAACAATGATAATTATATATATTTTTGAGTAGATAACCTCTATTCGTCCTTTGACAATGTTACAATTTCATATATTTTTGGGAGTTATTCTGTTTAAAATTTATGACGATAAGTTTAAATCCCCTCAAATTTAAATTTAATAAATATTAACATAGTTAATCTTTATTTGAATTTGAATTTCCCCAAAAACAACTTATCGTTCCATTACTATTTGCTCACATAATTGGCAACTTCTATACTAATTTTGGTTGTATAACTATCCTATCTTAATCTACTATTTACAAACAACTTATTTCCTATGAATTTAAATGTTTGTAATATTATCTATTCATCGTTTTTAACACCTATTCTTTAAGAATAGAATTTATAAATGTGTTCGATATTAAATATACCCCTTAATATTTTTGTATTTGGATATACTAATCTATAACTATTCTGACCATTTTCTGTATCAATGATATACGGACCTTCGAATGGGTATAATAGTTTCGCACATTGACCTTCCTCTTTCTTCGGTACCTTTAAAGATTTGACAATGACCATATCCCCTTTATTAAACTTTATTGGCTTGGGCTTCTTTTTGTCTTGTTTCTTAATATATTTCTCAGCATTACTTAAGATTCTTTTATTGACTTTTTCAAGTACACTTGCCATTGTTGATTGTCTATTTAAATTCCAGTGACGTTCAGGTTGTATACCCTTCATGATATAAATTGGATTCTCCCCCGTTACTCCGTGTGGTAACTCATTTATGAACTTTTCGATAATATCCAATCGTTCATCCCATCTTTTATGATTTTCTTGGCATAACATTCTTAAATACTTAATGATTTCTTTGATATATCGTTCTGCTGGATTAGAACTCGGTTTTCGTATACTTATAAATTGTAACTTTATCTGTTTATTGTCAGTATATTGTTTTAGTTTTCGGCTCTCAAAATACGTCGCATGATCAAGTATCACGGTTTCTGGTGTTCCAAACTCTTCTATGTACTCTTTAAAACAATCAATTACGACTTTTGCATTTGTCCTCTTACATGGATATATTTTCACATATTTACTATATACATCTACCATTACTAATAAGTGTCTATTGCCCATTGTACTTTTAATTAAATTCCCTATAAAATCAATTGCCACTATTTGCAACGGTTTACTTGTTATAATTGACTTTGTTGTCATATAATTATGAAAATTCTTTTCTTTGCCTATTTGACAAAATTCACAATATTTACAAACTTCTTTTACAATACTTAAATCTTTCTTAGCTATATAATTTTCTCTAAATAACATCCACAATTTTCTTGTTCCTATATGTCCATTTTCTATATGTAAATGTTTAATAATCTCCTTAGCATAATCTCTTGTTATTATATAAACTTCTCTATCCTCAATCTGTTTATACCATACATCTCCAATTTTCACTGCTCCTCTAGTATTTATACTATCTATTTGTCTTTGATCCTCTTTTACTCTGGCTAGAGTAAATATCCCTTCAGTTTGGTATAATGTATTTACTCCTATTTGATATTTCCTTGGCTCGTTTCCATTATCGTTTACTCTACTTAATGCGTCCGCTACAATATTTAATTTTCCAGGTACATATTTTATATCAAACTCATATTCTTGTAGGAGTAGAATCCATCTATGTATCCGATTATTAGCATATCTGTTTTTTAACATCGATGTTAGTGCCATATGGTCTGTTTCTAGTGTAAATTTCGCTCCTAGTAAGAAAAATCTTAGCTTACTTATACAAAACACCACACTAGCCATTTCCAACTCAGTTATGGAATATTTTCTCTCCGCTGCTTTTGTTACCCTGGATATGAAACTTATGGGAACCTCCTCTTCATCTTGGATTTGTATCAAAACTCCTGCTAATCTTTCCATAGATGCATCTGTTTTCAAAATGAAAGGTTTATCATATTGTGGGTGATAAACTTTGAGTTTCTTCAAAAATATTTCTTTTAGTTCCTGGAAAGCTTTGTCCCGTCTTTCATCCCATTTCCATTTTATGTCCTTCTTTAATAGTTCAATTAGAGGAATCTCTCTTCTACTTAAGTCTGGAATTAGTCGCTTGAAATAATTTAGAATCCCAAGGAATCCCCTCAAATTTTTTAGATTCTTAGGTGTTTGATATTCCAGTATCGCTTTAACTCTTTCTGGATTCATCGTTACTCCTGTATCACTTAGAATATATCCCAGATATTCTACCTCCTTTTTATAAAATTGGCATTTATCCAAATTTAATTTCAATCCTGCTTCTTCCAATTCTTTAAGTATGATTTTTAAATGTTCCTGATGTTTTTCTTCTGTTTCAGAAAATATAAGGATGTCATCGATATAATGCAACGTGAAGTCTTCATATTGGTTCAAGATAGTATGTAGAGTTCGTACCAGTGCAGCACAAGAACTTTGTAACCCGAATGGTACTACACAAAATTGATACACAATTCCATCCACCATAAATGCTGTATACGGCCTACTTTTTGGATCTAAAGGAATTAACCAGAAGCTGTGTTTAAGATCTAGTTTTGAGAAAATATTAGCTTTTGTAATTCTACCAAAAATACAATCTATGTTTAATGGACTTTCATATTGTTTATTTGTATAACTGTTAATATTTCTAGCATCTAAACATAACCTAATTTCTCCTGTTTTCTTCTTAACACATGTGATGGCACTGATGTATTGAGAATTTGATCTTTCGATAATTCCATCATTCAACATCTTTGTGATTTCTTCATATACTTCCGTCTTCAGCCTGTATGGTATTGGATATGTTTTAATTTTGAAATTCTTTATCTCTGCTGTTACTTCCAATTTATGTACATATCTGGATGCTACACGAACTTCCTCATTAAATAGTCGCTTATGATGTTGTAGAAGCTCATATACCCTATCTTGATATTCCCTGTGACATAATTCTCCTGAAACTTTTATTTCTTCCCCAATTTGATTTATTTCCTTGATATCAGGATTTTGTATATCATTGTTTGTATATTGTTTCATAAAATTAATATTTGAATTTTGATATCTAATACATCCCTGATTATAATCTATAATTATCCTATGTCTATTTAATTCATCATTTCCTAATATTATATCATATCTTAAATTTTTAACTATCAATAATTGTACTGGAATATGTTCTGAATTTATTTTTAAATTAACTATAATAGTTTGATTTGTTTCATAAAGTTTTCTATCATTCGCCCCTACTAATGATATTTTGTTAGTATTAATCACCGTAATATCATCTTGTTTCACATTTTCTATTACATTCTGATTTATTATAGAAACTTCCGATCCTGTATCTAATAAAATTTTACATTTCACATCAAATAAATACCCTTCTATGAAAATTAATTTTATGTTTTCAGTACATTGTGAACTTTCATCTATAAATTCTCTTGGATGTTGATAATGAGAAGAATAGATAATATTACGAATGTAAGGACGATTTACGCAAAATTTCTTACCAAGCTTTGCTCTTGGTTTGGATCATTACTTGATCCTTCCTGTTCTTGTGTTATATGATTCACCTGTCTTCTCTCTTCCTCTCTATTATTTTCTTGTTCATAATTCCTTTCTGGGTTCCTTTGATTATAGTTTCTTCTTTCACTATAATTGTTTATTCCTTCCCCTCTATTCTGTTGCCAATTTCCATTCCTGTTTCCATTATAATTTCTTCTTTCGAAATTTGCCTGATTTCCTCTATTTTCATACTGCCTACCATTGTTTCTGTCTCCATTTCCATAATATCTATCTCCATTTCCTGTATTTCTTCTGTTTTCAAAATTCCTGTTTCCATAATTTCTATATTCATTTCTGTTATTATTGTCCCTTCTGATAAATCCATTTCCATTCTCTCTTGTTCGATCATTTCTTATCTCCTCATTCCTATTCTGGTATCGATTTATTCCATTTGTGTTCACAATACTCCTCTCCACTCTCTGTAGGTAGCATGACAAATTATCCATGGTTTTAATGTTGTGGAGTGCAATAGTCTCCGATACTTCTGCATTAAATTGTCTGCCTACATATAATACCAGTTCCTCCTCTTTCATCACCGGTTCTAGATACTGTGCCATATTATACAACTGCATCGCATATGAATTCAAATTTTTACCTTTATTATAGTCGAATTTACCAAAGTATAATTTTTCCCTAAAATTTGCTTGCTGTAATTCCCCCCAAAAATAGTTTAAGAACTGATTTTCAAATTCTTCCATATTTCTGATCTGCTCTTCTTTATTGCAGAACCAGAGTAATGCGTGACCTGACAACATACCTCTTATCGCTATTTTCTTCTCCATCAAATCCTTTATTCCCCTCAATTTACTTTTTATAATTTTAATAAAAACTTTTGGGTGTATTAAATTAATGTTCCCATCGAATTTCACACCTACATCCATATTCCCATTGTATATGATTCCTCCTCCATTTCTTCTCACAGTATCCTCCATTTCTTCTACCGTTTCTTGTAGTTTCCTATTCATCTCTTCTAATTCCCTATGAAATGATCTACCCATGACTTCCGACCTTTTTTCATATGTTCCTGTTTGTTCTTCCAGTCTCACATTTAAATCTTGAAATTTTTTATCCACCTTCTGTATTACTTCTTCATTAGTTTGTCCTTGTACTTTTATATGTTCCACTTCTCTAATTATATTTTCATTTTGTTTGTTGATTTCCATTACAATAGTTCCTGTTAGATTTTCTTCTAAACATCTACCCCATTCTTGAATTTCTTGATCAACATGTTTTTCTATCTCTTCCCGGATTTTGATTCCATTATCTTGAATCTCTGTTCTTAAATTTTTATTTTGCTCCTCAATATTTTGTTGCATCTTATCCATTCTTCTTTGAAATACTTCGTTTTCTTCCCTGATTTTCTGGATTTCTTTAATACTTTCAGATTTCACATCATCAATTTTCTTTTCCAATTTGTCTATGTTCCCACTCATCTGGTCCATTTTTCCATCTATCCTGTTGATATCTCCTCTCATTGTATCTATGTTTCCATTTATTCTCTCCTCCATTCTGATAAATAATTGTTGCATCCTGTCCATCATCTGATCATCTCTATTTGTACTTGTTCTTCCTCGTTTTTCCCTGCTCTCTTGTATCCTCTCTTCTTGTTCTTGTGCTTCCTCATCTCCTGTTGAGTCTTCCTCTGGTACATTTTCTCCAGATTGTCCCTGTTCTAAGTAATGTATTTGGAAATCCCCTCTACCATGTCTTCTTTCCTCTCGTTCCTCTTCCGATCCACTATCCGTACCTACCTGTTTTCCGTCTCTTAACATCATTTTCTTTTCCATCTTATATTTATAATATCGTTACTAATTTTATTTAATATTACTTGTATATGTTTTATTTATACTCCTCACTAAATCCTACCAATTATTTCTAAATCGCCCCACGTTTTTGGGTGCCAATTTGTTGTTATAGTTTATAAATTGGATATTTTAATAGCCTCACGTTGGGCCGACAATTTGTTGTTGATCTAATTCTAATGTTTTTAAAACCTTCTTATCACGAAAAAAAAATCTTAATTTGCCCCACGTTGCGGTGACAATTTGTTGTTATATTTTTTTATATGCGTTTATTATAGTTTATTATATAATTTTATTAATTTTTCTTTACATATATATATGTATGTATGTATGGCTAGCTCAGTGATCTTTATATTGTTAATATTTTAAATTGTTATATGTATTTATATGAACGGTGAGCATGAGAACACTTTACTCTCGTTGGGTCCCGGATGATATGAAAATATATGAAATTGTATAGTTTGAATATTGTCTTACCATAATTTACTCAACATGTGCTTAGAATCTGTGCGCGGAACATACCTATTTAACCTCTATGATATCACTCATTTTATGTTCTGTGGATGAACGAAATGAAATACAGACAAGTCAACAAAATTTAGTTTATATAATGGTGAATCGTGATAAAGTTGAAAAACATTATGATTATAATGAAAAATTTGTGAAAACCCTTACTATTACTACTAAATTACATGAAATGGATATTCTTAAATTGCTAAAAATTGTTCATAGTGAAATTTGGCCAAATAAATTATAAGTCTGACTTTTTATTATGGTATACCATGTAAATTATTAAAAAAAACACTGACCTGTGTATCACTTAAAAGTTTAGTAAGTGCACTCTGTTCCCGATTCTTCCTCTGGTATCAGGCTGTACTCTCTTCTGGAATCTTGGACACCAACTCGATATTTTCGAATACAGGTAAGTCAATAAATTTATTAAATTGTTAGCTATATTCGCCTTATACAGTTTAAAGATGCTTCTGAATGTTCTTCACTATCAATTATAGCTTTAATGTGATAATATAATCAAAATTCTTGCATAGCGTCTCCAATTAAATTTTAAATTCTATATATATTTCCACAAATAATTATGTTTTACGGTTAATTTCTGGTTTAAACGTTTCTCGTATTCTACTTTATCTTTTGTATTATGTCTTTATTTCAAATTTACATGATTTTTGCATAATTTCAATAAAATTTTAAGAAAAAATTCTCTTACATGTTCATCCGCTTCGGATCACCCCAGATACCTTCCTTCTTTTTTTAAATCAACAACTCCCGGTTGCTAGCATTGTTATTTCAAACAAAACACTACCAAGTTGCTAGATATTACAACCTTGTTTATTAGATGTTTTATATTAAATTTATCTTTTCTTTCCCTCATTATTATTGTTCCTAATTATTTGTGAAAATTTTAAAATAATTCATTATACTTTTCTACCTCTTAAATAGTTCCAAACTATGTCTTATAATTTAATACACTAATAACATCTCTCCCACTTTAAATGAACATATCAATAAATCTACAATCAATAATTCGTTATAATCCTTTATAATATTTTTCAAACCCTTTCTGTTATTTTACTAGACCATTATCTTATATAAACTCATCCTATTATTTAGTACAATAACCTTTTTTATATAAACAGCTTTAAAAAAAAAATCAATACTTCAGACTTCGAAATATGTCTATGGTTGACTATTCTGCTATGAATCTTCTATGATATTTTTCATCCGCTTTGAATTGACATTTCAATATTTGACTTTCGACAATTGTGAATAATTCGTTTGTATATTCGTATCAAAATTTTCTGTTTATTATTACCCAATAATAATTTTTATTTTATTTCAGATTCTCTTAATATTCTAGGTGAAATATACATGTCATCCTCTGTGCTGTGAATAAATTATGAATTTATAGTGTATCAAGGAATGAAATTTGCTTTGATGACTCACGATGTTTACAATATGAAAAATTCAGGTACTGATTTCTAATAATACTAGTGTATTTATAATTATAAAAGATAATTGATATCATAGACATTCAATTGGATATGAGATATATTTCATTATATCGGTTCATACGTAACAATGATAATTATATATATTTTTGAGTAGATAACCTCTATTCGTCCTTTGACAATGTTACAATTTCATATATTTTTGGGAGTTATTCTGTTTAAAATTTATGACGATAAGTTTAATATATATATATAAATATAGTTCCTCTATTTAAAATGTAAAAGAAACATTGAAATAAGGAAAACAATTTATATTTGTATGCAATACCTTCGATACACACTGTATTATAGGTATAATCAATAATTTTGAAAGATTCGGTATACAAATCAAATGTGACATTTTAATTTTCGGATGACGTTTATGTAGAATATATTTAATGATAGACAGAATTATATTACATTTTGGAGAATATATTTGAAATTTTAAAATACAAATGTCTCTGCTATCAGAATTACAATGATAATAAAAAAATTCAAATCTCTCTTTGTTATAGGGAAACATAAATTAGTATTTTTTTTTAAAAAGGAATTTTTCGTAACCAAAGGAGAGGAGATTTATTTATTTGAAGAAAGTTTAGTTAGTTGTGTTTGAAATCCCGAAGAGGCAACATCGTAATTAGAGTTGTCTCAATTTTTGGTAGATAGTAGAAGTTGTATATTTATACAACCAGATTCAAAAGCCATTTCATTATAAAGCCAGTGCGTGCATAATTCGAATAAGAATTGTATCGTGTGTAGTGAATGTGTTCCAGATTTCTAAATAAAATTTAGAAAGTTTCCTGAATTCTAAGATCAATTAGAATTGTACGAGTTGTCCAGTTATTAGTTGGTGAGTCCGATCCAGTTTCTTTACAATAATTTCTCGAGAAATAATAAGGCCTATTTTTAAATTAATTTGACATAGATGCATCTATTAGATTTTTGATTATAAACAAAATTAATAAATCATATAAGGAAATTCACATAAGAGAAGAAAAGTTTTGAACTAGAAAAATTTGAGTGAAGCTTGTTTTTGACATTTATCCATATCAAGATTTAGATCGACAATTGGAACTTTTATTAAACGTTTTTCATTAGGTTAATTTATAGCATATAGGTTGTAGTAATTTTAAGTTTCGTAGAAATTACGGCTGTTGTTTCGTTTATAATAAGTTTTGGGGAATATTAATTTGTATTTGAATCTAGTAGTATAATATAGAATTTTGCATATAGTCTTTTATAACATCATTTCAGAAAATTAAACATTTTTCATTAAACAAAGCTGTCGATCAAATCAGTGACAGTTGATAATTTTCAGTGACAGAAATATTGGAAACGTCATCAGAGATTTAAAGTGCCTTTTATAATATTAAACATACAGTTACTATAGGTTCTGACCAATAGTGAAACAGATAATTTGGAGATACGTACAAATTTAAATAAATTTTGAATAATTAATTTTTTTAACAGTTTGATCTCACCCTGAGAGAAGAGTAATAAGTCGATTACACATATAAATTCATTTTTAGAAATACTAAATTAATATTTATTAGAGCCGGGCATATTTTTGACAACTACTGTCAAAGTAGAAATTTCTTACATAAAGTTTTAAGTTGTATGTACAAGAATTGTCGCTGCGACAATATACAACAACGTGAGGTGAATTGAAATTCATCTTTACAGGAAGGTTTACATTAAAATTAAATAACTAAAATTCATCATATAGAGAAATAGATATTTTATCATTTGGCTTCCAACGCGGAGCAATTATAATTAAAATAAAAGGATATTGAATATAATATATATTTATATATATATATATATATATATATATATATATATATATTATTGTTTGAATATTCTATATAAAAGTCAGAAATGTGTAGTCTTTTTAATATATATATATATATATATATATATATATATTGAACTTATCGTAAGAAACAGTAAAAAGAATGGAACACAAAAGTATGAAATTTGCAACCTTGTAGAGTAACAGATGGAAATTAATTGTTTCACATAGCTGGAATTATCTTTTCTAATGATGATAATATAAGAAGAATATATATTTTCTATTGAATTGAACATTTATTATATTAGTTATGCTTCAAAACGAAAGAGATACATAAGTAATAGTAAAATTATTTACCTTAGGATTTCAGATTATAAACTGCATTATTTTCATAAAATTTTAATTATATCTTAACAAATCATAAACTCATTTTCTTGTCTATAGCAAATGATAATTTGTATCCAGTATTTCGAACATCTAACAATGAATCTGAAAAGAAAATAAATTATTATCAGACAATAATAAATAGAATGTTAGATCATGATATACCAACAAAAGTGTAATGTTTATATTAAAAAGGAGATAACTGAAGTGACAACTAAAAATTTCATGTCTGTTAATGAAGTACACTGAATGTGGAGGTAGATTCTACCATAGAATTATTTATGTTTGTGAAATATTGATAATAGAAAAATATGATGACTGAAATAAATAAAGAGCCAAGTTTGTAATAGATAAATATGTAATGATGAGTAAAGATTTAATTGAAAGGCATTATGACAGATATTTGAACATTTTAGATTGTATATGGATTGATATTGAAATTTAAAGTCAAATAGATATAATTTCGTTAATTAAAATAAGGTAGATTTTTGAAAGAATGAGTATGTAAATAGGAATGGTAAATTAGTTTGAAATCTTACATCAACAATCCATAATCATAGAAAAATATAAAGACATTTATCGACATATAAAACATCAGATAAGACAAAGCATATTCTATCTAGTATGTAGTAAGTTTTTTGTTTTACAAATAACAAATCGGACAACAAAAAGTTTGTTGATTTGAAAAACAAAAGGTTGGTGAAGCGAAGCTAATGAAGAAGGACGCATGTAAGAAAATTTTATAAATTTTATTTTATATTTGGGAAATTATTAGAAATTAAAGTCAAAAGACATTGCAAACATTTAATAAATATACATTGAACATTTTAAAAAGAAAATACTTGGAAATAATAAGAATTTGTGAGAAATATAAACATTTTAAATTTGAAAGGGGACGCTACCCGAATTTTCAAAATGTAATCACTTTATAATGAGAAAATACGTTTCCTAAACCATTATCATCGTAACATAAACATTATAAGCAAAAATATCTAAGGGATTTAACAAGAGTTTACGAACTTACCTGCCATACAAACTATAGAGTTTGTAACTACAAGATTGAAGGAGATCCAGCCTTGGTACAGAAGATTCCACATCAATAGAATATACTAGAGACTTCCCAGTGTTGTGGTCAGGTTAGTGTTTTTAACGATTTATTTGGTTAACCATATTAAACTCAAACGTAATTCATAAATTTGGCCAAATTACACAATAATAATTTTAGGTATAGAATAATAATTGGTATTTGTAATTTGCACTGTATTATATTTGTTTTAACATAAGTTTTATTTACTGCTTATGATGCTTTTCAATTTTACGCTTGTTTGATAATTATAGGAACTAAATTTGAGTTGTTGATTTTCATTTACATGTCATTTGCGAAACACAGGGCAAGGTTTCATAACACATAGGTTGAATTACTGTGTTTCATATAATCGATTCACAGCGTTGATGGAGATGATTTTCGCAGGTTGTTTGTGGGATGCAGATTTCATATATTTTCTTGTTTAATTTTATCCTGAACCTAACGAGAGTAAGTGTTCTCATGCTCTCCAATAAACCATTAAATCATTAAACTAATAAATATAAATCATATAATCTGAGCTAGCCAATCCAATTTAAAAAAAAACCATAGACAAATCATAGATAAAATTATATAATAAAACTAATAAATAATAATAATATATATATAGAGAGAGTTGTAAACTTGTGTAGACTTACCTTCGACTGCTCTTAATTATTATGTATTCTTATGTTTTATTTTAATTTATAGTCTGTGGCATGTAGATCTCCTCCCCTTGGGTTCCGGACGCACATATATAATTGATTATACCTGGGTTAATTAATTATTAAGTTTTTAGTGTTGGATATATATTAGCAAATTAAATATTTTATAAATATACACATCTTACTTTGATTGCTATGATTATTATTCCAAAGAATGAATGAAATGAGCAATTCCTGCTAAATTTATTATGGATAATGAATAAAATAAAATACAAAACAATTTTCAGAAATTTGTTTAATAAAATTGTTGAAATCAAAATTTAAATAATTTCTGATACAAAATTTTCCTTATACCGCCACTGTACAATATACAGTCATGCGCACTGAACTATTTTAAGCGGAAACACAACCGCGTCGGCGCATAGGACATTCTTACGCTTTCATATGGTTCCAAAGCGATGCTAACTGTATCATTCACAGTCTATGACACCTGCACGATATATTTACAAGATTTAACATATATAACGTAGAAAGTATCTACTTACTATTCAAGAAAAACAATACAATTGCATATATAAGGGAATATGAGTGATGTGAAAATAGAATAGTGATGGAAATGAAGTCATTATGCATGCATTAGAAAAAAGAAATGGAAGATAAATGATATACAATGTGAACAATAACGAAATAAGTTTATTATTCTAGGTGAGTACAATTTTATATATATATATATATATATATATATATATATATATATATATATATATATATTTATAGTTCATGAATATCCATGTATAGGATTTTATATATTGCATCTTAAAATGCTGAGGGCTTTTATTGAAAAATTTGGTTACATATTGAAAATACATTTATTGTTCACTATTTATGTCTTGGAATTCCAAAATTAATATTCAAATTACGCAGACCTTGAGTATTTGCTTCTGTATAGCTATACGATTCTGCTGCAGGCGTCTCCCCAATTCTTGACGATTTCTTATACGAAAGAAATGCACCTTCTGGTCGCTCTCTCGTTCTCACACTGTTTTAAACACGCATATTTTTATTATTTAACAACTTTTAAACTCAAAATTTAATTTTATCCAATTTTATTCCAAAATTTTTGTTAAGGACTTTCTCTCAGCTGTTATCGCTTCCACTACCGACGCTCGACTTCCTTTTGTTTATTATTCAACAAACTTTTTCCACAGTAAATTCAAAGCCTTCTTGTTACAGTTTATTACAAAATAGTTTTTTGTTTGAGAGTTTTTGGTTATAAATGTAGAAATAGTTCTTTTAAAAGTCCTGTAGGATAGTAACAATGATATATACATATGTGTATAGTCTTAAAATGTTCATAAATTGTCTTTTTCACTTATAACAATGAATTGCTTTGTTAGTTTTTCCCTTTTTAGGGTATTCTTATATACATTAATTACATAAAACTTACAACCTAAAAAGTCTACTATTATATATGCAATCGTACAGTTTTAAATTTTCTAATTTTTGCTATTTTAATTATATATAAACTACCAGTCATTTCAAAATTTGCTTTTAATATTAAATATTTTATTAGTTACTAACAAATTTAAGTTGGCAATAAATTCACTAATTTTTGTTACTTCCGTTTGTTAAACTTCATGACTACAATATTTCATTGACATAGAGCTTGGCTATGTTCCGTATGTCAACCTCCTGTTAATTATTTCATACTCTCTTTTACGATTATATTTTTTTTTCCTCGTATGTAAATGTTGATAATAAATTATCGACTCCAATACTAATTTATTTTATTTCAGGTCTCAAGTGATGATACATTATAATTACCAGAATATTTATATGGCAGTGTTCAGAATGTTTCGATATATGTTGACATTGACTTGATCTTGGATTATTTATTAAGGTAAAATTTAGTAATTATTTAAACAATACTATTATCAAATTTTTTATTCATTATCCTTTAATTCATTTGGTAAATGCATTTCTTACTATGTAATAATATAGCAACTCAAATCATTCAATCTGTTGAGATAAAATTTTAATTTTTAACTTGGTTGTGTCTACTGATACAACATAAGTATTGATATATTACCTTTGTATGTGGTAACATCAGTTAAATTATTTGAATATCTTAGAGGATTAGTTCAATATATATATATATATATATATATATATATATATATATATATATATATATCATTTATATTTCCTGGGAATTTTTGGTCCTGGATTAATTAAAACATTAGATGGTTTTTAATTTATAATGTATTTCATTGACGTTTCGGTCCTTTTTGACCTCCATCAGAATATGAAAAACACTAAAAGAGAATTGGTTCTTAATATATTAAAATATATATTAAAAATTTGTCTAAACTGATTGAATGAAATGAGCCGTTGTATTAGTAAATATTAAGGAAATCATTTGATCAGATGAATTGAAGGATAGTGAATAAAAATAATAAAAGGATTGTTTAAATAATTTAAAAAATTTTACCTTCATGAATATAATCCAAGGTCAAGTCAATGTAAACACATATAAACATTCTGAACACGGCCGTATGAATACACTAGGAATTAAAACTTATTATATCTTGATATCTGAAATAAAATAGAATTAGTACCAGAGTTAATAACAGATCATCAATATTTATATCTGATAATTAAAAGACATAATCAGGAAATAACGTATAAAACAATTAATATTTATTTGACATACGGAACTCAGCCAATCTATATGTCAATTAAATATTGGATTCATGAAGCCTAACAAAACGGAAGTAACAAAAAAATAGGGAATTTATTGCCAACATAAATTTATTGGTAACTAATAAAATATTTAACATAAAAATCAAATTTTGAAACAATTAATAGTTTATATAAAATTAATATAGCAAAAATTAGAAGATTTAAAACTGTACAGTTGCATATACAATAGTAGATTTTTTAGATTGTGAATTTTATGTAATTAATGTGTATAAGAACACCTCGAAAATGGGGAAAATTAATAAAATGAATCATTGTCATAAGGTGAAAGGACTAATTATAAAAAATTTAAGACTATAACCATATGTGTGCATATTTTTCAATATCCTCCAAGACTTTTTAAAGAACTGTTTCAATATTTCTAACTAAAAAAAGCCCAAATAAACAATTAGTGAGTTATAAGTAGTAACAAGGTGGCTTTGAACTTCCTATGTGAAAAAGTTTGTTGATTCGGAAAACAAAGGAAGTCTAGAGTGGGTTGGAGAACAGATAACATCGTGTAGGAAGGTTTCGACAAATTTGTTTTAGAATCTGAATAAAATTAAAGTATAGTATCAAAAGTTATTAAGTAGAGAAAATATAAAGTGTGTAAAGTCTAGTGAGAACGAGAAAACGCCCAGAAAGGTGCATTTCTTTGTAAAAAGAAATCGTCAAGAATTGGGAGACTCCAGAAGCCGCATTGTATAGCTATACGGAAGAAAAGGACTCATGGTCTGTGTATTTTAAATATTAATTTGGACGCAAAGATATAACTAGTGAGAGATAAATAATTTCTTTGAATAAATGACAAAATTTTAACAAAAAAGGCCTAAGCATTTTAAGATGTTGTATATAAAAATTTCATTAATGAATATCTAAGAACTATAATCAATCTCTATAATAAAAAAAATGAAATTTTACTCACCAAAAATATTAATGTTGTCGCTATTGTTCACCTAATACATAAGTTTCATTCATCTTCCATTTTTCATCATAATGCATGTATAAACACTTAATTATCACCACCATTTCATTTCCATTTCTTTTATATTAATTTGTATACGGAATTGTATTGTTTTCTTGAGTAATAAGTTGATAATTTCTATTTTATGTGTGTTTGAAAATCTTGTAAATATAGCGTGTATGTGTCATTGACTGTGAATGATACATTTCTCTTCGCTTTGTACCAGCTGAAAGTGTACGTGAACTTTCTTATGCGCAGACGCGGCATTGTTTCCGCCGTATATAATTTCAGAGCGCAGGATTGAATATTGTACAGTGGCGGTGCAAGTACTATTCTTGTATGATAAATAATTTAAATTTTATTCCAAATAATTTTCATTAAACAGATATCTTAACAATTTTTGTCATTTTTATTCATTATCCATAATAAATTCAACTCAAGATCGCTCATTTCAATCATTCTTTAGAAAAATAATAATTACCAAGGTAATAGAGAATTAATTAACACTGAATTATATAATTAATTATAAATTGGCGTCCAGAACCCAAAGGGTGAAAGTCTACATTCCACCGGCTATATTAAAATTAAAATAAACTACATAAACATAACAATTTTCAGAGCAGGCCAAGGTAAGTCTACATGCTTCCGACTTATTATAAAATAAAATCAATAAATAATCAGTCCATTCAGTTCATAATATATATATGTATATATATATATATATATATATATATATATATATATATATATATAACCTTTGGAACGGGGGTGATTTAGGCATCAGGGAACACCAAAACGAAAAACTGAATTGAAATTTTCACGAAGTCGCGTCATGCTACTCTCTACAATAGCCCTATTTCATTTTGAAATAAGCCTAAAAATGTGTCAAATAATTGTGTTGTTTTAATAGGCATGCTTAATATCCTAATTAGAACCCATATGAATTTGTAATGTTTTACTGACTTCAGATAAATGTGATCCAAAGTATTGAATACATTAATCATACAAATCTATATCCCGAATTAAATTTGTCAGGCAAGCCACTGCATATTACCGTTCTTATTTGTTAGGAGGGGCCTTGGCAATTCCGGGAAAAGATTAATATCCTGAAATCCAATATTCTCGTGTACGTCGGCGAGTTCGGCGTGTTCACTTCTACAAATTAGTATGTTTCTTTTATCCCATTATATTTGATATTTGATTTAACGTTAGGTAAAACGGAATTTGTGTAGATTTACGAAATGATAAAATATTATAAAACCGTTGAATATGACATAGTCCTGAGGAACACGATTGAAGGAACAACACTATATTCTTATTTATCCAATGTCGATTGGATAATTTGGAAGAAATTCAATTGTATCGACTAATTAGCACAGAATTTTAGTTCATCTTGCTAAAATGTTAATTTGAATCTAAAAACCTACTGTTATTAATTATTTTGAAACAAAAATGCCCTCATGGAATGTATGCACTCGCCGCTGCGCGTGCGTAATGGGCTTACAACTCGTGTAACGTACTATACTTTTTCTACGCCTATTCATTTTCTTCCTTAAATAGAAAACGTAATCATTTAAACTTTATTATAATAGTTGTTAATAGCAATTGAACAATTATTGTAAATCGATTGTGCCTTATTATTTAATGGTGATGAACGGTTATTTATAACTGTATTATATTTTGTTCAAGAAATTGACAATATAAATGACATGACACTTATTTTCATAGCATGCTACTTAAGAAAACGTGTCCTATTTTTAAAGAAATTGCATAATGTGCTGCCTACATTTAAGGGCATCACTCTTTCAATCCTAAATATATCTCGCTAATGCTAAAAGTTTTTATTTTTTTTAATTGACTAAATTTGTGTAAATAGACCAAATTTGATTGTAATTTAATTAAACCTAGAAGTTTTCTTCTCAAAACGCACGTGTATGTTATGAGATCTCATTACGTGCATGTTATTGTTAACTGTCATTTTCAAGGAATGTTGACAGTGCGATTTTTGACGTTTACAGATATGGGCGTAGAAAAAACTTTTTATTGATATAAGAATGAATATCATCAAGCACTGAGAAAATGTCATTGGTGCCTATGAATAAATGAATAAAAATTGATAAACAGATGAAAAAAATGTGAACGGACAATGAAACAATTTACTTATAGTTATCTGGAATGATTTTTGAAAGAATGCTTTAGTAATAAAGAATTTGGAAGATGGTCTTAGATGAATGCGTGTGCTAAAACACCAGACAAGATCTGCAACATATTTTTGTTAAATCTAATATCATTTTTGTGTAAAAGTACAACATTTATTTATGATTTTCATATAATATAAACAGAATATACACTATGTAATAAGATCTTGAAATTATAAAACTACATATCTATTATCTTTATATTTATTCAATATAAAAAAATTAAATGAAATTAATTGTTGAATTTGACTGTAACACATCAAATGTTGGAAGTTTACCAGGTATAAAATGTTGCTGTCACGAATGTATCGATCTACTGAATACATATGCTCCAGTAGACTTTTCCAAATCAATAGACTAATTTTTTGTTTGCGAAAACAAGCAGCTATAACAGTTGATTTAGTAATTGTGCAAGTGTCATTAGCAGCAGTTTATTTTTAGGATAAATGTCGAGATAAGTAAACAAAAACATCTGTCTCACAAAATAAATGATTTGATCTAGGGCAGCAGTTCCCAGAGTATGGGTCGCGACCTATAGTGGGCCTTGGCAGTAATTTGGGTGGGTCGCGGGAACAGATTAAACACTTTTCTGCAGTGTTTTCTCCGCTGAACTGTAAAGAAAATTGAACATATCTCATAACATATGTATAGTCTTGGGCACTTAATTTCAATAATATTTAAGCACAAACTTGGATTTTGAAAATTTTATTCATTTAAGAAAAACACATGTTAACCCCAGGGAAGATATTGTAAAACTGCCGCTGGTGGCCTCAGATAGCAAATATGGCCTCGTTCAGCCAGCCACCGGGAAGTAAGTGAAAGAAGAGTAGTAGCGGCGCGAAGCAAAATTATAAACGTTAGTGTCTACAGTTTGGCCGTCCTGGCTCTACTGATTGCCCTTAATCGGAAGAAAATCAACATAAGTTTATAAAAACATACAAACATAGTGAATAGGTATATAATAAACAATAGTAATTTCAAACTAATATAAATTTAGGATACATAATTTTCAAGCTTCTTAATAAACATAAAAGTGACATAATCACAAACATTTCAACATAAGCGTTTGAACATAAAAGTGACATAATCATAAATATTTCAACATAGGCGTTTGAACATAAAAGTGACATAATTACAAATATTTCAACATAGGCGTTTGAACATAGAAGTGACATAATTATAAATATTTCAACATAAACTTTTGAACATAATATGTGCTATGGAATTAACATAATTATTGTCTAACCTAGTCACATTAAATGTATCAAAAAATTAAACATTGTATTCTGGATCCACCTAAATTATACCATAATTGGACTTGTAAAAATCAGTAAGGTACTTGATGTGATGGTATGGCATAATAACCTCGATACTACATAATCCATTGATTAAGCTCAGCGCATTAAACATAAGGGTTAAAGACTTAAAGGGCCACATTCATAACACAACTACTTAACTAATTACTTTTTGGTATATACATAGATGTACTTAATTTTATGAGAAATATGGTTTCATCCTATTACTGTCTATTATGCATTCATAAGGAATTTGCGGGTTTTGGAAGCCAATGATACCATTAACCACATACCTATCCTCAGAGAGTACTTTTACTACTTCATAAGGTCCTCTAAACTTTGGTATTAGTTTCTTTGATGCTCCTGGGGTATTGTCAAAATTGCTGATCATCACATAATGTCCTACTTTAAATTTTTGGCTCCCCTTATGCTTAGCATTATAATAATTCTTATTGGCTTTCTGTGCCTTTTTAATATTTTCCTCCGCACCTGATCGTAACTTGCTCCTCATTAATGGTTTCTAGAGCCTTCTTCAAGTTATCCCTAATTTTTCCTACCTGATCTCTGCCAAATAGTAATCTAGATGGGGTTTCACCTGTGGATCAGTTAACAGTGTTATTGATGCAGAACTCTACTTCCCATATAGAAGACACCCAATCGATTTCTTTTTCATCTACTATTTTATCAAATAATGGGGGTAATAACCTGTTTATGAGTTCAATCTGTCCATTTGCTCTGGGGCATCTAGTAATTATCAGTACATGTTTGATATCATTTTCAGCCAGAAATTCTGTAAAATCGTGTGAAATAAAGCATGATCCTCTATCCGACACAATCACTTTAGGTGTGCTATAATTTGAAAAGTAATCTGTCAAGTGTCTGATGACTTCTTTCGTATCTATTGATTTGCATGGGTACAATTTGACGAATTTAGTGAACCGATCAATGATTTCGAATAAATGTTTATTACTGTACCTGGGTTTAAGTGGTCCATAGTGGTCTATATGTATAGTCTCAAATGGCAAGTTTCCCTTTAGTATACTGTGCAGGTAACCTTCAGCCTTACCTCCCTTTGGGTTGAACTCAATGCATTTTAACCAGGTAGCAATGTGATTTTTTATTTTAGTTCTCATCTTTGGGAACCAATATAGTCTGTAAATGTTTTGTCCAGTACAAAACGTCCCATTTCATTGTGGTATTTGTGAATTATAATAAACTCTATGCTCTCGGGTACATAAAAAAGAATATTGTTATTGGCTTTTCTGTAAACTAATCCATTGCGTAACTCATAAAAAGGGTGTTCTGAATTTTCAAGGGTTTCTTTTATTCTCATAATACCATCGTCAGTGCTTTGTTTCCCTGCAAGCGTTTGTTCAATAGTATTTGCTTCGAGGATCAGGATAGAATTGGCACGGCGCAACGCATCAACATGCTGCATAGGTTTGTTACCTCTATGTTCGATTGTGTAATTGTACTCCTGTAAGTAGAGGCACCATCTCATAATACGAGGAATGATATCTTTCTTTGCCAGGGTTAACCTGAAGCTGTCACAATCTGTCACTATTTTGAATGGAATTCCCTGGAGGTAAATAGGAAATCTTTTTATGGAATAGATGATAGCTAGGCATTATAATTCATAACTGTGATATTTGGATTCATATTCACTTGTTCGTTTGGTAAAATAACAGACAGTGTGGAACTGATTATATTTCTGCCTTTGCATCAATATCGACCCGAAGCCTGTAGAACTGGCATCACAATGTTGTTCAGTCTCATAAGTAGGATTGTATATTGACAGAATGGGCTGAGACATAAGTTTCATTTTGATTGTTTCAAATGCATGAATTTGTTGTGTATTAAATATAAATTTAACATTCTTTTTCAGTAGTTCGTATAATGGTTTGGCTAAAGTGGAAAGTCTTCACCACTAATACGGAAAAACCTAGATATTCCCAAAAATCTATGCACTTATTTGACATTTGTAGGCATAGGTAAGTTTTGTATTGCCTCGATATTTGCTGGATTAGGGCGTATATCCTTTTGTTACGTACTAAATAACCTAAAGAGACAATATTTGCTTGTAGGAATTTTCTAATCTTAACTCCAATAAACTGTCAGCTAGTAGAGTAAGCACTTCTTTCAAAATTTCAACATTCTCATCAAAGGTTTCTGTGGCAATTAGTATATCATCAAAATATATCTCAAAACTTTCCCTTGTTTAGTCAAGTGACTAAATATCTTATTTATGAAACGTGCAAATGTTGAGGGGCTAGAACTTAGTCCAAAAGGCATTTTACAATACTCATATTGACCGGAAGGGGTGATAAAAGAAGTATATTTTCTAGAGGCCAAGTCTACACTAACATGATAGAAGGAATCCTTTAGCTCCAACTGTGTGAAAAACTGTTTATTATTTAAGCGGTCTATGTGATCTTCTACTAGGGATAACGGAAACTGATCTCGTACGAGGTATTTATTTGATGTGCGAAAATCTAGACAAAGGCGATAATCGCCTGATTTCTTATTTGTTAATACTATAGGAGAACAATATGGAGAGTTGCTCTCTTCAATTATGTTCATATCTAAAAGGTCAGCAATAATATTATCTGCTGCTTATTTTTCACAAAATGAGAGTCTACGAGGGCGAAATGCAAAAGGGTATGTTTTGTTGAGAATCAGCTTCATTTGAAAAGCAACTTTTGGTTTGTTTGGTTTATCTGCATTAAGGTAATATTCTGCAAAAACTTCTTTCACTTTAACAGTTTCATTAAATGATAAAGAGGGATTTATATTAATGCTTTTATTATCATGTGAATTGTCAATATATAAAACTTCAGAAAAGGGAAATTGGTACTCATCAACAGAATCGGTTTTGCCTGTAATCTCAATTTTCCCCTTACTAATTATTACCGGTCCAATATTCTTATGATTTAAAAAGTTTCTACCAAGTAAAACATCAAAATTAATTGTAGTTTTATCAATAACATGAAAGATAAGTTCAATTTTATTGCCAGGTACTTCAATTTGACATGTAAATAGTCCCAATATATGCAAAGGAGTCTGATTAATACCAGTATAACCAGAACACAAATATCCGTTAAATTTAATAAATGCTTACTAATTAAGGATATGGTCAACTACTGCTTGGAGGTTAAAATTGTTTTCAATGAAATGCACATTAATAATATATGGTTCATTAGATCTGACCTGTTCTCCAATTAGTGCCATTGATCCAATAGGGTAGCGTGTAGTAGAATCTGCAGCTTGCTGGTTTGACTGATGCCTGGCTGGACACTCACTGATTCTATGGGAAACACTACCGCACTTGAAGCAAGAGCTGCGCTCTCTTTTTGGTTGCCTACACTCACTTACTTTATGACCAAACCGCCCACAGTTAAAACACTTCACTGCTGCGGGTGATGAATCTTGAGTAGCTGAACTGTTGCTGCCGTTATGTACCCTTGCTGGATGCTTTGGTATAGAGGTAGTCTGTTCTTCTTTTGCTACACTACTTAATAACTTGAAAAGTTCTTCGGTACTATTAATAGTTAATAACATCATACGAGCCTGGTTTTGCAGCAGTTTGTCATCAAATCCGTCTATAATATAGTTAATCATATCATGGTCACTCACCTCAGCATTATTGCCTAATATTAACTTGTCATGAAAATATACTGAAAAACTTTCTGTTTTTGTCCACCATCTATTTTCCTTCTTAGCGTGACTGGGTCGAATCCGGTGCCGTACATCTTCTTGATTTCGCTTTTAAACTCATTCCAATTCTTACTAATTAAATCAGACCTGCTTAAGTACCATTCTCTGACTCTGCCAGTTAATTTACCTACAGCTATCAACTGTATGATATCTGCTGTTACCGAATACACTTCCTTAATTTTTTCAATACGATCTAGCCACTTAGACACATTCGAACACTTTTCAGATCCTGAAAACTCTGGTAGAAGGGCTGATAATTCTTTATTACTTATGTTGGAGTTGTTCGTTCGATTGTCGAGGCTTTGTACTCTGTTTTCTTCGGTAACAGTTCTTCCTTCCTTTTCATATCTTAATATTGCTCGTACTGTAGACTGAATAATGTCGTCAACATCGTGGAGTTGAATTGATCCATCAGCTTAGGGCTGTATATCATCGTGTTCTGCCATATTTTTAGGTTAGCTTGTTATAAATCATAATTAAATCTGTATAAATTTACTACAGAAATTCAACTTCTCAGATGGTTAAGAGACGCAATAACTGTCAACTTCATACCTAGAGTGGCAAAAAATCATTATTAGCCGGCTTCGTAAGCATCTTCGTTTTGCGTAAATTTCATTAATGAAATTGATTCAGTGGTTGTGCAAATTTAGTTAACATCAGTTAATTTTTAAGCAGAATATAAGAAAATTTTGATTCATTGAGTCCCTTCTCTCAAACATGTAAGTGATTAACGGTGACTGTACCTTAGAGTAATAATAAATATAGAGAGGGCTATTCATTCATAAACACGTTTATTTTTGCGGCCATCAATTCTAAACGCCAGTAGTGAAATAATGAATTAATTACAAAAAGTGGGGATAGCATTGTAGATACATGGCCTTGGTAATTTCGGCTGTTTTTCTAACAAACTTGGCACCGACGAACCATGATAATCCTAAAACATTAAATTAATTAACTTAAAAGTTTATTTTGTCACTAAAAGTCTTGAAAAACACATCAAAACGAAATAACTAAATGTTTACTCTCTAGTCGTAATGGCGCTCGTATAAATAAACCACGTTTGACATCGACAGCGTATTCGAAATGATCGTGGATCACACTCTGACGATATTTGCATCTCTCTTTATGTGGTAATTAAACAAGGACAAGGCCACTTTTAGTTATAACCATAAATGTATCTAAGGATACAACAGATACTTGTTTAAAATTTATATAGGAATATGCTTTTATTAAATAAAATTCAAGTATTATCAATTAATTTTAAAAGCGGCGATTCAAATGCATAAATTAGTATGACTTTTTTTATTTGCATTACTTTATAACACATTTTCAATTAAACTTCTAATTTCATTTTTCCTGCAACTAAAGTGACTTTGTAAATATGGCAAAGCAGTGGAAGTGTCCGCAAGTAAGCTTAGAATGTGACTCGATGTTTGGGGCAAAAAAAAATCAAAACAAACATATATATTTTATTTGTTAATCTGAGGACTGTACCTTATTAAATATCACTATAATTTAACAGTCCTACAAATTAAGTTCTATAAATTTTGATCACAAGACACTAAAAGTCTCTAAATATTACCAAATTACGATGAAAAAAACATCAAAAATATTTTTCAAACATTGAAAATACTTATAACCTCATTATTCATATATTTATTTATTGAATAAAGATCCAAACAGGCTTAATAGCCTTATTAAATGGATATAGTATATTATAAAAAAATATTTGTACATGTGATCTAAGGGAATACCTCATTTTATCCCAACTCGTTTTAAATTTTGATTATTCATTCATCAATAATTGAAGATAATAGGATCTCTTCTCCGAGTAATTGACATTACACAACACTTACCTTCATTAAAATTTAGTTCATTATCAACACTCCATGAATGAACGTTATCTATACCTCTCTGTACCATCACACAATCCCTCACCGATTGAATTTTTTTATACAATTTGAAGTCGTCCGCAGAGATTAAATACTCTGAAAATTTAACATAAATCAGTAAATCGTTGATAAAAATTAAAAAAGCAAAGGTCCCAAATTAGAACCTTGCGGTACTCCCGAGTTGGGATAGTTTCGGTTCGAAACAATTCCATCTTATTTTACAACAAACTGCCGTTCTGTAGATAGCTTTTTAAAAATTTGAAGCAAATTCCCGGCAAGGCCATTATTTTTTTAAGTAAAATATCGTGGTTAACGCGGTCAAACGCTTTCGAGAAATCCGTATAAACGGTATCTAATTGCGATTTTTCATGAGGAGTCCTAGACGCTACTTCCGTGAATATTAACAAGTTTGTGTTTATTGATTTTCCAGTCACAATATGTTTTTAATACAGTTGTAAATTTTATTGTAAATAATATGTTCAAACAATTGGGAAGGAGCACATAGTATGGCCACGCCTCTGTAATTTTCTATGTCTTTTTTATTTCCCGTTTTGTGTATAGGAGTGTGAGTTGCTAATTTCCATTGATCGGGATATGTTGACTGTTTAACAATTGAGTTAAAAATAATATGTAATAGGTAGGTAGATTGTCAATACCAATTATTTCAACATATACTGCCAACTTTATTACTGATAACGTTCTATTTACAATATAGTGGTTGTGGAGACTTTGTTTCCAGAACGAATGAAGAACCTGCTTTCCCGAGTTTTCAAATTATAAAAATTCATGATCACTAAATAACATGCCACTTTGTATATAAGTGAGATAACGTTTGGTAAAATATATCACAACAATACAGTAGATTTGCAAGAACATAATTCAGAATTCTGCAACACGATTATTATTTATTATTAGGCATTCATTTTCACGATCTGATAAATACGCAATAAGCAAATATTATTTGTTCTAGACTCTTACCAGACATAGACCGAGGCCGAGATCACAGCAATCAACGTATTCTCGTAGTTTTCCACCTGACACACCAATTGCTACACCCTCTCCAGAAGAACAAACTTTCTTCGAAAAACCCGTCATACCTACATCGCCACGAACACCGGAAGGGGGAGATACCGTAGATAGAGCTGATGCAGTAGTACCAACCTACAGGTAACTAACACATCACTTAATAGTTGTATATTGTGCAAAAAAGAATGGACTTCAAATCTAAAATGGGAAAAGGAGGTCAAGTGGCACATCATTTAGATGGGCTTTTAATTTTTTTTCCAATGGTAATCTGCCTTATCATTTTTTGATAAGCAGTTTCCGAAAAATAACGTTCTAAGCTTACATTAAAACTCGTCTGCGTTATTGTATTAACTCTGCTTTTAATAGAAGAAGGAAAGTGGCAGCGTCCTAACGCTTTAATAACTGTAATAAATTTATTCCACACGTGTGGTTTTTTATTTGCTGGTTATTTTCCTTTTACATTATTTTTTTTAATTTGCAAGATGGAAATTCCACATATAGCCTTCCTGTTTTGCTACATCTGCTGTAAAAAGTATTTGTTTTTAACCAAGAAATTATTGTTCAGCAACTGTTAACGTTTAATTTATTTCTGTGAGATGTCCTGAATAATATCCAAGCCTAAAATTAGTCACTTGTATACCCTACGGAGCAAGACCCCAGGGCCCTCAGACCTTATTTATCTTCACCATAGAAATTATATATAAACTCGAATGCCAATACGCTTAAAATTAGCTGAGTTTAAGCGCACATGCACTTCTGAGTTTGCGCAGTGAAGAAAACAGATGCCGCGTAATTTGAAATGAGTCAGAGCCGGCCTCCCAAATACGTTTTCCAATGAACATACAGAAAATATTTCTAATGTTTTGTGTCTATAAATGAAATACGTGACGATTTATGTTTCATAGAAATTATGTATAATTTCTATGTTATGTTTCTATATATGAACCCTACAACATGGAATGAATCCCAAGTTATAGTTACTTTAGTTGAAAAACCTGTATTTTTCTTCATAGGGTATGATTCTGTAAAATAGATTGTAATAGCTCGTCGGTCGTTGAATTATTGTTCACCTATGTTTTTGCAACGATTGCTGTCACC
The DNA here is from genome assembly GCA_963921935.1 of Galeruca laticollis. Taxonomy (NCBI): domain Eukaryota; kingdom Metazoa; phylum Arthropoda; class Insecta; order Coleoptera; family Chrysomelidae; genus Galeruca; species Galeruca laticollis. Next base: position 88,313,159 of record OY998183.1, read on the forward strand.
AGTACCGTAGGGCACAAGAGAGCAGGAAATCCCCTTTTGAAGAACCTCGAGGGAGGGTAGTTTGCTGGCTCGAGCGGAAGGGTGCCGTGGCCCCCCTTGGGCTTAAAGGATGTGCCAAGCCTGAGCTCTGCGGTTCGCCGTATCTTCCAGTGCCTGTACGTCCCCGGGGTCCAGTCCACCTGTGTCTAGGGGGGATTTGTCTGGGTTAAAGGAAACAGACTAGGTAGATAACATATAAGTATGCCTATATTACGAACAAGTAAGTAGCAAAATAATGTTAACAACAACAACAAAAAATTAAATAATTTAGGGTACACTTTCGACGCCTACGGTATACGATGAAAGCATAATACAATAATAATTATTTGTTCGGCGTGTGCAAAAATAGCTAGGATTCCTTAATATATTCACCCTCTCTTCCACTTAGCGTCCGATAAGGACAACGAAGTTCATCTCGTCAGTGAAAAGCGGCCGGGGTTTTTCTTAAAAAAATATATCTAGCGTCTCCTTACTAAAATATAAAACCGTGACCTAGCTAATGGTTACTTCATTGACTTTCATAACATTGAAATTACTTACTGCAAGAAAATGATTTTGTAACCGGACTTTTCTGCTGACATGGGTGACCTTCGGCGCCCGATACATTTTGACTGAATAATGAAATCTTAATTTTCGAAGCGAATAAAATTAAAGCTATAAATATATGGTCGTTGGCGTCTTTTGTATACCAGTTGCTTCTTCAGTTACCACGTCACTATCTTCCATTGACCGTACTGAAAAAGAAGAAGGTGAATCAATCACTTGCAAATTAAATTTGGTAGGAGACTGATGACTAGCTCTCGGCTTGTCTCGAAGAGATTTTGGTTCCGTACTGAAATGAGGGCAATGCATGATCTCATGCAAATTATGTGATGGAGGAATAGTTCCAAGAACCGAAGCAGCATTACCACGTTGAATAGCAATACTAATTCTCACTATCAAAAAAGAAGTAGAACGGTTGCTTGGCATAATCTCCTTCCGAGTTCATGAACAAATAACAGAGATTCCGGACCATAAACACCAAAAGTTTCAACTGCTACTGGGTGGAACAAATAGTTGTTACCAAGATTTTTGTATTTTTTTGTTTCAATTTTTCGCCAGACACAGCTGCACTTCCAGCTGACTTAGAACTTTTGTCTAGATGGGAAGCCGCTACAGTATCAACGCAAGTGAAGTCCCATACTACAGGTTTACCGTATTTCCAGGGTATGAGAGACATACCATCGGGTCGTTTACCATCATCTCGACTGGTACCTAAAGGTTCCAAAATTGCAGGAACATCCGCTGACACCAAAGCCCGTTTCAATACGTCATTCACCTGGTAATGTCGAGATGTACGCCCTGCACTTCCCTTGCAACTCAAACCATGTACACCTATCTCATCAACTACACTACCACAAACACAAGTATGAGGCACACATATTGATGAACCCATCCTAAGCCCTACTGCTATTCTGAAAGATTCATCGTCTAATAGCATTCCAAGAGATGCAACAGGTAAAACATTTAACCAAGCACCTGACTCCTTGATCATTACTGCTTTCAGACGAGCCTTATCATATACACTTGTAGATTTCGGAAGTTTATCAGTTATAATATTCAGAAGAGGTCGGTCCCATATTTTCTGTATATTCTTTTTATCTGTGGGAGGATCAATATTAGTTGCGGCTTGCCAAAGTAATTCACCTTCAGCATAAAAATCATCTTTGATATTGATGAATATAGGAGGAAGGATGGCATCAATAAGAACAGAAACACTATTGACTGATGAAAGAAAAGCTGGTAAAGTTAAGGAAGAAGCCCAACGTAGCCCTAGTCCGCCAAGGTTTACAGGAAGCGTTGCTTGGAGCCATGAATCATTATTAAAATAATTGTTTGTAACATATTCAGTCGTCTTACGGAGTAAATTATCAAATTCGTCGAGCTCTAATTGACTTTACCAAGTGGGGGAACATCTGAGGGCGTACATGAGTTTTGGAATGGCCAAACAATTTTTTAAAAGGAAAAATGCGACGTGTTTGGGAAGTTCGTTTAATCTAGTGGTCAACAATTGGAGTGATTCACGTTTTTGTCGAAGATAATTTGAAATCGAATCTTTAGAAAGAGGCGTACCTAGGAGACTCCATTTAGACTTATCCAAAATTCTTATATCAGGAGCCATTTTCAAAATAATGGATTCGGAAATATTACTCGAATTTAAAAGAGAAATTAGCTCGCATTTATCAAAATTTAGCTCAAGTCCAAGATTTTTTGAATAATTAATTATTTTTTCTAAATCCTTTAAAACATTGTTTTCATCGCCAGCGATTGAGCCATCGTCCAAATACCAACAATTAAATTCAGAAGATAAATTTCTAGTGAGTTCGTCGATGGTCAGACAAAAAAGAGCAGGACCTAAGGGATCACCTTGTTGAACCCCTCTTTCTGACAGAATCAGATGTTCTCCAAAACTCAAATAGGAAGCTGATTTATAACACTGACTCAAGAAGGGAAACAATCCTGGAAACGAATCTTTAACTTTACGAAGCATAATGTTCCTATCAATGGTGTTGAAGGCATTTTTGAAATCTATTTTGAGGAAAATGTTTGAATCAGGATTTGGATGAAAATTAATATATCTACGAGCAGCATGAGCAACAGCTTCACATCCACCTGCAGTACCGAAACCAAACTGTAGAGTGCGTAACATCGATCCTAGTTCGTCTTTGATCATCATACAACAAAGTTTAGCTACCAAACGACGATAAAAGGTACCAACAGCAATCGGTCTTACTCCTCCATCCTTTTTCTGAAGAGCACACAGTGAAGCACCAAAAAGTATAGGACAAATTTCTGGACAAACCCTACCTGTTAAAATAAAGTTACATAATTTTGTAACAGAAGAAAGAAGTTTCTGTCCTGAATTTCCAGAACTATGGCTAATGAGGTCTTGCATGTGGCTAGGGCGAAAAGAATCTAAACCACCAGCAGAACCAGAAGGAAAAGATTTTATTGCCTCCAAAACTTCATGTTCTGAAAACTGGAACACCGTTAATCCTGAAAAATCGTTTGGTGGTTGCGAATCCAGAGAATTCGAGAAGGAAATTGATCTAGGGTGTTTTGATCGGAGAACTGAAAGTATGGTATCATTGTATTCAGTCAACGTATCACTGGAGCTCAAGATTCTGATAGCTGACCTTATGTCACCATCAGCTATTTTACTCAAAATAAGCTTAGAAAAGTTTTGGTTATATTTCCTTTTATCGATTTGATATAGAATTAAATTGGTCTTGGAATTGAGAAGTTTCATGTTTTTCTTTATAAGAGATGTGAGAGAAGATCTGAGGTACTCCTTGGTACGTGGGATGGTGAATAACATATGCGGAAAAGTTAATAAGTTTTCCCAGCTTCTTGAAGAGTTGGTATGTAAACAATCATCTATAAATTCACAGAGAGCAGAGGCAGAGCAATTGCTAGCAGACTTAGGAATCCTTTTCATGATGTGACAGGATCGTTTCAAAAAGGATAATTTTTCTTGAAATGTAGTATTAGATGACACATCTTCAGTAGAATGAGGCAAAGAAACGAGATTGACAGGTTGTTTGAAAGCTGATTCATTCAAACTGGATTTTGTATTCTAAATTTTATGAACTTTACCGTTATGAATTTTGAGGCCTTTTGTTGTTTTGAAGGATTTTTCACAAATATTACAGAATTTGCTATCAAGAAAAGAAGGAACAACGTTAGCAGACATAGGATAGAAAGAAATACAACTATAAAATGATCTAGAAAAAATAGAATGATTACAAGCAAGTAGTGAAAACTGATCAAATTATGTGATTAAAATATGTATTGTATCGATACATAGCTTTAGGTTGAACTGTTTCATCAACTGATAATCCACTTGAATTGTATGTTTTTCTTCCGTCTGTAACAAGATCTTCTCACTTTCAAATTCAAAATATTGTATTTCTTGGCGAGAGCGAAGCGGCTGGTTGTGTTTATCCAATATGTAATCATAAGAGAGTCCTTGATTTCTTACAAGGGTATTACCAAATCGAACTAGACCCTTCTAGTAGACCATTTACAGCTTTTAATACCGACAAAGGTCAATTTCAAAATAACTGAATATAATCGTCAGAATGACCACGTTTTGTCAGTTAGGGACTTATCTTGGGAAGACTCGGGACGTACAGCTCGCAGCAGTATTCACGGGTTCTTGAGCCGTCGTTGTCTAGACTCTGGAGCGATATTGTCCGGTGAGTGGATCGTTGAAGGGTCAGGTCCGTAAGGGTCCGTAAAGGTTCTTAAAGGTCCGTAGAGGTGCGTGGAGGTCCGTACAGGGAAAGGCTGCAGAGCTGTAGGGAAGGAAATAAAAAAACAGGAGAAACAGTATGAAAGAGAAAATTTTAAAAGGAGGAATAAAATGAACAGGTGAGGTGCTTATACTCCAATACATATAAAAATTGAATTTAATTTTCAAAATAAAACCACAGAAAGCTGTTCATTCTTATCCGTCCTGTTCCCAAAATAATCAGAAAAAGCAAACTTAAATCGGTGGAAAAAAACCATATAGAGAATCTGTTATAAATTCGCTTCATAAAATAACTTTGGACGCCACCAGATTTTTTTTAAAGGGAACGGCGACGAAAAACTGGAAACGCCATAACAAAAACATTGTTTTTTTAAAAACGAAATATTTCAACTAAATATAAAAATCGAAATAGAATGATTTGTAAGTACACAATTACAATTTGAAAAGATATAGATAACTTACCAGCAAGAAGAATTACCCACAAAATTATTTGGAAACTGAGTGCTGAAGTTGATTATCAGCGAAGAATGAACAAAAGAGACCGAATTCGACTTGAATCGTAGTTTAAGTAGATATTTAACGATGGTAAAAACGATCAGCGATATGAACCTAATATTTGAAATAAAAGGATTTGAAATTAGAGGTGGGAGTAACCGACGAATAAGTAACGCTCCAAAATAATTGATGTAAATAGAAACATGTCTCAGCGACAAATTTTCCCAGCATTCTTACAAAATAGCACCATGCACTTCATAGTTTCAAGTGATTAAACTGTAACAAGTTCTGAATAATGGGCACTTTTATCACTAATCAAAAATAACACAATCAAACGGTCGCTAAATAATAATCCTTGCAGTACGAACAACACACTACAGTAAGAAAATTCGAAAATGTTCTAAAAACAAACGTAACGATTTCCAATAAACATAAAAATGATTAAAACCATGCCTGTACAAGTTGCTTGCCAGCTACGACGACGCCTATCACTTCATACAGGGTTGCCCACTCAAGAAAATATCAAAAACTTTATCTTATTGCTATTTTCAATTCCCTGAAAATATTCAGCAAAATTACCATTAAATCTTTGATTAATATATTGTATTTTACTATACCTAAAAAAATTGTGCTGATGCTTGGTTAAACATTCCTTTTTTTCATGTATATTGATATGATCTATTGGATTCCATCCTTATAGCACCAAAAAAAGCTAGATTTGTCAACAGCATGTTTGCAATGCGCAAACTCAGAAGTGCTTGTACCTCCTTTGGTGTGTCATTTTGTTCACGCGCATCCCTATCTATTGGCGCTCTAGTTTATATATAATTTCTGATTTTCACCCGCTAACTAGGGCCGACGGTAAAATCTGAGATACCAGGTGCTACAGGTACTAGTCCAGGCGAACAAACTTTTTTGATCTGAAAAACATAGACAAAAAGCAGAAGCTGGGTCCTTCCGGTTGCGGTAGGACGAAATGGGACGTTTCACCACCGGCCGTTTCAGCATCGGCCGGTTCGTCGACAGTAGGGTTCCCGGTTCTCGGAAATAAAAATATTAATGTATCACATATTGATCTATTATCAAAGATTTAAAATGGATTTCATATCTTCATACGTATATTTTCAAATTATTTCGTAAAAACGTAATAAATATGTTGAATAAAAAAAGAAATTTTTACGTTATTATAATTTAATAGTATATTAAGTACCAAGTGTCAAAAAGGTTACTTTAGTCGCGAGTTTCACACACGAGACACGAGTGGAGCGAAGCAGAACGAGTGCCTTGCGAAACGAGTGACTAAAGACGTTTTTAACACGAGGTGCTTACTATACTTTTTCTTCGCCCGCGGGAAGGAAAAAATTATATTATATTTGAATTATAATCATTACATGACGGACGATGGCTGACAGCTGACTGACAAATCAAATGACGCAGAATAACAAAATTATCACGGAACATAATATTTAACATACAAAAGATACACTTGATTTGATGTTTACAAAACAAAAGATAAACGAGATGTAACTTTTCGCATTTTAAACACTAGTGTTTAAAGAATCATTTTGTGCATATCAAACCCATGTTCAAAATGCGGTTTTAGTAACGGAAGTAGAAAAACGTATTTATTTTCACATGCTTGTTCTCTATACAAATAAAAAACTCAGTTAATTTCAATACGTATATTAAAAAAAAACCAATGGCACAAGACCAATTGGACAGGCTTATTTCAGTAACATTTTTGCATCAAATCCAAAATAAAAAAAAATTCGTACACTATATAATTTATGAGAAGTGGAAATGATCCAAAATGCTAATACCTCCGTGCGGACCAGATTTACGGAAAAAATGTATATGTCAAAATATATAACTTTTGTTTCAAACATTTTCGTCCAAAATAAACCGTTTAGGTTATTAACCCTTCTTTTTAAATTTATATTTGCCTCCAAAACTTTATTGGTTCATACTGGTTTGGTTTTCCGTTCATGTTTGTATTGTTAGTTACTACAGCTCACGCGGTTCTGACCTAAAACTGCCAGTATTCAGGGTTTCGATTTCAAATTATTTTGCACAAATATACTAAATTGCGGGTGGTCTTTGTGGTGGACACGGCAATTTTTTTTATAATTTGTTGAAGATGTGGCAGGCCATCAATAATATCGTGAAGTTCATGATCTTTACCTCCATCAGCTCTTTTAGTTCAATATATGATTGTCATTTTGAGAGGATTTACAATAATTCAATGCAATTAAATATAAGTAATGGTGTGAGGGAATATATTTTTTGTTAATTTCTTTTGCGAGATATACGAGTAATAGATCAAGACTATCAGAAGAGCTTAAAATCAGAATTAAGTTATGGTTAACTATCACATTTAATAAGTGTATATCTGACTAAAGACAAATAAAATTGTTTTAAAACGGATTTTGCACTGAACAGAGAAACTACATTTAAATAACTAATGAGAGGGCATCTGAGCGTATTTCAACTAAATTTTATTTAAACAATTTATATGAAGTCTGCGAAAAAAGACTTCTGCGATTTTTTAATTTCGTCAATTTCAGGAACGCAGAATCTTCCGCGGTTATTTATCGAATTTGGAGGTTGGATAATACGAACAATGTCATTAATCGAGTATGCTAAAACATTTTCTTTTTCTGGCCATCTCCATTGAGAGCCACTCATTGTCATTGTTTTCACTAAAAATCCTAATGGATCTGTTCCAAGAACTTGCCCAGGGAAAAATTTATCTTCGTAATTGACTATCGCATACTCGCCTATTTTTAAGGTAACAGTGACTTGCTCTTCACACTCTTTCAATTCTGTCGTTTCATGATTTGCTGGATTTCTAGGATTTTCTGGTTTACGATTTTTTAACGGTTTTCTTTGGTTTTTTTGTTGCTAGATTTTTGTTTAATTTCTTTTGTCTTTTCAGACTTCGCATTACTCTTTCTTCCTTTCTACTTTTTTTCAGAATCTATGCGTTTCTGGTATTCTATAAATTCTTCAGATGTTGCTACGGTTGGTGTAATCTTTTTTACAACTCTTTTTATTTCATTTTCGTTTCTTTTGGGCCAATACATTGCTTCTTTGAATGGAGTAGAAATGTGTTTAAAATGAGTTGGAACATTTGTACTTGTTTTGTATGTGTCTTCCATACAACCTGCACTTGTCTGAATTGTTTTTGGTGGTGATTTTGTATTAGGTGTTTTTAGTAAGTTACTAACAGTTTCTTCAACGTTACCTGCATTTGTTTCTGTAGTTTTTCTTGGTGGTGTCTTGAAATTAGGTTGTGTTAGTGAATTAGTATTTGTAGTTGTATGTTCATCGCTCGGCCCAGAAGATACATTCTGATTTAGATTGTTAAAAATTTCAATACCATTTGGAGTTGAAGTGTTTGTATTTACTTCTTGTACAGTTTGTTGAACTTTTGTTAAACAGTTTGAAATGTCAAGGATACCATCTTCCGGTACGGCAAGGTACAAAAAGTTTTGATTGTTTTCCCAAATATTTTCATCAATATCTATTGCCAGCTCTAACTCCAGAGTTGTATTACTGCCTGGCAGATTTGTATTTAAAGTAGCATCTTGATCACTAATAGAAACCAAAAATAAAACAGTGATGAGTCTTCCAAACGACCACACCAGTCACATCTACTAACTTTGAATTGTTCTAATAGGTCTGTATCTCTCAATTTCTCAACATATTCAAGAAAATTAGTTGGTCTTGAAACAGATTTCGTATCAACTGCTGGGGTGTTGTTTATTTCTTTATTTCCCGTTACCTGGGTAAGCAGTTTCGAATAATCAATATTATTTGAATTAAACGAAAATAATCCACAAGTTCTGAAACCGTTCCGAATAGTTTCTACAGTAGCTCCCCGTTGAAGGCAAACATTTAATTGGGAAGTAAAGTCTTCTCTTTTTAGTTTTTCGCCATTATTTTCTAGTCGCCATTTCCTGACTTGATCCCTCCATGCAACCTTTACTGGAGGAAAAACTGATACATCCAAGGGTTGAAGACGATGCGTTGAATTAGTTAATAATGCTACTAAAATAATACCTTTAGCTCTACAAAATTCCGTAAGGGGCAAAGTGTGGTGTGAGGAATGACCGTCCATAAATAGTATTATTGGCAGTGGTATATTGTGAACTAGAAGCCAATCATAAAAAACATTGGTAATAAATTCAAAAAAACATTCTCCCGTTATCCACCCTGTCTTTGATCTGCCAACGCCCCAACCGCCCGGCATTTCTAACAAGATACTCGCAGGAACTCGTTTATAAGGAAATAGCACTGTAGATCTAATTACGCTCCCATCTCCTGGAATGGTAACTAGCACGGTAAGGTACTCTTTCTCATCATTTGGGATTCTTGTATAAACCTTTTTTGATCCTCTACCGACTATCACAAATTTTTTTTGGACTGAGGAAGAAAGCAGATTCGTCGCAGTTAAAAATCCCTCTAGGATCTTCCAGAACTTCCTCTAATTTATTTTTTGTTATATAATCTGTTACACTTACAAACCAAGTACGAATTTGTTGTTCCGTTATATTGGCCCTAGGTTTTGTGAGATGCTGTGAAACTCTATGAGCAAGTTGTGGGTGTCTTTTGAAAAAGTTTTCGTACCAGTGTCGACCCGGTATGCCATTTTTGAAATTATTTTGTCTTTCAAGGCGACGAGCTAACTCAGCCACAGTTTCCAGCAACTGATTTTTGGTAACGGGAAAGCCAACAGTTTCTAGATACAAAATCCAATCCACAACTATTTGCTCTTCTGCTGGCGAAAAAATACAGTGGGCACCAGATGTCGCTCCTGATGGATATTTATTGTGCATTTTATCCACAAATGTTGTTTTTGGAATTTTGAATGTTCGTGAAGCCTGTGCAAAGGATAAACCATTTTTTATGGACTGCAAAGCCAATATTAAAGTTTCTTCATTGTAATTTTTTTCTTCTTATCCCTATTAACGTTGTCCATTGATCGGCTGGTCATTTTGGTCAGTTTAATATAAAACTGAAACAAAGTACCCATATGTAGATTTGTAAGATTATCTCATCACAACACATACAACAATCAAATACCAAAAGTTATTTTCTCTTGAAGGTTCGTTTAATACTGATGAGCTTTCAAAAAGAATAATGAGCTGGTCGGTAGTTGGAAACGAATAAATTTACTAAACCTAATTACCGACCATCAGTTTTTTGCAATTTGCTAACAAAATTAAAATTTTTTAAACAAATAAATAGATAGTTCCTCGAAACTAGAATTTACCTAAATAAAAAATATATCACACTTTTAATTTGTCCCACATTTAACCCCAAGTCTCTATAGAAAAAATACTGACAAATATTACCTAATCGAGATCAAAATTGAAAAATATGCAGTTTTTAGATGTCATTCAAAACATTTCACTCAACTAGTAGGCGAGCGGGACGCACCCTCAAATTGACCTTACAGTGACCACGGAAGTACTAATCGCTAAGACCACTTGTACTTTATGTTTTCGGGGTCGCTGAATACGAATATGAAATTATTTTTACGATAAAATTGGGGGAACGTGGAAAAAAACGGCAATTTCGGGAAAAATTGAGACAATTGAATTTGGCGTTCTTCTGTGTTCATCTCGCTATATCTTCCACATTTATCAATGTATCATTATGAAATTTTTTATGACTATTGCGTATCTAAAGATCTAAGCAACAAGCCTACTCAGAAAATTCTGCGACAATTAATATTTGAACAGTAAATTTACAATTGTTTACTTTTACGTGTTCCGAGTTTGTCGTACAAATGCAAAAGTTGTGTTACGAAGTTTCGAATTTCTAAAAACTAATTATCCAGTATTAAAATGCAATACCTAAAGAAGTTAAATATTGAGAAGATGAAAAGATATGCTATTTCAAAGTCGAGCGTAGCGTGCGGCTGCACGGCGCGCTATAGCACGAGCAGCGACTATCCGAGTCGGAACTTTACATGCGTCCGAAATACGGTTTTAATATATCAATTAAAATAAAAACCATTAAAATATCTTAATAATCTTCATTTATTTCATCTGTATTTACAATCACTTCTTTATTTACACATGTATCATTACAACTACAAACATCACAGCATTTCAAATTAGATTGTCTACAAGGGCAAACGTCAGTTTCGCAAGCATTTTTGCCAGTGCACGAACAAAAGTACTGTTGTAGTGTTTCCATAGCAGTGGGTCCATCGTAATAATCGAAACTCAATCTACCTGTTTCTACCACTCAGCCAAACTTTGTCACATCTTTGAAAATGATTAGAGGTTCGATTGCTTGTTTCCACTCATTGATTTGCCAAAGAGCTCTTAAAATGTGTTTATGCATCGCGGGTTCAGATGGAGGAAGTCTTGCGATTTCAGAGTTCTTTTCGATAGTTAAATGATATCTTAATGAATTTATATCGTTACGTGTACCTTTTGACTTTTTCTTTGGATCCTACAAATAAGATGTGAATGTACTGACGACTTCTTGAACAACATGTATGTCTAAGTCGGTTATTGTAGCTAAATTAGTCAATTCTTCGTCTGAAATAAGTCGTAATGCTGCATTCACCTTGATCTTGCCTATGTAAAATAACGATGAATTAGTATCACAGCCTGTTAGAGCGTGTGCAGCTAACAACGACGAACATTTATTTTTTCCTAATTTTTCTGCTAAACTATGAATAGGTATATACCTTCTGAAATCAGTGCGTACGGATATTTTTCCCGTGAAAAACCATAGCTGAGGTATATTTTCGAAACTTGCAAAATGAAATAGTAGTAATAAAAAAACGTCTGTATCGGGAGATTCTACAATTGTTAACTGGTTTTCACTCATTCTGCCTTGAATACGTTGTACATGAAATATTAAGCGAGTATCAGCATCTATGTGCTATAGCGCGCCGTGCAGCCGCACGCTACGCTCGACTTTGAAATGGCATATCTTTTTTTCTTTTCAATATTTAGATCTGAAACTTTCCCAAAATCTTCTTTAGGTATTGCATTTTAATACTGGATAACTAGATTTTAGAAATTCGAAACTTCGTAACACAACTTTTGTATTTGTACGACAAAACTCGGAACACGTAAAAGTAAACAATTGTAAATTTACTGTTCAAGTATCAATTGTCGCAGAATTTTCGGAGTAGGCCTGTTGTTTAGATCTTTAGATACGCAATAGTCATAAAAAATTTCATAATGATACATTGATAAATGTGGAAGATATAGCGAGATGAACACAGAAAAACGCCAAATTCAATTGTCGCAATTTTACCCGAAATTGCCGTTTTTTTCCATGTTCCCCCAATTTTTTCGTAAAAATAATTTCATATTCGTATTCAGCGACCCCGAAAACATAAAGTAAAAGTGGTCTTAGCGATTAGTACTGCGTGGTCACATACTGCTATTTCTAAGCGACTTTTTGGGGGTGTCCCGCTCGCCTATAGTTGATGGTCGGTGAATGCTCTCCATGCTATAATATATATAGAAATTACAAAAGTTCTCCTGCTACATTTATTTTTGGAATAATAAGTATTAAAAACTGTTTTAAAGAAAACTAGATACGGTAGCTAATTTCCGACCGATAGTCGGTGATAGAGTCAACGTAAATTATAATTGCACCTTTTACCGACCGATGTTCTTATCAAATAAATTCAGAAAATCAAGTTATTTCACCCTAATATTTTTGCAAAAAAGGTGCTTTTTGTACTCTTATATTCTAATTTATTCAAAGTACTTACTTGACAGATTTCACAAATTACGAAAATCAAAGTGCACTATATTAGGATATTTACTTAAGATAACCTACAATAATGTGCGTACTCTCTCGTTGTAAACGATAAATGCTAACTGGTGAGACTTTTTGGCGCGAAATTTAGATACAGAAGTAATAAGAAATGTTACGAATATTAGGCAGTGCGCAAATACTTAAATTGTGGCGTATCTCCGAAATTATTTACGAAAATATATGACAGTCGTTAAAATGTGCAAGGTCGGTGAAAGGTACATTTACCTTAGGTACAGTTCTTATAATAAAATTTAAACACGTGCTAGTAACTGTATGCAATCAAATGTGTCAAATGGACCTAATCATTGGGAAACATATTTTTTCATCATAAATATTTTGAACTACCGTATATTTATTTTTACTAGATCTATTGGTGATTACAAAAGCATTCATACCAAGTAATTATGTAGCAGATATGGCTATACGATATCTAGAACGTGCTGCTGCAAATAAATAATAGGTCAAATAATTGGAAGCGTTCCTGTTAGTTATCCTATAAATGAAAACAGTTCTTATGTGATAACTTTTTGAAGAGACACCAATATATCAAAGTAGTTAGTGTGCTATCAAATCAACGGAACAAATCTTTGATTGCAAAACTATCATCTATTCAAAATATGTTGAAATTTCCTTTTCTTGAAATAGAGCTCTTTATGTAAATTTGCGTAAGTACGATTTATTATCATTTTTAATACGTTCATGGAAATATAACGGATATTTCCTTGATGAAAATGTATTATTCTGCCACAAGGATTTCAAATGTCGCTGTTCACAAATTAATATTTGCGATTCTCTGTTCCCCCAAACAAATTACGCTACAGTTACAATGCATATCAATTATTATTTAGCGATGGAGTTTGAAATGTTTTTGATATGATGTAACTAGACAAAATAATATATACAAATAAATATGCTCACTAGTATAGTTCAATGAATCAGATATTTAATGAATGTTTTGGACAGATCATTATTATGGAGACAGCTATAAACCAATCAATGTAATAACAATCCACCGTTAAACCCAAATAAATTAACTAAATATATTTTAAATATAGATCGATACTTCTTCTCAGAACTTCTATCTGTTTGAAAATAGATGCTTCCAAAACAAAATTATTACCATTTTCCGAAGGAATAAACAACTGATTTCTTTTACTATATGCCCCAAGGAACATCTAATTATATTTCCTTCAAAAATCGTAATAGTGCATGGTAGACTACATTAATGTCCATCTTTTGTTCAGATTAGAGACTGAACGAGAAAGCATACGTCTTATGCTGATAGACCCCAACGGGGCCGAAACAAGTTCACAATTTATGCATTTCTCCTCTTAATTGCAGGCCAAATGGGATAGTGTGATTAGAAAATAAGGTCAACAACTAGTAAGAGAAATATTATTCATTATTTGTCATGACATACTCGTACAACCACGAAAGTAACTGCATTTCCTTCCGAATTTTGTTTAAAAAATATAAAAACACATTGTAATATTTTTCGTCTTTGGCAGGGAAAGAAGTGAAAATCTGAGATATGCGGAACCAACAAGTGCCTCTGGTTGGAGGATTGACCACGAAAACGTAGTTTTAAGGCATGGAGAAAACAGACCCAGCATAGGACGGACTCGTATTCTGTCTAGTAACTTAGATAGAGTACTAGATAATTCTGATCGAAGGCAATACGGAATGGGATGGGTCGGGCGAATGTTTGGGTAAGTAATTTTACTTTTTATTTCCCATATGAAACGGCTAAATAAGATGTACCTAGAAGTTGAATTAGATTCGGAAAGTAGAACTAGGTGATCTTCTGAGAAGGCCAAACTTTGTTAATATAAAAAAGGTTTGATAACTCTGGTCAATATTTATCACGTAGAACCAAATGCTAGGGAAAGATCAGGAGACGTATTATCTTAAGTAAGAGAAAATTAGAAAAACTCTATATCAGAGAAAAATTGTAACTGAGAATTTCAATAGTTAGTAGTATTATTCAATTACTTAATGGAATGAAAATTGGCTGTTTCCAGAGAAGTAGTATGATATTGGCATGAGATTACGGAACCAATTATCAAAAAATAGCAGTGCTTACATAAAATACCTTTCAATGGTATTTACGAAAAAGTTGGCAACATATGGGAAACTTTTTTATTTGTAATGTTACGAAAAAAAGTTATTCTTTATAAAAAGTTCTGCAAGGCCCATAAAGTAAAACGCAAATGTCAGATGTCAATTTTTTAAATCGTATACGAGATTTGTCAAAAAATATGAATTTGATACAAGAGTAAAGTACCTTTATTTTTTTAAATATCGAAAACTTTAATTATGAAAAGCTGTTCGAAATAGAAAACTATGTTTTAATATGCAATTAAATTATACTACTTAAAAAAATTACATTATTTTTACAAATTGTTCTCAAAATATTAAATGTAATTTTAAGGTGTCGATAGGAATTTAAAATTTCGTTTAAGTGCAATTATTGATTACTTCACTCATTATCTTATTGCAAAATTTATAAACTTTTACTTTATCTGTTAAGAATTATCTCAAATAGCCAAGACGCAATTAGAATTATTTGTTTCGAAAACGTAACATGAAACTTTATGTGCATGAACAATAAAAATCCGTTTTAACTTTTTCATCACTAAATTTGCGTCTCAACTTGTCCACCGTTTCTTTCTAAGCATTTAATTGTTCTTTTAGAAAATGCTTTTATTACATTTCTAATAACAGTCTGAGTAATATCGTCACATGCTTCCTGAATTGTTCTTTCCAAATGATCAATATTGTCGAATGGTCTATTAAAGGACTATTTTTGCTTTAGGTATCCCCACAAAAAGAAGTTTAGTGGGTTCAGGTCTAGAGATCTTGCTAGCCAAGCAAATTCCACAAATCTTCCTAATACTCATCCATTAAAAGTTTACAGTAGATATTCTCGAACATTTCTAGTATTATGACATGGTGCCCCATCATTGGTTAATTGGTACCATATGCGTTGTCTTTCTATTATTCGTAGGTTATCAATAAAATCGGAAATTTTATCATTCAAAACTTCTAAGTAACGTTCAGAATTCATAGTATTCCTGAAAAAAGGGTCCAACTACTCTATCCTTAAATATTCCACACCTTACATATATTTTAAAACAATATTGGTCGTGACATTCGACAGTAAAATGCGGATTAGTGTCGCTCCACCAGCGGCAATGTTGTGAGCAGTTACCATTAGAGAAATGTTGCTTTCACCCCCAAATATTGCGAGTTTTGTTCAAATTTCGAAAAAATGCCAAAACAGATCAATTTTAACCTACAGTGAGCTGAATTTTGATCGTAGTTTCAAACTTCTTTTTTCATGACTTTAGCGTCCAGAACCACCCCTTGAAAACCGTTAAACATCATTTGGAAGCAGCCCTATTATTTTTTGCTTTTAAATGATTCCCTTTTGGAAAATACAAAATTCTTTCAGGATCATTGGGATTTTTGAATTTGTCAATCCTGAACATTCTAGTTCAAAATTAACCAGTTTTTGTTATAGACTGTGTAAAACATGCTCATATCTACCTAATTGTTGTTTTTAATTATTAACCAAAAATTTTGGTTGAATTTGATGAAAGGTAACATTATTATGTTTAATCGCAGTTCTTCTTGATCAATAACCCCAATTTTTAAAATGGTTTATTGTAGAAAGAGTTGAATTAGTAAAATTGTACTATCAAAATAATGAGTCTGCTAGTGTCGCTTCTAGACTCTTTAACCAGAAACCAGGTGAAACAACAAGTAAATCGTCAGTAAGTTAAACATTTTATTAGAAAAATTGAAGAAACTGGCTCTGTTCCAAACAAAAAACATGATCGTGAGCGTCCTATCAGAAATTATGCTGTTGAAGCTCTTCTTGATCATCTTCTAATAAATAACAGGGAATCGTTAAGAAAAATTGCTCATGTGTCTGGTCTATCGAAAAGTAGTGTTCATCGGATTGTCAAAAAACATAAATTTCATCCATACAAGACGATAATAGTTCAAAAATTGAACGAAGATTATCCGGTTCGACGTTTACAGTTTGGCGATAATTTCACTCAGCGGTTGAAAGATAACGCAGGTGTACTTTACAACATTTGTTTCTCCGATGAAAGTTGTAACGCTCTTTCGTCGCTACGTTTCAGTTTGACGCCTAAAAGCAGGTAACCGGTTGCCTCGAGCCGCCAGTTTTTTATCGTCGTATGCTCCATTTACTCCGGGCAGAGTCAGTGAAGAAAGAAATACTTCAGGGGTCACTATCGTGATGACGAAAGCAATGGGGCCAGTAGGACAGACTTTACTTGCCCTCCTGGCTTTGAAACCTAGGTACTTGCTACTCAAATTATGTATCTTACACGAAGCTATTAGAGAATCAATGTTTTTTTTAGTCACGAGGGGGTTAGGGTTCAGGTGCCCTAATGGTTGCCGCTCAGCCATTAATTGGCTTATCGTGCACCCCCTCTCATAGGTATTAAGCAGAGTCCCATCCTAAATTCTTAGCGAACATTGAGATTCGTCGGACTATGTTTTCCTGCATTCCCTCCTGAATTGTGTCTAGGAAGATATCTAGACAGGAGGACCGCCTTCTGCACAGGGCAGGGCAATCGAAGACCACGTGCTTTGCGGTTTCCTCTACTTCTCCACACATCCTGCAATGGGGATTTGTTATTTCAATCCCCATTTTCACTAGGTGTGCGTTGAATATCCAGTGGCAAGTTATGAATCCTACCACTTTTGGCAGTTCTTTCCTACCCAGTCTAAAAGCATTTGCTGCGTAGGAACTCGATGGTCCTTTCAGCATTCTTTTGGACTGAGCATGTCCCGTTATTTTGTTCCAGCGCTTTTAGTGTTCAAGCGACACCCAGTTGGAAACAGTTTTTCGTACGGCGCTGTATGAAACGCCGTATGCTGGTTCTGGTCCCATGAGGGTGAGATGAGCTCCTTACTTGGCACACTTATCAGCTCCCTTATTTCCAGCTACCCCTGTATGGCTTGGCACCCAAGTAAAAATTACTCCATTGTTTTTTGCCAAGGTTTTCAAGGTATTGTGACAGTCCCACACTATCTTCGACGTATAGATGTGGCTTGCTAAGGCCAAAAGGGCCGCCCGACTGTCCGTGTTCACATATATGGTCTTTTTGTTTGTTATATTTCCTGTCTATGCATGTTCTGCCGCATTTGATTAGTGCAGTTATTTCTGCTTAAAATACGGTCGGCATTTTGCCAAGGCAAACACTTATGCTTTGCCTGGGTCTAACGCCGTAAACGCCTGCTCCTGTATCCGTTAGGGTATTTGACCCGTCGGTGTACCAGGTGATACTATTCAAAATGCGTTGAGGTTCTCCCTGGGCCCATTCGGATCTGCCACTCAAGTTGACACCATATGGTATCTCAGTTTCCACGACCTTGGGCATTCTGTCAGGTGGAATTTCGATGATGTCGCACCTCATGGTGTCAAGGATTTTAGTATGTTTCATAGCATGGTGCTTGCACCAGTTGCCATTGCACTGCATTCTGTATACAGCCATTTTAGCCTCCCCCTGTATATAAAGATCTAATAGTGGGATGTTTAGCAGTATTTCCAAAACTGCGGTTGGGGTGCCCTTCATAGCGCCTGTAATGCTCAGACACGCAGTTCGCTGCACTTTAGAAAGCGTTTTGGCGGCTGTGCTTTGCTGAACTTTAGGCCACCATGCGATCGCACCATACACCATCATTGGTCCGATTACTCTGGTATACAACCAGTTTACCATTGTCGGAGTTAGGCCCCAGGTGCACCCAATTGCTCGTCTCATCGGCATTAACGTAATCTGAGAACGGCTTGTGATGCTCGCTAGATGGCTGTTCCAGGTTAGCTTGTCATCTAACCGGATTCCTAGATATTTTGCCTCCCTGACAACTTTTATCTGATTGCCGAAGAGTTTTGGCACGCTAGTAATCTCTGTGATTCGCTGTTTTGTAAATGGTACCATGATGGTTTTCGAGGGATTGACAGACAATCCCTCCGCATCACACCATCTCTCCCCTACGGACATTGCCCTCTGCATTAGTTCCAGGCAGATGCCCACGTGTTTTCCCCGTATTAGAATGATGATGTCGTCAGCATATCCTTGAGCATACCACCCCTGCTCGTTTAGTGTGTCGTCGACTACCAGATTCCACAGCTTTGGTGACAGAACGCCTCCCTGTGGACATCCTCTTTCTGTCTTCACCTCTCTTGTGACACCACACAGGGATGCTTGTGCTCTCCTGCTGCTTAGCATGTTCTCTATCCATCGGGTGATTGTCCTGTCTGTGCATCTGAATTCCAGCTTTGATAATATTGAGCGAGTGCTCGTATTGTCAAATGCTCCTTCGATATCCAGGAACACAGCCAGTGTTCTTTGTAAGTAATGGCTTGCTCTATCTTGCTCACCAAGCTATGCAAAGCTGTTTCGCAAGATTTGCCACTTTGGTAGGCATGTTGATTAGGGTACAGCGGCTTGTTACCCAGCACCGTGACCCTCAAATGTCTATCTATCATCTTCTCTAATGCCTTAAGACGAAATGACAAGAGACTTATCGGACGATAAGCCTTTGCAGTATCGTAAGAGGGTCTTCCAGGTTTTGGTATGAATACCACCTTGGAGATTTCCCGCACCGTAGGTATAACTCCTGTGGCTAGGCTTAGTCTGAACAGATTCACAAGTCTTGGACTTATTATGTCGGCTCTTTTTTGGAGTAGTACAGAGAATCAATGTTGAGAGATAGCAAATCTTAATTAAAATCAAATACCACTTAAACACAACGGGCTTTATTTCAATTCGTTAACGGTATAAAACAAGTCATTACAAGCTCTACTAACAGGCGAAAGCAAGAAGCGGGGCAAAAGCACATAAATTGAACTAAAAGCGCTTTTAAACGGTGTTTTGCGTTCTCATTATTTTGTTAATGAGATTGAGAGAATGCGGTAAGTCATCAATCTCTATTATTTCCAATTCGAAGGGTCAATCGCACATTAGCGATAATAAATAACTATAGGTTTATAGGTGTGAGGTTGTTTAAATAAATTAAATTATTGTATCACTTTCTCTTGGTATATATATATATATATATATATATATATATATATATATATATATATTAATACATATACTCTATCTAAATTCTAAAGAAAACATTGAAATAAAGAAAAATGTACATATTTGGATGTAATACTAGTGATATACAATGTATTATAAATAATTTAAAAGATTCAATATGCAAATAAAATTTGACATTACAATTTCGAATGACAATAATGCAGAAGATACTTAATGATACATAGATTTTATAAAGATTTTAAAAAAAGAATACAGATGTCGCTGGTAAAAAAATTACAATTAGAATAAAAGAATGAAAATCTCTCTTTATTATATGAAAACATAAATTTGTATTTTTTTTTAAAAAAAAAAGGAATTCTTTGGTAACCAAAGGAGAAGAGAATTATTTATGGAAAAAGTTTAGTTAGTTGATTTTGAACCCCTCTCGAGAGAACATCTAATATGAGTTCTCTCAAATTTGCTGAATAATATAATAGTAATTGATATATTAAAATAGCATCAGATTATAATAATTAGCATGATAAGATCAGTGCGTGAATAATTCCTTAAATAATTATATTGAAATAGTGTTAGTGATTTTTCCGGGTTCTAAATTATAAATTTAGAAAAGTGGTTCCGGCGATTCTAAAAGACGTGCTTAGAATCAGAACGAGTGATCCTGATACCTAGTTGGTGAGTCCAGTCCAGATTTTATAAATTATTTTTCAAGAATTAACAGGCCTTTAAATAAAATTAAGATAGATGCATCTATATCACATTTTTGAATACTGACAAAATTAACGTTAAAGATATATAAAATTTCACCTGAAGAAAAGAGAAAATTTTTTTGAATAGACAATTTTATCGCATATAGTTATTTGACATTTATACACGTCAAGTGTAATTTTCGACGATTTGAACGTTTAGAATAAGTAGTTAATTAGGTTGTTCTTCTAGTATATAGGTTGTTTTTTTTAATTTTAAGGTTCGTAGAAAGTACGATTATTGTTCTTTATTATATTTTGGGAATAATAATTCATTTTCACTTGTTATCTGATGGTATATAATATATAATTTTTGATTCCAACTCACTTTGGTATTAATTCAACTCCTATTTCATTGAATTTGAAAAATTTTGGATCCTATAAAACTTTTGATATAATCAGTGACATTTAGTTAATTTTCAGTGACAGAAAAATTGTAGATGTCATTAGATAATTTAATGGTCTTAGAATATATTGAACAAGCAGTCACTATAGATTTGCAATAGTATAATTGACAATTTTGGAATATTCTTTGGAAATTTATAAATTTTAAATTATTAATTTTTTTTTATCTTTGAACCCTCCCTGAGGTAAGAGCGAGTAAGTCGATTTTGTAGTAATTTATCTTTCAGAATATAAAATTTCATTTTCATCTGAGCCGGGCATAATAATTTGACAATTCCTGTCAAAATTTCAAATAGGTTATATTCAGTGATAAACGTGTTTTCACATTAGTGTAGTTACTACCACGATTGTAACAACAGCATCTAATAATCAAATTTCAAATAAAATCATCATATAATACATAATTATAAAAACAGTAGAACATTAAATATATTAAAATATATATATATATATATATATATATATATATATATATATATATATAACCAAAAACCAAAAGTTGGCAGTTAGTCACGGCTGACTAGTTAAAAAATAAAACTTCAAAGAGAGAATTTTAAATCAACACTACAAGTAAGTCGTAATGATTTCAGAAGTTGTTTTCTTTATTAAGTTAACCGATTTTTTCTTTCTGGTTCATTATAGCCTTTGAGAATGAAGACAATGCTCTTCGAAAGCTTAGGTAATGTACTATTTGATTCACTTTATCTCTAACCTGTAAAGTTTTTTTGGCTGCTATCCCCACGATTTTGAGGGTTTTTTAACAAAGACCACTCTTTGAAGTTTTATTTTATATATATATATATATATATATATATATATATATATATATATATATTAGCGGGAATTACATGTTCAATTTGCTGAACAATTAAGAAGTTCACTGATTTTTATCTATATGTTGTATCACTTTATCACATGATCTGATATAAATGAATGAAAATTAATGAATGTTAAAATGTTATACTGGTAGAAAACGCCGGTAGAATATGATAATGAGAGTACCGTTATGTACGAAGGTTGACTGGGAATTTATGCTGGGAAGTGGTGAAAAATTGGGTCTTATTCATATTTATATGTCGTATGAGGATTTGACCAATGGGAGAAGAGAGTTTGAAATTTAACGGTCAGATACAGCGAGTGAAAGATACACGCAGGGATCGGTTTTTCTTGCATGAAAAAAGTTTGTTCGTTACAAATAAAGAAGTTTAGACAATAGTTATTGTGAAGCGATAAGGTTTAAACTGATGTCGGTTGCTTTGAAATATTAAGTGGAAAAAACTTGTAAGACAATAATTATCTGTGTTTCTTATGTGAAAATAACGTTAAAATAGATTTTTGCCTGTTTAAAGAAATATTGAATATTTGAGAAGAATGATATTTCTGTGTATGATCTGTGCAGGATATATGAATTATGTTATACAGGAGGAAGTTAAAGTAAAGATTACAGGAAGAATTTGATTGTTAATTCAAATTCGTACAAACGGTATTTATAGGGTCACTACGAAAGCGGGATGCAAACGGAAACAGGTGTGTAAAAAGCGGAACTAATACGTAATGCAAGCGAAAGCTCTCGGTCCCTCAAAGCTCTACTTTATGGGGCTACGGTTCTCAGGTCTCGTGGTATAAAAACCACGTATCCACGACTGTCAATGTGATGTGAAAATTCAACACCCCCAGTGACAGTTTTTCCCCAATCGCTCTATCCGGATGACTAAGGCCCAAATGCGACTACCACTGGGATTTGAGAATTCAATTCCCCGAGCAGCAGTTTTCCCTCAATCGGACGGTTAAAAGCCCAGACGCGACTACTACTGGGCTGTGAAAATTCAGCTCTCCCAGTAGCAGTTTTCCTTCCCTCGGTCTATTCGGATGGCTGAAAACCCAAACGCGACTACTACTGGGATGTTAAAATTCAGCTCCCCAGTAACTGTTAAACGCGACTACTACTGGGATGTGAAAATTCAGCTTCCTCAGTAGCAATTTTCCCCCATATGGATTGACTTAACTCTTGTTACTAACACTATATATAACTTAATAACTCACCACGGATGCCAGTTCAAACTCGGTTTCGGTCGAGCCCCTTCGTGATCGGCGAAGTAGCCAGGCGTGGCGGACTGCTTCTGCTCTGAAATACAACTGACTTCCAATTCGATGTCTGATATCGGTTTACCAATATTTGCCCACCAGAACTAAAACGGTCTTGCGCAGAACCAACTTTACGGACATCAAAAATTCGGAAAACTTATTTGGGTTAGGAGCTTGTTTATGTCGTAGGCTGCAAGTTGATCGGACTGCTGCCACTTCAAGAACTAACTTTGCTCTTCGGAATATGATGTCTTCTTGCCAAGGTTTCCCCACCAGAATTCAGATGGTCTTACGCAGAACCTCTTTACGGACTTGGCAAAAATTCGGAAAACATACTTGGGTTTGGATCTTGGTTCTGTCGTAAGCTGCTTGTTGATCGGACTGCTGTCACTTCAAGAACTAAATCTGCTCTTTGGATATGATATCTGCTTGCCAAGATTTCCCCACCAGAGTTCAGACGGTCTTGCACAGAACCACTTTAAGGACTTGGCAAAAATACGGGAAACTTACTTGGGTTCGGATCTTGGTTCTGTCGTAGGCTGCGTGTTGATCGGACTGCTGCCACTTCAAGAAC
Source organism: Galeruca laticollis (assembly GCA_963921935.1). NCBI lineage: Eukaryota > Metazoa > Arthropoda > Insecta > Coleoptera > Chrysomelidae > Galeruca > Galeruca laticollis. Next base: position 88,336,682 of record OY998183.1, read on the forward strand.
TAACTCTGCCACTTCAAGAACTAACTAAGCTCTTGGGAATACGATTTCTGCTTGCCAAGATTTCCCCACCAGAGCTCAGACGGTCTTGCACAGAACCACTTTTCGGACTTGGCAAAAATTCGGAAAACTTACTTGGGTTCGGATCTTGGTTCTGTCGGAGGCTGCGTGTTGATCGGACTGCTGTCACTTCAAGAACTGCCTCTGCTATTCGGAGTATGATATCTCGAAGGCCGAAAAACATAGGGTTCCAAGCGCCACACACATAAGTTTTCAAATAAAGTTAGATAGTTATTTCAGTTTGTTGACCTCTAATGGTGGAGTAGAAAACTTGAAAATAATTTCCAGCAGTTTCTCGTATGCGAGTTTGTAATACAGATTTTTTCTATAAGGTGTACGATAAATAGTTTCTGAGATACAGTGAGTTACCTCTTTTAATCAGACACCAGGTAAATGCAAAAAATTATATTTTGCATTCTAACGGTGTCTATATAAATATTATCTATTACCATATTTGACATAGAACTTATGTTACGTTATGTGTTTTTTATAAATAACATTACAGCAGTATAAAGTGGCTTTTGAAAGAATATATCAACTTGAATAACATCTAAGTCTCGAATCAGAGATATACCAAGATTTCGCCTGGCAAGAGGAATGGCATTGTTATATTTTTTATATCGAAAATGCTAATAATGGATACTAACTTAAACCATGTATCAATAAGTAGTTTACGAATGATTCTCCAGAGGACGTATCCTACGTATACCTACAGGAACGATAAAATTAATTTATTTTCCATGAAGAAAGTCAAATAACAATTTTCCTTGTAGTTGAATTGAATGCAATCATTGCGTTCTTTCAAGAAACTGTATACAGCAAATTGTATTACTTCTGTTTGTAAACTTGTAATTGAAACAGTAAAGTTCATATTTAAACAAAGCAAACGGCTCCGTGAAAAAATGTGTGGAAGTTGCTTCATTTAAAAGAACAATAAAGAGCTGTGTTGAAAATAATCAATCAAGCAAGTAACAATGAACAGGTAAAGTCATTAATGAACATAAATTCAAGCTTTCACATACGATCCATCATTCATTCAATAACAGAGGAGCAAAATGGAATCTAAATTTATCCAGAAATTACGTAATTAGACAAACAATTTTGATTGAATTTCCAAGTCATGTTGATATTTCAATTAAATTTATTCTGTAACATTATATAATATGTAAATAATTATTAACTTTTATAGCCGGTTCCACCAATCTCAATTAAATATTTAAATCGGTTTTAAGTGACTAGTGTCTTGTTAAGTTACTTTCTCAAGCTCAACTAAACCAACAAACGTCGACTTACTCACCAATTAAAAAATCGACCCACAAATCAGTGAATAAGGCAGAATTCGGTTCAACAAATCTCAATTAAGCACTAATATTTAATAAAAGGCGCTCCTAAACTAATTGACCGCCTACAGACGATTAGTTTAACATTTCAATTTTGATTTCCATTTTTCAGCACCAGCAGCAAGTACACCAACCAATTCGTTTATTGATTCTCCCAAATAAACAGTAACCCATTCTCTTTAAAAACAATACCGTTCATATAAATAAATTTTCAAACTTAAAAATTCAATGCATTTCTTTTCAAAATCGATTATTATAGTTTTCATTACCTTATTTGTAAACTGAAAGGTTAGAATTAAAATATTAAAATACTAAATTCACCACAAATTTACATCTTTAATGGCTCACAGTATATGTACTTATACAAAACAATCCTGCAATACAAACAGTTATATTAACTTAGGTTTAGACCCCCTTTCTGGGCAAAATCATCTATGATATTGTCCAAATTGCTATACTTCACAAGTTCTGTATCAAGAGTCAAAACGCCCAATCTTGAAAGTCTATTTTGGCACATTGTCGAGAGGAAAACGTTTTTTACGCAATTGATAACCGAGAAAGAGCGTTCCGTGCTTCCAACTGTTGTGGGGATGGTGACAAATATTCTCAACACTACATTAAGATTAGGAAACAGGGTTTCCAAATTTAAAGTTTTAACTTTATTGAGAAGGTCCACGGGTGTAAGAGTTTTGCTACCAAAGTTAGCTTGGTAAATTAATTTTAGGTTTCGTAATTAATCAGAACGGTCGTTTCATATGTCATTAAAATAGCGCCTTAATACAAGCTCAGCTAATTTTCCCGAAATTAATTAATCAGATTTCATTGCATTGCCACAAAACGTAAAACCCGCTACTCTCTGTAGCGGGTATCTTTCCTTTCAAAATTTCCCATCTTTGGGGACTGGAGCTAAATATGAACAACTTTTGAATAGCTCCAAAGAATGCTAGTGGTGCCACACAGCTCTCCACTGCGTGATCTCCACACAGATTCAAGGAATAACAAGTGCAACCAGAGTAAACTGATTCACTGTTAGCAGAGCTCCTTTGTACGCCCATTGTCGTAGCCTTGACCCCTACAGTCTTTTAATGAGATGTCAAAATCCATTAGATTACCTAGACTAAGCTCTGCAATGGTTTCTCCGCTCTTTTTGGTACAGTGGTGAAGCAAAATAGCCTTTCTTCGACTTGTTAAAGCTGAGTTGCATTTTCAGTTAAATAAACGCATCTCAAAAGAAACGCAGACTGTTCATATGTGCAGAATCTAGTGTTGCATCAACTATTATGGCATAGTATTTTGCCATTTCACTTTAAAAAAATTTTTCGTAACTTGAGCAGCGCAAAGGGTAGTACACTCATTTTGAATATCATCAGACAGATAATTCACTTGCATTATTTTTCCCTTTTCTTGAAACGAGCGGACTCTATTTAAATGTGTAACCCTCTGTAAGGGGGTGGTTACGGATTGCCGGGTAGGGTTGTACAGTCAGAAACAGGATTTCAAAATAAAATAAGTTTATTCTTATAAAAATATTTACAGACGCTATTTACATATGTACATATGGCCTAAAATTAAATATTTATTATATCAGTCCGTATAAGGTTGCGTATTTAATTATTTCTCGTCGACCGGGGAGATATACCTACGGAATAGTGGTTTGGACGATGCGAACGCTGAGACTTCGATACACGGGTGTAAGCGGTGATACGGGTTCTGGATGCTCGTCAGAGTCAATACCTCGGGCGAGACAAAGTACCTCTAAGTCAGTACCTTAGAGGCGGGAAGTACAGGAATATGTGAGAGTCAATACCTCTCACACGGGTGGTCGTCGTTTGGTAGGTCAATACCCTACCAAATGGAAAGAAGGATGCTCGGCAAGTCAATACCTTGCCGACGGAAGGGTAGAGTCTAACGAGTCAATACCTCGCCAGACTGGAGGAGGAGTCCTTTCGAGTCAATGCCTCGACCGGACCATTGAAATTGTTGGTCGGTTTATATATCCATCAGTTATCGATAAAAACTGGCGTATCATCAGCGGTGTTCACCGAAACATCGTTACAAATGTACATTAAAAACTGGATCATAATTGGCCAACAGTTCTAAAGTTCCTAAAAAAATGCGATTCAATCACTACTACTCCGAAAAGCAAGTTATCTTTCAGCTAGGAATAAAGAGTGACATTAAGAAATCGCTTTAAAAAAGCACGCCTTTTCTTGTTGAATGGATTGAAATATTAAGTCCGTTAGCGATGATGTCGTTGACCCTCTTCTTGATTAAGTATGGACCTTCCCATGATTTCTGTAATTTTGGAGAAAATCCTTTTCTCTTTGTCGGGTTGGGTGACCGTACTTTGTCCTCTTCTTAGAAACTGCCTTCTGTGGCCTGCGTATCATACCGTTTTTTCATTCTGTTACTGGCACCTTGAAGAGTCGTCGAACCAATTCGTGCTCATCGGCGATCGTTCTTCTCAATTGGATCACGCAATCTTCTCCTGCTAGATCTTCGCCAGACCGACAGCCAAACTCCAAGTCACAAGGAAGCCTAATTTCGCGTCCAAACAGGATTTTTGCAGGTGTTTCACCCGTGGACTCATTTATGGCAGATCAATAAGCCAACGCAAATAGTGAAAAATACTAGTCCCGATCTCTCTGGTGGCTGGAAACTACTTTGGACAGGTATTTTCCAATGGTCCTGTTCGTTATTTCGACCATTCGACCTGACTGTGGATGCAACGCTGTTGTCCTGGTCTTCTTCATTCCCAGCTTGTCACAAATTTCCTGGAATACCTGGCTCTCGTTATTTCTTCCTTGATCGCTGTGAACTTCCAAGGGCACTCCATATCGGCTGATAAATTCTTTCGTCAACACATTCGCGACAATTGTGGCCTCTTGATTCGGGATCGCGTAAATTTCCACCCACTTTGTGAAATAATCCATTACAACCAGGATGTATTTACCACCATTTTCTGTCGTTGCAAATGGTCCAGCGATTCTAAAGCAATCCTTTCGAAATAGATTCTAACATTATATTGTTTCATAGGTGCCTTTCTTTTGCGATGTGGTCCATTACTCGTAGCACAAGTCGTACACTTCTTACCCCAGTCAATCACATCGTCGGAGCTGTTCATCGAATAACACCTTTCACAGACTCGCTGAAGGGTTTTATCCACTCCCAGATGACCTTCCGATAGACTGTCATGTAACTTTCTAAGTACCCCTGCTACTCTTGTTCTCGGGATAACTATCTGTCTTCTCTTCTCGAAACCATCATCGTTCTCAAGGATTCTTTTCAACAGCCCTTCTTCCAGGACAAGGGACTCCCACTGAGCTCAATATGCCTTGAGTGTCTGTGAAAATCTTGACACTTCTTGCCAGGTAAGTCGCCGATTTTCTTTCTTACATTGTCGAATCTTCTTTAGGTGAGAATCATTCTCCTGATCTTCTCTGATCCTGGTGAGTGATCATTCTTCATTGACTACTGTAGTTCTTGAAACTGCAGCTACCCTAGATTCCGCCTTGTTGCAGTGGGAGCAGTCTGTCGGGCACGGCCGCCTAGGCAGAGAGTCGGCTTTTCGGTAATTCACATCAGCTCGATGTTCGCCCTTGTCACGTTTCCCCTGAGACTAGAGCTCTTGGGTCGCAGGAGTCCTGGGACGCTTAGACGGGTTGCGTACATACTCTAGCTCGCCACACTTCTCGCATTTGATCTTCTTCGGCTTCTTGTATATCATACTTTTCAACAAGTTGACGATCTGGCCAAGTCTGTTATCGTCACCATCTTCCTGCATGGTGCTACTTTTGTTGTACCCTCGAAGCCATCGTAGCTGCTTTATATTTTGAGGTTCTTGTTTGCAGGAGTCGTAGGACGCTTACACGAACTGTGTACGCGCTCTAGCTCGCCACAGTTACAGCACCTGATCTTCTTCGGCCTCCTGTCTACCATACCTTTCAACAAGTTGACGATATGATCAAGTCTGTCATCGTCACCTTCTTTCTGCATGGTCCTACCTTTTCTGTATCCCGAAGCCATCGTGGATGCTTCATATTCGAGCAGCGCTTAATGCATCGACCAATGTTTTGGGATGGTCTAAATGAAGCATATCGAGGTCCCGTAAGCAATCAATAAAGGCCTGGATGCTCAGACATTCCATCATGTTCTCTGGTGCTGATCGATAAGCGAATCTACCTAGTCGGGCAATATCCACTTCATACTCTTGAAGGGCTTCGTCACGTTTCTGCCTTCGGTTCTTCAGCTGGGATTGGTACAAATGTTGTAGATGTTAATGGCCATATCGCATGTCCAACCTCTTCTTTAGCTGCTCGAAGTCATCCGTTTCTTCCAAGGGTATCTTCTGAAGTGCATCTAAGGCATTTCCACGAAGCGCGATGGTTAAGTTTACTGCCTTCTCCCTGTCGGACCAATTATTCACTCTAGCGCCTGCTTCAAACTGTCTTACATAATTGGTCCACGACATTTTTCCATCGAACATTTGAGCCTTGACTCTGGGAAAACTGCCAATATCATCTGCCTTGAGTTATGTTTCTGGTTTGCAGGGTTTTATTTGATTGATCTTTTCTTCTGCTGGCGTCTCTTGTGTTCTTAAATCGGCAATCTTTCCTTCTAACTCCTTGATTTTCTCGTCTATCGTTGTTTTCTTATTTTCAATATCTGATTTTATTTTCTCGTTCATCGTTGTCATATTATTCTCGAGTTTCTCATCCATCGTTGTCATCTTATTCTCTATATCCGATTTTAGAGACGAAATTTCGAAATTTTATTCTCGACGTCAGCAACAATGTTATTTTTCATCAATAAGATATCGGCAGAAAGCTTGTCCATGTTAGCAGAAATCTTGTCTATTTTAGCAGAAATATCGTTCTTCATAGATGACATCTTCTCGTCCATATTAGCAGAAATTGACGAGATTAAGGTGGAAGCCTCATCTTTGAATAAAAAGGTTTCTGGATCTAAGCCGTCACTTACCAGTGCCATTTTGAGCCTTTTTACTAACTCACTCTTCTTACCGGACGTTTCCAACTCACGATTTTCCAACTCACGATTTTCCAATTCTGCCTTTAGCTCTGTCACTTTCAGGTCACTTAGTCTCTTGGTCATTTTTACGTAGCTATTTATTTATATTATTCCACTTCTGACACCAATGTAATGTTTTTCTTATTTATTTAAAACAGTCCTGAAAGTACTGTTTTTTCGGACGAGTAGACAAGATTCTAGGGCGAGCCGCAGGCGAGTCCTGGAAGTCTGCGAGTCCGAAAAAACAGTTTCCGGTCGTGTAAAGTACATTATTCTTTCGGCAACCGTGTGGATTAGTTATTAAGATTAATATAAAAATAAGTAAAGAACATTTCTTTATATTATGTTTTTATAGAACCAAATTAGGAACATTCTAATCCTTACATTCTAATTATTGCTTATATTAATATTTATATTGAAATTTTAACAATTGGTAATATTAAATGGGTTCAATTTATTTGAAATGTTGGGTATATTTAAATGTTTGTTGTTGTCAGAGCATGAATGTGAAGTATATGAATCATGTTGATTGTTTTCATGAGAGAAATTTTGTACGGTCTTGGCAATTTTAATTTTGTTTGTAAGTGATTTGTCTATATATCCTTCAGCGACATTAGTAGACTTCCAGCCACCATCTCTTTAAATTTGTGATATTTTCACCATTATCAGCAAATAATATCGCTTAAGTTCGACGAAGGCAATGACCTGTGTAATTTTTAGGATTTGGTAGCTTTAAAAATTCTGCAATCTTTAGCCCCAAATTTCCAAAACTGTGAATACCAACAGGCTGAATCGAACGTTTTCTTTTTTTATAATTTATAAATAATCTGTTGTGTGGAGTATGGGATGGTCGTAATGACAAATATTGCCTGTATAAAATCAAATTTTCTTGTCCAATTACAACAAATGTACTTTCTTTGTATGTTTTCGTGAGCAGCATGTCTTCCTTGTCGTTTATTCCACCAACAAATCAAAACATATTTTATATTACCTAGTTCATGTATCACCAAATCACATGAGTTGATATTGAAATAATAAAAGGAGAAAATCTTTAGAGAATCCGAAACAAAAGCTAAAAGTTGGTGTTAATTTCAACAAGAATAACGTTATACTAACTTGAACTTCTATAAAACGAAAACATTCCAAATTTTCCTTCCGTTATTTTAATAGATATACGCGCTCTTCAACTAATTAAATTTTCGAAAGCTGTAAAAGCTTAGTTAGTATTCATAGTGAAGTTGTAGTTCAGGGTTATATTATATTTAATAGTATCTTGGAAAGGGTATTTGCAATTTTGAGATCCTTATATAAAGATATTATAGATCGGGAGCCACCAATCCTGAAAGTTCCGTGATCGAGGATTTAAAAATAATCGACGAAAATGAACTACTGGCACGAATAAAGCTGGCTGCTTAGGCCGTGTTTCCACGGGACATCTTTTGATGTTCACATCGACGACAAAAAGTGGTTCGTTTATAGCCGTTCCGACCACTGGGTGGTCCGACCCAGCCACTTTTTGTAGTCGCGCCAAATTTCAGTGTAGCCAATAATTCGCAGAAGTCAAATAGGATTCCGATATACCGATAAAGAGGCTCTATTGCTTTTGGTGCTTTAACGAAGGCGGAAGTGAAAAATAAAATCTCCGAGATTTTGAGTCCATCCCATTTCTAGAGCTTGGCTTCATACGCTCTATAACAAACTTCGTAATTATACCGATAAGGTTTTGCAGTTTTGATAATGTCAACGCGTTATTTTGATGAATTATTACATAAAGTAAAATTATATAGATAAAATGTTTGGAATTCAATTGCTGTTCAAGTTTTTACTTGAACAAAAATTGTGTAGGCCACCCTGTATAAGTGAGAAATTGCTTGTCTGACCACACCCCAGAATTAACAGGCGCATGCGTGCAAAATAACTGGCTCATGCGTGCTTGAGAAACGAGCTACGTGACCGGAAGATGGTACTGGAACATGCCCCTAGAGAGGTGAGTGGGGAAAGAGGAGATGCGTCGCTAGCACGGACTTAGGATCCATGGACTTCTAATAGTATATGTTTCCCATACATCCGAAATGACCCCTCTTTTTGCCTACACATGGCCGCCATGTTGGGCTAATTTTAAGTTGGTATTAAGAAGCCACAGTTCATATGCGTTTTCTTGATATTGAGGATGGAACGTTGGTTGGTTGCGCGAAATAATTGACAGCATAATAGAATTGATTAACCAATTAGAATTGAACTGGATGAACTGACGCGCCATTTTCATTCTGTCAATTTCTGTTGCCTTTGTTCCGTTGTTGCAATGCGATTTGACTGATTTGTGACAGCGTCAGGAGTGGCATCAGGTCACATTTCGCAATTTTCGCATTGTATTTTATTGAGTTAAGCGCAAGTTTGATATTTGTGTGTTAACTTTTGGATTATATTCGTGTTTATTGCAAATTAATAGTGGTTAATTACATTTTATAAGTAGTGTTATTTTAGTAAGGTACTTAATAGTATAGTGTTATTTGTAAGATCTAGAACTGTAGGAGACTAGCTACAAACTGCTAAAATGCCTTCCTGTTTTGCACGAGGTTGCTCTAACGCTACTTACATTTCTCGTTTGAAAGAGGGTGTAACATTTCATAAGTAAGTTATATGATTTTTTTTGTATGTAAGTTAATTTACATTTTCCTTTTTCTCCAATTTGTAGATGTCCCAGTGACAATACGCTTAAAAGGTCCTGGTTGGTAGCACTTGGAAAAGATCCAGCTTATAATATTGCCTATGAAAGGGTGTGCTCCGAACATTTTGGACAAACCAATTTTGAAGTGGCAGGCGAACGGAAACGTTTAAGAATAGGGTCAATTCCAACCCAAAAACTACCTCAATGTTTTGAAGTAGATCACATGGAGAAAAGTTATTTACTTAGCTCACATCCACGTACATGGTATGTTAATTTTCACTTAGTACTAACAAAGAATCAAAAAATATTTTTTAATCGTAGCAGCAAGCTGGAAAGTATTGATTCACCTCAAAGTAGTTCACCAAAATCGCCGACATAACTTTCTCCAATAAAACGGAGTGATTCAGACTCGTCTCCATCTGCTCATTCTTCTGATATAGTATGGATGGTACAATTCTTTCATCCGTATAGGTAAGTTTAATATCAAATTTTCTTTAAAATCAAAATGTAACATGTATTTTATTTATATAAACTTTACGTAGCATTTATATAATGCCTTATTACCAAAGTTTAACTAGTCTAAAGAAATGTTCTATTTTCAGAAAACCTTCCACAGAAGATACCAATGTAAAATTGAGAGAGAAGATTCGCTTTTTGAAGAGGCAATTAAGAGTATGCAAAAACAAACTAAAAATTTGCATTAAAACAAGCAGGAGGCGAAAACTACGATTTTAATCGTACAAATTATGAATCAATGGAATCAATTGACTGAAATGGTGTCCATATTTTACAATATAATGTACACTATAATAAATTGCTTTGTTCCGCTGAAAAAGGTTTGCAAGAAGAGGTTTCCATGTTGGTATACTCCGGAGTTGAAGAGGCATTTGTGCGAGAAAGAAGTGGCTCACAAAATTACTAGGTGTCCTGTAAACTGAATGGAATTTAGTAGATTCAGGGCTCAGTGTAAACTTTTATCACGAGAGTGCTACCGAAATTATGTAAAATATACTGAAATTGTGTTACAGATAATGTTAAGTTTTTTGGAAGTGTGTAAACAGTAGGAGGGTGAATAACACTATACCTTCTGAAATGACTCTTGGGGACCTTACTGCTGGTAACGGGAATGATATTGCAAATCTATTTGCTAAACATTTCTCATCAATTTATTCAAATCAACCTCTGGCTTCGAACATCTATGCAAAGTTATCTAAACTTGATATTAAAAAACGCCCCGGTCCTGACGGAATACCTTCCATTCTTAGGGAATTTAGCTTCCTTTTATCTCGTCCGCTCTTTCATATATAAGTCTCTTGTTACAGGCGAATTTCCAGATCATTGGAAAACTTCATACGTCACATCAGTGTATAAATTGGGTAGAAAATCAGACATCTCAAACTATCGTCCTATATCAATCCTTAGCATAATTCTCAAAGTCTTTGATAGTATTATTGTAGACTATCTCACCTATGACTGTTCGAGTATTATGACATCACAACAATTTGGCTTCACTTCTGAAAGGTCTGCAGAATTGGGTTTACTCACATATGTTGACTTTTTGTTTGATGGTTTGGAAGGGGGTCTGCAGATTGATTATGTGTACACTGATTTCTCTAAAGCTTTTGACAGGGTTAATCATGAGCTCTTGCTACATAAACTTTTTCATTATGGTGTTGACGGTCTTGTATTACAATGGCTAAGTGATTACCTTACGAATAGTTTACAAATGGTCAGAGTTACTCATGAATATTCTCATACTTTTCCAGTAACCTCTGGAGTTCCCCAAGGGTCTCATTTAGGACCATTATTATTTAACATATTTATTAATGATATAATGCATTGTTTTCAAGGTAGCAAAGCCTTGTTATTTGCTGATGACCACCTGACATGTTTTAGTGTGATTAGTGGCATGGATGATGCTCTAATATTACAACCTGATTTAGATAGTCTATAAAATTGGTGTACACTTAATGGTGTGAATCTAAATGCATCCAAATGTCATGTAATGCGTTTTCATGGAATATACCACCCAATAGCTTTTGATTACAATATTAATATTGAAACTCTAAAATGTGCTTCTCAAACTAAGGGCGTGGGTGTTATATTTGACTCCACACTTAATTATAAGTCTCATGTTACCGCTGTTGTTAAAAAATCTATGAAGATGTTGGGTTTTATAAAGAGAACCACTTCTAATTTTACTAACATCACTGCTATTAGATCTCTATACTGCTCACTGGTCAGAACTTATCTTGATTATTGTTTACCAGTATTACATGAAGCTGTTCAGCACAATTTTTTAAGATACATTGCTTTTAAGATGCACATTTACCTTTGTTATGATTTCTTAGAACGTTTTTTAAACATTCCTACTCTGGTGGTTCGCTGAAGGCAAAGGGATCTGATACAGCTGTTGAACATAGTAAATGGTATTTGTGATAGTCCCAAGCTTCTCTCTAAAATATATTTAGTTGTCCCTCCTCATCTTACTAGGCAGGTACAAACGTTTCATGTCGCATTTTATAGGTACAACTATGCAATGAATAGTTTTCTACCTAGGACACTTAAATTAGCAAATTCTGTCGATGGAATTTTAATTTTTTCTGTGTCCACTTTCAAGTTTAAAAAACATTTGCTGGAGCTTCCACTTTAGAGCGTACATCTTTTATTGCTGGTTTGATGTGTTATCACTCCTCTTACTATATTTGCTTTTTTCTTGTGATTTATACTATACTTTAGGTTTTTCCTTTTGTTTTATAGATAAGTTTATTGCATGTGTCAATTGTTCTATCTTGTTCTAGTTTTATATATTTTTCTTTTTTTGTTATTGTAGCATTTTTTTATATTTCCATATTGTATTAATGTGAATTGGGCTTGACCGTGATTAAATTAAATTAAAATTAACGGTTATTTTATTTATTTCCTGATTAATTGAATTTGAATAAGAATATATAATAATATTGACTGTCTCGACCCTTACTTCGTGAAATATGCTCATATTAGTGTTTTTAAATGAAACTCAAGGTCTCTAGTTAATTCCACAATATAATACAAGTTATTGAAAATTCTAAAAAATTGACAATTGTTTCGATAAATCAATATCATCGTCATGATGATATTGATTTATCGAAACAATTGTCAATTTTTTAGAATTTTCAATAACTTGTATTATATTGTGGAATTAACTAGAGACCTTGAGTTTCATTTAAAACACTAATATATAATAATATAATTTATAAATAAACACTTCTTAAAATTTATGAAAATGTTTTCCATAATCCCAACTTAGGTAGATACACAATTCGCATTAGCTAGTATAAATAATAAAGTAGGTATACTTTTTTCTCTCACCGTTTCGTATTTTCCTATCTTATAAATGATTTCTGATTTATTGTTTAAACCGGTCCTGTACGAATCACGTGACTCAGGCCGGCCAACTTAAAATTAGCACAACATGGCGACCACCGTAGAGGAGTCAAACCGAATATACAATTAGTAGTCCATGGATCCTAAGTCCGTGGTCGCTAGGCGAATCGATTTCGTGTTCAACCTCGAGTGCAGTGTTGTCATATGGGAGGGAAATTCCCTTTTGGGAGGGATTTTAAAGCTTCTGTGGGAAAACGGGATATTTGAATAAAAAGAGGGATACTTAATCAATGAATTAATTAAGAAAGACTTTCAAGCTCTTGGAGCGCTATCTCTGGTGCGATTACGGCGGTACGTGGTACACATAATATAATATATGATGTAGGCAGTGAACTGTACTACAGTTCACTGGATGTAGGTAACTACACTTTAGCTTTCAGCCGCTGCAACAGAGATGGCGCAATTCTTTTTCTGCAGGCATCTGATTTATCGCAAATGACAAAGAAGTTCGGGAATCCCAATTCGCTTTAACCAGTTTAACCTTAATAGTAGTATAAACTATTGTTTTACATTTTTTAAGATTTTGATTGTGTTTTTTTAATCATAAAAATGTCGAGTAGTGAAAGTAGTTGCGACGAACCGATGGCTAAGAAATCCAAGACATATAAAACCAAGAAAAAGTGTTTTGTTTTAATTGGCTAGAAAATGAACAATTTAAAGGTTGATTAGAACTCGTGAAAGACAGCAAAAATTTATTACGATGCAAAGCGTGCAGAAAAACTTTAGTGTGTGGCAAAAGTGAGTTGCAGAAACACGCAAAAACTGACACCCACATAAAGAATATAAAAAGCATACAGAACACTGGAAAAATTGATATGCTTTTCTCAAAAAGCACGAGCACGATAGCTCTAAAACAAGAAATTGAGCATGCAAAATCTGTAAAAAAAAAGCAGAAATAGCAATTTCGGCATTTATTGCTGAACACAATACTGCATTCTCAGTCGTGGATCATCTAATACCAGTGTTAAAGAATGTGCTTCCTGACTCGAGGTCAAGTGTACGGGCCACTGACTTATTAGTTCGAAGACTTCCTATAAATAGAAAGGTTCGACAATTTCAGGATGATTCATTATTATTATTTTGAATAGTACAAATGTACATATTGTGTATCTATAATCTGTGTTAATAATTCCTAATTATATTTTATCCCAGTGAGTTTTAAACGATGTTACTTATTCAACCCTAAAAGAATGGCTACAAGGTAAGTGTTTCTCAAAAATAAATGGTTTTATGGTTAAAGAAGTCTATACGAGGGGCACTTACTAAGTAACCACCACAGGTGGCTATTACGGTCATCAATATTCCTTCAAGGTTTACATAATTTGGCAATATTTCTTTCCTACGGCATTCTTGGTTAAACCATATGTTTTAGAATTACAATTATCGAAAAGAAACCAAATTTTGTATTTTGTACCAAAATACAAAATTTGGTTTCTTTTCGATAATTGTTTTTCTCTGGTACACTCAGCTGACTTCACTCATTTGTTTTAGAATTATTTGTAACGTTTATCTAGTAACTTCTTGTATAGTTGGGTCAAGTCAAGTCTCGAAGATTTTTTAATTAAATTTACTATTTCGACCCTTACTTTGCGGTGTAACGACACAGTCGTCTAAAATATAAGTTAACACCCTCTATATATAATTATAAACAAAACATTGAGGAATTCGGACACAGAACACTACCCAAACCAAATTAACACAGTAGACGAAGTTGGGCTCCCAGTACCTAGAGGGCAACACTTTCGCCGTTTCGCTAACAGCTCGACCGATATTACTAACACCGATACACTTGAATATACCTGCAAGCTCTATCCTGACGTCTAGAAACGATAGGAAGCTTCAGCGGTGGATAACCGAGTTAAGACACTATATCTTGGAGCATGTTTAGCCTAGAATTGTGATTAACACCCAGTTTGTCGTCGACCCCTTGGAGTGTGTGTTGAACCCAAGACTAGACACTAGCAAACCCCGTCTTTCGGCCGAAATTCTAGAGCGCGTTGAGTCTAAAACGGAAGCCAACCGTCATAGCTGAAATCCTAGAGCGTGTTGATCGCAGGACAGAAGCCTTCCCGTCTAGCTGAAATCCCGGAGCGTGTTGAGCCCGAGACTGACGCGAATTCCCACCTCTTCGAGGTTACGCTGTGTTAAACGCGGGATCTGGTACCGAATACACCCCATTTATTTTAGGCAACCTGAACTTCTTGTTCTACTTCTTGGAGATCTGTCGATCTGTTACTTCTGACTATTCTTCTTCTAGGACTATTCTCGGAAGTCTGTTCTCGTCCATCCGTCTTACATGGTTGTACCACTGCCTCTTACGTTGTCTTCCCCATCTCACAATATCCTGTATCCCGCACTGCTCTCTGACATCTGTGTTTCTTACTCTGTCTCTTCTTGTTTTCCCCACTATTGTTCTCAGTGTTTTCATCTCGGCCACCCTTAGCATTTGTTTCGTATTGTTGGTGTCCTCGCGGACTTCCGTGCCGTACGTCATGATAGGTCTGATACAAGTCTTGTAGATTCTAATTTTGCTATCCTTGCGCATGTACGGGTTGGACCAGACTATATCTCGTAGGCATCCTGATAGTGCGGATGCTTTGTTAATCTGGCTTCTTAGGTCTTTAACTGGGTCGTGGGTACTTGATATATCTATGCCCAGATATCTGAATTGCATCGCCTGTTCTATGAGATTGTCCTCCACCACCAGCTTACATCTGAGCGGATCCTTCGCGATTGTCATACATTTGGTTTTGCTGATAGAAATGTTCATATTGAGTTGGCGGCATACCAGAAAGAACTGGAAGAGCTGTTTGTGTAGGTCGTTTTCTGATTCGGCGATGATTGCTGCATCATCAACGTAGCACACCATACCAACTCTTTTGTTGCCCAGTCTGTATCCGAGGTTGAGACATGTTACTTTGTTTATAATTTTATCCATGAGGAGATTAAACAAAAAGGGACTTAGACTGTCACCCTGTCTAATTCCTCCCGGTGTTGGGATATTTTCAGTGAATTGATCTCCTACCCTGACATTTGTTACGCTATTGTTATGTAGGTTATGGATTATCTTCGTTATGTTTGCTGGTGCCTTATTTTCCATTAATATCTGTAAAATGTCCACCAATCGGACCCTATCAAACGCCTTTGTTAGGTCAATGAAGCAGATATACGCTGGCATATTATACTCTGTAGCCTTTTCTTTTATTTGCTTTATTATGAACACTGCGTCTGTTATTGACCGTCCTTTTGTGAAGCCCTGTTGCTCTTCAACGTTCTTAATTTGTGTCTCCAGTTTGTCCTTGAAAATACTCGTGAAAAGTTTAATTACCGTATTCAAGAGAGTTATTCCTCTATAGTTTTCTGGGCCGGTTTTTAGTCCTTTCTTGAATACAGGTATGGTGATGCTGTTATGCCATTCGTCTGGCGTTTCCGTTTTGTTTAAGATTTTGTTAAATAGTTGCGATAGTTTCCTTGCAAGTTCGGGGCCTCCATGAACGGCGCAACCTGAACGAGGGGGTAAAACGAGTAACCCAGGTCGACAAACTTGAGAATTATATAATAGCCGTAAAGTCAAAGAGACGAGGTACGACCGATCCAGACTATTTACTACGAGAAGCCGTAGAATAAGAGAGAGAGATCTGTAGACAACCCGACCAGTCGACCACCCCACAGATAATATACGTGTTACTATTAAATAAACACATTGTCACAACCTAAACACCCGGCCTTGGGACTCCGCTCAGGTAGTGAATTCGGCCTTAGTTACACTATTTTTTATTACCTCAATTGGGATAAGGTGAATCAACAAACAAAATTTCGGGACAAATGGATTTATTTGACACACAATAATAAATCTACAAAAACCTTATATTCTCGATACAAATACGAATAAATATTAGTTATACAGTAAAAATGTCCATCTCAATATTTTTTATATATATATATATCAAAAATAAGTTAAGGACTTATCTTGGGAAGACTCGGGACGTACAGCTCGCAGCAGTAGTCAAAAGTGGAGACGTCGTTGTCTGGACTTGGACGCCGTAGGATCCGGTGGAATGGATAGTCTGTAGAGTCCGTAGTGGTCCGTAAAGGTAAGTCCGTGGAGGTTAAGTTTGTAAACGGTCCTTAAGTTAAACGGTACAGGCTGCAGAGCAGCGAAGAAAATTAAAAATGACACACAAAATGATATGATTAAAAAGGAGAATACTGAATACTTCTCAGCGAAGAAATGAACCAAAAAAGCGAGCTCCACTTCAATCGTAGTTTAAGTAGATATTTTAACGATGGCAAAAACGATTACCGATTACCGATGTGTTCCTAATATTTGAAATAATAGGAATTGGAATTAGAGGTGGGAGTAGCCAACGAATAAGTAACGCTCCAAAATAATTGATGAAAGTAGTAACATGTCTCAGGGACACGGCAATTACAGATCGACGCTCGAGCAGAAGAATTACAAATAGACGCTCGAGCAACGATTACAGTGGAATTTACTCATGTTATTTAACAATTTTAAAAATACAAGATTTGGCAACATCGGATTTGTACTTATTATTATCATTCCTTACGGAATGTCTGGAACTCTCCATCTTCCCTTTGATAAATCCATTCCTCTGTAACCATTAACCATAAATTCTTATGTTTAAAGCTAGACATATTATAAGGCAACAAAACACAGGTAAAGACTTTTCGCGCTCAGGAGCAACTGCTGAGCATTATACGAGCCCGAAATGTTGCCTCGGATTTAGGATACGAACTCAGAGTTAACAGATAGAGTTTATCAGAATTTAATATCGAGTTTTTAACTAAATTTTAATTTGAAAAGTATTAATAAATTCCCTAATTATTTTAATTACTTTTGCATTCGTTTGGTTTAGAATACTAGGAAGTGAAATGCGGGTTGGGCAGCCTATTTTTATCAATTCTTTGTAAAATTAATCCGCCTCTATAAATAATAACTTTCATTACAAGTGAGCAAAATAAATACACAAGCATATAATTGGTTGCATCAGCACAATGTTTTCATGGAATTACCTATTACAAAATAATTGGGTTGAAATCAAAGTATGTAGATAATGAAATGGAAATTAAAATATGATTAGTGTTTTAAATGAAACTCACGGTTTCTAGTTAATTCCACAATATAATAAAAGTTATTGAAAATTCTAAAAAATTGACAATTGTTTCGATAAATCAATATCATCGTCAGAATGACAGAAGTTACATTTCATTTGATGCCTACTTGATGTTTAGTAGTTATTTTTGGCTAGACCAAGAAGTGACCTTACTTGTGATTGACTTAATATATGTTAATAGAAAAAAGAAGAAGATGTCATATTACAAATATTGAAGCTTAGATATTATTAGTCTTATGGTGATATCCTGGATATAATTTTTTCAATTAAGGTCAGTATAACTGTGCTATGATATAGAAAACCAGGAAAACTATATCTGCTGATCTTTACAATTATCACTTAAGAAGACAGTTTATTAGTGGAGAACTGTTCATTGACAACTTCATATTGTGGGTTTCTTAAATGTCTTCTAATTTCCAATTCTTCAAGGAAATCCAGTTCTTGTTTCTTTTCACAAATATGCAGCACTTCTAGTTTTGTGTTAGGTGTCAATGAATGATTGGTGTCAAGTAGATGTTTTGCGTAGTGGGATTTATCTGGTTGTTTTAATCTGTATGCTCGTAAGTGTTCACTGTATCGGATTTCAAAATTCCTAAGGGTCTGACCCAAATAGACAGCATTACATTCTGGACATTTGAGTTTATATATACCTGACTTCTTTAATAGTGGTATTTTTGTTTTTACATTTAACAATTTTGTACTAACGTTACTTTCTGTTTTAAAAGAAATTGTTGTATTCGTTGCTGAAGATATTATCTTTGAAATATTATTAGAAATATCTCCTGCATATGTGATGGTTTTATAAGTTTTTATTTCATCAGCTTGTTTAGGAAATATTAGTTGTAATGCCACTTTTTCCTCTTTTTTACTAATTGCTTATTTATCATATCTAATGGATAACCGTTGGATGTTGCTATTTGTCTAATTGTATTAATCTCTCTATCAGAATTACATTTGTTCATAGGAACCGAAAAAGCTCTATGTATCATATATCTATGTATATGCCGCTAGTTTGTGTGACATAGGATGATTGGAATTGAATGGAATTGTCACATCAGTCTGTGTTGGTTTTCGGTAAATTGAATAATCAAGTACATTATTAACTCTTTGAATTTTTAAATCAAGAAAATTGATTGAGCTATTTTCTTCAATTTCTAATGTAAATTTAATTTTTGGGTGTAAATTATTGATGTGGTTGAAAAATACATCTAATTGTCGTTCACTACCCACAAAACAAGCTAATATGTCATCTACATATCTATACCAAAATAAAACATTTTTCGAAATATTACTTTCAAAGATCTTTCTTTCTAAATTGTCCATAAAATGTTTGCCAAAATAGGTGATATAGGGCTTCCCATTGGTAAACCTTCATTTTGAATATATATCTTATTGTCAAAAGTGAAATAATTCTGATTAATGCATACATCAAATAAATTAAGTATATCTGATATTATTCCTGGATTAATATTTTTATCTTCTAGTAATTTTCTTACAAGTATTAGACATTCTTTAGGAGGAATTTTAGTGAACATATCAGTAACATCGAACGAAATGAGTTTATAGTTATCTTGCAAGTGGATTGCTTTCAACTTTTTGATTAGTTCTATTGAATTTCTAATTGAGTACTGAGATTCATATCCGTAACTATTAAGTATATTGTTGAGCCTCTTGGCCAATATATTATTAGGAGCATTAACATAAGAAACTACAGGTCTAATTGGTTTCGTTATTTTATGTAATTTAACGGTTCCATATAATTGTGGACAATGAGGATTCTTATGTATGATAGACCTCTTTTCGTAATAACTTAAAAGATCATTTGAATTATTAACAATATCCCTTACATTATTAGAAAACTTTTTCGTTGGGTCTGCTTTAAGAACTTTTACATCGCTAGATTCTATAAAGTTATATATTTTGGAATTGTAATTTTCAGTCGTCAAAATGACAGTTGTGTTCCCCTTATCAGATTTTGTAACTGTTAGGTTATTATCTTCTATCTTCTTTTTTATTGCAATTAAAACTGTAATGAATGTCATTTTTTGTCTGACGTTTAACTTTTGAAGGTTCAATATTTTTGATTAAATTGGCAATTTTCAATTTCTCATAAAGAAAATTATTTGAATTAGATTTTAAAGCTATTTCTGACTCTGTAGCTATAATTTGTTTAATATTATTCGTAAATTTTGGTAGTATGCTGTACTTTAAACCTTTATTTAAAAATTCTATTTCACTATCTGTAAAATTAGTGTCTGAAAGGTTTTAAAATCGTGGTGCAAAGTGTGTTGGTATGTAGGTACTTACAGTTTCATGTTGTTTTGAGTATTGAATTTTATGTTGTGTGTGTTCAAGATTCTGTAGCTTCTTTTCTTGTTTCTTAAATTTCTTATGCTTCATCGTGCTGACACTTTCTCTAATTTTGTCATCCAAACAATCAAATTCTACTGGATGTAATTGGAATTCTGAACGTACAACTTTTATGTAGTTGTCTAAGGAGTCTCTAACTTTGAACCATTTCTTACATTCTCCTTTTATCCAAACTCGTTGAGCACATTTTATAGCTTTTTGTGCTTGTGGTGTTTTAGTGTGACATTTTATATTCACATAATTTGGTATTACCTTTTTCCTAAGGCATTCTTGGTTAAACCAAATGTTTTGTGATGTTTTGATTATTAATCCGTGTACATCAGGAGTCATAAATTTTGATAGAATTACAAATTTCTGAGTTTTTCATTAATAAACAAAATACAATGTTATATTTTTTTAGCAAAATTATATTTGAAGATTGTGGAAAAAATCATGTTTAGCCCACGTGAGCATGTCTTTCTCATTTGTCCAATTGCTGCACGAGCGAAGTGAAGTTTCTGGACGCGTAAGGAAAAGACATACTTCGCTCACTTGTACTAAAAATAGCTATTATCCCATTATAACAACGCTCATAGTCATAATATTGCTCTTCCCCCAGTAAGCTATATTCTATTGAAATGTGTTCGTCGTTCTTCTCTTCGCGTTTATAGTCGCTTGTATCGTCGCACCACTAGGTGGTTACCCTAAAATAAACTTGGTCGGCATAGTTTTAATTATTTGAGAATGTTTTATTAGCGGAGCGGAGATTATTATGGAAGACTTTTTCCGTTTTACTTATTTTAATGTCAAATTCAAAAATACCTTGGTATGCGGGTTTAGATAGTTTTAGTGTATGGTCTCATTTTTACTATTACTGATTACAGTTTGTTAAAGTCGTTCATTTCGGAAAAAATGTATTTATTAGGCTAATAGTCAACTCGATGTCACTTATCATCCATATTCGGTTGGTTCATATAAAATACAGTATTTTGCCATATTGCATATACCTTGTCGGCTAGAAAAAAACTGATCGGCCGGATTTTTTATATGTGAATGAAATTTCTCAAACTTAATGAGATTGATCGAAATCCGCGATGACACTATGGCTATTTAATAATACATCATTCATTTAAACAAATTTTTGTGCAATAAAATGATGTTGGGTGAAATAACGTCAACCCTTCTTTTAGCTTTTATCCAATAAAAAGATCACTAATGAAAGCAATTGATCATTTATATAACAATCTTCATCAGCAGGGAATACGTTCAATAATCAAAAAGTTTTAATGTTCTGGCGTACTCACCAAAAATAAATACATAAACACAATCAACAATTCAAAATATTCAAACTCAAACATTACCTCGTTTTATTTCTGTTTGTCGAATTTGAGGTGTTTTTGTAATGCACATTTATAGTAGCCAGGAATCAAGCATTTTTGTAAAAAATACATATTTTATAGAATGGAATAGTAAACTATGAAATTAAACAATATAATTTGTTTAAAACTTCATCTATTTGAGCTAATGTTCAATTTAAGTGGTTAACGCGTTTCACTAACACAGTAGCTTTCTCAAAACGAATGAAGGTGAAATTAAAAAATGTTTTAATATATACAGTGCATAAATACAGAATTCTATTATACTAATGTTAACAAAGGTATTGAAATAAATTACCTGGAAATTCATTTACTACAAACATTCCTAACATATCTTCTAGGTAAAAAGGTTTAATAAAGGAGAGTGATTGATATCTATTTGGTCGTTAAGAAGGTTACCTGAATATTTATTTTTGTTGATCTCAAGAGCCTCTAATAAATTTAAACTAAAGGATTTACCGACTTTTTCTCGCAGTTGTCATTACCACATTTTAATTTATAAACTTCTGATTTGTTTAATTTTGAAGATTTAGATTTGTTATTTTTAATGAGTTTGGATAAATTGTAATCAGTTTTAAAGCAAATATTCATGTCTAAAGTTTCTAAAAATGATTTAATAATTAAGGATGGTGTTCCAAAGTATGTTAAGCTTTTAAATTGTTTATTATTATTTTTATCAGAGGGGAATACTTGTTCTAAAATCTGTTTGTTTATCTTTTTATTTAATTAAATTTGGATCGTAATTATTATTAACTGCTGTTTGTTTTATGATATTTAATTCTTTGTTATAATTATTAATATGTAATGGAACTGTTAAGAGTCTGTGTATTATACTATTGAAAGCTGCTAGTTTATGACTGAATGGGTGGACCGAACTATTATGAATTGTAATATCTGTATGTGATGGTTTATGAAATATAGAAAAATCATGTTTATTATTTATATTTGAAATTGTAAGGTCTAAAAAGGTTACAGACTTATTTTGTTCAAGCTCTACGGTCAATTTGATATTATTGTGAATTGAGTTTATGTAAGTAATGAAGCTGTCTAATTGTTTATATGTACCGGTGAAGCTAGCTAAAATGTCGTCCACATATCGGTGCCAGTACATAAATTCATAAACACCCCCTTAGTAAAAAAAATATCTACTGGCACCGATATGTGGACGACATTTTAGCTAGCTTCACCTGTACAAATATTATACAGCTTTATTACTTACATAAACTCAATTCACAATAATATCAAATTCACCGTAGAGCTTGAACAAAATAAGTCTATAACCTTTATTGACCTTATGTAACAAATCTAAAGGGTTCCTGCGTGTTTGTTAATCCTCTTAGAATGTTTTTTTCTTTGGGTTTCTGCAGCGTGCTGTCACCAGTGCCGTAGGGCACAATATAGCCAGGATTTCCCTGTGGGTAACCTCGGGTGAGAGGGTTTCCTGGCACGAGCGGAAGGGTATTCGTGGGGCATCTTGGGCTTATACGATGTGCCAAGCCTGAGTTCTAAGGCAGGTCGCGTTGACCGGTGCAATCCAGCTAGTCCGAGTTGTTAAAGGATACAGTCTGGGTGGATAATATGTACATATATATTACAATCAAACTAAATAAACAAAACAATAGCTTAACCCTGATGCCTATGGTATAGGGTACCACATAATAATAGTGATAATTGTCCGGTAAGAACAACGGAGTGCATTCGTCTGAGAAAGTGGTCAAGATTTTTTATACTAGCAATTAAAAAAAATATGATTAATACCTGGACCTATCTAACGGTTACTTTGGAATCTAGTAATATTCACAATTAGCTGATTTTACCATACCTGCTGTCTGAGTGAAAAAATTCCGTTGCCCGATAAGGTTCGAAATCAACAAATGATATCCTACCTGAATGTAATTTTAGGTATAATTAAACTGAAAATATATATCCCTGATTATAACATAAATAGACGGTTATCGTAAATAAATATCTGTGTGTAATACATTTAAAATAACAACAAGTTTAGAATGAAACACATTTCATGGTCTTAAAATATCTTCCCCTGATTATGACCTAAATAGACGGTTATCGTAAATAAATATCTCTTAGAGAACCACAAAGAACGCTCCCTTGAATAAAATCTTATGTTCACAAGAAAAAAATAAACAATTTACAAATCGTACTCTTTACAAGTTATGGTAGTATGGGGCTAAAGTCTCAGTAGTGCACGTATATGACCAGGATTGATCGTCGGATACCAAAAATTAAATCAATATCAATGTGCTTTTAGTTTAAAAGAAAAAAATGTCAGGTTCAAAAACTTACGTTTTGAAATATCACAATCACAAAAAAATAAATCACTGTACACACTCGGGCCGTTGAAAACGGGGAGTCCCAGGCCACACGGTGCCTGTCAACTCTCTGATTTTCTCTGCCTCTCTCGTCCAAATTTTCTTCTATTCATTTCTAATGATTTGGGACGAGGTTTGTTATTCAAAGCATCCAATTCATTTTGCCCTTGTCTTTTTCATTTTTTGTTTTCATGATTGAAGGTTAGTTTTCATAAATTTCTCTATGCTAAGTTGCAAAATTTATCTGTATTTTTTTTATAATCCAAACATCGATGTGTTTTTGATTCAAATTGTTTTCGTCGACCTTGTGGTTTGTTTGTTTAATTTTTCTAGCTCTAGGTCGTTTTATTTTATAATAATTGAACTTAGCTTATATTTGATTTCAAGAAAATTATATCTATATAGGGTGTCCTAAATTTCCTTGTCATATTTTGTGCTTAATACAATTTGTGCCAATTTCAAATATAAATAATAAACATGATTTTTCTATATTTCGTAAACCATCACAGATATTACAATTCATAATAGTTCGGTCCACACATTCAGTCATAAACTAGCAGCTTTCAATAGTATGATGCACAGACTCTTAACAGTCTTATTGAATATTAATAATTATAACAAAGAATTAAATATCATAAAACAAATCGCAGTTAATAATAATTACGATCCAAATTCAATTGACAATATCATAAATAAAAAGATAAAAAAACAGAATTTAGAACAAGTATTCCTTTCTGATAAAAATAATCATAAACAATTTACAAGCTTAACATACTTTGGAACACCATCCTTAATTATTAAATCATTTTTAGAAACTTTAGACATGAATATTTGCTTTAAATATGATTACAATTTATCCAAACTCATTAAAAATAACAAATCTAAATCTTCAAAATTAAACAAATCAGGAGTTTATAAATTAAAATGTGATAATGATAACTGCGATAAAAATTATATCGGTGGAATATTAGAAATTTTAAAACTAGAATTTCAGAACATGAACGTAGCTATGACAACAAAAAATTAGATTCTAACTATTCAAATTCAGCACATTTTCGACCCAAATTTTGAAATTTTGCATGTAGTCGGTAAATCTTTTAGTTTAAATTTATTAGAGGCTCTTGAGATCAACAAAAATAAATATTTAGGTAACGACCAAATAGATATCAATCACTCTCCTTTATTAAACCTTTTTACCTAGAAGATTGCTTAGGAATGTTCGTAGTTAATGAATTTCCAGGTAATTTCTTTCAATACCTTTGTTGTTAACATTAGTAAATATAATTCTGTATTTATGCACTGTATATACTAAAACATTTTTAAATTATGCCTTCATTCGTTTTGAGAACGCTACTGTGTTAGTGAAACGCGTCAACCAGTTAAATTAGACATTAGTTCAAATAAATGAATTTTTAATCAAATTACATTGTTTTATTTCATTGTTCAGTATGGATCTTCATCAAGTAAAAGCATCATCTGTTCAATTTTTGAATTAACAGGTTGAAACAAAATTTGTATAGATTATCCCTCCTTTTCTATTTTATTTGTTTTGTGATATTTATGTCATTAAATGATAAACGCTCTCCACTTTACCATAGATGCCAGATAATTTCCTTTGCTTTTTTCATAAGCTATCGCTTACAAAAACTCACATAGACAGGGTCAAAACCATGAACTAGAAGATTATATAATTCAAATCTGGACAAACAGTTTACCATTTAATGTTCAAAAAATAATGTACCATCTCACAACGTTAGCATTAAACGAATTTCTGGTCAAAATTCAACAAACACTATCGAATAACGACCACATTCTTCTGATATGGCTCCGTGAACGTTTTCCTCGTTCGAAAACTGAAATAACCTCTGTAATGGCTGTACTGGGTATAAGAAAGAATTCCAATCTGGATTCCCGAAACTGCGTTTCAAAATGTTTTGATAAATGGATTCGTAGTTGAAGTTATATGTACTGTAACGAATTTATAATCAGAGTCCTGGTTCAATTTATACCCACATTTATTTATTTAAACACTCATTCAAATTTTACAATTCGTTCAATTATACTAGTTTTTCACTATAACTATATTTCAACGCGACACTCGTCAAATAACAGCTTAAATATTGTCAAATTTTTTCTCATAATAAATCCACCACCTTTTGCCTAATACATTTTTCTGGTAATTTCTTTTGTATCGACTTACGGCGCCGAGAATTTGTATTTTTTGTAGTCTCCGTGATTGTTTTTAAACCTTCGCAGGATTCCACCAGTGACGGCGTTGATTACAGTATTATTTCTTAAGGGGCATATTTTGAAGGAGATACAATATATTTGTATGAATAATAATGAATAATAATTTGTGTGACCGATATCCGATGAGACTATTTGATATTATTATACAAAAACCTCTTATTTTCATTTGCAGGCATTCTTTTAGGAAGTCTGTTACACAAGATGCAAGAATTCAAGAACAATTAGACGATATGGAAGACCACCGACCGATGTTTACTTATTGGGTAACGACAGTGCAAATTTTGGTACTTTTTATATCTATAATTTGTTATGGAGTTGGTTCTTTTGGAATAGATCTACAATCGAAATCGGGTCAAGTTCTGGTCACTAGTTTATCATTACAACAAGTGGATTATTTGGAACCCGCTAACTTCTGGTAAGAAACGAATTTAATATGTATGTATCTACGTTGCGAAAATTAATAAATTAATTAAATAGGATGCTGTTGTGTTAGTATCTTACACATGCAGTTTCTTTGTAAGTGTTAATATTATTTGGTTCTGCTCAATTTTAAGATAGATACATCAATACTGAATTAACGCACAAAATTTTGTTTGAGTCCAGTGAACACGTATTTTCGATTGATTACTAGAAGAATCTATTGTAGGTACTTATAGACTAAGAGCCAGAGGTTTGCTAGACATACGTTACAGAATAAAGGCTAGAACATTTTTGTGCACAGTTGCCCCCCCCCCCTTTGTAATTTCAAACGAATTTTGAGTTACGATTATAAACATGCTTATTTTTAGGTTTGGACCCAGAGCTGGTGATCTGATCCATTTAGGAGCAAAGTTTGCACCTTGTATGAGACTAGACAATAAAATAAAGAAGGAAATCGACAAAATTCAAGCTAAAGAACGGGAGACCGCATGCTGTATCAGAAATGATGACTCAGGATGTGTCCAATCTTCACAGGCTGACTGTTCGGTAAGAAATCGTAGTTACAAGATGTTAAATAATCGATTGATAGGTTGCAAAACCACGCGAGTTTTTATAACAGCAGTTTTGGTGATTTAAATTGTAGAAACATATTCCTTACCTTACCAGAAGGCGCCACAGCCCTGGGTGGACCCCAGCAATAGACCTCTACAACGTCCCTTCTTTTGCTTTTGAACTCCGTCCTGAGGCTTGCATGATTCGGAGATCATTCGTAATATTGTCCATCTTATTTTTGGTCTCCCTCTTCTTCTCGTGTGGTATACTTTGGCATTCAATACTTTCTTTAGCATTCAGGAGTCATCCATATGTTGAATATGTCCAAACCATTGGAGTCTTCGTGCTTTGATGGAGCGAACAATGACTTGATTCTGCAGGATGTCATTAATTTCAGCGTTGTATCGGATTCTTCATTCATCTCACACTTTCACTCCATGATATATATTTCTAATTACTTTCCTTTCGAATCCCTACATGCATGTATGTTTTATTTAGCTTTCACTAAAGAGACTAGATTAGATTAGATTTTAACGGGGTTACAGTGCACTGAAACCAAAGGTTTATTATGCCCCCCTCCCCCCCTATCAGAGCTGTTCTCGCTACTACTACAGCTCGCCTTCCAGTTCCAAGGTTCTAATGAACTCTAGTATTTGGGACGGCTTCAACGAGGTTAAGTCCTCACTCTTACAAGTTTCTTGTCCGAAGCATTTCTTGCGTTGGCTTATAATGGCGAGGCATTCCAGAACTAGGTGATCCGGAGTTTCATCCTCCTCCCCACAGAATCTACACTCGTCAATCTCTGCTAGACCTATTCTCATTAAGTGCTTCCTAAGGCGGCAGTGTCCTGTAAGAAAGCCCGTCAGGAGATGTAGCTTATCTTTACTGAGGTCCAAATATTTTTTGGATCTAGCAGTGTCAAAGTTCCCCAGGAACTTTTTGTAATGTTCCAACCGGGGAAGGCACCGCCAGAGTGCTTCTCTTTCGGTTTCCTCTTTCTTCCGAAACTCTTTCTTGTAGGAGAATTTTGCTACACCACAGAAAGGCTCCGGGCCAATAAAGGGCATTTGTGCTCCTTTCCTGGCAAGTGTATTGGCCTCTTCATTTCCCGTGATTCCCGAGTGGCCAGGAACCCAGACTAAAGAGACCCTGTTATTCTTCCCTAATTCATCAAGTTTTCTTCGGCACTCCCATGCCAACTTTGAATCAATGACATGGGAGCTCAATGCTTTGATAGCTGCTTGACTATCAGAATGGATCGATATGTCACATTTGTGGTAGTTTCTTTCTAGGTTCATTTCCACGCATATTTTGATCGCAAGTATTTCTGCCGGAAAGACGCTCGGGAAGTCGCCTAACGATAATGAGTATCTGGTGCCAGGCCCAAATACTCCAGCGCCTGCTCCAATGGTGGTTTTTGAAACATCCGTATACCATCTAATGGTGTTTTCTTTGAGAGTTTGGGTGGTGTATTCCCTTTCCCAGTCTCTCCTCGTATTTAGCATCGTGGTGAAATTCTTTTCGATGCTTACTTTTCTGATCATTTCGTCACTGGGAAGATTCGCTAATGAGATGTATCTTGTCAGAGAGGACCAAGCTCCCTGATTTTTAATACTCTCATTGCCTGAACCTTCCTTAGATATTCTAAGAATTGCCTCTTGGGCAGATCTTTCTATCACCAGATGTAGAGGTGTGAGATCTGTAATGATCTCAAGTGCCCTAGTTGGACACGTTCTCATAGCTCCAGTGATGCACACACAGGCAACCCTTTGAACTTTGTCGAGGGTCTTCCTCGTGCTCTACTGACTTGCTTTTGTGTGCCAAACTATTGCCCCATACGTAATTGCTGGTCTCACAATCATTGCGTACATCCATCGCAGTATTTTTGGGTTACAGCCCCACCTCTTACCAGCTAGATTTCTGCACGCCATCAAAGCTCTTATTGCTTTACTAGCAGTTATTTCAACATGCTTATTCCACAAAAGCTTACTGTCTAGGGTTATCCCTAGATATTTAACCTCTGATTTCCATTCTATGATTTCCCCGTTTAAGGATATGGGTTTCATGGCTGGAAGTGTTCTTTTCCGGGTAAATGAAATTACTATGATCTTGCTTGGGTTAATGTTTAGCCCCACTGACAAGCACCATTGCTCAATGATTCTGAGGCCCTTTTGTAATAAATCACACAAGGTGCTCTCGAACTTTCCTCTGACTATTAAAACAATGTCATCGGCGTAGCCCATACATTCGAAGCCAAGCTCCGTTAACCTGTAGAGCAACTCGTCTACTACGAGGCTCCATGGAAGGGGAGATATCACTCCCCCTTGAGGTGTCCCCCGAGTGTCTTAACTGAGGTGCTTTGATTCCCCACCTGTGTCTCAGCTATCCTCGTTGTCAACAACTCATACATCCATTTTACAATGGTTTCAGAGACTAAGATATGAAGATTGTAAATAACAATTTTGTAAGGGAAAATATTTTTCAGATTCATTTATTAGGTTTTCATTTCTTTATTGTAAATAGAAATAATAGAAACCACTAGTAATAAATTTGGAATTATACTACTTTATCGGTGTTTGAGTTCCAAGTTGGTTTTTAGATTCCTGAGGATATTAAAACTGTTTGAGGTTATATTGACTTCATAGTTTGTTCAGTTTAATTCGAAGTAGTGTAGCTATCTCACTAATTTTGTTAACTCATAAGTTTCTGATTGTTTAGACATATTATCAAAAATCTAAGAAATTGCACTTTTAGCTTGCCATCACGGAATCTTATGGATCAACTCCATATGCCATCATCATCGGTCTTTCAACGTGACAGTCAAAAGAGGCAGAAGAACACCCATTCGTGGATTAGAAAGTTAAAAAACGCGGTTAAATCCTATTAATTGATCAGAGAACACAACAGTTTGGTACCTACTGTTTTTCTTTCAACTCCCGTTTCCATTGGATATTTATATTTAAGTTATTTTGAAGCAGCATATGTGGGTGTTTTAGTGGAGAATAACTAGACCTAAATCAATTTCACTAGGAATATCTCCATTCCTTAAATGGATCACCCCTTATGTTATGACGTTATTATAAAGAACTCTAACTTCCCTTTAAGTTTAATTACGTATTCATCTCTATACCTAAATCGAACCGTTATTGTGGGGTTATGAACCATTCGAAAGCTTGTGAAAATCCCTGGAGCACATTTTTAGGCCTTGACCTCAACTCCGGTCCCAAATTGGCCCTTAAAGGATTTTTATGGAAATTTCCAAATTTTTCGAAAAAATTTCACCCAATGGTTTGATCGTAAAGCCACAAAATACCACACATCAAGCACTACTACCGAGTTCTACTGGGCAATGTATTTCTGTTGTAGAAGGTTTATATATATGCAAGGTTATACATTCCTTCCGGAATAGTAACCGCCAATATTTGGCTCTTAGACTCTTTTGCTTTTGTGGAGAGTCAGTCCACTATGATTCCCTACTTATATATTTAAAGTTTTTCATGTTTCTTTGCCATTTCAACAATCTTCCTACATTCCTTCCTGTCCTGAGTCTTCTTTCTCCAGTATTTTATTCCCATTTTTTCTAAGTCGCTTTCTAGTTTGTCCATCCATCTAGTTTTTGGTCTACCTTTTGGCCTGTTTGTAACTGGTGTCCACTCTGTTATTCTCTTCACATAACTACCTCCTTCCATCCTTTGGATATGTCCAAGCCATCTTATTCTGGATGCTTTTATCATTCTTCCCATGTTTTCAGGTTCTAGTATTTTATCTATTTCTAAGATTGTCAGTCTTTCTTACTGCCCCTCATTTAATTTCTTTGGTCAATAAATGATCCTAATAATTTTCCTTTCGAATATTTTTAACTTTTCCTCATCTCCGGTTGTCATTGCGGTAGTTTCGGCTGCATAAGTGACTGCTGTTCTTATTGCTGGCTTCTATATTCTCATTTTTGTAGTTCTTTTGATTGTTTTACTCTGCATTAGGGGTTTGTATTTATAGTATGCTCGATACCTTGTCTGTATGCGTTGTGCAATTTCGTCTTTCTTGTCATTTCGATTGTTAATATTTTTGCCGAGATTTTTTTAATATCCCTATTTCTTTGTACTTCCACGTATTCCACGTGTTTGTCCCTGATTAATTTCTAGTCCCCTTTTTGTGGCTTCTGTTATAATCGTTTTTAGCGTTTCTCGTAAACTTTACTGGTCTCTTGCAATTATGGCTACATCATTTCCGTACGCTACTATTTGTGCCGATTTATTGATGACTGTTCCAGGTAAATTACATTTTTTTTATTATTCTGTACATTACTACATTGAAAATTGCTGTTGAAAGTCCATCTCCTTGTCTTACTCCTGAGTTAATTTGGAACCCTTTCAATATACCTTCATTCGTTAGAACCGCTGCTTTGGAATTTATCATCGTCATTTCCACTAACCTTATAATTTTCTTGGGTACCTGCATTTTGAGTAAATCTGCTTTAATTTCTTTTCGAAATAGGCTATCAAATGTTTGCTTAAAGTCGATAAATAATATATGCATCTTGATGTCCCTTTCATAATATTTTTCCACCGTTTGGCTTAGGATCTGGATTGCATCGATAAGTGATATCCCCTATCGAAATCCGAATTGGTACTCCCCTATACTAGTTTCACTATGGTCTTTAAGTCTCTTCAGTATTATACTTGTAAGGATCTTATATGCAGTGTTTAATAATGAAATTCCTCTATATATCCTTGGATCACCCTTCTTTAAAATTTGTATTAATAACCGTTCATTCCATTCTCGCGGCATGGTTTCCGTTTTCCATATCTGAACTATGAGTTTATGTATCGCCCTCCCCATTTCATACCCTCCTTGTTGCAGCATTTCATTAACGATGCCATCTGGATCCGCTGCTTTGTCCTGTTTTAAGCTATTTATTGTTTTCATAACATCACTTTCTGACGGTGCTGTTTGTCCTACTTTAAGTTGCTGTAGCTCGTCTTCCTCATTTCCTTCACTTATCTTCCCAGAGTGTTTTTATAAAATACTCCTCCCATTCTTTTTAATCTATATTGATCATGTTAGGTGTTCTGTTCTGCTTCCTAATGTATTGATATAGTTTCGCGTTATTTTTATTTTCACTCTCCATTTTTTCCATTATTTGCTCAACCCATTTATTCTTTTTCCTTCCTATTCCCAATATTATTCTCATCCTCAACATATTTTCCGTGCCCTAGTCAACATATTCATCAATAAACTCCTTATACATCAAAAACAATTCGGGATTCCTAAAAAACCTATTTTCCATAGACCTTAACCTTTTAAATGCCGAGTTAAACGAATTTCCTAGTTTAAAAATATCATCCTGATTTTTTAACGGTAAATCAACTTGAAATCTACCATCCCTAAGTCGCTTGTGCGTTTCCCGAAATATTTTTTCACACATTTTATCATCAAGTGACAAAAACCTTTGATTTGTCACTTCCTCCAGTTGTCAGAACCTTGGAATAACATTATTTACATATATTAGCACCGACTGATAAATTTTTTCAACATTAAATGATTGTTAGTCAAATTGACTGTCTCGACCCTTACTTCATGGAATATGCTCATATTAGTGTTTTTAAATGAAACTCAAGGTATCTAGTTAATTCCACAATATAATACAAGTTATTGAAAATTCTAAAAAATTGACAATTGTTTCGATAATGATATTGATTTATCGAAACAATTGTCAATTTTTTAGAATTTTCAATAACTTGTATTATATTGTGGAATTAACTAGAGACCTTGAGTTTCATTTAAAAACACTAGATTGTTAGTCCTTAAATTTTCTACTATTGCAAAAATTTCCCCGTTTTCCAATATTGTAAGCTATTGGAGTAGCTCCAGCCACAATCCATCCTAGACGTGTATTTTGAAGGATAAGCAACCCTAGGCCTAAACGTATAATTTTCGGAAAAATTGCCTGAAAATATAAATCAGCCGATAACAACAACTCAATCTCCGAGTGCTGAAAAAATGCTGGATCCGCCAGCGGTACTTCATGTGGGATATTAATTTTGCTGGTATCAACCACCACCTGTGGTAACTTACACGTGAGTTCATCTAAAACACCGCAATTTACCGAAACCCTAAATTTGCTGTCAACATTTGACTCCAAAACCAAATCGACAAACTTGTCAACCACACTAATATTTTTACCAATACCTCCAATCGCCAAGTTTGTACTATTAATCCTAGTACCCCGAAGTTTTTTCAAAAAATTTAAAGAAATGAAATTAGACCGAGATCCTCGCAGGTAACCTTATTTACCTACGCAGTTGCCAACAACATCTGAGACCTAGGTATCTGCGAACATGCAACAACATTTTGTTGTTCTCGCACCTGGTGCTGACTTGAACCATTATTAGAAACTAAATCCACACGTGCCTCCGGCACTCTCAATAATAAATTTGATTGAGCCTCGCCTCGTTGAGGCCCACCCTAGCTATTATGTTTAGCTATATTTTGGTGACCACCATGGCCACTAACTGGACTTTGGCCACCGCCCGACCTTTGGATATAATTAATCCCCAAGTTTTGGTTATGGTTAACCCTTTCATCATGCAATAAAACATGATACCGTTTACCGCACGTTCTACAACCCCTTAACTTACATTGATTTGCATTAAGCGATTTTCCTAAACAATTGAAAC
Organism: Galeruca laticollis; assembly: GCA_963921935.1. Taxonomy (NCBI): domain Eukaryota; kingdom Metazoa; phylum Arthropoda; class Insecta; order Coleoptera; family Chrysomelidae; genus Galeruca; species Galeruca laticollis. The sequence goes on from OY998183.1 coordinate 88,370,293, forward strand.
AAAGGTTATTACTTTTTACAAACAGACGTTTCACACCTATTCTTAAAATCCCATATTGAATATTGGAGGGTAAACATTTTTTACCAAATTATTGATACTGTAAAAGAATCTCTAAGCAAAAGATCTTCATCAGAAAGTATAGATATTGCCAATTCAGTGGATCATTTTTTCCAATTAGATTTTCAAGGTTCAGCGGAATGTATTGAGCAATACCGAAAAATTTTAAATATTTACACTTCTGTCCTTAAATGACAGTTTTAAAAAAAATAGTATTCTCGAATTTAAGGAAACTGTTGGTCATGATTCTACCAAAAAACACATAACAAAAGCAGAAAAACATATCCAAACGTCTACCAACTTCTTAAAGTTGCGATTATTTTGCTTATTTTAAGTGCGACGTGCGAGTGGTATTTCTTCCAAGAGAAGAATTTTTGATTGGTTGAGAACGACGATGACTCTAGATAGACATTTATATTTACCTTTGTTGTTCATAGAAAAATATGTTGATGTCGACTTGGACAGTGTTTTGTAGATTCTTTTTGTCAACACCGTAGAAAACTTCTCTTGTAGATATGATCAGTAACGTAAATGTACGTTTCACCGACCTCTTAAAGTTATCATATTAAAATATTTATAAAATAAGGACTGAAGTGACTTGAACATGATTGTTTTATTATGTAGTTATTTCAGATACATGTATTTGTATGTTAAAGGTATGATTTTATTTTTATTTACTTGTATTTCCAAAGAAATATAATAAATAGAAAGATATTGCAAATCTTTAAAATTGTCCATAATACCGACCTCTTTATAGCAATGTTCGCATTACCGACCAGTTCTGCATGTATTACCGACCTAGGCACCAAAGAATGTTACAAAATCAAAATACACCCTTCCAAATATTTTTATTTTACAATTTTTAATAAATTTATGCAAAAAAGATTAAATTCTTGAAATATAAATTTAAACAAATGAAATTATAATACATCATTTTTCTAAATTATTGCGAAAGTGTTCAATTTCATGAACTGAATAAACTCCTCGGTTGTTTATTGAAACTGGGGGATTAATGACAGCTATTATATCAGTCTCATTATAGGGCAAAATGTCGTCCCTTGTAGGCCATTTCCAGTTACCACCACTTTTAGCCATAGTTTTTACCAAGATCTCATCATTATCCTTTCCAACCACAAGGCCCGGAAAAAGTTCATTTTCATATACTACTATTACGTACTCTCCATCCTTACACTTAGGAATTATTTTATTTAAACCTTCAGTTTTGGACATTTTCACTTTACTTGGCGTTTTTGCAATTTTTCTTTTCTCAGCTCTTTCTACTTTTTCTTGCTCCTTTTTCTTTTTCTCCATATCTATCTTTTTTTGATATGCAATAAATTGTTCAGAAGTAGCCACTGTTGGGGTAAGTCTTTTTGATAATTTTTTAGCCTTTTCATTTTTAGTATCATCAAGCCAGTAAAATGATTTTTTGAATGGGGTAGGTACATTTTTTAAAGGGGAAGGTAAGCATGGATCACGATTTTCTTGGTCTATAACGGATGATACGCTCTCGTTATAGTATGTATCAATTTTTGGAGGAGTTGTTAGATCGAGTGGTGGACAGACTCTAGACTAAAGTTTTCTGTGGTAGTTTCTGTTACGCTTTCTTTATGTTGTGTATCAGTTTTCGTTGGAGTTCTTACATCAGAGTGATGGGCAGGTTCAAAACTAATATTTTTTATGGTAGTTGTGGTTTCTGCTTCAGCAGAGTATGTTGTAGGAATTTCAGATTGCATTTGTACTGAATTGGAATTATTTATATCACTTTCCTTAGGCATTATTGTATTAAGTTGTTTGTTAGATATTTACACTACTCCATCCACTTCAACATCTAAATCTAAAATTCCTTGATTTTCTAACCACACTGTATCATCAATGTTAATTTCTTCCATTACCTGTATATAATCAGAATCAGTATTTGTTGGCATGCTGGCTTCTAATGTAAGGTTATGATCTACTTGGGTGATATCCAGTTTTTCACCAAATTCATGATTAACTTTTTTCCAAAAATTAAATAAACTTTCGTCTTTGATGTGGCCTTTCCATTGATCACCAGATAACTTAAATTCCTGCAAAGTTTCTTGATCTATTCTTTCTTCTATATCTTTGAGAAACTTTTCATAATAATTCCTTCAGATAATTTAGACACACTAGTATTTGGAATTGCCTCTGCATTGGTAACTGTAACTTGATCGATCATTTTTGAATAGTCAATGTTATCTGCACTAAAGCGGTACAATCCACAAGTTCTAAAGCTATTTTTAATTATTTCTTCTGTAACGACCTCTTTAAGACAGATGTCTACTTGAGAACAAAAATTTTCCCGATTTAATTTTTGCCCATTATTATCTATACGCCATTTTTGTATAAGTTTTTTCCAGAAATTTTTAACTGGATGAAATACAGCTACGTCTAAGGGCTGAAGATAATGTGTCGAATTGGGCAGTAGGGCGATCAAAATTATACCTTTCTCCCTGCAAAATTCCGTTAACGGTAAAGTAAGATGGGAGGAACGCCCGTCCAGGAATAAAATAACTGGGAGCGGTATTTTATTCTCGATCAGCCAGGGGTAAAACACATTTGATACATACTCAAAAAAAATTTCTCCGGTCATCCAACCTGTGTCGGACCCGCCCTATTCCCCAATTTGGAGGCATTTTTAAAATGATGTTGGACGGTATTCTTTTATATGGCAACAAAATTAATGGAGGTTGTTTTTTTCCATCTGCCGATATTGTGACCAAAACAGTTAGACATTCCTTTTCGTCATTCTGTATCCTATTGTAAACTTTTTTTGTACCTCTTCTAACTAAAACCTGTTTTTCTTTTGGCGCCAAAAAGGAAGCAGTTTCGTCACAGTTAAATATCCTGGAAGAATCAAGCAGAATCTCATCTAATTGGTGTTCGGTGATGTAGTTTTGAACTCGCATAAACCAGCTGCGTATATCTTGTTCGGTTATGTTAGCTCGGCATTTGGTTAGATTTTGCGAAACTCGATTAGCTAATTCAGGCTGCCTTGCCAAGAAACCTTCGTACCAATGACGTCCTGGTATCCCATTTTTGAAAGGATTTGGCCTCTGAAGTTGCTCAACCAATTTAGTTATACTTTCTACTAGTTGGCTTCAAGTTACAGGAAAACCAACACTTCCTAAGTATAAGATCCATTTAACTACTGTTTCCTCTTCGACATTAGTAAGTACAGTATGAGCGCCACTCGTAGAATTTGGGTCATATTTATTATGGATTTTGTCTATTAATGTTGTTTTAGGTATTTTAAATTCTTTGGGTGCTTTTCTGATACTCATTCCTGCACTTATTTGTTTAAGGGCATTTTTAAATGCTTCATCCGTATATTTTTTTCTTTTTTTTCCATTTTAGATCTGAAAATAATAGCTATTTTCAAGCTGTGTATTATCAAACTGACTAGGTCGGTAAAAGAACCGAGTTTTACCTATCACCGACCACTAGGTCGATAATAGGAATACGCCCAATTTAAGCAACCTTTGGCCGACCACAAATTAATTGGTACCTTTTCATAAAAATATTACTTAATTTTTTGTAATTTACGTAAGTATAGCGTACAAAACTAATGTAATTTTCCGTTATTAACATGTGTTGTTATTGCTTACAAAAATAACGTAAGTTATCGGGTATAATTTTCAGTAGTAATAACCCAAGGACATTGATAATTGTTCGAAAAAATTTTATAACAGATTTCGAAAGCTTGTTGCTTGGAAACAGACCGACGCCGCAGGCGGAGGTCTGTTGCCTATAAGCAACAAGCTTGAGAAAGTTGTTATAAAATTTTTGAGCATTTATCAATGTTCGAGGGTTATTCGGATAGAAATTTTTTTGCTAATTATAGAAAAGAAGTACAGAGCTTCTATAATTTCATTAATATTCTCGTCAGTATTATGGCCAAATCATGACATTTTGAAATATTAAATATTTGAAAAGTCAAAATCGAAATAAATAATCAAATTGTATCCATATAGCAACGTGATAGAGTGAAAACAGCCCATGGGATCTGTTTTCAGTATAATGTTGTTCTGATTGGTTGTGTTCAATCAAGTGACCTCAAATTAACTAATTTCATTGGATTTTTACTAGAGCAAAAAATTTTCACTCAAATAATATAATTGTTCGACCAAAAATTTGAAGTATCTGAAAATATTTATATTATTTAATACTTTAATTGCAACTTTTTTAACTGTCGGTAATACATTTTGATGATATAGTGGCATTAAAAAAAGGTAAAATATGATTTGCTTCTTCATTTTGTGAAGGGGTTTTTTAATATCGACTAAATTAAAAGGTTTACTAATTCTCTGATAGGGCGGTATTAGAGACGGTTTATTTTACTATGAACGTTTTACCGACCACAATATTTTGTAGAAATTTGCTGCATCATAACATATTTTAACTTATTGTCGTATTTGTTGAGTATATATATCAAAATTTTAATAAATTGCATACCTGACTTGTTTAATAGAAGGCTATTTAAATGTACACTCAAATAGGACTCTAGATTAAGCTGGATGGCATAAACGTGTTGTCTGCGTTAAGAACGTCTCTGTACTAAAAAATTAGACTAGATACGCGTGAAATCGTATAAAGGCGTGATTAGTTAAGAGTGGGAGTATCGGATACTAACGGTCATTATTTGATATTAAGTACCGAATTCTATTTATTGCGGAAAAATCAAAGTGGTCGGTATAACCTGCTAGGTCGGTGAAGCGTACATTTACCTTAGTACTTTTAATATTAATCGCTATGTTTATAAGTTCATAAATGTATTTCTGAAGCAAATCCACTAGAGTACGAAAACATCTTCAATATAGGTGAGGGTAAATATATTAAAATCCTTAAAATTTGTACAAGTTTTTTAATTACCACATGCCAACTAGTTTCGACTTAACAAGTCATCATCAGGGCGGGTAAGCAGTCAATCAAAAACTTTCCACAGGACGTATAACAACATGAATTTAAAATAAACAGCGAAAACAATACAAGACAACAGAACTAGACGAACATAAATGTATTAGTTATATTGAAATAGCAAAACCACTATTCAATATTTATGGCGTATTTTTTTTACTATTTATTGAACCGCATTTAAAAAACATGCCACGCCCCCTAAAAACTGAGGCTCGCTACGCCGGTGGTAGTAGGTGTTACAACCAAAACTAAGCTAAAACCTAATAACCTGCAAATGTTATATCAAATTCTATTTAAGCTAAATAATTCAATAAATAAAGGTAATAGGTCAATTTTTCCCCATTGAAGTGGTTTCAGACCATGCTGATTCTGAATCCCTCTAGGGGAAAGGGGGGGAATGGAAAAACTGAGGCTCGCTACGCCGGTGGTAGTAGGTGTTACAACCAAAACTAAGCTAAAACCTAATAACCTGCAAATGTTATATCAAATTCTATTTAAGCTAAATAATTCAATAAATAAAGGTAATAGGTCAATTTTTCCCCATTGAAGTGGTTTCAGACCATGCTGATTCTGAATCCCTCTAGGGGAAAGGGGGGGAATGGTGGCCAGTGGGGTAATAATAGCCAACAAATATAACTGTTACTGGCCTATTATTATTTCACTTTTAATACCTATTACGCCATCTATATCTGTGTCACTCAAACTGTACTTTAGCAACCAAGAAGTTCAGCCGGTAAAGCAAAAATTTTTGACAATCTCAGTTTTAGTCGATTCATGCTTCATTAACCGATTTTTAAAGGTATGTAAAAGCACTCAATTCAACTTATTTAACTACATAATTGGTACCGAAATGTTGCAATTTTAATGTAGTTTACTGCATAACAAATTTTTGTTTTAATTTAAGAGATAAACTACTGTGAGTTTATGAACATAAATATGTATTTTGGGGTTATAATGGCCTCGTGTGTAGGGGTAATGTTGGCTGGCCACTATTACCCCATTTTTTTTATAAACAATACAGGGTGTTTCTTCATAAATTCTTATATTTCAGATGCCTCGAGTTTACAAGAGAAAAGCGACAAAGCAGGATGGACTGCTCAACAGCTTACTGCAGCAATAAATGCAATAAACAATGACAGAAGCGTCCGTGAAGCCGCAAGAAGTTTTGCTATTCCTAGATCTACAATTCAAATACGAATAAAGCAAAATGACACATCAGAGGCTTATTCTTTAGGTCGAAATTCGGTATTTTCAAAACAAGAAGAAAAAGATTTGGCAGAGCAAGTAATACATTTGGGAAAACATTTTTATGGGATAACTCCCACATAGATTAAAAAAAGTGCCTATAAATATGAGAAAAACAATTACCTCATCCATTTTCCAAAGAAAAAGAAACTGCAGGAAGAGATTGGCTGACCGACTTTTTAAAAAGGAATCCAACTATTCGATTAAGAAAACCGAAAGCGACAAGAATTAACCGCATATCTGCGTTTAACAAAACTGAAGTACTTATTTTTCTCTAATTTAAAGTCTCTTCTGGATAAGTATAAATTTTCAGCATCCAAAATATATAATGTAGATGAGACGGGCATTACAACTGTCCAAAGCCCTGGAAGAATACTTGCTGAAAAAGGACAAAAGAGAATCGGCTTCATAACAAGCGCAGAAAGAGGCCAAACAACGACAATTATGTGCTGCATAAATGCTTCAGGAACGTATATTGCACCCTTATTTATTTTTGCGCGCAAACGGATGAAATCTGAATTAAAGAAAAATCGGTCACCAAGTGCAATTTACTGCTGCTCTGACAATGGTTGGATAAATGAAATCATATTTCTAGAATGGCTCCACCATTATTACGATGTAGTAAAACCATCAAAGGAATATCCAGTTTTGCTAATTGTCGACAACCACAGTAGCCACTGTACATTGGAGGGGTACAATTTCTGTAAAGAAAGAGGAAATGTAGTGTTAACAATACCACCGCACACGTCACATCAACTCCAACCGCTGGATGTGGCATTTTACTCATCCTTGAAATCAGCATAAAACTTTGAATGTGCAAATTATCTAAGAAGTCATTCTCATGAACGTATCACAACGTCCGAAATAGCTGAAATAATTCAAAATGCATATGGTCGCGTAGCCACACCAATTAAAGCCATTAAAGGATTTCAGAATACAGGAATATTTCCATGCAAACCAGAAAATTTTACCGATGAAGACTTTGCTCCAGGTGAATTATTTATACAAGAACGGTATGGAAAAAAACAAAATCAAGTGAAGGAGGTAATCGAACTAGATGAGGAAAATAAAAATAAGGAAGTTGCGGAGAATCCAGAAAATACGACACCTGATAAAAAGCATGACTTATCGTTTGTTGGCATAATTCCGATACCAGGATGCTCGAAGGGACAACTCAGTTGGAAATAAAAGATCCAACCATAATAGCAGTAGGAAGCAACATTCAGAAATAATGACGTCAACTCCAATGAAGTCATGAAAAGCAGCGGAAAAAGGAGGAACAAAATAGACTTAAAGTTGATAAAGGAACAAAACGAAAAATAGGTGTCGAAAAATCAACTCCTTTAAAACCCAGTCCTACTCCTCGAATAATACCCAAAAGAAAATGCTTAAAAACCCAGCTGATCACAGAAAAAACATCATCTGAAGAAGATGATCGCGACATCGACGTTAACGAGGATATTTGTGCAATTTGTGGCGAATTCGGTAAGAATAAAGAACTGTGGATCAAGTGTAATCTTTGGGCACATAAAGAATGTACCAGTTTTGAGGGAAAAATATATGTCTGCGATTTTTGTCAGTAAAATGGGGGTAATACTGGCATTGGCCACTATTACCTCTTAACCGTGGGTAATTATAGCCACCCGCAGCATTCTGAAAAAACGTTCGTATTTTTTAAAAATTTTGTTTGATTATTTTCAGTAAATACACTTTGAAGTAGTAAGGTTTGAAGTTTTATTTACTGTAATATTTTAAAAATCTGAGCAGGTATAACGGCAGAAACAAAAAAATGCTTAGGCGGCCGCCATTCCCTCCCTTTCCCCTATACCTAAGATCTAGCACTTATATACCGTTCGTCCGCTGAAAACGGCGGACGGACACCAGAAGCCATAATATAAAACTTCGATTTTTCGTTTGTTTGTTTTAAAAAGTCTTTATTTACAATATTTTGTTGTTGGAAATTTACAATACATGTACAGAACTATATATAAATACATAAACAAACATAAATATATATAATGCCGATGTCCTGGCAGTCCTGACATAATTGTTTATGTCTGGATACAATTATGGCACCTTGCTCTTCGCATAATCCATTAATTTTGGCTCTACAAATTACTTTGTCCCGTATTGATAAGTTTGACTCCACTAGCTATTTTGACTTATTTTTCCCTGAAAAGCAGCTGAAAAACAGGGTTTCAAAATTTCGATTTTTTGTGTTTAGAAGTGTAAAAACGGCCCTTCTACAATCTTCATTCTGCACATCCTAAAAATCTAATTTTTATAACGGTATAATAATTATATTTTATATAATTAATTGATCATTATTTATTAATTGATACAAAGACTCAACTATGTTTTTTTTATTTTTCAATCTTTCTGAAGTTGAGAGGATTACGACCAACGGTAAGTTTACGACCCTTAGGAAATGCCTGATTTAGAAGTAAATTGTAGTGTGCTCCAGACACATTAACGGAAAGAAATAAAAGCTAAAGTTAATATTGTAGGTATTTTAGCTTTTATTGTTCCGATTAAATAGCTGATTTAACCAACTTTCTCATAATTTATTTCAAAAGGCACGTAAACTTGTTATTTTACTTCTTTGTATTTCATGTCCTTTGTTTAATCTACTTAGATTATTAACCTCTTGTTCAGTGTAGACTTTGTTACTGTTTTCCCGCGCCACTGTAGCAAGGATATCATAACTGGACTTTGAAAATTGTAGTTGATTGAATTATTATTAAAATTTCCAATCCAGGTGAGAATGGAAGCCGTATATTCCGATTCAAAGTTCAGTGCTTCACTCACTGAGCCAGCCACCATTCATATTGCTTTTACATTGAAAGTAATAATTTCAAACACATTCCATACAATAATTTAGGACAATACACCATTCGGGTATTTTAAACGCTAATCTAATATCCACGTAACTACTGCAACCTACATCAAACAGTCTTTACACTATTAGTACAACAACACTAACATTATTGTCTTATATATAGTGTTTCCAATGTAATCTTAATATTCTTGTTGGCGATTCGTCATTCACTTTTCACACAAAAACTTCTTATATATCTTCTAATATTTTCTGTATTTGATTATTATATCTTTTTTATGTCGCTAGTACTAGTGGTAGTGTATGGGGATGTGATATATCTCTCTCTTTTTGTCATCCTCTCTCTCTCTCTCTGTCTCTCTCTTTCTCTCTCTCTCTCTCTCTCTCTCTCTCTCTCTCTCTCTCTCTCTCTCTCTCTCTCTCTCTCTCTCTCTCTCTCTCTCTCTCTCTCTCTCTCTTGACGTTGAGTGCTAAAACAGAGAGTGAAGACACTTGTTGAACCCTACTTTGTATTTCAATGTAGTGTGGAAATAAATGCTTTTAGCAAGTCATCCATAGTGTATGTGTAATTAACACTGGAGTGACAATTTTCTGGATCCTACATTTTGTTGTTGCTTTGAAAACTCTCGCAATTCATGAGGTACTGAATACTCGATGCTTTTATTATTTTAATATAAGCAATAACATTGTGATGAACATAAACAAAAAAACATGGGAGATGTTCAAAATGGGCATCTGCTCAATGTCTAAGTTAAAAAATATCGGGGTTATGTAAACAAGTGTTTTTTTCCAAATTTACACAAAACCCAGAGGAATGTGCTCAAGTAATCATGTGTCCTATCGAACGGTCTATAAAAACGTTATTTAAAACTTCATACGTTCACTGCATAACCTGGAAAAGTACCATCTTGCATATACCGCATACGCCTTTCATTTATGAGAGGTATCTCTTCAAAAAAAAAGCTGAAGTCAATTTTCTAGAAAATGAAGTATTATATCACCGGTCAATCGTTGAGGATGATAAATGGTTCTAATAAATAATTGTCGATAATGCCAATTCAAACATTGATCTAAAAGGTTTTTGGAATCCCTCTACACGTGTGGCATGTGGGTTTAAATAAGCCCATATATGGTTATTATTAAAAATCACAATGCTATATATTTAGCTTGATCTATAAAAAGAACAATAGCAGAAAACAATGGGATTGTTTGCGATTTTCGCAATACTGCCTAAGGAGTATTTACTTGTTGAGCAAATTTTTCGCTACTGGTTTCTCGATATTCGTCAATACTTTGAAGAGTCTGGTCTTATAATGATAGAGTTCTGGGATGTCCAATATCAATTGAGCAAGATTTATAATTTCTTGTAAACAAAAGTGTAGTTTAGTGAACGTTTGAGAACATGAAAAGCGTTTATTTGGATAACGCTGGGCATACATATGTCCAGCTGTCAGGGCTAACCCGTACAAAATAACCGGTTTTAAAGATTAAAACTAACTTTTCCGCATCTGTGGCCCTGAACAATATTCTATCATAAAATTGTTACTTGTATACACTTCGGGGGATGAATCGTGCTAACAAACCGACATTTCTCCAAAAATAACCTATAATTTAGTATATCTGGATTTATAGGATCCGCTGTACTCTCTCTAGTCAACTGAAAATCAAGAGGGTACATCTGTGAGACACTTTGAACAATATTCAATCATAAAATTGATCAATTGTATACTCTCTGGAGGCTGTATCGTGCTAACAAACTGAAAATTCTCCAAAAATGACAAAAAGTTGGTATACCATAGCACCCGTTGTACTGGCTTTAGTGAGCTGAATACCAAAAGGGGTCATCTCTGAGACGGTCTGAATAATATCCAATCATAAAATTGGTCACTTGTATATACTCCGGAGGCTGTATCGTGCTAACAAACTGAAAATTCTCCAAAAATGACTAAAATATCGTACTTAAAGTACTGTAGCACCTGTTTTATTGGCTCTGGTGAGCTGAAAATCAATAGGGTTCATCAGTGAGATGTCCTCAATAATATTCAATCATAAAATTGGTGACTTGTTGAACTCCGGAGGCTGTATCGTGCTAACAAACTGAAATTTCTCAAAAAATGACAAAATGTCGTACTTCAAGTACCATAGCACCCGTTGTACTGGCTCTGGTGAACTGAAAATCAATAGTGTTCATCTGTGATATGTCCTTAACAATATTCAATCATAAAATTGCTGACTTCCTGCACTCCGGAGGCTGTATCGTGCTAACAAAACATGTAAGGAAAAGTGGCCGACGACATACACACAGGATTTTTTTTTCTAAAAACCGTTTTTTCGTGTTATTGTTGATGGAAAACGTGAAAATAACTCAAAAAAAAATTTCAAAATTCCAACTTTTTTTGGGGTAAACCAATACTTTTCTTGCATATAGAAAGGTTGGGCGGAAAAGTAAAATAGATATTAGCCATTTCAGCACTAATGAGAACAATCCTCTTGGTTAACTAATCACAAACGAATGCAGAACTAGGGCTGCAACGGAGACAGTATTATGAAGATTTCTTGTCTGCTTACTGCGCTGGCTTCTAAGTTTGTCACAGTATAGTCAACATTGCACAGGCTTCTAAGAAAAAACAAGTTGTTTCTTGTTAGTTTTAAAAATAAGTAGCTTCACTAAGAACCTAAGGTCGAAATATACTTCAACAACAATCAAAGCTCGTTTATTACAAAAAAGTCAACACTCAAAACTTATCACACATCCTTATGAGAACTTTTCGTTTTAAAATTGAATGACGCATCGTCCACAATAATATTTCCGATTACTTTGGCATTCAAAGCTATTCATTTCGCGGGAAATGGAATTCCAGGAGGAAACCTGGCTCGGATGGACATTTCCTTTTCACTTGATAAACTACAAAGTGGAGTGTAAGGAATCGGTCAATTACTCTTATTCAAACTTTTCTCACATGTAATGATTTCTATACATTCTTCATCAATTTCACATTTTGTATGATTCAGGTCAAATTTGTGATTAATGTGCATCATAACTAGTGCACAAGTATCATAATAACGAATAAAACAGTCGAGTCATAGATGAGAAAATTTATGAGTGTAGGTCGCAAGAGCACAAACAATTTTCTAGTCATTGATTTTTCGCAGTTTTTGCTACTTTGTAGATGGTGTACAGGTACTCTGTAAAAACCAAATATATTGTAAACAAATTTTATTAAATTATGTCAACTAATAATTTATTTTAATCTGTATGTTACATAATTGTTACCGCATATCGCTTTGAATGTTTGTCTTATTCAAAAGTAAATAGTTTGAATGTAATTTAAAATTAAATTCAAACCAATTACGTGTGATTTATTTTTAGAAAACGATTTCTACGTGGAAGAAATGGAAAATGGGAGACTCAGGTCCTGGAGGCAGGATATCTGGTTCAGTATGCGGTTTGGATCCAAAGTAAGTATTTTTTGCATATCAAAATGTTTATGTAAAAATATCGTCATTTTCCCCCTTTTACATACAATGATGACCTAAATATCGAATAAAATTCGTTTTTCACGTAATTATAAAAGCAAAAGAAAAATCCTGTAACAGGTCAATTTTTATATCTGAAACTACACTTTTTGAATAAAATGTAATAAATGGGTAGTTCCTTTTTTCCTTCTTCTGGTGAAGCAGTGATTAACCCAGCCGATGTTGCTGACTAATCCCACCGCTGTCACCAGTGTAATACTTCTCAGTTCGAACCTGTTTGTATTTGTTCTTATGATGACCACCGACCGGTATTATCCTGGTAAATATAATCGAGTCGGAGCTATCCTTATCCAACACCAGTGTAACGGGATCGGTAATCTTTCGGGTTGCCTTTTTCTCTGTTGGTAGTGACTACTGTACACTCCTATCCTAAAAAAAATCGTTGCAGCGTGCTGTCACCAGTGCCTTACGGCACAAAATTTAGAACCAGGAATCTCCCTGCGGGATTACCTCGAGGGAGGGGTTGTTCCTGGCTCGAGCGATCAAGGTCAACGTGGTGCCCCTTGGGCTTATACAGTGTGCCAAGCCCGAGTTCGTAGTGCAGGTCGAGTCGGCCCGTCCTATTTGGCTGGTACGGGGGTGGTGGGGGTTGAGGTTAAGGAAATAAACTGAAAGGTTAAATATGTACAATCATATATTACAAAAAAATTATTAAAACCATATACGCACATTTTGGCAATCGAATAAATATAATATACGCGGCTTTCTCCTGATTTTTTGATAGCCTATGTGATATAAACTAAATAAATAACAAGCGGAATGTCTTTTTGGTACTCAACCTGTATAAGTATGGTACCCTATACACCTTTAGCGATAATTATGTTGGATATCCTCCACAAAAATTAAGGCAATAAATAGAAATCAAACGAAACTTTATGAATCGGATCAAATACGATATCCTGTAAACCCTATATCTATAGGGTAAAGTACGGATACTTGCCCACCTTTTTGAAAAAAATTAATAAATGGAAAATTTGTCTTATTTTCTGAAAGTAAATTATACTACGGTTTAGTGTATATATTTAGCTATTTTTCCACAAAAGTTAGTTTGTCTATACTGGATCACCGACAAGAGGGATAGTTATTTTACTTACCATTTTTTTGGCCATCTATCCTCCAGAGGTGGGGTAGTTGCCTCGCTAGAGAGGGATAGTCGCCCCAAATAGAAATAGGGCATTAAATAAATATTAATTTCAAAAACTTGTTTATATTAAAGCAATAAAAAGAAAAAACTCAAACTATTTCACTATCGTACCAACCTTATTGATAGGTATTAAGAAAAATTTACACCCCACCCCTATTATTTTCTTATATTTTTAATTTTTTCTGCACGGCCACATTTGTTGCAGAAATCGCCATAAAGAGTGCAATTTTCGTGCAACCATTTTTCACACGAAATACATCGAATCCAATCAGCAGTAGATTTAGTGGTACCATAGATTTCAAGGCACTCGCGACACTGTTCATTTAGTTCATCACTAGTATGGGACAGTTCGGATTCTTCTGATTCCGAAGAGGAGGAGTGAATGTCAATATTTTTCTTTTTCTTTTCTTTTTTCTTATAATTTTCTTTTCGATTAGTAACGTTTTGAAGGGTAGTTGGTTTAACTATTTCTTTTCCTTTTGATGTTTTACCTTTATTTGTCTTATTGATCTTTTTGTTTTCTTTTTCCTTACTTTTATGTAAAGCTTCCTCAATTTTCTTTTTCTTTTCGTTAATCACAGTGGGAGAATTTAATAATTGTGCTACTTATCTTTTTCTTTTACTTGGCACTTTAGCAACAATGGGAATTGGAGATAGCTGCAGAAGTTGTTGAGTTGGACTAATATCTAATAAAACTGATTTACTTTTAGATGTAGAGGGGGAGCATTCAATAACAATTGGTATTTTTTCAGTTGCTTGCCTGGTAGAAGACGCTTTTTCTACAGTATTAGATCCAAACATCGGTTCACTTGTAGATGTGGAGGGTGGGGAATTCATGGGAACGAGTAAATTTTCCTTGATTGGCAAAGTGTCTGCGTTTTCTGTTGGTGTCGTTAAATTATTTTCAGACATATTAGTAGTAACGGCATTCTCCGTAGAATACTGGGAAGCATCTGCTACCGTGTAATAATGATCAGGTATAGCGTTGGGGTTGTACGGAAAAATTCCACATGCCTTGAAACCTGATAGAGCATTGACCGTAGAAGTTGCCCTGATCCAAGCAGCACCAATTAGTCTTCCAGCTTGATATCTCGTAATTTTTCTTTCCTTATTTGCAACAATCCACTGACGCAATTCTGTTGCATAAAATGTTTTAAAAGGTTTAAAAAAGGAACGATCTAACGGTTGTAAACCGTGTGTTGTATGACTGGGAAGTCCCAAAAGAATTATGTCATGTAGAGCTGCTGTTTCCAACATATTAATATCGTTGCAGTGGGAACCATGACCATCAAGTAGTAACACAACTTTACCTTGAGGTTTGCGAGGAATAAAATGTTCTACCAACCACTTCATGAATAGCTCCGAGTTTATGTAAGCAGATTTTTTACTCATATATACATTAGATCCAGGTGGTAAACCGTCCAAAAATTCCGGTTTTTTATTTACTCCTTTAAGGATTAACACAGGTGGTAGAAAAACTCCTTCTGCATTATTGCACGTAACAATCGAAATGGTTTCACCTTTTTCTCCAGAAGTTATGTGTTGGACCAATTTGCTTCCTTTGGTAGCGATTACTTTTCCGGGTTTGTTGTTCATTTGTACACCAGTCTCGTCCATATTAAAAATATGACCTGGCTTGTCAAAAAGATCGTGTTGACTTAAAGTTTCCTCATACAGTTTAAAAAAAGATTCAATTTCTTCCCTTGTAAATCCTAGTGCTCGAGCTCGAGACATTCCTTCTGCTTGTCTAACACTTAAAGTTTCATGTCTTTCTAAAAAGCTTTGTAGCCACTGTTTTCCAGCCATTTCTGAACCTACATTAAAATTATGTTTAATATTTAACTGTTGTGCTAACTGAAATGCCAATTTTCTAACATCAGTTCGGGTACATGGAAAGCCCGCTTTTTCCAATTTCTTAATATGTAAAACTAATTTTTTTTCTACATCGTAACCAAGAGCAGGAATTTTTCCGAGACCACGTTTAATGTAGTCCTTTTTTAACATACGTCGCCTTAATGTACGTGAAGGAACACCAAACTGTTTGGAGGCTGCATTGATGCTCATTGCTTTAGATTCTACTTCACTTACAGCTTGTTTTAGAGCTTCTTCTGACCAGGTTGCTCGAGGAGCAATGCCAACTTTTCGAGTATATCGACGAGGCATTATCTGTAAAAAATATTGTTAATCAATTATTGCTATTAATTATAAGTGAGTCTAAAGTCACACACAGTTCTTGATAATTGAGGCATCTATCCCCCAAAGGCAAGTATCCGTACCACTCAACAGGGCAACTATCCCATTGCGTCCGGATAGATGCCCCAGCCCTCTAACAAGTTTGTTTAATCAAAATGACTTTAATTACACCAAAAAATCAAAATATATACACGATTTAACCTATTTCGATCTTTAAACCATAATAAACTTTACTTACCTTGATTTTACAAACGATCCAAATTAACGGCACAAAACTATTCGGATATTTTAGAAATAGTTCGGTATTTAACGTTCTGTTGCAACGCCCACGTGCACTCCAGCCGCTTGCTACTTTGTGACTAAGGTATGGAACGTAAGACGCTTGGAACGCGGTATTTGAAAAACGTCGCAACTATTCTATTACAAGATGGCTGACAACGGGGCGTCTATCCGCCTAGGGCAAGTATCCGCACTTTTATTGCCAAAATTTCTGGGGTTGGAAAGAAATAATTACGAATCTCGTGAAATTTAATCAACTGGTACGATATATAAAAAAAGAAAATCTATATCCCCTATTTTTAATTCTAATTACGTTTCTCGAAGAGAGAGGGAAAAAAATACAGAATACAATCTATATCAGTAAAATTCAGAAGATTAATTATAATGTCTCCGGTATCTGGATGTCCGGTAATATGACTGAAAAGTTATCAGTTGAAACTTTAAGATAGGACTAAGTATGATCCTTTGTACAATAGTAATTATCTGTGCGCTATTTCAAGTAATCAGATATATAGGGAGATGGTCCCTGAACATAAGATAAATACCTATAACTGTTTAGATTCTACCAGTAGATGAGGGGCGCCGATGTATATGACACACTAGATATGACCGAAAAAGAACTGTGGGGTCCCTTACCTTTTTTGGGACACCCGGTTAAGTCAAAGAAAATATAATACAACAGATCAATACAAAATATAATAAAATAATTGTACGTTAAAAACTTACGTTTTGGAATATCACTAGTCATAAACTGCACACTATTACTGTTGGGGGTGAAGGGACCGTCAGTACTTAGACTGGCCTCTTCGGGGGAGAGATACTTTCTCTGCCTTTGATTCAAATTTTTTCGTTATTTATTCTAAATTTTACCTTGTGTGAAGGTTAGTTTCCTATATCATTGTTTTTTAATTCGTAACGTACATAGTAAACAAAGCATGACATAATCGTCATCTGAAATGTTTTGTTAACCTTGCAATAACACATTTTTGTTTCTAATAATTTCTTTCGTTGAGGTCAACAGTTATTAGTTATTTTTAATTAAGAAAAAATTTGTCTATATAGGGCGTTCTTAAAATTTTCTATGTCATATCTCGTGTTTATTACACTTTCCTGTCCCCCCAACTCCTCGGAGTAAAAACTACCCTAACAATTTCAAATTATATGATGAAACTGTTGAGTGAAATGGGTGCAACCTGATAGTATATGTACAGGGTGTCCCAGGAGTTCGTACCAAAATTTTGGAGAGACTAAAATGAATGTACTTCTTATAAAATATTTTCTTTCCGTCCTTCGTTAACGAACTATAGTGCTCTAAGTTGGGAATTAAAAATACTTTTTTTATTTATAATTATGAAATGCCCGATTCGAAATTAGTAAAATTTTAACCGTTAATTCTATAAGAACTGGTTAAAAATTAAAGGCACGTTAAAAAATGTGTTTTTAACTTTCTGTTAATTGAATATAACCCAATTCCAATTCTGTATCGTCAATATTTAAAGGATCCTTTAAAATGATTCATTTCAACGGTGGTGTTAAATGAAGCAGTGTTGACAGATCGAAATTGACTCATTTGAACAATAGACCGAAAAAGTGTGACGTCAGAGCATGGCCGCTGACAGTTACTGAGGGTAAACAAATCAATTGTTTAACTTATGTTTTGTCCTTACCGTTGTAATATTTTAAAAGTTTATTCGTTTTTTCATTTGTAAAGTGACACTGCAGAGACCATCAAGTAATTATGCCTTATTGCTTCGTTCCAAAACTTCCATCATATACTCTATCTCTACGACATATCCACTGTAACTGTCTCTACATTTCTTTAACACTTTAATTTCATTACAAAATTTCTCCGCAATGCTCGACAAATTAACAGTAGCCATATTTAAGCATATTACGAACGTAAAATGAATAAATATTTGTTTTCGATCCCTCAGTACAGCGGCTATGTTTATGACGTCATTGCTTTTTTTGTCTATTTAGCTCGGAAAGTAGATCACTGATCCCCATTTACAACCTCTAATCTACTGAAGTAACGGCAACGGAAATTTTTTTAAGTTTAAGGGTATAGTAAGATTTGTGGTAAGTAATTGTGTATTTACTAAAGAACTAAATCGAGGTTATCTTATACGCTTCGTATAATTTTTAGTTTTCAAATAGTTACAATAAGTATTATGACAATGTCAATGCCAAGAAGTGCCAGAATGACCAAAAAACAAAAACAGTTATTAATACCGTACTTAGAAATTAATAAAGAAATGCTGAAATTTAAACATTCAATTTCAGAACTACCTACTATTAAAAAGAAATTGGAAGAACTGGCATTGATGTTAAATATCAATTCGAATTTCTTCATTCATTAGTAAGACACATCAAATATCAAAGCAATTTCTATTATTCACTTGAATTTAAATCGATTCGGTTGTATTTGTTGAAGTTTCCGCTATCAACAATGTTTTAAATCCTTAGTCTAGAGTAGGGTTTAAATTTTAACAGATATCGGATAAAATTAAGCGTCTTCCGTTAATATTTTAAAGCTTATGATTCATACAGAATAGTAAAATGAAGTTAGCGGATCGTCTAATTTTTAACCATGCTCTAAAATTTAACAGTTGCTTACAGAATTGGCCCTAATGAACACCATAATTGCACACTTTTTGGGGTTATAAACAAGTCTACACTATAGACCATTTAAAGGTCACATGGCTTTGACAGGTCGGCCATCTTGCCTGGGAGCAAACATAGCTCTTAGTTTGGGCATCTTAAGTTCATTTTTATTTAAAATATAAGTTCATAAGCACATTTGATCGTATTATTTAGAACTCTACTCTCATTCAGCATTTGTTATGTTTAATTTCAGTTAGGTATATTCATCATAAGTAAATATAAAGACAACAGTTCCTTCTATAAGTGTTTAATGTTGAAATCAAAATACACAAAACTTTAAACATAAGATATTGTTTTTTAGCTTTACATGTCACTTAATTGCATTGTAATTTTTTGAAACTATAAAAGTAATGACCATTGCTAAATGCTTGTCAAAATGACAAATATCAATTTAACTCTATGTTGTTCATTCCACAGGAATAAGTGATGAATATAAATTAATTAAGGCACTACAAACCACTAAAAGTTTGTCAATATAGTGATGCTTACAATTATTATTTATCTGTATTTGTTTTTCATTATTTTTCGCTATATAGTTGTTACAAACTACAATTTAGTAAATTATCATTAATTTTATGTATAGGTATTTAAGCATTTATGTTTTCAGATTATTTGCTTCAGAGGTTCATACCTTTCAGCCTTTATTTCTATAATAATAATAATATGTTTCTGATCATCTCTATTTATCGAAACCATTAACATAATAGGAATAGGACCTGAACAAATAATTATTATTGCTAAATGCTTTTCAAAATGAGATAAATAATTTAACTACATGTTGTTTATTCCATAGGAATTTGTGATGAACATAAATTAATGAAGGCACTATACAAATCTCTAAAATTTTTACATTTATTATTTATCTGTATTTGTTTTATATTCATTATTATTCACTATATAGTCGTTGCTGTTATTGTTGCAAACTACGATTTACTTAATTATCATTAATTTTATGAACAGGAGGTTAAGCATTTATGTTTTTAGATTATGGATTATGGGCTTCATAGGTTCTTACCTCTCAGCCCCTATTTCTATTGTGATAATAATAAGCATCTTTCTAATCATCTCTATCAATCAAAAGCATACTAATTAATAAGAATAGGACCTGAACAAATTAAAATATTTTCTAGAAGTCCTATATCTAGCTCTCTACATGTTGGAAATTTTTCGGGTACTTCCTAAATCAGATGAAGCTGTTCTTTATTTTGGATGAAAAAGCTGATGTTTCTAAATAAGCTCCTAATATTTCTACACCATCTCCTATTAAAGACCTTCGATCAGCTAATATAATTTCACCAGGTAGAGTACAATTTAACATAGATAATCTTTATCAATTTTGATTTAAGAATCCACAGTTTGCTATCAAGAATTTATGGATCTTTGCGCTCTTTTGATAACGCATCTGATAATTCACCCAAAGATTATATACACAAATTCACCCCTATAATCGTACATTGTCTCTTTCTCTTCCCGCTGAACATACAACAACAGAACAAAACGACGGTATTATTCTTAATTTATCCACACAATCTTGATTAATAACATTATAAACAAGGCGCAATTTAGATTTGTTTGCTCCCAGGCAATATGGCGGACGGTATGTGACATCAACCTTTAATGGTCTATAGTTGTGAACTCAGAGACGGACTAAGTTCAATTGTGCAGCAATGTTTTAGTAAATATAACTTTTTTCAGTTATAAATGCAATAATGGACTTTTTTCAACATTTTATATATACTTACCAAGCCCTCTTGTGACATCTCGGTAAAATTAACGGTTTAAGAGATACGGGCAATTTTATGTCGCACTGCATACCTATTGGCGCATCCATATTTTTTTAATGTACGATTACAGGGAGCATCCTGTATTATTAGTGAATTATTAATAAATCGGTGCTGTCTACATTTATAAAAATAAACGTTTTTCATTGTTTATGTAATGAAAACGAACATTAATTTAACAAAAGTAAAAATAACAACAAAAACCTAAAAAATTAATAACCACATTCCATTAACAGATTAAAAAAACGAGTAACCAAATAATTAACGATATTGTTACGAAATAGCACACTGGTGTAGTCCCTGAGTCCGACTCTGTCTAAGCCATGTATGAAAGTTAAAAATTTGGCGAATTCGCAGGGATTTCTTCGAACTGTTTACCATTATTTTTTTGTGACTATTCTTATCTAGACATTTCCAGTGAGGTCCATTGTTTTTGTGACCAGTCTTACCAAGACGATTCCAGGGAGGCGATTTTTTTTGTGTCAGCCGCAATCTAGAATTATCCAGAAAAAAGGGCATTTAATATATAAAGACTTCCGACCAGCGGAAGAAGTTTAGTTTATAATTTGATCTCGGGATATAAACACTGAACAAGTAAATAGTCCAAGAAAATAAACAATAGTGAAGTGTTTATAAAAATTAGTGTAAGTGAATATACTGTGTATATAATATAAACTAGTGAATAGTTTAGTGAATAAATAAATTGAGTTAGTAGACATACCGTGTGTATAAATTTATCCCACCGTCGTAATAAAACCTTTCAAATAAATAAGAAAAACATTACATTGGTGTCAGGTGTGGGGTAATATGAAGAAATAGCTACATAAAAATGTTCAAGAGACTAAGTGACCTGAAAGTGACAGAGCTAAAGGCAGAATTGGAAAATCGCGAGTTGAAAACGTCCGGTAAGAAAAGTGAATTAGTAGAAAGACTTAAAGTAGCACTGGAAAGTGACGGCTTTTTTATTCAATGACGAGGCTTCCACCTTAATCTCGTTAATTTCTGCCATGGAAGAGAAGATTTCAACGAATATGATAAACGATATTTCTGGTATGAAGAACGATTTTTCTACCATGATAGAGAACATTTCAACTAATGTGAAGAACGATATTTTTTCTGCTATAAAAACCGATATTTACACTATGAAAAACGACATCTCTGCCGATATCTCATCGTTGAAAAATGACATTGCTGCTGATGTCGAGAATAAAATGTCATCTCTAAAATCGGATATTGAGGATAAGATGACAACGATGAACGAGAAAATCGAGTATAAGATGACAACTATGACTAGAAAATAAAATCAGACATTGAAAATAAGATGACAACGATAGACGAGAAAATCAAGGAGTTAGAGAGAGTTAAAAACACAAGACACGCCACCAGAAGAAAAGAAGATTGAACATATAAAACCCTGCAAGTCAGAAATAAACTCTAGGATAGAAGATATTGGCAACGTTCGATGGAAGTAAACTTAACCATCGCGCTTCGGGGAGATGCCTTAGATATACTTCAACGATACCTCTAGAAGAAACGGATGACTTTGAGCAGCCGAAGAAGAGGTTGGACATGCGATACGGTCACGAACATCTAGAATATTTGTACCAGTCTCAGCTGAAGAACCGAAGGCAGAAACGTGATGAAAGCATTCAAGAGTACGAAGTGGATATTGCCCGACTAGTTCGATTTGCTTATCCATCAGCACCAGGGAACATGATGGAATGTCTGGACATCCAGACATTTATTGATTACTTACGTGACCCCGATATGCAAAAAACGCTTCGTTTAGCCCATCCCAAATCATTGGTCGATGCATTGGCTGCTGCTCTTGAATACGAAGCAACTACGATGACTTCGAGATACAACGAAGGTAGGACCATGCAGGAAGAAGGTAACGATGATAGACTTGACCAGATCGTCAACTTGTTGAAAGGTATGGTAGACAAGAAGCCGAAGAAGATCAGGTGCTGTAATTGTGGCGAGCTAGAGCATGTACGTAGTTTGTGTATGCGTCCTACGACTCTTGCAAACCAAAAACCAATGGAAGGAAGAAAATCGGCGACCTACATAGCAAGAAGTGTCAAGATTTTCACCGACATTCAAGGCATATTGAGCTCAGTGGGACTCTCTTGTCCTGGAAGAAGGGCTGTTGAAAAGAGTCCTTGAAAACGATGATGGTTCCCAGATGAGGAAACAGTTAGTTATCGCGAGAACGAGAGTAGCTGAGGTACTGAAGAAGTTACATGACAGTCCATCGGGAGGTCATCTGGTAGTGAAGAAAACCCTTCAGCGAGTCCTTGAAAGGTTTTATTGGATGAACAGCTCCGACGATGTGAAGGACTGGTGTAAGAAATGTACGACTTGTGCTACGAGTAATGGACCACATCGCAAGAGAAAGGCACCTATGAAACAATATAATGTTGGAAACCCTTTCGAAATTATTGCTTTAGACATCGCTGGACCATTTCCCACGACTGAAAATGGTGGTAAATATATCCTGGTAGTAATGGATTATTTCACACTCTCTATGTTAAACCCTTTGGCGCGAGCAAAAGATGTCCCAGTAGGTTTTCTAACTGACAAGGTATGTTTATGCCTTTGTAAAAATAGATCTAACCAGTACCTTCCAGCTGTTTTTGAATCCCCAAATGGATGCTTTATAATGTTTCATTCTGCCAAGTTAAATACCTTACGTTGAATGTCTCTGCGGTCAAGCCATAAAACTTGGCTTCCATTCCCAGGATGTAGCGAACCAATGTTTCTTCCAATTCTGAATTCAAAACTATACCTTATCCCAGTTTAATTTGAACAGCCTGATCCACGCTAAAATGATCCATTTTAGCTAATGGCTGCACCATAGTCCTTGGAACGCCAAAAGTTTTAACTGCCTTTAGAGTGCCCATACTTTTTTCTCTGACTGCTTGAACATCCCTTTTCATGCCCTCTATATCCCACGTCTTTCGACGCTTGGGGCTCAAATTGGAAGTCACCATTAGTGTTTTGTGTGCCATTCTAAAACAAAGCACACCATTTTAAATATTGTTACAAATATATTACAAACATAACAATTTCCCATATTAGAAATATTATCAAAAAAATAAAGGTATAGCTTCATAAATATCTTATATCTGTGTAAATTTAAAAACAAAAACTAAAAATAGGAACCTTATATTAAATCTTGATTATTAGAAATCAAATAATATAATAATAATAAAACCCATTTAGTTTCAACGGCAAATAACCAATACTGCAAAAATTTGAAACACAGCTAAATACCAAATCACACTAAACAAAACTACGTCAATGAAAAGAAGAGTTCAGTCATTTATAGGCGGTTACGAATACTAAAGCACATATAATAGGCACGTTTACCGATAAGGCAGAAATTATGTAGGTTTTTTTATATGAAAGGGAGGTTAAAAATGGATATTTGCGTAGTTAAGGGAATATTGAACAGATAAGAAGAAATATATTTTTTATTCATGATGTATATGGAGTGTGTAACTTTAGATATACGGGGTGAAGAAAAGTAATGGTTACAGGAAGAATTTGAGGGTGAATTCAAATTCGTACAGCTATGTACGCCATCCAGGAGCAACAACATTTTATTGATAAATGACTAGTATGGTGCTCCAAATGTTGAAACCAGCTTAAAAAGTATCGTCAGGCATCCATAATTTTTCTTGACATATTTCTATCAGAAATAAAAACTGGTGGTATAAAAGTTCCAATTCCATTCATTGTACATACCACTATTGTTTGTTTTCCCGTTCAGTACGGCTTAGGGCACCAACTTGTTCAGACCCCTTATTGGCAAAAAATTTTGTCGTCTTTTTTGGACGGTATTTAAACCACTATCATCGACATTATAAATATTCTCGTAGGGAAAGTTGTACTGACGTAAGACAGCCTCTAATGCTGTAAAATAAGCCTTAATATTGCTTTCATTAAATGCTGGAGCTCGAGCATAAGATGTGTTTTCTGAGATATCCTTGGATATGTTTTCAAAAACCCGCTAATCCGTTTTCCCTTTCCTTGTTAAATGTGCTTTTCTCTCCGCAATTTGTGGTGAAGCCGAAAAATCTGGTTTCCATGTCTACAATGTGATGTACAAGATTACTTTCAATTTCTGGGCTCAAAACTGTTGTACGACCGCCTGAATCCCCCTTTACATTGGCATTCTTCTATAATCTCCTACGTTAATGTAGGGCTGGAACTTCATAAATGTTAGCAGCTAATTGCCAACCATTTTTTTTCTTTAATTGAATTCATGTAGTTAGAGACAAAATTGTCAGCTCCACGAAGAAATAATACCCAATTTAAAATAGAGAGAACAATCTGCAATAGTTAGTAGTTCCTATGATGGCATATCTATGCCATCAATGAAAACACTTGCGTATGTCATTATTGGAATAGAAAAAGCTTCTAGGAGGCACCCATCTTGACTTCAGACGTTAAAATGTACAACTAAGCAAGTAAAGAAACCTTATGACACAGTATTGGTGCATCATTTAAAAATGAATAATATATGCCAACATACGCATCATATGCAACCTTCCTTTTAGGTCATTTTCATAATCAGAAGAGTCGATCCGCTAATTTTATCCGACTATCAGTTAAAACATGTTAAGTAGCGACTGAAATTAAATTAAATATTGTACATATACTTGTATTGACCGTTAGTTGGTTGTAAGTTTATTTGTTGCCAATATATATTTTCTATCAAGACGAGCCAAGAATAAAATTAATATCTTATACGACATATCCATAGTGTTGCTCTAATCCTTTGGTTATAACGCTTTTTGCTTCGCCAGCGTCAGTTTGAAATTGTAGTACCTAACTGAAAAGTTAGTTTTATTATAAAGTTTTTGATTGTCCACAGATTTTGCGATGCTCCTGCAAGCGTCCACCCATACGAGTGGCCAGACGACATCACCAAATGGCCAATTTGCCGAAAAACTAATACGCAGTTTTCGATTCAGAAAAATAACGGGCCGCGGGACAAACTTGCCGAGCATATGGTGTGTGAAGTTATAGGCCATCCATGTTGTATAGGGATACATGGTCAATGTAAAATTACGACTAAAGAATACTGTGATTTCGTTCAAGGAACATTTCATGAAGAGGCATCATTGTGCTCACAAGTAAGTATCCACCATAGATAATATTTGTACCAAGAACACCTCTGTGTTCAAAAAATCGGTAAGTTAGCAACTTCACATACATTTTGCCACAGTTTTAACAAAATAAACGGAGAAGAAAGAGTATGAAGATGTCTACTACCAACTTCTATATTAAAATTAGAGATGCATAATTTATAGACAAGCTTCGGCACCATTGCGCTCCTTCAGTACAATGCATTTGCTTTCCCGTTCAACATCTATAAGCTGAATAGAAAACGAAATTGTTCATAGTATTCGTTTTACTGGCTATTGACGTTTATAAAATATAATTATAGATCTATTTATTGTTGCATTTTCACCGATACTTTTTTTCCCCCGAGGAATGAGGAATCTCTACCAGCCTTCCCAGCAGCCGGGGTGTGCAATGCTGCCGGGCGTTGTGTGGGGCTCTCACCCACTAATCCCCCACCTCAGTGTCACCGGACAACCCCCGGAAGAAGGCATTACCCATTGCATCAGGAATGGCCGTGTGATGTACTATGTACCTTCCCTATTCCTGTCTTCGTTCTCCTTAATTTCCATGATATTACATATGAATGCGTACATCTCGTTCCATTGCGTATGGTTGTTAAGCATGAGCCCGACTTGTTCGTCAATGCTGGGTAGATTCCCTATACGCGCTACCATCTCCTCTCTCTGCAATCTCCACCTGGTACAGCTCTAGTATACATGCTCGGGACTATCGCTGACTCCGCACACGTGACACAAGTCCGTCTCCGTTTTGCCAATTCTGTGCGTGTAGGTCCCAAAAGACCCATGCCCCGTCAAGCACTGAGTGAAATAGTAGTTGGTTTTCTTATGTGTACACTTGATCCATTCGGGTATACTCTTGATGAGCCTCCGGGTCCATTTCGCGGTGTCGTTGCCTTCTGCCCATCGTCTCTACCGTTCTTTTCCTAGCCATTCTTCTATTTCCCGGACGTCTGGCTCCTACCTTATATAAGAAGCATATCTCCCCACATATCAGATCAACAGGGGGCAAGCCTGATATGACCTGGGCAGCATCCGCCGAGACTGTTCGATACGCCGAGATGACTCTCAGCAGTCCCTTCCTCTGTATACTCCCCATCTTGGTCCGGTATTTCTGGATTTTCATTACTGTCCTCCACACTGGGGCCGCGTATAATAACACTCTATGCATTATAGTCCACAACACCTGTCGCCTTGTGTAACTTGGTCCGCCGATATTCGGAAGAAGTCTCCTCATGGCATGTGCTTTTCTGTTTGCTTTTTCTACGCAGTACTCCACATGCTTGGCAAATGTTAACTTAGCATCGAAAACTACCCCTAAGTATTTCATGGTAGCCACTGCATGTACAGTATTTCCGCCCACAACCATTTGAACGTTTATCCTGTTTCTGGAACCCTTAAGCACCAACAGCTCAGTTTTTTGTGTTGCCACTTCCAAACCCACTGTTCTCATCCACCTTATTGCGCTGGCGACAGCGCGTTCCGCCTTCCTTATTACCACATCTTTTTCATTTCCCCCTATTATTATCAGCAGATCATCCGCGTATGCGATCATGCTCACCCTCTCCTCAAGAGGCAGCCTAAGCACTCCCTCGTACATTACGTCCCATAATTTAGGACCCATGACTGATCCTTGCGGAACCCCCATAGTGCACTTCCACTTACCAGATCCCCACTCCACCCATCTGTCCCGAAAGTAGTCCTCTATCATTTCCACTAGATACTCGGAGCACTCAAAGTCGCGTAATGTATCTACTATGTGGTGCCACCTCGCCGTATTAAAAGCATTTTTTACGTCCACCGCCACTGCAACTAACCATTTGTTTCTAGATTTTTGGACAGTGTCCGTCAAACTCAGCATCGCCGTAATTATGGATTTTTTTGAGACAAAGCCGTGCTGATTTGGGGAGATTATTCCCTTTTCCTCCAAATCTTCATCCAATCTGTTCACAAGTAATCTTTCGAACAGCTTGCCGAAAGTGTTCAGCAGGCACAGCGGTCGAAAGAATGAAGAAATGTCAGGGTCCTTTCCCTTTTTGGGGATTAACACTAGTCTAGCCTTCTTCCAATTTTTTGGGAATGTTCTGTTTTGTAGTAACGTGTTGAGCATGCCAACCACCTCGCCTGCGTTGTGTTTGCAGACAATCGTTAAAGTTTCCACCGTCATACCATCTGGACCGGGAGCTTTCCCTTTCTTTAGCATTGCTAGAGCGTTCAGTAATTCATCAGTGGTGAAAGGGGAGACCAGCTCCTTAGGTCCTTCTCTTCTTCTGATTCTCTTTCCACCTATTGGGAATAGATCGGCCCCGATCTGCTTTTTTCGTTTCGCCGTTAGCGTGTAGGGTGGACTTTGTATCGACAAATGGTTCGAGACGATTGTATACGCCTGTCCCCATATGTCCATATCCAGGTCCTGAATAAGGGCTTTCCATTTCTCCCTTTTCGCTTTGTTTATTGCATTTTTTAGTGTTTTTTTGGCTGTTTTCATCTCTTCCTCGAAACGTCGTCTGTCAGGCTCTCTCCCTGCCCTCGTGTATCTTCTGCGCGCTTTTAAGTATTCCTTCCTTGACACGTCAATCTGTCCGTTCCACCAACTTCTTCTGTCTCCACACCTCCTCTTCCAAGATTCGTTCATAGCTTTAATTGCTAATGTGTATATGTCATTTTCCTCATTGATCCGACATACCTCAGTTTTCTCTGTGAAAATTCCTTCATCTAACATTGGCCGCCCATTGATGGGTTTCTTTTCTGTTTTCTTCTGGTGTTTACCTCATAATATATATGCCCATGGTGTGTATAGGGGTTCTCGTGGGCGATGCGCCAATTCCGTGTCTTGTTGACAAGGTCCGGGCTTACCAGGGTCACGTCTATGCACGTCTTACTTTGGTTCCTAATAAACGTTGGACTGAAATCGTTCGCAGCTGCCCAATCGTATTGCGCCATCAGTTCTTCCACGTATTCTCCTCTGCCATAATTTATCGTTGAGCCCCAGAGGTGAGACTTTGCATTTATGTCTCCCACTATCATTTTGCCCCCACCCTTAGTGGCTGCCTCCTCGAACACTTCCTCTATCCTTCGCACGAACTCCGGCACGCGTATGTTTGGCGAGATATATACTGCAAAGATGTGAGCTCCGGGTAACTCCATGTGCACATAGTTATTTTTTCCTGTGATACGCTCCATTTCCACGTTCTTATTTAGTATTTTGATGGCTACGTCGCTTCTACCGTCCGTATACCAGCCCCCTTTTGAACATATTTTTTTATTAGGCTCGGACACTATCAATATATCTACCTCACCGGCCATGGCAGCTGCCCATGCCATGTGGTGAGCCGCACTCGCCCTGCCCAAATTGACTTGCATTATTTTGTACATTGCAAGTGATGATCTTCCCTATTATTTCTCGCGAAGGAATTTACATAAATAGATAAAATGAATAAAAAAAATAAATAAAAGACACACAAATAGATAACACATAAATAAAATTTTCTTATTAAAATTGCAGTGTAAATTGCCGCTATACTAAAAACAAGAAATAAAATATTGGTGTATATAGCCACTAAAAATTTTCTTATTAAAATCGCAGTGTAAATTGCCGCTATACTAAAAACAAGAAATAGAACACCAACTACAACAACAACAGTCCCCCCGAAGCATATTAGTATCCCCACCTCCCCGATTATACCGGCTAAATCAGCTTCCAGGATATATCCAGGCATGTGGTATCTAGTTACTCCAGGACTTTTTACTCCTTCACAGTCGTACTTAAACTGATGAAAACTATGGCTCGCTTACTATCTCCTTCTTACTCTGCGAACTCTCATTACCCTTTTTGCCCCTACATAGGCCCGCTCGTGTCCTGTGTCCACTTTTCTCACATATCACGCAGTACGGATTCTCCCTGCACTCATTGACTTGGTGGTCCGTCTTTGCACAGTTTCTGCACATATGTGCTCTGTACACTCCCTTACATTCCCTCGCCATATGGCCCTCTTCCCAGCACCTATTGCATTTTATTTCCCTAGCTCTTTCCCTCATAACTGCGATAGAGTAGCCCAGCTTGAAATTTTTAATTCCCAACAATTTATTTAATGTGCTAGGCTGCGCTAAAATTCTCGCCGCCTGCCTACCTCCATTCATAGGCCTCAATGCCTTTACCTCGACCTCCTCGTCATTTCTTCCTCTACCCAGGGCGATGTTAAGGCTTTCCCTTATATCTCCCTCAAGGATATCGGCATCCATTCCGTATATGTTTGCAGCCACCTTGGTTTTGCCTGCCGTTAGTCTACGAACGTTTCCAATAATTGAGTTGGCCTTTAGTTTGTTAAAAATTTGCCTCCCTGCTTCACTGCCCTTTTTGACTCCCAATAACAGGTGGCCCTCCCTGGCTCTCCGAACACCTTCTATATGTCGAACGAGCCCCTTTTCCCCCTTGAGGTCGCTTTGGAGGCACGTCAACATTTCA
The DNA here is from genome assembly GCA_963921935.1 of Galeruca laticollis. Taxonomy (NCBI): domain Eukaryota; kingdom Metazoa; phylum Arthropoda; class Insecta; order Coleoptera; family Chrysomelidae; genus Galeruca; species Galeruca laticollis. The sequence goes on from OY998183.1 coordinate 88,400,585, forward strand.
GCGTATGTTTTGTTCCCAGTTGTTTGAACCATTACTGCCTCGTTTACGAAGGATCTCTTAAAAGGTCCTTTATTCTCCTTTTCCTCCTCGCTAATCATTTTTATATCTATCTCCTTAGAGTGCAGACAGTCCTCCAGGGCCATTCTTATGGCGGTCTTATCTACTGCCTCAGAGCATATAACCATGAGGCTAGTGGTGTTACAACTCTCAATTTTTCCTATCGCTTCCTTTACAGCAGAATAAGTTTTTTCTTTCTCCTTATCCTCCTCCACCATCATAAACTTTATTCTAGTTGTCTTGTCCGCAGATCTCTTAGTCCCCTCCTCAATGTATTCAGTGGACCAGATACCTGTTTCTTCCACAAGATACTTTATTTCAGACTTAACTCCTGTCAGTCTGCCCTGTGTCCTTCCTTCTTTGTCCTTATTGTCCATGATGATCAGTGTATCCTTTTCCATGACTGTTCTATCGATCCTCCCGTTTTCCATTTTTATTTTAATATATGTCCCCTCATCCCAATCCAAGTCCTTAACCATTCTAAACTCTTCCAAACCGATCTCTGCAATAATATTTTCCCGAATCCTGTTCGTCTCCTCTTTAATCTTTCTTATCTTAACCAACTCCGCGCAAGCTTTACATTTCTCTTCCTCCGCTTCTTCCTTGTCCCTATTATTCCGCTCTCTTCTAAGGAGTGTCCTAGTCTCCCCAATCAGCCTGAGAATTTCGACATCACAGTTTTCCCCTAGCATACACTTAATTGCCGCCATCTTCATATCCATCTCTCCCAGGAGGTTTGTTTTCCTTTCTCCCCGCCTTTTCCTTTCCTTGGTCTCAGTTTTCTCCGGAGTTATCACACTCTTTCTTTTTCTATCCTTTCCATAATTTTCTCCTTCCATAATTCCGTAGAGTCCACTTTCACCATCAGAGGATTCCTCTTTGTTCTCGGCTATGTCGCCTGCGTCCTGTTGAGCGGTATTTCCCATTCCATCCCCATCTTCTAATCTCTTATAAGACTCCCGGGTATCCTCTCTTTCCCAGCTCTCCATCCTCCCAATTGTGCTACTTCCCTGGCTATCCGTCCTATATCGATTTTCTATCCAATCTCCTTCCTTAGTAGGGGCTCCTTCCGCCGCCTCCGATGTTTCACCCTTTGTAGGCGTCCTAGCTATTCGGCTACTTCTGACAAAGGCCTGTTCCGCCACCTCCTCTTGCTCTACCTCATTTGTTGTTTTTCCCAAATCTTTATCCAATTTCTTTTGCTCAGTTTCGTCTTTTTTAGTTTCCTTAAGTTTTTCTTCGCTCATCTGAAGTCCCACGAGTTGGGTCGAAAGAATGTCCGGCGGGGCAGTGCGCCCTTACCCCGCTAAGGCTGTTTACTCTGGGAGGTCGCCAGGTATCCCAGAGGCACCGTTTCTGACTTCGTTTCGTGCAGCCATTCATCCATGGCCACGGTAGCTAACAACGAGGATTACGGATTCTTTTTTCGAGGTTTACTCCTCTAGGCATTTTTCACGGTTGCCTCCGGACGCATATTCGCCAACGGGTAGACCCACACAGCTGCCTCCCCTGTGTGTGGTCTTTGAATTGACTTGATCATCTGGGGAATAGACCGAGATGTTCCATGAAGAAATTAAAGAATATGGTAGGTGGAAAAGAAGCAGAAAAAAGAGAGAAGAAGAAACTAAGTGACCTAGTTGGCAAGTGGAAAGAAGAGAGACAGACATGCAAAACCAAAGTGAAGAGAAAGTCTATTGTGTTAGTAAGGAAGGGTAAAAAAGAAAGAAAGATAGAGCAAGTACTAGAAATTGAAGGGTTACTCAGAGTAGATGAGACATGATAGTCATGAAGAAAGAGGTTTTCCCTCCCCTTAACTGATTTTACGATGTTCAGCAGAGGCGAGGAGGTCGGCGACGATGATTTTTTATCAGGTTTACTCCTCTATCCCTTTTAATCCGCGGGCGATTATTCAGAACGAATTGTTCCTATTCATCACCTATCCCCGAGGTTGGTCGGTCGTGCCTCCCTCACAGCTCTTAGGAGCGCAAGAACCATGACCGACCACTCCCCGTGGAGACACCCTATGAGCCATTGGGACGCGCCGTGTCGGGTAGGGCAACCCCTCCCAGGAAACTCGCATGGAAGATTAGGGGTGGATCACTTCCAGCCTCCTCCATCCGACTCCCCCGGGCACCGATACTAAACTGTGTCTGTGGGTAGCATGGCTGTATTAAAAAGTATTCTTCCCTCTCCCTTTCCCTCCTTACAAGACTTAATGTGTAATAAAATATGTTGGATATTTTTCAAACGAGCAACTAGAAAATACGTTTTTATAAACATTCGTATTCCACATTAATTTTTTCAAGAAAAGTGTGTAAAAGTATTTGATATTTCTCAGTTTAAAAAAATTGTGGGCTTTATTCCATATTCAAAGAAAATAACCACGATTACTGCACATTATCACATAACAATCATGCTCGGAAAGCAATGTTTCATGATGTAGGCTTCATAATTCACCATTTATGAAAAATATACGTGTTTTTCAATCTCCGATACCTACTCTATAAGGAAGTTACGAAGTAGAAATTACATCAAATTGCAACTTATCTAGGTAATATATTTAAAAAAATATTTTAATCAGTATCAGAGTGATAAACAGCAGTTTGATTTTTGTTTCTGCGTTCACAGCATTCTGTCTGAAAACACAACCTTACATTTCTTTTGTTTTTCATTTTGCAATTGTATTTCGTAAAGTTGTTTTATTATCAGTTATTTCTGATATTCATCAAATCTGTACGTAATGAATATGTCTAAGAACAGAAACTTCCAGATTGAGACCGCGTCATTTCTAGTTACAAACTCGAAGTTTCGCCGATTATTATAAGCGGATTCTTCAGAAGAAGAAAAGGAAAAAGTTTATGCTTGGACAACCTTAGCCTGGATACCAGTCCAACCAAACACAAAACTCTTCGTAGTTTTGGAGCAACTACTCTAATCTCAGGGACAAGTCACTAAATCAGTATAGCTGAACTTTGACCGAAAAGTCTATGTTTGGACATCCTCAGCATAAGCACTAATCAACTAACCTCGGCCAACTAAAACATGAACCCTAGTCTTGGAACCTCCTCTCTCTACTTAGGCACTAGTTAACCTATTCAGAGCTGCCGGACCTCGGTTTGGTTGACTAGTGTCCAGTCTGAGATTGTCCAAGCATAGATTTTTCGGTCGAAGTTCAGCTACTTTGACTTGGTTGCCTGGTGCCTGAGTTTAGAGTGGTGGTTCTAAGACTACGGTTTGTGTTTGGTGACTGAGGCTTGGTTGACTGGTGCCCAGGCTGCAGTTGTCCAGACATAGGGAAAAACGTTGAGTTTATGACTCAAAATGACGTGCTCTCAATCCGGAAGTTTCTCTCCTCGAATTGACTCTGGCCGCGGAAGCCCCCGCTTTTCTATAATGAATATGTCGTTTAATAGCCAAAATCCATAAAATTTGGGATAAAAACATTAGTTATATCCTGCACCGGAGAGGGCCGTCCTTAGCTATCTCGGGCCCTTATCACTTTTGAATTTGGGGCCCCTATCCCGATTATTGAAAACGGCAAAAAAGACAACAATCATTCGGAACAGAATTTATTGATATAACAAACAAAATGAAACACACAAGCCTGCACAAATAAGTTACCTTTATTTATAGGTTATATTAATATTTAATAGGTTTATCTAATGCATGAAACAAGTCTTATTTTAAAAGAACGTTTACAAACTAAAACAAAATGATTATTTACATAGATGCAAATGGCTTCTTCCTCGATTTTTTATGCGCAAAATCGTTTATTATGTTTTCAAAATCTACTTCATATAGTATGCCGTTTTCTATGCTCATAGCCTGTCTTGAAGCATGCTACTTCTAAGTTCATTCTTAATTCTGGCCAACTTGGAAAATTAACGTTCCCCACTACAGTTGGTTACCATTAAGCATAAGAAAATTCTTACCGATATTTCGATATTTGGTAATGTATCTGCAATATATTCTTTGCGTAAAATATTAGCCAATTCCAAAACAGTTATTTCTTGCATTTTATTGATTCCATCTGTGTGATCCTTTAGATATTGCCTCAGATGAAAGCATTCAGATTACAATTCATCTCCATCAATATCCTCATTGCATTTATTATTTAGCTCTTTTAATTCAATTGTTTTTACTTCAAACAGAAAGCCAAACCGCTCATATACCTTTTTATATGACTTAGATCTAATTCGAGAACTTTTCTTTGAGAAAGATCTTTGTATTTAGCTTCCGGAAATTTAGCTAGAACGGTCTGCGTTAGAATAGGGTTGATCACTTGACTCGGCCGCGCACATTGCTCATACACTCCGCGCAAGTAGACCTACGCCTCGTTCACAACGTCGTTTCCATGCTTGCTAAGGTTCCGCTCATAGCACTCATGGCCTACGTTGCTACACGCGCCATAATTCAAACATCATTAGCTTAATCCTAAGGCTAGTTCCCACATGGGATTACTGCCACTGCTACCTATTTGCGATTGATTAAAGCTAAGCAGAATAACAATATCTGCAGAGTCATCATGTTACAAAGGCAAATTAGCTAATTCGAGAACATTTCTTTGAGAAAGGTCTTTCTATTTAGCTTCCAGAAATTTAGCTAGAACGGTCTACGTTCGAATAGGGTTGATCGCTTGACTCGGCGGCGCACATTGCTCATACACTCCGCACAAGTAGGCCTACGCCTTGTTCAAGACGTCGTTTACTTGCTTGCGGAGGTTCCGCTCATAGCACTCATGGCCTGCGTTGCTACTTGCGCCATAATTCAAATCACTAGCTTAATCCTAAGGCTAGTCCCCACATGGGATTACTGCCACTGCTACCTATTTGCGATTGATTAAAGCTAAGCAGAATAACAATATCTGCAGAGTCATCATGTTACAAAGGCAAATTAGCTTCCGCAATTAAATAATATATGGTAGGACAGTGGTTTATATTCAAATAATTATGATTTGAATATTATTTAATTTGAAATTATTTCAAACCTGTGAATGAGGGATGAAGACAGAGGCCGTCGGGAGCCTCTTGTGACAGGGGGCCCATGCGTAAAGATGGCTTTGGCACCGGAAGGAAATAGAAAATAGTATATTGGTTCACGAGTAACAAAAGTAACATTTTTTGAAGCGAGAGAACAATTTACCTGCCGAGGTATAGTCGAGGCTGGTAATGTTCACAAGCTTCAACAAATGGTTTCGACGAATGAAACACTATACTTTTTCTACAATCCTGTTTATATCATAATAATATACTTAAAAAGAACAATTAACAAATGATTTATTTTAAATTAAAAATAACAGAATTTCTTTAAACATTACTTATGATTTAAATATTGGTTAATTGTTATATTCGAACAATTATTCAAAATTATAGGATTATTACAATCATGATTTTTATGTATTGTTTATGGATTTCACTGCAAACTGACAAGTGTAAACGATTAACGAGGAACGTCAAACTAATAAAACCAGGCAACTAGATATAAATTGTTTTTAAGTCTCATGTGATTTTTACAATTCTACTTTGCTTTTTAATTAAACAAACATCAAAAAATACATTCTAATTATAGAAATGATTCTTGTCTTTGTTAATTAATAATTTAAAGTCGTCAAAACATCATACACGAAAGCGGAATATGATTGAAAATATAAAATTTAACTTTCGTCACTAGAGACGAAAGTTAACGTTATGAGAATTTCTAGCGACGAAAATCACGTTTTCGCTGAAGGTATTCTATTACAAAATGACGTCTTTTTGTAAAGGGTGGTAGAAAAATAACTTTTTCTACAACTGCTATGAAAAGTAGCGTATTTCTCATAGCTTACTTAATTTCAAAACCATATATTGCTCACACTGTGAGAAATATTATTTCTTACGGCACTTTGCCCACACTACATACATTTATATGGAGAATCAAGTACGGGATACTCGCTGCCCAGCCGATTTCAGCAGGGTATACTCGATGCCTAACCGTCTTCGGTGGGTGGTCGCTCTTGGCTTGTCCCACAAACTTCCACACTCGTGAGAAAAGTTGAGCTTTTCCCACTTGTTGCACAATATACTATTTCCAGCTCTTGTAGAATGCAGGTAACATCTAAAAAACTTTCATACCGTTGAGATTTTTATTTGATACATCAGAGTAGGTATTAGAACGAAAATAATTATGATACACAATGTTACTTTAAAAGCAAGAACAACTGTTCATAAACTTCCAATGACTAAATTATGCTAAAATCTACAAATGTTTATTTGTTTCCAGGTTTCATGCTTAAACGATGTCTGCGGAATGATTCCTTTCTTCTTCCCCGACGTGCCTGATCAGTTTTACAGGTTATGGACATCGCTGTTCCTACATGCCGGTGTACTTCAACTAGTCATCACAATTCTCATTCAGTATTTTTTAATGAGGGACCTAGAAAAATTGACTGGAAGTTTGAGGATTGGAATTATCTACATTGGTTCTGGAGTGGCTGGTAACCTGGCCAGCGCTATTTTTGTACCATATCGTGCAGATGTAAGTAGATCAATAAAAAATTTAGTTCAAATGGAGTGCTTGCGACATAGTAAATTCTCAGATCGCGTTCACTTTATGCCTGACGTTTGGTAAAAGAATACCACTAAAGTTTCTATTACATATAGTAGTTTTTTAATGATAATTCTTTTGTTTCAGGTTGGCCCATCCGGTTCCCAATTTGGACTATTAGCTTGCCTCATAGTTGAAGTCCTTAACGCCTGGCCGATGTTAAAACATCCGAATCAAGCCTTATGCAAACTCCTCTCAATCACATTAGTACTTTTTGTAGTCGGTCTCTTGCCGTGGGTCGATAACTACGCCCATCTATTTGGTTTCGTATTCGGCTTTCTTCTCTCTTACGCCTTTTTACCTTTCATATCTTTTGGTAAATACGACAGACATAAAAAGATATTTTTAATATGGGTATGTCTGACAGCCGCTTCAATTCTATTTATCTGTCTGGTACTCTTGTTTTATATAATACCGGTTTACGATTGTAAAATCTGTTCATACTTCAATTGTTTACCTATCACTAGAGATTTCTGCGCATCTCAAAATATTAATTTCAAAAAGGAGGAACCCATAGTATGACAAAAGAGTATACGGTTTTTAACCGTATATTTTGTTTTGTTCTTTCATTTTTCCGAGCTCAAATGAATGTTTCGATACTATTTTGAATGATTTTTTATAACCACATTACTGTACAGTATACCAAGTCGAACAAATGTTATATTGAAATTGTTGTGAGGATTTGGAATAAAGTTAACAGAAGAAAATTTGATAAATTTCACAACAAATTGATACACCGAAAACACATTTATCGGTTGAAACTTGCTTTACGCAGTTTGAAAGTTGAATTTCTTAGAATAAGTATTAAAAAGTACATATAAAACTGAAATTCTCATAGTGTACTTATACATAGACCCAATCCAAATTACTATTTTCGGAATGAAATAAATAGGCATCAATATGTCCAAATATACGTACGATTCGTCGTTTTGAAATATAGAATTTGTTTATAAATAAATAACAATAACCGTTTATAACAGTAACAGTATCTTAAATAATATAGTAAAAATTGTGTAAAATTCGTATTTCGAAGTAGTTTTAGGGAAAAAATAACTGACCTACCTACAACGAATATTAGAGAGGCAACTTTAATTACAACACTTCGGAGAACGTCGGGTTTTTACAATTATTGAATGCATCTAGTCCAAAATTTTCAATTTTAATCTTTGGAGAAATTGCTGAAACAGTCAACTTCCATAGCCATTAGCATATACATTTAATCACCTATAAAAAGTAATCAAATATAAGACTTATTCAGACATTTCTTAAAGATCTTTGAAAAGTTTTGAGGTTGCTTTCAATATGAGGAATCATATTTTTACATCCTAGGTACCTCTACTGAAAGATAATGTTGCAAATCATAAATAGATAATATGAAGTGGGGTTTGGTTCACAGCAAATAGTAATTATTTAATCTTAGAATTGAATTAATATTTTTATCTGATTGTTAAATAAATGTTGGTACTCATGCATAAACTGATTTGTCAATATTAATATTGTAGAGGAAATTTCCATTTTGTTTGGTAAAAAATAGTCTAAGGATATAAAAGCCTATCTATATAGATATATAGGTTTATTTCTTATTTTCGAAAAATGTTTATCAATCAGAACGGTCCTTAACACTCGGTTAAGCGCATCCTGTCAGATACATATATGGTCACTATGGATTTGTAAGATCCAAATGAAGAGGAATAAATAATACCGAAATTTTGCACTGAATATTTCATTCAAAAGGTGGAATAAATGAAAGAACGACTTTCTCTATGTATTTATTTGAAAAAACTAAAAGTACACTCAACTTGCAAATTGAAAAATAATTGCTGCTTCATCATCAGAACCAACTTTCTTCTCGGTTTCACAACCGTCTGCACAAACAAAACCACAGTGCTGAAGGCATAATTACAAGCCACACTATTTACAGGAGTACTTTGTTAGTCTTCTTTTTTTTGTTTGAAGACATAGGCGGCAACGATTTCGAGAATTCGTTTCGGATGAATGAGCTTCCACAGAATTGAATCTCACAGTATGATCAGGAGGTTTGGGTAGAATTTCCTGAAGCCTCATACGTATTGTGAGTGGTAAATTCGGTACCAACATTCGCCTCGCTAACTGGTCTTCAATAAGTTTCAACCCAAATTGGCTCACGAAAAGGCGGCGTTTTATTTTTCCATTCTCCTTGGAAAAAATATTATTTGGGAATTTATGCCAGCTAGGTTCAACATTAAATAAAATATAACCGTACTCCTGGAAAGAAAAAGTTAAAAATATGGGTATAACTACCGCTAATTGACTCTATCTTGTATACATTATGTTTCGCAGACGACCAGGCACTGCTTGCTCAAGATTATGATGATTTAAATTTTATGACCCGAAAACTTATCGAGGAATACAAAAAGTGGGGCTTAGAAATAAATATACATAAAACAGAGTATTTGACAATACAAGGACGACAACAAGAACTCATATTAGAGGACGGAAATATCATTAAAACACCTAGCGACTATCAATATTTGGGAGTGAAAATTTCACATACTCCATCTCCGAGTTACGAACACATCATCTTATCAACAACGTCCACTCCTATTTTATGGTAGTTGTAATATCTTTGTAATAATTTCTGGATTCTTTTTGTTCCTGTTGATTCATCAGTTGCATCATCTGTGTGCATACTGGAGATTAAAATAACACTATTCATTTCATTGCTCCTTCCTTCCTGAATGCAAAAATTCTAGAAAAGTTCTCTCTATTTTTAATGTTTTTTAGCTCTTTCAATATTTGCCATTTGTTTTTCTTTAGTGTTCCCACGAACGATAGGTGATAATTCTTTGCCAACTCTTAAGTAAAGACATATTTGAAAACCAATTATCCGCAGTAACATTGCGTCCAGAATGGCGAATAGGGGCTACCAACTGCTTCACATCTACACTGCTATTACTAATTTGAAATGACCTCTGGTTACAAGTATAAAACATTTTTGAGTCAACTATGGCAAAAAAATGTATTCCATATTTGGCTGGTTTTGAGGGAATATATTGGATGAAAGAACATCTGCCACAAAATGCCTCCAGCTTCTCATCGATCGTGACATATGCTCAAACTGAGTAAGAGTTCCTACAATTTGTCACGAATTGCTTAAACAAATCTCGAATTGGGGCTAACCGATCATATTTTCTTCGTTTTTGATGAGTTTCTCGATTATAAAATCGTAGGCAACGAAGAAGAAATCGAAATATTTTCAGGCTCATGGTTAGCCTAAAAATTTCAACTCCAAATCCTTCCGAGTCCCATAGGTCGTCGAGATTTATCTTTGTATATGCCAGCAATATATAACATGCCAATCATTGCTTATATTTCAGATTTTTCTGCCAGTTTTGCATCTCTTTCTATTGCGAATTTCTCACGAATCGAATCAATGCATTGATTCGTGGACGTCAAAATGGTATCCAACATAGGATGAGTGAAAAAATACTGCCAGCTTTGCAGGATGCCCTCAACATTTCTTGCTCTTCCAATAATACCTGGAAGTTTCACAAACAAGTTGTGAGAATAATTTTATTTTTCGGTTGGTGTTCGGAGTTTCTTCCCTAGAAAAGAAATCTATAACCTTTTTTCGTTACCTCCGATTGCAAACGTAGAATTCCGCGTTATCCTCGATATCCGAATCAGACTCCGATTCAACATCATCCTACTCCGAATTCGAATCTTCGCACTCTTCTAATTGCTCTAATGCATCTGTGTCATAATCCTCTTCATCCAAGTCATACACAGATTCTTCCAGATTGTTTGCAGAAGTCCCTGGAGTGACATCGTTGAAGGCCATCAAAGATTCATCCACATCGAATAAAAGTTTGTGAATTTCTATATCTGCTGGATTATTTAGGTCTAAACGATTCGATTACATGATGAATATCAAAATAATTCATATATAAATAATAATCTTTCAAAATTATATGATATGCAGGGAAAACCGTGACAAATATAAAAAGAATGCAGAAGATGGCGGACAGAACAAAAATGGTCGCTATCAGGGCCGGAGAAAGGCTAGTTTAACGCCCGTGCGAAAGGCAAATTTTCCGCCCCCTCACCCCTCGATTTGATGGAACACATATTTTTAAAATTTTGTAAGTTTTGTTAAAATAAAAATACTCAAAGAAAAACTAATACGTTACTATATTCACTTTTATAATCGTGAAACGTGTGTAAATTAAAATACAAAAGAACAGAAGAAAATTATTTATGTTCTTTTTCCGCCTGGACCTATGGGATCCATCCCCTACATATCACAAAGAAATAATTTTTTCAAAAAACAGAATTGTAAAGGTTATCCTACAAATAATAATTCACTATTATATTCAACAAATATTAAAAATGATATGAATCTGAATTACTTACATAAAACCACGAATAGTCAAAACAACACTAGATCGTAGCTCTCGACTCGTTAGGAAGATACTGAATAGGGTAGTCTGCTACTCCAAGGCGCATGCGTAACACACCAATTAATGCAACTTGTGGACTTTACAGATCCATAGCGACTAACAGAGTGTTAAATATACCTACCTAACTCACCACTGTTCATGAAAACAGCAAGCAATACTTAAATTGATAACATATTTTCAATACTCAATGATGATTCTGGTTTACAAAATCCGGAAATATCATAAATTAAATATACTTTATTGGGGTAAAATTTCCAGATACTCACTATGTAACGAGGCAGAATAATGTAAGTAAAGTAAATGAAATTTTTTGACACTATTATTATTTTGAAAGCAGAAGAATAATGCCAATATTAGCGACCAGAGTCTTGAGCCTCCGCCAAAAAATATATATTTCATCAGAAGTATATCAACGATTTTGTAAAATTCATATTTACATTCACAATGGAAAATGATACAGTGTGGTTGTAAATTATCAAATAATTTTGGTTCTGAGCAAGCTCGAATGTCACTTAATGATTAAGCATTTTTCAAATAATTCTGTAAATTAATTTGTAAATAATCATTCAATAAATATTTTGTCTTGTAGCAGTTCCTATTTTATTTTATAATTACTATCATAAACTATTTTATGCAGTTTAGTATAGGTAAGTGAAATCCTTTTAATCGTATTTTATTGTTGTTCCGGGTCGCCCAATTTGGAAATTGCAACAAAAAGGTTAATAATGACTATAATACATACACAATAACAAATTTTTTCTTAAACAGAAAAATTTATATAGTTAATCATTACATATTAGTAACGAAATCTAACATCAAAATACATATTGCCAAATTTACAAACGATTTCAGTTGAGTAATAAGTAGATAATATGATAAATGAGACAAATTCTTTGATAGAGCTTCCTTTAGTTTTTCATGGAATGGTGAATTGATTATCAATCAATATTAAATAAATTGTTATTAAAAATTCTAGTTTTTTTACCTTTATTCCAAACTCCCCTAAAAGTTGGCAGATACGGTAATTATTTTTTGAAAAATAGCTACTAATGTCAGACGAGTTGTATGCAAACTCCTTTAGTAACCGGCTTTGATGGTGAAAATTATATAAAAATCTAATTCTGTCGCACACGTGGACAATTATAAATTCTTCGATGTGACCAAATGGATAAATATACGATCCAAACATTATGAAGAATTTTGAATAAAATCATTCAAAGTATTATCCAAATATATATATTTTTTTAATGTTAACGTTATATTTCCACTTATTTTGCCCAATAAATATAATTTCCGTTTTTATTTATTTTTTATGACTTTCAATACCTCCCTCGTAAATGTTGTGATGAAAAACTAATAAAAAGTGGACTTCATAAGACATTTTGTGGCGTATGTGTTAAAAATTAATTAAATTGTTTTGTGATCATTTTTTTTAAATGAACAGTTTGATGTACATTTTCGGACAGTGTTTCAAATATACAACATTAAAAATATGTGATAAAAAGACTATATATCGCGATAAACTATATGACACTTTTTATTTCCATATAAATATGCAATGAATATTTGTTTTTGTTGGCAACGAAAAAATGCTACAATGAACTTTTTTGCTGTTGATCCGCTTAGTTGAAAAATACCCTGACAGACATTGTCTCTAGCTTTGAATATTAGGTTAGTACTCTGGTATCTCAAAAGCAAATGTGCAAGTGAATCATTGAGTTTTTGTAAATATAAAAATATTTCTATAATTTTCCTTTTAACGATAATTGAGATTACAAAACTATGAACTGATTCCAACCACCATACAATGTATAATTAATCTTACATTTAACTGAAGTCTTTAATATAATCTTAAATGGATACATTGAATGAACCAATCTATACCTGCAATTACAATGTTTTTATTTAATTACAAATATTTTATTTAAGAATACTATTCGTATGTATTTAAAAAATACAAATTGTGACTAATTAATATTCATCTAAATAATAATAATAATACTAGTTATTAGTATCTACTGTTTAAGAAATCTAATTTTTTTAATTTAAAGATGAAACATCTACAATAAGAATTGGATCATACTTCAAAGTAAAAAGAGAAGGAAACTTCAAGTCGACAACAGTAACCATTTCTTTGTAATTGCAGATCTCTTTATGAACAATACCTCATTCACAATGCATTTCATAATTAGAAAAGTATACTAAAATATTCTAAATTTAGCTTTATACCTCATTTTAGTATTTGAGAATAAAACATTTTTAATCTGTTCCATTCAGTTTTCATAGTTTCTATAATTGCTCCAATTTTGTTCATTCAGAAAAAATGGGGTGTCACAGAATAACTAAATCAAAATGTTGCTGCTTTGAAAAACTTTTAATTGATTGCCCAAATAATAAAGACTGTTTGTAAACTAAATCGTTTTTGACACCTAATAAAAAAAGTATATTGAAAAAATTTGAAGATAATATGTAAACGAAGCTGTTTGCCAAATATATTACATGTTTAATTATGAAAAAGCACATGTAAAACTTGGAAAACGTTGAAAATCCTCAACAACGCTGTTCTCGATGATAAATGACTCAATATACTAGAACAAAAGATCTTGTTTGCAAATTGGTGAAGTGAGAAAACTGCAAAAAATTATAATGTCTATGGTCCTTCAGGACAGGTGATGACAGAATATGTTGGCAATAGAGTAGATCTAGCTGACAGTATAGGAAGGTTGCATCGCATGATAGACAATATAGTTTCAAGTTTGATCCCATCATCCTGAAATCAGCAACAACCAAACGACGAAACATTATAAGAAACGAATACAAGGATATCTATTACAAAAAATTAAAAGTAGCATTGGCAAAGCAAGAACTCTTCAACAAAATAAGGCCCAGTTAGACAAAAATGGAATACCTATATAAAATATAACGTGTTTAATATTGACACTGACCTTAGATATAAAAAAGTCGTATTTAAGTATACCGGGGGTAAATGAAATAGGGGCCACCCCTGTAATTTTTAAATGGGTCGTTAGATTTCATTCAAATTTTGAAAGGTTATATTACAATCAAATTGGGAATTTTTTAACGTAAAAAAACAAAATGGTCGACTTCCGGTTTCACCGGAAATTACCCAAAAACTGAAAATTTAAATGGAATACCCTGTATATTTTTACATTTTTGGAACCGAATTAGATACAGTCCATTTGTCAAATGTCAATTCTATCGTCATTTTAATTTTATTTTTTTAAATACTTCTAAAAATTTTTATCTCTATGACACCATCTAAATTATAAACAGTTGACTTAGAATAGCGGGCGGGGAACTTTTTCAATCATTACCCCAAAATATTTTTGTGTAAGTTGATATTACACCCCATAGCGAAGAGCAAAAAAAACGAAATCGCCTCTTTTTAGCATCTTTTATATTATAGCCCCCCATGATAATTTTGAAAAGAAAACAATAACTAAAAATTTGATTTAAACATCATTTATTCAATTTATCAATGTAATAATAATACCTAGTAATGCATAACGGTAATAATAGTAATATAAGTATAATATATATAACAAATTGAAACCGATTGGGGTACAATTGAGGGTTGACAATTTGGGGTACTGTAACAAATTATAATAATAATAATTATGGTGGTACAAACAAAAATTAGAATTGAAAAAATTTGAAAAAAACGAATAATTGAAAACATTCTTCCTTCACGTTTTGGAGAAATGATGTTGTTTCATGTTCGATACAATTGCTTCAAAATTGGGACTTTTTTATGTAAGAGCGATTTGAATACAGTCTTCGGCGTTTAATCGATTTCTGTTCTTTGTTTTTATGTTCATTAGAGTGGAAAAGCCTTGTTCGCACAAATATGTTGTTCCAAATTGCAGCAATTTTTAACCGCCTCTTCATGTGCAATTTTGAAAGCCTTTGCAGCTTTTGACATCCAAAAATACGACAGATTTGGTTTACTCTCAAATTGAATACGTGCTTCAGTATTAGATCGAAGTTCATGAATTGATTCTGCCAAAACTGAAGGTTCTTCTGATATCATAGCAATTTCACATTTAAAAGGATCTACAATCTAACTGACAGTACGTGTATCAAGAAAGTAATCTGAAAACCGCTTTCTGAGTTTGATAAGATGTCTTACAATTGTATCCTTGATGCCAGCAAAAGTAATATTTTCGCAATCTTCCAAAAACAAAGCTAACCTTGAAAAAGAAGCTATCTTGTTCTGTTCTACTTTCTGTCTCCAATATTACAGCTTTAATCCAAACGCTGACACTATTTCTCTCGCTGCAATGATATTAATATTCTTTCCTTGCGATTCTTTGTTTAATATATTTATACTCTCAAAAATGTTCGCTAAATATGCGAGATATGCAACCCAGTAAGAGTTTTTAAACTTATCTTCGATAATATTTTTTTGATCAACCATAAAAATTTCGACTTCAGTTTTGAGAGTCCATACTCGATTGAGTACATTTCCGCGAGAGGCCACCTTACTTCAGTATAATAAAGTAGGTCCGTATATTCAGCTTCACCGTCATGACATAATTCACGAAATAGCCTTCCAGAGTAGGTTCTAAATATTTGACCATAAGGGCCTGGAGATGAATCATACAATGAGTAACTTCAATATTTGGGTTTTTTTACGAAAGCCAAAAAAATATTAATATGACCCAGCATAGCTGGAGCTCCATCCAAAGATACAGAAATACAGTTTTCCCATTTTAAACTTTGCGCATTGATGAAGTATTCATTTACTTTATTGTAGACATCAATTCCACGAGATCTCAACTCGAGAGGAGAACAAAACAGCAATTCATCTTCAAAATTATCTGCACCGTTGTAGCAAACATATACCATTAGCTGTGAATTGTTACTAAAATCAGTTGTATCATCAAGCTGAATAGCAAAATATTTAGCCTGTTTTAATGCGAAAATAACATGTTCCTTCACATTTTGTGCTAATATAGAAATTCGTTCTTTCACAATTCTCGCAGACAAGGACAATGAATTCAGTTTCTTCGCTTCTTTTTGACCACACATAATCCCTGCCATTTTTACAGCAGCTGGTTTAAGCAAATCTTCACCAATAGTGTATGGTTTCTTATTTCGAGCAATAAACCATCAGGCTACTTCAAAGCTCTCTTGATGCTGAACGCTGATCAAATGTACCAAACAAGTTGCTATTCAATATTTGTCTTTTAACAGATATTTCTAAATTTGCAAAGTATTCTCGCGGTTTGGAAGACAGGTGTGAATGCAAATTATCTAAATGTTTCTTCAATTGACTTTTTTTGAAAGATTCTGAAGTCAGTACCTTCATACATACAACACACTGTGGTTTCATTGTACCATTGTCTTCTAAAATTGTGTAAAACCGTAATTAAGGAATTCGTCTTGGTATGTTCTTTTTCTATTTGCTGCCATCTGAAGGGAGACAGAAAATAATAGTTGTAAAATACTTGAATTAAATTTTCAAATTGCGGCTTTCCTTGATCGATATATCGATGATTAATGATAAAATGGTGGTCGTGTCAGCAACTAACTAGTAAAAACTCGTCAATGTATTTGTATCTTGATAGCATGGCACGGACTGAGCAGGTAGCCGGGGCTGTGCTTTACTGCGCAAAGATATATCTCGAGAACACTCTAGTGGTGGGGAGTGAGATGGCGTGGCCTGCATATGTCCCTAAATTGTTTAAGTTGAAACAAATACTAACAGGTTTATAAAATAGCAAATTAAAAATACATACTTTTTACTCACAAAAATTTCATTTTTACCCCGATTGGGGTAATTTACCCCGGTTCCCCGACCGCTGACTTAGAATGACCCCCATAATATTATTTTTCCCAATTATTAATTTTCGTGAAGAAATCTAGATTCAAATACCTTAATCACAGCCTGACTACAATTGTTGTAGGTTTAAGGCAATAGTTTTGAGAATTTAGCGCCTACTATTTTAGAACTGAGCTATAGGTTAGGTTACACAGATTTGAAACAGAGTGGGCTTCAGGAGTAGGTTGAAAATTATAGGGTGGCCCCTATCGATTGATAAAATTGAGTTTATGTGGAAAAACTGAAATTTCTAAATTCAATCGTTAACAAACTTCACGAAAACGAATTATTGGGAAAAATAATATTGTGGGGGTAATTCTAAGTCAACTGTCTATAATTTAGATGATGTCACAGAGATAAAAAAATAAAATTAAAATGACGTTAGAATTGACATTTGACAATTGTACTGTATGTAATTGGGGTCGTAGAATCCAAAAATGTAAAAATATACAAGGTGTTCCATTTAAATTTTCAGTTTTTGGGTAATTTCCGGTGGCATCGGAAGTCGACCATTTTGTTTTTTTATGAAAAAAAATCCCAATTTAGTTGTAATACAACCCTTCAAAGTTCAAAATTCATCAAAAACCAATTCATTGTGAATAGTTAAGCGACAATTTTGACTCTGAATTATTTATTTTGGAAAATAAAAAACATACTCCAACTCTCGGATTTAGAGAAATTGGTCATTATTACTAAAAACTTTACATGTAAATTTTCATAATATAAACCAAGATTCAACGAACTATTAATTTCATCGGAAACCTTCTTTACAACTGGTAAAATTGACTGGTGCGAAAGGGAAAGACAATTTTCATTCGATCCCTCTAAATTCTTCAGCTGTATTGGGAAAAATCTGGTTTAAAAGATGGAAGGTATGAGAATGGCATTAGATTTCTATTGCTATAGAAGGCGTCCGATCATCCATCCTAATGCTTCCCAAGTACAAATACGAAGATCTGAAAAAAAAAACGTTTTAATAGCTGGAAAAACCAAAGTAAGCGTCTCTGATGTCGTTTATATTGCTACTGAGTAAAACTACATGCCATACTGGTCAATTCTAGACCTTTAGAGGGTCTGTAATCTTTGAGTTTCGTCGGTCAATACGTTATACCATAACTCGGTTCGTTTTTTATTAAACTATTGATAACTTAATTTTTAGAGAATTTATAGTCAAATTAAAATGACTCAAACTAACAAAAATATTGTTTGATAAAATTACAAATATAATGCGGACTCATGACTAAAATATGCAGAAATTACACTTGAAGTTTAATCACTTTTTGATACCTGGGTACTAGTCTATCCGGTTTAAAATCTATCGAGATTGGCAATACAAAATAACTAAAAAATAAAAAGAAAACATTAGAATGTGTTCTTGTATTGGCAATATCCTTTGATAAATTCTTCGAACTTATGTATATTATATCGTATACATTCCATAGTCTTATTTCTATGTGTTACATTTAATATAAATAAAAAATTATCAAAAATATTTTCATGATATAGATAATCTGTAAAAATAAGAATGAGTGAAAATTAAAAAAAAAACAAGGAGTATGTATATATAATATGATATATAAAGCAGTATGGTATGTGTTTTTCATTTAGGTGTGGAAAAATAATTAATTTTTGTAAGATTGTGACAAAATGATTAATCTCTCCCCAGAAGTTCTTTATTTGTCCATGTAAGTACATTACAAACAAAGAATTTATTTCACATTGTTGTAATATTTTAGAAGTTAACTGTCATCCACTAATTTTTCTTTTTCCGTAAAATGGGAAAACAAGTTGAAACAATTTAACAAAAAAACATCCAATTCTCTAATGGGTTTCATTGGAAAACACTTTTAATAAAGCTTGATATGTAGATTATCGAAAATATCAAAATCACAATACATTGTGTCAGTATTTCGTAGCATAAATTACTGAGTTTCAATTGATTTGTGCCTCTCAATATAATATTACTTGAAATAAACACTAGGGGAATATGTAACCAGAAATATATGATCTTATATATTCTTCATGTTGCTTTCGTTATGTGATTACTAAGTCAGCATCATATAAATGCTCAGATTAACATTACTCTAAGTATAAATGTATCTTCAATTCAATTGAAATTTACTTTTACTTGGATTTCTTTGGAACTTTTTTGTAGATTTGGACGTTTTAAGAAAAAAATTGTTCCTTTTATCATAATAAATAAGTCTGTCTTCCATTAAAACATTTTGTTTTTAATATCAACCTGATATCTTGCAAATAAAAATTTTGATATATAAAAGTTTGTAATAACCAATTAGGTTTTTATTAGGATTTCAGCTGCATCGTTGACTTTGAAAAAACTTTGGAAAAATTACTTTACATGAGACGACAGATAGGAAGCTGCCTGAATCTTATTAAAACTAGAAAGAAAATACAAAGGAATGGGATATAAGATAGCTTCGAGATATCCTTGATATATAATAGGATTCAGAGTTAGAAAAGCTGCTGTATGGCTGAGGATACTTAACAAGTAATAAGGCTTAACTTAGACCTAGAAGATTGCAGAGTACACTCCATTCTCAACATCAGAAAATATCCTAGTTAAAACTATTTCGTACAAATTGTAACCAAAATGTATTATAAATTACCTACCCCTTATAATCATTATTAGGTATTGCCTATAGAAAAAAAGTTGTATGATTATTACAAAACTTTGTTAAAATGCTCTTAAAAGTACAGCAGCATGTAAAAGTTTAATTAAATGGGATAAATGGGTTAAAATTTTTGAATTGGTCCTTTTTTCCTGTTACCAAAAATATAAAGTTTTTTCTACCTTATACCGTTTTTGAATTATTAAATGTTGAAATCTTAGTTTAACTATATTGTCAATATGAAAAAGTTGCCATTAATAAAGTAGGCTATGAAAATGACAACTAATATGTTTGAAAAATATTTGTTAAAATAACCAATGAAACCATCCATTGATAGTTTCCACGGGTAGTTATCACTTATGTCATGACATTGATAAGCAACACAAAGTTTTTTGACATTTCATTAATTAAATTTATTTCGAAAATGTTAATACAAAAAAAAATTTCACCGAATATCCCGAACATTGATATATAACTCATGATTTTATCACAACGTTCTCAACCAGTTATTTTAGGTAACAATAACATGCTTTCGAAAACTTTGTTAAATTCATTTTGTTAGTAATGCCCTTGTGATATATATTATAGCTGATAATTGAAGATCCTGGTGCATGAAGGGGATAAGTAACAATATGTAAATTTTTCAGGAGAAGAAAAACAATTTTTATTTTAAATTTTTGTTGGACATACAATCTGGCCAAACTAGTACAACAGCTATATATGATTTGAACAGCATTTTACAGCCAAATAACAATGCTATTAACGAAAACAATTTTGTGGTGCAATAATGGGATAAGTTTAAAACTTTTCATAATGTGCAATAAAACAATTTTCAATAGAAAAGCTTTATTATTAAATGTGAACCATGGAACAATAAAAATGAATAGAAACAAAGCAATACCCTAATAATTTTAACAGAAAGTCTAATGTTTCTTATAAGAATAGGTAATATTATTATTAGCCAACAAGTATCAAAAATTTCAAAAATACATGTATTCTTTTAATTTTAAAGAAATAAAAATAGTTTGTTTAGCTAATCACATTCAAAATCCCCAGAGCTATGTGAGTCCGTGCGATCTGAATCAACAGCTACCTCGCTAATGTAATTTTGGCTGATTTGGGCTGGCAACATAACATTTAGCACCTTTAATAGGTCTGTCTATATCGACTTTAATACTATTATTATTATCAATAAATAAATATTAAGAAATCCCCAAATATATGAGTCCATAGGGGTTAAATCTGGACATTATTCCTTATCCCTATTGGGAATATATTTAAATTATTACGAACGAGTGGTACATAGGTAGTCCATCTTGCATCCAAATCATATCATCAAGTAGAGGTAACATATTGTTTTTGAAATCGGGAAAAAAGACTATTTCAATTTTTTTTAAATATACAGGTTATCCTATTTAAAAAAAATATTCTTCTCTTGTACTCCTAAAATATGGACGCTACTGAACTTTTAATAGCATATTAATTAAGTCATAACCACACAATTTTATTTAAATCTTTTTGTACAGGGGCAATAATAACGATGATAGGGGGTGGGTAATTTGTAATAAATAGCTCATACTACTATGAATACAATCTTGTAGGCAGTTACATTATACAATTTACATCGACAAAGAAATTATCAACCAAAGAAACAGGAAAAAATGTTATATTACACCTTGGACATTTATGGAAAAAATAGGGCGTATCATTGTCCAATTCGAATAATATGTAATTATAGTTGGAAAGAGATAACATTAAACGACACTAAAGTGTAGTATAATGAACAAAACTATATTTAGTGAAAATATTGTTTTGGAACAATATTCTATCTCTCAAAATGTAAATGTCATCCTTATACTATAATCAGAAGGAGAAACTCACATGGAGTTGAATTATATAGGATTGATCACTAGTAATTTGGTACCAATCCTTATCAAAATACTTGGAAGGTGGTCTAAAATAATTCAAAATGGGATCACATTATAATAAACGACTTTTAATATAAATAGAATAGTTGAAAATACAGAATAAAACTAACTGTGGTAATTATCATGATCAACTTGAAAATGCATTTGATTCACCCAAGCAAATCTCTGAGCAGGTGCCAAACCTATAAATGCACCATTTTTATAACAGAAAGAATTTAAAGAACGCAAGAGAAAGATTATAAAAAATGTTTTGGTTCGACATTTTTCCAATATCAAAATAAATGTTTTATTATAATTAAAAAAGTGAGAAGCATGTATTGTAGGAAATAGTAACAGGGTAAATATTTATTCAATGGAGATGAATTTATTGGAGGTAATGGGAATGTTACAGTGCATAATTCCATTTAAAAAATTAACAAGGAATATATATATCTATACCTGAACGTTTTATATTTTGAGGATATTTGTAAAAGTATTCAAGTTTCCTAAAATTAGACAAAAAGAAACGTTGTTCTACTATGTTATTCCATTTTGATAAAAAAAACCTATTTGTATATTGTCAAAATTTCTCTAAACTGAAAAATTAATGAATGACTATCTTGTTTGAAAAATTTACCCAAGATGTATATTATAATGTAATAAACGCATTGAGTAATAAAAAACAAGTATTTACTCAATGGTGAAAGTACATCCTAATATTTTCTCGTCATAATTATAAACATTTACTAGAAAATGTTTAACAAACATAATCTAATTTTGTTATAGGTATGCAGATTTACAAAAAGTTTTCGATACCTAATGTTGGAATACTAAATTCAAAAATTACAAATTTGAACAAAACAATAAACAAAACAGATACACCCGTAGAGTGTGTTCTTTTTGTTATTATTTTGTGAATTGTCTTTGTAGCATCACTAACATACCGAAACATCGTCTTCTAACAATGTTCCAATCTTGGTCATAGTAACTTTTCCTTACTTTTGGAAGCTCTGGTCTCTGTTAAAACTGTTTAAGGGTAAATACGGAGTACTCTCCCGTGATGTGGGGACACGTGGGCCCACGTCATAATCGTGTATATAATAATTGGTCATAATGCGCGTGATATAAAAATGCGATAGAGTTTTTTGTGCATACGTTTATATTGGGCTGACGTGACGTGGGAACGCGTTAGATGATGACATTACACGCCTCATGACATGTGGAAAAGTTATAGTTTTTTTGTCAGTCGTGGCAATGCGTCAGAAGAGTCGCGTAGTTTCTCGTGTACCGTTTCCAGTGATTTTGTTTAATTAGTTCTCGTACTAATTTATTTAAAATGTTTTTCAATAAACTGAAAAGTTTTAAATATTTCTTTAATCCTCGAATATACGCAGCATAAATTACCTAGTTCAAAGAAGATGGAATAAAAAATAATGTAATAAGAATGATAAACAGTTCAATAGAATATTAATGTAATGTTAATAAAGTTGAATATTTTTATAAAATGAAACAATGAGATTTAAAGAGAAAAATGTACATCCAAAAAAGCTGCAAACTGCTAATATAAATGTAGCTAAGAAGAAACTATACTTACCCATACAATTTTGTTCCTGCTCCCGGCTGGTTTTGACAAAAAAATTGATAATACACTAGGGACCACCCAATCTCATATTGTAAAGCACGTAAATCTACTCCCTAAACACAACAGCAATTTGTAGATGACATTATTACCTATTAAATGATATGATATCTGAAAAGATCGTTTGGCAATGCTACAGTAACGAGACAGTGAATTTTCCTAGTTATCAGGGATCAAGAGACTTATTCACCATTAAATATTAGAAATTATTTCCGTTTGTAGGTAAAATTCCTCACTAACATACTTAATAACTTCTTATAGTAGAAAACATATATATGTACTCTCAATGTTTGTTCCTAGGGTGTGCAGAAAATTGGTTTAGAATTAACAGAGAGCAATTCCAGATGTATGCAAGTTTAAAGATAAAAGTAGATTATTTTATGGAATTTCGAAACATAAGGATTCATGTCTCCTTGCAGTGACAAGATACTGTAACCTGAGCAAATAACGCCATAGAATGAAGTGAACTGCTTTTATTAATATGTTGTGAGTGTGAGTAGTACTATCATGCATAATATAAGTTAACATCTCAATCAAAACTTGACATCAAGTACGTGAATGACAGAATAGTAAAAAAACGATGTAAATGAGAAGATATTACCCTGATGCTGCGAAGCCAGTAGAGTCAAAGATTATTGAGTATATAGTCTAAGATCCCATGTAAGGTCGACTTTCACTCATCTGCGTACCAGATGCAAATGATATTTTATCACACAAAATATGTTTCTGAACATATATCAATAGGGTTGCCATAAAAAATATGGTCATGGCTATAATAAATAAAAATTATTAAAAATACCCTAGTTTTAAAATTTTACTGACTTGCTTGCCAAACGAACGAAATTCTAATGGATAGCATATAACATACAGATTATGCAACAGCTAGGTTGCCTATCTTTTTCCGGTAACTATTACCTGGTTGCAACAAGACAATTTTATAACAAATATATTAGTATAGGTTTGCTTTGCAAAATTCATAAATAACAGTTGCCAGGCTTTTAAATTAAAAAATCGGAGCAAACAAAGATGTATGACAGAGAAGCATTGCATGTACTAACTGGTATAATCAGAACCTGTGTATGCATGAAAAGCAGGTAGGCAAAAATTTGATCCCAATTTCATTGCCAAGTCCGTGCAATTAATGCAAAGAAGGTCATTTTCTTTTTGTCTTTGAGCTTGCAAGACAAATTTGAGGGTCTGAAATTTTATGTATATTGCCAAGAAAAATCACCAAAACATCTGCATCAGTTGATTTAATTAAAATTCTTGAACTTTGTGCTGCTTTATAAGCGTGAAAAATTATTCTGGTATCGGCCTCTTCGTGATGACATTCGTAATAATTTTCTTTAGTTTCAATTACGCAATTTTGTGATATTTGATAAGAATAACAGTTTTCTTCTATCAAAAACATTATTTTGTTCTGAATTATTGATACTAAATAGTCGTTCTCCCAGTAGTTAGCGAAATTTTTTGACTTTGCAAAAAATCTGTAGATCTAGTTTTGTGAGGACATGAAAGTTTTTCGATTTTTGGCGTATTAATTTAAAATAATAGTTTTCAAAAACAAAAAACATTTCCATAAAAATAACTCGCCGAATCACACGATTTGCATAAAAAACACTTCTTCGCAATTTTTATTTTTCCATAAAACACGTGTTTACAAACTGACTGTTTGCTCCAAAACGCTTCTCAATAGCATATTAGTTTTACCTGTTGTACTGCGTCCTCATCTATCGCATCAAATAGTACGCGCAATGTTTCTATCGTACATCGTTGCTTGCTTGCTTTTTTAATTTAAAAGCCTGGCAACTGTTATTTATGAACGAATTTTGCAAAGCAACCCTATACTACTGTATTCGTTATAAAATTGCCTTCAGTTTGATATATTTTTCAAGTGGTAAGCATATGAGTGCAGTTTACTGATACCAACTTACCTGTTTGTACATAGCAACCAGAAAAATATAGGCAACCTAGCTGTTGCATAATCTGCATGTTGTATGCTTTCCATTGGAATTTAGTTCATTTGGCAAGCAAGTCAATGATACTTTAAAAATAGATAATTTTTATTTATTATAGCCATATTCAATAAAATATAATTTTCAACTGGTATTGATCAAATACAAGACGAAATTGACTCATACCATCTGATGAGGAAATATGGAAGACAAATGCAAAAATGTGAAACGCATTCTTAGATAAAGTAAATGCTGATGAATCTATGTGTACACAACAAATTAAGAATCAACAAAATGTAGTTCAAAATAAATAAATAAATAAATAAATAATAATAAAAACATTCCTGAGAACATACCAGATCAATACTATCCTCCGCTAACATAGAATCAGATCACTGATTAGTTTTGAGTAAAATTTAAGAAAACTTTAGAATAAGAGATTTACGGAGGGCGTCGAATGTCATTTTCATGGTAGTAATAAAAGAAAGTGGGACTAGTGCAATCAAATAAAAGGCCCATAAAAGAGCACATACAGATTAACTTAAAAAGATTTGAGAATTCACAAAATACTTTAAAAATGTAAACGATGAAAACCAGAACAATGCAGATGCTGAAACAAATACAATAGGATCAAAGAAAACAGTAACAGAAAACCAGATTAAAAATGTAAAATGAGAAAGAGAAAATACAATAACAAACGAACAAATTTATTATGACATTTTCAAAAAATAACAGAATATACTTTGAGAATGGAATAAACGTATTGCTACATTAATATCTATGACGCGTAAAACCTAGAAAACTAGAAGGAAATTTTATTGCTGCAAATATTCTTAAAAATTTTAACCAAAACATGAAGAACAACGAGGATTCAGAAAGTGCAAATGCCATTTTCATAATTCGCCTGATAGCACAAAAATCCATGGTATACAACGATCCTGCCTTTATGTAGGAACGAAAGGTGCCTAGAGCTAGAGGTAATTAACTACAGGAATAAGAGAAGAAGCCAGATTAAGCTCGTTCCTGTTGAACTAAAAGTGATTGACAAAATAATATAGAAAGTGAAGTCATTAACGATATATAAAATTGGATAATTGGTGTTCAACATTGAAAACAACTTATAGTTTATATTCAACAAGATTAAAAAAGAATCCAGTATGATTATAGTATTTCTAAGGAACCAATAAAGTGCCACCTAGAGATTGAAGGAGATATTATAATACAAGTTATGTCAACAAAATATTTAGGAATAAATATAACCATTCTGAAACTTATCAGCAAACAAGAAACGGGGTAATATCCAAAATATAGTTAGATGGAGGAGAGAACAGGGAGCAACCGGAATTAAAATACCGAGAATAGAAGAACCGAGCCTAGTGAAGATTGCAACTAGTACGAAAAAGATCACAAGGTTGACCACTAAGGTTATCAAAATCTAAAATAAGGAAACCTAAGTCAGGGATCTAATGTACAAATAAGACGAAAATGTATCAAGAACTCGTTACTCTAGTAGAATGACACTTATCTAAAGAGAACCTATAGTAAAATTGAAGGAAGTAGTTGTCTCAGCTTTCTAAAGATGCTACATAGTCAGAAATAGTAACCAAAGTTTCCTCACTTCAAAAAGGACACTTTATTAAATACATCATAGTTTCAAAGTAATATTTTAAATCTAATGTAATGGTCAGGTTTGCAAAATTATTATTACTATTTAAATTCTGAAAGTATTTAGCGCGGATTCACGGCAAGTATTCCTCTCATTTTCCATTTCTGCCAAACGTCATAACATATGCTGTTAAAATTCATAGTGTGAGGATAAATCTTGATTTATTCAAAAACAAGGGGAAAGTAAGACCACTTAAAAAATCAATTAGCGTTTACTTCTAACCAAGCCCTCCAGTTGAAACTTTGAATATGTAGCAATATTATCAATGATAACACTATAATTTTAGTTCAAAATATAACTAGATGATAAGAGATGTAAAATACAACACAACGCAAGTCGTTATATGTCTTCTACAGTATTAATCTTAAAAATATACCATCTAATTCACCAATTAAATTTATCGTTTTGAAATGTATTTATAGGCACAGTGTATTTAGCCGCCGGTGGAATTGGGAATACCGTTACCCAGCGGTTTCCTGCATTTACTCATAGAAAAGCCGGAAATAACTCGAATATCCATGCTTAAGGTACGGTTTTCTAGGACTGTCGGTTGCGGAGGATGGAACGGACGAATTCGGTCGCGGAGGTGGAGCCCTAACGTTGCAGTATTAAAGATTTCCGTCGTAGTTTGTCGAAGTGTATTGGCCATGGAGGACACATTTAAAAGAAAAATGTGTGTCATACTCCTGCATGAAGAAGTAAAGTGCGCTCTTCATTTACTTCAGAGTCGCAAAAGACGAAAAATAAACGAAATATATTTAAAAATAAGACAAGAAGGCACATTTAAATTGTTGATTGAACCACGGTTATCTGACAACGATAACAAATTTAGATAATATTTTAGAGTTGATAAGGAACTTTTCGCAACCATTTTTTACTCATTAAAATTCCGTTCCGCCCTCAGTTGAAATCAAGCATCGACTGAATAGAACCGAAACTGACAAAGGTGAGCGGAAATTATCCGCGGAGACGGACCGACTCTAGGAATCCGCCTTCATTTAAAATCACACAACTGATTCCAGCGAACTTCGGTGGCGGTCTGTTTCGGCCGACCTACACTCCTAGGAAACCGTACATTTACGGTTTTTTTTTCATTATATCGTTAAAAACCGATAGCTGACGGCATTTTCTATAAGGTAAAAATAATAAAACCGTCAACAAAAAATTCTCTCAAAGTAAATTAAATTAAAAAGTGACAATAATCTGAAATATTCGATAAATGAACTTTTATTATATCTTCGCAGATACGATAAAACAAAATAGAATAGTTTGATGTTTCCGAGAAAGTTTCTTCTTTTTCGTCGACAAACTAGTTACAGTATTCAAAAAGGACCTTTAGGTCTACCCTCTTTTTTAGAACGGTTGGCAATGATATATTTGCCAAATAATTGTTTGGAGTAAGTATGGGCTGTTACATAAAGTATGGGCTGTTACATAAGTTCATCGGATATCAACACTATCTTCCTCTCTTGGTAGATGTTTCAAATTAGTTTCAATATCAAACGAAATGGATGCATCAGTATTATTTTCTGAAATAGGAATTCAGAAATTGGGTGATCATGTGGAGGTTGGGGTTCACTATCTTCCTCGCTTGGTGTACAATCAATTCAATTATATAGTTGGTTAATGCATATTAATCCATTGATATCAAATATAGCCGGAGTATTTTCTAGATCTATTCCATTTAATAATTGTTTGAAATGACCATCTTCACTCTCTAATAAATTGAACTGTCATAGGTACTTTTCGCATCTAGTTCGTGAATTGTTACATCTTTTTAATTTTCACATGCCGTTTATAAGTGTATCAATTGTCTCAGATTGGTATGGTACCTCGAGTCACCTTCTTCAGAAACTATATCAGCTAAGGATTTTAAGAGCACCCAAGCTTTATTAAATTTCTGGTGTTGATTAATAAATTCCTCATGGGATTCAAAAACGTCTACCAAATTAATATCCGTTATATGTGTGATATCAACACAAACACTTAAACTAAATCACTAACAGAAAATGCAGGGCACTTAGGTAAGCTTGTTAGTCCTCAACTACGTCAAAAAAAATGGCCGGTCTCCCTTATTTTCAAGCAAGCATATCGTCAGTCGCTGGTTTTTAACGATATAATTTTAACAAAGGCTTCTCGAATTATTTCACTGGCTTTCCAAAACCGGATGGTGGTATTATTTACTAGTATTCCCAATACCGCCGGCGGTTGTATAGACGGAGCCATATTTTTATAATTGATTTTTAGTTGAAACTTTTAATTTTCATTGTAGATAGATAAGCTCAAAAGACTGATTTTCTTCGAATCATTGTTTTCTAATTATGACGAGAATTTATAAGATAGGTGACGTTGAATTTATATATTACGACTGATATTTTTAAAACGTTTAAGTTTCAAAATTGTACATTTACATTGTAATATTATAACATCAGGTGTTACCACTAAGACCAAGCCTTAACATTATAATAATGTAATAAAAATACTTCTGCACATAATAACTTGTGATTTAATTACCTGAATACAATAATAGTGTATCTATCCTCTACCCTAAATCAATCCTATTCAGACCAAAGTGAAACAGACGGAGTTACAACAAATTGTCTGAATTTAGTCTTCTGAGTAATCTGAAAATGTGAACAATAATAAATTGATAATCTTGACCTTATATCCTGATCAGATAATCAAAATAAAAAAAAATAAGTTCGTAGGAGAAAATATTTTCAGCTACACAATCTAGCATCTCAGAATGGATACCTACATGGTTCTAAATCATGGACACTAACGGAGAAAAATAAATCCAGAATAAATGCTTCCGATTGCGATTCCTGGTGCAAATAGAAAATGGAACAAGAAGGGGCAGAATAAGGAATGAGGCGATTAAGGGTGGCTTGAAAATAAAACTCATACAGAACCAAACAGAAGAAAATCAACAAAAATAGTAACGGCCATGTCAACCGTATGCCAAATGAAAGGCAAGAAGAGAGTAGGATACAACACTAGGAAACATGTTCTAACATGTTTCTATTTTCATTAGTTATTTGGGAGCGTTACTTATTCTTCAGCTACTCCCACCTCTAATTCAAAATCATTTTTATTTCAATTTGTTAAGAACGCGTCGTATGAACGATTTTACACTCGAAATTTTTTTATTTAAACGAGTCGAATCGGTCGCTTTTTCCATTGATCATCGCTAAGAAGTAATTAATATTCAGTTCCAATACTATTTTGTGTGTGGTGTTAATTTTTCTTGCTGGTAAGTCTCTCTATATCTTTTCAAATTATAGTTGTGTGCTTACAAATCATTCTATTCGAATTTTTCTATTTGGTTAAAATATTTCGATTTTTTTAAAATCGTTATTTTCCATGGTGTTTCCAGTTTTTTTCACCGTTATCTTTTCGTAAAAAAATTGGTGGCGTCCAAATTTATTTTATAAAGCGAATTTATAACAGATTCTTTCTGGTTATTTCTCTCTAATTTAAATTTGCATTATCTGATTATTTTGGGAACAGGACTGATAAGAATGAACAGATTAGGAGCTTATACTCCAATACATACAAAAATTGAATTCAATTTTTAAAATAAAACCACAGAAATCTGTTCATTCTTATCCGTCCTGTTCCCAAAATAATCAGAAATTGCAAATTTAAATCAGAGAGAAATAACCAGAAAGAATCTGTTATAAAACCCACCAAGACAGAACCAATTGCTAAAAATTCAGCGATAACACACACAGAATACTCTAACAACCAAAATAGGAAGTTATATAGAACTTAATATCATAAATCGGAAATACTTTCGATATGAAAGTACGAAATTATAAACTATGGTATTGCAAACCACATAGAAAGTTGTCTAAAAAAATAGTTTTGTCAACAACGGAAAGAGAAAACAAAAGTATGCCGCAAAAAAATACTATTAGGATGTATCAGTTCACCAAAATAATCCATAAATTGGTCGGAAAGAGAAAACAAAAGCATGCCGCAAAAAAATGCTATCAGGATGTATCAGTACACCAAAATAATCCATAAATTGTTATGTAACAAAAAGAACGTGTTTTACTCGTATCAACATAGGTATACTGAGAACGAAAACGCCACCAAGCAAAAATATAATTTCTCAGTACACGCAACAAAAGAGATAGGGTCCTACTCAAAATTATCTAAATTCAAAATTGGCCTAAAGCGAGAAATTCCAGAAAATATTCCAGTATAAAGGTCGTTCCAAACTAAACTGATTTCTAAAGGTGCATAACGCAAGAAAATCTTTGAAAATTTGAAACATTCACGGTAGAAAATTATTGACGTTTTAAAAAAACCCAAAAACAAAAAAGAGATACGATAAAAAACTCAAATATAATAAATACATCAATCGTATATTATACGCAACATAGCAAGGATCCAAAATAATGTACTCTAGATACATCAAAAGAGAACATAAGGTATACGAATAATAAAGTGCTTTTGCACAACGGTAAAGATAAACACAAAAGATAGTGTGTGTACTGTGACATATACTATAGTAGAAAAGCAAATTCTACTAGATAAAGACACAAAATGCATTTGTAACGTAACAGAATTGTTGACAACAAAAAGTACAAAATACTTAAGATATATTTTGATATTAAATCAAAATTAAGATAAAAAGAATAATCACGTCAAGAAATTTTAATCCAAAAAAACTTTATATAGAAATACGGGATAAATTACCAAACTAATCAGAATCACTATCAGATCTGATTCGTAAATTATAATTATGCCCAGATAAATTCGTATCAACAGAATGTTGATCAGAAAACTCATCATCAGGAAGATTTTCATCTACGTCAATGAATTGATTTTTTAAATCTGTAGCATGCCAGTTACCTAAATCATTACCGGAAAGGTCTTTTAAATTATACGTGGATGTATTGATATCTAGTTAGCCTAGACCAGTTCCATGCATACACAAAATATTGCGTTACCATAGCAACGAACAATAACTTATTAGAAGTGTCAGTGTAAAGTTTGGCGTCAAAAAAGTAAATCAGGGTTACGCAATAAATTAAAAGAAAAAAGATGTCCACCAAAATTATGAAAATCCTGTATTTAAAAGGGTTAAGACGTAAGCAGATTTACGAAGATATGCTTAATACCCTAGGTGATCAATGTCGTTCGTATGCGACCGTGAAAAATTGGACTGCAAGCTTCAAAAGAGGTAAATTTTCCATTGAAGATGACCGATCGGGAAGGCCAGTTTCTGTGTCAGTTCCCAAAAATATCGATGCAGTTCATGACATGATTTTATCAGACCGCCGAATTGGGTTAAAACGGGTATCTGAAGCACTGAATAGTTCATACGAACGCGTTCATCATATACGAGTAGTTCACGTCAATTTAGACATGAGAAAAATTGCTGCAAAATGGATACCCAAATGTTTGAATGTTGACCAAAAGCGTGCAAGGGTAGAAGCATCGCGTTCGATCTGTGTTCGAATTGAAAACGATGTAGACTTTTTAAACCGAATTGTTACTATGGATGAGACTTGGGTACATTTCTACGATCCAGAAACAAAGCAACAATCGATGGAATGGCGACACTCTGGTTCCTCAAGACCTAAGAAGTTCGTGTCCAAAAATCTACTGAAAAAGTTCTTGCTTCAGTTTTTTGGGATTTCCATGGAGTAATCATTATTGATTTTTTGGATAAGGGTAGGACAATAACTGGAGAATACTATTCGATATTACTGACCACTCTACGGGAAAACATTAAAGAGAAAAGACGCGGAAAGCTACTCGAAGGTGTTTTGTTTTTGCAGGACAACGCCCCTGCACACAAATATCATGTTGCCATGCAAAAAATTCGTGATTTAGGGTTTGAATTACTAGAACACCCCCCTTTTTCACCGGATTTGGCTCCGTCCGACTATCATCTCTTTCCTCAACTGAAAAAAAGTTTAAAAGGTCGTAAATTTTCTTCCAACGAGGAGGTAATAAAAGCTGTGGAGGTCTGGTTTGCAGAGCAATAAGAAACATTTTTTTTTGAAAGGTCTAGAGACGTTGCAGGTTCGCTGTAATAAATGTATCCAATTAAGGGAAGAATATGTTGAGTAATAAAATATTTTGACATTTTATTTGGTTCTATAGTAAGCTAAGAATTTTTAATATATCCTCGTACATTAATTTAGAGATCACTTTGTTGACAATACAAGGTATGTACTTAGGAGCAAATTTCGCTGCATAATTGTTAGATTTTGATGAAAGAACATAATTCTTTTTCCATAACCTGTCACCAACAGGAAATTGCAGATCTCTCTTTCGTAAATTGTAATGTTTTGCATTTTTCTCATATGCATTTCTTAATTTCTTACAAACTTCAACAAAAAGTTTAGGAGTGTTTAAACATATTAATTAATTGTAATTTTTCACCAGTGTTAAAACGTGATTTTTTCATGGTGTTTCCAGTTCTTTCGCCGTTATTATCTTTTCGTAAAAAAATTGGTGGCGTCAAAATTTATTTTATGAAGCGAATTTATAACAGATTCTTTCTTGTTATTTCTCTCTGCTTTAAATTTGCATTTTCTGATTATTTTGGGAACTGGACCGATAAGAATGAACAGATTTCTGTGGTTTTATTTTAAAAATTCAATTCAATTTTTGTATGTATTTGGAGTATAAGCTGTTCATTTTATTCCTCCTTTTCAATTTTTCCTACTGTTTCTCTTATTTTTTTTCCTACGGCTCTGCAGCCTGTACCGCACCGCATCACTAGGCCTATTGAACACAGAAGTCGCCAGACCAGAGTCCAGGCAGACTACAACGGCTCAAGAACCGGCCAATACCGCTGAGAGCTGTACGTCCCGAGTCTCCCCAGGATAAGTCCGTAACTTATTTTCGGTAGATATAATAAAATCTTGAGTTGGACATTTTTATTGTATTTTTATTCGTATTGTATTGTGAATATAAGGTTTATGTAAATTTATGATTTTGTTAAATAATTCCATTTGACCCGACATTTTTGTTATTGATTCACCTTATCCCAGTTGCGGTAATAAAAAATAGTGTAACTGAGGCCGAATTCACCACCTGAACAGAGTCCCAAGGCCGGGTAAAGCTCAGTATAGTGACAATGTAGAGGGGAAACAAAGGAGAACATGGAACTATAAGGAAATCGTTCTCAAAAGGAGTTATGAATTGGTATGATGGTATAGATCAGACGAAAGAAGAAGCAAATGGATAAGTCAAAGCAAAAGCCTCAACTTCAAGAAACATCATATTTCACTGTAAAAAGGCTGAGGATTGAGTAAGTATGGATCTTCTAAATACAGGAAAGTATCACTATTTTATTCCAGAATTATAAAAAATTATCAGTCGAGGAAATGGTGGAGGATGGAGATATAACAGTAAAAACGCAGTAAATAGCAAAACAGGCATCGGAAATATTATTAACAGTTATATCGACTTCGTAATGAACGTATTCAAATACATTAGCTTCAAAAATCAATTTACACTAATACAGAGTGTCCACGGATGGGGTATCTTATAGGTGAAAAATGTTTAATTATTATTAAAACTGAAAATTGACTGTCTCGACCCTTACTTTGTGGAATATGCTCATATTAGTGTTTTTAAATGAAACTCAAGGTCTCTAGTTAATTCCACAATATAATACAAGTTATTGAAAATTCTAAAAAATTGACAATTGTTTCGATAAATCAATATCATCAGACGATGATATTGATTTATCGAAACAATTGTCAATTTTTTAGAATTTTCAATAACTTGTATTATATTGTGGAATTAACTAGAGACCTTGAGTTTCATTTAAAAACACTATTATTAAAACTAATATTTAAACATTTTTCACCTATAGGATACCCCATCCGTGGACACGCTGTTTAGTTTTCCAATTTAACACAAAACAGAAATCATCAAAACATACCATTCATACATCGAAGTTCAATTGGAAAATATGGTAATGATATTCAATGATAATTTTTGAAAATTAAACTTGTATAATATTTAAAAAAGGAATTAATTTCAGATTATTACAACAAAACAATTCTCCAATTGCGAATATCTTGATATTGATTATATTCTTAAATTCAATTAACACTCAACGGAGTCAGCCAACGAGTGAACATCGTTAACTGCTACTCTGACAACTTTTTACGTTATTTACGTGTTTTTCTTTAATATTATCAATAGTTCTTTGTGATAATACTGTGCAAATAATAATCAACATGTGATAATTAACAGTCAATTAGTGTTTTTGATTTACAAACTACGAATCCTTACTATTAGTCAGTTGGACAATTAAATTCTCCAGTGGCGTAGCATTAGAATCAACAGGTAACTGATATATTCCTTTTATATTACCCACAGAGTCCTTCTGGGACGTCTGTCGCATTAATAAAATTTATTGTGAAGTGGTTTTGGTAACCAGGACCGCTCACAAAAATGAGCTCCATTAACAACCAAAATCAAATGTCGTCATCACAACCTATCACAACTAACCGCACAAAATCTTATGTTGCTGCAACCCTAACTGAACCTCCTCCTCCGACTTTTCCAAATAGGGATCAAGCCATTATCTTACATGCAATTTCCAACACCGTTCTCTTTGAATATGTAAAAGCTGTATGGGACATTGTTACTCCTAAAAATATTACCTTTGCGTCACGAATCTCAAATAACCGTATTTGTATTTATCTATCCTCGAGTAATATTGTCAATGATCTTCTCAGTGCCCATCAGAGCATTTCCATTAACTCCACAACTATCCCTATACGAAGACTTATTACGCCGGCAAAACGTATTCTCATATCCAATATATCTCCCACCATTCCTCACGCCATAATTGAAAAAGCTCTAAAAGATATTGGACTACAGTTAGCCTCCCCTGTTTCGTTTGTAAAATGTGGCGTACTAAGTGATGAATACGCTCACATAACGAGTTTCCGTAGAGTTTCTTACGTTATTCCTGAAAATGATAACTTCTCCGTACAAACATCTCTCCTAATTACTCATGAAAATACTCAATATAGAATATTTGTATCATCTGATAAGCTTGAATGTTTCCTATGCAAACAAGCAGGACATACTGCTGACTCCTGCACAAATACTACTACTTCCCAAACACAAGACGACATCCCACCCCCCGCCAACTCTATATCACAATCTACGGTTAATATTTCTCTCGATAGTGCTCCCAGACAACTCACATTACCAAATACCTCGAATGAAACTGAGATAACTCCATTACTAACTCCCCTAACTCACGGACAAAAAAGGGCCATATCAACTGATAGCAATGTTGATACCCCTCTCCAACTCACACCGGAAATCAGATCTGAACCAACAACAAATCAAATGCCCCCCCCCCTTCATTTTCTAACCCTAATACCTCCTCTAAACATCTAAAGAAAACATCCAAAACAATAATCTCTGATCATCATAATTTAACACCCTCCACTCAAAAGGCAATACACGCTATTTATGAAAAAAATCCATCGGATCTCACGCTTACAGAAACCCAATTCACAGCTTTCATAGAAAATACACATGGGAATATAGACCCTCTCAAGGAAGCTCTAATCTTCACCTCAAACACTCAAGGATTACTAAATGACATATCACTCCTGTATACCGAAACGAAGGAAAGGTCCCTCAAAAACCGCCTTACAAGAGTTAGGAAAAAAATTAAACAACAAATAAATCCTGAAGACTCTGATAATATAAGCGTTTCCTCCGAATATAAAACTGATGAAGAATGCCTGCAAAAATCCTCACAGCCACCCTTATCACCTCCAAGTCAAGAGCCACTTTCAAATTAATTCAATGGAACTGTGATGGATTCTTTCCTCGATTAGAAAGAATCCAGCAACTAGTTGTCGATGAACAGCCTGAAATAATATGCCTTCAAGAAACCAACACCAAATTATCCAAACTCCCTAAGCTAACCAACTGTATTCGTGCCAGTGGCGGCACATCAATCTTTATTTCAAGCGAACTGTTTTCGTCTCACCTCCCACTCACAACAGATCTTGAAGCCATTGCCATAACCACTTGGTGTCCTAATAAGCTTACTATTTGCAACATATATATATTCCACCTAACCACCCACTTAAAGATACAGAGCTATTAAACCTTATCTACCAACTTCCTACACCATATATTCTTGTAGGTGATTTTAACGCCCACAACACAATGTGGGGATCCAACTATACATTCGGTAAAGGGAAAACTATTGAAAGAGTAATTCATTGCACAGGATCCTGCCTATTGAATACAGGCTCCAGTACACATTTCAACTTTTCATCCGGAACTCTCTCCTCTATAGATCTGAGCTTCAGTGACCCTAAATCAGCTACTCTACTAACTTGGCAAATTGCCGATGACCTTTACGACAGCAATCACTATCCCATCTTCATATCATCCAATGAACCAAATATTCAACAAAGCTTAACCAGGAGCTACTGGCGCCTAAACAATGCTGACTGGCCCAGTTACACAACTCATACAGATACCACCTTATCCACCCTCTCGTTCTCAGACAATACAGACAATAACATGACGTTAATTACAAACGCCTTACTTTCAGCTGCCAATGCACACATTGGCAAAAATATTATCTCAAACAAACGAAAAACAGTTCCCTGGTGGAATACCTCTTGTCAAATTGCTGTAGATGAACAAAAATTTGCACTCAAACATTACCGAATAAACAAGAGCCAAGATAATCTCTTAAAACTGAAAAAAGCCAGAGCTAAGACTCGATATACCATAAAAAAAAGTAAAAAATCTTCTTGGAGAAACTATGTGTCCTCAATCAACGAAAATACTAATCCCACTGTTCTATGGAAAAAAATTAGACAAATTCAAGGAAACAATACCAGTCTTAAAGTAGCCAATCTTATCTCTAACAACACTGTAATTAGTGAGAACCAAGAAATTGGTGAAACTCTAGCCAAACATTTTTTTGAGAAATTCAGAAGCAAGTTCAACCCCACCCCACATGAAGCATTGACTACCACACCTCCTATATCTTCTACCATAACAACTCAAGACATCTAAATTCTTCTTTCTCTCACACAGAACTAACTTCGGCCATTCAATCCTCCAAGAACACTGCTTCTGGTCCTGACGATATCCCCTATATATTTATAAAAAAACTATCCTTTGAAGGCCAACGTAAGCTTCTTGAAATGTACAACTTAATTTGGACTTCCAACACAATCCCCAACCAGTGGCGAACCTCAGTCATAATTCCCATTAAAAAATCAAATCAAGCGGTTACCTCACCCAGTGCTTACAGACCAATATCATTAACATGTACCATGTGCAAGATCTTTGAAAAAATGATTAACAAAAGGCTTTTATGGTACTTTGACAAACATAATATAATTGCTAAAGAGCAGTCAAGCTTCCGACGAAATCGCCCAGTCCATGACAACCTAGTACTTCTTCAAAGCCATATTTCCGAGGCATTGAATAAGAAACAAGAATGTATTGCCGCTGTTTTTGACATTGAAGGTGCCTTTGATACCATTAGTAGACACTCTATACTGAACAAACTCACCCTTCATAACATCAATGGCAACATATTTCAGTTTATCCAAAATTTTCTATCGTCACGATCGTACAGAGTCTCAGTTAATGGCATTTTCTCATCAGCTTACATCCAATCGGATGGGGTTCCACAGGGCTCGGTTTTAAGTCCGACACTATTCAATTTATCGATAAACGATTTATGCTCTAATCTTTCTTCACCAATTAAACACGTCCTTTATGCAGATGATCTAATAATATACTGCCACGGACGTTCTGTCTCTACCACATCGAAACTAATTCAATCTGCTGTCGATACCCTTGGTTACAGAACTAACCTCCTAGGTGTATCTTTATCCTACACAAAATCTAAAATCATTAAATTCAGCCGACGCCTTCCCTCCCCATCCCCTCGTATTGTGATCAACATCAATTTGTATCTCTCTAGTTGGCCAGTGCAAAATACTTGGTGTTACTTATGACTCACGACTTACCTGGAAACAACATCTACTAGAATTAAAAGGTGAGTGTAGTAAGAGACTCAACATAATTAAAACCCTCTCACATTTTCATTCCCTCCTTAAAGTATATAGATCGCTTATACGCTCCAAACTAGATTATGGTTGCTACATATATATGTCAGCTTCTAAAACATACACTGACTTCTTAAACCCCATACACAATACAGCTCTACGTCTCTGCCTAGGAGCCTTCCGATCTACCCCTGTTGAAAACCTTTATTGCGAAGCCAATGAACCACCCCTTTGGTTAAGACGACAACAGCTACTTCTCTCTTACGCAGCCTCCGTTTCCGCGAACCCCCATAATCCAGTATACCCCCTTTTTATATCACCGACATCTACCTCACACAACGCACACCCAATATCATCAATTAAACCCATTCCATCAGTGCTAGCACAGCTACTTAATGACATAAATTTACGGCAAATAACTCCTCTCCCACTACCCCCAGACTCCCCCTTGGGTTATTATCAGTCCTCAGCTCAACACATCACTTACACGATACGACAAACATATATCACCAAGGGAACTCATAATGAAAGCTTTTAATAACATCATACTAACAAATAAATACGATCTAGTTTTATATACTGATGCCTCAAAAAATGAAACAGGAGTAGGCTGCTCTGTTACAACGTCCCATTCTCACATGTCTGAACCGTCTTAGTTGGTTTTCTCCTATACAGGGTGTTCCAGGATGATTACGTACGTCCATGTAGTGTATTTGACGGAATAAATAATTCAACTTAATAACATTTTTCATAATAGGTGTATTGGTCGGGTAGGTCCATTTGCATGGCCACCATGTTTCCCTGAATTAAATACAATGAATTCATTTTTTTGGGGATATCTTAAAAGTTTGGTATATGCAACACCGGTAAACACGAGAAACGAAATGATTGATAGAATAAACTTCCATTGTGACACTATAAGGCAGAATCTTGGAATGCTCTTACAAGTTCAAAGAAATATCCTCCGTAGACTCCGGAAGTGTGTAGAAGTGCAAGGTGCCCACTTCAAACATTTATTATAGTTTTTTTATTTGATAAGTTTTTAGGATAACCAACTAAATTTTTCTACATTTCAATTTTTTCCTTATGTAAATAACACGATGTTCGACAGTATGGAGTTCAATTAGAAATGTTTGATTGTGTTTTATTACCTCATGTAAGAATTTTCAATAAATAATTACAATTAATGATAATTTTCTTCAGAACGTCTCTTTATGGCGAACGGTTTCCTTGGCATGTACAACGATCAAAAAATCCACGTCTCCTAAACCATAAATTTTATCGAGTTAAACAAAGAGTACCTTTTTGTTAAAAAATCGATTGAAAAATTCATTTTTGCTATCTTTAGATTGTACCTGTAAAAGTTACGGATTGTTAACCATTGGGCATGAGCTGCCATGGCCTTCAGAGAGTAGTGTAGAATTATGTGTGTGTGTGTTGGGGGGACAGGGATGGCCTCTGTCGAAGACTATTGGCCACAGAATTTTTTTTTATTTTTTTTTTGTCATATGAATATACTTACAGATCTATGCTTGCTTCCTTAATGAAGTTTATTATTGCATCGAAAGTATCTTTGTTTATACATGCCAGGAGAGAACTCATATTCAATGGAAAAGGAAAGTTATTGTTCCTTAAAGAGGAATATAAATTTGATATAGCCACTTTGTTTTTCTTACACTCCAGAAATATATGATTGGTATCACCTATCGACACGTTGTCGCAGTTGCACGATGGAGACTGTAGAATACCCAATTTATGTAGGTGAGCAGGGAAACGGCCATGGTTGAGTTTTAGTCGCGTTATAATTGATGCGTATTTTTTTCTATAATCAAACATTGTTATATGAGGAATGTTATTTGGAAGCTTTGGAAGAAGCTGGAAATAGAAGCTTCTAGATATTTTGCTGTTGTTATTGTAAGCTTCTCTCCATCTATTTCTAATGGATTTTTTATGCCTGTTAATTACGTCAGCCTGACAGGAAAAGTTTAATAACTCTTTTAATTTGCTAGCTTCTTTTGCCTGGTGGTCTACCTTCTCATTGCCTATAACGCCGCTATGGCCTTTTACCCATATGATAGCAATTTGTTTATTATTAATTTTTAATTGATACAATAAGTTTTTTATTTCTAAGATCAGTTCCTGATTATAAATGTTTATAGGAGATCCTACGATAGCTTGTAAAACCGATTTCGAGTCTGTCATTATAGCAGCTGATTGCACAGGATTTAGTGTGCACCATTGTTTTATTGCAAGAGCCTCGGCAGAGTATACCGAAAATATGTCTGCTATTCTGAATTTTTCGACATGATTAGTGTTTGAAACAAAGAATGCTGCTCCTGTTCCATCATCATATTTGGACCCATCTGTAAATATTTTAGTTATATTGTCTCCGAAATCATTCAGTATAGTTGTAAGTATTAAGTTATTTAGATTAGGAATTTCGGTGTATAAGGGGTATATGACGGTTAGTCGAAATATGATACTTTTGTAACTGTACTTATATATAGGGAATTTAGGAGAATTTAAGATGAAATCTTCATCTTGATTGGTATTAATAAAGGCCTCTGCCAAGGGAGGAGTAGATTTTATTCTCCAGTACGGAACTGTAAGGTTACACGTATTTATATAAGCGATTTTTTGGACCATTTCCGTATTAAATGCTCTATATTTAATCATTTGTTTTTCAGCTAAAAATTGTCTTCGTATGTTAAGTGGCGGTTCTTGCATTTCTGCCAAAACTGCTTGGTTAGGAGATGACATCATTAACCCCATACAAATTTTTAAGGCTTTATATTGAATACGGTCGATAATTAGTAGATTTGTTTTAGATGTTGCTCCATATAATGTACACCCGTAGTCCAATATGGAACGAATATAGGTCTTGTAGAATGTATACATCAAATTGACGTCTGCTCCCCATTTTCTTTTGGAAACCATTTTTAGCAAATTCATACCTTTTTCACATTTTTTTTAACATACTTGATATGATTTGTCCACAGCAGTTTTTTATCTAAGATAATGCCTAGATATTTGAATTCGTCGACAAATGGAATCTTAAAACCAGCCAGGTAAGTAGCTCCAGCAGTCCTAACTCGGTGTCGAGTAAAACATACCAAAGCAGTCTTATCCTGAGAGACACTGAATCCCATATCATTAAACCAACTTATTAGTAACTGCATACATTCTCCCAGATCCCCTAAACAACGCTCATAAGAACTACGGGTAAAGTAAAAACATAGATCATCCGCATATTGAATCATGTTAAATTTATCATCTACTAACCTGTGCAGATCTGCAGTGTAAATGTTAAATAAGATAGGGCTCAGTATAGATCCCTGCGGTAAGCCATTATATACTATATGTGGACCATGTAATACGTTATTATGATCACGTATAAATATTTTTCTACAATGAAAAAGATTAATAATATTGGTAGAGACAGTTTTATTAATTCCAATATTTTCCATTTTATTT
Source organism: Galeruca laticollis (assembly GCA_963921935.1). NCBI lineage: Eukaryota > Metazoa > Arthropoda > Insecta > Coleoptera > Chrysomelidae > Galeruca > Galeruca laticollis. The sequence continues at coordinate 88,442,838 of OY998183.1, forward strand.
GCTAAAATATTAAGATCAACTACATCATATGCCCCCGTTAAATCAACAAACAAACATAATGTGTAGTAATTTTTAGAGAAACTTATTTGTATATCTGACACTAAATGACTTACAGCGTCTATAGTGCCACGTCCTCTGCGAAAACCACATTGAATGTTTGGCAATAGAGCCCTACTTTCAACAAAATGTTCCAATCGAATTTTTATTAATCTTTCAAAAGTTTTTGTAATACAAGATATCAACGAGATGGGGCGAAATGATGAAGACAAACCAGGGTCTTTATTAGGCTTAAGAATGAGACAGACTATAATATTTTTAAAGCAATCAGAATACTTTTGCTTCCTCCACCAATCATTGAATAATTGCAATAAAAATTTTAAGGCTGAAATAGGTTAATTATTAATTATTTTGTAGGTAAAACCGTCTAGACCGGGAGAAGTGTTGAGACCTTTTTTAATTACTAAATCCAGTTCATGAATCGTAAAAGAAGCTAGCAATTCGTCTTCATGATTGAATATAAACTTGACATCTGTTTTAACCCCAAAATTAGAAGCAGATGGAGGGGCTATTTTATTTAGAATATCATCAATTAAATCTTTTGAAATTGGTTTTTTGGGGCATTGAAAACTTTTATTGTTAAGCCTTCTAACAAATTTCCAAATCTCTGTTAAAGGAGTATTTTTATTAAGTTTATTTAAAAAGTTAATCCAACTGCCGCGTTGTTTGTTTTTGAATAAGCGTTTCGCTTGCGCAGCTAAGTTTTGATATATTATATAATTATTGTAATTGGAATGAATTCTATAATTTTTTAATGCCGTTTTACGTTTTTCTACCATCCTTACGCATTCCTCATCCCACCAAATAGGTCTAGGAGAAACGGGAGTAAATGCCTTTTTAACAGGCATCGAACGATCTGCTGCAGAAGAAATGATCTCAAAAAATGCTGCGACTTTGTCTGTAAGATTTGTATTATTTTCAGTAAGTAATTGATTTATGTCTGCTTCCAACACTTTATGAAATGTATCCCAGTCTGCTCGAGAGTCATTCCATTTTGTCGACGGATTTACAGTGAAGGACTTTGGATTAATCTGAATTCCGATAGCTATTGGGTAGTGGTCTGATCCCATTGTGTCGTCTAACACTTCCCAAGTTAACCTGTCTACTAAAACGTGCGAAGTTAATGATATGTCAACTGCTGAATGGTTTCCCCTAGGGTTAACTCTAGTAGGAGTGCCGTCGTTTAACACAACAAGCTCTAAATAATCGATTGCATCTGCTAAAATTTTTCCATGCCGATCATCCGGTATAGGACCCCACATACCATGGTGTGCATTAAAGTCGCCGCAGAAAATACTATTGGTATCAAATTGCTGGAATAAATTTAGCCAATCGTTGTAATTGACGGCTATATCAGATGGACGGTATAAAGATACTATCGAAATGTTTAAAGAGGACAATGTAATTGCGCATACTTCTAGATCTTTATTAAACGATTGTATAATATCTACCTCTGTATAATCTATACCCTGCCTTATAAAGATCCCTACTCCACCATAACCATCGATTCTGCACTTTTTAATTAAGTTAAATCCTTTTAAAACAAAATTTTCGTCTGGCTTGAACCATAATTCTGATACTACTATAATGTCAATATGTGTTTTATTAATAAAGTTACTCAAACTAGCTTTATTTGCTTTTAGTGACCTGCTGTTCCATTGTAATAAACTTAGTTTATTCTTTATAATTTTATGATTGCTAGACGGGAAGGTTAATATTCAGATTCGGATCCGGACGCAGATCCGGATCCATTATAACTCAAATCCATCTTATCTGTAGAATTATCGGCGTCGTACATATTATTTACAAATTCTCGTATTTCCGAGTCTGCAAAAGAGACTGCAGTAGCAGGGAAGTTTTTTTGCAATTCTTTGACAAATGTAGATAATATAAATACTGATTTTTCTTTATAACTCATATATTCGTCCCTGTAAGGGTTAGTGCGAACTGAATTAATCTTTACTTTGAATTGAGGGCTTTTCTTTACAGGAGGTGATTCTATGGTGGGGGATATAGGGGAAGTTTTACGTTTTTTGGGAGAAGGAATATTGGATTTGTTAACGGGTTTTCTTAAGGTTATTGGTGTACTTTGGAAGGATGTCTGATTAGAATTAGGTAAAGGAGGAAAATTGATAGAGTTATTTAATACCGCGAATCGGTTATTTGTAACAATTTTAGCGTACGATGGGTTGATGTAAATATTTTCAGCTTCCCTAAACGATACGTTTTCTTGTGCCATAATCTGTTTTATTTGTTTTTGTTTTATGAACACGGGGCATTTCCTAGAAACTGAAGGGTGATCATTTATTTTACAATATATACAGATATTGTCAGCTTTACAGTCCTCCTCACGATGCTTTATATCGGTGCATTTTTTACATCTGCTCTCTTTGGCCGAATGGCCGTATCGCAAGCAATTCTAACATTGTACCACTGGTTGTATGTAGGGCTATACCTGAAAATTACACAAGTTGATCTGTACATTCTGTGGGATTTCATTGCCCAAAAATTGTACGATAATCATTTGTCTTTTAACTAGACAAGAATTTCCATCTGAATCTATTATTTTTCTTTTCATACGTTGTACACCTACTACTTTTTTATTGGAAATAATCGCATTTAGTAGATACTCTTCATCGAAGCAAGTATCCACCATTCTTATAAGGCCTTTTTTGTGAGTATAGAATCTAGGGATATATGCTATAAGATTGTTTTTTTGTATTATCAAATGATTAACAAGGGAGTTTGCCGTTTCCAGGGTTTTAAATATAACTTTTACTCGGTTTATTCCTACTGATTTAATATCCTCAACCTCTTTTTTTAATGTGTCATCCGTAAGGAGATAATGACCTATTTTAATAGGGAATAACCTACCAATGTTTTTTTCTTTATGTTCCACAAAAACAAAAAAAGGGCCTTTATCGCCTGGACTATAACGATTTTCTAAATCTATAATATTATAAGTTTCATCTTTTTTTTCCTGTTCCTTGATAAAACCGGATTCTTTTAAATCGGGCAGCTTATCGCCGCCCGTTTTTTCTCGCATATTCAACTAATTAGACGTTTTTCAGATATGTTATTTTAAAATTTATAATGATATGATATTAAAAATATTATTAATTGGAAAATACTTAGCTAGATTAAATCTGACTCCAGTAGAATCACAAACACTCGAACACGTCCACTCACTATGACTGTCGAATTCGAACTGAGTGTAGAATTATATATTCCTTCAAACACACTACATGTACATACATAATCATCCATTTAAAATTCATAATGTTCCAATGTACAATTTAGAAAATATACTTAAATATTAGTTCTGATTTCGCAACTTTAAAGGCCTATAACTCAGAAACGTGTGAGAATTTTTTTTATGTCACAGCATTGTTTTCACGTCATCTACTCACTCCCGAATTTTTTGCATCAAATCCCGGAACACCCTGTATATTCTTCTACGGGCTTTGTACATAATCTTTGTCAGTTTGTTTCATTTCAGATATGATGTAATCGGGCTTCATTTTCAATTTGGAGGAAGAATCTTATTACTATTATTTGCAAATTTTCCCTTTGTCTTCAGTTTTTGTCTATGATTCAGAGCCGTATGTTAATATTGGTAACACTATTTTCTTGTCGATTTGCACTCTGATTCCATTCGATATTTCCTTATTTCCAAGAAAGGTTGTTTTTATGCTGCTTAAAATTTTTCCGGTGTTTGTAGTTCTCTGTTATTTCACTATCTAATGACATCACTAAGTTATTTTGCCTATTTTCATTTTAAATTCTCTCCAGCCTACCATCGATGATTATTACCATTTTTTTATATTCAAGTTGTCCGGTTTTATTAGTTTATTTTCCGTTGTTAGTTCTTTTATTTTCCTTGTATACTCTTTTTGTTCTACACGCATATCCACAATTCATTTTAATATGTTAGCTCTCAATAATTTTTATGTTAGTCTCCATCTTCATAATATGTTTTTAGTTTGAGGGTACGTATTTTCTTGTTCAAAAGAATTATCCTTCTTAGTCGTCGTCTCATTCATTAATATCTTCTATAGCCAGTTTGGACTCTGAACAACACCTCCCCTGATACCACGGTTTCGCAAGACGCTATTGCCCAGTATTCTCTATTCATTTAAAAAAAATGCGTCTCAAAATATCTACTCGCTGTAATCCAAACGCTCCAACAATACGAACAGAGTAGAAATTTAGGATGTTAGGATTATCTAGGCCCTATTGTATATAACTGTATTCTCTTCTATTGTGACATGGAGAAGTAAGTTAAATAAAAATAAGTCTATCAATGGCTGTGTATAACCCTTTTAATATCACAGTATTACATGTGTACAAATATACATAATGAGAATATAAAGTTGAATAGCTATTATATATAAAAATAAATACAATGAAATATACACTACAACATTTTAAGATTATACTTTTAAAACCATATTCAATAAAAATTAAAAATTTTAAAATTTTCTACATGTTTTCCAATTTGTTCTTATTGCTTTTTCAAGCATACAAGATTTTCGTTGATATTTACTATTTATTATTAGTATGAAATTGATTGGGTTAAAGACCTCCTACTTTTCCTGTTTGACCTAAAACTAAGCGATAATATGCACCATTCATTTGTTCCAAGAAAATAAATGTCAAAACAGTATGAGGGCCGAGTCGTAAGTAATATGGAAGAAAGCCCTTCCATAGGGCAAATACTCCTTCATTCCGTAATACTTTGCCCAGTACATCCATTGGACCAGAATATTCAGCGACTCCTCCCACTGATTTCATATTTTGTAACCTATAACAAAAAATTAATGCAAAAATGTATATAATTTTACACTTAAATCGATAATTATTTTGGATTACAATTAAAAAAATACCGTTGAACCATTGCAAAAGTCAGTACAGAAATATCAACAACTTTTACATACGTAATCCATCATTAGTATTAGATAGATAGATAGATAGATAGATACATTTATTTGGTTTTGTGTATCATTTACATGATATAAGACAAGTCAAACGCAGTATACTAAGGTAAAAATAAGTTTGTAAATAGTAATCTTAATAAAAGCATTAATGCTAAACAATAAAATTACAAAATAACACTTACACAGAATAAAATTACCCCGAAAATTATGAGATAAAGTTTTGTTATAATTTAAAGTAAAAATAAATAGGCATAAATACAGAAATTAAGTAGATATACTACATTTTTGGTAATTTTTCGAGAAAGTTTGGTTTGTTAGCAAGATACAGCACCTGGAGTGTATACAAGTGACCAATTTTATGATGGGATATTGTTCAAGGCATTTAATAGATGAACCCTATTGATTTCCAGCTCACCAGATCCAGTACAACTGGACCTATAAATCCAGATTACTATATATTTGGTAATTTTTGGAAAAATTTCAGTTCGTTAACACAGTACAGCCTCCGGAGTATATGCAAGTGACCAATTTTATGATTGGATATTGTTCAAGGCGTCTCACAGATGAACCTATTAATTTTCAGCTTACCAGAGCCAGTATAATGGGTCCCATAAATTCAGACATTTTTCTACATATTTAGTCATTTTTGGATAAATTTCGGTGCCAGCATTTACAGCCTCTGGATTGTATACTTAAGTGCGCAAAAGTTAGTTTTAATTTTTAAAACCGTTTATTTTATTTTTATTATTATAATTTTAAAAATTGTTAAGATGCATACAAAAAAACTGTTGATTCGGACTTTCGGACATGAAATTGAAAGCAGAAAATAAGACAAAATTAATATTCCAATCCAAGAACGTACGACATGTTGGGAGTAATCCAGAATATAATTAAGCAGTGTGCTTACCTAGTTTTGGCAATATCCAATGGCATTGAAACTATAGTTGTAATCAACCCGGAAATCATGGAAGACACAAAGTGTAATGGTATGCCATCCTTCATTTGGAAATATTGTATTATTAACTGTTTGGCTTGAGAGTAAGTAGATAACTGGGCCGCGTTAACTGCTATGGCACGTCCCATAGTTGGTATAGCTCCTCGCCATAAAGTGAAGAGACCTTCTTCTTTATAAATTCTTATCAATGCATCATTTACACTTTTATAGTTTCGTCTTTCTTCTAAAGGAAGGCGTCCATCAGCTGTCATGCGAATTAGAGATACTTCAGCAGGTGTTCCTAGAAACAAAAATTGTAACAATTAACTTGCATTGTTTTATAAATTAAATGATTAAGTTGCCATACAATTACATACAATATATCAATTATTGAACACGAACTTTTCCCAATACTATACTGATGGAAATTATACACTATTAAATACATAATTTGCAGAATATGACATGGGATATTTTCCAATGTTACAATATACTTAAAACACTTACTTACCAACAAATGCTCCCGCAACACCAGCTGCCATACCAAACAATAATTTGGTAAAGAAGCCAGGAGGTGTCCCATCAGGAGATTTGAAGGTATCAAAAAGATAGGTATATACCCCTAACCTTGTGCCTGTGTAAGTCAATTGTCTAAGGAGTCCGGCAGAGAGACCATTGTACATCGCAAAGACTCCCTCTTGGCGGATTATAACTTGACAAGCATGGAAGGTACTTCTGTATTCTTTAGCTTTACCACCAGCGCCACTCAATTGCATACGATTTTTAACCAGGTCCAAAGGCTGGACAAAACAGGTGGCGCCCATTCTATGAAAAAATAAACTAGATTACAATGGGTTTAACTATTTGTGAAGTCGTATTACCAAGTTTTACCTCCAATTTTAAAAGCAAGTTCTTAATATCCCTTCTGTCTGATTATTTCATTTGGAAATCTAATGTATGTTTTAACAGTCTTAAACTTATTACTGCCGAAATAAATATTTTCAGCATAAATTTTCTTAATATTCCAATTATGACTTGGTTCAATACTTTCATCTATAAAAGTAATTTTCTATTTATTTTAAATATTCAGTAGATGCAGTATAAAAATTGATTAAGTATTTATTTCTTCTTATTTTCTTTTGAAATCAACTTGAACTTGCAACTATATGAATTATTTTACTGCGTTTCCACATGGAGTCTAGATTGACAAAAATGTGTCACAAATATGTTTAATGGTGCAATCGCCCAAAACGTCACCAATTCTCAACAAATCCACATGAAGTCGAAACACTGTACAAGGTAACGTACAAATCACAACTGTAAGAATCAAGTTGGCCAAAAAAATTATTTTCAAAAGTTAGTAAGTATATCAATCAATTTAATAATTGTTTATTTGTGATCTGTCAATAATAATATGTATTTCTTAAATAATTATTATTATTACATTTAACCAACAATTTCGGGTAGTACTCTTTTTGAAGTGGTGTGTATATATAGTAGAAATGCAGGTTTGACAACTGATGATACAATAAACAATAATTGGAAATGTCGACAGATTTTAAACAATTTTGTTTAAATACATTGATATCCAAGTAATGTTCATCTCAAAACAATTCATCTCAAATAATTAAAAAAAAACCATTGCAGTGACAAAAAAAGAAGACATGAGTGTTATACTTTCAAACTCTTGTGATGTGAGTAGGTATCGTATCAACACTCCATGGGGGCCATTCCTAGAATATTTTTAATTGGTGGTAACTCATTTAAAAGAACTTTCAAATCTTTTATCAAACTAATTTTTTTGTGTTGCCCAAATAAAACCTATTGTTCTAGTATAAACATAATTTTGAATAAATTTTACTTTGAAAACTGATTATACATCAAAAATATGTGGTTATTTTTCAAATCATACCCAAACTATTTTTGAAAATACATTAAATTGTTCCCACTGATATTTAAGGAAAGATCATTTTGTAAAATTTTGGGAACTCATTTCATGTATTCTTTATTCTATTTGTTTATTTCCCGTTGATTTTGTTTTCCTTGAACTATTTTCTTTTTTAAACTATTTATTTAGTTGTTTAGTTTTCTCTTTTATTTGTTTCATTTTATATCTATTTTAATTGATTTTCTTCTACTATATGAGTAACAGTTTCTTATTTCTTCATTTCTAAATGTATCTCTTCTCGATTCTCCTACCTGTTCCTTTTTGATGCATGTTTGTTCAATTGGATTGATTAGACTTGGAACAACTAATGCATTGTATAGATTATTTTTTAATTTATATTATTATTAGATTTATATTAACCAGTATTGTTTCATTTCCCCAGTAAATACAGCACACTGTATAGTCCCTGAATCAGACTCTGTCTAAGCCAGGTATGAAAGTTAAAATTATGGCGGACGCGCAGGGATTTCTTAGAATTGTTTACGATTGTGACTATCTTATCAAGACATTGTTTTTGTGACCAGTCTTATCTAGAAAATGCCAGAGCCAATTATTTTTGTGTAAGCCGCAATCTAGAATTATCTAGTAAAAAAGGCACTCATATATAAAGGACCGACCATGGAGAGTTCAGTTTAGTTTAAAAAGTGATCTCGTCAAATAAACAAGAATACACCTTAATAGCGAACAGTAAAGTGTTGATATAAATTAATAATTAAGGTTGTGTGTATATAAATTAAATTTAAGTGAATAGTTAAGTGTATATAAATTAAGTGTTAGTGAGTAGTTTAGTGTTTAAATAAATTCGTAAGTGGCCATACCGTGTGTTTAAAGTTTATCCCACCCGTAATAAAAACGTTTTAATGGATAAGAAAAGCATTACAATATATTTTTGTTATATTTTATTGCATTTTTATCCTAGTTATTATATTATAACACCACAACATACACTACTCCAAGAATTTAACGCACCACCAAAAAATAGCCAAAAGTTTAAAGTAAATTTTTGTCTAAACTGCTTGTCCTATTTGAATGAATTTTTTTTTGAATGGCAGGTTGACACTTTCAGGGAGTTAGTGTACTACTGTATTTGCATACAAACTTATTTTTGTATAAATACGGGATGTTGCAATGATAAACTGATTTTTTCATAAAATTTGTAACACCATGTGGAGTTCAACAGTAACAATATCAACTTAAAATTAAAATCAAACTGTAGCTTTATCTTCTTGTAACATTTTGTTTTTTGATTTACTTTATTATCTTGGCCACAATAAGAGAAAATCAATTTTATAGCATAACATGTTTTTTATTAAAATTTATAATAATAAAAGTGAGTAGCAGGCTATGAAAAACAATAAGTTACAGTAAATTGTCATTAGCTAAATACAAGTGTCAAAAAGCATTTCATAGAAGTGTATTTTTAGTGTTAGCTCTTACATTTTTTTTGTGAAAACCTTTATTTTAATTAATATGCAACGTGAAACATGAAATCTTACTGGCGAAGAATGTTCTCAAGCATTAATATTGTTCGAGGAAGGCTGGAATTACCGAAGAATTGGTAGACGATTTAATGTATACCATACAACCGTTTTACGAGTTATACAAAGATATAGAGACACTGAAAGTCATGGTCGCAGACCGGGACAAGGAAGGAATCGAATAACAACCCCTAATCAGAACCGTTTTGTAAGATTATCGGCATTAACACAACGTTTTGTAACAGCCCGGACCCTTCAAACCCGGCTTCGAGATGCTACTGGTGTACAAATTTGTGGTGAAACAGCTCGTCAGCGACTACGAGAACACAATTTGAGACCTAGAATTACTGCTCGGGGGCCAGCTCTAACTAGAGATCATCGAAGAGCGAGGCTGAATTATGCCATGGAACATCGTAACTGGTTAGAAGCGGAATGGCAACAGGTATTATTTACGGATGAGTCAATATTTTGTTTGTACAATAATGACAGGCGCATACGTGTATATCGACGTCCTAACGAACGATATGCTCAGTGTAATTTCTCAAATAACACATTATTTGGAAGAGGATCTGTGATGGTCTGGGGAGGTATTTCTTTGACTGGTCGCACAGAACTTGTGGTCATAAATAATGGAAGCCTTACAGCTGAAAGGTACATATTGGAGGTTTTAGACCAACATGTAATGCCATATGCGCCATATATAGGGCAAGCATTTTTGTTGATGCACGATAAAATGCCAGGCCTCATGTTGCTGGAGTTGTGAGAAATTATCTAGAGGAAGTTGGCATCGATACCATGGCATGGCCAGCTAGAAGCCCTGATTTAAATCCCATAGATGATCTCTGGGAAACTCTTGGGAGGAGGTTACGAGAGGAACGAAACTTGAACACCTTGGAAGACGTGGGGAGGCGACTGATTGAAATATGGGAAGAAAATGACCAAAATGATATACGGTCGCTTATTTTAAGTATGGGCCGTCGGTGCCAAGCAGTGTTATTTCTGCCAGAGGCGGAAATACTCGCTACTGACTTTTTTTACGTTTTGTTTCTTTGTTTTTCGTTGTTAAAGTTGGATAATAAATTTTGATAAAAAACATATTATGCTATAAAATTGATTTTCTCTTGTTGTGGCCAAGATAATAGAGTAAATCAAAAAACAAAATGTTACAAAAAGATAAAGCTACAGTTTGATTTTAATTTTAAGTTGATATTGTTACTGTTGATATTGTTACTGTTGAACTCCACAGGGTGTTACAAAGTTTATGAAAGAATCAGGTTATCATTGCAACACCCCGTATTTATACAAAAATAAGTGTGTATGCAAGTACACTAACTCTCTGGAAATGTCAACCTGTCATTCAAAAAAAAATTCATTTAAATCGGACAAGCAGTTTAGACAAAAATTTACTTTAAACTTTTGGTTATTTTTTGGCGGTGCGTTAAATTCTTGGAGTAGTGTATATAGTTAGATCCCGGGTATTGAATGAAATTATTTTTGTGCTACTACTGTTCTCTATTTACTCATCAGGAACTTGGGTGTCATCTGCCTTTTAGTTTGTTTATAGTGCTTCATATTCTTAGTTTATCTCAATCTTTAATTGCGAGTTTTAGAATGAATCTAACAAAAGAACTATCTTTAATTTTGCATTTTATTGAATTCTGCTCAAGGTTTACTTACAGTGATTCGACAGTCGAGACTTGGTAAAAGATTTGCATCGTCGTGGACGGTCCCAAGATTTATTCGTGCTCGACTTATTAAAAGTGTATCTCGATATAAATAACGATAACTATAATTGAAAAACGTTGAGACTGACGACTGAGCTCCTTCTATTACTATTTATAAAGGAGGTGAAAAAACGATTGTGAAACTACGAGTATTTACTGAAAAAATAGATAATAACAATTACGAAAAAAAAAAGATATTGTGAGGAAAGTGTTAGACTTTTAAGAAAACAGCAAACTTGCCAAATATCAAAATAATTAATGCCTAACAAATAAAACGTTGCCACATCGTTACACTTACTTGTCATATCACGAGAAAAATATTGAAATCAGCGAAAAGTAGCAAACTTTTCCATTTTTTTTTAATTAAATGAATACCGCTTGCTTAGAGTATTAAACATAGATAGTCTACGACCGCGTGCCATAGTTTTTTCTATTGGTATAATATAATTGTTATACTCTCAATTAATGATTTTCACTTTTTTAAAACATTTGTAAGAAATTTACTGCTGTTATCTAATAAAACGATATTTCAAAGCCGGCCAGAATAGGGTGCACGTGTTAAATATGCAATCTTTAACACTCAATTTAAAAAAAATTAGTGCCGCAAAGTGTGAGAAATGTTTCGAAATCTCAAAGTTAGTTTTTTAAAAATTATTGTAATTTTCAAAATTAATTATTACAATAAAAATTCATCTGATATCTACAAGCTTGACTTAAAAGTGAACAATTCAGAGATTAAAACAGTTAAAATGAAAAATGATACGATTAGCAAATCCTTGGAAATGAGGTTGCCGAGTCTGCGATTCCTATAAGGAGTGGTGAGATAATTCCTCCCTTCGAAAATTCAACTTCGAGGGCTAGCGAGGAAGTTGAACTCTAGCTAGGTCAATAGGACGGTCTTCCGTTGGTTGCATTCATCGGGAATGAAGTTTCTTGCCAACTATGGTTCCTCCAATTAGAATAAGAAAACAATAAATGATTATTGTCCATACACTGGGCCTTGAGTAGATTTCTTGAAAATTTAATTCAGGATCGTTATCGGCGAGTTTTGATTGTATTTCTTGTAGATCGTCTAGGTTGACTTCTTGTAATTTGATACTGGTAGTGCACATAGGTGCATATGATGTGTCCAATTTTAATTCTGGAAATAAAATGGGTTGACCAGGAATTTCGGTGTCGTTTTTGTTTAGGATTTTAATTTGGTTTGATTTCAAACAACAGTCTGGTGGAATATTGATTAGGTAGGTGCCAGTAACTTCTATTACTTCTTGGTTTTGGCAATTTAAAGTAATTGTTTCTTTAAAAGGAAAAATAGCAATCCAATCGTTCGAAGAATGGATGATTGATGACGATTCGTGTTTCGTGAGAGGTGGAGGTGTTTTTATTATTTATTAGTTCGATTTCACAGGGATTCTCTTGTTTAATGTCTTGTAATTCGATGTTCTCGCTGAAGTACTGATTCGTCGGATAGAATTTAGGACAGGATTCGCTCATAAATGCGTATTGATTATTGTTTTTTAACAAAAATGTCTTTCTAGGAATTACTGCTTTTAATCGACCTTGCTTACCAATTAATATTGGATACAAATGATAGTGATCAAAGTTTTCAGTTAAAGTTATAGGTATTCGTAATATGTAGGGGTTCTATTATTAGAAGTATTGCTATCAATTTTTCAAATGACAAAATATTTTCCGAGTTTATTTCTATTGGCAATTTACCTTTTTCTAAATTTCTCTGTAGTGCAATTAACTCGTTGTAAATTTCGCTAGACTTTATTATACTAGAATGTATAATTGGGCATATCCGAACTCTGCCACAAAATAAAATTTTACCTGACTTGTATCAATTTGAGGATTACTGAAATGTTCGAACTGTGCCGCAACCATTTAGTTTAATCCTATTAGAGTCATTAGGGTTTATAATAGATAAAATCGGAGGCCCATAGAATTATGTATATTTCTGAAAGGTTTCAAAGATTTCTTGTATTAAATATTTTGAAGAAATCTTGATTGTTTTGATCGATATTTAGGGGATTAGGGGAAGGATGTTGATGCACTTACACTATATAAGAGTTATTTGTATTCAGTTACTTCATATCGATCTACAGAAGTTAAGAGTGTAGTACACATAGCAAACAGTGACCAAAATGGAGAACAAAGCATCTACAATGTATAGTGAAAGAGGAAATAAATTAATAGTGTTGAACAGTTATAAATTTTCGAAAGCTAATACTAGCAAATGTGGAAACATTAGATGGAAGTGCTGTAACGCAAAATGTCCAGTTAGAGTGTACTCCCACGTTTCTGATGAAGAAACAATCACAGAAGTCAAAGGAGAACATAATCATACTATGGAAACGAACCTATCAAGAAAAGCAGTGAGTAACAGCATTAAAAGGAAAGCGACTGAAGATCCCACTGAGAAACCCTCCAAACTAATTCGGCAAGAATTGGTGTCAAATAAATTCGCGGAGGATATCAACACCGAAGATATTGACCGAATAAGGAAAAATATTCACGCGGCGAGAAGAAAAATTTTACCCCTATTGCCTAAAAATCAGGAAGAAGTATTTAATAGTGTTCGTGAATTACAATTACGAACGAACCGAGAAGAGGAATTTCTATTAACAGCAGACCAGGTATTTAAAATTACTGTGTTCTCCTGTTTTTCCAACCTTAATTTTTTATGTAATTCGGATTGTATTTTGATGGATGGGACTTTTAAATACTGTTCAACTTTTTTTTACCAAATGTTTACCATTCATGGTTTTAAAAACGGCTATTACGTACCTCTTGTTTTTTGTTTGCTGCCGGACAAATCAAGTCAAACATATTCAAATTTGTTTTTAATTTTAAGACAAAAATGTAAAGAAGTAGGCTTAAATTTTCAACCTAAAGAAGTCGTAGTAGATTTTGAACTAAGCATTCATAACGCTATATATGAATGTTTTGGCAGAGATCAAATTCTTTTTGGTTGTAAATTTCATCTTTGTCAAGCTTGGTTTCGTAAGATTCCGGAGTTTCATTTGGTACAAGAGTACAGACAGAAAGGTTCTGTAATTGGCGAATACTTAAAAGTACATTTCGGTATTATGTATCTTAGTCCTGAGGAAGTTGTAGAATTTTTTTATAATGAACTACATTTTTTGCTTCCGAATGACGAAAGAGTTATAGAATTCCGAAATTATGCCAATAAAACATATATAACGCAAAATTCGATATTTCCACCACTTATTTGGGCAAATAATGCATCCTTTTTTAAGAGAACAACGAATTCTTGTGAGAGTTTTCATTCGCATTTCGGTGCTTCTTTTTACAAAGCACATCCAAACATTGTTCAATTTACTAGTGTGTTATTGGATTTACAAACGGAGGTATACGCGAAAATTCGTTCGGCAAACCAAAGCCAGAAAAAAACCAAAAAAACTATTAATGTTAAAATTAATTTCATTAATGATCATTTGGATCAATATAGGAAAAATGTTATTTCTCGCTTTATGTTTGTGAAAACGGTTGCATGTAAAAATCTTCCACACGTTTAATTTTTTGTTTTTTTTATATGTTTATGTATATTGAATATATTTTATTGTAATGTAGATGTAATTTTTTAGAAGTGGCAAATATACGTTGAAAATATATGTATGTTATTAATATTTTCTTATATTGAATTTGAGTACCTAAAGTTCAAGGTAAATTGTTAAATCGGATTAGGCTATTAGACCCCTACTGGTTTGGTAGTTAATCTCCAAAATTTTAAACACTGGCAGAGTTCGAACAACCCGTAATGACTACCTGCATTTTGTGGCAGAGTTCGGATACTCCGGTATAATTTTTAGCCTTGAGAATAGTATGGTAGTTTCTATATCTTGTAATATAGAAATAATTATTTCAATCATGTTAATAATTTGATTAACGTTGTATTTAATAAACATAGCGTTTTCTCGGTATACAGTACCATGTACTATTACAGCAATTTGATTTAATTTTTCCTCTAAAAGTTTTTCGTTGTGTCTTATTTGACTTATTGTCGTATTAAATTTATTTATTAAAGATATTGACAGTGAATTTTGTGTTTTAATTATGTTAGCTAATTGATTTTGATTTTCTTGGAGATATAATAAACTGATCATATCTTTTGCCGTCCTCAGCATCTAGAATACCAGTTAGGCCTTTAAATATAGATTCTAACCCATCGATAAGTCCTCTTTATGTCCTATGAGGTAAGGGCAAAATTTCTCATAATTTATTTTCAGTTTTGTCTTTTAAGAAACATCGGTATTTTCCTTAGAGTAATAATAATCATAGAGAGGGCTATTTATTCATAAACACATTTATTTTTGCGACCAACAATTCTAAACGCCAGTAGTGAAATAATGAATGAATTACAAAAAGTGGGGATGGTATTGTAGATACATGGCATTGCTAATTTCGGCTGTTTTTCTGACAAACTTGGCACCGACGAACCATGATAATACAAAAACATTAAATTAAAAGTTTATTTTCACACTAACAAGTCTTGAAAAATACATCAAAACGAAGGAACTAAATGTTTACTCTCTAATCGTAATGGCGCTCGTATAAACAAACCACGTTTGACATTATTTACTACAATACTACGGCGTATTTAAAATGATCGTCGATCACACTCTGACGATATTTGCATCTCTCATTATATGGTAATTAAACAAGGACAAAACTACTAAATAGATTACTATTGACACATTAACAGGTACTGAAATTTTGAGCAAAGTTGCCTCTTTTAGTTATAACCATAAAGGTATCTAAGGATACAACAAATACTTGTTTACAATTTATATAAGAATATGCCTTTGTTAAATTCAAGTATAATTAATAAATTCTTTTTTATTGATGCCTCATATTACCTATTTAAAACACGCCTCAGTGTGTTTAAATCGGACTTTCAAACACGCGCGTTTTTTAAGTCCCTATGGTAACAACAACTCGAGAAACGTAAGTATCAATGACAACTTTTTTTATTAGTTTTTAAATTGTATATTTTCATTGTGAACCAATGTCTTACTTGGTTTTTTCTGCAAAATTTATTTATATATTCATATATACATTGTATCCTTTTAAATATAAATAAACTTTTTGATTATTGATTTGACAGCAGTACCTTGTAACGTCAAATAAAAATAAATACTATTTAGGACGGACTTTCACGAAACTTGGCTGGGCATCGAGGACGGACTTTTATGAAATGAAACTTGGCTGGGCATCGAGGACGGACTTCCATTTTTTTGTAGTAATAATATATATAATAATATTATTTTATGATTTACAGTGCAACAATAAAAAAAAATAGCGTAAAGTATTCGTGGATAACTGGTCTTTCAAACACTTGCTCTATTTCGAGCACTCCGGCTGCGCCGTCGTGCTCGAAAAGTCGCGCGTGTTTGAAAGACCTCATTATCCACTTATACTTTAATATACTATTAAAAGCAGCGACTCAAATGTAGAAATTAGTATGACTTTTTTTTATTTGCATAACTTTTTAATACATTTTCAATTAAACTTCTAATTTCTTTTTTCCCGCAACTAAAGAGGATTTGTAAATATGGCAAAGCAGTGGAAGTGTCCCGCAAGTGAGCTTAGAATGTGACTCAATGTTTGGGGCAGGAAAAAGTCAAAACAAACATATCTATTTTATTTGTTAATCTGAGGTATTTTCATAATTTTCCAATTCACTAGTATAATTAATATTTTTTGAAACGTAAGATTTTAAATGATTTGAATGACCATGTAGTTTTTCGACTTCGTTGATAAGTGGATTAAGGTCGTAATAATGTATTAAATTATAATAATAATGAGTAATTTTTGCAGTTCCTAATTTCAGTGGTATAAGTTTAAAATTAATATGTAGGTTTTTTAGGGTGATTTTATTTTGCGAGGATCCGAGGAATCTAAGCGATCTGAAAGAAATCAAAAGAATAAAGGTTAATTAGGAAAATTGTAGGTATTTTGTAAAGGCCGTTTTAAATTGTCCATGTGAATTTTAGTTTTAGAGTTGGTCGAAATTGTTTTGTTATGTGCGTTTACTTCCTTTATTGTTGTTGGTTTGTTAAATGTATTTGCTTGTTTTTGTCTTTAGTGAGTTTTAGCATATATATTTTTTATTTGTTTTTGAACTTCGTCTTTATAAATAAAAGGGTATCTATATGGTCGTGTATATACAGGTATTTCGTCAATTGTATTAATTTTATGTTTTATTTTATTTGTAAGGGTTAGTGGCAAATCATCTTGATGAAATATGTCTGCGTATTCCTTAATTAGATTACTTATTTTAGTTTTTCCTTCTGTATTTAAATGATTAATTCTAAATTTTGTAAAATCCAAATTTGGTTCATAAGTTTCATCAAAATGATTTAATTCAAATTGTTGAATAGTTTGTCTATTAAATTTTTCTACTATAATGGGTTCAGAAAAATCTAGAGTGATTGAATCTGTGAAACTGTTAGATATTGTGGTTAAGGCAGTGCCATTTTTTGCTATAGATACAGATTCTGGTAGTTCAAAATTTCCAAGTTTTTGATAGGGAATTATCATTTCTCCATTAGAAATATTAGTTTTTACTTCTAATATTTGTACACAACGAGGCGCTATGTTTATTAAATTCACTACGTTGTTAGTGGGATGATAAAGTAACTGTATTTTTGTATAAGGAGTTGACAAGTATCTTTTATTAATATCTATGTTCACTTGAATAATTTTAAGGATATCCATAAGCCACCTAAAATACTATGAAATTTAAATTGAAAGAATTTTTGATATGAAGGTTTTGGTAACTTAAATATGTTTGACATAGGTATTAAGGTACTATATCTATGAACAGATTTTTGAACGGGTCATCTTTAATATGCTTAGAAAATAACTTAAGTGCTACATTTGGGTCAACGAAGGAGTTTGAAGACCCGAAATCTAAACTCATGTGAACAGAAAACGGTCATATAGAATTGTAGGCACAACTATCGACTTTAACGTGTCTTTTATCAATCTTAAGTAACGTTGGTTATTCCGCATATTATACAAGCATAATCGAAATGTTGTTTTTTTTTCTCTAATTTCAAAACACCCTGTGGAATTACCAATTAGCAAAATTATTTTAAAATACCAGTTTTCATTTAGAGTCATCTATTCTTTACATTTTGTTTTTTGGTTCATGTCAATGCATACATTCAGTCTCACACAAATGCAAAATGATCTTTGTTATCACTAATTAAAATTTTTCCGTAATTTCTAATGCATTATAAATTCAAAAATTATTTTACAAGGTGGCTGTTTCTTTCGTTGTTTTAAACTTTATTGTCAGTCTGACAGTAAATTTGTGTATTTGCAATGGTTTTAAGTGCTGAAAATTGTGCTAAAGCTGTAGCTTTAGTGGATGACGGGCAAAATTATGGTATGTGGCCAGAATACTTAATACCAGCCGCTCTACCATCGAAAGAGTAGTTAATCGCTTTAGGGAAACGGGCAGAAATACACGAAGGCCGGGTAGTGGTGAACAACGCATTACTACAGCAATTGATGACCGGTTTATTGTTCTTAAAACCCTTCGCAATCGGCGGTTGACTTCAGTACAAGCGAAAAATCAACTTAGAGAAGTTCGGGGTAAAAATATCAGTTCTTGAACCGTTCGTCGAAGATTACAGGATGTCGGTTTAAAGTCTTGCTGACCAGCAACAGGCCCTAGATTACTCCCACGTCATAGAGTAGCAAGATTACAATTTGCTCGTGAACATGTGAATTGGAATTTGGCACAATGGAACAGTGTACTTTTTACCGATGCGTCTAGATTTTGTCCACACTCACCAGATGGACGAAAGGGAGTGTGGAGACGAACGAACGAACGGTTTGCTGAATCTACGTTCAGCCCTCGGCTTAGTTATGGAGGAGGTTCCGTGATGATTTGGGTAGGAATATCACGGGAGGCGTGTACTGAATTAGTATTTATTGATATAGGATCGCTGACCGCACAGAGGTATATTGAGGATGTCATAGAAAATTATGTAGTTCCTTTTGCTCCATTTATCGGCGATGGATTTATCTTGATGCAAGATAATGCCCGACCATATTCCGCAAGGTGCGTCACTGAATATTTGGTAGAAGTTGGGACTGAGAAAATGAACTGGCCATCATGTTCTCCAGATTTAATCCCTACAGAGCATGTGTAGGAAATGCTCGGAAGACGCGTTAGAAGTCGAGTAGTAGTACCAACGGCATTAAACAAGCTCCGTACGACACTTCAAGAAGAATGGAGGAATATTCCGCAAGGCGACATTATCGATGGTATGAACCGACGTGTCCAGACAGTAATTAGGGCTATAGGATGCAATACAAAGTATTGACGCATATTTAAATTGAAATTAATTGGTAGTTGTTAAGTTTGTTTTTCGGAATCATCATGTATTTTTTTAATCTTATACAACTTTGTTCCTAAATTATCTAATTTGTAAATAAATATTGATTAGTACAATAGATTTTTCTGCGTCCTGATAATATTTTATTTATGTTGGCAGATCAAACATTTTATTTACATTCCAACAGTAATGAAATCACGGAAAAATTTAAATAAGTGATAAACAAGATCATTTTGCATTTGTGTGAGACTGAATGCATGCATTGACATGAACCAAAAAAAAATGTAAAGAATAGATTACTCTAAATGGAAACTGGTATTTTAAAATAATTTTGCTACTTGGTTATTACACAGGGTGTTTTGAAATTAGGAAAAAAAACATTTCGATTATCCTTGTATAATATGCAGAATAAACAACGTTACTTAAAATTGATAAAAGACACCTTAAAGTCGTCAAGTCGTCGATAGATGTATCTATAAGAGATAACATAGAATACAAGGTAAAAAATATTTGGTCAATGAACCTAACTACTGGATTCAATTTGTTGAAATTAAAATCAATGACAGGAAATGGCCAATAGGAGGTATTTATCATTCGCCTAATGAGTCATTCTGTTTTTCTGGACAGTCTGGAAAACATTCTTGAAAATTATTTCTATAACAAAAAATGTACTCTGATAGGAGATATCAATATTGATTTAAAAAAAGATAGTTTTTATTCTAAAAAAATTATAAATATATTCAACTCATTTGGAATTGAACAACTTGTTACGGAGTACACACGTGTGACAAATAACAGCAAAACTCTTATTGATTATGTGATCTCTATTGAATCAAATATACAAGCTGCTGTACATGAAGTACCAAAAATCTCTGATCATTATATAATATCGGTTGACATTTTTGATTGTAGGAAAGAAATTTCCAACAAACTCATTCGTATAAATGAACATACATATAAGGAAATCAATTTAGAACTTCTCTCTATTGATTGGAACTTGAATACAATCAATGTGAATGAAATATTAGAGGAAATAGAAACAAACTGCACTGTAATTATGGATAAAATAGCACCTGAAAAGCAAATACCTACAAATTAAGTCAAATCAAGTACCATTTTATGACTGTGAACTGAAAACATTGTCAAAAGAAAAAGATAAGGCTTATAAAAACTTAAAAAAGTGTAGCTCCAGAAAAAGAACATAAATGGCAACAATATAAATACTGCCGAAATACCTATGTAAATACTCAGAAAGAAAAAGAAAAACTATACTTTGAAAATAAAATTGATGAAAATAAAAGGGATCCTAAGATTATGTGGAAATATCTTAAACAACTAGTTAAACCAATAGAATCCCCCAATTTAAAGAGAATTATGTTTGAAAATAGTAATGGGAAACTATTCAGTGATAATCCAATAGAGATTGCCCATAATTTTAATGAATATTTTGTAAATAGTGTAATTGAAATAGAAAATAGCATATATTGTGAGGAGATATGGACACCTAATAACTATGAACCCATAAACAGTAGGTTGAATCAATTCAAAGAAATAACCATGATAACCTTACGTAAAATAATATTTTCTCTTGACAAAGCAAATAAAAGTGAAATAATCAATAGTAAATTTTTAAAGGAAGCTTTCAATGTATCTGGGCATGTAATATTGAACTTTATAAATACTTCCTTGTCCACAGGATTGTTTCCTGACCAATACAAAATTAGTACAGTAACTCCAATTCCTAAAGTCAATAATAAAAGTGATGCAAGTAATTTTCGTCCAATTAACAGTCTTCCAACGCTTGAAAAAGTACTGGAACTGGCAGTATATGATCAACTAGTTACATACTTTAATGAGAATAATTTATTCATAGAAAATCAGTCTGGTTTTCGCAAGAATCACTCATGCGAAACAGCGTTACAACTAACAGTTACCGAGTGGAAAAAAAGGATTGATAAGAAAGAATATATTGTTGCGGTATTTCTAGATTTCAAACGTGACTTCGAAACAATCAACATAAAAACTTTAATTAATAAATAGGAGTATTATGGTGTAAATGGAAAAGCTTTAAACTAGTTAGATAGTTATCTGCCAAAGGACAAAAATTTGTGATGTAATGTCAGATCGAATTATAAACGAAATAGGTGTACCACAAGGAAGTGTTTTGGGGCCATTGCTGTTCATTATCTATATGAATGATATCAAATATGTACCTGGTTCACACCATATTAATTTATTTGTTGATGATACCCTTATATATACTAGAAACTGTGATTTACAAGAAGCTGTACAAAATATCAATGTATCTTTAAAGAACATCTAAATACAAGTGAATAAACTCAAATTGTATGTTAATCAAAGAATGATTGATACTAATACTGTTGATATCAGCATATTTAATAGACAACTCGCAATTGTAAATGAAATTAAATACTTAGGATTTATTATAGATCATCAGTTAACTTTGAATAAGCATGCCGAATATAGCATTAGAAAAATATGTAAAAAATTGTATTTTTTCTCTCGAATTTCGAAATCTCTATCAACCTTTGCTAGATTAACTTGTTACAATTGCATAATAGGGCCACACTTTGACTACTGTGCCACATTGATGTATCTATTCAACCAAAATCAAATAGGACAAATGCAAAAATTACAAAATCGAGGAATGAGAATTATTTTGAGGTGCAACCAATATACCACTGTTGAATTTATGTTAAATACCCTACAGTGGCAGCCGGTACACAAAAGACTATACTACTTGAATATGATTTGTATTTTCAAAATTATGAGTGGACTTCACTTAGCAGATATTTAATTCGAAATAGTAACATTCATTCATATAATGCAAGAACATGTAATGCATTTCACATATCTCGAACAAATTTCAAGAGTGGTATGAATTCGTTGTTCTTTAAAGGTCTAGAAAGCTTCAATAAGATACCTGATGAAATAAAAAATGTAAGTTCCTTAAAAGTATTTAAAAAAATATCAGAATATATGAAATTATAATGCATGACGTACTGTGAAAATTATTTATTTATTCATTTGTATTTATATTAATTATTTATGTATTCACAACTATATATTGTATATTAGGATTCCTAAATAAAGTCTACCACTACAATTCTATACAAAAATCTTTCAAATCGGACTAAAAATAAAATAGTTATCAAAACTTTGAAATGACCGTTTTCTGTGCACATGAGTGTATTAGAAATTTTAATTTGTATTCAGGAAAATATATATATATATATATATATATATATATATATATATATATATATATATATAGGGCTATTCACTTTTATTTACATTATTAAGAGATATTACTTGTGGTTCTATGTGGGAGAACTGTTGTGAGGCTGGCTCTGAAAATTTATATCAGGATCGTTAAAATCAATTAGATCAATTTCAGAACTATTTACAAGTGTATAAGGATCTGAATTTGGAATTTTGAGGATAAAAATCATTATCCTGATATTCTGAATTGAATAATTCTTGGATATAAAATTTTTTCGAGGTTGATTTTGGTTAAAAGGATTTGCGAAATTTGTACCGTTCCTGGTATTAGCATTCATTGGCGTGCCTCTATGAAATGTATTACGTGTGGAAATGGCCATCGGCGTTGAGTTTGATAAATTTTGTTTCGGTATTTGATAAGGTTTGAAAACATTGACATTTCTATTTTGATTAAAAGTTTGAGAATTGATTGGAAAATTTTGCTTTCTTGGGGGCCGTGGTTAAATATTTACTGGACTCATCGGAAAAGAGTTTTGGACTTGAAAGAATTATTGTTTGGAAAATTATTATTATTTGGAGTTTGTGCATTACCTTGATTGTAGAAGGTATTTCTATTATTAAAATTACCTCGATTATTAAAATTGTTCCTATTGTTAAAATTATTATTTGGTTTTTGTTTATTTACACTTTTATTTTGAAAAATTTGAAGATATTGAATATTATCTTCATCCAAAACATATTGTAAAGCTTGGTTTAAAGAGTGAAGCTTCAGACAGCGTATTGTTGTTCCAAGCGGTTCTCTGAGACCTGACAAAAAGGTTTTCAAGGCTAAATTGTTATACAAGTCCTTTTTTAGCAATTTATTATGATGTGTTGTTTCATGTAACTCAACATAATATTTAATTTAAAATGTTTAAAATTCTGTCATAGAAATGTTGAGGTCGTTCGTTATTTTCTTGTCTCATCATGAGAAGATCACAATTTAAGCAGGCCTCGTACCTTTGATCTGCAAAATTTCTAGAAAGGGTGTCCCTAAGTGATGTCCAAGAAGTGACATTTTGAATATTTACAACCAGTTTAGCATTACCACGAAGTTGAGAAATTAAGGAATTAATCAAATATATATTTTGGAAATGATTTGGTTGTTCCCTATTATAAAAATTGTTAATAAGTGATTCGCATACGGATAAGTACCTATTGAGTTCATTAGGATTACCATCGAACTCCGGTACGCAGTTTAAATACTCTGGTTTAAAATCTGCCATATTATTACAATTATATTTGACTTCAATATTTTTATTTTTTAATCTTTTGCTGAATCTAGAACAGCTTTCTTTCTCTGGTCTAGGAAGATTGATTAAGTTATCAATGTCAAAATCACTGAATGAATCAATAGACATGTAATGACAAAATAATTTCAAAATTACTTACAATAATATTACAAACTTGAGCATCTCCCTATCCAAAACTATAAGGGTGAGCAATACCTATTCCTACATATACACTCCTTGCAAAGTTATGCAATGTTTGTCTCAGCTTTCGACTCGATTTTTTGGGAACTACTCCACTGCGAACACCTCCACTCACGAATCGCGACACTGGGTTCGATTTCCAATGTCACAGTTAGTTTTTTAAAAATTATTTCAATTTTAAAAATTAATTATTACAATAAAAATGCATTTGATATCTACTAAGTTTGACTTAAAAGTGAACAATTCAGAGATTAAAACAGGTAAAATGAAAAATGATACGATTAGCAAATCCTTGGAAATGAGGTTGCTAGGTCTGCGATTCCCAAAAGAGGTGGTGAGATAATTTGTGAAAAAAAATTCTAGATTTTGAGGACACTTTTCAGTATGTGTATTTAAATTTTCTCAAAGAGTCTAAGAAAACTTATTTTCTTGCGAACATCTTCAAGTCAGAGAGAAACAGCAACTCAAATTTATGTGTTACGAATCAATTCAGCCATTTTAAAAAATTGTTTGTTGTGAATGAACCTCTAGCCTGAAACTCAACCAAACCTATCAAACAACCACTGTTGATATGGCTCCTGTCCACTTTTTTTCTATTTTCAAAATTACATCACCTGTTCAAGACACTCGTTTTCAATATTGATAGAAAGTATAGAAGAGAATTCGTAACTAGTACTGAACTCGATGTTTTGATGAATTGATTATTCATTGGTGATGATGTATTATTTCGAAAGTGGAGCAAAAAGAGATAATTATATTTCTATCAATTATACATATATTTTTTAACATAAGTATTTTCTTTTTCATCAAATATTTCCATGACCTTTTGGCTTGTATTTATTTTCATGGCCACGCAATTTTTTTGCATTAAATTGTCATTTGTGATATTTTTTCACAGATTTTCAGTGATGTATCCAAGTAAAGTAGCAAGTTGAGCTGTTATTCTATTTTAACTAATTTTACATTACGAACTAACAATCCTTTCTAGATTTCTTGAAAAAGTGTCAAAGTTCACTTTCAATATATAAATATTAGATATGAGAAACAATAACTGATAACATATATCAACTTTTCTTCAAACAACCATATTTAATACCCAAAATTTTAAACATCTAGAGACAAATATTTCATTACTTTTTTAAAAGAAACACAATTTCAAAATAACTCCACAATATAATGAAAAAATGGTAAAAATTCTAAAAAATTGATAATTGTTTAGATATTACTAAAATGGTCGCCTATGCAAGGTGACTCACACGTACTGGGCCTGTAGGAGAGCCGTTGGTCCAAAATGGGGACTAACCCCTAAGACTATTTTATGGTTCTACAAAGTGATCATGCTGCCTGTACATATGTGCACCTACACTGATAATTAGCACACCGTTATTCCAATTATTATTGTTTGTATTCAAATAAAAATCAAATTAAGAGACTATAACTATATTTACACTGAATTATTACACTATTTACACTTATTATTAATTGTACAATGTTTCGTACAGTTGCGAAAATTTGCTACTTAATAATCACTCGTTTACTAATCGAGATACGTAGAAAAAGAATTGCGAAATAATCTTGAGAATGTGTATCTCAAATAGAGAAACTCACGAGGTGTACAGAGAAAGAGAAGTGTAAGAATAATAAAATAAGGTACAAGAGTTACTTCAGTAAACTACTGAGATACAACTTGAGCTTGACTGAAGTTGGAGTTGAAGCGATTCACTTGAAGAAACATTCACGACTGAGGGTTAGAACTGAGACTTTCTTGCAAGAAAGATCATATGCCGTCAATAAAATACGAGCAAATCTTACAACACGAACAGATATTTTCTTTTCTAGGTAAAGTTATATTGAATCAATAAACAGAGAATAGCTATCTTTACAAATTGCAAAATCTTTTGTTAGAGGTAATGCGTCAGAGTATATTTCGAACAGCAATAAACCTTGAATATTGTGATAGGGATCACAGTGGTTCAAGCCGCGCGGACAATAGTTTTTGAAATACAAGAAGGGGGTTGTTAATTCTGTCGCAGCAGAAAAGCACAAGAATAAATAAATAATATTTATTCTTGTGGCAAAAGGTTGTAAATTATGCAAAAGAGAGAATTCATCAGAGAGAAAAATGTATTTTCGAACACTGCCTATGCTCACATACGCGGTTCTGGTCTGGTGGCAGAAAGTAACCTTAGCCATAGCTAGATTGCAACTGGCACGCCTCCAAAGGGTAGACAGTTTGGAGGCAACTGGCTGCGTGAAGGCTACACCAACAGCTGCATTGGAGATGATTCTTGGACTTCGGTCTCTTCACCACGTGAACGAGGATGAGGCCGAAAGGGCACTCCCACGCTTAAAAAGTTTGGAATATATGCGAAGCGAAGAAGGGTGCAGGCATGCCAAGAAGCTTAGAGCCCTGGGAGATGTCCCAGTTTTGACTCCTTCGTAACCCCCTATAGATGATTCGTGCTAAGCGAGACAACCTCTTGCGGAAAGTGTAAGATCCAAGCTAAAAGTCATTATGGGGCCATTTCCTTTGCATGTCTTACCTGCCATACCTTTTTCACCAATCTATTCTGATTCATTCTGTTCGTATGTCCATACCAATTATGTTATTCTTATGAATATTCTGTAGACTAGGTTCAAGTTGTAGCTGATCATACATAATTTCTAATTCTGTTTATTTTCGTCATATGAAAATGGAGATTACATCAGTAAAAACAAGCTCTGGTTTAAAACCACCACCACCAAAGGAAAAGAGCTGCCAAAATCCATACAAAAAATTACACAGTTCTTTCAACTGGCACTTCTACATATTGGCCCCATTATCCCAATACACTACCGGTTCTTTAAGACATAACACTAAACAGAATAGCCACAACCTACCATCGATGTAGTAACCAGTTATGACCTATTTGCAATTTTATGTATTTTTTCCCTCCCTATGTTCTCTTTTGTATTATTCTGATTTATTTGATTATCTCTTTATTTATGAACTTGTATCCTTCTGATGTTTTGTCAACCATTGTTCTGTACCATTAAATATTTTATTTTATCATCAGTCTGTGTGTTCTCTTTCATTATTTGAGCAGTAATTTTCTGTTATTTTATCGACAATAGGTATTTAAAATTTGCAATAATTTGACTATTATATCTATAATCAGTTTATGATAATACTTGTTAACAATGGTACAATAGGTATTAAAATTTGCAATAGTTCAACTGGTCTATCTATAAACAGTTATATAAAATCAGTTTATGATAATACATGTTTACAATGGATATTTAAAAAGTTAATGTGCAAATGTTTGTTTTGGTAAACATTACATGATAAAAATTCACCAGCTTGGATTATAATGTGGGAAAGTACAACAGTAACAGTAGACACAGAAATAAGCCCTATAAACATTTCTGAAGTTTATTGTCCTCCAAAGCATAAAAACAAAAGCGAACATTGTAGCAGATTTTTTAAAACCCTTGGTAATAGATTCATTGCTGAAGGGGACTACAACGCCAAACATAAAAACTGGGGAACAAGATTAATAACAACAAAAGGTATGAGCTATTGGAAACCATAAACTCTAATAAGATTTAAAATATTGCAACTGGTGAACCAACCCACTGGACAAGTGGCCCTAATAAGATACAAGACACCATTGACTTTTATATTTGGAAAGTTTTATATACCAAACAATTTCAAATGCAATCAATCCTTGACCTAACTTCTCATCATTCGCCAATAATACTGACCGCATCCTAGAAGAAGAGAAGTCGCATCCTAGTAGTGGCCGCCGCGACTCCGAGATTTCAATACCGCGGAAACCGAGAGCTGTATCCCCGAAAGTAGAGCTTTGACTGACATAGAGGGTCGCTTGCAATCCGTATTATTTCTGCACGCTTCCGCTAACTGTCCACTGATAGTATAGTAGTTAGTACTAGTGCTTTTGCCCCGCCTACCCGAATTAGAGGTCGAGCCATTTAGTTGAGTTGATTAACTTTTCCGCTCTTTGTGTAATAAAGACTCTTTGTAAATAAGTAACTTTTGGTTTCTCTTCTCTCCAACTCCAACTACCACTAAACCTCCAATAGGTAAGAACATTAAGCAGCTAATACCCAGGTTACAAACCCTGGGTGGCAAGTAAAATCTGCCCGACCGGCCGCGACACTCTTGTCACCACCATAAGTGAACCCTGGAGTATTTTAATTCTTCACTGACGCTGCCCGGAGCGAGTGGAGCATAAATTCTTCACTGACGCTACCCGGAGCGAGTGGAGCATACCACTTTAATAAACTGGCGCCCGAGGCAACCCGTCACCTGTAGTTAAGGCGCCGATCCGACAAGTAACGACGCAAGAGCGTTACAATATCCTGTATATCCCTTTTGAATGAATTGGTATTTTTGAAGGAAGCTCTGATTAAAGAAGTAGTAGATATAAAAAACAAATCCTTTTCTTACATTAAAGAAATTTTTGCAGTTCTCTCTAACTTTAAATTAAGCATATTTGTAATAATTAAAGAATATAATAGATCAAATCAGTTTAAAACCAATCATTAAAAATAAATATATTGAATATCAGACATAAACAAGAGTAGTTACGCATTATTGTTACATTTCCCAATCATAACTATTACCCATGTATATAATCTTTGACTATTACCTAATAATACTATAATGTAATAATAAAACTCACCCTGCACCAGCTCCAAACAGGAATTTAAAAACATTTGGAATCTTTTTTTGTTCTGCCATTTTTATTTGCAACTATAAAGAGTCGAAAATTTCAATACTTCAACAAAACACCAAAACGTAACACAGCAAAGGTGAAAAAGGTCACAGGAAAGACATTTTTAAATCCAGTTTTCGTAAATATGTATTCAACTTATCGCAAATCCCTTTTTAAAATGTATTTGAATTGTCATGTGTCATGTGATGTCATGGGTCTAATTCCAGGGTCAGAATCACAGATAACCCACAGTCGGAATCACAGATATATAATAATATACTCCCGTCGGAATGAAGTTCCACCAAATATATTTAGCCTGTCCAAGCGAGCAAGTGGTTATCACAAATCACCCACCTTAGTGGTTATTACCAAAGATTATATACACAGAGTTTGTTAACAAATGTCATAATACTTTGATATAAGGGTATTTACCAATGTTTTTATCTACTTTCTGTACGGTCTAGAGGATTTATTTAGTAATATGTCAACTGCTATAAGTCTGCTCAGCAGTGTTGGTTTTAACAGTGTAGTTATTTGACATCAAACGATGACGTAACGGTTAATACCAATCCTCGCTAGGACCAAAGAATATGGTGTGATCTTTGCTAGGACGCTGCAGTATTAACTTTTGGTATTAACCAACCCTCGCTTGGACAGGCTATTGTAATCCCAGAGCAACTAATCCCAGTGGCGTAACTTGTGGTGGGGGGGATGAGGGGGCGCTAGTGAATGATTGCGGTTCTTAAACACAACAAAGAGCGGACGGTCTTGCGTAGAACTGATTTACGTGGTTGGTAATAATCCAGAAACTTACTTGTTTTCGCCACGGTCGTGTCGGAGCTGTTCCTCGTCGACGGCAATTTTGGAACTGATGCTGTTTCAAAATTAATTTTACTCGGTACCTACTGTTAAGTACACATCAGTGTATCGCTTAGAGTAATCATAAACATAGAGAGAGCTATTCATTCATAAACACGTTTATTTTTGCGGCCAACAATTCTAAACGCCAGTAGTTAAATAATGAATGAATTACAAAAAGTGGGGATGGTGTTGTAGATATATGGCCTTGGTAATTGCGGCTGTTTTTTTGACAAACTTGGCACCGACGAACCATGATAATCCAAAAACATTAAATTAATTAACTTAAAAGTTTATTTTGTCACTATAAGTCTTGAAAAACACATAAAAACGAAAGAACTAAATGTTTTTTTATTGATGCCTCATATTACTTATTTAAAACACGCCTCAGCGTGTTTAAATCGAACTTTCAAACACGCGCGTTTTTTAAAGTCCCTATGGTAACAACAACTCGAGAAACGTAAGTATCAATGACAACTTTTTTTATTAGTTTTTAAATTGTATATTTTCATTGTGAACCATCAATGCCTTACTTGGTTTTTTCTGCAAATTTTATTTATATATTCATATATACATTGTATCCCTTTAAATATAAATAAAGAAACTTTTTGATTTTTGATCTGACAGCAGTACCTCGTAACGTCAAATTGAAATAAATACTATTTAAGATGGAGTTTCACGAAACTTGGCTGGGCATCGAGGACGGACTTCCATTTTTTTGTAGTAATAATATAATAATAATATTTTATGATTTCAAAGTGCACCAATAAAAAAAAATAGCGTAAAGTATTGGTGAATAACTGGTCTTTCAAACACTTGCTCTATTTCTAGCACTCCGGCTGCACCGTTGTGCTCGAATATCGCGCGTGATTGAAAGACCTCTTTATCCACTTATACTTAAAATATACTGTTAATCTCTAGTCCACATATTATATATACTCCCTGCTCTAGTCGTAATGGCGCTCGTATAAACAAACCACGTTTGACATTATTTACTATACTACTACGTCGTGTTCGAAATGATCGTCGATCACATTCTGACGATATTTGCATCTTTCTTTATATGGTGATTAGACAAGGACGAAACTACTAAATAAATTACTATTGACACATTAGACAGGTACTGAAATCTTAAGTAATGTTGCCACTTTTGGTTATAACCATAAAGGTATCAAAGGCAACAACAAATACTTGTTTAAAATTTATATAAGTATATGCCTTTATTAACTAAAATTCAACTATTATTAATTAATTTTAAAAGCAGAGACTCAAATGCATAAATTAGTATCACTTTTTTTTGTTTGCATAATTTTAAAAACGTGTTCATTCTAATTTCATTTTTCCTACAACTAAAGAGACTTTGTAAATATGGCAAAGCAGTGGAAGTGTCCGCAAGTGAGCTTAGAATGTGACTCGATGTTTGGGGTCAGAAAAAATCAAAACAAACATATCTATTTTATTTGTTAATCTGAGGTGTATCACTCCATTTATAAATATTAACGCCGCCTGACAGAAAGAAATATAATTAACTGCTCATATAGTGGCAAAACCAGACCTGTTCATAGAACAGCTGATTTTGACAATTGACGTAACCTGATTTAACTCAAAGAAAAGTTGGATGAATAGGCAATTTTTTATGCAATTTTGTTATGAGGGTTGCTAGAAATTAGGTCATGAAGCAATTTTCCTTCTTCCGTGTTCCAGTGATTCCAGTTTTTCCTCCACAAACTTGAAGATCTACAACCGAACTATTCACCATTCAATGAAGAGAGAACAATACATGTAATGCAAAAACTTGTGTCTGATATTGAGTTTTTAGCATTAACAATCATTTTTAGATAATTAGAAAATGGCAAGTAATATACCAGACTTCAGTCATTGTTGTGAAATTTGTGGATTAGAAGGTCTCTCAGAAGATGAATTTAGGATTCATACCCATACAGCACACGTTGACGCAAATGGTGTTTGCCCATTTTGCGAATTATCAGCACCCAGCGTTGCAGAACTTATTTTACATGTTAACCAAGCACATTTAGATTTTTTGACACCAGAATCTGAGCAGAATATAAGCTTTATAGATGATCCTAGTCCTACGTAAGTATGATACACATTTATTATATAAATATAATGGTTTTTACATATTCGGAGACAAATAGTAAATTATGTACCTATATTTCGAATTTGCAAGTAAATTTAAAAGTGTGATACTAACTAATGCTTATTGTTGTTTTTGTATGATGTATGCAGAGTGAGTCCCAGAGATAACTCTGGTGAGTCCAGACATAGATAATACTCATGTGATTTGAATGAATTTAATAATAAACTTCAAATTAAAACTTTTATATGTTATCACAGATGTTTAGTAAATATTCCTTTACAATATGAACTATAAACTTGTAATAATGAGGCTCAAAGTAAATGTCACATTTCCAAAATTAAAGATATCAAGAGAAATTAATCAATTTGTATTCTTCTCACACATTTAAAAGCTTGCAGAATAAAGTCAATGATAAAATTACATAACAAACATAGAAATAAGTTATAATAAAATCATATCTAGGTTTATTAAATTTGATTTAATTCAAGCAGTCCAAACACAAACTATGCTGTCAATATTATGCAAACTTCACACTAGCCTTTTATATAGTGAATTTTGTAGGTAGAATTTTTTCTTTCCACTTTTTTGACAGAATAATAAAATTCTAATTAACATTTCCATATTTACGTATTACATTATTGTAATTGTTTTGAAGATTTCTGAGAATATATAATAACAGTGCTCAATTTGTTAAAGTTACTTAAACAAGTATTAACATTTGAACAATATAACACATGATATTTAACAGCTAAATGTACATTTAGCAATACATTAAGAGTCTTTAATCTATGATTTAACTAAATATATAATGCCTCAATTTCTATGTATTTTGAATTAAATGTATGTGAAGGTATTAATATATCTGCACACATATGTGTTTACTAGTCTTTATAGCTTATACTGTTTGGCAAACAGTATAAGCTCTAAGGACCAGCAAACAGTATTTGCCATTCAGATTTGAAATTATTGAAATATCGAACATAATAAATGTTTACGGAATAGACATTTTTTTTATACTGTTTTATATGAGCTGCTTATTTTTTTATTTTAATTCCATTTCCACTTACCTAAGAATAGATAATGCCCTACTAGTAGTTGAAATATTAATGAGAACAGATATTATTTATTCACCAAATATTGATTTTACAAGTAACTTTTAAATTTATATCAAGTAATACAATATAGACTATAATTAAACTAACTTTCAATTTCATTTATATTTATGACATGTGTGAGACATGTCTGTTATAGTTTGAGGCTTAATGTTAAATGAAATGGAAAATATTTTGTAAATAATTGTTATTTACATTTTACAGTAAGTCGTATTTGTAACAAACATTTTTTATTGAAAACTGTTTCAACCGCTAGCTTTATTAGCAATGGACAATATATGAAAGAGTACAATTTATGTTAAATTCGGGTGTTTGATCAGTGTGTCCTCCCAATATTGGCGTATCGTAAACAAACCTAGATGCTTACGTTGCTTACAAAAAAGAACATGGATAAAGTAGCCTAAACAAAACGACTATCAGAATGGGAGATTGAACTACACTGGGTACATGTAGCACAGAATAGAGACAGAAGAAAGGAGTGAGGGAGGCCTATATCCAAAGTTGGAATAATATAAAAGACTAATTTTATTGGAATAAATAGATTTTTGGTAATGTTTGAAGTAATTGAATGTATTAGAAAAATTTAGAGTGTAACTTTTTCTGAAAACCTTTACATTTTTATATTCGCAGTACTGAGTATTAAGACTTCCTTCATTTCATAGATCCTGAAAGAAAGCTTCCAGGTATTATTATTTTATATTCGTTCCCAAAATTCATTGCTGAAAATTTATGTGAAACAAATTTCAATGCATAACGCCAAGTATTTGCACCAATTGAATGAATTAAATTAGTAGTACAAAATGATACATCTATAATCAAAATTAACAACAAATTGAATTGAACAAGTAGCAGGTAACAGTAGGTACCTGACTTCTAAAGTAAAAATAAAACAGGTTTAATTGTAAAAGCGTTTACCTTTATTTTTCCTAATCAGATGCCTTCCTACTCCTACCATCAAGTGTAAAGCCTAAAAATTAATGTTATCAAAAGAATTAATTCACAGAAAATTATTAATATAGATTTAACAAATCCAAATAGAAATTGAATTTAAAGGATTTGTCATAATTATATGTGGGTTTGCGTGGAAATAAATGTTTATGTTAGAGCACACTAACCGATACACACAAGATATGTTTTATTTTCTAGTGAATATGGTGGAGGAATAAATGGAGAAGATCACTGGAGCCTCGCTTCATACTCTAATAGCAGTACAAACAATGTAGGATCCCTAAAAACTAACATTAATATAAATTCGAATCCTAAGGTAAATTGTACATTAGTAACTTATGATATTATTTACAACATATTATGTCAAGCAATAAACCAACTTCTACCAAATGATAATATTTCAACTAAAGACAAAGCGACTTTATGTCTATCCAGACATTTTAATATACCATTGTTCATTATTATTGAATGTAATGTTTTAGTAGATATAAAAATAAGTACATTTTCAACTGATATAATAATTGCCATTACTGATTAGGTGATTAGATTCCAATTCACTTAATTTTCAATTTTTTCCCTGGTAGTATAATTTACTAACTGATTGCCTGAATGAAGTTTTTGTTCAAAGTTTATTGTCTGTAATGTAAATAAACAATTGTAATTTGATATTATGAAACTGAATAATTTTACTGTACTATGCTTTTCCTTGACACAGAAGAAATTTTAAAGACTTTAGTAACAAGTATTCCATTCTGTTTTACAGAGATGACTTCTTGCCAATGACGAATTTTGCTTTGGATCATATTCTGTGGAGTATTTTCCCATTCCTGGGGGCTAGCACATGCCTCCATAAACGTTTTTTCGTTACGGTACTCAATTATAACTGCAAGTGTAACCAGTAAGCTTCTTTCGCGTTATATCCTTTTCTTGCAACAATCTTCTTCGCTCTTTCAAACGGTTTTGACTCCTTTAACAAAATATATATTGACATACAAATGAGAAGGTTTGTAACTACTCGTATTTCATCAACTGAGATGGTTGAAAGCTATGTCATTGGAACAAGTCTTGCACATGGTTCTGTTGAGGGAAGTAGCTCTTTTTGTGTCGAACGTGTATTGGAACATCAATTTTTTTTTCAATGAGTTGGTAAATAATCTTCTGTGCCACCTGCATATCGGAGGTTAAATATCACCACTTTAAATTCTCAAGTAGCTAAAAATTTTCGAAAATACGGTAAAAATTCATCTAATGACTGGCAGTTTGTAGCAGATACCTTTAAGATCGAATAATAATATAATTGACCAAGCCTCATCAACAGTCAGCAGGCTCCATTATGTGCTACTTTCATTGTACCAAGTAAAAATATTGTAACTGGATTTTATATCGTTAACAGCTTTGAAATAATATAATTGCTAACAATCATACTTTAAATGAATTAAACCATTATTTTTTTTCTAACCTTAAAATAAATTTTCCCCTTCAGCTCTTCTTTTTTCTTGTTTATATGTTGATTTATTTCAGAACTGTGTTTAGAACTTAATTCCTAGATTAATCAGTTCTGCTTAAAATGCTTCCCTGAAGTATTGTTATTATCTGATTTTTTTATTTAGCTAACATAAACATTTGTTACTCCAGGTGAATGGCGGAGGAGAAGTTAGTCCAAATAAAGCCAGCCATGGACATGGATCTCCATTACGCACTAATTTAGATCTTAAATTGAAAAATTCTTCGAGCACTCTTCAGTGTCCAATGTGCAATTATACTAGTACAAATGCATATAAATTAGAAGAACACGTGAACAGGTAAGATCTTTATATATGGAGATTCTTAAAGTACGAATCAACTAATAAAAACACACAGGCGGCATACCAGACAAAGATAGCACTAATATTCTCCTATCTTATTTCTATTGCATTATTGTTCAGTGGCGTGTTTACAAGCATTAAATATTCTTGTTATATAGGAATCGTTTCTTTAAAGGACATGGCAGCAATGCACAACTTTCGCATGGTTCAAATTAGAATTCGAACGAAAGCGGCTGCATTAACATGCATCCCTTATTATTGTAAATAATTTTCCGATGCTGCAAATTTTTACTTACGGAGTAAAAATATAGTATATTTCCTTGAAATTTCTGATGTTCATGAAATAATGAGAATTACCAATTCACAGAAGGTTCTGTTCAGAAAAAATTGGCCTTTTGCTGCAGAAAAAGTTGGTAAACAAAGTGTTATTCCACATCCAAGGACGAGAAATTGTGCATAATGTAAGAGGAGGAAGGCAGGAATTACTATTTCTGTAAAAAATTACAGGTATGTACATTTTATAAATCATCTGCTTTCCTGGTACAATCAACAATATTGTTTATATAATTTTATTTTATATATTTATAATAATTAAAATACATTCATTATGATATAATAAAATACAGTCACGTTACAGTTCGTAAAATATGCAAATAAAGATATTTTCTGCTCAAAATCTAATCTTCCATACATTTTATAGTAAAAATATGTAGTTAAGAAGACTTTATGACTTTTAAAAAATACATTTTCAAGATGTTAGTCTTACTTTTGTGCAATTTTTATGGTATTTAAAAGTTTTCAGAAAACATTAATCTATTTATGATTACTGTGTTTTAATGGTCAGCGCCGAAATTAAACTCTTGGGAAGGACCCGAATTGGTGGCTCGAAGTGGAGACGACATCCCAAAGCCGGTCACCATAACGGTGTTCTTCCCAAGAAGCAACGACATGAAACTGAAGAAGATCCTCCAACTTGTCGAGGTTCAGAACTCCAACCTCAGTACTGCGGCTTGGAAGATCCTAAACTCTAAAAAAGAGGGACAGGGAACTATCCTCAGGATTGGGATCGATCACCATTCTGGGGAGGCTCTGAAGGCACGAGGTTACGCGCTAAACTTCCGTTTTGGGCATATCCCCGTCTCGGGGCTGGGAAAAAAGAAGAATCCCGTGGAGGATCCAAAGGACATGGAGATACCCTTCCGGAACCTCTGGAACGGGGAAAAGGCGAAAGCTTGACCTTGGGTCAGCTCGAGATCTCCTCCGGCTCTGCTGGGATGACTGGGAATGCGGAAATTGCCTCTGCATCCCGGGAAACTGGGCAGAACAGCCTGGGGGTCGAGAGTGACTCGAGATCAAGAAACCTACTCGATTACCGAGGGAGATACTGCCATGGTGATCGAGGAGGGTCAGGGAGAGAGAAATGAGGGGGATGAATAGAGGCTGAGTAACTCGGCCTCTCTCATCCATAATAATCTACCTTCACGTTCACGAATGTAGCTCAGAATAACCTGCATCACGCGAAGGGAACTTCAGCCGTGATTGCAAGGTTGTTCGCTAAACTACAACTAGATATTGTACTGATCCAAGAACCATGGATCAACAAAGAAGGCCAGATCAAAGGTTTGGCATGTAAGGATTCTAAATTGATTTATGATCAAAGGCAAGTATCTCCACGTGCCTCTGTAATCATAAGAAATAACATAAAATATATTTGTGTTTCAGAATACGTGTCATGGGACCTTGTTCCAATCATAGTTCACCTCAACATTGGGGGTATCGACCGAGACATAGTCATTGCCTCTGCCTACTTCGCTGGAGACGGGCCGATGACACTGCCAGAAGAGGTACAATAGCTAGTGAGACACTACAATAGCAGACGGCTGCCAATTATAATTGGTTGTGATGCCAGCGCACACAATACCGTGTGGGGAAGCACCAATAACAACGCAAAAAGTGAGTGTCTCTTAGCAAATAACCTTGAGACCTTAAACGTGAGGACAACCCCCACTTTTGTCACGAGAGCAAGAGAAGAGGTCCTGGACTTAACAATTGTTAATGTTGCTGTTAGGAAAAATGTAAAAGATTGGAGGGTGATGAGCGACCCATCACTTTCCGACCATAGGATCATTGAATTTACAATAGAGAGAAATACCACCTCGATTCCTACAATCCGAAATCCTAGAAATACTGATTGGTCTCTTTACAAGACCAATCTGAAGGACAATTTGGAACACGTCGAAGTGAATCACCCGCACTATGACCTGGAACAAAGAGTCGAACAGATCAATGAGGCAATAATGGAAGCTTTTCATTCCAGTTGCCCACTCTCAAAAGCTCGTTCAGAAAAGGATGCTCCTTGGTGGAATGAGAACCTGTCAAACCTCAGAAAAGAGGTCCGTCGGCTCTCTAATAGAGCCAAACGGGACGGTAATTGGCAGGGGTACACTGAGAAGCTTACTCAGTACAATAAAGAGATTAGGAAGGCCAAAAGGCTTAATTTTCAAGCCTTTTGCGAAAAGATCACTTCCACTCACACTGCGGCCAGACTACAAAAGGTCATGGCAAATGGGGGAACTAACCCCACAATGTCGCTGAAAAAGCCAGACGGATCATACACGGAAGGTGAAGAGGAACGATCGATTCTTCTTCTTAGAACCCACTTCCCAGGTAGTGAACCAGCAACAACCACCGAAATAGCATTGAACTACACCAAAAAATCCCGCAAGGAAGATTGGGACATTGCTAAGAAAATATTTACCATCAACGGTTGGAATGAGCAATAAGTACTTTTCAACCATATAAATCACCAGGAGTGGATGGAATATTTCCAGCACTCCTACAGCAAGGGATAGAGGAGATTCTTCCTCACCTGCTGAAGAATACAAGAAGCAGTCTAGCAGTGGGTCTAATACTTAGAAATGGAGAAGGGCAAGGGTAACCTTCATACCAAAAACAGGGAAATATCATTAGAACCTTGGAACTGGAAGGCGAGCTGTTGTAGTAGCGAGAACAGCTCTGATAGGGGGGCACAATAAACCTTTGGTTTCAGTGCAATGTAACCCTGTTAAAATCTAATCTAGTGTTTTAATGAATAAATAAATAATTATATTGCAGGGAAAAAACACTAACTGCCACTTGTGTGTCTCAGTCGACTTTTCAAAAAATTGAGTGGGACGGACGCAGTACATAATTGAAATCACCGAAAAAAACATGTCAAACAAAGAAAAGAATGCTGGATCACATCATTTTAAAGAAAAGGGCGGGTATGATGGCACATTAAAAGGATTAAAGAAGCCAATTTTCATAGAAACCGGACTACTTATATGCAAATCAGGTAATTTTAATAAATGCCAGATGCTTTGGAATGTACTCATTATTTATTTATTTTTTATTTGCAGGTACAAAGACTGGGGATTATCACAATTACATGAATCATCAAAACTTTATGACATGGGTTGAAAGGAATTTACTACCGAATTCTACCCGAAAAGTCCGTCCTTGCTATCGACAATGCAGCATATTGCATTGTTCCAATAAAATAAATATAACAAGGCGTTCTAAGAAAAAAGA
Organism: Galeruca laticollis; assembly: GCA_963921935.1. NCBI lineage: Eukaryota > Metazoa > Arthropoda > Insecta > Coleoptera > Chrysomelidae > Galeruca > Galeruca laticollis. The sequence goes on from OY998183.1 coordinate 88,482,118, forward strand.
AATTTTGAATTGGCTTTCAGTCAATAATTTACCAGTAGATCCCAAGCTAACAAAACTGGATTTGTATAATATTTTTAAAGAAAATAAAGTTTGCTTTCCCACAAAATACAAGTTAGATGATCAACATGGTCACTGTGTACTGCGTTTACCACCTTTTCCCCCCTAACTGAATCTAATTGAGAAAGTTTGGGCGTTAGTAAAGAACTGGGTGGCGGGGCACAACACAACATTCAAGTTGGCAGATGTGGAGGCACTTGTTAGGCAAAAGTTTCTGGCTGTATCGGAAGAAGAATGGTATAATATTTGCCAACATGTAAAAAACATTAAGCAGAACTCATACAAAAGGACCACATATTTGATGAGTCTCTAGATCACCTCTAATTTATGGTGAATACGGGGTCCCCGGATGATATTAATTGCAACGAGGATACCTATAACAGTGTGTCCGATGATGATGAACTAGGATGTTCGCCTCTTGTTTCAGACAGTGATTGAAACTTTTATTATAAATATTTACAATTTGGTTATTTAGTATTTGTAGTACTTAGAAAATCTTACAGAAATTTTTATTTAAATAAATTATTAATAAACCAACTGCTTGAATTTTTATTTAAATAACCTACTACACTGGAATATCGATCCAGCGTAACCAAATGTGTATATGTTAAAGTAAGATAGAAGATGATTAATTGATGACGGCTGTGTTTTCTTAGTTGATTCGTACTTTACTCTTCCACAAGTTTGAAAATATGTTTTTCAAACCAGATTTTGACCGTTTTTCGAACAAAAAAATAACTACTTTCTTGGCTATTGCTACGACGAACATTGAATTACACTTCTTTGGAAAACGTGATAGTCGTCAACTCTATTGTCTATTCCCACCATATAATTTGAGCTTTCATTCAAGAGAAGGGTTGCATAAGCTATAGACCGCAGTTTATGTCTTATTGGGCTTCGTCAGTATAACACTTATGCTTCCTCATTCAGAGTCTCTAATCTTGTTACCACCAACTTACTTTTTGTTACCTGTTGTTCGGTTTAATATTTTTTGTAGCGACTACTCAGTTATAGAGCATCTCCGGTGGAATTCTTTGCCAGCTAAATAACGATCTAGGAGTAGGTCTTACCGGTTCGCGGGTAATACTACTTTATTTTCTGATAAATGATAAATATTTATTTATAAAGAAATGAAATAATTTGTAGACAAAGAAAAAAATAAGTTAAATTAACATAAGCGGGCGCTACCTAGAACATTATCAGCTTTGTAATTGGTATACATACACATCAATAAACATTGTGAAGAGGGTTGGAATGTATATAAATATGAACCAAGTTATAAAATTTACAAATGTGATTTAATAAATAAAAAATTATACGTTAATAAACGACAAGTTTCAATTAATAAAAATGAATTTATATAAAAAATATCAAAATTAAAATAAAGATTTACAATATTGAAGTAGACTTTATAAAGTACAAGTTCAAAGTTAAAAAAGGTTATAACGAAAATAATTAAAGTTGAAATAGAAGGGTTAACAGTCATGAAATAAATTTTACAAAAAATTATCTAAGTTGATGAAGATATACAAAAGTTAAAGTTGAAATGTACAAAAAATTAATGGTAATTGAAATGAATAATATTGATTTTGAAACTATTAATATGAAATTTCAACGGCGATAAGATGAAGATAAAACAGGAAAAGCAATTTATAGTTGTTAACTTTACTTCCCTTGAGTTTTGTGATGTTCCCTGCTATTTGGGAAGTCAACCAGATAGCTCGTCCGGTGGTTAAATTATTTAAGTCATCTACTATATCACTTCATGTAAAATTGGACAATTTTGCCCAATCCCAAAATGCATTCACTTTAATGCACTGGTTCAATAATGAGAGAGAGTTTCCTCGATTTCGTGCGGAAATAAATACATTTAAAATCCAAAACAGATGTATTAAAATTCTAAATACGTCTCCTAATTTCTCAATATTTGGAACTAACACTCTCTCTGGCGAGAGAAGTTATACACACAACTGACCGTGAATTCTCAGTTCAGAAATCAAAATCAACTCAGTTATACAAAATCTATCTAGGTGAATATAGGATGTGTCTACGTTACCGTCGCTAAGTTATTTAAAAGGAAACGCAGTTTTATTGCGTTTCTATCTGAACATAAGATGACTTGGATACAGGTTGTTGTAGTTACTATTATTACAATAGATCTAAGCTGCCATATTCTCTTTCAGCTGCAAATGTCAATTGTTCTGCTGTTTTGCAGGAAACTTAATATTTCGTTGACTAATTTCCTGACAATTTGTTGGCACAATAATATATGTTTGTATATACTAAAAAACAACTACGATTGTTTTTAATTTCACATGCAAAAGGCTAAAAATGAAATAGTCAGAAAGAGATCACAAGAAACAATTAAAAAATTTCAGTGAACGAGAAAAGCAGTGAATATGATTTGCAGGCAAAAAAGAGAACAGCTCAAAGAATCAGAAAATTATTAAACCAATAAATTTTAAAAAATTGAAACAGCCGACTTTGAGATGAAGATTTTTTACTCCTTGGATAATTACCCGACAAATTGGAAAGATGGTCGCAATACTTTGAAGAAATGCTAAATAAGAAAAGTGAATACGAACTGCAAAATGAAAAAGTAGTAACATATGATGTAGGAAATAATGAAAAAGTAATTGAACCAACCCATGAATAATTGATGACGATAGTAAAAATACTAAAGAAATACTAAGAAATAATAAAAATCCAGAACATGGTCATGAAAATGATATACTAGCCGAAATTAGAACAGAAGGGAGAAAGAAATACAAGAGAAACTTTATAATCTGATATTACAAATATGGAGGGAAAAGAAATTGTCAAATCAATGGAATAATATATTAATATGACCAATACTCAAGAAAAGTGACAAAACACGTTGCCAGAATTACAGGGAGATAGCTTTACGGGATGTGGCATATAAAGTATTAACCAAACTAATTCGTAATGGATTGAATTATTATTATTAATGTATAATAAAAATAAGTTAGAGGAGACTACCAGGAAGGATTTAGATCCGACAGATCACCACTAGAACAGAACTTTGCAATAAAAAGTATATGAACAAAATCTTTTCATAGATTTCAAAGATTCCTACAATACTATTATAAGAGAAAAACTTAACGAGGCTCTAGCAGAACTGAAAATCACAATGAAATTGATTAAACTTCAAAATGAGACTATCAGAAACATAAAATAGATTTTTGTTAGAAGAATGCACTTCTAGCCAATTTTTAACAGATAACGGTCTAAAGCAAGGAGACCCATTATCCACTGACTGGAACAAATAATAATCCAAAGAACCAAGCTCATTTACTACCGTTAAGAAAAATGTATTGTGTATACTGAGCTGACGATGTCGTGCTCCTGACGATCAAGGAAGCAGAACAGTGTATAGAAGATTGAACAGGAGGCAAAAAGATATGGCCTGTTGATAAATGAGACTAAAACCAAATATATGGAAATGCGAACATATGAAACCCAAGGACATTCATTTATATAGTCACAAAATGGAGAATACAATTTTGAAAAGGTTGAAGAGTTAGAGTATCTGGGAGTGACCATTACAAGGAGAATATGAAATAGACAAAATTGTGCTAAAAGGGAGTAAAGTAATAGGATTGCTAGAAAAATCTGAGACGCAAAATAAGTCTCATGAAAATCATCAGTTAGAATCTACGAAACAACCATACACTCAATAACACTTGTCCACATAATATGAATGTCAGACTGTATATGTACCAGGAAGTTCCTGCGGAAAATAATAAAATGAAACGAGAAAGGCCCAGAAAAATACAAGAAACGCAAAATGGTTTAAAAGAGATAAAAGTAAAGGATTTGAAGAATGGTGCCACAAACAAACAAAAAGTAGAAAAAATAGTAGCAAAGTGCCTACGAGGCCTGTAGCGCTAATTTATTCTCCCATATATACATACTAGTACAGTACTTTTTTGAAGCATAGTACTTTTGACATTGTAGACTATATGTTTTGGCTAGTGGTGTCGGTACAGTTTTACATTTTGCACTAATGCAAATATAATAAATTGATTGCATTTCAGTGACAATTGATGTAGGCTTTGTAAAATTTAGATGTTTATCAAAAAGTGTACTCTTTCTTACAAATTTATATTGATACCCTACTATATCTATATATAGTTAATGCTTGACAGTGTAGTTTTATATTTATATAAAGATTATTATCAAACAAATTATTATGTATCTTTACGCTATACAAGATTGAATTTTCCTTTAAATATTTTAATAAAGCTAAATTTTACAATAGCAATGACTAAGAAAAATGTATTAGTAGAATTTTAATACCAATCATAGTAAAAGAATATGAAATATTTTCATGGATTGCAGGAGCCATTTTGATCTCAGCTCTCCTTCTATTGGTACCAACAATATTTCGACAACAACAGAACAATATGTATGTCCACTGTGCTCGAAAAATTTTCAATCAGCTCCAGATTTGGAATTACACGTCAATATTGAACATCGTGATATACTTTCGCCTGCCAGTCCAACAACTCAGTCCTGCCCAGTGTGTGGCATTGCTCTTGATGGTGATATAAATGTAAGTATATAAAGTTTCCAGATGATGAGTTTATACTCCATTTCTTTATTATTTTTTTGTTTTCTCTTTATTATCAGTCACATACAAATATAATCTATAAGCTTATGTCATGATTTGTGCCTAAGGTCTTGACACTAATGACTTAGAGAAATAAATATTAAAGTTATTTTACTCATTTCTGTATCGAGTTCATGATCCCTAACAGCATCTATAACTTTTTGCACTGTGACCAAACCATATCTGTAAATTCGTCTGCTTAAGGCGTTTTTGGTATCTCTGTTAACTGCCATTTTTTTGGTGGCTGTACTTTCCTCAGTATTCTATAAAATGATCATTTTGGTACAGTCGTATAAAAATAACACATCATCTAACTCATCTTCAGGACAACGATGATCCCTTTCTAGTCAGTGAAATAGTATAATATGTTTTTCATTTCATGTGCATTTATATTAAATAATCACTACACAGTCACCTTAATATGTCAATTACAATAAAATGATCAGTACTACCCACTCAGTATAAATGCAACCATGTTACGCTTATGGTTACAAACGGTTCACCATCTGAAGCTGGCTTAAAATATCATATTGCTCTTTTTCTTCTCTGTTAGTAAAATAGCCAATGTCAGAAATGTTTATCCTTACAGCTTTTCCATGAGTTGTAAAAACGAATAAGCCTTTAATAAAGAAAGTTGTATTTTAAATGAGTGGAAGTAATTTATAAGTATTTCATAAAACATATTGTTCAATCATACTATATTCGGTATTATCCATAATATGCCACAACCTCCAACGTTAATGCTTAGATTTTGATTGTGTTTGAAACTTGTGATCGAGATGATGACAATGCTGTTTTAGTGAATACAGTGCCATTCAACTCTTAAGATTTTTTCAGTCTTTAGTAGTAGTTTTGTATGAACTCCAAGTGTTCTACTATGTTTATCTGATTTTCCTTTCATAATATCTATTACAAAAGATATATTCTAATACATGTATAGAATTAAGTTTGAGTACATTAGTTAAGTAGAATTTTTTATTGTATTCTTAGCAGAAATTTATATGTGACTTCACAGCACAAACCTAATATTCTTCTCCCTAACTCCACATAGGTTTAATAGATTTATATATTAGCAGGATACTGATAATTTCGATTTTCATCTGATCGTGGCCGACGAGAAAGACAGGCCATGGCGCGTAAAACTATGCACAAAGTCACGTGACCATCTGAGGCCCAGGACAGCTGGCCAATATGCATATAGGGCGGTTATAATTTGTATAAATTAATAAAATATTTATTTTTTGTTAAGAATCATATTATTTATAAAATGTTTTTTTTTCGTTTCTGCTTATCTTTATTCTCAGTGGCGGCAAAAGCCAAAAAAAACAATTTATAAATAATTGTTGTAATCATTATTACATGGCAATTATTTGTGATGGTATAGTAGGGAAATAAAACAACAGATTAAAGTTTATTTATGAAGACTTAAGTTTTTTTAGTTTTCTAGGATCATTTACATTTTTCTCTGTTGCAACATCATTTTGTTTTTTAACAAAGTTATTTAACATTATTTTACAAACAGTTAAATTTATTCTTTCTATTTTGTTAAAAAGTGTTTCTTCACAACTACATTGTTCATAAAGATCTTTTAAATCAGACATATAATTTTTTATAAGGATAATACTAAGACTGTGTAATTTGGAAAGCTGATTTGAGCCTGCTAAAAATGTATTCAGTAGGTGGGTTGAGTTACAAATATTTTGCATAATATGCTAGGAAATAGCTACTGGAATCAGAGCATATTCCGAGGGTAAAATCAACTTTCCTCTGTCTAATTCCAAAGTCAGATCATAAGGTATGTCAACATTCATCTCAGTGTTTGATTGAAGCCATTCAAAACAAGTTAAACAATGTTTGATTCTTAGTTGCTTTCTTACTGCATATCCCCCTATATAACTGAGTACAGTTAAATGTTCTTTAGGTATATTTTCCAAACCAAATTCGGAATTCAAAACAGAAACTAATTGCTCAATGTCCACATTACTGTCGTAAACTTCCTCATAATTTGGTAACATTGTTTCTAGTGGTATTTGGTTATCAGCGCAAGAGAAAAGAATAGCATTTTTAAACCGGATCTTTTTTTCACTTTCTAATAGTTGAACTAGGCTAATATAATAATTAGCACCACTTAATTGACGGTAACAGCTGAATCTACCTTCTAATATATCATTTTCAAATTTGCCTAATAGGATATAATCTATTGTATATGTATTAAACAAATATGGAATAAGAGCCACAAAGGCATTGATAGTATTTATTCATGATGTGAAAGTTTCATTTGATAAAGATGAGTGTAAAGGAACTAACGACTTCCAAAGTGTTAGCCATTTTGACATTGCTGGAAGAAAATCTATTACTTTTTTGCTGTCACGCTTTATTGCTCCTCTGTCCTTATCATTAAATCTTTCACTTTCAAAGACATTCACAATTTTCCAAAACTTAACAAATTTCTCTAAAAACTTACATGTATCATCAATATTCCTAAATTTGTTTGGATTGTCACGTGAAAAACATTAAAGGGCTGCTATATTTTTTCATTAAATATATTCAGTGCTAACTGAACGTTTTGTTTTTGAATACTTGTTGGATATAATGTTTTATATGACAATGTATGAGTATATTTTATTAGAGAATTTTTCTCTTAGTTCATACAAAATTTGGAAGTTTTTAAACTCTGCTACAAACAGACATTCAGTATTTATTTCCAAGGTGTCAATATCAAAATTTGGAAAATGTAGTGAGTAGTCATTAGTTCTTTCACTAATCCAGTTATTTTTAATAGATTTTTTAATGTGGACCACGTCAAATATAAAAAAAAAGTAATCTAGAATTATCTAAAGGATGTTGTGCAAAATGTTTCAAAATGTTATCTTCTGTAAACATTGAAAAGGCTTTTCTGTTTATACTATGATTGTCTGATATTAGGGCAATAACTTTAAAACCTAATTTTTCTAACTCTTGCAAGACTTTCAGTATAAGCTCATACAACTGAACTCCAGTTAAATTGTTGACGGGTACTAAACTTACCACATCCCGATATTTTGATAGTATGCTCGATATCATAAAGGTTTGTACTGTTTTAGCCATTTTTGACGGATCATTGTCAGTGCCACCAAAAACTGTTTTACCTTTAAAACTGAACTGTGAATTAACATAAATTTCATCTAGATGTATATTTATGAGAAATTAATGTTCTTTTAGGAAACTGAGTTTGGATTTCAAATACTCGATACTGCCTTTTATGCTCATATCTGTCAAAGTAAATTTGCATATAAGTTTTTTGAGATTACGAGGATGTGGTAAATACAGACAGTGGGAATCATAAATGTCATATAAATAGATGGAGAGTGAATATATAAACTTGCCGCAAACATTAGTGTCTTACCATAGTACCGTCGGTTATTGGGAGTTTGCTGGTAAAGCTGTAACTGTTCAATAATAAAAAAAAAACTTGATACCTCTTCTGCTGCAGTCATTTCGGATAACACATCACAAATTTTAGCTATTTTAGTGTCATCACGCACTTTTTGGTTTGTAGCACTAGATTCAATAAGCACCAACAGATTTTCTAAAATAATAAAATTATTCAAAACATGTAGCTTTTTTGGAATTTTTGACATGGGAAGTGGATGATTCTGGATTTGAATTGCATAGTCCAAATTTTCTCTCACTAGAAGTGATCCTATTATTTTCTGTACATTCTCAGATAAAGTGAGCAGACATAAATATACTTTATTGTCTTCTCTTACTAAAATCCATTCTTTACTTACATTAGATTTCTCATAAAAAGACATAATATCATCTAAATGTTTAATTTTTTGCAAGTCAACAAACTGTGTTTCGAGACTGTCTGCTATAGCTTTTTCAAGTTGATCTTCTTCTTTATTACATAGCCTTTTGGAAGAACTGGGCACAGATGACATATACTTGGGAACATTGGAAAATATAATAGGTAGAGCAGAATCTTTAAATTTCTTTCGTTCTCCTTGAGCGATACATATATCAGTTCTAATAATATCAGATTCAGGGAAACAATTAATGCAAACTTGAGGATTTTTTATGTTGCTAAAGTCTGTTGGGATTGTTCGCAACCACCGTTGCTTCAACTGTTCATTTCTCGGTAAACTAAATGTTGTAATATGACTTGGCTCCTCAGAGTTTTCACTGCGATAATTCGATCTACAGCCTGACGCACTGCATTTTCTAGGCATGGCTACAATATTGATACAATAATTTAGATGTGTTGCTGATGTTATAAAAACAAAATCTGTACCTACCTGCTTGTCTGTTTTTTTAATTCTTCTAATGCTAAAGCTGTATGTATATATTTAACTGTTACAGTGACTTCCTTGTTCTATTTTTCTACTCTAGTCCGGGAAAGTAAGGTCGAAAAATCTGTTAACTATCAAAACTTTCCCATAACTGATTTTTCATTTTTAAATGAAAATACATTGACCCAGCATCACTCTCCTAGATTGTCTAATAATTTCCACTGGAGCTTGCGACACAGCTTGCAAACACAGCTCAGACCACCTAAAATTCAAGTTATTTATGCTCGTGTCATTCCTGGATGTGTTCTTACAAAAAAATCGTAGAGATGAAAATTGAAGCAAATCTTATGCTCTTGAAGGTGACGTAAATAGTTTTTTTAAAAAAAAATTTTACGATCTTAAATTTTCAAAAATTGAAAAAATTTACGAAAATTATATTTTTGGTTGGTAATTATAAATAAAATATTAATATCGAGGTCAAAACATAGAGGGCAAACTTCTAAAAATTTACATTTTTTCAGATTTGGAAAATTTAAAATGGCGGCTGCGCAAATTGGAAACAATTTTTTTTTTCAATCGCGTCTAAATTTATGAACATTAACGATATTGAGAAACGGTTTGTTGCAATCGACAGAGTGAAAGTTATATTTTTATAAATAACATAAGCAAAATTTTTACATAATTTTTTAGAACATTTACCGAAAATAAAAAATTTTCCATCTAGTTTTTTCTCATTTTAGCGTTGAAAAATTTCTTAAAAATATCTTTTTACGTTATAAATATGTTTGTTTTTGAAAGACGAGTATTTTGAAAAAAAATTTTCAGATGCGACTTCTACAAGCTGAGATAAACAAATTCAAAATCTGCTAGATACTGTCATAAAATTAATTGAAATTATTTTGATCACTTCGCTAGGTTGTTGAATCCCAACTCAACTTAAACACAATTTTTCATTTTTCTACCGTTAATTGGTCCATTCAAAAGAGAACAGTAATCCTAGCTCGCTCGGCCAAACGGTGCGGCGGCAGCTGCTTGGCGTTCTGGTGGGGGGTCAGCGCTCATTCTCTTCGAACGCCCAAAAGACCCTTACTAACATGACTGACGACGTACTTGTACCCGACGAATTATTGAACATTATTTAGTGTTATTGTCCCACAGGGTGCTCTACTACCAGGTGTGGTTGTAAAAAAGTTGGCATACATTGTACGATATTATGTAAAAATTGCGAAGGCAAAAACTGTTGTAACATCGAAATTGTAAGTACGGTATTTGACAATGACGAGGATGATAATGAATCTCTGAGTGATGAGCTAAATTTTTATATGATTCAATTAGTTGATTGTGAACTTGCAATTGATAGTAGCAATAATATCGATGAGGATTTGTTTGCTAATGATAATGACGAGGAAAATTGTACAGAGCCATTTCTTCAGAGACCAAAAAGGGCGAGAATTTGTAGAAAATAGATGTAAATTTGTAAATAAACATTATTCTTAGTATCCACGTTTCGAATTATGTATAATATATATAATAAATGGATTTATAGATATAAATTATAAATATCATCGTACCTTATTTCTAGCAATATGTAATGGTTGATAATAACCATACTATTTATTAGCAAACCACAAATGCAAAATTTTTACAAAGAAAACCAAAATAAAAGCTTGAGCTTCGTTCAACTTTGAACGAGCGCTGACCCCCCACCACAACGCCAAGCAGCTGCCGCCGCACCGTTTGGCCGAGCGAGCTACGATTACTATTCTCTTTTGAATGGATCAATTGACGGTAGAAAAATTTGTGTTTAAGTTGAGTTGGGATTCGACAACCTAGCGAAGTGATCAAAATTTGAAAATTTCAATCAATATTATCACAGAATCTAACAGTCTTTGAATTTGTTTATCTCAACTTGTAAAAGTCGCATCTAAAAATTTTTTTAAAATACTCGTCTTTCAAAGACACACATATTTATAACGTGAAAACATATTTAAACAAATTTTTCAATGCCAAAATGAGAAAAAACTAGATGTAAAATTTTTTATTTTCGGTAAATGTTCTAAAAAATTATGTAAAAAGTTTTGTTTATGTTATTTATAAAAATATAACTTTCACTCTGTCGATTGCAACAAACCGTTTCTCAATATCGTTAATGTTCATAAATTTAGACGCGATTGAAAAAAAAAATTTGTTTCCAATTTGCGCAGCCGCCATTTTAAATTTTCCAAATCTGAAAAAATGTAAATTTTTAGAAGTTTGCCCTCTATGTTTATCTATGTTTTGACCTCGATATTAATATTTTACACGAGCATATATCACTTGAATTTTAGGTGGTCTGAGCTGTGCTTGCCTGTGTCGCAAGCTCCAGTGGAAATTATTAGACAATCTAGGAGAGTGATGCTGGGTCAATATATTTTCATTTAAAAATGAAAAATCAATTATAGGAAACTTTTGACTTTTATTTCCTTACTTTTCCGGACTATCAGAGAAACTCGATAAACAAAAGCTTACATAACCTCAAATACATGAAAAGTAGAAATCGTTTTTAGATTCTCGGCCTCAGATGGTCACGTGATATTTACGCACCAATGCCTGTCTTTTTCGTCGGCCACGCACCTGATTAACCAATTTGTACATTTAGTTTTCATGTATATTCGTTTCTTCTTTCTTGAAACATATTCTTTCCAGGTTCATTTGCTGTCTAAGTGCATTCAAAGGAATTTTGTATGTTCCACTTGTATTTTGTCTTGATTAAGTTCTAAGCATGAAAAGTGCTCTTATTCGAACATAATGTGGGCTTATGTCCAAGTGTTCAATGCTGCTTTTTCTTCAATGTTTTGTGTTGTACAACCACTTCTGTATTGCAATACTTTGAATTTATATGATTTGTCGTTATTTATTTTTTAATATGTGGTGCTATCAATATGCAAAAATTTACAATGGGATATGGTTTACTCTCCAATTTAAAGGGCTAATATCTAAGGGGACGTTTTCAATATCAAAGAAAATAATTTTATTGCAGAGATAATTATTCATTATTTTTGTTGCACAATTTTCAGTTTTTATTTCTCATGTCGTATTTACGAATCGTTATATTTATTATTTGTTTTATAAATATCAATTGAGAGTATCCATGCCAAACAGTTGCGTTCTAAAATAAAGTGTTTTATTCGTTAATAGGAAATATTGTACGCAATTATTCGTATATATGTACCAATTATAATCGATATTTTCAGAGTGAAAGAGCCCTTAGACACGTAGAATCCCATTTCCCCGCTGGATCTCCCCAACCAGCAGAGCGGGCGGCTCTTAGAGAAAGAGAGCAGCGGGAATTTGAAATGTTACAAGCCCAATATGGAATGGACAATCAAGGAAATTTTAAGGAACAGACAATAACAAATATGCAAAGAGCTGTTTATGCGGGAGAAATGAGCGTTTCAGATTATTACGAAAAGACTTTAGATCTAAGAGCGGCAGAAAGTTGTGGGATCGATGATGGTAGCTCGGTAACGAGAAGTATTGTAAGTTTATTGAATAATTGAAAATCGGTTCAAATATTAATATCTAGAATAGTATGTTAAATATTGTTTATAATAATCTGTAATACTGATTTGCAGAAATATGTATTATCTGCAGCAATATTTTTCTATGAACCTTACATCACCATATAAGTTTATGTTTAAAAAAGGAATGTGTTTTTCACCAAATTTTAAAATTTGTTATTAGGCCAAATAATTAACATAACATGGTATTTTTGACCATTAATTTATTACGATCATACAAAATAAGTACAGGGTGTCCCAAAGGCAATATTTGGCAAATGTTTGTTTTATTCCATGGCCCACTACTTGTTTTTATATACTTCCACTTTAACTTCCTTAGCACTGTTTCCCATTAATAATAAAATTATTAATAATAGGGCAAGGAAAGTCAATTTTAATTAGTTCAAAATTGTTAAAATCCGTTCCGTACCTTCATCCCTTGTATGTAATGTATATTCAAAAGAAAATACTTTAAATTTACATATTTTTTAAGATATCTCGGAACAGGAAAAATATATCGATATGCGGTTTTCGCCAGTTCCGTTTATGCTTTCGCAGAAAACAGTTCGCTTCAAAATAATTAGATGCCGATAAAGTAAAAGTGAATATTTAAACTAGTTTTTCTAGAAATAAAAAGTTAAACTATATTATCAGTGAAATAGTGATAAAATAACATAGTTATATGAGGGATAATAGCGGAGGAAGTCCCCCCGATAATATCGACAAAAATGTAAAAGATCCTTTCCCTTGGAATCCCAATCGTTTAGGACTTATCATGGACATTGACGCAATCCTAAGAGATACGAATGCTCGCCAACAGAATGAACAGGAAAGTATTACATCAGTTACAACACATTTACAAAATAATACAAATGCAAACGAATCTAATAATACAATTTAATATGATGTAAACATTAAACAGCAAAAAACTAGACACTCATTAACTTATCAACTAATGATATGGGCCCGTTCCATGTCTATGTAGAAAATAATAACGATAATTTCAAAAGGCAAATTAAACCTGATTAAGGTTGGTGAAATCATTCTTCAAAATCATTTAGATATAAACAATAATATAAAACAAATACAATCAATAGGTAAAAACAGAATCCGTATAATATTTAAAGGTAGTAAAACTGCAAATATAGTTCTAAATTCAGAATTATTAAAACAAAATAATTTAACTGCCTATATACCAAATTTTTTGAAATTTAGACTGGGAGTAAAAAAACGTATAGAGGCTGATTTATCAAAATTATTTCTAAAAGACCGCATTGTGGCATACGATTTTCTCAACAAATTTGAAGTAGATTTCGTAAAACGTATAAACAAAAAAATTAAATAATAATAGTATTATTCAGATGTCAGACTCTACCTAAATATGTGGAAATTAATAATGTTTTATACGAGGTAGAAACGTACACCCAAAAAGTATTGTTATGCTATAACTGTTTCCGGTACGGGCATTTAAGACGCCAATGCAGAAATAAAGAAAGGTGTATGAAATACGGAGAAAATCATGAAACCGATTAATGTAAAAACACTGAAAAAAAATGTTTAATTTGTAAAGGAGATAAATAAATAGCGCTCTCTAGCGTGCATGGTTATGTCAAAATGATTACTATTATGTTGGCAGAAAAGAGCTGTTCTTAATAAGACTAAGTTTGCATAAATCGGTTAAGTAGTACCAGGGTTATGGTCGTTTTATCATAACAGAGCTCCCACTCTCCCCCATCCCTTATTTGAGTAGGTAGACTAAAACTCGTAGTATTGAATATGCGCAGAATTTTTGAAGAATGCATTGATTGTTTTTGTAATGTCCTTTAATTAGGTTAATTTTGTTAAATTTGGCTTTTTTAATTCAATTACGCCCTCTAGTGGTAGACATACAAACTTTAAAATAATTTCCATGTTTTTCTCGAGGCCACTTTTGTTATAATTTTTTCCCGCAACTGTATTATAAACGGTTTCTGATATATAGCCGAGAGCCATTCTTGTTGGGACACCTGGTACAATATTTCAACATTTTGCTAAATTAACGATTTTTAAAGGTCTATGCTATTTTCCTTGTCTTATTTATGCCTCTAATAAAGCGTGTTATTCGGATGATTAAATACTGTTTTGTCATGCGGAGCATGAGTTTTATGTCACTTCTATTTTGAGTAATGTCATGATTACCTGTATATATTTTTAATCCATACCTAATGAAGCAAAATATAGTGGTTTTTAGAATTAGCTTCTTAAATTACATGAAAAATATTTAATAGCGTTTGATCATCAAGTTGATTGTAGAGCTGTTTTTGATGAGTTATTTTTAGGTACCTAGAGTAAAAGCAATAAGCAATAATGCTACCAACGTGATACGAACTCTCCTGTGCACTTGTGTCGATCACTATGCATCATCATATGGTGATAAAGGATGGGGTTGTGGTTACAGAAATACCCAGATGCTCATATCTAGTCTGCTTACACACACAGGGTATAATGAAAAATTGTATAAACTTTGGAAAGATCAAAAACCACCTAGAAGTTCTGTTCCTAGTATATCCAGAATTCAAGGGCTCATTGAACAGGCTTGGTCACAGGGCTTTGATATTCAGGTTAGTTCACTCATTCTCACATAATGATCATCCATTTTTTACTGGATTGTACTCGAAATTTTTCCAATTTGTAATACTGTTAGTGTTTTCTATATTCTCTTATTTAAGATGTGTGTAAAATGTATATTGCAGTGATTGCAAAAACACGTTTTTACTGTAAAAAATAACATTTGAATTAGGCAGTTCCAAATATGGGGATAATCTTATAAGAATCTGATCTAAAGCAAGAGGACAGGAATTGGAGAAATATTTACTCATTTCTAACCTAATTTTTTTATTGATATGCACTTTTCCCAGCAATGATAATGGTATCTATGCCCCATTTATAATGAAAATCGTCGAGGAATTCGAATTATAACTTCATAAATTAAATATATCACCCAAATAACACTCACTCTTCATCTGTCTCTCGCCACAAGCACACCGTTTTTTCAGTCTAAATCATGACAAATGATATGTGAACTGGTGCAGTATCTTGATGAAACAAATACAACAGCTGTGGGATTCTGTTTTCAGATTCGAGTCGATCGATTTTTTCGCTAAATGAGATTCGAGTTCCTCGATAGCTAGTGAGAAGTCGAATTGCTTGCATTTCTACAAAACCTTATAGGTCAGTAAGTTTACCTGTGTTCTGTGAGGTAAATTATAAATACGTTATCTATGGTTGTATGTTTTATTTACATTTCTTATTATTTTTGTTGGATACTGTAATAATTTTTTAATAAGTTGTACGGTATAATGTTGCCTGTTGTTAGAGATCATATATTAGAAGAACAAAATGACAAAGAAATAATATAAGGCTTCGTAGGTTACAAATTCGTAATACAAGTGACCCTTTCGCTATCTCACAAGCTTCTCTTATTTTAAAAGACATGTCTTATAATGATAATCAAAGATGGTTTTCACGCATATAAATAAAGGTTATCTATGAAATAAATATATTTTTGTAATTGACATCACTCACAACTCAAAAAACTTTCTTTTGTTACATCACTTATTTGTTAAATATCAAAATCTGTAATTCATTTATCAATACTAACTTTCTCTATTGAGTTTTAATTTTTTCGTGAAATAGAATTCCTCTCCAAATTTTTTCTCAATTTTTCTACAAACGTTGCAATAATTTTTAAGAATCTTAGAGATGTTAATATCAGATATTTTTGGAAACTGAATAATTAATAAAATATCAAATAAATCAAAAACATTGTTAATCAACGATGAAATAAAACAATATAATTGGTTTAAAACTTCAACTAATGTTCAATTTGAACTGGTTGACGCCTTTCACTAACACAGTAGCTTTCTCAAAACGAATGAAGGTATAATATAAAAATGTTTTAATATATACAATGCATAAATACGGAATTCTATTTACTAATGTTAACAAAGGTATTGAAAGAAATTACCTGGAAATTCATTCACTACAAACATTCCTAAGCTATTTTCTAGGTAAAAAGGTTTAATAAAGGTGATTGACATCTATTTGGTCGTTAAGAAGATTACCTGAATATTTATTTTTGTTAATTTCAAAATTTGGGTCGAAAATGTGTTAAGCTTGAACAAAATAAGTCTATAAACTTTTTAGACCTTACATTTCCAAATATTAATAATAAACATGATTTTTCTATATTTCATAAACGTTCACATACAGATGTTACAATTCATAATAGTTCGGTCCACCCATTCAGTCATAAATTAGCAGCTTTCAATAGTATGATACACAGACTCTTAACAGTCCCATTAAATATTAATAATTATAACAAAGAATTAAATATCATAAAACAAATAGCAGTTAATAATAATTACGATCCAAATTTAATTGACAATATCATAAATAAAAACATAAAAAAACAGACCTTAGAACAAGTATCTGATAAAAATAATAATAAACAATTTAAAAGCTTAACATACTTTGGAACACCATCCTTAAAAATTAAATCATTTTTAGAAACTTTAGACATGAATATTTCCTTTAAAACTGATTACAATGTATCCAAATTCATTAAAAATAATAAATCTAAATCTTCAAAATTAAACAAATCATGAGTTTGTAAATTAAAATGTGGTAATGACAACTGTGATAAAATTTATATCGGTAGAACTTTTAGAAATTTTAAAACTCGAATTTCGGAACATAAACATAGCTATGACAACAAAAAATTGGATTCTAACTATTCAAATCATTTATTAGAAAACCAATACATTTTCGACCCAAATTTTGAAATTCTCCATGTAGTCGGTAAATCCTTTAGTTTGAATTTATTAGAGGCCCTTGAGATTAACATAAATAAATATTCAGGTAATCTTCTTAACGACCAAATAGCTATCAATCACTCTCCTTTATTAAAGCTTTTTACCTAGAAGATAGCTTAGGAATGTTTGTAGTGAATGAATTTCCAGGTAATTTCTTTCAATACCTTTGTTAACATTAGTAAATAGAATTCTGTATTTATGCACTGTATATATTAAAACATTTTTTATATTATACCTTCATTCGTTTTGACAAAGCTACTGTGTTAGTGAAACGCATCAACCAGTTTAAATTGAACATTAGTTCAAATAAATGAAGTTTTAAACAAATTATATTGTTTTATTTCATCGTTGATTAACAATGTTTATGATTTATTTGATATTTTATTAATTATTCAGTTTCCAAAAATATCTGATATTAACATTGGACTCTAAAATTCTTAAAAATGATTGCAACGTTTGTAGAAAAATCGAGAAAAAATTTGGAGAGGAATTCTATTTCACGACAAAATTAAAACTCAATAGAGAAAGTTAGTATTGATAAATAAATTACAGATTTTGATATTTAACAAATAAGTGATGTAACAAAACAAAGTTTTAAACAAATTATATTGTTTTATTTCATCGCTCAGTATGGATCTTCATCAAGTAAAAGCCGCATCTATTCAATCATTGTTAATAATTTCTAAAGTAACTAGATAGCTATTTCAAACAGGTCACACAAGCTGATATTTTACTGTCCTGCTGATCTTTAACATTTGGTTGTTATCATATTAATTTTTGTATTATAACTTAAAGGGATCAGAACAATTGGGATGCCGGCTAGTGAATACAAGAAAATGGATAGGAGCAACTGAAGTAGTGACGCTTCTCTCATTTCTTCGGATAAAATGTCAACTAGTAGATTTTCATAAACCGACAGGACCTTCTGGATCCCATCCTGAGCTTTTCCATTGGGTTCTCAAATATTTCGAAAGCTCAATTGGTGGAGAATTCATACCTCCACTATATTTACAACATCAAGGTAAACATATTTTTAGTGTCTTAAGGATATTTTTCTTTCAATTCTTATCTTGAAGTTGATCCTTAATCATAATTGTTGAACATAATAAATGAAGGACACCTTTTAGTTTTTTAAAGACTCGAAAAACATTTTTTTTTTGTTCTCCAAGTCTTAACTCAATTTGATTACTTTTTAATGTGAAACATCTTACTAGTTACAAATCCTACACAAAAACTTTTTTCGGATCTTTCAGTCAACGTGAATTAGATTTATATAATAGGAAAAAGGATTTATGAAAAATTAATTTTTTTGGTACCGTAAAACGGGGCGGCTTGATACATTCTACCCCTCTTGCTTAAAATACGCACACCATTGTGCTACACGTGGATGGGATCGGCAAATATGTACTCATTCGATTCGTTAGTAGGCACTGTTTCAAAGTAAGGTCCATAGTGTACAGTGAAACACTTGTTGTTCCCGCAGTATTTTTCAATAAAACGGGTAGAAAACCAGGTATTTATTAACTGTTATACTTTATATTGTGTATAGACACTAGTGAATGCAAATATATCTCAGTATTTTTTTCATAGGCACTAAATTAGTCAAAAACAATATCCTAACCTCAAAGTTGGATTATACAGAAACATTTACCAGTGGCGTATCGTTTCATTTTTTATTCTTTTTCAGGGGTGACTAGATAATAAGATAAATATGGGCAGAACATATAAACGAAAACCAGGCAGCAGGAAACACTGTGATTTTGATGAAGAAGCAGTAAAGATTGCTGTGTCGCATTATAGAGACGAGGGTGTTGCAGTTACATAGCTAAGTAAAAAATATAATATACTCAATCCCACATTATACAGAAAAATTAAGGGAAAATATCCAAGAAAATATGGCGGTCAGCTTGTGATGTCAAAGGATGAAGAGGATATGCTTGCTAATGTTATTAGTGTTGTTGCTGATTGGAGGTACCCGTGCGACTCAAACGATATCAAAGATATAGTTGAAAATTATTTAGAAAGACATGGGACAACTGCACCCCAATTTGTAAATAACAGGCCAGGGGAAACTTGGTTACAAATTTTTTTATTGCGGCATAAGAAAAAATTGTCAAAAAGTTTATCCCAATCAATAAAAGAAAGCAGAGCGAAGATATGCCATGAAACAATCAATAAATATTTTCATAACTTGGCAGGAAGTCTAAAAGATGTTCCACCGTCTGCAGTTGGAAATTATGACGAAACTAACTTTATGGATGATCCAGGCCGCATAAAAGTAATCGTCTGTAAAACATATAAAAGAGCAGAGAAAATAATGGATTCCTCAAAGGCCGCAACCTCAGTTATGTTTGCCTGTGCAGCCTCATGATCCTTACTCCCAGTCTATATAGTTTATAAAACCGATCATCTCTAGTTTTCGTGGAAGTAAAATGGACCACCTATGGCTAGAATCAATTATTTCCATTCGGGCTGGTTCAATGGAAATATTTTTGAGGATTGGTATATCCATATAATACTGCAATATTTTCGAACTGTAACACCTGGCCCTAAAGTACTCATCGGTGACAACCTGGCAAGTCATATTTCCATAAAAGTTATCAAATAATGTGAAGAAAACGAAATTCGTTTTATACTGCTGCCACCCAACAGCACTCATTTAACGCAACCATTATATGTTAGGATCGTCCGGCCAATTAAGACTGCCTGGAGACGGATACTTCGCTAATGGAACAAGAATAATAGGGGAGTGGTGAGGAAAGATGTCTTTCCCCGATTGCTAAATCAAGCATTAAATCACGTTGAAGCTAGTGGTGAGAAGAACATAGAATCTGGCTTTAAAGCAACCGGCATATGTCCGCTAAATAGGAATATGGTTCTGGATCAGTTACTGAAAACAGACGAACCTGCATTATAAGGTAATATGGTGCAATCATTAAAATAAATCTTCGAAAGTTCAAGATTCAAAACTGCAGCAATTGTTGGAAGAAAAAAGAAGCTGACTACCAGCGGGCAGAAACATATCTCGACACGACGTTGAAATGCCACAGACATCTTCTGTCTGTTTGTTTAATGTTTAATAGCATAATGCTAACAATTTACAAATAATATTGAGTAATAATAGCCAGTAAATTAAAAGATTACATAGTATCCATCAAATAATTACACAATAATAATATATGACTATATGTTAATATTATCTTTACAGTATAAAGTACAACTTCTCTTAAAACTCCAGATTGTGTTTGAATTCTTCACATCATGTGGCAAGTTGTTGTATTGAATAAGTCCTTTGTGGAAGAGATCATTCTGACCATTCTGACTGTAGTAAGTGGAGACTGTTGAAACATAAAAGTCATCTCTAGCTCATGTTGGGTAGTTATGTACATCTGATATATACCTAGTATTTTTCAATAAATGTTCAGGAAGCAAGCTGTATTTTATTTTGTATATAAAAGTCATTATAATATTTGTTTAATACTCAGGAATCCTGTTGCCTGTAACATGGCGTCAATATTTGTATAATGATTACACCCTATAATACAATGCATGGCTTGATTTTGCTTTTTTTGAAGTATGTCTTTGTCGTGTTCAACAAATACAATATCAATGAACAGTAGTTAAAATGTGGTAAGATGGTTGATTTATAGATTATTAGCTTTGACGTCACTAAGATATCCACTCATTCTTTTCAATAGGTTTATTTTCTTTGCTATTTTATTAGTCAAATATTCTGCATGTTTGGAAAATGTTAAATGCTCATCTACCATAACACCCAAATATTTGCACTGTTCAACCTGTTCTATCCTTTGGTTATTTATAAAGATTCCTGTGTGGCTCCTAGTGGGTCTAGACTTAAACTTACTTTTAATTAACATAAATTTAGTTTTTTCTATATTTAGACTTAAGCCATTTTGATTTAGCCATTTATATAGTACTACTAGCTCTTCATTTATGGTTTGCACAACTGCATCAACATCTTGACCCATCAGCATCAGCAAAAAGCTGGATGTTACAATTTTTGATGTTCTTGACAATGTCATTGATATAAACAGATTAGGGCCCAAAACTGTTCCTTGGGGAACGCCAAATATATTTTCATTTTCTTCTGTTATTATTCGAAAATCTTGTTTCCTGGGTACGATTTGATATATAGTTCTTAAACCATTTGAGTACAACCACCATCAATAGCTTTTTTTTTAATTTTTCCATGAGCATAAACCTTTCTATAGTTTCGAAGGCCCTTCGAGAATCCAATAAAAACTACCCCAATAACCTTTTTTGCAGTTCGTTAACACTGTTTGTAATGCAATTTCACAGGCATTTTTTGTTCGAAAGCCCGCCTGATAGTCACTAAGTAATTTGTTTGTTTCAAAGTGTTCTATAAATTGTTTATTAATTATAACTTCTAGTAATTTTTCATAGACATGAACCTTGTTAATAGATCGAAATTCTTCACTTTTGTTTGTGTTTGTTTTCTTTTCTATGGGGAAGATTGTAGACTTTCTCCAATGTTTTGGAAATGTTCCACATTCTAAACTGCTGTTTATTAACTGTAAAAATCTGTCACAGGTCACTTCAAATGCTTTTTGCAGGATGCTTGTGGTTATTCCATCGACACTACTGGTTTTCTTTTTTAGGCTCTTAACTATAGTTTTAAATTCTGTTAATGAAATTGATCTAAATTTTTCCATTCTTATGTTACATTGCTCTATTTTTTCTACTATCTCCATTACGTCCTGGTTACTTATCTTCATGGTTATCGCTTCTATGCTTTGTATAAAATAAGTGTTAAATTTTTCTGCTATAATGCTCTCATCTCTCTCGATATTGCCTTCAATAGTTATTTGTATACTAAGGCCGCAAAATGCTTTTTCGCGTTCCGAGAGAGAGATTATCGCCGAGGCCGCTCCGGCCGAGGCAAGATAATCTCGAGGTCGCGAAAACATTTCGCGGCCATAGTATACACAATATTTTTCGTGCAACCGTGAAAATTACATAATTTCAATAAACATCATGTCTCTTTAGAAAAGTCAGCGTTTCAACGCGAATAGAGAAAATTACACGTCAATATCACAATGTTTCTATGGAGATGAAATATTTAGCAATACAAATCAATTTGACATTTCTCGTGAAGTCGTGAAGATGTCCGATAGCGATAGTGATATTTCAGTTACTTGCACTCCTCCTGAGCTTAGAGATCTCATAGACTCAGCACTTTCTGATTTGATACCCGAAAAATCTAAACGGAAATATGAAAAATGTTACAGCAACTTCAAAGATTGGTGTGTCAACCAAAATGTCAAGACGGTGTCAGAAAACATATTATTAGGATATTTGATGCAGCGATCAAAAGTTGTTCAACTTTATGAAGCATTTATTCTATGTTAAAGACTATGCTTAACGTACGAGATGGAATTGACGTAAAGAAGTTTTTAAAATTGGTACCGTTCCTCAAGAAAAAGTCAGTTGGTTATCGAGCAAAGAAATCAAAAGTTTTTACGCACGAGCAAATTGATTCATTCCTCAAACAAGCTAGTGATGCAAATCATCTACTGTGGAAGGTATATAAATATGGAAAAAAAGTGAAGTATGATGTTTTATTCATAATAATTATTATTATAGGTAGTTTTGATAATGGGAATATCAGGAGCATTGCGACGAGATGAATTAGTGAGAATGACCCTCGAAGATATTCAGGAAGACAAAACTGTATTGATAGTAACGGTTCCTGATTCAGAAATGTTAAATGCTGTAGTGGCGTTCAGTTTGCCGGCAGTCACTATGGGAACTGCCGTATAAATGTTTGTCGGCCGTCACTCTGGGTAACGGCCGCAAAATATCATTTTGCGGCCTCTGTTGCGGTTGCAAAATGCTTGTTTTGCGTCCGGTTGCACGAAAAATATATTCTAATTTTTTTAGTTTTAACTTTTCCTCCTACTAGTTTTTTTATGGTCTTCCACATTTCTGTCGAGTTATTTTTATTTAGATCTATTTTTGCATTGTAATAGATACTTTTCTGCTGTCTAATCATATCAACTACTTTAATTATTTGAGTCCTATATTCTTTAAAATCGTCATTGCTCTTAGTTATTATAGCTTTCCGATATAACTGGTCCCTTTTTAGTACGCTTGAATCATTTTCTATTGTCCACCATTTTTTATCTTTTGATAACTTTTTCCATTATGGGAGCATATTTATTTAGAACTATGGAGATTGCATCTACCAATTGATCTGCTAGTGTGTCTATGTCTGTACAGTTTCTGTCCCATTCATTATCCATAACATCCATTTGAAACTTCAAAAATGTTGTAGTCTCTATAATATTTAGTGATACTCTCTTTAGTAATGTTATTTTCTATTAAATCAACAGTCAATATGCAATGGTCTGTAATTTTTGGTGTTGTATGTACCTGTGGTTTTAAATTTTAGTCATTTGTGATTAACAAATCTATTATTGTTGATGTATGGTTTGAGACTCTTGTGAAGTTATTTACATTTTGATATAATCCATTTTGTAATATCAGCTGCCTTAGCTTTTCGGAATAGAATGTGTTTTTTGACATATCAAGATTGGAATCACCAAGGCTTCCTTCTTTGGATGCATATTCCTCAAAAAACTCTTCCATGTATGATAAACACTAAGAATTTTTCATCTTTTATTGAAAGTTCTATGCTAGTCATACACACATTATTGAAATATGATGATCTTACTAAGGTTTTTGATGATAGTTATTCTTTTATATAAATGATTGTCCCACCAGTGTGCCTGCTATGTGATACTGTATTTATGAGGCTATATCCATCAATATGAATTTCATGATCGAAGATTTGATCTATTATAGATGTCTCGGATAAACAAACTACTGAAGGTTTCCAGATATTAATAATTAAACTCAGTTCAGTTTTATGTGCCAGTAAACTCTGTATATTTAAATACATTAACTTTCCCTTTGGTTTCTATTTTTGTAAAGGATAATTACTTGGATAATTAACTGTTTGCTCCAGTTCATTGTATATTCTTTTGTATGCTTCACAATTCTTATCAAATGCAAGATTATTATAATCAATATTTGGCACTTTCAATACATCTTATGTATATTTACAATTGGTACAGATACTTTGTTGAGACTGATATACATCTATTTTATGATCTCCTGTACATTTTAGGCAAACACTTTTATCAGATTTGTAGTCTTTTGCCATATGACCAAAATTATAATACTTAAAGCACTGCACTATATGATCAAAATATATGTACGATCTCCACCCAATTGATAGTTTATCTTTTTTTGTATTATGCTATATGTATTAGAGTCCACCTTAGGAAGAAAACCTTTGCAAAATCTAAACACAAGGTTTTTTTATCATCTTCTGCCTCTGAAAGTGACATAAGTGAGAAAATATTAATTGTTGTTAGTAGTCAGGCATTTTTAAAAACTACGTGGCAAATATATTTATCCTACAGTAGAGGACGTTGGTATTGTGAAAAAGATAGAAATTAAGCAGAAACTTGCGGAATTTGAAAAATTAATGAGAGGACAGATCAAATTTAAACATTTGAATTTTTAATTTTTTTATAATTTGCAGTTACATGCGTATCAGAATATTGGCAAGTTTTATATTTTTACCTACGTCAATATATATTCTTTCTTTTTTGAGTTCCTAACACACCAAAGAATGTACCTACAGATATTTGTTTTTTACGTTTATTGTTTTTAGAGTTTCTTCTTTATGTTTCCAAATAAATTCTAAAATACAAACTCAATTTGTTTCATTAAAAAGGTATGCCAAACGCTCTGTTGCTATATGGATTTATATTTTTGATATTTTTCTATCAAGACGTGCGCCGCGATTGCGGTTTGAAATGCTAAAACATAGTTAAATACAGGCAATTATGAAGTCGCCCCACTATGGGGCACATATTTTTTTTCAAACTTTGCATTGGCTAGTCATTAGTCCAAAGTTATCTAAAGTATTTTTTGATTGATCCCAAATTTTTTAGTAACAGCTGCAAAACGATTCATTTACGAAAACACTGATCAAGTCGCCCCCCGTTTTACAGTACTTTCAATTGAAATAAGTGAATACTAATATAAAGTATTTTTATTTATTTATATTCACCTGTATTAGTTACTTATTACAAATATCATAGTGAACTTTCAGGCTTTGAACTATCCCTGAATTCATTTCTTTACAATTTTTACAAGTCAATGTACACACTAGCTTATTGCGTTCTGTTGTTTTTTTATAACACCGCATATCGTGTCTGCTTTTTTATTCTTTTTAACTAATGTCCAAGAATAATTACCATTATTAAACTATTCACTTCACTTCCACTCCCTTGAACAACTATTGAGCATACCAACATATTACGTGAAACATAAAATTATCCAAAAGTCAAGGTTCCTTTTTCCAAATCATTAACAGCAGACTAATTATTTGAGATAATCTTCATTTAACCGAGAAGCAGAACTTTTTCCTTTTCAAAAATTACGAAAACTGCCTCGTTACAGTGTAACTTTCAAATTCTATACTACATGTTGTTTTGGTCGAAACAGATGTTATTTTGTGATTTAAGGGTTATTCAAAAATGGATGGTAATAACTTAATTATAGATTATGATTTGTTTAGTAAAGGTTCCGGTAGATTAGATTAGAATTTAACGGGGTTACATTGCACTGAAACCTAAGGTTTATTGTGCCCCCCCCCCTATCAGAGCTATTCTCGCTACTAATACAGCTCGCCTTCCAGTTCCAGGGTTCTAATGAACTCTAGTATTTGGGACGGGTTCAACGAGGTTAGATCCTCACTCTTACAAGTTTCTTGACCGAAGCATTTCTTGCGTTGGCTTGCAATGGCAAGGCATTCTAGAACTAGGTGATCCGGAGTTTCATCCTCCTCCCCACAGAATCTACACTCGTCAATTTCTGCTAGACCTATTCTCATTAGGTGCTTCCTAAGGCGGCAGTGTCCTGTAAGAAAACCCGTGAGAAGATGTAGCTTATTTTTACTGAGATCCAAATATTTTGTGGATCTAGCAGTGTCAAAGTTCCGCAGGAACTTTTTGGAATGTTCCAGCCCGGGAAGGCACCGCCAGAGTGCTTCTCTTTCGGTTTCCGCTTTCTTCCGAAACTCTTTCTTATAGGAGCATTTTCCTACACAACTGGAAGACTCCGGACCAATAAAGGGCGTTTGTGCTCCTTTCCTGGCAAGTGTATTGGCCTCTTCATTTCCCGTGATTCCCGAGTGGCCAGGAACCCAGACTAAAGAGACCCTGTTATTCTTGCCTAATTCATCAAGTTTTCTTCGACACTCCCATGCCAGCTTTGGGTCAATAACATGGGAGCTCAATGCTTTGATAGCTGCTTGACTATCAGAATGGATCGATATGTCACATTTCTGATAGTTTATTTCTAGATTCATTTCCACGCATCTTTCGATCGCAAGTATTTTTGCCTGAAAGACGCTCGGGAAGAAGCCTAACGATAATGAGTATCTGATGCCAGGCCCAAATATTCCAGCACCTGCTCCAGTGGTGGTTTTTGAACCATCTGTATATCATCTAATGGTGTTTTCTTTGAGAGTTTGGGTAGTGTGTTTCCTTTCCCAGTCTCTATTATTTAATATCGTAGTGAAATTCTTTTCGATACTTACTTTCTTGATCATTTCGTCACTGGTAAGATTCGCTGATGAGATGTATTTTGTTTGAGAGGACCAGGCTCCTTGATTTTTAATACTCTCATTGCCTGAACCTTCCTTAGATATTCTAATAATTGCCTCTTGGGCAGATCTTTGTATCACCAGATGTAGAGGTGTGAGATCTGTAATGATCTCAAGTGTCCTAGTTGGACACGTTCTCATAGCTCCAGTGATGCACACACAGGCAAGCCTTTGAACTTTGTCGAGGGTCTCCTCGTGCTGTACTGACTTGCTTTTGTATGCCAAACTATTGGCCCATACGTAATTGCTGGTCTCACAATCATGGCATACATCCATCGCAGTATTTTTGGATTACAGCCCCAACCCTTACCAGCTAGATTTCTGTACGCCATCAAAGCTCTTATTGTTTCAATAACAGTTATTTCAACATGCTTATTCCACAGAAGATTACTGTCTAGGGTTATCCCTAGATATTTAACTTCTGATTTCCATTCTATGATTGCCCTGTTTAAGGATATGGGTTTAATGGCTGGAATGATTCTAAGGCCCTTTTGTAATACATCACACAAGGTGCTCTCGAACTTGCCTCTGACTATTAGAACTATGTCATCAGCATAGGCCATACATTCGAAGCCAAGCTCCGTTAGCCTGTAGAGCAACTCATCTACTACGAGGCTCCATAGAAGGGGATATATCACTCCCCACCTGTGTCTCAGCTATCCTCGTCGTCACCAACTCATACATCCATTTTACAATTGTTTCATTTACTCCTCGCCTTTTTAGTGTTTCTTTGACAGACACTTGAGTTGTGTTGTCAAAGGCCCCAGATATATCCAGGAATGCGCACATTGCGATTTCTTTGTTGTTCAGAGTTCTCTGGATGACTTCGGTCAGCTGATACAGAGCCGTCTCAGTTAATCGACCCGCTCTGTAAGCATGCTGACATTTATGAAGTGGTATATTCTCCAGGTTCTCTGTTCTTATGTAGTTATCCACTACTTTCTCCATCGTTTTGAGTAGAAACGATGTAGACAATTGGGTCTAAAAGATCGGGTATCGGTCCCATCTTTTATCCCTATTTATGGTATGAATGTTACCCTTGCCTTTCTCCATTTTCTAGGTATTAGACCCACTGCTAGACTGTTTCATGTAATCTTCAGCAGGTGAGGAAGAATCTCCTCTATCCCTTTCTGCAGGAGTGCTGGAAATATTCCATCCACTCCTGGTGATTATATGGTTGAAAGATACTTATTGCCCATTCCAACCGTTGTCTGGTAAATATTTTCTGAGCAATGTCCCAATCTTCCGTGCGGGATTTTTTGGTGTAATTAATTGCTATTTTAGTGCTTGTTGCTGGTTCACTACCTGGAAAGTGGGTGCTAAGAAGAAGAATCGATCGTTCCCCTTCACCTTCCATGTATGATCCGTGTAGGAAATAAAATAGGCGAGCTGATATTTATTTGGGTTACTTTTTGGAAAAATACCGCATCAATTTTCCATTATTTACATTTATCAGTTACTTTTTGTTAGGTTCTGTCTACTAGCCGAAATCTATTCCACCAATAATTTGACCAAATTAGATTTAGTTCAAAATCGTTTGAAGGATTTAAATATTATTCACATTCATTCAGTAATGCCTAAATTAGCTTGTATAATTTGATACAATCAAACAAACGATGGACATCCAGCATAAATAAAGAAAAACTTCACACAGCTTTGTAGATATTACCACAACAGAAGTGTACCTTGAATAGGTGTGTGGTTGGGAATAGGTGTGTGGTTGGCTTTACAGAGTAGAGTGTTTGTGAATTAGCTCCTGAAACTTAATAAAATTCTACTGGTACGTACTTAACAAAGAATTTTGAATTTTGTACAAAAATTACTTTATACCATAGTGATGTAAATACAAAAGGAGATATTTTGAGAAGTGCAGTAAAAATTAAGATATCTGGGCCGTTTAGAATCATCAACGCTATCGTTGAAAGGCAAAAAAACCTTATCTTATCAGTCAGTCATTAATAAAATACCTAAATATTAAAGCAGACCATACACGTCTTCTGATTAAAATCCATTGAATTATAAAATGAGCGAAGAAGAGGTTACAGCAAAACAATTACTAGAAGAAATTATAAAAAACCGAAATGAAGTGAAAAGCTATATAGATGCCTTAGAAGTTAGGCAACAAGTCAAAACTGAAGAATTAAAGAGAAGGGTAGAGCTACTAGAGAAGGAAAATCAAGAACTAAAAACAGAAATAGAAAACTCAAAAAGAGCCGAAAAGAAAAATAATATTATAATCTTCGGAATTGGAAAACGAAGCCCACTATTAACCTGCAAAGAAATTTGCGAAGAGCTCAAAAATCTTCTAAATATTAACATTCCTGAGGAAGAAATAAACAATTTTTACTTTCTGGGTAATAACACAAACAGCCCTCTAAAAATTGAATTTAAACGATTTATTTCAAAACAGCTTGTCATTAAGAATAGAAATCTATTGAAAGGACAGAAAATCAGCATTGCGGACGACCTAACACCACAACAAAGAAAAGAACACCAGTTATTATGGAAACATAGAATATTGGCAAAAAACGATGGGAAAAATAACTGCTTCATAAAAAACGGTAAATTATTCGTCGATGGGGATTCATACGATTACGAAGAACTATTGGAAATTGAAAAAACTAACGAACAACCAAAGTCAAATAGTACTCCTTCCACTCCTACAGTTCAAACAAACCAGCCAAGCAGCGCCCAAGAACTTGTGTTGAAACAGAACCTAAATAGTAACACCAAGATTCAAGCGAATCCGTCAAACATCTCCCAGGAACTTGCTTTTAATAAAAATAATTCAGATGCGCCACAAAAAAAAGGAACTGTAACATCAATAACTGTTAACACTAGGTCTCAAATACAGAAACAAAGAAATAACTCTACTGGTAAAAAATAAATACAATAAGTAATTCTCTAACTTCATTTTTTCTTTAAGGTATAATATAATCAGCGTTAGTTGTTTGTTTTTGTTGTTGTCGTTTATTTTGTGTTTTGGTAAGATTATGGATCCTTATATACGAGATAATGAATATGTGCCACATAAGGCAATCGAAATTGGTAATATTAGAGATTACAATAAAACTACCACCCTAGCAGATAAAAAAAATTATAATTTCAATGTTTTACACCAAAATATAAGAAGTATTGCAAAAAATTTTGATGCCTTTTTAACTTACTTTTGTCAACTACAAGATACTTTTGATTGCATCATTTTGACAGAAACTAGAAATCTCACAGATCTGGATGCTTTTCATTTGGATGGTTATAATACTCTCTACAACGAGGGAAATATAAACATCTGTGACGGAGTAGTAGTTTTCATAAAACAGGAGCTAGATTATACCTTTGAGATAGGGAATATTGGACTGTTTAAAATCATCGACATATTTATTAATGTAAATAATAAAGTAATTAATTTAACAAGCATTTATCGATCCCCGTCGACAAGCGTTGACGTTTTCAATAGTGAGCTACAAGTTTTTATTTCTAACGTAACCAAGAATCACTCAGATTATCATTTAATTGTTGGTGATATTAATATCAATATATTGGAGGAAAACAATGAATCCGTAGATGAGTACCTTAACAATTTATACGAGTTAAATTATAAATCTTTGGTTAATAACATAACAAGACCTCAAAGCAAAACATGCGTAGATCATATTTTTATGAAAAATAGAACAAAAAATACTGAATTCATGTCTATTGTTTTGCAGAGCGATATAACTGATCACTACATGACAATTGCTAAACTACCGATATACACAGTATGTGGCGATTTCAGCACAAAAAACAGATTCAAACAACATATTAATTTTACTTCATTAAAAAACTGTTTACAAAAATATAACTGGGCACATTTTATGGCTATAGATGATATAGAAGAAAGTTCTACTTTCTTCACTAACCTGTTAAAGTCAGTCATTGACAAAAATAGTAAAATGGTGAAAATTTCTCACAATAAAATAAAACGTAAAGAATGGATTACAGATGGACTTGTTCAGTCGATAAACCACAGAAATAAACTATTCCATCAATTAAGAGCAAATCCAATGAATTTTCTTCTAAAACAGGAATATACTAAATACAGAAATACACTAAATAACTTAATAAAACAAGTGAAAACAAATTTCTATAAGGACAAAATTAATAATTTAGGTAATGACTCAAAAGCTCTTTGGCAGGTGGTAAATGAAATATTTCCGAGCAAACAAGAAACAATGATCAAACAAATTAGAAATGAAAACGGACAACTTATAAAAGAAGACGAAGAAATCGCGAACTGTTTTAATAATCACTATGCTTCAATAGGTAAAAATATGGCAAGTAATATCCCAACACCATCTGTTTATCATCTACAAAGAAAGCCGTATCAGTCGTCCCTGTTCCTTGCACCTACAACCAAATATGAAGTACTAGAAATTATAGACTCATTAAAATCCAAAAAAGCGCCAGGTATTGACGGAATAAAAGCTGAAACTTTGAAAGAAATAAGAAACGAAATAGCTCAACCACTTTCTCACTTAATAAATAAAATAATAGAGTCCGGATACTGTCCCACTAATTTCAAAATTGGTTTAATAAAGCCTCTATTTAAAAAGGGTTCTAAATCTGAGGTAATTAACTACAGACCCATATCGTTAATCTCAAATATAGCCAAAATTTTTGAAAAAATCCTTAAAAAAAGAATTATTCAGTACATAAATAAAAATACACTAATTTCTTGCAATCAATATGGCTTTAGAGAAGGTACATCTACGCAGGATGCAATTTGTGCTCTAACCTCTAAATTATATAAATATATAGACCAAACCAAACCAGCTTTATGTGTATTTCTTGATCTAGCTAAAGCTTTTGATTCTGTGGATCACACAAATCTTTTGGAAACTTTGGAAGATCTAGGATTCAGAGGAAATACCTACAACTTAATAAAAAGCTATCTGACTGACCGTTATCAATATGTTAAAATCAACAACTCTATTAGTAAAAAGAAATTGGTAGAATGTGGAGTTCCGCAAGGGACAGTGTTGGGACCAATTTTGTTTATAATATATTTAAACAATTTACTAACATTTCAATCTAGTGGTGAGATGATCTCCTTTGCTGATGATACTGCAATAGTGTATAGTGCAGATACTTGGATGCAACTAAAAGAAAAAGCAGAAAGTGATCTTGTAAAAATGTTTGATTGCTTTAAACAAAAAAAGTTATCCATAAACTACGATAAAACTTGTTACTTACCTTTTACATGCCTAGCTTCTTTTTTACCTCTGTATAACTTTTTAACTATACAAGGTCACAATGAAAATATTGTATTGCATTCATCAAATAACATTAAATATTTGGGAGTAACAATTGACAGTCATTTACGATGGAATTTTCATAGTAATCAAATACAAAAAACACTACGCAGTATGTTGTTTAAATTTAAAAACTTAGCGAATATTTTAGACACTCATCAGTTAAGAAAACTATACTTTGCGCTTATAGAATCTCGTCTGAGATATGGGATATTGGCTTGGGGAGGTATTGCAAATACTCACCTTAAGAAAGTAGAAGTCCTACAAAAACAGTTTTTAAAAATAGTTTTTAAAAAACCAAGATTATTTCCATCTGATGTATTATATAAAGATAATAAAGTAATGGATATGCGGCAGCTATATTTTTTTAACATTGCAGTACAGCAGTTCAAGAGAAGGGGATTTCTGGTTTATGTAGATCATGCACATAATACCAGATACAAAAAAGAGACACCCCTAGAAACAGTATTTACTCTAAAAACTGTTACAATGAGATCTCTTGAATACTTGGCCAATAGAGTCTACAACTACCTCCCAAAAGAAATAAAGGATGTAAAAAGTGTTTTTTCTTTTAAAAAGAGAGTTAAAAATTACCTTTGGTTAAAAGAAAGATCTGCAATTAAAGATTTAATTGAACCTAATATGAGTTGAAAATATTGTAATGTAAAATTATTAAATGTATTTATTTTCGTCATATTTTAGTTTTAGTCCTTTTGTTCAATGTTTTCAAATCGTAATCTCTGGGATTTTTACATTTTCAAATTGTATCTGTCACTTTTCTTGTCTGTTTTGTTTTTTATTTGACACTGTTTGTTTTACTCATTGTATGTACTTACTGTTACGAACACCGAGCTAACCATGCCTTAGTTTCCCCACACTCAGGCATTGCCTTAGTGGGTAAATCGGTTTGTTTGTCAGCCAGATATATTTTCATAAAATTATTTTATTTTGTCTTTGTAATCCTGTTTCTATAATTATTTTGTAATTGTTTATGATGATGAATAAATAAAAGTTATTTGTGTAGGATGCATAGCAATTGGCAAGGAGTAACTTCTTTGAATATAAAATTTTCTATTCTAGAATGGTGATTAAGGCATTTATATATTGTTACTGAAATTATCTTCATTTATGCATCACATTTATACTTAATAAAATTAACTGTATCGACGCTTACTTTGTGGAATCTCTTCATATTAGTGTTTTAAATGAAACTTACTGTTTCTAGTTAACTCCACAATATATTGATGATATTTAGGTAATAGCGAAACAATTGTCAATTTTTTGAATTTTTAACATTTTTTCAATATATTGTGGAGTTAACTAGAAACAGTAAATTTCACTTAAAACACTAACATTTATACTTATTGAAAATTGACTAAGTGGTCATTTTGGATCGTTTTAGGTCATAGTCGTACAATTATGGGCATAGAAGTACACAGAGATGGTAGTTTAATATTATTAGTTCTCGATCCAAGTCATTCACCATTACAAATGGCGCAACTTGGAGATACAAATAGTGCATCGACGGCTTTAAGGCTTTTAAGAAAAAATGAATCTGCGATGAAAGCTAGACAATACCAAATAGTGGCTGTTATAGGAATGATTGAAGGTGACCAACAATATCAGGTAATAAAAAGAGTATTTTTGTTTTGAAATATAAATAAAGCAAAAAATTTCAGATGTTATGTTTAATTTTAAAAGGAGATATAATTCTTGAAAGTAAAAAATTACAATTTTTCTACTGTCAAACAAAAACATTTCTATCAAAATTGATAGACATAAAATACATATTAACTGCTGTAAATCTAACTCGATGATAATACAAACTTGTAACAAAAAAAATAAGTAATTCTTAACCAGGTCTTCAGTTTTCTAAATTTTGATTCATTCGCAGACCCGGATTAGCAGCTATTTACACCCTAGGCCAAAGTACTAAATTACTCCCTCTTCCAGGAGGTCTGGAGAGTGAGGAATTTTTTTTGGCATATTTAACTGTAAACCTCGTTTTAGAGCTTCTTTGGAGTTATTTTTAACTATTTGGCAAGATAATAATTTGTATTAATCACACAATAACACACTGATTAAAATTCCAAAATAAATGAAAAGCAAATATTCGCAGTTTAAGTAAGCAGATATTGACGACTGATTAAAAAAAAACATGTTGAAAAATAAAACACGCTATTTAATAAACAACACTGTATATATTTACTAATGAAAATCAAATTTAGTTTCAAAAGCAATTTTAAAATTTCTTTTTTCTGGCTTTGCTCCAAGCAAACGATTGAATTGTACTGGTGAAATCCAATGTATTGGTTATGTTATTTTCAATGCTGAGAATAGTAAGAGAGTTTAGTTTCGTTTGGGTCATGTTTGATCTGGGGTACTGCTTGATCCTTTTTAAACAGGAAAATGACCTTAGACAATACAGTTGAGTTAAACAGTTATAAACATCATTTATACAAAAAACCCAGTAATTCAAAATTAGACTATTAAAGTATATGAAGTATATAGTAGTTATTAAATACTAATAGAGAATGAAGATGTTAATAAGTTAGAGTAACTGGTGGAAACTCACTTGCCCAAAAAAAATATGCGATCCCTACAAGTTGATAAAGTTGGCTTTGGTTAATATTTGTTTATGTTTTCTTAGTGTAAAATAATATCCAAGGCATTATACAGAATAAGGGGTCTGCTATTTTTTACTTACCTCTCTGCAGATGCGTTCATTACTAGAGTACAAATAAACATCCATAGCAAAATTTCTACATTTGGATATATATCTTGCAAATTATTTCCTGTGAGCCACTTGTACAGAGACGACGGCTTTTTATTTCCTATTTTGTTTGCTGCTAAGTGTGATTTAAGATCAAAAATCGACGGCTCCAAATCATTTTTAAAAACAGTAAGAAGGTTATTAACCTCATCTTTAAGTTCTTCTGTTGTGAGATCCGAAAGTTTTATTACGGCACGAAACTTTTTAATGAACTCCTCATAGGCATTCATTCTCATTGTAAGTTGTTTTTGAACTTTGTCATTTATCGGCAGAAATGTATTTCTAAAATTGTCTCTTCCAGAAAGGAAAACTTCGCCATCTCGAGACTCATCATCTTGAAGTTTTCTTGTTGTCCTACGTCTTTTGTCATGCTCATACACTTTGTTTTCACAAACAATCAAGTGCTTCGTTTTCATACAGATCAAACTGATTTCTGAGCTCTTCAAAGAATGATATGAGTGACTTGAAAACTTCTACTACAGCCATTGCATCAGTGTCTTCATTTTGAACATAGTTGTTAACCATATGCAAACTGCCATTGTAGCTGTTTCTAAGCGATTCAATCTGCTTAGTAGGCCTGTAGCTATACAAGTGACCAACTTTATGATTTGATATTATTCGGGGCGTCTGAAAGATGAACCCTATTGATATTCAGTACACTAAAGTAAGTGCAACGGGTGCTACGGTACTTGAAGTACCAAATTTTTGTCATTTTTGGAGAATTTTCAGTTTGTTAGCACGATACAGCCTCCAGACTGTATACAAGTGACCAATTTTATGATTGAATATTGTTCAGGGCGTCTTATAGATGAACCTTATTGATTTTTAGCTCAGTAGAGCTAGTACAACGGGTGCTATGGTACCTGAAGTGTCACATTTTTGGTCCTTTTTGGAGAAATTTCGGGTTGTTAGCACGATACAACCTCCGGAGTGTATATAAGTGACCAATCTTATAATTGGATATTTTCCAAGGTGTCTCACAGATGTACCCTATTGATTTTTAGGTGACTAGGGCGAGTACAGATATACTACATTTTTGGTTATTTTTGGAGAAAGTTCGGTTTCTTAGCATGATACATCCCCCGAAGTGTGTACAAGTGACAATTTTATGATAGAATATTGTTCAGGGTATGTCACAAATGCGGAAAAGTTAGTTTTAATCTTTAAAACCGTTTAATTTGTATCAACGGGCAACGTCCAGCTTTGAGCAGAAAATACCATAATTGCATTTCACCTACAATAAATCTCTAGAGGGCACAGAAAATATAAACTTCATTACATTATCAGATTTCAACCGCAGTTAGAATTATTTTTTTTTTAATATCCTTGATGAGTTATAATAATGTTGATTTTTTTTTCAGCAAAGCAAAATACTCCGAGGATATAGAATACCACAGGATCGGTGAGAATGGCATAACGTCACAATTAGGAATCTTCAATCAAATTTATAGTTTTAAATTCTTATGAGATCTAGTCACAAAATCCATCACTTTTTTCTTCTTTGAAGTACACGTTTGGATTGTTATATATTAAGGAAATTTGCAAATATATACATTGAGGCATCTAGAAACAATTTCAGTGAAATCCGTTGTTTTTGTTATAAGGATTTGAAAAACTGAAAAAACAAAGCAAACAGTGCTATTCTGAGTTCCAAACTCGTTTATGATAATAGATATTACTTCTTCGAGAGAAAAGTTGAACACAGGTAAAATATACTAAAAGGTTAAATAATTCAGCTTTTAAATTTTTTTATAAGAGCATCTAGTTCTTTTAGGTGATGTTCTTTTTGACGTATATACAAATACTAAGTTATTTCTTTATTCCTTGGTTAAGGTTTGAATTTTTTTACAATAAATAATGCAATACGGAAATTAATATTAAAGGCCAAAGGTCTAGCATTCACATCTTGCGTGTATCTGTCTACTGTATAGAATATTGACCATTTTGCTAGTACCTTGGTTGAGGTTAAAAATACCTTTATTCACATTAATTGTGGCATTTTGTTACATGCAATATAACATAACATGTGAGCCAGTACTCTGGATATCTTTATTGGCTGTGTAAAAATGGTTACATAAAACTTACCTTACAAGATATTATCAATACATCAAGTTTGTCCCTTGTATGCAGCTATAAATCCCGAGTACTTTCAACTGGGATATCCGTGAAAAGCAGCTGAAAAATGGGGTTTCAGAAATTTATTCCTTGGTATCACACTTTTCTCTTGTATAGATAGACCTGTGTTTATTTCTATTTTGATTACAGCTTCGTGTTATTTTTGTGGTCTCCTTTTTCATATGTATCCAGTTGCTTTCGACAATGTTTTTATTGTATTCATATTTGTAATATCTTTTAATCTTTGTTAATGCCTGGAACTACATAATTTATATGGATAACATTCTTGATATTTTATTATGCTAAACAAAACCTCAACCCTGACGAAGGTTGTAATTCTTATTTTCCCTTCAAGTAAGATTAATTCAACTAGATTACTTTGGAAAAGACATATTGGTCTCTTAAAGCTTTGTTTCTGGTTTACTTCGAAATTGCCACCTTCGATCTTCTGTTCAATTATGAATCCTTATTTTAGTGTAGTGGTTGTGCTTAAATGTTACTCTAATACTACAAAAGAATTGCAACAAAGCTCAACAATAATTTCAAAGAACTATAAGCTAATCAAAATGTAATGGCACAATCAACTTCACTCTTTTGACAAAAGATTCTCATATTTTTGTCTCTTTGAATTTCAACTCCTACCTCCTACTTTTCTCCCGAAGAAGCTCATGGCACAAATTCTGTTGGACAATTTTACTGTTCAATTTTACGTGACAATTTACTATTGTGTTAACACAGCAAACTGTTTAGGAAAATAAACTGTTATTAGATTAATATATATACTTAAATCGTTTAATTTTAGCTCCAATTTCGCATAGAACATAATTCTAAAAAAATAGGAAGTTGGTTGCTACATTTAGAAAAGATTAAAAATGCGATTGTGAATAGAAAAATTGTTGCTGAAATGTTAGTTATTGTAAAATTTAGCGTCATACAATTTGTTGAAGTACTTCAGTTTCAGTTCAATTCTGAAATATTGTTTTGTAAATTGCAACAGCAGTTGCTTTAAAAGTTCTGTTTTCATGAAGCTTGAGCACATACTTATGGGACTTCAGTAGTCTGCATCAATAAAAAGCAGACATATTTTTTGTCATTAATTACTGTCATACCATTCAATCTTGTTCTACCTGCAGAAATTATATTTTGCTCTTTCATCCTTACTTTTTTCTCTGGTATATTGCCATACCTTTTTTATTATATATTATATTTATTACTTCACCTTATGTATAGTATATTTAATATATGTATACATATAAGGGAAGTATTGTA
Organism: Galeruca laticollis; assembly: GCA_963921935.1. NCBI lineage: Eukaryota > Metazoa > Arthropoda > Insecta > Coleoptera > Chrysomelidae > Galeruca > Galeruca laticollis. The sequence goes on from OY998183.1 coordinate 88,520,643, forward strand.
ATGGAGTGATTTTGACGTTTCGAGTGGATCTACACGTTTCATATGTTTCTGAGTCTAAAAAACCTATTTTTAAAAAATGTCGGTCGGTCTGTCAACTCGAACTCAAAAACGCGACCGAATTTTTTAATGAAATTTTATATGTAAGTTCAGAACGTAAGAAACTGAGGTTAAATTCGTAAATGAGCAAAATCTGATGTACAGTTTTGCGGAAAATCCCATTTTCTTAAATGGTTTCTCAATTTTCCACACGAAATATTTTTTTTTTGTTATGAACAACTAACAAATTTATTGGAATCGTCGTATCAAAAACTCCCCTGTGCAAAATTTCATCGGAATCAAAAATTTCTTTGGGATTTTCCAATCTATACGGGGGACCCTTCGGAATCGTAATTTTTTTTAAAAAAGTTGAACTTTGATGTCATCTACTTCGGTTTGCATTATCGATGGGAAGTTGCTGTATTTTTTTTATAATAGCTTGAATAGTTTTTAAGGTAATATTTTTACAAAAATTTCTATTCCATCTTTAATCCCGTATATTGGCTACATATAAAATGGAAGAATTCAAACATGGTAAGTAATTGAGATGCATATTTCCTCAATCGAATGGAGTGAGAAAGGAATCGATATATAACATAGTTGCGTAATCATAGAATTTTTTATGGAAGCGCGTTAAATATTGGTTTACAGTGAATGTTTGGAAAAAATTATGCAGTACCGTGTATTTTAATATGAGGAATCCATTTTTTGTTGAGTTTTATAAAAAAATTGTTATTTTTCAAGTAAATTAAGCATTAGGAAAACAAATTTTGGGTGAAAACTGATTATAATAAAAATTCATTTGGTGAATATTTTTTCTTCAGTGTATAGTATTTTCATGATTTCTTCTTTATAGGTTGTTAGTAGCTCTATTTCTTTATATAGTTTTGTTTAAGTAGAAACAGTTCCCTGGGCTGATTCTACTCAGTAAAATTTGTCATGCTCAGTAACGTACTGAAAAACTTATTTCTATTTATTTTCAAGAAATTTCACTTTATCAAGGTATTGAATGTTTTTTCGCCAGCAATATTGTCCTTTTTCCATATTTTTGGTAGTCTAGTAATATTAGGTTTGTTCCAAGTTTCAATCCCAAACAGATTTCTTACAGTTTGCAAATTTAGATTGGAACCGCTGAGAAAGAGTTTGAAGTGTGTGAGTAAACACAAAGAACACTTCTTCAGAATACTGGGGCAATATTTTCTCTGAAAATATCATAAATAATTATTCATTAAATGTAAAAAATAGCACCATATCTACCTAAATAATTTTGGCTTTTAATTATCTGAAGGACATCAAATGATGCTGGTGGCTGTGTACACGTATAGGGTAACGAAGAAACATTACATTTGTATCACGTGTAAAATTTAATTTATTTTTGCATAGCGCGCTTTCAGCTCTTTAGACATAGAGCCATCATCAGTGCTTAATCTAAAATACATATTCAAATCACAACCAATAATGCTAAATTACAAAGTGAAATTCATGTTGAGAAAGTTAACAATACTAATATATGAATTTAATTTAAAGGTGATACAAAAAGGTTTTTAATATTAGAAATTTAATAATAAAAATGATTTTAATTACATTGAAGTTACCATTATTTAAATTTAGTAAGTGAAAGGTTGACTAAGTTCTTATAAATGAAAGATTTTTTACTTTAAAGATAAAAAGGTTGATAAAAAATACCTACTGTCAGATTATATATAACAAAATTTCCTGGCTTCATCGCCTCCATTAATATTGAAACAGGTTAATATTTTTTTTATTTTATATTTACATTACACCAACTTGGACATCACATTTAAAATCGAATTTTACTTCCAAAGAATTATTTTATTTTCTTAAACGCCCGCCATGTTGGAACCTCTACAGGTGGCTGTGTCGGTTTGACTGACTGACTGAACTTACACCTAACTGATTTAATTGTTGTTTACAACTACTTTTCTGAAGTTAAATAAATAATCATTTTTGCATTTGATCTCTCAAATTGAACAGAGCATTCACAAACAATCGAACAAACCCAATTGACAGTTGAAGTTCTTGTATTTGTCAGTCAAACCGACACAGCCACCTGTAGAGGTTCCAACATGGCGGGCGTTTAAGAAAATAAAATAATTTGGAAGTAAAATTCGATTTTAAATGTGATGTCCAAGTTGGTGTAATGTAAATATAAAATAAAAAAATTATTAACCTGTTTCAATATTAATGGAGGCGATGAAGCCAGGAAATTTTGTTATATATAATCTGACAGTACGTATTTTTTATCAACCTTTTTATCTTTAAGCTGGATTTATAAACTCTGTTGTTCGCTATTGGTTGTTCGTGATTCCCGCTGCTCGAAAATGAAACATTGATATCACATATATGCGTTTATAAACCGTTGTTGTCGTGTTGTTCGTCGTTTCCACGTCGTTCGTCGTTGCTCTCAAATAACCAAATTTTATATCTTGTTATTCGTGTTTCGCAGTTCCACCAATGAAAACTGAAGTTAGTGCCACATGACTTGATTTATACCAATCATTTTAAACTCAAAACTGACACTACTGTTTTTGCGGTCAGTCAAGAGAGGCGCTACATAAGCTACTATTTATTGATGCACTTCGGCAGCATGAAATGAGGAAAACTATTGGTGCTACCAGCTGTCGAGTTAAAAGCACTAATCAGATTCACTCTTGTGATGCGCGATTTCTACATGTAAAGTTGACATTTCTTACTTGACGTGGCTCTGTTGACGATACGAGCTTGTGGTTTGGTTTGGTTATGACCAATCAAATTTCGACAACGCCAGCAACGAAAAACGATATAAATTAGTCGACTCGGGAACAACTGTGAATAACGAATCGCCAGCAACTTGGAAAAGACGGCAAGCAACGAACAACGGGAACAACAGAGTTTATAAATCCACCTTTAAAGTAAAAAATCTTTCATTTATAAGAACTTAGTCAACCTTTCACTTACTAAATTTAAATAATGGTAACTTCAATGTAATTAAAATCATTTTTATTATTAAATTTCTAATATTAAAAACCTTTTTGTATCACCTTTAAATTAAATTCATATATTAGTATTGTTAACTTTCTCAACATGAATTTCACTTTGTAATTTAGCATTATTGGTTGTGATTTGAATATGTATTTTAGATTAAGCACTGATGATGGCTCTATGTCTAAAGAGCTGAAAGCGCGCTATGCAAAAATAAATTAAATTTTACACGTGATACAAATGTAATGTTTCTTCGTTTTTAATTATCTGCTCGTTTAGTAGCAATTCTAAATTTTTGTCATCACTACTTTTCATGGACGATATTATATCCCTAATCTCATTAAAATTTTTGACGCTCATACTTAACTATTTTTTAAAAGACATTTCAAAATACTCAAATAGAAACAGATTTTCAGTGGGGGATTTATAAGCTATTTACTATTTGTCGGGTACGGGGTTGCAGGTTATATTTTTAAAAGAAACTAATGCACATGCCCCAAACAATTTGCTAGAGAATAATCCACAAACCGTTCTGATAGTTTACAAACAGGTTTGAAAATCTGTTGGAACAGAAAACTAATCGTTTACTAACTATCAGAAACTCTGGTTGGAACATTTTGAGTTAGTGCGCAGAATCCTGACTGTAAGAAACTGTTTCTGACGCAGGTTGGAACAAACCTATTAAGTCAAGTGTGGTAATCCAATAATATTTTAATTGGAAATAAAAACGTGTATAATGGTATATCAAATAAGAACAAAAAATAGATTTCCTTGTAATTTTCTCTTCTCATATAGCTGGTTGAAACTTTGATTTAAATTTTAGTTTTCACAAATTAGATTTCAGCCGTGCTAACAAGAAAGGTCCTATCTGCAAAATTTGGTAAATTCAGATTTATGGCTCATCATAATCGTAAACATTTTATCTACATATTTACAAAGTTAAGTGCTTTATTTAATACCTAAATGTTTTGTCCTAAGTGAATGAAAGCCATGTTTGCTAACATAAATTGTCCGATCAAAGATATACTAAGATAAATAGTCCGTTCTGCCTTCAAAAATGTAATTAGGACAATATAGCATAGCATGACAGAAGCATCACGTGTAACATAACCTCAATAAGTGATATGAACCGTGTTTGTTATTGTTATATATCCGGTATTTTTTGCATTTTCAAGTGAATATTGTGGGTAATGGTAGGTTGAACAATGTTTTCTTATTTTTAAACAATATCTGCAGTGGCGGCTCGTGGTTAATTTTATAGGTGGGTCATTTATCGCTTCCTGCTTAGTTGTCTCTCTAATAACGTCATTTCTAATCCTATCCCATTTAGTTTTCCCTGCAATTCTTCTTAGATGCTTCATTTCTATGGCATTTATTTTAGTTTCGTCCTTTTTTCGCACAGTCCAATTTTCACTTGCGTATATTATTGTAGGAACTGTTATCATATTATGAATTTTCATTTTTACTTCTAAGTCTATATCTTTATGTCCAAGAATTGTTTTATTTAGAGAGTAGTATATTTTTGTTGATTTATTTGCTCTGTTTGTTATTTCTGCATCTATTTTTCCATCTGCTGTTACTATACTTCCTAAATATTCAAATGTTGTTACTCTTTCTAGAGTTTGGTTTTTGCATTTAATATCTCTATTATTTTGATCACCTGGTTGTTTTTCATTTATTATCATCACTTTTGTTTTATTTATGTTCACCTCCATATTCATGTTTTCTACTTCTTTAGTCCAAATATTCACTAGTCTTTGCATTTTGTTCTTTGTATTCGCCACTAAAACCACATCATCTGCATATAGTAGACTACTCAGTTTTATTGGTTCTAAATTTCTGTGTCCAATTATAGTATTCAGTTGCTCATACTTTTCTTTGATTCGTTTCACAATCTTATCCATGATTATTATAAACAGTAGTGGGCTTAAACTGTCTCCTTGTTTTATTCCCTTACACATTTTGAATTCTTCAGACCTTTGGCCTGCAATCTGTACCTTGGCTCTAACTGTCTCGTATACACTTTTAATTATATTTATTAAGGTGGGTGGTACTTCCATTTCCTCCAAGGTTCTCCATACTTCTCTTCTATCTACTGTATCAAAGGCTGCTTTTAGATCTATAAATGTAAGGTACATTTCTTCTCCCTCTTCTATTTTTCTTTCGATTATATTCCTTAGTATATAGATATTGTCATTTGTTTGTCTTTCAGGTCTAAAAGCTCCCTGTTCTTCTCCTAGTTTTGGTTCTACATATTCTCTTAATCTTTTTTCTATTATTTTTGTGTACACTTTATAGCTAGTTTGGGCCAAACATATTGCTCTGTAATTCTCACATTGTGTCTGTTCTCCCTTTTTATAGATGGGTACTATTAAGTTATTTTCCCATTCCCTTGGAATTTTTTGTTGTACCCAGGCTTCTTTGCATACATTCCATATCCATTCTTTTCCTCTTTCTCCTAATGACTTAATCATCTCTGGCGCTATCTCATCTTCTCCGTTAGCCTTGCCTATTTTGATTTTTTGTATTACTTGATCTATTTCTTCTTTATGGATTCCTTGTAGTTGGTCAATTTCCTCTTCTGCGGTTGTTATACTCTCTTCCGGTGTTAATGTATGGAATTGTTCTGTATAGTATTCCTTCCATGTTTTCAATACTTCTTCCATTTCCGTTTGTACTTGTCCTTGTCGATTTTTTATTGCTCTAATATCTTTATATTTATTTCCTCTCAATCTTTTTATTCTTGTCCAAAATTTCTTGTTATCCATCTTATGTAGATCTGTTATTTCTTCTCCGAATTTCTTCCATGACTCACGTTTTGATTTTTTGACGGCTCTTTTTACAATAGTTTTCTTCCTGTCATATTCTTCTTTGTCGACATGTAATTTTCTATACATATTAAATATGACAAACTTAAATGAAATGATAATTAATCTAAATCTTTTTAAAATTTAAGTGAAGCCTTCGATCTTTTGTATTTGCAAAGTGATCAATAACCCTTTCATTAAAATTATGAATACTATTCACAAATTGGTTTTCTATGCTTAACATAACTAACGTCAACAATCTCTCCTGTCCCATAGTATTATGAAAAAATGTTTTGATTCTCTTTAATGCAGAAAAACATCGTTCGCTTTCTACAGTTGTCATTGATAATGTACATAAAATAGTCAACAATTTTACAGTTTCTGAGAGATTGTTATTAATAAACAATTGCAGCATTGGCACAGCTCCTGAACTCTTATTAAAATCGTCGCGTTCATAAATACCTTGAAGTTCAGTTTTTAGTTTTAATTAATTAATACTAGAAAAGTTTTCTCTTACTGACTTAAGAATATGATCTGGAAAATTAATTTTATATTGTTTGAACTGGTCGCTGTAAACTAACTGGACAATCACTAAATGATCACTGAAATTAAAGCGGTGGTTAATCTCAGAAATTATTATGTCGCAAACCTCCAAAGCAACTTGGCGCTTTGAGTCTTCATTTTTCCTTGGTCTTTTTGCACCAAGTGTTGAAGAAGATGAAGGTGCTTCGGGAAATATTTCATTTAACATAATATTATGGTCTCTGACTTTTTGAATTTACATTTCAAATCAGTCTATATATTTTTTGACCAATATCACGTCAATACCATGTTTTTGAAGTTGATTAAAAATAACTTCACAATTAGGCATTATTAAATGGAAAAAAATTAGCCAATAAACAAAATCCACGCTTTGCAAAAAAGTTTTTAATCCTATTGCTTGATTAATTGTATTTGAGTCTTCTTCAACCTCAATTATCTTTTCTATTGAAGCCAGAATATCAGCTTGATACAAAAATACGGTTTCCACACTACGCGTATTAAAATACCACCTTGTCGGTGCCGCTCTAGGTAAACGTACTTTAACAAATTCATCGAGAATCGCTGTACGTTTTGGAGATCGACTAAAAAATGTGGAAAATCCCTGTAAATTGTCAAAAAAAAACTTTTAACATTTTTATTCTGACTTGCTGCTTTTTGCAGAATTAAATTTAATTGGTGAGCATAACAATGAATAAAATTTGCTTGAGGATATCGTTCTTAATTTTTTTTTTGTACTCCGCCTAATCATCCACTCATAGTTGAAGCTCCGTCCAATTAACTTTTCCGGTGTTTTATTAATTTCTAGCACCTCTAATTCTTTAAAAATTATCTCCGATAAATGTTCGGCTGTGGTGCCGGTAGGATTTACAAATTTTATAAACCTTTCGTGAACGACACCGGATAAAATGTACCGTATAATAAAAGTCATTTGAGTTCTGTTCGAGCTATCAGTAGTTTCATCCACCTGGACTGCGATATATTCGGCTGACTGAATCTCCAATTTAAGTTGTTCTTGAGCCACCGATAACATTGAATCAAGTAATTCATTTTGTACAGTTTTAGAAGTACCCTTATCCAACTATTCTTTGAATATTGGATCCAGCTCTGAAACAAAATTTATAAGTCCACGAAATATTCCCCGGTTTACAGAAGATTCTGTTTCGTCGTGCCCTCGCAAAGCAAGTTCAAACGCCCCACAAAATTTCACACAGTCAATTATTTTATTTATAATATATCTGTTTTTCGACACATTTTCATTAAAAATTCTTACCGATTGTCTATAAGCATTGTCTAATTGAGAACGATTGTAGCAAAACTCATGGCACATTTCATATGGTCTGCCGATAAACTATGTTTTCTTATTTTCTCTTTTAAATGTTTTAAGTCTTGGACACCGTTTTTACACCATAAAGAATTATTCGAAAAAAGCAGACAAACGAAACAGTAAAATGCATCACTTACTTCACATCCGCAAATCCAATCAGACAAATCATACATAGACCTGCGAAAATTGCGATGAACTTCTTTGTTCTTGTCCTTGCTAGTCTGTTTAATTTTTAAATCTGGAAGAGGGCGGCCACCCTCCTTTAGTTTTAATAGTTTTTCAAAATTTAATGCACCACAGACATGATAAAAGGCGTAAAATAAAATAACACCAAATAATTAAAACACAAGCCCTCCACAAAACTAATCAAAATAATAACAATAACAACTTATTACATCAAAACACAACTCTTATTTGTCTTCAAATGATCTTCTTTAAATCAAAATATAGCGCGGCCTGCCAACCCCTCTACTCATCTCTTTTCTCAGCGTGTAATAGTTGAACGACGTAAGTCGATTCATCATCGATATTAACCCGGGCTTTTGACCCAACACATGTAAACTTCGGGCGGGTTTCTTTCACGTTACGAAGATTGTCAGCGTTCGGCAAATTCCGTCCCCATCTAATGCGTTGAGGTCAACGATGGATACCAGCCCGATTTGCCATTTTGGATTTCGCAGAGATGTAGGTACTTGCTGCGAAATAACGTTTACACGGTTGTCTTGAAAAACGTTTACACGGGGTCTTGAAACGTTTTAGGTAAATTTTATTTAAGAGAAATACTTAGTATTAGTGTCTAATACTATGCTATATCTATTTAAATATTTTTTAATGGGAGGTCATCGACCCAAGGACCTAATGGTGGAACCGCCACTGAATATCTGATTGTAATTTATGTCTTGTAGTGCATCAGTCAGCCAGCACAGAGGTATCTATTGCTTTAAATCTACAACTCAAAAAAAACTAAACGTTATTAAAAGCTCTAAACAAACTAATAAAGCTAAACGTAATAAAGATCCATATTATATACCAGGGCATGAATTAGGCAATATAAGTGGAAGTGAGTTGGATTCTAGTTACGATTATAGCCAAATTACTCCACCTCATAAACAAATACACATCATGTCTAATATAATGTTAGCCCTTGAAATTGTTAATCAGTTAGTCTTAAATAATTCAAATGATTCGAATTTGGAACAAGAAGACTGCAAAGAGATTCCTCGGGAAAATTTAGTTGATATAGATGTTTACTGCCTCTCTATGTTGTCCAGAGAGGGTTGCAAGAAGAAGTGGTTTTAATGCTGTATCAGTAAATTTGTGCTCCGGGCTACTCGACTTCGGAGAGTGAGTGGGTCAAGACCACCTCTAATTACACTTGTCTGTACTAATGGTTCCAAGTTACAAAAAATAAAATTAATTAAATAATCGGTATAGGAGGAACTATATTTAATAATTTACCATATAATACCAATTGCCAAACAATAAAAACTGATAAAAAGGAGTGATTGAATTTATAAAGTTATTAAAAATAGATATTCCGCCGAAGTATACTTGCGGGATCACAGGTATTTGATTAATCGTATAAACGTAAATCTTATAACTAAAATTAAATTTAACTAAGGCATCCGGATCCCCCATACATCAGGTACGACAAGCATTCTCTACCAATTGACACTGAAGGTACCTCAAACTGTAGTTCTTAACGATTAAATTAATTGAGCTAATCTTACTTGAATTTGGTGGTAGTGGGACAGCAAATTACGCCAATATCAGCAAGCCAGTTGCAGAATATAACATGGGAAAAAGAAGGTCTGTGAAGAAATCACGTTTGTAAGAGCGATTGGAACATTCTTGAGTGGGGAGATAGATAATAGATCAAGACTTACCTTAGATGGGGGGTGACCTCATGTGGGGTTTGTCGAATCAGTGCTCACATCCATGAACTATCGTGAAATCTTGCACCAGATTATCACTGATTCGTTTGATATTTCTCGAAACCGCAGAGCCGTAAAACAACGTAATGAATACCTACAGTATCACCATGTGGTTTTCGAGTTCATAACCAAACAATACCAATATCGATGTATCTCCAACAAAACCTGTTCCAATCGTTTATGAGCGAAGAAGAGGACTTGACCATCTGGACAAATAAAATCAAGGTCAGGAAGGTTGACTGGATATTTCACGAACATAGGCATTTCTGATAAGGAGGCCAGAGTGATAGTACCAATGTAAACATAACCATACCATTTAAGGTGAAAAATTTGTTCGATATAATTTAATCAACTTACTGATGTATGTTTTAATAGTTTAAATTTCAATATGTATTGAGGTGATAAATAAATCTTTTATGTTTCCATGACGTATCTATTACTATTTCTTCAATTTATAAACAGCGTACAAGTGAATCCCAAACGATATATGCCCAATAAATATTAAATATCTACAAATACTTAAAAGAAAAATAAAGTTTGTTGAATATGTGCAGAAGAGATCTGTGAACTGTAACATAGAACCTGAAGAAAACGAGTTGCACCCCACCCCATTCAGGTCTTCATTCGAGAAAATATTTTACAAGAAATTGTAAATAAATCAGTTGAAAAAACAGAAAGTAAACTTTCCACAAAAACTGGAGAATTGAGAAAAAGATTTGAGGAACAACGAGTTGAAAGAAGAAACAAAATATTGAGAGTTACATAAAAGCTCACGAAGTTAAAAAAATTTGTAACTGCAAACTAAATTGCATCCAAAAAAGTTTCATATACTAGACAGAGACATTAATAAATAGTACTGGCTATTACCAAAAGAACAACTAAAACAGTTCGTTTTGGAGAGGGTAAAATAAAGTCAAAAATAGAAGTACAACCAAAAATCAAACATCACCAAGGGTGTATTTCTATAAATACTAATCAACATCTTAGAAAGTCGAAGAGGTACTCGTTTGTAAGATATTTTTTTAGCGACATTGGGGTATGAAAGAGGAAATGACAGAATGTTGAAAAATATACTTAAAACGGATCCGAAATTAATTGTACCTAAAAAAGATAGAAGAAGGCGTCTATACCCACACAAAGTAGACAGAAACACAATTATTGAGCGCGTTCATTGATTTAACCATATGATATCCCATTACAGAAGAGAACACGTTCCTAATAGAAAATACCTACCCAGTAACATAAACATAACACTTATAATGTATAAAGATTTTCAACTAAAATATCCAGGCCATACTGGCCATGACTGCTGACTCTTTTCACCATCAAGTTGAACTTGCCCTAAAGAGAAATAAAAAAATGTATAAGATTTTGACGATTTTTGTGATATGGTAAAACAAGCGTCTAAATGTAACTTAGTAAAAATGCAAATTGCACAATTTTTTTTCTTTACAGATTACACTTCTAAATACAAGTAAGAAAAACTTATTTTTCTACGTCTATTATAGAATTTCTATATTCCGACGTAGTTTTTGATTATGGAATAGCTTCATTCTAACCCTAGGGCAAGAATATTCATTCTCACCCTTGGTATGGAATGAATACTTGTGGCGCCCTCTAAATGTGACTGTTCATTTGACAGAAAGAGAAAATATGCGTGTTCCGTTGTCTACACCAGCTGCACTATGCAGAGTAGAAGTAGTGCAGAAATATCAAAATGCATCAAAAATCCTCTAAAGTGAACGTAAAATGACTAATATAGTCGTTGAGTATTAATTGTTAGAGCCAGAAGTGTAGCATACGTGTATTTTGTGGCACTTTTTAAGAAGAAAATAGAAAACGCTATTTAGCAACAATTATCAACTGTCAAAAATGTCGATTGTCAAAGCTGTTTAATTATCTATTTGTTAAAATATTAGATTAAAATTGATTAATACTTCATAAAAAGTAAGTAAATTTATACAATTTTATTTATATCATCGTTCCTTTTTAGTGTTTAATACTGTTATTAGTGATGATTTCACTGCAACTACTCCAGAAATTAAGGAGTTAGCATTTCAATATATGTTTTATTTTTATTTGAGAGTTGCTTACTGTTCGGGAAACAAATCTTTCTACTTGTGTAGAATACAGTTTATTCCACCCTTGATATAAAATATACTATTCTCGCGTTTATTTAAAAGACATGGTTTGTCTATATTCTAAAAGGAAATTATTTTTTTTCTTAAAAAACAGAATTTATTGAATTGAAGGATATTTTTATAATGAAGTACGTTAAGGGCACTCCAACGAAGCCGCAGGCTCTTAGCACATCTTTATATCGAAAAAAGAATCTTATATCCTAATTAAAACGCACATTCCTCAAAATCGTATGAAATTTTGGGAAGACTTGCCAGTTATCAAAGATGGTTTTGACGAAGAAAATTATTAGTATCCTTATAATCACTTTTTTGTTTTTTATGTTCCTATCATTTATACTATTATATAAATAATAAACACACATCTCCAAAAGTCTTGGACCCCCTTGTAAACTTTTAAGTGTGCCTATGTATAGAGCCCATTTTTTGTTTATAATTTTTGTGGCACCTCATCATAGAAATAAAAACAATATCGTAACAAAAAATTATTGTCGTCCGTAAATATATGAATTTTTGTAAGAGAAATCAGATTTAACGAATTAACTTGACAGCGAGTTCGTTTAAATTTCGTTGAAAATGCCGGGTAATCTGATTTCTGGGTTTGATCGAGAAAGAATAGTGACCTTACATCAAGAAGGTTTATCTAATCACCAGATTGCCCTTCGTCTGAATATGCCACGAACTTCAGTGAGGCGGATAGTGGCATTTTTCCAGGAAACAGGTAGTGTTGCGCGAAGACTCGTCACGGGTCGACACAGAGTTACATCAGAGAGGAAAGACCGTTACATCCAAAGAAACCGATTTACAACAGTAACAGTCGTTCGAAGTCACTTTTTGCAAACGTACTGAAGGGCAGTTTCAACAAGTACCATCAGAAGGAGATTACATTAATCGAATCTAAGGGCAAGAAGACCTTTAAGGGTGCCTAGACTTTCACGTCGACACATAGCTGCCCGTCTCCAATGGACTGAAGAGCACAGGGATTGAGTTTTACAAGAATGGCGTAACGTTATTTTTTCAACGAGTCCCGATTTGGTTTCCACGGTGATAGTCGGCGGGAAAGGGTTGGAGAGGCCCAGGTAGACAGGAACGACTCAATTTTGCCAGATATGTTGTTCCCTATCAGGGTGGATCCGTTGTTTTGGGGGGGTATAATGTATGGTCGCCGTACACCACTTATTGTCATTGAGCGAACAATGATAGGTACCATATACGCTGAAAACATTATAAGACCTATAGTTCAGCCCTTACGCAATGAATATGGAGAAAATTTCATTTTTCAAGATGATAATGCCAGACCACATCGCACGGAATGGGTACAAAACATCCTAGAGGAAGGAGATATCCATAGAATGAATTGGCCGGCAAATTCGCCATCCCATTGAACATGTATGGGATTATATTGGCAGAGCAACATTTAATCGAGAAAACCCATCTTTAACCCTTCAAGACTTGACTGCTGCAGTGCAAGAAGAGTGGGACATTATGGCTGACCGTGTTATTGATAACTTGATTCGCGGGATGCCGAGACGCGTTGGCCAATTGATTGCAGAAGAGGCGGTCATACGAACTATTAATTTATGCTTCCTTTATTAAATTATATTTTCTTTCTAGAAAAAAAAATTTTCAAACTTCAATATTTTGCATATTTTTCGTCACATGGTTAACTGTATATTCTTGGTTACGCCAAGATATTTGGAGATGTGTGTATTTAGTTTTTATATATTATAATTTAATTGAAGTGTTCAGTATTTAAAATATTAGTTTCATTTAGGACAGACTCAGTAAGTACAATTGGAAACAACTTAATTGCATATAGTAAACTACATTGTCCTAAGTGACAATATTATCAAATATCTAGTAATCGGGAAGAGGTTAAACAAAATGATGACTAGTAATTACATTCTATTTTCCGACATAACATATAAAATTAATTAGGAAAAGTTTCCTACAATACTATGTATTTTAGAATAAAATAAAACAAAAAACTGATTTTCTCTAAACTTAAATACTGCAGATAGGACCTTTCTTGTAAGGAGGGCAAATTTGTGGAGATAATTTATTGTTCTAGCATACTCCCAAATATATTTATGACATTCTCTATACATTTTGATGCGCGCAGAATTGTGTCAATTATTGGAGACCTTAAAAAAGTGGCAATTATACCAGTCATTATATCAGCCCCTGGAGCTATACCAATCTCCACAGAAGCCTTGAAATCATGGGTCTATTATAACAATATGTCTAGACTCCTACAGAAGGTTGTTATCTTGAATACACCCCGAATAGTAATGGGATTCTTAAGTCAATGCTTGGTGCTAATAGCACCCATACATTGTTTGACTACCAGAAAGTGAACTTGTGAGTATAAGAATAATAATAATGTCGAAATTAAGAGAAAAGTTGCGGAGTTAATACAACTCTGTCAGGCAGCCGAAAGTACGGCCCACGTTATCCACCTTCTAATATATGAACACGCGTTGTGTATGGTTTGGTTTAGTCTGTCTATGAAATAAATACACTTTAGGGCCGGTTGTTCAATCGAGGATAATCTCGAGATATCGGTTAAACCAGGTTTACCAATTATGTTTCAGTTTTTCAATAAAGGTTTGTAACTTGTCAGTTTTGGGTGTGAATAATTTCAAATATTAAAAAATGTATTGCCAAATACTAACATTCTCAGGTGGGTTGCGAAAGATGTTGCTTACAAAAAACATTTAAATAAAATAAGATTGTTTTCAACTCAATATACTCATTCATAAATAAAATCATAAAACATTTTAAAACGGTTAGTTCTCTGAGAGCTTATTAGAAATAAAAATTTGTACTGGATAAATTGAATCAAATACGTTTTCTTCGAGTATGAAATTAAAATAGAAACTAAATACCTAATTCTTTAAACGTCCACAGGTGAGTATGGTGGTCCCTACGATTGGTTTGTCCCACGGTGGTACGTACTTGATTGTAAATCTTCCTTTTATTTAAACACGATGAGATGATCTGACTTAATTATATTATAACTGATTGAAAAAGTATCAGCAGTTTTTACTTATAACCACAAAGTAACGTTTTCGAAAAGAGTCGTGCACGCACAAACTAGCGCATACTTACTTCACTGCCTCTCCTCCACTGCCGGCTTTTCATCACGTGGCATCGACTGACTCCTCCGCCCCGCTGGTTTCTCACACCCCGTAACGGTCACTTGATGTGTTCGAATACTGAGGCGGTCCTTATCGCTTGTGGACACGTGCGTCTTTGAAAAAACTCCTATCCCAAAATATGCTTATAGTTCAGTGAAAATAATATGTTATTTGAAAATTATATTAGTAATTCTTGTTAATAAAACGAGATATAAGCTAGTGTTAATTGTCTGGTGTTATGTTTAAGATGTATTTAATAATTATAAAATTAGTAAAGACATTTTAACGATTGTTAGTTGAAGTTATAATATTAAATGAATATATCGTCTAGTAAGCATTTTAAATTATAATATTGACTGGACTATGATAGTATTCAAACCAAAGGATAAGCCGAAACAATAAGTTTCACACTATATCTCTTTCGTGAACTATACATATGCATACTTATATAACATAACAAACAAAAGACAAACTCTCAATAGAAAAAAATAAAGAATATTTAACAAAAATAAACCAAAAATACGTACATAAATAATAAAGAATTAGTATACTTGATAAATATAATAAAAAAACATGAATAATCAGTCATCTGAGTTATGATTCAAATTTACTAATTTTTGTTTGTGTACTTCTATCATGTGGGTCCTCTTTAGTTGCCTCTCTTCCCTCTGTAGTTGCAAAAAGAGTTTCTGTTTTTCAATCATATGCTGTAGTTTCTCCAGCTACTACAATCATTGGTTATTGACTTTTGGTTTTCTTTCTCTGGAAATGTTATTAAAAATGTCATAATTAGAAAATATATTATTTTATAATGAAGTTAAACTAACAAGTTCCAATTTTCCAAATATAAAATGAAAATGTTGAAATTGTACAAACAAACCTCGTACGAAAAGCAGTTTTACTGAACACATATAACTTTTGAGTTACTCGAGCTATATTCATTGTAGTAAAATTTTGCTTTTCTCAACTTTTTGTTTAATATACTATTATTCATCAACAAATTTAAACAAAATTGAAATATCACACTCACAATCTTACCAAAAAACGAAGTTGAAGCAGCCAGCTTCTTAGGAAAATTGGTTTCCGAACAATTATGTAGATAATGAGGAGTTAGAGAAGGTCCTGATTTTTGTTGAGCAACACTTCTTGAAGAATGTTTCAAGGCTTAATTGAAAAATCATATCGGAGAAAATATCGATTGCAATTTATTTTACAATATGACCTTCGCGAAAACTGGGCAACAGTTATGCATATAATAAATACAACACTGTGAAACAATGGATAAAAAATGTTAATATCGATAAAGTGGGCTTCTGGACCATTAACAAATTATGCCAGCATCTCATTGATATTGTTTTTTTATCAATATCGACTAATTGAGAGAAAATACAGCTACTCACAATTTTCAGAATACCCTTTCTGTTTCTCATGGCAATAATCTATTTCATTATCTGCTGGAAAATCTGAAAACCAAATTGAAATATAGGTCTATATGGAGCTATTTATTGAAATAAAAAGATGGTGTTATATTTTTCACTTACCCTCATCGAGGTATTGTATTACTATTTGCTCGTCACTATCTCCATAATGAGATGTTTCCTTTTTCAGCATTCTCGATTACTGGATTTTCAGTTCGATCATCATAAAATTTGGATTTGAATCCTGTTAAAGTATGCCCCATCATACTTCGTAACTCGAATTCTACATTATTCACCTTTATTTCTGGTGGTGGGGGACCTCCTCCTGTACGTTCAGCAAGTCTCTTTTCAATAGCAAATTTCTGTTTTTTCTTTTTTAAATTGTTAAATTTTGTTCTGAGAGCCTAGCCTGTTTTGCAACCAGAACAGATAGTGTTACATTCATTGCATATTATTTCCCATGTCTTAAGTTTTTCCGAATTGGTGATTGCATCGGTTTTCTTTGACTCTACAATGTGTTGGTATTTTTGCACCAATGAAATGAGAATTTTTTCTTCGCCTTTGGTGAAATTATCCGTTCGCTTTTTCTTTATAGTGTGATCCATTTTATGAGTGATGTCGGATTCAGAAATTCAAACTATTGAAAAGGTAAGGTTAATTTTAGTTCTGCATTCCTTCCGCGCGGAACAGTCCGAATATAATCCGAATGCTGGTATATGTGTTACCAACATATGAATTAAGTAATCCTTGATTAGTTTTTCATTGAAAAATGCATGATATTCTAAACAATAGTTACATATTGAACCCGGTTCACTCAATCAGCGAGCTAAACCTCCATTGAACAACCGGACCTTAGTCCATTAACATAAATTATTTTTATCTCTAACCTAGTTTGGCTAGTGTAAAATTAAACGACCTTCCAACAAATTGTAATACAAATAATTTAATGCAAAAAAGGATGAAAAACAATCTGTTAGAAAAATCTCATCAAGAAATCACCAACTAAATTAAAACAATTTTTGATTAATGGTGACTCATGTAATACGTACCCCTCAAACTTTCTATCAACCTGGTAAATAGTAGTAGAAAAACATATAAAATTATTAGACAAATAAAACATGAATACTAATGAAAAATGAAATGTGTGACTCTGTAATGAAATTTGGCAAGACGAAGGTTGAAATGTATAAAGTCACCCTCAATTGAAAATTGAGTATAGTATATAGACTATTTATCAAAATGTAGATACAAGTGCCATTACTTTTATTTAAAATTCGACAAGATAAATCGAATACTAATATTGTTATATCTTTTACAACTTCTGTGATCGTATCCTTATGTATTAATTATTTTATGACTATTCATCGGTTCTGTAGGATAATAAGAAAACAGATTTTCCACTATGCCGACGTTTCGGATTTATGTGAATCCTTTATCAAGGCTACAAAGATATACATGCAAATGGTGATTATGACTATTAATACTCAATAAAAACATTAAAACTTTCATAAAACCTTTAATATAATATATTACTTAATATTTTTGATGTATTAGCACCTCTAAAGACAATATTAATTAGATATCAAAAACCTCCGTGGTTAACGGATAATATTCAAACTATGATTAATATGAAAAACAAAGCTTATATTAGATTTAAAAAAACTAAAGAAAATGCGCACTGGAACTATTATAAACAAATTCGTAATCAAACAAATATAGCGATAAGTAATGAAAAAAAGAGTTATTTAAATTTTTGCATTAATAACAATACCAATTCTCTCTGGAAAAGACTGTACCAACTAAACATTCTTAATAAGCGAAAAACAAATACAATACCTGAATTCATTAATAAACCAATTGAAATAAACGACTTTTTCATGCAATATTCTTCACAAGAACAACAAACTGATAACAATTTGTTAAGTTACTATGGTACCAATCTAAAACAAAATTTTCATGAACTTTTTTCCTTTTCTACTGTTAGTATTGAAGAAATTGAAGCATATTTAAATGAAATAAAGTCTCTTTCTACTGGACCTGATTTAATTAATTTAGAAATGATACTCTTGTGCTGTCGTAGAGCTTTACCGGTTATTGTTAATATTATTAATTCTTGTTTGTTGGAAAATAAGTTCCCTAATAGCTGGAAAATAGCTAGGGTTACTCCTTTACCTAAAAAATCTGATGTTCTAAACTATAGCGATTTGCGTCCAATTAGTATTTTACCGTGTTTGTCAAAAGTTTTGGAAAAAGTCATGAACAAACAAATAAAATGTCATCTCGACCAGTATTTGATTTTAGCTGAAAATCAATTAGGCTTTAGAGCCGGTTATAGTTGTCCCTCTGCATTAATGAATATAACTGATGATATTTTGAGAGAAATCGATTTAGGGAAATGTACGGCTCTAGTATTGTTAGATTTTTCAAAGGATTTTGACACCATTAGTCATAAATTGTTGTATGCTATTTTGCATTTCGTAGGCTTCGCTGATAACGCTGTTCATATGATAAGAAGTTATCTTGAAAATAGATTTCAGTATGTTGAAACTTGCTTGGGGCAGTCCTCTAAAGAAAAAATTTGTTGTGGCGTCCCACAGGGATCTATTTTGGGTCCACTATTATTTAATATATATACAAATAACATAACGTCGTGTTTGCAATATTGTGAAAGTCATTTATATGCCGACCACGCGCAAATTTATTTTTCATTTCAACATGCAAATACAGGTATAGCTGAAAATTGTATCAATCGTGATATAAATGCTCTGGTACAATTTGCTAAATTACATTTTTTGCAAATTAATTCCAATGAGTCATCGGTTATATTCTTTGGGAAGAACTATGCGACAGTTGAACGTCAAATATCTGTCAAGATAGACAATAATGAAATCAAATGTACTCATGAAGTAAAAAATCTTGGACTAACTATTGATAGTGATTTGAGGTTTAAAAAACATATTGATTTATGCTTGAGTAAAGCTTACACATCTCTTAAACTATTATATCCACATCGACATTTACTATCAAACAAACAAAAAATTCAACTAACAAATTCGCCGGTTTTAAGTCACTTTAATTACTGCGATGTCGTATATGGACCTTGTTTAGATGCGACAGACACAGCACGTATCGAAAAAGTTCAAAAATCATGTTTACGATATATTTATGGCATTCGTAAATATGATCCTGTTTCATATAAACTTGTAGATGCTGAATGGTTAAATATGCAAAAACGTAGGAAATTGCATGTAATTATCTTCTTTCACAATATTATTTTGAACAAGAGACCCGCTTATTTGTTAAATAAAATAAAGTATCGTACTGATGTTCATACGCTCAATTTGCATTTTAACGGGCTTATATCACCGCCACCTCATAGGACTCAAATGTTCAAACGAAGCTTCACATACAATATTTACCACCTATACAATAGGGTTCCTGCTTCTCTGAAAGTACTGAATCTGAACAGTTTTAAGATCAATATAAAAAGAAGTTCGATAGATGAAAATTAGTTTTTTCTTACTCATACTCGCATTACCACTATTGATTTCTTTCGATTTTTCATGTTCTACTATATGTACACATTTAAAATTAAGTTTTGTAATTAATACAGGGGTCAGACTAGGGCTTTTTAAAATTGTTTTCTGGCTCCTTTTTTGCATTAGGTCAATTATCATATTATTGTTATGTAAAACCAGTTTAAATATGCAAATAAACAGTATTATTAAAAACTTCAAAACCTTAAAAAACTTATACTCATGTAAAAATTTCAATAAAACTCCAAATAACTAAAAACTTAAAAATCTCTCACATTTTTGTCTCTAAGAAACATCATTAAATAAAATAAAATCTAAATTGCTGACAATTTAAAATTACTCAAGGTGTCACTCTTACCTAGTGAGGTTTTTTCGTCGAGCAGAAATGATTTATTTCCTTGTCAAATTAAAAAATAGACGAGAAAACATGAAAATATTTCAGAATATTCTGGCACGTCTTCAAACATTGGTAATAACTTATTTTCCTTTTTATTGAGATTCTATAAACAAACTGAAAGTAAATTATACGTATTCATTGATAAACGAAAAACAAAAATTGCAAAAAAAACTACTAATTATGTTGGACTGGTACAGCTTTTTGAATACAGTGTGTCCTCGAAAAATTGTTAGTAATTGTTAAAGAACCAAAAATTATCTATTATAGATATTATTTATTGAGCTAGAATCGATTGTTTTTTAATTTTATATAATTGATAATTATGTGTTTGTAAATTTTATTTAAGTTGTCAGTATCTGATTTTTTGTTTACTGTATTCTCACTCAATTCAATAAATATCATTTCACTTAAAAGACGTTTGCGATAGTTAGTCTCTTTATCTAGGATGTTGACGGTTTCAAAGTCAAATTTGTGATTTAGTTCCAATGCATGGGTTGCTAATGCTGTTTTTTCTGATTTTTCCCTATGTTTTTCATGACATGAGTTCTTGTGGGCATATATTCTGTTATTTAACCTTTGCTTTGCTTGTTATATTGGTCAAACCAAGCAAAGGTTAAAAAACAGAGTATATGTCCACAAGAACTCATGTGATGAAAAACATAGGGATAAATCAGAACAAACAGCATTAGCAACCAATGCATTTGAACTAAATCACAAATTTGACTTTAAAACCGTCAACATCCTAGATAAAGAGACTAACTATCACAACCCAACTAACGTTTTAAGTCGTAAAATTAACTATCTAGTTAACCTTCAAGTAATTTTTACTAGCCGTTGTTACGTTCTAAATACGTCGTTAACACGTAACTACTACCAAAATGGGGAACATATTTGTGGTAACCACGACATGGTAAAAACGTTGCAGTGACGGACGCAAAGACGTGATAATACCGTTTCAACGACGTAATAATAATGTAGTAATTTTAACAACACATTTCCTATCTTTCTCCGCTATACGGGAAACAAAATTTTATCTCTTTATCTAATATATAGTTTAGAACTAAACTTTGCTGACATACTCTACATAATCACAATAATATTATATTGGTAAATAATACAAAGTAAAACACGCTCAATTTAGAGTTCCCTAACTTCAAAAACATAAACCGGGCATACTTTACTGATAATATGGATATTTTCAACTCTTAATTTATTAGTCGCCTCCAAAATAATCAGTTTTTCTAAGAAAAAACAGATAATGTTAAGCGTATAATGCAGTCAAGAAATTAATTTCATATCGATAAAATTTATTGCGGGGTATTCGTACATTCAGTTTGGTCATAAAAATGATATATTAACAATGTACTGGGCTCAAAAGTGAGACTAGGTATAATTTCGATATTAATTTTGAAATGCTCAAAATTGAAACTAATAATAATTATGGCGTCCAAGAAAATAACGAATTTACCGAGACTTTGGCAACACTGAAGTTGTATTAACTAAAAAGTAATTTTTTAAGTAGCGATTTCCAAAAAAATACCATAAATTTGACAAATAAGTCACAAACATATCGGTAATAAACTGTTGAAATACTTACGTCATAAAAACAAGCATTTGCGAGCAGTTAATCGAACTGTGAAGTAAAATTTGAAACGTAATTATAACCACATCAATTACTTATAAGTGAAAATAACTTATAGGTAACATTTACGTGAACCTAATGGTAATGATTACCGCCAAAATTATACTTAAAAGTAAAAATATTATATAAGTAAATCTGAGAGTAATGTTTGCGTAAAAATAACTTTAACTGTTACTGTTCCGTTATAGATAATACTCTGAGTAAATCTTTCGTATTATTGACTTTATAAATTTACTCTATTGTACGATCTTGTGATAAAGGTATTTTCGTAAAAAATAGGAAAGTATTACCAAGGATAGGTAATAGTTCCTTAGACTAGAGTATTTATGACTTAAATTGTTAGTTGGGAAACGTCTTTTAAGCGAAATGATATTTATCGAATTGAGTGAGAATACAGTAAACATAAAATCAGATACTGATATCTATAATAGATCATTTTTGGTTCTTTAACAATTACTAAGAATTTTTCGAGGACACACTGTATTTAAAAAGCTGTCCCAGTCCAACATAATTAGTAGTTTTTATTGCAATTTTTGTTTTTCGTTTATCAATGAATACCTATAATTTACTTTCAACACCAAATATTAAGGTACAGTTTGCTTATAGAATCTCAATAAAAAGGAAAATAAGTTATTACCAATGTTTGAAGATTATGCAGAACATTCTGAAATATTTTCATGTTTTCTCGACTATTTTTTTAATTTGACAAGGAAATAAATCATTTCTGCTCGACGGAAAACCTCACTAGGTAAGAGTGACACCTTGAGTAATTTTAAATTGTCAGCAGTTTAGATTTTATTTCATTTGATGATGTTTCTTAGAGACAAAAATGTGAGAGAATTTTAAGTTTTTTGGAATTTTATTGAAATTTTTATATGAGTATAAGTTTTTTTAAGGTTTTATGAAAGTTTTTGAAGTTTCAATGTTTTTATTGAGTATTTAATAGTCATAATCACCATTTGCATGTATATCTTTGTAGCCTTGATAAAGGATTCAAATAAATCCGAAACGTCGGCATAGTGGAAAATCTGTTTTCATATTATCCTACAGAACCGATGAATAGTCATAAAGTTATATCTTTTAAATTTTTAAAAACTTGTAATTTCGCCTTCTCAAACGCTTAACTTTCATCTTAAATAAATAGGTAATGTTTATTTTTAAGTAAATGTTAGTATAGAAAGCGCTAACTTATTCATTTCTCTTTCTTTTGTGAATGTCATAACTTATTTTGTGTTACATATAACATAGTAATCAAAACAAAATAAGTTTTGATTTGAACGTCATATTGAATATTCAGTGCCTGTTGCTATAAACGCTAAATTGTTATGGCTGATATATATGGCTATATAAAACAATATTGTTTTCGAGAAAACAGGTGTAACAAGTAGATAGTTCAGCAACTATTTCCGATATTATATACTGAACACACTTTATATTATCAGCACTTGACTTTTGTTTCATTAACCATCTTATCATCTTCAGACACCGAAGGTGAAATAAAGCTATGCTGAATTTTCAATGCCCAAAGCCACTTATTCAACTCAACTTGGAGCTAGTTATCATTTTATTTTGCCGTTTTCCACAAGAATTAGATCTGTTTGAACGGAGATGGCACCGAAGCGTCCTCTGCCACTACAACCCCGTAAGATATATTGTGGTTTCTCCTATCTAACCTTAGAGTGTGCTGTCTAGGCCCGTTCTTTTGATTAGACTCCACAGCCGTGACACTGGCCACTCCAAATAGCTTGCTGGTTTGGGCTTTTCTTCTCCCAGCCTTGCAAACCTAAGCCTGCATAGTGCTTCACAATGACACCGTACATGTACGGCAGTTTCTTACGCCTCCTGGCAGAACCTACACAGGCTATCGACCAGGCTCATTTGCTCCAGATGCTTGTTGAGTCTACGATGCCCCATTGACCTACCACTAACCTTACGACCTTTCGGCTGTTACTAAGTAGGTCTGATGTGAACTTGGGCGAGCAGTGTTTAATGAACTGCTTTGCCTGCCGTTATAATTGTGTTTGCACCCACCAGCTCAGAAAATCTCTGGATATCCAGTTTTTTTATGGGTGTTTTGAAATGGCCTGCTGAGATTCCGCATAATGGTTCTGGACCTATCATCTTTGTGGTCGAGCCTGCTTTGGCTAAGTCGTCGGCCCCCTCATTACCTAGGTGGCCTTCATGGCCTGGTACCCAGGCTACGGTAAATTTGTTAGACAAGCCCACTTCCTCTATGGCATATATACAGTGCCTGACCAGTTTAGAACTAATCTTCTGGGAGTTGATTGCCTTTAGGGCCACTTGGCTGTCCGAGTAAATGATAACGTTTTTACTCTTGACTTCTTTTTGCTTTATCATCATGGCACAGTGCATTATTGCGGCGTTTTCCGCCTGAAACACCGTGACTTGCTGTCTGAGGCTTATGGATATCTTCGGTCTGTCTACGTAGATGCCAGCTCCAACCCCCTTGTTGGTCTCGGAGCCATCAGTATACCAGATCTGGTCTGACTTAATTGGAGGGCCTTCCTGCCAGTCTTTCCTATCGGGTGTGGCAATCCGAAAGTACCTGCTGTTGCTGAAGACCGGAGTTGTTTTGTCGGAGGGTATCTCAAATAAGGAGTTTACCTCCTGATGCTCTTCTATTTTCCAGCTCATGACCCTTTGATATTCTGTAATGACCTTGTTTGAGCCAGTACAATTCCTTCTTTACTTTTCCTTGCATATGAATATATAAAGGCGGCAGATTTAGTAGCACCTCTAGGGCTGCAGTTGGGTTTGTTTTCATGGCCCTGTTTATGCTAGCCTTTGCATACTTTGAAGTTGCCTGATTGCTACGGTCTGCTTGACCTTTGCACCCTAGGCAACCGAACCATAGGTCTTATTATCATTTTATATAGCCATAGGTTCGTCTTTGAGTTGAGTCCCCAGCTTTTTCCACAAAGCCTCCTGCATTTCCCGAGGGCAATTTTTGCCTTTTTGGATCACCTTATGAAGGTGTAGACCCCCAGGTCAGCTTTTGGTCAAAAGTGACTCAAGTACTTGACCTCTTTTGAGAAGGGGATTTCCACGTTGTTGAGCTTGAGGCGTCTGAGCCCTCTTAATACTATTTTTGTTGTGAATGGGACAATAACGGTTTTCTGCGAATTAACCGATAGACCTTCCTCCCAACACCATTTGTCTGCTATGTTCAGTGCGTTTTGCGTTCTTTCTAAAACATAACCAAGGCAGTAAAATCTCCCCTTGGCCATTTTTGCCAGGAGATCGTCAACTAGGACCACCCAATAAAGTGACGATAGAACGCCTCCCAGTAGGCAGCCCCTTCCCGCCTTTGTTTCTACAGTTCCCTCGCCCAGGGTGGATATGATGATTCTATCTCTTAGGCATGCCTCTATCCAGTTGCATATTGTGTGCGGAATGTTCCTACGCGTCAGTGCGTTCATTAGTGAGGTTGTTGAACGCACCATCTATCTCCAGGAACGCGCCTAGTGCCACCTCTTTGTCAGGAATCTGTTAAAATCATCCCATGCGGAGTCTGTAGACCTTCCTGGTTGATAGGAGTATTGGCGTGCGCTCAGTGGATAGAGTGACAATGTGTGGTCCCTTGTATGTCTATCCACAATTTCCAGTGCTTTATGTAGGAACGAGGACAGGCATATAGGTCTAAATGACTTGGGCCGAAATCCAGCCGATCTTTGTCAGATAGATTACCGTCGCCTTTTGCCATACTACTGGTTATGTCCCCAAGCGATACATGCTCTGAAAGTTTTGCATAGGTGGAGCAATAAAATGTCCTGACCTTACTAGAGCAGTGCTGGGTAAATTCCATCAGGGCCTGGCGATTTGAAGGGTTGGAACTGGCCCATTTGAATCTCTTATACGTTGCCAATTCATTTGCCATTCAGGTTCCAGTTCACCTTTAGTGGTCTTCTGGGCCTCTGGACTTGTTCTATCGGCCTAGATTGCCCCGTCTGATGCTCTTAGGAGACCTGGAGCGCCCGTAGTATCTTCCCTTGCAATGACTCTGTGCACTCTGACGTAGTGTTGGGAAATACGGTGAATTTCCGGTAACCGGTGAAACGGCGACAGTGATTTCTAAATCACCGCAGTAACTGAGTATAAATAGCAAAGACAAATCAAAATATAAGACCAGCGCGCGGTGACTGGCGACGCGTACGAATATATGATTTATGCACCTCTAATCGGGTTATTTTAAAACAATAAATATTATCCTGATTGACAATTAGCAACAATCCGAAATCGAGATCGACTCTTAACTCGAAGAAAGATTAATATAAAAGGTGAACATCAAAATTGCAACTAGTTTAATATTATTTAATTCTAAATTGAGAATTTCAAATGAAAATGTTGCCATATTATCTGTAAAAAATATATCAATTTTTAGGGTTTATTCATTACTTTTAAAAAGAAACATTTTTTCTTGCACATATTACATTTTGCATAATAATTGTCACCCACAACAGGTTTTAATAAATCCAGATTTCACTGGTTTTCGTGTTTTTAGACATGTTCTAAACTGAAAATAAAAGAAAAATACTTTACTGTGCATTTTTTTACCTATCTAATAATTTGGTTAAAGGATTTTATAACTTTTTATTTAAATAGACAAGTCATATTTAACTTTTTTTAATAAAATTGGACAGGATGACCCCGAAAACTTCTTTTTTGCCCCTTATCCCATTGTTTTGTTAAAATGACATATTAGTTTAAGACATGCCATTAAATTATCAATTCATTCATATTGTAACACGATAGTGGATTTCTTGAAATGGTTTAGAAACAAAGAATACAATTTACAATTCTCCTAATAACGTTTACAATGTCTGGCTATTATCTAAAGTCACTAAAATTCTTGTAAAAATACAGGCTCCCTTCATTTACAGCACAAAAAGCAGAGATTAACAAATAAAAACATTTATTTTATCTTAGGGCTGTTAGGCGTTCACCAAATTTATTTTAATATTTCTCTTCGAAAGGAACAAAATAATTCACAAAAAAAGTGGCACGTTTGCCCTTATCCGTATCGGGTCAGGCGGCATGTTTGTATCATTAATATACTTATATTATCTATACCTTTTGCCGCCTTCTCATTCCGTAAAAACAAAAGTCTATATTCCAAATACCTATAATATATCGGCTTAAATCACCGTTTTTCTTTCACCTAATATGATATTTTATATCGATTTTTGATCGGCGCGGGCTTCCAATGCTAGAGTCTATGATCGATGATGCCGATATTGCAGTATTCGGTTGAAACTGAATCACCGCATCTGCGAGAAATGAATCACCGGTAGGGCCAGTGATTTTACATTCACCGGTGAAATATCGTGGTTACCGATATATCGACCAAGACTACTCTGACGTTTCTGCAATCTCCTCACAGAAGCGTTTCCACGATTTCCTCATTGCCCTGTGGATCTCCTTGTTGCACTGGGTAAGTTTTGCCTTCTTACCTCGGATCTGACACCCTCCAGGTTATTGTTCCACCAGACCGTCTTCTTTCTTTGTAGCCTTGTTTGTTCCGGACAGTTGTATTGTCACTCAGTTGTTCTACTGCCAGGTCAAGGCCCTTCTTTGTGGAAATGGTTACCGTGCCCCCTCACGGGCTGTTTCATAGCCTTGCCAGTATGTCCTCCTTGGGTCGCGGAATTTCCGCCTATATTCGCTATTTCTAACCCTTCACCAATAATGAATTCAGGCAAGGACTCGCCTTCTCCAGGGAAGTACACACAGCAGACAACCCAGGACTTGGTCCCTTCCTCTGCTGTTTTAACCGATGCTTGTACTGTAACAAAGTCGCCGGAGCAAAGCTCCGGTATTAGTCTACAGCTGATTTTATTACAATTGTATAACCAACAGGCACTTGGATTGATAGCCGATGTGTGATACAGTAACTTACCTCCAGGCAGGTTTAGTCCTTTGATGGCATTGTTGTACAGCCACGATTCTTGTATAAGGGCGATGTCGAGGCTTTCTTTTTGGAACCTTCTGCACAGCATTGCTAAAGAAGTCTTGGTGTGGTGAAGGTTTATTTGGATTACCTTTATAGTATCAATTTTTTTATTGATAGGAGCTGGGAGAGCGGCTCCTCAGTAAGGCCTCTTCCTGTTCCATTCCATCGTCCTTTTTCTGGCAGACTGTATGTCTTTTCAGCGGACTGATGCAACTTTGAGTAGGGGTCACCTCGGTGCCGACCTCGCTTTCCTCCTCCGCCGTTACCTTGTCGTCGTCGGCCTTTGACGTGCTGGACTTAGGATCCACGACGGCTTGCTGGACGTCGTCCTCAGGTTTCCTGACCTACTTCTTTCTGAACTTTAGCCTTCCAAGGCCGAAGTAGGGGTACATGTTCAGTTTTTCTAGACCCTCAAGGGACTGTTTGTCCATAGAGAAGGTCCACAGTTGGCCTTTGTCTATTGGGATTGACCCCCAGAACTTCCACAAGCTTGTGTTCAGGCATCTGTTACCCACCGAAAGTTTCCTAAGATTCTTTCGGTAAGAATACTGTTCAGACTTATCCTCTTCATAAATTTTAATAGTTTATATTTCTTTATCCGTTTCATGAATTTCCTTTATCGATTCCACATTCAAACCTTTGCTCGTTTTTGTGATAAAATTATTTGTAAGTCATTAGTCGCTTGGACACAAATTGCAAGTTTATTGTACAATTTATCACACCTAGCCCGAGTATACGATATGCGAGTTTTGTCACGCGATAGGCAACTGAAAGTTGATGGTGTAGTTTTATAGTGTAAAGTGTGATCAGGATAACAAAAATAAGATATAAAATGAAACATAATAGTAGGTTATACATCTGGAAAAAGAATTGGAAACAAACTCGAACGACGTGCAGTAAGTTGTAATACAATGTATACTAAGTTAAACAGGATCATTTAATGAAACAAAATTTTAATGTATCTATGTTATAATACATTAAAAAGAAGTATCCAATAATACTACTACTACTTTTGTAGTGAGCTGATGCCAGATCCAATAACTAAAAATTCATATTATCCTTTGCTTAACAGTTTCTCAAAATTCACAATTTTTTTTACAAACGGACGTCCAGCTTTGCAGATTTAACCAAGAATCTAGGCTTGCTAATGATGGATGGATTTTTATTGGTTCAAAGAAATTCTGTGGTATCAGTCAATTTATTACATAATATGTGATGCCTCCACATAAATGGATTAAAAAGCCAAATTAATGTTTATATGTAGTATACGTACATTTACATTTAATAGTTTCAAATCCGATGTCCAATATTCTAGTCCATTTTCTTTGCCTGTTCACATATCAGTTCCAAGCAAAACGCTAAGGTTTTGCAACTAATGATTTTTTTACAATATTGTGTTGTTAACCCAACCTGGAATATCCAGTCCATTAATCTCCAATAGTGGAGTCGAGTTTCATAACTTTACATCACTTCATCAATGCCATCCCAACCAAAAAAAAGGTCCCGTCCTGTACTAGTTTTGAAGTATCATAAAACCCTTGGTGGTACATTTACCTTTTCTTCCTCTAAATTGTTCAATTACTGATTAGAGAAGGAGACTGACTCCCCGTAGCACTACCTTTCAACAGGACTTTCATTGAATACAGTGAGTTCTTATTTTAATTGTCATTCATTGTTTGTTTTGAATCAGTTGTTTTAAAGTTAGGATGTAACAAAATACCATGTTTTTTCAATTTACTCGAATATTACGTCACTTATTCACAATATATTATTTCATAAAACTCTAGTTTGACTGAAACAGCGATCAAGAAATAATTAGTCATAGCATAATATCACAGCATAGCAATCAAAATAATATGCCGACATTAGGTTTTCTTTGAAAAAATGACCCTTCACTTTCAAAGAACAAAACCATGTTGTGTTATCGTTACCATTGGTATTTATTTCTATCAATATTCAATTCCAATTTCTGTTTTGGGATTTATAAACCAAACGAAATGTAATAATAGAACTTCGTTATTAATTATCCTATTTACATTGTTTTGATCCATTATAAAATTTTGATAAATGCTCTTTAATAAGCAAATCAAAAATAAATTCGGTCATTATGTTATTCCATCCCACAGAAATACATAAGCCACAATATTGATTTATATATAAATATAGTTTTAATAAGCAATATAAACTACTGCTTACAACAAAAATTGTAATTTCTAGCAAAGACTACTTCAACAACAATAAATTATTATAATTCCCAACCCTTACTGCCGTATTTTTTATTACCCTATTTTTTAATTTATAATAAATGCATTTTAAAATATTTCCTTTTGTTTTATTTTTTTAAAGTTGATCATATCAAAAGCACTTTCCAAAATATCAAGCTGCTTTATATAGAAAGTATAAATGATCAAAAATACTAGACAAGATCAATCCAGTAGCAGCAACAAATCAAGTAACTTCTAATTAATTCTTTAAATTATATTTTATAATAAATTATGTATAATAATATATTTTTTAGTGTGTGTAAGTAGTTGGAAATACAAAATAATTAATATTGTATTTTTAATTAGTTATTATAAATAAAATGAGTACGTCATTTGACTACATCTTATACATGAGACAGCTGCTAATAATAAGAAATGTTTATTTACACTCAAGAAAAATTTGGCTGCAACGAGCATGTTTACATGAAAAAACCTAACCTCTCGTGATATCAAAATATGTCGGTTATTTCAAATCGAACCATAACTGTCAATTCACCTTTCCCATTAAAGAGATCGGGCAAACACGATCGAGTAGCATGATACGCTATTTGACATCTAAGCATGCGCAAGTCAAAATAATTGCTGAAGTACGCAAATAGCGTTAACGCAAATCGATAATTCCGTAAGTTTACGGTATGGTTTAACGGAGTTATGGAAAATTGGGGAAGACGAATGTATCCGAAATCCGAACCGTTTGTCAAGTGTAAGTTTTTCGGTTATTTACTATTTGTTGTTTCTGTTTTAGTAAAGTTACAAAGTACATTTAATTAGTTTTTTTAGTAGTAGAAACTGTAACTCTTGTTCCATATTGCAAAAAAATCCTCCATTCACCCTAATAACAGTACTTAGCCTTTATTTGACTACTTTCTGGAAAATTAAAATCCATATAACTTAATAACATTAACCTAACCAAACTGGTGAACAAATTGTACATACAATGTATAAACTGTTAATGTTAAACGAAAGTACCCGAGTTAAAATTACGCTAACGTATCGCTATTCTGCCCGAACTCTCTTTTAAAGTAATATTTGCATACATTCGTTATTTAAAAATAACGCAAAACGTAATTATAGTATCGCGTTATTCGTGTTTGGCCGATCTCTCTATTATTCGACTATCTTGCGCGGCACTTTTGACACGAACCCCTCTCCTTTCAAATGTAATGACAAACCGACCTCTCCCACTTGTCATTTGTCACTCGCGTCTACGGGAACCGAGATGAAGATCGCAGCGCTACCTAATTGTCAAGTCGGAACTACTGTAGATGTGTTTAAAGCTGTTTGTTTATGTGATGTTAATGTGTGGTTTATTGTTTTACACCCTTTTTTGTATATTTTCTTTTATAAATAATTTAGAGACTTCTCTTAGACAATATCGAAGGTAATATTATTCTTATTTAATTTAAAACTTTTTTCTTAGAGTTGTTAAATGTACAGGTAAGTTTATACTAAAAATTCTAATTTAATTTTTTTTTATTTATTTTATGTTGCAAATTGTTCTAAGATAAGTTAGATAAATTGATTAACGATTTATACATTTTAGTACGATGACTGAACTTAGGTCAAGTTTTGTAGAAGTTTTGGAATATTGATCGATACAGGCTTTCCAATTCTTAATTTATTTTGCCAAGCCTTTCCTGCGTCGGCCATTTTTAATTCTACTTTAAACTTTCCACTTTCAGGAAATCGATGGACGTCTTTATTTGTTAACGATTTGCACTGCGGTACTAAGCAATATTGACGACTTTTGTCGCACATTTTTATTGACAAGTATAAAAAGCGTTTCTTAAATTAAACCTAATACTTAAAAATACAACATAAAATACGAAAAACATTGTCCAAAACATACGAAACACATAAAACGAGTGATAAACAAGCATCTTATCCCATCTAGGGAGTTCGGTTCTGACAACGAATGTGTAAACAATATTTGTGTCAGCTCCTATATTTTTCAAATTTAACAGTGTTTATTGATCAAAGTTAAACTCAATTATATACAGTATAGTGAATACTAGTGCTTCTCTATCGGACACGTAAGTCAATTTTGACTAATACTACATAAACTCGTGAAAAAAAAAACCGTTTATTTGCAATTAACCTGCATCATTTTATCTACTTACTACAAAACCGGTCGAATTTCGCAGTTTTTCAAGTGATATGATAAATATAAATTAGAATACAGGCCCGCATTCAGGCACCTAGCAACAATTATGGAAATTATATCCAGCGAGACTTCTGACTACAGAAGTTCTCAAAACACCTACTCCTCAATCACTCAAAAACAGTTTCCAAAAAAATCAGGATTATTTAATCCCACTTGGAGAAATTATCCAACCAAAAAATATTTTGTTTTCTTCAAAACTATCTCACAACCGGATGTGTATATACCTAACCAGTACCACGATAGTCGATAAATTCATGACCGAACATGATGGAAAAATAAAAACAAATGGCGAAATTGTACAGGCCAGAAGACTTGTCACACCAACAGTTCGACTTATACTATCAAATGTGAGCCCTACAATACCTCATAATCTGATAATAAATGAGTTAAATAATTTAGGCATCAAATCACTTTCCTCGATGTCATTTTTAAGAATAAGCTCAAATCTTCCTGAATACAGCTACATATATAGTTTCAGACGGCAAGTATTCATAAGCCCACCAAAAAATTCATTACTTGAATCAATTCTAGTAACACACGACAGCACCTCCTATAGAATATTTCTCTCAGACGATTCTCTAATATGTTACTCTTGTAAACAATCAGGACACTTGGCAGCTAATTGTCCAATACAGTCCGTAACACCAAATAGCCAAACCAATACATCTCACTCACCTACTGCACAATCTGAAGCACCTCTCAACAACCCGCAATCAGCTAGCGCCGAGGCGAATTCCCAGCAGTATAACAGCGAACCAAAAACTCTCACCACAATCCCCCCACAACACCCATTATCCACCCCCAATTACATAGAAAAACCTGAACTATCCCAAAAACACTTATCTACGGAAGTTTCTGCATCTCAGAATACGTCAAAACGTACAATCGATGAAATCACCACACTGTCCCCGCAACCTGATGCCGAAGAGAACACATTGCAAACAGATCCTTTCAGCAAGCCAACCGAAACAATCCTCAAAAAAGAAAAAAGACGCAGCTTCCACGTCGGCATTTATGGAACCCGTAAGACAGACTATCGCTGAACAGAACCCCCCCTTTTGTTCTGGACTTCGATCAAATATCGGACCTCCTTGAAAATGTATACGGATCCCCCGATCCCGTAAGCATAGTTAAAGGCTACACAACAGACTTCACCGCTCTAATACACATGCTGACAAATATTTACCCACATTTCAAAGACACATGCATAAAAACTAGATGTACAAAACTAAAAAAGAAACTTTTAATACATCTCCAAATGACCTCAGACACAGAGGCCTCAGAACCAGATAGTGATTCCTCACAACAATCCAGTTATTAACTTTCCCGTTCAATATGTTCACTTCAATTTTACAGTGGAACCAAAATGGTTTCATTGACAAACTTCCGAAGCTACAACATATATTAGACCAATATAAATCCGAAATAATATGTCTCCAGGAAACTAACTAGAAAGACGACAAAGCTGAAGCTTTAAGCCAATATCAGAAATTCTGCAAACATCGTAATAATTCTTAGAGAGCAAGTGGCGGAGTAGCAATTCTAACACTTAATACCATCGAAGCTCAGGAAATTCCTCTGCAATCAAACCTAGAAGCGATTGCTATCAAAATTCACGATACAAACGACATCCACATCTGCAATATATATTTCCCACCCGCACTTCAACGCAATCAACAAGATTTTAATGATTTGCTAGAGCAGATACCCCAACCGAGAATCATCGTAGGGGACTTTAATGTACATAACTCCAACTGGGGGTCATCCTCTTTAAACACTAAGGGTAAACTCGTAGAACAAACAACTGATCGGCACAACCTTGTTATTTTGAATGATGGAAGACCTACTAGATTCAACATTCAAACTGGAGACTCTTCGTGTATTGATCTTTCGATCTGCGATCCAACATTGTTACCATTACTAACTTGGGACAGACTAGACTACACATACAATAGCGATCATTATCCAATCATTATATATAATAACTCCAACTGTAGTAGTGACAGCCCCATCGCTCCCGCATGGAATCTAAAAAATGCAGATTGGGATGTTTTCTCATCCTCAATTGAAGATAAAATCGAATACTGTACAGTTTCTTCTGACATAGACGAATCACTAAAGCACTTTACAAGTATGATCATAAACTCCGCAACTAAGTCAATCGGAAAAATAAACTATCATTATAAGAAACGCGCTGTGCCATGGTGGAACAACGAATGCAAAACCGCCATAGAAGCTAGCAAAAACGCCTTTAATAAATATAAACGATTAAAAACAGTACAATGCAAAGTAGAATTTTTAAAACTGCGCGCAAAATCCCGGTATACAATAAAAAACGCGAAACGCAAATCATGGACTGACTACGTATCATCACTAAATTCAGATACACCAATGACCGAAATTTGGAAAAAAGTAAGAAGAATATCTGGCATAAAAGGCAATAATAAAATTAACAGACTCGAGGTCGAAGGCCACACTTTAAATAACAACTATGACATAGCAAATGCCCTCGCTAATATCTACGAACAGAGCTCCAAAGAAATCAACCAGAACACATCACTTAACTTTCACAAAGAAATGATCCACTAAATTTACCTCTAACCATGGCAGAATATCACGAAGCATTATCAAGCTTCAAAGATTCCTCTCCTGGACCTGATCACATTCATAAATGCAACTGACGCACATAATCATCTCATTCTCTCAGATTCCCTCGGCGCAATTAAGGCCTTACAAAAATAAAACAAGAACTCTACTCTGCCGAACAAAGCCATAAGAATGTTATCTTCATATGGATACCATCCCATATAGGAATTCATGGTAATGAAGAAGCAGATAAATACGCCAAAGAAGCCGCAGACAGTGACACAACCGAAACTATTAGACTATCAGTGAGTGCGGATATAAAATGTACAATAAGATCTAAAATAAACAGTGCGTGGGAAAATCGGTGGAAAAGTGCTACATCCAACGATGAAATAAAACAATATAGTTTGTTTAAATCTTCATTTATTTGAACTAATGTTCAATTTAAACTCGTTGACGCGTTTCACTAACACAGTAGCTTTGTTAAAATGAACGAAGGTAAAATATACAAATGTCTTAATATATACAGTGCTAAATCTATTTACTAAGGTTAACAATGGTATTGAAAGAAATTACCTGGAAATTCATTCACTACAAACATTCCTAAGCTATCTTCTACATAAAGAGTTTGAATAAAGGAGACTGATTGATATCTATTTGGTCGTTAAGGAGATTACCTGAATATTTATTTTTGTTAATCTCTAGGGCCTCTAATAAATTTAAACTAAAGGATTTACCGACTACATGGAGAATTTCAAAATTTGGGTCGAAAATGTGTTGGTTTTCTAATAAATGATTTGAATAGTTAGAATCTAATTTTTTGTTGTCATAGCTACGTTTGTGTTCCGAAATTCTAGTTTTAAAATTTCTAAAAGTTCTACCGATATAAATTTTATCACAATTGTCATTACCACATTTTAATTTATAAACTCCTGATTTGTTTAATTTTGAAGATTTAGATTTATTATTTTTAATGAATTTGGATAAATTGTAATAAGTTTTAAAGGAAATATTCATGTCTAAAGTTTCTAAAAATTATTAATTTTTAAGGATGGTGTTCCAAAGTATGTTAAGCTTTTGAATTGTTTATTATTATTTTTATCTGAAGGGAATACTTGTTCTAAAGTCTGTTTTTTTATATTTTTATTTATGATATTGTCAATTAAATTTGAATCGTAATTATTATTAACTGCTATTTGTTTTATGATATTTAATTCTTTGGTATAATTATTAATATTTAATGGGACTGTTAAGAGTCTGTGTATCATACTATTGAAAGCTGCTAGTTTATGACTGAATGGGTGGACCGAACTATTATGAATTGTAATATCTGTATGTGATGGTTTATGAAATATAGAAAAATCATGTTTATTATTTATATTTGAAATTGTAAGGTCTAGAAAGTTTATAGACTTATTTTGTTCAAGTTATACGGTAAATTTGATATTATTGTGAATCGAGTTTATGTAAATAATGAAGCTCTCTAATTGTCTATTTGTACCGATGAAACTAGCTAAAATGTCGTCCACATATCGGTGCCAGTACACAAGTTTTTTACTAAGGGGGTGTTCATGAATTATTTTTTCTATACTATCCATGAAAATTTCTGCTAGTAGGGGGTGAGAGGGTTGCCCATAATCAAACCATATTTACTGCTATAAACCTCTCCATTGAAATGAAAATAATTTTGATTCAAACACACTTTTAATAAAGTAATGATATCAGAGTGAATTATAGGATTAACATTATTGTATGTGAGCAAGTTATAGTTTCTTTAGGAGGTATACTAGGGAATAGATTTGTTACATCGAACGAGATGAATTTAGAATTATGGGGTAGTATTATATCTTGAATATTATTAATTAATTCCGTTGAATTTTTAACTCAAAATCGAGGTATGAATGAACAATATTTAGAAATGACATCTATAAGAATCTTTGAAATTTTGAATGAAGGTGTTAAAAATTAAATCATTTTTAGAAACTTTAGACATGAATATTTCCTTTAAAACTGATCACAATTTATCCAAATTCATTAAAAATAATAAATCTAAATCTTCAAAATTAAACAAATCAGGAGTTTAAAAATTAAAATGTGGTAATGACAATTGTGATAAAATTTATATCGGGAAACTCTAGATCATCCTCCATACAGCCCTGATCTGGCGCCCAGCGACTACCATTTGTTCCTGCACTTGAAGAAACACCTGGGCGGTCAGCGTCTTCAAGACGATAACGAAGTCAAAACATTTGTGATACAGGCGGTAGAATTTTATGAGGAGGGTATTCAAAAACTGGTGCAACGTTATGACAAGTGCCTCAATATTCACGGAAATTATGTAGAAAAGTAGATTAAGGTACAGGCTTTCATGTAAAAATAAAATTATTGCGATATATTTGCATTTCTTTTTTTAATTCCAAAACGGTACTTACTTAAAGAACATGCCTCGTACATAAAAAAGGCCTTCAAAGTATACAGTCTTAAGGGATTCATTTTTTTTATTTGAGTTCAGTTAAACTTATTGTATTTTTCAATTTTATTGTAAATAATACTTTTTCGCCCAACCTATCTAATATGCGAGAAAAGTATTGGTTTACGCCAAAAAAGGTGGTTCGATTTCTTCGTCGGTGTTCCGGTTTTAGCCACACCGTTGTTTCAAATTGTTCAATAATTTGATGTATCCTGTGATGCGGTACATCAGTCTGACCATTGGACATATTAAATAAAAATTGTTTAATATCGCGACTACTGTGACTGCCATAATACATACGAAACAATTTGCAGTTTCTTCACGAGTCAGCATTTTACGAGAAGAAAAATAAATAATAACTAACTGATAAGAATTAAAAACTACCAAAAATAAACGGTTTTAAATATTAAAACTAACTTTTCCGCATCTGTGACCCTGAACAATATTCTATAATAAAATTGTTACTTGTATACACTTCGGGGGATGTATTGTGCTAACAAACCGAAATTTCTCCAAAAATAACCAAAAATTTAGTATATCTGGATTTATAGGACCCGCTGTACTCGCTCCAGTCAACTGAAAATCAATAGGGTACATCTGTGAGACACTTTGAACAATATTCAATCATAAAATTGATCAATCGTATACTCTCTGGAGGCTGTATTGTGCTAACAAACTGAAAATTCTCCAAAAATTACAAAAATCTGGTACTTCAAGTACCATAGCACCCGTTGTACTGGCTTTAGTGAGCTGAATATCAATAGTGTTCATCTTTGAAACGCTCTGAATAATATTCAATCATAAAACTGATCACTTGTATATACTCCGGAGGCAGTATCGTGCTAACAAACTGAAACTTCTCCAAAAATGACAAAAATATCATACTTAAAGTACTGTAGCACCTGTTGTATTGGCTCTGGTGAGCTGAAAATCAATAGGGTTCATCAGTGAGATGTCCTTAACAATATTCAATCATAAAATTGGTGACTTGTTGAACTCCGGAGGCTGTATCGTGCTAACCAACTGAAATTTCGCAAAAAATGACAAAATGTCGTACTTCAAGTACCATAGCACCCGTTGTACTGGCTCTGGTGAACTGAAAATCAATAGGGTTCATCTGTGACATCTCCTTAACAATATTCAATCATAAAATTGCTGACTTATTGCACTCCGGAGGCTGTATCGTGCTAACAAGAATTGTAAGGAAAAGTGGCCGACGACAACGACGACGACATACACACAGGATTTTTTTTCTAAAAACCGTTTTTTCGTGTTGTTGTTGATGGAAAACGTAAAAATAACTCAAAAAAAAATTTAAAAATTCCAACTTTTTTTGGGGTAAACCAATACTTTTCTCGCATATTGAAAGGTTGGGCGGAAAAGTAATATAAAGAATAAAATAAATTAAATAATGGGAAAACACGAACAATTTTAAATGAAATTATAACTATTTTAATAAATTAAAAAACGAAACGAAATAAGAAATTACTCACAAGTACACTAAAATAATAAATCTAATCGCTCCAAAGAATGAAAATGACATTATTTGGAAGGCTACCTACTAGATTTTGCTTTTTAAAATTGATACTAAATTGTCTGAACTTTTCTTTGAATAAATAAATTTTTGAAACAATAACTTTGCTTTATTTCAAAATTAATGTTTTTTAGATAAACATTGTAAAAAATAGAACTAAATACAAAAAAACTTCGTCACAGCGTGGGATTGAACAGTCATCCTCCACATTCAACTTTCAAATTTCGCGTACCAAATACCAACTTGGCCATCTCGGTCCCGGTTGTTTGTATTCGAAAGTGATATAAAAATGGCGTACGACTTTTAAAACCATAATTATGCATTTTCTTATTAAACCAGACCGAATTTAAGAAAGTTAAAAATGCACTTGAATTTATTTTTTAACGACCTTTCCAAATCTGTTATTATTTTTCACGAACGTTATTTGGTAAAAATGCTCGCGTTTGACAGTTTTGTACAGGAAACCCTATGTCGCATTTTATAAATAACACAGTGTATAAATTGATGTAGTTTTGGTTTCAAATTAAAAACAAACGTTTTAGTATCTCTGTTTAATTACAAACATAAATATTAGTTTCATCGCATGCACGCATCTTTAAAATTTGTTACATTTAAAGAACTAAAATAGTCATCATGTAAAAATCTAACAATATCTTCTATTTTACAGAGATTTACTTTTGTGCTAACATTTACAATATTTTTACAAAAACTAACTTGCCTAGTAACATCTCTGCCGTTACTCAAAAGCCTAAAATATATACCTCGAGTATTATCGATTTCTTCATTTTGTTGATAAACCTCAAATACTATTCTAGCTGCATATCGTAAGAGAAAGGGGTCGTTTTGCAAGCCTAGAGCTGTGCTGAGTTGCTCCAATGTGTGATCGTGACCAGAATATGCAACTAGGTAAGGTCCAGTATTTGATACCATTTGTAACATTTGCTGAACAATGTGTCTTACTAATCCGTAGGATTTTAATAAGCAATATCGTTTCCAGTATACATTTCTCCATTTTTGATGGTTCACCCAGTCTGTATAAGCGAAAATTCCCACAACATTTTGACGTCTACAAAAATACAGAAATTAATAATCAATAATAATGCTTTAAGCATACAAGATGATTCAATAAGTGTGGCATATTTCGGAAACTACTTTAAAAATATCTCTTTGTTTGCTGCTATATGGTATAATCAATCATTTACAAAATATAATTGCCTTTTTATGAAAAGGTTAGTGACAAATATCAACATTAGAAACTACTGTTCTTATTCCATAACTTTTATTGAATGAAATTAACTGTGTCGACCCTTACTTCGTGGAATAATTGACAATTATCTTAGAATTTTTAAAATCTTCAATAGATTGTGGAATTAACTAGAAACAGTAAGTTTCATTTAAAACAGTAAAACTTTTATTGAAGTCATTTTTGTTAATCCGTTTATTATTAAATTGGGGGAAGTGAATTTTTGCATAAAGATAAAATGTAAAACCAGTTAGGCTTGATTTACACTATAGGTACGCTCCGCTCTTGGTCTGGTTATGCTCACATGAGGTTCGCATTTACATGACGTTCAAAATCTGGCTATGGTCAGTCTTAAACCATCAATAATCGAAGTCGGTTGTATTCAACTCGTAGTAAATAATAATATTGACTTATATTTAAATGATTAATGAAAAATATTTGATATTTAATTAATAAAATATTGAAGAAATTAGCAAAAAATACTTAATCTGTTACAATATTTGCTGCGAAAAAGTGTCATTAAACGTTTCGACTAAATAATTAGCTATTATGGCTCTTCTTTCTGATGAAGAAGATAATATTAAGACAAGAAAAAAAACAAGGAATAATGTGGGTGCATCCAAGTTTATTGCAAAGAAAAACGGAGGAAAATTGCTATCGTCGTTTAATTACTGCTGAAGGAGTGATGGATGAAAATTGACTGAACTGAGAGCGAAACGCATTGACACTACCGGTACATGTAGGGTTCAGTCTCGACCAGCTGAAATTTCTTTCGAATTGATCATGACTGTAGCGACACTGGATCAGTTACCGATAGTGTAAATGTTTAATTTAGTTTTTAATTGAGAATATTTTACCCGACCGGGGCGCATATTCATAAGTTACCGACACAAACCAAAGATCGGATTTCCGAACGCCGCCGAACGCGTCTTAATAAGTTACCGACGTAATTCTTAATTCATGTCTGTAACATAATAATCGATAATAAACAGTATTGATGGTTTTCAAGCACATGTACTGGTTCATAAGAAGTTTGTAACATTTGAGTGAGAAATGAATTTAATTACTCTAGAAAGTTTACAAAGTGTTACCAATATTCTAGTGAAGGCAACAATACATTTAAAACAAATCTAAGCAACAAATTTGAAGTTAAGGTAAGTGTCTATATTTAATCTTAATAAGTATTTTTAGGTTATGCGGAAACGATATATCTTAGACGACTATGCCTGCGGGTATTATCTTCATTTTTTTGTTATTCTTCTCGTAGTTGGCACCAGTAAAATAGAAAATAAACTTAGCATCCCACTAATGTGGAAAATTAATTTGACAATTGTTGCTCGGCAGGTCGTGATTATTTAGTGTAAGGAAATGATATGGGAATCATCAATTAAATGTGTGTGAGGCACTATTTGAACGACCAATGGGAGATAAGGCCAAAAAAAACATACTCGAGTTGTTTGAAAAAGGTCATTGCGCTTCATTTGCATATCACACATATTGAATTTCCAAAATCGAAGAGCTTTGCTGTTGCATTTGACATATTTTATTTTCCAACAAAAACACTTGTAAGCAATCCTTGGCAAGCGAATTTTAAAAAACATTATGGGGAGCGAAGTGTTACTTCAACGCTTTTAAAGTTGCATAATCTTATTTCAACTTATAATAATGGGACTGTTTTCAAAAGTGTCAGCGAAAATGAATACGCAGTTGTATTTTGCACTCCTATTATGGAAAGAGTCTAGACATTACGTCAATCTTCCGAGGTGATGTTCGTAGATGCAACTGGTAACTGTGATGTAGACAACCTCAAAGTTTACTTTTTTAACACACACTGCAGTAGGAGGACATCCACTAACTTGCATTTTGACACATAAAACATTCAATTTTGATCTGGCCGTATTTGCTCTTCATGAAATATTGACAAAAAAAATCAATCTTTCTGTTATAATGACAGGTGATGGTCTTTCTGAAAGAAATATTTTTAAAAAATACTGGCTAAGTGCAAAGTTATTATTTTATACATTCCATGTTGTAAAGGCTTGTTGGCTATGACTATGTAATGGTCAAAATAACGTGCCAAAAGATTCGACTTAGACTTTTTATAAACTTTTTCGAGATATTTTATATACAAAGTTGTATGAGGAATTAGATCATACCAAAAAGAATTTTTACAAAAACTGTGATAACGATAACTTACACTAATAATTATAGTGAAACAATGTTTAGATTGTTAAAATATATTTCATTGGAGCGTATCAAAGCTTTTAATACAATTCAACTGGCAGATTTCATTGTAACAGGATTTGAAAGTTATTTTAAATAAAGAATTTTAGATTTGTTTCACGGCCATGTTACAAAAACTATTTTCAAAAGATAGAATCATCAATGCAATGACAAAAATTTATTGTCTATTACAGAATTAGGAAATATGGAATTTGAAGTATCAAGTGAGACTGAAAAAATGAAGTCATATAAAGTAGATATGGTAATTTGTAAATGTCCATTTGAATCTGACAGTACATTCTGCAAACACCAAGGTGTTATTCTACAAAAGTTTACTGGATTAAAAGCTTTTAATACCTTGTGTCAGTCAATAAAGTTTGATTTATACAAAGTTGCTACCGGTGTTTCACCAAGCGAGGATGTATTTTTACCTCTACGGTCAACAAATATTTCATCTTGACTGAAGTTCCACAATGTGTGATCAAATTCTAAATGATAACACGTTAATAAACCAAAATATAGAAAGTGGATCAATTGCCGGAACCTTCCAGTAAGAAAATACCTAGAACCAGTGGAATGAGTTTAGTGAAACAATTCTGAACAAACTAGAAGAAAATTATGTAATATTCTACCCAGATATTGAATCCTTTTTAACCAATAACGAAAAATATGCTAGAACTGACAATTCCTTGCTATCTGGTTTGGTTACTGCATTCAAGTAAAAACTGTCAGTTTACCTATATGAATAATGTATTTCTTTTAATTCAAATGACTTTGTATATCTCATAGTTTTTTATATTCCCAACAATATCAAACATATAATATTTACCTACTATAGCAGGTGACTGGAAATAGAAAACTCATCAGCGGGAATTATGGAAGGCAGAAAAAAGCGCCCCACGATTTAGAAGCGTGTGAAGAAAAAATAAAGGATAGGGAGATAATAGAAAAAAAATTACCCATGTATATGTTGTTTGATATTCCACTTTAAAGAGAAATATAATAATTATCAATATGTCTGTTCTCTTATTTATTTTCTCATTACAGGCTATACCTAAAGCGAGCAACACATGCTGCACTTGTGTGTATAAGTTACCGACAGAATCGTAAGGTTACGTCCGTAACTTATATCAAATCGCTCGGCGAATCGGAGGCCTGCTTCTGTCGATAACTTATGAATATGCGACCGGGACCGCGACCGTACCTACAGTGTGAATCAAGCCTTATGCTAATTATAAACTCTACTATAGACATTGCA
The DNA here is from genome assembly GCA_963921935.1 of Galeruca laticollis. Lineage (NCBI taxonomy): Eukaryota > Metazoa > Arthropoda > Insecta > Coleoptera > Chrysomelidae > Galeruca > Galeruca laticollis. The sequence goes on from OY998183.1 coordinate 88,564,253, forward strand.
ATCAGGAAATGATAACAAACGAAAACAATTACTGATTTAAATTCAGACCACGATCCTGTACTGATTGAACACAATACTATCTTTTATTAGTCATTATTAGTGTATATACTGAAAAGTTTCGGAACTAACAAACAAAACTATTTTTCTTAAAATTCAGGTTTAGTTTTCAACATAGTCTGCTTTTAAGTGAATTAATTTTGTCCAGTGAGGCAACTTTGTTATTAACCCTTCCAAATAATAATATCCGTCTTTCTCTGCAAAATAGGCGTTTACGTACGCTATCACTTCCTAGTTCAATGAAAATATCCCCCAAGCCAAATTTTTGGGTTAGGAAACAGGAAAGTCCCTAGAGGCCAGATCTGGAGAATATGGTACATGGTCAACGAATTCAAAGTGTAATTAGTAAATTTTAGCCATGGCGATAGCTGAAGTGTGAAAAGCACTTTTTATTTCTCAAAGAGGGTCGTTTTTATGCAATTTCTGTATTTAGGTTATCGAGTCATGTTGCGTAATAATTTCCCGTTATTATTTTATTCCCTACGCCCCCCTCGGGATTAACGCACATAATTAAGTAATCGTTTTATTGAAGATATTCGATGATCTATTCCAAAAAACAGTCGCCATCATCTTCCCGGTGGGCGGAACTATCTTCGCCTTTTTCGGAGCAGGTTATTCACCCTTTACAAACCACTGCTATGATTGTTGTTTCGTCTCAGGAGTGTAGTGGTGGATTCAAGTTTCATCTACAATTATAAACCGAGACAAAAAATCGGATTCGTTCGGCTTAAATAGCTCCAAAAGCTTTGGAAACGTTAATGCGTTTTTGATCTAAAGTGAGCAAACTCATAGATAGCTGACGCATGCCTAATTCTTTAGTCAATATAATATGACAAATGCGTTCTTTAGATATGTCCATAACCTCTGCTATCGCTTTAACTTAATTCGACGGTCATCCAGTAACATTTAATTAACTTTTTCGACGTTATCGCTGACAGTCGCAGTTTTTGGCCTTTCTGAACGGCCAGTTAAGCTGGTACCACCTTAAATTCATATACCCAAAATTTCATTGTCACAAATAATGGTACAGAGTCACTTTATACAACACCCAACTCATCTTTGATTTCCGTGGACGTATTGACTTTCAAAAATAAATATTTAATGTCATCTCTGTACTATTTTTTTTCCATTTGTGTGAAAACCATTACAACGACTTACTCAAGTAATGAGATCGTTTCATGAATTTCAATGAAAATATCACAAGATATATTGGGTCTGAACTAAGTATTTGCAGCTAATAACGCCACTCTACGATTTCAAATAAAAATGAAAAAAAAATATTGAAATTTGAATTCTTGTGGTAGACTGTGGTAGGTTAGAGCCAATGGCAAACAAAGAAATGTTGCGCTGTTGTCACGAGGGAAAACTTTATAAGTAGACTAGTTATCTTTTTTCTTTAACACTCGTTAAAGAGAAACGTACTGTCAAAACATACTCTTTCAAATAATGTTCTCCTAATCGCGCGACTCTTATTAAAAAAGGTAACTCGCGTAGTCAAAGAAATTTGGTAATATATATTTTAAGCTGCAGTGATGATGCTTTCAAAATTGAAAATATAATATAAAATGTATGTGTAATGAAAATTAAATATTCTTCATGTCGGTTGAGTTGATTGGAAAGCATGTTATGTAACACACATACACATATTGCGTTACCCCAGAATTCCAAACTCGATTTAGTACCGGATCGCTTATTCTTCTTCAGTTTAGGGGAGTTCGAGTGTACTGAGACATCATGTTCACATCCACTTGAGGAATATTTGTCACATTAGCTTCGGTGAAACCTGGACCCATTTTAAAGATGCCTTTTAAAAGGCAATCAAACAGAAGCACACTTTCTACTATAAAATAATATAACTCAAACAACTAAAAAGTCGGCTAGGATAATATCTGTTTGAGCTTGGTTGTGGATATTGATGTCAATTGTCAAATGCTTCTAGTCGACTTTCACTTTGTCTTAATCAACTTGGATAGTCAAGTAGGATTTGTCAACAGAACGTACTTTCTATCTGGCAACAAGGGCTTCTGCCATTGGTCGACTTACAGAGGTTTATTTAAATCTAATAAAAATTTTAAATCTAATTTTCGAAGATAAATATCGTTATCATAGAAAAACTTATGTTATTCTTAATCCTTCTGCTGAAGATTACAAGAAGCAGTCTAGCAGTGGGTCTAATACCTAGAAAATCGAGAAGGGCAAGGTTAACCTTCATACCAAAAATAGGCAAAAAAGAGGGCACCGATCCCCGATCTTTTAGACCCATCTGTCTAACATCGTTTCCACTCAAAACGATGGAGAAAGTAGTGGATAACTACATAAGAACAGAGAACCTGGAGAATATACCACTTCATAAATGTCAGCATGTCTACAGAGAGGGTCGATCAACTGAGACGGCTCTGTATCAGCTGACCGAGGTCATCCAGAGAACTCTGAACAACAAAGAAATCGCAATGTGCGCATTGCTGGATATATCTGGGGCCTTTGACATCACAACTCATGGGTCTGTCAAAGAAGTAATAAAAAGGCGAGGAGTAAATGAAACCATTGTAAAATGGATGTATGAGTTGTTGACGACGAGGATAGCTGAGACACAGGTGGGGAATCAAACCACCTCAGTTAAAGCCACTTGGGGGACACCTCATAGTAGATGAGTTGTTCTACAGGCTAACGGAGCTTGGCTTCGAATGTATGAGCTATGCTGATGACATAGTTCTAATAGTCAGAGGCAGAGCACCTTGTGTGCTTTATTACAAAAGGGCCTCAGAATCATTGAGCAATGGTGCTTGTCAGTGGGGCTAAACATTAACCCAAACAAGACCATAGTAATTCCATTTACCTGGAAAGTAACACTTTCAGCCACGAAACCCATATCCTTAAACGGGGAAATCATAGAATGGAAATCAGAAGTTAAATATCTAGGGATAACCCTAGACAGTAAGCTTCTGTGGAATAAGCATGTTGAAATAACTGCTAGTAAAGCAATAAGAGCTTTGATGGCGTGTAGAAATCTAGCTGGTAAGAGGTGGGGCTAAAACCCAAAAATACTGCAATTGATGTACGCCATGATTGTGAGACCAGCAATTACGTATGGGGCAATAGTTTGGCATACAAAAGCAAGTCAGTACAGCACGAGGAAGACCCTCGACAAAGTTCAAAGACTTGCATGTGTGTGCATCACTGGAGCTATGAGAACGTGTCCAACTAGGGCACTTCAGATCATTACAGATCTCACACCTCTACATCTGGTGAAAGAAAGAAAGTAAGTATCGAAAAGAATTTCACTACGATGCTAAATAAGAGGAGAGACTGGGAAAGGAAACACACCACCCAAACTCTCAAATAAAACACCATTAGATGGTATACATATGGTTCAAAAACCACCACTGGAGCAGGCGCTGGAGTATTTGGGCTTGCCACCAGTTACTCATTATCGTTAGGCTCCTTCCCGAGCGTCTTTCAGGCAGAAATACTTGCGATCGAAAGATGCGTGGAAATGAAACTAGAAAGAAACTATTAGAAATGTGACATATAGATCCATTCTGGTAGTCAAGCAGCTATCAAAGCATTGAGCTCCCATGTCATTGACTCAAAGTTGACATGGGAGTGCCGAAGAAAGCTTGATGAATTAGGCAAGAATAACAGGGTCTCTTTAGTCTGGGTTCCTGACCACTCGGGAATCACGGGAATTTAAGAGGCCAATACACTTGCCAGGAAAGCAGCACAAACGTCCTTTATTGGCCCGTAGCCTTTCTGTGGTGTAGGGGAATGCTCCGATCTCCGATAACAAAGAGTTTCGGAAGACAGAGGAAACCGAAAGAGAAGCACTCTGGCGATGCCTTCCCGGGCTGGAACATTCCATTTCTTATAGGACACTGCCGCCTTAGGAAGCACCTAATGAGAATAGGTCTAGCAGAAATTGACGAGTGTAGATTTTGTGGGGAGGAGGATGAAACTCCAGATCACCTAGTTCTAGAATGTCTCGCCATTGCAAGCTAACGCAAGAAATGTTTCGGACAAGAAACTTGTAAGAGTGAGGATCTAACCTCGTTGAAGCCGTCCCAAATACTAGAGTTCATTAGAGCCCTGGAACTGGAAAGCGAGCAGTAGTAGTAGCGAGAACAGCTCTGATGGAGGGGGGGGGTGCACAATAAACCTTAGGTTTCAGTGCATTGTAACCCCGTTAAAATCTAATCTAATCCTTCTGACATGATTTCACTTGTTAAATCATACCCATGAAACGAGCCCATTTTCAAACAACAACTGCCTATGATGCATTTCAAGGATAACTACTTTCAAATATCTGAGGGAATCATAGTTGTTAGTAAGGGACTAAGGAATTATACATCAATTTAGGAATGGAATACTTCCAAACCCACACAATGCAAGAACGGATCGCCATAACTTTTATTGTCCGTTGCTTATATTGTTATCTTAATGTACAAACATTTGTTGTTAAAGATATTTTAAATAGTGCTGGGACATCGTCGCGAAATATCGATGGTGACATCGAATGCAAACATCGATGTCTTGAAAACATCGATGTTCTCTTTACATCAATGTTAAAAAATAAACAATAATATCCATGTAAAATCGTAAAATTAATAATTAGAAAAAACCACATATATACTTTAATTTCGATATGAATATTATATTTGTAATAATTATGATAAAATTAATTCAAGCCCCAAAATATTTTGTTAATTGATTGTAAGAAAAGTAACGTTTTTCGGCCATAGTTTCGCCTGCATTAGAAAAAAGATGTTCAAATGGAATGGAAGTAACTAAAACAGTTAACAATTTTAAAGCTTTTTATGCTAAATTCCAATACATAGAAGAATGTCGTTGCCAATTCCCAAAGTGGGTTGCGGGGATTCACCGCTTTTACACTGGAATTCACATACGGTAGTCGCCAAGATTGCACTTTGCACTCGCAATTTCAAAACATAGGAGGCGGTGTTAATGATTCAAATACATAATTATTTGATTTTATTTGGAGCAGCTTCGATTAAACTTTCAGTTAAATATTGAACTTGAACAAGACAATATTGAATCATAAACTCATAATTTTTCCCATTAATATAAAATATAAATAACATCGATAGGTAAACATCGATATTTGTCAAATCTAAAGGTGGATCCAGACCAAGCGCGCTGCTCCGTGCTGAAAATCACCTCGCAGCACTATTCAATTCGATGCAGAGCGGCGCAGAACACCGCAAAGAAATTTTTTTATTCGTCATTGTTCCATCTGGCTCGCGCGCGTTTTGGATTAATATGGAGTATTCCAAAAAAGTAAAAATTGCTGCTGCTATAATTATTATTAATCAACATTTAAATAGAAAAAGACCAAATAGAAAACGTCGACATTGGGTAACACCGATGCTTAGAAATAGATTAGTCTATAGTGGAACAAATCTATTAAGTGACATGTTAATTGGTAATATCGGACAATTTGAAAATTTTTGCCGTATGTCGTCAGCGGATTTCGAAATCTTATTACATTTAATTGAGCCAGTAATACGAAAAAAGGATACAAACTATAGGGAATCTATTTCTCCCAAAGAAAGATTAGCTGTAACTCTACGCTTCCTGTCCACGGGAGATTCATTCAGCAGTTTAATGTACCTTTTCAAAATATCTAAACAAAGTATTTCAACTATAGTTATTGAAGTTTGCCGGGCTCTTAATGAAGCATTAAAACACCAAGTTCAGGTAAGTCCCCTTTATTTAAAATTCTTTGGATACACTAAAATTTGAAAGAAAACTTTGTGCTGTATCATATTGAGAGGTTCATCCATGTTATATTTAGATACAGATTGAGTTGTAGATGATTGTGGAGGAATAGAACTTGTTAGAGGCGTACCAACAATTGAGGAAGCGTTACTTGAGGAGTATACATTTTGATATGTATACCTGTGCAATTCATTGAACACTTCCATCTCAGCTTCGAAGATCGAGCTATTGATTTTATGGATAAGGATGGCTCTACTTCTTTCATTTAATTTTCGTAGCTTATTAGCGACATGCTCTCCATATACCGAGCACTCACGCGACTGAACGCTGGTTCGCTTGAAATGTTATCGATGATGTCATATGCTTTACTCAATCTACGGTCTTCTGTTACCATTTTACGTTTTGGTTTTTTTTGGGGAGACAAATATCTTTCGCTTGGCTATTGTATTTTTCCCATTGCTTTGAGAGGGGGATTCAATGACATTTTCAATAGATTGCTCAGTAGTTTGTTTTTCATGTTGTAGTTCACTTTGATCATTGGCATCATCAACAGGAGGTTCCAAATTATCTTGCGAATTTTCTCCGGCATATATCTGCAAATAAAGAAAAATTCATTTAAAAATCATCAATAATTTTTTTTCAGATGCTAATTGCTACAGAAGGATGGCTGCAATGTGCTAAAAAATTTGAGGAACATTGGAATTATCCGCATTGCGTAGCTGCTATGGATGGAAAGCATGTGATGTTACAAGCACCCATGAACAGTGGCAGCGAATACTACAATTATAAGTCATATTTTAGCATTGTGTTATTTGCACTTGTGGATGCGAATTATATTTTATTTTCGCTGATGTGGGTACTCAGGGTCGTATATCTGATGGAGGAATATTTAAACATAGTCTAATATGGAAGAAAATACAAACGAAAAGTTTGTGTTTGCCAGAACCAAAAGAACTTCCTGGGCGGGAAAAACGTATTCCTTACGTCATACTGGGTGAAGAAGCATTTGCTCTCCATGGAAATGTAATTAAACCCTTTTCTGGTCTTTATGAAAAAGGATCGAAAGAAAGGATCTTCAATTATCGATTGTCAAGAGCACGGCGAGTTTCAGAAAATGCGTTTGGAATACTTAGTGCACTATTTAGAGTTTTGAGAAAACCCATGCTCCTTGAACCTAACAAAGCTAGAGATGTATTATTGACAACTATTTATCTACACAATTACTTAAGAAGTAAACATTCCAGAAATACATATACTCCTGCAGGAACTTTTGATAGTGAGCTAAATGATGGCACAGTTGTTGCTGGAACCTGGCGGAGGGATGATGTAAACCAAACCTCAATGTGCAAGTTGGAACAAATACCAAGGAAAAGTCCATCAAATGCGCAAGAAATACGGCAATGATTTGCAAAATATTTTTTTACAAACGGGCGTCTACCTTGGCAAAATGACCGTGCTTAAATAAATATTCTAGAATGATAAAAATATATTATTTGTTTTTACTTACTTCTTCTGTGTTAAGAGTGTCCTTTGGAATGTCCTTTTCTGAAAAATAAATAAATAAAAAAACTTGAATGCAAACCAGTTTGAGATGTAAATATCCTCCCGCCCTAAAAGTGTATATCAAGTATTGTTTCGTGTGAAACACCAGAGTTTCTGGGAAACGTATAAAAATGGACTGTAGATTGAAAGGCAGATGTATAGAAAAAATAGCAGTACTTACCACTCTCCTGGTCTTCACTTATAAAGGGCGCCCTTCTGCTGTTTGCGTCTAGATCAGTGATGCACAGCGCGAAAACCCCGTAAATGTGTTATCATTAAAACTATTAGGTCGTAGACCGTAACTAAATTTTTGTATCGACGTATACTCTATCGATGTCATTATTAATCTGTTCTATTCCTTCGTCGCCGTGGCAGTACTTCTAAATTGACTATACAGTCTGTCCTTGCAAATATGTCATATACATTTTTAATTTGAGAAACAGAAATTAAAAATTATTATAGAGTATTAAACAACTATATTATATGGGATATAAAGTATAGGTATTATTCCTACCTTTTCCAGTGCCAGTCGATTTTTTTTATTTTTCCTTTTTCCCTTCTATAGGAAGACAATAAAGAAGTAATTTTAGATTTAACAGCATCAACATCGATTCCCATGTCCAAAGAAATGTTGGTCCAAGTATCATGATTTTTAGTTTTAATGTGATATGTGTTATCTTGGGGATCACACAATTCCGGTTTTCGGTGATATAGGTCTATCAATTTTTCAATAGCCTCATGTGTCCATTTAATTGAGGCACTCATATTTTAATCCACTTCAAAAGAACTTTGTCAAAACTCGAAACACTTAATCAAATAATCAACGTAAACGTTTTCACGTCCAAAACAAACGAGCATAAACATTCGTTTTTCTTTGATGTACCGACATCTGCCGGATCGCGTTCGATCGTGTTGCAGGGTAGCGCAAGTAAGCGCGAATCAACGCGGGTTGTCGTTCAAACCCAAAGCGCTGCGCCGCCCTGAACTGATTTGAGCGGCGCAGCGCGCTTGGTCTGGATCCACCTTAACATCGATGGCAAAAACATCAAACATTGATAAACATCACCCAACGCAATTTTAAACTAAACTAAGTGTACTTTTCTGGACAAAATAAACATTATAAATTCCATATATTATGCATGAACGACTTTCACAAATTTAGGCTCAATAAAAAAGACAGACAGAAGATGGATTTCAGAAGCAAACAACAATACATCCAAATGGGACTAGAGGAGGTTATGGAACAAGTAGTTCTATTTGTCATTTTTTCTAGTAATGCCTTAACTCTAACTAGCTAACAATAAAACACATATTATTATCACTTATTGACTAGTCAAAAATTCAAACTGATACATATATAGGGTAATCAGCTAAGGGTAGCTACCGGCCGTATCTGGGAAACCGTTTGCCAAAGAATTTGGGTAAAAAATTCCTGTAATAAAATCGGGCCAAAGAAACTGTCTAAAAATATTAGCAAGTTCGTAAATATAATTGGATTTTTTACAAAATTTTCCCAATTAAGATTGAGAAAAAATACTTGCTTTAGATACTTCAGTCCATATTATACAACTTTTGCATAAGTCATTTTTCTGTATCGCATATTCTTAAGTGGTGGGGGAAATGTTCTTTTGTTGACATCAAAAGGATTGTAATCTTCATATGCCTGAACCGATTTTAAGAAACATAGACATAGAAGCAAGGAGCATTAAAGGTATATTTCAGAAACAAAAAAACAATATCACATTTAACCTTTCAATTGGCAAATAAGTTAAGTGACACCTAGCTCTATATATATTTTTTCTGAGAAATTTCAAATGCAATGCTATAACTATAATCAGCTTATAAAATGACAAATAAGATGACTTATTGACCTATCAAAACCGCTAGCTGATATGTCTTGTCATTCGAAATATTTTGGCATTTTTCTAAAAAAGTTTAGGAGTATTAGCTCACCCTGTAAGTTGTAAGAAAAATTAAGTTTCTAAAATTGTTTTCAAAATATAATAAAATCGTTATGCCCTTACCGAAATGCAATTGCTTTTGTTTGGTAGGCCTTTAGTCACGAATAATAAATATGAAAACCGGAGGTTGATATCATTTTTCATTTGAAAGTTATAGCAAAAATGAAAACACGAGAAGTAGTCCGCTGGCGCCACCTTCAATTCCAATTGCGAACCACCACCTCAGACAATCATTAAGTCGTATTAAATAAAATAAATTAAAATTTCATAAAATACGAGGTATGTCTATATGAAAGATAAATTTCGGTTTTCTACTATACACCTCCGTTTAAGTCAAAATATTAATAATTTCTACATATCAATCTGACCGTTCTTCGTGGTATTAGCCAGGAAAGTAGTTGTCCTCTTCAAAGAACGGTCAGACTGATATGTCACAATTATTAATATTTTGACTTAAACGGAGGTGTATAGTAGAAAACCGAAATTCATCTTTCACATAGACACACCTCGTATTTTATGAAATTTTAATTTATTTTATTTCATACGACTTATACAGTCGAATGATTGTCTGAGGTGGTGGTTCGCAATTGGAAGTGAGGGTGGCGCCAGCTGACTACTTCTCGTAAGTGTGTAACCACACGAGCCCAATAGAGGTTGTCGGAAGGCGTAATCTTCAGTTTGAATTAGAGATTCCAAACTAGAAGGCATTACGGCGCTCTTGAAGAGACCCAATTAGGTCGAAACCGGTCAGTGCACTATGCCGTTCTCCTTACGGTTGCGAAACACCACAGATGTGTAGAAAACCCAAAGTTATCTCTCATATAGACACACCTCATGTAACAAGATGTACGAATAGTGCGGGACATATGAACAACAAGCAACAAAGAGATTAGTGGGTATTGCACGCAAATAGAAAAAGGGGCTACTGAAAAGAGTGGTAACCGCAGACATGCATGTTTCTGGCTCATTAGCCGTCCTCAGTACGGTACAACCAAGGAAGGGTGCAATACCCACTAATCTCTTTGTTGCTTGTTGTTCATATGTCACGCACTATTCGTACATCTTGTTGTTATTTCATTCATCTGGGTCGGAAGTTTCAGACGAGAAAGTTATATGCGCCTCCGTGTCTCTGTTGGTTGTTGTCTCGAATATTCGAGATCTTCTGATATTAATGACGCAAATGTTGCGTTTGACTATCCTGTTGAATTCTATTATATTTTCTCATGTTTCATCCAACACCATTGCTCTCAGGTTTCACACCCTTTCTTGGTTGTACCGTACTAAGGACGGCTAATGAGCCAGAAACATGCATGTCTGCGGTTACCACTCTTTTCAGTAGCCCCTTTTTCTATTCGCGTGCAATACCCACTAATCTCTTTGTTGCTTGTTATATATATACGTATATATCTAATTTTTATTTGTTTTATTCAGTCTCAATTTAATTTAACAAATAACCACATATAAAATTGTTACCATAATTTTGTATCTATATAATAAAGTAGTTTTTAAAAATAAAGTGAGTGAAATATAAGTCAAATAAAAGGCATTAATAATATTTTAATAACTTAAATCACTTGCAACCTAATTATTTAAATGTTCAAAATGCTTTCCATCATTTGGATTGGTTGTATCAATGAATATGATTTTTTTACCAAAGTTATTGGACACATACTGTTTCTCAGATAAGGCCTGTCACCACCACTATTAATAAATAGGTACACTAACTAATGAGGAAAACTTACCTTATGCAGTTAACTGGACCATCACATGGAAGTCCATTCCTATGGCAAACAAATGTCAACAAAGCATCTCTTACAAAATGAGGATCTGTATTAGCCGTGACTGGTTCTCCGTTTATTGAAAATATGGAATTTCCAGTTGATACTGCTAATGCAGCAACAGCTGGGTGTGAATGTAGCTGATGAGATATAATTTTTTTGACGTTCCTAAAATTTGTATTCATTTTAATTGAACACCTCTACATGTATTTTCTACTAACACCGGTAGATTTCCAACTTTTTGGGCAATGTATTGTATTGTTTTCTATCTATAAAACGATTTTATACAGTAGCCACAACTTATGGGATTTTATATAAAATTTACTCCTGTAAGTATATCATCCTCCAGTGGCGAGGGGAGAATATTGAGAATGAAAATATTACAATCTCAATGGAGTACAAAGAATTGATCAATGGAACACAACATATGTATTACTCGTTACAGTTTATTACCGCTCTTTCTGATAGTCGCTGATGCCAACGAATGTTCAGTAATCGACTTCAGTACTCTCCAAGAATTCTCTTGTCTCTTGCCTTCTGTCGATTGAAAACTGATGCTTCGAAGTTTAGAGTTAAGTTTTAGGAAGGGAATAAATTCGGTCAGACCTATATCAGGGGAATATAGTGGTTGTTCGGTAGGGTTTTTTAAGTTTGTGGAGAGAAATTTTTCCCACTGATAGCCTTTTGAGGTGGCATGCTAACATGATAGTCTTTGATGTACTGTTTCGGTTTTGGCTGTAAGGTCTTGTTGATTCATTTGCATATCAAACTTATGTCTCATCACCAGTTACAATCCGTTTTGTGAAAGTAGAATAGACCGTTTGAACAGAAGACATGTTGTGATTGCAGCAACCATTATCCACTTGTCGGTTTATAAAGGAACTAACAGAAGCTAACTGTAATTTTAAAAGGAAACTGTAACTTAGAGCTTTGAAAGCTGTGTCTAAGATTACAGCAATGGTATATTTCTCATCGAGTTGTTTTTGATTGAAAAAATATACTAAATAGTAAACACTGAATAAAGAGCAATAAAATAATAAAATAGACACAACAGCAAGCAATAAAATTGTTAACAAAAACTAAACATGGGTATCAAAAACACAACAGACCAAACAACGCTCAATGGTTAAAATCATGGATAAAATAATACATAACCACAGAACTGGTAGAAAACCAAGATTATGTTACAAGTGTCACTGTTTACTCGTTTACTAGATGAGACTTATATGTGTGCTCGTTCTCTCAACAAGTCCATAAAAAAAGAGAAGAAATATACTGTTACCGTAATCTTAGGCACTGCTGTTACAGATCTAAGTTACAGTTTCCTTTAAAAATAACAATCAGCTTCTATTAGGTACTATATAAACCGATAGGTGGACAACGATCATTGCAACCACAACATGTCTTCCGTTGAAACGATCTATTGGAACTAACTCATTTCAGCATGTATTTTTTTAATAAAATGTCTTCATGTCCACACATTTGCTCACACGTGATTTTAGATCTGATTTATAAAAAAAACGTTGTTTTACAAAACAATATTTTTGACTTTTCAGCGCTATTTTGGCCATATCCAAAATATTTTCTGACATTCGCAACTATTTCAAGTATTCAAACTCCGTTTACCCCACTATCCATTTAATTAAAAAATATTCTATATAAAAATAAATGCTACGTCAAGAATACGTGGAAATTAAACGAAAAAATAAAACTGTTAAAATATATTCATTTTCAAACAAATTAGAGATTTTCAGTGCAAAAATAATGTTAGTTTTCAGGAGTTTTATTATACATCCGTTGTTTTCTTGTAATTAAAATATAATATAATATACACTATACAATACTTACTTGTACAATTTTTCAGTAACTGGACAACCACAATCTTTAAAACAAAAACTCATACTCTGACTTTCGTGCAAAATAATTTTCTCCAAAGTGTCTGCTGGAATAAGTCCAAATAGAAAAGCCAATACTGACTGAAATGTGCGACGATATCTAGTACTATATATCACAACTTCGCTAGGTTTTAGTGATGTTAATTTCGACCATACCTCTTGATATTTCTGTTTAAGCAAATCGCCTAAATTGAGTAGTTGAGAAACACCTGAAAATATAATAATATAGACATTACAATGAATTTAGTTATATAATTATATTGGGCATATTTTTGTAAACTTCGATTTTTCTACTTTTATAATACAATTAGAGTAATTAAGGGTGATTACCTAAGTTATTTTATTAAAAAATATAGTGAAGCCTAGCATCAAATTTCGATTCTAGCTTTTCAAATAAATACTAACTGGTAATAAGCCAGTAATAAATATAATCCAATAGGCAATATAGGGATATCTGCAGTCGAGGTCAGACTTGTACAGACAATTTTATCTGTAACTTACACATTGGTCTATACAAAAATGGGTAAAGAATACATGATACTTCACAATATTTACTGCTCAAAAGAAAACAAAAATTATATATGAAGTGAATACAAAAATAATCAGTATAATTAGGATTCAAATAAAGTTACTGTTGTAAATTGCAATACATTTTTGAATTACTTCAAAATAGTTAAGAATCACATTCTCACATTTTCTGGAAACTCACAAGGCATTGTTTTACTTCACGAAACAGTTCATGATATTCACTGGATTGACTTTATTTCCAGCCAAACACAAATCAGTATCAGATGAAATTTTTAGAATAAACAACTTCTTTTTCTCAGCTGTACTTTATAAAGGACAACGAGGATATATGTAATTTATAACTCAATCACCAAAATACTCTCTTGATATTCACTATTTAATATTATTGAAAATGTCTACCAAAAGCACTTATCCAATGAACAGTACAGTACAGAACATACAACCTGTATTAACGTAATGATAAACAAATCATATTATAACTATATTAGAAAAAAAAACGAGAACGAGAATAATCATGGAGTCCCGTTTCACGCTAAGGAGCCTTTCATAGCGAATATATTTACAACACACAATACAGGCAATTTAAACATACAAGTCTGTTTTGATTTCAGTTTTTGACATTCTGTATCAATGATACAGTCTCCTGCCAATTCCATGTCTAATCTCTATTTTTATTGGAGTTTATTGTGGTATATAATAGATAGATAAATAGATAGATAATTTATTAGTCTTTACCATCATACATATGACATAAGACAAGTCAGATACAGTATAAAACTATAGTTAAAACAATTAAAATTAGAATTTAAATGTATACAGGCAACAGCGTATAACAATCATTTTGTATAAACAAGAATATGAAAAAAATAAAATAAACAAAAGGTTACGTTTTTAAAATTTTAATTATTAAAAGATCAAAAAAATTAGGTAAGTAATTAGGATTGAGAGATGCTACGCCACCCATTAAATTCATCTAGCGAGTAAAAACAATATTGTATTAGAAACCTTTTAAGACTAGTTTTAAATATTTTGAGATGGTTTATTTGCTTAATATCATCTGGTAACCGATTAAAAAATTCACCCCCGGCATATGTTGGCGACTTCTTCGGGAACGATTAAATTTGTTCAAGTGAATATCACTCCTAGACCTCGTATCGTGATCATGTATGTCACTATTTTTCTGAAGGCTGTTTTTGTTAATACAGGTGTAGATCAGAAGTTTGTAGAGATATATACCTGTGAATGTCAGGATGTTATTGCGCTTAAAGGTGCTCCTACAGAACTCCTTGTAGTCTAAGCCAAAGATCAAACGAATAAATCTCTTTTGGAGAATAAATACTCGCCCAACCTCGCTTGCTCTGCCCCACACAATTACATTGCAGCCGATTGCAAAATATATTAGTGCGTAATACAAATTTAGTAAATAATCTTGGTATAAATATGATTTTAAACTATTAAAAGCAAAATATAATCTGCTCAACCTTTTACATATATAGTCAACGTGATTTTTAAAATTCAATTTACCATCCAATTCAATTCCCAGAAATTTTGTATTTTCAGAAGTGTTGAAGGTGCAATTATTAAAATCAAAAACAAGGGCATTGCCTTCCTTGAGTGGTGATGTAAATTGAACAAAAACAGTTTTGCCCTCATTTATAATAAGGTGATTTCTTTGACACCAAGAGGTGAACTCTTTCATGATTTTCCTTATTTTTTGAGTAACTCATCTAAACTGTCGGCCGCAATTATAACTGAGGAATAACCTGCTTATATAAAAATACGTCCATGGGAGATGTATAAGGGTAGGTCGTTTATGTAAAGAAGAAACAAAAGTGGTCCCAGGACACCACCTTGGGGGGTACCAATGGAGGTGCTAAATTCATCCCCGACCTGCACCCTGAGTGTTCTACCAGACATGTAGGAATAAATCCACGATTGGATTGGACCTCGAATCCCCATGGCTTCTATTTTCAGGGGTAAGTAGGGATTGATAGTCTCAAACGCACGAGTCAGATCAAAAAATATACTCACCAAGTATTTGTTTTGGTCAATGTTTTCATGAATATATTGTACCAGTTCAGTTTATGCAGTGTCTATTGAATAATTTTCTCGAAAACCATGCTGTGATGGGGTTATAATTCTATTTTGATCTAGGTAACCAATTAGCTGATTGCATACCGTTTTCTTAATTATTTTAGAGAACGAGCTAAGCAAAGAAATCATTCTATAGTTTTTGACATATTGGGGGTCATCTTTTTTGAATACCGGTACGATTTTGCTCCTTTTGAGTTTAGTACCGAATTTCCCTTGCACCACAGATGGATTTATCATATGGGCTAGTTGACAAGATATGGTGTCTACGCATTCTCTCAATACCAGACAGGGGATTCCGTCAAGTCCTGTCGAATATTTTTTATTAAGATTTAAAATTATATTTTTTAAGTCATGTTCATTGACTGGCACAAAGAACATCGAATATGGATTATGTATCCTAGATGTCGTACAAATACTGTCGGCAAAGTTATATTACAAACAGACGTTACAAAATAACCAGCGAAACGATTGGCAATTTCACTTTTATTTGTAATACTTGTTCCGGAAACAGATAGTACTATTTCTGATTCTTTTTTATGTTTACCCATTTTTGTGTTTACCACGCTCCAAAGAGATTTTGCTTTATTGTTAGAGTTGTCAATAATTTTTGATTAGTGAAGTGAAATATTTCTCGTATGTTTATTTGGAGTCATTCTAGATATTAGTTAATTATCTACAAAACCTCGTTAGTTTTATGTGATGTTCATGGAAATATTAAAATTCTTTGATATGTCCACATTTAAAATGTTTCTATAAGATTCATTCTAGTAGTTTTCCAGGTTTCCACTTCGTAAAACAGTGTTTACCATGTGTATCATGTTGCTATCATAAAACATAGTCTTATTTGTTAAATCCTAGATTTTTACTTCTGTGTATTCGTTTAGTTTCACTTCAATCCTGCAGCCTAATTACTGAAACTAATCCCATTCAACACTATTCCATCAACTCGCATAGGCATTGGGACATTTAAATGTTGAGAAATTAACATAACAACAGTTTAAATTTATTTATAAGAATAAATAACTTACCTTGCATAGTTAATTGCCCCAAATGACATTGAGAAGGATGGATTGGTAAGAAAGGAAAACCATGAAATGGACCTGGACCTACCCATGATATTTTTCCAGGCAACGATTGATTTTGTAAATAAGCCTATAACAGTAAATGCAAATTCAATATTGACTTTAACATAATTGCTATGGTTAAAATTATAAAATATCAGTTTAAAAAATATATACAGGGTGTCCCACGACGTTTTGATAGTCCAATTTCTCGAAAACTGTTCATATGACTGAATGAAATTTGGCAGATATAAACAGTCGAAACTGATGCTTCTATTTATTATAAAATGACTTCCGTTTTTCCTGTCATTTCGAGTCACGTAACCCCAACAATTTTTTTAAATGGGACAATCGGTATAATATTACAACTTTGGATATATCATTCAAAAACAAATTCAACGATACCACACTTGTCATCATTGTATTGTGCGGTAATGTTAATAGGGGAATTAAATGAACATCTGTATAAATTATTTTATTAAAAAATGTAACAGAGGGAATTAAAAAATACAAGTAATTAAAGAAAATGTTCAAATTGATCACCATGTACATTTGCACAATGTTCAAACCTTGTTAAACATTTTTCTTGTAAGTGCTGCTGTGATCATTTCAGCTGTTACGGTTCAACATGCCTGTTTTATTTTATCCTTTAAATCAGGGGTGTCAAACTCCTTTTTCTGAAAGGCCAATTAAAACTTATAGGGTTTTTAGAGAACTAAACACTTATTGAATTAAAATCTTTACCTTCAATCAATTTTCATATAAAGGTATTAAAAAGGCTAAATTAAGTTGAGGATCCTGACACCTGAGGTCTCTTGTTTTTGATAAGCTCATTGATGTCAGGGGTCATATGTTCAGTATGGATTGGAGATGTTAATCAGTAAATCATGAGCGATGTTTGATCTTATTTATTTCCATGGAAAACATGTGCATGCATAAACAGGTACTACCAAACATTCACAGGATATGTGCTTAATGATTTTTGATATTTGGACAGTTATTCAAATTATTGAAATACTGTGTATAATATGTAGTAACATTCACTTCCTTAAATTTCTCCTTTCTAATACTCTCACATTGGAGATCTATTAATTCCATTTGCAAATGCATTGGTGCCTGTGCAGCATCAAAAGTGAAAGGATTGTTAAAAAGGGGCAATTCCATTTCGTTCATCTTGCAAAAATCTTGAAAACGACGGTTAAATTCTGTGGATAGATTTAGCAAAAGTACAGAATGCTAATCCAATTTAGTTTGGTTCAATGTGCCAAATCATCTTAAATGAGGAAAATTATCAAGTGTTTGGCTTTTTATCTTAGTATAACTCTTGTTTTGATCGTCTGCATATGCGAATACATTCGTGTGACGATCAAACCTTTACCCCGTAACTTTGCGGGCCGTATTGAAATGGCGTGAGGGCCGGATGCGGCCCACGGGCCGTAGCTTTGACATGACTGCTTTAAATCATCTAAATAAATCGGGGGTGTGACATAAAGTCGACCTTTTAAGTAACCCCAGAGAAACAAATCCAAGGGTGTAATATCCGGAGAACGGGGTAGACACATAATTGTACCATTTCGACCAATAAATTTTTCAGGAAATGTGTTATCAAGATATTCTCTAACTGACCAAAAAAAGTGAGTAGATGCTCCATCTCGCTGCCACCAAAAGGGACCAATCAACCCTCAGTTAAATAAACCGCATCAAACATTGATTCCCCATATTGTTTGAAAATTGGTTTTCCCATCCACTTTGGATGGGCAAAAGTATTTTTACTTAAGAGTTATTCTATGAGGAAAACGATTTCTGTACAAATGTTAAGCATGAGTTTTGTTTTTTTCACATTCTCCATAAATAAGTAACATGTCAACATATTTATCGTAAGTAAGTCATTATTTACTTATTATTACAGTGTCTTCACATGGTTATGACTAATACCTAATGACAGTTTTTGAATAAACTTCACCTAACAATAATGAATTACAACCTATGTTGTTGCTACTATAGTTATTTGTTTCATAGCTGACTAAATTTTTGAGTGCAAAATATTGCTTTAATAAATTTAGTAAAAATGAATAGCCCTTATTATTATTACTACTCAATACAATGATGACAAGTGTGGTATTTGTTGAATTTGTTTTTGAATGATATATCCAAAATTGTAATATTATACCGGTTGTCCCATTTGAAAAAATTATTTTGGCGTCACGTGACCCGAAATGACATGGAAAACGGAAGTAATTTTATAATAAATATAAGCATCAGGTTCGACTGTTTATATCTGGCAAATTTCATACATGTCATATGAACAGTTTTCGAGAATTTGGACTGTCAAAACGTCGTGGGACACCCTGTAGTATGTTAGTAGTATAGTAGTACTAGTAGTTCTTCAAATATCAGTTTAGAAACTATGATTTTACCAGGGCACTGCAATATTTCGTTAATAAGCGCTTTAAGTGTATACTGAGTAAAACCGGCAAATTTACCAACAGGTAGCTCCTTTCTATAAGCTACGGGCAGCAGAGCTTATTATTGAAAATCAGCGTCCCTAATAAGAATTCTTCAAATCGTTGGTGAACTATGTAGTCCGCAGGTGTTCTTTGAAACAAGTGTTGAATATCCGTTGTAGAAAACTTTATAAAAACGAAGATAAAATATATATTTTAAAGAACATTAGTGCTTCGTTATCTGCATAATTTTGTAGTTTTGAGGATACATATATTGAATGCAGTTTAATTATTTTATATACAGTTGTGTTTAATTTGATTTGTGATATTTGCTAATTGAAATTTATCCTTACTGTACTCATATTACTTTTTTAAATGAAACTAACTGTTTCTAGAACCAGGGATGATAAAAAACACGTTTTTTTAGAAAAAAAAACAAAACATGCTGTTTTTTTGTTTAAAACAGTTTAAAACACTTTGCAAAAAAACATGTTTAAAACAGTTTTGAACAACTGTTTTAAACATAAAAGAAAGAGCCAAGGCAGATACCTCGACAGCCGGGAAGCATGTACCTATTTTTAATTTGGTTAACGTATACCAGAGGTCAGTACTAATCAACTGAGCCTGGGGACTCCCCTAATTGGCTAGCAGATAAAATACTGTGTTTTGGGTTAGTTTAACAGCAACAGCCGGTTTTACTTTGTGTGTTTGTCACTTGAATTTTGTGGAAATTGGAAATGACTGAACGAAGAAAGGATGCTATTTAGAATTATTTCATTTCGTTTACTGGAGCCAGTACCAGTAAAACAGAAAGAGTTCAGTGCAAGAAATGCAATAAGGAACTTGTTGCTTTAGTAGCACGGATGCAAAAACATGTAAAAGAGTGTAGGAAAAGTGCAAGAGAAACAAAAATACCCGGCGAAATACTTTCATCTGATTCTGACACCATCAACTCCGATAATCAAATTGAAAGTAGCAGTGATATATGCGTCGATTTCGATTTAGGAGGTAAGTGATAAGAATAATTTTTATTCAAATTGAATCTGCTTTTGTTTTTCACGTGGTATGCATGTACTGTTCACGTAAAGCTGTGCAACATAATTAATTAAGGAAGGTTCTATCAATAAGTATATGTGAGAGTAAAGATAAAACATGATTTTTTAAATTGCAAATTGCTACTTCCCCCTATATACATTTTTTCGTTTATCTTAATTATTAATAAATAAAAATTAATTTCAGGCAGTACACAATCAGAAGCAAGCACTAGTTCAATTTCAGTTGAATCTTTCTTATCCACAGCAAAGAATATTTCTGTGTTGGCTACTGATCCTCAAAACTCCAAGAAAAGAAGAAAATTGGATTCATTTGTAGTAAGAACCACAGTTAACGAAAAGAGTGTGTATGCGACAAATTCGCCCTTTAAAATTATTGAGCATTCTCAATTTAAGAAGATGATTGAATGCTTACGTCCGAGATACCAACCACCAAACAGCTTCCAGATTGGTGCAGAATTGTTAGATGAAGTGTATAGTTCCATTAAATCCGAATGACTTAGCTGGTAAAGTAGTGTGTATGTCCCTAGATGGATGGAGTAATGTAAGAATTGATTCCATTGTGTGTATCTCTGTAACTGATGAAAAAGTTAATTTAGTAAGTACTATAGATACGGAAGACAACAGTCATACATCAGAATATTTGCTTGCTCTTGCCATAAAAGCGATAAAAGAGTGCCTAAAATTGAATTGTATTCCACGTAGTCTTGTGACTGATAATGCTTCGAATATGAGTAAAATGAGAAAAGAAATTGCTACATCTGAAAAAGTTGGGAAGGTAGATATTCTAACGTATGGCTGCTCTGCACATATTTTAAATTTACTTGCACAACATATTCAAATCCCGGCAGTAAAGGAAGTAGTGAAGTATTTTAGAAATGTTCACTTTGCATCTGCACGTTATAAGTAGGATGGAGGCAAGGCGCATGTCCTGCCACAAGATGTGAGATGGAATACCCTGGCCGATTGCTTAGAATCTTATCTGAAAAACTGGCATATAATTTCAAAAGTGTGCACTGAAAATCGTGCTTCTTTAGTACATGACATGAATTTGAAAATGAATGCCCAAGATTATCTAGAAAAACTCAAATTGATCGCTGTTGCTCTAGACAGAGTTTAAGGCAACTTTTGCACAATTAGTGAAGTTACAGAAATATGGTTAAATTTATTAAACAAATTTAGAGAAAATCTTACAGAAACAGACTTATCATGCTGTGAAAAGAGATTTGCAATGGTTATGACACCTGCTCATTTTCTAGCTAATATTCTTGATCATCGTTTTAGAGGTTTCAAATTAGATAGCAATCAACGTAAGACAGCTATGGAATATGCTGCTGCTTCATATCCAGATGCAATGACTCATATAATAAATTATGAAGCAGAAGCATTTCCATTTAAAAACTATTTGTTTACGACAGAATCAGTAAAAAATGTTAAACCCATCGTTTGGTGGAACGCTTTGAAAAGAGATTTGAATGCTGCCACCATTGAACTTGTCCAACAGTTACATTGTGCAACAGCGTGTTCGGCTGAGGTAGAACGACTGTTTTCTGCATTTGGAATAGTCCATACCACCCTTAGGAACAGACTTGGCACCACAAAGACTGCTAAATTAGTAACCATATTAAAACATATTAATACCCAGACACCGATAGATATTGATGAAGTATGTTTTGATTTTGAGTAGTTTTCTTGTTCGTATGTTGCATAATATATCTATATTATTTTATGTTATTTTTATATTATTTTTGATAGAATATTTCTATTTTTGTTAAGCACTTATACTTATATCAGGTAGGTGTCAGTTACAAATATGTATTAATAAAAAGCTGAGTTGTATTGAAGAATTTTTTTAAAGTAATAAAAAATTAATTTAAGATTAACAAATGTTTAAAACATATTAAAGAAAATATATTTTAAACAGTATAAAACATGTTTTTTTCGGGTGTTTTAAACACCTTGTTTTAAACATTTTGTAAACATCACAACCCTGTCTAGAACTAGAAACAGTTACTTTCATTTAAAAAAGTAATATGAATTGCTTGTTAATAACGATTCACATTAATAATAAAATTCCTGCTAATAATGTAATGTAAGTTATGAAATACATCTTAATAATGCAATTTACACCAAAAATTAAGTAAAACTCGAGACTGCCTTACATTTTCAGAATATTTTGATTTGAAAGTGATGAAGTAATAACAATAACTAACACCGGTATAAATTATTTTTTTAAATCCATTATCTATTTATTAAAAACCGTCTTAACTATTAATAACTGTCAGTTTTCCATAGTTAACTCAGAAAAAATCCCTAAACTTTTTTGCGGAACGCATCTTGAACACTTATTCTTACTGATTGAAAATGATTTTAGTTAAATCAATTCAATTTTCTTCATGTTATGCCTTATTTTATTAGCATTAGGAGAATGATATAGTTTTTGGTTTATAGTTAATAGGTAGTTGTTTTTTGAAAATACTTTATATTAGCATTAATTATTACTTCATCATTTTCAAATCAAAATATTCCGAAAATGGTATACAGTATCGAGTTTTACAAAGAGTACCTTCTTGGTGTAAAATTGAATGTTTGACTTCACATAAAATTTGGGCTAAAAAATTTAACCTCGAAAAAGATAAGTTTAAAACTACTCCTACAAACGGTGTAACTAGCGCCCTCTGTAAGAGGTGGATATAAAAACAAATTCATAGGATCTGTCAGCTTTCAAAAATCAAAACATATTCATACAAAATTTCATCACAATGCTGCCAGTAGGTTCGATATAATCTTACAAAAAATATAATAGAATTATTTTTTTCAATATTCTATACCCTGTATCTTGAAAACGGATGCCGTTACGTAATTTTTTTATTGGGGGAACCTTATTTTGTAGTATTCTACCTATCCTAGCAAGAGAAAATATAGAACTTACTATTAGGTGAACAATGTCATTGCTTATATACATCTTGTAGAAATCAAACGGAGTTTTATTATAGTCATTTTCATACAAATCTGGCAAAAAACAGGACGTTTTCTGTAAAATTAAATTTACGTAAGTTCCAGTCACTGGTAGCCAGTCAAGCTCATTGCCTGTAGTTTGCTGATTCGTTTCACTGTTATCAGTCTCGTAATTGTTTTGAATGACAAGTAGGGAGGCACCGGATCGGGTATTTTGCCGATCCGGCCAGAACAGAATTCCGGCCGCCGGCCGGACTGGATCGCAGGCCGGATCAGGACCTAAATTTAAAATGTATGTGCTTGCCTATTTTTATACGTAAAACATTGAAAATATTGAGGCTGATTTATTGTCACTTTTTTTTTAAACTAGCTACAGTATGCAGAGTGTTTATTACTATTAATTTTACTTAAATAGAAATTACTGTTTATTTAAATATTAATTTTTAATCAGCATTAACAAAATTAAAACAATTCTACTCATTCAATTGGAGAATAGCAGCCACCTGTCAATAATAAAAAAATTAAAAAGAAGCCGGGGAACCACAGCCGCCGGTCTATCATAGGCAAGAAAACACGCACACCCTTCACTGTTGATCAATTGAAGAGTGGAAGTAACAAAGGGGGTAAGTGCCAAAAATTTTCATTTTGCGTTAGACCCATAGAACGGTGTTATATGCCACTGTTTATGTCCTCACAAAGGTGATAGGTGCCAATTTTCATAATACACTTTATATATTCATTCAAATATGGAGCCACCGTTAAGTACATGATCTATTTCCTAACAAAGGAGACAAGTGCCATTCGCCTTTCTGCTGTCAGTTCACAATAATTCGCGCTTTAGTGTTATTATTGTTGTTTGTTGTTTTTTTAAATATAATAATGAGCGACCTTAATGTAAAAACTCGAAGAAGTAGAGGTATTGGACGTTTTGGTGAAGAACAGAAGGTACTGAAAGAATCTGGCAAAGCCTACAAATCAAGGAAACTTAAGCAAATTCAGGAGAAAGTGGCGCCAAGTCAACAGGTTAGGTTAGAATAAACTGTTTATTAAAATCTTTATTAAATAAAATATTTGTTATTAGGTTTGTTGTAAATGCCAGTTTTCCTGTAAAAGCCTCAGTCTCTTCTAGCGGAAGTCCTTATACGAAAATTTTTATAAAGAAACTTCAAAAGTTCAGGGTACGTATCTATTAAATCTTATACATCTAACACCTGTTAAAAGACGTCGACATGGTAGTTATGAAAATCCTCAAGACAGCAAGCGTCAAATAACAGTGAGCTACACTATTCCAGACGAAAGAGGAAATTTCGTTCAAGTGTGCAAAAAAACTATTATGGACACTTTTGCTGTATCAAGAAAAAAAATCGATGGCTTAATTTCTAAAAAGAAAGCTGGTTATACTATTTTTATTGATAAGAGAACATGCCATACAAATCTAAATTTTCTGAAAATGATCGCAAAGCTATAAGAGCTCACATTAACTTAATACCTCGAGATATTGGACATTATACTCGCGCGAAGTCCGATAAGGAATATCTGAGCCCCGACCTAAATATAAACAGACTTTTCAAAGCATTTAAAACACGCTATCCAGAAAGTGAGGTAACCTATAAGTCTTATTCATCAGTTTTCAAGAAAGATTTTCCTAAACTTTCATTTCGAAGGCCCAGAATGGACACATGTCACACCTGCGATAGGCTTCAATGTGAAATTCGTGCGAATACTGCGACAAGTAAAGAAGCTCAAATTAAATTAGATGTCCTCCATACTAAAGCTGAAAGTGCTAGAGCTATTTTGAAAGAAAATAGCATTCGCTCTCAACAACCAGGTAGTGATGTGTGTTGCTTATCTATGGATATTGAGCAGGTGATATTTGTGCCAACACTGGTACATTCTGACATGTTCTATCTATCCCAACTTTCCTGTTTTAACTTTGGGATTCACGTCGGGGATACAAATCATGCCAGCATGTTTCTCTGGCACGAAGGATTTTCTGGAAGAGGGGCAAACGAGATCGCTTCTTGCCTTCTTCGTTTTTTAAATAGCGGTTTCACAAACAAAAAGTCGTTAATTCTTTGATGCGACAACTGTGGCGGCCAAAATAAAAATAAATTTGTTCTGTTTACATTAATATTTTTGGTTTCCATTGGCTTGTTTGAGTCAATAGAACAGCGATTCCTTGTGAGCGGCCATAGCTTTATGCCTTGCGATAGGGATTTTGCCTTAATCGAGAAGAGAAAAGGATTAATGAAAGCATACATACCAGAAGATCTGATTGAAGTTATTCATTCAGCAAGGTACAACCCACCTTTCGAGGTAATAGATATGACCCAATTTTGTTTTTGAAATATTAAGGAAGCAGCTGATTTTTATATTAATACTACTAAACTGCAAATCAGCCAAGCAACAGCAATACACATTGATAAAACAAACCCGGCGATTGTGAAAACAAAGACCTCCTTTGCAGATTTTATTCCATGGAACGAAGACAATGTTTTAAAAAAAGGAAAAACTCTGAATGACATTAGAAAAGCCGAGCTACATGTAATTCCGCCAGAAAACAAAATTTCTGAAAACAAAAGAAAAAGTCTTATGTCTATGATACCTTATTTAACAAATCCATTGCACAAAAACTTTTACAATAACCTACTGGGAGTAAAAGAAGTGACTCAAAATGGTGCTGGAAGTAGCAAATAAGTAAATAAGACGCTTTCTTAGTATTTTCGTATATTATTTTGTATTGGCACTTATCACGTTTCTATTTTTTTTTTTTGGAAAAGGTCACTATTTGTTCAAAATGTTCTTATATAATTGTTTTTTTTTGTTGTAAACTAGTTTTCCGTGTTGCTCTTAAGCTAAATTTTTAACAAATAAAAAATGAATCATTTATTTGTTGTTCTATTATAATTTTCTTAATTATCTCAAAATATAAATTTTGGCACTTGTCACCTTTGTTACTTCCACTCTTGAATTACAGAATATACCTGGTCGAAAGTCGGGGCATCCCAGACGCCTGCTAATCATAAGCAAAGGGCTGCAGGTAATTTCATTATTTATTTGCTCACAGAAAATCCCTCTTTGCATTTTGTATTTATGTCTGCTGGTGTTCACGTTTTAAGTTTCTGATAATTTTGTGTTCGAGATTTTTAGTGTTGTGTCGTGTATTTAAGTAAGTAAAAAAAATCAATAATTATAATTACATAGATATAAAATGGCCTGTTTTCTTTTAAATAAACTAATTCAACTAACTGCTATTTTTCTTTAATACAGATCGTCAAAAGTTTGGTAATTTTTTGATGTCCTTAAAGAAGACAAAAACAAAGCTACCTGCAATTTGTGTCAAATGGTGGTTTCGAGGGGAGTCTTTGGTAAATCGGCATCTACAAGCCCGTTAATAATACGTTTGAAGCGGCATAATCCTGAAGAATTTTCAAATAACTTTAGAAAAGGTACAATATATTTATATCTATATTTTTTTGTTGGGGTAAAGGATTGGGTTTGTATTTTTGTTTGTTGAATGTTTTACTTTTTTGTCGCTTATTTATCGGATTCAATAGATAACATTTTTTTACTTGAAATCGTGTCTAGTAATTTGATTGGTCTGAATTCAATTTTTTTTGGTCCCGTCTTAATGAAAATTTTACTTCATGATTTATGATAGCTTGATTGATTACTTGATTGAATCAAATTGGAAGTAAAATAAATATTAGCTTTTAGACCGCATATAATAAAGATTTAATTTATGTCATAGAAAACAAGAGTTCTGCACTAGGTTCCGCATCCACATCTGCAGCTACAGGCTCAGTCGAGACCAGGCAACCAACTTTAAATGAATTTACACAACTTCACAAAGCATGGGATATTAATAACAGAGAGCTGAAAGAATTCACTATAAAATTACAGAAATGATTTGTTTAGATAACCAACCTTTTTCCTTGGTAGAAAATACGGGTTTTAAGCGATTACTCAATACTATTTCTCCTCAGTATAAACCCCCCTCCAGAAAATATTTAACTGATAAAATAATCCCTGACATTTATAATAGAGTTAGGATAAAAATTTCAAAGGTTCTGGGTGAAGCTTCGTTTATTTCTCTTATTTCTGATATTTGGACATGCTCGAATACAAATGAAAGCTTCATTACTGTTAAAGGCCACTGGATTTCAGAAAAGTGGGACAAACGAAATGTTATTTTGTGTTGCGATAAATTTGCAGGCAGTCATATGGGACTTGCAATAGCCAATAAACTTGAAGCTTTGACAAACGGTTGGGCTATTGACAAACAAAAAATTCATTTATTGATGAGGGATAGTGGAGCCAATATGGTGAGAGGATGTCAATATGCAGAAATAAATAGTGAGGGGTGTTTTATACATAAACTGCAACTAATAATCAATGACAGTTTACAATATCAAAGAACTGTGTCAGATATGATTAGTACTGCCCGCAGAATTGCAACTCATTTCAATCATTCTTCTTTAGCATGCAGTAAATTAATTGAAATACAACAAGAGCTAAAAATGGAACGGAAAAAAACTATACAAGATGTACAAATGCGGTGGAACTCCACTTTCTACATGTTAGAAAGGTTGCTTCATTTGAGACGGTGTGTAACTATTTACCTTACTGAAAATAGCAGTTTAAACAATTTAACAAATAACCAGTGGGACCTCTTCCAATCGGTTCTTGAGTTATTGCGCCCTTTTAAAGAGGTAACAAAATGAATGAGC
This sequence comes from Galeruca laticollis, assembly GCA_963921935.1. Classification (NCBI taxonomy): domain Eukaryota; kingdom Metazoa; phylum Arthropoda; class Insecta; order Coleoptera; family Chrysomelidae; genus Galeruca; species Galeruca laticollis. Next base: position 88,592,086 of record OY998183.1, read on the forward strand.
AACACAGAATCGATAATTTCAGAAGTCATTCCAACAATTACAATATTAAAATGCTACCTTTTGTCCCATAAGATAGAATAGTTATATGGTATTGGAACTATAAAAGAAAGCCTGGTTACGGGAATAAATAAGAGATTCTCTGATGTTGAATCTAAAAATTATTATACAATATCTACTATTTTAGATCCTCGATATAAAACTTATTTTTTTTCAAGTAACTCCATAAGTGACGAGATTAAAAAAATTGGGAAAAATAAAAGATACTTGCAGTACCACTGTTGAAGCAGAAACACGAGAAGATGAAAGGGTTACTACCGAAGATAAGGATGATGAGCCTTTAGCTGCAATTCAGAAACGAGCAAGAATAAATGAAACAACTGATTCATCAACAAATTCCACTTTTACATTATGGAACTGCTACAATGACTTTGTAACAGCTTCAACATCTGCATCTTCTATATCTGGTTTAAAAAATGACAACTTGATATTTATTATGGAATGCCAATTATAGATAGAAAGGCAGATCCAGTTGAGTGGTGGAGCAGGCACCGTGAAAAATTTCCTGAATTAGGCAGTTCCTATCAAGCCCAGCAACTAGTGTATTCAGAGCGACTATTTTCAGAAATTGGTAACATATATATATATATATATATATATATATATATATATATATATATATATATATATATATATTGATAATAGGTGTAGGCTAAACTCTTAAAATGCCGAAAAGCTCTTATTTATTTACCATAATCTTAATAAAATAAATTATGAATACTAAGTTTTTCTCACTCTAATTTTTCATGTAAACTGTATACTTAGAAGTTGGCTGTTAATAATGTTTTCATTTACTATTTATGTTTTGTAATTTTTGGAAAGAAAATATATTTTGTTAAAAAAAAAATTATTTGTGATTAATTAACGACTTAACAATAGGTAAGTAGGCACCAATTAAAAAAAACCTTAAAATAGTTTTCTTTATTTTTGCATATATTTGAATTTAAATTATATTAAAAAATTAAAACTTAAACATTTCCAAAAAGTTCCGAAAATTCGGCAAGCGATCCGGCCGAAACGGTGGTTCCGGCCAAACGGCCGGATTTAGTGGTACTGTCGCAAATCCGGTGCATCCCTAATGACAAGTTCAATAATTTAATCTAGATTATTACAATAACCTTGATTATCTCTTGATGTTGAAGGCTGAGAAGCATAAAAAATATTGCCAGATTGTTTGTTACTCTTTATCTTTTTAGGAGGCAGTAGTGTTAATGATTCTTCCTCTTCTGAGATGTTAGAATCATCTGAATCGGATATATACTCATGGGAACTATTATTGCCCTCGAAAGGTTCATTCAGTTTTTCGTCTGAATGACATTCTTGCAGTAACCTTCTAAATGCTGCAAACACTAACTCTGTGTGACTGAGCTTGTTCATGCCTAATCGCTACGCTGCAATTTGCATGTATGTGGCAGAACCAGTTTCAGTACCACATGGTGACAGGTTGGTCTCATGTGGCCCATAGAAGCAATAAGTCATCACATGACCGCATAAGATCAACATGTCACCATATATATTTTTTTTTTAAAAAAATCATATGTTCCACCTGTATTTTACTAAAACTTATTCAGAGTACTTAATAATGTTGAATAATGATGGTATATAGCAAATACAAATTTTGGCCACTGGTACCGAATTTTTTGCTTGCACGGTGTTAATAATTCTACGTTCTTTACTTTTTTTAATCACGCAAATTTGAATTGTATTTTAGTAATTACTGGTCACAATAATTCTAATTTTGTATATCAACTTACTTTATAAGAACTTAGTAGTTGACTATTTACAGTACCACAATTTATAGAGGATATTTTCTTGATATGCTGAAGTGGCCCTCTGTCTCCATGTCTAATAAGAATCAGCAAACCTTTAAGAATCCACTTATTTTCATGAATTGCACCTACAACAGAAAAATTAAACTACAATGATAATGTCAGTGATCACAGATTTTATTGTCTCACATTTACCTTAGTTCCAATTACCTTAAAGTATAAGATACTCAATCCAAAATCACAAACAAGCATAATACTAATATGTATTTGTGGATAAATACAATTTGAAAGCATTCTTTAACCCTGCAGTAGTCGCGTCTAAATTTTGGCGTCGAACGGTCGCGCGTGGACTCACATTCCGCATATCCAACATGTCAAATTCTTTGTTTTTGAAAGGACCTATATGCCACTAACAACAACAAAATCAGTTATTTGGTGATTTTATTTTATATGAACTGTAAATACGCTTAGTTAATATAAAACAAGACACTAAAAATAACAACAAAACGCAACCACAAACTTTGATTATAAATATATGCTACAAACAACAACAAAATCAGTTATTTGGTGATTTTGTTTTGTACAAACTGTAAATATGCTTAGTTAGTATAAAACAAGATACTAAAAATCGCAACCACAAACTTTGATTATAAATCAAAGTTAATATTTCACTTTGCAATATGGGCATATAAATGAAGAATGTTCCAAGCAAATGAATCTATGACAATCTACACAGGAGTAACGAGTAGGTCTGTTCTTACGATCACATAATGAACATCTACCCCGTTGATTAGCAGCTTGCGGTAGAGCCTCAGCTGCTTCTATGCCATAAATATTCTGATGTACGCGTCGACGGGCGGACCCTCCACTAACTGAAAGGATAACCTTTGAAGAAATTGTCTTCTCTTCATATTCACATGGTTATTCATTGAGTAGATAACACAGTAATTGATCCCAGCAACATTTAGCATCAAGTAATTTATGACCATCGGCCACCTCTGAGTATTTCTGGCACAATTATATGTTGCGCATTATTGATCTACCGAGTCAACTCCGCATTTTGTTGCGTTATAATCCTCTATAATTTCGGGTTTATTTGTATTTTTGTCTATTTTGTCGTCTAAGTGCATGCTGGAGACAAGAAAAACATGTTTATTTTTTTTAGGTATATAAGACACTAATGTGCAGTTGTAACGGAATCTGAACATACTCTACAAAACTGGACGTCCTTTAGGATTCACAAATTCCTTCGGTAACTCTCTCTTATTTTTTCGTATTGTTCCCAAAAGCATTAACTTGAAATCGTTGTAAAGGTTGTTTAGCAAATCCATACTTGTGAACCATTTGTCTAGAGTCACATTTCTACTTGTTCCTTTTATTGGTTTGCACAGCCTTTGAACAACATCCTTTGGTGAATTGCTTTGACTGAACGGTCCATCTGGTTGCTTGCCTATATATACTTCCATATTACAAGTATAGAATGTTGTGGCATCTGCCATGGCAAAAATTTTAATCCCATATTTGTTGGGCTTACTAGGAATATATTGTCGGAAGCTGCATCTTCCTCGAAATCCTTCCAGTTTTTCGTCAATAGTTACATATTCAAATGATGTGTAGGCACTTTTGTACTGTCAAATCTGTCAAACACTTCTCTTATGGGTGCTAATTTGTCAACTTTCTTCCTCTCAGTTCTTGTTGTCGAATCATCGAATCGTAAGTGCACAAGAAGAAACTGAAATCTCTGGATGGACATGGTAAGTCGGAATATTTCTACTCCAGTGCCATTCTTATTACACAGATCCTCAGTATTTAGTCGATTGGACTTTAAAACTCCTGCCAAATAGAGCAAACCAAAAAGAGCTTCAATTTCAACAATATCCGTTTCCTTTGCGTCTCTATCCCATTCGTAGTTTCCTTTGATTGACTGTATGTGTTGATTGGTCCAAGCTACTATCGAATTCAATGTTTCTTCAGGAAAAAAGTGTTTCCAAATTTCAATTTCTGATTTTAGTTCTTTCACAGTTCCTTTAACACCTGGGAGGTGTTTGATTAAATTTTCTGCCCTGGTTCGAATTCTCTGGTTTGGAACATGTTTGGCCCACTCAGTACCGTCCTTTCCTATAAACGTAGGCCCATCAACTACCATGGGATCTTCAGAATCAGAAATTTCTTGCTCCGTATCTGTATCTGAGTCATTGATCTCCAAGTCATCTGCTTCTTCCTCATCATCACTGCCATCATATTCCACTGCTAAGTCCTCAGTATCCTCATTTAGACAATCTTCCATTAGTTTTGATAACTGAGCCTGCTCTTCCTCAAAGGACATCTGAAAGAGAACATAACTCCATATGAAGGTACAGAAAACATGTTTTATAAAACATGCACAGGGATAGTTTTGGATGAATAAATTATCGAACATATAAAAAGCTAGTTAAAGTCTGGATGGGAACAATAGAATTGTGTACAATATACATAATCTAACTATATCTAAAGTAAATATGTGAAAATAACAGCATTTTGGTGAAAAAACAAAATATATACTCACATCTGCTCAGAATGCACACCAAAAGATATTCAAAAAAACTAATACGTGAACGGTCGCGCGTGGACTGACTCTCCACAAATTAAGTATTTCACTGTAGCACGTTCAAATAACGACTAACTTTTCTGCCCGCCGGTTCTCGGGTGCCTCGAAACTAAATAGGAAGGTACTGAGTGGGGCACGCCACTTCCTTTACGAAATTGCAAATTATAGCCGAAAGTATAAAATTGCGGAGCGTGGCTCCGCGCGTGACTACTGCAGGGTTAAATGAATTATAATATAATTACCATTGTTCAATAAAAGTAATCACTTTAATTTCTGAGCATCTCTCTATTTAAAAAATGATCAAATAAGTGCTACCCTATTAGTATAGATATTTTTCTAAGAAACTACCTTCATCTCCTGTTATAATATCTTCGGGAAAGTTGCATATCCGAAATATTCGTTTTGTTTTAGCATCAAGTGCTAAATTTGTATAAGATGTGGATAAAAGGTTTTCAGGTTCTTGTGGTTTTTGTTTTGTTTCCAAAAATTTGTAAATACCAACTATAATCAATAATATCCATAAACTCATTAACATGTAGCAATGAATTGCCTTACTTTGAGGCATTCTAAATGAGCTGAGAATCATTATTCTCTAGCAAATTTTTAAATATTCTTCAGATTACTAATGTTCCATATTTAAGTAGTCCCGCACTTCTTACAGAAGTATTAAAATCGTTGTCGGAGCCCATTTTTCAGCTGAAAAATTAACTAGTTAACTACCAAAACGTTTGTTGTTCTTTTATCAAGACACTTTTATAAATAGAAAATTATTATCATAGAGAAAGTAAAATTTGATTATTTGTCTATTATTATTATTTTGGTTGTCGAAAGGGGAATAAGGTTATTGGCTTCTTCTGTTTTAATTCGTAATTAGGCTTATTCGTTGTTATAGGCTGAATTCATGTAACAGTACCCCTGAGCAGTTGACTGAACGTACGAAATGCGGCATAGTTTGCTGCCGCGGTCAAACATACCTATATTTGTAACGATTTAATAAAGTGAAACATGGATTTGGATCATTTGGTGTGGATGATCCTGTTATTCCTATACAAATTGATAACCATCTTTTATATCTTTATCACCCATGATCAGAAAAAAATGAAGGGATTACTTCATAGAGAAAGTATTTACCGATATATTTAAGATGACAGCGCCACTCTGATGACAACACGAAATTACTTAATATAGATTGTAATGACTAAATATTACAGCCTCTATTCCGAAATTCACACCAGTACCCTGGCCAGTTGTGTCGTCATGAACCAACTTGTTGACTTGTTCCGGAATGTGTTGGTCAGTGCTTTGACGTCATAAATCGACTTCAAATTTAAAACGCCGTGTCTAGGTACACGCTAACTTGTACGGAAATCTAAACACTGGCTACGTTCCACCTACAGCCCACAACGCCCATAACCTCGACCGCTGAAATATCCGTTCCACTCATGTAAAAAGACCACGGTCGAAGGGGTTAAAACGTGCGGAAATTAATGTTTTCTTGGTACACGCTAAAGTTATGCCAATTTTGATTTTTACTTATAGGTTTTACTTATACCGGTTTTATTTGCGGAATATGCAAAGCTATCTTTGTTTTTTTGTGCGTTTAGCGTGTAACAGGTTCACTGCTGTCGGCGCGAATACGCCTCCTAGCCATTATTCACTGTATGATAACGGCGCTCATAAGCGCCTAGTGCAATAATTCGGTCGGTTCAGGGTGATCTCTTAGCACGAGTCTGTAGCGGTTGTAATTCGGCGTAGTATAAAATTACCTTACTTTAGTCGCCTCGCCGTTTTGATTTTTTGTATTAGTTTAAAAACAGGGTATAGTTCGGTTGACTCTGAAAGCGGATTTATACAACATTTACATAGTCATAATCATAATCACAGTCACAATCATAAGAGTTAAACTAACTATTTCTTATAGGTCCGTTTATACAATTGTCATAATCACAATCATAATCATACGCATAATTTTACTGACCTTGAAGTTCCCAACTTTTAAATTTTATGATTATGATTAAGACGAGAATTGAAGTGCGTATGCGTCGAAACCACTAGATCTTAAGTCCGTGGTCGAAACCGACAGACGACCATAGAAAAAGTATATATGAAGGAAACTCGTTATATATACTTTTTCTATGCAGGCGACATTGACAAGGGGGCGTTTACATCACAGAATCCATTTTGTTGGCCGTTTTTTCAGGTTTTGTTGTGATTCATTGTTTATACCATACACGTGTATTATATTTGTGATTTTTGTGTAGAACTGGTTTTGAAAGATTAAATTGAATTGATTTTTGGTCATACGCGAATACTTAAAAAATTGTTCGTCATCAATATGCCACATATCTTTTAGTAGCGTAGCAAACAGACCCTCTTCCTTCTGTTTCCAATTAATAGGTTTACTTTTCCATCTTCTCCGCCTTCTTTGCAGCTGAATTACAGCCACCGCCGAAAGTGCAGCAAAACTCAAAAATAAATAAGACATATTTATTGTTTTGAGCACCTCCTGACTAATTTTCATTTTTTGAAAAATTGTACACTACCGAGGAAAATAGACAAAAGCTATCAAAAACAAAAATGACCATAGATAACCTTTATTAAATAACGTTTGACCATTGGTTTGACGTTTGTTTCACTTAACTATGGCTGTAGGCTAAGTTCATTTATATGAATCTTATGCTTATGGCTGTGATTATTAAAGTTGTATAAACGCCTTTTAGAATTGTGATTATGTTTATGATTCTGACTGTGATTATGATTATGACTATGTAAATGTTGTATAAACCCGCCTTGACAGTAATTATAAAATGGCCGACTCTAAAGCAGGTCCTTCACAGCCAAAACCGCATAAAATGAGTAAAAATAGAAATCAACCATTAACTGAGGCAGAATTGGAAGAATTATTATCAAACTCTGATAATGATGAAGATGTTCTCTGTTGATTTGTGGACAATACGATCGAGTGTGAGACTACGTTAATTACAAGTTAGCGTGTGCCTAGACACGGCGTACTGAAATTAGTTCTCGTCAGAGTGTTCTGTGATTCTCGTGTAACAGAGTGTTTAAATAGTCCTACGTCACACTTTTCTCGCCAGTTTAAAGTGGCGTCGGATTCATAACGTCACAACCATTGGCCAAGGTACTGGTGAGATTACGGAATAATCCCTTAGTCATTAAAATATTTTAGCTTGTTATAAGTTTTTACACTATCCGTATTGGAGTTACGTTGACGTAAAAAAGTTGTCAAGAAAACCTTTTTAGGAGATAACATATCGATTCGTCCAGGATGGTCAAAGCACTATTCTTTGGTAAAAGTAAAAAAATAATGAAAACTAAAACTAAAAATGAACTTTGTGGTTATAATCAAACCAAACCAATATCAAAGAAGACCTATAAAATAGCACAGAATACTGATTTTGGTCAGAATACGGATACGTATACGGAGAAGGCACGTAACAATCCGTTCAACGCATCGTATCGGCTGAGCCGTAACGTGTCTACACATGCGCAGTTCCTTACGGATACGTGAGAAATTTAAGAAAAGTTAAAAGTACCTAATAATACATTGCCATTTGTTTATGTTATGGTGTTTTGTGTACTTGCGGAGATAGTTAGAGTGTTTTAAAGGTTGTATTCAGTGTTTTAGACTTGGTTTTAGTTATTAATAATTGTAGAGAAAAAAGCGATTCCCTTTTTCAGTTTTTATTACATTTTTTTATTTTCAGGCGAGTTAATGAAGTGAGAACAGTTAAATGCTGAACAAATCACCATTATAACAAAGTCAAAATATCAAAGTTATTATTCACAAAAAACACCTACTGCGCTTGGGCTTATTCGTTATGCGATACTTGTCCTCTGTATTATGTCATTGGGCGCATTCAGCAGAGACAGCAGTTGTCGCTACCGTTAGGGAGCGGTAGCGAAAATCTGCTGGACACACTGCTACATGATTTGACATTTGACAGTAAAGTGACACTTGTCAATTTGAGAGATTTGTTGGGTTAATTATTTCGAAAACAGTAAAATATGGATAATTTGTATGCATTTTTAGTTTTTGTTGTTAGAAATAATTTTAAATACCGTAACAAGTAGGTTGTTGTTTATTAGTAACTAAAAAAATAGAACTGTAAATTTAAAAAAAATTTATGTCATGTAATGTTAGCTACTAATTTTTCTTAAAATAAATTGCATATTTCAACCGGGATAATCACTTTAAAAACTGAAAACCTAACATTTGTTCCATCTATATTATAATATTGGTTATTAAATTCATAAGATCTGTTCTCTCCATATTTGATACAAATAAATGACAAATGACGCGCCGTTCACAACACGTTGTAAATAGTGAGCGTAGTTTTTTTCCGCTACCAAAAATGGCGACCGCTCCGCAACATGTTGGGAGGGAGCGCTTGCGCCAGCAGAAAAATCATAAACAGTTGTACAACTGTTGTCTCTGCTGAATGCACCCATTGTTACATTGCTATTTGTTTATGTTATGGTGTTTTGTGTACTTGTGTAGATAATTAAAGTGTTTTAGACTTGGTTTTGTTTTTAGTAATGAGCTATTTTCATGAATTTCAATGAAAATGTCACAAGATATATTGCGTCTGGACTAAGTATTTGCAACTAATAACGCCACACGATTTCAAATACAAATGAAAAAAAATATTGAAATTTGAATTCTTGTGGTAAACTGTGGTAGGCTAGAGCCAATGGCAAACAAAAAAATTTTGCGCAGTTGTCACGAGGGAAAACTTTATAAGTAAACTAGTTATCTTTTTTCTTTAACAGCCGTTAAAGAGAAACGCATAGTACTGTCAAAACGAATTCTTTCAAATCATATTCTCCTAATCGGGTGCCTCTTATTAAAAAAAGTAACACTCGCGTAGTCAAAGAAATTTGGAAATATATATTTTAAACTGCAGTGATGATGCTTTCAGAATAGAAAATATAATGTAAAATGTATGTATAATGAAAATTAAATGTTCTCCATGTAGGTCGAGTTGCTTGGAAAACATGTGACGTAACACACATACACAAATTGCGTTACCCCAGAATTCCGAACTCGATTTAGTACCGGATCGCTTATTCTTCTTCTGTTTAGAGAAGTTCGAGTGACTGAGACACCATGTCCACATCCACTTGAGGAAGATTTGTCGAATTAGCTTCGGTGAAACTTGGATCCATTTTAAAGATGTCTTTTAAAAGGCAATCAAACAGAAGCACACTTTCTTTTATAAAATAATTAACTCAAACAACTAAAAAATCGGCGAGGATGATATCTGTCTGAGGTTAGTTGTGGGTATTGAAGTCAATTGTCAAATTCTTCTAGTCGACTTTCACTTTGACTCAATCAACTTGGATAGTCAAGTAGGATTTGTCTACAGAACGTACTTTCAATCTGACAACAAGGGCATCTGCCATTGGCCGACTTTGAGAGGTTTATTTAAATCTAATAAAATTTTTGAATCTAGTTTTCGATGATATTTATAACTTTTTGAGATAAATATCGTTATCATAGAAACATATATGTTATTCTTAATCTTTTTGATATGATTTCACTTGTTAATTCATACCCATTGTAGAGAAAAAGGCGATTCCCTTTTTTGTTTTTACTACATTTTTTTATTTTCAGGCGAGGTATTGAGGTCAGATTAGAATAAGTTTATACTAATGTAGTTTTTAGTTATATGAAACTGAGTATTTAGGAATACATGTCATAGTTGGAAGGAAATGCTAATTCCAAATGCGTAGTAGAGGGTGTAAATGTGTTGAATGCAGGACATCTCATTTTAAGTGGGAAAATGAGAGTAAATCATATCAACAATTTTCTAAGAGCAGTTTTTTAAAAAATTTGAAAATGTTAACTTCAAGCAAGGCAGGAAACAATGGAAAATGCAAACACATATCGGCTGTCCTCGTTAAATGTATAAGGTGTAGGGGAGACCGGGGATGGTTTGGACACTTTTTGGGTTTTATTTTTTATTTATTTGTCTAAAAATGTTACCTTTATGGTTTTTAGGCTAATGTGTAGACTTGTCCTTTAGGTTTATATACTCATAATATAAACTTTCCAAGATTGATATATTTTCAGAAAAAGGCCAGAAATTAGAGGCACTACATCTGTCCAAACTATCCCCGTGTTTGGGGATACTTTGGACGGCACCTGGGGATGGTATGGACAGAACACAAACAGTGATAGGTACAGCAACAGAAACATTTTTAATTCATATTTTGTCTAAATATAAAAGTAGAAAAGTAGGTATATCAAAATAAGTCACTGCAGGCAGAATCCCGATAGGTCAGTGTTGAAATAAAGCATGCCTTTGAATCTGGGACGCTTGTCTTCCATCGCTTTCGGAAGGATCAAAATCACTTGTGAAAAATCCACAAATGAAGTTTCTTCGGCTGTAGGTTGAAAGCGATTAGACGGAAGCAGTCGCCTGTAGAACTTTACTTCAAGTCCGTCTCGCAACTTACTTTTTACTTTTGCCACATAATTCATCGCAAACTTGCCTTTCTTCGATGGAACTTTTACAATTAGAAAGTCATCTTCAACGGCATCGTTGCCACTTCTAAGGCACTCGTCACTTTCTGCCTCCTCTTCCCATTCAGAAGAAGAATCTTTCATGATGACTTCTCTCATGTCTTCATCTGAAGAATCTTCTTCGAAAACAGTCTTCTTTTTTTCAAATACCTTCTTCTTCACTACCTTGGCTTTCTTTGCCATTTTCACTCTCTCTTTTAGTTCGAGTTCTTCTTTTTCTGGTGTGTCTGTTGCGATCATACTTCTCCCACGTTTTCTGCCACCCTTACCCAATTTCCTTGGCTTAGCTTTTGGGTACGGATTCAATTGTTCTGGAGAAACGAACTCCGATTGTGCCGATGTAGAAGCAACTGGTGTGGGAAACTGATGACTCGATGTGGGAACTGGTGTATGAGCCTCTGTAGAACAGTTGATTGTAATAGAAGGATCCACAGCAGCAGTGTCTCTGCCTGCTCCTTTAGATGTTGACACGATAGGTTCCGAAGAAGTACTGGGAACAAGAGGGTCCGGAAATGGACGATCCGAGACCGCAGAGCAGAGAAAATCGTGGTCTTGGAAAATGTTTCTATCAAATGGCGAGATACCACATTTCAGGAAACCTGATTTCACATTTTCAGGAGTTGCAGCACGATCCCAAGCTTTGGAACATAGCTCAGGAAGTGCGTAGATTGATAGAGTTTCATTGGGATGGGCCAACATCCATGAGTGGACTGCTTCACTGTAGTATTTCTTAAACGGGCCAAACACGCAACGGTCCAGGGGTTGTAAGTGGTTGGAAGTGTGCGGCGGAAGTGTCAAAATTGTAATTCCATTATCTCGGCAGAAATTAACACCTTCCAAGCTTATATGAGACTCGTGATTATCCATCAATATCAACACAGGATGTTCTTTATCACACCTCACATTGTCTTTAAAAAATTTCAATACTAACACGAAGTTATCGGTGGTCATCCAACCAGATTTGTGGACCAATCCTAAAGCTCCAGGTGCTGCTCCAGCCATCATTCGCTGTTTGTCGAAGCGGACACGTGGGAATATGAACACGGGAGGTAAAGAATTGCCATTGGCACAAATTATACCCACTTGAGTCATCAGTTCTCCTCGCTCTCTCGAAGTCACTTGGCCAACTTGCTTTTCACCCTTTTGTCCAATTACTTTGGCCACTGGAGGCACTGTGGTGACTCCCGTTTCATCAAGATTAAATATATCTGAAGGTCGGAACTTCTTCCTTTGCATAACATTGTCCACTTTGTCAAAAAAGTCGCCGACCGTGGTTTTATTGAATGCAGTCATTCTGGCAAGTGAGGTTGCCTCAGGTTTTCTAATGGATAACGTAGGATTTCTCTTCATAAACCCAGTAAACCAGTCACTACCAGCTTGCCCTTTTCTTTTCCAGGATTCAGGAAATTTTAGATTGTTTACGTCAGCGAATTGTAAAGCTATTTGTCTGCATTTTTTCGGTGTCACTCCGTAAAATATTTTGGAGCATTGTAGTAAATACCCCGCCAATGCTTTCTCCATTTGGTCTGAGAACACCTGTCTTCTATGGAAATTTGGTTTGAACGACAGAGTGTCTATGCCCATTTCTCTGGCCTTCTTTACATAAAGTGCAAGACGAGACTTCGTCACGTTTCGAATAGCTGCCACATGGCGCAAACTTCCACGATTGTTTAAAACATCTTCAACCGCCTGCTGTAGATCACCTTCAGGAAAGGTTCGTTGAGTTTTTCTTTTGAATTCCCGTGGCATCTGGAAAAGATAAAACAGTTCACATCAACAGATACATCGGGGATACATTGGACAACGTGTCCAGTTGTCCAATGTATCCCCAACAGGTGTAATCACACATTTCTGGCTGTGAAATCTGAACCAAAAATTGCATCTTCACGAAACATACTTGAATATATTCCTACTAGTCTCCATTGCATGCAAATTGAACGCCAAACAGAAAACATTAAACTAAGTTACAGAAAAACCTTACGTTCTTACCTTAAAAAGTTATATCATAGGTGTCTAAAAGTAAACAAGCACTGTAAAAGTCACAATTTTATAACGACGGTTATTTGTTTCTGTCAACTGGTCTCTCGCAGTGTTACCAATATGTACAATCGATCGCGGCAGTAGAATTCACTTTAGGGCGGGAAATTTGAACCTGTCCACTGTATCCCCGTGTCCAAACCATCCCCGGTCTCCCCTAAAGCATTATCGTGCACAACTAATTTTGATCACAACTTAAATTGAAAACTCTCATGTAATTAGACAACCTTTTTCCAATTTTCACTAGCCTAATCCATTATTTCCTTCTGTCAACAAGTTCTCTCCTCGCAATTTCGGTTTCCACAAAAACTTTCAAATTTCCTGCTACTGAAAAACTGTAAAAGCTCAGTTCAGCATTTTTTTGCCCAGTAAGAGCACTGAAGAACACAACAGTAATGATTATTTATATTCAAAATGAATAAAACGGTAAAATAATTTTATTTACAACTCAATTTTATACTGCGTTAAGTTATCCAAAACACAACAAGGTATATTAACTTAGTTACACAGACACTCATCAGAGAGAGTATCGCTTATGAAGACTTACCTATCATAATCTTCAACCACATAAGCAATAACGTGGTTAAGGTTATTAACATTGTTAAATACAAAGTCCTCATTTCATCGTTTATTACTTCATCCAAATTATTCATTTTTCTTTAGCTTTCACTCAGTAAACAAATATAGTTTTGAAGGTTATGGCAAAAAAGCGCGAAACTTCCTGTCATTTTTTTGATAAGACCACAAACCACAAACTAGTTAGTTATCTCTCGATAAGACCAGTCACCAGTCAGTAACCTACAGAGTAACTGCGCTGCAGCGCTTTATGGCTAAATTTACCATGATTCTGACATTTAATGATGCATGGGAAAATATTCACCGGACCAACTATATATAGACTACAGTTCTAAGGCATAAATATGGAGATCAATCCTGTATTCGGTTAATAAAATGATTCAGCCGTAACCTAAATATTCTACCCAGTTATGAATAGATAAGTTAATCAAGCCCATTCAAAATCACGAAGTGGATAAAGAACACTAGCTCAAGGTATAGTTCTTCCTTACTCATCAGTTTATATACAGGGTGTTCCACTTGAAATAATAAAGTAAAGTATAAATCATCTTTACCTATGACCACCCCTGTAAGTTAGTCAAAAACACACAGTCGACAATCAATGTAAGACGTATTAGGGTACGGACACAAAGAAAGCAGGTTAATCAGCGCCTAGGTTCGGCGCCGAAAATCAGCGCTTACAAGTCATCTCATTAGTACACAATGAACGCCCCGGTTTTCGGCCAGTTTAAAAGCAACTTCCACACTACAAAGATGTCTGGTTTATCTTCAGATGAAGACTTGTTATTAACGGAAAATACATTTCTTAGAATGCAACGCACAAAGCAAGGAATATATCCAGTAAATCGTGAACGAAAACTTTATGGTGAATATCACCATTTATTCCAATCATTGAAGCAACACGAACAACGCTTTTTTCAGTATATGAGAATGACCTATGAGACATTCACGTACATCTTGGAAAAAATTAAAATGCGGCTAACCAAAACGTGGTGTAATTGGCACATGCAGCCAATCCTTCAAGAAGAAAGACTCGTGGTTACCATTAGGTAAGTAAATTGAATTTTTTTTAAATATTTATTAAACAAGTAAAAACATTATTTCTATTTAACCAAAGTCATACATTGAAACAAAAAATAGTAAAGTACTAAATTTAGTGAAGGCGGATAAGATATTAGAAAATCCTAAATATTTAGCAGGTCGTTTGGAGACTCTGGTACTGCCAACGATGTATTTTCATGAGTTGTGGTGTTATAAAGAACATGTCCATACGTTGAAGGGGCTGATGCAGAATATAGTGAGGACGAAGAATTTGCGCTGCCAGAAGGGGAAATCTGTAGAGTAGGTACGTAAAGCGCGCTTTGTCCATATGCGTATTCGTCTACAATTTGCTGGATCCGTCCCCGAAATGACAATATTTTGTTTGGTGGAATTATACGAACGTGGGGCAGCAAACTTTTGAAGAAACTGCTGTGGTCATCTTCGTCCACTTCGCGTTGACGTTTATTTGCCTTTTCCTGTAATTATCGTAATTTTTGGTGCTCAATTTCTATCATTTCTTCATTAAAAGAATTACTATCCCGTTTCCTTTTTATAGCTGTCTTGTGCTTATGAATCATTTCAGAAGAGTTCTTTTTATTGTCAGCCTCAAGATATTCAGTTTTACTGGAACTCGGTGCACTAGTAGAGTCCTCATTTGTCAATGTCGCTGAGTCTAACTCGGTGTCTTGCATGGACACATTATTATCGGTTTCGGTATTTTTTCTTCAATCTCGGTAGATTCTATTGTAGCGCAATTTCCACCAGAAGTTCGCGCTTTCACTAAATAAAAGGGATTGGAAATATGGCCATTTTACCGTGTAATTCCATTTTTTCCTTAGAACCGTTTCTGAAAAACAAATAATATACTAATCAATGATAATAGCTAGGTACTTTGAGGAACAATAATATGAACGTTTGAACGATAGTGGTTTATTGTATTTGTAATTGTTATAACTTAAAAATAGAAGAGCCCAAAATTATGTACTTCTACCCCGTATCTGATGATAAAGTCCACATCATATGGGAATAATTCCATATGATGCGGGCTTTAGCAGACACACTTTATATTTCAAGTTAACCAAAGAAATCAAAGCATGGTAAATGTAGGTTTATCATTTTCGTCCTTATTTTACC
Source organism: Galeruca laticollis (assembly GCA_963921935.1). Taxonomy (NCBI): domain Eukaryota; kingdom Metazoa; phylum Arthropoda; class Insecta; order Coleoptera; family Chrysomelidae; genus Galeruca; species Galeruca laticollis. The sequence continues at coordinate 88,607,834 of OY998183.1, forward strand.
CTTTTCAATAAACCGTCTAACGAAAGTTATGATAACATTATTTATTACAGGTATTTGGCTGCAGGCTGTTCATTCAAGACGCTTGCATTTTCGTCACAGCATATTAGGCTGTGCTTTCGTTTCGAATGGGAGCCTCAACTGTAGGAAAGATCATATCTGAAACTGTAGTAGCATTATGGAAAGAATTACAACCCGAACATATGCCTATTCCAACGACGGACATCTTCCAAAAAATAGCTGAAGATTTTTACAACACATGGAATTTCCCCCATGTTATCGGCGCCATTGATGGAAAACATGTCCGCATTATTTGTCCAAAAAAATCTGGGTCGATGTTTTTCAACTATAAAAAATATTTTTCTGTAGTACTTCAAGGAGTAGTTGATGCCAATTACAAACTAATTGCCATAGACGTAGGTGGATATGGAAAGCAGAGTGACGGCGGCACATTCCAATCATCGGATTTTTATAAACTACTCACTACAAAGCAAATAAAAATTCCATCGGCTTCTTCTCTACCTGGAACAAATGTTAAGGCCCCGTACGTTTTCATAGGAGATGAAGCATATCCACTTTTAGATTTTGTGCTTAAACCATATAGCGGAACAAATTTATCTATTGAAGAAGAATGCTTTAATAACAGACTCTCCAGGGCACGTAAAACCGTTGAATGTACTTTTGGGATCCTGTATTCAAAGTGGCGAATCCTATCTAAAGCCATCGAAACTAATATAGATGTTGCAGACAATATTATCAAATGTGTTTGTATTTTACAAAACACGATTTTTGATAGGGAAGGTATAGAAAGACACCTTACCGATAGATAGAAATTGTGCCAAGAACACAAAACAATCAGCCTACTGGAAGACCGTTAAATTCAGCAAAAACTATAAGGGATATATCTAAAAACTTCTTCACTGATAATCTTTTAAATTATACAAATTAACTACTTTGAATCAGGGTGATTGTACATACAAATAAAACTGTTTGTGATTTGTAAACCAAGCCTAACTAAATGGGTAATCTGATAATACTAATTATTATTATGATTTGATGAAAAATTGTAATAAAGTACACTCACCTTCAATTTCCATTTCATTAGAAATTTCCATCCATAATTTCTGCACTATATTCCTGTTGCTGTGGAATTTAAGTCGTTTGTCCCACAATGCATTTCTTTGAAAAATCGCAGAAATCAGTAATTCGACATCCATTATCGCACGTCCAGCTCCGAATGCAATTGACCAAAAACTACAAATCACAGATAACCCACAGATAGACGAGACACTGATTATGGCGCCGTCTAAAGAGCCTGTCGACTAAACAATTGAATGATGTTGAAAAGATTTCTGTAATTTTAGGTTTTGGCGGTATATTCAAATTTACTGTAGTTTAATGATTTTATTTCAAAAGAACCATTTATAGTCCATTATTTGACATTTCATTCAATTTAACTCAATAACTGTTAGATGTTAGATTAGAGTTAAATTAAATGAAATATCAAATGATGGACCATAAATGGTTAATTACATTGGAAAAAATAAAACAGTAATCATATAAACAGTTTATTTATTTTGGTATAAAAATACACAACTAATAATTTCATTCACAAAGTACTTTTCTGAACAAATAGAATTACAATAAATAAACTATAATATAAAAACAATGCAATAATTAAAAAACAATTTGAGTTATATACATTCTAGATAGGAGTATCATTAGATTCTTTAATGATGTTAAATCAAGATAAAAGTAGAAAATTATTTATGATAAGTTTATATTAATTTATTTATTTATAATTACACTCGTATAAACACACAGATCTGGACAAACGAGTGGAGTATAGGTAACTGCTTACTACTTAATCAAAAAAAGTGTTAGCAATGGAGTAGTTAACTACTATTTCTGGCAATTTTCTGTGAAAGAAAATATTTGAGTACAATGACAGTGAATGTTAGAACAAAAGTAATTAAAACACTTTTAAAGGAAAAGTTGTTAAATACTGCCCAGCTCTGTAATTACAAAGTGCCAAGTAATTACATATAAGAATGCTATACAGCACTTGTGACTGTACAACATTTAAAATAATATATCTAACATTTCATTACACTTAAAACACATCTTTATTTCTTTACTGGAAGTATTAAATATGTTTATATCACAAGCTTAAACCTAGTATATTGCATATTTGTATATTTCTACATTTAAAAGCATTCCGTTCTTATGAAACCATCGCATAAGGCAGTGTAAGTTACTCTGCAGCTCCTGGCAGTCTATGATTGTTAAAATGTTTCTTAAGGGCTCTTAAAAATCCCACCGTCTCGTGGAAGTCCTTTCTCGTTTCTGGTTGAGGTTCTACAAGTAAACACACAAAATAGCAACAATAAATAGGTAAACACACAAATATGTTTGAAAATTTATGTCAACAGAAGAAAACAAAATGCGCTTACTATTGAAATAATAAGTTTCCACATGTTTTTGTATTAAGCCAAAAAAAATATCAAAAAATATTTGAATGTTTAAATTTTTTTAGTTTTTTTGAATTCCCTCTTTTGGAGCTTTCGATTTTTTTAGGAATTCTTGATTTTTTTTGGTTTTTAACTATTTTTTGATTTTTTGTCTTTATTGGATATTTTGGATTTTTGGTTACCGCTAGACCAAATACTTAGACGTAATGCCTCAACACAAGTTAATTTTCACTTTCATTTCCCATAAATTGTCATACCATGGGCTATATATGAAAATCGGCAAGGGGTCAATACCTTCCATCCCATAGCTGGTGGAGGGAATAGCTATAACATAAAATAAAACCCAGATTATTATTTCTTCAATGGATACATTTTAAAATGGAATTGTCTGAGTATGGTGTACACACTTGATATAAATTGAGAGTATGAAAAGACGAGTACTGAGTGTGTCATTTTATTAAAATTCCAGCTAAGCGCTTTCAGCCATTAGGTCATTCTCAAAGCTGTCGACAAGAGAAAAACATACAACGGGTACAATGTACATACAATGAAATAAAATGTTTGATGTTACATCATTATTTAAGTAAAATTTGTTAAAATTACCCTATGAAGAGGGTGTACATACATATCCATTTAGTTGATAATTTCAAATTAGACGTTTCGTTATGTGAATTACAATTGTACACGCTCTTTATAGAGAAATTTTAACAAATTTTACTTAAATAATGATTTAACATCAAACATTTTATTTCATTGTATGTAGCAGTTACATGGTTTGATGTTTTTTGACACCTTCTGTATGTTTTTTCTTGACGAGAGCTTTCAGAATGGCCTAATGTCTGAAAGAGCTTAGCTGGAATTGTAATAAAATTACACACTTAGTACTCGTCTTTTCATTCACTCAATTTACTTTTTAAAATGTCCAAAATTATATCATGTTATATTGAATACAATAAAACTTACAATCAATTTTGTTAATTGCCACACGTATGGGAAGGAAAATCAAACTGTCTTAATAACCCCTCTTCGTATTTCTCAAATCTATAGAAAGTGTTTTTGAAAATGAAGGGATCATATCCTCCATCGTTTCCTCGTCGACAAATTTAATGATTTATTATCACTGGTTTTTCAGCCATATTAATTTTATCTTTCTGGGTTGGAGGAACAAAGCTGTAAAAAGAAATATTTACTTTATTAATGCAGCAATTTTCAGTTTTTATAATGTGAAAAACAAGCATGATCTCTAAAGTTGTCGATTAAATTAGTAAAAATTCTGTGTTTTATAAAAATAAAGATAATGGTTGTTAATTGTGAAAGAAAAAATGCTCAATTTTTTTAATAAAACTTACCGAATACACCACTCATTAAATTTTGACTCCTTCAGAATACACTTTGACATTATCTTTTCAATTAATAACAATAAAGCAACGAAACAACAGATAAATATTACACTATAGCAATTAAAAAATACACCAAAATACCGAAACCTTATAATAACCTCTACACTTGAACTAAGAAATGATAACAGTGGGGACGAGCAATATGATATCGCGCATACGCTGTAATAAAAATCAATAAAATTTGATTACTTTGCCACGTTACAGTTTTCGTTAATTTTTTGGAATTATCTACCGATTTTAGTTACTCGACAGGCTCTATAGATGGCACGGTCTGCAGTGTCCCTAGCCTGCTACAAATTCATTCCGGTAAAAAGTCGGCGCCGATCCGCACTGGTAACAAGCACCGACCTGCTTTGTTTGTGTGCGGGTGCATTTAAACATGAATTAAATTATTGGCGCTCATAAGCGCTTGTTACCAGCAAGCAGGCAACCTGCTTTCTTTCTGTCCGTACCCAAACGCACGGTAAAACAAAACGCACGGCTGTAAATTAAATCGCACGGATTCCCTAGCAACCACTTAGCAACTGTCAATAGACGTTGCCAATTTATTATTTAGATATTAGACGTTGAATTTTATTCTATATACAATGCTATTCAAAAGTCCCCTCCCCCCCTCGTATTTTTTGAACGGCTACACTTACATTAATACAATTTGGAGGGTGAAAATAAAGTGTTGTAAACTTCTCTACGAATGGTAACAGGTGACGTAATAGTAATAGATGACGTCACAGTGCCACTCTGGCCAATAATTTTAAATAGGAACTTATGCCAAGTGATATCTCGTTTGAAAGGCATTGACATTGGCTACATAGCCATATTAATTTTGTTTGGGTTTAAATTAATTTGACGGATAAATTAAATAAATACCAAAATTATTTGAATTTATTTTTTTAAATTCAATTAATCGAATATCAACAATGGATTCTTATAGCAAGTGTTCTTAATGTGCTCCGTCTACTTCCTGACAGTAATACATCCTATTAGTAAACTCTTGTCGTACTCGTTCGAATGTGTCAGCTGAAATAGCATTGCATTCTTCAGTAATTCTTTCTTTCAAAACACCAATGCTATCTGGTGCCGTAGTATAAACCTTGGATTTCAAGTACCCCCATAGAAAAAAATCTAATGGTGTCAGATCTGGTGATCGAGGTGACCATTCTATAGGACCTCGCCGGCCGATCCATCTACGTCGATATTCTTCATCCAGGTAACGTCTTACTGCACCATAATAATGTGCAGGAGCACCATCATGTTGAAATGTTATTTCCAGATGGCCGAATTCATCTTGATTATCTTCCAGAATTTCAAGAATTAACGGCTCAATTGCATTTTGTAACATCTCCAGATACACTTCACCGCTTAAATTTGAATTTTGGAAAACAGGACCAACTATGTGGTTTCCCAAAATACCTGCCCAAACATTGACTTTTTCTGGAAATTGGGTATGTTGTTCACGAAAGGTGTGAGGATTTGTGTCACTCCAATACCTTACATTTTGTGTATTCACATTTCCATTGAGGCAAAAGTACTTTCGTCACTAAAACAAATTGTTTTTGTGTAATGTGGGTTTTGACTAATTTTATTTGTCATACTTTCACAGAATTCGAGTCTTCTGTCGGGGTCGTCATCCGAAAGGTGGTGCACCATTTTTAACTTGTATGGATGAAATTTATTTTTAGCCAACACTCTCTGTACTGTACTTTTACTTACTTCACAGATAGACGCAACTTTAGTTGAAGAGAAAGTAGGGTTTACTACCATTTCAGCAACTATATCATTTTTTTATCATCACTAAATGTTGGTCGACCAGATCGTTTGGCATCTTAAACACTACCTGTTGCTTCAAACTTGTGAAGAAGCTCCCTTAAATAAGTTCTCGAGATATGGCGATCTGGGTATCTCTCATTAAATAAACGTTCCGCTTCATGGAGATTCTTTCTAGATTCACCAATTATTAAGATAGCTGCTACTTTGTCGGCTTGAGTACGTACCATTTTGCCTATGTAAACTCTTAAACGTCTCGTTAAACAATAATAAAATTAAATATTTAAGCTATTTAGAAAAACTTTGCAAAGCAACAAATACTATTAAATTAAAAACGTCAATTTTTTTGACAACTAACCAGAGGCGGACTGAAAAATCTTCAATATTTAAATGTGAAATAATAATTTTGGTATTTATTTAATTTATCCGTCAAAATTAATTTAATCCCAAACAAAATTAATATGGCTATGTATTTTCGATAGATACAACTACGTTAACGGAAAAGAGACATTGTCATATGGTAGATTCAACCTTCTAGTGTCTCACAAATACACTGAAAGTATCATTCGATTGCGTCAAAAAACACAAAAAATGTTTTTTAGGAAAATGCACTTTTCACTAGTTGTCGGCCAGGCCTCTATTATTCTCGGCCTTCATTCCACCTGTTCTCGGCCTCCTGGCCGATAAATAACTGTTTGACAGCCGTATATGGTAAGATATCTAGATAGGTTTTCTAGTGGATATCTATATGATCTGGGTGGTAGGAATAATAAAATAAATAAAAAGTAGAAGTTCGGAAACTCTTTATAGACAGTGAAAACGTATTTATGGCAACTTTAAGATTACATACATGTACCCTTATGTAAACAACATAAAATAAAACATCAAAAACAAATAAATATATAAATATATTAGGTACAGGTACAATACGACTAATTGCAGATATCACAAATGTAGTCTTTAGAAGCAAAGCATGTTCTCCGAATTATGTGCATCGAAGATGGTACCATTTGGAACAATGGTCACAGCCAATATTTTTCTCGGAGTCTTCTTCTGCCTCGCTAATTAATTCGTCTTCACAAAACGAACATTTTATTCTCTCTTTTTCTGTATCAAAGTTCCATTTTGATTCAACTTTTGATTTCTTTTTGTTGCCTACGTTCTTTGGCTTGGGCTGTTTTTGTTTATTTTGATTCAGTTATTTCAATTCTTTCCTCTTTCGTACCGCCTCCACTTTTTTCTCTTTGCGTAATCTTTTTTTTTTCGTAGGAATGTCTCCACTCTTTACTTGAAATTGCACTGGGCAGCTTCTCTTTTTTATCAGAATTTGTTTGACTCTTTGTTGCAGCAGGATAAAGCAAATGTTTACTGAACGGTGTTATAGACGATTCACTGGAAATATCCAGTATTTGGTTCGAAGTTTCGTGATCAGGAACGTTCTTTTCAGGAGTTTGTTGCATTGCATCTCTGACAGCAAGTTTCTCTGGGAAAGGCGGCCTTATCACCACCTCATGTAGAATTTTTATTTTATTGCCTAACATTTCTGTTTCAGGGGATTTGTGACTTGTGCTACGAATTGCATCGGCGTCAGGCAGAACCGCAGGAGGCAATTCATTTAAAACGACAGTCATATCTCCTTCATTCGCTGCATCAGCAACGGGTAGTATCACAGGTGGCGATTCGTTTAAAATGGCGGTCATGTCTCTTCCATTCTTCAGATCGACGTTATCTAGTATTTCTCTTTCAGGAATTGCTTCAGTATCAGGTAGTATCACAGTCGATTCATTTAAAATGGCAGGCATGTCTCCTTCAATCTTTAGATCGTTGTTATCGAGTATTTCTCTTTCAGGAATTGCATCATCAGGCAGTATCACAGAAGGCGCTTCGTTTAAAACGGCAAACTTCTCTCCTTCATTCTCTGGACCGTTATTATCCAGCATGCCTCTTTCAGTAGTCTTAGGAACAATATTACTAGCTAAATCAATAAATTCAATCTTTAGTGGAAAGTCATTGCTCGAATTTATAACAGCTACATCTAGAACATGGATATCATCCATATAAATTGTTGTTCCGATTTCTAACCCATTTCTATTTACATTTTCGTCACCGGAATTTCTATCCACATTTGCGCCAACAAAGTTGTTCCCCGCATTTCCATCCACAAGTGCATCCACATTTTCCTTAGAGTGAATACTTTGCTCGAGGTACTTGATTTCATTTGTGATCATTTTAACGTTTATGCCATATTCGTACAGTCGATCCTCTATTAACTTTATGACTTTTTCAGCTGATCTAAAATCTTGAGGAGACAGTGTGGAATTACCGGTGATAGTTTTGCATTTATTCAACTTTTCCAATGTATTTTTTATACATTTTGTATAATCCACTTCGTCTGGGTTTAAAGGAAATAAGCCACATCTTCGAAATCCGTTTTGAATCCAAGTTCTCATGTTTGCTAATTCATGCGTTTCTTTGAACAGTGAACAGAAAGTGATCTTTGTTATAACATTGTTAGCTGTTTCGGGTTTGCTTTGCCAGTTCCTTATGGTTTTTTTCCACTCGCCCTTTAACGGCTTGAAGACACATCTGCTGTCTGACGCATATGCGCTGTATTCGGTGGTAAAGCATATAGTATTGTGCCATTTTCGTCGCAAAATTCGCTTAAGGGCAAGGTCATAAGACTTTTATGCCCGTCAACGAACAATATTATAGGTCTCTCAATTTTGTTATCATTTAGCCCTTTCTTGAAGTCATTGCAAATGTATTCATAAAATACTTCGCTCCTCATCCATCCTGTTTCAGATTTCCCCAATGCCCAGTTGTCGGGCATGCTGTTAACTAACGCTCTCGGGGGCCTTACGTACGGGAAGACAACTAGAGGTAGGCATACATCTCCAGAGGCATTAAATACTACGAGCACTGTTATATTTTCCTTATCACTTCCTGTCTTTATTTGGTAAAGGTTCCTCCATCCTCGCGGGGCAAGTACCTTACCCGTTTTGGGGCATAATGCGAAACCGGCTTCATTGCCGTTAAATATTCTCAGAGGATGTTTAACTATTTCTTGTAAGTTATTGTTTTCAAGAAATTCGTTTAGGTCTCTAAACCATGATCTTATCAGTTCCTCGGTTATTAAGGCTCGACCTTTGTTAATTCCCCCAGCCTCCCTAACGGAAATTACTGGATGACGCTGTAGAAAACATCTATACCATCTAATACCTGGCTTGTTATTTGGAAAGCGATGCAATTCTCCTTTGTCTTTAACAATCTTTGTTACAGTTTCATTTAAAAACTCTTTTTTAATTGGAAAAACGGACTTAGCAATGTTAATAGCCCATTCAGCTATCCTTTTTTCACCATGGATATCCATTATCGGCTGTGGACCTGTTTTTTTGACAGCATCACCACGTGTGCCATCCAATCTATCTTGCAGAGTAGCTCTTGGCACCCTGAATCGCCTAGTAGCCTCTTGTATTGAAATTTTACCTAATCGGATATGGTTAAGAGCTTCCTTCAATGATTCTTCGGAGTATGTGAATAATTACCTTTTGAGGACTTTGTCCTTTGATTTGGATTTCTTTTTGACCACTTTCCCGTGACCCGACATCTGGAAATGTTAAAAACAAAAAAATAAGTACCTAGTTTCAAATACTGAACAAGTAATAAAGCAGTTGCCGAGAAAGACCCGGTTGTCGGCCTCATAATTCAAGTCCCCACAACCATTAAATTATTTTTCTGTGGAACTAAATAAAAGCGGCCGCGAACTGGTCTAGACTATTCTCAAATATATCTTGTCCTTTAAAAAAACAGACTACAAATAACGTTACTAGGTATTAAAAAAGAACAGAGTAAAAAACCCCTCCTAGAACCACTTCTCGGCCACCCTGGCCGACAGCCGGTAAAATCCATTTTAATGAACCTGTTAAGCGGTCCCCTAATATTTTTTTTGTAAAATGAGAATTTTTCAACATGTTAATAGTAAAATATGATGTTTTGTCCATAAGCTTTATGTTGATGTGATTATGCACGCATTTACTAAACAATTCGTCAAGATACTCACTATTTCCGACGCTTCCGTCCACTAAACAAAAGTGAAGTAATCGCAGCTGCAGTTGGAATACGAGTTTGTCACCATATTAAATAATTTATAAACAGAGTGTCATTGGGCTCTGCGCCGGCGCAGTTTCTGACAAATGATGTATGAAGTATCATAGAACTCACAGACTACTATTAGTTTCATGTTATATAGGAACATTCATATACATATAAATAATATATACTGTGCCTAGCGGTCAGGAAAGCGTGGCGATCATCAGAGTGCCGACATATATATGTCTGCACCGTCTGTGGCCAAGATCAATACGCGCATGCGAGTCACGAGACGTTGCATTGTTTAATATCAGTGTCTGTATCATTCCCGCTTTGACGCTTTTTGACCTTCAGGGGAGTGGTAAAGGTTGTTAGCATAGACAAATAATATATTTTATTTTCTCTATGGTTGTTTGTTTGGACACAATTAGGCTGTGGTTTGGATGTTTAAAGATATTGTTATTTGTTTTATCATTGTGTTGTGATTTTTACGTGTTTCTTTTATTTAGATTTTTATTAAAAACTATGTCTCCCCAATGGTGCTTTTTATGTAATGAGATTGGTCCTAAATTTTCATAGGTCTACAGGTATATAAAAATAAATTCCGTTTGAAAACAAATCATCCCATGAGGTACTCCATCGTCATTTAATTTATCAATATTTATGGCAATATTAGTGTGTAGATATAGAAGAAATGATTTATAAAAATAATAACTCTAATTGGTTATGTGCTCACTATATATTTCATGTTTATCTACTTCATTTCTATTCCTTTTAAAGTAACCTAGACAACCATAATAGACGTTATTTGAGATTTATGTTAGAAGTGAAAAAAAATGTAATTACATAATTGCACTTTATTTGATAAAATAAAAAATCAGACACGAAGTTTTTGTTGACTCAAATATCTTCGTTTAAAAATAGTACAGGCGGCAAATACAGCACTTGCGCATAACTAACATGGCCACACAGAGTGTAGTCGGACCTCTCACTCTTAATAGAACGCATTTCGCTTATTGGAGATATAAGGTACGCGTCCACTTATCGGCGTCAAACGGACGGTACGCATCGGACGAATCGGATTATTTGATTAACTACATTGTTTCAAATATAACTGCGTTCACCTATCGGCATCGAAGCGACCACACTTCGGCATTTCCGAAGGGGATTCCAAAGACGAAATCAAAATGCGTTTCGTGCGGACACTGCCGATGCTGATAGTACGAATACCGACAAGTACACGGAGTCACGGGGGTTTTCTTTCCAAAGTTTATTATAAGAGCATATTTTGTTTTGTTAATAGTTTGTGACTTTCGTCTCGTCCACATTGTTTAAAAGTAATTATGGATGTAGCAAGACTTATCACGATTGTGCAGGAGTATGAAGAAATTTACAATCTGCGGCATCCAGAATATTCTAATATTCTTCGCCGGGACAATATTTGGGATGAAATCGGAACGAGAATGAATGAACCCAGTGAGTAAATAATATGTTTATAAAATGTAATAAATAAATCGCCATGCCGTAATGTTTTTGTAATGGCATTGATGTTTATGTAATTTTTAAAATGCCAATTTTTTATATCGAATTTCTGGTGAGTAGTCGTGGTTTGGACTAGTTGATTTTATTATTCAACCCCTTCAGGGGCGGAGAAAAAAACATGGCTGGAGAAAAATTCATTCAATTTTTTGACTCGGTGGTGCTGCACTGGGGTAATATGACATTATAAAAATATAGTAAGTTAAATCTTTATTTATCTACTGATAACTAGTTTATTCCAATCGTCTTCCAGCCGCAACTCTTCTCATTTGCCATTCTACTGACCCTACTTCGGAGTTGAAGTATGCTTTAAAAGAATCTCGAGAACATTTAGGGCATCACGTCGAGCCACACCTCCTGTTCCTCTTAAACGCTGCAAACCTGCCATATCGGAAAGGGAAACGCGTTGATCATTCTCTGCCCACTGGCATGAATCATTTTTTAAAAAGTTATGAAGGCAGCAAGTTGCCATTACAACACAGACAACATGTTCAGGGGACATGCTCAGTTTTCGTTCAAAAATCCTAAACTTTCGTGTTAAAACTCCGAAAGAGTCTCCACCGTGTTTCTTGCCCGACTCAATCTATAATTGAACACTTTTTCTCTTCGTCTCCTTGAGTATCATCACGTGAATACGGCCTCATTAAAAATGTGCTTAATGGAAATGCCTCATCCCCAATTATAACATGGGGCAGAGTTACTTGAGTCTGTGGTAGCCTTTTTGGGGGAGGCATATTGAAATTCTCGTCCATCAGTCGTTGACCCAAAAGAGAATTTCGAAATATACCAGCATCTGAATTTTTACAAATGCACCCACATCAACACTGATAAATCTAAAGTTAGCGTCAACCAGTGCTAAAAGTACTATGCTAAAATGTTTTTTGTAGCAAAAGAAATCTGATCCGCTATGTGGTGGTGCCTGAATTAGCACATGTTTGCCATCCAGAGCGCCGACCGCATTTGGAAAGTTCCATTTTTCCCGAAAACATTTTTCTGATGCAGTCCACAACTTCTCATCTGGTGCTGGCATAACAATTGGTTGCAGAACCTTGCATATTGCATTGCAAGTTGAATATATTATTTCTCTTACTATACGCTCACCGAGTCGAAAAGAAACGAGTTTCCAGTAGCCACAAATCTGAAACAGAAAATACAATATATTTTAGAATATTTTTGTTTGTTGCAGGTAAACTATGCAAAGAACGGTGGACAAAAACTAGGGATAATTTTCGGAAAGCTATGAACTTGCGAAAAACCAAAAGTGGCCAAGGTGCATCAAAGTTAAAGCCTGCCAAGTATGAAAAAGAACTAGCGTTTCTGGCCCCATATTTGAACGACGAACAAGAAAGGCGATCGAACTTATCACAGTTTTCTCCTACTGCTGCTTCTCAAGAGAGTGATATTGAAGAAGGAAAACCCAGAAATGGTGTTGACTAGCCCTACTCCTCACATTCCTCCCCCTTCACCCACCACATCAGATACACTACCTTCTACTTCATACGCATCAGCACCATCAATAATTGTTCGTGGCAAAAAAAGGATTAGAAAAGTTGTTCCGCAAAATTCAACTGCCGCCTCAGTTTTGCAAAACTATTTGTCACAAAAGGAAAAAGTAGATCCGCCAGAGCCGGCAGATCCTTTAACTGACTTCTTTATCAATATGGCTAACACCACAAAAACTTCTCCAAAACGAGATCAGATTTTGATAAAGAATCAGTTATTCAAAATAGTTAATGACGTCGAACTAAGATTATTGACTGAAAGTACTGCCACAACCGAATCAAATTTTTTTTCTCCGGATGTCTACCACCAGCAGGGCCGTATTTTATCTACAAGCTGTATCCCGCCCAATACGCAGACAACCGAACAAAAGATTTCTGCAAGTTTCCAAGAACACCAGAAGTCTGTAAGGTCCCCAAACGACGTTCCATCCAGAATTCAAAGTGATGTAGAAGAATCTAATCCGTTTGTAAAAACTTTTCAAAATGTATCGTCAGGCAGCGCCAGTTTCACCGCACATGACCATTTCAGATTTTGAGACCCTTTGCTAGCGCCTAGCGCACCTAGTGGTAAAACCGGCGCTGCCTTTTACTTTTTTTCATTATTAATAAAGATAATATTAGATTTTCTTAAGAATCACTTTTATTCTTTGACCTTATTGTATCCCACTGTTTTTAGAATAATTCTTAGTTCAATATATGGGGTCAAAAGCAAAAGTTGTGCAGTCAAAAAAATTAGTTATTTTAGAAATGAAAACTTGAAGGGCCTAAATAGATCATGCTAACAACGGTAAAACGTATTACTTAAAATATTAATTTTCAAAATCATACATACCTTAAACTGACTGCCAATCTTTCCTCTGGTCCTATAGATTCACTAAATGGTGGTGTATTTTGTCGCAATAAATTTGGTCTTAAAATATAAAAGTGCTTCAAATCTAACGTGTGACATTCGAAAATATTCAAAGAACTTTCTTTCATCTCGAACTAAATCACAAAATAAACTGTGATATTCCCCGAATATTGGTCTTTTTATGTTAATATTATGCACCCAACATTTCTTTCTTTTTCTTTCGTTATCTTCTTCTTCTAACAACACGCAAATAATTATTACATCTTTTTCGTTCAGTAACGACATTGCTTTGGCTTCAATAGCAGGAAAGAAATGACTGGCTCTCCGCTCTCCGTCGTAGAGAAATACTGATACCGACTCCAATAATCCGTGGTAGTAAACGCAGGACGCAAAAAAAATCCGATTCGTCCGATGCGTACCGTCCGTTTGACGCCGATTAGTGGACGCGTACCTATAGGCAGTTAGCAATATATTTTATTTATTACGTATATGGGAACATTCCCTATTATATTCAAATATTTAGAGAAATGGCCGACAACTGGTAACGGCCGGACAACCGGTGCCGTCACCCTAATTATTGTAGTTTGTGAAAGGGACAAGAGCTATTTTGTTTTCAAATTAAAAATATCTTCTAACAAATTATTTTCTTTTTAATCACTCCTGTAATACGAGTTTGTTCTTTATAGGGAGCTATGCCGGAAGGAATATTTTGTAGCGTGGCTACATGTAAAAATAATTCAAAAAAAGCAAAGGAAATAGGGGAGAATTTATTATTCTTCACATTCCTTAAAGACCGCAGAGTTTGCAAATAATGTGAAAGAAAATGCCTACGTAAGGATAAATGGTCTTCTAAAAATAAAAGAATTTGTAGCAAACATTTTAAGTCAGAAGATTATGAAGACGAAATTCAAGCAAGGTTGATGAACTTGACTGCTACGAAGCTTAATAAAGATGGTAAAAATATTTTTTTTTAAATGCAGCACCAGATATTTCACAGTTTTTCCTTTTGTCGGAAGATACCAAACCAGCTGAATTCACTTGTAGGGCTAAAAAAAGCATAAAAAATAAAGAAAAACTGTGGTTAATGAGTTATTGAGCGTTAGTGTAACAAGAGCCTCCCTTATACAGGGAAACAAAATGACGAGAATGTTGATACCTATATATCTCTAATATTCTATCCACTAGCAATGAAACAAGGATGTTAAGAATGTGACATTTTAAGAAGCAAGCTTGATCTGCAAAATGAAAACGTAATGCTCAAACAAACAATTTCAGCATAAGAAATTATGGAAAAACTTCGTCTTTCTGAACTAGAATATCAATTAAAAAAAGATCAGAGAGAGTTCGTTGACAGTTGACATAATTTTGTTGTTTTTATCAAAGAATACACCAACAAATATTCTTTTCCTACAATCACTATCCAAAGTAGGCTTTTGCACACTCAAATCTACCTAACCGCAAAGTTGATGTTTTCCGTGATCTGTCATAATTTGACATTATTTCCGCTCTAGAGCGTACTTTTCCACTCACATGTTTTCATTTACAATAAATAATAGGTATATTAATAGTACATTATACACCAAGCGACTAAAGTGACCCATTTATTCCGCGGGTGGGATCCATTTACTCCCCGAGGGAATCAATCCATATACATTTTTAATAAAAATAAATACTAATTAGGATGGACTTTTACGAAACTTGGCTGGGCATCGAGGATGCACTTTTATGAAATGAAACTTGGCTGGGCATCGAGGACGGACTTTTATGAAATGAAACTTTGCTGGGCATCGAGGACGAACTTCCATTTTTTTGTAGTAAGTCAAAGTGCTCCAATAAAAAAAAATAGCGTAAAGTATTCGTGGATAACTGGTCTTTCAAACACGCGCGATTTTTCGAGCACGGCGGCGCAGTGTTATAAGACCTTACAGATTAGACCGATTCAAACGTCATTTTAATTATTATTTTCTATCTTATAAACCCATCCAAAACACCTATGTTATAGTTGTAGTTAATATTTAAAAATATTCAAAGTGTATAAATAGTTACTCCCAATATTTTTCGAACCTCAATTTGTTTAACCTTGTAAATGTCATCTTAATGTCGTTTACGACTTTTGTAAGTTTTAAATTGTCATTAGTTACTTTTACGCCGTTTTTGATAGGTCAAGTTATTTTTCTTCTCGAAACCTTGACTCAAAACATGAAAAATTGCAAGAGGTTATGGACACAGGACACGCGTGAGACACAATTGAAGCTTCTGGAGTTTGTAATTTGTTGAAGTTTTGTGTTAATAAGCGATATCATGAGCCAGCTTCCGTTGATCGATCATCTAAAAGGGCACGAGAACTATGGTACGAGGGAATTCGCGGTACATATTTATTTAGAACACGAAAAGCTTTGGGAGGCAGTAAAAGGCTTTTTCATGTTTTTTTTAATTATTTGTCTAAAAGTAAGGTGATCGTAGAAAAAATCTTGTGTGTAATTCGAGCAGAAAGTGCGTTGCCGCTTTCGGCAGATTTTCGCGCTCCGCTACGCGTCGCGCAGGCAACTCTCTGCCTCAAGCGGCAAAGTATCACTTTCCGTTCTTAATACACAAATAGCTATTGTTTATATTTGCAGTAAAACTCATAGATATTTTAGTTAAATAAATGGTTTGATTGTAAATCGTTTTGTTTATCTCTTTATTTAAAAGCCTAATAAATGTTTAACCACAATTAAAATTCTAATAAATATATTTGCTTTGTTTTATTTATACCTATGTGCAAATTTGTAATAGTTATTTATCAATTTTCTTCGATTCCTTGCAAAATAATAAAATAAAACATTAAATTTAAATGAGCGTCACAACCCGCCAAAAATGCGGCACTCTGATTGGTAGAAAGTTACCAGGCAACCCTTGTCCTCTACCCTCCATAATTTAAGGTTAAAAATACACTTTACTGTTGTCATTATATGGTCATTATCCAAATTGTTAGTGAAATAAATGTTGATTCGAAAAGTGAAGAAAAAATAAACAGCACTGAAAAATGATCATCCGAGAATTTACATGTTTAGGCCTATAGTTACGGCACTGTCTAATTTATAAATGCGCAAACTCCGCTTGATAAACAAAACTTACAAGATTTCAAGAATTCGATTAAACCACTTCACACAAACAGAATAGTAAAATTGAATTTTGAAACATATTTTCGTGCCGGAGTTGAGATTCTCGGAGTGTACCTACAATATAAAAAAAAGTTTATGCGAGTCAAGGTTGTTGGTATATTTTTAAATCGGCTTTAAAGC
Source organism: Galeruca laticollis (assembly GCA_963921935.1). Classification (NCBI taxonomy): domain Eukaryota; kingdom Metazoa; phylum Arthropoda; class Insecta; order Coleoptera; family Chrysomelidae; genus Galeruca; species Galeruca laticollis. The sequence continues at coordinate 88,624,730 of OY998183.1, forward strand.
ATTCGTTAATAATCGGAACTAAATTTGATCGCAAAAGTGTTAATACATTGCACTTGATATAAACAGTAAACACTTCAAAAGTGTTTTTACACACGAAATTGCGCAATTTATGAATCGCTGTATTTTAACTTACACATGCGTGAGTTAAGAGCAAATTTTCTTATCAATATGTGTTTTAAGAAGAAACTGTTTCATAGGTGTTTGTTAAATTAGGACACATATACCGGGTAAACAATTCCACGTGATCAAAGCATGGTAATATCCGAAGGAGGGGACTTGTCAAATTGTGGTTTAAAGGAAATTCGCCTTTATTTCGTCGAGGTACAAGAATAAAGTTTTGATTTAGTTACAAGTAATTTGTCACGTAGTAGTTGTTATCCTACATTTTGGGAAATCTTGAATACCAACCCCGTGTATTAAAAACAATTCGTTCGTATTTCGTATAACTCAAATTTGAACGTCGTGCTTTTCTACTTTATTTGTGAATCTATAAGGATTGTATGGTGTTTACTCGATACTGTGAGAAAATTAACCCTAATGTTTATGTTCCAAAATTATTGTGATTTTGTGAAATGACTCATATTCAAAGAGACAGTGTTATCCATTTAGTTGCAGGAGGGTATGTATTTCTATTATTTATTTTGTAACTTAACTCAATACATATTACATAACAGGTACTAAAACCACTTGCATTCTTGAATGCAAATAAACAAACTTCTTTAAACGTTTTGTTAGTTGGCATAGTCCGAGAATGTATCTAAAAATAGATTTTATTTTTTGTGTTGGGCATATTAGTAATCAGCTGATTGTTTATCTATCATTATTGGGCTTCACTCGTTTGTCTTAATTATTTAGCTTTAGCTTCTATATTTTTCCACCGGGATAATATATTTTGAGGTTTGTTTTTCGTTCAGTCTTAATTAAACATGTATATTTGCAGATCAGCAATTTCATCCAGTTTTTTATTTTGTAATAGAATGCACAACTCCTTAAATGAAATGAAATATAATAAACCATGTTAAAAACATTATGGTATAGATAATAAAATACATTTTTTCGTCAATTACTATTTATGTCTAAAAAAAGTTAATTTAGGAATTGAAACAATTAAAAATAATAGAACGAAAACCTCACGAATACAACAAGACTACATTTTTATGATTGACATTGATAAATATGATAAAAAGTTTTTCTTACTACCTGTAAAATCATTTTGTACAAGCAATTGAATTGATATTTTCATATAATGCATTAAGGAAGTTTAACCCAATACAGAGATATTTTTATTATTGTGGTTTCACTATAGAATAATAAAAAATTTATTTATGTTACTTAATTAGAGAAAAACAAAAGTTTTTTTAGATATAATATATGTGCAACAAATGTTATCAGCAATTAAATTAAATTATCAATAATTTATGCTCATTTAGGTATAACTAACATTTTATTATCTGTACCCAGCAAAAGTATTGTGTAAGAAGGTAATTAATTTGAAATAATTTACAAGGAAGTATATCTCAACAGGTTACGATCATTAACAGTTCAGGTCCTTACCCATAAATACTGGTACGCCAGTTATAGTGGAAAGTTTCATGGAAATGTCTAACTATTAAGACAAGTTAAATACAAACGGGAAACAACTTATCTTCACATATGCACCTGAAAATCTCTTCTCTCACAAAATACCTACATATTTGAAATGCAAGACGAAATACCAAACTTCTCTCACACAAAATTCAACGAACTCAAAAACAGATACTGGCGAAGTTATGAATACATATTTACAGATGGTTCAAATGGGAATGAACAAACAGGCAGTGCATTCTATCTCATAAACAAACAACAGCACTCCCAAATATTTTTTACCAAAGGAGGTTTCTATATATGCAGCAGAAATGACAGCAATTTTACAAGCACAATGAAATACATATTGAATTCAGATAAAAACAGATATGTAATATTTACAGACAGTAAAAGTGCAGTGGACAGATTAAAAAATATGAACATAAAGAGAACAGTAAACCATTTTGAAGCAAACATTTTGAACTTATATCACGAAATGCACACAAATAACAAAATTGTCATATATAATATATTATGTATTTATAAAAGCTCATGCTGGTATAACTGGTAATGAAACAGCGCAAAAGAAGCCTTAAATTACTTAACCTTCGACATATTCAAATCACAAAAACAAGTAATTAAAGGAAATTGGCAAAATCTCTATAATGAATCTACAACTGGATTAAACTTTATAAAACATCAGGAAAGGATCCACATACAACATTGGTTCTACAAAGTGGTGAACAGAAATTTGACAGTTACAATAAATCAAGTATGTGCAAATCATGCTCTTACTCCTGAATACAAACATCAGTCAAAAATGATTGATCATCCTTAGTGTTCCTGTGGGGATAAAGATACACAGACATACATTCTACTTGAGTGTATGTTAAATACTGTAAATATTGGGAAATTATATAACCAACTAATTACTGCCAGCATAACCCTTCCAATACACCTAAATTGTATTATTTTTATAGAAAGTATACCCACACATAATAAACTGTAAACTCAAAACTGTAAGCGATTATGCAATATATATATATATATATATATATATATATATATATATATATATATATATATATATATATTTTTATGATTCTGTGAGAATTTAATTTTTTTATTAAATTTTAATTTGTATATTTTAAAATGAAATTTGTTGTGCCGGGCGCCTTTTTTTATCAGTTACCTGTATTTCTCTGCTACTATATTCTTCTTTTCTTAGCTCAGTCGGATCAGAATACAGTAATCTCTCTCAGGTGGTTCCGTTGGACGTATTTGTTATCTAAATTAATTAGTGAAATAAACAACTAAACTTCAAATGTACAAATAAACATGATAATTTGTATTTATCAGAAATATTCAATATTATACATTATTCAAATTGCAAAATTCTTATTATCTAATTCTTTTCAAATTCAATAAACCCCAATCTTTCAAAAAAAAACCACCCTGAATTTACTATGTTTTAATTTACACTTTATATTCTAATGTCATATATATCTATACTCCATTAACCTAACCTTAACTATTCAAAATTAAAGTTTTCTTTCTTGTATTGCTTTTGTTAGTTTTCAAATTATTCACTATTAATATGCATTTTAGTTTCTTTTACGGTCAATAGTTTATGGCGGGGGGAATGAAATTTATATATAAATTGTCTTTACCTTGTACACGTTGACGTCTTCTCTATTTCGAAAATTCATAAATTTAATTTTAAGTCGTATTCTGGTGAATATTTTTCTTCAAATTTTACTCACAGGATTAGTTTTCTCATAATATAAGTTTTGCTTGATGGTTTCTCTTGTTCAATTCGATTTATTTTATAATTATTCTCGAATCTTTCTCATAAAGGAACTTCTGTTTTTCAATCTATCAATCACTGTCAAAAAATATCCGTCTCCTGGATTCTTCTCAAATTTTGCCTACTTCAGTTGCTACCAGCCACTATTTTATTTTATATTTCTCTTATTCACTAATTTTCACATTGTATATAATTGTTACTAACTAATTACTAAACGGTTTTATTTATATTTCTAATAAATACCTTTTATACTCTTACTTGCATTTTTAAAATTCCAAAAATTTCTTTTATCTGTCAAGTCCTATTTTGACATTTATATTTCTTTTCAACGGTATGCTAAATTTTGTTGGAAGAAATGATAAATTCTGATTTTTTCATTTAACTAATAACTCATCTTTTCTCACAGTTGATTTATTTTTTAAAATAGCTTATTTGATTGCTATGAAATGAATACAGATACAGAGAAATATGGTAACCGTATCAAATTGCTTTTCTGGTTTAATCTCAGTATTTTATTCATTTATACAAAATTCATTCTACAATATTATTGGTTAATATTTGAATTTTTGATAATATGATAATTTTCCCAAAATTTATATTCTACATTTTCTTATCTTATAGAAAAATTAGAATATCAATTTTAATTTTATTTTTGTAGCTAATAACAAGATTATGTTTTCAAAAATGCTACAATTATAATAGTTACTGGATAGTTTTTGTAGTTAGTTGTTCTGCTTTGTAATTTGAATTATTTTCTTATCTGAAATCTGATTTAAATTCTAAACTTATATAAACTTCAATGTTAAATATTCCCCTTTCCTTTCCATTAAGTGGATTTATTAATTTGTAACTATTTACAGGTTCCTCATTTATTATCTCGTATGGTCCCTCAAATGGTAGTTGTAATTTACTACATAAACCTTGTCTAATATTGGGTACTTTTAAATTTCTTATTATGACAAGCTCTCCTTTTTTGAATTTTGTTCTTTTTTGTCTTAGTTCATTTTCTCTTTTCAAATATTTTCTAGCATTCCGTTCTATTCTAACATTTACTCGTTCCAGTGTATCTTGTAATACTTTATTATCATTCACCCATTCTCTCTCTGGCATAAACCCTGTCATTACATATTTAGGACTTTCTTCTGTGATCGTACTTGGAATCTCATTTAAATATTTTTCTACTACTTCTAATTTGTCATCCCATTGTCTATGATTTTCATATGTTATTAATCTTAAATATTTCATTACTTCTCTTATGTACCTCTCAGTGGGATTTGATGAAGGATGTCTTATACTAGTGAAATTTAACTGTATTTTATAATTTTTGCAAAATTTTTTTATCTGTCATTATTAAAATAAGTTGCATTGTCAAGAATGATCTGCTCCGGTTTTCCAATTTCCACTATAAATTTTTCTAAATAATTTTTGACTACTTTTATATTTGTTTTTCTAGTTGGATACAGTTTAACGAATTTTGAAAAATGATCCACTATTACAAAAATGTGTTTGTTGTTCTTATTACTCAAAATTAAATTACTAATAAAATCTATTGAAATAATCTGTAGAGGTTTATGAGAAATTATACTTTTTGGTTCATTCTTGTTTATCATGTTTTTACTTTTTCCTAATTGACAAAGCTTACATTTATTGATTAATTCTTTTGTTATTTCTATATCTCTGTAACTTATAAAATTCTCTCTATAAATCATCCAAGTTTTTCTTATCCCTGTGTGTAAATACTTTTCATGAATATTTCCTATTAATTTTTGTGAAAGTTGCTGTGTCTCTATATATAATTCATTTCCATTAACTGTCTTTATTATTACACCATTTCTTTCTGTTGTTCCCCTTTTTTCTTTGTCTGTCAATCTTTTCTGATCTTCGGTAATTGTTTTTAATGAAAATAATCCTGATTTATTTACAAAAATGTTAAGTCCTATTTTAATTTGTCTAGTATTGTTAGTCTTGTTTGTCCCCATTCTGGTAATAGTATCTGGTATTATGTTTTGTCGTCCTGGTATATGTCTTATTTCAAATTTATACTCTTGTAGTAATAAAGCCCATCTGTTTATTCGAGTACTAGCGTATTTACAGTTTAAAATTGATAGTAAAGCTTCGTGATCAGTTTCAATGTAAAATTTTGCTCCTAATAAATAAAACTGTAACTTGGTTATACAGAAAATGATACTTGCCAGCTTTAACTCACTGGCACTATAATTCTTCTCATGTTTTTTCGTTACCCTTGAGATAAATGATATTGGTACTTCTATTTCCCCTTGTATTTGTACTAAGATTCCCGCAAATCTTTCTATGGATGCATCGGTTCTGAGTATAAATGGCCATTCATAATTTGGATGATAAATTTTGAGGTTCTCTATGAAAATATTCTTTAATTCCAGAAATGCTTTCTCCTGTTCCTCTTCCCATTTCCATTCAACATTATTTTCCATCAAACTCAACAATGGTATTTCCTTAGTACTCAAATCAGGTATTACCTTTTGAAATAATTTAAAATTCATAGAAAAATCCTGAGTGTTTTTAAGTTATGAGGTCTTGTATATTCTCTTATGGTTTTTATTCTTGCAGGATCCATTTCAAACCCATCTTTGGTTAATCTATAACCTAAGTAAGTTACCTCCTCTTCGAAAAATTCACACTTATCTAAATTTATTTTTAATCCTGATTCATCTAACAATTCTAATACTTTTTCTATATGTTCTTTATGTTTCGTCTCATTTTCTGAATAAATTAGAATATCATCGACGTAGTGTAATACAAAATTCTCGTATTTGTCTAATATTTTGTGGAGCGCTCTCTCTAATGCTGGACAGGCAGATTGTAAACCATATGGTACAACACAAAATCTGTATATCACACCCTCTATACTAAATCCTGTAAAATTTCTTACACTCTCATGAAGTGGTATTAACCAAAAGCTGTGTTTTAGGTCTATTTTGGAGAAAATTTTTGTATTAGTTATTCTACCAAATATTGCCTCAATATTCATAGGAGATTCATATTGCGGAGTGGTTATTTTATTTAATTCCCTTGCATCTAAACATAGTCTAAGCTCATTATTTTTCTTCTGCACGACCACAATAGGATTGATATAACTACTGGTACTTCTTTCTATAATTCCTTGTTTCTCCATTTTTCTATTTCTTCTCTAACTTGCTGTCTGAATTTGTACGGAATAGGATAACTTTTCGATTTGAACTTTTCCACATCTTTCACTTCAATCTTGTGTACATATTTCTTAGCCACTCTCGATTCATACATCGTTAATCTGTTATATTTATTTAATAATTCTTTTATAACATGTTCATATTCTTTCTTACATTTATATTTTTCATTATTATTATTTTCAATTATATCATTTTTCATATTATATTCCCACTCATCCATCTCATTCATACTTCTAATACACAAAATTCCATGTTCTATCTTTGTTTCTTTATTATTTTCTTCAAATTCAAACCACTGTTTAGATAATTCTATTCCTTTTCTATCATAATCTATTTTTGCATTTTGCTTTTCCAATTGATCAGTACCAACAATAATGTCTACTTCCATATTTTGTACTATTAATAATTGCAATTCTATGTTTTTATCTTGGATCTCCAAATTTATATTCATAAATTTATTTGTTTCTGCAAGCTTCTTCTCATTTATCCCCACTAAATTGGTCTTTGGCATTTTGATTATTTTATTTTGAATTTCTATTTTATTATCTACTACATTTTCGTTTATTAATGATGCCTCCGATCCAGTATCTATTAAAATTTTCACTTCTTTTTCTCCTATTTTTCCTTGTAAAATAATTAGACCTTGTAAATACTCATTTTCTTCATTTTCATGTAATTTTATAAATTCAATTGGGTGTTCATATTTTGAGTTGTCCTGTCTATCATATGGTTGATCTATTGAAAATTTTGTTCATTTGTTCCTGAGTTCTCTATTTGATGTTGGCTTTCGTTTCTCTCTGTTTCTTTCTGTATCTCTTCCCTAGGTTGTCTATCTACACTATTTTCCCCGCGTTGGAAATGAACATATTTGCTGCGTTCATTACTGTTATTTCGTTCAAAATTACTGTTTTGTTCTTCCCTATTGTAATCTATCCTGTTCATGTTTGTATTGATGTCCCTATTATACGGTCTATAATTTCTATTATAGTTTTGATTGTAATATTGATCCCTATAATTTGGATTTGTTCTATTATCAATATTGTTGTTATTTTGCCTATAGTTTGTATTTCTGTTTGTGTTGTAATTTTCATTATGTCTATCATAATTCTGATTTTGACTCCTATATTGTATTTCTCTATTTTGATAGCTTTCTGTTGTATTTTCTGCTAAATTTTCTCTTCTATTATAATTATAATTTCTATTCTGTTGCCCACTTCTATTATCCCAATGTCTGTATGTTAATGTCCTTTCTAATCGTAATAAGTAATCACTTGGTCTAACCATTGTTTTTATCTCATGCATGTTTATTATTTCAAAAATTTCTTAGTTAAAATGTCTGCTAATGTTTACTACGATTTCCTCTTCATTCATAGATGGTTTTAAGTATTGTGCTATGGCATATAATTGAATAGCATAATTATTATAATTCCTACTTCTTGTTTCATCAAATTTTCCAAATTGTAATTTGTCCCTTACTATTAGTTGTGCATTTTCTCCCCAATACTGATTAATAAATAACAGTTCAAAATCATTGAAATCTTTAATCTTTTGTTCTTGACTGTTGAACCATATGCAAGGCTGATTTACTAAAAATTCTCTTATAACATATTTGAGCTCCTCTATATCTTTTATATGTTTTGTCTTATTTTTAATAGACTTTATAAAAGTAATTGGGTGTATTTTATGAATATTACCATCAAATTTACTATTTATCTGTATATTTTGACAATTACTTACGATTCTAGTTTCTACGTGTTCATTTAGTCTTTCTTGTTCTAAATTATGTAATTTATTTTCTAATTATTTAAATTTATTCTGATAATTTTCATTTTCTAGTTTTGAATTAACAGTTTTCTTTATTTCTTTATCTACTGTCACACTCATACTAATATTTTCTCTGTGTTGATCATTTACTTTTTTATTTATGTCATTAATTTCACCAATAATATTTTGATTATTCTCTTCTACTACAGTTCTCAATTCTTTTATATTTTTATCATTATTTTCTAATGCATTGTTAATATCAGATATTTCTTCTCTCGTTTTCTCATAAAATTCTTTGTTTTGGTTGTCTATTCTATTTTCAAATTCATTATATATTACGGTAATTTCCTTTTTAGTTTGTTCTATATTCATTCTCATGCGTTCTTCCAATTTTTCCATATTCTCTTTCATATTTTCCTCTATTCTCCTCTCAATACTAAGCATATTCTCTCTCACATCCTCTTTTATACCTTGTTCCATACTCAACATATTTTCTTTCACACCTTGTATATTATTTGCAATAAACTCCATCAACTTATGCATTTGATATTCCATACTTTTCTGTTCTGTTTCCTGCAATTTTACTGTACTCATCTCTGTCTCACTTGACGTTCCACTGACTTCTCCTTGTTCAACTATACTCTCTCCTGCTCCTTCCAAACCCACTCTCTTTCCATCTCTTAAATCCATTTTCTCTTCCCTAACTCTTTTTAACTTTTGAAAATGCCCCACGTTGGGCGCCAATTTTGTTATGATTCTGTGAGAATTTAATTTTTTTATTAAATTTTAATTTGTATATTTTAAAATGAAATTTGTTGTGCCGGGCGCCTTTTTTATCAGTTACCTGTATTTCTCTGCTACTATATTCTTCTTTTCTTAGCTCAGTCGGATCAGAACACAGTAATCTCTCTCAGGTGGTTCCGTTGGACGTATTTGTTATCTAAATTAATTAGTGAAATAAACAACTAAACTTCAAATGTACAAATAAACGTGATAATTTGTATTTATCAGAAATATTCAATATTATACATTATTCAAATTGCAAAATTCTTATTATCTAATTCTTTTCAAATTCAATAAACCCCAATCTTTCAAAAAAAAAACCCACCCTGAATTTACTATGTTTTAATTTACACTTTATATTCTAATGTCATATATATCTATACTCCATTAACCTAACCTTAACTATTCAAAATTAAAGTTTTCTTTCTTGTATTGCTTTTGTTAGTCTTCAAATTATTCACTATTAATATGCACTTTAGTTTCTTTTACGGTCAATAGTTTATCGCGGGGGGAATGAAATTTATATATAAATTGTCTTTACCTTGTACACGTTAACGTCTTCTCTATTTCGAAAATTCATAAATTGAATTTTAAGTCGTATTCTGGTGAATATTTTTCTTCAAATTTTACTCACAGGATTAGTTTTCTCATAATATAAGTTTTGCTTGATGGTTTCTCTTGTTCAATTCGATTTATTTTATAATTATTCTCGAATCTTTCTCATAAAGGAACTTCTCTTTTTCAATCTATCAATCACTGTCAAAAAATATCCGTCTCCTGGATTCTTCTCAAATTTTGCCTACTTCAGTTGCTACCAGCCACTATTTTATTTTATATTTCTCTTATTCACTAATTTTCACATTGTATATAATTGTTACTAACTAATTACTAAACAGTTTTATTTATATTTCTAAAAAATACCTTTTATACTCTTACTTGCATTTTTAAAATTCCAAAAATTTCTTTTATCTGTCAAGTCCTATTTTGACGTTTATATTTCTTTTCAACGGTATGCTAAATTTTGTTGGAAGAAATGATTAATTCTGATTTTTTCATTTAACTAATAACTCATCTTTTCTCACAGTTGATTTATTTTTTAAAATAGCTGATTTGATTGCTATGAAATGAATACAGATACAGAGAAATATGGTAACCGTATCAAATTGCTTTTCTGGTTTAATCTCATTCTACAATTTTATTGGTTAATATTTGATAATATGATAATATATATATATATATATATATATATATATATATATATATATATATATATATATTATCATATTATCAAATATTAACCAATAAAATTGTAGAATGAGATTAAACCAGAAAAGCAATTTGATACGGTTACCATATTTCTCTGTATCTGTATTCATTTCATAGCAATCAAATCAGCTATTTTAAAAAATAAATCAACTGTGAGAAAAGATGAGTTATTAGTTAAATGAAAAAATCAGAATTAATCATTTCTTCCAACAAAATTTAGCATACCGTTGAAAAGAAATATAAACGTCAAAATAGGACTTGACAGATAAAAGAAATTTTTGGAATTTTAAAAATGCAAGTAAGAGTATAAAAGGTATTTTTTAGAAATATAAATAAAACTGTTTAGTAATTAGTTAGTAACAATTATATACAATGTGAAAATTAGTGAATAAGAGAAATATAAAATAAAATAGTGGCTGGTAGCAACTGAAGTAGGCAAAATTTGAGAAGAATCCAGGAGACGGATATTTTTTGACAGTGATTGATAGATTGAAAAAGAGAAGTTCCTTTATGAGAAAGATTCGAGAATAATTATAAAATAAATCGAATTGAACAAGAGAAACCATCAAGCAAAACTTATATTATGAGAAAACTAATCCTGTGAGTAAAATTTGAAGAAAAATATTCACCAGAATACGACTTAAAATTCAATTTATGAATTTTCGAAATAGAGAAGACGTTAACGTGTACAAGGTAAAGACAATTTATATATAAATTTCATTCCCCCCGCGATAAACTATTGACCGTAAAAGAAACTAAAGTGCATATTAATAGTGAATAATTTGAAGACTAACAAAAGCAATACAAGAAAGAAAACTTTAATTTTGAATAGTTAAGGTTAGGTTAATGGAGTATAGATATATATGACATTAGAATATAAAGTGTAAATTAAAACATAGTAAATTCAGGGTGGGTTTTTTTTTTGAAAGATTGGGGTTTATTGAATTTGAAAAGAATTAGATAATAAGAATTTTGCAATTTGAATAATGTATAATATTGAATATTTCTGATAAATACAAATTATCACGTTTATTTGTACATTTGAAGTTTAGTTGTTTATTTCACTAATTAATTTAGATAACAAATACGTCCAACGGAACCACCTGAGAGAGATTACTGTGTTCTGATCCGACTGAGCTAAGAAAAGAAGAATATAGTAGCAGAGAAATACAGGTAACTGATAAAAAAGGCGCCCGGCACAACAAATTTCATTTTAAAATATACAAATTAAAATTTAATAAAAAAATTAAATTCTCACAGAATCATAACAAAATTGGCGCCCAACGTGGGGCATTTTCAAAAGTTAAAAAGAGTTAGGGAAGAGAAAATGGATTTAAGAGATGGAAAGAGAGTGGGTTTGGAAGGAGCAGGAGAGAGTATAGTTGAACAAGGAGAAGTCAGTGGAACGTCAAGTGAGACAGAGATGAGTACAGTAAAATTGCAGGAAACAGAACAGAAAAGTATGGAATATCAAATGCATAAGTTGATGGAGTTTATTGCAAATAATATACAAGGTGTGAAAGAAAATATGTTGAGTATGGAACAAGGTATAAAAGAGGATGTGAGAGAGAATATGCTTAGTATTGAGAGGAGAATAGAGGAAAATATGAAAGAGAATATGGAAAAATTGGAAGAACGCATGAGAATGAATATAGAACAAACTAAAAAGGAAATTACCGTAATATATAATGAATTTGAAAATAGAATAGACAACCAAAACAAAGAATTTTATGAGAAAACGAGAGAAGAAATATCTGATATTAACAATGCATTAGAAAATAATGATAAAAATATAAAAGAATTGAGAACTGTAGTAGAAGAGAATAATCAAAATATTATTGGTGAAATTAATGACATAAATAAAAAAGTAAATGATCAACACAGAGAAAATATTAGTATGAGTGTGACAGTAGATAAAGAAATAAAGAAAACTGTTAATTCAAAACTAGAAAATGAAAATTATCAGAATAAATTTAAATAATTAGAAAATAAATTACATAATTTAGAACAAGAAAGACTAAATGAACACGTAGAAACTAGAATCGTAAGTAATTGTCAAAATATACAGATAAATAGTAAATTTGATGGTAATATTCATAAAATACACCCAATTACTTTTATAAAGTCTATTAAAAATAAGACAAAACATATAAAAGATATAGAGGAGCTCAAATATGTTATAAGAGAATTATGATAGACATAATGAAAATTACAACACAAACAGAAATACAAACTATAGGCAAAATAACAACAATATTGATAATAGAACAAATCCAAATTATAGGGATCAATATTACAATCAAAACTATAATAGAAATTATAGACCGTATAATAGGGACATCAATACAAACATGAACAGGATAGATTACAATAGGGAAGAACAAAACAGTAATTTTGAACGAAATAACAGTAATGAACGCAGCAAATATGTTCATTTCCAACGCGGGGAAAATAGTGTAGATAGACAACCTAGGGAAGAGATACAGAAAGAAACAGAGAGAAACGAAAGCCAACATCAAATAGAGAACTCAGGAACAAATGAACAAAATTTTCAATAGATCAACCATATGATAGACAGGACAACTCAAAATATGAACACCCAATTGAATTTATAAAATTACATGAAAATGAAGAAAATGAGTATTTACAAGGTCTAATTATTTTACAAGGAAAAATAGGAGAAAAAGAAGTGAAAATTTTAATAGATACTGGATCGGAGGCATCATTAATAAACGAAAATGTAGTAGATAATAAAATAGAAATTCAAAATAAAATAATCAAAATGCCAAAGACCAATTTAGTGGGGATAAATGAGAAGAAGCTTGCAGAAACAAATAAATTTATGAATATAAATTTGGAGATCCAAGATAAAAACATAGAATTGCAATTATTAATAGTACAAAATATGGAAGTAGACATTATTGTTGGTACTGATCAATTGGAAAAGCAAAATGCAAAAATAGATTATGATAGAAAAGGAATAGAATTATCTAAACAGTGGTTTGAATTTGAAGAAAATAATAAAGAAACAAAGATAGAACATGGAATTTTGTGTATTAGAAGTATGAATGAGATGGATGAGTGGGAATATAATATGAAAAATGATATAATTGAAAATAATAATAATGAAAAATATAAATGTAAGAAAGAATATGAACATGTTATAAAAGAATTATTAAATAAATATAACAGATTAACGATGTATGAATCGAGAGTGGCTAAGAAATATGTACACAAGATTGAAGTGAAAGATGTGGAAAAGTTCAAATCGAAAAGTTATCCTATTCCGTACAAATTCAGACAGCAAGTTAGAGAAGAAATAGAAAAATGGAGAAACAAGGAATTATAGAAAGAAGTACCAGTAGTTATATCAATCCTATTGTGGTCGTGCAGAAGAAAAATAATGAGCTTAGACTATGTTTAGATGCAAGGGAATTAAATAAAATAACCACTCCGCAATATGAATCTCCTATGAATATTGAGGCAATATTTGGTAGAATAACTAATACAAAAATTTTCTCCAAAATAGACCTAAAACACAGCTTTTGGTTAATACCACTTCATGAGAGTGTAAGAAATTTTACAGGATTTAGTATAGAGGGTGTGATATACAGATTTTGTGTTGTACCATATGGTTTACAATCTGCCTGTCCAGCATTAGAGAGAGCGCTCCACAAAATATTAGACAAATACGAGAATTTTGTATTACACTACGTCGATGATATTCTAATTTATTCAGAAAATGAGACGAAACATAAAGAACATATAGAAAAAGTATTAGAATTGTTAGATGAATCAGGATTAAAAATAAATTTAGATAAGTGTGAATTTTTCGAAGAGGAGGTAACTTACTTAGGTTATAGATTAACCAAAGATGGGTTTGAAATGGATCCTGCAAGAATAAAAACCATAAGAGAATATACAAGACCTCATAACTTAAAAACACTCAGGATTTTTCTATGAATTTTAAATTATTTCAAAAGGTAATACCTGATTTGAGTACTAAGGAAATACCATTGTTGAGTTTGATGGAAAATAATGTTAAATGGAAATGGGAAGAGGAACAGGAGAAAGCATTTCTGGAATTAAAGAATATTTTCATAGAGAACCTCAAAATTTATCATCCAAATTATGAATGGCCATTTATACTCAGAACCGATGCATCCATAGAAAGATTTGCGGGAATCTTAGTACAAATACAAGGGGAAATAGAAGTACCAATATCATTTATCTCAAGGGTAACGAAAAAACATGAGAAGAATTATAGTGCCAGTGAGTTAGAGCTGGCAAGTATCATTTTCTGTATAACCAAGTTACAGTTTTATTTATTAGGAGCAAAATTTTACATTGAAACTGATCACGAAGCTTTACTATCAATTTTAAACTGTAAATACGCTAGTACTCGAATAAACAGATGGGCTTTATTACTACAAGAGTATAAATTTGAAATAAGACATATACCAGGACGACAAAACATAATACCAGATACTATTACCAGAATGGGGACAAACAAGACTAACAATACTAGACAAATTAAAATAGGACTTAACATTTTTGTAAATAAATCAGGATTATTTTCATTAAAAACAATTACCGAAGATCAGAAAAGATTGACAGACAAAGAAAAAAGGGGAACAACAGAAAGAAATGGTGTAATAATAAAGACAGTTAATGGAAATGAATTATATATAGAGACACAGCAACTTTCACAAAAATTAATAGGAAATATTCATGAAAAGTATTTACACACAGGGATAAGAAAAACTTGGATGATTTATAGAGAGAATTTTATAAGTTACAGAGATATAGAAATAACAAAAGAATTAATCAATAAATGTAAGCTTTGTCAATTAGGAAAAAGTAAAAACATGATAAACAAGAATGAACCAAAAAGTATAATTTCTCATAAACCTCTACAGATTATTTCAATAGATTTTATTAGTAATTTAATTTTGAGTAATAAGAACAACAAACACATTTTTGTAATAGTGGATCATTTTTCAAAATTCGTTAAACTGTATCCAACTAGAAAAACAAATATAAAAGTAGTCAAAAATTATTTAGAAAAATTTATAGTGGAAATTGGAAAACCGGAGCAGATCATTCTTGACAATGCAACTTATTTTAATAATGACAGATAAAAAAATTTTGCAAAAATTATAAAATACAGTTAAATTTCACTAGTATAAGACATCCTTCATCAAATCCCACTGAGAGGTACATAAGAGAAGTAATGAAATATTTAAGATTAATAACATATGAAAATCATAGACAATGGGATGACAAATTAGAAGTAGTAGAAAAATATTTAAATGAGATTCCAAGTACGATCACAGAAGAAAGTCCTAAATATGTAATGACAGGGTTTATGCCAGAGAGAGAATGGGTGAATGATAATAAAGTATTACAAGATACACTGGAACGAGTAAATGTTAGAATAGAACGGAATGCTAGAAAATATTTGAAAAGAGAAAATGAACTAAGACAAAAAAGAACAAAATTCAAAAAAGGAGAGCTTGTCATAATAAGAAATTTAAAAGTACCCAATATTAGACAAGGTTTATGTAGTAAATTACAACTACCATTTGAGGGACCATACGAGATAATAAATGAGGAACCTGTAAATAGTTACAAATTAATAAATCCACTTAATGGAAAGGAAAGGGGAATATTTAACATTGAAGTTTATATAAGTTTAGAATTTAAATCAGATTTCAGATAAGAAAATAATTCAAATTACAAAGCAGAACAACTAACTACAAAAACTATCCAGTAACTATTATAATTGTAGCATTTTTGAAAACATAATCTTGTTATTAGCTACAAAAATAAAATTAAAATTGATATTCTAATTTTTCTATAAGATAAGAAAATGTAGAATATAAATTTTGGGAAAATTATCATATTATCAAAAATTCAAATATTAACCAATAATATTGTAGAATGAATTTTGTATAAATGAATAAAATACTGAGATTAAACCAGAAAAGCAATTTGATACGGTTACCATATTTCTCTGTATCTGTATTCATTTCATAGCAATCAAATAAGCTATTTTAAAAAATAAATCAACTGTGAGAAAAGATGAGTTATTAGTTAAATGAAAAAATCAGAATTTATCATTTCTTCCAACAAAATTTAGCATACCGTTGAAAAGAAATATAGATGTCAAAATAGGACTTGACAGATAAAAGAAATTTTTGGAATTTTAAAAATGCAAGTAAGAGTATAAAAGGTATTTATTAGAAATATAAATAAAACCGTTTAGTAATTAGTTAGTAACAATTATATACAATGTGAAAATTAGTGAATAAGAGAAATATAAAATAAAATAGTGGCTGGTAGCAACTGAAGTAGGCAAAATTTGAGAAGAATCCAGGAGACGGATATTTTTTGACAGTGATTGATAGATTGAAAAACAGAAGTTCCTTTATGAGAAAGATTCGAGAATAATTATAAAATAAATCGAATTGAACAAGAGAAACCATCAAGCAAAACTTATATTATGAGAAAACTAATCCTGTGAGTAAAATTTGAAGAAAAATATTCACCAGAATACGACTTAAAATTAAATTTATGAATTTTCGAAATAGAGAAGACGTCAACGTGTACAAGGTAAAGACAATTTATATATAAATTTCATTCCCCCCGCCATAAACTATTGACCGTAAAAGAAACTAAAATGCATATTAATAGTGAATAATTTGAAAACTAACAAAAGCAATACAAGAAAGAAAACTTTAATTTTGAATAGTTAAGGTTAGGTTAATGGAGTATAGATATATATGACATTAGAATATAAAGTGTAAATTAAAACATAGTAAATTCAGGGTGGTTTTTTTTGAAAGATTGGGGTTTATTGAATTTGAAAAGAATTAGATAATAAGAATTTTGCAATTTGAATAATGTATAATATTGAATATTTCTGATAAATACAAATTATCATGTTTATTTGTACATTTGAAGTTTAGTTGTTTATTTCACTAATTAATTTAGATAACAAATACGTCCAACGGAACCACCTGAGAGAGATTACTGTATTCTGATCCGACTGAGCTAAGAAAAGAAGAATATAGTAGCAGAGAAATACAGGTAACTGATAAAAAAAGGCGCCCGGCACAACAAATTTCATTTTAAAATATACAAATTAAAATTTAATAAAAAAATTAAATTCTCACAGAATCATAATATATATATATATATATATATATATATATATATATATATATATATATATATATATATATTGCATAATCGCTTACAGTTTTGAGTTTACAGTTTATTATGTGTGGGTATACTTTCTATAAAAATAATACAATTTAGGTGTATTGGAAGGGTTATGCTGGCAGTGATTAGTTGGTTATATAATTTCCCAATATTTACTTGCCTTTTATACTCTTACTTGCATTTTTAAAATTCCAAAAATTTCTTTTATCTGTCAAGTCCTATTTTGACGTTTATATTTCTTTTCAACGGTATGCTAAATTTTGTTGGAAGACATGATTAATTCTGATTTTTTCATTTAACTAATAACTCATCTTTTCTCACAGTTGATTTATTTTTTAAAATAGCTGATTTGATTGCTATGAAATGAATACAGATACAGAGAAATATGGTAACCGTATCAAATTGCTTTTCTGGTTTAATCTCATTCTACAATTTTATTGGTTAATATTTGATAATATGATAATATATATATATATATATATATATATATACATATTTATATTATAATATATCGAATCCTTTAATTGTAATATTATAGTTTATATATGAATATAACGATATACAATTATTACTTGTCGACGTTTTCACAATTTGTGATTGTAGCGACACTCTTGTACACACACCTTTAGTAGCGTACGTAACCTAATTTACTTTTGACAGTAGTTGTCAAACAATGCCCGGCCAAGATAAATATTAATTTCTGGATTTAGAAAGATAAATTAATTCACAATATACTTAATCACTCTAATCTCAGGGTGGGATCAAAAATTTTTAAATAATAATAATTAAAATTTTGTAATTTTCAAATATTATTCCAATCAAATATTATTCTATATTCCGAATCTCGAGTAACTGTTTTTTTATATCATAAAAGGCACTTGAATTATTTTATGACATTTACAAATTAATTGTCAATGGAAATTAAGCAAATGTCACTGATTAAATTAAAATTACTATAGCATGCAAAATGTTAAATACGTTGAAAATAGATACTGAATAAATACCACAGTGAGTTGGAATCAAAATTATATATTATATAATCAGATAACAAATTATAAAAGTTTTATTATTTCCCAAAATATTGTAAACGAAACAAAGATAATAATTTCTACCAATCTTAATATTACTACAACCTATTCTAAAACTCAACTAATTATAAATTTTTTATGCAAAAGTTCAACTCGTTTAATATACCCTTGACATATATCAATATCAAATAACGCAAAATTGTCTCCAAATTGTCTATTCAAAATTTTTCACTTGATGTAAGATCTTTTATGTATAACGTTAATTTGGTTTAGCTAATATTATTATTCTATAGATGCATCTATTTTCGAAATGTATTTAAAAGGCCTGTTAATTCTCGAGAAATAATTTTAAACTGGAGTAAACTCACCAAATAGGACAGGAAAACTCGTACGTATTCTAAATATATTTAGAATTCTGCAAAACTTTCTAAATATCTGATTTAGAAACTGGAACCACTTACACTTGATATGATGCAATTCTTCTATGAATTATGCACGCACTGGCTTTACAAAGTAGGGCTATATAATCTGATTGTATAGTTATAATTTTTATTAAATTCTCAACAAAACTTGAGACAACTCTTATCTCGATGTTGCCTCTTGGGGGTTTCAAATTCAACTAACTAAACTTTTCTCAAATAAATAAATCTCTTCTCCTGTGGTTACGAAAAATTCCTTTTTTAAAAAAAATACTAATTTATGTTTCCCTATAACAAAGAGAGATTTGAATTATTTTATTACCATTGTAATTCTAATAGCAGAGACATCTGTATTTTAAAATTTCAAATATATTCTCCAAATTGTAATATAATATGTCTACCATTAAATATATTCCACATAAACAATACAGTGTGTATCGAAAGTATTGCATACAAATATGAATAGTTTTCCTTATTTTAATGCTTCTTTTACATTTTAAATAGAGGAACTGTATTAATCTATATATAATAAATGAACTTTATTAAGTATAAAAATAATACTCAACTGGCCATTGACCGAGGTCCTTCAGCCACAGTGGTATAAGTTATTGTGTGAATTACAATGATATTCTTAAAATTTTACAGTTTCAGATTGATCTAAGAGAGAAAAAAAAATCAACAAATAACCAAAACTATAGTTTATCCCATAGAATTTGTTCTGGATGTTTGTAGTGCGTTCTTCTGTTATTTCTTCTGTTGCAATATGAAGAAATGAGGTTCTTGTTTTCGGTTTTCTCACTAAATTTAAAGGACAACTGTGATAGTCTCTCTTCGATGGGTTGCACTCCAGTAACTTCATATAGCAGTTAGTTGGGTGGATTATGGATACGATTATTCGGATGTTTAATTTTCGTGATAATGCGCAAGGCAGTTCTTTCTACCACCTGGAGATTCTTCAGGGCAGGATTTCTTATGTTCTGGAATATTATATGTCCATATTCAATTAGTGGTTTACATATTATTTTGCAGATTTTAGTTTTTGTGTTTAAGTTTATTCCATGTTCTTTTTTAGACATAGATTTGAAGTGCTTTGCCCTTGATATGGTTTTTTTTTTATATTTCGTGTGTGTGAGTTGAAGTTTAGCTTATTGTCCATAGTGATCCCTAGACATTTTGTACATATTTCTGGACTGAGTTCATGGTCATCACCTTACTGACGGTGATGGGGAGTGGAAAAATATTAGCAAATGCGATTTCCCTGGATTAGGTTTCAGTCGCCAATTATTGAACCATGATTTTGTTCTGTTTGCTAGCTGTTGTAATCTTTCAACGATTGTATTTAAACTTCTGCAGTGAGAAACCAAAGCAGTATCATCTGCATATTATAGTATATAGTTATCCGAATCAAAGTATTCTGGGTCTGCGTGGTATATGTCTGAACAGTATATGTTGTATAGTAAGGGTGATAATGGAGATCCCTGATCTAATATCTAAAGAGAACATTGAAATAAAGAAAATGTGCTTATTTGGTTGTAATACTAGTGATACACACTGTCTTATCAATAATTTGAAAGGTTCAATATACCAATAAAATTTGACATTTCAATTTCTTATGACATTAATGCAGAATGGACTTAATGATAGATAGATTTTAAAACGATTTGAAAACAAGAATACAGATGTCTCTGTTAGCAAAATGGCATTTATACTAAAACAATGAAAATCTCTCTTTGTATATGAAAATGTAAATTTGTATTTTTTTTTAAAAAAAGAATTTTTGGTAACTAAAGGAGAGGCGAATTATTTATTGAAACAGTTTAGTTAGTTGATTTTGATATTCCCGAGAGACATCAAATAAGAGTTGTCTCAAATTTATTTAAAATAGAGTTGATTTTTAGAATCCCTTGAGACAATCATCGAATAAGAGTTGTCTCAAATTCAATTCAGTATATCAGAGTAATTTGTATGATTATTATCAGTTCAACATATTTTGCCTTTTGTAAAGCCAGTGCGTGTATTATTCGTAAAGAATTACAGCGTTAAAGTGCGAGTGGTTTTTCCGGTTTCTAAATTATTGATTTAGAAAAGTTGCTCCTGAAATTCTAAAAAGCGTTTTAGAATACGAACGAGTCTACCAGAACCTAGTTGGTGAGTCCAGTCCATATTATCTATATTATTTCTCGAGAAGGACTTTATTAAAAATATTTCGAAAATAGATGCATCTTATGATTACTTACATTGAAATTATAGTAACGTTACTTATATAAAATTCTACGTCAAGTGAAGACTATTTTGGAACAGACAATTTACAAGGAAATTTGCGCATTTTACCTTGACATATATCAATTATAAAAGTAGACATTTTTGAACTTTTGGTTGAATTATTTAGATAGGAAATTTCTAATTATAGGTTGTTTAATATTAAGGTTTGATAGAAAGTTCTATCTTTGGTTTATGCGTTTATATTTTTTAAAAAGTTTTAATTTTGTAATTGTTATCTGATAATATATTATATAAATTTGAATTCCAAATCTCTTTGGTTCTTTTTTCATATTCATTCTCATTATATTTGATAATTTTTATGCTAGAGAAAATTTAGTATAATTAGTGACATTTGGTTAATTTCCTGGCAGTAAATTTCATATATGTCATAAGAATTTAATTGTCTTATAGTGTATTGTACAAACAGTTACTTTACATTTTGAATAGTGCAATATGTAATTTGGAAAATTATTTGGAAATTTATAAAATTTGAATTCTTATTTGAAATCTTTGATCCCTCCCTGAGTTTAAGAGTGAGTTAATTGATTGTATATTGATTTATCTTTCATAATATAACATTTAATATTTATAGAGCCGGACATATTAATTTGAAAACTGCTGTCATAAAATTTAATAGGTTATATTTAGCGGTAAAGGTGTTTTCACATTAGTGCAGTTACTATTACAAATTGTGACGACAGCAACAAATAAAATTCACATCATATAAATTCATATTCATATAATTAAAGAATAGTAGAATATATAATAATTTGGCTTCTTAAAAATTCTTAATATTTTATTACTCATAGCTGTACTTACATGTAGCGTATCTCTATAATAATATTTTTTTACTGTAATGTTTAATACTTAGTGTTTGTTTTTTTCTATGTGTATTTTTATATATATTATTTTATATTCTTATATGTGACTGTATTTTCACAAGCAACGTGTTGACGTGTTAACATGTACTATACAATGTAAATTGTTCCTGGTACGCAATGAATATCTATCTATCTAATGTAACATATCTCTATATTAATAGTATTTTTACTGTAATGTTTAATACTTAATGTTTTTTTAATGTGTATTTTTATATATATTATTTTGTATTCTTATATGTGACTGTATTTTCACAAGCAACGTGTTGACATGTACTATACAATGTAAATTGTTCCTGGTACGCAATAAATATCTATATATCTATATATATATATATATATATATATATATATATATATATATATATATTATACTAAATATAGATTAATTTTACTTTTATTGTAGATGATTTAAATGAATATGTTTATAAATTATAATTTTTGTTTTAGTGTGGCTAGCTCAGTTTGTTTTTAATATTTGTTTAGTAATTTATTTTAATTAGATTATTCGGGAGCATGAAATCCTTTTTCCCTTTGAGTCCTGGCTTATTGTATTGTTATAATTGTTTAAATAAAAAGAAAACACATTATTTGAAATAGATTTAATTTTTAATGTAATATTTATATTTGATAAAAATAATATGCGACGCCAATGGTTATATTGTACCTACTTATTGATTTTAATAATATCATCAATGCGCATGCGTGAAAAACTAGTCATGCGCTTTAACATGAAACGAACAATTATGATACGTAAGAAGCATCTATATTATACAACACAGTTTGTTGACGATGCAAACAATTGAATGGTTCAAACACATAAAAGAATTTATATATAAATCATAGTTATATATCATACAAATTGCTGTGGAAAGAAAATAATTATATATACATGGATAGAAATATAGGAATTATATACAGATGGACATAGTTATTGCATTATGAAATTTCAATCACCAGATTTATGCAATTACAAGATGGCGTAAGTACATATTTTAATTTATATAAAGTTCGGCCTTTTATTAAATTTAACGATTTATGCAATGAATTCACTATACAAAGTCTGTTTCTTTCTTTTTTAGATCGATCATATTTGCAAAAGTTTATCAATTTATGAAATTAAGTACTTAATTGGTATTTTGAGTTTTTACACTGTTTATTGGCCAATAAATGATTTAAATACACTGACCTGTTGCTCTTGCATTGGGATGAAAGTCTCTGGATCCCAGGAACACTCCACTGAAGCTCCAAAAAAACCAAAATTAACGAAATTTTCGCAGATTCTTGCCGAAAACTTGTTACAATTAACTGTGAGTATTACTAATATTGTATTTCATAATACTTTAGAAATTTAAATGTCTTAAACCGGGAATATCTTTAAATTTTAGGAACACTATCCCACACACTCCTCGCTTCTTAACACCAGCTTCCCTTCTCCCTTTTAAGCGTCCCCTCGATTCTCTACTTTTTTCAACAAACAGTCTTTTGTTCTTTTCCAGGTCACTATTCCAAAGTTTATTTATTGATTCACAGTTTGTTCTGTCATATTTTATAACCAATAAGATATTGTCTTTTGTAATCAGATAATTGAAACTTCTATCACTTATCAAAAAATTTCATACATACAAATACATTAAAATTGGTTATACGTAGATACACTTACATGGTACAACATTCAATATTATTATTGATAGTATATTCTTGTTACACTCATATTAATTATAAATATAAATTCTCTTATGTTATTTGTCTATATGTCATTATTTGTTTATCTATGAAATCTATTGGATTATATTCTATTCAATATTTATATTTGTTCTTATTCTTAAATTAATGATTATAATGAATTAACTATAATAATATTTGTTTTCATTTCAGATGAACAGCTGATTATGTTATGAAAATAATCTTCGTCTTAGGCAACTTTATTTACATCATTACATTGGTTAGGCAATATCTATATTTTATGTTATCATTGAGGTAATTCCTTTTTTATTATATTGTTATAGGTTATTATTTAATATATCTTTATTTGATATGTTGTTTAAATTAAGAAAAGTGTTTCCTTTTTACTTGTTTTCTTAAATTATGTTATTTTCATATATATTTCATACTAGCAAACATATTTTTATAATACTAATTCTATTATTATCTATGATATCTGGTTCAATATATATATATATATATATATATATATATATATATATATATATATATATATATATATTACCTACCACACAGAATATTGAATTACGTCCCCTTCGAAGAACGTGACGTCATAACAGACATCTGTGGTGATTCGCAACGGCAAGGAGAAGGGCATAGTACACTGACCGGCTTCGACCTTCTTGGGTCTCTTCAAGAGTGCCGTAATACCTCTAGTTGAGAGTCTCTAATCTGAACTGAGGATTCCGTTCTCTGACAACCTCTATTTGGTTCGTGTGGTTACACACTTGCGAGAATTAGTCAGCTGGTGCCATCTTCACTTCCAATTGCGAACCACCACCTCAGATAATTATTCAACCGTATAAGTCGTATAAAATAAAACGAATTAAAATTTCATAAAATACGAGGTGTGTCTATATGAAAAATAAATTTCGGTTTTCAACTACACCTCCACTTTAGTCAAAATTTCAATAATCGACATATTAGCCTGACAGTTCTACGAAGAGAAAAGCAAGTACTTTCCTGGCTAATACCACGCAGAATATTGAATTACATCCCCTTTTAGTTCAGACGACTTATATGGTTGAATAACTATCTGAGGTTGTGGTTCGCAATTGAAAATGAAGATGGCGCCAGCTGACTACTTCTTGCAAGTGTGTAACCACTCGAGCCAAATAGAGGTTGTCGGAGGACAGTTCAGATTAGAGGTTCTGAACTAGGAGGCATTACGGCACTCTTGAAGAGACCCAAGAAGGTCAAAACCGGTCAGTGTACTATACCCTTCTCCTTGCGGTTGCGAATCACCACAGATGTCTGTATCGACAAAAGGGTCGATCGACGTCATGCTCTTCGAAGGGGATGTAATTCAAATATTCTACATGGTATTAGCCAGGAAAGTAGTTGTTTTCTCTTCGGAGAACGGTCACTCTAATATGTCTAAATTATTGAAATTTTGACTAAAACGGAGGTGCAGTGGAAAACTGAAATTTATTTTTCATAGATCCTTTTTACCAAGGAAGAACTGAAACTGGTTTGGACTTTTTCAAGTTGCTGCAAGATGAACGATACCCCAACTTGCAAAACTTAGGACTTACACTGGGCTCAATGCTGAGAGGCTCGTGTCTCTGCAAAAGCAGCTTTTCCAACATGAAATTTATAAAATCAAAATATAGATGTTCCCTCTCTGATACGTCACTTACTCAGTTGCTTCGTTTATCAACAACAAATACTATCGTTAATATTGATGCATTAGTTAGTGAAAACCAACGTGCTCAAACTTCCCACTAATTTTTTTGTAACTTGATATATTTTGAACAAATTAAAATAATTATACGAGCGTGTTTTTTCTTAGTATACCGTACCTATTAAAAATCACTGATAAAGTTGCATATGAAGTATTTGAAGTATTTTATAATGCTGCTCCAAACCGCATATTTTTTTAAAGCGGCCTTTGGGACGCTTGCAGTTGGACAGTCCTGCCTTATATGAAACGATGTAGGAATCGATCGAAATGCATAACCACAACAAAAGTTCAAGCAACACTCACGGAGGTAATTGATAGGACAGAAATTTATAATTTGCTAAAAACGTAGGGGAAATTCGTTCATAGTAATTTGAAGTTTAGACAGTTTTATTTTATACTTTAACCTTAGAGTAATAATAAGCATAGAGAGGGCTATTCATTCATAAACATGTTTATTTTTGCGGTAAACAATTCTAAACGCCAGTAGTGAAATAATGAATGAATTATAAAAATTGGGGATGGTATTGCAGCTACATGGCCTTGGTAATTTTGCTGTTTTTCTGACAAACTTGGCACCGACGAACTATGATAATCCAAAAACATTAAATTAATTAACTTAACAGTTTATTTTGTCACTAAAAGTTTTGAAAAACACATCAAAACGAAAGAACTAAATGTTTACTCTCTAGTCATAATGGCGCTCGTATAAATAAACCATGTTTGACATTATTTATTACAATACTACGACGTATTCGAAATGATCGTCGATCACAGTTTGACGATATTTGCATCTCTATTTATATGGTAATTAAACAAGGACAACACTACTAAAAAGATTACTATTGACACATTAAGCAGGTACTGAAATTTTGAGCAATGTTGCCACTTTTAGTTATAACCATAAAGGTATCTAAGGATACAACAAATACTTGTTTAAAATTTATATAAGAATATGCCTTTATTAAATAAAATTCAAGTATTACTAATTACTTTTAAAAATAGCGACTCAAATGCATAAATTAGTATGACTTTTTTTATTTGCATATCTTTTTAACACATTTTCAATTACACTTCTAATTTCATTTATCCTGCAACTAAAGAGACTGTAAATAGGCAAAACAGTGGAAGAGTCCGCAAGTGAGCTTAGATTGTGGCTCAATGTTTGGGGCAAGAAAAGATCAAAACAAACATATCTATTTTATTTGTTAATCTAAGACTTTAACCTATAATATAAAGTAAAATAACAGTAAGTAGCAAGTAATTTTAGTTAAAGCCTTAACCTTAATAGTTATTTTAGAATAAAAATGCAGAAAATAGAGCTCCAGTTCTGAGGAAAGCGATATTGCTGAGCCGAAAAAAGCAAGCAAAATAGAGACAACAAATTGATTTTAATTCGCATTTTTATTTATAATAACAGTACTTTTTTTTCAAAATAAAATTTATGAAAAAGGCATTTTCATTTATCACATTTTAGTGTAGGGGAAAAAATAGGGGAATTTAATTTTATGAATAGGGAAAATGTAGGGATTTTTTTTGTATTGATAGGGATGGCTCTTGTAAAAGGTTACCATCACCAATTTACTGAGACGTGACTTAATGCGCTGTTTCGGTCAACATGACCGATGCAGCATTTTACACTTCTATTTTCCTGATACTCTTATTAATCTAAATGTTTATATTAAAACTAGGTCACTTTTCAGAATCCTTTTTTTTTTATTCAAAGAAAAAACCGCATCAACCACGAAGGTTATTAGCGGTGGTGGTACAGTATGACTTATATTAGGTTTGTAATATTAATTAATTCCAAAAAATTTAGTAGCAACTCAATGTTATCCAGGTGCAAAGCATCACTAAGTTTTTCGGGCAGTCCTGAAGTTAGTCTCTCCTCACTATAGTCGGGCACTCCATGATCTGCAGCATCTCTAGGGGGGGGGGTATACCCCATTTATATTCCATTGAAAGATGAATGATTCTGATTATGTATGGAGTTGGGAGGTCTTAGAATGTTTCTAGAGATATATCACTTTCGCTTCCGGACACTGAGATGTTAGAGCCGGTTTCTAGTTCTCTGTTGAGCTGTTTCATTATGTTCTTTTTCAATTTCGTGATTCTGGTCTTAATGCTACGTTCGGTGAGTGCTGGATATATCTTAGTAAGTGCGCATGAACTTCCCCAGTATACCTGCGGGCCACACTGAGGGGGTCTGGGGAACCGAACGAGTCCTCCAGAAAACTAATAATCTGACTATAGTCCAGTGAAAAATTAGACGACTTGTCCTCAAAGAAGAGAAACCAGGGATTCAATGGACTGGATTTGTGTTTGAGGCTTCGATTTCTTCTGACCCTGAGAAATGGGAATGATGAAAGGAGGCTCCAACTCTTCTGCTGGATTCTGAATCGGTGGACTGATCTCTGAATGAGGCCGCTTATGCGAGGAGGTGTTCATTAAGGTGGAGATCTTGGATAAGGCTGATTATAGGATCTGTAACATTCAAGGGAGGTTCTTGAACTTGAGGAATTATATCTTCTACTGGTTGTTCTTGTAGAGTGTCGGCTATAGGTTCAGTAACACAGTAACAGTCTCGTGACAATTAACAGAGATATGTTCATTCTTCTTACATTTGTAGCACATAAGTTTATCTTCAGAAAGGAAAATACGGTATGAAGTATTATCATAGTATACGAGAATCAATTCAGGTAGAGAACTATTATTGCTGTTAGGAGCAGGTTGTATGGAGACTTGTTTGCAGAAACTCAATATGTGGCTGTATTTGGGTTGTGAAATTCCAATCCGAAGAAATGTTATAAGTGACATCAGGGATAATCCTAGATCTCTGAGACTCTGTTCTATAATGTGAGGGATTGTTGGACATACATTAGAAGGACTAGTCTAGTTGATGGTGAGACACAAACGGCGAGCTTTGAGGATTTGACTGTTAACTTCAATTTCTCCTCCTTTATTTAGAAATGTGTCCACTATGGTTTGACTAGAGAGATAGATGCATACTCTGTTGTTCGCAATTTTAGATGAGAAAATTATGTCTTACGGTTGAACTTTGGTTCCAAGGGTGATGGTGTATTCATGGATTTTCACTTCTTCCATAGCGGAGAATATGATGGCTTGCTCCTTTGATGGGTGTTTGAATGTTTGTACTACTGTAGAATTAGACTGAGTTGGGGGATTCAAAGAGTTTTCTTGATTTGATTTATCATTTTGAGAATCTCCGTAGTCAGAGGTACTCGCCATGCCGAAGTTATTTATATTTTATAAAAGATTTTCAGCAGAATAACTGGCATCACTTCCTCCTAAGTGCGACCCTCAATAGGGGTCTGGGGAAATATTTTCTAAATACTATTAGTATCTGATATCAAATTCAGATTCATTTTTAGTTATTAATTGTTGTTTTACTAACGATAAAAAATAAAAAGTTAAACTGATATTCTTACTGTTTGTTTTGATTCTCTGAGAAATATACACTGATTAGTTTTTAACTACTTATTTTATTTATCATTTCAGAGCGCACAATTGTACTACACAGAGGTTCGACACCGAATTCTCAGAATCCTTTCATCACATATTTTTCTCTAAAACCATTTTCTTTTTGATTCCTTAGTACTGTCATCAAGCCCATTGGCTGGATTTATACTCATCAGATGATATTGAACTTGCCACTCAAATATTCATTAAGAAACCCAATGAAATTGTGGAAAAAAAAGTACAAACACAATTAAGGCTCGCGGGAAAAACATAAAAAGGAATCCGTGGATTACTGATGGTATACTTAAGTCCAATCATGAAAAATAAATTTGTGAACAAAAGTTGTAGAACGTGTTAAGGTCCAGAAAAATCTAAATAACTTTTTTGCGTCAGATCGAAAACAAAGGAAATACGATTCTTTTTCAACTTTGACAGGCCGCCATTTTGTTTCTACTGGGCCGGTTTGGCCCGTTAACGAACTCGTCCAAGAATTTGGCCCATCCGAGTTTGGTTTCGATCCGTCAAATATTGCGCAATTTATATATATATATATATATCCTTTGGAACAGGGGGTTGTTTTGGCATCAGGGAACACCAAAACAAAAAACCGCATTGAAATTTTTCCGAAGTCGCGTCATGCTACTCTCTACAATAGCCCTATTCCATTCTGAAATAAGCCTAAAAGAACTTACCCTACAGAAGCCCTATATAAAGAAACCTTGATTCTAGTCATGACAATTTATTTTTTCAAAAGGCAACATAAAAATAAACATGAACTTGAAAAAATGGGTACCATTATGCAACTCGCCCTAAAATGAATTCAACTTATGTGCCAAAATCACAGAAAAACACTTTACAAAAGTGTTATATTTATTTGGCTTCTTGGCAGTATAATCCATTCCAGTAGATACAAAAGCTATAACTAGTAATAATTTATTCAACAATAAGCTCAAAATTTGGATCTTAGATTTGCCATGAGTACAGATACATGTCGATATGAATATATTGTAATGTTTTTCTTATTTATTTAAACAGTAAACAGGTGGGATAAATTTTAAACAGACGGTATGACTACTTACTAACTTATTTAAACACTAAACTAATTACTAACCCTTAATTTATATATACTCAACTAATCACTTAAAGTTGATTTGTATGCACACAAACTTAATTATTAATTTATATCAATACTTTACTGTTCGCTATTTCGGTGTATTCTTGTTTATTTCTCGAGCTCCCTTTATCAACTAAACTAACTTTCTCGGGTCGGTTCCTTATGTACATATTAGTGCCTTTTTTACTAGAAAATTCTGCGTTGCGGCTTATACAAAAACAATTGGCTCTGGCATTTTCTAGATAAGACTGGTCACAAAAACAATGTCTAGATAAGATAGTCACAATCGTAAACAGTTATAAAAAAAACCTGCGTATCCGCCTTAGTTTTAAGTTTCATACCTGGCTTAGACGGAGTCGGATTTAGGGACTATATCAGTGTGCTGTTTCGTAACATTACCCCCTCCTTAAATGGAAGTTCCTCCTGGAACTTTTATGTAGTCGAGACTGGATGTTTGAATCGCCAACTGGCCCCATTTCTACACTTTCCGATCTTATGGAAATAGCAGGGCACCGTCTTCATCGGATACTGATAACGGGGTTTGTAGCTGCAAATTAATATCTGGACACCGGTATCTTGAAAGATAATCTCTACCATGTTCCTGATGATTCGCCAATCCAACTGGTTACTCGCTATCTTAGGCATAGCCAGTTTCTTCACGCTGTATTCCAACACATGGTCTCGTAGGTTTCGAAGTGCTTACCACACATCGCGGTAGGTAGATAGATCTTGAAATTCATTTTTAGTTACCACGTAGAAGATGTACCGCGAATTATGTTTCAGTTTCAGTGTCTTGCCAGGAGCTGGAATCTGGTCTTCAAGTTTTTCTAATTGCCCTAACTTCTTTCGTAAGACGGATGCCAACCCTCGTGCGTTCTTGAGACGTGCCGGGATGTTGTATGCCAGTGAATAATCTTCCGGGAGAGTGAACAAATCTTGTCGTTGTTCTGAAGTAACTCCATATCTAGCTTTCCCGGTACCTCCATATGCCCCATAAATTCATCGAAGGTAGGGTCAGATACATCTCGAATATGGTTTACTCCTTTCTCTAGGTCATGGTCTCCTTCGAATGGCGCTAGTCGGTTTTGGTGAACTACTTTTGGTTTTCTGTTAGGGATCTTGCTTATGCGATATATAACATCATTGATCCTTTTCTTGATTAAGTATGGACCTTCCCCGGATTTTTGTAATTTTTGAGAAAATCCTTTTCTCCTCGTCCGGTTGTGTAACCATACTTTGTCCCCTTCTTTAAAACCGCCTTCTGTGGCCTGCGTGTTGTACCGATTTTTCATTCTGTCGCTGGCAATTTGAAGATATTCTCCAGGCCGACAGCCAAATTCCAGGTCACAAGGAAGCCTCATTTCACGTCCAAACAGGATTTTCGTCGGTGTTTCACCCGTGGACTCATTGAACGCAGATCGATAAGCCAATGCGAACAGGGAAAGATAGTGATCCCAATCTCTCTGATGGCTGGATACTACTTTGGACAAGTATTTTCCAATGGTCCTGTTCATTCTATCGACCATTCCATCTGACTGTGGATGTAATGCGGTTGTCCTGGTCTTCTTCATTCCCAGCTTCTCGCAAATCTCCTGGAATAGATGACTTTCGAAATTTCTTCCCTGGTCGCTGTGGACTTCCAAGGGCACTCCATATCGACTGATAAATTCTTTCACCAATACATCCGCAACAATTGTGGCCTCTTGGTTGGGGATAGCGTAAATTTCCACCCACTTTGTGAAATAATCCATTACAACCAGTATGTATTTGCCACCATTTTCTGTCGTCGGAAAAGGTCCAGCGATATCTAAAGCAATCCTTTCGAAAGGGCTTCCAACATTGTACTGTTTCATGGGTGCCTTTCTCTTGCGATGTGGTCCATTACTCGTAGCACAAGTCGTACATTTCTTACACCAGTCCTTCACATCATCGGAGCTGTTCATCCAATAAAACCTCTCACGGATTCGCTGGAGGGTTTTCTTCACTCCCACATGACCTCCCGATGGACTGTCGTGTAACTTCTTTAGTACTTCAGCTACTCTTGTTCTCGGGATAACTAGCTGTCTCCTCATCTCGGAATCATCATCGTTTTCAAGGACTCTTTTCAACAGCCCTTCTTCCAGGACAAGGGAGTCCCACTGAGCCCAATACGCCTTGAGTTTCGGTGAAAATCTTGACACTTCTTGCCAGGTAGGTCGCCGATTTTCTTCCTTCCATTGCCGGATCATCTTCAGGTGAGGATCATTCTCCTGATCTTCTCTGATCCTGGTGGGTGACCATTCCTCGTTAACTACAGTAGTTCTTGAAACTGCAGCTTCCCTAGATTCCGCCTTGTTGCAGTGGAAGCAGTCTGTTGGGCACGGCCGTCTGGACAGTGAGTCGGCATTTCGGTGACTCACACCAGCTCGATGTTCGATGTTGAAATCGTACTCTTGAAGTCGCTCAATCCATTTAGCGATCTGGCAATCGGGATTCTTGAACTGCATCAACCACTTGAGTGCTGCATGATCAATCCGGATTAAGAACTTCCTACCATAGAGATACTGGTAAAAGTGTTCCACGGACTTCACTACCGCCAAAAGTTCTCTTCTTGTGACGCAGTAGTTTCGTTCTGGTTTGGAGAGGACTTTACTGAAATATCCCAGCACTCTTTCTTGCCCTCCTTGGATCTGTGACAGCACTCCACCAATTCCTACGTTGCTTGCGTCAGTGTCAAGAATAAAGTCTCCCTCTGGTAATGGATATCCTAATATCGGTGCCGAGGTTAAATGCCTCTTCAAGATTTCAAAAGCCGTTTGACATTCTTCGTCCCATTGCAAAGCTCTTGCTTCTTCTGTAAGTCGAGTTAGATGCTTGGCAATATCTCCAAACTTCCTGGTAAATCTTCTATAATACGTGCAAAGTCCAAGGGAACTCATAATTTGATGTTTGTCGGTTGGTTGCGGCCATTGCTGAATGGAAGCAATTTTCTCTGGATTCACCGCCATTCCTTCATTGCTCACTATATGACCTAGATAGTTGACTCGGTTTTGGAACAGCTGACATTTCTTCGGGTTTAACATGAGCTGGGCAGCTTGGAGACGTTTGAATATGCCTTCCAAATTCTTCAGGTGTTCGTCAAATGTCTTCCCCAGTACTACGATGTCGTCCAAATAGACCAGGCATGTCTTCCAAGACAACCATCTCAAGACATTTTCCATGAGTCTTTCAAATGTCTCAGGCGCATTACAGAGCCCGAATGGCATGATGTTGAATTGCCATAATCCAGATCCGGTAGTAAAAGCAGCCTTCTCTTTGTCTTCTGGGTCCATTTCCACTTGCCAATAACCAGACTTCAGGTCCAAGGTGGAAAACAGTTTGCTGCCGGCCAAAGTATCTAGCGTATCGTCAATTCGAGGCAGAGGATAGCTGTCTTTCTTCGTCACGTTGTTAAGCAGGCGATAATCCACGCAGAATCTCGTAGTTCCATCCTTTTTCTTGACGAGCACTACTGGAGACAACTATGGACTAGTAGATGGTTCTATTACTTTTTCTTCAGCCATGTCTCGAATTATTCTTTCTGCTTCCTCTCTCTTCGCTCGTGGTAGTCGTCGAGCTGATCGCCTAATTGGCTTGGCATTACCAGTATCGATTTTGTGTTTGACGGCTGATGTTCTACCAGTCTCGATACTGCAAGAAAAAGTATCTCATTCTCTTTTTTTCAGCTCGATCCAAAGATTGACCAGCTACTGATAACATTCGTTCAAATCTGGCATTACAATTGTCAGTGGTCGTTGTTTGACGATCTATAGACGTCACTGGTACGCAGGATCCTTTCTTGGTTTCCTTCCTGATGGTAATTGGGTAATCTTTCACGTTTATCACACGTACTGGGATCTCTTTTGCCGACGTAACCAATCCTTTTCCAATTAGAACTCCTTTGCCAACTTACTTCGTCGTGGTTTCTTGGCTCCATCATAATCGATGTACCTTCCTCCATGATTCCCTGTAGCCGTGCTACTATCATGGTTTCGCTCCGTGCAGGTAGAACGGCATCTTCCTGTACAGCTGCCAACACCGCGCTGCCTTCATATGGATGAAGAAATACCTCCTCGGAACCCACTTTAATGGTTCTGTTTCTAAAGTCTAATTGGAAACCATGTACATTCATTACGTCCATTCCCAGAATCACGTCTTCTTCAATGTCAGCTACGATTACCGTATGCGTGAACTTTTCTGCGCCAATTCCCAATTGGATTTGCGTCTCACCGTGAACGTTGGCACTCTCACCTGTGGCGGTCCGCAGTCGCAGTCTCGTTAGTAAAAGCTTCTTCTTGGAGTTTATTATTTCTGGTCGTATAATGGTTCAAGTTGCTCCAGTGTCTACTATCAGAGTATATCTCTTGCCATTCACTTCGCCATCTACATATACACTGTCGTTGCGATATCTGAGCGAAGCTATCAGTAAGAGAGGGTCTTTGGAACGATCATGGGTCGGTGCTGCCCCCTCCTAGCCGACCCGTTCTAGTTTTCCTGTGACTGGGGTTCTTGGTTTGCAGGAGTCTTGTTGTTACTTCATATTCAAGAGCAGCTGTCAATGCGTCGACTAATGTTTTCGGATGGGCTAAACGAAGCGTCCTCTGCATATCGTTGTCACATAAGCCATCAATGAAGGCCTGGATGCCCAGACATTCCATCATGTTCTCTGGTGCTGACTGATAAGCAAATCGAACTAGTCGGGCAATGTCCACTTCATACTCTTGAAGGGATTCATCACGTTTCTGCCTTCGGTTCTTCAGCTGGGATTGGTACAAATGTTCTAGATGTTCGTGACCGTATCGCAGTCCAACCTCTTCTTCGGCAGCTCGAAGTCATCCGTTTCTTCAAGCGGTATCGTCTGAAGTACATCTAACGCATCTCCCCGAAGCGCTATAGTTAGGTTCACTGCTTTCTCCTTATCGGACCAATTATTCACTCTAGCGGCTGCTTCAAACTGTTTCACATAATTGGTCCAAGACATTTTTCCATCGAACGTTGGGGCCTTGACTCGGGTAAAACTGCCAACGTCTTCTAACTTGCGTGTTTCTGTCTTGCAAGGTTTCGTTTGCTCGGTCTTCTTTTCTTCCGCAGGCGTGTCATGAGTTCTTATATCTGTCATCTTTTTTTCCAACTCTTTGATTTTCTCGTCCATCGTTGTAATCTTATTCTCGATTTTCTCGTCCATCGTTGACATTTTATTCTCGATTTTCTCGTCCATCGTTGACATCCTAACCAACCTAAACAAAAATATGTTGATTCATTTTTAGAGATGTACACGTTACCCGTGACGAGTAATTTTACGTACTTATAACCGTAAAAAAACTGTCAATCAATATACCGGTAATTGCACATCTCTACTCATTTTAGAAGGCATCCATTGGTTTCTACATATTTTGTCGCGGTACGTTGGCAGCGCGGGTGAGCATTGACGATCGGGGATTTCCCCATTTTGTTTACACTTTTTTCGTGGCGCTGCTGGTGGGGCGAGCTAGCAACACTATGTTAGGGGAATTCCGGATTTGATATTGTTTTATGAGGGCTCTACTGACTGCGTATTCTTTGTGTGATTATTTTTGACAATTTGTGATTTGAATCTTTGATTTTTCGTATTTGTTCTTTTATTGAATATAAAAATGGTGGCAAAGTAAAACTGATTGTGAAAGTTAGATATTAAAATGTCTAATTCCAGAAAATATTTAAGTGGGAGCGAAAAACGAAATAGAAAGAGGGAGACTGAAGAAAAAAATAAAAAGCTACCTAAAATTAGTCAGTACTTGAAAAATGAAAAGTCGAGTGAACAGTGCTCCAAAAGTGAAGAATTGGACCTTACTAAAAGTTTACCAGAATTATCAGATGCAGCACCCAACACCAGTAACTATCCAGACCCAGAACATCCACAATAGGGTACTAGTAAAAATCAAAGAGAATTATATTTTAGCATGAACAATATTGTATCTTCGCCATATGTGACTGATAAGGGTAATTTTAAAGAGCTAACTGATCAATTGAAAAGGTTCGTGATTGCAAACGGACATTGTAAACGTAAGGGCCCTTTCTTAAAAGATAGTGACAATAGATCTTTTCTAGAAAAACATTACTATATTGTTTCCAAGTCTGGCGTGGAACATGAACGTACATGGCTATCCTATTCTTTAATACTTCAGAAGGCGTATTGTGAACCGTGTTGGTTATTCGCAAAACGGGCATCTAAAAAAATACAAAATGTTTGGATTGAGGGCTATGACGACTGGAAACATATTGTAGATGCCATACAAAGATACGAGACAAAAATTCATCTGGATTCCTGTCTTACGTATCAACAGTGGCGGCTACATGGAACACTCGATGAAGAGCAAGAGTCTATAATCAAAAAAGAAAAATATTTTTGGCGCTAAGTACTTTCTAGGCCCCTTGATGTTATTCTGACACTTCCAACGTGTAATTTAGCCTTTCGTGGCCACAGAGAAAATGCAGATAGCAGTGATATTGCAAGATCCTACTTACTATCGATGCAGCCTCTAAAGCCACCGATCTTTCAAATGCCTTAAAACGTTTGAAATTTTGTCTACAAGAATTGGAAAGGTATTGAAAGTTTAAAAATGGAAGAAAATAGTGTAGCAGAAAAATGGTCCATCACCCCTGAATTTACTAAAACTCGTCAGCGAAAGGTAAAACGCCATTTTGATGAGCTTTGCGAAGATGTGCGTCTCGAAGATCCGGAAAGTTTATTCAAAGTGAACATATTTTATCGAGTATTGGACATCATTATAAACCAACTGAAATCGCGTTTCCTTCCAATGAATGAAATTGTTTCAAATTTCAGTGTTTTGCAGCCTTCCACTTTAAAAGTTTTAAATGACACTAATCTATTAAAAAAAGCTCAAGAATCTCTTGAGATATATAAAAAAGACATATCTGAATCATTTTCCAGAGAAATTCTCAGTTTTCGATCCACTTTCAGAGACGAAATAGAAAAATCTTCGTGTATTAGAGACCTTGCTGATTTATTAATAATAAAAAATCATTTTATGTCCTGCAGATTTCCTGAAGTATGCACTCCATTAATGTCATTTCTTACAATTCCTGTGACTACAGCGAGTGCTGAACGAT
This sequence comes from Galeruca laticollis, assembly GCA_963921935.1. Lineage (NCBI taxonomy): Eukaryota > Metazoa > Arthropoda > Insecta > Coleoptera > Chrysomelidae > Galeruca > Galeruca laticollis. Next base: position 88,662,040 of record OY998183.1, read on the forward strand.
CATTTTCAAAACTAAATTTGATAAAAACCTATTTAAGAAACTCTATGGCACAAGACAGGTTATGTAACTTGGCTATTCTGTCTATTGAAAATTGTTTGGCCAGATCTTTAAACTTTGATGATGCTATATACACTTTTGGGGAACAGAAAGCTCGAAAAAAAGATTGTTCTTAATAAATATCTTTCTTAATAATATTTTTCTTAATAAATATCTTATTGAAATTAAATTGTTATTTTATTTCAATGCAGGTTTCCTCACGATGTTGTTCCTTCACCGAAAAGCTATCGAATAGATAATGAATGCATTGAGATATTATGTTCTATGGATGAATGTGAAGTCTCCAATACGCATTTGGCTAACGTGGGGACTACAGATCATTGCCTCTCGCCTAAGAGAGGAGGCCTACGGTCATTACAACGTGTAATTGAGTACGCTGAAAATCTCGAAGTTTATTAAAATTAAACTGAGTACAACGTGGCGATGTTTACTAATAGGGCCCCATCAAAAGAATTTGCCACGGGCCCCAGATGGTATATTTACGCCACTGACTGACATGTTAGTTGGAATTGTGTAACCTGTAGTTCAATTTCTCCATTGTTTGTTTTATTGATATGTGATTGATATTTGATGCAAATACCTATTATAATACATATTTATAAATTATTATTAATGTGAACTCTACATAAAATTCTTTTTGTGCTTTTTGCACACACTGAAGGATACTGTATTTTTGCAATTTTATTTATTGTAATCCTATTGCTAATTGTATTGTTTTTAAAATGGTATGTTATTTTTCTATGTTATCTATAAGTGGTTTTTCATATGATATCTACGTCTTCGGGTTCTCTTTTACTCATACTGAAAAAAAAATTATCTTTATAATTTTATTCATAATAAATGATGGTATGTTAATATGGTACAACCTACGCACAAGTTCATCCTTCTGTGGGAATATAATTATTGTATATTTCAAATTGAATGGTAGATAAATACACTCAGGTGCAAAAAATTCGATCCACGATTATTTTTTGGCAAAGTAGACAAAAATTTGACGATGTAAGTTTTGGATCGGTTTTAAATGTTAAAGGTATGAATACTAAAGACAGTTTATACAAGAAAATCATGTTGTTATGAAAACAATTGGCTTTATTCGAATAATGGAAAAAAGAAGTATATTTTGTAATCAAAACAATGGTTATAATGAAATGTTAAGTGTGCTATTTTTTTTATTAATAATTTGTATTTCCTCCCGGGCCCTTATAACAGCCTGCATACTACGTCTTGGCATAGAGCTAATTAAATGATGGACATCGAGTTGGTCCAATTCGTCCCATATTGCCTGAAGCACCACACTAAGTTCAGCCAAGTTGTTAGCACGAGGTACCCGTGATCGGATTCTTCTTCCTAGAGTGTCCCATAGATGTTCTATAGGATTGAGATCTGGACTTGAAGATGGCCAATTCATACGGACACTCCCGACTTCTTCTAAATATTCATTAACGATTCTTGCACGATGTGGCTGCGCGTTATCGTCCATGAAAATAAAATTAGGCCCTACAAATGGAGCAAAAGATACCACATGCTCATCCAAAATTGTTGTTATGTACCTTACTCCTGTCATAGAACCTCCATCTACAAGAACCAAGTCAGTACGGGCCTCGGAACTTATACCAGCCCAAACCATAACTGAGCCTCCTCGGTAACTTATTCTTTCCGCAATGTTACATTGGGCGAATCGCTCTCCATGTCTTCTGTAGATTATTTCTCTACCATCTGGTGTCCTTAAACAAAACCTGGACTCATCTGGGAACAATACATTACTCCAACCGGCGTCATTCCAGTCCTCGTGTTCCTTTGCAAAAGCAAGCCGAGCTCTGCGTTGTTCCATGGATAGCAGTGGACATAGAGCTGGCCTTCTGGAATATAAATTAGCTTCAGTGAGTCGTCGACGAACTGTCCACCTGCTTACATCGACATTTCTTACTTCGCTCAGACTGCCAGCTCAACTGACGTTAAATGTCTATTTCGAAGAAATCAAAAATCTATCACCGCGTGCGGATGTTGCCCTTCTACGGCCTGATCCTGGTCTCCTCGTGCAATTTCCAGTTTCAGTAAACCGCTGAATTGCTCTTTGAACTGCACAACGACTAACACCTACTACCTCAGTCGCATAATATTGGCTACGACCATCTCTAACTAAAGCCACTACCCTTGCAGCATCCGTTGGTTTTAAAGCCATTTGATTTCAATCAAATTAACAAAATAATAAGTTTAAATACTAATTCGGTGGGTTTGTATGGGTCACTAAAATAACAAATGAATTTCTTGCTGCTCTATCAGACGTAAATTTCTGACAAAAACCTAAAATTTGTATTGTTTATAAAAAATGTCATAAGAAACATGAAAATAATGTATATAAATTTATAATTTCAATTATACGAGGGTCTCTCTATACTTATATATGCCATATAATAAGTACCAAGTTTTAAAAGTCACAATAAATGGAAAATATACGATGGATCGAATTTTTTGCATCTGAGTGTATTATTAATGAACATAAACACAAATAATAAAATTAGTATGGTTAATAAATATTTTCAATAGGCCTTTCAAGCGAACTGTCATTTATATGTCAACATGGCGTCTGTGGGGCGTACACAGCTGCACAGTGAATTATACAATTGTTTAAAGCATTTTAAGATGTATTTTAATAATTTTTATAATATAATACAGGTGCAATGGGCAGTTTCAACACTTTCATTGGTGTTCACAAGCACCCACACATTTAAATCGGGTTCGTTCATCCTTTATGAATGTTTTATCTGGAAAAAGAAACAAACAATAATTTAGCTAATTGTAAATGAAAAATAGCAAGTTTGGTACATAATTGCATCCTACGGGATTAGTTTACTTACCGTTCCAATAACAATATAAATATCGTCTACTCTCTTTACTCCATATTGAGTCACAAATCCTGCCTCAAAAAACTTGTATGCATATAATTTTTAAATGCCTTCATTTTCTCCTTGGTGTAAAATCTAGAGATGTGTCGTGATTTCACAGGAACTGGTTTTGTCACTGCTTCTTGCTAGTCACTGTAACGTTAAGTTCCTGGCCTGATTGAAAAGCAGGGATTTTTTGGAACGGGTTTTAAATAAAGACGCAGGCACTGTTGAGAATACAATTAGTTACCATAAGTATAAGTAAATGGCGCTTATAAAAACTGTGTAACCTAATTTTATTTTTGGGAACAGGAACATTAATATTCATTTTATCAGATAGAATACAAGTTTTAATTTAAATAAATAGAAACACATATTGAAATAGTAACATTATAATAATATCTTAAAAAACAGAAACAATGTACCTAGGTATTTTGAATCTAAATAAAAAATCAAATAAAGAAATAAACATAAACAACAAAACTGAATTAAAAAATGGAATAAAAAACAAAAAAGAAATGGTTTTACGTTCGGTAAAAAAGGAACACACTTATTACGAATTGACAGTTAAAAGTATCAGTCTTTTCACTGTTTCGGTGCTGAGACGTGATCTTCGGTCAGATAGAATCTGACCTGTTTTTGAAAATACTCGTTCACAAGGTACAGATGTTGCAACCATACCTAATTTTTCAACAGCAACTTTAGATAGGTATGGATAGTTATAGGCATGCTCACGCCACCAAACCAGCGGATCTTTGTCCCTTTCTAGGAGTCCATCTTCTAGAAAACGTTGTACTTCAACGATGGCTCTAGATGAAACGGTACCAGTTGGTTGAAAGGTGGATGCTGTTTTATCGAAGTGACTCCAAACAGATAAAATCTTTTTGCCTGCTTGCTCCTGCTCACTATATGATATTTCATTATTGCTGGGAGCCTGTGTATACTGAGTAAAATTTGTTAGTTTTGGCTGAATTTTATTGGCAACTAGATTTATAACAAGCTTCTTGGTATAGTCTGCTACGGATTCGTTAGAAAAACCAACATTTTTAAACCTAGGGTCCAAAAATGTTGCAATGGTTAATGTCCTACTACTTTCTAAAGCTCCAAGCCGTTGTTCTATATTGTTCAACATTCTGGATACCATAGTGAGGGCTAATGCATATAATTTTCCTTTTTTTAACTCAATTAGCATATTTTCAAGCCCTTTGATAATGATTATAATAGACGACAGTGTAAGGTAATTATCCCCACTAACAATGTTGGTAACAGCTTCCAGAGGTTCTAACACTTGTTTTATATCTTTCAATAGCTGCAACTCTTCAACCGCTATAACTGGTAAATTGTCTTTATTTAATAATGCCAGAGTGGTTCTTACAACTTCTTCTAGTTCTAAAATCCTCTCTACCATATAAAACGTAGAATTCCATCTCGTAATAACATCTTGAAGCAGCTTTTTGGAATTTTTTCCAGACTGTTTTTGAATATCTAACAGTTTTGTTCGTACTCCTTTTGAAATGGGCGACTACATTTCTAATTTTTTTTATAAGGTCTTCGACAACAGTAATGGCATCATGTGCAATTAGGTTTATTGTGTGGGCATAGCATCCAAAATGTTTCCACTGCAGATCTTTAATTGCTTTTGTTATGTTAGCAGCATTATCTGTAACTGCCAACAAAATTTTATTTTCTACTCCCCATGTCATCACGATTTTTTTAAGTTCACTTGCCAAATTTTCACTTGTGTGTGATTGGGGAAAGCAGGAACAATCTAACAACAATTATTTTAACTTAAAGTTTTCGTCAATAAAATGTATGGTAACGGCCATAAAACTGTCTGTATTTATAGAAGTCCAACAATCGGTGGTTAACGTAACCGATTTCACATTATTTACAACACTGTGTATGGGCGAGAGTTTCTTCATATACTGCAGGTAACAAAGTATTGCTTAATGTTTTTCTAGTTGGTAATTGATAGCTGGGATTTAAAGCACTTACGAAATTTCGGAATCCTTTATCCTCAACTATGCTAAACCGTTGATAATCCTTAGTAATAAGATTTACTAAACATCTATCAATTTTGTTTTGTGCAGCACGAGCTAAACTTTTTGGCTTATATTCTAACGTTGTTTGTTTAATTCTTTTACTAGAAGAAGGTGCCTCCACTTTCAAAAATTCTTCATTCTTCTTGGCAATCTCCATTTCACTTGTAGATGTTGATGTTATAATTTTTGTATTTTCTGGTATATTTTCATTTTCAAATCTTACTAAAGGGTGCTTTCTTTCTAAATGTTTTTTTTCTAAATTTGAAGATGAACTCTTATAACTGATTGTACTGCATAAATTACGAGGCCTTTCCGGTACCATCGGCTTTAAAATAGCTTTTCAAACAGTAGTAATTTAATTTGCACTGCTACTTCTAAACCAATACAACACAATAACCAACAAAATAAATGTAATTTAACATATTTCCTCTTTAACTTGTGGGAATCACATGAAATCTGCACAGAAGCGGATACTATAAATACCGGTTTTAAGTTGCAAATCAAAGACGCTACGCCGCTCCGTTGCCATAATTGCCAGCCAACCAACTCATAACAATATGTTTATTTCTATACCATAAGGAACGTTTTATTTCGAACCGCTTCAGTTTTTGTAACATTAACTTTGTGTAGAAACAGAAACGGGTAACTTGATATGTGTTCATTGTTCTTGAGGTTCTTGTTCCTATTGTAAATGTAATGATGCTGAAACAGTTCCGAAAAAAAACGTTTTTTTGTCACGGCTTTTTTGTTGGAACGGGAACGTTTGTCACGGCTTCTTGAAAATCACGCCTTTAACCCATCTCTAGTAAAATCTCGTTGTTAATATCAGATAACCTTAGATCGTATAAGTATAGATGATCTAAGCAGATAATTAACAATATCCATATTACTAACGCTGGGAAAGTATTTCGGGTTAAAAATTAACTCATTGATGGATCAACAATATTGATCTAACCTCACATGTTGGTGTATTTTTAGTACAAATAACCCACAGACGCATTCAAGTGACAGATTGTCGGTGACCTCTATACCTTCCAAAAGCGTCCCATTTAAATTTCTGTGGTGTCATTATTACGTCACCGGTCAGTACTAGTAGACAAGTTTATAACCGCCCTCGTCCAGTTTATAAATTTATGTAGTATAACCTAAAGAAAGTACTTTTGAATAGCACCGTACCACTGTGTACTATCGTTATCAATTGCCATTAAAATACATGTATCACGAGATTAATTATACACATTAAACTGGTTCTAACCAGTTTTACATATTTACTTTTATTCTGATCGGCTATAACATCAAACACACAATGATAATTATATAAAAAAAATTATATACATACAATATTATGTGAATGACTTATCAAGTCAGCATGTGCGAACATGCATCATCATATTTTTAGAAAATCCTTGAACTGTATTTAATGGTGCGTAATTAATTTTGCATTGTTTGAAAACATTATCTATGTAGGATAATCATTGGAAGCAGAATAATTTAGTTTAGATAAATAAAATTTGTTGATTTTCAAGTATATTCAAAAGTCGTGAAAAAGGAAATAATTTGTTGGAAGTGCTAAGTTTGATCCGATATAACAATTTGGATATTAAAGTAATACATCGTTATATTTTGTTTTTTCTAAAATTGAATATAATGTATAAATAATAATAGATTAAAAACTTTTTCACACAAGATTCTCGATTTCAACATCTTGTTCGTTCTTTGAATTTCATTATGTTCACAAGTTTACATGCATTTTCCTGTTCGCACATGATTTTCTTTTTTCTTGTCCGAAATTATTTTTGTTGTTGCAATATAAAAAGAACAGATTGTGATTTCAGTTCCAATTGTTCAGTCAACCATCGACGACCACATAGAGATGAAGAGCTTGAAGCTCTTGTGGAGTTTTCCGATAATGGAGAATATATTGTGTCGGAAAGTGAAAATCACCTATCAGAAATATTTGAACATGGCGATTCAGATATCGAAGATGAACTTTCAGACGAAGACTCGTTGACAGTTTTTAAAAAAATTAGAAAATATAAAGGCATTCGTAACCACCTAAAAATAGAGGATCATCAGCAAATATAATAAATATTTCCCCCAGGGCTACCATATATTTCTGCACAAGAATTGTGAAAGTAAAAAGTGCTTTCAACTAGTATTCAACAGTGCTATTAAATAATACGGTGAGTTGGAATGTAAAATTCTATATTATACCACCAGATCACAAATTATCAAATTAATATTCCCAAATTATTATAAAGGAACAACAGTCGTAATTTCTACGAAACTTTAAATTAGAACAACCTAGATACTATAAATTAATCTAATGAAAAAAACGTTTAATAAAAGTTCCAATCGTTGATTTGAATCTTGACGTGTATGAATGTCGAATACAATCTTCAATCAAAATTGTCTAATTCAAAATTTTTCTTTGATGTTAATTTCTTATATGAATTGTTAATTTTGTTTGCAATCAAATATCTAATATATGCATCTATGTCAAATTTTATTTAAAAAGAGGCCTTATTATTTATCGAGAAGTTATTATAAAAAAACTGGAGCGGACTCACCAACTGAGAACAGGATAACTCGTACAATTCTAAATGACTTTAGAATACTGGATACATTCTAAATTTTTATTTAGAAATCTCTAACCACATTCACTACACACGAAGCAATTCTTATTTGAATTATGCACGCACTGGCTTTATAGGGAATGGATTTTTAATCTGGTTGTATTGATATACAATTTCAACTATCTACACCAAAAAATTGAGATAACTCTAATTCTGATGTTGCCTCTTCGGGGTTTCAAAATCAACTAACTAAACTTTTGCAAAATAAATAAATCTCCTTTCCGTTGGTTACCGATTTTCTTGTTTTTAAAAAAAAATTACTAATTTATGTTTTTCAATAACCAAGTGAGATTTTGAATTCTTTTATTATACTTGTAATGCTGCTAGCAGAGACCTCTATATTTTGAAATTTCAAGTATTTTCTCCAAATCATAATCTTCTCTATATATCATTAGATATATTCTACACAAATATCATCAGACATTAAAATGTCAAATTTGATATTTATACTGAATCTTTCAAAATTAGTGAATTTACATATAGTACAGTTTGTATCGAAAGTATGGCAGCCAAATATAAATAAATTTCCTTATGTTCTGCTTTTCTTTCAAATTTCAAATAGAGTATCTGTATTAATATGTATGTGTTATAACGGAATTTGTAAGCACGTTAGAGGGCGTATTTTTTGACGGATCGAAACCAAACTCACTACAAAAATCGGTTAGGCCAAAATCTTGGACGAGTTCGTTAATGAGCCAAATCGGCCCAGTAAAAACAAAATGGCGGCCTGTCAAAGTTGAAAAAAAATCGTATTTCCTTTGTTTTTCATTTGACGCAAAAAAGTTACTGAGCTTTTCCATAGACTTTAATACGTTCTACAACTTTTGTATTCAACATTTTTCTCTAAATCGTACATTGAAATATTTATTTAAGAAAATTCGCAAATTTACCAGAATTTTTTTTATTTTTTTTTGTTTTTGATTTGATGCTAGAATGTTTTTTGTACATCTCAAAACATTCTATTACTTTTGTATCTAATTTTTTATTTTGAGTTTTATGCAAACATGTTACTGAAATAAGCCTGTTATAACCTGGTCTTGTTTACTCAAAATTAACTATTAATTAAGTATATTTAAGAAAATTTAAAGGTTATAAATGCGACGGCAGCTGTTCATCGGAGAGCATTTATGGGTGTGAACAAGGAATATATCACATAACCCGCGGCGCCATGCAATTTTTGTTTTATAGACAAAAACAAGTCCTTGAGAAGATATAGATTTTACTAAATTGCAAAATATAAAAACCTAGTAAAGAGGTGAGGTCAAACAAAAAAAATATATTATTTGAATAATATCAAAGATCAATCCTTTGATCAGGTTTGAGTATGTATAGAAATTTACTTACAACAAGGGGGTTAATACTCTACTGGTTTATACTAAAATATTCAAGTAAGAAATTAAAATTAATTAAGTATTAATTAGTGAGTTAATATAACCTTATATATTTCCCAGTATAACTACAATAGTGACTTTTCAACACTATAGTACTATAGTTTACACTTTCAAAAGAAATATTTTTGTATTACCTAGTATGATTGTATATTTGTTCATGGTGAAATTTACTTAATTTTAATTACTGTTACTTAAACTCCAAAATACAGTTTCCCTCAGACTTTAAAAGTAATAAATGAATTAGTGAAAGTAAAAAAAAATAAAGAAATTTCTGGCCTGTTCGTTCTTGTAGGTCCTACAACATTCTCCCATAGGCTCTCTTGGTCTCTAGCGTATCCTCATTTGACGTAGCAACCAAATGGAGTTCCACTATGAAGACATTTATCTGTCGTTTTGGGCGTGGAGTGTATACTCAAAATCAAGCACACGTCTTACCAAACACAACAAGGAATAGACGTATCTTGCCAACAAAAGATATTTTTAAACTACCTTAGAACCCTAAAAAGAAAACTCTTCTTAACAACCAAAAAAACATTCCTGATTTTGAGATGACAAAAAACGATGGATAAATCAAATTCGAATAGATAGGATCTTAAGTAGGCAGCTCACCGTATTAAAAGGGTTGTATCCCACACAAATCACTAATTTGGGATTACTTAGGGTTTTTAACCAATAACAAAAAAATTACCACAAGGTATAGGTAAAACCTGCCTCGTTTCTTGGTTTCTACCAAATGCCGATTCAAAAACTTTCCTATCCAATGAAATAAGATCATTTGTCTCTCTCCCACAACCTAACAAATACTCTATACTTGACAAGTTCACTTGGTGGCCTAACTAGTAGGTACCAATAAATCAAAAATACTGATTCTACCAAAAGCCAGTGGCGTATCCAAAAATCAACACGTTACACTGTCCAATTGGTCCTGTGCCATTGGGATTTTTTTTATTACCTATTTATTTTGATGTAAGTATACTTATTTTTTTTATGTGCCTTTTAGTGTAGAACATATAAAACAGAAATAATTTTTGACGTGACCGAAAATGACTGAAAATGACCGTGACGCGGTCACGATTTTAGATGACCGTCATTTTACATCACTAATTTCAATTATCACTTTCACTGGCACCGGTGAACAGCGCGGTCTTATGAAAAAAATAATATTGAAGTGAAGTATATTTTAAATGCCTATTGCTGACTAATATATTCATAACATATATTTTTTAAATATATACGCCAGTCATTGGGGATCAAAAATAGGGCTTACTTGGAAATAAGTCCGGAAGTTTTGAAACTTTGTAGGTTTGGATGTCCAGAACTAAAATTCACAAAATGCACAATCCGAGATATGCCGCCGGCGCCGCCATCTTATTAAGATGGCGCCCAAAAATAGTTTTTTTCATTTATCTCCAAAACTGCGTTTTTCCAAAAAATATGTCGAGAGGAAACTTAAAGAGAAGGAAATTTCCTACAAGAAGTATTCTTAGCCTATTTTTGCTAAAGTGAGCCGTTTAGGCTAAAGAGATGATTAAATGACAACATATTCTGTTAATTTCTATAAACTGCCTATAACTATCTTATTTATGGAGAGGGCATCGAATGAAAAATTTTCTCGACATCACAGATAACTGCTTACCATTTGATAATGCTCCACCAAGTGACTATGACACAGTTTTCACGGTAATCCATTCTGCAGTCGATAAATGTAAAGCACTGGAGCAGCAGACATGTTTAACTACATTTGACCAGCCATTATACCTTAAAGCTCGAGATATAATATCTGCAGAAAATTGCGTCAATGTAGTTGCCCGATTAGGTGATTTCCATTTGCTTATGTCGCACCTTGGATCTATCGGATATATAATGGCAGGAAGTGGTTTGAAGGAGCTTCTCGAAGTGATATTTGCACCGAATTCCATAGACAAGATGATGTCAGGGCACGCCTATGGTCGGACACTCAGAGGTCATCTTTGAGTCTACCGAAGGGACACATTATCATGCAGCCTGTGGAATTTACAAAAGAATAACGCATGGCCATGGAAAACATTCTTCCTAATTTGGAAAGATCCACGATCTTTTCAACGGATCACCACGAGTTACTTCAAACTGTAACTGAAAAATTTGGAGAGGCACTTGCAAAACTAGAAAGTAACGGACCTACCGCGAAACTCTGGGTGCAATATTTTAAAATGGTGACTCTAGTGAAGCAGTTTATAGAAGCAGAAAGGATGGGTAACTGGCAAGTCCACCTAGAAACTGTTCAGAAAATACTCCCATACTTTCATGAAAGTGGCCACCATAATTTTGCAAAATCCTGTTTTTTTTTATATTTACAGGATATGTTATCCTTACAGAACAAAATGCCACCAGATGAATACCAACAATTCACAAGCGACAGCTTTTTCACAGTCAGGCGCAGCAACAAATTTTGGTCAGGTATTTGGAATGGCATGACCATAGAACAGACCCTAATGTGAATAATGAAATCCGTTTGTGGTTTCACTCATGGACGAGGGATAACGGATATCGTTTTAACAAAGTGGACTCTGGGAATGGTGTATATGCATGACATATGTGATGAAATTGAAAAGTTTGGTGGTGTTTATTTTGAATGTTCAGAACAACACTAGTCCAGGCAGTAGAGCAATAAAAGTAAGGTGTAATGGATGTTGTTTGATAACGCAAAAATTTTTATGCAGAAAGTTGCCGAATATTGTGTACAACAATAATCTATGTTTGCCTACTCCAAAAAGTGCTTGCTAAATGCTGTAGAACACCAAATGTACCAAAATATCGAAAAATGACCCATTTTTCGATACATTTGTGTCTAAAACTTTGAAACAAAGCCTTAAATAAAAAAAATAACTCTTTCTTTTTTGTTTATTTGACGATTTCCTACAAGGTTATGAGAATCGCGAATCGAAAAACTTTAATTTTCCATGAATAATATGCGAAAATTAGTAAAAAATCATACGTATACTTTGAGAAAATTTTTCGGTAAGTAAAAATTGATAAACATATATAAAATTTTCAGAAAAGATAGTTAAACATATGACAATTACGCACACAAATTTTTGTAACGATCGACGCGTAGTTTTTCACTGCCACAATTATTAATTAACAAATTATAAAAATGTTGATCGCGCGTACCTTGTTTAAACAACGGTGAAAAAGGAGCACGCAATTTTTAACAGTTACTTAGTGTCATAACAAACAATAAGCAATTATAAAAATATCCATTTTACGTTTTAACAATTTTTTTTAAATTTTGTCAAATTTGTTCCATTATAAATAATTTCTCGTTTACAGCATCGGTTCGATGTAATTTAAAAATTGTTTCCCATCTGAATACTGCTTTGCAAGCACTTTCATTTTAGCCCAAAACGACGAAATTTGACCGTGTAGAACCGGAGATAGAGGCCCATAAAGTTAATAATAATTTATGGCTTACTTAATCGTTAAATCGAAATTAAAAAAATACTCTCTTATAGCTGGTTGCAAATACTTTCTATATTCGTCTTGTGCATTTTCGACAGATGAAAGCTTAATGAAAGAAAAATCGATGAAAATACCGTAATCAGAGGAGTTCGTCTTCCGAGCGGCGTGGGAACAGGAGTGGGGATGGCGGAGAGCAGCTGTGCTGTCGCGCTGCCAGGGTGTTTCAAAATGCGAATGCGCGGTAAAACATGAGTTATCTCGGCAACGGTAGCACTTATCGAGACGATTTTTTTAATTCGATGTAGCGAAATGAGAGGATTCAGAATATGCCATCAAAAACAATATTACAAAGAAATTTTGCACGAATTTCAAGATCAAAAAAGTTATTAGAGTATTAAAAAGCGTAAAAAAATATTTTTTTAAATTTATATTATTGAAACGTTTAATTAGTTGCATGATTTGATGAACATTAAGCAACAAAATAATTTTTCAATCATACAACTGTTTTTTTAATGCAAATGAAAATAGCATACTTTTTTATCTTGAAATTCGTGCAAAATTTCTTTGTAATATGGTTTTTTTATGGCATATTCTGATTCCTCTCATTTCGCGACATCGAATTAAAAAAAATCGTCTCGATAAGAGCTACCGTTGCTGAGATAACTTATGTTTTACCGCGCGTTCGCATTTTGAAACACCCAGGCCGCGCGACTGCATAGCTGCTCTCCGCCATCCCCACTCCCGCTCCCACGCCGCTCGGCCGACGAACTCCTGTGATTACGGTATTTTTATCGATTTTTCTTTCATTAGGCTTTCATCTGTCGAAAATGCACAAGACGGATATAGAAAGTATTTGCAATCAGCTATAAGAGAATATTTTTTTAATTTTGATTTAACGATTAAGTAAGCCATAAATTATTATTAACTTTGTGGGCCTCTATCTCCGGATCTACACGGTCAAATTTCGTCGTTTTGGGCTAAAATGAAAGTGTTTGCAAAGCAGTATTCAGATGGGAAACAATTTTTAAATTACATCGAACCGATGCTGTAAACGAGAAATTATTTATAATGGAAAAAAATTGACAAAATTGTAAAAAATTATTAAAACGTAAAATGGATATTTTTATAATTGCTTATTGTTTGTTATGACACTAAGAGCGTTTTCAGACGATACCATTACCATACCATTTTCAGCGGGCGATAAATGGTCGCAAAATGGTATATCATTTTCACACATAACCATAATTTGATACCATCGAATTTTGTACCCTAAAGTAGTTATTACACAGTTGCCAAGATTAGTAAGTTAGAAAGTGTTATGGATAGAAGACGTGTGTTGCTAGCGCTACTTCTCAAACGGAGAAAAGCAAGGAAACAAAGGGAGGCTCGATGGAAAAATCGACGGTACTGGGTTCATCCTTTGTTACAAAGTAGATATCTGGAAGGCGCGTTTTATATACTATTTGAAAAATTAATTGAACACGAAGAAAAATTTTTCAATTATTTTCGTATGACATACAATACCTTCAGGATGTTACTAGAACGTCTTTCAGACTCTATAAAGAAAACAGACACAACGATGAGATTAAGTGTTCCTCCAAAAGAAATGCTGGCAATTACTTTAAGGTAAGTTTTTATTACATATGAATTAGTACAAAATAAATTTATTATAAGTTTTGAAAACAGGTATAATCTTCCCGATATTCATCTGACGCTGGAGTCGAATAAGCAGATGTTGATGGATATGACGGATAAACTTCATTATTGGACGAAGATCTTTTGCTTTTAATGCCCTTTATTCATTTTAGTACACCCATGCGGAATTCTATTTTTTCGTCCTCCGTGAAATTTTTTACAGCAGGTGTAACTGACATGAGAAAGACAGTATCTTCGTCCGTTTGTGTTGGTGGTGGTTGATAAGTGGCTTCTAAAGCTTTTAAAATTGCTTTGTTTGTTTCATCGATGTAAGATACTTTTCTTCGTTTTGGGGCACAAGAAGCTCTAGGTGTCTGTTCAGATACTGCATCTTCATCACTTACTTGTTCTTTTTCAGTAGTATTTTCAGAAATACTGGATTCTGTGTCATCTTTTTCGAGTACTTTCAATAAAAATTGCATTTGTTCAAAGTATATGTACTTCTTTGTACGTTTGTCACCACTTCTCTTTTTTCTCGAATTTGCAAATGCATCCCTAATATGTTTCCATTTGTCATGAATAACTTTTCCTGCAAATAATAATCTTTTTGAAATATAAATATGCAAGTTAATTTTTGGTTTAAAAAAAGTAAAATATTTTATTATTTACAGATACCTCGCTAGTGGAAACTCATTTACAGATCTTCACTATACTTATAAAATAGGTATCTCAACTATAAGTGAAATTGTTCGCACGGTTTGTCAGCAGCTATGGATTCATTTTAGAGAAGAATACCTGCCTATACCTTCAGAGCAAGATTGGCTCAATATTGCACAACATTTTCAGAAAATGTCACATTATCCACATTGCATTGGCGCTGTGGACGGTAAACATATTAGAGTACAAAAATTTCGGGAAAGTGGTTCGATGAACTTAAATTATAAACATTACTTTTCTATAGTTCTAATGGCTGTGGCAGACTCTGATTATAAATTTATATACGTTGACATAGGGGCATACGGAAAGGATTGCGATTCATCGGTTTTTCAAGAAACTGTGTTTTGGAAGAAAATGAAAAATAACTCCCTAAATATTCCTAATGAAACTCTTTTGGCAGGAACAAATACTAGTTTTCCATTTGTTTTAGTCGGAGATGAGGCATTTCCGTTAAATGAAAATTTGTTAAGACCATTTGGAGGTCATAATCTAACTGTAATTAAAAGAATATTTAATTATGGTTTAACACGAGCACGAAGATTTGTAGAATGTACATTCGGTATAATGAGCAACAAATGGAGAATTTTTCATCGACCACTAAATGTTTCTAAAACATTTGCAAAGGACATTGTAAAAGCTGCAGTAATTTTACATAACATAGTTCGTCAAAAAGATGGCTTTCGTACGACTGACTTCTACGTTTCTACAAGTACAAATGGTTTGCAAAATCTACAACGGGTAAGGGCTGTAGGAGGTGGAAGACAGGCAAACGACATACGGGACGAATTTGCCAATTATTTTGTGAGTCCCGGGGGCACTTTACCTTGGCAAATGGACAAAATTTGATGTATTATTATTGTAAAAATTTATTAAACTAACATTTTATTAACCTACTTTGTTTTTGAAGAAATCAAATTTATTACTCATTAATCTGTATATTTGTTTCTTTTGAGTCAATAAACATATTTAATTAAACTTACCTGCTTCTATTTTTTCTTCGTTTGAGAAGTTTTCGAAATCTTCTATCAAAAAATTATAAATTTCAGCCCATGCATTATTTTTCTTTATCTTATCTTTATAATCGTCCTGGGTTTTATCCCAAAGGCAGGGCCTTTGTTCTATTAACTCTATTAGAGTTAAAGGATCAAATAGAAATTTAGATGTTTTCTTCGACATCACAACACTGGAACTGACACAAAAGCTGCGATTTGCGATTTCTAGCTACACGTGTGAAAACATGCATAGACTTGCATTGCGTAGAGAAATGGTAGCGGAAAAAAATCGCACCGATCGCGCGATTTTAGAAGAACAAATCGCGTGTTTATGCGATATCGCTTCGGCGCTACCATGGAAAATATGGTATCGTCTATGTGTGAAAACGACCGATTTAAATGCACGTCGATTTGATGTACGCAATATTGCGACCATTTATCGCACGCTGAAAATGGTATGGTAATGGTATCGTCTGAAAACGCTCTAAGTAACTGTTAAAAATCGCGTGCTCCTTTTTCACCGTTGTTTAGACAAGGTAAGCGCGATCAACTTTTTTATAATTTGTTAATTAATAATTGTGGCAGTGAAAAACTATGCGATCGATCGTTACAAAAATTTTTATGCGTAATTGTCATATGTTTAACTATCTTTTCTGAAAATTTGATAAATATTTATCAATTTCTACTTACCGAATAAATTTCTCAAAGTTTTCGTATGATTTTTTATTAATTTTCGCATATTATTCATGGAAAATTAAAGTTTTTCGATTCGCGATCGTCAAATAAACAAAAAAGAAAGAGTACATTTTTTTGATTTAAGGCTTTGTTTCAAAGTTTTAGACACAAATGTATCGAAAAGGGGGTCATTTTTCGATATTTCGGTACATTTGTTGTTCTACTACTTTTTGTAGTAGGCAAACATAGATTATTGTTGTACACAATATTCGGCAACTTTCTGCATAAAAACTTTTGCGTTATCAAATAACATCCATTTCGATTGCTCTATCGCCTGAACTACTCGTGGATATGGGAAATTCACGCATTATTCGAGACGATAATGATGTGGAGAAGATGTTGACTAGGCTAACGCTACATCCGCCTTTCCTAGACGAAATAATGTCTATTTCTTCACGCGTTATTGGAAATCAAACAATAAATTGTTTTGAAGCGGAACAAATTGGGAGAGTAGGAATAAATAATATGATTTGAAAAAACTTCGGCGATGTGGTTCTGAGACGCAAGGACAAAGTACTGCCCCTGAGAGCAGTGAACTGGAGCATTCGTATTGATGATAAAGTAGTGTCCGTTGACCCACTACTTATTTTCCAGAGGCTTTGTGTTGCCAAACAAAGCGAGGAAGAACTTGAACAGCATCTACAGTATGAGTGTGCTCCGTACCCATTGTTCTTGTTTTCTGAGGCCGGAATGCGTAAAACACCCTACTGTATAAAGCTTTTTTGCCAGCTATAGATAATGACTTTGGAACCTAGAAAGTGTACATCATTGACGGTGGATACTTGTTGCATCGAGTCGTTTGGAGCCGAAATGAAACTTTTCCTTCGATCTGTACCAGTTATGTGAATTATGTACAAAGACACTTGCAGTCAAATGCAGTAGTGGTTTTCGACGGTTATCCCACAAGCGCAGATGAAAAAGGCACGAAAACTGCAGAGTGTCAAATTTCTTGTCGAACGATGTCAACAAAGATTGCTTTATATCCATCATGAAACGGAAATATGAAGAAATTGACTGTCTCGACCCTTACTTCGTGGAATATGCTCATATTAGTGTTTTTAAATGAAACTCACGGTCTCTAGTTAATTCCACAATATAATACAAGTTATTGAAAATTCTAAAAAATTGACAATTGTTTCGATAAATCAATATCATCGTCAGAATGACAGAAGTTACATTTTATTTTATGCCTACCTGATGTTTAGTAGTTATTTTTGGCTAGACAATAACTTGTATTATATTGTGGAATTAACTAGAGACCGTGAGTTTCATTTAAAAACACTAATATGAGCATATTCCACGAAATAAGGGTCGAGACAGTCAATTTCATTAAAAAATCTTCGAGAGAAATTTGACCCGACTGTACCAGAAGTTACTACAAAAACGTTACAAAGCATTACAAAACATTTGGTTTAACCAAGACAGCCTTAGGAAAAAGGTAATACCAAATTATGTGAATATAAAATGTCACACTAAAACACCACAAGCACAAAAAGCTATAAAATGTGCTCAACGCGTTTGGATAAAGTCAGAATGTAAGAAATGGTTCAAAGTTAGAGACTCCTTAGACAACTACATAAAAGTTGTACATTCAGAACTCACATTCCAATTACATCCAGTAGAATTTGACTGTTTGGATGACAAAATTAGAGAAAATGTCAGCACGATGAAGCATATAAAATTTAAGAAACAAGAAAAGAAGCTACAGAATCTTGAACACACACAACATAAAATTCAATACTCAAAACATCATGAAACTGTAATTACCTACATACCAACACACTTTGCACCACGATTTGAAAACCTTTCAGACACTAATTTTACAAATAGTGAAATAGAATTTTTAAATAAAGGTTTAAAGTACAGCATACCACCTAAATTTACGAATAATATTAAACAAATTATAGCTACAGAGTCAGAAATAGCTTTAAAATCTAATTCAAATAATTTTCTTTCTGATAAATTAAAAATTGCCAATTTAATCGAAAATATTGAACCTTCAAAAGTTAAACGTCAAACAAAAAATGACATTACAGTTTTAAATGCAATAAAAAAGAAGATAGAGAATAATAACCTAACAGTTACAAAATCTGATAAGGGGAACGCTACTGTCATTTTGACGACTGAAAATTACAATTCCAAAGTATATAACTTTATAGAATCCAGCGATATAAAAGTTCTTAAAGCAGACCCAACAAAGAAGTTTTCTAATAATGTAAGGGATATTGTTAATAATTCAAATTATCTTTTAAATTATTACGAAAAGAGGTCTATCATACATAAGAATCCTCATTGTCCACAATTATATGGAACAGTTAAATTACATAAAATAACGAAACCAATTAGACCTGTAGTCTCTTATGTTAATGCTCCTAATAATATATTGGCAAAGAAGCTCAACAATATACTCAATACTTACGGATATGAATCTCAGTACTCAATTAGAAATTCAATAGAACTAATCAAAAAGTTGAAAGCAATCCACTTGCAAGATAACTATAAACTCATTTCGTTCGATGTAACTAATATGTTTACTAAAATTCCTCCTAAAGAATGTCTAATACTTGTAAGAAAATTACTAGAAGATAAAAATATTAATCCAGGAACAATATCAGATATACTTAATTTATTTGATGTGTGCATTAATCAGAATTATTTCACTTTTGACAATAAGATATATATTCAAAATGAAGGTTTACCAATGGGAAGCCCAATATCACCTATTTTAGCAAACATTTTTATGGACAATTTAGAAAGAAAGATCTTTGAAAGTAATATTTCGAAAAATATTTTATTTTGGTATAGATATGTAGATGACATATTAGCTTGTTTTATGGGTAGTGAACGACAATTAGATGTATTTTTCAACCACATCAATAATTTACACCCGAAAATTAAATTTACATTAGAAATTGAAGAAAATAGCTCAATCAATTTTCTTGATTTAAAAATTCAAAGAGTTAATAATGTACTTGATTATTCAATTTACCGAAAACCAACACAGACTGATGTGACAATTCCATTCAATTCTAACCACCCTGTGTCACACAGACTAGCAACATATAATTCAATGATACATAGAGCTTTTTCAGTTCCTATGAACAAATGTTATTTTGATAGAGAGATTAATACAATTAGACAAATAGCAACATCTAACGGTTATCCATTATATATGATAAATAAGCTAATTAGTAAAAAAGAGGAAAAAGTGGCATTACAACTAATATATCCTGAACACGCTGATGAAATTAAAACTTATAAAACCATCACATATGCAGGAAATATTTCTAATAATATTTCTAAGATAATATCTTCAGCAACGAATACAACAATTTCTTTTAAAACAGAAAGTAACGTTAGTACAAAATTGTTAAATGTAAAAACAAAAATACCACTATTAAAGAAGTCAGGTATATATAAACTCAAATGTACAGAATGTAATGCTGTCTATTTGGGTCTGACCCTTAGGAATTTTGAAATACGATACAGTGAGCACTTACGAGCATACAGATTAAAACAACCAGATAAATCCCACTACGCAAAACATCTACTTGACACCTAACACAGAACTAGAAGTGTTGCATATTTGTGAAAAGAAACAAGAACTGGATTTCCTTGAAGAACTGGAAATTAGAAGACATTTAAGAAACCCACAATATGAAGTTGTCAATGAACAGTTAAATCTAGGGAATTCTCCACTAATAAACTGTCTTCTTAAGTGATCATTGTAAAGATCAGCAGATATAATTTTCCTGGTTTTCTATATCATTGCACAGTTATACTGATCTTAATTGGAAAAATGATATCAAGGATATCACCATAGGGCTAATAATATCTAAGCTTCAATATTTGTAATATCACATCTTGTTCTTTTTTCTATAAACATATATTAAGCCAATCACAAGTTAGGTTACTTCTTGGTCTAGCCAAAAATAACTACTAAACATCAGGTAGGCATAAAATGAAATGTAACTTCTGTCATTCTGACGATGATATTGATTTATCGAAACAATTGTCAATTTTTTAGAATTTTCAATAACTTGTATTATATTGTGGAATTAACTAGAGACCGTGAGTTTCATTTAAAAACACACGGAAATATGAAGAATTGCAGTTCACCGTAATTCAGGATACAGAAGATAATAAATACAGCTATCAAGATGTCATCTTCATATGAATACGCCATTGTTGTTGGGGGTATGTCGACCTCATTGCTCTGTTGATAGCACTGTGCAAGACTCGTGATAATGTTTACCTCCTAAAACCTGAGAGAGGAAAAACGGTCCAAAATATTTATTCATCGCAAAGTTTCAAAGAAACCGAAGTAGTGAAGGAAACCGAAGTAGTGAAGAATAACATCTTGTTCCTTCACGCAATAAGTAGGTGTGATACGACGTCGGCCTTATCTATGGATCCAAAGACACAAATGATATTGATAAATATCGATACCAGTGTTTTGTGAAATCGGTAACAAAAAGTAAATTTAATTTGGCATCCTCATCACCGACAAGCGCAGCTGCTCGACAGCATTCATTGAGAACATACTATCAGGTTCAACCTAACTACTTAGAAGATCCTGCTTCCAAAGCACTATTTGCTTTTTTTTCTTTTAAGTGATAGGCGGCTTGTGGAAGAGCCTGCGGATGCAGGAAAGCAGGATTGAGATGTTCAATGATCTGCGGTGTCTGCAATGGGAAGACTTTTGAAAATTTCAGCCAAGTGACACTGGACGAATCCGATGAAGAAGACCTCCATTTGCTGCTTGATGATTCTTCATCGACTGCAGAAGTAGAATCCGACGAGTTGAAAGAAATGGACATCGATTCTGAAGCTGAGGTAACTATTTTCCTCGTTGAAGATATGGAAATCAACGAGCCAGGTCCGTCTGGCCTTTGCCAAAGATAATTTTAGTACCTAAGTGGATTAGGCCTATAGGGGAAACCACGTTAAAAAAATGCGTCGTGTACTTTACCTTTTGGGTGGTGTGGAAACAAGTACAGCATTTTAAATCTAAATTAATTGTGTCACATATGCTCTCCCCCGGCTTGGAACTCTTCCTCAGGTTGTGGTATTCGACTCCAGTTAATGTATTTTTATAGCAATCACTGGGATGGGGTGAACAATAGGGTGGAATGAAAAATGATATTTTTGAATATTTAAATGTAATAGTCATAAAAAGTCGCCTATTGGCTTTGAAAAGAAACTGTTAAAATTTGGTTTTAATATGAATATTTTTTGAGGTGCCGCAAGTCAGTTAAAAATATGAAAATTTTTATATACCGAAAAATTATTTTCGTCGTAATTTTTAAATGTAATAGTGATAAAAAGTTAAATAATGCCTTTTAAGAGACCCAGTTAAAATGTAGTTGGATTAATAATATATTTTGAGGTGCCGCAAAGCTGTAGAAAATATGTATTTTTAGGCAAATTTAACCATATTTGAACATTTTTTTCTTATAGCTTAAAAAATATTTTAACTTTATAATTATGCATTGTCTTTTTATACTGTTTAATTTAAACAATTTGTAAGTAAAAGAAACTGATATAGGTTAAATAACACTACAAATAATATATATTTTTAGATATAATCCTCTTAATATGATTAAGCAACAGTAACAAAGTTTACTTCTTAGGTATTCTTAGAGAAAACCGACCTATTAAAATAATGTTGTGTTTTGTTAAAATATATAACAAATAAACACAATGGTGACAGTATTAGCATCGTCCATAAATTCCAATTGGAATTTATGGACGATGGTATTAAGCAGGAGTACACGGTGGGGACACCAGAGTGGCGGGGGAGCACCTGTCATTCAGTTCAGTGTTGACTGCTGATTCTGCTGAAGTGATTGAGTGAGTAGCAAGTGCGGTTATGTAGCGTGGTTAAAGTGTCGAACTGTCAGTTTTTTAATGTTATAAGTGTAACGTAAAAGTCTACTTTTTTATATAAATTTATTTTGATTATCACTAGTGCGATGGCATTGTCAAAACCAAAGACTAGACTTAAGTTAGAATGTCCAATATTCAGACATCCCAAAGAATTAAGTGAGTTAAGTTTGCCAACTTATTGTGATGTGATGAAATATTACCTATTTGTACGACATGAACTAAAACCAGAGGCATCTTCAAAGGAACCAACTGTAAGTGAAATATTAGATATTGTAATGAATAAAGTAGAAACTATTTGGTTAAAGGCTTCAATACCTGTAGTTTCGAAAACCCGCATGTTACAAATGGGGAAAACATACCACGACAAATATAGAAATATATTAAGATCCAAGGGCCGAAAAGGTACAGAAAGATATGACTCTATCGTAACATCTTTTTTAAATGAAAGTAATCGCCTTTTTGTTGTAGCGGCTTGTACGTGCAAAATCTTTTCAGATTGTAAATGTCAAAAAGAAATAGGGTACCGAAAATCGAGCAAACCTTTTTAACCGACCAGAGAACTACGAGAAAGATGACTATAAGTAGTGTTGATAAGGCTGTCTCAAAAGTTTTAAATAAAAGAGAAGAAAGAAAGCATAGATAAATGCAGCAACAGTTACAGTATAATCAACAATCAGCTGTAAGGCGTTTCATAGCGATGCTGCAGATATTAGCGAAAAGTCTGATACTGACCCAGGCTCTGATGAAGAACCAACTAACAACCCAGACCATCCCTCCACTTCCGTTCAGGCGTCAACCACATGCGAGCAAATGCGTGTGGAATTACCAACAGTTGCGTCTATCTGTGACAGAACTGGAGTTTCAGATAGGGTTGCTGCTACTATTGCAAGTGCAGTTCTTAAAGATGTTGGAATGATTACAGATGTTGATAAAAGTAAAGTAATTGATAGAATGAAAATTCGAAGAGCGAGGTCCAAGAATCAAAATTGTAAATAGTTTTAACCAAATTAATGAAAACAAAAGATTATTTTTTGATGGTAGAAAAGATAAAACAATTTTGCAAGAAAAAAAAGGAAACAAATTTTACAAGAAAACTATTGTCGAAGAGCATATTTCATTAGTAGAAGAGCCAGGTTCATTCTTTCTCGGGCATGTAACTCTAGCTTTCGGAACAGGCAAAGCTATAAAAAATAGCATCATAGAGTATTTTAATGGTAACAATAGTTTGGATTTATCCAGCTTAACTGCTATCGGATGTGATGGAACGGCAACAAACACAGGAGTTAATAATGGTGTACTTGCTTTGATGGAAAAAAACCTAAATAGACCACTACAGTGGCTGATTTGTTTGTTTCATGGTAATGAGTTGCCTTTGCACCATATTTTTTGTGGATTAGATGGGAAAACAACAGGTCCTAATGAATTTGCAGGTGTAATAGGAAAGCAGCTTGAAAAATGTCATGAGCTTCCAGTGGTTAACTTTTCTCCAATACAACACAACCTTCCTGATCTTGATATAAAAAAAGATTTAAGCACAGACCAAAAATATTTACTTGAAATTTGCATTGCGATCTCAAGTAGTGAATGTTCTCAAGACCTCTCCTTAAGAAAACAAGGAAAGTTGGCCCATTCACGATGGCTCGCGTTAGCAAGTCGCATACTTCCGTTATATGTTGGAACAGAGAATCCCTCCGACAACCTTAAAACATTAACAGAGTATGTCGTGAAGGTGTATGCCCCCATCTGGTTTCATATTAAACTCAAACCATCATGTGTAAATGGTTCCAAACATTTATGGAGACTGATCAAATTCTCTCGTTACCTTTGTGAACAGCATCGAAATATAATTGATCCTGTCATTCAAAGAAATGGTTACTATGCTCATCCTGAAAATGTGCTTCTCTGTATGTTATCTCATGAAAGGAAACACGTAAGAGAGCTAGGTCTTCGCAGACTTTGAAGGCAAGATCAGAAAACGTAAATGGCGTAAGAAAATGTGTGACCCCCAATATCAATTTTCAGGCTGGAGACTTCTTTGATATGATTGATTGGTTGGACTTAACAATCACAGAGCCTCCGATCACCAAACACATAACTGATGAGGCTTTAAAAGGGTATATCAATGAGGCAAAATAATATGGTTGCCGAATTCAGTCGATAGACTTTCCTCGTTTTCCCTGCCACACTCAAGCCGTGGAAAGAGTAATAAAACTTGTAACAGAGTCATCACTAAGTGTCTGCGGTCCTGAAGCAAGAGACGGCTTTGTTAAAGCAATAATTGAATCACAGAAGATGATGCCTAAATTTGAGACCAAAAACCAGTTCTTCGTTGCGAAGAATTGAAGTTTATAACAGAAGAAAATTAAAAGTACTGAAATAAAATGAAACTAATTTGATCTATTTCATGTCTAATTTCCTTCAATGAATTTTATCTTGGCATCAATTTTTATGTATCTTTCCATAAAATATAGAAGAGTTTATGAAATGTTTTGTAGTATGCGCTTCTTATCCCTGTCTAAAATCCATATAAAACTGAAAAACTACAATTATTTTAAATATATTACGTTACAATTAGTATTCCTCCATAATTTAGTTTTAAATATTGTAATTTAAAAGCTATTATTGAGCAATGAGCGCCATTTCTTCGGTAAAGTTATTGATATCATTGAGTTTTCTATTCTGATTTTAAATTCTCATTTATTTGACGTTTTTGGACAAATCATCAATATCGCAATTACAAATATAATAAATATATCACTACTAATCCTTATGCCTTTACTTTTCTTACAAAGAAAACTGTTTAAACTGTTATTTAAAAATATATTAAAAGAACAGAATGGGCAGATTTTTTTTTCAATTTATTAGAAAATTTTGATTTCCTTTAAAAAAACTTATTTATTTTTAGGGCTATTGCGGCACCTTTAGATATAGATATAAAAAAAATTAAAATTTATAGTGTTGTTTGTGATACAAAGACGCAAGTTTTGAATGCTATTAGAATGTTTTACGGTAAAAAAATTATTTTGCCCTATAACTTCATTCCACCCTAGTGAACAATCGATATTAAATTGGACGCCACCAGTTTTTTAAGCGATACTTTAATTAAAAAAAAAACTAAAAAGGTTAAAAACTGGAAAACCTTATATTTACTCTAACTTAACAAAACGAAATACTGAAAATATGTTAACGCGATGTTCCAAGTTAATATAAATTGCTGAAAATCAAATATCAAATGTTCAGCAAATTATATTTATTTATAACTCAATAGATAATTCACATTAACTGCATATCCAGAATACAAGACGAATACGAACGCCGTTATACAATAAAAATCTCCAATTCTACATTTCCATGAATTGAGTATAAGACAAAGAACTTATCTTGGTGAGGTTCTGGAATTATTCAGCTCTCAGCTAGGTCCTAGTGGCGGTTTTGTGTTCTCTCTATGGTGGTGTTCACTCATAGGGCCTACCCAGGGGCTGCAGAGCCGTGGAAAGAAAAAAAGAGTAAAAATTAAGGAAAAATTCTGGGAAGGAAGGAATAGATAGAACAGATAGGAAGCTTATGTTTCAACACATAAAAAATGAATATAGTTGTTAAAATAAAACTAACAGAAGTCTGTTCTATCATATTCGCTTTGTTCCCTAAAATAAACAGAAAATGCGGAATTATGAAGCTAAAAAAGAATGAAAAGAAATTATTAAAAATTTGCTTCAAAAGAATATAAAATGTTTCTTTTTTGCAATAAAAAAGAATTGAACATACAAAATTTATCAAACGCCTGCCCATATTATAATTTGAAATAAAACAGAATACGCATGGAGAAAAAATATTGCAAAAATCTAACTCACCAGCAAATATGTGAAACCACTACGATGTAGGTATTAACTTTAATTGTTACTATACGAAGAGACTTTTCCTATGTACGATATCGTTTAAATATACAAAATTTGGAAGTGAAACAAGTTTTTTACTTCCAAATCGTTAGTACGATGAAATTAAAATACCATAGTCCGATGGAAATCGTAACAGCCGATCGGCTTGTTACAATTGATCATAAATTATTGACGTGGATTAATTAATGAATTAATCGATTAATTGAATAAAAGATATGCCACTGTTTCGTGATAAAAATTTATAAAGTCCTAAAATATTAGATTTAGGGACCGCTACTACACATATTATTTCCGAAATTCGCCTCTACAGAAAATTTTTTATTTTGGCGAGGGCATTTTTTGTGCCTTAACGATGGTTTACTTTAGCCAGAATATACTAGAAACATATTTTATAGGAAATCTTTAATTTTGCGTTCCACATACTTTTCCGAAAAACGCATAGTTTTGGAGATATTTGCAAAAATAGTTTTTGAGCGCCATCTTGTGAAGCTGACGGCGCCGGCGGCATGCCTAGGATTGTGAATTTTAGTTCTAGATCCCCAAACCTATAAAACTACAAAGTTTCAAAATTTCCGGACTTATTTCCAGGTGAAAATCCCTAATGACTGACCTAATATCCAAACCAGCTTTCTAAGAACGTCACGAAAGAACATTTACCGAATAAAGTAAAACAATTGTATGCTTAGCAATTTTAGAAAATATATCTGACAACCTTGCTTTTTATCTCTTCACATTTACTTTAGATATATACTATAATACTTTGGACCTTTTATTTATTTTATAATGTTCTCTTAACAATTCTGTTAAACTGATCGATGAAATAGAAATTAAATTTCATTTTATGATAATATTTTAGATATTTGAATTTATATTTGTTATTAACTTTTTTGGTAAAGTTATCTTTGAATGAATGGTTATCAATATTCGTAAGATAAATGACCGTGCAGATTTTTTAATATGAACGATGACCTCTGGTCAAATTTGATATTTACTTTACTATTATATTATTATATTTGATTTTTATCGCAATTAAGACTGGATTCAGAGTCATTTTATATCTAGTTGTAGATATACCACAAATCAGTTAATACATGCGACGATAATATTAAAAGTTAACGAGCTCAATAGATATTTGGTATAAGGGGGCAAATTAATTATTTATAAAATAAAGTATTCATATAACATACTATTGTTTATTGACCCATATGATATGTATAAATACATACATGCAGTTATAGATATTTTTAGAAAATGTACAATATACGAGGGTTGCTATTCATGTGGATGTGCTACCTATCTACATGGTGTTTATCGATTTCCATAAGGCGTTTGATTCCATCGATACATATTCTCAGATATATGGATAACGCACGCATTGACTCCAGGTACTCCGCACTTAAAACATATATAGGAACGCATCCCTACACATAAAAATTGATGAAGAGACACAAATCAACACCATCAAGGTCCAAAGTGGTGTACGGCAGGGAGATACTATATCGCCAAAAGTATTTACTCTCGTGCTAGAGGACGTATTTAAAAGACTCTCATGGGAAAACAAAGGTATTAAAGTCGACATACCTGAGCCATCTTAGATTTGCGAATGACGTCGTGCTGTTATCAGAAGACATTCACGAAATAGAAAAGATGCTCCAACAATTGAATCAGGAATCAAGAAAGGCGGGTCTAAAGATGAACTACGCGATAACTAAAATAGTCCGGAAAATACATATATAGCAATAGATGGCACCTATATCAAAAATGTGACAGAATGAAACTATCTAGGACACTTCATAAGATTTGGGAAGGAGAACAGGTCGAGCGAAATTAGCGGAAGAGTGCAACTTTCATGGGCATCCTTTGAGAAACTATCCCATATCCTGAGAAATAACTCCATACCCATAAACTTGAAACGCAAATTTTTTGACACCTGTATCTTGCCTGTATCCACTTACGGACTTGAAACAAGCGCTCTAACCCAAGCAACCGCCAACAAGCTACGAGTAATGCAAAGGGCAATGGAGAGGGCCATGCTTGGTATAAGCTTGAGAGACAAGGTCCGAAACGAGGAGATCGCAGGAGAACGGGAGTCATGGATGTTATCCAGATGGTCGCTGAGCTGAAATGGCGGTAAACAGGGCATCTTGCGCGACAAAAAGATGAACGGGGGACACTAAATATTATCCAATGGCGATCCCGAGATACCAAGCGAGGCAAAGGTAGACCCCCCACTGCGATGGGTGGATGATATTAGGGATTTCGCCGGTAGAGAATGGCATAAGGCTCAACACAGGGACGGATGGAAGGGTTTAGGAAAGGCCTATATCCAGGAGTGGATGAAAAAAGGCTGAGAAAGAAAAGAAGCTATTCATGTATTGAGAATAAAAATAACAAATAAATGAATTTAATCAAAAATATTATTATTGCTTTTAAGATTCAAACACTTTTGTATCCTTCAAAGTACTTTGTCGAGTGTGAAGATGATAGCTCTATAACATGATTTTCAAAAGCCCCTACAGCTTGTTCGGGTGATGAAAATCAATGTCCACCAGTTTATCTTTAAATAGCGATAACCAGAAAAAATCATGGTTGCCAAGTGTAAAGCGGGTGACCCATCAATTCGATTTTGTGTGTGTTGACCATAAACTTCTAGAAGATTAATGGTCGTATACCACGCTGACTTAACGGTTTGTTGATTTTCTAGATGCACAGTTGCCACATTACCCGTTTTTGTTGAAACACACCACTGTTTGCTTTTAAATCTTTCGGGGACGAAGAACTTCTGTTGGCTTTTCTTAACATTAAAACACTCAAACTGCCGATTGGACTTGTCTTTCTGGCTCATATGCATAAATCCACAATTTATCACCGGTGACTATGTTGTATGTTTTAATCATTTTACAAAACCAATCAACACGAACATTTTTGAATATCGGTCAACAAATGTGAGAACCAACACGCGTGTAACTCGAAGATCGAAACGTTCGTGCAAAATTTTGTATGTACTGGTCATACTAATGCTTAATCATACCTTGGTTTCACGGTACGCTGTAATACGATATTCTACATTTAGTTTTCTGATAGTGTCCATGTTTTCTGACAGAATGGCCGATTTTGGACTACCTTCTTTAACTTCGTCCGTAAGTAAATTACGGCCTCATTTGAAATCAGTGTACCGACGATATTCAGTGGCTTTGGATGGTGCTTCATTGCCAAAAGTGGAATTAGATGTATTGTCTTTGAGGCTACGTCGAAAGTCATAATAATCCATAATTTGACAATTTCTTTTGCGTTTTTTCGTCAAAACTGCCGATACTATAAAATGACAATATTTCTCCTAGCCAAACCATTGTTATCAGTTCTCAATATATAATTAGTGACCTTCGCCAATACAGTAAAATATCTATGCATAACTACGATGAAAAAAACATATCAAAAGAAAACACACACTCTAGTATGTATTGGTTATTTATTATACAAAACAAATGAATAATATACAAACAGCTACCAAAATCAACATACAAAAAACGTTGGGGGTGTGTCAGCCAGACAAATGATGCAAGATTTCAGTACAAAATACCATAATCTAGTAGCGAATTTGGAGATAAGGAACTCTTAGAATTATGAATGTACTAACCTTATCTTTTTTGAGTTAATGTAAGATAGTGTTACAAGTGCTGCCAAGAAAACTTGAGATACGCCACTGGGTAACCACTCGACAAACTACACTTACACTCGTTGCACACGCTACGGATTTGGACGTACGGAAAATATTCGAACGACTTTTGTCGGTAACATGTTGAAGACATTACATAGTCCAGTCGGCAGAGGCCGAAAAGTCAGTGTAAGTAGTATTTTCTTGATAACTCAGAAATAACTATGCAGACCTACTTTAAATGGCAAGTACAATAACACCTTAAAATGCTGACAAAAAAATTTATCAGAAAAAAAGTTATTAACAATTTAAATGAAAAATTCGCGTTCTTTAGCGTATTTCCTTGAATAAGTCAGCAGGATGACTTTGTACGAAAAATTGCTTCATATATGATTTATTTGTAATAAAAATAGCTACAAAATGCCGGCGGTCCGATTTTGAAATTTTCAATAACAAAGCCGTGAGATGGAAAAAACGGTAAAAAACGTCAATTTCTTTAAGGTGTTGTAAAAATCACAATTATAAACCAAAATTTATTAAACTTTCGAAAATTATAGCTCAATTTATATACAATAATGACGCTAAAGCTGAAAATCAGGAAAGCAAAACTTTTTGTTCTATGAGGTTTTATAAATCTACTGCATCGAAAACTCAAGGCTTTGCCAAATTGGTTTGAAGCATTACTGATACTTGTAATTTGGTATACAGGTAGTATAAATATGCAGAAACAAATATCAATTTGCAAAATTCAATTATCTTCATTTTTACAGCTTTGGTAAGGTTTTATACGTCACCCTACTTTTATACGCCACCGTTTTTTCCCTATAGTTTTGCAATTTTGATCTTAGAGAAATCTCTTTGACGTAAATCGATTCCTTCTATTTTTTGACGTATTCTCAAAAAAAAAAATTCTGTCACGATCTTCTGGACTGAAGATGCGTTTTTTTTTCAAAAAAAATCTGGAAGACGCAATAAACACGTTACAGCACTCTGATTTTTGGCTGTTAGTATTTAATACTTATATTTTCAATTATAAATATAATAAGAATAAATTACTCCTAGACTGATAATTGTCAGCTTCAGGTAGGGCTGGGATCTGAATATAGTAGGGTTCTGGTATTTAACCTGCAGGGAGACACAATACACACACAGATACGATGGAGGATATGATGAAGGAAATAATCGAAAAACTAAACAAAATGGATAAAAAGATGGACAGTTATCAAGAACAACTAAAGAAAATAACTAATGAAAATACGGAATTAAAGAACACAGTCACCCAAATGGAACAAAAAATCGCAATTCAGGATAAGAGAATACAACAATTAGAAAAAGAAAGCAAGAGAAAGAACCTTGTAGTATATGGAATAGAAGAAACTGAGAACGAAACGTGCGAAATAAGAAACAACAAAATTAAACAAATTTTAGATGAAATAAAGGTTAAAATAAACATGGAAGTAGATATAATACAAATAAGAAGAATCGGTAAGAAAGAGACAGATAATAACAGAAATAGACCACTATGGCTAAAGCTATCAAGAGAAGATAAAAAAATAGAAATAATAAGATAAGCCAAAAACTTGAAAGGTACAAAAATATGGATATCAGAGGATCTACCAAAAGCAATACAAGATAAACGGAAAGCACTCATTCCCTATCTAAAATCGGCTAGAGAAAAAGGATGTAGAGCAAGTATATTATATGATAAATTAAGAGTGGAGGACACAATATATACCTTATATCAGCTGGAATACAATCGAGAAGAAGAAACAAAAACAAATGCAAACAAGAAAAAAGGAAGAACGGCTAGCCAGTGGTCACCCAGCATGGAAGACGATGAAGATATAGCACCAACTCGGAAAATGATACAAACAGGGTACCCAAAAAACTAGAAGACATACACGGAGATAAATTAAATAAAAATAATAGTATTAAGAATAGTAATAAGTATAGCAGTAAGAATAGAAGTAGTTTTAGCAATAGGGATAAAGAAGAAACTAATAGGAAATTTAAACACAAAAATAATTATGGTAGGGGACAAGATAAAAAAATGATCAGACTAGTCAATGGGGAAAAAATAATCGTAGACAATATATAAATAGTGCAGACCAAGAACATATAAATATAGGTATATGGAATATTAATATATTAACGGGAAAAGAAATCGAAATAACGTAGGAAATGGAAAACAACAAAGTACATATTCTAGGAATAAGTGAAACATAGAAAAAAGGATCAGGACAAATAAATTTAACAAATAATCACAAATTATATTACTCAGGGGTAAAAGTAGAACAAAGAGCAAAAGAGGGAGTAGGAATAATTTTAACAGAGGAAATAAACAAAAAGGTAATAAATATGAAGGATATAAATTCAAGAATACTAGTTCTAAGTATACGACTAAAAGAAATATTGAATATAATACAAATATATGCACCGGTTGAACGAACGGGAGAGAAAGAGGTTTCAGAATTTTACATACAATTACAGGAAGTAGTGGATGATATAAGAGAGCAAAACGAAAACATAATCGTTATGGGGGATTGGAACGCAAGAGTTGGTAGAGATTACAATCGAGGAATGGGTTGTATGGGAGTTTATGGTGAGGAAACAATGAACAGAAATGGTCTTGAGATGATAAGTTTTTGTCAAAGTAACGATTTAATAATAGGAAATACGATGTGGAAACAAAAACTAGAGGATAAATATACCTTTGTGGCGGAAGAAAGAAATGCAAAAAGTTTAATCGATTACATAGTTTATACACAAAACCTATCAAATATGGTGGAAAAAGTAGAGACTAGAAAAGAGGCTGAGTTGAGTACAAACCATAGATTAGTAGTAGCGGATTATGAAGAAAAAATAATGAAGACAGAAGAAGTAAGATTCAGTAGAATTGCAATAAGTAAATTAAGAAACACAGAAAAAAAATCTAAATATCAGGAAGAAACTGACAGGGAATTCGAAAAATTGATTAATGAAAACAACGAATGGACACTCGAAAAACAGTGGACAATATTCAAACAAATATTACTTGAAAAAGCAGAGGATATATGTGGAAGAAATAAATTCAACATACATTTAAAGAGGACTAAGTGGTGGAACAAAGAAATACAAACATTAGTAAAAGAAAAGAAAACCTCATGGAAAAAATACCTCCAAACAAAACACAGGAAGATAAGGAAATATATAACGGAAAAAGAAACATCGTCAAGGAAGCGGTTAAGAAAGCAAAAAGGGACTCATGGAAAGAATTTGGAAGGGAGACACATACATCAGATATCAGAAAATTTTGGACAACAATAAAAAGACTACGAGGAAGTAAAGAAAAAGATATAAGAGCGATAAAAAATAAAAATAACGAATTGGAGACCGAAATAAATCAATTGCTAAAGACTTGGAAAGAACACTACGAAGACAAATTTAGTAATAGGTCGAAGAAGAAAACAACGAAGATAGCGGTGGAGGAATGGAATGAACATGAATACCATGCAATCCAAAGAGAAGAAATGGAAGTGGCTATAAATAAACTTAAAATAGGAAAAGCCAGTGGGGAGGATGAAGTAGCGCCAGAGCTGATAAAATGGTTAGGAGAAAAAGGAAAAGACTGGCTGTTTCTCATATGCAGGGAAGCATGGGATACTCAAAAAATCCCCAAAGACTGGGAAAATAACCTTATACTGCCAATACATAAAAAGGGGATCAGACACTGTGCAATAATTATAGACCAATATGCTTAGCCCAAACCAGTTTCAAAATCTACACGAGAATAATAGAGATCCGATTAAGACGTTATGTAGAAGCAAGATTAGAAGAGGAACAAGCAGCTTTTAGACCAGGACGACAAGCAAATGATAATATATATATATATATATATATATATATATATATATATATATATATATTAAGAAGGCTAATTGATAATACCATAGAAGCGGGATAAGAAATGTATTTAACATTTATTGACTTGAAGGCAGCTTTTGACACAGTGCAAAGAGAAAAAATTTGGGAGGTGTTGGAAGATTTAGAAGTACTGAAAGCTCTAATTAATATAATTAAAAGCACATACGGGACAATCAAATTAAGAGTGCAGATAGGAGGTCAAAGATCGGAAGAGTTTCTAATGAAAAAAGGTATAAAACAAGGCGATAGCTTAAGCCCACTGTTGTTTGTCATTATAATGGACAAAATAGTGAAGGAAATAAAAAGACAAGGAGGAAATCTGGACATGATAATAGGGTACAGAAACATGGTGCCGGTCAGATTAAGTAATTTACTGTATGCAGACGATATTGTACTTATAGCAAAATCAAAAAATACAATGCAGAAACTAATCAACTTATTGGCCAGAGAAATAGAAAATATGAAAATGACAATAAATACAGAAAAAACGAAAGTAATGATAGTAAATGAAAAACAGCGAGAGGAGAGTAACTGCAAGGAATTGAAATATAATTACAAAACATTAGAAAAAGAAACAACTTATAATTACCTAGGAAGTATCATAACAGAAGAAGGGAAAATGGATGCAGAACTTAATAACAGAGCAAATAAATCAATAAGATTATATTATTCCTTAAATCGAACAATATTAAGCCATAAACACATTGATATGGACACAAAGCTGGAAATCTACAATAAAATTACAGTCCCAACTATAACTTATGCTAGTGAGAACTGGGTAATGCAGAAAAAACAGGAAACAAAAATAAATGCAATGGAAATGAAATATTTAAGGAAAATAGCAGGTAAAACAAAATGGGATAAAGTAAGGAACGAAGAAATCAGAAGCATAACTAATCAAGAACCAATAATATCAAAGATTAAAAAGAAACAATTAAACTGGTATGGCCACCTAGTAAGAATGAATCAAGATAGAATTGCGAGAAAAGTTGGAAATAGGAATATCAAGAAAAAGACAAAGAGGAAGACCCAGGAGGAAATGGATAGATCAGATTGAAGAAATTGGAAAAAGCAATGGAAAAACATTAGGAGAGATGAAGGCATTGGCCAGGGACAGAAAAGAGTGGAAAAATGGGTACATGAAGAACTCCAATCCGACGCCTGAGAAGGCATAAGGATAAGAGAAAGAAAGAAAGATATTTTCAATACAAAAATATTCGGATATGATTAATTGATTTATAGTGTTCGTAATCGAGTATCAAAGTGAAGCGTACGCGGCGGAGTGGGGGAAGCCCGGTGCGCTCACACTGACAACTGATTTCGTGCGTTCAAAGTGGCTTTCGCTTGCAAAATCTTTAATATCTTGGCTTCTGGACCACGTACAAAAATCCTTCTGTACTTAATTTGGAGTACCTCTGCAAGACAAACGAAAATAACGTATTCATTTTCAAGGCAAAATCATCTTGGAAATATGTCATTTCCCGTATTTTTAAGTTTGCTTAGTTTTTTTTTGTCAAAAAGGTACTGGTCCCAATCTCTCTGGTAGCTGGAAACTACTTTGGACAGGTATTTTCCAATGGTCCTGTTCATTCTTTCGACCATTCCATCTGATTGTGGATGCAACGCTGTTGTCCTGGTCTTTTTCATTCCCAGCTTGTCACAAATTTCCTGCAATACGTGGTACTCGAAATTTCTTCCTTGATCGCTGTGGACTTCCAAGGGCACTCCATATCGGCTGATAAATTCTTTCACCAGTACATCCGCGACAGTTGTGGTCTCTTGATTCGGGATCCCATAAATTTCCACCCACTTTGTGAAATAATCCATTACAACAAGGATGTATTTACCACCATTTTCTGTCGTCGGAAATGGTCCAGCGATGTCTAAAGCAATCTTTTCGAAAGGACTTTCAACATTATATTATTTCATAGGTGCCTTCCTCTTGCGATGTGGTCCATTACTCGTAGCACAAGTTGTACATTTCTTACACTAGTCCTTCACATCGTCGGAGCTGTTCATCCAATAAAACCTTTCACGGATTCACTGAAGGGTTTTCTTCACTCCCATGATCTCCCGATGGATTGTCGTGTAACTTTCTCAGTCATCGGCTACTCTCGCTCTCGTGATAACTATCTGTCTTCTCATCTCGGAACCATCATCGTTTTCAAGGACTCTTTTCAACAGCCCTTCTTCCAGGACAAGGGACTCCCACTGAACCCAATATGCCTTGAGTGTCGGTGAAATCTTGGCACTTCTTGCCAAGCAGGTCGTCAATTTTCTTCCTTCCATTGCCAAATCTTACGCATACTTTGCACTGGCCACCTATAAGAAAAAAGAAGTATGCAGAAGACCAAAATCAAACAACAAAAATGTCTTAATTTCCTTTCTTACTCTTCAAAATCTGATCTTTTACTTGGCCCCACTGAAAATTTTATTTTCACTCCTTTTCTTCTGTCTTATTGCAACCTCACTGCGGCAGCAGAATACCATGCAAGATTATATGTTTTTATTGAAAATAAGGTATGCCGAGACAATTTAATAGGTAAATAGCAGTAAATAAAACGCAAAGTCCGTACTACAGCATATATTAAGACAAGATGAAGGAGCAACTAGTTTCGGCTTAGTGAGCCATCATCAAGCCTGTAAAAAGTATCAAGATAGACAAAGTTCAGAAATAATAAAAACATATCGAATTACCTTAAATGTATATATCATTCAGATGAAAATTATTATAAAAGAAAAGCTGTCACATGTCCGTGGCGTCCAGCAGAATCCAATGTGTCAGTGTAGGTAATAAGGGAAATATACTGTAGGGAAATATTATTAAAAATAGTAAGGAAAATTTACATACTTATGTAAAACGTAAAACAAAAGTATCCCTTCATTTCTCTATGGGAGGGGTATTATCCCATCATTACTTACTTTTGTTTTCCGTTGGGCCCCATACGGTTCTCCCCATTGCCCCTTTTTCCTATTCCGACTATTACAATATTAGAAATGCCTGTGGATATGGTGTACACACTAGATGTAAATTGAGTGAATGAAAACGACGAATACTCAGTGTGTATTAGTTTATTACTTTCAGGCTAAGCGCTTTCGGCTGTTAAGCCATTATCAAAGCCGTCCTATGAAAAATTACAAAGATTGTGAAATTTTGAAAAACAATTTAAAAAAGGTTGAACTTACGTCATTTAAAAAAGTAGTTGTCAAAGCCATCAAGTTGATCAAAAACAATACTCAAGATAGAATCATCGTTTTATTCCAATGACTCAATCATAACGATGATTCTATCTTGAGTATTGTTTTTAATCAACTTGATGGCTTTGACAACTACTTTTTTAAATGACGTAAGTTCAACCTTTTTTAAATTGTTTTTCAAAATTTCACAATCTTTGTAATTTTTCATAGGACGGCTTTGATAATGGCTTAACAGCCGAAAGCGCTTAGCCTGAAAGTAATAAACTAATACACACTGAGTATTCGTCGTTTTCATTCACTCAATATTACAATATTGTTTCAGACATATTTTGTCGTACGACGATGTCCATTTTTTCTTTCTTCTTTTTCTTTTAATTGTACATTTATTTATTTAATTTTAATGATTTATCTAATGTAGTCTAATTTTAATTTTGTTTGACGTTTTACATGGTTATGTAAATTTTTGTTACTATTTTTAATAATATTTCCGTACAGTATAGTTCCCTTATTACATATTGGACTCTGCTGGATGCCACCGACGCGTGACAGCTTTCCTTTTATAATAAATACTTTTCATGTGAATTATATATACATTTAAGGTAATTCGACATGTTTTGTATTTCTGAACTTTGTCTATCTTGTACCTTTTACAGGCCTGATGATGGCTCAGGGAGCCGAAACTAGTTGCCCCTCCATCTTGTATTAATATATGCTGTAGTACGGATTTTGCGTTTGACCTACAGACTACGTTTGAGATGGATAGTCTTTTTCACTTAATATAATAGGTAATATTGATCTAATTTCACAACTAGTGGTATCAGAAAAAAAATGAAAGTAGAAAAGTAGAAACTATGATTCTGTAGTTTTAATTTTTCAACATTGCTATATAAATAAGCCATTCCTTAATACATTGCTGAAATAAGCTTATTTTCATATTTTTAGGTAATGTTTTTTTTAATAAAACTGGAAATCTTGAAGATTTATTGACATACATTGCAATTTGATTAAACTTAATATGTATTTTTGTTTTTAATGACGAATGTATTTCCTGAACACAATTTTATATTGTTCGGTAGAAAACATGCCGGTACAAGTTAAAACAGGCCCGGCATTTACAACGAAAAATGGCTGAGCATGCTGAAATAAGTTAAGGACATGTGTGCTAGCATAAAAAATCGGCTCATCCTACGATTCTTGAAAAGTCACACTATGCTTTGTATGTATACATTATTGAATCTTTGACACCGTATTTTTAGGATAATTGCATAAATTTAATGAAAAAAACCTTGTACCGACCAATTTTTCCATGGGATCATATTTAACGTGCTAATTTTAATCTGCTGACTATACAAATGTAAATAAGTGCGAAATTTAAATTGGATTCAATGACCGTAATAAATTATGCAACAAATGTACAAAGTAGAAATTGAATCAATAAATAAATCAATTGATATTCAAATCCATTTTAATATTTGCAATGGTTCTATTTTAGGATTGCTGGGACCACTGGTGCCATTGTAACTTGTCCGTTGGAGGTGGTGAAAACCCGTCAACAATCTTCAAGAAACGGTTTCATTGTTGTCCGTGACCTTCCCAATGTACCCGGTGAAACGAATCAACCGAAAACTACTTGTAGAACAGTTCCCGATCAGAGGCGTAGGTTATGGACAACATGTCAATACAGCCGGCCTCAAGTTGTAGCTCTTTCAGGTTATTCCTTTACGCCGGCGCAGTCGCTCAGCATAGTCCAATGTCTCAAGCATATTGTGCAACATGAAGGGCCCATGGCTTTATTCAAAGGTAAGTCACGACCAAATACTTAACACATAGAAACTAGTAATAAGTGATTGTCCACAAAAGAAATGTATTTTATACTTTATTTGTGTAATGGTGAAGTTAATAAGTACTATTTATTAATTTTCTACTAACTATTTGAACCGAAAAATTGCATTTTTTTAATCTTTTCATTATAACATTAAAAATAGTTGGGCAATTGTAATACCTGCAAAATAAACGGTTTTAAGGATTAAAACTAACTTTTCTCCATTTATACACTCCAGAGGCTGTATCTTGCTAACAAACCGAAATTTCTCCAAAAATGACCAAAAACGTAGAATATCTGTATTTATGGGACCCATTGTACTAGCTCTCATCAAATTTTAAATTCCTTCCTTTTGATTTGAAATTAACTTCTTGCTCATTTTCACATTCAGTCTCATCTTCGTATTCCTCCTTTTCTGATTGAACATCATCCATGCTATCACCACTCTCTTCCCATTACTCGCTATCAGATGAGCTTTCAGAGTCTAACGTAGTTTTTTTTCTTTTGACTGATTTCTTTACCTTTTGCTTGCGTTTCCTTTCTTCAGTTCTTTCTTTTTCTTCCTGCTTTTGCTTCTTTTCTAATTCTTTCTTTTTATGGTATTCCTGCCAACTCTCTGATGTAATTACAGAAGGAATTTTTTCTTTGTTTCGTTTATTATTTTCACATTTGATTTCTTCTGGCCAAAACAGCGCCTTTTTAAATGGTGTTGGTACATTTTGTTTGAGAACTGACAAAGTCGTGGGAGATCCAAAAGGATATTTAATTATTTTATATGAAGGCGATGAAGGCGAAAAAGTTTGAACACAGTGTACAATTATTTTTGAAGGTGTGGCCTCCTTGACTGAGTTAGTTCTTACTGGGCAGCCCGCTTCCTTTTCCGTCTTTTCTTTGCTTTCTGCCCTTTCAATATTTTTCTCTTCTTCTAACAATTCTGTTCTATTCTTCAGTGCTTTCCAAACAGTAAAAAGTAATGTATCCTCGACATTTCCGGTCCAGCCTGCTTTGCTTTCTTTAAAAGCAGTTAAAGTATCTTCTGGGACGTACTTTTCTAGAACTTTCAATCCAATACTTATCTTGTGACGTGTTATGGGATCCAAATTTTCCTTGGAATAGTTTGAAATTTTTGAATATATGTCAAAAATATTATTTTCGGAGCTTCTCTCCATGATTTTCAATGCGCCATTCTTTTACATATTTCTTCCAAAGGGTCTTAAGGGATTTAAAAACTGAAACATCCATGGGCAGGATTAAGTGTGTCGAATTTGGGTATAACGCAAGAAGTTCAATACCGTTCACTGAACAAAAACGGGACAATTGAAATGTCATATGTGACACATGACCATCAATAAACATCAATATGGGTCTTTTAATTTTCTTGTCTATCAACCAAGGAAGAAAAATATTTGTAATATATTCGAAGAATGTTTGGCCACACATCCAGCCACTTTCAGAACGACCTATTCCCCAGCTTTTGTAGAGGCCGAGTGCAATATGATTTGGAATGCGTAGATATTTAAAAACGACCATAGGGTGAGCTAGCACTCCAGCGACGTTTGCCGTCACTAAAACCAAAGTTTGCCTTATCATCGTTGGTTCCAGAAATATAGAAGTTTTTGTCGCCTTTCTTTGTCAGTACCTTATCACTTTTCGGTTGAACGAAAAACGCACTTTCATCGCAATTGAAAACGTGTTTCGTCATAAGTTACATCTAATAGATCCTTAGACTCCAGATAAGCTCTTATTTCCCCAAATCATTGTCTAATTTTGTGAAACTCTGACTTAAATTTGGGTGCCTTTTTAGAAATGAACTGAATCATTTTCTACCTGGGCGAGAATTTCTAAAAGGGTTCAGACGTTTCTTTTCTTGCAGTAAAAGTTGTACACTATCTAATACACTTTATGAACAGGGTGATGAGCCTTAGTCAAAGATAGTATCCATTGTTCTAGCAAATATTCCTCTTCAGGGGTGAGAACTGTAGTTGGTCCCATACGACATTCTACGGGCAGATTTCCACTTGACTCGTAATATAAGGTAATTCTTGGCACAGAGTATTACCTGGCGGTCGTAGCTACAGCTTCTAGAGCTTCATTCATCTGTTCTTTGGAATAGTTTTTTGGGTGCAATATCTGCAATAAATGAATTTCCAGTAACTGACACCTGATGTACCAATAATTGACACTCATGTCAATAACTGGAACCATTGAAGTTTTAGAACTCTTATCAAGAGATGAGCTTTTTGAGTATTCTTGCAATGTTTTGGTATGGTTGCATTAAATTTCTGAGAGTCAGTCATTGACACCTTTGTTGCATTTAATGTATTCAGTCATACCACCTACAAACACTATAATTAAAAATATGTTTTAGATGTACAGGGATCATCAACAGTAAAATAATTATGTACATCTACAAATGATTCTTCAAAATCACTTTCTATATCAACTTCATCATCCTCGCTATCTCCTCCTTCGGCCAAATTAATAATAATATTATCTACAACAGTATCTAAAAGTGGTTCATTGTTCATAAATTCATCTTCAATCTTTTTAACATCTTAACACATCTAACTTTCCAATCATTTGCAGAAAATGTGTCAAAAAATTCATTACAGAATTCTTTAACCTTTGTAAAATTGAAGACATTTCGTTTGGCCACATATTCTTTAAGTGCCGCCCAAACACGTTCGATCGGATTTAAGTCCGGGTGATAAGGGGATAGCCTTAAAACTTGCAATCCATGTCGAATAAACAATTCATCAATTTTATAATTTTTATATTGCGGTTTGTACATTTTTGCAACGTTATAAAGATCCGGTTTTAACTTTTATTCACTGTAATATATGTTTCTTTCAGAATGCCAGTTTTTTTATTGTTATTTAGTCCAAGCAGTCGTAGGTAATTTTTCATTTAGAATATTGTGATATGGGGCGTTATCAATTACCACAACAGCGTTTTTTGGTAGGTTTGGAATAAGTTTTTCTTGTACCCACTTCTCATAATTTTCGTACGCTATTTCATTATGATAATCTCCTGTTTTTGACTTCCAGCATGCACAATGATGAGGCTATTACCTTTTGAAACGGGTTTTCTTAATCCTTCGTTAATCTTGTCGCTCCATCCTTTAAGGTGCGTGTGACATGAATGTATGTTTCATCCATATATGTTTCTTAAATATAGTAGGCGTAAATGTCTGATTTCGTGACGTTCCATTAACAAACTTCTGTTGTTTTTCATGTTGGTCCAACGAAAACTCAAAGAATGTATTTGTTTCCGCAGAGATTCGCACTTCCTGCGAAGCCATAACTATCTGCAAAGGTTTGGTGTACATGTCTTAACGTGGGTACTTTTTTCTCGGATATGCGATAATTTATTATGCACCTTCTAAGCACAGTTTTGTCGAATTGATCCATACGGATACTGGACGTTCTTTGTTTTTTAGTAGGTACATTAGTGTCAGCATTACTTCCTGCCAGAGGTTCTTTTTTAATAAGGGAAAGCGTTCTTTGGCTAACTTTTGTAGCAGCAGAAACTCGTTCAATGACCTGACAATGAAATAAGTCAATATAAATGTGGTATTAAAAGTTTGACTCATGTGTATTTTTATACAAATAAAATGAGGAAGTAGTTATATTTGTTTACAGTAACCGTTCTTTGAAATAAAAATTTTTGTCGTGGTTTTCGGACATTTAAAAGAAGTATTAAATTCAAAAATACTATATTACGTTCCAGTTCATTAGTTGTTTTAAACGATCTTTAGATTTTAGTTTAAACATATTTTAATATGACCAAACCGCAATTGTAACTGAAATCGGAAGATGGTTCAAAACAAATAATAAAATCGAAACGTAATAGAGATAGGTATGAAATGAGTATATTAATTATAAGCTAAAAAACCTATTACATTTAAATAGGTATCTTACACAAAATAAACATGTGCCTTTTTATATACTCCTGTAGAAAGAAGCAGAATAGTTATTTATGTAACAAGTGCATAAAGTAGTGCTTTTTTCACGAACGGAAAAATTAACGCATGGCCGTCGATTTGTTTGTCATGATGACATAACGGTGCATAAAATTGACACATGAGTGCATAAAATACTTTATCTAATTTTGACATATAAAGTGACATTCTTCAAAACTGACTTCCGTTAGCAAACGTCACATTTTTCGTAACCAGTTACATAATGAAAAATATTATGTAACTGGTGATGAAAAATTAATTTTATCACCAGTTAATAAAAACAAGAGAGAAAAAAAGAAAGTTTAATGTCATATTATAGAAAAATAACAACAACTAGAACTGAAGAGAACTACTAACAATAAGAACAACTAGAATAATTCACATTTTATTTTATGCATTATAAATATTTATGACACATTTCGAACAGTTTGTTAGGTTAACCCCTGCAGAATTAGAAGTTGATGTAATTTCGTGATGCATAACTGATCTTGAACTTGAGGTGCTTGATTCATCAAGAATATCATTGGCAATCCTTTTCTTATTTTCTATTAATTGTAAAATAATAAAGAAAAAGTCTGATATTAATGTATAAAATAAAAGTATTGTCTTGTGTAATATTGGTTGCACTACTTGTAGGAATCAAAAAGTGCTGTTTTCAAATCAGAAATAAATTAAATTTTCTTTTTGTCAAAAGGACTCACATAAAATAAATTAAATTTTCTTTTTGTCAAATTAGATAAAACCTTGTATAAAATGTTATGAAATGCTTTATTGATAGGTAAACTAAACTTTCTTCTTGTCAAAATTAGATAAAATCTTGTATGAAACACGTTATGAAATGCTTGTTTGTGTAACTCGTGTCATTTTGCGGGACCTCGCTCGCCCCGCTATGCGGAGCTCGCTCGTCCCGCAAAAATTTCACTCGTTACACAAAATGATGCATTTCATAACTGGTTACATAAATAGCTATTGTCTCACCCTAATGTCACTTCTTTAAATCGTTTAACAAATAAATATTTTATGTACGAAAATCGATTTAAAAAATTTACTATCGAGTGTAAATTTGTTAAATAATTACTTTGGTTTAAAAATTTTATTGCAATAATTAAAACTTACCTTTGTTAATGGAATTGTCGACTTGCCATTGTTTGCCTCTTCGGTCATGAAATTTAAAATGTTCATAATTATTTCACGACCCTGCTCACCCAACTTTGTATAAACAACTTTACTTCCTGGAGTCGCCATAACAAGTTAGTATTGCACAACCCAGGTAATCACACTTTTCTCTGAACTGTACTGTCGTAACGAAGCTTATGAATTCTGCCAGCGAAGTGAGCTCTTGCAATCCGCATACGTCTTTGCTAAGGCGCATCGGACGTTGCCAAACTTCCGACTGCCAAAATTAATTTGCCAACCTGTACATTAGATGCGCCCAACCCTATCTCGATGTGCACAGCTGTATTAGGATATGGCCAACTGACTAGTGGGGAAAATCTACAAATATGTTAATAATTTCACGACTGTGACCAGCTGCGATACTGTATACGGTTTTGGATGCACCACATTTACACGAGCAACTGTCAATAAAAGTGGAGTCCAACACGCGCATACCTTCCAAACACCCAAAGGTTCGTGCAAAATCTTATGTATCCTTGGTCATACTACTACTTCACATATTTCTAGTTCACTATCACAATCTTCTTAACCCTTCGATGTTAACGTGCGGACCATGAGTTCGCACGATGAGCTATTTACCGATATTTTATGATTTATTCCAATCTCGGCTGTGGCACTCTCGCTAGCGTCAATCAGAACGATACTTTATTCAGTGTAGTTCTGGCAGTTATATAGTGTACACGGT
The DNA here is from genome assembly GCA_963921935.1 of Galeruca laticollis. Lineage (NCBI taxonomy): Eukaryota > Metazoa > Arthropoda > Insecta > Coleoptera > Chrysomelidae > Galeruca > Galeruca laticollis. The sequence continues at coordinate 88,706,753 of OY998183.1, forward strand.
TTTCTTGCTAGATCAGTTGCGGAGTGCTAGTCCGCTCGTTATATAAGGTGTAACAAATTTTTAGGTAAGCTTAAAGTTTAAAATATTGTATTCTTAGGGTAAATGAATATTGAAATTATGATTGACATATTGAGGTGGGGGTCTAACATGTTTTAAATATACTTGACTGAAATAAAAAAAAATTTTACAGATTTATTGGAACATGTACTATGAAAAAGAACATATTTTATACAGCTTCATGCGAAATTTCGATCAGCGTCTGAGCCAGAAATTGAACCTGATGATGATGATGCCAGCTTAGAAGGTGATTTCGAAGAAATACTAGATCAAAACACCGATATGGAAGAAGATATAGAAGAAACAGCGGAAATCGCAGTAGAGTATGATGCTCCCTATTTCATTGGTAACGATGGTATAACTAAATGAGAAAACATATAGGAAACCAACGGAAACGAACACGCAGTGATAATATAATTAAGAAACAATTATATATAATACGAATCTCTTTATTGAATCGTGTTTCTACAATTTCGATCATAGATCTGCAAGGAAAACTGATATTGCAGAACTTAAGCACCAGTGGTAGATCCATGGTACTGGTTTGGGGGGGGGGGGTAATGAATATAAAAATTCGCATATTAGAAAAGTAAAATACAAAATATATTTACAATAGACGTATAAAATAATAAAAGCAAACAATAAGGTTTTATATGTTATATTTTCAGTCATCATATCACTAATAAATAAAAAGTTGTAGTAAAAACTACGTATTCTATATCACAAAAATAAAAGGAAATCAGTGTACATTTCTGTAATAAATAAGTAATAAAAACAGACAACATGCTGTTTATTGAAAAAAAAAAAGTAAATAAAATGTTTGGTAGTGTCGCTCACAATCAGGATAATAATTAAAATCTATTTTATATAATGAATTCCGTTTTCTTTCTTTTGCCTTTCCGAATCTTTTCTAAAATGATGTTTGATACGATCATATTCAATACAAACATACTCAGTATCTCTTCTGCGAATCTATCATTCAGATCTTCGATAATGCTATCCAATAATGGAATGAAAATGTTCACTCTATAATATCTCTTTCACTGTTTTGGCATTCGAATGATTTGCTTGTCGGTCAATAATACGCGGTAATGTAATTTCAATTCCCAAAGTTAGCTTCATTCTGGTAGTTTCCTCGAAAAATTTACCGAATACCGAATCAGCATTATTTCTTTTATCCCCCAAAATCTTTTGGGTACTATATTTTTTGCCAGTTGTTTATCTAACAATTTGGTTTGCAGTAAGTACTCTGCAGAGAGTTATAGTAGCTGATAAAATTATAGAATCCGCATTGAAGGCTACCAGAAATAAAGTGGTGGTTATTAAATTTTTCAAAAGCGTAACTTTGGCAGATGAATTCCATATTTCTAGGAAACCACTGATGTTATCGATTTGGAAAAAGGGTACCTTTTTTTCAAAAAAATACTTCTAAAATAAACTGGCAGTATTTTAAAGTTAGTTATCTTGTCACTTTGAAAGTTCTGACCTTTTATCCGGTGAGCCAAGTCCGATCCCGACTTTCTGCAACATTAGTATACTTACTGGTATGGACAAAATAAATGAATTGATGTACTTGACAATCTACCAAATTTTCATTAAGTTCGAAATCATAGTTTTGGAGTTATGAATAAAAATTTATTTTTAATTTCTAACTTTAAAGCCCTATAACTCAACAAAGGAGGTGCGTAGAAAAAAATTGTATGAAGTACTGACACTTAACACCACCTACTCATTCCCAAGTTTTGGCCTCTCATTCCTGAGACACTCTGTATAAACTGGAAAAAAATTAAACCAACTGGTTTTGAATTACAACAGCCTAGCAAATATGTAAAAAAAATCAAAAAACTTCTGATTTAATTAACGTCATTATTAACAGGTGTGATAATGATAATAACCTTTGCATCTATTTATTTTACTTATGTCTCATTCCAAAGTCCAGGTTGAAGTTTACCATTGACACCTTTAATTGTATTTCATAATATAGGGTGTTCCGTAATTCAGTTTCACACGATTAACGGAAACAAATACATTTATTCAACTTGTACGTATTTTGCAAAATAATTGTTTTTTAAAAATTTGTGTAATTAAATAAAAATATTGATACAGATTTCCATTCCTACAAACAGTTGTTTCTCAAAATATCTTTGAAGTGTTCGATATTTATTTATAAAATCGAACTTTGTAAGCAAAACATTCATTTTTAATTCTATATATAACTACTAAAAATGTACTTCATTCTCTTCCTGCTGTTTGATTTTTTGAGATGGACAATCGGGAATCAAAAATTTTAAAATATTTAATGTTCATAACAAGTATGTCGCAATACAAAGAACTATCAAAATATTGTAATCTACAGTAATTAAATATGGAAAAGACATTGGATTATGTGCGCAACATTCATTTCCTGGCAATTAAAGAGACGGTACTGAAATTCTTCAACCACATTTTGTATCATTTGTGCGCTGAACTAATTCATTTCATATTATTGTAACGAATTTATTCCAAGAGTCTGGGTTTCCTTTATTTCCACATTTATTTAAATACTATAATATACTTTAGACATCACTATACTACTTTCACTCATATTAATTTATTTGTAGTGATGGGTAAATGCAAGACCAAGACCGGGTTAGTTTTGGTCTTGCAGTGTGTTTCTGACTTCGAATCGTTTTGTTGGACTGTATTAAAATGACTTTTGTTAATTTTAACTCCTTGTATTCTATAGTTTCTTTTTATATTGTTAAAAGAACATTTACGACTTTTTGAAAGAAAAGAATTCTTCTTCTTCTTTTGTTTTAAGGCCTCAGCTGCCAGGGCTATTCGGCCTGTTTTTTTCCGTCCGGGATGATTTATGATCGTCTATAATATAGTTTATACGAAAGTAAATACGAACAGAGTGATACCGCACTTATTGTTCAAAATTTTATCTGTAAACTGTTCGGTTTTTGAGGTTATATTTTGATGTTTGAAGCACTTAAAAATTTGGAGATGAGTTTAATGTTTTCACCGTTTGGGAATTTCAGCACTATGTCTTGCAGGGTGTAGGGGCTATAAACATTATTAGGAACCTTAAAAGATTTATGAAGAAAATCTGTATTAACACTATTTAAGGAACAGTTGAAAAAGATGTGTGAGAGATCTTGTTTTTCACTACATGGGCATGAATCCGAAGGTACTAAGTTGAATTTGTGTAGATATGACAAGGTGGCATAATGGTTGGATCGAATTCTTGAAGAAATGCAGATATCTCTTCTGGACAAATTAGAAAGTGAAGAAAACCATGGATTTTTTCTTGGATATTTTATGAATTGAGAGTATAGATTTTCTTTTGTCAAGCTGAGTTTAGAGAAAGTAGAATTCCACTTATCTAAAATTGATTTCTTAATAGAATGCACCACATCCGAATGGGGACCAGTTGGGAGGGTGGCACGATTGATAGTTCTCCCAAGGTTTGCAAGATCATCGGCTCTAACATTTCCTTGTATAAGACTGTGTCCGGGAATCCAGCCAATTCGTATGTCTTTCCCTTGCTGATTCAACTTGTGTAGTAGCTCCTTTATTTTTAGGATTAGAAGATGAGGAGAAGTATTTTTTAGAAATTCATTTTATAGCACTTTGGGAGTCAGAAAAAATTATAGCTTTGGAAAGGTCAAGTTTTGAAATTTTTTGGATCGCAATTAGTATAGCGTAACATTCTGCTGAAAAGATGGAAAAATGAGAGTTTTTCACATAATGATAAGAGGTTAGGAGAATAAATTCCGTATCCAACATTACTGTCAGTCTTAGAGGCATCAGTGAAGAAAATGGGGCCAGAAAAGTTGATAGAATTCATTTTGCTCAGAAAGACTTGATTACAGTCCGAATCTTTTTTAATTTCCAGATCTATCGTGTTAGTTTGACTAATTTGAGATTCGAGCGAGAAGTGATGACAAGGAAATTTGTTGAACGATTCAATGAAGGGAAGGAATTTAGATACTGATTGAAAGGCAAATATAATAGGAGGAGTATTTCTCAGTCTCAAGTATATGGGATCGGCAGCCCATTCTGTGAATAATTCTATAAGTGAGGTTTTTATTAGGTATTTATATGCAACTGCTTTAGATACATATTTAACTGACAAGATTTCTCTACGTACCTCCAGGGGGGTCTGCCCACATTCAGATAACATGATGTTGATAGGAGTAGATTTTAGATAGCCTACTATAACCCTTAGGGCTTGATATTGTAAACGATCTAATTTTTTAAGTAGGTATTTAGAACAGCCACCATATAGCATGCACGCATTATCAAATAATGGAAGTATGGTCGCTTTGTATATGTTTAAAAGAGAGATTTGATGGCTACCCCACCATTTACCACATAGAGACCTAATTAAATTGATAGCTTTTGATACTTTGCAGGAAATAAATTCAATATGTGGTTTCCAGTTAAGTTGGTCGTCAAATATAGCTCCTAAGTACTTGACTTGAGATTTCCAAGGGATAGGTTGACCATTAATGACTATGGAATGGACTGGACTAAGCTTATGGTTTTTCTGAAAAATCATGGCGGCACATTTTATTATTATTGACAGTGACAGTTAAACAATTTCTTATATATCATTGAAACAAAAACTTATTCTATTAAATTAAATAAACAGAAATCAACATCGACGTACTTTTCATCTATACATTATTGGTAGACTAATCAGTGTGACGTTAATAAAATTACACCAATTAAAAGAAGACGTCTACCTATGGCGTCAACATGCCGCCCGCCTTGATATGTACTATATAATACATTCAAACAAGAATTGAAGAATTGCAAATTATAAAATAAATACATAAGTCTATTTATACTTCAGCCTCTATCGGAAACACACAGAGCCTGGATACAGCTCTTTTAAGTTCCTTTCCATTGGGCATTCTTAGGCTAACGACTCGGAACACTGAATCAGTCCCTGGATGAAGTTCTGTAATTCGGGCCAAGCTCCACTGGAGAGGAGGTGCATCTGCATCTCTTATCAACACCAAATCTCCAACCTTCATTAACTTGGTGGCATTTTCTTTCCACTTCGTCCGAGATGCAACTCGGCAATGTATTCTACATGCCATCTCTTCCAAAATGACTGTACTACTTGTTGCTGCTGCTTATAGTACCTAAGTCAAACGATTTAATGGCTTTTCTAAGTAATTTGGTTCAGGTATAGCTGTAATAAGTCTGCCAACCAAAAAATGAGCAGGAGTAAGAGGAGTAAGATCTAAAGGACTGGAAGAAAGTGGAGTAAGGGGACGGGAATTTAGTATTCCTTCAATTTGTATCAAAACAGTTAAAAAATCTTCGTATGGCAATTGTAAGTTACCAACGGCTCTTTTAATGTGACCTTTAGCGCTTTTTACGCCGGCTTTCCCAAATACCCCAAAATTTGGAGAGTAAGGTGGACTAAAATACCACGTTATACCTTCTTCTGCCATATTCTGCAAAATTGTTTTTGAGGAATTTTCAAGAAATTTATATAGTTTATTTAATTCAGTGCATGCCCCAACGAAATTAGACCCATTATCAGAATAAATATTTTTGGATTTGCCCCTTCTGGCAATAAATCTTTTTAATGTGGCAAAAAATGCTTCTGTAGACAACCCTGTTACTAAATCGAGGTATATTGCTTTAATCGACATACATATAAAAACGCAGATATAACATTTAATAAGCTTAGCACCCCTCAGTTTTCTGTCTTTTATAAGGATTGGTCCCGCATAGTCAATGCCTACATCAGAGAATGGAAAACTTTGTGTAATACGACATTCAGGTAAGTTACCCATTTGCGGTTGTTTAAAAGTAGGCCTAACCTTAAAATATTTTATGCATGAATGTACAATTTTTCTTGAAATACTACGACCTGACATAGGCCAGTAACTTTCTGGAATGGAGGCCAGTAACTGCTGGGGACCACAATGGCATAGTCTTTCATGTTCGTAAATTAATATTAAACGTGTCAACTTATGACCTCCCCCTAAAATAATTGGGTACTTTTTATCATATAAAAATTGGCTAGAGTTTCTTAGTCTTCCCCCTACTCTAATAATACTGTCAATATCTATAAATGGTTGTAAACATAGTAAACTGCTTCTTTTAGGGATAGCCTTATTATTTTGTAAATTTACATATTCTAAAGGAAATGATTCCTGTTGAGCTAACCTGATTAATGACTTGAGCGCTTTATTTAACTCTAGCACTGTCAAAGCTCCATGCTGAATACAAGGACGTATTCTCAAATTATTATAAAATCTAAAACAATAAGCTATTACTCTTTTTAATTTGTTCAATGATGAATATCTACTGAATATTTCAAAATCTTGTTGCGTTGTTACATTACTCACCATTCTTCGTTCTGGAAGCTCTTGAGTAACATAATCAATTGTTGATTTTTGCTATTCGGCCTGATCACTTAATAGCCACTGTGGACCGTGCCACCACAATTCGGATTCAATAATTTCACCAACTGTTATACCTCGAGTTAACAAGTCAGCGGGATTATCATTGGAGCGAATATGTTGCCACTCTTTCGGTTCGGTTAAATTTTGAATGTTACCTACCCGATTAGCGATAAATGACTTCCAAGATCTAGCTGACGACTTTATCCAGCCCAAAGCATTAGTGGAGTCATTCCAATAATATTTGCGTTGTATAGGTAAACAAATCCAATCTAAAATTGTTTTACTCAAAGAGGAGAGAAGGTTAGCGGCACATAACTCTAATCTAGGTAAAGTCACTTGCTTGATAGGTGCTACTCTAGTTTTGACAGTTAATAACTGAGAACAAATATTACCTTCCTCGTCAATGCTCCTTAAATATATGCATGCACGATAAGCGCTTTCAGACGAATCTGCAAAACCATGAAATTCTATCATGCGTGTTTCATGTGCAAGTGTATAACGAGGAATTGTTAACATTTCTAACATTTTTAAATCTTTTCGAAAATTAAGCCAGTTGCAATAAATTTTTTGAGGAACTGTAAAATTATTTTTGATCTTATGGTTATTGGAGAGAGTAAACCTAGCGGATCAAAGATTTGTGAAGAAATTGACAATATTATTATTTTCGTAACAATCTTAGGAGAAGCCAAATCAATATTGTATTGTATTGTGTCACTAGTTGAATTCCAATATACCCCTAACGTTTTATTACTTTGATCGTCCATTAAGTACAATCTACTAACCTCGGAATGTTCGTCTACATTAAAATCTTTTAATCGATCACTCTTGTTTGTCAACCACTTTCTTAAAATGAAACCTGCAGACTGCAAAATGTGAGACACCTCCTTTTGTATTGATAGTAACTCATCTACAGAATTACAACCTGTTAGTAGGTCGTCCATGTAAAAATCGTCCTTTATCACCTTTGCTGTCCTAGGATATTCGGATTGATTATCGTTAGCTAATTGAATTAGACAACGCGTGGCTAAAAATGGTGCTGAAGCACTACCATATGTTATGGTGTTTAATTGAAAACAATTTAATTCGTCATTAGGATTTTACCTCCAAAATATTCTTTGCAATGAACGTTGCTCGTTATCTAATAAAATCTGTCTATACATCTTTGAAATATCTGCACTCATGACATAGGGATAACATCTAAATCTCAATAGAATAGCAAATAAATCTGACTGGACCGTAGGTCCAACATACTGTGCATCATTCAAGGAAATGCCACTAGTAGTTTTTGAACTAGCGTCAAAAACCACTCGACACTTAGTTGTTAATGAACACTCACGAATTATCGCATGGTGAGGCATATAAAAATTTAAATTTTCTTCAGTCTCATTATTATCTATTTTTGTCATACACTTTAAAGCTTCATACTCGCGCATAAACTCAACATAATGAGTTTTTAAAGTGTCATTTTTACTTAATTTTTGCTCTAAAGAATAGAATCGTTTTAGCGCTGTTTTTCGCGAGTAACCTAAATAATTAATATTGTTATTGAGAGGCATTTTTACCACAAAACGTCCTTCCTAGTTCCGACACGTATTTTTCAAACAATCATCTTCACACATTTGTTCCGTTTTATTTAAAACCGGCACATTTTCATAATTTTCTATTTGCCAACATTTACTTAATTGATCACTTATGGTTTTTTCAAAATTATCAGATAATATAGCTGAATGACCGGAAATTACATAATAATTTTGATTTGACAACATCGTATTCCCCGAAATAACCCATCCTAACAAAGTTTTCTGTAAAACTGGCATATTTTTGCCTAAACTCAATTGCCCCACTGAAAGTAACTGCCAAAAAATGCTACTACCCAGCAAAATATCAACTTCTCTACTTTTATAAAATTCAGAATCAGCGAGCTGTATATTTTGTGGTATTTCAAATACAGATTATCAATATTAAAAGTAGGTAATTTTTCTGTAATTTTATTTATTATTCTTCAGTTTTGTAATTTGAATTTATGGAACTTATTTCAATTGTGATTTTATATTTAATTGTGGATGTTGCCTTTCCTACACCTTTAATTGTTACACTGAAATTTTATTTATCAAGTTTCAGTTTTTGACATAATGCTTCAGTGATGCAACAACACTGCGACCCATTATCTAGTAAAACTCTTGCTGGATAATATTGACCTCAGCAACTGTTCCCTTATGCTCTAATTTTTTCAACAAACCCAATCTTTAAATTAAAAATTCTTCCATATCACTCATATTTGGTTTTTCACCTTTAATTGCATAAGACTCCCACTCTTTTTGTGTCTCTTCATCAAACTTAGTTGTTAAAATATAAATAAGCATCGTATCAACCGATGGCTCTTGAAAACTTTCCAGAGCTCTTAAATTCTTGATTGTATTTAAATAGAGATCTCTTAAACCTCTATGATCATGCTTTACCATTGCCGATTGCTCTAAAATTGCTTTTAAATGATTAATAATAATTAAATTGTTATTTTCGTAGTATTAACATAGCAATTTCCAAGCAATCTCATAATTTGCCTCTGTTTTTTGAATACCCATTAATAAATCTTTTGCTTCACCCTCTAAAGACATTTTTAAATAATGAAATTTATCTATATTGCTCAAATGGGTTTTGTTATGTACCATATCGAGGAAGATATCTCGAAACTCTAACTAACTAGTTATTTATATGGCCATTGAAAACCGGCAACCTTATTGTTGGAAAACGAATATCGTGCATTGAAACCAATGGGCGTACTGTATTGTTAATTATTTGGTTGTCTACATTTGCTTGTGTCACAAGCCCTTGAACCTCCTGTATTTGACTCACTTGTATATGAGCCCCTTGTATATTATTAGTCCCTTGTAGTTGGGACCCTTGTATATTATTATTAGCCCTTTGTAATATTGATACAGATGACACTGTACTATTGATAGAGCTCTCTTTTTTATTAGAGACTTGCCATTTCATTAACCCTAATGATCTCTTTTAAACATCTTAGTACCCCAAAATAAGAATCCTGAAATTATTTTCTTTCTTTTTCTTGATCTTGTAATATATTGTCATTGTTTATTTGCTTTTGCTCAATTACTGATTGAATTTCCTCAAATTCATCTAAAAGGGGGTGTGCTTTTTCTATTTTCAAGACTATTGTACTATATAAATTACTGTCTTTTAATATTAAATCCTCTCTAAACTCTAAACCTTGAATAAAATTGTTTAGACGAGTAATTTTTCCCTTAATCTGACCCCTCTTTAAATTTAATACTTGTAATCCTTCCTCTTCCATAATTATTTTTTACAGAATTTGTGCAGAAGTATAGTTATTGATAAATATAATCAAGTATTAATGGTATCAATTGAAGGAATACTACCTTACTGGGAAACAGTTCACAGGATTCGTTGGCAACCCTAAACTTCCACGAGCTTTCTTCTAGTTTTTGCGATTTTCGCAATTTATAGCCAATTTAATCGTCTAATAAAATTGAATCCAGCGACCAAGGACCATGTTTCTGACTTCGAATCGTTTTGTTGGACTGTATTAAAATGACTTTTGTTAATTTTAACTCCTTGTATTCTATAGTTTCTTTTTATATTGTTAAAAGAACATTTACGATTTTTTGAAAGAAAAGAATTATTTTATTATTATTGACAGTGACAGTTAAACAATTTCTTATATATCATTGAAACAAAAACTTATTCTATGAAATTAAATAAACAGAAATCAACATCGACGTACTTTTCATCTATACATTATTGGTAGACTAATCAGTGTGACGTTAATAAAATTACACCAATTAAAAGAAGACGTCTACCTATGGCGTCAACACAGTGTTCTTACAGGATCCAGTCTTGGTCTTGCACGAAGACACTTGCAAGTCTTGCACTTTTTTGGTAGATTTTTATTAGAGGGGATTTATTCAACGAAAATTTAAAAATAAATATATTTTCAGGTGATTTAAAGTAAATAAAGGATTCAGAAATAAAAAATGGGCAGTATTTGTCAACATGAAAATTTTGGTTTTTAAACATTAAGTACTCCAGTGACAAAGTTTAACATGTAAATCAGGTAATTTTTTCAAGTAAAAATACTGGAAAAACATTTCGAGTTTAAGTTTGTCCGTGTGATATTAAAATATTCTGGGTATTTACAGTTATTTGTGGCGTTATCACAAGAACTATTTTATTCATAATTAAATTTTACTTACTAGCGAGCGGTAAAGTGTATTTTGCCTCACTCATAAACGGAACATACTATACAGTAAACACAATGTTCAAAAAGCAAAAATAGTGCAAAAGATTTTTTTTAGTTCTATTAATGGACAGAATTTTTTTTTATTTTTAAACACTAATTTGATTTGCATTGGAAATTTAGATATGTTTTTTATTGTTTGGGATTTATTTTTTAAAGTTATAGGATATGGTAGGCCACAATTACAAAAATAGAGCTTATGTCAATATTTTAATTAATATATTCAACATTAAACAACTAAATACTAATTTTAATAACAATTTTGATAAAAATACATACAGCATACAGCTAAAGAACACAACCAAATATAAAAGTACATATATAAATAGCTTACATAATAAAGTTTGCTTTTAATTCAAAAAATAAAAACCAAAAATAGTAGAGTCCGTTTCACGAAAATTGAAGCCACTTGAAGTTGCAGATGTATGCGCTAACTTGTCAAAACCACCCCCATATTGTAAAACTGAAAATCAGTGGCGTAAAGATTTCACATTTTGTAGGTTAACACATAATTAGAATATTAATAATTTATTCCAAACAGGATTTATTTTTTATTACATGGAATAAGAATTCATAATACATAAATTGTATCCTAACATTGTGTAGTATGGCCATTCATAAATATACCAGTAATATATTGATTAATGTTGAGAATTAAAAACGAGGCAAATACGACTAATTTCCAGAACTGTTCTTTCATACACCAAATTTCTTAATATATTTATAAATACTGTTCTTAAATTGTCTAATTGACATTGTCCGATCAAATTCGCTAACATTATTGGCAAGTTTTAACATGGTCTCAAGAGGCGAACAAACTAATGTTCTTACTCTCCCAAACAATAAAGAGGATTGAGTTAACCGTGAGGGAACTTTGAAAGGAATTAAGTACAATAAATTACTAGATGTCGATATAATTAATTATGTTATACAAGAAACTCATATTCAATTTTCGTTGACTAGTGATAGAGAATGCATTCTCCCAGTCACTACATACGTATCCGAGACCTGGGTCCTGACTAAAAGGATTATTAACAAACAGAATACATCAGAGGGAAGAATACTGGGAATATCACTGAGAGACCACAAAACAAACCAGTGGATACGAGAAAGGGCAAAAGTAACATACAGAGAATCAGTTCCTTAAAGTGGCAATGGGCAGGACATGTTGCAAGACACAGAGAGAATTGGAGTGGACACATCAGTAGATGGAGACCTTGGGGAGAACGACGAAGTATTGGCAGGCTACAACAGAGATGGTACGATGATCTGAAAAAATTCGCTGGGCTCAACTGGTACCAGAGAGCAGAAAATAGAAGTGTATGGTCAAACATGAGGGAGGCCTATATCCAACGGATATAAGTTGGCTAAAAAAAGAAAAAGAAAAGAAAAGTTATAGAGATAACCTCAAGTTCTACCCGTAATCTACTTGTCCTAATTGTTCTATAATCTGGCCAACGATTATATTTTTTATAATACAAGAAACGTAAGTATTTATTCTACACTTTCTCTATATTTTCTAAGTACATTTGAGATTGATCTCCCCAGATAATAAATCCAAACTCAAGTTTAGGTCTTACTAAAGCATAAAACAACATTTTTAGTCTCAATATTTGAAAAATGAGTGGTTAGTTTGAAAACTAAACCCATTACACGATTGGCACTCTTAACTGTTTTTACTTTTCCGCCCAACTATCTAATATGCGAGAAAAGTATTGGTTTACCCCCAAAAAAGTTGAAATTTTGAAAAATAAATTTGAGTTGTTTTTACGTTTTTCATCAAGAACAACACGAAAAAATGGGTCTTAGAAAAAAATCCTGTGTGTATGTCGTTGTCGGCCGGAGTGCAACAAGTTACCAATTTTATGATTAAATATTATTCAGGACATCTTACAGATGAGCTCTATTTATTTTCAGCTCACCAGAGCCAGTACAACAGGAGCTACAGTACTTTAAGTACGACATTTTTGTCATTTTTGGAGAAATTTCAGTTAGCACGATACAGCCTCCGGATTATACACAAGTGACCAATTTTATGATTGTATATTATTAAGGGTATCTCAAAGATGAACCCTATTGATATTCAGCTCACTAAAGCCAGTACAACGAATGCTATGGTACTTGAAGTACCAAATTTTTGTCATTTTTGAAGAATTTTCAATTTGTTAGCACGATACAGCCTCCAGAGTGTATACAAGTGACCAATTTTATGATTGCATATTGTTCAGGGCGTCTTATAGATGAACCTTATTGTTTTTTAGCTCTCTGGAGCTAGTACAACGGGTGCTGTGGTACCTGAAGTGCCACATTTTTGGACCTTTTTGAAGAAATTTCGGATTGTTAGCACGATGCAGACTCTGGAGTGTACACAACTGACCAATTTTATAATTGGATATTTTTCAAGGTATCTCACAGATGTACCCTATTGATTTTCAGCTGACTAGAGCGAGTACAGCGGGTCCAATACTTACAGATATACTACATTTTTGGTTTTTTTTTCGAGAAGTTTCGGTTTGTTATTACGATACATCCCCCGAAGTGTATACGAGTGACAATTTTATGATAGAATATTGTTCAGGGCTTCTCACAGATGCGGAAAAGTTAGTTTTAATCTTTAAAACCGTATATTTTTTAGTTTCTTTTAAGCTTAAAGATTACTGAACGTCATTTAGTTATGGGTGTACTTGATCATGAATTAAGAGGCGCCTGGGTTGCATTCTTCTTCGTTTTCACTTTCGCTACTACATTCAATTTCCTGTTCCCCTAGTAACATTAGCGTTTTTAACATATCTTGAACTCCCAGGTTCAAGATGTGCGCCATACATCGGAAGTGCTGATTAGCAGGATCAAAATCTGGAAATAGTTTGATAAGTTTACTCATAAACTTTGTATTTGCGGAGGCATTGTCTAGTTATCCCTTATACTTTATTCTACAATTTAAAATCCACTAAACATTTATGAAATATTTACGATATCTGCTCCAGTGTGTAGTCAATGAGATGAAATGAAATCAAGAACCATTGACCGGTAATTCCAATTGTTATCTATGAAATGGGCTGTGATCCCATAGTATTTTCTTTTAACTGTTGTTTCACCCGAGATCGCAGCTAATTAAACCGACACTTAACTTGCCTCCGGAGAGTAAATCTTTTTGGAAATGTAAAATTTGGGTATAAAGATAAATCGAAAATAATCTTGGGTCTCCTGATCATCAAAGAATGAAAATGGCAAATACTTTTTAGTAATCCAGTCCATCGTGGCTGTTGTGAAATCACTAGTTCAGTTATCTGAAAAATAAATATGCAGAATAAAAAAAACTACAAGAATGCAAAGTTCAACGCAAACAAAATATAATATATTGTCAAAAACAAAAAAACCTCTTCGGAAACTTGTTGAAATTTTCTAAAATTTTTTTCGCTGGGCATAGGTGTACAAAATGGTATGGAGCACAATTTAATAATTTATACAGGATCTTCCAAAAAAATTCCAAATGTAACAGAAGTTATACACAAAATCAATAATTTTCTGGTTAAAAAAATAGAAAGTACATAAGGGACACTCACCTGAATACTCTTTTCATTCCCTTTTCAAACGAGGAAAAAAGCTTTACTATGCTTGAGTCTGTCTTTGAAATAGTTTGTGGACCTCATTTTTGTGAATAGATAGTAATTTTTTTTAAGTTAAGAAATATTTCTGCTTTTCATTTTTATCTTGACTGTTTTATTTTTGCACAAGTTAGTGCCGCTTCACATGGACGCGGATGGTCAGCGCGCGTGCGAATTACATTGTTTCAGTGGCAGCTTTCAGATGTTGACTGACCATCCGTGTGACGAAAGTCATCCGCGTGCATAGTCCGCTCGCCTACAGGCCATTATCTTTATGTATGTGATATGCGATCATATGAGCGCTGAGTCGGTGACGCCGACGAGAATGTTTTTCGGGAGTTTTTTGACACTGTTGCCACTTGCGAGTATAGTCACAGTTTAAAGCTTAACAGAAGCAGTTGGCTCACTCGATGTCCAAGATGATGGATATAAAAATAGAGAGTTGAGACAAACTTCCTGGGAGGAAGTAACAAAAGCAATTTATTCTAATTTTGTAAACTTAGAAGAAGAAGAAAAACATATAGTCGGTAAGTGTTTGGTTTTTAATTTGCATTTATTTATTATCTAGTCAAACAGCAAATTATTATAGGTTTTTGTAGATACTATATAGTATAAGATTTCACATTCTCAAGCAAGTTAAGTGATTTTGAAATTAATATATGTTTTGATCCTGCCATGATACTTCACCGGATTCGGAAATAAAATAATTTGCAAAAGCATCTCTGGCTATGTAATTTGACGAACCTAGCAACAGTAATTGTCGGCTCGGTTGTCGATTTGAAATACATACAAACATACAAAATTGTGCAATATACAACAAGCTTTAACAATTTTTGTGGCCAAGCGTAAGCTAACACATAACGGCCTATGAAAAACTTGCCACTTAATTCCAAATGAACATTCTATATACCTTCTAGCACGAGTTAATCTGTAATCAAATATTTTTTTATAATGTAAGTTTCTCCTTGAATACGGCCGTAATACATTTTTTGTAAGTGCAAATGCTTCATCGTCTACTATAACATACGCAGGTTCTTCAGATCCAGGCAAAGGATTCCCTTCTGGTATGTGAAGCGAATTATTACATAATTTGTGGCAAAATGGGCCAGTTTTGAAAACCGTCGAGTCAGAATACTTGCCACTTGGACCAACATCCACAAACGTAAAACAATAATTTGCATCACAAACTGCCATTAAAATTTTGGAAAAATAATGTTTATAATTGAAATATAATGATCCGCTTTTTGTTGACTTTTTAATTCTAACGTGCTTTCCATCCACTGCACCAATGCAATTTGGAAAATTCACCCGCAACTCAAATTCCAAAGACTTTTGTTCCCATTCTTGTGTAGAAGGCATTTTCATGCATTCGTTGCCAAATAATAGTACAAACTTCTTCAACACTTCCACTCCCTCATCGATAAGAAAAATGTTAATCCTTGAAAGTGTTGCCAGTCACTAAATATCTCAAAAAAGTAAGTTTTACCATGTTGCACATCTCCTAGAACAAAGAGAAAAAATAAATAACAGTGCATTTTTATAAAATAACTAGCTGTCACCCGCGACTCTGTCCGCGTGGAATAAAGTAGAAATAGGAAATTTCCCATACATTTTCATCCCCTATTTTACCCACATTTATTGTGACAGCCAGATATGCATTTATTAAATCTCGATCCAAGGGAAAAAATTTAAAATCTCGATCTGCAGCGAAAAAAACTTCCAAGTATATTTACTATGAAAATTTAAAATTCTCAGAAGCTACTTTAGAACGGCCTAGGTTAGTAGTAGATAACGAAACAGATAATGACTCGAAATACATAGGTATGGGAAATTTGAGATTTTAGTATTTATAATTTTATCGCGAGGGAAGTTCTGAGTAAAAATGCTTTTTAAACCCTGTATTCCATCATATAACTTTATATTTTTGAATTCTGCCTTATTCTCATTCTATAATTTAAAAGAAAATGATGGGCTGGTCTATTTTTTAGCACTTCTACAAACTTAACACCTGATGGTGAGTATGCAACAGATACGACAGTAATCTATACTGAACTAGAAGGTGACCTGATGGAAAAAGCACAGTCAGATCCGCCTATTGTAGAAAGAGACGAGAAGCCTGCAGACGAAAGAAGTCAAAGGAAGAACAGCAATAATTTAGAGGAAAGTTTAACAAATTATTTGAATAATTTAAAAAATACAGAAATAGATGAAGACTAAACATTTTTTGCTTTCTTTATTGCCAAGCATAAAATCGTTTGACGAAAATTAAAAATTAGATTTTAGAATTAGAATCTTAATGTAATAAAAGAAATTAAAAATCCTCCTCAGCCCATTCTGTCACAACGAATTTTGACTCCATCCCACCACATCCCCATACAGTTCTAATCACTCAGCAGCATATCCCTTGCCATATTCTCAAGCAACTCCTTTTCTAAGCCCTAGTAATATAGATTTTGAACCAGTTACACGTTATATGAATCTTACTGATACTTATGTTATATTTTATTTTGCACACCGTATTTATTATACAAGATTGAGACGGAATATACTTTCGAACACGTGTTGTTTACGTTATTCGATCTTATATTATCGTTCTCATAAAATAGATACGACCGGGGTGAAGTGGGAAGAGGGCTGTTTGGGATTTGTATGGTTAAAAATGTTTAGTCTAGGTATAACCACAAGACCGAAGCGAGTAAATTTAGATAGTTACAGTATCACAGAGTTTTATTATTATATTTACCCTTTTCTAATCTTACACTTATAATTACTAAACTATGTAATATTCATACAGTAATAAAAAAATGGTTTTTTGCTTATTTATTATTATTCAAAATTCTTCCACATAAAACACCTAGTTATACATACCTTAGAGCCACACGTTCTCTTGCAGATATAGAATCTCTCACGTCATTTGAATGAATCAAGTTTTCCTCCAGTTTATAATATAGCTCGAAGTTTCTTGTGAACTTTCGGAAATAATTAAAAAATTTAACCGGGTGTTCTCTTTAATCAGAATATAGCATCACGAAAGCGTCTTTTAATAGTCTTTGACTATTTATGGAATGTACCCATAGTAGTTTTTTATTTTGATTTTTCATTAGTGATACACAAGCCGATATGGCAACAATTGTTGATGCTGCTTCTTCGGGATCCATTTCATAACATACTGGTGGAGATCGATCCGCGTTCATGTCAAATAAAATTCCAACGCCGGCGATCAGCGCACTGACGACCCGCACGCTTACCATCCGCGTCCATGTGAAACGGCACTTACATAACCCATAACCCCACAGTTCCTTTATCGTTACTCAAAACAATATTTAAAAAAATACTAAATTTGCTCTTGAACTTGGGCATACGAGTAGGCGTTGGCATATGTGTATCCTATATTTCTCGGTTTTTTTATGAGGTGGATCTCTTAAGTTTTGGAGAGGTCGATTGAGCTACACCTTCATCACTTTCTCAATTACTTGTAGTTGGCAAGTAACTATTACTGGTCACTAACACACGGCGAGGATTCCGGGTAATTCATGGTTATCTTATTTTTTAGTTTAAAGATGTGATTACTCCGAGAGATATCTTTAGATTGTAGCTTAATACTAAACTGATGCCCAAACAGTTTAAGAAAATACAAAAATATGCTTGCTTAAAATCCTAATATTCAGTACCCTTGGCAAAATCTAATAAAATATCAAAAAAACAATTATGCCCTTAACTTAGTATACTGCTCCGAACATTTTCTTATTTGATGATTTATGGCTCCGTCGGCCTCCGTTTGAGAGTATGCTAATTATTGTTTAGAAAAGAATCTGCTGTTGCTTAAAATATTAAGACAAGTTTCACCAGGGCTCTGTAACGAGGAGAAAGCTACTCTTGGAATACTTAGTTCAATTTGATAAAGAGTTTTAAAACGAGCGCGTTAAGCCAAAAACAAAACCCAAATTACATAGCGTAGGTGCGTAGGGCAAGGACGAATGTTGAACTCTACTATATTTTAAAGGTACAAACAAAAATTTAATAATTATATAAAACCAGCAGTTTTTACAAATAATTTTTTTTTGGTTTCATTATTGTCAAAAATTAAAAAAGATAAATTAATTATTAAAATAGAATTGAACTAGCAAATAAATACGTTTGCCATTTAACCATTTCTTTTTCTCTTATAATTTTCAAGATACCAAATACATTCCTATTCTTTTGAACTTCTTCTGTGTGAAGAAACCAGGCCAGGATAATGCTTTAATTTATCAATTTTGACAAACGTTTAAAGGACATTTTTCCTCTATATTTTGTCTAAAAAATTTCTACCCTCGAATTAAGGGCAATATTAAAACAAATAAAAATTTCGAAAAAAACCGCAAGAGTCTTGAATGCTCGGTCATTCGTTACTATGTCTTGGTCTTGCATAACTTGCACTGCTCGGTCTTGGTCTTGCAGACCTAAAGATGGTTTTGGTCTTGCTGGTCTTGCTTTTTCTGCACTCATCACTAGTTATTTGTTTACGTTGCTTACAAGGTTTATTTTGACGAGGCGCGGCACTTGCTGACTGACCTTAGTATTTGGTTAAAAACTTTATATACAGCCGTCGGATTCTGGCAAACCTTGAGTAAAATCAGGCCGCCACTTTATTTACAGAAACAAATATACTAGATTCATCTAGTTTCTTTTTCTTTCATCCCAGTGACCGACTCTCGCTTTGGGTAAATAATTCTAGTAAATTCGATCACAGGCAGCGTTGATTTATTACTGTATATTTGGGAAATAAATCGTCCATTTTTCCCGAACCACTTATTTAGAAAACACAACGTAAGCTTCAGTCCACATAGGTGTGTGTTCTTGTATCCTAAAAATTTTTCCAAAAAAAGTAATTTGCCCTAGCTAAAGAAAAATAATTCTATTATTGAATATCCCAGCTCGAACCTTAACTTTATTGTGCTATTAAGCTTGAGTCTTTATACGGTAATTTTACAGATTATTATAATTTGTTACAGTTGATGATTTATTAAATTTGTTTTTACTTGAATAGGAAAAACTAATTCTTGTTTGCATGTCATTCATTATTAGTTTAGGCAAATTCCATTGTAGAGTCACGAAAGGATATCAATAAAGCGACATTTTATTATTTTAATAAATAAATTTTAACAAAACCTGCCACTATTTTTAGATATTAGAATAATATAAATCATAATTTTCACTCGCAAATGTTTGTTAAGTTTGGTTTACATTTTATAAATTAATGTCAGTGTGTTACGCAAATTAAATATGTGTAATTATACAGGGCGAATATTAGGATATTCCAATTAGACGTTTTAGAGAAACTAGATATACTTAAAATCTAAAAATTTGGGGAATAACATAGCTTACTATACATTAATAACACTGGTAGACACATAGTTCCGGCATGACCAATCTTTTCAAGATTGCGTGCCATTTTTGATTTAAGCAAACCCCTAACCCGCACATCTATAAAAATCCACAATTCGTCCACAAAACCCCAAAAATCAACGTTTTTTAAACATTAACAACTATTAGTGTTTTAAATGAAACTCATTGTTCCTAGCTAATTCCACAATATCATTAAAATTATTGAAAATTTTAAAAAATTGACAATTGTTTCGATAAATCAACATCATCGTCAGAATGACAGAAGTTACATTTAATTTGATGCCTACCTGATGTTTAGTAGTTATTTTTGGCTAGACCAAGAAGTGACCTAACTTGTGATTGACTTAATATATGTTAATAGAATAAAGAAGAAGATGTGATATTACAAATATGGAAGCTTAGATATTATTAGCCCTATGGTGATATCCTGGATATTATTTTTCCAATTAAGATCAGTATAACTGTGCAATGATATAGAAAACCAGGAAAACTATATCTGCTGATCTTTACAATTATCACTTAAGAAGACAGTTTATTAGTGGAGAACTCCCTGGATGTATCTGTTCATTGACAATTTCATATTGTGGGTTTCTTAAATGTCTTCTAATTTCCAATTCTTCAAGGAAATCCAGTTACTGTTTCTTTTCACAAATATGCAGCACTTCTAGTTCTGTGTTAGGTGTCAATAAATGATTGGTGTCAAGTAGATGTCTGGCGTAATGGGATTTATCTGGTTGTTTTAATCTGCATGCTCGTAAGTGTTCACTGTATCGGATTTCAAAATTTCTAAGGGTCTGACCCAAATAGACAGCATTACATTCTGGAAGTTTTGAAATCCGATACAGTTAACACTTACGAGCATACAGATTAAAACAACCAGATAAATCCCACTACGCAAAACATCTACTTGACACCAATCATTCATTGACACCTAACACAGAACTAGAAGTGGTGCATATTTGTGAAAAGAAACAAGAACTGGATTTCCTTGAAGAATTGGAAATTAGAAGACATTTAAGAAACCCACAATATGAAGTTGTCAATGAACAGTTAAATCTAGGGAGCTCTCCACTAATAAACTGTCTTCTTAAGTGATAATTGTAAAGATCAGCAGATATAGTTTTCCTGGTTTTCTATATTATTGCACAGTTATACTGATCTTAATTGGAAAAATGATATCCAGGATATCACCATAGGGCTAATAATATCTAAGCTTCAATATTTGTAATATCACATCTTCTTTTTTCTATAAACATATATTAAGTCAATCACAAGTTAGGTCACTTCTTGGTCTAGCCAAAAATAACTACTAAACATCAGGTAGGCATCAAATGAAATGTAACTTCTGTCATTCTGACGATCGAAGCATGGAATAATGTGCCCACAAAGTCGAAGATTGCATTGTTTTTGCCAATTCAGCAACATACGCCATCAGTACATTCTCAGAAAACGATACACTGTTGTTTTTTCTGCAAAAATCCATGAAGCGTTGGTACGCAAGTTCATACTTCTCTCTGGATTTCGCCGGAAGTAAATTAAGTGAAGCCGCGTTCGCGGCTTCTACTAGTTCAGGAGGCGTACAAGGTAACAAATAATCACTATCAGTGTTAATGTTTACTAATTCTTTTTTAATTCCTTATCAAGTACAAGTTAAACAAAACCGGCTTGAAAATTATTTTACCTTTGTCATATCAAAGTAATTTCTATGGTTACCACTTCTATATTTCAATATGAACATAGAGAAACCTATCTAAACTTACTTGATTACATCCTGAATTAAATATTTTTCAATTATTTTTTTAAATGTAAATCAACGATCGAAGAAAAAATAGTATGTATAATTCGTGGGAAAAGCATATTCCCAAACTCCTGTGTTACCAGACTCGTCGCTACGCTCCTCGTCTGGTAATTATCACAGTCGTTTGGGAATATTATGCTTTTCCCACTAATTATACAATATACTATTGTACCGTATTAATAACATATTTTGATTATAAACTGTTTTCTATCAAAACCTTATAAATGTCATTTTGCGTGACGCGTCAGGCATATGATTTTATTACATAAAGGCAAGATGCAATAGACCTGAAAGAGATAAAATACATATAAATATGAAGTTGTCAATGAACAGATAAATCTAGCAGATCAGCAGATATAGTTTTCCTGGTTTTCTATATCATTGCACAGTTATACTGATCTTAATTGAAAAATGATATCCAGGATATCACCATAGAGCTAATAATATCTAAGCTTCAATATTTCTAATATCACATCTTCTTTTTTCTATTAACATATATTAAGTCAATCACAATTTAGGTCACTTCTTGGTCTAGCCAAAAATAACTACTAAACATCAGGTAGGCATCAAATGAAATGTAACTTCTGTCATTCTGACGATGGTATTAATTTATCGAAACAATTGTCAATTTTTTAGAATTTTCAATAATTTTAATTATATTGTGGAATTAGCTAGAGACCGTGAGTTTCATTTAAAAACACTAATATGAGTAGGTTCCACGAAGTAAGGGTCGAGACAGTAGATTTCATTACCAACTATGGTCATAAACACCGGAGAGGGACGCGGGGGAGGGGACGCGGGACTTGCGATCATAGAAAATACTACCTTTTATGGTAATGTTTGTCGCGTTTTGCTGCTGCTATAAATAGATGCGTCCTGTGCACAATTGAGACGTCGGTGTTGTGGGTTTTTCTGCGGTTTTCCTGCAACTCTGTGAATTTATTCACTAGCCAAATGGACCGACGATCGTCGACAAGGAACAAATGCAGCCGCAGCTGTACCCGCCTTTGCTTGATGATTTAAATTGTTATTCAACGCCGTCCAACGTAAAATATCCCAAAACCCCTCACGTCTCCACAACATTTCTAAACCAATTTCAACATAACACCCAATTCCATACACTTTTCAAAACTGTCTCCTATACACTTTTTCTGGTAAAAATTCAATAATCTAATAATTATTCAAAACTTCAATATCTCGCTCTTAAAATACCGGAGACATCTCAAATTCAATAAAAACCACCTATTTTACACATAATTTCCGATACCTAGCCAGCTCAATCGCATATCTTATGTATCGGCAGCGATGCATGGTTAGACTTCCACCAGAACCGCCCCAATCCTAGAGACTTTTTGTCGCACCATGTCACACAGTTTGGAGCTTCGCTGCTTCCAAATATCAATTCCCGACATAATTCAACTTAAACCTTTTCTCCAGTTACTTTCTAGCGAAAAGTCCGCTCCAATATCTCAATTCCATACACTTTTTAAATTTTTTCCTAGTCACTTTTTCAAAGAAATTTTCCACTTTTTCAACTTACCAACTTTCAACCAACCACCATTTGGAATCGTGCTTAGTCCCGAATGCGCACTAAATCATCCAATACACCCCCAACCCAGCCCTGAAGAGGAAACTAAATCCTACACCAGGGCACCAACTCGAAAGCCAACAATTTCAACTACAACAAAAGCCCTATCCAACACAAGTTTATAACGAATTTCTCTCTCTCTTTCTCGCACAATTGAGTTAGTTTATTTGCTACTTTGAAAACTATAAGACAATAAATCAATTTAATGTGCATTGAGTTTTTTCTCTAATAAATATGTCTGAAGCAAGAAAAAACGTAGTCAAAAAAGTGTCAGAAGAACATCGCTGTTTTCAAGACTCTTGGATGTATAAGTACTTTTTCATACAATTTAAGGAGAAACCAACTTACCTGATTTGTCGTGAATCTGTAGCTGTTTTCAAAGAATTCTATGTCCAGAGGCATTATGAAACAAAACACATAACAAAGTATGATAATTTTACAGATAAATCTCGCGAATGTCAGTCGCAGTTATTAAAAAAAAAGATTGAGATGGAGACAAGCGCTGTCAAAAGTATGTTTTCCGACAGGTAAAAGGAAAATAAGGCATCGTTACAGCAAGTTATAAGATCGCTAGTCTTATTGCGAAAGAACAACAAGCGCTCAGCTGTGACTAGTTTATAAACAAGTGCATCATCGCAGCTGTTGAAGAAATAGCCGCAGATAAATGCTCGGCATTCAAAGAAATAAGTCTTTCCCGGCCCACCATCACTCGTCGCGTGGAAGACATCGGCCAAAATTTACAAGACCAGTTGCAAACAAAGGCAGAAACATTTTCTTTTTTCGCCTTGGCTTTGGACGAAAGCACTGACATTTGTGATACAGCGCAATTAATCATTTTCGTGCGAGAAATAGATCAAGAATTCACAATAACTGTAGAGCTTGCATCTTTACAAAGCATGAACCTCCGCACACCAGCAGATGAGTTTTGGATGAAGTTGTGCAATGTTTAAAAAGGTTAAATTTAAGTTGGAATAATCTTTGCGGTCTAACAACAGATCGCGCACCAAGCAAGATTGGTTCAAGAAATGGATTAGTGACTAAAATTGTGCATCAAATGGAAATCCAAAACTTGGAACTGCCATTACCTGTTCATTGCATCATTCACCAGCAGGCTTTGTGTTGTAAAATAGTCGAAATGAACCATGTCATGA
Organism: Galeruca laticollis; assembly: GCA_963921935.1. Taxonomy (NCBI): domain Eukaryota; kingdom Metazoa; phylum Arthropoda; class Insecta; order Coleoptera; family Chrysomelidae; genus Galeruca; species Galeruca laticollis. The sequence goes on from OY998183.1 coordinate 88,731,032, forward strand.
TTGTCGTGAGAGACATTGTGAACTTCATTCGTTCCCGTGGTTTGAATCATCGGCCATTTCAAGCATTTTAGGAAGACATCGGCAGTGAACTTTCCAATGTCCTTTACCACAACCAGGTACGCTGGTTAAGCCGAGGTCAAGTATTATCTCGCTTTTTTAGCCTTCTTTCCGAGATTGAGATTTTTCTAACAGAGAAAGAAAACCGTACCCTGAACTTTCTGATGCAACGGGGCTTTAGGACTTTGCTTTTTTGGCAGATATATGAAGCCACTGCAATGATTTTAACTTGAAATTACAGATTCGAGACAAATTCATATTTGAACATTTCAATGACGTGTCTGCTTTTGAGCTGAAATTAAATATATTCACCAAACAAATCGAAAATAAAAATTTTGTTCGTTTCAATTGCTGTAAAAAAATGCAATAAAAGCATCCTACAGAATTCTCAACAGTAAAATTTTTGAACTTGTTGGAAAAACTGAAAATTGAGTTACAAACGCATTTTCATAACCTTAAAGAGCAAAGTGTGTTGTTTCGTTTGATTGAAAATCCTTTCCAAATTGATGAAACTACTTTTCGGGAAAATTTTGAAATGGAAATTATAGAATTAAAAACCAATACTTATCTTAAAGACTTGTACGAAGAAAAACGAAAAAACCTGCTGAGGAGAGTTTTGCAGAAATAAAAAAACTGGCAAACTAGTTTTTTCAATGTTTGGATCAATTTGTGCGAGCAAACATTTTCAAGAATAAAGTGCATCAAGAGCACAGAAAGGTCTTGCCTTACAGACGATCATCTTCTGAGGGCCGCCACTACAAAATTTGAACCTGACATCAAGAAGCTGGCCCTACAAAATCAAACTCAAGTTTCGTATTAATTTTCTTCTTCTTCTTAAAGTGCCAAGCAGATTCCTGCGTAGGCGACCGTCTATTTACATCCTGTCAGATTTCTCTATTTAGAGTAGCATTTTGGAGAGACATAAAGTCGTGTATTCCTGTCCATTGTCGAATGTTCCTGAGCCATGAAAGTTTTTTTCTTCCTATTCCCCTTCTTCTTTCGATTTTTCCTTGGAGGATAAGACGTTGGAATTCGTAACGAGGACCACGCAGGATGTTACCCAGATAGGAAGTCTTTCTCTTCTTAATGGCGTCGAATAGTTCACGGCTGGTCAGACCGGCTCTTCTAAGGACTTCTTCATTTCTTACCAGATCTGTCCAAGGGATCCTAAACATTCTTCTAAGAGTCCACATTTCAAATGCCTCCAATCTGTTTATCGAAGTTGCTTTAAGAGTCCAGGCTTCGACACCATACTTCAGGACGGACCAGACATAGCACTTAACCATTCTGTATCTGAGTTGAAAGCTGAGATCATTATTTGTTAGTAATTTTTTAAGTTTAAGGAAAGTTGTTCAATTCATTAATTTTACCATACTCTAATTATGTATTTTTAGAAATAAAACATTTTTCAAACCTTTTCCCTTTTTATTTTAGAAATTCTAAATTAGCTCAGGGGCCGCATGGCAAAGGTCCGTGGGCCGTACGTTAGTCATGCCTGCTATAGTAGAAGGAACCTAAATCTAAATACGAAAATGGCCAGAAAAAAGTCGTAACACGTAAAGTTTTTTTGTTACAAAAAAAAGACATACGGAACAGTTACGTTCAATATTTATTTAAAAAACCACTTTACAGTATACTATATTTGTACAATTGATATTAAACTAACATATAAAAAATCAAAAATATTTATTTGTAACATATTTTATTGTTTCATTTTATGGGGGGTCATATCTTTCCTCTTCAAAAACCAGAATTAATCACCCATCATGGCTGGATCATACCTGGGTCATGAGATAAAAATCTCGAGAGACAATCAAACATGTGAATTAAGAAGAAGAATTACGCTCTCTTGGGCTGCATTTGGTAAAATGAGGGAAGTGTTTAAGGTCAATCTCCCAATGTGTCTGAAGCGAAAGGCCTATAATCAGTGCGTTCTACCAGTTATGACCTACGGAGCCGAAACTTTGACTCTGATAGCCACATCCGCTAAGAAGCTTAGAATAGCCCAACGTAGGATGGAAAGATCGATGCTTGGTGTGTCACTCCGTGACCGCATAAGAAATGAAGACCTAAGGGCGAGAACAGGAGTCACGGATGTTATCTATCAGGTGGCAAAACTCAAATGGAACTGGGCTGGACATGTGGCCCGCATGACAGATGGACGATGGACAAAAAGGCTGGTCGAGTGTAGACCAAGGACTGACAAAAGAAACAAGGGAAGACCTCCCACGCGATGGACGGACGATATCAGAATAATGACTACAAACTGGATGCAGAGCGCTCAAGACAGAAGACAGTGGGCAGAAATGAGGGAGGCCTATATCCTGCAGTGGATGCGACAGGCTGATTGATGATGGCTGGATCCCATCGTCCTTGGTACCGAATTGTTCTGATATCTTGGTGGAACCTTTCACCCTGCTCGTCGCTGACAGACCCCAAATTTTCAGGAAAAAATGATAAATGGGAATGGAGAAAATACATTTTTAATGACATTCGGTAGCCAAGCGATTTATAGGAACCTAAAAGTTCAGTAACTAGCTGTCCATAGTTTGCATCCATATTGTTGACCAAAAATCCCCTCACGACACTTACGAATGAGTTCCAAGTTCTAAGCTCTTGCGTGGCAAGCTTGTCTATAAAATTAATATCGTGCAGCAACTTTCTAATTTGTGGCCCAATAAAAATACCCTCCTTTAACTCGGCGTCATTTAACTGGGGAAAGACTTGTCTTAAGTATTTAAATCCTTCACCCTCTTTATTCATAGCATTCATAGTTTTTCATTAGTCCAAGTTTAATGTGAAGCGGGGACGAAAGAACATTTTTTCGGCCTTACAAGAGGCACATACTTAACAATTAGAGATCCCGGTTGAAATTCGGACCTTTCCGGCCAAATTTGCCTCACATAGTGTTCATTCAATGCAAGGCTGTCCCACAAACAAAGAAAACAGCAATATTTCATAAACCCTCCAGAAGTCTGACTAAAATTGCGATAACTTTTAAATCACACATATCTGCGGTTATAAGTTATTGTATCTAAAAGGAGGCGCATATTTTCGCAGGTTCTTTCATTATCATTGAATGGGCAACTGGTATATATGGTTTTAAAATCCCATTATGTAATAACACAGTTTTTAAACTATATTTCGGTGAGTCTATGAACAAACGCCATTCACAAGGAGAATGCTTGATATCGAGTTCGGACCCTTGCTTTGACAACCCCAAATCACGTACTAAATCATAACTCTTTTTGAACAATCAAATGTGGCTCGCCGGAACTGGAACCAGGCGTGAATATGGGATCGGTACATTGTTCCTCGGAGCTTCCTGAATAACCGTTATTCCATTATTTCCCAAAACAATATCTTGCCAATCCAAAGGCGCCGTCAGTACTGGTAAGTCTGCATGAGGAACAGGGCTTATGGCAAAGTGCAAATTTGGAAATTCGATCTAACGCTTTTCTTTTTTGGAATTATCTTCAGTCTTTGTCATACAAAAATAGCAATAATCAAAATGGTTGGTGGGTTCTCGCCATACCATTGGAGCTGCAAAAGGCATACTTCTTCTTTTCCCTTTCATCCACTGAACCAATGACACGCTACAGCTGACACAGCACATATGGGGAGCCCACGGTTTGTCTTGATCTCCGATTACAACATAAAATAAGCCTTTTTCACATTTTTAGAAAATGGTCTGGCTTGTGACTTTATCATAAATTCTCCACAAATATAACAAAACTTGTCAGAAGAAATTTTGCAACAGGGGTGCCATTTTTGTCGTTAAAAAAGTTTTCTTAACTACACAGAACCATTCACTTTAAAACTCAATTGTAAACTAAATAAGATAATAAATAATAACCCATTATGTGAAATATTTCTGCTTATAAATACAGGCCAATTTAATAACCCATTATAAAATTTACTACCTGCGAACAAAAAAGGATCTAAAGAAGATATTGAAAATTGGTACGTATTAGGTCTTTATGAATATTTTTTTCTATTATTTGGAAAGTATTAGCGTTATAAAAATAATTGTTTGAACTGTGTTACAAAAATAATACAAATCATTAAAAACTAAATCTCCCAATAGCAGCTATACCTATAAGATTTTCTTTCATCTGGCTTGTATGGCCCTGGAGGTCGCCAGCATTTTTTAAATTGTAATGGTGTCGTGTATTCAAAGAGGTTGAAAAACACTGCTTTAGATCAATTGGATGTGAAAATCCCATAGGCCATATTTTCAGATTTCAATTCTGCCAATCTTCTTTGAAACGTCTAATTGGAACTCCCAAAAATCATCCTGTATAGAAAATCATTATAACCATTTTAACAGAAAATAACAGTGTTTTTCATAGCTGATTTGTTATTATGACTAGGAACGATATCCGGTTTTGTGTTTCTACATCCATTTCTTGTTGCTGTTATCTTAGGTTTTCTGTGTCTGATTTATCTCTTGAGCATCCCACGTTCACAACATTCCAATTTATCTTCATGTTTTTTGTTAATATCCGCGTTAAGCTTCGATACATTACTGTCGGTCTTTACTGTTTTCTTACTTTCATACTTATTATTATTTAAAAGGTTATTTATTAAATATTTTGATACTCTTGAACAAAGAAGTAGAAAAATACATGTAAAATGGTGGCCGATGTCCTGGCAGTTTTTCTCCTCCTTTGTGTAACCCGTCCTAGTTTTCTATGGCTCCTTGCCGAAGCATCATCCATAGCTATTCATTGTATACAACAACTTTGCCCCGTAACATGTTTATGACTCCTAGCATATTTCGGCTGTGTATTCCCTGAAAAGTAGCTAAAAAACAGGGTCTCAAAACGATATGGGGTTTAGCTTTCGAGAAAGCAACATGACTGACGATGATTTTGAATGTTTTGTTAATTATTTATTCAGATTGATTTACACTTATGTGTGAAATAGGCTTGGAGTTAATCAACCTTGTTATGTAATTAGTGTTCCATGCAGAAGTCTGCACCCACTATCTCGGATGCCTTCTGCGCGATTTGCGTCTATGAGATTCTTTCGAAGGTCATCTGGCAGACAGTAATTATAAAAATTCGATAAAATTTTTGTTATAAAGTCTTTGATAGTGGGCGTATCGGCTTTGTCATGTAACGAAGAGTTTTTGGGTAGTTTGGGGTAGCAGTTATGTTTTATTGCCATCCGTAAACACTTGTTTTGAACCACTTGCAGGGAATGGAAATTGTGTTTAGTCCCGTTATAATAAACGGGAGCTGCGTATGTAAGTATGGGGCGTATAATGTATTTGTATGTAAGAATTTTGTTATGACTTGTTAAGCTACTGTGTGTACAAATGAGTGGATATAGTTTTCCCATTGTAACCTTGGCCTTGCGTACCTGTTGCATAATATGTGCGTTCGCATTTGTATTGCCTTGAACCGTATACCCTAAACATTTTAGGGTACTACTTGGCTGTATAATATGCCCATCTACGCAAAGCTGAGATTGCAATGGGGTGTTTTTATTAGTTATTCTCTTGAGTAATAAATACTCTGTTTTAGATGCGTTAATAGCTAATTTGTGTTCGTGTAAATAAGGTAAAATTATCGTGTTTATGTGTGTTTGTACTGTTTCCAATGCGTGGTTTGAATTCTGTGCTGTGGCTACAAAATAAGTGTCATCGGCGTACATTGCAGTTAACAATTGTGGGGAGGTTGGGAGATCGTGGATAAATAAGGAGTATAGCAAAGGCGACAATACAGAGCCTTGCGGAACTCCAGCTTTCATTGTGTAAGGTCCAGCTGAATAATTATCAATTTTTGAATAAAATTTTCTTTTTTTTTTTGTGAAGATGTGCTTCGACCGCTAAGGGTCATTAGCACTTACAATATCATTTAACTACATAGTAAATTACAGCATTACATTCCCTAAATATTCACTAAAACATTCACTAAGTATTCACTAGATATAATTATAGAGTTTTATATCTTTTAGGTACTGTATTGTTTTTTGTATTTGTTCCAGAGTTTTTAGATTTTCACTAACATCTGTGGAGATTTTGTTCTCTTGTCTTTCCTCTTCGAATTCTGTACAATCAACAAGGATGTGTTTAGTAGACAGTCTTACGTTGCACTTGTTACATTTGGGGGGTTCTTCTTTAGATATTCTATAACCGTGCGTTAAACGAGTGTGGCCAAGTCTTAGTCTTGATATTTTAATTTGTTCTAACCGGCTGGGTGTTAATGTTAGTCGGTCTGCAAATTGCGATTTAATGCTCTTGAGGCTATTTTGATCATTATGCCATTCTGTTTGCATCTTTTTCTTAATTAACATCTTGAGGTAGTTGTCGATATCACTGTGAGTATAAATTTGAGACATTGCGGTTTCTAACGATGTTGCTTCTTGGGCAGCTGTATCAGCTGACTCGTTGCCGTCGATTCCTACGTGTGAGGGGACGTAGATAAGTGTGACCTTTACTTCTAGCGTAAATAATTGGTGGAGGAGTTGTTGGATTTGTTGCACTAAAGGGTTGCTTGCCCACATTTGTCGAATCGCTTCTATGGCACTTAGTGAGTCAGAGCAGAATGCATATTTTGGTTTTGGGTTACTCATTACGTAAACTAAAGCTTGATGGATAGCGAAGACTTCTCCTGTATAGACACTACACTCCTCTGGTAGCCTGAATTTTTGTGTATTAGTTGCTGTAACTACTGATGAGCCTACTGATCGATTTGATTCATTTTTTGAAGCATCAGTGAATAAAACTTCTGACGGTTTGTAAATTCCACATATTCTATTGAATTCATTTTTCAGTAGAGAAGGATGTGTTTCTTTTTTATTGAATTTGGAAAGTTCTGTGATAGGGGAGAGAATCCAAGGGGCAAAATTATAGCTGTTTATAGGAATTATTTCAGGAAAACTGTAGTTGATTTCTGCCATATACGTTTTAACTGTGTTGTAAAAAGGTGGTGTAATATTGATATTTGCGGGAAAAGCTGTTTGCACTGATCCAGTGTGATTTTTTTTGTGGTAAGGGTGGTTTTTGTCGAGTAGGATAAAGATAAATGTTGAACTCTATATGTAAATGGCATCTCTCCAAGAAGTTTATAGAGAGTGTCTGTGGGGGTTGTTGGGAACGCACCAATTATTATTCTAAGTGCTTTATTTGAAATTATTTCCACAGTATTTATATAACTTTTTTTTGCGGTTTGGAAAACCATGGCTCCATATTCTATTTTAGATCTAATGGTACTTTTGTAAATGTTAAGTAAACTGTTTGTATCTGCTCCCCATTTTTGATGTGATAGGATTTTTAATATGTTTAAGCTTTGCGTACTGTTTCGTTTAAGATAGTCAAAGTGTTTTTTCCAGTTAAGTTTATCATCAGTTAGATAGTAATTTAATATTTTAATTAAGTAATTCGGAACTTCGATTTTTATCAATTTGTTTATTAAACCCTCGAGCCATACGGAGTCAAAGGCCTTCTGTATATCCAGTGTGACCATAATGGCTTTTTCCTTACTTAGGAAACCCTCCCTTATATAATTTATTACCCTAATTATTTGCGCTACCGTGCTGTGGCCACTTCTGAATCCGTATTGCTCTGAGTGTTTTGTTTGTCAATAAATTGTCGTAGTCTATATAGAATTATTTTGTCTATCACCTTTGTTATGTTGTTGAGAAGGGAGATTGGTCGATAGCTATCTACATAACATGATTGTTTATTTGCTTTGACGATGGGGATGACGTTGGCTGTCTTAAGCATATCGGGATATTGTCCTGTTTTGATAATGAAATTAGTTATGTATGTTAGTTGTACTATTGCTTTTTTTGGAATGTTTTTTAATAGTTTGTTTGTTGTGTATCGTGTCTGTTCCAGGGGCTGTTTTATTTTTCAGCTGTTGTATGGTATTATATATTTCTGTGCATGTTGTTAATTTTTTTGTATTTGTTGTGTTGAGCGAATTTATGTATTGTTTAACTGTCTGTGTTATGTTTTGATGAAATTGTGTGTGTTGTGTGTGATTAACAAAGTTGCTTTGAAAATACTCTCCGAACTGTTCTGCTATTTCGGGGATATTATAAAATGTTTGACCATTGCTTGTAATTTTATGTATTTCATTGTATTTATTTTTAAAATGACGGGCGATTTTCCATAAAGAATTATCGTCCGGTTTTGGGTTTTTAAAAATGATGACCATTCTTTATTTTTATGTTCTTTTATTAATTGATTTATTAGTTGTTGGTATTGTTTGTGTTCGTTGTGATAATTTAGATCTCTGGTTTGTTGCCATTTTTTCCTTATTTTGTATTTTTCTAGAATTAATTGAATTATATTATCAGGTAGAGTATATTTTTTGTGTATTTGTTTTTTAATGGATGTAGATTGTTCCCTGGCATTTATTATTAGGTTTTGAAAGTCTGTTATTGTTTTAGTTAGTTGGTTTAGGTTTTCTATATTATTATTAATTATTAAATTCTCGTTTATATGTTTTCTAAATTTATTCCAATTCGTTTTTTTATAGTTATATGTTTTTTATTATTAGGGTTAATATTATATGATAGTTTTAGGTTGACTATGACTGGATCATGATCCGAGTTTAGATCTGGAAGAGTTTTAATTTTGTTTATGTTTTTCCCGATTGCAATATCCAGTATACTGGGTTTATGGTTTACTGCAAATGGATGATATGTGGGTTCTACCGTATGATATACGTTGCAGTCCGTGTTGGCACAAAACTTCATGAGAGTATTTCCATTCGCGTTTGGGTAGTTGGCGTATTGATCCCACTGCGGATGTTTACAGTTGAGATCACCAACTACCAAAACTTTGTTGTATGTAGTGAAAATGTTGTGTAAGTCTGTCTGTGTGATATTATTGTCGGGCGGATTGTATGCTCCGACAATTTTAATTTTGTTATCAAAAAGGATCGCAATATGCTCAATTGATGTATTGTTTTGTTGCAGGACTTTGTATTTTATGCCTTTTTGATTAATAGTGCGATTCCGCCCCCGTTGGCATCACCGGGGCGGTCTTGTCTATAAAGACGATATTCTGGGTTTTTGAAATTGACTGTTTTGTGAGACTTAAGGAATGTCTCGATTAAGAAGAATATATCAGGTTTGTGGATGTCGAGAAATTGTCTGATTAATGGTATTTTATTTTGTACTCCGCGTACATTACAAAAAATTATTTTGAGGTTATATCGTTTGTGAAATTCTGTTTTTTCGCTTACCTGCCTATATAGCATAGTTGTCAATATCGGTTACAAAGCTGTTATATACCATGAATTTTTCCATTTTATTTGTGGCTTTGCGCATTTCTTGGAGTAAGTCTGACACCGCTCTTGTTAATTCGTCTAAATTTACTAGAGAGTGTAGTTCTTGAAATAGTTTATTTTGTTCTGTGAATTTTCCAATATCGTTATTTGTACTAGTGGGGTGGCTGGTAGTTCTGTTTGTTTGGAATTGGGGGTAGTATGGGGGATGTTTTTTTCAGGAAGGCTAGGATAATCATTGTTTGTGTTGTTCGATTTTTGTTTCCAAGGGTTGACTTTTGGAGAGGGTGCAGGGATAAATTTAGGGGTAGATTTGGGAGTTTGTATAGCTCTTTTTTCTTCCATCCATATTTTCCTCTTTACAAATTCAGGGCAGACTTCCGCGTTGGCAGGATGGTCTCCTCTGCAATTTGCACATCGGGCTGGTGTTGCTCTATCCTTGGTGCATTCCGGGGTAAGATGCTGTCCGGCACACTTGAGGCATCTTATTGCTCGTCCGCAATTCGATGTGGCGTGTCCCCATTGTTGGCAGGTATGACACTGGATGATGGGCTTATTCTGTCGTCTATATTCCCAAGTTATTCTGGTGTATTCTATTATTCGAACATTTTTTATCAAATAATCAAGTGTGATTTTCGAGTTGGTAACAACTAGAAATAGCGGTCTGCTTTTCGTTGTCATCCTATACACTTCTTTGATTTCAATTTTATATGTTTTTTCAAGCTCTTCTTTTATGTCTATCAATTGAACTCCTTCTGCAAGGCCTCTGAGGACGAACGCATGTGTTTTTTCCTCTCTCTTGGTATACGTATGGTGCTGTATTTTTTCTTTACGAAAAATAGATTTTAATTGTCGTCAATTACATCCATCGGTGTGGCTACTGTTATTTCGTTTAAATCATCTTGCTTTTTAGTCATGTTGAGTTTTCTAGCATTTATTTGAGGTCCTTTTGTAATTAATTTGGCATATTGTGATGTAAACTCGTCATTATTTATATTATTTGTAATTTTTGAGTTTTCCACTTCATCAGCCCAAGATAGATTTAGCGGATTGTGTACTTGGACCATTTCTATGTTTTTTGTTTGCACATTCGGGCTTTCGTCTTCATCTGAGGTATATTTATTATTACTGTCTCCTATGGCATCGTCTTCCATGTTTGTAGTTTGGGTATTTATATTTTTGATGAATTTATTCGGTGTAGAAGTGCTATTGGTATCGTTTCCTCTACTCAGAGGTATTAAATGTTCTGAACTATATGATTTCGTTTAGTGTTTTTAAATGAAACTCAAGGTCTCTAGTTAATTCCACAATATAATACAAGTTATTGAAAATTCTAAAAAATTGACAATTGTTTCGATAAATTAATACCATCGTCAGAATGACAGAAGTTACATTTCATTTGATGCCTACCTGATGTTTAGTAGTTATTTTTGGCTAGACCAAGAAGTGACCTAACTTGTGATTGGCTTAATATATGTTTATAGAAAAAAGAAGAAGATGTGATATTACAAATATTGAAGCTTAGATATTATTAGCCCTATGGTGATATGCTGGATATAATTTTTCCAATTAAGATCAGTATAACTGTGCAATGATATAGAAAACCAGGAAAACTATATCTGCTGATCTTTACAATTATCACTTAAGAAAACAGTTTATTAGTGGAGAATTCCCTAGATTTAACTGTTCATTGACAACTTTATATTGTGGGTTTCTTAAATGTCTTCTAATTTCCAATTCTTCAAGGAAATCCAGTTCTTGTTTCTTTTCACAAATATGCAGTACTTCTAGTTTTGTATTAGGTGTCAATGAATGATTGGTGTCAAGTAGATGTTTTGCGTAGTGGGATTTATCTGGTTGTTTTAATCTGTATGCTCGTAAGTGCTCACTGTATCGTATTTCAAAATTCCTAAGGGTCTGACCCAAATAGACAGCATTACATTCTGGACATTTGAGTTTATATATACCTGACTTCTTTAATAGTGGTATTTTTGTTTTTACATTTAACAATTTTGTACTAACGTTACTTTCTGTTTTAAAAGAAATTGTTGTATTCGTTGCTGAAGATATTACCTTTGAAATATTATTAGAAATATTTCCTGCATATGTGATGGTTTTATAAGTTTTAATTTCATCAGCTTGTTTAGGATATATTAGTTGTAATGCCACTTTTTCCTCTTTTTTACTAATTAGCTTATTTATCATATCTAATGGATAACCGTTAGATGTTGCTATTTGTCTAATTGTATTGATCTCTCTATCAAAATTACATTTGTTCATAGGAACTGAAAAAGCTCTATGTATCATTGAATTATATGCTGCTAGTCTGTGTGACACAGGGTGGTTAGAATTGAATGGAATTGTTACATCAGTTTGTGTTGGTTTTCGGTAAATTGAATAATCAAGTACATTATTAACTCTTTGAATTTTTAAATCAAGAAAATTGATTGAGCTATTTTCTTCAATTTCTAATGTAAATTTAATTTTCGGGTGTAAATTATTGATGTGGTTGAAAAATACATCTAATTGTCGTTCACTACCCATAAAACAAGCTAATATGTCATCTACATATCTATACCAAAATAAAATATTTTTCGAAATATTACTTTCAAAGATCTTTCTTTCTAAATTGCCAATAAAAATGTTTGCTAAAATAGGTGATATAGGGCTTCCCATTGGTAAACCTTCATTTTGAATCTATATCCTATTGTCAAAAGTGAAATAATTCTGATTAATGCATACATCAAATAAATTAAGTATATCTGATATTATTCCTGGATTAATATTTTTATCTTCTAGTAATTTTCTTACAAGTATTAGACATTCTTTAGGAGGAATTTTAGTAATCATGTTAGTTACATCGAACGATATGAGTTTATAGTTATCTTGTAAGTGGATTGCTTTCAACTTTTTGATTAGTTCTATTGAATTTCTAATTGAGTACTGAGATTCATATCCGTAAGTATTGAGTATATTGTTGAGCTTCTTTGTCAATATATTATTAGGAGCATTAACATAAGAGACTACAGGCCTAATTGGTTTCGTTATTTTATGTAATTTAACTGTTCCATATAATTGTGGACAATGAGGATTCTTATGTATGATAGACCTCTTTTCGTAATCATTTAAAAGATAATTTGAATTATTAACAATATCCCTTACATTATTAGAAAACTTCTTTGTTGGGTCTGCTTTAAGAACTTTTACATCCAGCGATATATAAACTCAAATGTCCAGAATGTAATGCTGTCTATTTGGGTCAGACCCTTAGGAATTTTGAAATACGATACAGTGAGCACTTACGAGCATACAGATTAAAACAACCCGATAAATCCCACTACGCAAAATATCTACTTGACACCAATCATTCATTGACACCTAACACAAAACTAGAAGTACTGCATATTTGTGAAAAGAAACAAGAACTGGATTTCCTTGAAGAACTGGAAATTAGAAGACATTTAAGAAACCCACAATATGAAGTTGTCAATGAACAGTTAAATCTAGGGAATTATCCACTAATAAACTGTCTTCTTAAGTGATAATTGTAAAGATCAGCAGATATAGTTTTCCTGGTTTTCTATATCATTGCACAGTTATACTGATCTTAATTGGAAAAATGATATCCAGGATATCACCATAGGGCTAATAATATCTAAGCTTCAATATTTGTAATATCACATCTTCTTCTTTTTTCTATAAACATATATTAAGCCAATCACAAGTTAGGTTACTTCTTGGTCTAGCCAAATATAACTACTAAACATCAGGTAGGCATAAAATGAAATGTAACTTCTGTCATTCTGACGATGATATTGATTTATCGAAACAATTGTCAATTTTTTAGAATTTTCAATAACTTGTATTATATTGTGGAATTAACTAGAGACCGTGAGTTTCATTTAAAAACACTAATATGAGCATATTCCACGAAGTAAGGGTCGAGACAGTCAATTTCATATGATTTCGTGTTTGCGTCACTTTCTATTGTTATATTTTCTCTTTCGCTACACTTTTTATTTTCTTCTCTACACTTTTTGTTATTTTCGCGACACTTTTTATTATTTTCGCGACACTTTTTCTCGTTTCCTAGACACTTTTTTGAGTTTCTAGACACTTTTCTGTCGTTGATTCGGTATCTTCTGTTGTTTCCGCAGGTACGGATGTATTCGGCTTTGTAAGTTCTATACACTTTGTTAGAGTAGCAACGTCTAGCGTTTCTAGACACTTTTCTGGAATTTTAAATTTTTCCGAAATTTTTGGTAAATTTCGATTATCAGTCCAATTTTCAGTATAGTTGTCCTCTATATACACTAATTTATGGTAATTACGGTTTTTCTCCGCAAGTTCTAGCTTTTTATTTTTAATTCTATTTATTTCTTCTGAATATTTTGATGATGATTTCGTTTCAGAAGAATTAGGAGAGTTTTGTGACAAATCCGATTCTTTTGATTCGTCTATTGATATTATTTTTTTTGTTACAGTTTTTTTCTTTGATAATCTTTTTATCTTGTTATTGTTTTTTTTACATAGGAATTTATTAGAATAGCACGTACCTTTTACTTTGTGTCTGTGAGACGTTTTCACTGATTTTGAGGGTTTGTTAACACACACGTTATTGTCGGCAACTAAGTTTTCACTTGTAAACAGCTCAGGCTTTATTTCCTGAAGCTTTTTGATTTTTTCCTTTAACCGCCGAGTATATTCGGTGGGGTAAGGAGTCGACCCCGTTATTGGGGGTGAAGGCAATGTTAGAAACTCAATAGGCACTGACTCTATTGAGTTCTTTACAAAATACTGTAACTTTATGGAAAATAATAAACACTTTTGTTCTTTATGAAAATCCAATAGTCAAACCACTCAGCTTTAAAATTAGCATAGGAATGACTTTCATACTTCTCGAGCAATGCTTAATAATCTGAGTAAGCGATTCATTGGTCGTTAAAATAATATCCTCTTTTTCCCTATTTTGTACACAAAAAAACATCAAATCATTGTAATTATTAACTTTATTTTTCTTATTCACTAATCCACAATGTAATTACAAAACAATGCACACATTAATGACATTTTTAAATAATCTTTCAGGTGTTCTATTGGCTCTATTTTCTGATCATTCATTTGATGTTACCAATAAAAATAGGAAATTATTACCAGATGGAATAATGAGAGCAGTGCATGCAAATATTTATTCTTTTGTTTTGAGATTCAACAAATTTCTCTTCTTGCTAACATCCTACTTGTTTAATGGTTCAACGAAAATCCTGGCCTACACAAAAAAGTGAATGGTTCTACTGTCAAACATCTTTTCTTCTTTTCATTTTTTACTGTTGGTTCGAGAACTTACTACGAATTAATGCTTCTTTTATTGGATGTTTTGAGAGTTTAATTTTGGTAGTCGAAACTAAATCAATTGCACCGTTGCGGATTAATACTTTTTCTATGAATGTTTTAAAAATTTAAACGCCACATCTGACATCTTCCATATCCATGGAAGTGACTCGAGACCGAGACCACCCAAGGTGGGTTTTGCATTATGATAATGCCACATGATTAATTTACGACCTTCATTTCGTTTCACTTTATTTTTATATTTCACTTCACTTCATGTTTCAAAGGTGGGTTCGATCGTTCAGAAGTGTGTATTCAACTTTCACTCTACACATTCATTGAAATTTCATTAACCCTAGACCGGTATCGATATTTAATCATATGTTACCGGTATCGATACGCAAATTTTACGTAAAATACTTTTTATGGCATTTTAGTATCTAAATCTTAACCTTAACTAATGAAACACAATTGGTCATTGAAAAAACATTTATTTTAAAGAGAATAATAAATGTTAACATTAATGGTAACTATAAATACATTCAGCAAACAATCAAAAACATTTTATATTTTCCTAACGGAAACAATAGTAACTAAAAAATGCTCTAATCAAACAAATAAAAAATACAAATAAAACTTTAACTACATTTTGAACAGATTTTATTTTGATGCGCACCGCATATGGGTTTATTACACTTCAAACAGTAGGTCGTGGCCATGCTTCTCTTTGCTGATGGACACATGTGACAGTAAGTTCGACGTCCTTTTTGAGACTCTGGACGTTCCTGTCACGCAGGTTGCTGCCTTTCTCATAGTGCGCAAAGGGATGCTAAATCTTGGACTTTGAGCCAAACGTGAAGATTGCCAAGGCTGAGTCAACCTGATGTGCAAACTCTGCATATACTTGTCTCTTGCTATGGGGTTGCCGCCATGCGAAATAACGTTATGATTGTAAATCACAAACGAATTGATGCACGCCATATTCAGTAAATTGTAAAAAATACACATTGGCCATCTTTTGGTTTTACGATTACAGTTCATGTTTTGACACATTTAGTCAAATGTGTCAACAGCACCCTTCGTGGAATTGTATGTATGTATTATTTCTGGTTTGTGTGTTGTATTTACAGTTCCCGTTTCATGCATGGTTGACAGTAAGAGCACATGTTTGTTAGCTTTGGGCTTATATGATACTAGAGTCTCTTTTTCATTGTATGCGAATAAGGAAGTATGTACCCTTCTATCTTTATCTATTTCTATAAATTCCTTTGGAACCTCTTTTTTGTTTTTCCTTAGAGTGCCAACTACAGTTAGTTTATAAGGATTAGTCAATAACTTTTCAGCCAAAGGAATATTGGTAAACCAATTATCCATGGTAACATTCCTGTTTGTTCCGTGGATTGATTTGGTCAATGTTTCAACATAATAATCTGCCAATGGCAATCCATTTGTTTGTGTGGATTTTCCGACATAAGGAGATGCATCTACTAGATATTTCGTAGATACATCACATAACAGAACAAGTTTCAGGCCATATTTAGCTGGTTTGTTTGGTATGTACATACGAAACGCACAGTTACATATGAACCTGGTTTGTACGAGCTTCTACATGTCTCTGTAAACTTATTCCAAATGTCTTCTATTGGTGCAAATCTAGATTCTTGTCTTCTTTCCTCGCGTGTATTAGCGTCATAAAAACGTGAGTAGGCTGTCAAAAACTCAAAACGCTTTTGAGTCATTGTTGCTTTATATCGAGTACCACAAAAGGTGGTATTGAACATGGTGTCGGTCGCCAAGTGATTATCTTTCAAAACTCCGGCCAAAATATATAATCCAAGTAATGCTTTTAGTTCTTCCAAACTTGTTTCGGAAATAAACGCTAGCTCCTTATCGTAATTTTGACCTGCTGAGCGAATCTTTTGATTAGTGTATTATTCCACTATTATATTCAACGTATCATCCGATAAAAATATTTGAAATGCGCGTACTGGATCAAGTATATTTCGTCATTCCGGCGAAGGTCCTGGTTTTACATATTTTTCGAAGAGGTCTTGCGTTTCTCCGTGCCGGTTGGTTTGGAAAACCACTGGTAGCCATTTTTTCCATACAACTTGTCTTTAGCTGGGGTAACCACAAAGCTAGGTTCTTCATTGGCAGGATCAGTCTGAAAAATAATAAGGCAATAAAAATGCTTATACCTCACACGTATATAATATAACTTACCTGAACACTTGTTATTTTTTGTAAAGTTGTATCATCTTCTGATCTATTTCCGGGTCCTGACAAAGTTTTCCTTTCTTCTGTTCTTTTCATATTGAGTTTCGGACGTTTTGGAATATTTGACTTTTCGATTTCCAAATCCTGTTTTTTCTAAATTTTTGACAAATTACCCAACATCTGAGATTCCATTTCCTCATGTGGCAACCATTCTGGATCATCGTCGTTATCCCCAGACTCGCTTTCCGTTTCAGATTCGGCTCTAGTAACAACATTTTAGGTTTCACTGTCACTACTTTCTAACAGTGCTCTCTCCAGCTCGTCCAATGATAAACCACGCCTTGACATTATATACCCTTCCTGGTATTGATACGTAAAAAAATCGTGGTGTAAAATGCACCTATTGGTATCGATGCGTAAAATTTACGTGCAGTGTTCTGGAAAACAATGTGTGGTCACTACATCACTGACAAATACGTACTGGCTATGTATTGAATCGATGAATACCAGATTGGAGCTAGCATAGCTGGAAGGAGGGGATAAAGCGCACGCGAATAACTGCAGTGCTATTAAATTTCTAATTTGAGTGCGTAAGTTTTACGTACGATACCGGTCTAGGGTTAATCACCTAGTCAGTGTATACATATTAGTTATATGGATATTTGTTAAAATCTAATATAGTGTTTTACCTTTTCTAATTGTTTTACATACATTGTTTAATCTAAAAATTGCTCATGTAGAGTGTATATTTGTTCCGTAAAATGATTACAAATAAAACTGTTGTGCATCCAAAGCCGTATGCAGCTTAGGCACAGGTCATGTAGCAGTTTGGGTATTTAGATGTGAAGAAAAGCCAAGAAAAGTATCTCGAAGCAAATAGTGGCATGTGTCTTGACGACCTCCGATCATGTGGCAACTGTACCTAATTATACGCGGTACACGACAATTTAATTGCCAAAAGTTTTAGGCATATTGAGAGAAACCGAAACAAAACGACTAACAATTTTAAATTTGAAGTTTCAAGAAGCAAATGATGGCGTGTGTCTTGACGAAATCCGATCATTTGGCAATTGTACCTCTCGAAAACCATAGGACTGTTAATTCTGCGTGGTATACGATAATTTGATTGCCAAAAGATTTAGGTATATTGAGAGAAACCGATCCAAAACGACTAACAATATTAAATTCGAAGCTTCAAGTAGCAAATGATGGCGTGTGTCTTAACGAAATCCGATTATGTGGCAATTGTACCTCTCGAAAACCAAAGGATATTTAATTCTGCGTGGTATACAATTTAATTGCCAATAGTTTTAGGTATATTAAGAGAAACCGATCCAAAACACCTAACAATTTTAAATTACTACCTTGTAAGTTCACACACACCGCATGAAACAAGCGCGTATTTGTACACACAAAAAAGAATTGGTAGGCCATCCGTCTTACAGCCCCACCTTGGAAGGATTTCTTGTTTCTACTAATCAAAGATAAACTTCGTGCACATCGATTTTCATCGTCCGAAGAAACGGTTGAGGCCTACAAAAAACATGTCTTAGACCTATCTATCATCTTCTGACTGGATAAATTGCTCTGAAGGGTGTCTCAATTATATTGAAAAGTGAATAGATCTTGAAGGGTTGAAGGCAAATATTTTGAAAAGAAATGAAAATATATTTGATAACATTCATGTTTGTTATTTCTAGTTTCGATACATAAATAGCAACCCTCGTATCACGCCCTTTAGCGGTGGAAATTCAGGTGTGTAAATAATTTCCAGGCAACTTTTGTGAAAATAAAACTTAGGCTTCGCTGAAGGTTTTTCAAGATTAAAAACGTTCATTATCGGTGTTTACAAAATGGTTGTTATTAGTAAATTTGTTTTAATTTTTTCCGAATGACCTAAACTACCTATACATTGATGTTATTATTGTTCTTGTTGATACCTTTGATGTAACACACACAACTCAATTAGCTAATAGCATGTTACTTGATAGACCCATACATTTAACTCGATGTTGGAATGTGTGTTGTTCGTTTACGTGTAATTTGTTCAACTAGTAAACAGTAATATTCAATTACTAAACACATAATTTACATTGATGCATTCGTTGGATATTGTATTCATTTAATTAAAACGTTGTTGTGAAAAATAAACCGGTTATTACAATTTGTTTCAAGTTAGGCTTCCACGCTATAGATCAAACGGAAGCAGCTATTTAGCCACTCCGGGCAAAAATAATCGCCGCTCATTACCACAATCCACAAGCGTGCTCATTACACTAACTCCAGCCTTGAGCGAGTTAAGCGGCAGTTACTTTGGTGTAGTAAATGGGTAGCACAGTTTTTATGGCAAAGGTCTTATATAAAGGATTGTTCAAAGCAGAAAAAAGTAAATATTGATATCTTCTTAATTTTCACTAGATTTTAGTATGACCAACCCTAAAAACATCGAATACATCATAAAATGTAAATGAACAAACCCTAAGAGATTAACCAATAATTCTATATAGTCTAAGATCCCGATATAAAACGACCTTCACCGAGATGCTTATTTAATGAAACTTATTTTATATTTAATTTAATATGTCTATAAATATAATCCATATGGGTTGCCTAGCAAAATTCAGTCCAGAGTATGTTTAATTAATAATTGAAAAAAATTATTTTTTTAAACATTTCACCGGTATGTTTATTATATAAATTCTATACCAATCGAAAGTATGAAGCCCATAGAATATGCAAACGTTAGGTTGCCTGCTCTTTTCCGGTCACAACTATCGGGTTGCCAGGTATAAACAGGTAAATCTGTACTAGCATTTTGCAACGGTCTGTTTATTGAATAAAATTTTAATGAAATTAAAGATTATTTTATTCTGAACACGGTGGTATAGGGTTGCCTGCAAAAAATCAGTCCAGAATTGCGGTTGTCGAATTTTAAAAAGTAAAATATTGCTCCGAGTGAATGTGTGCGACTGAGAGGTCCCAACCGACTATCCCATGCGATAGAAGAGGACACAGCATAGCAGCTGTTTAAAGTCCGCCCATTTAAAGAAAGAGAATGCGCATGCTATTTGGGATTGGAAAAGAAAAGGATAGCGATAGACTCGTAAACACTATGCATCATTTTGGAGTAGTTTATTATTTAAATAGAGAAATAGTTATTTAATTTTTTTTTTAATCAATTAATTATTTATATGTATGTGACACTAAAGTATATATTCATCTTTAGTAAAAAAGAAGGTTATAATGATACATATATAATACTACCCTGATTAAAAATATTGATTGAAAAAAATTTAAAAAATTTACTACATGCAAATTATAAATCTATAAATGTAAACAGAGAAATTGAAATCAATTGAAACTATTGGAAAAATTCAAAACCCATAAAAGTGAATTTTTTTAATCAGGGTAATCTTGTAAATTTTATTTTTATTATAAGAAGACAAAATAAAAAAAACAACAATTAAAAAATTACTTCTATTTATTGTAAAAAATTAAAAATACAAATTTTTTTTTAAATTATTCAGAATCCGAGTCATCGGACATAAAACTACGATCTTCAACTTCTGAATCTTCTTCGCCATCACTCTCTGTTTCGGTTTTTTCAACAATGTCTTCTATCTTTAAAGGTGTATGATCCCCAATGAATCCTACTGGTTTTAAATATTCATCTAAGAACCATCCGCAGTTCTCAGGCTCAAGTTTCACGCATATTGGATCCGTTGCATTAAGCCACATTGAATTTACAAAAATAGTTCGTAAAATTTTCTGAGTTAATGATATCCAGCATGGTGGTATGGAGTTGGAGTCGAAGCCTTTTATTTTTTTTAAAAAGTGCTCGCTGTCTTCTTTGGCAGAGTAATTTTTCATAAAAATACGATGCCTCGCATCATTCACACTGGTGCAGTTCCTGATACCGTACATACTAGCCGTAAATTCTTGAACGGTCTTCATTTTTTCATCAATGAAAATATCAGCAGCATCTGTTAACGATGCAAAGACTGTTTGAAATTTTTCATTTTTCGAAAATTGCTGAAAAGGTTTTACTTTCCCTTTGTTGTAAAAGGCTGCCGTGTAATCGCAACCCGAAATGCATGGAAGGCGGGAAGACTTTGGCATAATTTAATTCCCAACTTCAACGCTAAATCAGTGCAATTAATGCAATCAACAGTTTGATTATTAGTCTTTCTAGTTGCTGAAGTGGCAAGCCAAATTTCTTATTCGATAAGTTTGTGCATATTTCCTAACAAAATTATCAAAACGTCAGTATCTGAGGCTTTTATTAAAATCCTTGAGCCTAGTTCCGCTTTAGAAGCATGAAAAATAATCCTTGTATCTGCCTCTTCGTGATGACATTCATAATTACAGATTTTCATATCATTTTTTTAAAAAAGCTTAAAAAAACCACAAATATTTTATTACCTTGTCAAAGTCCCCAGAAGTTTGGGAAAGGTCTTCAACATTACTCGTTTCATCTTCAGCAACTGTAGCACAGGAATCGACACTAGGGTTCAACTGTTTTGATTCTTCTTCAGTAGTAGATACATTGGTATGCTCCTAAAAAAAATAATTTTTGCGATTAAATGAAAATGTTTGATACATAAATTTTATAAACTTCTTGTTAAGAATCTTCTTACAGTGCCATATCCGTGATCGGACGTAGGCGACCTCTCACTTCTGCCTGTGTTGTGCTCTCCAGTTACCACAGATAGAAGGGACCTACAGTTTAACGACGGATCCGAACGTCTATGTTGAGAGGCTGTACTAGGCAGAATACTGTCGGTGGTTTGCCATTGCCTTCCGACAGGTGGCTCTCCGAATTTTTAATTATGATGTTAACTAGGCCCGGGTTTGATCCCGGGGCCTCTCGGTTAGCAGACAGAGCACCATTCCACTAGCCTACGGAGAATAGTTGATTGAAAACATCCTCATTAATTGTTACAAAAAAAAAAATGAAATCAGATCATTTTCTTGTTTAATTTATAAATTACCGTTTTTAAGCAAATTACAAAAAAATTATGTGTGTCGAAAATTAACAAAACCATAGGTGAATTTTACTAACAATTATTTAAACATGAAAAAAATATAGATGTATTAGCTAAGATAATTTTAAAGATTCAATTATTATGTACTTACTGTATATTCAGCACTAAAATTAAGAAATTCTTCGTTATATTTTTTATTCAAAACGGTCACTTTTTTGTAGCACGTGGTATGATAACCTACAAATTGAAGAGACGCACTGGTTAGCTCAACAAAATTGTATTTAAAGTGTTTTTTTACGAAAAGCTAACTTTAATACACAGTTTTCAAAAGTTTCATCATTAAAATCAATTATTTCATCATCCGATCCACACAAAAAACACTTTTTTGCCATTTTTTCCAACAATAAATAGTAGCACGTTTTTTTGAATTGTATTTATAGCGACACTCTACTCCAAAATGATGCATAGTGTTTACGAGTCTATCGCTATCCTTTTCTTTTCCAAGCCCAAATAGCATGCGCACTCTCTTTCTTTAAATGGGCGGACTTTAAACAGCTGCTATGCTGTGTCCTCTTCTATCGCATGGGATAGTCGGTTGGGACCTCTCAGTCGCACACATTCACTCGGAGCAATATTTTACTTTTTAAAATTCGACAACCGCAATTCTGGACTGATTTTTCGCAGGCAACCCTATACCACCGTGTTCAGAATAAAATAATCTTTAATTTCATTAAAATTTCATTCAATAAACAGACCGTTGCAAAATGCTAGTACAGATTTACCTGTTTATACCTGGCAACCCGATAGTTGTGACCGGAAAAGAGCAGGCAATCTAACGTTTGCATATTCTATGGGCTTCATACTTTCGATTGGTATAGAATTTATCTAATAATCATACCGGTGAAATGTTTAAAAAAATAATTTTTTTCAATTATTAATTAAACATACTCTGGACTGAATTTTGCTAGGCAACCCATATGGATTATATTTATAGACATATTAAATTAAATATAAAATACGTTTCATTAAATAAGCATCTCGGTGAAGGTCGTTTTATGTCGGGATCTTATACTAATACCTCAGTGACGAAGAACACGAAATTACTTTAAGGTGAAGCTCGAATTTTATTTGAAACACATTACAAGCTCGGTGTCAGACATATAACACAGCCTAATGAACACATAGCCCAGACTCTTAACGTCGGCACTTTGATATTATTTATTGAAAATCTGTGACCTTGAGGACGCCATTTGGGAGTAAATGTCAGAGTTGGCTGTAACTTTATTTTGGTACCGCTGGCAGGGCCGTCCTTTGAAATGTAAAGTATGTTTATTTAAATTTAAATAGATAATTATTAAAATAGAATATAGGTAAACTGTTCTAGTGACGTGAAATATTGATATTTATTATTTAGCTATATTCCCGCTGTCTCTTTTAGTTTGAAAGTTATGGGACATGAAAAAACAAAGTAATAATAGATGTTTTCTGATGAAATTAAATACATGTTTTCTCAAATAATTTCAGTTTCCGTTTCCACTAGTTAATCAACTTTTCTCTTTTCAGTGTGTTTACCGAAATGATAGTGTTAGTGGTCGCTTTTGTTGGAGTCGTTGGTTTTATCAGTTTATTGCACATTTGAACTTTAATAGCGTGTTTACCAAACAGGGAAACATTACAATATTAATGATGAGAGATTACGGCAATTGAAAAAGAAACAATGAAGACGTAGCTGATATATTTGATTATAGTTTTCCAAATAGGATCCCAATTACCAAAACTGTAGCTCGGAGAATTGTAAATCGATTTTGGGAATCTGATATTATTCAAAATGCCGGTAGAAGTAGCTGGCAAAAGACCGCAACGAAAAAAGACAAATCCTTGGATGTTTTACAAAGTTTTATAGAAAATCCAGACATAAATTCGGTTAGTAGTATTTTAAATGCATTTCATTCTTACCAAGTAACGCTTTTATAAGAATTGTTTGAAAATAATTTTGATCACAGATTGGAATTTTGTGACCCGCATTTCTGTACTAAGTTAGTTTTAACGGATCCATTTATCGACACAATTATTGCAGTTATTGGAGTGATACCAACCCCGGATGGATACGGGAACATACACACAAACACGAAAGTTAGTGTGAATATGTGGGTAGGTATTATTCGAACCACTGTTATTGGTCTATTTATTATTTAATGCAATGTTAATTCACAAAAATATTTAAAACTGCTACACAATCGAAGAGTTCATACAATCAGGCAGGTTGTTGGTAATAATTTCAATGAAATTCGGCTCCAGAACTACACCGATATTGCAGTTCGGAATAACCTGATTTTGGTTTTTCAATATAGTAGCACGATCTCCAAATTTTTAACCTTTAGATTTCTTTTTATGGTGATACGATACCTAATAAATTATGTGTATAAATCAAAACCTGACAATTTGAATAATCTTGGAATAGAATAATTGTATTTACGGAACAAATAACAGATTAAAAATGGCTTAGCATTTTATAAAAGACTTGTATGTTGCCAAATAGAAAGATTATTTTAAACATGTAATGAAATAAACAGTTGTTGATTATTAAAATGATAATACAGGGTGAGCCATCTGTATTTTTAAGGTCTCTCGTGGGCAAACGGTGATATTTAAAAAAAATTTCATAGCCATGTAAAAATCAATTACAGCAACAATTTAAAATTATTTACAGCTATACAGTATGTCCCAAAAGTAGTTAAACAAATCAAATATACGATTTTTTAAAAGGAACGCCCTATATTTGATCACATTTTTGAATTTTATATGAAAAATTAGGTCAACTTTAAAAAAGGTTTCATGTATAGGTTGGCAAATTAATTTTGGCAGTTGACGATGCGCTAGAAAGCCATACAACTCGACAACGTTGTAAACGCAGTTACCGGGAAGAGCAGGCGACGTACATTCCGCATGGAAAGTTTTAAAAGTTGTGAGGTTGCTACGAGGGTAACACAATATTTTGAATTTGGATTTAAAAATAATAAATTGTGGCACATGTATAATGATATATAAAATCGAGTTTACAAAACAAAATAACATTAATGTGTTCTTACCGTTAGATTTTTCTACGAAAATTGTTTTTTTTTGTACACACATAATTATTTATTGTTTCAAAAATAATACGGGGAATTCTATAATTACCCTTTATTATTTGATGTGATGTGAATAATAAATAGGTTCCAAGAGACATAAAATTTCACCTTTACTTCAAATTAATGTCTTAAGTGGTCCCTTCATAATATTCGTCATTGAGGTTTATTTGTATATAAATTGGAAGTGAGGTAGATTTTGTAGATAAAGCGTACAATATGATAAGGATCGTTAAACGACTTTCTAAATTTAACAATGGCCCACAATTTTTCCTATCTGTTCGTAGTAATAGTTAATAACGTACCTACCTGTTAAGCTTTCTAAAATTGTTATTCTTAATAATATGTAGTAGATAATGTTCAAGATTGTAAAATCTTGAAATTTATTTCTTTACGATACTTTATATTGTTGTAAATTCAAAGGATAATTTCATTTTATTTTCAAAATACTTTTAAAATATCACGTTTTCCAACAATAATTGTAAATTGTTTTGTATGGGCATATAAATAGCACCTTTTTCGAAAGTCGACATCTTGACGCATTGTCCTATAGTTAAGAAGTTAAAAAAAGGCACGTTTCACCCTATTATATATTGTATTGTAAAAACCCTAAATTTAGTGTCAATTCTGCATGAATTTTATGGTTGAGGTTCGGAAGAGATGAAAGACATTTTTGAATAAGCTTTCTGAGTAAGAAGGTTACAATTGCTATTGGAGTATTCAATATAGATTTAACTATTTGTTGGTGGCACCCATAATTGATTCTTGTCTGGGAACCCGACAAGTCAAATGATACTGGCCAATAGGAAATATTTATTTTCGTTTGGTCAACCCAATCCACGTGTAAACACCCCCCTCGCAGATTTCTATTTAACACGTCTCACAACGTGAAGAAATTAGTTACACACTCATCGAATCGAGCGCAACGCTCAAGAGCGCAATGCTCAACAGCAGAGTTAGTTTTTTCTCACTCATCGAATCGAGCGCAACGCTCAACAAAGTTAGTCTCTCAAAAGTTTCTAACTCATCGAAATCGAAGCGAGTTCAATACTCTCGATAACAAAGTTTTACAATCATCGACGCGAGTTTTACACACTCATCGAATCGAGCTCAACGCTCAATAACAAGTTCTTATACTCATCGAAACGAGTTCAACACTCAATAAGAAAGTTTTAATATTCATCAAATCGAAACATAAAGTGTCTTCCGATCTGAAACCACAGAAATTCAGCATTCACAACTTTGTAAATTTGTACATAATAAATTATTAATTTCGACATTAATTTTGTCAAATCAAAATTATTTATTTAGTTGAATGTCCACGCCAGTTGACGAAGTTCAATTAGAAATATAATCAAAAACAGATAATAATGTAAAAATTCGGGTTTATACATAAAATTTGAAAAACAAATTGGGAAAATCGCCTTTAGAGATAGTCTAATAAATATACTAATAATATAAATAAAATATTGAAGCTTTTTTGTGGTAGATATTTCTAATTGCATATGTAAATTTTTGGGTTTTTTGCAAATATTTACTATGAAATTAGAACATCCCTTCACACTTTTTACAGAGTTAGGACTGGCAAAACAAAAAAATCTTGGTTCTGGGTCCGTCAATTATTGTTTATTTAGAACTATGTACAGATGTGCTACAAATATTATATTACTCTAGTGGAATTCGTCTCTAATATATACAATTTTATAACACCTATTTACATTTTTACATATGTTGCGTTTAATGTATTCAGTCATACCACCTACAAACAAACACTATAATGAAAAATATGTTTTAGATGTACAGGGATCATCAACAGTAAAATAATGATGTGCATCTACAAATGATTCTTCAAAATCACTTTCTATACCAACTTCATCATCCTCGTTATCTCCGTCTTCGGCCAAATTAATAATAATATCTACAACATTATCTAAAAGTGGTTCATTGTTCATAAATTCATCTTCAATTTTTTTAACATGGTCACATCTAACTTTCCAATCATTTGCAGAAAATGTGTCAAAAAATTCATTACAGAATTCTTTAACCTTTGTAAAATTGAAGGTAACATTTCGTTTGGCCACATATTCTTTAAGTGCCGCCCAAACACGTTCGATCGGATTTAAGTCCGGGTGATAAGGGGGTAGCCTTAAAACTTGCAATCCATGTCGAATAAACAATTCAGAAATTTTATAAGTTTTATATTGCGGTGTGTACATTTTTGCAACGTTATAAAGATCCGGTTTTAACATTTGTTTACTGTAATATATGTTTCTTTCAAAAGCGTTCTTTAATTGTTGTTTAGTCCAAGCAGTCGTAGGTAACTTTTCATTTAGAACATTGTGATATGGGGCGTTATCAATTACCACAAACCAAAACAGCGTTTTTTGGTAGGTTTGGTATAAATTTTTCTTGTACCCACTTCTCATAATTTTCGTACGCCATTTCATTATGATAATCTCCTCTTTTTTACTGAGAGTTCCACATAATACCAGAATTAGGTACAAAACCATTTTCACTTTCTGCATGCACAATGATGAGCCTATTACCTTTTGAAACGGGTTTTCTTAATCCTTCGTTACTCTTGTCGCTTCATCCTTTAAGGTGCGTGTGACATAAATGAATGTATGTTTCATCCATATAAATGATAGGTTTGTTCAGTTCTCCGCACTTTTTTATGTTCCTTATATATAGTAGGCGTAAATGTCTGATTTCGTGACGTTCCATTAACAAACTTCTGTTGTTTTTCATGTCGATCCAACGAAAACCAAAAGAATGTATTTGTTTCCGCAGAGATTCCTGCGAAGCCCTAACTATCTGCAAAGGTTTGGTGTACATTTCTTAACGTGGGTACTTTTTTCTCGGATATGTGATAATTTATTATGCACCTTCTAAGCACAGTTGTCGAATTGTTCCATACGGATACTGGACGTTCTTTGTTTTTTAGTAGGCACATCAGTGTCAGCATTACTTCCTGCTAGAGCTTCTTTTTTAATACGAGAATGCGTTCTTAGGCTAACTTTAGTAGGAGCAGAAACTCGTTCAATGACCTGACAATAAAATAAGTCAATATAAATGTTCTATTAAAAGTTTTACTCATGTGTATTTTATACAAATAAAATGAGGAAGTATTTAAATTTGTTTTCAGTGACTGTTCTTTGAAATAAAAATTATTGTCGTTATTTTCGGCCATTTAAAAGAAGTATTAAATTCTCAAATATTATATTACGTTTCAGTTCATTAGTTGTTTTAAACTATCCTTAGATTTTAGTTTTAACATATTTCAATATGACCAAACCGCAATTGTAACTGAAATCGGAAGATGGTTCAAAACAAATAGTAAAACCGAAACGTAAAAGAGATAGGTATGAAATGAGTATAATAATTATAATTATAAGCTAAAAAACCTATTACATTTAAATAGGTATCTTACACAAAATAAACATGTGCCCTTTTATATACTCCTGAAGACAGAATAGTTATTTATGCAACAAGTGCATAAAGTGGTGCTTCTTTCACGAATGGAAAAATTGACGCATGAGCCGCAGGCATGCGAAAACCAAAAAATGTCTCATTTAGGTTGCTCTAAATGGACTAAAACTGGCGTCGATTTGTTTGTCATGATGACATAACGGTGCATAAAATTGACACATGAGTGCATAAAATACTTTGTCTGACCATAATATCACTTTTTTAAATCGTTTAACAAATAAATATTTTATGTACGAAAATCGATTTAAAAAAATTTACTATCGAGTGTAAATTTGTTAAATAATTACTTTGGTTTAAAAATTTTATTGCAATAATTAAAACTTACCTTTGTTAATGGAATTGTAGACTTGTCATTTTTGCCTCTTCGGTCATGAAATTTAAAACGTTCATAATTTTTTCTCGACACTGCTCACTCAACTTTTTATGAACAAATTTACTTTCAGGAGTCGCCATAACAAGTTAGTATTGCACAACCCCGGTAATCACACTTTTCTCTGAACTGTACTGTTGAAACGAAACTTACGAATTCTGCCAGCGAAGTGAGCTCTTGCATTCCGCATACGTCTGCTACGGCTCATCGGACGTTGCCGACTGTCAAAATTAATTTGCCAACTTGTACCTAGGTTTTGCCGTTCTTGAGATATTCCATTTTTTGTGAAAATGAAGAGTTGGCGTAGAAGTTTAATCCCGACGCATCCCATTAATTTAGACAAGTGAAGTTTACAACAGTGATTTAGGATACCTTGAACTACCGATCATGATATTTGTTCCATTATTTTATACTAGGGTGTTCAAATTTTAAAGGTCACTTTGGCCAAATTCAAACATCAATTACTTAATTGTTTCAAATAGAACACCCAGAGTTATTTTTACGTTTTTCATCAAGAACAACACGAAAAAACGACTCTTGGAAAAAAATCCTGTGTGTATGTCGTCGGCCACTTTTCGTTACATGTCTTGTTAGGACGATGCAGCCTACGGAGTGGAACAAGTCACCAATGTTATAACTGAACATTCTTCAGGACATCTCACAGATAAACGCTATTGATTTTCAGCTCACTAGAGCCAGTACAGCAGGTACTATAGTATTTTAAATACGACATTTTTCTCATTTTTGGAGAAATTTCAGTTTGTTAGCACGATACAGCCTCCGAAGTATATACAAGTGACCAATTTTATGATTGGATATTATTCAGGGCGTCTCAAAGATGAACCCTATTGACATTCAGCTCACTCAAGCCAGTACAACGAGTGCTGTGGTACTTGAAGTACCAAATTCTTAGTTTTTTAGCATGATACAGTCTCCAGAGTGTATACAAGTGACACATTTTATGAATATTGTTCAGAGCTTCTTATAGATAATTGGTTCCCAACGGGGGCGATACCGCCCCCCTGTGGGCGCTGCAGCCTTTTAGGGGGGTGGTAGCGGATTCAGAAGCAATAATAAGCAGTCAAGAGGAATGGTGAAATAAAAATGATTTAATAAGGGTTAATAAGCAGTTTTAAATTAGCATTAATAATAATACTAATAATTATAATAATTTCTTTTAGTTCAGAATAGAAGTATATGACTTGTCCTCGCACGTTGATAAGCGAACGCGCGATGTTCATACAAAATAACATGTTTATACATGCTCGCACACAGATAAGTTGAAACATGCACGAAATGAAACGTATAAAAGCAATAGCTCTACGAATTTTTTGTTAGTTAGTTGTATGTGCTTGGCCGCGATATATAGTCGTGAATCATAAGCTCTGCCGTAGTAAATAATCGTGAGTGGTGTGTCATTTTATAAACATTACTATCTATAAATCTATTGAGAATTTAATTTTTGTATGAAAGTGGCTGAATCTACTTCTAAATTAAAAAAGAAATGCCGGCAATACAGTATTGAATATTTAAAATATGGATTTGCGGAATCTTCTACAAACAAATCATTACCTATGTGTTTAATTTGCCGAAAAGTTTTTTCAAATGAAGCTATGAAACCTTCTAGGCTACAAGAGCATTTACATAAAATGCATCCTGATAAGAAGAACAATGATATATTCTATTTTCAAGAACTCGAAAAACAATATTAAGAACAGCCAACTATATCAAACCTTTTTGCATCGTCTTCTAAACGAGACGATGATGGGCTACGAGCCGCATATAACGTTTCATTGTTAATCGCAAAGTCAGGAAAATCACATACCATTGGCGAGGAATTAATTTTGACGGCAGTCGAAGAGATATTAAAGACACTATTTGATATCATTAAAAAAATTCCTCTCAGTAATAATTCAGTGCAAAGAAGAATAGATGAAATGGCAAATGACGTTGAAATATCATTATGCGATTACCTAAAGACTTGCAAATTTTCCATTCAACTCGATGAATCAACTCTACCAAGTAACGAAGCTCTCTTATCATACGTACGATTTATAAAAGAAGAAAAAATTCATCAAGAGTTATTATTTGCTAAGAATTTGGAATCTGATACAAAGGAACATTCTATATTTAATATCATGCAAAAAATTTTTCAGGAGAAAGAAATTCCTATTAGCAATATTTTGTCTGCTGCTACTGATGGTGCTCCAGCAATGACCGGGCGTCATAAGAGCATAAAGCAGTGCCAAATGTACTCGCTGTACATTGTATTATTCACCCTTAGCATTGAATGAACGTCTGCATGCGTCCCTCAGTAACGTTATTAAAGCAATCAATATCATTAGAAGCAATTCATTGAATGATCGTTTGTTTCATAAGCTTTGCAATGAAAATGATGAAGACTACAATCGCTTGCTGCTGCACACAGAAGTACGTTGGCTCTCTAAAGGTGTTTGTCTGAATCGTTTTTTCAATCTATTATACTAAGTGTTGAAATTTCTTGATGAAAACGAACAATTGCGCGAAAACCTGATTACGTCAAAAAATTAAATCGCTTATTTGACGGACCTGTTAAAGTATTTAATCAAGTTAATCTACAATTGCAAGGTGATGATTTAAATTTAATTAAAACTAAAAACGTCATAGCTGCTTTTGCAGGAAAACTTCTTATATTCAAAAGAAATCTTGGTAGAGGTGAGTACAACCATTTTCCCACATTATCAACAGTGTCTGCAAAACCGGAAGATTTACTTACTTACTGCCACCACTTGGAAGTTCTTCATGTAGATTTTACAGAGCGTTTCCAAGATATTTTAAACATGGAAATACCAAGCTGGGTTATAGATCCTTTCGCAAACACAGATACTGAAGGCTCATCAAATTTGGAAGAGGAGCTATTAGAACTCACAACGAACGAAGACCTGAAAGTAAAATTCAAACGTGGATATCAAGAGTTCTGGCTTCAAAAATCAATACCAGTTCTCTATCCTGGACTATGGACAATAGTACAGAAGTTGTTAATTGCATTTCCTTCAGCCTATATGGCTGAGCGTGCATTCAGTGCAGTAACTGATTTGATGTCAAAGAAGAGGAACAGACTACACATCACTGAACGTGGCGATCTGCGATTGATGTTAACGAAATTGGAACCCGATATTAACAAACTGGTAACACTCCACCAGCCTCAACCGTCTCATTGATTTTTTCTGTATTATTAATTTTGTATTTCTTATTGTATTGCATTTCTTATTTCTATTCTGATTGTATTTCTTATTGATTCTGTGTTTATATTTAAAAGTTTAATAAACAATTTTATTGTACATTTGGTAGTCGTTTAATAAATTTCTACTTCATCATTCCTCTAAAATAAAAAATTTAGACATTAACTGAAATTAAAGCTAAATACAGATCAATTGGGACGGTACAGATGATATTCAAATAAAATTAACTACTTTGGACTAACCAGCGACTCGGTGAAATTTTTGTTCTCTTCTATAGGGGGCGGTGGTCCAGAAAAGATTGGGAACCACTGTTATAGATGAACCGTATTGATTTTCAGCTCACCAGAGCTAGTACAACTGGTCCTATGGTACCTGAAGTGCCACAATTTTGGTCCTTTTTGGAGAGTATACAAGTGACCAATTTTATAATTGGATATTTTCAAGTTGTCTCACATATGTACCCTATTGATTTTCAGCTGACTAGAGCGAGTACAGCAGGTCCTATGAATCCAGATATACTGAATTTTTGGTTATTTTTGGAGAAATTTCGGTATGTTAACACGATACATCTCCCGAAGTGTATACAAGTGACAATTTTATGATAGAATATTGTTCAGGGCATCTCACAGATGCGGAAAAAGTTAGTTTTAATCTTTAAACCCTTTTATTTTTTAATAAAGTGTTGATAACTTCAGAACGGTTAGAAATAGGTATAGGGAACTCTTATGCACTATGATAGAAAACTAAGAATGCTATTCAATGCAATGAAAATATATAATAAAGTAATTGATTTTTGAATTTGGCCAAAGTGACCTTTAATATTTGAGCACCCTATTATAAAATAATGGAACAACAAATATCACGATTGGTAGTTCAAGGTATCCTAAATGACTGTTGTAAACTTCACTTGTCATAATTAAATGGATTCATCCGGATTAAACTTCTACGCCAACTCTTAATTTTCGCAAAAAATGGAATATCTCAAGAACGGCAAAACCTAGGTACATGAGACCTTCTTTAAAGTTGACCTAATTTTTGACGTAGAATTCAAAAATGTGATCAAATATAGGGCGTTCCATTTAAAAAATCGTATATTTGATTTGTTTAACTACTTTTGGGACATCCTGTATAGCTCTAAATAATTTTATATGGTAGTCATAATTGATTTTTATATGGCTATGAGAAATTTTTTTTGAAAAATATCACTGTTTGCTCACTAGAGACCATATAAATACAGGTGACTCACCCTGTATGCCTCTACATTTATTTTTTGATTTGTTTCATGTTACTATAAATTTCAAACTAAAGACAGCTAATTGTGGTTAGTTGAGTATAAAAAAATATACTGGGGTTGCTATTAAGTTAATATATATTGTTTTAGTTCTAAAGAAACGGATCACCCCCTGTGGCTAATAGCATGGATTAAAACTACATAATTGTGAACGAATATTTGGACCAAAAATTCACAAACATTATAGAACAATCACAATATTTCTCTGATATAATGCTGTCCGATTTTTTTCTTTACTTCTTCTGCTTCTCATCTGCTGTTTCCTTTTCAGGCGTTAGATTGGAACTCAGGTTCCGGCTCTTTTTGTACCCAATTTTTTCCAGTCCAGTCTATTTCTTGCTATTGTTCTCATTTCGTCCAACGTCATTCCCTTTTCTAAACCTATTTCCTTCAGGATCTCCCTCTTAGTTTTTTATTTGAATTTCCAGCTTCAATTATTTTTTTGTAATCCTGTCTTCATCCAAATAACATGTCCAAACCAATTTAGTTGTTTTTTCCTTAATTTCGTCATTATCGGCTCTTGTTTTGTCATTTTCCTGATTTCCTCGTTTATGAACCTACCGAATTTGCTTTTCCCTGCTATCTTCCTTAGTTGCTTCATTTCCATGACCTTTATTTTAGTTTCATCTTTTTTCTTCATTGTCCAGTTTTCACTTCTATATGTTATTCTTGATACTGTTATCGCATTTTTTTATTTTCAAAACTCAAATTGCCACTTAGAGTTATCCGTTCCCAGTCGATAGAAGAAGTAAAAACGAATTAGCGGCGAGTACACGAGTCATGAAAATGCGTGTAAAAAACGTTTTGTTGAATAGATTATTTCGTTAGCGTAAATGCATTATTTCTACGATGCAATAAATTTGGATGAACAGTGAATATTACTTTTCTGCCCAACCTATCTAATATGCGAGAAAAGTATTGGTTTACCCCAATAAAAGTTGGAATTTTGAAAAAAAAATTGAGTTATTTTTACGTTTTACGCCATTTTTATATCACTTTCGAATACAAACAACCGGGACCGAGATGGCCAAGTTGGTATTTGGTACGCGAAATTTGAAAGTTGAATGTGGAGGATGACTGTTCAATCCCACGCTGCGACGAAGTTTTTTTGTATTTAGTTCTATTTTTTACAATGTTTATCTAAAAAACATTAATTTTGAAATAAAGCAAAGTTATTGTTTCAAAAATTTATTTATTCAAAGAAAAGTTCAGACAATTTAGTATCAATTTTAAAAAGCAAAATCTAGTAGGTAGCCTTCCAAATAATGTCATTTTCATTCTTTGGAGCGAATACATATTTTTGAAGCGATTAGATTTATTATTTTAGTGTACTTGTGAGTAATTTCTTATTTCGTTTCGTTTTGTAATTTATTAAAATAGTTATAATTTCATTTAAAATTGTGTTTTCCCATTATTTAATTTATTTTATTCTTTATATTACTTTTCCGCCCAACCTTTCAATATGCGAGAAAAGTATTGGTTTACCCCAAAAAAAGTTGGAATTTTTAAATTTTTTTTTGAGTTATTTTTACGTTTTCCATCAACAACATCACGAAAAAACGGTTTTTAGAAAAAAAATCCTGTGTGTATGTCGTCGTCGTCGTCGGTCACTTTTCCTTACATGTCTTGTTAGCACGATACAGCCTCCGGAATGCAATAAGTCACCAATTTTATGAATCAATATTGTCAAGGACATATCACCCTATTGATTTTGAGCTCACCAGAGCCAATACAACAGGTGCTACAGTACTTTAAGTACGATATTTTTGTCATTTTTGGAGAAGTTTCAGTTTGTCAAAGATGAACCCTATTGATATTCAGCTCACTAAAGCCAGTACAACGGTTACTATGGTACTTGAAGTACCAATTTTTTGTAATTTTTGGAGAAATTTCAGTTTGTTAGCACGATACAGCCTCCAGAAAGTATACGATTGATCAATTTTATGATTGAATATTGTTCAAGGTGTCTCACAGATGTACCCTATTGATTTTCAGTTGACTAGAGCGAGTATAGCGGGTCATATAAATCCAGATATACTTACTTTTTGGTTATTTTTGGAGAAATTTCGGTTTGTTAGCACGATACATCCCCCGAAGTGTATACAAGTAACTATTTTATGATAGAATATTGTTCAGGGCCACATATGCGGAAAAGTTAGTTTTAATCTTTAAAACCGTTTATTTTTTTGAGTTATTTTTACGTTTTCCATCAACAACAACCCAAAAGAACGGTCGTCGTCGTTGTCGTCGGCCACTTTTCGTTACATGTCTTGTTAGCACTATACAGCCTCCGGAGTGCAACAAGTCACCAATTTTATGATTGAATATTGTTAAGGATATGTCACAGATGAACCCTATTAATTTTCAGCTCATCAGAGCCAGCACAACGGGTGCTATGGTACTAGAGGTACGACATTTTAGTCATTTTTTGAGAAATTTCAGTTTGTTAGCACGATACAGCCTCCGGAGTTCATTAAGTCGCCAATTTTATGATTGAATATTATTCAGGACCCTTCACAGATGAAACCTATTGATTTTCAGCTCACAAGAGCCAGTACAACAGGTGCTATAGTACTTTAAGTACGATATTTTTGTCATATTTGGAGAAATTTAAGTTGGTTAGCACGATACAGCTTCCGGAGTATATACAAGTGACCAATTTTATGATTGGATATTATTCAGAGCGTCTCAAAAATGAATCCTATTGATATTCAGCTCACTAAAGCCAGTACACCGAGTTCTATGGTACTAACCAAATTTTTGTCATTTTTGGAGAATTTTCAGTTTGTTGGCAAGATACAGCCTCCAGAGTATATACAAGTGACCAATTTTATGATTCAATATTGTTTAAGGTGTCTCACAGATGTACCCTATTGATTTTCAGCTGACTAGAGCGAGTACAGCGGGTCCAATACATACAGATATACTACATTTTTGGGTTTTTTTTGGACAAATTTCGGTTTGTTATTACGATACATCCCCCGAAGTGTATACAAGTGACAATTTTATGATAGAATATTATTCAGGGCCACAGATGCGGAAAAGTTAGTTTTAATCTTTAAAACCGTTTATTTTATATTATTGCGAATAAGGCTGACCGTATATTGGAGCGACGATACAAGCGACGATAAATAGGAAGAAAAGATTGTAGCGTGAAACTAATCTGATCTACCAGAAAATTTGAAAGACAAAAACGAAGTTCAAACTATTCTGAACTTTATAGAAAAAATTATTTTAATCTATAATTTAAGGTAGCAAATTTTATCCAAGAGAAATAATCTTACAAATGGACGATGCTAATTGAAAAGGAACCAACCACCCAATTGTTAATCAGCGGTTTTGTAATTTATCACGCATTTAAGAATTATCATATTTTTAGAAGTTTTTCCCAGATTAAAATACTGTACGTTTAAAAGGAAATGATAAACACTAGTGAATTATCCTTTTTCCACTTATTAACACTCCATCGGACGGGCTAAGCCTATCAGGTTTTGAAAATTAGCAATAACATTTTAATTTATGGCGTTGGGATATTTATATCCTATATACCTTTTTACTATTTAAAATGAAGTTTACAGCCTAAATTGTGTTGAAAAAGGAATCCAATGTTTTGCGTTATAGCGGTGTTTGCACTCACAGGCTTAACCCGTTCAAACGTGTATTCAATTACGTAGCATACTCTAGGCACCATCTATGGTTGAGATATTGAATTATTGTACTTTAGAATCTATATACGAGATGCGATAGTGCTTGGGGGATTCCCTCAATTATAATTCATGTCCCGTTTCTGTTAGTTTGTGTATACAGATACATGGTATACTGTGATTTGTGCACAATAATACTGAACATTTCTTCTTGTTACATGGTAAGTGATTTTCATATTGTTATATCTATAATATTTTTAGAACATAAATGTTTTATTATAGTGCTCAATTAAAATGGATACCTTTGAAAAGCAAATTGAACGTTTGATGAAACTTTATGAAGATGTTCCAACTGACGAGGAAAATGCTGCAGATTCAGACAGTTTAGTGAACATGACACTGACTCTGAGACTGAAAATAATGAGAGGGAACAAAATGAAATAGAAGCAACAAATACAGACACTGATGAGCCAACAGAGGATCGGCGTTTGTATTATCATGCAAAGGATGGTCGCAAATGGAGAAAATTTGGCGGTGCACGCAATGTTCGCACAAGAAGAGAGAATATTATCACGCATTTACCTGGGCCTCTTCGGGAAGCAAAAAAATGTTAAAAAACTTATTGATATTTGGCATCTCTTTTTTGATGACATCTTGGATATTGTTGTAAGGTATACAAATTTATATATTCAAAAAATAGCATGCAAGTACCAGGATCCAAACGATGCAGCTCTGACGTCAAAAGAAGAGATGAAGTGCTTTTTTGGCTTGTTTTATCTTGCCGGCACTGAACGAGCAGGTAGACGAATTTTGGAGGAGTATTGGAGTAATGATGGAATGGGATCGGAAATATTCGTAGCAGCAATGTCACAAAGGAGATTCCGATTTCTTTTGAGAGTCATCAGATTTGATGATACGACAACGAGAGCAGAGAGGCAATCTATAGATAAATTGGCGCCCATAAGGGAAATATTTGAAATATTCAATAACAATTGCCAGCGTTATTATTCGATAGGGAGTACGCCACATTAGACGAAATGATGTTGCCTTTTCTCGGTCGATGTGCCTTCCGCATGTTTATGCCTATGAAACCCAGTAAGTACGGCATAAAAGTTTTTTCACTAGTTGATGCTCGAACTTATTATACATCAAAATTGGAAATTTATGATGGTGTGCAACCAGAAGGGCCATTTCTGGTAGACAATTCAACTAAAGCAGTGTTTCTTAGAATGTTTGAACATATTTCGAATTCGGGACGAAATATCACTATGGATAGGTGGTTCAACAGTTTTGCCCTGACTGAAGAAGCTTTTACACAACATAGTCTAACACTTGTCGGAACACTAAATTCCCGAGCAAAAGGTATACCACAGGAATTTAGAGAGAAAAATAAGCGACCTATTCCTTCGACTGTTTTTGGATTTGGAACATATATGACTTTAGCATCTCATGTTCCTAAAAAAAATAAAAATATTCTAATGATATCTTCTTTCCATCGAGAAGGTGTAATAGATGAAAGCACTGGTGATACACAAAAACCTGAAATCGTTACATTCTACAACACCACCAAATGCGGGGTCGATGTTGTTGATAAAATGATTTCGTCATATAGTGTGGCGAGAAATACAAGAAGATGGCCGTTAGTGATATTTTATGGCATGCTGAATCTAGCGGGTATCAACGCATTTATCATTCATAGAAGTAATAATGAACCTGAATCCCAAATAAATCGAGGATTATTTTTAAAACAGTTAGGGTTAGAGTTGGTGAAAGTAAACATAGCAAAAAGAGCAACTATGTTAAATTTGCCGAGAAATATTCGACAGACGGCCGCTAAATTTGCAGGAGTGAATATGGTACCACCACAGGATCCACCTCCAAACAAACGAGGATACTGTAAATATTGTAAAAAACGCCAAACAAGATACTTTTGTAAGTTTTGCAAATCTTGGCTTTGCATGGAGCACATTACTGCCTGCTGTGGTGAATGCGCCGAACGAAATCAACTTTGAATTTAAGGCATCAAATTTTTTGTGTCGATTTATTTTTTAATTTGTCTTTTATTTTATATACTTATTTATACCTTTTTTACTCATGTGTACCCGTTGAATATAGCTGATTTTAGTTTTATCATGTGAAACAATGTCATAAATAAAATGATGTGTTATAACTGTGTTTTTCTTTATAATCCGCAATTTTTTTTTCTTTTTGTTAAATCGCCTACAATAAATGCAATGAAAATGCGAATGAGTATCAATTTAACCAATCTGAAAAGATTTCGTTGAAAAAAAATCAAAAAATTAACTTTTTGATATTTGAAATTTGTTTCTGATAGGCTTAACCCGTCCGCTAATGTAACTACCTATCCGCCCGTCCGATGGAGTGTTAAAATATATTTAAACCCTTATTTTGGCAGATGGATCCTTTTCAATAAATAAATAATAGTGTTTTATCAACTGAAAAAGATCCAAGCTCCTTGGTTCTATTTAAGGAAAAGGGAAAGAATAACATGGATCTTTAAAAAACAAAAACAAAATTTAGTTTATTTATAAATCAAAGGGATTTATTCAGTAACCATACAAATAATAAACCTTAAATCTAATCTTCAAAATCAAAATCGCATCCTTGGGGAGAAACTTTAGTAAAGTCTTTATATCATCCCATTTTTTTTAGAAATGGGTTTTCCTTCTGGGTAATTGCAATTTGAGTCTTTGGGGATCAATATGAATTTTTTTACCTCGTGTTGATTTTGAGATATCTATTTCTTTAAACTGATTTTCATCAGGTGAATGTGACTCGCATAAAAATATTGAATTTGGTTTTGACTTTTCAAGATATATTATTACTTTTTCGCCCAACATATCTAATATGCGAGAAAAGTACCCCAAAAAAGTTGGAATTTTGAAATGTTTTTTAAATTATTTTTACGTTTTCCTTCAGCAACAACACGAAAAAACGATTTTTAGAAAAAAAATCCTGTGTATGTCGTCGTCGGCCATTTTTCCTTACATGTCTTATTAGCACGATACAGCCTCCGGAGTGCAACAAGTCACCAATTTTATGATGGAATATTGTTAAGGACATGTCACAGATGAACCCTATTGATTGTCAGCTCACCAGAGCCAGTACAACGGGTGCTATGGTACTTGAAGTACGATATTTTGTAATTTTTTGAGAAATATCAGTTTGTTAGCACGATACAGCCTCCAGAGTATATACAAGTGACCAATTTTATGATTATATATTATTCAGAGCGTCTCAAAGATGAACCCTATTGATATTCAGCCCACAACGGTTGCTATGGTACTTGAGGTACCAAATTTTTGTCATTTTTGGAGAATTTTCAGTTTGTTAGCACGATACAGCCTCCAGAGAGTATACGATTGATCAATCTTATGATTGAATATTGTTCAAGGTGTCTCACAGATGTACCCTATTGATTTTCAGTTTACTAGAGCGAGTACAGCGGGTCCTATAAATCCAGATATACTAAATTTTTAGTTATTTTTGGAGAAATTTCGGTTTGTTAGCAGGATACATCCCTCGAAGTGTATACATTAACAATTTTATGA
This sequence comes from Galeruca laticollis, assembly GCA_963921935.1. NCBI lineage: Eukaryota > Metazoa > Arthropoda > Insecta > Coleoptera > Chrysomelidae > Galeruca > Galeruca laticollis. Next base: position 88,771,582 of record OY998183.1, read on the forward strand.
TAGAATATTGTTCGGGGCTACAGATGCGGAAAAGTTAGTTTTAATCTCTAAAACCGTTTATTTTTGTTTATAACCAACTAACTTTTTCTTTATCAATAGTCACTTTTCTATTTGAAATTTGTTTTTCAATATCTTCAGTAGAGTAGAAATCGTCAGGCTCTATAAGGTTTATTACAAATTTATTCTGTTTCTTGCAACCTCCAATTATAGACATAAAGTCTTTCAAGATAAATTCGAACCTGCATCTTAAGCGCCCTTTCTATTTGCCCAAAATATGTGTCATTGGGCAAAAAGCTGTGTTCAGACTCAAGATATTTAAGATAAATTTTGGTTAATGTAGGATGTTGCATTAAAATTGTTTTTAACATAAGCACAATTTTTATGTTGCGATTTTGTCCGCCACAGCTGTCCGACCACAATATTCTCTACCCCTTTTTTAAGGTGCACTTCGACAAACTTCTTTAAACATAAGCCCACTTCCTGTGCTCCTCGACCGGCTACCCCTTCTTTCCACAAAAAACAATATGGAATGTTTGTGGAGCCTGAATGTTTTTACTTGCTTCCTTCAAATCTTTATTCAACTGATCTCGGGCAAGCTTCGCATTTTCAAGATGTCTATCATGTTATTTTTTTTAAATCTAGTTGTTGGTTATCATCTAGCGCATTTTTTACCTGCGACGAATACATGTCGCATTTGTTACATGTACCTTTGATAGGGGGTTTTCGCCTCAAGTTAAATTGTTTGTAGAAAATATTTTTTTAGAACTGAAAACTAACTTTGGGACTATTGTCTTCTAAATAGAGTTCGTACATTTCTCTTACTGTAAGGTCGTACGGTAAAAGTTTAGCTTCCGTTTCTGAACGGGAGTAGTTAGAAACATAGGTAGGAAATTTGTCTATATGATCAATAATTTTGTTTATTGATTCTTCACCAATTTTTTTCTTTCCTCCAGATTTTCATCACTCATCCATTATTTGGGTGCTACCTTTTTTTTCTAAAGCAGTGTTAACCCGCTTTGTTGATATCTGATAAGTGTTTATATAAGTATCACGGCATACTTCAAAATTTCCAAGCATGTAGACTAGTATATGATTTACCTGGCCCATCCTTAGCTCGCTTTCTTTTGATAGGCATTTCTTTAGTTGTTGCTGCAATGTAACATGTTTGCAAATCATATGATGCTAAATCATAAAATTTTCGAAGAAAACTTCGTTTTTCAACTACTGGTAATTTTTCACCTTTTTTAGACACCCGCATTTGTAATCAGAAAATTGTTTTGCTTCTTTTAATTCTCCTTTGACAGTGTAGTGAGTCTTGTTGGAATGTTGAAATGGAATGTTTGCCCAGGATATTTGTTATGTCGCCCTATCTTAGAAAGTTCATTCCATTGTTTTTTTCTTCCTCCAATTTTTGCTTTCTCTCAATTTCTTCTTCACTAAATAGGAAGTCATCATTATCTTCCTTCGTACTACTACCGCTTTCCACTTCAGTCACGGTCTTTGACACTGTCATCTGAACCTTCGTCTTGTTTTTCCTGTTCAAAGCCATTTTCGTGGTTATTATTTATATTTTCAGGAATTGCTATTTGAAATCGCATATTTTTCAGATAAATATTCATTGATCTGGTATTGAATCTCTGAGTTTCCCGATTTTTCAGTTTTATTTATTATTGCCTGTTAAGCTTAGATTAGGAACCACAATTTCTTCATTTAGTGCCCTAATATTCGGAATTTCTTGAGCAATTACTTTCGGTAAATTTGGTTTGACTGAAGTTGTATATTTAGCAACCATATTCTGATCTTAAGTCTCATTCATTTCAAATGTTTTTTCATTTTGTAGGTTTTCATCAATGTGTGTCCCTGAAGTACCTATAATAACAACAATAATATTTAGTTAGTATATTTTGTTATTTTAAAAGGAAAACACCAAAAAAATCCATTATTACTTAAGTATTGAAATACTTAATTTATTTTACCTGCTGAGCTTGGCGTAAGTATCTGAATTTGTCCAAGTGGGCTCCCGAAAATCAGAATTTCCTCAATTATTATATTATTAGAATTCGAACTCGATTCGGTGACAGTTGAGTTTTCATTATTTTGAACTTGAATGTTTGTCACATCTGTTTTTATATCTTCAAAGTTCGAAATGTTTACCTATGAAAAATAAAAAGGTTATTCAGTATAGATGTCTACTACTGAAGTAGGTAGCTAGGTACACATTATTTATAATTATATACTTTTACCTGTCTGTTAAAGTGGACCTGCTATACTGTAGTGGTTGTTCAAGCCCACACTGTTCCTTAAAAACACAAAATAAATATTTTTTACCCAAGTAAAATTTTATTTGAAAGGAACCAACCACCGACGTACCTCTTGGTTCGTAATTTGCTTTATGAAATAAGGGCGCATGGTTCTTTTTAGATATTATCTCAATAATAATATTGATTATTTAGGCGCCAAAATAAAAAAAGGATAATCTAAACTTTGCTGGCTATTAAAAAAGAGCGTAAACAACAAGAAAATAGAATTTATTTTGAGAAAAAAGCTTAAAAATAGAATAACCTAACCTATAAATTTACTTACCGCTTTACATTCGTTAAATTTTAGCTTTTTTGGCTCTATTTCGCATATCTCTTTGGTCGTAAAGCATTACTGAGAATTAGTTTAGTTCTTCTACTCATTTTTAGTTTAAATATAAATCCAAAAACACGTAAACTAGAACTTACAATTTATCATAAACAAAATTGTCCGGAGATATAAAAGGAAGTAAGTGATGAAAGGCAAAAATCAACTATCGACTGTTCACGTCAGATATTACTAGAGAAGAGAAAGAATTTTTGCTTGTTGTACTCAACACGAAAAAGTTACTTCGAGAATTATTTTTTTTAATATAAAAAGCTTTTTAATATAAAAAGCAGTATTTTGTTTTTTTACGATTTTAATCAAGTTGATTTGTTGTTTTAATTTTTTTATGAAATATTGAACAGAATGGATTTGAATATTTATTTTAGAGACAATGTACAGGTTGTCTCGTGTAGCAATATGAAATATTGTTACAAGACCAATTAATACACATACTACAATAGAACATCGCATAGTGGAGGAATATTATTCAATTTTTTTTCTTAAATTATGAGTTCAAGTTTATTTACCTGATGGAATTCATGAAAACTATTTGTAATATTTTTTCAATGGAATCATTTAATTATTCTATTTTATTTTCAGGTCTTGGGCCTAACCTAATTGGTGTTGCTCCATCCAGAGCTGTCTATTTTTGTACATATTCACAAGCCAAAGGTTTCTGGAATGGAATACTACCACCGGACTCGCCTATCGTTCATGTATGCTCGGCTTCGTGTGCTGGATTCATGGCAAGTTCTCTTACCAATCCCATTTGGTTTGTAAAGACTCGTCTCCAGTTAAATTTTAATAGGAATAGTAATGTGACTGCTATGCAAGTCGTAAGAAGGATATATGCTACTTCGGTAAGTATAATAAATAAAATAAAAAGATTTTTTTTTCGGTTCGGTCCAGAAAACAAACTACGTCGATGAGAAAGCTGTGGAATGTGGATATTTCGTCGCATATTACCGATTGATATTCACATTTCTTCAAACGTTTACTTATTACCAAATGACTACACTACTTTCACTTATAATAATTTTCAATTATTATTCACAATATTTTATTTCAACGCGGCACTATCGAAATAAAAACTGGTGTATAGACAGGGCCGGCGAAAGGCTAGTTAACGCCCGTGCGAAAGGCAAATTTTCCGCCCCCATCCCCCTCGATTTGAAGAAACACATATTTTTAAAATTTTGTAAGTTTTGCAATAACTGTTATGTGTAATCAAGTTAAAATAAAAATACTCAAAGAAAAACTAATTCGTTACTATATTCACTTTCATAATCGTGAATCGTGTGTAAATTAAAATACAAAAGAACAGAAGAAAATTACTTATTAAATATTAAAAAAACTAATATTGACACTTAAAGTTATAAACATCTAAAACATTATATTATAAAAATAAACATAATGAAAATATTTTCTCAAAAAAGCATAAAAATTATATTATTCTACTAAATACAAACTAAATTTAATTAAAATTAACTTTTCTGGCTTTAGTTTGCGAAAAATCCTCAACATAGTCAGTTTAACACTGCTGTAACACACAGTAGGTAGCAACTAATTATTTCTTTTTGAATTTGAAAACACTACCCTGATACAGGCTAGACAAAACAAAAAATATTTATTACCTGCAGGTGGTGCGGTGGTGACTGGCGGCATCTTTCATTCCCCAATAAAATAACAGCACTTGGGCTTGCTTATCTTCTGACCGACCGGTGCGGCGACGACGCCTTTCTTTGTCAATAAAATAATACCGCCCGTCTGTTCACGCTCGGTAAGGCACAATACATCATAAGCAAATAAACTGATTGATATATTATGCACTTAATTTATACTGGATAATAAATAATTTTACTTATTTTCTTGTGCTCTAGTTTATTATTTATATTTTTTTATATTAGACACTTTTAGTTCTTGCCAGTTTTTTATTAACTATCTCTTGATTTGGCGCTCCTAGATGTTGGCGCCCCGTGCGGGCGCACGGTTCGCACGGGCCTTCCGCCGGCCCTGTGTATAGATCGCCTTTATATATCTCTGTTAAATGCTCAGAAATTAAGGCCGGAAATTTTTTTCATAATAGATATTCTGGTCTCTTTTTTTATCACAACTGTCGGATTTTTCTAGAATTTCATGTGTATTCTCCGTGTTTTCAAGCCTTCTGGAGAAATCCACCTGGGGCAGCGTTCATTTCTACAATGGTAAACCGTTTAGAGAGATTATGTTTTACATAACAATTACTCAATTGATGGAAATACCGACTCGTCAGGTATACGTATGAATAATGAAGGGAGTATACACTCAGCAGAAAAAATAAAAAAAATTATTGGCGGGAATAAGGCGGCTGGTCGATGGTATTTATTGCATGATAAACCGACTCGATGAAATGGTGCGTTATCGTCATGCAAAATCCACGAATAGTCTCGGCACAATTCCGGCCGTTTAGCGATTAACATAACATTGATTTTTTACCGGCTCGGGCGTGGTTTGTTCAGTTCCGGCTCATTTTTCTCCATCCCTTCCATTGATTGTTGAATCAATAGCGTGTTATATTTGTAGACCCATGTCTCGTCACCAGTGATCCGTTCCATGAACGTGGCATCAGAATTCGTACGATCATGTCTGCAGCGATTTGTTAACGATATTGTTTTTGAAGAATATTCAGCTCAATCCGAACAAGTAGATCGTCGACGCGCATCATCTTCAAATGCTTGACTAACATCGAACGTGCGGTAGGGTTAGGTTTATAATGAGTGGGTCAATGAGGCCCTCCACTGCGACTCGCGAGAATCTATTGTGGCTCATACCTATTCAAATTTCACCAAACAAATTCAGCTTCTTGACGAAGCCGATTAATTTGTTCAGTGAATGATATTTCAGGTCCGAGGGCAAGAGAGTGGCCTTGCCAAACATCAGATACCTGATTTGCGCCGCGGCGGGGCAGGCACAAATTATATGCTCTGCTGTTTCATCATCTTCCAAACAAAGACGGCAAATCGGATCGTCCGAAAGTCCAAGTTAGGAGGCCTGTTAGGCACCGTAGATCGTGTCTATTATAGCCTAACATTTGTTTGGATACATTATTCGAAGTATGTATGAAGGCCTTTGAATGAACCAATCCTGGTATATTATGCCAGAAGTCTAAAATTCTTCTTGCAGTCCAAGTATTTAGTGTTTGTTTGACAACACTTGTTGCGATGCCAATTGTAGGTTCTGGTCCGATAAAGTCATGAGTGGCACCCTCTCTTGCAAGAGAGTCAGCCTTCTCATTACCATCCATACCAGAGTGGCCAGGGATCCAAACCAGCGATACCCTGTTTCGTTCTCCTATTGAGGCGAGTCTTTTTTGGCAGTCTAAAACCAATTTCGACGTTACACGGTACGAGCTAAGTGCTTTCAAGGCCGCTTGGCTGTCCGTGAAAATTTTTATTGATCTGTGTGTCAGGTTGGATTGCCCCAAACTCTCCACACATGAAGCAATGGCATAAATTTCCGCCTGAAATACGGTTGCATAGGACCCCAGAGATGTTGAGATTTCTGTCCTAGGTCTTCGACCGTATACACCCGTACCAGAGCCTGAGGGTGTCTTTGATCCATCAGTGTACCAACAGATGTCTGCTCTTGAGAGTTCATCCTTACGGAGGACCCATTCATCTCTATTTGGAAATAGGACGGTATACGGCAGATTATAGTTTACTGTTGGGGGCATTGTATCAGAGGTCATTCCCAGAATACTATGACTTTCGGTGGCCGCTAGCATTCTACTTTGCTCTGTATAAGCCTGTTTCGTGCATTTAGAAATATGCACAATTCTATATGTTGTCCATCTGGCCTCCTTTTCCAGAAGTATGTGGAGAGGAGGAAGGTCCAGGAGGACTTCCATGGCTGCTGACGGTGTGGTGCTGATAGCACCAGTTATAGCCAAACTAGCCTGTCTCTGTATGCCAGAGAGCTTTGCTTGGGCCGTTTTCTGTAAAGATTTTGACCACCAAGCAATGGCTCCGTATGTGATCATTGGTCTAACAATCATCACATATATCCAATCGATTTGTTTGGGAGACCCAAGCCCCAAGATTTTCCGCAGATCCTGCGACATGTCCACAAGGAAAGTCTGGCCTTATGGATGACTTTTTCCAAGTGAGCGTTCCAAGTAAGTTTTTTATCTAGGATGATCCCCAAATATTTTACTTCCGCTGCAAATGGAATAACCTCACCATGAAGGAAAGTGGCGGAAGGTCCGCCAAATTCCTTCTCCTGGTGAAGGGAACTATTACAGTTTTGCCAGGGTTAACAGACATCTGTTCCCTCTGGCACCAACTGTAGACATCGTCCAAAGTCCTTTGGAGGGTATTATGTGCAACCCGTCCTGACTTGGTTCTTGCCAAAATGACAAGGTCATCTGCATACGCTTGCAGTTCTACCCCTCTACCCACGAGAGTACCAAGCAGGTCATCCATCAGGAGTGACCACAAAAGGGGAGATAAAACTCCACCCTGCGGGCAGCCCCTGGAAACCTTAAAGCTGATGGCCTCTTCTTGAATAGATGTAGTGGCTGTTCTATTAGTGAGCATGGCATATATCCAGCCGGTAATCGTTGGTTTAATGCCCTTTTCAGTCAAAGCTGAACCAATGGAAGCTGGTAGTGCATTGTCGAATGCTCCTTCGATGTCGAGAAAAATGGCCACCGCAATCTCCTTATTGTTATGGGATTGTGTGATTTTCTCAACAAGGTTATGTAATGCTAAATCTGTTGATTTGCCTGTTTGATAAGCGTACTGGTGGATGCTCAGGGGGGAGCTGTATAAAGCTACCTGCCTGATATGGCAGTCCAGTACTCTTTCAAGTCCTTTAAGCAGGAAATATGTTAGGCTAATTGGTCTGACAGATTTAGGATGTGGGTCTGTGCGGCCCACTTTCGGTATATATACTACCCTAGCCGCCAACCAACTGGGTGGTATATAATTCCACGCCAGACTAGCTCTATACAATTTAATGAGGATGGGTATAAGTAATTCCAGTCCGTTCTGTAGCAGAGCTGGAAAGATGCCATCCTCACCGGGAGATTTGAAGGGCTGAAATGATTTTATTGCCCATTCAATCGCCGGTGCTGTGATAACGTTCTTGGCGACATCCCAATCATTCTTTTTGGGCCGCCTTGCGCCCTCAAAGTGGGGAGGTCGGTTGTTATCCAGAGTCAAACTTCCGGGAAAGTGGTTTTTAATCAAAAGCTCTAACGTTTCTTTTCTAGAGGTCGTAAAAGTGCCATCTGGTCGTTTCATCGACCCTATCTCGGCAATCGGCTCTTTAGAGAGAATCTTGTGTATTCTAGTACTGCGAGGTATGTCGGATATACTCTCACAGAACTTCTTCCAAGACTCCCGTTTCGCCTTTCTAATTTCTTTGTTATAAGTTGTTAGAGCAGTTCTATAAGGTTCCCAGTTGCCTGACTCTTTAGATCGATTGAATAGTCGTCGAACTTCTTTTCTTCGCTTATCTAGGCTTTTGTTCCACCAAGTAGAGTTGCGATTGTCTCTTTTTGTCTTGAGTGGACAGTTTTCATGATAGGAGGAGATCACTGCTTCCCGAAGCTTGTCTGCCGCAGTATCTATCCCATCACAACTGTTTATTGTAGTGAAGCCTTCCTCAATGTACCGTTGGAGGGAATTTCTGTATCCACTCCAGTCAGTAGCTTTTGAGTCGCGATATTCCACTACTGGCCGTGGACCTATTTCAATGTTGAATTGAATGTGTCTGTGATCTGAACACGAAGGCTCAGTAGATACTGCCCAATGCCGTATCTTATTGCTCAAAAAGTTTGAGCTGATTGTTAAATCTAACACCTCTGATCTATTCCTAGTTACAAAAGTTGATTCGGAGCCCTTATTAATAACAGATAGCCCTTCCCCTAGTATATAGTCAAAAAGTAACTCACCTCTTTGATTTATATCCGTGCTACCCCACGATGTATGGTGTGAATTGGCGTCACAGTCCATGGCTAACTGGAGTCTGTTCTTCTTGCTATAGTCGACAAGCCGACGTATAGCGAGAGGAGGTACAGTATCCGTGTCCCCTGGGAAGTATGCTGAGCAGGCGACTATGTTAGTCATACCATTCTTCTCCGGTAGGGACACTTGGATGGCTACTACATCAGGAGTGCAAAAGCCTGTAAGCAAAAAATAATTAATATTTTTCCTAATGAGGAGACAAGCCCTGGGTTTCACCCCAGGACAGACTACTACCTCACCAGGAATATTGCTGAGACCAGTTACTCGGTCTGTGTTTCCTGTCCATGGTTCTTGCAGGAAGGCAAGGTCGATTGATTCGTCTTTGAACCTTTTGCCAAGAATGTATGAAGCGGCCTTGGCATGCTCTAAGTTTGCCTGTAAACAGTTGAAAGTGACGAATACAGGTAGCCGCAGGCAAACTTGTGTCTCCTCAGATCCCTAGGGGAGATCACACGGTGGGTCAATTGAGGCGCCACCATCTGATCCTCCCAGGGGTGAGGCTGTAGTTGGTGTCATTGACGAGGCTTGGTCACCTTTCGCCACGGCAGATCCAGCTGATTGCTTTGGTCCTTTAGTCGAGGCCGTACTGGTCTTCGATTTCAGGACAGCAGGTCCAGTTCCTTTATCCCGTTCCGTTGAAGAGACGTTACCCGTCTTCTTTTTGGGGAAGCCAGCTCTCCCTTTGGGATGGCTAGTGCCCCGGCTACGTGCCGGCGGTACACTCCCCCTGTTCTTGTGAGGAGGGTCGGTCCTCCTCACTGTAACAGGAGGTTTTCCACTCGGCCCCGGGCCGCGGCTTTTCTCGGATCTCTTCGAGGGACCCGGTTTTGATGCCAGTTGGGAGGGCCGGGCTTTGGGTCGGAAAACAACCTGTCCAAAACCGAAGTATGGTTTGAATCCGATCCTCTCCAACGTGGCCATGGATTGATCGTCAATGGCAAAAGTCCATGTTTGACCAGGGCCTGTAATTTCCTTGTGTAGGACAGTCCACTCCAAGGTAAACAGACCGTGGTTCATTTTCCATAGTCTGGTGAGGACCTGTTCTGAAGTCAGTCTACGACTGCCTTCGTCAGGTATGTAAGCCACACAAATGTGGTCACCTGAAACACATTTCAGGGAGGCACCGTCCCATGGTTGAAGTGTATTGACTACTCCAGTCAACCACGAGACACTCTCCTGATTTACACAGGTGACCTGTAACCATCCAGGCCGGAAAGTACAGCTCTGGAACTGTACTTGTGGACCACCTTCAGGTATATCCTCTACAGCGGCCATAATAGCATACTGAAGGGACTCCATTTGTTTGGTCGTAATCGAGGCTGTCGGATGTTCAAGATGTAAAATTCCCACCTCGATGCCGGATACAGCCTGCCCATAAGAGGGCTTTAGTAAGTCAGTTTCACCTGACGTTACCACTGATTCAGCCGAGCAGGGCTTCTTTGCCTCTTGTTCGGGTGAGTCATCATTAGAGCGTAAGCGCTTGCTGGTACCAGCCACAGAGGGAGAATGTTTCCTCTCTTGCGGTTGATCCCGCTCTCGCTGCTCTAGTATTTGGTGCAAGGCGGATTCGTAAAGAACCCCACTTTTGAGGAGACGACTAAGTCGTTTCCTGGCTGCACCACCTAGTTTCCTAGGTTTATTTTCAGGGGTTGGAGACCTGAGTAGGTCTCGTTCCTGATCAGATGTTACAGGGAGGTCAGTTGGAGTCGATAGGTCGACTTCCATCTCCTCTGTAGTTTTTGTGTTTATTTTGGTTACTTTTTCCATAAAAGTCCCACGAGTAGCTAGGGAAAAAAAAGGTCCATCACGGCAGAGCCCCGCATTACCATGACAAGGCTGACTTACGACGGGAGGGCGCCTAGTATCTCGAAGGTTCCGTTAGTGACAGATGATAGGCTCACTGTCATGCATCCCCTCGGCACGGATACGCACACCTTAGGATTAAGCCGTAAAAACCGTTGGGATGTCATTTAGTCAAAGAATAACAGCACCATAAATGATCCTGTTATTCCCATTACCAGCGGTGCTAACGTGGAAGCAGACACCCGATAGCCGAATTTGTCCACCATCCCATAACCCAAACTAACATACATGCAAAAGCAGCAAGCAGTAGTCAAAGCAGTGCAACAATGAGCAAAGACAGCCAACCCCGGTATCGCGAGAGATGTTGAGATCACGTGCTATCTCTCTAATACTCGTATGATGATTTTAGAGCACAAAGTTGTCCGGAACGAGGATGGCCCGACAATCTTTAAAGGATTTTTACCGCTCGATAAAACAGAGTCTCCATAAGCCTTCGCAACGATTCGGCACACGAAATTTCGGCACCGTAATTAATGACAGTACTACCTACATAAAAATACTTTGTGAGGGTAATTTAAATGAGCAATTCCGATGTTAAAAAAACACCGATGTTTAAAAACAACGGTTTAGTTTTCTATAAACCATTAAAATCAGAAAATTATTTTGAAAATTTTTTACTCTAGTAAAAATCCAATGAAATCAGTTAATTTGAGGTCATTTGATTGAACACAACCAATCAGAACAACATTATACTGAAAACAGATCCCATCGGCTGTTTTCACTCTATCACGTTGCTATGGATACAATTTGATTATTTATTTCGATTTTGACGTTTCAAATATTTAATATTTCAAAATGTCACGATTTGGTCATAATACTGACGAGAATATTAATGAAATTATAGAAGCTCTGTACTTCTTCTCTATAATTAGCAAAAAAATTTCTCTCCGAATAACCCTCGAACATAGATAAATGCTCAAAAATTTTATAACAGCTTTCTCAAGCTTGTTGCTTATAGGCAACAGACCTCCGCCTGCGGCGTCGGTCTGTTTCCAAGCAACAAGCTTTCGAAATCTGTTATAAAATTTTTTCGAACAATTATCAATGTCCTTGGGTTATTACTACTGAAAATTGTACTTGTCTATACTTGCCAAAAATGTTCTATATGAATTTAATTTGGATTCGTTATTATAGTTTATTTACGATAAAGAGACGATGACGTTGCAAAACAAAATATTGTGATGTTGCCAAGCTGTAGTTTTTTTCCTTTACTTAACGAAACCTAGAAAAGTCAATCTGATGTTAAATTGACAGTTCTTCTTTTTCATTGTTCCGTGCCTCGTAGGGCGTAAATAAAAAATATTTATTTAAAAATAAAAGGCTTGTATGATAGGCTTGATCAATTTAATATAAATATTTATTCATGAAAAACTATGGATAAGGTACAAGAAACAGTAACCAATCATTCTATATTCGAATTAACATTTAATTATTTTACATAGAAGGGGGTTAAATTACGAACTGTTGGTCCTTTTACCTTATTCTATGCTCTATAGAACCATCTTCAAGAGCACTGCAAGGGTTTACGATAAAAGGAATCAATACAAGCTGTAATAATCTTCATGCAAATTTAAATATTGTTTCTTTATACAATATCTATTACATTTATTATAATAAAAATAGAATTTAAAAGAAAAATATAGATACACAAAATAAAATTTTGTTACAAGATATAAAAATAAAAAATCTCCCATTTTATCAGTATTATTTATGTAGAGATACTGTGGTCGTTGTTTTAATTTGTGTATTATAAAATAACTGTACCTAATCAATTTAATAATATTTATTAGTGATTTTGAAAAGGTGGAAATAAAGCAAATTGGATAAAAATATACAAAAAATAAAACACAAGATTTCCAATACAAAATCATCACTATCTTCATCGTCACTGTCAAAATTAATAATAAGTGGAGGCACATCCTGTCTATCAAATACTACTTCTCTATCCCACCCATCTTGTACAATTTTTTCAGTGTGCTCTACTGTCTTTGACCAAATATCAGGAGTCACTTTTTCTAAAGACTTTTTCCATACACCTATTGCTTGTTCTGTTGAAGAACCATCAGTTCCCACATGATCTCTATAAAAATTTTTAACTATGCCCCAAATATGTTCAATTGGGTTGAACATACAGTAGTAAGGGGGAAGTCGAAGCACTTTGTGACCATATTTTTCAGATAATATGTCAGCTTCATATACTGTTTGTGGTTTATTCCTACAAAAATGCAAATATTTAAACAAAATAATTTATCTAAGTATTACCATAATATATTGAAAAATGTTTATATCAACTTACCATTGTACTAAATTCAATAATTGGGTTTTGAGGAAAGTATTTTCAAAAGGAATATCATTTTGTATCAACCGGTTCTGTATATCAGCCTTCTTGGTAGCTGTTGTTGGTACTTTATTGATCACTGTACTGTGATAACTTGCATTATCCATTACAATTGTGGCAGGTTCTTCCAAGTTCACTAAAAGCTGGTATTCAAACCAATGCAAAAAATTTTCTCGGTTCATTTCACCATAGTAATCACCATCTTGTTTTTTGGAAGAAAAAACCAGCCCTGCTCCAGGAATAAATCCAGAAGAGGAACCAGCATGCAATACTATATACCTACAATAAGGAAATAACAAATTACTACAAGGTTTCCTAGATAGACTGCATAGTTCAAAACAACTATTAATAATTATATAGATTTAAATAAAATAGTGTGACTAGTAAATATTTTAAAAGGTCTTAAAATGGCAGGAATGTTAGTACATCATAAATTAATTGCTAAATTTTATTATTCAATTACCTTGGACCACCAATTTTGGTTTTTTTTCACGCTTCTATGATTAGAATCTTGCCAAGAACGTCCAACAGTACCGTTTTTAAATATCCAGGTCTCATCCAAAAACACAAATTGATATAAACCTTCCCTTTTTATCTTGACATATTCATGTAGAAAATTACACGTTTTAATGCAATATGTGGCAACTCCATTAAACCACGACGAGGATCATCTTTTTGGTATTTGAATCCAATATTTTTCACTATTTTCCAGAGTGATGTTAAACAACCATTAAAGAGTTCACGCTCCTGGAGTTTGTCTCTTAAAGTTTTCAAGGTTATGTGATCCCCTGAAAAAATATTGTGTTAGTTAATTGTGAATAAAATTCAATATACTCACTGTTTCCATACATTTCGTATATAACATTTCGGAAAGAATTTTGATCAAAGTTATCAATTTCAACAGTAGGTTTTATGCGTTGTCTCTTTTTAGGTGGGCTTTTAGGCTGTTCACCTCTATTATGCTTGGCGGCAATACAGGTAACAGTGGTAACGCTAAGTTGTAAAGCTTCTGCAACTCTACAATATAATTACTTCAATTTATGAAAGAATAATATATTATCAAATTTAATTAACCTAACCTAACATTTAATCATTTACATCTAAATATGTAACAATAATATTAATAATGATGAATACAAATAGCGAATACTATTACTTACATCTCTTACAGCAGCAAGCGGGAGATTCGGGCCCCCATTTCGGCATTCTCGTTCAAAATAGCTCAACAAAGATGTTACCATCTCTTGACATTTTCTGTTCAGCTGCTTCGGCATTTTATTAACCACACACTGCAGATTTGCCTAAATAATTCGTTATGAAAATAACTGTTTTTTTAATCTTAAAGAAGCAATGAATTTAAATCACCAAAAAAAATTGGAAACATTAGACGATGATTGAATGTCAATAAACGTCAAAACAAACTGGGGAATTTTACCAGTTGATTTGACAACGTCTTGAAGTTTTGCGAACCCGTTAGCTGTAAATTGCCCTGGCTGTTGAGGATAAATTGTATTCACGGTTGGTAAATTAATATTTATTCCGATAAGCAGGAAAGTAACTAAAAATGACGTCATCGTCTTTTTATCGTAAATAAACTATACTCACATATAAAAGTATCATATTAGAATCTTTTACCGCCCGTAGCATTCGTATTATATTGATAAACGAGTTCAATTTGCTAAATTCTCTATAAATCTGCTGGAAGGTGTCCATGTACCCAGGCATGTGAGTAACATTCGCCGTGTTCTCCTTCTGCGTAACTAAAAGTGATGATTGTTCTTCCCTTGACAGTGGAAACTCTAGAGGGTTCCTTGGCCGAAAGTTCACATTTGGAATTGCCGGAACAAATTTTAAATGTTCCGCTGGTTGTTTTGGTCTGTCCTTATAGTAGGGGAGCCCGGGATGCTAAATTTGCAGTTACTAAAGCGTCATGGCGTCAGGGTGTCTGCTCTAATTTTCGATCGGTGATATCTTAGTAACGATACGATAGTGCGCATTTCTCCAGAAGTTGCTAGATTTTCTTCAAACGGGTTTCATTTTACGGTACTCCAAAATAGTCATACATTTTTTTAATGTTTCTGGTGTACATTTTTTGATTTTTTCACACGTTTCTTCACAAAATACACATTTCACACGTACATCACTCATTATTGTAATGCAATAAATTCACTATATTATTTTAAAACGTAACAAACAATCCAAAGCGTGGTACACCTACAAAAACGAACACGTTGTTGTGATCAGCTGAGATGGTATCATGGTGGCAGACGGTAGTGTGGTGGCGGTGTGAGCTCGAGAGATAGAGAAAGAGTGAGACGGAAAGTGAGGCGCGGAGTGGGAAATACATAGTTCTTAGCAGCTGTACGTTTCACTTCACGACACAAACGGATACTCCGGCGGCAAAGCGATCTTAGCGAAAAAAAGCTATGCCAATACCAAATCAACACACCGGACGGTTTACTTATTATGGAAGCGACGATAGTCGTAATCAAAACTATAAACGGAGATATTAGAATAATATCCGCATACGTGGTACAGCACTAGAAGAAACAGACAAGGAAGAAACTTGGAAAAGTAATAGAAAAATATCCGTCATACCAAGCGATAGGACCACACAGACCGACGCACTACCCACCACAAGGAGGACTACCCGACGTCTTAGATATCGCTGTGTTGAAAGACATAGCGGTACCGACAGACAGCAAGACATCCGAAGGTGGTGACGCACATGTGCCAATCGTCCTCACGGTAGGCGAAGGACCACGACCTCCAGTAAGGATGAAGAAGAAAAGGAATTGGACAACATTCAGAAGAATCGCAGGACAAGTCGTAGGACCGATAGTGGAAATCAACAATGTAGAAATACTGGAAGAGTAAATCTGTTTCTTCGAAGAAGCACTAACAGAAGCGTTAGACCGAAGTACCACAACATCCGTAGCAGACAAATACGGAAAGTTCAAAAACATAGATGACGACCTAAAAAATCTGATTAGGGAAAAGAATCACGAGAAGCGCACGCAGGACACAAAATCCCAACGAACTAAGGAGAGTCAGGGAAATCCAAGAAGAAATACAACTAAAAGGACACAGGAGTGAAGAATGGAACAAAATAATCAACTAATTAGACCCGCAAAGACCGGGGATATGGAACATCGCAAAAGTTATACGAGAGGATAAAAAATCGATGCCGGCGATACACGGAGCTAACGGGATGGCCTATACCAAAAAAGGTGAAGCGGGAGCGTTGAAAAGCACGTTAGAAACATAGCCTACACTGAACGAAGACATGGATTTATCAGACGTGGTAGAAGAAAGCATAGCCCAGTATCTAGAGGAGGAGGAGCACGAACCCCTAGGGTTCGCAACTCCGTTAGAAGTAATAGAACTGCTATGGTTAGCTTCTAAGAAAAAAGCACCCGCAAAAGACGGAATATCGAACAGAGCGCTGAAAAACATGCCGATCAAAGGTATCACATACCTAACCAACGTCATCAACGGCATGTTAAGGACGAAACACTTCCCGACAATATAGAAACATGCAGAAATAATGATGCTGAGAAAACCCGGAAATAATCCAACGTTTCCGCAAAATTACAGACCTATCAGTTTGCTACCAGCAATGAGCAAAATAGCAGAAAGAACTATAATGAGGATACTAAACAAACAAACAAGACTATTAAACGTAATACCAGACGAACAGTTCGGATTCAAAAAAGAACACAGCACCGAACAACAAATCTGGAGACTTGTAGAATATACAACTCAAGGTTTCAACCAGAAGGAATCAACAGGAGCCATATTCCTCGATATAAGTAAAGCCTTCGACCTAGTATGGCATGAAGAACTACATTACAAGATGAAAGAGGCAGGATACACAAAACCTCTGATAAAACTCCTGAACAGCTATCACAAGGAGAGAAAATTCCACGTAAACGAGAGATCGGAAGTAGGCCATCAAGAAGCGGGACTACCGCAATGAGCAGTACTATCCCCCACGCTATATAACATATACACCGGAGACATCCCAAAAATGCAGAACACCATGAACGCACTCTACGCCGACGATACTGCTATAACCACGAGATGCGTAAAAATAAAAAATAAAACAAACAGTCGGCAAACAGCAGCAAACGAAGTCGATGAATGGTGCAAAACATGTAAAATAAAGATAAACAGTGAAAAACTCCCAGCGGTTCTGTTTACGAAGAAAAGACTCCGACGACCAGAAAAAAAAATAGAAATCGAATGGGCAGAAAAGGCAAAATAGTTACAAGTAACGATGGACCAGGGATTAACATTCATCCCACATGTGAACACCATAATAAACAGAACGAGACAAGCGAGGGCAAGACTCGCCGGATTGATAGGCAGGTAAAGTAAACTCAACATCAAGACCAAGTTGAGATTTATAAGAAGTATTATAATCCCAATCATCACGTACGCCTCAGTCGTCTGGGGACACACCTGTGAAACAAACAGATATAAGCTACATGTGCAACAGAACATATCGCTAAGAAAAGCGACGAATACCCGATGAAGGAAAAGGAACGTAGACATATACGACGAAACACTAGTAGAGGAAGTACTTGAAATAATGGACGAAAGAGCGAAGAAACTCTTCGAAGACCTAACGTAGAACGGAGGGACCTAACAAGCTACAAAAAGAAGGATACAGGAAGTACAAGAGATCAAGAAAACAAATAGAAAACTAAGCATGAAGATCCCCGCCCAAAAAAACCGTACTGGTGCAAACCAGTACAAAAAAAAACCGTGTAGGCGAGCAATCGTCTGCACACCAAAAAAATCGGAAAAGAAGTATGAGGAATCCCCCGACAGTGTAATTCCGCGCTACTGCATAAGGTAGGCGCCCACTAACACATCGGGGACAGCTATAAAGAAGGCGATGGACCATTCAGCTTAGGGCCTTCCTCGCCGAAGCAGGCAAGGAAAGTTATGGTTGAAGCAGCGATCACACACACTTCGACGACGATACAAGCAACCGCGAAAGGACAAGGGAGTATAGTCCCCGGAGCTACCCCTTCGAAAGGATATGGAGACTTCCCGGAATCTTCCATAGAATTAGAGAAAGATGAGGGAGAATACGCGATGCTAGACGCGAACTATGATGAGGTCCTGTCGGAACGGCAGGGGGTACATGGAATGTCCTACTTTGCACCCACTTGCGGGGTGGATCCTTAATGGGACGGGTTTTCTCAGGCGCGCCTGTGTGCGTTCTTCACACTTTATTGTTGGTTTTGGCTACATCGCCCCACGAAAATCGTCAGATTATATTTTTTCGGTAATCCTTACATTATTTTCATCAAAATAAAAATAAAATTCAATCGCGTTCGTGTATTCAAGGTGACGTTTTTATTACAACTTTGAGACGCGCCCATTTCTTTATGTCACCTCAAATCGTCAGATGTATGTACTTAACCAGTGATTTTCAGACCCACTCGAGTAACGCGCAAAATCCCCGCTTGAGCTCCCCTACTATTACTTTTCATCTTAAAAATGTTCTCACTGGAATTTCGTTAGATTGTGATTTTTCTCCTGGAAGAGTATATGTGTGACCTATACTTTTAAGAAAACAAAAAAAACAATCATAACACAGATATAATTCATGTATAAATTCCCCGGTCTCGCTTGAAAACGTGAAAGTTGATTCAAAGGTTATCATCTTTATTTTCAATATGGATGTTTGAAAATACTGGTAGATATTTAATTCCTGAATCTAACTTAATTAGATAAATATTTTCTTTGAAAGAAAATAATTGTGAATTTTATTATAATTATATCTACGAAAAACATGGTGATGCACAAGCCACTGATAGTATAAATATGTAATAATATTTGATAAAAATATTTTTATAAACCTCAGTTTTAGTGGGAATTCCATGTTTATTTACATGTCAACAACAATTCTAATGTTAATTATGTAATAACATTTTTTTGATAAATAAACTTATTATTATTATAGTTCTAGATTATAGCCGCCTTTATAATTATGTTAAATTTTAAATACTAATTATTAAAAAAAAATCGTTCAAGACATCTTCCTTTTTTGGACTTACCCGAATTCGTATTCCTTCATTTACCATAATAGAACAAATAAGTCACGCCGCGGGTTGTATGTCAAGAACATTTTGTCTTAAAAACAACTATCGAAATTTCAGTTTGGTGCCTGCTGCTTAAGTGATTATCTTCTTTTATTAACAAAAATTGTACCCCGTTTTTTAACTAGGAGGACCATTATAAGAAACCTGAATCACACCACTAGAAATCCCTAAAAAGTAACTAGATTGGGAGCGGTGACATAATATACTAGTTATTCTAAAATTATACAGTCTGTAAATAAGAAACCACAAACTTAATAATAGTTAAGCTAATAGACTTGTAACTGTGCATATGTATATTATGAAAACGAAAAAAACAATATAACTAATTGTAAAATTAAATCTATAAATAATTCCTAGGTCGGCGACTACTTTTGTAAGAAAGTTAATAGCAGTTTTCTATTTATTTATGGAACATAAATTTTTTAAAAAACTGTAAGATCTAAGTCGTTTCTGATCAAATGTGGATAATTCAGAATGAAGGAGCCACAATAGACGAAAATAGAATTATTGAAAGAGCAGAGAAACGAAAATTAAGCTAGGGGAGAGGTAGTAACAGTGAGACACAAAAGGTTTATACCAGAATTTGTACTAAAAAAATTAAAATGTAAAACTCTATAAACAAGTAAACTTACTCTCTTATATAGTAGAACATATATTCATTTCGAAAATATGAAAAACATTCTGGTTTTTCAATTTTTTTTATTGGCTAGTGTCTCACTGTTCCCACAAAAAAACTGAACAGTGAGACATTTAACGAATATCTAAGGAATCGAAGGTTATTTCAAATTTCAAGAGGTTTTGTTGACGCTTAGTCTTCCCCTGAAGCTTTGAAGATGGCAATATAATTTTAATGTTATTTTTCTGAACAAGTGATATGTCTTCAACATCAGGTTTCATGAAAGTTCCATAACATTTTGTACTTTTTCGGAGGAATTTTATTTCAGCATCATCACCTGCTGTAGACAAAACTTCTCCTACATAGTAAACAGACTTTCCTTTACTTTCAAACTCCACTAAAACATATTGTTCTGGAACTGGCATTCATTCTAATCCCATGTTCACATTTATTTCTTCATCTTCGCTTACATAATCCTCACCACCACTTGAGTCTGGCAACACTATCATCTTCTGATTCACTTTCTTCATTTCTTCTCTGGCTTTTTTTGCAAGGTTCATTTCATTGCCACCACTTTTTATCTCATTTTTAAATATATTTTTCTTTACTCTTTCTTTGTCTGGTTTTATTTTATTCTGTCTGTTTCTTAGTAATTCCTCGCGTTCAGGAGTGTCAGTTGCTATCATGGTTTTTCCTTTGCGCCGTTTTGTTGTTTGAGTGGTTGTTCTTGGTTTAGCTTTCGGGAAACCTCTAAAAATTTTCAGGTTCAGAAATGTTGCTTCAGAAGTGTCATAGTCTCAGAACTGTTTCCGTGGATCTTAGTCGATGTGGAAGGACCTGGAGAGGCCAGTGTCGATAATGAAGGACCTGGGAAAGGCAAAGTCGGTATTGAATGAGATGGGGTATATTCTCTATCAGTTACTGAACTTGGCATAAAGTCTATCAAAAGGAAATATCCCGCATTTCCTAAACGCATTGGTAATGTTTACCGGAGTCATCGCTCGAGGATAAGCAATGCCCACGCATCACGCATGATGCTAAAAATTTGTCCTGGATGGCTCATCGTCCAGCTATCAATCGCCGAGCTGTAAAATATCTGGAATAGCTTTAGAACCCCAATATCCAGGGGTTGCAACTTATTTGTACAATGTTGTGGTATAGTTAATATAGTCACCCCGTTTTCTTTGCAAATGTCTTATGGCCTCTGGATAGATGGCTAACATGGTTATCCATTATTAGCAGAGATGGATTTTCTTTACAACTAGATAAAGTGATTTATAACCTGCACAAAACATTCGGTGTTCATCCATCCTCCCTTAGCAGCTAACCCTAGGGTTCCTGGTGGAGCTCCGTTTGTCATAAAGTCTTTAAAATGGACACGCGGGAAAATCATAGCCGGGGAAATAGCTACACCTGAGGCCCCAACTCTACAACAGGTTGTTACAAGAGTTCCACGTTCGGCACTGGTTGCCTTACTGACTTGCCAAACACCTTTACAAGCAAATACCTTTTGTGAATTATGTACTGTTTGCGTCCCGGTTTCATCTAAATTGAAAATTCTGGTTCCATCTCCAAATGCAGGATGGCGCTGTAAGACTTCTTCTAGTTTCTTAAAAAAGACTCCACATTAAATTTATTAAATCCAGTGGCTCTTGATAAACTGCAGCCTTCTGGGGTTCTGAGCGCTAAGATGGGGTGTCTTTTTTGAAAGCCCTTTACCCAGACAAGGGATGCTGATTGGCACGCATGCCATTTCTCAGGAATATTTATTTTATTTCGGAATGCGCATTCATACACTAACCGATGGGTGTCATCTCGAGAGAGTCCATAAAACATTTTTGCACATTTAATAATATAATCACAAATTTCATTCTCTTGCACTGAAGTGAAAAACTGATTGACTGTATAGTTTGGACACATTCTAACATCAGGATCGTTTCTAAACTTTTGAACATACCTGGCAAAAGTCTGAAAAGACAAGCCTCCTTTTTCTCTAGCGGCTTGACGGATACTCATTCCTTGTTGGACTAACAGAACAGCTTCTCTCATTACTGTGTTGCTAAGTCACCCCACTACCCTGTCTGTTATATTCTTTCTTGGCATTACTATTGTCTGTAATAAAAATTATACCTGGTTAGTAATGTTGCTATGCAATAAGTATCACTAAGACATGCCTTAGGAACACTGAGACACGTCTCACTGTTCCAATTATGACTAGTCTCAGTGTTCCTAAACCACATTTTTTATAAATACTTTTCACAAAATATTAAATCTTGAATTTACGAGCTAAAAACTATAGTCATGTGCTATTATGACACTAATAATAGCCCTCTGTTGGTTGGTAGGGTTACTATTCAATGGTCTGCATCTCCAAATACAGATACCTTTTGACAAAACTATCATGTCTCAGTGTTCCAGCCGTCGCACTGTTACTACCTCTCCCCTATATGAGAAATGAAGATTACTATAACAATAAAATTGATTTAAATTAACACCTTTGAATATGAAGTAGATATCAGAAGTTATTCCATTGTAAGTACAAGAACTTGTTTGATTTAAAAATACAACGAATATTATTTTGTTCTAGAAATGAATCATGAAAAGTACCTGTATGTGATACACTTTAGCCGAATAATGTATTTGTCATCACTTCTTCCATAGATTTCTTATTTGGAATATTTCATAGAAAGATCACAGGTGCCTATACAGGAAATTTCCAAATGGTATGAAAAAGGGACTAGTTTTCAATTGGTTGGAAAATCAACCCATTATTTTTAATCCGCACACTGAAAATAGTCGTTTCAGTACTTAGAAATCAGATTTGGTATAAAAATAGTTTAGTCATCGAACTATTTGCGTATTTTTTTATTAAACACTTTTTGTAACAAATAAACATATTACAATATATCATAACTATGAATTACATTGCCTATTATTTATTAACTGTAGAAACACTAAATAAATTTATATAAGATATAAATAATTATTTACTCGGAATATGGGCATTTCTATATTTTAGTCAAAATCTACCCAAAGTTGGGATTTCATTTTTAAATAAATAGTTAAATATCCTATCATAAAATTGTCACTTGTATACACTGCGGAGGGTGTATCATGCTAACAAACCGAAATTTCTCCAAAAATAACTAAAAATGTAGTATTTCTGGATTTATAGGACCTGTTCTACTCGCTCTAGTGAGCTGAAAATCAATACGGTTCATCTGTGATACACACTGAAAAATATACAATTATAATATTGGTCACTTGTATACACTCCAGAGGCTGTATTGTGTTAACAACCTGAAATTTCACCAAATATGACCAAAATTGTGGCACTTCCAGTGCTATAGCAATAGTTGTACTGGAAAATCAATAAGGTTCTTCTATTTGACGCACTGAACAATATCCAATAATAAAATTGGTCACTTGTAGACACTCCAGAGGCTGTATCGTGCTAACACACTGAAAATTGTCCAAAAATTTGTTACTTCAAGTACCATAGCACCCGTTGCACTGGCTCTGGAGAGCTGAAAATCAATAGAGTTCATCTGTGAGACGCTCTGAACTATATCCAATCATAAAATTGGTCAGTTATATACACTCCGGAGTCTCTATCGTGCTAACAAACAGAAATTTCTCCAAAAATATCGAATTTCAGGTACCATAGCACCCGTTGTACTGGCCTCTGGTGAGCTGAAATCAATAGGGAACAATATTCAATCATAAAATTGGTCAGTTATATACACTTTTTGCATTCCGGAGGCTGTATCGTACTAACAAACTTAAATTTCTCCAAAAATGACAAAAATGTCGTACTTCTAGTACCATAGCACCCATTGTACTGGATCTGGTGAGCTGAAAATCAATAGAGTTCATTTGTGAGGCGCCCTGAACAATATCCAATCAAAAAATTGGTCAGTTATATACACTCCGGAGTTTCTATCGTGCTAACAAACTGAAATTTCTCCAAAAATGACAAAAATGTCGTACTTCAAGTACCATAGCACCCGTTGTACTGGCTCTGGTGAGTTGAAAATCAATAGGGTTCATCTGTGAGATGTCCTAAACAATATTCAATCATAAAATTGGTCTCTTCTATACACTCTGGAGGCTATATCGTGCTAACAACCCTAAATTTCTCCAAAAATGACCAGAAACGCAGTACTTAAAGTACCAAAGCACCCCTTGTACTGACTCTGGTGAGCTGAAAATCAATAGGGTTCATCTGTGAGATGTCCTGAATAATATTCAATCATAAAATTGGTGACTTTTTGCACTCTGGAGGCTGTATTGTGCTAACAAACTTAAATTTTTCCAAAAATGTCGTACTTCTACTACCTTAGCACCCGTTGTACTAGATCTGGTGAGCTGAAAATCAAAAGGGTTCATCTGTGAGATGCCCTGAACAATATTCAGTCATAAAATTGCTAACTTATTGTACTCTTGAGGCTGTATCGTCCTAACAAAACCATGTTGCGACAAGTGACCGACGACAACGACGGCGACATACACACCGGATTTTTTTCTAAAAACCGTTTTTTTGTGTTATTCTTGGTGGAAAACGTAAAAATAACTTAAAAAAAAATACAAAATTCCAACTTTTTTTGGAGTAAACCAATACTTTTCTCGCATATTAGATAGGTTGGGCGAAAAAGTAAAAAGAAACTGAACGATACGTCCAATCATATTTCTAGTTGTTTCATCATCTTCCTTAAGTGCCGTCTTCGTTGGGAAGGTTGGCAATCATCAAGGCTATACATTTTCGTGATTACAGCTGATAGGAAAAGCTGATTTCTGGTGCAGTTGAACCAGTCCCGCAAATTTCGCAACCAAGAATGGCGTTGCAGTAAGTGATATTTTTCTCCCCTCATTATGTGTCCCAAGTATTACAGTTTCCATTTTTTTTATTGTAATAATAATCTCTTTATCCTTTCTCATTCTTCTTATGACTTCGTTCGTTACACTATCGGTCCATTTTATCTTCAGTATTCTGCGACATATCCATAGCACGAATGCCTCCAGCCTTTTCATTTCCAAACTCTTAAGGGTCCATACCTCTGCTCCATAGAACAGTACCGATAATACATAGCATCTCACCAACCTGATCTTTAGGTCTAGGCTGAGATCGCTGCTACAAACTACCCTTTTCATTTATGTTGCTCTCGTCTATCCTATTCTAGTTTTAATTTCTTCAGTGCACCCGTTGTCCTTATTTACAATGGTACCTCTGAACTTTTTCTATAGCCTGGTTATTTACTATGATTTAGACATTTCTTTGGATAATATCATGAACTTATTCTTTTTTACATTTAGCGACAGTCCGAATTCCTCACTGGTGTTATTTACTTTGTCTAGTTCTAGTGGTATCTGCAAATCTTCCAGGCTAGTAGCTATCAGAATAGTATCATCCGCATACCTTATATTGTTAATAAGTCACTTCTATACACTCTGGAGGCTGTATCGTGTTAACAACCCTAAAAGTTCTCCAAAAATGTGGTACTTGAAGTACCACAGCACCCATTGTACTGACTCTAGTGAGCTGAAAATCAATAGGGTTCATCTGTCAGATGTCCTGAACAATATTCAATCATAAAATTTGTGACTTGCAGACTTGCTTTAGTCTGGAGGCTGTATCGTGCCAACAAGACATGTTACAAAATGTGGCCGACGACACACACACACACGTTTTTTTTTTCTAAAAATCGTGTTTTCGAGTTCTTATTTCTGAAAATCGAATTTTTTTTTCAAAATTCCTACTTTTTTGGAGTAAATCAATACTTTTCTCGCATTAGAGAGGGTTGGGCGGAAAAGTAAAAGTGGTGTAATAAATGAAATATGCTATGTACTTCAAGTTATGATGATATTAATCATTGGATGTTTAGCTGTCAACATAATAGTCAAGCTACAAGATATCTGATGGAAACTCTGTCTAAAGAAAAGGTTCCTCTCCCACAAAGTCAAGTTTATTTCTCAGTCGGCGACATACTATGGTTCGCACTATATTATGGGAATTTCTTAAACGTACCAAAAGAAAAATATAGAAACCAGTACAACTGTATTTTAGATGTAGAATGGTAGAGGTTAGTTGTGGTATACCTATTGTCTTTCCTTTGTAACAATGATATACCCCCTTACCGTTGCCTTTATTGTGTGTTGTAAATAAAGTCGCTATGACGGGCACCTTAGCGTGAAACGAGTGTCCATGTCTATTATCCTTTCTTCTTCGTTTTCTACGAATTATGTTGTATAGGGCAATGAATGATGTGTGACTTGGATATGAGTAAATATGTTTGCTGCGACATGTCCTTTGTTTCTCCTTTTATGTCATAGTACTTATTTACTTAGTTCGTGGCTGAATGGGATCCAACTCCCAAAGCCAAAAAACGAAAAAAAAACGAAATATGCTACTCATAGCATATTTCTACAATGTTGATAAGAAGTTTGGAATGTTATGTGTGGTCAGTATTATTATACGGAGTGGAAACTTGGACCTTGAAATCCCAAATTATAAAAACACTATAGATGCATTCCGGATATACCCCGGTAGACAGAATCACCAATGACGAAGTACTAAGATATATTGGTCACAATGTTCATAATTATTAAGATAAGAAAATAATCTTACGTAGGACACATATTATGCAAAGATGAATACCTACTGCTACTAAACATAATGTAGAAGAGAGTAGAGGGGAAGAAAGGTATCGGTAGAAACAGTCCTGGCTC
Organism: Galeruca laticollis; assembly: GCA_963921935.1. NCBI lineage: Eukaryota > Metazoa > Arthropoda > Insecta > Coleoptera > Chrysomelidae > Galeruca > Galeruca laticollis. Next base: position 88,797,877 of record OY998183.1, read on the forward strand.
CGAAACATAAGGGAATGGACAAATCTCGGCGTCAAGAACTGTTTCATGTTTCAAGAGACAGAGGCGCATTTTTTAGAAATGTGGTTGGCAACTATTCTAAAACAGCACAGAAATATAGATATCTGCAAATACAGCAAGTTCATCGCCTTTTTAAAAATCAACAAACGTCACAGGGGATAGAAGTTTCAGAAAGCTACGTTGAGAATTATTTATCAAATAAATTGGTAACGGCAGATATGATTCAGAAAGAGACTGCCAAACTAGTTGCAATAAACCATACCAGTAAAATTTCTTTTATAGACCACATTAAAGTGCAGTTGAATTACTTTATATTATAGTGATTGTAGATGAACTATATAATCCGAATCATCTGCCCATTATTTCAATACATTGACTTGATTGCAATAATTTGTCTCGCACATAAATTTGTACTTGACTAAAATTGAATCTTTTGCAGGGAATCTTAGGTTTTTATAAGGGTATAACGGCCTCCTATATGGGCATATCCGAAACTATTGTCCATTTTGTGATATACGAAGCCATTAAAGCTGAATTAATGGCACACAGATCACACACGACTGACGAAAGGAGTTCGAAAGATTTTTTGGAATTCATGTTGGCGGGTGCTATATCGAAAACTGTAGCTTCTTGTATTGCGTATCCACATGAAGTAGCCAGAACTAGGTTGAGAGAAGAAGGAAATAAATATACAGCTTTCTGGCAGACTCTCGGTCTAGTGTACAAAGAAGAAGGTAACTATTTAAACTATTATTATTATACACTTGAAATTAAAATTTAGTTAATTATATGAATAAACCTTCTTGATTTTCGGTCTATTTTACTAAATATATATTAATAATATACATAATAATGAATAATGTTTGACGATTGGCTCGACTTTGGCCTTTATCAAAGGTATAATCTGACATTGACAACCCTGAATATAAATAATTACGTCACTCGCCACATGAATATCAAATTACAATATTATTCAATCATACAAAGACTTTCCGTCTTCAGTTGTTAAAATTTAAGTTTTAATATACGAAAAAAAGCTAATTTATCAATTTAAATTATATATGAATACATGATAATGATAAATTTTGCTCAAATTGCTTAGGTCTTTCTTATCATTGATATATTTCTTATTGTTACGTATATAAATCATTTTTAAAAATTCTTTCTTTTTATATTTGTTTCTGTTCCAAGAATTTTTGTATTTTTATAATCAAATGTAGGTTTCTTCGCTATTTCATGGTTTGTTACTGCTGTTTTATTTCTTTTATCTTATTGATGACTTTTCAATCTATTTTCCAAATATTGAGATGTTCGTCCTATGTAAACAGCGTCACAATTATTAGAAGGAACTTCATATTTATAGTATATGAAAGTAACATGATACTCTAATGTTACTTTATTTTTTATTTTTTTGGTGTTTTTGATTTCAGACTACTGATATAATTTGATTATGGGTTTTGTTTTTTGGTGTCACATTCCCAGTTTCTCGACAACGTGATTCTTAATTTAATTAATAACTTTAGCATAAGAACAATGTTATTGTTTTTGGTTTTCAATAAATATGTATTTGTTTTTCAAAAATACTTATTTTATACCAGCTATAAGTAATCACTTCATCATTTTCAAATCAAAATATTCCGAAAATGGTACACAGTGTCGAGTTTTACCAAGTGTATCTTTTTGGTGTAAGATTGATACTAAAACAACTCCGTACGAACCGTGCAACTAACATTTATTTTTCGATACCTTGTATCTTGAAAACAAATGTCGTTACGAAATTTGTTTAGTGACCAAACCTAACGTATTTTACACTACTCCACCTATTCTAATTCTAGCAATGGGTCCACGTTTTTTCAAACGCCCTATATATAAAGAAATGAACTAGGCTCAAGTGTTGAACCGCATTGAAAGATGGAAATTTATAATTTCTCGACGTTCCGGCTTCCACTTTGAAGCCATTGTCAAGAGAGAAGGAGGTTATTGAACGAATAACCTAACCCCTCCCCCCCTCTCTCTCTCTGAATTATCTAATAAGTGTATGGCACTAAAAGAGAAATCCTCTTGGCACTTAAAAATTTATCTAGTTCTAAAAATTCTTTCATACGAAAGAATTACGGAACTTCCTAAAAATATTTAAAATAATATAACAAAACAACTCAAATAATTGATACTGTTCCACAATGATTGACGTAAATAATTTACCTCACACCAAGACTAAAATATATAAATGGCTTTGGGACAGTTCATAGAACTTTCAATCATGGGTAAGGCTTCATCCCCTATTATGTTACAATTATAGCTTATCTCTATTGTCAATGGGCAATTTACCCGGTGTCCAGATTTCAAGTGTCGATCCTAAAGAAATTTATCTTTACGACATCCGGATCTGAATTACAAATGGTCTTTCAGTAAATCACTGTCGCAAATGAAAATCTAACAGTCTTTTCTACTTGTAATAAAAAGACGAATTTTCGAGCAAACAAGTCAGTTGAGCCAATCTCTCCGGTCAAAACAAAACTCTGAACTAATATCACACTGATCAACATTAGATCAATTTTAACTTATCTAACTTAATATCTGTTTTTTTCAAGATTTGATTTAGTTTTGTTAATATTGCCGTACTTAAGTGATTTTAATTAAACGTTACAACAGTAAATCATTTGAAACAATTTGATTCTTAATAAATTATTTTTTCTACGCCCTATCTTTAAAGTACCTTGTATTTCATCGGTTTGCAGCGCTTAAAGTGGTTGTTTATGGTTAGAGTGAAAAGAAGTAAAAAAGCGTTAAAAAAGTGCCATAACGTAAACTTTATTTCACGCTTCCCATAAGCTAACAGAATGAATATTGGCTGGATATCGAGGATGGACTTCTAAAATGCTTGGCTGGGCATCGAGGATGGACTTTTACGAATCTTGGCTGGGCATCGAGGATGGACTTTCATGAAACTTGGAATACGTATAATTGTAATTTACCGAAGGAGCTTAATTAAAATATCCCAAATTTCTATTTGAATTTTATTTTTTTGTATAGGGCTGTAGAAAAAACAATGTATGCAACATGTGCATAAAGTGTCGTTTTTCCATTCGTGAAAAAAAGTACCACTTTATGCACTTGTTGCATAAATTACTATTATGCAAGATCGAACTATAAAGTACACTTTATGAATCAATTCAGCGGACGTAAAGTGCCACTTTAGTGCCCGCGTTTTTTTGTGGTCAGAATTGGCGATACAGCAGGGCGAACCCTATGTAGTGCCTTGACAGATTGTCCTGTTTGCAGAAGAAATTATGTTTAAAAGTTTTTCTAAATTTGGTTTTATTGTTATTTCAGTGGTTTGCTTCTATTTTAGTTTATAATAATAGTTTAGTTTTCGAAATAATCAACATGTCAAAATGATATAACACTAAGAATACTGCTGACAGTGCACTACATATGGTTACAATTCGGCAGATGGGGACGCTACGATCTTATTTTGTAACCCTACTTCACATTCGGTTTAGTATACACAGAGAAATAACGTGTATTACCAAAAACGATTACATAGATCTATATCTACCTAATGTTATTTTAATAAAAAACAACAACCAAAACATACATTTCTTGTTGCACTCATAATTTATATTAATGACACAATTTGAACAATTATGTATGATGATATTAGCATTTGCTACCTAACTCTGTTGTACATTGCTAGAAACTCCCAGTAACTCATTAGGATTGGGATTGCTTGAAGGTGCTGCTCAAAAGGATCAGTATCTGTAATAGCAAACTCATCTATCCGACTAGTAGAAGGCACATCAACATTGACATTTTTTTTGGCAATTTTAATTTTATTTACCACGAAATCTTCAATATATCCTTCCGCTACAGTTGTCGACTTCCAACCAGCTTTATGTTCTTTTTCTGCATCAGCTAACAAAGTTGCCGAAGAACGTCTAAAACAATTGCCTGAATAATCTTCTGGAGTAAGCAAGTTTCAATAGGTCACTATTTTAAAAGATATTTGGTCAAATGTATTCCCCGAAAACTTTTTCTTTTTAGACATATGGGCAGTGAGGATTTTAGGATATGTCTTAGCTTTCCGAAAGCAGACCATGCTAATCCTATTCTTCTTCCCAGTTCTCTTACCTGATTATCTCTGGTTATGCTTACCTCGTGACCTAAGTACTTATAGGACGTTGTTTCTTGGACTTGATTTCCTTCCAAATATATACCTCCTGCCGTACGAGATTTGTCATCACTTGCGTTTTTGAGATGTTTATTTTGAGACCCATTTTCTTTGAAATATTCTGTAACAGTCTCAACAGGGTTTCCGCCTTGTGAATATCATCCGCTATCAAGACTATATCATCTGCGAATCTTAAGTGACATAGGTTTTCGCCGTCTATGTTTATTCCTAACCCATCCCAATCTATTTGTTTACACATGTATGGCAGTAGTGTGGTGAATAATTTTGGCGAGATTGTGTCGCCTTGTCGAACACCTCTCTTTATTTTAAACTTTTTGGTATGTTCATGAAGACTTGCGCAGGTAGTAGCTTTTTCATATATATGTTCTATCAGGTCTGTGTATCGGTGATATATTCGACAATCAGCTAATGCTCGAAGCATTTCTTTTTGATTTGTGGTATCGAACGCCTTTTCGTAATCAACAAATATTAGAACCAGTGGCTTATTGTATTCTATTGATTTTTCTATTAGGATTTTCAGAACTTGAAGATGGTCGTTGGTTCCGAACCCTGACCGGAATCCAGCTTGCTCCCGTGGTTGGTATAAATCCAATTTATTTTTTAATCTGTTCGAAATGATTTTTGTAAACAATTTGTAAATGTGTGATAACAGACTAATAGGTCTATAATTTCCAAGGTCGGTAGTGTTTCCTTTTTTGTGAAGAAGAGTGATAATTGCATTATTCCATTGTGTTGGAGTAGATTTCTTCATGAGACACTCGTTGTAGAGCGACTTCAATATTGTTAATAACTTTATTCCTCCTAGTTTAATTGCATCTACGACTATTCCATCCTCTCCCAGGGACTTTCCATTTTTCATCTGACTTAAAGCTTTTCTTATTTCGTTTATGGTAATTTCGGGCATAAGTTCCGATCCTTGATTTTGGACTTTTGGGCGTTTTTTATTTTTCGTCTCTCCATTTCCCTTATAGATTTCTCTCTCTCTTCTGTTATCTTCTCTATTTGTGGAAATTTCTCCATGCCTATTTGTTAGTTTGCATATATTCTTCTTTCCCTCAGAGAATTTCTTCCTCAGTACTTTTAGACTTTTATTCTTTTCAATGACCATCTTTATATTTTCCGTGTTATATTTTCGTATGTCTGATCTTATTGATTTCGTTATCTCTTTATTTAGCCCCTTCAACTTTTCTTTGTTTCTTCCGTATTTATCTCTTAGATCTGCTCTTTTCTTCATGAGGTCTAGCGTGTGTGTACTTAACTTCTGTTCTTTTTTATTTATTTTACAATGTTTTTTCTGTGCTTTTTTAATTGTGTTTATTATCGCCGTATTTAATTTTTGTATATCTACGGTTTCACCTTCAGTGTATTCGCTTCCATCGAGACCATCTTCAATATCATCTTTAAACGCTGTTGTGTCTTGAGGAGGTATCCAATTATTATTTTTGGAATCATTTTGAAGCTTCCTCCTTTCATTTTTGGTATTAATACAGACTTTCGCTCGTACCATTCGATGGTCACTACCAGTGTGTTTTACCTGTGTTAACATACGGTGCAGAGACCCTAACTCTAACCAAAAAACAAGCAACTAAAATAAGAGTAGCTCAACGTGCCATGGAAAGACAAATGCTGGGTTTATCCCTAAGAGACAGAATACCGAACGCAGAAATTCGAAGAAGAACGAGACTAGTTGATGCCATAGAGAGAATCGCATCCATAAAATGGAACTGGGCGGGTCATATAGCTAGATTAATAGACAATAGATGGATTAAAAAGATTATGGAGTGGAGACCGAGACATGAAGCATTTCGAAATAGGGGAAGACCGCTAACACGTTGGCATGACGACTTGAGACATATCCATAAAAACTGGATACAAGCAGCACAGGATAGGAAGATATGGAAGCAATCAAGGGAGGCCTATGTCCAGCAGTGGACTGAAGGGGCTGGGTGATGATGATGATGATTCCCCGACTAGAATATTATCTGTTATTATAGTACACAAAAAATCGTTTGTGCTCAGTACTTTTAGTGCGTAGTGAAGTATATCTTCTATAGATGATGTCTAGGTAACTTGGTGATTTCTGTTCTTTGTCAAATACACTGAAAATACAGTCAATATTAGTTTTTGATGCTCGTATTGTTGCCAATAAAGTTGTTCCTAAATCTTTAATATCGTCCACTGTAATATTAGCTAATTACCACTAATACCAAATATTAGTACATCCTACAACAAATACTCATATTGACGTAGGTATAGGTAAAAAATAACTAGTGTAACTTACTTTTATCATCAGATATAAATTATCTGTAGTATCCACTAAAAATGTTTCTATTTCTTCTCGGGTTAATATTTTCGATTTTTTAGATTTATAACCATCTGATTTTCGTTTTAAGAAAGCTATTAATCTGAAATATTTACCAATATTTATATTATTGTGCAAATTTACACATGCATTCAACATGGAAAAATACCACCACATAGACGACGGTATTTGGATTTTTCCCGAAAATACGCAAGAAATACATTTTCTGTATAATTACCATCTTGAACGTTATGCATACTGCACCATCGAATAAATTCATCATATGCATTGTCGTATATTTTCTTGGATTTTTCCGGTAGTAAACTTAATTTTGAGTCTTCGGGTATTTTAGAAATTTTCGGTGGTGTTCCAGAAACCATTTCATCATCACTACTTTGAAGACTATGCATTATATAAAAGAACTTCTTTCAAAGTACACTATGCAACTTACAATATGCGATGCTTACACGAAGTGAATCTAGATGAAGTTGGCGACCACGTATTAATGATTTTTGCTAGGTAACGCGACTGTATGTTGTTTCCTCATCTTACTATTAAGTCACAATAAGAATAACCATTTTCTCTGCAGCAAATTATTTGGTAGACTTATTATTATACAGAGTGATCTTGCTTAAAATTTTGTATGTATTTCGGGCGTTAATAGCCCTCGCCTAAGGGCTCAGGTTCTTACTTTCATGTTGCGGTCTATAAACGCCTGTTTTACGCCATTGATACATAAATAACTATTGCAATGTGCTTAAATTAATTTCCATTGGCTTTTTTACAATAATACATTCAAGCTTCAAAAGATTTACTCTTCATGTAATATTTCTGGGTTTATTTGTAGACATTCGTAAACAATTCGCTGACGTAAATCATTTATAGATTCCCATAATTTCGGTTTCCCGATATCCTCATAAAAAAGTCTATCGGGTTAGATAAGGTTATCTAGTCATTCCAGCATTGGGCCTTGTCAGCCTATCCAACGACCAGGAAATGTTTTTTAGAAATGAGATTAGAGTGGTAGATTCTAATATTAATTGCCATAAGCTTTGAATGTTTACAACAATTTTGAATAGATATTTAAAAAATAATAAACATTTGAGCAAGGAACTGATGAGAAGTAACCATTACCTTGGGAATTTACAAACAAATTTTGTAGTACATTAAGTGTAATTTGGTTAACAAGGGACTTAAACTGTTTCCATATGTTTAAGATACATTTTGTAAGAAGAAAGCCTTAGAAATTTATATTCTAATAATTCTTATATTTCAGGTCTACGAGGGATCTATAGAGGACTGACTACTCAATTAGTGAGACAAATACCCAATACAGCCATTATGATGGCCACATATGAAGCAGTGGTATATATTTTAACGGCAAAATTTAACACACAATTTTATGCGAAAGAAAGGGAATGAAATATTTATATCGTAGTAAATGAGGGTACTTTAGGTTTTTGTAAGATATTTGTCCATAAATATTAGGTAATTATTTTTGTAAGAAGTTTTTTTGTTTTACTGTAAATGTATTTTACTTTTGTTAGTATTTTGAATTTTTTTGTCATACCTAAAATCTTATATATTCTTAATGGCAAAAAGATTGTTTATAAAAAACCAAAATTAGTCACAAAGTGGTTATATTTTAAGTGCATTAAAAATTTTTATTTGAATAATTGTTTGATTGACCAATTAACATTTTCACGTTATCCTTCAAATGCTATTGATTGTTCCAAAATGGTAACGTTTGTAAAAATCGTAAGTAAATGAATATTGATAATATTTTGTTTTTCATTATAATCAAAATAATATATTGAAACCAAACTTTAAAGGATCTTCAGTGGGACATCTTATTATAACCTTTGTTGCGGCTAAAATGAACTTTTCAATTCATTTTAGTTAAAGTATGCAGAGTTGCTTAGGCCGGCTCTGTTTTAAATGTATTGCCTTATTGTCTTTGTCCAAACGGCGATAATGAGTATTAAGTCGAACGATATAGGTAAACGAACATTACCGCTACGCTGATCGCGCATATTTATATTCTATTTATTTTAACTACTTTTGTGAGTGCACTCCGAGTTTTGGCTATAAGAGACATCAGGTGAGTCCGTTTGAGCACTTTCTGCAGTAGATCTAGCTTTGTTAATAATGGTCCTATCACTGAATAAACGCAACTTTAATACTCACATGACACACACAAGGGTTTCATAATGGCATTAGGATCCAACATTTTCCCCAAGTTTTGAATCGACTGTTTTTGCGGATTTGATAATGTACACGAAAAGACATTTTTCTAACGATACATCGTTCGTGACGTCAGAAGAGGAAATAAATTTTTTTTTTTTTATTTACAAGCAAGTCGCATCTACCACTGGGGTAATTAGCGACACAAATATAGGTTGTTTATAGTTTAGTTAATATGTTAATGTCACTTAGATATTTAAAAAGGTTCTGTGTATTACAGTTTTCGCCAAGAACTTGGTCTAAATTGTTGCTGAGGTTGTTATCTTGTCTTGATTGTTGGAATTTTGGGCAATCGGTTATTACATGTTTGACAGTAAGCTGGATCTTGCATAATTCACATTTTGGGGGCTCACTTTTAGTAATTAAGTAACTATGAGTAAGTTTGGTGTGGCCTATTCGTAACCTAGTCAGTTTAACTTGAAGCGATCTTTTGTTTATTGGCTGCGCTCGAGGTTTCACTTCCGGTTTCACGTCGCGTAGTTTCGATTGGGACGATTGCCATTCGATTTGCCACAATTTTAGCACTTTTGATTTAAGTAGCGGTTTCATGTCGTTATACACTACCGTTTGCACTTCACTCACGGTTTCACACTCACTCACAGGAAATAAAAATGAAACACAATAATTTCAATTTATTACATCATCTAAATCATTTAAAACTTTAGGTTTATAGAAAAATATAAATTCTCCAAGTGCAACAGACATTATGCTATTACTACAATCACATATGGTATACAATAACTCAAATTTACTCAAATGCCCATTATTTTGAGCGAAATTCCTGATAAGTTCACTCACATTTCTGTAGTATTGGATCCGTCAAATGGGAGGAGCTTAGAAAACATGGCCGACTTAAGGGAAAGTTTTAAACAGAAAATTGAGTTTTATGTGCAATTGTATAATTTTAAACATTATTTATTTATGATAAGTATAAGTGCAATTTGCGATTGGGCTGGCACGAATCCTAAACAAAGAAACGTTGTTGATGGAGAAAGGATTTTAAAAGCTGGTCACATCATAACATGTGGGAAAAATGAGTAGGAAAATAAGGTTAACTTCACAGTATATTGCCTCCAAACGTCTCAGTTGAGAGAAATTCCCCACGAAATTAATGGTATCATTAATAAAACAAATAGTGAAGTTTTAATCAGTTCAATGTTCATGTAAAGCTGGACTAAGGGAGCAGTGTAAATATGTAATTGCAACATTGTTATATTGTAAGGTAAGTTTTTAACCTTTAAATATTTATATACTTGTCGTTGAGTTTTCTAACTATTAGTAATTCAATTACTGTAAAATATTTATTGCTTGCCAATTACGGTGAAATAACTTGTCAAAGTTTAAAGTAAATGAGTTAGATTATAACCATGAATTCAACTTACTTAGCAGTATGTAATCGTCTTTACAAAAATGAAGCGAGCACACTTACATTCCAGAATTTACTTATTTTACTTTTAAGATCTTCATCCAAATGTCTAATTGATCTATTTGCTCTTTTTGTCCGAATAAATTTTTAGAGCACACGATTCGTTTTCATGGGAAAGTAATGGAAACGTATATTTCCATCTTTATTAGAAGCACTGTTACAACCTTTTACCACACAAACTAACTTTTTTTTAGATTTTGCACGCGGAGAAAACATTGCTGGCTCCATTATCAATAATGCAAATATGCAATAAATTGTTTTTAATATTGAAATTAGTAGAAATTTAACCAGTTACTGTCAAATCACTACTGTGTGTGTGTATATCTTTCCCTTAAGTTATTACGATGATTTACCACCAGGTGGCGCACCTCCATTTGACCGATCCTAATTCACCAACATTTTGAGATTCTAAATAAGCGAGACGATGGGAAATGAGATGATGATGGACTTTTAGAATTTGATGAACATCTTCTAGAGTTAAAGGGATACTTATGTATTTAGTCACCTCCAACAATTTCACATAATCAAATATTACTTGGCGAATGGTACAGTAGTCACCACATGGTATCGACTCTGGGTCATAATATTCGTAAAACGCTGGAAGTGGCTCATCTATGAATGAATTATTATTCAAAATATCAATAAACGTAGCCTATTTGAAAGTGCTGAAGGAGATTTTCGTAGGCTTATCGGCGTATGATAGAGTGATTGCACTACTAAACTTTCTTGCTGGACTTAGACCACATCCAATTTGAAAATTCGTATGTGTAGGATACTCAGTATACAACAAGTAATGGTCTTCCTTTTTGGCAGCTATTTCATACTGTTCTAAAATATGATCTAATCCAGCATCGTAATGGGCTCGTTTGATGAATTTCAATGAAAATGTCACAATATATATTGGTTCTGAACTAAGTATTTGCAACTAATAACGCCACTCTACGATTTCAAATAAAAATAAAAAAAATAGGAAATTTGAATTCTTGTAGTAGGCTAGAGCCAATGGCAAACAAAGAAATTTTGCGCTGTTGTCACGAGGGAAAACTTTATAAGTAGACTAGTTACCTTTTTTCTTTAACGCCCGTTAAAGAGAAACTTAAAATACTGTCAAAACGTACTCTTTCAAATAATATTCTCCTAATCGGGTGCCTCTTATTAAAAAAGGTAACTCTCGCGTAGTCAAAGAAATTTGGAAATATACATTTTAAACTGCAGTGATGATGCATTCAAAATAGAAAATATAATGTAAAATGTATGTATGTATGCATACACAAATTGCGTTACCCCAGAATTCCGAACTCGATTTAGTACCGGATCGCTTATTCTTCTACTGTTTAGGGGAGTTCGAGTGTACTGAGACACCATGTCCACATCCACTTGAGGAATATTTGTCGAATTAGCTTCGGTGAAACCTGGATCCATTTTAAAGATGTCTTTTAAAAGGTAATCAAACAGAAGCACACTTTCTACTATAAAATAATATAACTCACACAACTAAAAAGTCGCCGAGGATGATATCTGCTTGAGGTTGGTTGTGGATATTGATGTCAATTGTCAAATTCCTCTAGTCGACTTTCACTTTGTCTTAATCAACTTGGACAGTCAAGTAGGATTTGTCAACAAAACGTACATTCAATCTGACAACAAGGGTTTTTGCCATTGGTCGACTTACAGAGGTTTATTTAAATCTAATAAAAATTTGAAAACTAATTTTCGAAAATATTTATAACTTTTTGAGATAAATATCGTTATCATAGAAAAATATATGTTATTCTTAATCCTTCTGATATGATTTCACTTGTCAATTCATACTCGTGAAACTAGCCCATTATAACTTTCTGTAGCACTACTTCACTACTACTACTATAACCATTATCTTGAAAATTCATATTGACGACTAACATTCTAGCTGGCACCTCACTCCAATTTATACCAAGTCCTATCACTCTCCCCGCCACAAAACAATTTATTCATACGCGGCGAAGCGAAAAGTAGTTACCCAACAACATCTGTGTTTTCTATCCAGCTGTTATGTTTTTTGTCTAAACCTAGCCACTTAACATACATCTTGCCATATTTTCTTCTAAGCACCTTTTCCACTAAGTAAATGTCTTCGAGAAAATACGTGATGGGGTTGGTTATTTTGACTTTAACACCTTGTGTTCAGTGTCATTTCCGTCATATCTCGTCAATACAGTCAACCTACATTGTTAGCCATCTGTCGTCAAATCCGTCAACCTACATTGTCCACCCAATGTCGTCAAGACTATAAAAAGTAAGTAAAAAGTATATTGATTTTTAATAGAAAATTCAAATTTTCCACGTATATCATAAAAACCAGCAAAAATATTCGATTCGCAAAATGTTATCGGTAAATTGTAATATTGTTTATTTCGTTAAATTTAAAAAGGTGTTCACGTGTATATCATCAAAACCGCAACAAAAAGAATAGTACGTGGAGTCCCTCCGCTCGGATAAGTGAAACTTCGTAATGTGGAAATGAAAATAGGAAGGGGTAGAAATTGATTTTCAGTGAAATCATATTGTTTAAGACGAACTTTATTACCATTGCTTACAATTCACAATTGATCGCATCTTTTAATTATCATTTTCGAGTGGAGAAATATCCAAATCTATAACATTTACAATGGTATTATGATAACTAACTGGCCAGTAACAGATGTACTACGCACATGCGTTTGAGTGTCACGCATTCACTCGCTCTGTCTCTTTCTATTCGGCGGCGGCGGCTTCGATCATCAATTCATTTTAAATTACATTCTAACCAAATCAGATTAAAAACCAGAACTTATTATGCGAGGTACGAAACTGATTTCAATGACTGTTGGCATTGTGAAGCCTTTAGAAGCTTGGAGAGGGCCATAGGAAAATAATTGAGTGTCCAACATCAAGAATGACATAAGGAAAAAATTGATGGCGTACTGATGGATGGATTGAGAAGTAAGTAAAAACGTGTTTTTCATTACCTTTGTTTTAGGTGGAAGATACAAAAAGGTTTTTGAAATATTCTTGGTTACTAAATTCTCTCTTTACACTTTATGATGATTGAAAAATATTTTAGTGCTGAAGTGCGTTTGCCTTTATAAAACAAAAAAAAGAGTGAGATGGAAAATGAAGAAGAATCTTTTGAAAAGGTGTTTTATTCAGATGGATTTAAAACGTTTATTTATAACAATGTGAAAACTTGTATTCTTAATAAAGACTATATGTCGTTGTTTTTTTTTGACGAAGATGTTAACAGTATTAACGACACATATTAGACAATGTAGGACTGTTTTGACGACAGATGGCGTAGACTGATAACAGAATGACAGACGTAACACTGAACACAAGAAGGTCGACACATACGCAGCGCCCATGTGACAGACGACACACTCCATACGGCTAGCAGAGGGCTAACAGACACACCAGACTCTCATCACAGACCATATGACCGAAAACACGGAACACATGACAGACGACACAGAGTTGATATACGTCACCCACACGCACAGGAGATGAATGACACAAAATACATACGAAGACGTCTGAGGTAGGCTAGCTGCATTAACGACGCATGGTGGATAATGTAGATTGACAGTTTTGACGAGAGATTTCGGGCAAGGTAGGTTAACTACATTAACGACACATGGTGGACAATGTAGGTTGACAGAATTGACGACAGATGGCGGGCAAGGTAGGTTAACTGTATTACCGACACATGGTGAATAATGTAGGCTGACCAAGCACATACGAGGACGCTGGCCAACCAGAGAGAGGAGGAGGATCTGGCCTAAATTCGCTGACCAATCAGAGACGAGGAGTCTGTGGACTAAAAATGGTGGACCAATCAGAGAGGAGAAGGCGTCTAAGTTTTTTGTTCGGCTACGTCAGAGCTATTTCGTAAACTAGCTCTCAGCGCAATTATTTTAGAACCGTCATATATGGTCGGTTCAGGATAGTGCATTACTTTTAAACCAGTTATTATTTGCTGTTTTATAAAATTAAAATGGAAAAAAATCAAAACAATGGCATTTTTGAATGAAATAGTAAGCTCTTCGTGATCTAGTAGTAGGGGAGAGGTAGTAACAGTGAGACACAAAATGTTTACACCAGAATTTGTACTAAAAAAATTAAAATGTAAAACTCTATAAACAAGTAAACTTACTCTCTTATATAGTAGAACATATATTCATTTAGGAAATATGAAAATCTAGAAACACATTCTGGTTTTTTAATTTTTTTTTAATTGGCTAGTGTCTCACTGTTCCGACAAAAAACTGAACAGTGAGACATTTAACGAATATCTAAGGAATCTAAGGTTATTTCAAATTTCAAGAGGTTTTGTTGACGCTTAGTCTTCCCTTGAAGCTTTGGAGGTGGCAATATCATTTTAATGTTATTTTTCTGACAAGTGATATGTCTTCAACATCAGGTTTCATGAAAGTTCCATAACATTTTGTACTTTTTCGGAGGAATTTTATTTCAGCATCATCACCTGCTGTAGACAAAACTTCTCCTACATAGTAAACAGACATACCTTTACTTTCAAACTCCACTAAAACATATTGTTCTGGAACTGGCATTCATTCTAATCCCATGTTCACATTTATTTCTTCATCTTCGCTTACATAATCCTCACCACCACTTGAGTCTGGCAATTCTATCTCAAAACTATCATCTTCTGATTCACTTTCTTCTTCATTTCTTCTCTGGCTTTTTTTGCAAGGTTCCTTTCATTGCCACCACTTTTTATTTCATTTTTAAATATATTTTTTTTACTCTCTCTTTGTCTGGTTTTATTTTATTCTGTTTGTTTCTTAGTAATTAGTAATCATGGTTTTTCCTTTGCGCCGTTTTGTTGTTTGAGTGGTTGTTCTAGGTTTAGCTTTCGGGAAACCTCTAAAAATTTTCGGGCTCGGAAATGTTGCTTCAGAATGTCATTTGTCATAGTCTCAGAACTATTTCCGAGGATCTTAGTCGATGTGGAAGGACATGGAGAGGCCAGTGTCGATAATGAAGGACCTGGACAAGGCAAAGTCGGTATTGAAGGAGATGGGGTATATTCTCTATCAGTTACTGAACTTGGCATAAAGTCTTCCACATTGAAAATATGCCTATCAAAAGGAAATATCCCGCATGGCTCATCATCTAAAGAAAATATGAGTTCGTTGAAAATAAAGCACCCGAGCTGTTTCGTAAATAAGTTTTATTAATAGTAATCTTCAAAAATGATGTTACAAACGTTTTCCAAATTGAATTGTCAAGTTGAAGTTTATTATATATCTGTCAGTTTACATTTATTTTTTAATGTCACTTGATATTTTTGACATCCTCCCGCGGCGGAGAATCTTCAACTTCTAACGGAAAAAGAAGTTGCACTGGTCTACGAAGTCTACACTCAATCGCACTTCACAAGCCCGCACTCGACCATCGCGCCCTACAAACGCATCGATGACTTTAACCATCTTTCACTGTAGCCTGGGCGTATGCTCTTGATGCAATAGTACGATGTCACCTATTCTTAAGCTCCTAGAATTAGGACGATAATTATGGTGAAACGTTCGCAGCTGCGTAAGATATTCCGTTGTCCATTTTTTCCAAGATTTGGAAACCAATTGTTCCCTCGATTTCCATTGTTTAAGTATATCGTTTCGGTTGATTTCAGGCAATTTTAGATTTAGGGAAGAACCAACATTTTTTGCTCCCACTAGGAAATGCGCTGGGGATAAAATCAATAAATTGGTGTCGTCGTCATCAATATACGTTAATGGTCTTGAGTTGACCGTTGATTCTACTTCTGCTGGAATTGTATGAAGTTCATCACTATTTATTAGAGCCTTACCGAGAGTAATTTTAAAAGCATCCTTTGGTTCTGGTATCTTGACGTTAGTTATAAACAAATTGGTGACCTCTAACGTTGTTTCGTCGCAGCTTTCATCTTTTGGCCAATTTGTTGAATCTTCTTTAAGCCAGGAGGGCCCGTGCTGCCACAAACTAGATTCAACCAAAAACTTCACTGAGACTCCCCTCGTTAGCAAATACGAAGGATTTTCCTTTCCAGGGCAGTGTCTCCAAACACCCTTGCTTAGCTTTTGTATTTCTTCTACTCGGTTGCGCACATACGGTTTCCATTTCTGTGATTTGCCACGGATCCAATACAAGGCTATTTTAGAATCGAACCATAAAATCACTCTTGATTTTCAATTTGGAATTTTCTAAAATATATGCTTGTAGTCTAGCGGCACATAATGCTGCAGTAAGCTCTAACTTGGGTAAGGTTAATTCTTTGTTACCCTTTTGGTTAAGAGGCGCTACACGATTTTTCGACAATATAAAATTTATACTAGCATCAGCAAACACGTGAAGTTCGATTTCGTTGGATTTATTTGAAGTTATACTTCTGGGGATTTGTAGTTCATCCATAGTAGGTAGTTCCGAACACCATATAAACCAGATTGTCAGATACTTTTCGGGTAAAATAGTGTCCCAATCTAATTTTTGTTTACAAATATATTCTAATTTTAAATGGGCCTAATATACCTAATGGGTCATAAATCCTTGCAATATTTTGAAGTATTGTTCGTTTTGTTGTTACCGCTTTATTTTTATTGGCTACGGATTTTAAGTCAACTGCAAGTTCATCTGTAGCTGTGTGCCATAAAATACCCAATACCTTTTTTGTTTCGTTCTTTTTGGTATTTTTTATGACTGTTTTCATAACTTCTTTATCGTTAGAGAACCATTTTCTTAAATTCATGTTAGCTCCTTGAAGTATATAAATAGATTGCTCATAAATTTCGTTAGCTTCTTCAAAGCAACTAGCAGTAGTTATCAGGTCATCTACATAAAATGATTCTAATAGAATATTGGAGGTATTCGTAAGCTTTTCTGGCTGTGATAAAAAATGTTTGCGCAGAGTAGCTGACAGCAAAAATGGGCTCGATGTAACACCAAACGTTACACGTTTCATGCGATATGTAGTGAGTTCCGACGAATGTGTGTTATTGTTTTCGTTAAGTGGGTTTTCGAACCATAAAAAGCGATGGGAATCGCGATCTTTTTCTACAAGTGATATTTGCAAGAAGGCTTTTTCGATGTCGGCGATTTAACCGATAGAGTCTATTCGAAAATTTAACAATATCTTTAACAAATCAGGCACCAAGTTGTCACCGGAGTATAATAGTTCATTTAGCGATTCAAAACTTGGCGCATGCGCAGATGCATCAAATACTACCCGCAACTTTGTGGTTTCCTTGTCCTCGCGATAAACCGGACAATGCGGCATGTAATAAATGCGGTTTTGTTCGTTTTCATTAGACGAAATTATTTCTGCACATCCCTTTATTAAGTATTCACGCACAGCAATGTCATACTCAGCTAGCTTACCAGTTCGGCGCAATTTAGACACTAAACTATTCACACGTGCTATACTACCAATATAATTAGAGTCTATACTAGAGTTTGCTTTCCACGGCAGCGAAATTTCATATCGTCCGTTTTTAAAATGAATTTTTTCCTTAATAAAAGCTTCCCTATAATTATTTTTTAAATGTTCGTTTCCACTAATACCTAATGTCTCTAATGTCCAAAATTTCTTAATATCTACATTGTCCTGTTCAAAGTCTACCTGTACATTTAATGCTGATACCCAATTAAAATTTACAAAAAAATCACAATTTTCTACAATACTTGAAATTCCATGTAATGTCCACCCTAATTTTGTGTCTACGGCAGTTAAATCATTGGATATGCGTTTTGTGTCACCTGTAACAATTTTCCAATAATGGTCAGTTCCAACCAGTAAAGTTATACCGTTAATTAACTGATTATTTGTAACGTTAACTGATTATTTGTAACGTTAACATCAGCTAACTGGTATTTAGAAACAAAATCTCTAATTATATGATCGTTAATAGGTGGTTTTAAAGCGTCAAAACATATTTCTGGAACCTCTGCAGCTGTAATTTCGATTAGTTTTCAGTTAAACTGATTCTTGAGACCTACTTGTACCCGATTGCACAAAGTTGTCGGTGCGCTACGAGTATTTCCAAAACTATTTATGGAAATTTTGTGAGTACCGACTACAGGCAACCCCAGTGAACGCGATACACATTGTTTTATGAAAGTTAATTGGCTACCTCCATCTATAACTAACCGAATCACCAAGTCATTTGCGGTATCATTACTTATTAAACATTTTGCGGTCATTAAATAAACGTTATTATTTGCCCCGTTAGCTATTAATGCAGTAGAATTATCACGATTTGTCACATTATTAGGGGTGCTATCAACAATGCGATTATTTTGATTTTCGGTGAGACTAGACTGAGAATAGCTGCTATTTCCGTTTCGAATATTGTTACTGGCAAATGATGGATCGCACATTGAGATCGCGTGTTGACGTTTGCACTTTGCACAAAATAGACGCGATTTGCAAAATTTTGAAGAATACCTTGGTCAGCGAAAACAACAATTGTTTTCTTTTAAAATGTCCTTTTTTTGCGAGATATTTATAGACGTTTTGCAATCTTTTGTTTTGTGCGTTTTTGATTTGCAAAACAAGCAGTTTTCATTATTTACAGTTAATAAACTCGCGGCCGTAAATTGATCGTTTTCTGATGCACTATTATTTTGAGTTAAAAATGTTCGTTTGCTATTATTGTCTTTGTAATTTTTATTGTCCGTTACCTTTTTACAATGAGCTTGTTCGATTGAATCCAATTCTATTTTAATAAATTGCAATAAACTGCTAATTTGCTTATTATAATCTACGGTATTGTCTGATTTTTCCGATTGCGAAAGAGAGTCACTACTAACCGTTTCACTTGTAATTTTTTGTTTGTTGAACATAACGCGTAAATTATACGGTAGAGCCTTAAAAATGATGGATTTAACCATTAGTCCGTATTGCTGAGGTGACAAACCTAGTGTTGATAGTGAACGGGTAATCGTTGACGCGGTATTATACAGTTTACGAAGCGCGGAAATGTCTCTTTCACTTTTTACAGGAACTATTGTTAAAAGTTTTTGTATATATTTGTCCACTATACGTTCAGAATTAGCATATTCTTCTTTTAAAAGTTCTATCGCGTCTTTGTACGATGACTGACTAGAAGTCAATCCGTTAATAGTTACCGCGGCTTTATCAGACAAATAAGACTTAAGATAAGCAATAGCTACACCTGAGGCTCCAACTATACAAGAGTTCCACGTTCGGCACTGGTTGCCTTACTGACTTGCCGAACACCTTTACAAGCAAACACCTTTTGTGAATTCTGTACTGTTTGCGTCCCGGTTTCATCTAAATGGAAAATTCTGGTTCCATCTCCAAATGCAGGATGACGCCTTTTAGTTTATTAAAAAAATACTCCACAATAAATTTATTAAATCCAGTGGCTCTTGATAAACTGCAGCCTTCTGGGGTTCTGAGCGCTAAGATGGGGGTGTCTTTTTTGAAAGCCCTTTACCCAGGCAAGGGATGCTGATTGGCACGCATGCCATTTCTCAGGAATATTTATTTTATTTCGGATTGCGCATTCATATACTAACCGACGGGTGTCATCTCGAGAGAGTCCATAAAACATTTTTGCACATGTAATAATATAATCACAAATTTCATTCTCTTGCTCTGAAGTGAAAAACTGATTGACTGTATAGTTTGCACACATTCTAACATCAGGATCGTTTCTAAGCTTTTGAACATATCTGGCAAGAGTCTGAAAAGACAAGCCTTTTTCTCTAGCGGCTTGACGGGTACTCATTCCTAGTTGGACTAACAGAACAGCTTCTCTCATTGCTGTGTCACTAAATCGCCCCGCTACCCTGTCTGTTATATTCTTTCTTGGCATTACTATTGTCTGTAATAAAAATTATACCTGGTCAGTAATGCCGATATGCAATAAGTAACACTAAGACATGCGTTAGGAACACTGAGACACGTCTCACTGTTCCAATTATGACTAGTCTCAGTGTTCCTAAACCACATTTTTTATAAATACTTTTCACAAAATATTAAATCTTGAATTAACGAGCTAAAAACTATAGTCAAGTGCTACCATGACACTAATAAACACTTCTAGTAGACTTATCTCGTTTAAATTGGTTATTAACCAAGAAAAATTCTATTTCAAAGAGGGCTGATAAATTTCCTTTGTCGCACACTAAACTGATCATCTGTTACTGCTTTTTTACTTTATCAACTAAATTGCATCTGATGTATTGAGAGCCCTCTGTTGGTTGGTAGGGTTACTATACAATGGTCTGCATCATCCAAATACAGATACCTTTTGACAAAACTATCATGTCTCAGTGTTCCAGCCGTCTCACTGTTACTACCTCTCCCCTAGTGATGAAGAAGAAGTCTCATCGGATGAACTCATTAATCATTATCATCATTAATAATGATAGGACGAAGATTCAAAACATTTCAAACTATATGGGCGTTGTAATTAAACAACCTAACCTAAAAATCAGCGGAGCAGTCGATACAAGAGCGCCAATTGAATCAGCTCAGTTTTTCGATTGTCCCCTACGAGTTTCACTTCAGCGCTGAGCAAGTACAACACGTGTATCGATAAACCTTAGGTTTCAGTGCATTGTAACCCCGTTAAAATCTAATCTAATATAATCGAGATGTTTGCTCACATTGAAAGCATTCGAACCGAACCCCTATTGTCCAGTCGAAACCGTCATTAGAAAAGTCAGTTGTGAGAAATTCACGGATAGCTGATTTCCGGCAGTCATAATGTTCTTATAATAATATATGCGTGTGGTGATTAAAAGTAAGTGTTCCGCTTACTAGGCCATTCGTCAATCATACCATTACTGATGGAGAACACTTACCTCTAATCGGTGGGAAATAAATAATATAGGTTGTATCAAAATTACTGGGATATATATTTAGACAATTAATAACAATATTCGTGATCACAGACAAACTTACACTACAACGTATTACTAACATGAAATAGCATTAATACTTATAAATTAAATGCTAATCATACGGAATTTCTTTTATATACATATTTGAAATATACACATATCGTTCGTCGACTGATTTTTGACCTTACCTTGCTAAATAGATTATTTGTATACTTTCCGCGTACACTTATGAACTTGTTATTATTAATATATTTACAAAGATTCGTGGTTTAATTCTTATTAGTAACTTTTCCTATAATTATTAGTGACCTTAAGGTTCACTGGCCGCCGGTAACTTTTCCTATAACTATTAGTGACCTTACCCCAGACAGCACATAACGTTCTTAGAATGTGTTAACTACTTTCTGAACGTTTATCCTTCGGAATATTCCATGAATCGTCGTAGAATATTCACAAAATGTCTTTCTGTTAATGTTCTCATCATATTCCAAAAGTTAGATTCTTATAATATTATTGGTGCGAATATCTTAAAAATATCCATAGCACTAGTTTATTTAGTATCAAATAGTATATTCTTGAGTTTGAGACTAGAACATGATTCGAACGTTTGTCAGAATATTCTGTGAATCATTATCGTATATTTGACATCAACCTCCATTAATGAATGACGTTTGATATTTGTTAGCCCAGCTTTGGCACAGTTTATCAGTTTTAATATTTCAATTTTATTTAATAATTAGTTTTGCAGCGTTATTGTGTTGAGTGTTAATTTTCAGCTGATTCTGTTACCGATGAAAGAGATACCTATAAAGTATTTGCTGATATGTATTTTTGCACTATATTCCTTTTACCAAATCAACTACTACCTAACCATGTTTCAGATGAGAACTTCAATAGACAAATACTTAGACAAATGTCTATAATTTTTTTAAGGCATCGACTTCTGAGGTCATTAGCCTTATACGCATATGTAATCACATGTAAGAATGCATGTCACAGTTTGGAGTATATATTCCTGTTTCTTTTAAGAACTTCAAAACCTTTTTCAATGTATTCCATTCGTCTTTCAGAATATCATTCGGTAGGGCAAGTCTTTGTCTCATTACATCATATTGAGGACAGTCTATAATAATATGTTTTACTGTCAACCTGGATCGACAGTAGTCGCATCTAGGTTGTCTGTCTCCCGCTAGCATAAATACGTTTGTGAGGCGGGTATGCCCGATTCGTAGTCTGGTTATCACAGCCTGATCTCGTCTACATTGGTAAGATATTAGCGTCCAAGGGGTGACCTTTGTTTTGATGTCTCCAAGTTTGGCATCTGTTCTATTCTACTCATTTTGCCATTTTATGTCGTCTGGTCTCACAGGTATATTTTCTATTACATCTGCTTGCGCAGCTGCTCTAGCTGCTCGATCTGCTTGTTCATTCCCTTCAATTCCGTGGTGACTTGTGGTCCAAATGAACGTTGTGGGTTTACCGTTAGTTTGAAGCAGAGTCAGTATCACCAAAATAATTTGGACCAGCGGATCTTTGCTGAATGGATTACTCAGGACCTCAATCGAACTCTTGGAGTCAGTACAGATTATGTAATGCAATTTGTTTCCAAATTCAACATATCGTAGGGCTTGCATAATGGCGTATAGCTCCGCAGTATACACGCTGCTTTCCCTGGGCAATGCCCATGAATGGGATTTTCCAAGCGTAGTGAATGCCGAGCCACAGCCTCCCAGAGTTTATGATCCATCTGTGAATATAACTTGGTCTCCTGGGTATCTGTCAATAATCCTGTTGAATTCTTCTCTAACAATTCTTCGATTGACGTCTCCTTTTCTATGTATCTCAATATCCATAATTACATGTAATGGGACGATCTTTCAAGGAGGTATTTCTGGTGGACCGAAATTGAGAACATTTGGAAAGGAATATTGCATGTAGTCAAGATCCTCTTTGAGACGGATACCTGCTGGGCGTGTTATTGTCGGTCGTCGTTGAAACAAGTCGTGTTCCTCATCATTGTATGGTGGATAGTTTGGATGGTTCGGTTGAACCCATATTCCCATACAGTAGTTGGCTAGCAGTTGTTTTCTTCTGATACTTAGTGGGGGGATACTTGCTTCAGCACACAAGGATGCATAAGGGCTTGTTCGAAATGCTCCTAGAGCTAGTCTTAGAGCGGTGCATTATATTGACTCTAGAACTTGGAGCCTTGTTTTTCGAGCTGATCCATAGATCATACAGCCATATTCCATTTTGGAGGCTATAAGTACATCTTTAGAAGGACGTCTTTATCACAACCTCAGTTGGTGTTTGCTAACACTCGTAGAGGATTCAGTGCCTTTTTACATTTCAGAGCAAGTTCGTTGATATGAGTACTCCAGTTGAGTTTTTTATCAAATATAAGCCCCAAGAATTTTACGTTGTCTCTACACTCTAGATCGTCGCCATATAGTTTCAGTTTTGCATCTTGGTGAATTGATCTTAGTCGACAGAAGTGCACGCAATGCGTTTTTGTACTGGAGAATTTAAATCCCAGATATTTTGCTCGGCTAGAAAGTGTGTTTATTGCAGCCTGCAGGGTTGTTTCTATTTCGGCCATTGTCTCGGCCGCGTAGAATATTGTGAGGTCATCGACATATAAGCATCTTCCTATAGCTTGGTCAAGATTATCAAGGAGTCCATTGACTGCTATCGCAAACAGCAGTACACTCAGGGTGGATCCTTGGGGTACTCCATTTTCTAGTTGGTGTAAGTTTGATTGTGTTAACCCATTGCGTACTCTGAATTTTCTATGGAGAAGAAAACTCTGTATGAATCTCGGCATATTACCTTTTATTCCCCATTTGTTCAGTTGATTGAGTATGTTGAATCGCCAGGTTGTATCATAGGCCTTTTCTAAGTCGAAAAATATAGCCACCATATAATACATTTTAAACTAGACCAAATCACAGAAGATTTTGCAAAATTGTTCAGAAATAATATCAATGGTGATGAAACCCTGCAAATTGAAGAATCGATTTATGATAAGTTCAATTTTCCCCTTAAAACTATTGGTGAATTGAAAGATTTGGATACATACTTGGAAATAGCTGATAATAAAACAAAAGTGGTGAGATCAAGTGTTTTATTTTATGTAGACAATTATTTGAATAACATATGTTATTGTTGATATATTATGAATTATTAATATTATGCTTGGGATGTTTTAGGTGTACGAATTATCGAAAATTGGGGGGTCAAACCACAAACTCATGACAAAAAACGATTGCTGGAGAAGTTAATTGCAAATGTACTGGCAATGAAGTACAGTTGGCTTGGATTAAAAAAAAGATAATTTTTCTGCCCTAAATATAACCAATGTAGTGAAAGGTGAGAATATTGAATATATATTGTGGTTTAACTAACTATAGTATATTGTCTGGTAATTCATTCTAATTATATTTGAGAACTTCTTATACTGAAAATTATTCAGTTTTCTAGATAACTTATTTGAATTTTCTCTCGTCTTTCAGAATCTGTGATGAAAATACACAGAAAAACCATCACAGAGTCTGATGTGGAATCTGCCATAAAGGGCTGGTTAGTGAAGGCTAAAGAAAGAGAGGAAAAGACTCGGAAATTATTTTTTGTGAATATTTTTTTTATTTGTAAAATATCTGGATATATTTTTAATTTTATTATATTTGAAATGTTTATTATTTTATTAATGACTTATCTGAGTCTTTCTGGAAATAAATCGTTACAATTACTGATGTATTTTATTAATATGAAATGTCGATTAGTTTCTGATATTTGCCTTCAATAATAAAAACTATCCATTTCTTTTCTTTAACTATTAATGAGCTTAATGCTCATAACTAACATTTTGTTTTTTATTCAAAATCTTAGACCAATAGTTGTTGAATTTGTATAGAAGGCGAAACATCCAAAATTGTATCCCAGTTTAATATAGGTGCCATGTCTGACAAATCATGTTAGGCTAGATTTATTCAGCATGAATTTACATAAAACTAAACTCCAACTAGGAAATCAATACTATTAATAAGTTTGAAGATGAACACCATTCAGCTTCCTCAATTCCTTAGAGTTGGAGTTTAGATTGGTGTTAATTTGTGCTGCATAAATCCTGCCTGATGATGACAGGATGAATGTGTAATGAATATTCTGATAACATTTCTAGAACTAGAGGAAAATCTCCATAGAATATTTGTAGGAGATGTTTTGAGAATGTTCCTGAAATAATACTGTAGAATATTCTAAGAAGGTTTAAGAATATTCTGAAGGACGTGCATAGCTCCTTTATAGAATCAGAGCTCCTCTCTCATCTCATAGTTCTTGGAATGTTCTTAGAATATGACGTGTCTCTTGTGAAGAGTTCCATAGGATATATGAACATTCGGTGAAAGCTTCTATAAATGTTTATAGAACATGTGTGTGTTGTCTGGGACGGTTCACTGGCCGCCACATGCGGCAACATCGCGTTGTCACGTGGTCAGGTAAAGAGAAGAGCAGCGGTAATATTAATTCATTAGTATAGTATGAATGAATTTGAATGTTGTGAAGAGACTAGTAAATTAGTATAGGAAAAAAATAATACAAATAATAATTTTAATCTGTTTATTCTCATTCCAGTATTCCATTCCAGCAGATTTTAATTTCATGTAAACATTCTAGATTTTCTTGCACGTGAATAAAAATTTCTTATTGGCTGATGTGTCCTGTGTCAGATTTAGTTAAATTACATAAATTTTCGTTTTACTTTCAGTAATGAATTACAAATAAAATATCAATTATTTTGCATTTATGACTAGTTATAAATACTAGAAAATCTATTAGTATACAAAAATTCGTATAAAAGATATTTTAAAACATTAATTATGTATTGCAGGATTTGACATGGTATTCATCCTTAAACAGAAAGTGATCAGGTATGTTTATTTGCTTGAAAATTTTTTGCTGAATAAAATATCCTATGAAATTTATCTATTTCTAGTCATGTTTGTCGAAATAACCAATTTAAACCATCATTACACTGATAACTACCCGTAGATAGTTTTCGCGGGTAGTTATCACTTATCTCATGACAACGTTTTCTGACATTTCATTAATTCAATTTATTTCGAAAATGTCACTTCCTCGTTTTGGTGTGTTCTAAATAATGACACAATTGACAAAATTATTGAAGAAAATACACCAAAAAATACTGCCAACAGTAACATAGCTTACCTTAAATAAAGCAGATTAGAACAAAAATTTCGCTGGATCATTCAGTAATTACTTTAAAAATCACGAATTTAGTTCGAAAAATGGTACTTTTTCAACACTAATTAATGCTATTTTACGATAAATATTTTCACTTCAAATTGTAAAGGTTATTATCTTGAACTAAATATAAGTCTGTGTCACAAAAAAAACCGGAAAAAAATACTTAAATTTTGCCAATTTTTAAATATATTCTTAAGCGTAATTATTTTCACTTGACACTTATAGGTTATAAATTAGACAGTGACATCTTATGTCTAGGCAACCAGGGTCACAAATTAGGATACTTTTCTGTCATCATATGAGTTTTAGCAGCGTTGTCAAGTGGTCTTTATTTTCTTTCAGTTGAATTAATTTTGTGTTGTAATAGATATATGAATATATTATAAAAATATAAAAGTATTTGCATGTATTCTTAATAATGAAATTTGAAATAATAAATATCCTTAGAATGTACTGTTCATCTTAGATTTGATTTATACGTTACATTAAATGAAAGAGATCAAAACAAACTTTTTTGCTGGACTACAGAATCAACAATAAACAACAGAATATACATCTCTCATGGCGATTTTCATACATTATCGATTTGTTTTGAAAGGTTTATAGGCAAATTCATCGATAATCTATTCTTGTGCACGATCGCAGCCATGATCGATATAGTATGTTTGTATCGTGGGTTGCAGCTATAGTAATCTACGCCTGCGCTTAAGTAACGTCGACATTTCGCGAACTTTTTTGCAGTACGCGGAACGATGCCTACGTTATTTCTAAATGCACTTTCGTTCGTTTATGATCATGATAAAAGTGTTATTATATTGTTGAGTTCATTATTGGGATAGGATTGATTGTTAGTCATCGCAAGTGAAAAAAAATGATAATATTTTGACGGTGGTCAAAATGGAAGTCAAAAACGTTTTCCAACTGAATTCGATTATTAATTTAAACGATGAGGAATTGTTAATTAGGCTCCAAAATGTGAACTTGTTACCGCGGAATATAAGATGTGCCCGATCAATCTGCTTTAGTATTTCAAGCGGAAATCCAATCTTCAATCATTCAAATGATTATCCACATTATTATGTAATGATACGTGCTCAAATAGGTATACTATCTGGAATACATACACAATTTGCAAATGAAAAAATTGAGTGAACAGCTGTGAAAAATGCGCGCAAATGGAAAAATTCAACAGATTGTGCAATTCGCGCATAACTGATTTCAGTTAAACGAAAGTTGACCGGTATCGATTCCATGTAGAGTTACTTTAATTGTTTACATTTTTTAAGTGGGGAGGGTCACATCTTGCAAATCGATGAATCCTTGCTGACCAAACGAAAATATAATAGGGGACGCATGATTCCAGAGCAGTGGGTGCTATGATATCACGGATAAACGTGTCTATGTAGTATTTGTTCCCAACCGAACAGCCACTACTCTGGAATCAATAATTTCTCGTCACGTATTGCCGGGTACTGAAATATGGACTGACTGCTGGAGGGGATATAGTGGCCTCAAAAATCTGGGAGGTGCATCTCCTTAGATACATAAGGAAGTTAACTATTCCAGAAACTTTGTGGATCCGGTAACGGGAGTGTGCACGAACCATATTGAAGGCCACTGGTCGTCCATTAAACAATATTTGAGGCGTCCGGGGTGATGTCCTCAATATTTTTATCGGAATAAGTGAATCAGTTTATATGTGGTGGCAAGTGTTTGGTCCCACTCCTAGTGCGAGATTCAATAATATTATCGAACAAATTTCGGCGCGTTATCCTGTGTAGTTTATAGTTGAGATTTAGTTAGGTTAGATTAGGTTAGTTTAAATATTCATAAGTAGATAAGTAGGTTAGATTGGGTTAGGTTGGGTTGACCGAATTCACATTTTAAAAAACATATCAGATAGAGAGTTCGGACAGATTGGTGGTAGGTTTTAGCAGGTAGGCGATCGACCATGGCTCTTTAGAATGACGTTTCCTTGTCCCATTAAGGGTTGAAGATGAAAACATGGTTGGTGGAATCCAGCAACTTGGTACTCATTTCCAAGGTCTATAGAAGATTTCCCCCACAACAAAAAAATAGGTAGTTAATCAAATTTCGGCGCGTTATCCTCTCTAGTTCACTACATTGTTGAGTTCTATTTGGTTTATATTTCTTGTTTCATATTTAATGATATTCTAGTTACATTTTGATCTGTCAGTTGGTCAGAAACCGATATTGAATTGAATTAGGTAAAGTATTGTAGATTATGCTGATTCGGCAATAAAAAATTCCATTAAAGTTTTACTACAAATATTTGTGACTGTTGGTCGGATTATAATTGGTTCGAGGAGTGGAACGAACTATAATCTTGGTATATTCCCTACCCCTTCTCGAAAAAATATCAAATAATTTGTATTCCACATGAAGTTTTCTACAACCTATAATGGATCTAATTAAAATGATAATGTACGTCTTAAAGACATATTTAAAATAAACATTTGTATGTACTTAAGATTATCTTTAATGCTTCTGGTGGTCCAATAAGTGTATACAACATACTTTATATGTATATTCTATTCTCTATAGATCATACTAGCACATTAACAATCATCTTTGAACTCGTATTTGGGATGTCATTATGTGCCATACAAGTTTGCTAGGGACGACAAATGTTCCAGAATAGTATATAGGTAATCTCAGATATAATAGTATACCAGAACTTAGCGGAAGATGGCTCAAAACTTGCGAAAATTCATCACATTTACATTTGCACTCAATTTAATGCGGAGAAAACAAAAAGGACATTAAATTAGAACACTGATCATATTACTTCGTTGTTTTTAAATATTTAAAATATTACGTTATGTGTTACGGTGAATCGCTTCTTCTTTTCTCGCCTTGTCTATCGCCCAAGCTAGCTAGGCTTTTCGATCATTTGATGGAAACTATATTTTTTCATTTGTTCAAGTGAACATTAGTCAAATGTAAAATAATAGCAATATCTAAAATATGACTAAAATTGAATAAAACAATACACTTGAACTGCGATCTCGCGATTATTTTAAATATACTTCTCATTTAATTATCAACAATACGTTCGTTATAAGAAGAATATTTATACTTATCGGGACATTTAACGTTAACTTTTAACTAAAAATCACAAATATATACATAATTATTTATATTTTCCCTAACTACATAAAAGTACTAAGTTACTACCAGTGGAAAATACATAATACGTCCAAAGAAGTATATTTTCAATACATACATTTAAATCATGAAGATAGTATAAATCTTGTATAAAGTATTTCCAAGCATTTACGAGTCACGAAAATGAGAACTGGCAACACTCCTCCTTCTAAAATTTGTGACCATCTGATATCTAGACATAATTGTCAAATTTTTTTGAAAAATGGCGGATTTTTAGTACTTTTAATTATGATTTTCTCTTTCAAAAGTGCATGATCCAAGAATTTTTTTCTCTTAAAATGTTCTATAACAATAGGGCTTTCTAATAAAAAAAAATCGTTGCAAAATTCGGAGGGTCGCGAAGTGCACCGGACCCCTGTTTTATTTAAGGTAAGCTATCAAACAAAATTAACATAAAATTCGGAGGGTTGCGAAGTGCACCGGAACCACAAATACACTTAGAAAATATTTCCGGAGCTTTGTGACGCCAGACAATATGAGTTGGATGGAAATCGTAGTCTTCAAGAACTTGCATTAATACTCAAGGATTGGGCGGAGGATGGCATGGAGGTTTAAGGAGGCTACGGTTAAAACTGTATGGAATGTAACAAGTAAATTATTACAAGAAAAGTATTACAAGGAGTATAATATCATACTAGACCCCTTTAAAAGTGTTGCACTCAAACAAGCACGGAATGCACGCGACGCATCACGAAACAAAATACAAACAGATCCCACTAAACGCACAACAAGCTCAGTACCATTAACTTCAACCGAAATGAGTATTGTAAACTTTAGGTCTTAAAATATACCCCCATAGGACTCCTATGCAAATTTTATCACATAGCAGCGGAGGAATTGGCTTGGAGAGGTGGTGAAGGTGCTGCGGCTTGCTTAGTTAAATACTTTATCGAAAAGAATAATAATGAATATCCAACTAATAGGATATAATATAATCCAATTTTTGGTCAAACCTAGCTTTCCGGCACTCAGTTTCTGAATAGTCACGCCAAGTGATGTCTTGCATTTGTCTCTCTTTATTGTGTGCTTATTCTATATGTCTCGTGGTAATTCTAAAGCGTTAGATACTGTGCCGATAGGATGCATGGCTCAGCCAAATGTGAGTCGCAAGCGGTTCTCTCCAGACATCGGGCAAAATCTGGTTTGTAATTATGCCTTGTCATAGTATCCAGGCTCTACCATGATCGACCGAATATTTCCTAGGATGGGACTAATATGAATAGTTCTTTAAATGCATCTTCCTTTCCCCCTATTGGCGGGTCCAAGCGACCCAGAGTTGAGTCCCATACAATTATATCTTCTGCAAATAATTATAGTAGATTCTTCGTAATAAAAAGAATATCAGACAACTTCACCAACATGTCTCCCTCCATTTATAATACATAAATCACTTTTGGCTCCCTAAAAGACACCAAAAAGCTCTTTGACGGACCGTTATCAATAGAAGTAAACAGCAACAAACAATCTAAAAAAGCAGGAAAACTTACTTATGATGCAACCACTTCCCTTCATTCTTCACTAAACAAAGTTAAAGGCGTCATCACATCTAAAGACTTAATTGTCTGCTCTGATGAAGAAATTATTAGCAAAACCTTAGTGAACAAGGGGTAACGGGCATCTATAGAATTCTCTCAAGAATAGATAAAACTCCTACTGGTACCTTATTTTGTACTTTTAGACGCACACTCTGCCTTCTAAATTCTATGCTAGGTTTCACTCCATTCGAGTTAGACAAGACATCCCTAATCCTTTAAGATGCTTCTACTGTAATGAGTTTGGTCACACTGCTTCCAAATGCAAAAACAAACCTTTCTGCCCTTCTTGTGGTCATCCCATACATGATGGTCTTCAATGTCCACCTCCTATTAAATGTGTAAACTCAAATTCAAAAAATGAAAGTTAAAGATAACATCTCATATTTTGATGCAAAAACAAAATACATCGCTCTAAACCCATCGTATATTTCTAAACACAGCTCTATAATTTAAACTTCATCTACAGCAAACATCTCCCTTGAAGATCTTACCTCCTTACTATCCCAACTTCCCCGCCTTTTCATTCTACTAGGAGATCTCAATGCTAATAATATCATCTGGGCCCCAATCACATTTCCCACAGAGGCCATATCATCAAGAATCTAATTTTACTTTTCTCTCTATCATTATTAAACATCAATTCTCCTACCTTCCTATGCAGTTCTACGAGCACGTATTCCACTCTTGATGTTACGCTTTGCTTCTCCTCTATCAATCCGCTTTTCCAATGGGAAATATTTGAAGACACCAATGGAAGTGATCACTTTCCAATTCTAGTTAGGAACCAACAATCCATATCGACGACAACAAAATTTAAAAAAAAATAGAATTTCAAAAAGCCAATTGGACCCTATATCAATCCATCCTCTCTTCACTTCATCTCTCTGATTTATCTGACCTTGAAGATTCGTAAGAAAGGGGAAAATCTTCAGATTTTCAAAAAAGACAGCCCACAGAGACTAATTCAATAAACTTCAAAAAACTCAGAGCCATGGCGAAGAGAATAATAAAAACAGCAAAATCCAAATCCTGGAATGAATTTACTTCCAATTTAAACTCCTACTCCCCCCCTTAAGTCATTTGGGACGGAAATTAAAGCTATCCCCTCCTGACACATACCAGGCATACATCATAATGGTAAATGGATAACAAACCCCTCAGATATAAGCAATCTCTTTGCAAATAATTACCAGCACAAATCATCTGATGCATCATACAACACAGATTTTCTCAAACGAAAAACAGAATGTGAAAAAATCGCTATCAATTTTACACCCTCTCCTGAACCCTACAACATCCCCTTCTCATTACGCGAATAACAGTATGCCCTTTCTAAATCAAGAAATTCCGCTTCCGGACCAGACGGTATCCTAATTCCAATGATACGCAATATACCACTATCTATTACCAATCACTTATGGACAAACTATATCTTCCCCGTATCATGGGATAACTCAATTATAATCCCAATCCATATACCCAACAATCCCAGAAACCTCCTAGAAAGTTTTCGCCCAATATCACTTACAAATCTGTGCAAATTACTGGAAATAATAGTAAATCTCCGTCCATCCTGGTTCATAGAATCTAAAGGTATCTTAGACACCAATCAAAATGAATTCAGACCCAAACGTTCCACAATAGACCATCTATCTGGTCTTGAAATGGACATACAATCTTCCTTTCAAAAGCAACATCACCTTATTGCTGCTTCTCTCGATCTTTCAAGCGCCTATGACATTCTTGGAGATATAATATTAGTACTTTGAATTTAATGGAAACCTCCCTATATTCATTTCTAATTTCTTGAAACAAAAATCGTTTTTCGTAAGAATGAAAATCACGAATCAACCCATTCAACATTCGAAAATGGAATCTCTCAAGGTTCTGTCCTCAGCCCTATACTCTTTATCATATCCATCAACTCCATCTCAAAATATATCCCAGCGCCCATCTCCTATAGAATGTACGCCGACAATCTACTAATATACCATTCCTCCTTTACCTCCAAAGCGTCTGAAAGACAAATCCAAATATGCATAAATAACCTATATAAATGGGCACTATTCACAGGCTATTCCTTCTCTTCCACAAAATCTTCCATAATCCATTTCTGTAGAGAGAGAAATTGCTCAAAACTCAACTTCGATAAAAAAATAATGATATTCCTATCTAATATGATATAAAAATATTAGGACTGCACTTTGACTCTAGCCTGAACTGGAAATCTCACTAAGTTACTTGAAATCAACAGTTTATTTCAGCCTAAATATCCTCAAATCCTGCACATCACACTTTGGGTTCAGATTATGCTACTCTTATCAAAATAAATCGGACGCTAATCCTTTCATAACTAATGTATGGCGGTTTCATCTTCGATTCTACAAGACCAACCTATAAAAATTGGCTAAGCCCATTTCAGAACCAAGTACTAAGAATCTCAACAGGAGCCTATCGTATCTCTCCCATAGAAAGCCTACAAAGTATTACAAACTCCCCTTCACTAAATACACTCAAACAAACCCAACTAATAAAATACGCTGTCACTGTGAAACAAAGACTTTTTATCCAAAAAACCAATAATATACTAGTAAATGGTTGATTCAAAATAGTGATAACAACGCTTGTTCTGTCAGATTATTCATTAAATTATTATCACAACGAAGCACACATGTCAAGACAATAAATAGATTATTTTTAAGACAAAATCGACTCTGGATTGGAAGACAGAAAGCGATAACCGGTACGACAATATGCCCCTGGTTAGAAATAAAATCAACGGATGGATGAAATCTGTTGAAGCATTTGG
Source organism: Galeruca laticollis (assembly GCA_963921935.1). NCBI lineage: Eukaryota > Metazoa > Arthropoda > Insecta > Coleoptera > Chrysomelidae > Galeruca > Galeruca laticollis. The sequence continues at coordinate 88,831,741 of OY998183.1, forward strand.
ATTGGATATGAAACAGAGGAAAATCACTCTAATAGACCGACTGCAGTCAGTCAACCTAGAGTGGAGTTGAAGAACAACAATTGTTGAAAATTACTGGACACAAACATGGAAATTCTATAAAACCTCATTTAAATATTGATCAGGCACATCATAAAAAATTAATCAATAGTATTGCGTGGAAACACCTACGCAGTATCCGAGGCGAATACAGCAATATCAATGGAATATCATTATACGAATTGTTCTTTTAATCATTTATTGCGTGTTCAATAAATGATTTTGTTCGAATTGCAAAAAATTGTCTCTCCGAATGTCCTTCGAACATTGGTAAATAACTCATAATTTTATCACAACTTTCTCAACCACCTTATTTTTGGTGGTAACAGCCCGAACTCCGAAGGTGGAGGGCTGTTACCAAATAACGTGCTTTCGAAAACTGTGATAAAATTATTTCATTGGTTATCAATGTCCTTGGGATACTGTAGCTGATAACATAAAACTTATTCTGTATATTTAATGTTTTGTTGCAATTTTAGTGGACAATATTATAGAAGAAAACTTTCGAAATGGTTGCTGTGGTTCGGCAATATTTTCGAGGTTAGGATTATTAATGGTTCCAGTAGGGGTTGTAGGATTAAGTCGCATTCTCTCCTCTCTGTAGTCATCTTGAATGATCTGCAAAGCTAAAAATTAAAAAGAATATTAGGAATAAATACTTGACGCACATTTTGGTGTGATACGACAAAGCAAACTACTCTATCATGAATTAATTTATGAAATAATTTAAAGGGTAATTATCATTAAAGCTCACATTTACACCTATTGAATACAATGAAAAGGAAATGTCTGAACATCTATCTCTTAATTGGATTCGATATATTTTATGCTCTATTTTTACCTGGTGCATATTGATATAATTAATTATTCTAGTATGAATTAATAAGCTCATTATAAAATGACATTGTTAATACATTTGGGACTCCCACAATGTCATAGATAACCTTCATAATGTGCTATTAATTTGTATGTGGGTCGTGATTTCCTTCTTCTTTCTCTAATATTAGGTCTGTTCTAGACCGATCTTTCCGTTTTCCCTTTTCTCTCTTTTTTTTGTTCTGCTGGCATATTTGAGATGTAGATTGCCAATTGTCTCGCCATATTTTAAAGGGGCGTCCTGGAAGTCTTTTGCCCACTGGTTTTTTATCCCTCGCTGTTCATGCTAACCTCTTGAGACTAATTCGGTTAATTTGCTGGTTCACCTCCAGTCTTTCTCGCCACACAATATCCCGAATGTAACAAATATCTCTTCTTTGACTGTTCGGTATTATGTCTCGCAATGTTTTTCATGCTATTGATCCCAACGTCATAATTTCTGTTGTTCTTAAAATCTACTTCGTTTCAGCTCCCGTTTCAATGGAATAGGTACATCATAATTGGACTCACACATGATTTATTTATGCGTACTAGCCGTCTAGTCTCAGATTTCCGTTTCTCCAGATAATGTCACGTTAACATCCTGATATGTAAGGTTCTTTATTGGCTTGTTTTCTAATATTTGCTTTTAGATATCCATAGCTGCATATTTCTATCCCCAGATATTAGAAGTTTGACACTTGTTCAATTATTCCATCGTTTTAGAGGTTGATATCGTTATAATAAGTTTCTGCTTCTAGTTTGAAGGGATGTGCGTTTTGTCAATCGCTGTACTAAATAATAGTGTACTTAGGCTGCCTCCTTGGCGTATTCTAGATTCTATGTGCACATAGTCAGCTACAGTAGAAACGGTGAAGCTTTTCCATCACGTGACTTAGTTGACGATATTATTCAACACATACTATGTTGGTACTGCCTTCTTCTAATAATAGAAAAAGAGCTAAACTCAATTGAAGCGTTTGTCGTATTGTTTTGATTAAGATGCATATGGTTGATATCGTATCAGTTACGTGATGGAAAAGACTCAGCGTTTCTACTGTACTTAGCATTTATTTGTGTTAAGACAAATTAAAATTTGTATACATTCGTCAAAGGTCCAGTATAAATACATATTTACAATTTACTAAAATTACAAAATATAATATACTAAAAAACAGTTTAAGCATTTTTTTTATACAATATGTGTACGTCAAAATGCAAATAAAATTCATTGATGCTATAAAATATACTTTCTTTCAGGAATTGTTTGATCTTTTTGTAAAAGTTATTCAAGTTTAATGGGTGCCACTCAAGGGGTTGCATATGTTATTGTTACTTATATTCTCCTTGCATAAATCAGACATTCGAAAAAATATTGAATTGTACATGTTAAGATTATCATTTTTCAAATAGTGGTCGACAACTGTCCCTAAAATTTGCTTAATTATGATTCGTATAGCTTTCTTTTGTGCAATTAAAATTTTACCCAAATGACATAATTCTCCCCAAAGAAGTACACCATGTGATCATGATAATGATGATGAAATAAGCCATTAATAAGACCTTTTCATTTACTTGGTAAGCTATATTCATTAACACGTTAAGCGCCACATGGTATAATGCGCGTGCCACACATAATTTTGTTATTATGGCTTCGCGGCACAAATGCTGTGCCCGACTTCAACCGGTTTTGTTAGCGCTCGTGGCTCACATAGTGTGCCGCACTTCCGTAGTTTTTATATGGTAGTTAAGTATGCATGACCCGGGAAGCTAAGTAGCGATTTTGTGCCATTAAATTTTTTACATGGTGTTGACAATTTGCCACTTGAAGGGGAAATAAAAAGAACATCGTTTTTTTAGTGAAAATAACAGTTTAATGAATATTATTCCAAAAAATGATATCTAACAAACTAAGAAACAAATAAAGAGGACTCCTGATTTACATTTTTTCTTTAAAAAGAACAAGTATTTTTTTTATTATAATAATATTTTTACTCAAAACAGAAAAATGAAATGTAACGAACAAGTAAAGAAAACTGCTCATTTACATTTTTTTTGCAGAATGTACGGTAAAAAAGCATTCGACGCAATAGTGCTTTTTACAGACACTACATAACCATTTGCTTCAAGCACTTTAATTGGTTGCCGTCACTTTTTTTTTCAAATTTTCGTAGCAAACGACACACCTCAATCTTGAAACGGTCAGTTCCAAAGCATGATTTTCGTCCGAGTTTTCGTCATTATTTTCGGGCTCAATATTTTTAATATCTGCGTTTTCAGTACGTAATAATGAGTGGCATAATTTTTCTTTGAACTCGGTTATGGATTATTTTTCCATGGTAACTTCTTTATAGACCAAAAAAGCATTTACGATAGCGGAACCTAATAGTAATTCAGTGGCCAGCTTCCTGTACCACTTGGTCCCTCTCCGCAAGCAGTGAGAATATGATTTCAATTGGTCCGATAAATCGATGTATGACTTAGCTAAATTGTAGTTTATTATTACTTCAGGTTTTTCTACTACACCCCCTCTGTGCGGTACTTCTTTTGTGTTATCTTTATGCAACGTGCTTAGTATAAGCACATCGCGTTTGTCACTCCATTTCATAACCATTATTCCGGAATCACTTTCTTTAACGTAGACTTCTTTTGGTTTTAATTTTTTTTGTACAACTTCTTTTGGATTATATTTGCGGTTGCTGCGGAGAGTGCCAACAAGGTGTATCTCCGTTTTAGTAATTTAGTTGCTAGGGAGACACTCGTATAGTAGTTATCTGTATAAAGTTCCCGACCAGAATCCAGAAGGTCATCCATCAGTGCGAACACTACACTTGAAGATGCTTGACCGCCGTTTGCGGCACCTGTACCACAATAAACCCGAACATTACTAGTGCACCTATTTACCGTGCACAATTTGTAGAGTTTTATGGCAAATTTATGGCGTTTATTTTTGATGTACTGTCGGAACCGTAGCCGCCCACGAAATGGCACCATTGTCTCATGAATACAGACTTTTTTACCTGGCGTTGACACTTTTTTAAAATTCTGTATAATTTTTCAAGAAGCGAAGTGATTTTCTTAAGCCGATCATCTGCAAGAGCATTATCATTATTGTTGCTAAAATGCCACATCTTTAACAACAATTCAAATCGATTTCTCGACATAAGTTGGCTAATTTTATTTTTATATTATGCTGATGTCTTCCAGTATGATCGTATCATGGGGAGTCTAAACAAACCCATCCATAATAGTATCCCAAGAAACCGTTCCATTTCAAAACGGTCGGTTGGAGTCCACTTTTTGATGCGAGATTTTGGTTTGAGACCCTCTTTTGTTAAGCACTGCTCAGCTTATATATTTGTTTCGTTGACCATTAACGTGATTATTTCATCACATACAAACAACTTGAAAAAATCATAGGGATCTTTACTGATATATTCTTCGTAGACGCTGGCCTTAATTCCTTTGTCATTCCCATCGAAATCAAAAATCTTGAAAGAGGAGCCGTCAACAGGATTTCACTGTAGGTTGCTTGGGATATCTTGATTATTTTTGTTTTCTGAGTCACTTTCTCGTGTGTACTTAGAAATAACATCTTCCATAACATTTTCTACGTTGCTCGTAGTCATAAGTATAGGAGTAGCCAAGTTTGGTTGTATATTTGGAGAATGTCCACTATCTAATTCTGTGACATTTATTCCAGGAACTGTTTGAGAAATATTCGGTAAGTCTTTGACACTACTTGATGCACACGAACTATTGGCTTTGCTCGTGGATGCACCAGAATCGGTTTCAATCTCTGGAAGCATTTTACGCCTTTTCGGAACAAATAAAGATGAGTCGCTATCTTCATTTTCCGTATCACTTGCCACGTGTGAACCGGGAGTGTCCTCGTCTGAGGAATAAACATCACAAAATATACTAGCAACAGTGTCCTCATCAGACATTAGTTCATCCCACAACTTATTCAGACGTTTCTGGTCTTGTTCGTAATCGCCCGTTGTGTTTATATTCAGTAACACGACCTGCACTATTCACAACAATACTCGTTTACGCTGTTGCTAGCATCAAACTGCCTGGAAATTCAGAAATGCGCGTCAGGTGACTCCAGAGAGACGGTTCGTTCGCTTGATTTTGCGTACCACTACGCGGCACTACATAAGTGCCACGTGTCCCTTAGCGCGCTATTTGATTGTAAAGTGAACCGGGCAGCCATCTTGTTGTATCCACGTATTTTGCCGTACTGCTCTTGGCGATGTCCGTTTCCTGATACTTCTCCAAGTACAAAAAAATTCGATACCCAGGTATCTAAACTTACACTTAAGATTATATTAGGAAACTTATCACTATGCGAACGGCAGCTTTTCGTCGGTAGAGCAGGTGAGTAAGTTGGATTCCCACATTTTTATATAGGATTGTAGCCACTCGCGGACTATAACCGAATTTTTGGAACGCCACCTTTTGTTAATTTAAAGTCGTAGAAAAGGAGATGACGTTACAAATGAAATCACCACGAATACACAGTTTGGTGATCAAGACTTACACAAGCAATAATACACATAAAACTATGGATAAATACTAATGACTGTCGCGTTTGCGAAGTTCAAATAAAGAGCAACCACAAACTTTTCCAACGGATCTCGGAAAAAATAATCAAAATTATAATAATTGCATTGGACATCATTAAAACAATTGAAAATATATATAAGAACAACACGACCCAAGCTAAGATAGAGGGTGAATTAACGGAGAAAATAGAAGTAAATAATGGCATCCGACAAGGAGACTCCCTCAGTCCCATGCTGTTTAACATCATTATGGATGAAATAATAAAGCAGGTACGCAAACTGAAAGGGTACAAAATGGGAGACAGAGAAGTCAAAATACTATGCTACGCCGACGAAGCTGTACTCGTAGCCGAAAACGAGGACGACTTACAAAGACTAGTGCATATAGATTCAACACAACAGCAAAGAAGTTCAGAATGAATCTATCAGTGTTAAAAACCAAATGCATGACCACATCTAGAACACCACTTAGATGTAAACTTTAAATAGACAACAATATTGTACAGCAGGAAATGAAATTTAGGTATCTTGGGATAGAAATATCCGGGTAAGGTGATGTTGAGATGGAGGTGAGAGGGCAAGCCATGAAAGCATCGAGAACAGCCGCGTGTCTTAATGATATTATATGGAGCAATAAACACATAGGAATATAGGCTAAATCCAGAATATATAAAACGGCTATTAGACCCATTCTAACATATACTGCGGAAACCAGACCAGATACCTCGAAAACGAAACAAATACTGGAGGAGAGAGGAGTGAGGATATCAGAAGAGCATGTAAAATTGATAATATCAGTGAATGGATCCTGCAAAGAAAGAGAGAATGGAATGAGCATATTAGCCGCATGACACCCGACAGATTGGTAAGGATAACAAGGGATAAGTTACCAATGGGACGGAGGAACATCGGAAGACCCCGCAAACGATCGAGTGACAATCTTACAGTGGACTAAAGAGAACAAAGGAACGAAGAAAAAAAAGCAAATTTTTGCTTACATGTAATAAAGAAGAAGAAGACATTGGAATGAACGTTCAAAATACTCAGCAATTATTCCACTAAAATGTAGAAACGTGGGTGTCAATGTTTTTTCCTGAACGTCGTTGTGGACAGGAGCTCTCACCACCAGATCCACGGCGTGGAAATATTCTGTCATGGCACACAATACCTAGAAATTCCTAACTAGAAAGCTAGCTTTCTTACACTAACTTGTGGATCTGAATGAATGAATGAATGAATGTTTGTTTATTTATAAATACATATACATGTTTACATACAAAAAAATAAAAATACATATCATCGAATAATAATCTAAACATAACATAATAACTATAAAAAAAAATAATCTGAGGTATAGTGTTCACGAACAGATGTGATGTACATTAAATAAACAAGAGTAGTGGGGTACCCGACTAAGTTCATCAAAGAACTTGTCTTCGGGTAGTCTGCAGCAATATATCCTAAAACATTTATTTCATCTATATATATGTGTTTGGTTTTTGGTTCCGATTTTCTCTTGTTTTAATCCAGAATCTTTCCGTTCCCTAAATCTGCGGCAACCATGCGTACACCCTAACGTATCGTATAAGATGTGGTGTATATTCATCACCTGGTCAAGCCTCGATTGATATATACACCTGTTGATGTCCGAAGATCTGTTCCGAGAATTAACAATTAGAAGAGAAACCTAACGTTCGTCCTATGACGCACGTGTGATATCGCGATATAACTACAGAAAATTCCGAAATATAGCGGTTCAATTTTTATGTGTGTACACGATGAAATCATGATGGGTTCCTTTTAATTTTTTAATCCGGCCCTTTGCCACCAATCTCCAACAATGTGTATTGTTTCCTCGCCGTCGTGTAAAAATTCTTTTAGGTTGAATAGATCCGGTTTATTTTAAACGTTTAGCGAAATTTGTCGCAAGGGATATCAATGCATATTCTCTTGCTGCAATCGGAGCATTCTCAAAACATTCAAAATACATTTTTAACATATTAAAAGCTTCGCTATTTGTTTAAGGCATTACTTATTTTTAAATTACTAATCGTTACAGTTTCATTCACTTTACATTAATTTTATATTTAAGTTGTCAACATTTTATGACATTTGGACGCCTACCACATTATGTGAATTTTTCAATTTACCTTAGGTAAATATAAAACTAGATATTCTAGTATACCTATTTTTTATCGTATCTTCGCTCAGAATATAGATATTGAGATGCGGTTTACACCATTTTTTACTAGAATTTCATCCTCTTTCATGTAAATGATTAAAAAATATAGCATCGCATTTGAAGATTCCCAAAAAAAGTAGAAAACAAAACAATTGGTCAATCACCGCCACGTACCGACCGTTAAAACCACTGGAATGAAACGATTATATAATATTTTATTAGGCATTGTATTCCCTTTCAAATGATACTAAGTTTCTCAAAATTCATAGTTTTATAGAGTCAGCTTTCCCACTCACCCCTACTAGTTATTTTACTAGATGTGGGAAAAAGTACTGGAGCAAATTTACGTAAAATGATCTAGTGATTACGTATATTTAAATTTTGTGGTATTATAAGGCCGGCGACACATTTGCGGCTGCGGCTGCAACCGCGCGGTCACGACCGCTGTTCTGTAAAATACATGGTTGTTTATGTAATGGTGTCACACTAGCGGCAGCAACCGCATCTTGCCGCGGTCGCGCGGCTGGCCGTCCGAAATGCAACATGTTGTTACTTGCCTGACTGTTCACATTAACCGCGCAGCCACAAACCTAGCCAGTGGAGTTTTGAACATGGACGTCTTCGATACCGAAACATTTATTGTTCTGGTGCAAAGTAAGACGTGCTGTGGGATGTTTCCGACAAGGCATACAAAGATCGCGACAAAAAAATGACTGCTCGGCAGAAGATTTTAGAAGAAATGTGTCCTAACCACAATTCGTGGAGTCAGGAAGAGGGGAGAGCAAAAGGTAAGTTAAATTCATAAATTAAATAGGTACTTTATAAACTACAAAAAGTTATTTATTTACTTTTTACAAGTTGTACATTAAACAACCACTATATATTTGTTTATATCATATCAGTTTGCCAACTTAAACTGCCTTCAGGCGATACGAAGTAATCAGTAACAATATTTCTGACATTTGTCCTCCTAGTTGTTGACCCCCAGTCCCGTGTACATCTGTATCATCTAAGTAGCACGTTAGCGTGTCTTCAAATTTGTGAGAACTTTGTGTATATTATCCTATATTTTTCACTATGCGTTATTTTCACTTTACTTTTAGGCTGTACTAGTTAGTTAGTGAGTTAGGTAGTTAGATTAGTTTTTAAGAAAACTGTTGACGAATTTTATACAAACTTTGTTTGTCATTCAAAAAATAAAGAATTTTATTTTATTTTATTTAACCATCCCTTCTTCTAACAAAATTGTGCAAGATGCAAGCTGCTTTTACTACCATCACTGCAAAATATGGTTGCACTAATATGCTACTATGGAACACACGCCACTTATTGGCCAGAATTCCAAAGGCACAGTCCACGAACCTTCTAGCTCTTGTTAACTTATAATTGAAAATTCGCTTGTTATCTGTTAGGTTACGCCTTGGATAAAGCCTTAATAAATTTTCTTGCAGAGAAAAAGTTTCGTCGCCTACCAGGACATAGGGGTAAACACGATCACCCAAATTTGGAAGAACTGATGGGTTAGGTATTAAAAGCTCATTATTGTACAGCTTTTTACCAAGAGTACTATGCCTAAACACATTGCAGTCAGATTCTCTTCCATACGCTCCTACATCAATGACTGTGAAACAACAGTTGGCATCAGAAATGGCCATAAGGACGATAGAAAAGTATTTTTTATAATTAAAAAATGCCGACCCACTATGTTGTAGTGACATTACACGAATATGTTTTCCTTTAACTGCTCCAATGCAGTGAGGGAAATTGGCTCTCTGATGAAACTTTTCTGCTATATTTTCCCATAATTCAACAGTAGGTTCGGGCATTTCTAGTGGTTGTAAAACAGTCCACAATACAAGACAACATTCTTTAACGATCGTTGCAATCGTACTTCTTCCCATTAAAAATGTGTATTGCAAAGCAGCAAAACGCGTTCTAGTCACGGAATACCTAAAATAAAATTATATGAAAATAATCATTACATATTGTATTCAGGTATGGGAACAACATGGTTTAATTTAATGAGTGTTTTTAGGGGCTGAACTTCAAAAAAATGGAAGAATATCAAAGATCGTTTTACCAAAGATTTGAAAAATGATTCAAGGAGCGGCTCAGCAGCATCAAAAGAGAAAAAATACGTAGTAAGTTTTAATTACAGCTGAAAAAAGGATAAGCATACATTGTTTACTTTTTTAGTACCTAATGTAATGTAGTGGAGGATGCAGCGGAAAGCCCAGAAAGTGAAAATACAGAAGAAAACGAAGACGTTCCGGAAAGGTCCACACCATCTATCAAACGACCAGCAATCCCTTCCTGAAAAAAAAATCATTTGAAGACAAACTATTGTCACTTCTAGAAAATAAGCAGCCACCATCTGGAATCGAAGACGACGACTTAACTTTTTCAAATCTCTGTTACCAACAGTTAAAACGTTAACAGAGCAACAGAAACTTTCGTTTAGGGTAGAAATAATGCAACTTCTCCAAAGGTATACGAGTACAACACCTCAGCCCTCTTTTAATAACCAGTTCCGAACTGCTTCATATAATACACCTATTCCTCAGCCAGTTTATTACCAAACCTTTCCTTCCACATCATTCTCCATTCACTCATCACAATCAAACCCATATTTATCACATACAGTACAGTCTGTCCTTTCATCCACTGATTCACACTCGTCCGACTTAAGTGAAATCTTAGATTTGTAGATTTGTAGAATTTAACATTGTTTATTTAACAAGAATAAAATTTATTTTCTTACCTTATAGTGACTGTTAATCTCTCTTCCACGGAGAAGCAATCTCTGAAGTGACTGTTTGATTTTTGCAAGTGGGGTCGCATCAACGTCACTAATTCGTCGAAAGATGTGATGCTCATTCTGTAGTAGTTAAAAAACTTTTCAGGATATTCTCTCAACCGTAGAAAAAGACAATGAAATTGACCATTCGTCAAACGCGGTTTGTGTAAAGGATGGACCCAGTACCTTCTTTTTCGCTTCGATTTCTTAACTTGAGCATAAATTATAGCAACCGTTTCTACCAAATCCATGTTGATTAGTGAACTGACTGACTCTGTATGACAAGGTGTATGCTTGTATGTGTGAACGTTATAGCGGTTGTGACCGCGCGGTTGCAACCGCAGCCGCAAATGTGTCGCCGGCCTAACGGTACATTTATTATAGAAAAATGATGTATTTGTGTTATTATTGTGAACTACACCCTCTATTAGCGGTGAAGTAAAAAACTTGAAAATACTTTCTAGCAGTTTCTCGTATGCGAGTTTGTAATACAGATTTTTTTTCTAAGGTGTGCGATAAATGGTTTCTAAGATACAACGGGTCACCAATCTTAATCAGACACCCGGTATATTGTTTTTATCGTTTTGATTTTATTCTTTAACACGAGCTGTAGTAAGCCCTTTTCACTTTCTTATTGGCACCCTTGTACCTACATATATTTTCTTCCCGGTGCTTCCAAAAGCAATCATATTTGTGCTAAAATCCCAAAAATTTGAAAAAAACCACTTAATGCTAATTTTTTTTAAATCAAATAACAAAACGCTCCTGGAAGCAACAGAAAATACTCTTGAACAAGCGAGGTAAAACCTTACTATGAGGTTCGTTCACACGCTTGAAGCTTGAATTTAAAAATGTACTTTCAATAAGGTTTTCATCTTCGGTCAGAAAGCTGTAGCATATATAGACTAAATAGATGCTTATTGCTGTATACATTGATATTATTACCTCTTTCTAAATCCATGTTATTCATTTCTTGATTCTTAATCAATTTAAGTCTCTCTCTAAATTTTACTGCCAATTTTTTTCTACAATAATCTGCTTCGATTTCTTGTTTCGTTCTGGGTACACGTATTTTTATGCAGCAGCAAAAAAGGACAACTGAAAATAATAAAATATCAATTGCACACAAAACATTGAGAACTAATCATACAGTGTGAGACAGCTAAATGGAATAAATTAATTCAGTAATAATACATTTTTATGAAATATCCTTAAATAGGTTAATTTAATAAAGTGATATCTTAAGGTGAGAAAATTTCAATTCCACTCCAGTGACAATATCAACTTCCAAATTATTTTGATGAAATTTGTTTAATAATTAGAAACTAGGTGAAGTTATGTATTGTAGTTTATCGACTTTCAAGGTAAAAAAATCAAATGTTATCAAATTGTAATGCTCAAGTTTGAAAACCCTCATAGTTCACTGAATAGAGACTAAAAGAAGGGGGTTACCTTACAAACGGTCCGGTAGTACTAAATTTTTGATATATTGTCTAGGATAGTAAGTAAGTGTTTAAAATGCAAAATGCACCATTCCCTCTCCGCGCCCGCCGCCATATTGAAAAAATCAAAAAAACTTTGAAATTTCTTCTGATTTTCGCTTATATATTTCTTTAAGTGCGTTTTAGCTAGAAAAGATGAGTTCTACATAATGTAGATAATATAATTTTCTATAATTTACTTTTTGAATTTTGTTTCTAGGACAGATAGTTACGGAGATATGCACATTTAAAAAATGAAAATATTGAATTTTACGGAAATTTGTCAAACTTCTATATTTAGAACGCTGTAATTCAGTTATAGCTGATTCTAGGCCAACAAGTATCACAATAAAATTTGTGGTAAATTTAATTACCTACAAAACGCATGTACATTTTTTAGTTTTCTGCCCTACCTATCTAATATGCGAGAAAAGTATTGGTTTACCCCAAAAAAAGTTGGAATTTTGGCAACATTTTTTGAGTTATTTTTACGTTTTCCATCAACAACAACACGAAAAAACGGTTTTTAGAAAAAAAATCCTGTAGGTATGTCGTCGTCGTTGTCGTCGGCCACTTTTCGTTACATGTCTTGTTAGCACGATACAGCCTCCGGAGTGCAACAAGTCACTAATTTTATGATTCAATATTGTTCAGGACATCTCAAAGATGAACCCTATTGATTTTCAGATCACCAGAGCCAGTAAAACGGGTGCTATGGTACTTGAAGTACGACATTTTTGTAATTTTTTGAGAAATTTCAGTTGGTTTGCACGATACAGCCTCCGGAGTCCAACAAGTCACCAATTTTATGATTGAATATTATTCAGGACATCTGACAGATGAACCCTATTGATTTTCAGTTCACAAGAGCCAGTAAAACAGGTGCTATAGTACTTTAAGTACGACATTTATTGAGAAATTTCAGTTTGTTTGCACGATACATCCTCTGGAGTATATACAAGTGACCAATTTTATGATTGGACATTATTCAGGGCGTCTCAAAGATGAACCCTATCGATATTCAGCTCACTAAATCCAGTTCAACGAGTGCTATGGTACTTGAAGTAGCAAATTTTTGTCATTTTGGACAATTTTAAGTTTATTAGCACGATACAGCCTCCACAGTATATAAAATTGACCAATTTTATGATTGGATATTGTTCATGGCGTCTTATAGATGAACCTCATTGATTTTCACCTCACCAGAGCTAGTACAACTGGTGCTATGGTACCTGAAGTGCCATACAGCCTCCGGAGTGTATACAAGTGACCAATTTTATAATTCGATATTTTTCAAGGTGTCTCACAGATGTACCTTATTGATTTTCAGCTGACTAGAGCGAGTACAGCGGGTCCTATAAAGCCAGATATACTACAGTTTTGGTTATTTTTGCAGAAATTTCCGTTTGTTAGCACGATACATCCCCCGAAGTGTATACAAGTGACAATTTTATAATACAATATTGTACAGGGCATCTCAAAGATGCGGAAGTTAGTTTTCATCTGTAAAACCGTTTATTTTGCTATTGTGATTCCACATTGTGTCAAAAAATTCACTAATTATTTTCCAGTTTTGGCTGGAATTTGGAGTTGATACCAATCTTACTTGAGTTTTTTTACATGTTACAGCGTAATGCTCACGAAGAAGGTATTATTTCAATACATAGTGGTGAGAAAGAATTTTAAATTTAAAATAACCAACATAGCAGATACATTTTTTAAAGATTCATTTATTTAAACAAAGTAAGAACAAAAGGCAATAATAATCATGTATCAATCAAAGGTTAAAGAAAACAAATTTTTATACACTTCGCTCGTTTTGTAGGGGGGGAGTTAATGTAGTCGGGATCTTCATTTTCGTCAACTAGTGAAGTTACTAGATCGCCGTAGTCTTCGACGTCGACGATGACTTCAATCCTGCGCTCCCAAACAGCCAGTTGTGGATCTGCCTGAGATGGTCTCCAGTCTTCGACCTTTTCTACACCAGCCCCACTCGGTAGGATCTTTGACAATCCCTATCCACTCCATGACCTAGTTGTATGTCTTCAGTAAATGGAACTGTGTTGATCGGAGGTATAGTTTAGCCAGATTGAACTTGGTGGCATTTGTTTTCATTTTGATGTAGCGAAGGGAGTTACACCAAGATTTTTTCCACCTCCTAAAATTTCTTGGGGGTTGGTAGCAGGGTCCTCGAACCTCTCCGCCTGCTCCAGTATTGAAAGGTCTTGCCTAAAATGTTGGCAGAATGTATTCTTTCCAAACCCAAAAATATTTGAAGTGATGTCGCAGCCCGATATCGCGTGCAGGAGCAAGATACAGCCTTTGGAGATGTTTGCAGGGGGAGGCAGAGTAGATTGCGTCTGAATTTTTCCCTCTCGCTGTTTTTTTAGATAGACATTGTTGACCGCAGGTGTTGTGCCAGTCAGTAGGACGAGTAGGTCAACGTCTTTCCCGACAGTGATGACGGCGTAGTATGTGGGGGAGAGGCATTTAGCGTGGCAACTATCAACATGTCAGCATCTTCGGAAGCATGATCTGTGGGTGGCTATGTTTGCCGCTTGCATTTCACTGGAGAGCAGCTTCACGAATCGGTCCTTGTTTCCCTCATTGGCGATGAACTTATCCTTAGGTGTGGTGTTTACAGTTGTTTTCTCAAACACCAGTCTGATGATGAGTTTGCCTTGTACCTTCTTACTTGTTCATCAGTCTTGCTCCCTTAATGAGACGGATCTGTAGGGTAGCCATCAAACATCACTATCACATCGGTGCCATAGTGGCGCTGAACGTACTTGACGTAATCCTGGCAAATTCCGTCAGAGATCGAGTTTCTGTTTCATACAACCTTGTGCAGAAGGTACTCACCATTAATAACGACCATGGCATGTTGAGGGAGTTGGAAATCTTGTGGAAGTGGTGAGAAAGCTGCGTGTATAATAATGATTTTGTCCCTTTACACATACCGTCCTCATTAAACAAAGACATTGGGGAATGATGCCGGCGGGGTTGGTTGTAAGTTGGCCATTGCTTTGTAGTTGGTTTGTTTATTTGCTTGCTTGCGCTTGCTTGTCTTGCGTGCGTGTCTACCTCCTCGTGGCACCGCCGGATACGTTAGCACTGTTGATCATCAGTGACAGCAGTGTTGACCAACCAAATGGCACTCCAACGAAACCCAAGCTAAGGTGTAAGTAACGTGCCGATGGCTGAATGACCGCAGGGAATGCGACCGCCAACGTCTCCCTGAGGGTACCAGGCGACACCCCCTTGCATATAGCCTTTCCCTGGCATGCAGGGCTCTGCCAGGAACGACAAACCTTTCCCTAGCGACTCGTGGGATCAAAATGGATCAGCAAAACAAACAAAAAAAAACAAAAACCTGAGAATGAGCGAGAACGCACATCTCCAACTCAAAAGCACCGTCTAGGTAAAAGGGTCTGCGGTGCTGAGGCAAAGAGAAGGAGGAAAGCGAGGCATCAGGCTGGAGTCTCTACAGACACCATTAGCGCCACTCGACCCTCCTTATCTAAACCTGGCACCAGCGGCCAAAAATGCAAGGGCAGCGATGACAGTTCCTCCTCCAAAAGAGGCCCGGAACGCGTCGCCTCCCAAGAAAAGAAGCGCATCCGCTCCAGCACCTCGGAGGAAAACTCTTCCAGAGGAAAGAGGATACGGATGGATGCTAAAGCAAAGCAGCTACCAGCCATTTACGGGTAGCTATTATAGACAAGGCCGATCCATACGATAAGATAATTACCGATAATGGAGACCTTGTCAAAAGACAATTAATGGAGGCTTTGGACGAAACCCTTATGTCCGCCTCCGGCAGTCAGAAAAAGCCACCTGCTTTTAGGTCATGGTCGCACCCTGGCTAAATAATCAGAGTCACCTGCGATAATGACGAAACGCTAGAGTGGCTAAGGAACACGGTCTCTTAACTGAAACCATGGAAGGAGGTTAAGCTCCACGTGGTACACGTGGACAACCTTCCCCAGATGACGAAAGCCACCCTCTGAGTCCCTAGCGAAACTCACGCTGACCTGGGTGACAAAGAGGATGTGCTGCGCAGGCTGGACAAACCAAACTCAGACCTTCGGGTGGATGCATGGTTTTCCTTCCACCACGAAGCGAAGGTCAACCCCAAAGGAGACATACTCGTCTTTGGCATAAGAGACGAAGAAATGGGAGTCCTAAAAAACGATCAATGAGGATGAGCTACGCGTTCACCTCATTGATTGTCAAAACAAAGAAACTTGACCCGGAACGGAGGAGATCGAGCACGGATCCCCCTCTCCCATCCGAGGAACCCCAATGAGCTGTTGCTGCTGCGGAGACTGTCGAGCCATCCTCCAAGATGGCGACGAACAATCTTCTGGCGGAACTAACAGCTCTAAGTCAGGATACAGGCGACGTCAACCCACCTCCAACTGAGGAAGTGGAGATGGCCTAAAAAGGATTCATAACCCATCTCACCACCATCAAGCAGAGATGGATAATGAAAAGGTAAGATTTATTCAGTGTAACCTTCAACACAAAAAAGTGGCTTCGGCAACATTATGCCGCCACCTGGATATGATGCAGTATACAATGGCACTTATCCAAGAACCCTGGATAAGACAAACTAAAATCATGAGTCTAAATCATCCAAAAGGTTTAATTTTCAGCTTCCCAAGCAATCAGCAACCTAGGACGGCCATACCCACTGACGCATTTTTCGTCCTCCGACCTAACGGTAGTGAAGGTTGAATATGCAAAGAAAGATCAAAAGAAAGTGTTAATACTGGCATCCGCATACCTCCCCTCAGACGCAGCTAAACCACCACCAACTAAGGAGCTGGAGGACCTAGTGGATCACTGTCTCCCCCAGAAGCTTGAATTGGTAATAAGCTGCGATTCAAAATTTCACCATGTAAGCTGGGGCAGCAAAGATATCAACACTAGAGGTAAGTCTTTTTATGATTACATAACTAACAAAAATCTCTGTATTCTAAATAGAGGTACTGAACCAACTTTTATTAACTCGTAGTCAAACGCGAATAGATATTACCCTATCTACTATAAACACTTCGAATATAATCTCCGGCTGGCATGTATCTGACGATATTTCAATGTCGGATCATCGCTGGATAAAATTCGAAATAAAACTAGCGCTCACAACCTCTATAATGACTCGCGACCCCAGGAAAACGGACAGGACAAAATATATCCACTGTTGAAAGGGAATCTGCGAGGAGTCGAGGATGTGCTGCCTAACAAGAAAGGAGACTTATTCTAAAACCATTCAAAAGTCCATAATTAATACCTATAAGATGTCTTGTCCACTCAGGCGGGTAGATCTTGATGGAGCCTCCACTCCGTGGTGGTGCTATGAGATTGACCAGCTCAGGGGGCCGGCGAGGAAATCTTTTAATAAGGCTAAAAGAACCAGACTCGAAGAGGATTGGAACTTATACAAGTCTCACCTCAAGGAGTATAAAAAAGTCATAATACAAAAACAAAGAGAAGCATGGAGAATCTATTGCTAGTATATCGAGGATTTTCCCCAAGCAGCTAGCCTCCAAAATGCCCCCTCAAAAGATCTCCACTGTCATATCGGTATACTAACCAGAGGGGATGGCACAAAAACTGCCAACCTAAAGGAAAGCCTTCAATTATTGATGTCAACTCACTTCCCTGACTCCAGAACCACAAATTCGGTAGTCTGGGAGTATGAGGAGAATCACTACCCGACGGACGACGACTGGCGTATATCACGACAGATCGTCGATGCGGACAGACTGAGGTGGGCCATCTCAGGCTTCTCCCGGCACAAAAACTGCCAACCTAAAGGAAAGCCTTCAATTATTGATGTCAACTCACTTCCCTGACTCCAGAACCACAAATTCGGTAGTGTGGGAGGATGAGGAGAATCACTACCCGACGGACGACGACTGGCGTATATCACAACAGATCGTCGATGCGGACAGACTGAGGTGGGCCATCTCAGGCTTCTCCCCCTTTAAATCCCCGGAAACGGACGGCATTTATCCAGCCCTACTTCAGTGGGGCCTGGATGACATAATGCCGCACCTGGTAGGAATCCTCAGATCCTCACTGGCACTGAGGTATATTCCAAAAGGTTGGAGAGAAGTCAAAGTCGTGTTCATACCAAAACCAGGAAGAATGGACCATTCCATCCCAAAAGCATATCCACCCATTAGCCTCACACAGTTTCCAATGAAGACCTTAGAGAGGCTGTGCGAACGATACATAAGAGATGTGGTGATAACACGAAATCCACTGTATCCAAATCAACATGCATACACTCCAGGGAAATCCACCGATTCGGCTCTTCATTTCGTAGTGGCCCGCATCGAGAGACCGTTGGAAAATAAGGAGTCCACCCTGGGTGTATTCATAGACATAGATGGACCATTCAATAGAACCACTTTTCCTAAAATAATAAATGCACTTTCCAACAAGAATATCCCCCAAACCATAAATGGCTGGATATATGACATGCTCTGAAAAAGAGCAATTAAAATCAATATGGATGACCATCAGAGGCTTGGTTGTAAAAGGTTATCCACAGGGAGGGGTGCTCTCGCCACTACTGTGGAACATGGTCTTAGACTCCTTGGTCAGCCACCTCAACGATAGCAACGATAGCAACTTACACAATACCATATGCAAATGACCTAGTGATTCTGCTAACAGGAAGATTCGAGGAGACACTCTGCGCTTTAATGTAAGAGGTCCTCAATATCATAGAACAATGGTGCAGAGACCATTCGTCGTCAATAAATTCAAAAAAGACGGAGATGGTTCTTTTCACGAAAAAAAGGAAGCTTGCAAAACATCAAGCCCCAAAGCTCCTAGATACCAAACTTAATTTCTCTTCAGAGGTGAAATATTTGGGAATCACTTTTGACAGTAAGTTAACGTGGAACTCTCACTTAGAAAACAGAGTTAAAAAGGCATATATTTCTTATGAGCAGTGTCGTGGAACCATCGGCCGCACCTGGGGAATGTCACCTAGGGTTGCTGCCTGGATCTACACTGCCATCATCAGATCTATGCTAACGTACGGCGCGATTGCCTGAGGAGCTAAAGCAAACCAGCTGACAGTCGTCCGTAAACTGGATCAAATCCAAAGAACAGCATGCCTCAACACAACAGGAGGCATGAGAACCGCACCAACAAGGGCCATGGAGGTAATCCTCGGTAATCCCCCTTGACATATACATCAAGGAGGTTGTTGGATGATCTGATGTAAGATCCGGTAAACTGAGACGTATCTTGTGGCATGAGACCCTCAGGGAGGTCCCACTGCTGCAGGCCAATACGGACTCTATTCCACCGCGATATGCCTTCAACAGGCCCTACAAGGTAATCTTTAAAAACAACGCACAATACCAATTGGAAGAAGGCGCAATCCGCATCTTCACAGATTGGTCTAAATCAAATATGGGCTCAGGATGTGGAATTTTCTCCAGATCCCTGAATCTAAACATAAAATGGGCAATGGGCTGCAATGCAAATGTTGCTCAAACAGAGCTCACTGCTATCATCTGCATCGCTGCAAAAGAGATTACCAAAAGGAAAGCCACAGGTAATAATATATACATCCTTACAGACAGTAGACAAAGACTACTAGCCCTGAACAGACCACGTATTACATCAGGCCTAGTACTAGAATGTCACATGGCCTCAATCGAAGCTTGTAACAACAACACGGTCACCTTAGGCTCGATTAAGGGCCATGAGAAATCGAAAGGAAACCGTATTGCAGACTCGCTAGCCAGGAAGACAGCCTCCCACAAAATCTTGGGGCTCACTTTCATTGGTCTATCGGCGTCAGCGACGGCCGACCTATTAAAGGAACACTCCCTTAATACGTTGAAGGGTAGATGGGACGACGCAGAAGGCTGCAGGCTTGCCAAGGAACTGCTACAATATCCGGATAGCAAAGTAGCCGAAAAATACGTGACTATGAACAGGCGGAACCTACGAACAGCCACGGACATTCTGACTGGTCACTGCCACCTACGAAAACATCTCCACAGACTGGGTCTGTCTAACAACGCACTTTGTAGAGGATGTCAACAAGAATATGAAACTGTCGAACACATTCTTTGCGAATATCAGACACTCTCTCATTTTAGGTTTCATGTATTCGTCGAGCACAGGCTAATACACGCCAGTATGAGGGAACTTAATTCAGGCGACGTTATCGCCTACTTCAAAGAGGTAGGCTGGATGACGAGCTAGAAAGAAGTTTTGAACTCAGAAGGATGCACAATGGTCCAATTGTGGCCTAAGTGCTGTGGGGTCACCCACCCTTCCAACTTTTATAGATACAGACAGATACTGGGAAAAATTCCAGTTCGTACGACAGATATTCTTCCGATTGTTTCGCTATACACATTCAGTTAAACAGAGCGAGTGGATCAACAGATAGCTTCTTGTCTTCCACCTTCATTGATTTTATATCAGACATCAGTGTTCTGGCGTCATAGGTCACCTCTTCAAATATTTTGGACTATATTAAAGGTTTTTTTTAGTTTTTAAAATATTTACTGTCTTTTTCATTCTTCTGTCCCCCTGACTCGTTGCTCGTTCATCGTTCGATCACCAATCTTCTACAAAATACGGTGCACGCTCTAAATGTTCTTCAACATACTCCCCCCTATGAACAGCATGTTCAAATTGAAATTTTTGAAATTCCCCGTTTGTAAATACCACATGAAGTGCGCACTGTCACAACGCGCACCTGTTCATCGTCTCCAGGATGCGCTGCAACTGTTCTTCCTAACATCCACTTAGTAGGTGGAAAATTGTTTTGTACTATGACAACGAGGTCACCAATCTTAATAGTTCGATTGCCCCTTCTCTATTTGTTTCTTCTCTGCAATTCGAATATATAGGAACAGCTCCATCTTTTCCAGAAACTCTGGTTTATTTGCCGTAGCAATTGGAATCTGGATAAGCGGTTAGTCTTGATATCGTCGTACGCTGGATCTGGAGGTGTCACAAGTGGACGACCAATTAAGAAATGATAGGAGTGAGAGGGTTTAAATCATTGGGATCTGCGGACACGGGATAAAGAGGTCTAGAGTTCAATGTTGCCTCGATCTGCACAATAAGCATTGAATATTCCTCGTACGTTAATATAGAATCACCTATTACTCGGAATAAATGGTATTTAATTGATTTAATATTAGTCTCCTATAGTCCACCGAAATTCGGAATGTGTGGTGGAATAAAATGCCACACAATCTTTTCTTGGGCACACATTGTCACAAATTGTCTAGAAATGTATAAAGACGTTTCATTTCTCTGTGAGCTCCGACAAAGTTGGATCCGTTATCGGAATATAAATGGTGTGGAGTGCCGCGTCTTGCAGCAAACCTTCTGAATGCTGTGATAAATGCTTCACTGGTCAAGTCCGCATTTTGTTGCAAAACTGATAAATAGACAAATATACGCTTTATAAGTTTTGTATGGACGACCTTTTCTATCGCGTAATATCACCGGCCCGGCGTAATCAATTCCGTTGACAGTAAAGGGATTTGACACTTGAACCCTGTGCTTCGGAAGGTCAGCCATAATTGAAGTAGTTGGTTTAGGCTTACAGTAATAATAAACATAGAGAGGGCTATTAATTCATAAACACGTTTATTTTTGCGTCCAAGAATTCTAAACGCCAGTAGTAAAATAATTAATGAATTACAAAAAGTGGGAATGGTATTGTAGATACATGACCTTGGTCATTTCGGCTGGTTTTCTGACAAACTTGGCACCGACGAACCATGATAATCCAAAAAAATTAAATTAATTAACTTAAAAGTATATTTTGTCACTTAAAGTCTTGAAAAACACATCAAAACGAAAGAACTAAACGTAATGGCGCTCGAATAAACAAAGTAAGTAATAAGTAGTAACTGTTACATTGTACTTTTATTATGCTTATTAATAAATAATACATTTTTAAAAACCCTTGTTTTATTGTAGGGTTCTGTCAAGAATTACGCTTTCGAAAAGGGTTCCGTCACCAAAAAAGTTTGAGAGCCGCTGATTTAAGGAATTAAAAAATATGTTCTCAATTTTTTTTCAAATAAATTAGAATAACAAATTTTGAGCCTCGTTACATAAAGTGAAGTCCCATGCTGGGTACATCAATTGGTTTAATTGAATGTAGAGAACGAGAACATTGTGCGTAAATATGCATTCGGGGAATACTACCATCTATAATAAAGATATACGACAGAATCCAGCAAATAAAATGAACTGAACCATTGTCACAGCTCTAGTCGTTGGCCCTTATCAGAGTGTGATTCGCTGCGCTGCTCCAATATAATCGGCTGTAATAAAAACCTTGGTTCTATTTTATCTAATATGATCTCATTACAATTTTAATCGTTTGTTCCGTGTATAATATTCTCTTATCTATGGTCGTTTGTCGTGGCTTTAATATATAAACGCACCCTTACAGTCGTTGAATTAAAAGATTTTAGTCTGGCTTTTGCAAGAGATAAGTAACCCCTAGATATCCCACGTACGTTACCCAAGATCAAACCAAAAACTTAACTCGGGGGGACAGACCTGTAGGCGTCGCTAGCTGTGCTCTTCTTCTTTTTTGTCATCGGTTACCTACTTTGGCTTTTTGTGACCCTGTAAATTATTGTTTTGACGCGAGGTTTTCTGCTTGAGAAAGGGGATATTTAAAATATTGACTTCGGCGGGAAATTTAAAAGACTGGTTTCGGTGGAAAATTTAAATTCTATACTTGCAGTGGACTTGCATGCGAAAAAAGACAATTTGAGTTGCACCAAAAGTACCTATTTCCAATTCAAAAAATTACGTAAAAACCCTACTACTTTTTACAAAAAATAATGTCAAAATCGTAACTTCGGCTAACTTTTCAACATATTGTCCTTCACAAAATTTGAACTTGCCATATTAACAATATTATTCTTAGATTGTTTTCTTGAATCATAATAGTAGTTCGTAACACATTGTAAATATATTTAGAATTCGTTAAACTTGGGAGAAATTACAAAATTTAGTCTGGAAAATGTAGTAGGGATTTTGCAAATTTTTTGAATTGCTTATTGAAAATAGGTACTTTTTGAGTGCAACTCAAATTTTCCTAAAATTTGAAAATCTTATTTAAATGACTCTATCACTTGAATAATTAAAATATTAGTCTAAAATTAGAAGAAAACACAATATTGCCGTGGCAATTACTACTTCAACATCAATTTTATTTAATGGATGTTCTTTGATTTCGAATACATGGGATAAATAAAAGTTCAGCATTGCTGTTAAATTAATTTATTAATAGAAAAATGTAAATGGGTTAAAAACATATTTATCTGAATTTAGCAAGGAAATAGAATGTGTCATTTTAACACAAACCAGAAAAATTGAAAATATAAATGATTTATATCTTTCAAGCTACGATGTATTATACAATGTCCGCCATAAAGTTGGAACCATATGGGAATTTTTTTTATTATTGTAGTTAAATAACAACTTTCGATAGCAATCACTTCTGCTTCTGAAATAATTTAAAATGCGCCAAGTCAAAGTTGACAGGTAACATCTGTCAATTGTCAAGTTCGTAATTTTGGAAAAAATGTCCTAATCCGTATCTGGCTACTTTAAAATCATTTAAAACTCTTTAAAGTAGTATAAAGGCTACCATTCCATTGCATATTGTGATCATAATATTCGTACGTAAGTTGGTTTTGAAGATTATTGATATTTTCAACTAAAAAAGAGGTAGTCTCTGGATTATTTTCCAAATTTCAAAAAAATCAGAAATTGTTTTTCAACTTTTTCTTTATTAAACTTTAGTTGGATAGTACAAAAATAGTTTTAATTATAATCTGAATATCTTAACGCATAACGACTACTTCAAAATTACAAACAATAAATAAAACACTTTAAAGGAAATTACATCTCCGTGTGCCTCCTTTCGGTTTCCATACATTTTTCTGTTCGACGGTTAAATTCCCTGACAGCATTTAGTAAGAACTGCCTAGGTATATTTGCACACTCTTCCCTTAAAACATCTTCCAAATGATTCACATTTTGAAAAGGCCTCCTTTTGTATACTTTTTCTTTTAAATATCCCCAAAGGAAAAAGTCCATTATGGTCAAATCGGGGGATCGCGCCGGCCATAGAAATTCAGAAAACCTCCCGATCCATTTTCCTCTGAACAAAATGTTTAAAAATTCCCTGACTGCAACAGTACTGTGAATTGATGCTCCATCTTGTTGAAAAACCAAACGCGACCTTTCATTCAACGGCATTTCATCTACAAATGATGCAATTTCTTGTTGTAACAAGTTTAAGTATCGTCTAGCATTTAAATTTTGTCTAAAAAAATAAGGTCCAATTAACCTTCCCTTAAAAATGCCACACCACACATTAGTTTTAAAAGAATACTGATCTACACTCTATTATGAAATTGGGATTTACATCAGCCCACCATCGACAATTCTGAGAGGATACCGTTCCATTGGAGGTAAAAGTGGCTTCGTCCGTAAACATAATGTACCTTGAAAAATGTAGGCTGTCTTCAATCTCACCTTGTATTCGTGCACAAAATTCTAATCTTGAGTCAAAGTCTCTTTCTTTCAATGTATTAATAAATTTAGGCTTATATGGGTGATAATGGTGCTTCTTTAAAATTCTCCTTACAGTTGTATTTGCTACATTTGTCCTCTCCGATATTCCAGCTACAGAGTTATGCTCCACAACATCTAGCAATATTTCTTCTTCTTTGTCAGCAATTTTCCATGCAACATGCTGTTTTTTAAAAATATTATTCACTGAACCGCTGTCCTTGAATTTTGACATAATTTTGCCGACCGTCGCTTGGGAAATATGTCTTTCAGGATGTCTGGTAATAAAAATTTCGGCAGTAGTTCTATTTGTACGGTCTTCGCCATGAATTAAAATTATTTCAACCTTTTCAGCTTTTGTAAGCATGTTTACAAAATTGCGGACAATAACAACTAATATTTTCTAATAAACTGTCAATTTCGTATTTTGTTTTTATAACTTTCATTCGGTTACTTATAGCAACGACTTTCCATGGATGTACTGATTTTTTGTACATAAGTTCCTTTAAATTGATCTATTTATTGTTTGTAATTTTGAAGTAGTCGTTATGCGTTAAGATATTCAGATTATAATTAAAATTATTTTTGTACTATCCAACTAAAATTTAATAAAGAAAAAGTTGTAAAATAATTTCTGATTTTTTTGAAATTTGGAAAATAATCCAGAGACTACCTCTTTTTTAGTTGAAAATATCAATAATCTTCAAAACCAACTTACGTACGAATATTATAATTACAATATGCAATGGAATGGTAGCCTTTATACTACTTTAAAGAGTTTTAAATGATTTTAAAGTAGCCAGATACGGGGGTGAATAAAAAATACGAAAATATGAAATTTATTGAACATCAAAATTTCTCTCTCAAAATCGGCACATAAGCATAAAATATGATTAGAATCATAATTTTCAAGTAACATTTTTCGAAATTTTAACAAATTGACCCGTTTTTAGGACATTTTTTCCAAAATTACGAACTTGACAATTGACAGATGTTACCTGTCAACTTTGACTTGGCGCATTTTAAGTTATTTCAGAAGCAGAAGTGATTGCTATCCAAAGCTGTTATTTAACTACAATAATAAAAAAAATTCCCATATGGTTCCAACTTTATGGCGGACATTGTATAATGGTGGAGGAGTTGATATTTGTGATGGTGCTAGTATACATTAAAAATTGTTCAGAATATAAATATGAAATCGTAAAAATAGGTTCTAAAATTACCTGTTCTAATGTTTAACCGTAAAATAATTATTTCTGCTTTATATAGATCTTATGATATGGAGCTCAAAACATTTATAAAATATTTTCAACAATATTTGGAACAGCTCTTCAATGTAAATTGTGATTTTAATATGAACATTAAGGTAGTGAAAGTCGCAAAAGAACTTTTATAAAACTAATTGTGAAGAATTGAAAATTATAATAAAAACATGACAGCTTTAATGTACATAGAAAGGTCAAAGAACTAGCAGGGCTACAAAGAGGAAATCGACTCAATACATTATATGGCATAGATGGTAAAATAATAACAAATATAGCAGAAAAACTGCAGGTAATGAACTGGCGGACCATCTAGCTAAACAAGGCTCTAAAGGTGACTTCATAGATCCGGAACCGTTCTGTGGAATCATAAAGCATTACATAAGAGGGGAAATCCGGAACTGGCTAGACATAGAACACCAAATCAAATGGAGGTTGACAGAAGGTCACCTTCACACAATAAGCTTACTGGAAAATGTGAACAAAGAACTCTCAATCCGTTTACTGACACTGAGCGCAAGAGACATTTAAAGACAGTTGTCGATTTGGTTACTGGACACTGTACCCTAAGGAAACATTTATACAAAATGGGAAAGTCAGTGAACCTATCTGTAGGAAATGCGAACTAAGAGATGAAACACCTACTCATATACTCTGCTTATGTAAGAACTTACAAGGACTCAGGCAGAAGCATTTGGGAAAGGAAACAATACAACCATCAGAACAACTAAAAATCACCCCAAAAAAGCTAGTGGCCAATATCGAAGACACGAAACTTTTGGAGCGGAAGTAGATAATATTGGGAACATCACAATGACTTAGGTCAAGTGCCTGGGCTGTTGAGCAAAACCCAAACGAATAAATGAATGAGTGTCAAGATTACCGCACTATAAGTCTGATGGGACACGCGCTGAAGACATTCTTGAAGGCGATATATGCCAGAATATACAGAAAACTAGAAGAAGATATCAGGGATACGCAATTTGGATTCCGAAATGGTCTGGGCACTCGTGAAGCGTTATTCACACTTAATGTTATGTTCCAGAGATGCCTATACATGAACCAGGACATGTATTTGTGCTTCATTGACTACACTAAAGCCTTCAATAAAGTTAGTCATGACCATCTTTTAAAACTCTTACGAATGTGGCACTTGAAGAAGAAGTGACGATGGAGCTGATTACTTAAATGAGGTGTATGAGAACGGTTTCCACTCGTATATGTTACGAAATCTGATAGTGGTACATGTTTGGATCATATTTTAATCAAGAAAAGATACGATAGCAGCCGTAATAGAAATAAGAATCATGGATCATTACATGACAGATCGCTATGGAAATAAACAAAACAGATACCAACACCACAAACAATGTAACTCCTAAGAAAATTGATAATTACACAAAAATAAAAAAACGAACTAAAAAATTATGATTGGTTTCAATAAACGATATTGTTAGTTCTGAGAAGATAATTGAATATGGGTATGATTATATCTCTAATAGATTATGCAATTTTTTGCCAATAGAAATACGGGAAATAAAACAAATGTACAAATTTAAAAAATGTGTTAAAATATTTTTACTATCCATAACAAGAAAAGAAATAACCAATCTGATTGAGTCATGAGTTTTAATTTCTTTATGTAAGTTTTTAATTTTTTTTACATAATTTGTTAAATTTTAAAATTTTGCTCATCTCCATTTTTATAAGAATTTACTTCTAAATTTCTTATTTTTAATTGGAAGATTACAAGAATTATGGAAGTACTGTAATAGTATACATTAAACATAATTATAATTTATCCATTCACTGACCCCATGCCTTTATGGAGTGTTAGATTGTTAATATTGCATGAATACTACATCTATATATTGTAATGTTTTTGTTATTTATTTAAATAATAAACGGGTGGGATAAATTTCAAACGCTCGGTATGGCTACTTACTAATTTATTTAAACACTAACTCACTAATCACTAACACTTAATTTATATATACAGTATATTCCCTTAGACTAATTTATATAAACAGTTCACTAATTTATATTCACTAATTTATTTATTTGTTTATCTCAAATTATCAACTAACTAACTCTTCCTGATCGGTCTCCTTATATATTAAAGCCATTTTTACTAGTAAATTCCGGACTGCGGCTTACACACACAAATAACTTTTCTGGCCTATTCTAGAAAACCTCTGGTCACAAAAACCAGTTCTAGATAAGATAGTCTCAATCGTAAACAGTTTTTTATAACTGCGTATCCGCCATAATTTTAACTATTATACCTGGCTTAGACAGGGTCGGTTTTAGGGACTATACCAGTGTGCTGTTTCGTAACATTACCCCCTCCTTAAATTGAAGTTCCTCCTGGAACTTTTGTGTAGCCGAGACTGGATGTTTGAATCGGCAACTGGCCCCATTTCTACACTTTCCGATCTTATGGAGATAACAGGGCACCGTCTTAATCGGATATTGATAACGGGGGTTGTAGCTGCAAATTAATATCTGGACACCGGTATCTTGAAAGATAATCTCTACCATGTTCCTGATGATTCGCCAATCCAACTGGCTACTCGCTATCCTAGGCATAGCCAGTTTCTTCACGCTGGATTCCAACACATGGTCTCGTAGGTTTCGAAGTGCTTACCACACATCGCGGTAGGTAGATAGATCTTGAAATTCATTTTTAGTTACCACGTAGAAGATGTACCGCGAATTATGTTTCAGTTTCAGTGTCTTGCCAGGAGCTGGAATCTGGTCTTCAAGTTTTTCTAATTGCCCGAACTTCTTTCGAAAGACGGTTGCCAACCCTCGTGCGTTCTTGATACGGGCGAGGATGTTGTATGCCAGTGAATAGTCTTCCGGTAGAGTGAACAAATCTTGTTGTTGTTCCGAAGTGACTCCATATCTAGCTTTCCCGGTTCCTCCATACGCGCCCATAAATTCATGGAAGGTAGGGTCAGACACATCTTGAATAAGGTTTACTCCTTCCTCTAGGTCATGGTCTCCTTCGAATGGCGCTAGTCGGTTTTGGTGAACTACTTTTGGTTTTCCGTTGGGGATCTTGCTTATGCGATATAAAACATCATTGATCCTTTTCTTGATTAAGTATGGACCTTCCCAGGACTTCGGTAATTTTGGAGAAATTCCTTTTCTCCTCGTCGGGTTGTGTAACCATACTTTGTCCCCTTCTTTAAAACCGCCTTCTGTGGCCTGCGTGTCGTACCGACTTTTCATTCTGTCGCTGGCAACTTGAAGATTTGTTCGAACTAATTCATGAATATTATCCAGCCTTCTTCTCAATTGGATTGCGTAGTCTTCGCCTGCTAGATCTTCTCCAGGCCGGCAGCCAAATTCCAGGTCACAAGGAAGCCTCATTTCACGTCCAAACAGGATTTTCACCGGTGTTTCACCCGTGGACTCATTGACAGCAGATCGATAAGCCAATGCGAATAGGGAAAGATACTGGTCCCAATCTCTCTGATGGCTGGATACTACTTTGGACAGGTATTTTCCAATAGTCCTGTTCATTCTCTCGACCATTCCATCTGACTGTGGATGTAAAGCTGTTGTCCTGGTCTTCTTCATTCCCAGCTTGTCGCAAATCTCCTGGAATAGATGGCTTTCAAAATTTCTTCCCTGGTCACTGTGGACTTCCAAGGGCACTCCATATCGGCTGATGAATTCTTTCACTAATACATCCGCGACAGTTGTGGCCTCTTGGTTCGGGATAGCGTAAATTTCCACCCACTTTGTGAAATAGTCCATTACAACTAGTATGTATTTGCTACCATTTTCTGTCGTCGGAAATGGTCCAGCGATATCTAAAGCAATCCTTTCGAAAGGACTTCCAACATTGTACTGTTTCATGGGTGACTTTCTCTTGCGATGTGGTCCATGACTCGTGGTACAAGTCGTACATTTCTTACACCAGTCCTTCACATCGTCGGAGCTGTTCATCCAATAAAACCTTTCACGGACTCGCTGAAGGGTTTTCTTCACTCCCAGATGACCTCCTGATGGACTGTCGTGTAACTTCTTCAGTACCTCAGCTACTCTCGCTCTCGGGATAACTATCTGTCTTCTCTTCTCGGAACCATCATCGTTCTCAAGGATTCTTTTCAATATGCCTTCTTCCAGGACAAGGGAGTCACACTGAGCCCAATATGCCTTGAGTGTCGGTGAAAATCTTGACACTTCTTGCCAGGTAGGTCGCCGATTTTCTTCCTTCCATTGCCGGATCATCTTCAGGTGAGGATCATTCTCCTGATCTTCTCTGATCCTGGTGGGTGACCATTCCTCGTTGACTACAGTAGTTCTTGAAACTGCAGCTTCCCTAGATTCCACCTTGTTGCAGTGGGAGCAGTCTGTTGGGCACGGCCGTCTGGACAAAGAGTTGGGTTTTCGGTGATTCACATCAGCAGGATGTTCACCTCCGTCTGATTCCCCTGTGGCTGGAGTTCTTGGGTTACAGGAATCTTGGGGCGCTTAGACGGACTGCGTACGTGCTCTAGCTCGCCACACTCCCGGCATTTGATCTTCTTCGGCACCTTGTCTGCCATACCATTCAACAAGTTGACGATCTGGTTAAGTTTGTCATCGTCATCTTCTTCCTGCATGGTCCTACCTTTGTTGTACCGCGAGCTTTTATTGGCTGCTTTGCATTTAAGAGGTTCTTGGTTTCCAGGAGTCGTAGGACGCTTACACGAACTGCGTGCCTGCTCTAGCTCGCCACAATTACAGCACCTGATTTTCTTCGGCATCTTGTCTACCATACCTCTCAACAGGTTGACGATCTGATCAAGTCTGTCATCGTCACCTTTTGCCTGGATGGTCCTATTTTTGCTGTATCCCGAAGCCATCGTGGCTGCTTCATATTCAAGAGCAGCAGTCAATGCATCCACCAATGTTTTAGGATGGGCTAAACGAAGCGTCTTCTCCATATCGTGGTCACATAAGCCGTCAATAAAGGCCTGGATGCCTAAACATTCCATCATGTTTTCTGGTGCTGATGGATAAGCAAATCGAACTAGTCGGGCAATATCAATTTCATACTCTTGAAGGGGTTCGTCACGTTTCCGCCTTCGGTTCTTCAGCTGGAATCTGTACAACTGTTCCAAATGTTCGTGACCATATCGCATGTCCAACCTCTTCTTCAGCAGCTCGAAGTCATCCATTTCTTCCAAAGGTATCGTCTGGAGTACATCTAAGGCATCTCCGCGAAGCGCGATGGTTAAGTTCACTGCTTTCTCCTTATCGGACCAATTATTCACTCTAGCGGCTGCTTCAAACTGCTTCACATAATTGGTCCACGACATTTTTCCATCGAACGTTGGGGCCTTGACTCGGGTGAATCTGCCACTTTCTTCAAACTTAGGTAGTGTTTCTGGCTTGCAAGGTTTCGTTTGCTCGGTCTTCTTTTCTTCCTCTGGCGTGCCTCGCGTTCTTGAATCGGCAATATTTTCCTCTATCTCCTTGATTTTCTCGTCTATCGTTGTAATCTTATTCTCGATTTCAGATTTTAGGGACGAAATTTCATTTTCAACGTCGGCGGCAATGTCGTTTTTCATTAATAAGATATCGGCAGATATATCGTTCTTCAAAGTAGAAATATCGTTCTTTATAGCCGAAATATCGCTTTTCACATTCGTTGAAATCTTCTCTTCCATAGCAGAAATCTTCTCGTCCATGCTAGCAGAAATGTCGTTCTTCATGGCAGAAATCTTCTCGTCCATGTTAGCAGAAATATTATCAGAAACGTCGTTCTTCATAGCACAAATCTTCTCGTCCATGTTAGCCGAAATGTTCTCTTCCATGGCAGAAATCTTCTCGTCCATGTTAGCAGAAACTGACGAGATTAAGGTGGAAGCCTCGTCATTAAATAAAACTGTTTCTGGATCAAAGCCGTCATTTTCCAGTGCCACTTTAAGTCTTTCTACTAATTCACTTTTCTTACCGGACGTTTCCAACTCACGATCTTCCAATTCTGCTCGTAATTCCGCCACTTTCAGGACCCTTAATCTCTTGGCCATTTTTACGTAGATATTTATTTATATTACCCCACACCTGACACCAATGTAATGTTTTTGTTATTTATTTAAACAATAAACGGGTGGGATAAATTTCAAACACTCGGTATGGCTACTTACTAATTTATTTAAACACTAACTCACTAATCACTAACACTTAATTTATATATACAGTATATTCCCTTAGACTAATTTATATAAACAGTTCACTAATTTATTTATTTGTTTATCTCAAATTATCAACTAACTAACTCTTCCTGATCGGTCTCCTTATATATTAAAGCCATTTTTACTAGTAAATTCCGGACTGCGGCTTACACACACAAATAACTTTTCTGGCCTATTCTAGAAAACCTCTGGTCACAAAAACCAGTTCTAGATAAGATAGTCTCAATCGTAAACAGTTTTTTATAACTGCGTATCCGCCATCATTTTAACTATTATACCTGGCTTAGACAGGGTCGGTTTTAGGGACTATACCAGTGTGCTGTTTCGTAACAATATGTATTGTTATTCTATCCCATTGTATTTTGTATTGTATTCTATTGAACACTATTCTGAATAAATTATTATTATATAGGTAGTAAGTAATATTTAAATATTGGGTGCAGCAACATGTGCAGGTTTTTACACATTTTGCTTTTTCAATCGATTTTTATAAATTGGAGACGCCTGTAAATTCACAAAATTGCTTCCTGTATATTGCGATTTCCCACATAGTATATTATTCACACTTCTACACCTTTATTGAGAACCGTATTGTTAAATCTATAACCTGTTGGCAATGTTCTGATTCGCATATCAAAGAATCGAATCGAACAGTGTCTTTTATAAATTTGCTTACTTATCTCTAGCTTTGGCCCGTGATAAATAAAAATTACAAGAACAGTTTATTTATTTGCAAATCAAATTATTATCTAGGTATATAAAAAACAAGGATATTTTATTATAAAAGAAATTAAGCAATATTGGAAAATTGTTGGTCTTTAATTGAAACAGCGGCTGAGTTAAATATATCAGTGAATGTTAAAGTAAATGGGAGGCTGCCATAACACTTTACAATCTTTTTGGCATGGATAAAATCAAATGTAAGATAAAATAATGAGGAAAAACAGCTCCTAACATCACCTAATCTAAAATATTCATGTAGCTCAGCTGTAAATTCAAGTTTATTTAACGTTTATTCACGCGTATGTATAGTATGAATTGAAACGTGAATATATACGATGAACTCTTATAACTTCGCTATAAGATCCTAGAAAACCATGTTTTTGCAACTTTCTATGCCTGGACATTTATTTGGAAAATCGACTTTCCTGAATTCTGAGATAAATAAACTTTGCGGGCAGAGAAGCAGTTATTTTATACCAACTTGTTTTAAAAATTGTGTGTTAGCCAGCGGAAACACAAAAACTAAACATTTTACATTAAAATTCAGAAAGTATATTTACACGAATGCAAACTAAACATTATCATTTTCTAACGATGTGTAAATTTTCTGATTAAATAACAAATTCACATTTTGTGTTTGTGAAGTAGGTAGCATATTTTGTCTATAATGACTATTCATTCTATTTTCTGTTGTTATTCCATATTTTTAATAGAATTTAGATAGGGACGGGATAGATTATGCTAAATTTGAATGTTTTTCACTTATTTTTGCTTTTTAATTATATAAACGCTGACGATAGGTACTCGCAGTGTTGCATAACTGAGTGTATGTCTGGTTTTTAAAGAATTACTTAATATTTCAGATAGTTTCATTTGTATATGGTAATGCAATCTATTTCAGCATGCTTTTTCATTTTTTTTTGAATTGATATTCTATTTTTTTCTTTATTTATTATACACTATTAATATTTTGAGGATGACGTACCAATATCTTTTATTTTAATTAGGTACATTTTTTTCTCGAATGATACCAGGATAGTTTAGATATCTATCTGACCATGTGTGTTTTTGTAAAGTTTTGTTTCTACGGTGTTATTTTGATTGATTATTTAGATTTGATAAAAATAGTTTTATTTTCTTACATACACTTACCAAATACGGTAAAAGCGGAGAAACAAAAAAATATGTAGTGCCAAATCCTGAATCTCGGTGTTTCCAGAGCAGCTGTCTCAATCCAGAGTTCGTTTGTTTCATCTGGATTGGCATAAAAAGTCGCCATTTTTGTTTACCTCAAACATTGAAAATCAACTCTCGCTACACCAAATCGCGATTATGAACTGAAACAATGGTCAATTATCAAGGGGGTGCTGATTAAAAGAATACACAGAAAAGCGTGTGTGACACACCTTAATATCCAGACACACCTAGATTTTTTTTCGTTGTAACTAATTTATTAGTCATGCAATGTTGATGTGAAGCGTTTTAAATATTTTACTTCATTTATATGAGATGGAAAAACTGCAATTTGTTCTTACTTAATAGGTATACGTAATTTAATTAATGTGTTTTAATTTGCTGATTAGATTGTAGGTAATTCGATTCGTTGAGGCATTAGGCACGACTAAGTTTATTCTACTAAATTTACTTTAAACTTGAAATTTCTATTGAATACCAATAACTGATTTTGGAAATTGAATTGAAGCCCAATGTTAGGCCTAAACGTCAATAACTTTAACGTGCTTGAGACAGCTATGGACATTAGTTAGGTTAGGTTTATAATGAGTGGGTCAATGAGACCCTCCACTGCGACTCATGTGGCTCATACCTATTCAAATTTCACCAAACAAATTCAGCTTCTTAACGAAGCCGATTAATTTGTTCAGTGAATGTTATTTCAGGTCCGAGGGCAAGAGAGTGACCCTTCCAAACATCAGATACCTGACTCGAGCAGCGGCGGGGCAGGCACAAATTATATGCTCTGCTGTTTCATCATCTTCCAAACAAAGACGGCAAATCGGATCGTCCGACAGTCCAAGTTTCAGCATATGATTATTCAAACGACAGTGACCTATTAGAGGGCCTGTTAGGCACCGTAGATCGTGTATATTATAGCCTAACATTTGTTTGGATACATTATTCGAAGGATGTATGAAGTCCTTTGAATGAACCAATCCTGGTATATTATGCCAGAAGTCTACAACTCTTCTTGCAGTCCAGGTACTTAGTGTTTGTTTGGCAACACTTGTTGCGATGCCAATTGTAGGTTCTGGTCCGATAAAGTCATGAGCGGCACCCTCTCTTGCAAGAGAGTCAGCCTTCTCATTACCATCCATACCAGAGGGACCAGGGATCCAAACCAGCGATACCCTGTTACGTTCTCCTATCGAGGCGAGTCTTTTTTGGCAGTCTAGAACCAATTTCGACGTTACACGGTACGAGCTAAGTGTTTTCAAGTCCGCTTGGCTTTATTGATCTATGTGTGTGGTTGGATTGCCCCAGACTCTCCACGCATGAAGCAATGGCATAAATTTCCGCCTGAAATACGGTTGCATAGGATCCCAGAGAGGTTGGGATTTCTGTCCTAGGCCTTCGCTCGTATACACCCGCACCAGAGCCTGAGGGTGTCTTTGATCCATCAGTGTACCAACAGATATCTGCTCTTGAGAGTTCATCCTTGCGGAGGACCCATTCATCTCTATTTGGAAATAGGACGGTATAAGGCAGATTGTAGTTTACTGTTATATCAGAGGTTATTCCCAGAACACTATGACTTTCGGTGGCCGCTAGCATTCTACTTTGCTCTGTATAAGCCTGTTTTGTGCATTTATAAATATGCACAATTCTATATGCTGTCTATCTGGCCTCCTTTTCCAGAAGTATATGGAGAGGAGGAAGGTCCAGGAGGATTTCCATGGCTGTTGACGGTGTGATGCTGATAGCACCAGTTATAGCCAAACTAGCCTATCTCTGTATGTCAGAGAGCTTTGCTTGGGCCGTTTTCTGCAAAGCTTTTAACCACCAAGCAATGGTTACATATGTGATCATTGGTCTAACAATCATCACATATATCCAATGGATTTGTTTGGGACCCAAACCCCAAGATTTTCCGCTGATCCTGCGACATGTCCACAAGGAAAGTCTGGCCTTATGAATGATTGTTTCCAAGTGAGCGTTCCATGGACATTAGTACAAGGTACAGTAAATTACAATAAATTATAAATATATCATGTGAAAATAATTACAAACAATAATGAACTGTAAGTCTTTAAATTTCATTCAGAAGGTTCTCTTCTTTTAGAAACTGGATAGCTATGGTGATTTGGTGTGCACTAGCTAGGATATCCTTAATGTCGGTTTACATTCCAAGCTGCTGAGGTCGTTTAATAGGGGGCAATCTACGAGAATGTGTTGAATATCAAGTATAGATTGGTAGTGTTGGCAGTTTGGCTAGGGGGATGAGGTCATAAGGTGGCGATGAGTGCGTTGGGTATGACCAATACGCAGTCTTTTCGCGACGACCTTCACGTTTCCCCGTAGATCGGGGATGTCAAACTGTTCAATAGTCGGATGTATTTTCCTTAAAAATGTTACGGAATGGCTCCAGTGGCTTAGCTATTTCTTTCGTATACGTTTTTACTTTTCCGCCCAACCTTTCTATATGCGAGAAAAGTATTGGTTTACCCCAAAAAAAGTTGGAAGTTTGAATTTTTTTTTTGATTTATTTTTACGTTTTCCATCAACAACAACCCAAAAAATTTCTTCTGATTTTCGCTTATATATTTCTTTAAGTGCGTTTTAGCTAGAAAAGATGAGTTCTACATAATGTAGATAATATAATTTTCTATAATTTACTTTTTGAATTTTGTTTCTAGGACAGATAGTTACGGAGATATGCACATTTAAAAAATGAAAATATTGAATTTTACGGAAATTTGTCAAACTTCTATATTTAGAACGCTGTAATTCAGTTATAGCTGATTCTAGGCCAACAAGTATCACAATAAAATTTGTGGTAAATTTAATTACCTACAAAACGCATGTACATTTTTTAGTTTTCTGCCCTACCTATCTAATATGCGAGAAAAGTATTGGTTTACCCCAAAAAAAGTTGGAATTTTGGCAACATTTTTTGAGTTATTTTTACGTTTTCCATCAACAACAACACGAAAAAACGGTTTTTAGAAAAAAAATCCTGTAGGTATGTCGTCGTCGTTGTCGTCGGCCACTTTTCGTTACATGTCTTGTTAGCACGATACAGCCTCCGGAGTGCAATAAGTCAGCAATTTTATAATTGAATATTGTTAAGGACATGTCACAGATGAATCCTATTGATTTTCAGCTCACCGGAGCCAATACAACAAGTGCTACAGTACTTTAGTACGATATTTTTGTAATTTTTGGAGAAGTTTCAGTTTGTTAACACGATACAGTCTCCGGAGTATATACAAGTGACCAATTTTATGATTGGATATTATTCAGAGCGTCTCAAAGATGTACCCTATTGATATTCAACTCAGTAAAGCTAGTACAACGGGTGATATGGTACCAAGTACCAAACTTTCGTCATTTTTGGAGAATTTTCAGTTTGTTAGCACGATACAGCCTCCAGAGAGTATGCGATTGATCAATTTTATGATTGAATATTGTTCAAGGTGTCTCACGAATGTACCCTATTGATTTTCAGTTGACTAGAGCGAGTACAGGGGGTCCTATAAATCCAGATATACTGAATTTTTGGTTATTTTTGGAGAAATTCCGGTTTGTTAGCACGATACATCCCCCGAGGTGTATACAAGTAACAATTTTATGATAGAATATTATTCAGGGCCACAGATGCGGAAAAGTTAGTTTCAATCCTTAAAACCGTTTATTTCATAGTGAATTTTAGGTCTCTAGATATTTGCAGAATAATAGGTGTAGTGGTGGATGAGGCAGCTTCTTTAGCAAGGCGTTTTCGTTACCAGTTATATCAATGTGTGAGTGAATCCATATAATAGTGATAGTTACATAATGAGAATTAATGGTTTGATAGGTGTCGTGGATGCGTTGAACGAGGGGATAATTGGTAAATAAATTGTTGATGGATTGAATAGATGAGAGAGAGTGTATGTGCAAATAGCAACTTGTTGATGGGGAATTACGCAGAGATTGAAGGCTTGTAAAATGGCGAATCGTTCACCAGTGTGAACGCTACATGAGGCTGGGATTCGGTAAGATCCCACGGCTGTTTGCGTAGTGGTAAGAGCACATCCGACACCAGTCTCGTTTTTTGATGCGTCTGTGAAGAGGATCCGGTCGTATTTCTTCAAAATTAGGATTTCCTTATGAGTTCGTAACTGGTTTCTTCCTTGCTGAACTTGGTGAGTGAGATGTTCTACCTTGGGAGTATTTTGGTCTAGGGTGAGTTACGTGGCATGGGAACAGGGCAGGTTAGGGGTAATTGAGTGTGTGGTGATAATATGATATAAACAACAAAGCATCATTGTTTGTACAAACAAAAATCAACCTAAGCCTAGAAAATGTGTTCTGTGGAATCCAATCCGCTACTCGTCTGGATATGCTTTGAATGAGATGATCAATTGCATCTTGGGGTTTTTCATCCCAAGCTGTTTGTCAGCGTCGGATTAAGGAGCGGCGGGTATTATGAAATACTCGGGTAATACGGAATACCTTGATATTTCTCCAGTTCAGTGATATTACACAGCGGCAACACTGTCCCTACACTTCGTAAAGCAGTCACTAAGCGGCCACATTGAAAATCAACCTCACCTAACCTATCCTTTATCTATGGCGGCCACATCAAACCAGTCAGATAATGCCATTCAGAGAGAAGATATGCTATTTTATTTGAATTTTGGTTCCTCAAAACTTGTGCAGAAGTCAGAAAATATTAATTAATTTCGGAAATAGCTATATTTTTCCAACGATTTCTCTTGTGATACCGGTAAAGCTATATTCAACCTTCAATTGATTCAAGGTAAGGCTTCACTAATGTTTTTTTTTCATAATTTTTTCAACTAAAATCAAAATGGCGATGTCGGGTAATATCGTAGTATTTCATATTGGCCGACTATTCCATAATACCCGCATTATTATCTTTATTTCACTTAGATATGTTCTACTATTTTGAGAATGCCCAGAAAAATAAACAGTAGCGACCATCAACAACGCAAGCAATCGCACAA
Organism: Galeruca laticollis; assembly: GCA_963921935.1. Lineage (NCBI taxonomy): Eukaryota > Metazoa > Arthropoda > Insecta > Coleoptera > Chrysomelidae > Galeruca > Galeruca laticollis. The sequence continues at coordinate 88,870,657 of OY998183.1, forward strand.
GGGAAACATGAAGCGAGCCATTGAAGCAGTTCGAGATAAAAAGATGAGCTACCTTAAAGCAGCTCAATTATTCAATGTTCCAAGAACAACTCTATTTCGTTTTATAAAGCAAGGTGAAAATGATCTGGATACCATTGTAAATAAAAAAACATGGCGTAAACCCAGTCTTTCGGATGAACTCGAGAATAAATTGATGGAGTATGCCCTTAGAATGGAATCATAGTTCTATGGCCTGACAATAAGAGATTTGAGGTCAATGGCGTATCAATTAGCAGCACGAAATGGAATTCAAAATCCATTTCATAACGGCATTGCTGGATGTATGGGTTCCTTAAAAGACGTCCAGAACTATCTTTAAGAAAACCAACTGGAACATCTAGTGCACGTGCTTCAGGCTTTAGCAAAGTCTAGGCTGGAATTATTGGGAATCGTATAGTAGGTCGTTTTTTTTTTAAATGGAAACGTAACCGCGCGGAGAAACATACCTTAATATGCTCCAAGAAGAACTGATTCGTACTTTAGTAAATTTATTCCCCAATAATTTGGATGCCAACTTATTTGACCAACGGATGTGGTTTCAACAAGATGGGGCACCACAACATTTTGCTCAAAATGTACGTACCTATCTTAACGAAGTATTTCCAAATAGGTGGATTGGAAGAAGGGGCCCAATTGAGTGGCCAGCAAGATCACCCGATCTTACTCTATTAGATTTTTTATGGGGATATCTCAAGAGGAAGGTTTATGCCACTAAACCTAACGACATCGCCGAGCTTCAATAGAGAATCAGGGGCGAAATTAGGCAAGTAACGCCGGAAGTGTTACAAAATGTTCAGAATACTATTTATAATCGATTAGGATATAGGGACCGAGAAAGATGACGCTTACGCCATCTGCTGTGAAAAAACTCAAAGTGATGTAAACACTATTAGTTTTGTATGGTTTTGTATAATCAGCGTTTTTAAACTGATATTAAATGTTTGTGATGTCTTCATCAAAACTATCTTACTGTATTCATGGCTGTTCAAATATGCCGTATAAAAATACTACGCGGTAGAAATATTATAGTTTCCCCGAAAGATCGTTGAACACTGCGAGGACAACCTTAAAACGTCAAAAATGAATAAATGCAGTAAAAAACCTTATGTAAGTAAAATGTTGTAATAAATTTTTTTATTATATATTATTTAATGTATAATCAATACGATATACCTACTACAATTGGCAGCTATTAGAAGAGTTCAAATTTTTTTTCTTTCCATAAATAATAGTATATTATACACCAAAAGGTGGTGAAGACTATTATTATCAACCGAGCACTAAAATTATTTCGCGAGGGGCTTTGCCCCGAGCGGAATAAGGTGCGAGATTTATAAATGTCTTCACCACCGTGGTGTATATGTATATATTTTTTTCCACTACTAGCCAAATTTAAGACAAAAATAAAAAAAATGTCATAAAAATCATGTAGGTATAATTTAATCACACAGCAATAGAATACCATTATTCCTATAGTTCATAATCACCAATATTAAGTGCAACGAATTAACGAAACCAATTATACGATCACATCCAAAAATTTCACAAAACGTGATTTATGTTTTACTTTGAACTTTGATCAATTACAGCGGTAGTGCGTTCACAACACTTGGGGTACAAAGTGAGCGTTCATAAAACATTTAACATATGCTTCACCATAGAGAAAGTAATATATTATTTGTCTATGTAGCTCAAGGTTAGCTACCAGTTTCTATCAAATTCCACTGGTGATAATGTTGAAAGTAAAAACATTCCTCGATCCTCGTTTTTCTAAAATTAACGGAAAATAAACAACACATTTCAATGTCAAATTTTGATAGTGTCGATCTACAAATCGTTCAAACTGATTTCTCCCTAGGCGTTTACTTCGTTGTCTGACTGACACTGACACTGTTTTCGCTCCTCACCTCAACCATAATTATGAACGCACTCCTTATGTTATCTTATGTTATCAGAAATTTTTGGTTGAACGCGAATTTTAAACTAATGACAGTTTTATTGAAATAGTTTTATCTTGTTAGGTAATTTCAAGTAGTAAATATGTTAAACACAATCTCCTGGGTATACAAAATTATGTTGCAATAGTTTTTGTTAAGCTATTATCCCTGAATTCTCAAAACATTTGAATTTGTCCATTATTGACCTAGGTTAATAATGGAAAAAATTATTAACCACTAATAGAGAAATTCAACTTCTCAGTTGGCTAGATGACACAATAATTGTCAACTTCACAGGTAGTAGTGGAAAAAAGTTATTATCGAGAGAATAAAACGTTTCCTGTACGATTTCATTGATTATATAAAATAAAAAGCTTGTTATGTATTTGCTGACTTTAATATTATATAATAAGTTTAAATAATTAAATACTATTAAGAGAACGAAAGTAAACATTTGTACAAAATGAATCACTTCAAGTTTTTTAATTACATTTCAGAAAACATCGGAAGGATTGGGAACCAAATAAAAATACTAGAATTTGCAGTGCTCATTTTGTCAATAATCAAAAATCAGATAATCCCCTACACCCATCTTACATATCAACAATTTTTCCTGGCAAAGAAAATAAAAAGGTCTATTCATTTTTTGCATTTTGTATGTTATTTATTACATTGTTTACATCACAATGTTTTTCTTATTTAACACCAGGGCGCTCTACATTCGGCAGAAGTGCTGCCTCTATAGTTCGGTCTCGATCCCTATTGTCAGCAACACGGTGTAGAGCACTTTGAACATTTATTGCATTAAAGTAATTTCAGTAAATGTTACCTTATTTCATTTTTTTCCGACGCATTGCTCTTATAAAAAGTAACAAAAAAATGGAATTGTATTTGCAATTGAAAAATCTTTCAAATAAAAAATTAATCAACCTACTCTTCCATTTAAAAAAAAATTGGGGGTGACCACAACCCCCCAGATAATTAAAAAGATAAAAAAATCTCTTTGTAATATGTTTCAGGAATTTTGCGATATATCTTTATTTATCAAGTTACAGAATTTGTTCCAGTTAGACTTTCCACTCTGTATATAAACAAATATAGTACACACAAACATACTCTAATTAATTGTTGAAACATTATATTTTTGGCAAATTTGAGAGTTGAGCCAAGCGTAAATTGGTCAACATGTTTACCGTGTTCCTATATAGTACAATGGATGAATGAGTATGAATGCACTTTCTACACGACTATATAATAATGCACAAATTATTTTTACATATTTAGCTAAATAATGATATAAATTCTTCACATTAATGAAAAATGAAAAAGAATTTACTCTCGTTAGCCAATCACATTCTATGAATATCAGAAATCACGCTAAAAAGAATAAATCAAATCGTCTTATTTAAAACGTCAAATACCCAACTACGCAAATCGCTTCTGACAGCGCGTCGTTTGAAACGTCAAAATAATCATATAATCATTATTTAGCTAAATATGTAAAAATAGTTTTTATAATTCGCGTATAAAAGAGACTTCATTATAACATTGTTTTTCTACTCTCACACTAGTAAAATCCATATTACCTACTATTTGGTTACTAAGTAAATATATCATTACGGATACTGACACGTAATGACTAGCACGTTATAAAAAAAATTACGCTTCAGTTCTAGAAAAACAACAATTTATCACACAAGCCTAGTCAGTCAATGGTTTCGAGTAACCATGGAAACGAGTTTGTTTTGACGTTTAATAATTAATAAGACTCGCTGTCACTAGCTGTTAGTGTGAATGTACATTTGTTTTAAAGACAAATAATTAAAATAAGCTCAACAAATAGTGAAAACGAACTAAGTAGCACACCACCCAATATTATACAGTTAGCCGCGGACACTACTGACAACATATTGCCAGAAAATCAAGAGGAAGATATGAAAATGTATACCGGCAGTTTATGGACTGACGAACAACTAACAATGTAAGTTCATTTTCTGAAAACGTACTCTTGGCATATTTTGGAGAAATCACTAAGAAATTCTAACCATCTTCATTATGGGCATTATATTCGATGTTGAGGAGTACTATAACTTTGAAGAATAATGTCAATATTGAAAATTACGCAAAATTGCGAGGTTACTTAAAAAGACAATCCGACGGTTTTAAAAGCAAAAAATCAAAAACCTTACATTCTGATTAGATAAAAATTATTTTTTCTGGCTACTGTTTAATAAATAAATGCTACTTGTTATTCATGCGTTTTATTTTTATTAATGAAGTTATTCGTAGAAAAAGTATAGTACACAACTAGAGTTGTAAGCTTATTACATGCTTATAGAATTACCACAACTTTTCTATTCACATGTAATAAGCAACTTACAACTCTTGTTATGTAATATACTATTACCTACGACCACCCCTGTAAGTAGTCAAAAACACACAGTCGGCTATCAATGTAAGACGTCTATTACGCACGGTAAAACAAAACGCACGGCTTCCATAGCAACCACTTAGCAACTGTCAATAGACGTAGCCATTTTATTCAAAATGTATTACTTAGATATTTGACGTTGAATTTTATTCTATATATAAACGGTAGATAACATTTATTAGATATGAGATTGTATTAACAGTAAGAGTTATTTGGAATTATACTTAGAGTAATAATATACATAGAGAGGGCTATTCATTCATAAACACGTTTATTATTGCGGCCAACAATTCTAAACACCAGTAGTCAAATCATGAATGAATTACAAAAAGTGGGGATTGTATTGTGGATACATCGCCTTGGCGTCATCGTCAAAGCATAGGCGTACGAAGTCTATTTAAAAACAACAAATATAAAATTATATTTTTGGAATTTTGGTGTTTATAAATATTTCATTTGATGAAATTAAAGTTTGTTGATTTTAATCAATGTATTTTTTCACGGAGAAGATTTTTACACTATTCTCTTGTTGTAATTTCTCACCAGGTAGCGCTGCAGCATATAAAATTCTACACCGTTCAACTGATTACCCTCAAAATGGGCATATATATATATATATATATATATATATATATATATATATATATATATATATATATATATATATATATATATATATATATGTATTTTTCTATGCAGAATTTGTATTTACTATTCTTTTTGTTGTAACTTCTCACCAGGAGACGTTGCAGCATATCAACTTCTATATCGTTTACTTTTTCCAGCACAAATGTTTGTGCCACGAGCCGTAAGGTGAGTGCTGCAGATCAAGGGAGTGCAAAAAATGCCTTGCATACTAATTGTACACAATATTTTTTCTACGACCAAGTTTCTTGATGAAAGCAAAAAGTAACTTATATACGTATTTTATTTAAACGTTGAACTGCAAGGATTTAAAAAATGAAAAACAGCTAAACCTAGGTATAGTTAATTTTGAAATTTTAACAATTTTGAATTGTTATGCCTGGTCTATCTTTTTTTAATAATAAGTTTTAATTACTTCTAATATTAATATCTGTCACCGAAATTCATTATAAATATAATATTAGATTGTCAAAACGGATTTTGACATTGAGATTTCCTTCCCACCAAATCAGCACATCAACTTCTATATCGTTTACTTTTTCCAGCACAAATGTTTGTGCCACGAGCCGTAAGGTGAGTGCTGCAGATCAAGGGAGTGCAAAAAATGCCTTGCATACTAATTGTACACAATATTTTTTCTACGACCAAGTTTCTTGATGAAAGCAAAAAGTAACTTATATACGTATTTTATTTAAACGTTGAACTGCAAGGATTTAAAAAATGAAAAACAGCTAAACCTAGGTATAGTTAATTTTGAAATTTTAACAATTTTGAATTGTTATGCCTGGTCTATCTTTTTTTAATAATAAGTTTTAATTACTTCTAATATTAATATCTGTCACCGAAATTCATTATAAATATAATATTAGATTGTCAAAACGGATTTTGACATTGAGATTTCCTTCCCACCAAATCAGCACATCAACTTCTATATCGTTTACTTTTTCCACGAGCGCAGAAGTTTGTGGCACGAGCCGTAAGGCGAGTGCCTCAAATCAAGCGACAAACTTAACCCGGGAACGGTCGCGTTAATAACCATAACTTAAGATGTCGCGTGTTAGATTTGATCAAACATATTCTCATCTGAAAAAAAGTCTATATATTTTTGATTTAAATAGAAAATAGTAAAGGCATATATTGCCCACAGTATTCATTCAATTATCCGTCAGAATTCTCACCATGGGCTGCACAGTTGGTACATGTAGCTAATGTAGTTATGGTACTTATGTTCTTTACATATCGGGGAGGCATATGTTCCACATTGTTGTATCGTAAATCTGTTTTTCTGTCAAGATAGTATCTGCATATCATTTTAGATTGATAACCTTGTAATTTTATGCACATTGGATCAACTTTCTTCCCATATACACACACGTAAAATTTGGAATAAATAAACGATTGCGTGATAGATTTACAGTAACAAGTGCCTTTATTTCTCGTAACAGTTATCTGTACACCTTCCATTGTTGCAAGCGTTGGTATGTGTCATCCCTGGAGGCATTCCTAGATGGCGACAGAATTCTAGTTACTTAGTGAGTTATTATAAGAGAAAACCTAAAAACGTTAGACAAAATCTAACAACGTGACTGTTCCCGGGTTAATTTTACCTTTTTGTTATTTTCACCATTTTCAATGCACCTCTAAAATCAGATAAAGGGCCTACAGCATCTTCGAACAGCTTACTTGGGTTTTCTTTTAGGATTCCCAAAAGTTGTTTTTCAGTTGAAGAAGCAGTGCTGGTAGTAGGAGATAAGGACTCAGCTGGCGTATTATATTTTAAAAGTCCTGAAGGACCAGGTTCCGTAAACCTAAAATACATAAATCAGAATAGGTTGTTGATTCTAGTCACTGGAACAAACTGTAAATAAATTTTATTGCCTATTACAAAAACCTTTAAACATTTAGCAGAAAATATATACTACAACAAACCTAACTAAAAAACTAACCTATATGCAAGTATACGAGAATCTGAAGTAAGCAATGATACACCGCTCATAAATGAATGATTCTCAGTTACTGTTACTAGATCATCAACAACTTCTTCTACTGGTAAACTAAAAATAAAACACAATTAACAATTTTTTTGTTTTGATTACAAACTTTTAAAAAGCATTACTTTTTTAAATGAAACTAATTGTCAATTTCTTAGAATTTTTAACATATTTTCAATATATTGTGGAATTATCTAGAAACAGTTAGTTTCATTTAAACAAGTAATATGAGTTGATTCCACAGAGTAAAGGTCGAAACAGTAAATTTTATTAAAAAGCAGTTTAAAAAAATATACTCCCTAATTTCAACATAAATTACTTAAATATTTACCTTTCGACATCACTTAGAGTAGCACTAGAAGCTTGCTCGGAAACATTTTGTGCTGATAAATATTTTTGATGGCAATCTGAGTTATTTGTTGAAGACCTAAAATAGACATATTCTTTTAACAAATTAATGTAAGTCAACTAACTCAGTCATCATTGCTAACTGAATAAAATGGATCATATTTGGCCAAATGACCTCTTAAAAATATTAAAATAATAATTTAATTTTTAAATACAGCTCAGTTCCAAAATAGTAGGCACTAAATTCTCAGAAATATTGCATTAAACCAAGAACAATTGTAGTTTAGTGCCTACTATATTGGAACTGAACTATAGTTATCTAGACAGCCCAGAGTGTCACCAGTCGCCCAATAAAGTAATGACTTATAATTACTAAACTGTTTAAAAATTGTCTTTTATGGCCGCTTTATCAGCTGTAATAAAAAGAACTTATTATATTGAAAGGAAATTTTGTTTATCAGGACAGCGACTTTTTTATTTTTGGAATAACTTTAAGGGTTCATTGTACCAAGAAAATGTGTAGGTACTTACATTACATTTGGTGGATTAAATTCAAAAACTGACATGGGAAGAGCATCTTTGTTTAGAAACTTACGGCCACTACTCTTATATATAAAATCAGATTGTTTAATATGCTCCGAACAAATTTCAGCTCGTTTTGGTAGATCATGAGTCTCGCTTAGACCCAGTAAAGCAAACCAAATTCTTCTTGTTTCCAAATTGGTGGGAAAACTAGAATAAAACAACGCCAAATAGAAATTTGCTTTTTATAATTAAAAAACTTTTAATTAAGCATTTTAAATATTATTGAAATGAATAATAAAAGTCGCCGCCACTGGAAAGCCGTTTAAATATTTAAATACCTGCGGTACGAGAGTTGACAGTTCGGGGTAATTTCGGTCGTTTTTCCGACAGACTTGGCACTGACGAACCATGATAATAAAAAACACTAAATTAATTAACTTAAAACCAAAGTTTGTCACTAAAAGTCTTGAAAAACACACATAACATCGAAAGAACTCAATTTTTACGTGCTAGTCCTAATGGCGCTCGTAATAAACAAACCAAGTTTGACAGTATTTACTATAATAATACAATCCAATACAAATGTTAGTCGAGAACGCACTGACGATATTTGCATCTCTCTTTATATCGTAACTGAACAAAGACAAAACTACTAAATAGTTTATACTAGACAAACAAAGCAGGTATTGAAATTTTTAACAATGTTGCCACTTTTAGTTACAACAAATACTTGTTTAAAATTTATATAAGAATATACCTTAATTATATAAAATTCAAGTATTATTAAATAATTTTAAAAGCAGCGACTCAAATGCATAAATTATTATGACTTTTTTTTAATTGCATAACTTTTTAAGAAATTTTCAATAAAATTTCTAATTTCATTTTTCCTGCATCTAAACAGGATTTGTAAATATGGCAAAGCAGTGGAAGTGTCCCGCAAGTGAGCTTAGAATGTGACTCAATGTTTGGCGCAGGAAAAAGTCAAAACAAACATATCTATTTTATTTATTAATCTGAGGAATTATATGATAATTGGTTCAGTTTCATTCAATCCGCATCTTTTAGCTGTCTGAATGTATCTCATATTAGTAAACAATAGTATATTATACATAAATCGACTAAAATGGCCTATTTACTTCCGCGGGTGGTGTTTGATTCCTGAGGGAAGTAATCCACCTAAGGGATAAATGTCACTTTAGTCGAGAGGTGTATACGCTATTTTATGCAATTCCGATAATTCTACATACATTTTTAATAAGAATAAATACTACTTAGGACGGACTTTTACAAAACGTGGCTGGGCATCGAGGGTGAACTTCTAAGATGCTTGGCTGGGCATCGACGAGCGACTTTTATAAAACTTGGTTGGGCATCGAGGATGTACGTTTTTACTTGTACTTTAAATACCTTAATAAGATTATAAACACAAGTACAAGTGGGTTGTAGGTAAAGTATAGTACGTAACTCGTGTTGTAACGCATTTTACGCACTCACGGAATTACGCACTCGCCGCTACGCGGCTTCGTGCGTAACTTTTCCGTTCGTGCGTAAAATGCTTCTTACAACACACGTTACGTAATATACTATTACAGTGTCACAATGAAGCTCTTTGAACACTGTAATAGTAATTTTTAGAGTACAATTGGTTATTGTGTTTAGTTATATGTTTATTTGACATTTGACTTTAACCTTGACACAGATTATAAATAAAATGGTCTAGCGTTGTTCTAGCTAGCAAATTATTATACTAAATGTAAATTAGAATGATGTATATATTAAAAATAATAACGAATAAAGTACGCTAACGTTTATTTATCAATGATTTGTCAATTGTTTATTTTTATATTGTATAGGATCAATATATAGGTATACAAAACGTTCGATTTCTGGGATAAATTACCAGATATCTATGTGAAGATGTATTACAGAAATAATTCTGTTCATGACATAATATAAATAGTTCGCAAGAGCATATACGAAGAAGCTCTTTTTTAAACAAATAATCATCCTCTTTTTGCTTAAATGAAAGTTTGTTTACAATTTACACAATTATTCGGTTATAATATGTCAAAAGTCAGAAGTGCTGAATAAAACCATCTGTGATCTGACCAATTAGGAATCTACAGAATTGCCAACTTAAATTCAAACCACACCTCCTAGTTTAAAAAGAGGGATTATATGAAATTATATTTTATTTAAATAATTAAATAAACGCGAATTATAAAAAATATTGTGTAAAACTTGTGCCACAATGAATTTCTGTAGACTCGTGATTTGCACAACTCACCGCTTCGCGGTTCGTTGTGCAGACTTCACTCGTACTACAAAACGAGTCATTGTGACACTTGTTTTACAAATAACTATTGTGCATTATCATATAGTCGTGGAGAAACAACATTCATACCCATTCATCCATTGTACTATATAGGAACACGGTAAGCATGTTGACCAATTTACGCTTGGCCGCAACTCTCAAATTTGCCAAAAATACAGTGTTTCAACAATTAGAGTATGTTTGTGTATACTATAATTGTTAATATACATAGTGAGAAGTCTAACTGGAACAAATTCCGTAACTTGATAAATAAAGGTTTATCACAAAATTCCTGTAACACGTCAATTTTTATTTTCGATGGGGCATATTACAAAGAGATTTGTTTATCTTTTTAATTATCTGGGAGGTTGCAGACACCCCAAACTTTTTTTAAAATGGAAGGGTAGGTTGATTAATTTTTTATTTGAAAGCTTTTTCAATTGCTAATACAATTCCATTTTTTTTGTTACTTTTTATAAGCAATGTGTTGCTGACAATACCTAATCGATTATAAATAGCATTCCGAACATTTTGTAACACTTCCGGCGTTACTTACCTAATTAATAAAAAATCTAATAGAGTAAGATCGGGTGATCTTGCTGGCCACTCAATTGGGCCCCTTCTTCCAATCCACCTATTTGGAAACACTTCGTTGAGATAGGTAGGTACGTACATTTTGAGCAAAATGTTGTGGTGCCCCATCTTGTTGAAACCACATCCGTTGGTCAAATAAGTTGGCATCCAAATTATTGGGGAATAAATTTACTAAAGTACGAATCAGTTCTTCTTGGAGCATATTAAGGTATGTTTCTCCGCGCGGTTACGTTTCCATTTTAAAAAAAGGACCTACTATACGATTCCCAATAATTCCAGCCTAGACTTTGCTAAAGCCTGAAGCACGTGCACTAGATGTTCCAGTTGGTTTTCTTAAAGATAGTTTTGGATGTCTTTTAAGGAACCCATGCATCCAGTCTTTTCCAGCAATGCCGTCATGAAATGGATTTTGAATTCCATTTCGTGTTGCAAATTGATACGCCATTGACCTCAAATCTCTTCTTGTCAGGCCATAGAACTTTGATTCCATTCTAAGGGCATACTCCACCAATCAATTGGGCCCCTTCTTCCAATCCACCTATTTGGAAACACTTCGTTAAGATAGGTACGTACATTTTGAGCAAAATGGTGTGGTGTCCCATCATGTTGAAACCACATGCGTTGGTCAAATAAGTTGGGATCCAAATTATTGAGGAATAAATTTACTAAAGTAGGAATCAGTTCTTCTCGGAGCATATTACGGTATGTCTTTCCGGTTACGCTTCCATTGAAAAAAAGGACCTAATATGCGATCCCCAATAATTCCAGCCCAGACGTTTGTTTTTTGAGGCCTTTGGGTATGACATTCACGCATCCAACGGGGACTTTCGTCAGCCCAATAACGGCAGTTCTGTCGATTGACGTGCCCATGTAATGTGAACGTAGCCTCATCGGAAAACAGCACCTATTCCAAAGCAGTTTGTCCACTATCGATAGAAGCTATAATTCGTTCGCAAAATTCGAGTCTACGATCAGGATCTTCTTCGTTAAGCTCCTGCAGGTTTTGTATCTTATATAGGTGCTTTTTGGCTTCTTTAAGAATTTTGTGACTGTCACCATGAACGCGAGCTATTTGCCTAGCTGGAGTAACAGGATTTTCTTCAACGTCCAACAATATGTTCAACAGGACTTCTTCGTCGACTTTTAAAAGCTTTTGTCGAGGAGCATCCCTTACATGACCCAACTCCCGACATCGAGTTTCGCTTTTGTTAATCGTACTTCGATTAATTGAAGGTAATTCTGGATGAACTTCAGTAAACAAACGAGCGACTTCAGCTTGTGTTCGACTTCTGTCCCCATATCCGATCATTCTTAAAATTTCGATACGATGCGTCTCGGTTAAATAGGGCATCTTCTTAATTTTCGTTTTTAATTTACACGTTGAAATGCAAACATGTACTAACATATCAATCACATTCAGTTCAAATTAACCAAAAAACTATCGAGCAGGTTTTTATTGGGCTTATCAAGTAAGAAAAAATGTACCTATACATTAAAGTAATTTCAGTAAATATTTCCTTATTTCATTTTTTTCCGACACATTGCTTACAAAAAGTAACAAATAAAAATGGAATTGTATTTGCAATTGAAAAAGCTTTCATATAATAAATTAATCAACCTACCCTTCCATTTAAAAAAAAAGTTGGGCGTCTCTGTAGCCCCTCAGATAATTAAAAAGATGAACAAATATCTTTGTAATATGCCCCATTGAAAATAAAAATTGACGTGTTTCAGAAATTTTACGATAAACCTTTATTTATCAAGTTACAGAATATGTTCCAGTTAGACTTTCCACTCTGTACATATAACGCTCAGCTTATTTATAAACAAAGGTACTAGAGTGCTTTAGATACATTCTTAAATACAGATTAATGGCGTTTAGGGTAAGCCAGGGCCGGATTAAGACATTAGAGCGCCCTAGACTGACATCAGTTTGGCGCCTCAAAACTAGGAAAGTAAAAATATAAATACAAGTAAAATAAAACGCGTTTCACAAAATATATATGTATTTGTGAAAATGTACAAATCGATTATTTAAAGGTGAATTTTACGACACTTAATACTTGAAAATTTTTGTATGATATCGTCAAAATGTCTTTCTTTTAGTGCCTCACATTCTATACATAATATTGAGAGGTCAGCAGTTTTATCGTCTGTTAAAGAATTTCTTAGTTAATTTTTCACTCGTTTTAACACGGAAAACGACCTTTCGCCTATACAATTCGTCACTGGAAGACACAGATATATTCTTAAAATAATGTCCATGTTGGGAAACGTACAAATAACATTTCTGCTGCGGAGTGTTTGCAACCATGACATAGTTTTTGATGTTTTTTTCTCAGAGTTAGGTGAGTCCAGAGATTAAATAAAGTATTTGAATTGTACACATTCATTTTCAAAATTACAATCCAAATCTCTAGTATAAATTCCTTGAAGATGTCTGCACTTTTCTTTTATTATATTGTCTTCAGTGTTTTCTAAGTTTGTAAGAAAACCAAAAGATCCATTGATTTCATCGTACGAATTTTTTCGCCTCTCGAGATCTGATACTATATTGTCTACAACCACGTAGAACATATTTACTTCCATATCTGTCCTACCATCAAAAGTAGTTTCTCCAACATCACTCTCTCCTGGAAAACATTTCCTTTTTTTCATCCTTTTCGAATCCCACGTATAGGTACTACATTTTGTTAACAATTTACCGCTTTCCTCGTATTTGTTATAAGTTGTTCTCATTTCCGTAACAAAGTGAATTAATGATTTATAGAGTTGAACGGCTGTCACTATATCCATACTGTGCTTTTGCAAAGACTGGCTTGTTTTGTGGAATTGAATTAAAATATCTCTCCAGAAAGAGAGTATAATACCAGTCTCCAAGCTTTACATTTTTTGCAATATACCCTTCTCCTCAGGTTTTGTTTTAGGTGCTTGCGAGGTATCATTCACAATAAAATTCAAAGCTTCTTTAAAAGCATTGTAACTGTCATAAAGATCGGTGCAGGCATCGACTCTAGCTGACCATCTAGGAGCTGAAAGTTTTATAGGCACATGTAGTTCTGACCCACTCACAGTTCTGTTACGTGTTAAACACTCTTTCATTATTTCCCACCTATAGGTTGATACTGAAAAGAAAGTGTATATTTCTTCCACAAACAAGAAGAAATTTGTTACAACAGGAGAACACTCTGCAGCGCAGGTTCCTACTATATAAATTCAGTGAATGGGCAGCACATGGTATACATTTTGCCAATTTGTTCTTTTCCTTGATTCTAGCCTGCAAACCAGAATATTGACCAGACATGTTGCTAGCGTTATCGTAATATTGTCCTCTACAGTTCTGTATGTCTAATGACATATGTTCTAAAACTTTCAAAACTGCTGTTTCCATACTTGAAGCTTTGTGCCCTACCTTAGCAGCAAATGTAATAAATCGTTCTACTACCAAACCATTTTCAATTACATATCTGAGAACAACAGTAAGTTGGTCAGTATGGGATATGTCGGGTGTAGAATCTATGATTATTGCAAAATATTTCGTGTGGGTATTTTTCCAGTCGTTGAATCCAGTCATGAAATAATTCGTTTTTGTCCGGTTAAATAATTTACAATACAAACAATAAACATTTTCTGTTAGTGCTGAATATAATAGCCATTGACGACGTACAGTTTCCCCGTTTTGAAAAACATATTTTTTGAAGCAAATCTACTATTAATATCATAAATTTGTTTTGATTTTTGGAAATCCATTTTAGAAATGTCTTGTACAATTACAGATGGGTTCGTTACAATGTAATTTATGAAACTTTCGGTTATAGCCCATCAAGCTGGCTCTGTGAAAACAACTTTTGAAAATAATTCTGACGTTTCTTGAGGATTGCTTGATGAAGATACACACTCCTGACCTTCATCAGTATCAGAATTGCACAAGTTTATTGCGGTTTCTACAGGATACAAAAATAAAAATTACATTCTTACACCGCGTTATTCAATTATCTGCTTACCTCTATCCATAATATCATCATTACTGAGAGTTGATTGTTGTTTATTATCTGCATCAGCTTCCGTGCCTCGAACAGGTTGACAAAAAAAAAGAATTTAATTTGGGTATTTTTTTCAATAACTTCTCCATTTTTTCTTGCTTTTCTTTTTCAGCCTTCTTCCTTTCCCACCCACTAAGTTTTCTAATTCCTCCACTTCCACTCATTGTTTTCGATAAAATGATAAACAAGACAAAAATACCGCAACTGATAGATATTATTTTAATTGACGATTACTCGATTACTGCCAGCGACTGAATTAACTCAACTGACTACCTTCAATTTTTAAAACAAATGTTTCCAAAGTTTACCAATTTTTTTTGTAAACTTTGATGTTGCGTTTCCAATCACCCTTTGTCGGTTTTTTAGTTTTGGCGAGCGCAAGGCGCACGTGGCGGTACTTTGCATATTAGCATATTTATCTCTGGCGGCATCCCGTAACTGCCGCAAATCAGCAAAAAGAGATTTGTCTATAGTTACCACAATACCGCATTGATAATCAACATATATGGATGTAAAGCGGTGCTTTTCAATCTATCCAAGTATTCAAACCCGGCCGACTGAAACAATGATGTCTCTATTCACTAATGTTGTCAATAAAATTTTATTTAATATTGGTGCCTTACAACACATTCGATCTCCACGAAAAAAATACGTATACAGCAGAAATGATTTGCACGAATTTTCACTATCGTTAGTGGTTAGTCCGGTCAGTCGGCGCCTATTTCTTTCACGGCGCCCTAGGCTATAGCCTAGTCAACCTATTGGATAATATGGCACTGGGGTAAGCACTCTGTAATTCCAAAGTTTGCGATTTCAATCCAAGTTGCAGGCACTTTTTTTAATAGAAACCGCTGATAAGTAGCATTATAAAATAAAATTAGTTAAGAATAAAATCGAATTTTATTTTATAAGAATTATAATTTCAAAACACTTACAAAATTACAATTAATTTCTAAGGATCGTCTTACTTCAGCCAACATATTGGGCTGTCAGCTCTTCCAAGTTGTTCTTTCTTCCGTAAATCGATAAATTTGATATTTGAAGTAGACCCACAAAAAATCGTAAGGGGGCGAGATCTGGTGGTAGAGCTGGCCATAAAATTGTACAGTTGCAGCCAAAAAAATGGGACAATTGTTGTTGCCTAGTGTGAATGTGACTTTACCGTTTCCGGGAAAAACGGGATAGTTTTGTCGTATATTTAAATGATAATAACACTAAAGTATAAATAATATTATTTCTCATTATTAAATAACAAAGGCTACTAAATAATCTTTAATTTTCAATAAAAAACAACAATTAATGTTTAGTAATCCCGCCGTTATGCTCGATGACTTCTCTAAATCTAGTGGTCATCAATCTATATAAAAAATAATAAAAATAAATAAAAATTTTCCTGCTCCTTGCGGTTCATTCTATTTACACCCGGTCACTCACTTTGAGGTCTCTTCAGCCATTAATTCATTGAAAAATTCGGATTGTCTTGATATTCATGAACTCAATAGCCGCATCTTGAAGGAGACCAATTTTATTGCTGCAAAACCTTTTACAGAACTCATAAATCTTATTTTTAACACCGGTATTTATCCCGATATTTTTAAACTATCCAAAGTGCTTCTTCTTTTTAAAAAAGGCGATGCTTCCGTAATCGATAATTATCGTCCTATTAGTATTATTTCAATATTCAGTAAAGTCATTGAAAAATTAATAAAAAAACAGTTGTATGACTATTTTGATTCAAACGAATTCTTCAGTAGCTCCCAATTTGGCTTTAGAAATTCCCGCTCAACCACCCAGGCAGTTCTTAATGTTGTGAGTGGCGTAGTGGAAGAACTTGAACACGGTAACCGTACGGCCATAATGCTGTGCGATCTTTCAAAGGCATTTGGCTGCGTTTCTCACGACATTCTCTTAGAAAAATTAAATTATTATGGAGTTAGGGGAATTCCGTTGAAGCTTATTGGTTCTTACCTGTCAAACAGAAAACAATGTGTTACAGTGAATGGTGTAACATCAGATTTTCTGAAGGTAAGTCATGGAGTCCCTCAGGGGTCGGTTTTAGGCCCCCTCTTGTTTATCATTTATATTAATGATCTGAGCCGTTTTATGTTACCCTATATGTCGGTTCTATATGCAGACGATTCAACATTTATTATTTCGGAGAAAGATAATACAAATTTAGCCGCCTCTCTAGATTGCGTTAGTAACAGGGCAAATGAATGGTTTTCATCGAACAAACTAAAATTAAATAATAATAAAACTGAAATCATGCATATATCTGCAAGTAATCAATTGTCATTTCACCAAAAAACAAAAAATGTGAAATTACTTGGATTAGTCCTAGATCACAGGCTAAGTTGGCAGGCACATATTGAGCATTTAGTCAAAAAACTTTAAAGTTCGTTATTCATTTTACGACAGTTGAAAAATATTACTATTTCAAGTACACTCAAAACTACGTATTTCTCACTCTTTCATTCGCATATTAGCTATGACATCGCCCTCTGGGGTAATTCCTCCCATGCTTTAACAGTATTTAGAATCCAAAAAAGGCGATAAGGGTGCTTGCTGATCTTGGTTTCAGGGATCATTGTCAACAGTTTTTCATAAAATATAAAATTATGCCATTACCGTCATTGTTTTTATTTCATACTCTAATTGAAATTCATGGGAAGCAGTCAATGTTGTCTAGAAATTCAGATATCCACGACTACAACACTCGTAATGCTTACCATATCAGATGCAGCTACTTTCGGCTAAATACGACACAATCAAATTCACCAAACTATAGGCTTTTTAATATTTTGCTATCAATTGTAAAATCTTTGGGCTCCAATGCTTTTAAAAAATATTTAAAAAAAGTTTTTGCTTAAATATTGTTTCTACTCTGTTGATGATTACATTGTGCATTGTCGAGGCAATATCAACACCGTATCTCTGCTGTGACATTTTACCCTGTTTTCATCTTAAGATATATTTTGTATATTTCTTTTGTATGTATTTTCTTTTTGACGTGCTACAAACATTTGATTGTAAAGTAGTTAATAAATATCTATCTATCTATCTATAATGTGGAACAATATTCTTCGGTTATTTCCTCCCAAGCATTATTTATAACTTCCAACACACCTTCAACGTTCATTGGTCTTACATCTGCCTTTCGAATTTCTCTTACTAACATTGCCAAACATTTTCTACTGGATTCAAGTCTGGGCGTTTACTACACCAGTTAAGAACATTAATATTACGTGCCCGAAACCATTCGGTCACTACACCAGAGTTATGCACTGAACAGTTATTTTGTTGGAAGATAAAATCATTGTTAGGGAAAAGAATCTCAACAGAAGGAAGCATAACATTTTCTAAAATTCTGATATCTGCTTCACTATTAAATCTTTCGCCAATATGCCATAGAGCTCCAGGTCCCTGCGTAGATATCCACGTCCACATATTTACAGAACAACGACCACTTCTATTTGTGAAATTGTCATAATTCTCGTCAAGCCGTGTATTCGGTGGACGATAGACACGAATATTGCCGCTATTTGGCAATTGGAAAACCTTTCCTCCGTAAAAATAACACGATTCCAAAATTGTTCGTCATAAGCAATATGCTCTAAAGCAAACCCCATTCTTGCTTCTTTGTGACTATTGTTTAATAATAGTTTCCTTGCTGCTGCGTGACATTTCAATTCAGACTGTGCTAATCTGCGACGGCCCGTAAGATAGGATGCTGGAAAATTTGTTGCTGGAACAGCTTCAAATGGATTTGCTCTTAAATGTTTAATCAAAGCAGCATCTTGTTCAGCAGTTGACTTTCTCAGACGTCCTGAGCCTGGAGTTCTATTAATTCTACCATCATTTCGCCATCCTCTTAAAATAACTGAAACTGAGTTCTTGCTTACATTGTAAAATGCCGCAGTTTGCCTCCCTCACCACCCACGTCTATTTTTGCGATTATTCCACCTTTCGTCACTGAATTTATATGCGACATAATTACTTTCTAATTTGGAATTATTTGACAGATGTCAATGTTGCAATATGACAAATTCAAGCAGCTAGAACTAGACAAAAATCTGCTAGATTTGTTGTCCCATTGGCCGCAACTGTACCTCTTCCTGATAACAATCTGTTTGGAAATATGTTTCATAATATTACTGCACATTAATGCGATTATGAGCGGGACATCCGTCTTGCTGATACCATAATTTTACGAAACCGCACACTGTAGTAATCCCTGAATCCTACTCTGCCTAATATGATATCTAAAAGTCAAAATTTTGGCGGGACCGATTTCTGGGAAGGACAATTTTTTGTGACTGTTTTTATAGAATCATTCCTAAGAAGATCGATTGTATATTGGGAGCAGCAATGCTAGAAATTTCAGGAATTCGAAGGTTCCAGAAGACGTTTTAATATATAAGCAACTACCTGCGAACCGAGTGTCAGTCTACAGTTAGATTTCATAGCAGAACAATGAACAAAGTGAACTTAGTTAAAAAGTAATCAGTATATTAGTGTATTTAATATAAATTAGAAATTAAGTGTGTACATAAATTAAGTGACTAGTTAAGTGTAAAAATAAATAATGTAAGTAGTTATACCGTCTGTATAAATTTATCCCACCCGTTGTGACAAAAACTATTTAAATAAATAAGAAAAACATTACAATATGTTATTAAATCGATTTCCCGTCAATCGTATTTTAAGGATAATTTGGTTTCTGAATAGATCTAAATATTTTGTGCCATTTAAAGTACCCTCAGTATAAAATGGACCGACTACATGCTCATCAAGTATCCCCATCCAAACGTTTAATTTTTGATGGCACTGTGTACGAAGTGTTACAAAGTTATGAAGACCAATAACGGACTTGGGATGGATTATGGCTGGCTAGTAATGGAAAAGTCGATTCATCGGTAAAAGCATTGTAAAGAATAGCTATTTGTATTACTAGGGAGGATAGTGCCACTTTTCCTCCCGAAGCGGAGGGCAGTAAACCTCCAAGGGAGGAAAAGGCACTTTACTCCCATGTGGTACATATGATTTTTCCTCCTACCCACCTTTTTTTGAAAATTTATTTACGACACAAATAGGTAACGAATATAATTAAGAACACAAAAATTATTTATTAAACAAATTTATCAATATATGTTATACAATTAAGTACATAGTATTGTTAAACTATATTTTAGAATTATTTATGTTAATATTGAATGTGTAGTTTTGAGCAGCACTTATATGAACACCATTGGAAGAAGATAGGGTTTGAACAGGAGCTTTAGTATTTGAAATATTTTCGCTTAGCAAATTGTAATGGTGGTAACTTCTAGAAGTGCTTGGCTGATTTTGATCAAGTTCAGGTTCTACATTATTTCCCATAATTTGATCAGAAATTTTTCTTTTTTTTGTGTAAGATTGTTCTACATAACCTTCTGCGATATTGGTTGATTTCCAACCACCATGCTGTTTTAGAGCTAAAATATCCCCACCAGCGTTTACTAACAGAGTTGCTGAAGTTCTTCTGAAACTGTGCCCTGTTTAATGTTCGGCATTTGGAAGATTGAGATATTCTGCAATTTTTTGTGGTATTTTGGATATACTATTTTTGCCAACCACTTGATTTATACATTTGCCTGCTTTAAAGCATACCAACAATCGTTTATGCTCAGTTTTAGGACGTAGACAGACATACTTTTTATCGATTTGAACAAAATTTGGGCCGTTACCTGTTGTAGTATTGATAACGAAAGTTCGTTGTTTATACCTTTTTGAAGTGTGGATATTTATGACTAAAAGATTGTCTTTCTCTTCAATATCATCCATAGTCATTTTAATAAGCTCATCACATCGACATGTTGCAGAAATTCCAATAACAAGGACTACCTATGAATATTTTATATCAAAAATTAAATTATTGGCATGGGATTTCATTTCTTACCTTCATTAATAAAAAAACATCATCGGGGGCTTCCATTAAGAATGTATTTATTTCTTCTCTTGTAAAAGTTTTAGCTTTATTTGGTTTGTATCCGGCATTTTGACGTATTAGAAATGCAATCAACTTTGGATATTTAATATCGACATTCTCCTTCATTTGTATCATTGTGCGTAGCATTGAATATTTAAACCAAAGTGTTGAAGCTTTTAATGATTTTCCTTGTAGTGAAAAATATGCCAGTAAAACATTCTCTGAATATTTATGTATCTTGTTGTCTTCAGCCCATTGCTTATATTGTGCATATTGTTTTTCATACCTGTCTTTAGATTTTTGTGGTAGTAAGGTTAATGACGCTATGTTGACCTGTTCCTTAATATTAGGTGGTGTATTTGGAAATTCAAAATCACTTGAATCGCTCTCCATTTTTCAAAAATTCAACTAAGTTTAATGAATGTAGCGACTTTGCACCTCAAAAGTCAATCGCCGTGTTTACTGTCAGTGAACTCAAAAAACGTATATCTAAGATTCCTGGAGTTGAAATTTGTATTGAAGAACTACGTTCAAGTAACATTAATGTTTGATTTTTACCAAAAAACAGGATATACAGGATGTTCTAGAAATTATGGAAACAATATGAATATAATGAATTCACAAGTTTCATCGTTTACAACTTGAAATGAGGGGGAGGAAAAATACTTTCCTCCCTAGGGAGGAAAGTACTTTTCCTCCCTGGGGAGAAAAAGTATGAGTTTCCTCCCTGATTTGAGAGAGGAAAGTGTGTACTTTCTATAGGGGTAGGAGGAAAAATTGTTATCACTGTTAACCTTTTTCATAACTGCCTCGCAAAATTCCATTCGTCTGATATTATCCGTTTCATAAATTTCCTTACTCTTTCTAATTTTCTAAGAGCGGTATTTATACTTTTTTAAGATTCTGTTGACTGTGGTTTCGCTGGAACCTACCTCTCTCTGAGATATCATGGTTTTTTTTCCACAGTTGCGCAAATCATGATGCCCCTATTTTCTGGTTCATTCTGAAGTTGGGGCTTATTTATGTTCTTTGGGTGAAACGCAACGGTGCATTTCAAAATTATGAACTATATAGGGACCGAGAAAGATGACGTTTATGCCATCTGCCGTGAAAAAACACAAACAATGTGATGTAAACACTATTAGTAGTTTTGTATAATCAGCGTTTTTAAATGTTCATTTTTTAAAACTGGCATTAAATGTTCGTGATGTCGTCATCAAAAGTATCTTTCTGTATTCATGGCTGTTCAAATAGGCTGTATAAAAATACTACGCAGTTGAAATTTTATAGTTTCCCCGAAAATTCATTGTACACTGCGTGGATAACCTCAACGTCAAAATTGGATAAATGCAGTAAAAACCCATATGTAATTAAAATGTTCTAATTAAAACATTTTATTAATTGCCAGCTATTAGAAAAGTTCTACATTTTTTTTACATAAATAAAAGATTATTATCGAGAGAATAAAATGTTGTTTTCTGTACGATTTCATTAATTATATAAAATAAAAAACTAGTCATGTGTTTGCTGACTTTAATATTATATAATAAGTTCAAATAATTAAATACTATTAAGAGAACGAAAGTAAACATTTGTACAAAACGAATCACTTCAAGTTTTTTAATTACATTTCAGTAAACATCGGAAGGATTGGGAACCAAATAAAAATCAGATAATCCCCTACACCCATCTTACATACCAACAATTTTTCCTGGCAAAGAAAATAAAAAGATCTATTCATTTTTTGCATTTTGTAGGTTGTTTATTATACTGTTTACATCACAATGTTTTTCTTATTTAACACCAGGGCGCTCTCTACTTTCGACATAAGTGCTGCCTCTATAGTTCGTTCTCGATCCCTATACGGTGTATAGACGATTCGTGCTAAGCGATACGCCCTCTTGCGGATAGTGTAAGAACCGAGGAAAAAGATATTGTGCGGCCCATAGACAAATGATAAAATTAGTTATATTTAAATTTATGTAGGATTTGGTTCTAATAAAATAAATAAAACGGAACCTTTAAAATGTCATCGCCATATAGAATAATTGTGTAAATATATTACTAAGGATCAGGTTAAAACTCAAGATTTTAAATTAATTATTGTTCAGCACTACAAGATGTAGGATTAAATGTAACGGCAGCTGTTTGCGATCTAGGTAATCCAAATCGAGCAGACAATTAGTAGACATTGGGAAATTGAAAAACCTAGTCCTTTTTCTTGTAAATGGAAAGAACATAATAACTATATGGCCCTCCTCATCTTTTGAAATGTTTCCAGAAATGCTTTATTTAATGATGATATTTATTGTGATAACCATAAGTGTGCAAAGCTACAACATATTAAAAATGCTTTTGATATTGATCAAACAAAAAATTTCAGGCTTTTCACAAAATTATAGAATCATTTTTTGATCTTCGTAGAAACAATAAAATTAAAATGAAAGTTTCAGTTGCTTCAAAAATAATGAGCCACACTATGGCTGCTACCATTGAAACTTAAATTGTTCCTGGTGTTTGCCACTTTTAGGTCATGTAGAGAATATACAGAAAACACTGAACTCTTTGCAAAAGGTCATATAAATTTTATTTGGATCACTTGTCGAAAAGATAAATCGTACATATTTCTTCAACTTATAAAGGTTGAGTCCCCTTACCACTTATTAATAAAAAATATTATAATGATGATAAGAGGACTAACAAATAAACATATTTTTTTGGTAACTTAATGTATTGCGTTTAATTTTTTTTGTTTAAGACCTATTCCTGTCTCCATGGAAATGGGGAATCTAGTTAACTCCTTATTGTTTAAATTGTGGTTTTTGTTGTCAATAATTTTAAAATAATTTATTGTGCAATTTGATGTGATATTAGATTTTAGTAGGAATATGTAATTTTGTGAATAATAATAATAATGTTATGTAACTGTACGATAAATTAATGATATAGGTATAAATAATAATATGTAACTGTTTGATAAATTAATGATGAAGATATAAATAATTTTTTCGTGTTATACCAATTTAAATTTTCCAGTTAGGATAGAATATTTATGTTAAACTGTTTTAACGGAGAGGTTATAGAATAAGAATTTAACTAACGTACAGTTTTAACTGATAATTTAATCAGATTTTTTTGAATTTTGTGTTATTATTGTTTACTAAAAATCCAAAGATAGAATTAGAATTTCAAAGTGAATAATGTATATAAAATAATGAACAACTATTTTATTAATTTGTTTTTATATTATGTGCAGGTTAATAAAAAATTGAAATGCGTGCTGTTTTATTATCTATTACCTAAATTATTGTTCTCAAAATTGTTTATTATAATTATTTCATTACAAAAAATGAAATATAATTTTATTCATTTGTAATGAAAATTATATAATAAACAATTTTAAGAAAAACTGTAAAATTTACCTACCCATAATCCAAACTACCAAATTTAAATATCCCGCCTATAAGAGTTAGTTCTGCCCTCAGATTATCAAATAAAATAGATATGTTTTTTTTGATCTTTTCTTGCCCCAAACTTTGAGTCACATTCTAAGCTCACTTGCGGACACTTCCATTGCTTTGCCATATTTACAAAGTCTCTTTAGTTGCAGGATAAATGAAATTAGAAGTTTAATTGAAAATGTGTTAAAAAGTTATGCAAATAAAAAAAGTCATACTAATTTATGCATTTGAGTCGCTATTTTTAAAATTAATTAATAATACTTGAATTTTATTTAATAAAGGCATATTCTTACATAAATTTTAAACAAGTATTTGTTGTATCCTTAGATACCTTCAGGTTTATAACTAAAAATGGCAACATTGCTCAAAATTTCAGTACCTGTTTGATGTGTCAATAGTAATCTATTTAGTAGTTTTGTCCTTATTTAACTACCATGTAAAGAGAGATGCAAATATCGTCAGACTGTGATCGACGATCATTTCGAATACGTCGTAGTATTGTCACAGCATATATGTGTTTATTAGGCTGTGGTATTGTAGTAAATAATGTCAGACGTGGTTTGTTTATACGAGCGCCATTACGACTAGAGAGTAAACATTTAGTTCTTTTGTTTTGATGTGTTTTTCAAAACTTTTAGAGATAAAATAAACTTTAAACTAAATTAATTTAATGTTTTTGGATTATCATGGTACAATACCATCCCCACTTTTTGTAATTCAATCATTATTTCACTACTGGCGTTTAGAATTGTTGGCCGCAAAAATAAACGTGTTTATGAATGAATAGCCCTCTCTATGTTTATTATTACTCTAAGGTTCTGCCACCCGCAAGGAGTGCGCTCAGATAGACGCGATGCATATACAGGAGCAATGACTAAATAATACTGTATTATTTAGTCATTGTACAGGAGCGAACACTCTCATAATATATTACTTTCTCTATAGTGCGGCCATTTTCTTTGTTGTTGTTTATGACAAAACATAGAGCTTCAGTTGTGTTTGTTAATTTTTTGTGTTTATACTGTTTGTTGGAGATGTTTTAAATAATCAGTATTTCTGCGTTTCCCAGTGTTCGTCTTGGATCAAGCGAAATCTTAATTTAGTTTTCATCTTTTACCGAAAGCAGAAAAATCAAAGGTTTTTGTGGAAACTGAGCCTGGGTCCAGGAAACTAATTTATAGAAGATATACTATGATTGAAATCCTTTTTATTCCATTCTCTTCTTTTTAGTTAGAGTAAAAGGTGGAACATTAAAATCATTTGCTGGGCTGTCCCAGAATCTACCACTAGGGTCATTGGTGCATCGCCAACAGGGCCATCATCCAGAGCTCTTCGAAAAAAACGAGTAGAAGAGTGCTCAACAAAAGTTGGCTCCACCGTTGAGGATCAACAAGAGGGCATTTTGGTACTTAGCTAGCTTTCAGCTGTCACCGTTATGGCGCTGCGATCTTAACCCGTGTTGTCTATAGTTGAGAGTGATGGTGACGGCCTATTAGGAAATGCCGCCTTAAGCTAACTAGTTATTTGCCGAATTGTGTTGTCTTGAAAATGCCAGTGGCGGCTTTAGGATTTGAACTTGGGGGGGGGGACGCATCGGCCTCTCCCTCCCACCTATAAAGTTCAAAATTGAAAATATATTAAAAATGCTTGCAATTTACAAGTTGTCACTTTTTACATACCGGGTGATGCATTGCCGAGTGAAACATAGGAAATCCCATGAAAATTTTGAAGTGGCTAAATATTGACTCCCTAGTACATTTTATTGAGAAATGTTATAACTTTTTGAAGAGGCCGATATGATAAACTCATGTGCCGAGTTTGAATAAAGTCAAATAAGCAAATACTAAGTTATTCAATTAAATGTAATGACAAAATTACGAAAATGTTCATAGCTCAGGTAATACAGTAAACACCAGCAAATTAAATTTTGACATTGACAAAACAAAAAGTAATGTGAAACATACTTTATACGTCAGTTTTTGGCAATAGCGTCATAGAAATTATTTGCTGGTGTTTATTGTATTACCTGAGCTATGAACATTTTCGTAATTTTGCCATTACATTTAATTGAATAACTTAGTATTTGCTTATTAGACTTTATTCAAACTCTGCATATGAGTTTATCACATCGGCCTCTTCAAAAAGTTATTATAAAATTTTTCTATAAAATGTACTGGGGAGCGAATATTTAGCCACTTCAAAATTTACATGGGATTTCCTATGTTTCACTCGGCGATGCATCACACGGTATAGAGATAAAACTTTATAAAATGGGTCATTCGGAGGGCGCGAGGAGAAACATCGAGATACAATTAAAAGAAAATACGTTTGTTAAGTTTTCTATAGGTATATTAAAAGGAGACAAAACGCTTCTAAACACGGAACAAAAGAAAACAAACATAACTGAAACAACTCACAGAGGCCTTTCTTTTCTTCCGAAAAAACTAGCCATTCAAATTTTTTAAAATGCGCGTTTGTTGGACGTCTTCGTTCTTCGCGACCTCGTTTGGTATGAATTGAAAAAGGAAATTCATATTGTGGTTCAGGAACCCAATGATTTTTCAATAAATTATATTTAGTGATATCGGGGATGGTATCCATTTTCGCTAAAAATGCGCCGACATCGTATTTCAATTGTTCAGTTTCCATCAAATCCGTATTTTGGTTTTGAGTGGAAGTAGAAGCAACTGCAACATCGGTTGGTAAAACATCTGTATTTTCATCTTCTACTCTCTCCTCCGTTCTTGATTTTTTAAAATAATTTAAAATACTATTTGAAACTCTCTTATTCGACATATTGAATTACACACTATTATAATACCACTAAATACACAGATGCATCAGTCTTCAAGTCTTCTAACTAACTAACCAAGTCGAAGTCAGAAATGGATAAAAACGAAGCGCGGAACATCAGCGAAGCCGACAAAGCAAAGACGCCGCTGCCGCTCTTGGAAATCTGGAGTTTGGAGTTCAAAGTAAGAAGCCGCTCGCACTCGCCGCCGCATTAACAGACCAAGAGCAATAGCAATAAGACCTATTAAATAATTTAGGCCGGGTGTTCGGGGTGTTCGATTCAAAAATAATTAGGCATATTATTTTTTCATGGCTGAGTCCATTGTAATGTTGTAAGGTAATCAAATATTTTGTAGAGTAGAACAAAATTGAAAGCCGTTGGGGGGGGGCGCCCCCCGCGCCCCCCCTTAAAGCCGCCACTGTAGTTTCCTCTGATGATTACCGTTGTGTTATCCTTTTAATATTATCATATTATTTGTTCTGTATGTAAGTCATTCAGTATGTAAATTATTCACCGTTTCTGCCAACAAAGCCATATTATCCACAAACACGAGATTTATAAAACTTGCTCAATTTTTAGTATCCCAGTTTGATTTATTTCTAATTTTCGCTTTGTTCCTTCTATTAAGTCATCAATTATACACACATGGAAACAGAGCTGATCTCATAACATATCTTTGTTTTAAATATATTTCCGTTGTTTAGACTGTTTATTATTTATTTTCAAAATGCCATTTCACAATGTGTACTTTTTCAACAATCTCATAAACATTAATTTCAAATAAATAATGTGTACTTTTCACGATTGACAAAAGCACAAAATTTGAAAGTGACAGTTGCGTAGGGTAATAACTCATTATATATACTTTATCCACGACTTCTAAATATTTTTGTTGAAATTTATTTGTTATAAAATGTTGTTACATTATTACAAACACTTTTATTTAATTCTAACAAATATTCCATACAACATATTATTGTTCATTTATACACAGTACATAGTTATCGAAAATTATAATAATCATATAATACCTCACAAAAATCTAATATATTTAGCTTAACAAATATTACGTATTTAATCTTACAAGATGATTGTATTTATTTTTAGTTATTAATAATTGTAATATTTAAACAATTGGTCAAGTTAATCGCAG
Organism: Galeruca laticollis; assembly: GCA_963921935.1. Taxonomy (NCBI): domain Eukaryota; kingdom Metazoa; phylum Arthropoda; class Insecta; order Coleoptera; family Chrysomelidae; genus Galeruca; species Galeruca laticollis. The sequence continues at coordinate 88,898,903 of OY998183.1, forward strand.
GGATATTTTAGTGGTTTACACGATAAAATATTGTTTGTAGCAAAACAATATAATATGATAGTTAAATCAAAGAAGCATCTGACAGCAGTGATTAATGATTCATTAATCACTGCCGTGATTAATGGGTATTATTAAGGTCGAGCAAACAGGCGTATAATGGGTGCATTATACAACAGTCGTGGATAAAGACTTTATACAGTATATAGAAAGGATATATGCTGGAAAATAATACAACTGAAATATGTTGTAAGAATAAATAATAAACAGTCTAAACAACGGAAATATATTTAAAACAAAGATATGTTATGAGATCAGCTCTGTTTCCATGTGTGTATAATTGATGACTTAATAGAAGGAACAAAGCGAAAATTAGAAATAAATCAAACTAGGATACTAAAAATTGAGCAAGTTTTATAAAGCTCGTGTTTGTGGATAATATGGCTTTGTTGGCAGAAACGGTGAATAATTTACATACTGAATGACTTACATACAGAATAAATAATATGATAATATTAAAAGGATAACACAACGGTAGTCATCAGAGGAAACTAAATCTATAATAAATGCTCCAGATATGGGATTCCTAAGGAAAATGAAATATAAAACATGACCTAAAAATACTATAGGTATAAACGAAAATCAACTAAAAAGATGGTAGGCACTATCATTTTTGTTGTGTACCAAATGGACGACTCTGACAAGAGTGTCTGATATAAAAACATTAGGAACAATTAATTGATATAAATCATAAGGAACGATGAGATAGCAGTTTTAGCGAAGAGAGGGATAAAATTGCAGGATGCTAGAGATCTGACGAAAGAAAGCAAATAGGAAGACAGTCGAGAAGATAACTTCAGCTATTCCTTATATTTCACGGCAGGAAGTTTAAGGATTACGTAATCTAAGTAAGTAAAAAATAAAAAGGCATTTTAGAAGACACCTAATTTACTGTAAACTGTTCAACAACAAACAATACATAGATCTATGATCTAGTGGTCGACTATGTTCTCTTTATTCACCTGCAAGAAATATGTAGTCAGTCCGGTTCTGTCTTATTTTAGATCTTTGTTTCATAACGAAGGCGATGTGTATGTAGTTTATTGTGTCATGGATTCAAATGTGTTGATAACGTTTTCGTTTATTATTCAATGCAAATCGAAAGCTTCCAATACTAAAATTACTAACTTATAATACCAAGAATTAATAAACATGCAAGTAAACCATATCATTTTTCAAACATTCCAGTTTTAAAAAAGACAGAAAACAATGTTCAAATTTCCCGGGTGTTATTTATCGTCAAGCCGACAATTATCGAACTGTCACTATATAGTTAGAACTCGCATAGTTGCCAGCGAACTGTTAATTTATTTAATATGAAAGATTATTGTGAAATTTCTTTTTTTAACTCTGCATTTGGACACAATACTGATTATCAACAATCATTATGCCACTATGATATACTATCAACCTTTTTGGCGTTTTTTATTGCTAATTTTGAATTGTTTTTCCACTTCTCATCCGTTTATTTTTAATTAAGCATTGAATTAACCACAACTTTTAGTTAAAAGATAACAAATAACGACAAAAAGTATAACGTTTAAACAATCGTAGTGTTTTCATTAGAATAATTTCTATATTTCGTATATTCTGTTGGGTTGTCAACTTTTACCTATATCGAGCAAGTTACGGTCCAATATACAGTATTTATCAATAAACATATATATAACTTTTAATTAGTTTCTTCCCAGAAATTTGAAACCACACTGAACTACAACATTTTAGTTGAGGTATGTGGGTATCAACCTTAGACTAGGAATAGTCTAAGGTATCAACATTCATGTTTTTGGTGGGTATTTTTAATGTGGCAACAGCGCTTTACTTATACTGACAGAAACGTGAAACGAACTGCTGTCTGCTGATAACCGCTCGTACTGCGGCAAGATCTTGTAACCTTTTTATTTTTATTGAAACTGTTAAATAATTAAAAAATCACTCATGATTTGCTCATGATAATAATGATTTTTCTGCGATATAAGGGTGTATCAGTAGTGTTTGTTTGTTGTGATTGCCTGTGAGTACAATATAAACCAGCAAACTGGCGAGCGACAGTGGTGATAGCAAGTCAAACATGGCTTCTTCAGCAAGATTTATCCAAAGCCCCACCGCATGGTGTCAGCGGAAAGTGAATTTAAGACCGCAACATCGGGGTGTACATTTGGTCACTGAGGAAATTTTAAGGCAGTTACCAGAATTAAATTCATTTGTCATTGGGTTGTGTCATATTCAAAGTAAGACCACCCTAAAAACTTGTCACTCCTTATATTCAATTATTTTAATATTTATTTTTTTCTAGTACTACATACAAGTGCAAGTTTAGCCTTGAATGAAAGTTGGGATCCTGATGTAAGAGATGATATGGAAATGATGCTAAATAAAATTGTTCCTGAGGGTTTACCATATAGACATTCTTGTGAAGGTCCTGATGATATGGTAATATTATTTTTAAATAGTGCATGCATAAATATCAATTAACAAAGTCTGGTATTCACTAAAACTAAGTTTTTAAGTATTGCAAAATATTCTAGTCATGTATTTATATGGCCAGTTATTAATGTTTACAATAGGCTTTCATGTCAAGAGCTTACTAACTTTCATGAAGTTTTAATATTTCACTTTAACTTTGATATATTAATAATTTAGTTTGTCCAGTGCTTGGAATGTCAAGAGGTTGTATTTTATTATTATTAACTTAAATTTCTGTAAGGGATTAACATTCTACATCAAATTTTCCATACTATAACATGGTCAGTAGATTAAAGCCAAATCAATTTTTTTAGTAAAACATTTTGCTTGATGATCAAATGATATGATACAATATCCATAATTAAAATAGAAAGTATTTTATGGAGAAATATTTACTTTTTATTTTATAAAAATGAATGATGAATTCATAGTGGTTTGAATTAACTTTTATAGATTAGTATGTGCCCATTTGTTCTGTTAAAAATGAAAAGTAACCTAGAAATATGAGATAAGTAGCCTGTCCAAGCGAGCAAGTGGTTATTACCGGCGGTAATGTCAACAAAAGTCAAAATAAGTCACGGTTCTACTGGTCGCTTTGATATAGGGGTATTTACCAATGTTTTTATTTACTTTGTGTATGGTCTAGAGGATTTGTTTAGTTAAATTTTCGCTGTTTTGATTCGTTTGTCAGTGTTCATTATCGTTTTGCCATTTAAAAATTTAACAACTGCAGTTTTAGTGAATATGTCATAAGCAAATGTCGATTATCACATTGGTCAACCGCTATAACTTTGCTTAATGTTGGTTTTAACCGTGACGTAATTTGACATCAAACGACTTCATGGTTAATACCAATCCTCACTTAACTTAACAACTGCAGTTTTAGTGAATATGCTATAAACAAATGTCAATTATCACTATAGTATTTCGTTTTAGTGTTAACTAACCCTCGCTTGGACAGGCTAAAGATGTTGTGTTGATAGGTTTAGGTAATATGTTGTCATCACATAAAAAATTCTAAGCCCTATCAGATATACTTAAAATTGGCTAGATTCCTTGTTTTTATATACACTCATATAGAAAGTAAATTGAAAAGAAATTTTCTTGCAACAAAATTCATAAAAGCCTTGGTTTTCCTGATTAAACATCCAAACTATCATGTATATTATACTCGTGTAGCCATTTTACAGGGCATTCTTCGGACCTGGCTAATAATTTGTTGCTAATTTGTAACACTGCGCTTGTTTTGTTGCTAATGCCGTTTCCAAGTAAACGCAAACTATGTTAACGTAATATTAAGCTAGCGTAGCCACACGCTATAACTAGGAATTTGTTACTAATTTGTTGCTAAAAGATGACACTAACTGATCCAGCAGAAATCATCCCTTACCTCGATTTCCCCGCCCCTCACTATTATTTGATATTAAGCTAACGTAGCCACACGCTATAAGAAATATTAAAAAAGAAAAACTAAATGTACAGGAATTTGTTGCTAATTTACTAACCGATACAGCAAAAAACCATCCCTTATCTCATATTAATTGAAATTCATCATGTTTTAATAGCCACAGCCTAGCAACAAATTGCCCAACTGATTTTAAAGCAATATAGCCCATATTTGGACAGTAATACACCAGCAACAAATTCTTCGAGTACTTTTTAATTGAAATTCTTCGTGTTTTAGTAGCCATTGCCTAGCAACAAATTGTCCGATGAATTTTTAAGTAACACAATTGATATTATCTACGCACGACCGCGAATCGGCCGCGATTTTGCTAATTTTTTACGCGATGCGTAAAGTGGAACCGTTTTTTTTATAATTTTTAGCTAGTTTACCAAGTATTGTAATGTTTTTCTTATTTATTAAAAGTTTTTATTACGGGTGGGATACATTTTAAACACATGGTATGGCTACTTACTAATTTATTTAAACACTTAACTAATCACTAACACTTAATTTATATATACTCAACTAGTCACTTAAATTTAATTTATATGCACACAAACTTAATTATTAATTTATATAAACACTTTACTGTTTGGTGTATTTTTGTTTATTTGTCGAGATCACTTTATTAACTAAAACACATCCCCTGAGCTGATCAGTCCTTTATTTATATTAAAGCCTTTCTTACTAGAAAATTCCGGACTGTGGCTTACACACACACACACACACACACAAATAATTGGTTCTGGCCTTTTCTAGATAAGTCTGGTCACAAAAACAATGTTTAGATAAGATAGTCACAATCGTAAACAGCCAAAAAAAAAACCCTGCGTATCCGCCATAATTTTTAGCTTTCATACCTGGGTTAGACAGAGTCGTATTTAGGAACTATACTAGTGTGCTGTTTCGTAACAGTATATAAGTTTCTGGAGGTGAAAAACGATTTTGCCAGTATCGCGGACAACCACCAATATATTTCCACCCGGTCAGAGTATCAGTAAATGGTTTTAACGACTAGTTTGGACCTCCTTCGCAATGGTCATCAAAAAGAATATTCTGAGATTCCGAACAAGTGGAAATATTTGGTGGTTGTCCAAGATACTGACAAGGTTGTTTGACATCCCCAGAAAAATATATAATTAGTTAAAAATCTTAAAAATATTTAAAAAATCGTTGTCCTTTTACACTTTCCGTAAAAAATCAGCAAAATCGCAGGCGATTCGCTCTCGCGCGATTTCAGCGTGCACAGACCTTAGAAAACACATGCAAATATTGCATTTTACACTTATCATGTGCTAAAATATTTTACCACAAAAGTGTGATAAGATTATTTCACCCTGTTTGAACAAAAACCTTCTTCAAATTGAGCTACTCACAACTCACATGTTGTGCATAAAATACTGTTCAGATTCTTGATTGATTTTTTCCTCATCTGACCTTTTCTCACTCGTTTCGCACGGGCAGAAGTAGTCTCACGAGAAAAATATCAATATTTTATGATTTATTGGAAATTCGATAAATTTTTCCCTACTATTTATAGAAATTCGTTGCTTGACTATTACTACCAAAATACCAAGTCTTACTTTATCCATGGATTCACACCTATGGAATAAATTAACAGTCTCTTACCACGCTAATGTCAACAATTTGACTCAAAAGTCGCTCCGGGATTTTATTACTTGTCTATTATTATCGATGGGGGAAAATACAATAGCTATTTGTGTATTAAGAGCGGAAAGTGATACTTTGCCGCTTGAGGCAGAAAGTTGCCGAAAGCGGAAACGCACTTTCTCCTCGAATTGCACACAAGATTTTTTCTACGATCACCTTATTTTTAGACAAATAATTAAAAAAAAAAACATGAAAAAGCCTTTTACTGCGTCCTAAAGCTATTCGTGTTCTAAATAAATCTGTACCACGAATTTCCACGTACCATAGTTCTCGTGCCCTTTTAGATGCTCGATCAGCGGAAGCTGGCTCATGATATCACTTATTAACACAAAAATTCAACAAATTACAAACTCCAGAAGCTTCAATGGTGTCTTATGCGTGTCCTGTGTCCATAACCTCTTGCAATTTGATGTTTTGAGTCAAGGTTTCGAGAAGAAAAATAACTTAATCTATCAAAAACGTCGTAAACGCAACTAATGGCAATTTAAAACTTACAAAAGTCGTAAACGACATTAAGATAACATTTACAAGGTTAAACAAATTGAGATTCGAAAAATATTGGGAGTAATTAGTTATACACTTTGAATATTTTTAAATATTAACTACAACTATATCATAGGTGTTTTGGATGGGTTTATAAGATAGAAAATAATAATTAAAAAGACGTCTGAATCGGTCTAATCTGTAAGGTCTTATAACACTGCGTCGTCGTGCTCGAAAAATCGCGCGTGTTTGAAAGACCAGTTATCCACGAATACTTTACGCTATTTTTGTTATTGGCGCACTTTGACTTACTACAAAAAAATGGAAGTCCGTCCTCGATGCCCAGCAAACTTTCATTTCATAAAAGTCCGTCCTCGATGCCCAGCCAAGTTTCATTTCATAAAAGTGCATCCTCGATGCCCAGCCAAGATTTGTAAAAGTCCATCCTAAGTAGTATTTATTTCTATTAAAAATGTATATGGATTGATTCCCTCGGGGATTAAATGGGTCCCATCCGCGGGATTAAATGGGTCACTTTAGTCGCTTAGTGTATAATGTACTATTAATATACCTATTATTTACTAACTTTCTTTAGTTTATTGTAAATGAAAACATGCGAGCGGAAAAGTACGCTCTAGAGCGGGAATAATGTCAAATTATGACAGATCACGGAAAACATCAACTTTGCGGTTAGATTTGAGTGTGCAAAAGCGTACTTTGGGTAGTGATCGTAGGAAAATATTATTTATTAATGGTTAGTCTCTGAAATTTCAGGTTATAATAGTTATTTATGCAACAAGTGCAAAAAGTGAGTGTTTTTTGCACGCGACGTGAAATTGTCCAACGAGGCCTTTAGGCCGAGTTGGACAACACGTCGAGTCCAAAAAACACGTTTTGCACGAGTTGCATACAATATTTTTTCTACATTCATGCAAAAACTGGAAAATTAGAATATAATTTGTTACTCAGAATGTATTTTAACCGTTCTTCTTTTTTTTGTATCTTTATGGCCTCCACCTTGTCAGTACTTAATCATAGCTGGTTTTCGCTTTGGCCATTTAAATTTTAAATAATCAAAGATTTTTGCAATAAATGTGACTCGTTGAGACTAAGTAGTAAAATATACATATATTATTGCTGTATTAGAGGAGGATCAGACACTTGCTCTGGATTTTTATTTTATTTAAATGTTTATGTTTGTCATAAATCATCACAAAACTGACAAGAATGACAGATGAGTGCAACAAAAATTTTGTTGCACTAGTGCAAAAATGAACCACTTTTTCCATTAAATGTGTTTAACAAAAGTGTTGTTTTTTGCATGAATGTAGAAAAAAGTTTTTTGTAACATTTTCATAAAAGGTAATTTCTGAAATCATATAATTTATTTCTGATATTCCGACTGGGTGGAAACATCTTGGTGGAGGTCAACGATACTGATAAAGACGTTTTACACCTTCAGAAAAATATATAATTTGATAAAATTGCTGCCATATTACGCTTTGCATGAGAAATTAACGAAATTGTGGGCGGTTGAATTTCAATTAAAAAACACTCCAGCAATTTGTTGCTAGGCTATGGCTACTAAAACCCGTCGAATTTCGATTAAAAAACACTCAGGGAATTTGTTGCTGGGCTAGTACTGGCCAAATATGCACTATATCGCTTTAAAATCAGGGCAATTTGTTGCTAGGCAATGGCGGCTAAAACAACGAATTTCAATTAAAAATCAGTCGGGGAATGTTGCTTTGCTACTACTATCCAAATACGGACTATATTGCTTTAAAAACAGTCGGCAGTTTGTTGCTAGGGCTGTGGCTACTAAAACACGATGAATTTCGATAAAAAATACTTGATAAATTTTTTGCTGGTGTATTACTGTCGAAATATGAACCATATCGCTTCAAAATCGGTCGGGAAATTTGTTGCTAGCCAATGGCTACTAAAACACGATGAATTTCGATCAAAAAATACTCGAGGTGTATTACTAACCAAATATGGACTAAATCGTATTAAAATCAATAGGGCAGTTTTTTGCTAGGCTATGGCTACTAAATACGATGAATTTCAATTAATATGAGATGAGGGATGATTTTTTTGCAGTATCGGTGGGTGTCATCTTTTAGAAACAAATTCTTGTGCATTTAGTTTTATTCAATATTACTTATTCTTACAGTTATAGCATATGGCTATGCTAGCTTAATATCAAATAATAGTGAGGGGTGGGGAAATTGGGGTAAGGGATAATTTTTTGCAGTATCGGTTAGTGTCATTTTTTAGCAACAAATTCCTGTGCAATTAATTTTTTTTAATATTACTTATTTTTTAGTTATAGCGTGTGGCTATGTTAGCTTAATATTACGCTAACATAGTTTGCGTTTTCTTGGAAACTGCATTAGCAACAAAATCAAGCTCATCGTTACAAATTAGCAACAAATTATTGGCCTGGTCAGAAGCGTGCCCTGTAAAATGGCTATGCTAGCATAATATAGATCAAACTATCTAAGTTTGGGTGCGATATTTCATATTTTAGCCAAGAACTGGTGCATTATACTAATTAGCTTGCACAAAAATTATGATCATTGTTATAACAGCTCTATTATAGTTGTGCTCCTTAATCCTCATTTAGATGATGTGCTATTCCTGCCTGACTGAATTTAATTGCTAATAAGAAGTTTTCTATAAATAAACAAATAATAATTAAAATCCAAATGTAAGGAAAGTTCAATTGTAATTTGACTAGTATATTAAAAACAAAGTGCCTGATTTTTTGAGATGTTGATATTAGGATATATAATTTTGAAACATCCTAAATTTTGTTGTTGAGTTAATTCATAATCATTATAAGCTTATTTTTCCTTGGGAGTGTTCAACCATCCAAATATATTCAGTTTTCTGGAAGTGGATGGATCTTTCAATTTACAATATTTAATCTTTATTTCACAGTATAGTTTCCCACATGGTTGCATGTAACCTTTAACCAGCCTTTTTCATTCACCACTATTTTCAGTGACCTAAAATCCACACGGGACTATACTCTGTATCCATGTATGGGATGCCCAAGAGAAGAAATATAATTATTTTTAGTGTTTTAGTTCTTTAAATTACTCTATTAGCAGCTTTGAAACATTTTCTGTCAATTTTATACTTGCCTTTATAGGAATTCTATTATAATGCCACCCAACCCTATCTAATATGTGAGAAAAGTATTGGATTACCCCAAAAGAAGTTTGAAATTTGGATTTTTGTTGGTTATTTTTTCGTTTTTCACCAAGAAAAATACGAAAAAACGGTTTTTAGAAAAAAATCTGTGTGTATGTCGTCATTGTCGTCGGCCACTTTTTGTAACATGTTTTGTTAACACGATACAGCCTCCGGAGTGCAACAAGTCACCAATTTTATGATTCAATATTGTTCAGGATATCTTGCAGGTGAACCCTATTGATTTGCAGCTCACGAGAGTCAGTACAACGGGTTCTATGGTACTTGAAGTAACACATTTTTGTATTTTTTGGAGAAATTTCGGTTTGTTAGCAACATACAGCTTCTGGAGAGTATACATGTGACCAATTTTATGATTGGATATTGTTCAGGGAGTCTAACAGATGAACCATATTGATGTTCAGCTTACTACAGCCACAATAATGGATGCTGTGGTACTGGAAGTACCACATTTTTGGTAATTTTTAGAGACATTTCAGGTTGTTAGCACGATACAGCGTTCGGAGTGTATGCAAGTGACCAATTTTATGATTGGTTATTGTTCAAGGTGTTTCACATATGAACTTTATTGATTTTCAAGTCATCAGAGCCAGTACAATGGATCTTACAAATCCAGAAATAATACATTTTTGGAGAAATTTCACTTTGTTAACAAGATACAGTCTCTCCAAGGTGTATACAAGTGACCAATTTTATGATAGGATTTTGTTCAGGACGTCTCACAGATGTGGAAAAGTTAGTTTTCATCTTTAGTTTTTGCTGTAAATTTTACACTTTCTTCCATTTATTTTCTTTTGTATATTTACTTATGAGACTCTGCCAAAACTATGTATGTCAGATATTTTCCAGAAATGTGATATTTAAAATAACAGTGATACTATTATAATTTATCATTTCCGATGGCACTAAAAAATCAGTTTGACTAAGAATTTTGTACCTGAGACAGTGAATATAACTTAATTCTCATCTAGAAGACATACGAGGTCTGACAATTAAGTAATGCGACCGATTTTTTTTCTCGGCCTGTGGTAACACTGCGAATCTGTAACTCAGCTACCGTAATAGCAGATCCCTACTCTCTCGATTGAGACCTTGACGACTCTCGTACGATCATTTTTTCGCCAGCTGTTCAGTGTTTTGGAACAACACGCGAGTAGTGCATGTCACGAAAATGAAAGAGAGAAATTTAGAGCAACGGCGCGCAATAAAATTTTGTGCGAAACTCGGCGAAACCGCGACAGAAACTTATGAAAAAGTACTTAAAGTGTATGGTAGTGATGCCCTAAGTCGTAGTCAGGTGTTTCGGTGGCATGCCGATTTTAAAAATGGCCGTGAGAGCGTCAAAGACGAAGCGCGGAGCGGAAGGCCAATTCAAGTGCGAACCGACACGAATGCGCAGCGCGTGCGCACCCTTATTCGTCAAGACCGGCGACTAACCATTCAAATGTTGGCTGACGAGTTGAATATTAACCGGGAAACAGTTAGAAAGATTTTAACCGAAGATTTCACCATGAAAAAGCTGTGTGCGAAGATGGTACCGAAGAACCTTTCAGATGAGCAAAAAGCCCACCGATTGAACATCGCTCAAGATCTTCTCGAGCAGGTTGAAAGTGATCCAACTCTTCTCGATCGAGTTATTACTGGTGATGAAAGTTGGTTTTTTCAATATGACCCCGAAACTAAACGACAAAGCCAACAGTGGCTATCCCCTGGGGCGCCAAGGCCAAAGAAGGCGAGAATGAGCAAGTCCAAGGTGAAAACCATGTTGATTTGCTTCTTCGACAGCAAAGGGGTGGTTCACAAAGAGTTCGTACCACCTGGACAGACCGTAAATCAAGTATTCTACCGCGATGTACTCGAAAGATTACGAAAAAGGGTGCTCAGAGTGCATCCAGAGATCGCGAAGACTTGGGTTCTGCATCACGACAATGCTCCCTGTCACACTGCGTTTAGTGTCTCTCAGTTTTTGGTGTCTAAAGGCATCGCAACGTTACCGCAACCGCCCTATTCACCGGACATGTCACCCTGCGACTTTTTCCTATTTCCCCACATGAAAACATTCGTCAAAGGTCGACATTTTGACTCCGTTGAAGATATCCAAGAATCTGTGACGAGGGTACTAAGAGAGGTGCCGCAAGAACTGTTCCAGAATTGTTACGAAAACTGGAAAACTCGCTGGAATAAGTGTATAGGTGCGGGAGGGGACTACTTTGAAGGGGATCGCATTGATGTACCTTAATTTTTAAATATACTCGATTTTTGAATATTGTCGCATTACTTAATTGTCAGACCTCGTATAAGGGTTCATTTACCAATTTGACTGGACTAACTAAATATTTATCAATCAGATCAGTCAGTTTATGACAAAATATTTCATGAAGCTTATATTATACTTATACAGGTATTTATGATTTGGTACATTGTGTAAAAATATTACACCATTTACAGAAGTGGTTTGCAGGATAGCAGTTTATTACAACATAGTTATTACATCTTTTTTTGCAAATACTTAAGTACGAATCATATGAAAATTTTATTTTATGAATATTCATCGGTTCTGTAGGATAATAAGAATACAGATTTTCCACTATGCCGATGTTTCGGATTTATTTGAATCCTTCATCAAGGCTACAAAGAGAGTGTACAGAAACTCTCCTGCCAAACGGAAACTACAGTTACTAGGGGTGATTTTAAGTCGATTTAGCTCAAATTACCTTAATCCGAATATGCTTCCTAAGGGAGCTACAACCCTTTGAAGAAGATGTCCTCATATGAATTTTCTTCAAACTACTCAAAAATACCGTTACTTAAAATATTCAAACTTGGTATAATCAATAAACAGTTACAAACCAGTTGTTTGCTGTAAATAATTTTTTTCCAGATCCATCACGAGCGTGTCAGTTGGGGGGACCAACAGGTATTTTTATTAAAAAAAAAAATTTCAAGTTTTTTATGTATCCGACATCGAATTTGGAAAATTCAAGATAATTTTTATAAAAAATGTTCTCTTCTTTCAAATCAATATCATGAACCGTTTTCGAGAAAAATAAATTTAAACCTTTTGTGTTTCTTACATAAAATCATGTTGGATTATAATCTGTAATATCAAGTTAGCTTTGAAAAATCAACAAATTGTACAGATACTGGTAACAAAAGTCGTAAGTATTAAGATGCTTACATTGTTTTGGAAATTTTAAATCAATTTTATTTCGTGAGGGTATAAAACAACAATCAACATTAAAAAAACAAAGTTATTAATTACCAACAGAGATAAGTGAATTAGTTTTACAACATATGCTCTACATGACGACCATTTGTCTCAATACACAGATTTATTCTTTTCTCTAAAGATCGCCTAATTTTGGCAAAATCCTGCATTATTTCTAATTTTATTACAAGCATTTTGAATTCTTTACCATAGCAGATTACAGGTTTCTATTGGAACAGCACAGACTAATGAATTTAAATAACATCAAATACAAAAATCACAGGGGTTTAAATCTGGAGATCTTGAGGGCCAATTAACTGGACCACATCTTCCAATCCATTTATCGTAATAGTTATTGTCGAGATATTAACGAACCTCTCTACTAACATGAGCTGGGCAGCCGTTGTGCATGAACCATAAATTATTTCGAATCATCAGGGGAACCTCATCTATTGAATCAGGTAAAACATTTTGTAGGAAATTAAGATATTCTTGTCCTGTTAAATGGCTAGGAAGCTCTACGGGTCCTAGAAGCTAATTACCGATTACATCTATCCAAACATTTATACTAAATGTTTGCTGGTGCTTTTTCTCTACTGTTGCATGAGGATTATCACCAATATAGGCATAATGATGTGCATTATGTAAATTAAAAATTCCGTCTCTGGTAAACGTAGATTCATCGTAAAATAAAATATTGGAAAAGAAATTAGGATCCTGATTTTTCTTGGTCCACAACCAGTTTGAAAAATCTATGCGGGCAGGGAAATCACCATCTACCATGGCACGAACATTTTAAAAATGGAAAGGATGAAGGTTTTCTTTATGAATAATATTCCATATGGAAGACTTGGAAATGCCAGGATGCATAGCAGCGAGTCTTCTGGTGCTAACCTCAGGTTTATTTTCGATTTGAATCAAAATATCGTCTTCGTATTCCATTGTCACATCAGGTCGTCTACCAGTTTCAGTATTTTTAGGTACTACTGAGCCACTTTCTCTTAATCTTTGGTGTACGGCTACAAATGTTGCGCGAGCAGGATGCCTTCTGTTTGGAAATTTTTCCGCATATCTTCGCTCTGCTGCACGAGCGTTATATTATATTTCCCCATAAACTAAATGCATATCAGCATATTCTTCATTCGAAAAATAAACTATTTTGATCAAATTAATTATTATTTTTTACCTTTAACACACAATAACAATAATAACTGTTTAGAATCAAAATAATTTACACATTGTTAGATGTTGTTGATTTTTCAAAGCCAAGTTGATATTACAGATTATAATCCAACATGATTTTATGTAAGAAACACAAAAAGTTTAAATTTATTTTTCTCGGAAACGGTTCGTGATATCGATTAGAACGAAGAGAACATTTTTTATGAAAAATATCTTCAATTTTCCAAATTCGGTGTCGGATACATCAAAAAATTTGAAAATATTTTTTTTTAATAAAAATACCTGTTGGTACCCCCAACTGACACGTTTGTGATGGATCTGGAAAAAATTTATTTACTGCAAACGAATATTTTAAGTAACGGTATTATTGAGTAATTTGAAGAAAACTCATATGAAGACGTCTTCTTCAAAGGGCTTAGCTCCCTTAGGAAGCATTTTTGGATTAAGGTAATTTGAGCTAAATCGACTTAAAATCACCTCTAGTAACTGTAGTTTCCGTTTGGCACGAGAGTTTCTGGACACCCTATACATGCAAATGGGGATTACCACTATTAAATACTCAATAAAAACAATAAAACTTCAAAAACTTTCAGAAAACCTTAAAAACTTCAAAACATTAAATAATTTATACTCATGTAAAAACTCCAAAATTTCAATAAAATTCCAAAAAAATAAAAACTTAAAAATCGACATTTTTGCCTCTAAGAATCATCATCAAATAAAATAAAATCTAAATTGCTGCCAATTTAAAATTACTCAAGGTGTCACTCTTACCTAGTGATGCTTTTTCCGTCAAGCAGAAATGATTTATTTTCTTGTCAAGAGAAAACATGAAAATATTTTAGAATGTTCTGGCACGTCGTATAAAAACAAAGTGTTTTGCGTTTTCCTCTTTTGATGGAAAAGCAATATTGCGGAATGTCGTTTTCGCTTATATTGTACTGAGCTCTGAAGGACCAATTGCCTTAATGTGACGATAATAAATACTTTTACACGTCGATGAATTGAATGTTTTATTAAATGATAACCGATGATTACATGCACCTTTACTATATATCTGTATAGTTTTACATTTTGTTCATATTGCGTCACAAATAAGAATATCACAACCGCTTATTATATAATACAATTAATATCTTTTACTTTTCTATGATTAATTCATGACAAGATGTGTGTTATGTCTCTTTATGCTTTTTTTTGTAACTTGACTAACAACGGTTTTTTTCATGATATGAAAAATTGAATAAATGTTGTTATGGATATTTTTATGTGTGGTTTTAAGTGGGTGATAATAAGGAACGTTATGTGAGAATGTAACCAATGGGAAAAAATAGAGATTTAAATGAAACTGTCATATGACAGCTGATACTCAGCCGACGCATGTAGTTTTGTGGAGAAAAGAAATTGTTATACAATTATCTGTGGTTTTTTATATGAAATGAAGTTTGAATGGTGTTATACAGGAAAAGCTGAAAATGAAAAGTCACAGGAGAATTTTGTAATCAAATCAAATTCGAACACAAAGTAATCTTCAAACATTGGTAAGATTGTGCATTACTTTATTTTTATATGATGTGCCAGAACAGTCTGAAATATTTTCATGTTTTCTCGTCTATTTTTTAATTTGACAAGGGAATAAATCATTTCTGCTCGACGAAAAAAGCCTCACTAGGTAAGAGTGACACCTTGAGTAATTTTAAATTGTCAACAATTTAGATTTTATTTTATTTGATGATGTTTCTTAGAGACAAAAATGTGAGAGTTAAGTTCTTAGTTTTTTGGAATTCTATTGAAATTTTTGAATTTTTAAATGAGTTTTTTGAGGTTTTATGAAAGTTTTTGAAGTTTTAATGTTTTTATTGAGTATTTAATAGTCATAATCACCATTTGCATGTATATCTTTGAAGCCTTGATAAAGGATTCAAATAGATCTGAAACGTCGGCATAGTGGAAAATCTGTTTTCTTATTATCCTACAGAACCGATGAATAGTCATAAAATAAATAATACATAAGGGTACGATCACAGAAGTTGCATATGAAAAATTATTAATTTTAGTAAAAAAGTAATCTTAGTAAAAAGCTGTGCACGTCTTAAAATTCAAAATACTATCATCAAATATCAATCTTTCCATGCATATAAAAGGTTTGTTAAAAAATATTAATTTTGCTTTAGAAATTTTCAAATCTTTGTAAAAAATTGATCAGAATTCAAAGGTACAGTAAGATATTCAGTTACATCCATTTGTGTTGAAAAACAATGTTTACTCCAATTTTTAGAAACTTCTTAATAATAATATATTTTTTACATAGTATAGGAGGCTTAGATATGCTTTACACATATTGCAAGCAAGAGATTACAAGTGACAATTAAAATATTGTTCTCTCATCTTAAGTAACAGAATTATCCTTTTTTTCAATGAAGCAACATCCTAATGCCTTATCACAAAATTATCACTAGGGGTTTGACATTAATCAAATATTTGTAATAAAACATTTCTTTGTAATAAAACATTTGTTCAAAACAATGGTGGTATTTGGCATAAATAGATTAATTGAATACTTTTTTCAACTATCAACGAATACTGCATGTTACTTGGAACTATTACGACATCAGTTTTGTGACTTTTGGACAAACTACTTTGACATGAACATATACAGATCATTCGAACAAGATGGTTCCTTGGTGGGAAAGTAGCTCACATATATTCTGATCTGCCATATCTCCTGCCTTAACCAATGGGTTTACTCAAAACAGCAGGTTTATCAGGGAGGGTCATTTCAAAATATTAATTATGTCTGGAGAATGCCAGAAGACTACTCCAGATATGATAAGGAAAGGAAAGGAGAATATTTTGAAAAAAAACCAATTTAAACCATAGATAGATAGAATTTATTGATCTCATAACATCAAATAATGACATAAGACAAGTCGAACAAGAACAAATCAAAATTAAAAAGTCTAGCTAAAACTAGGACATTTAGCTTTAAAATCAATACAGTAATGTAGGTTAACAAATACACGTTATACACAAAAAATAATATGAAAACCTGAAACACACAGGATACGTCAAAATTTAAGATTAAACAAAGTATATGTTGCAGTCTAGACATAATTCAACAAGTATTTTCAAAATATTCTTCAACCGAATATGGGCACATGTCAATAAGATAGTTTTTAGTTTTCTCTTTAAATTTATGCATTAAGGCAATATCTTTGAAACTTTGAGGGAGACTATTATACAATTTAATTCCCATTACAATAGGTGATTTCTTACAGATTTCTATACGCTGGTAAGGTATAGAGAAATCTGATTTATATCTTGTATCGTGAGCGTGAATATCACTATTCCGCAAATAATCGCTTTTATTTCTATGAACTGATGTAAGTAGATCCAATATATAAAGGCCAAACAGAGTTAAAATTCTCAAGCCAATAAAAACAGGTTGACAGGAGTCTACAAATGAGATGTTTGAAATACACCTTAGAATCCTCTTCTGTGACAAAAAAACATTTTTAGCATGAGGAGAACTCCCCCAAATACAAATTCCATATCTAATCCTAGACTGTATTTCACTCAAATAAAGTAAACGAATGTGATTTACATTAAGTGTTTTCTTCAAATTTCTAATTTGAAAACATTTAGAATTCAGCATCTTTGATAAATTTAAACAATGGGTTTTAAATGACAAATCTGAATCAAATAATACTCCCAAAAATTTCACATTTTCTGTTTTCGTTATGTTGGAGTTGTTAACCAATATGTGAAAGTCAGGGGAAAAAGTTTTTTGGCGAGGATGAAATGAAATGTAATTCGTTTTTGTTGTATTAAATAACAACGACTGATCACTGGACCAGGCAGAAAATTTCAATAGAGCATTCATAATTTTGGCCTTCAATATGTTTGGGTCTTCATCACTGAACACAAACGTTGAATCATCTGCATAAAGACTAGTAAATGACTCTGGTATAACAGAAGGTAACTCATTTATGTATAAGATAAACAACAAAGGGCCAAGTATGGATCCATGTGGAACTTCTTGTGCATTTACTATAAGATTAGATATATATGCATTTCCTTTATCAACAATTTTGACAGATTGTAACCTGTTATCCAGGTACAAGGATAACCATTCATATGCTTTTCCCTTCATACCATGTTTATAAAGCTTGTCTTTCAAAATACTATATTGAACACAATCAAAAGCCCGACAGAACCTCACTGTAGAACGATTCCAAAGCTGTTGAAGTTGAAAATGTTGCTTGAAAACTCTGTTGATGATCCGTATTTACTTTATGAATTTCCAAAAATTTCAACATCTGATTCAGCATGGAATACTCAAATATTTTTGACATAACTGGTGATACAGAGATTGGACGGTAATTCGAAATGATTTCAGAAGCACCCTTTTTTAAAATAGGAGAAACAATTGAAACTTTTAGTTCATGAGGGAAAACTCCTTCTTCAAAAGAAGTGTTGATTACATGAGTAAGCGGTTTTACTATAAAATTTGTAATTTTTTTAATGACAATACCAGATATGTTATCAGCACCACATGATGGTTTATTTTTGATTTTATTCCTAATCATGTCAAGAACATCTTCTGTTGTGACATATGAAAGAAATATGCCGTTTGAAACAAAATTATTGGAGGGGTACTTTAATGTATAGATCGGTTCAGATATCGATTTAATTGCTTCATTGGGGGCATTTATGAAGTATTCATTAAATGTATTAGCAATTGTTAGTGGATCATTTACTGTTGCGTTATTAATATTTAAGGTGATAGCTTTTTGAATAGTTTGCTTTCCTCTGAGTTCATTTATAACATTCCAGACGGATTTGTTTTTATTGGAAGAGTTATTTATCTTACTGTAATAATAATTACTTTTTGTATTCTCAACTAGCCTTTTATGTGAAGCCTTTGCTTTCAGATAGATTGCTTCAAGTTGCGGATATTTACATTTTAAATTAAACAAATCCTTTAGATTACTAGATGAATTTTTCACTTCATTGCTAACCCACTTTTTGTTGTTTCCCATCGCTTTTTTTGATCTAATATGGCAACTAATATTGAAGTAATAAATTAGAATATCACGAAATATTTTGAATTTAGTATTAGTATCAGAGGCTTCATAAACGTCCTTCCAAGTTTCTTTAGATAAATGTGTTATTTTCACTTAATTCTCTAACATTTATAATGGTTATTAATAGTCGTTTGAGAAAACAGATTTAATTTTAAAACCTTTTTTCTCCATTATTAGACCAGAAATATAAATAGCGACCCTCAGATTATGTATAATTCTACAAGAGTAAACTACATGCAAAATGTAAGTGTCACATGGAAACACTTTTATAAAATGAACTAGATGAGACTGCAATTATGTGAGTTAGCAGCAGAAATAGCACATTTTCCCCCGTGAATGGATCCCAATAACATCTTAGGAAAGTAGCTGAGACATTCTAAAAATTATCTTGAATGTAATAATAAAGTAGAATCGCATACAAATTTTCATAAATTTTGATGTTATAAGGACTTCAATATATTTTGTTAGTTTTTTAAGTAAAATACGTTGTTCGTAATACAAAATAATGTTATCCAAATAGTTCTAGGAGTTTTCAAGAAAAAATAGGAAGAAATAAGGAGTTTTACAAAATTGATCAGTCAAAGGCAGGGAATTTTTAAACATGCTTTTAAATCTGAAAATGTTAATTTATGTTTATGTATTTAGTAACTAATACTCTGATGATGTGTGTTGAATTATATTGAAATAATTTTAACATTTTTGCAGCCTGCTCATGTAAAAGCATGCTTTCTTGGCTCCAACCTAACAATACCAATAACGGAAGGTAAATTAAACCTTGGCACGTGGCAGGGCATCTGGCTGTGCGAACATCGGGACCACGCGGGCTCTCGTAAATTGATGGTCACTTTAAATGGTTGCCTACGAGACAACGCCTGTACTCCTTTGTCCCCAGTGAGCCCGATGGCAAGCACCAGCAGTTAGGGAAAGCACTCGGGACATTCGCTGTCTAAGCACTGATTGTCCCGAGTTATAATACTTAACATATTAAATTCACATTTAGTGAACTCACACAGACTTTTAATAAATAAAATATTACGACAATATGTACATAGTTGTACATTGTAATATACTGTTTTCTTTTTATATAGATAAGTGGGGTTGACAATTATTTTTACGTGGAACAGTGTTTTGATACTGATGTGAACTATCAACAGCAGCACCTACAATTTTCATATCATTTTGTTAACGATTACTGACAAATTGAACAGTTCTTTCAGTTGAAAACTGTAGATGTCGTTTATAAGATATTCAAAAACTTGTTGAACTGATCAATAAAAGTGGAAGAAATTTTTCACTGTCAAATAAATATTTTCCCTTAACATCGTTTTTTAAAATAATATTTCAATGTACAGGTTCCTTTTTTAATTTATCCCAACATTGGTTATCTCCTTCAAACTTTACCCAAAACTTTTCTTTTTTCATTATAATAACCAGTTTAAAAATGAGTAACAAGATTTTGATAATTCACTCAATCTCTGCTCAGTATGTATTATTGTATCTTATGTTGTTAACAAACTTAAATTTTTTATAAATATGTCAACTGATAACAAGTCTATTTTGTAAATGGGTGAATCAAATATTTGTTATGATGTAATACTTAAGGTATCTGGGCATACCTTGACTTGTATAATTTTCATTGTGTTAAATGTATTTGTAAGTACAATTTCATAATATTGTTTCTCTTACCACATGGTTGCCAATGTATATATAATAACTTTGGAAACTGTAAGTGCAAGTTAAGAATTTTATTTAATAATTAATTGATTTTCAGTGGTCAATTTTATTTACACCTTTACTCATAAGTAGGTTATTATTATACGAGAATGAATATTACAAGACCCGCCTCTGGCTCATTTTATAATCATTTGACTGTAATAATAATCATTAATGTGCGAGTTAAATATGGTATTTTATCTACGACTATGTGTATATATTTTGGAAGAATGCAAAATTATTGTGTTATACTGTTTTATTTTGAATTAAATTGAACAGTAACGTTAATACAATTTGTGAAATTAACACAGGGTATAGAATTGGAATCAAGATCAATACGATTACAAGAAATACCATTACAACCATTGGAGGTATTAATAACATTTAAAAAAGTAGAACTATTAAAATTAGCAGAAGCACTAGAAGTTGCGAGAACATTAGAATGACACAGTTGTACTTGTTTTAAATTTTTTCTAGCGATCTCCATTTTATTAGTCATTAATATTTCCATGTAACTTTTGGCCATGGAGATTTATTTCCAACCTCTATGGATCTTTAAATCTATTGTATTTGCACTTCCATCTGTAAATATTGTCGTCAATGATGTTCTCAAACAATGCCCTGTATATTTTTCAGGATTGGGTAATTTCAAGTAAGTTGCAATTACTTTTCCAAATAATCTGAACTTGTTGATTCCAATTGTCTGTACTGTATACTTGCCCTTTTGAAAATTGAGGAAAAATGCATTTGTTGTTACACTGGATGGACTTAGATTTATATAATTATAACCAATGTCATAAAATGATCCAGTTATTGAAAATTGACTGGCCCTTTTAGTTTTTGTTTTGGAAACATGCACAAGAAAAGAAGTACCATGATCGCTTTCATTAAATTTAATTTGATGGCACGATAGGAGCTCATTACTCCAATAATCAAACGAACCTTTAAAAATATAAAATATGTATATTACCAAAAGTTCAAAATTACTATTTATAAATTTCTTACCTTGGCTGCGAGATATTTATTATCAGGAGCTTCATTAATAAATTCATGAATTTGTTGGACTAATTACTGCAGCCTTTTTAGGTTTATAACCATCGAATCGTCTTTTCAAAAAGGACCATAATTTTTGGTAATTTTGATGTTGACATTGTTATGAACATTCAATATGGATTTCATTATTGATTAAAATGCCCACAGTGGTGACGATTTATACTTTTCAGCGAGATCAACAAAATAAACCAGTACATTATCTTTTATAATGAAGTTGTATTTTTTCTTGCTCTCCATTCCATGAAGGTGTTATAAGCTATCTCGTATATTGTTTTGGATTTTGCTAGAAGCAAATTTAATGTAGCAGTTCTGGCGACTTTTCTTATTTCTGATGTGCAACTTTCCATACAATTTTCACCATTTTCGGTATCTACTCTTCATACTTAACAAACAATATGGGCAAAATTGGCTTTAAAACAGTGACAGATAACACAGATATTCAAATCTGAATGACATTCATTCAACAATGTTTGAAGTCGTGTTGCCATAGTTACCTGCTCGGTTACCTAGGTTGAGACTAGACTTATTCAGAAAAATCCTAGTACAGAATGCAATTATGGTGTATATATAATGCAATAATGAGTAGTAAATAATGCAATAATGAGATTGTATATAATACCTATAATTGAATCAGTTAATAAAGTATGTTATTATTAACTAAAGTTTGTATAAATTTGATAAATATTGTTTAATAGTCGTAGATAAAAGCACAAATTTAACATTTGATGATATGGCAGAATTATGTGATATATTTTGATGTATGTCAATGTACTTTTGTAAATAAATCTATTATTTATTTCGAACATGATAAGGTAGCATGATTCTAAATGCAATATACTTTTTATAAAAAAAATATGCTTTGGTTCAATATATATTTTCATTGAAATGCATAGATTTTGTATGCATTTTAAAACACTGTTCCACGATTTAGGTGCTGTGCATTTATTTAATAGGTAATATGATTAGGAGTGATAGTTGAATAATTGGAATGTCTGAGGATAATTCCAAGTGTGTTCTAGGATGTAAATTGGGGATAAAAAAGTTCATGGTTTTTTTCAAATTGTACATGGTTTGTTATTATTCAAGTAGACTGTTCATAAATTGGTTCAGGATAAAGTTGAATGGTTATACAGGTTGTCGTAAATATCTAATCCGTAAATACCCTGACAAATAACACATAAAAAGTAAAATATACCTCAATATTGTTTGTAATAAAATGTAAATATTTTGTTTATAATATTCAGTAATTCATTAAGGACTTTTAAGACACTCTGTATCTTGTGATGGTCGTATTGTTATTTGAATAGGAAATTGTATTTTTTTGGAATATATAAATTTTAGGAAATTTTGTTTATTTTTTAATGTTTTTTTTTTAGTTTCTTAGAAGTATTTTATCTTATTAAGGAAATTCTCAATATTGTGCATATCCTTAATAGACCTTTTCATATACACAGAATACATAATGTTTGCTGAATGATATAATTTTTGAGTTATGTTTGTTTTTGTGTAATCATAATTTTAAACTCAATGTTTTTCGGCGTTTTGATATTTATATTCTTTGAATCATATGAACAATTTTAATGTGGTTTGACAAAAAAGTATTTTATTTTGAAAATAAGTGTCTGTTTGATTATTCTAAGATTAAAAATCTCACTCACTTATTCCACAAGCCTGTCTAAGCTGTAGGAAGTGGATTTCTTTTGTATATTTCCCTCCACACACTTCTCTCTTGTATTTTCCTAATTTCTGAAATGAGTAAGCTGTTTTCAAACTAGGCATGATACAGGCAGTAATAAATCAAGTTACATGGTGGTTTTTACTTATTAGTTTTTTCTGTGCTCTAATAAAAATTGAGAAATTTTAATATGGTGTTTGATTACTCGTTTTTACAGGTCTGCAAATAGTTCTTTGTCTGCTAATTCCCAGTTTATAATATCACTATTATTTGTGTTGAGTGACCAAATTGAGTCACCACTGTTTGTTACCTTTGCTTTTTATAAGTTTTGTTACCTACTCCTACATTCAATTATTTTGCGATACTTTTAGGGGCATAATTTGCACCCGTGACATTCTTTGATCCGTGTCTATGTTGGTGATAAACAGATTCCAGAAAACATATATCAAGATTTTTAATTTTTTACGTCAACAAGTTTGTTATGTACTACTTGAATGTTTATGAGAGAAGCAAAATATATTTTATAATTGAAAATTGGATCATTTTGTACTTATATTTTTAGTTTGAATGTATTAAATCTAATACTTAGGTTTTATTCTGTTCTTACTACCAACAATAAAACAAGATGGTTTTGTTTCATACAAAAGTTCTTCTACCATTTCTTTGATTTCACTATTATTTTCTTTTTATTTCACTCCGAAATGACTGCTTAGAACAATGTTGGTGACA
Source organism: Galeruca laticollis (assembly GCA_963921935.1). Classification (NCBI taxonomy): domain Eukaryota; kingdom Metazoa; phylum Arthropoda; class Insecta; order Coleoptera; family Chrysomelidae; genus Galeruca; species Galeruca laticollis. The sequence continues at coordinate 88,922,896 of OY998183.1, forward strand.
CGCAAATATAACCACTTTGAGCATTTATAGTTCATACTACAATCATTATAAATTCCCGTATTTGTATAACAACTCATTATTCTAGATAATAAAGATACCAGACTCATTATTTCAGATTTTAATTTTGGGTTATTACTTGAATCAGTACAGTGGCTCTTGGTATTCCATCAGTTCTGAAAGAATTACTACTATATCATTGGAACATACTAGACAAACAAAAACTTTCATACTAATTCCCGAAGTGGAAAATTGAAATGAATTTTTTCATTAAAGTAATGAAATAACAATCAGAATTACCAATATAAGTTATTTTGCTGGCTTACAAGCTGCTTGGTTAGTGCCCTAATGATACTTCTCCAGTGAGAAGGTCTCTACTTTTTTAGGTCAGTTGGACAGTTTCTTCTTAGTTTTCTGTCATCTGTTGTTTGCTTTAGTGGTTGCAGTATGGGATGGGTGTGTGATTATATCCTTTCTATAGGTGTTTGGCTTCTCTGTTTTATTATTTCTTATACCGTTTGAATTGAAGGTCTTAATGTATCATCGTGCCAAGGAGTATCAACAATTTTCAATAAAACCTTTTGTGTTATTTATAAAATAGCTGTGCTGGATTTGTCGACATGGCGCCATAATTCTATACCATATGTCCAATTGTAATGTCTCATGTAATAACATTTTGTAAAACAATTTTTGAATTTTTGCCTAGTAGCCTGTGAAATTCTACATCTTCAGGTATATTTGTTGATATTTTTTTTCTTTATATGATCTCTCCAATTTAGCTTATCTCCTAGATCCATTCCATGCTCTTAACATATTGTGATTGTCGACTTTCTCCTATGTAAAAACTGTGTTGTGATTTCCCTTACATTATTTTTATTTCCCATTTTTACAGCCATTCTAATACAAAATTTCATTAAAAAAAATATTAAAATGTGAACGATGATTTAAATATTCACTGCAATCTTCTTGACTGTCTCGAATAGCGAATAGCATATATTTTCTTTTTAGTTCAGAAAAGGAACAGACAAATGTACATGAAACTTTCAAAAACTTACAAGTTTGGATTTAGGTAGTTAAATGTGAGTACATGTTAAGGACCCCCTATTTTTGGTGTAATTATTTAAATCATGAAAAAAATAAGATACTCAGTTTTATGAAAACTTGTTTTTTGCATCGAAATTAATAACTTAATTATTGCTATTGCATTATGATAGCAGTAGATTTTTTCAGTTAATACAAGTAGAAGTTCTTATGACACTTTCAAGTTCTGTTAAGTGAAAGGGTCTATTTTTATAGTTGTTTAAATATGTGGTTGTAACAAGAAATGGTAAACATGGTTTAATTATTGTACTACTTATGACAATAATTTATTCTGTATAAATATTAATAATTCTGTTTAAAACTTTCATGTGTAACAGTTTACTTGATTGAAATGTATATAGTAACATTACGGGTTGTATATATTGTGTATTGTTATGGACTGAATCTTTCTGTCTTCCTCTGTCCCTCTAGTAATATTCGGGTAGATTCCTTTTCATTATTAATACAGTAAATAGTTCGATTATAACAATGTAAATATGCAAGATCTTTCAGAATATTAGTTATTTCTAGTCACTGAGTATAACTTATTTATAGAATGAAATTTAATTAGAAATATTCGAATTATTCAGTTTATTAATTTCTTCCACATGGTTTAAAATAGATTTGTTGTGGTATTAATGTAATTTAGAATTGGGTAATTGAAACAAAAATTGGTAAACATATGCCAAAGTTTCATAATATTTTGATTACTGCTTACTTTAATAATTCTTATGTGATATATTATATTTAGAGTTGAATTTTTGAAAGTTAGCTCTTACAAACCATTCAGAAATGTCCAATATACTGAATACCATTCGCTATTACTGGTAAGAAAGAAGTGACAAATTGTTGGTATCGCTTATTAAAGTGTACCATTAACAATTGCTTTCGAATAGACAAAATAAGAGGAATATGCAGAAGACTTCATTATTTATTTGTCCTGAATAGATTACACGTTTTTTCATTTGATATTTGGAAAATATATTAAGACATTAGGGGTTTGTATTTTGTATGCTACATAATCGTCTATCACGAGTTGGGAAAATGCGGAGTACTCTCGTAATTATTGTCAATACAAGAGGGTACTTCATGCTTTGGAAGTGAAATGAAGATAAGATGGCGGAAACTCAATATATCGATGGTATTTGTCCAAAAGGGCGATTGTACCATTTCGTTGTTTTGAGAAAATTGGGGAAAACTGTTATGGCAATATGCAAGCGACCAACTTGAAAAACTAAATTTACTCAAACCTTTCAGATTAATAATAAAATGAATAACCAATTAAAACATATCAGATTAGATGTACTATTAGTTTATAATTTATATTTTTGTGGATATTCGCCCTATTTCCAGAATAGCTCTGGTGGAAGTGGTGTATTAGCATCAAGTTACCCTTTTGTTTAAGTCTTATATACATTCGACAAACCCTCTAATCAAGACTGGGTGAGAGCTTTTATAGTTTAATTACAATGAAATCATAATAGTTGCAAAATATTTCAATAAAAGTCGAATAAGTTTTTTTTAATATGAAAATACAAATGAAATTAAAATAACAAGAAACTACAAAGTATACTAAAAAAATCAATGATTAGGTGCAGTTTTTGTCCTCTCCAGTTTTCAATAGCCGATCCTCGACATTTGATCCAAATGCCATAGAGAGGTACTCATAGTGAAGGTACAGTTCCACTTGGCACAATTTCCTTAAACCATCATATTTTTGAGACACTATTGATTAAGTTTTTGTCTTATAAACTTGCTGTGGTATGTCCGTGTTTATAGGGGCTCTTCTTGTTTTATTTGGTGACAAACCGACTTTCAATGACAGGGAATTATCAGAAAATATTGTCTTACAAATAAAATTATCTGAATAAAGCTCTTATCATTCTTATTTTTACAATCGTGCCGCTTTTAGTTTTTAATATTTTGGGGAAATCTCGTTCAGTTAATGACTTCAACTCTAAGAAATCTTTATGAGTCAATGTTAGGACATCATAAGACTTAGGATCATGACGAGCGTTTCTTATGACTGTTGGTCATTCTGAGGACCCAAAAATCACCTTGTTCTTATACGTTTTTTCAATGGTACCTTGAACCGAATTTACGGCCATAAATGAGTGACCAGATAGCAAGGAATAAATGGAAATGTTTTTTCAAATTTATTGAGGATTTTAGGAACCAGTGTATAAGAAAAAGCACGCGTCCTCTGCTGGACATATGCCTCCTCCAGTGCCAGCTATTTACTTCGATCTTGAGCGGTATTTATCCAATTGCCTACAATTCTTTCACGTCATCACTCCATCTTGTTGGCGGTCTACCTCTGCTTCTTTTGTCCGTTCTAGGTCGCCATTCCCTCAGTCTCTTTGTCCATCTGTTATCTTTCATTCGGGCTATATGTCCTGCCCATTTCCATTTACCTTGGGTCATAATCTGAATAATACCCTTGAATCTTGTTTTGTTCCTTACTGTTGCGTTAGGAATTTTATCCCTTCTCCTGATCCCCAGCATTGCCCACTCCATTCCTCTTTGCGCCACTCTCATTTTCTCTGCTGTCTGTTTTGTTAAGGTGAGCGTTTCTACACCGTATGTCATTACAGGTAGGACGCATTGTTCATAAACCCTCGTTTTTAAGCATAGCGGTATATTATCTTTTAGAGTGGCGCTCAGTTTGCCAAAAGCTACCCAATCTAACCGAATGCGACGATTTATCTCGCATGTTTGGTTGTCTCTATCTATTCTCAGTTCATGGCTTAGGTATTTGTATTCATGTACTTGGTTTACTCCGCTTCCGTCAATGTCTATATTGCTGTTGGTTACGAGATTTGTCATAAATTTAGTTTTTTCTAGGCCAACGTCCTTCGTTACTTGCTTTAAGTCGGCGATCATCTTTTTGGCATCTCCTAAATTATCAGCAATTGTTACAATGTCGTCGGTGAATTGCAAATTGTTTAATTATTCGTAATCAATGTTTATGCCCTTTCCTTCCCAATTGAGTTTCTTAAAAGCGAATTCTAGTACTGCTGTGAATAGTTTAGGAGATATTGTATCGCCTTGCCTAATTCCTATTTGGTATTTCCTCGTTGGTTCAAGAATTTTGATATGAGGGGTTGCGTGAGAATATACATGTTCTATTAATTTTGCGTATTTATAGTCTATTCCACACTGTTGAAGGGCTGACAAAATTGCTGGGAGTTCTACTGTATCGAAGGCTTTTTTAAAGTCGATAAATAACAAAACAAGCGGTTTATTGTACTCTATCGATTTTTCTATCGTTTTGATTATTTGTAAGTGGTCGTTTGTCCCATATCCGCTTTTAAAGCCTGCCTGTTCTCGAGGCTATAAAAGTCTTAACTTCCGTTCTAAGCGTTTAGATATTATCTTAGTAAACAATTTGTAGAGGTGTGAGAGTAAGCTAATAGGTCTAAAGTTTCCTAAATTAGTAGACTTTCAATAGTTCCTCCACGCCAGCTTTTATAGCTTCCACCACAACCTGGTCCTCTCCTGGTGCTTTGTTATTTTTCATTTCTCTAAGGGAATATCTAGCTTCTTCCATTGTTATACCCGGCAACTCTTCTGAGTCTTGGTTTTGGATTTTGAACTTATTCTCTGTGGTCTCTGTTTTTTTAATTCCACTTCTATATAGTTCTTCATAGAAGTCTTCGACGATTTCGATTAGTCTTTATCTATTTGTTGTTTCATTTCCATTTTTATCTTTAAGTTTGAAGATTTCCTTTCTTCCATTGGCCAAGTTTTTTCTGAGTACCTTCATACTCCTATTCTCTTCGATCACTTGTGGTTTTCTCTGTGTTGTATTTTCTCAAATCTTTGCATAATATTTCTTTTGAAATTGTTTTGATTAATTCCCTTATTTCCATTACAGTTTTTCTTCTCTAGGTTTAGCTATTTTGCAGTTTTCTTGATGTGCTTTTATTAGTGTTTCAGTGATTCTTCCATTCAAGGTATCTATGTCTAATGATTGATTTTGACGTAAGGATTGTGATATGGATTTGCTGTAGCTCGTAATATAGTCTGGTATATTCCATCTTGTTCGCTGTTTCTTACAATTCATTCTTGTTCGTTTGTTCTTATTATTAACTTTTATTGTTGCCCTTACAGCTCTATGGTCGCTCTCTACGCAGAATTTGTTAAGGACTGTAACATCGTTGACATTTCTTTTCCATGCTATGAAGAAATCTATTTCATTCTTTGTTTTTGCATCTGGGCTTGTCCAATAGGCCCATAAGGAAAGTGTAGTAGCAGTGGTTCTCTGACATTGCTGTTTCTATGTCGCGGTAGATGTCCACTACTTCGTCGGTATGCGTTGTTGCTGGGGCATAAACTTGGACGATTACTTATATATTCGATACAAATTTGAGACATTTCTAAAGTCATTTGGCAAATATTTCTGGGTAATATCCTTCCTACAATAATGCGATGGAACTTCCGGTAGTTTGTCCATGAAAGAAACCACTATATCGACATTGTCAGCAGAAGTTTGATTTTTTGGTGCATGTTTTTTGCGTTCATTAATTTTTGAAGTCTTGATGTCACTTCTACTAGTTTCAATATAATAGAGAAATGTATCTATTACATCATAAAGAAAATTTAATTTTTCAATAGGCTTTGACAAATAATAATCTTTTGTAAGAGACTTTCTGCATTCCAATTTAACCGTTCTTTTTTGGATCTCATGTACATCTACGAGTATCTAGTTGAGTAGAAAGTCTTTGTCATTGATGACCGAGTGAACCAGTATTTGTCAAAAATGAATTTTCTCATCACTGAATCCATTACATTCACTAGGGCATTCTTTTGCTCATGGATTTTGTTTCATTTTCTTTTTTGACACTATAAGTTTTTTCATTTTACGAACTTCTTTTTTGTTCTCCTTTTTTCTCTTTTTGATGCCATAATCACAACATTCTCTGCTATTTTTAGAATTGAAGAGTGGAAGTAACAAAGGTGACAAGTGCCAAAATTTATATTTTGAGATAATTAAGAAAATTATAATAAAACAACAAATAAATGATTCATTTTTTATTTGTTAAAAATTTAGCTTAAGAGCAACACGGAAAACTAGTTTACAACAAAAAAACAGTTATATAAGAACATTTTGAACAAATAGTGACTTTCCAAAAAAAATAGAAACGTGATAAGTGCCAACGTGATAAGTGCCAATACAAAATAACATACGAAAATACTAAGAAAGCGTCTTATTGACTTATTTGCTACTTCCAGCATCATTTTGAGCCACTTCTTTTACTCCCAGTAGGTTATTGTAAAAGTTTTTGTGCAATGGATTTGTTAAATAAGGTATCATACACGTAAGACTTTTTCTTTTGTTTTCAGAAATTTTTTTTTCTGGCGAAATTACATGTAGCTCGGCTTTTCTAATGGCATTCAGAGTTTTTCCTTTTTTTAAAACATTGACTTCGTTCCATGGAATAAAATCTGCAAAGCAGGTCTTTGTTTTCACAATCGCCGGGTTTGTTTTATCAATGCGTATTGCTGTTGCTTGGCTGATTTGTAGTTTAGTAGTATTAATATAAATATATATCAGCTGCTTCCTTAATATTCCAAAAACAAAATTGGGTCATATTTATTACCTCGAACGGTGGGTTGTACCTTGCTGAATGAATAACTTCAATCAGATCTTCTGATATGTATGTTTTCATTAATCTTTTTCTCTTCTCGATTAAGGCAAAATCCCTTTCGCAAGGCATAAAGCTATGGCCGCTCACAAGGAATCGCTGAGTCAAACAAGCCAATGGAAACCAAAAATATTAATGTAAACAGAACAAATTTATTTTTATTTTGGCCGCCACAGTTGTCGCACCAAAGAATTAACGACTTTGTGTTTGTGAAACCGCTATTTAAAAAACGAAGAAGGCAAGAAGCGATCTCGTTTGCCCCTCTTCCAGAAAATCCTTCGTGCCAGAGAAACATGCTGGCATGATTTGTATCCCCGACGTGAATCCCAAAGTTAAAACAGATAAGTTGGGATAGATAGAGCATGTCAGAATGTACCAGTGTTGGCACAAATATCACCTGCTCAAGATCCATAGATAAGCAACACACATCAATACCTGGTTGTTGAGAGCGAATGGTATTTTCTCTCAAAATAGCTCTAGCTCTCTCAGCTTTAGTATGGTGGACATCTAATTTAATTTGAGCTTCTTTACTTGTCGCAGTATTCGCACGAATTTCACATCGAAGCCTATCGCAGGTATGACATCTGTCCATTCTGGGCCTTCGAAATGAAAGTTTAGGAAAGTCTTTCTTGAAAACTGATGAATAAAACTTATAGGTTACCCCACTTTCTGGATAGCGTGTTTTAAATGCTTTGAAAAGTCTGTTTATATTTAGGTCGGGGCTCAGATATTCCTTATCGGACTTCGCGCGAGTATAATGTCCAATATCTCGAGGTATTAAGTTAATGTGAGCTCTTATAGCTTTGCGATCATTTTCAGAGAATTTAGATTCTTTATGGCATGTTCTCTTATCAATAAAAAAAGTATAACCAGCTTTCTTTTTAGAAATTAGGCCATCGATTTTTTTTCTTGATACAGCAAAAGTGTCCATAATAGTTTTTTTGCACAATTGAACGAAATTTCTTCTTTCGTCTGGAATAGTGTAGCTTACTGTTGTTTGACGCTTGCTGTCTTGAGGACTTTCATAACTACCATGTCGACGTCTTTTAACAGGTGTTAGATGTATAAGATTTAATAGATACGTACCCTGAACTTTTGAAGTTTCTTTATAAAATTTTTCGTATAAGGACTTCCGCCAGAAGAGACTGAGGCTTTTACAGGAAAACTGGCATTTACAACAAACCTAATAAACATTTTCTTTAATAAAGGTTTTAATGAACAGTTTATTCTAACCTAACCTGTTGACTTGGTGCCACTTTCAGTACCCTCTGTTCTTCACCAAAACGTCCACTACCTCTACTTCTTCGAGTTTTTACATTAAGGTCGCTCATTATTATATTTAAAAAAACAACAAACAACAATAATAACACTAAAGTGCAAATTATTAACTGACAGCAAAAAGGCGAATGGCACTTGTCTCCTTTGTTAGGAAATAGATCATGTACTTAACGGTGGCTCCATCTTTGAATGAATATATAAAGTGTATTATGAAAATTAGCACCTATCACCTTTGTGAGGACATAAACAGTGGCATATAACACCGTTCTATGGGTCTAACGCAAAATGAAAATTTTTGGCACTTACCCCATCTGTTACTTCCACTCTTCAATTGGTAATAATTTTCATTATTTTTATTACAGGATCAACAGCTAGTTGATTATTTTCTTGAGGTACAATGGCCCCAGCGCGATTAATGGCGTATTTACGTCTAGTTCCTGACCTTCTACATTAGGTCGTTCTATAGATACATTAATTGATGGTTTACCAATAATATCACGAATCAATTCTAGCCATAATTCTGCTCTATTCGACATAGTTAACCACTTTTTTAAACGGAACGCATGCTCAATGAACGAAACTAATTATTTTAAATTGAAAACAATAAATGTTCACCCATTTGACGTTTTACTGTTGTTATATTCGCTCTTTTGGACGGAATTTTCCAACACCTTATATTTCACCACCCATATAAGTCCTTTTGCCAACATCATCTTACAGTAGATACTTATTTTTTGTGCATATAGCTCAAAATGTAAATTTTGCACGTTCGCCCTTTTGGCAAAATATCGTCGATATCGATATGTTTGAAGTTTAGACTCAAGAAGAGAAAATATCTTTAATCCTTGTTGGAGAAGCTCATGTTTTATGACTTAAATTTCATCGATTTGTGTCTAATCCATTCCTGTACATACTTCTAAAATGATTCAGGTTGACGCAAAACGTTTGTCCTCAGTCTAGTCCATTTTTCCTTTATTTTATTTTTACTTAGCTCATCTAAACGTTCTTTTCATTGATAAGTCTCCTTTTTTTAATACTTTGGCGAATTCTCACACTTATTTTTCCCATTTTACTTTTGTTTTTTACTTGGTCTTCAGAAACAGTGATTTCCCAGCAAACATGTGTGCTGGTATTTCCAAGTTGATACTATTTTTACGTTCTATGACATCCAATTATACAATAGTGACAAAAATATATTTTATTCATTCAATATAAGTTTTAAATAAAATTTTCGTAGTAACCCCGATAGCTATACTTTTGAATTTTACTATTTAATGACATTGTTTTAAAAACACTGTGTCACGCTGTTCTGGGGCTGAAGTTGGCACTCTCATTGTCTGTCGCGATTGGAAATCGGGAAGTTTGAAGTATATAACTCATTATGATTTTAGAACCTCGTCAAATGAATATTGTTGTAGGTCATTTTTACAGCGACATTTAATTTCAATTATGAGGAACAGTGCCAAGATATAGGTGCGCGTGTATACTTTTAACGTTTATTTGTGTTCATGAATTACCAATGGCTGAAAGGGGCTTTAACACACTACTGGATATATTTAACATTTCTAATTTCAAGTTACATAAATAAGTTGAAAATTTGTTTAAACGCCTATATATATATATATATATATATATATATATATATACAGTAGAAATGGTGAAGCTTTTCCATCATGTGGCTTAGTTCACGATATTATTCAACACAAACGATGTTGGTACTGTCTTCTTCTAATAACAGAAAAAAAGCGAAACTCAGTACAAGGAAGTTTGCCATAAATACTATTAAAGCATTATTAAATTAATTAGTGTACACTGTTTCTGTATATCTGTCAGACAGAAATGCTCCCTAAAATATGTAGGTATATCTTGCATATTTACATTATTTGATAATGACCTATAAAATACAACGATTCATGGTTCAATAAATTGAAATTCTTGCATTTTCACACAATAGTGTTACTTTTAATCACAAATATTCAATAGGACGGAAAAAATACAAAGTACCTAGTTGTTTACAAATGTATTTACCCAGCCAAAAAGAGATATACCAAGTGACCATACTAAGATTGCAAAATTAGCATTATGTTGAGGACGTTAATCCAGCAAGAGATATGTAAATCAGATTGTACCTCTTAATCTTAAGGAATGTTTATTAGCATTAAAAATTGATATTTTTATTAAGTTCCAGATATTAAAAGAAAAATAAGTTATTAATAAGGTTCATGGTGCAGTTTTTCTATAAGACCTATAAGATAGAAATCAAGTCGAAACAGGAGTGACAGGTCCACAAAATGAAAATGTTATGTGTGCAGACCTTACTTTTCATAGGTACTTTTTTCTTGCATCATCGTTATTAATTTGCGTTGACTACATCATTCATTTCAAATTCTCTTTTGCTTTATGGATTTAAAACACATGACTATTACTTCGAGATCAGTGTATAAAACTTTATATTAATTCCAATATTATTATTTTTGGAAACTCTGTCTCTGATATGCTGCTTTCTTCACATGCTTGCCAATTGGTGGACACGCTAGGACTTCTATGGGTAACAATCAGTCTGGTTTTAATAAAGTGATTAAAATCATGATTTAAATCAAACTCCTATTTATTCAAAATCTTTTGTATTGAGACCAACACAAAAAGCATACCTAACGTATAAATATTATCACAAAAAATAAAAAGTAGAACACAAGTCTTTAAAAAAATAAGACGAAGAACATAATAATAATATACACTTTATGCTTCTGAATTTTCATTTTAAAGTTTGAAGAAAAACACTAATTTTCCTCCTTTTTCTATCTCCATCTTGTTCCGTTAAAGTTTGAAGAAAAATACTAATTTTCCTCCTTTTTCTATCTCCATCTTGTTCCTTATATCTGAGTGTACAAAACCAAAAATGCTGACCATTTGTTCTACTGACCCTGAGGAAGCAGTTGTCACAGGAACTGCTCTATTATTGGTAGCTGTTTTGAAATTTCCGGCTCATCTTTTTGTGATGTCCACCACTGTATTCCATTTACGTTTTTTATTGTTTCATCTGAAAACATAATATTTTTAAATTGGCTACAGCGGGTATTCAACTTTATTACTAATGGCAACATTCCAGTGTTTCCATATAAATTATTAATTGTTTCTAAAGCTAGATTCTTTTCTTCGGGTGTTAACTCGTATTTTTGCTTTTGAGGGTTCAACATATAGTGTATGAAATGATACGGTGTGAGTGCATGCTTATATCGATCCTGAATTTTTTTGTATTTTTTCTAAAGGTACTTCTACAACATCCTTAAAGATATTTTGTAAATGTTTCCATTGCTCTACAGTATCTGAGATAGTAGCATTTTTTTCTCTGCAGAATATCAAAAGCCACTCATATTGGTTTTAAAATGCCCAAATATACTTTTGCTGCATGTTTAAGCCCAATATTTGACACATTTTGGTAAATGGTCGAATCAATTTGGTTATTGTTTTCTACACAGATTTTTAATAATATATCCCACTCAGTGACGTACATCATTTTAGCAATCAGCAACGCTATTCCATCGCACACCACTTGGAAGTACTAAAGCGTTGCCTTCTGTTTGACAGAATTTCGCTCTAGCTAGTTGGTTATTGCGAAAATTCTTAACAATTTGGATTACATGTTTTTTAACGTCAGGTATTTGTAAGTCTGCACAGTAAATTCAAAATAAGTTATAACTTTTGAGTCCGTCTTTTCTTCCAAAGTTTTTCTCATGAGGGCCATATTTGCTGCGTTGTCACAAGAGATTTTACCTCGCAGTCATATTGTGATTGTTATTGTTGCACATATAATTGGCTTGTTGTGGACGTTTGACCATCCATCAATGGACGTATTCACACATTGTCCTGACAGAGAAGGAAAACCTTTTGCTTTTTCCTCATAGTTTTCATCTAGAAGGCTTGTTGATATCGTTTTTCATGATGGCGGCGTATAACTAGGTCTTAATAAGTGAATAGATTTCTTTACTTCAGAGTTTTCAAATACTTCTAAAGCTCGAAATAGTAGCAAAAATTGCCTTTGCTATTTGTTTGTGAATTTTTTTCTTTTTCATCTGTTGATGTTCGCATTACGAAACTACTCACATTAGGCCGATTTTCAGTTTTTTTCTTTGTTTGGACTTTGCGGAAATTCCCAAATGTGTTACAAGTTTGAAACTTGAAGCCGACGATGTAGTAATAAGACCTGTAGAACTATCAAGCGACATTTGAATGCCTAAAAAGCCAATAAAAACATAATTTAAATTTATACCTTTGTTAATAAATAATAAACCAAATACGTGTCCAATTTTTCTTTTAAAATCAGTAAAATGTTGATTAAATTTTTTTATATGGTTAACTTTTTTTGAAATACGTTGAAAATTGTGTACTTGTAGATGATAAAAGGGTCATTTGCTTTTTTCCGGTAATACTCCACAGACTGAGGTGTTTTAATACGTAAATGGTGTTTTTTTAATGCCAAAAAACAATCTGTACCTGGGATTCCGTGTTAAATGGAGTTTTTATTTTATTTTCCATGACTAACACTGCTACCAAATCCAGAACTTCTTGTTTGGATAACCGGAAACCCCATTTATCTAAAGTAGTAATTCCTGTGGCAAATGTTTTTTCCTGGGCTTCAGTTATAGCAGTAGGACTCCACGAGCCTCTTTTAAGTTAGTATATACTGTACCATACGGAATGGAGAAATTTTTTGAAGCCTTATAGATAGTCATTTTACTGGCTTTGATTTCGTGGAGAGGTATTTGTAGATCTTTTTTCGAATATACTGGATCCGCCTTCTTTCGTCTGTAGTTTCGAACCATTTTTCTGCAAGAAAGACGAGAAAAAAATTAACCCACATGGGGCAAATTTAATATAAATACTGTTACATTTCCCCCATATGGTATTTTATCTGGGGCAAATTTAACATATATCAATACTCAAAAAGTAGTCCTTTTACAAATGCATAACTACATCCACCTAATTTGAATTATTTCATCAAATTATGTTTAAAAAATCAATATACTCACTTAAAAAATGAATGTAAAAACTATAGCCAAATATACTACTTCGGCACTCCACCTGAAACTTGACATTAACTTTGCGATTCGTTACGGTTGATTGAATGGTAATAATAAATGCTGTACTCGAGGATCTGTAAACAGGTGATTTGGAGGGTTGTTTATAATAAAATACTGGTTGAATTAACAAGCATAATAATAAAATCATCAAATGTAAAATGAAAGAAAAAACAAGACAATAAATGTAAAATAAATATGAAACACTCAAACAGTAAAAAAGAACAAATATTATCACAAAAATAGGAACAAAAAATAATAAATCACAAAACTAAAATAATCAAAAACTGACATTTTCCATTTCGGCCAACATTTTACTTCACACCTGTGAAACTAGTTGCGCAGAAGGCTGAAAAGTGTAACATGTATTATTCCCAGAAGTTCTTTGGTGTGGATTAAGGATTCACATGTTTCCACAAGCAAACTATTTCTCGTTTTCGACTTGATTAGGCACAGCTGACTGAAAACGCGTTCTGTTGTAGCCGATGAATGGGGCAATGCCATAAGTCCTTTAATGAATATAGTAAGATTTGGAAATACACATTCGTTCAAGCCATCTTTCAACTCGAAAACAATTCTCCAAAAATCCTCGAATGTAGATTCCGTTAGATTCTTCAAATCATCACAATCCAACAGATGACGCCATTCTACATCTTCATTTTCTTAATTGGTGGCAATCATAGAAAATCGTTGCATAAGGAGTACTAATGAAATTATACTCCCAGACATTGCAACTTGGGGATCTAGTACGGTTAAACCTTTCAAAACTGAATCACCAAATGGAACGTTCCCTTATTTGGTTACATAACTCAATATAAAAAGACAAACATTTCACTTTGAAATTTTTCAAATCTTCGTTCGATATTGTTTCCTCTGAAATGATAAGTTGACAATTTGCAACACAATATACTAAATCTAAGTCAACATAATTATCTGGAAGAAACTTTACATCCCTTATATCTGCCTTTTCCAAATATTTTGTTTCCATAAAATTTCGAAGAAGTGTTTTGTAGAGACTTGAAATACTTGTTAAAAATAACATGAATTTTTGGTGAATCACTTTGAAATTCTATAATGATTTTATTGACAATACCCAGTACGGATGAAAGGAAGCTGAAATATAATTTGATAAGGTCATTTTTGAGTGCGGTTAATATGGTTCATGGATTCAAAGATGATGGTTCGTCAAATGTCTCATTAGTAAAAAAGAGCATTAGTGCTGACCACTGCTCAATTATTCTGTCAACCACTGCCTGGAGAGACAGCCAGCGTGTTTGGCTTGGTTTTAATAATCTGTAGTTTCAAATCCACAAATATTTGACACTCCTTCAGTTGTCCTATTCTTTTGGAGCTATGAGCAAAATATGATATAATATATCTGGCTAGCTGTTCCACAGATTTAGGAAGTTTTTTACATGCTACAGAACACAAGTGCACTGAATGACACACACACACACCCAATATGAAAATATCAGGTGAAACACTTTTGAATCTGCTGGCCAATCCTTTCATATTACCTACCCCGCATGACCTATGCGTTATCCGCAACAAAACCTATCATGTTGCCTACAGGAATGTTATTTTTTTCAAAAAATGAATTTATGCTGTTGAAAAGACCTTCACCTGTTCCTGTCTCAACTTCAATCAAACCCAAAAAATTATCAACAACCTTGTTCATTTTATAATATGCACCACCATCGCTAAACTTTTCTTGCTACTGATGTCCGTTGTTTCGTCCACAATGAGAGAATATTTATTATGCTGAAGGTCACTCACAACGTTATTAATATTTTCTCTGGCTAATGATATTGAACAAATGTTGGTTCTTTTTTTTTCGTCCAGATTTCAGGCACTTGGCAATTTCCGAATCTGGACAAACTGATGATATAAACTGTGGCAAATGGTCCAATAACAGAAACTGCAAATTATGTGCTGCCAAGAACATTACCATTTTCATTTCTGTTTTCACCCTGTCCATTGTTTCCTTTTCTTTTGATGAGTGGAAAAAATCAGTTACCTTCTGACAACATTTGGCAAAACGTATTTTATTTTTATGTCCCACTGACTCGGAATGTCTCTTGATATGAGTGAATCCACCTTCAACGGTCTTTTTACAAAACTTACAATAAGGTTTATTAGATTTATTTTCTAGCCGAAGTGACAAATCTGGTTTGAATTCACTTTTAGGTGTTTTTTACTGCTCTTGGCACTTTCTAGTTTCTGCACTTCTGAAGATTTTTCACTGGTATTTATTGTAGAAATATCCCATTCCATCTTCATCTGAACTCAGTGATTCAGTGACCCTTACATGTTGTTCTTGTACTACTTGCTTGCTAGAGGAAGCTAAATTTTTTTTTGGGAGTATTTTGAAATATCTACAAAATTGTTAACATTCATATCACGCTCAAAAAATTCATAATCCAATGCGAATTACCTGTTCAAATCCATTTTAAAAAGATACACACATACAAGGATACTTAGCTGAAACTAACTGAAAATTGAAATCAGAGTATAAATTATAAAATAAAGTATCAAGTTTCGGTACGAACGATATGCAGTACGCAGTATTACACATCAGTTGAATGCTGGTAATACCCGTATACCAGAATGAATAGTCCTGCCATGCTATCTGCCTTCATTATTTTGTAAAAAACAACCGACCGGTACAATAACGAATGGTCTGTAAACAAGTAGAAAGCTTTGCCGGATGGATAAGCCGAAAACTTCCATTCAAGAATACGCTTAATTGGTAATATTCTTGCTTCATAGATGTCGCTTCTTGCTAGATAGAAAATGTAACATATTAGGCATATTTTAAGATGTAGTAACACCGTAACACGACATGCCGATTGTACCATAAATGTTACAATTGTAACACTTAGCACAGCACTGGTAATAATTCCGCAACATATCGGTATGTGCGTTGACAGAGTGTCTGCTACCTCGCTAACGGATATTTAAAGTGATTTGGTTAGCGTTGCCCCATTCTTACATTTACCTCACCTTACCTAAAAATTATTAAAATTAACATAAATAAAATACGAGGCATATTTTTAGAGTAAGTACCGTTTGGAAATATGGAAATTTCGTTGCTGTAGGGCATAGTTCCATAGTTTTTTAAATATTTTGAAACGGCACTTACTTTAAAAATATGCCTCGTATGTATATAAATTCAAATGTTGGCAAGAACGGACAGGAAGGACATGTTTTTAAATAATAAATGCCTTATTTCTTTTAAAAACGTTTTTGTCTATACCATACTTTTATTTACGAGAGAGAAATTTAAATAAAAATTAGAAAAAGAAATAAGTAATAATAAAATAAAATATTATTTACCTACATGCATTTGTTTCTTGCTGCTTATTACAAAAATCGTGGTGAGCTTTGAGTCTTTGAACTATCCCTGGAATTTCTTGCAATTTTTACAAGTCTCTATACCCTGATTTATTCGGATCGGTTGTTTTAATGTAAAACTGCTATATGCTATTTTCTTTTCTTCCAGCCATTTAAACGTTTTCACCGAATGTCTTATTGTTCAAGAAAAAATTTCTTCTCTTCTACTACAGTCTTCCCTAACTCGAAGTATTCTCTAAGTCAAATTTTCTTTACAATATTTCTAAAACTTGAACCAGCAATTTAGGAGTAACTGAGGCGGCAACCAACCATAACGCGAATTTTTTGGGGAAATATCTACTGCAGTTTCGGGGAATTACCGAACGACGAGAGATAAATTCTTGTTTTTAGTTTCCTAGCATGCGACTCACGCGCTTTATAAGATTTTCTCAGTTGTAGTTAGTAATGGCGGTGAAATTTGGCAATAGATTAGTGGTAGGTGATATCAGTGGGCACGTTGTCAACCATTTTGAAAAACAAAGACAAACTTTTAGAAAAGCAAAAAGTTTTAACTCCAAACGAAAAAGGCTTATAACTTGTGTTAATAATGATATTGATGAAGCTATGCTAAGTGCGGTATGTGGATTGTGCCTTCGACGTATTTCTACAGTGTGTACCCAAGATTACTAGTGAAAAAGCTTCTTAGATTCTACAGAATATTGGAAATTTAAAGGGGCGACGCTCCTAACATATTTCTTCGCTGTATCCATTCTCTAACCCAAAAACGTCTTTTTTTTTCGTTTTCATGTAATTGTGTCCTGTAAGCACTCCATCTTTTTTGCTAAGATAGTAGCAAAAAACGAACTTGAAACAGCACAACTTTCAACAACTAGATCATTCATGATCGATGTTTCGATGGTGACTAAGTTGAAACGCGAGGCGTGAACGGCACGAACCCCCCAACCGTGTGAACGTTTTATAAATTCACACTTTCGTGAGTGTCACGAACGAAAGTTGACTAGCGTGGTTCACTGTCGTGATCAACGCCTCGTGGGAACGCCCCTTAATGGTGAAACCTATTTGAAAAATGATAAAATACAGCGAAGAATTCAAAGCCAAATATTCCTCTATGATGATAATAGGAATCAAAAATTATTACCAAAAGAAAATTCAAGGTAATGGATTTGATATAGATACATTAAAATTTATGTCTAACTAAAGTCACTAATGCTTGATCTTGAAGCGACTGGCTTCTACGGTGCTTGATGTAGAAACTGCAACATCTATATTTCCTTCCAAGATTGGAGAATGAGGTGTTTAGGATATTTTGTTCTTTTGCACAATATACTAAATTACTTTAAAGGATGAGAACAGTCAATGAATCATACAATATTCTTACAAGATATATCCCAATATCTCGCTGGCACTTTCTAAAGAAATCTTAAATCTATATAATGATATGATTAATTTAACCAACTACAGAATACTATGTATGAGACTCATTTTTTCTGTCTATATAAAACTGCTCCGATGCACACTACATACATATAAATTTAATGATTTATTTAAAGAATGCTCCGTGTTATTTATTTTATATTTTGTCAAGGAAATTGATTAAAATTTATAATTTCACCATTTATTTTGACAATCTTACAGTTGGAAATTATTCAGGTCATTTGTTATTACTCTTGTTAATTTTTGATTATGTTTTAAGCTGTTGGTTGATGTATTTTTTGGTCCAATGGAATATGATAATGTACTGATGTGTTTTTCAGTCACATATGCATGCACGTTGTTATATGACACTAATTGGATAAATATTTTACAATATGGTGATAAATAAATACAATTTTAGTTATTAGTTTTGAGAGAATGTTAATTTTCTTTTAATTGAAAATTACCATTTTTGGGTAGTTCTACACAATTGTCATTTATATTGACAGGAACCTTCAGAAAAGTTCAAATTGTTGGATAAATTATGTACCTACTTGGTTGTGATTTAAAAAAAATCTTGTCGCTGCACATTATGGTTGTGTAGGTTATTCTAAAAAATTCTTAAATTATATACAGGACAACTGGAAAGTTTCAAACAAATCATAAACCATTGCTATCGAAATTTTTTATACTATACTAAATTAATCATTTGTTTTACATGTTGCATACATATTTTTGCAATGTAAAATGTTAAGCCCACTTTGAATATATAATATAGTCTTATACATATTTACGGTTCTACAGGGTTTCCTGCCGTCCGGTTTCGAGCCATCTTTTGTGTGTCAGACATGGCTCTCTGAATCGACCTTAATCAAATTGTCATTTCCACTGATTTCCATTTAGATGGTAATGATGTCGACCTGATTGGTCACAACGCAGTATTTTGTAAATAGAATTGGTTCAATAGAAACTTGTGGCATTTGTATATTATGTTGATAAGCAGTCACACGAGTAAAGTTAGGCAATTTTGTATTTGGGATTCAACTTAATTAAATATAGTGATCAGGGTGAATTCAATAAGTAACAATAAGGCAGTAAATTGAAACGTGTCCTGGTGGATGTTCAAACTTGGATCTTTGCAAATATACCTAATGTAGCTGTTAGAAACGTTGTCTCGTCAATTATTGGAAACGTCGTTCTAAACCCAAGATTGGTGTGTAAATCATTATTGAGCTGTACAATTAATAGTTTCTTGAATAGTTTAGTTCGAGCTTCCCAATTAAAAAGCATTCCAGCTGATGTTCACAGCGTCAATACTAAAACGACGGCAGGTTTGAATATAATACAGCTTTATTTGCAAATTCATATTTTTTATTAAAGCATAGAGAAAAAATAAATGTTCAAAAAACTTTTGGCCACTTTCTGTATTATGTAGCAATAACTTCATAAGTGCATTTCATACATATCTTTTAGATAAGTGAATTTTTATACAGTAAATTTAATATTATTCATCAATAATTTTACAATAAGTGCACTTTATTTGACAAGATTTTTTATTTTTCGGGTAAAAACGTTTTTTGACTATAGAATTAATTAAAAATTCAACATTTTAATCAACAGTATAGTACTTATCTCATACCCACAAAGACAAGAAACCACGCCAGACTTTGTTTTGCAGTAATATTGTACATTTTGAAAATAGTTCATAATTTTTTTATTCACCATCCAATCACCCAAATGTTTTATTTTACAAAATATTTTGTAGTCAATTTACTAAGTCTTATATCATAATATATTTTATAAAATCTTTGAAATATCATTTTATAGAAATTGTTTGTGACAGTCATAAAAACTTACTCAAAGTTATCCTTCCTAAATTTGCAATCAAATGTAGAAAAAAAAAACAATGATTGGGTTATGGTTTCTTTGTTGTTATTTATTATGTTACATACGTTTTCAAATTATTTTATTCGCTGGTTGAGGTGAGCATACGGATTTCAAGACATCAACATTACACAATTAACATTAACTTTAATTGTCTTTTTATAATGTTTGGAACCCACCAGTACATCCAATATATATATTAAATTTTCAAAGTAGTATTTTTTATTGAGATCTTATATTTTTTTAGAAAATTTGTAGATTTTTCTAGTCGTAATGTCGGGAGAATCGACGTTTACCAGTAGAAGATGGTAAGCGAGTGACAAATACGTTCTCGCATATTCGAATTAAATAATGGTGATAGCCTCAAGGATTGATGAACTATTTACACAAGTATTTTTTCATGAGATTGCAAAATGGACTTGATGTATTGAACATAAATTTCTTTTTTTATATATGAATGCTGCTTGTGCTTATTAATATCGGATTCTGCTATGATACTGGAAACTGGCAGGATTAAAATGTGAATGAATTGGCTGATTCAAATGTTAGAAATGAATTAGAATTGTTTTTCCCCAATATGTTCTAAACAACTTTGATTAATTTATAGATATTGAGTCGCTGAGAATCGAATACATTCCAAACTCAATGGAAAGAGTTTAACACATTCACTGCCAGAGCACATAGTGACGATTGATCGTGTGCCACCTATTTTTTGTTATAAATATGTTACTTTAATAATTGTATTAGCTAGTGGCCACTTTATTAAGTTAAAATTTTTCATTTGTTTTTTAAAAAACACAAAACCGCCCCAGAGGCGTTTCGGGTACAGGACAAGCTGATTGCTTAGTGTGTACCGGGGACCGCCCCTGCGGCGTTCAATTTTGTATACCCGAAAAAAACATTTTACGGGGAATTTAAAACCAAAAGTATAAAAACATTGATAACTTCTGTAATAATCTAGCAGACATCACCGGTATAATATGGCACAATACCACCAGACCAATCAAACTAAATAAAAAAAACAATAACTTAACCCTGATGCCTACGGTATATGGTACAATATATTAATAGAGTTAATTGTCCGGCGCTCAAATAGAATTCCAGAGGGGTTCCTGAAATACAATCGCCCTCTTCTACAGATAACGTCCGGTAAGAACAACGGAGTTCATTCGTCAGAGAGAGTGGTCAGGATTTTATTAGAAAGTGAAATTTCATAACATAACAATTAACTGATTTTACATACCGGCCTCCCTGCTGACCGAGTGAAAAATTCCGTTGCCCGATAAGGTTCGAATAAATAAATGAAATCCTATTGATTAGAGAATGTAAATTAAGGTACAATTACACTTATTTTTATGGACTGAAGATATATTTCCCTGATTATAGCATAAAACATTAGAGCGCAACAAGTTTAGAATTAAACATATTTCATGGACTGAAAATATCTCTCCCTGATTATAGCATAAATAGACGGTTTGCGTAAATAAATATCTCTGAATAACACATTAGAGCGCAACAAAAAAACCCTTGAATAAAATCTTATGTTCACAAGAGAAAGAACAATTTATGAAACATACACTTACTGAATACTTTAGTATAGGGTTCAAGCCTCAGTAGTGCACGTATATGACCAGGATGAATCGTCGGACACATACAATTAAATCAATACCCATATGATTTTTGGTTCAAAAGAAAAAGTGTCAGGTTCAAAAACTTACGGTTTGAAATATCTTCGTTGAACGTCACAGAAAATATAAATTAGCTATGATAGGCTATATCTGCTTTCTATACGTCGCGACAATCACTAAAAAAATTACTGTTCACACTCGAGCCGACGCAACCGGGAGTTTTTCAGGCCGCACTCTTGCTGCCTGTTAACTCTCTGACTCCCATCGTCCAAATTTTCTTTCTAATTATTTCTAATAATTTGGGACGAGGTTTGTTATTCAAAACATCCAATTCATTTTGCCCTTGCTTTTTTTATTTTCATGATTGAAGGTTAATTTTAATTAACTTCTCTATGCTAAGTTGCAAAATTTGTCTGTCTTTTTTTTGAAAATCAAAACATCGGTGTGTTTTTGATTCAATTATTTACGCGTCGACCTTGTGGTTTGTTTAAATTGTTTGATTAATTTTTTTAGCTCTAGGTCGTTTTATGTTATTTTATATTAAATCGAATTCAACTGATATTTGATTTAAAGAAAATTATATCTATATAGGGTGTCTCTAAATTTCCTTGCCATATTTTGTGCTTATTACACTTCACAGAAAACAAAATTTAATCTAAATTATATAAAACACAAACAACAATTTACAAATATTCCGGAACGAAAAAGAAACTATAAGTCAGTATAAGAAATATATCTAAAAAACTTATTAAAATTTTTGGAATGTGAAAAGAAAGACGTTTTTCTCTTGCTATAAAAGTGTAAAACAATAAAATAAATTAAAACTAAAGGAACAGTAAACAACATTATTTTTTTGAGTGTAACTCTGGAGACAAGCAAAGTCCAGGTTGATTTGGACACAGCGGACAATATTAAATTGAATCCTTTCTTACTTTTGTTTCTTCCCAGCAAACCTGACATCTGCGTTTGATTCTTGCATTGGCCCCTTCACTTTTAGGACAATGTTCAGGAAGATGTGTTATCTTTAGTTTTGGTAAGGGCTCTGGTGGCGGAGGCCCAAGTAGCTTCTCAATAATAGATAACCTATAGTCGTAAAACGTGTTTTTATTGGTGGGATTCCCTTTTTTGAAAAGGTAATATGAAGTGAGCAGCATGATGAGGAAGATATGAATAGCTAATTTTTTATACCAGATTAGCGTTTTATGTTCGCAAGAATAATAGGAGAGCATCTGGTCACAATAATCGGCTCCTGCCATAAACACATTGTATTTATTTATCAGTGCAGGTTTTTCTTTTTCTTGGCCTCGTTGAGTAGTTATAAATTGCATATTCGCGTTATATTCGCTTGAAATTGCCAAAATTTCACGACGGTCTTTCCATTTAACTACACATATCCCTTTTGAGTTAAACTGAACCACTAGTTCACCCTTTTTTAATTTCTTCTTGACAACTTCCCCAGGATTTCCTTTTCTATTCGAACGTAATGTTCCTGTTACATACGTTTTTCTACGTAGCAACTCCTCAGTTAGCTATACGCCATTATAAAAGTTATCAATGAATAATGAATGCCCGTTATCTAATTTCTCTGCCGTCAGAGCTAAAACAACTTCTTCGGTATATCTTTTCCCTGATAATTCAGGATCTGCAAAACCAGAATATACCAATATCTTTAGAGCTGTGCCGTTAGGTTCACATAAAACATAAAGCTTAATCCAAACTTGTGTCTCTTGCCTTTTATATATTGGCTAAATTTTAAGCGGTCCCTCCACAAAACCATGGATTCGTCGATAGATTATTCCCTTGTAGGATAGTAAATTTCAACCATTTTATTATTATAAAAATTTATTAAAGGCATAATTTTGCCCAACTGAGTTCGCGGTTCTGGACTTTCAGTATCCTCAAACTGTTGGCTTCTCAAAATTAGCAAGAACCTATTACGGCTCATAAAAGATGAGAAACATGTTAGGTTGAACAGATAGTTCTTCTTCCAGTAATCGTTCATTCTGTTTAGTTTGATTGTCCTTATGTGAAAAAGTAAACCCAAAAAAGTTCTGATTTCTGTTGGATTGACATCAACCCATCTAGCAATTCTTGGATCCTCTCCTGAACCAAGTGCAATTAAAGCAATTGCATGTTTGTTCGCTCGCGTACATAACATATCAAAAAAATCATCTGTCGCTATCAGGTTGAAATAATCTATTGGCTCTGTGGAATTAAGATTTAAAAGTAAACCTGTCGTTTTCGTAAATGGCAAATTTTTAATTTCAGTGTAACTCCAATCATTGGTCTGCGCAATATTCGAGTGTTGCAGTTCTTTGGGTAGGCCTTAGTGGAGATTGTGATAATGGTTGTGGTGAAACTGTAGGGTTGCGAAGACGAAGGGGCGTTTGTGAACAATCTTCATCTTCGTCTTCATCTCCGTCACTTTTATCACTATTGTCCAAGTAATCAGGATCATCGTCGCTACTGTTTGCGAAAGGGTCCTCCTCGATATCTTTTTCTTCAAAAATAGCTAACAGTTCAGCGTCTGTTAATTTTTTCTCTCTCTCGTGGTTAAATTTAACTTTTTTCGAAGGTACTGGCTCATCTGCCATGATATCTATAAGAAAGTAATAAAAAAAATTACACACGCTATGTGCGGGTCAACGCCTCTCGGGCGGTCAACGTCATATTTTTGTTTATTTTTTAGGTTATGAAAATATTTTTGGTTGTAACTACATTAAAAAAGTTATTAAAACACCCAAATAAACATTGTTTGGTAAGTATTAATGTTATAAAAAACAAAAATACAAAAAAACTTACATTTTACAATCAAAATCCGCTAAAATAGACACTGATTAATATTTTTTAAAATCAAACCCGACACGTGATGCACTGATCCTTAACAAAACAACCTTCTTATACGGCGAACCAATCCACACTGTCCGCATTAATCTCTTCGACGTTGTATTAGAACCACACAAGAACGCCTCTCCGGCGGTTGCGGCGTTTTTATCGAAGTCGACCGAACGCCTCTAAGGCGGTGCCGGCAGTGAATGTGTTAAAACAATTAGAAAAAAGTTACACTCTAATTATTACGATAAACTTCATTCCTTGGATATTGAACTGTCCAGTAACTAATTTCAATATTGCCAGAGACAACCATCTCTGATATTACTCATTCTAGTGACAATTCACTGTTGACATTTAAGATATAATAACTAACCAATGTACAATTTGTAACATATAGTAGGAGACCCCACGACACTAAACCTGTAATGATAGCTCCCAAAGGTCATACATATAATTCGTCATTTCATTCATATGACACAAAATAGGCCTGCTGCCATCACTAGGACCGGTCAAGGCTATAAAAAAATATTTTTTAGGCTTCTGTAATGATGTCTCTCGTATTGTGACTGTTCCTCGAGGCAGTGGAGGGGTAGGACTATATGAAGAAGCAGTGCTGCCAGTCCCCTGATAAGCCTTATCAGTTGCTGCAGAGATATAAGCGACACTTTCGCACCCAGGTTTCTATCATCATCGACCTCCTCAAAAAACCAAAGCTTTTTTGAACGGTCATAATTTTTTGTTTAAGAAAAACCACAGCTGCCTTTTCCAAACAGTGGAGAACATGGCGGCAGCTGCGTTTGAAAGTCGCCGTCCGCGCAACCGAATTTGGCGTTTCAATTCGGTTTATCAGAAATCGCCCGGTTCTTTTCGATTTGTATTATTGAAATACGTCTGCCACTATCACGAACAAAGAATTTTACGTGTCGTTTATTGTTTAAACAAATGAAATCGCATATTCTATTTGATGTTTTTCGATTTTTCAGCCGTTTTAAGATATTTTCTACCATGTTAATTGTATTGTAGCGAAATTTTACACATAAATCTTGCAAATCCCGTATCAATTGATAATGGCATATTATCCAATGCAATCATTTCGGCTATAGAATAATGCAATGACTTTGAACGTCTATCATTTCTATCCCAATTTTTTTGAATTTTCAAATATTTCAAGTAGCGTTTGTTGTTTTGGTTTTGGTGTACTTATTTAATTTGATTTTGTATTTTTACTTTATGGTTTGATTTTTGAATTTCAGATGTGTGAATTAGATATTTAGTGTTATGCTTACGTTTAACATGATTTATAATGGACGTGGTACTTGCACGTTTTCCAGTGCCTCCTCTAGATATTTACTGGTGGCATAATTTCCATTCTGCCATTTTGTCGTTATCAAACGAACAGTAAAAGTTCCAAATATCACTTTTCTTACTACTCATGTTTATGAATTATAATTTTTTTTAAATAGTTAAATTATATCGAACAACATACTGAATACTGACAATCTACACTGAGTGAAATGATCGCGGCGCGACGGGCGAAACAGTGTTGCCAATCCGAAAATTTAAAAATAAGTAGATTAGAAAAAAGTAGGCATACATTTTTCAAGAGATTTTATTAAATAAAAAATAGTTTTAACAAAATGGGGTTACAAAAAGGCATAAATATTCGAAAAAAATATAAAACATTAACATAATTCTAAAAAAGTCCATCCGTGCGTTTTAACCATTATTATTATTTAACAAAATTGTTTTCCTATTTGAGTATGAAAGTATGAATACAAAAATGATAAAAACACACAGGTGAACATGCATTTTAAATTTAATCATTACTCGACGAAGCAGATAAATTTTGTTTGTTCATATATGAGAACAGTTTTTTTGTAGTAGAAAAGTGTAGCAGTTGTTGCTACCTATATACTTTTTTGTATGTAACAAACCGGTTATACTTTCCGTGGTTAATTTGTTCCTTAATTATTAATGGAAGAAAATATTATTTCTACATTAGCCGAGGAATGTGGAAGGGTTAGTACATTGAAAACAATAGAAGTTAAAATATTAAATATTGCAGTTTCATCTCCCAGTTTAAGTTTTTTGACTTTTTGCCAAAATAATATAGGATCGTCTGCAAATACCTGAGTTTCTTCAGTATTTCTTAGTAACCACCATTCCGAGGCCAGTCTGTACTTGTTATATATTATCGTCTATCAAATTAGGAAATAAAAGAGCCACCTCCGAAATAGAGTTACTGAACCCTCTTTTACTACCCTAGGGTCAATAAAATTGAATAATCTTATTTTCTTTTAATGGAAATATTTTAATTATTTGGCTACATGCTTCCACGTAGAACTTTAAACACCTTACTCTAAAAAATTGAATTTTGTAACGTTTGTCCCATAATATATTTCCTCAATGGGCATGTGATTACCAGGATTTTATATTCCACGTTTTTATTGGTGTATTATTTAAATAATCTCGTTTAAGAAAACAATCAAATATATATTTAAGCAACTGAACGATATTTTTATATAATTTGTACAATTTGGGAGCTTTTCATTGCATTTCTTTATTTAAATTATTAAAAAAAGGTAGGGCAAATTCTAAAAATGTAAAAATAACTTTATTGTAGGTTTACTTTTTGTATTATATTTTCTGCAACTAGGAGATTGTTATTTGATACTGCATCTGTAAAAAATAATTGTAATGCCCCATATTGCTCTAAAATTCTACTAACGACACTTTGTACTGGCAACCACCGAGTTTGCGAAGGATGCAGGATTTTATGATTTTTAACACCACAAAATGTTTGAAATTCTGCATACTTACCAATTCTTTTAGGGCTTGAACTAAAATAATTGTTGTATATTTCTGGTAACATCTTCCATAAACCTCGACAGTTTTTCGCAAGAATAAGATGCGTATAAACTGAAGGAATGACGTGCACTGCATGACAAATACTGAAGGTGTATCTCGTTTAAACAATGCTACTACGGAATTTTTACTTCCAAACATTACATTTGCACCATCGGACGTGAAACCTATCATATTATCTTTATAAGGTATATTATTTTCAATCAAAAATTTAACAATATGGTTATACAAAGTGATCGCATCCGCTCCAGACAGTTTAATTAAAGCCAAAAATGTGTCCGGAATATGATTAAACTCATTAAAATATCTCACCAGCAAACACAAATGTTATTGTACTTCAGTCCGTTGATTCGCCCACTATTAAGGAAAATTTCTTCTTTCGTAAATCCTGGCAAGTTAAATGATAAACTTGACGTCTCACGTCTTTTACTATAGCCGCAGTTTTTGTTCAATGACTAGCTAGCCCCTGAGCAATTTTTGAGTTATGACAAATTGTTTTTATTAAATCTGGAAGATGTTCTATGGTTGTAAATGGCAAATTGTGAGTAGATATACTAAGCCGGTTCTGGGACGGAAGTCGGCCATGTTGGATTTCGTTGACTGTGCGCGCGCACCGGAAGTGGCATCCATCTTGTGTCAATGGCGGACGTGTTGGTGTGTCGTATCCATCTTGTGTCAATGGCGGGTCGTTGGCGAGTATTTCGAATGTCGCGACTGTGACGGCATCCATCTTCTGTGACGTCAATCATGGTCCATCCACATGTGTGACGTAGCACTTCCAATTTGGTGGGTTGTGTCGTTGGCGGGTGATTCGAATGTCGCGACGGCATCTTCTGTGACGTCAGTAAAATCCCTACGGCATCCATCTTCTGTGACGTCAATCGTGGTCCACCACAACACTTCCAATTTATAAAATTGAAAAAATGGTCGACCGTGAGATTCGAACTCACGACACACACAGCGACTTTCTCGTTCCTAACACAGTCCCTAACCGTTGCGCTATCGAGGTTTTATGTATAAATTTCTTATTTGGGTTTTACCTTCATCCGTTGGGTGTCAGTGACCCCAGATACTTTTGGCGCTCTTGTTAAAAAAGATAGTTGAGTGGGACGTCTAAATTTCATATGGTGTGTGTCTATGACATCATCCAACGTTTGGGGGGGTCGCAGGGGGTGAGAAAAATAATAATTACAAAGACAGTATTTAATGGATTAATGGGGAGGTGTGAGGGGTTTTATAACAAATTTCTTCACAGGTCTTTATGAGAAAAAACCGTTCCGTCCGACTAGGAGGTTGAGACATTATTGTGTGTGTGTGTGTGTGTGTGTGTGGAGATACACAAAATATAGGACACTAATATATCTGTAAACGAATCAGTTGTAGTATGTCATTAGTTGAGTATAGACGTCTATTTGAGGAGTTTATTATAAAAATAGATCGATTGAATAAGGATGTAATATTTTATGAAGAAAAACGAAGGGTTATGAAGCAAATTGCAAACCTGTGCCTTTCTGCTGCTGATACTACCGACTCAGATCAAAAGAAGTGGGAGAAGCTTACAATAAATTGGGTGCCAGACGAATTACAAAACGGAGCTCGACGACAGGAGATTTCAAGTGCTGTAGATTATATCTTTAGATGTCCGCAAACAACAACATATCCATTAAACAGAATTCAACCTACAAAGCTTTCACCATGATCAATATAACCAACACTAGCAGCATGTTCCATAGTATGAAAAATGAACTTAATAATATATTTTCAATGACTCTATGTATATTATTAGCATTCATATTCGTTTTATTATTTAAAATTTTACCAAAAATTGTTAAACGTAAATTTAAATCTTCATGTAATATATCCGCTGATGAGTAGATTGGGTGTTTTAATAAAAAAAAAATCCACTTTAAAAAAATAATTTATTATTGATATAATAATTACAAAGGTAATGTAGTATTTAAAAAACCATTGTTGGAGACGTTGTATATTTCTGTAGGGTCCTCCAGTGGTGTAGTAGGTTCAAAGTTTCCAGTTACCCATGATGTGTGTGTGTGTGTGTGTGTCATCAAACTAGTAGACTAAAGGGAAACACACGAGGCATTTCTTTAGTAGAAATTCAGCTTATTGCTGTGTGTTTGCAGCATAGTTTCCAATCATTTTTATTCTGTAATACTTGATGCCACATAAAAGAGTATCGAATGCCATGCTGTAATTTTTCAGCTGATGAGTAGATACTAGGTAATAAAAAAATCCATTTACTTGAAAAATTATTTATTCTTGATATAATTGAGTTATCATTGAACATTGAAGAAGATTTCATTTGGAAATTAACCTGATGTTTTACTCATAAAAAAAAAACATTGTTTCAATTAACAGAAATATTTATGCAATAGTCTAAAATTATATTGGAAAAAACAATATTTTACATTTTAATATGAAAGTATAGTAATATATGTTATAAATTAATATGAAAGAGTAATAATACTACAAACGAATGTCATAATTCACAAAGTAGTAATATATGCTATAACTTAATCCATTTACTTGAAAAATTATTTATTCTTGATATAATTGAGCTATCATTGAACATTGAAGAAGATTTTATTTGGAAATTAACCTGATGTTTTACTCATAAAAAAAACATTGTTTCATTTAACAAAAATATTTAGGCAATATCCTAAAATTATATTGGAAAAAACAATATGTTACATTTTAATATGAAAGTATAGTAATATATGTTATAAATTAATATGAAAGATTAATAATACTACAAACAAATGCCATAATTCACAAAGTAGTAATACATGCTATAACTTAATATGTAATAGTTTAATATAAAAGTATAAAACTATATTTGAGTTCATATTATTATATATTTAAATATATGTGAAAAGTGAAAAATGGTTTTACAAAGTTGTATTCAAAAGTCAGCAAAAATAGTTTCATCTGAATCATAGTCAGAATCTTCAGGTTCTGTAGGTAAATTGAAATGAAGAATTAATCCATTTAAAATTTCTATTGGAAAATCAGTATATATGAGTTTTAGTACTCTTCGACAATCATTTTTAGATAGTGATCGAGGTACTTTAATCATTGCAACAGCACTTCGAAAATCTCTGATTAATTTACGTGATTTCTTAAGAAATTTTACACGCCGTTTGGCATGATCTTCAGTTTCGGGAGTAGGAGACATTTTTTATCTAAAAACAAAAAACATTATTCCAAAATACTGTAATGTCCCCATGGAAGCGTATCAAATGAATCGGGAAGTAATTTCCTTTTATCATCGTGAGGACTCAAAGCGATTTTTGTTTGTTCAATGCTATACACATTATGAGCGAAGGAACGTATCGTATTTTGAGTAATTGTCATCTGTTTCCAATTTTTCAAACAATCCACATAATCATCGAAAATTATTTTATTTTTCACAACACATTTTTTAATCCCCTTTGATTTTTTGACAACTTTGCCCCCCTGAACTTTGTAACTATACATTTTGGACCTTAAACCAACAAAATGGGTGATTATTTGTCCATTAGCTTCATCTTTCATCAAACCTAGTATTTTTTTATTAACTCGGGGTATGTTGTAGATATTGTTAATGGGATAATCTGATGTATCAAATTTGTCAATGTTTGCGTCAATTAACTGTTCGTATGCATCTTCACAAGTAAGTTGATAAACAAAACTATCAGTGTCGGTGTACATCAACTTACAATTGTCTACTCCCATTGTGGGAAGCATAAAATTGTAATGGAAGTCATACATTACAGTTTTCGAGATGTCAAGAATAACCATACCCACGTATATCGGTTTATTGAAAATTAGTTCAGACTTTTTCAATTCGATTGCCATCAAAGGTGGATCACCATCATCGAAAACTGTTCTATTGTGATAACGCGGACTAGCAATAAGATTTTTAGCACCATAACGACCCTCATATGTAGATACCAATTTACAAATTCTATGTTTACGGATGGATTCCATACATTTCCCAAACACAGCATTATTCATTAGTTTTCTCAAATCTTTCTCAAAGTCGCTGGTGGCTAAAGTCCTCAATCGATTGTTTAATTCGATGTAGGGTTGAAGCCATGCAGATTGTTGGAATTTCAAAACTTTGTGAACTTTTTCCAATACTAGTCCATGTTCTAGGGCTTGCTTTAAATTTCTATAATGTAAAGTGTAACTTTTTTTATCGTGTAGGGTAGTCATTAATTTTGTTAATTTTGAATCGGGTGGTTTGTGGTGTTCGGGACACATAGGAAAGTCTTTATGTAGATTATGCAACTTGTCTGGATATAACAAATCCACTTGAAGAATATAGCCTTCGGGGTTATCATCTGGGATGGATTTTATGAAATTGATGTCGTTAAATTTCTCCATATCATTTTCGATCCACTCGAAGCCATCAAAGGGCAAATGTTCACACATCGCTTTTCCATACAAATTATTTACATCTGTATAGAGAATATACATTGATGGTTTCTCAACATCATATTCAGACATATATTTATTATTTGCTTCACTGTACCTATTGCAACACTGTGATATTCCTCCTCTAATAGCCTTTTCAATAAACATTATCATATCAATATTTTTTAAAATTTGCAGTTTACATTTTGTAAACTTTAGCATCACATTCCACGCATATCCTGGTATACTGTAGAACCATCCAGGATCTAGACCATACGTTGCTAAAGCTGTCTCTCTAAAATTTTCAAACACATCTGCTAGAAGAAGAATATCGGTGCGCATGTATATATCGCTATATTCTCCAAGTGTTTTTACATTGAAAGACCGCCAAACATTTTTAGCGTGAGCATAATCATCATCAGTTACGTTCGCTTCATTTAATTTATTATAAAAACATTCAATCGGTGGTAATTTATCATCATTCAATTTTTCCAAGTTATTAATATAGTCATAAGGAAAGATACCTTTACGTGTCAATAATGTAAATTGGATATTGGTTAAATTATGGTTTTCTTTTTTCAAAATTTTCAAATAATTGGTGTCCAAAGTTTTAACGACAGCATCCAAACTAGATCCCAAAAAACGAAACGAATCAATAAATCTGAATTTTATGTTTGTTTCCGAATCGTATTGTGTGAATGAAATGTATTTTTCCTTATTGATTGGTAAAAGGCTGACTCTACCACGTTTGGCAATATCTCTTATGATAAAATGGCTATCATAACCAGACAAATTGTGAAATACAATCGGCACAACAAACAGTTTTCTAAAATTTAAATTGCAGGATTGGTGCGCAAATCCTCGAAACTCCCCCGTAAAATGATTGTGATCACGTACAACTATATCTTTTTTATTAAACTTTTTTTCACATATATGACAAACAGTTGCATCATTAGTAGTTCTTGGTTTGACTACCATTGGTACAATTATTTTAATTTTTGAATCTACAAATTTAGCTATATCAGTCATTTCGTTAGCGAACCAATCCATACAATCCACACCTCTGTAACTTTTGTAAAACGATAGAGAATCGTCAAAAGAACATTTTATATAGTAGCCTGCACTGTAAGTTTTATGATGTTGATATTTGTTTGTTGTTTTAGAAATGATTTCATTACATTGTGTCAATTGAGATTCAAAATCAGCATAAATAATAAAAGGACATTTTTGCTTGTATGTATAATTCTTAAACTCAACAAAATCATATTTGGGAAATGAAATCTTTTCATTGTTTAAATTCTCACAAAGTTCGGAATGATCATCCAGTCTCTCACGCAATGAAAAGTAATTGAGACATCTATCACAAACATATTTTTTATGATCGTTTCTATTTAACTGTGAACTAATTAAACGCGATAAATCTTTAACCCAACAATAATGATATTTTACCTCAACAATAGTACTGTAATCATTATGAGATGGCGTTGTTTCATATTCGTTTAATTTCGGAAAGTATTTATCTTGAATGAGTAATAAGTTGACGTGACGGTCTAATTTTTTCCTAGTCAATCTTGCCGGCAATACTGTGTAAAATGTTTTGTTCACTGTTTCATTGTACTCTAACATATAAACGTTTATGGAAATTTCATTTAGTGTTTCAAACTTCTTAATTTGAGGCAGTTTCATTGGCATATCTAAGCCTCGAGTTTTCAAAACGGTGGAATAGTGTGGATATGATGATGTTCGGCTCACCTGCCCTGTGGGAGCGTGTAAACCTGCAACAACGCTCCAGAAAAAACACGCTTCATCATTGTTCTGGATGTTGATGCATGCATGTTTTTTCTGTATCTGCTCAGGCAATCGAATGAAAGATGAACCATTACCCATTTCGTATTTGTTAATTGCTATCTCTAGTGAAATGATTTTGCTTAATGCCCAACCGCTCTGTTTCTCTTGAAACTCTGACATTTTATTCAAAATACGATCTACGACATTATTTTTAAACCATTCTATTAAATCAGTTCCCTCATCAATGATTGCATTGGGTGTACTAAAATGTTTTTGATTTACCACCTCCCGATCATTCGATTGCTTTATATAATCACCAATGAGAGTAGTATTAACTTTTATTATTTTTAGATCCTTCAATATTTGTGAAATTTTAACGTTGAATAAATTAAAAGCATCTTTGAAAAATTCATCGATTACTTTATGTTTCAAATTTACAATAAGCCCTGTCCTAATTCTACAATTAAAAATAACCCCAACATCTAACCATTTTACACTTCGTTTTCTCAACCCATAACCCATATTTTTTTTTGTAATTGAATTAATTTGATGACGTAATCGCTTAAGTTCCCCAATTTTTGATTGAATTTTTCTCTTCTCACCAATGGAAAATTTGAACTTAACCAAAGTCAAGACACATCTCCTAACATGACGGTCTATTAATTTAATTATTGAATTAGCTAGCGGTTTAGAATAATGTTCTTTTAGGAAAGTTAACGTTTGATCAGCTTTGTTCATTAAATTCACCATTTTTTCACTTTAAATATATAATATACATATATAATAAATAAAAACTCACCAAGCGAAAACTAATTTTCAACAATTTCAAACGATATTGCACGATTTGGTCTGCCCACTTCAATTAATCCTCTAAATATGAGAGAATGCTTTTGAGCTTTGAAATAATCAAGTTGACATCGGTACTGTTCCGTCACTCTCTTGGGCAGGAATGTGATATTGTCTGCGAATTCTATCAAAATGACTTCACCACCAAATTTGCTTGAAACTAATTTTGCGCCTAAGATAGGGTATGCTTCCCCAAGCGTCAAATGTTGAAGTTTAATAATAGGCTTCTTCTCTGTAATTAACGACACTGAATTTAATGAAGGTAGATCCATCTACAAAAGAATAAATATGTGTTAATAAACTCTACCTTTTTAGTGGAACTTTATATCATAAAAAACAAAAGTGAACGATTTGTTATTTGAAGAAATAAATGAAAAACTTACTTTTTTCTGAGTAGCCTTCACACAACACACAGATTAATTTTAATATTCTATCACTGTTCAATGATAACTGATTTGTATGATGTGAAATATCAAATTTATATGGAACGATATCCCCCACTATTTGCAAGGTGGTTCTCTCAACGATACCCACACAAATTAAAATTTAATAGCTTCTCCTAATATTGAAAAAAAGCAATAAACGGTGTTCCCACGAAAAAACGAACTACTCTGTACCATTATAATTACGTCTATCTATTAAAATGTTGATTAGAAATGTTTTATTTATTCTCAAACATACAAACTAAAAAAAAAGCAATTTAATAAACGATGTTCCCACGAGAAAACGAACTACTCTGTACCATTATAATTACGTCTATCTAAATGTTGATTTGAAATGGTTTATTTATTCTTAACCTACGCACTGAAAAAAGCAATTTAATAAACGGTGTTCCCACGAAAAATCTAATTTCTCTATACCGTTATAATTATGTCTATCCATTAAAGTTAAATATTGATTTAAAATGTAAATGTTTTATTTATTCTAAGACCCACACACACATATATATATGAAATATTATTCTCAAATATATTTCATCAATATAAAAAGTATTGTAATTTTCAAAAGCAATACATAAAAAATAATTAGTGATCTCCTTCTATCAACTTGGAAACATGAAACAAAATCATTGACAATTTTCGTTTCATTTATCAACTCACATACGATGGGAACATGAAATAAAACACAATAATTTTAATTAATTAGTTTTAATACTTCTCTAAATCACTGACAATGTTAACTTTACAAAAAAACATATATTCTCTTAGTGCAATGGCTAATTCGCTATTGTTGATGTCACACATTACTTGAATCAGTTCAAATTTAGTCAAATTTTCATTAGTTTGACTGAAATTTCTAATGTTTTCCACCAAATTTTCATAGTATTCACCAAAATTTATGGATTCTAAATGAGTGAGACGTGGGGAGATGAGGCAACGATCCGCTTGTAGTATTTGATAAACATCTTCTTTTCTTAAAGGTACACTGATATCATGTTTGGTCACCTCCAACCATTTAACACGATCAAATACCATTTGTCGAATGGTGCAGTAGTCTCCACAAGATAACACAGCTTCTTCTTTTTTTTCTTCTTCGTGAAATGATGCACTTATAAATGAATTATTATTTAAAATGTCGATAAATGTGAACCATTCGTATGAGCTGAAGTTGATTTTCTTATGTTTATCGGTGTATGATAGAGTGATCGCAGTACTGAACGTTCTTGCGGGGCTCAAACCACAACCAATTCGAAAATCTCCATCTGTACAATACTCTGTGTACAATAAGTAGTGGTTTTCCTGTTTGGCTGCCATTTCATACACTTGTAAAATATGATCTAATTGTGTGTCATAATTAACATGACTTTGTGTAGCACTAAAATAGCCGCTGTCTTGAGAACTCATATTGACGACTGAGAATCTACAACTCTCTCCTCTATTTATACTCATTCACATCTCCTACTACTACAAAACAATATATTCATGAGTAGTGAAGCGATGTAATTACGTGACTACATCTGTGCTTTGTATCCAGGTGTTGTGTTTTCTATCTAAACCTAACCATGTAACAAACATCTTGTTGCCTTTTCTTTTAAGTACTTTCTCCACCAAGTAAATGTGTGGATTTGACGTTTTCTGTAGCTCTTCTTCGTAAAACCCTCCACTGATTGGGATACCTTGCAAGTCTTCGAGCAAATATGTGGTGGGATTGGTTATTTTAACTTTAATGATTTTGAATAGTTCAGTCGTCCAATTGGGTGTGTATCCCTTTTCAAAGACATGTTTCGATTTGCTTATACGAACAATATCACCAACTTTAAATTTACGAAGTCCGGCAATCTTTAGATGTGTATAGGTTTTGTTTAAAATATCTTTTTCGTTGGATTTATTGACATTGGAAGGTTTATATTTGGTTGTTGAATGTTTTGTGTTATTGTAATCTCGTGTAATTTTAGGGAGAATGTCAATCCATCTATAGGTACCATTTAAACTGAAATGTTTGTAAAGCTTTAATTTCAATGTTCTAATAACTCTTTCTGCCATAGAAGCTTTTTTCGTGCTAAATACACTATAATGATTAATCCCATGTTTTTTCATTAGTTGTTGAAACTTGCTGTTGTAAAATTCCGTTCCTTGGTCTGATTGGAGATTTTTAGGAACTCGTTTTGTGTTGGTGAGAATGTCTGAGAATGCACGAGTTAACTCTTCACCGGTTTTTGTCTTTAATGGACGTGTCCATAAAAACTTTGAAAAGCAATCGATGACGACTAGTATCATTTTGTGATTTTTATTTTGATTAGCGTAAGGTCGCATTTCAGCTAAATCCATTTGCCATAAATCATCTATGCCTTTGACAATTGTACGTCTGCGTGGATAATTTTTACGTATAGGTTTATGGAGTTCGTTAACAAGCTGGACTTTGGATGACATGTTTCGTAAGCGCATGCACTTTCTAAACTGATGATCCATTACTCTTCTCATCTATTTTCTTCTTTTGTTCAATTTCATGCTTCTTCTTCAAGTCCCTGTCCAAAACTTGAAACGAACGTTCTATGTATGTATTATACATATCGATCTTATCACTGATTAGAGTATTACTTTTCGACAATTTATCCTGTATTTCTTGTTTAAAACTCTCCAAATCATTTCTCAAAAATTCCTTGCCCATAGCAACTACCTCGTCGACGTATATTTTAGTTGCCATATCTCGAGCTCTGACGGGAGGATTTCTCGAAATAAATGCAGCAATTTCGTTGATTTTATTTTGATGAGATACCAATTGCGTTTGTAATGAGGGGATTATTGTTTTTTGAAGTGTTTCGAGCTCATTATGGTACACATGTAATTGTTCATCAACATATAGTTTGTTAGCAACATCGCTATTTGCAGTCGGCATCTTTACATTACAAATTTTTACGTTTTCTGCATCAATATTACCGTCTAGAGTATGTGGATACGATACTTTCGGCATATACGGCTTAACCCGCTCATTAGCATGATTGCGGCGATGTCCAAACTTATCGACAGACATGATTGAAATGATTATGTTTTCCGTTTGTTATTCAATTATATTGGCCTCTTTCAACTCATTGATTATTGCAATTATCTCGTTGTTGTGTGAGAATGAGGTGTTGCCAGCTTCCTTGGATGCAATCAGTAATCTTAAACGGTCACACAGCTCATTGGGATCGTCCCAATAAATGTATTCCATCGGTTTTTCGTTGTATGACAAAAGAGGGCCACCACCACCGCCGCCGCCGACAACAAGACCTTTTCCTACATTAGTATATGGAGCGGTTTGAATGGATTGTTGTTGTTGTTGTTGTTGTCGTTGTTTCTTTAATATTCGAGCTGATGGAGGTTTGGTTATAGTACTACTACTAATATTTGATGAGTCAGTTTTAAACAACGGTCTAATTATGTTGCGATACTTTTCGGTAGCAGTACTTTTCAGACGATCTGCTGCATTGAGATGAGCTTTTGTTATTGTTAGCAGAGCTTTGTAATTATTCAAATCATCATCAGAGTATTCATTGGGATGATTGTAAAACACAAGCTGATACAATCCCGAAGTCCCCGGTATATTTCCTTCTCCACCCCCCTCATCCTTCTCTCGTAATATGTTTATATTACCGTTTCTTTTATCGAATGCAATTCTACGTCTGCCCAACATCCAACCAATTTCATCATTATATAATGGACCATAACTTCTATCAATTTCATCATCTTTGCGAAAGTAATCTTCAAGATAT
Source organism: Galeruca laticollis (assembly GCA_963921935.1). NCBI lineage: Eukaryota > Metazoa > Arthropoda > Insecta > Coleoptera > Chrysomelidae > Galeruca > Galeruca laticollis. Next base: position 88,961,195 of record OY998183.1, read on the forward strand.
GGTTGACTAATTATTGGATATTGATCTAAATAATCTTCTATGACATCACGCGAAACGTTGGGATGTGTGCCTATATCATAATCATCATAATAATAATCGTCTTCTCCTTCTTCATCATCATAACGTATATTTCCTGATTCATCCGTCTCGGCTATGGGTTTTGTATCGAGAAATGATACATCAGCATTTTTTTCTTTTTTTGTCGTTGTTTCCTCTTTTGGAGGGATGAATTTTGAAACTATGGCTTGTTGTAATGATTTTGAGGATTTGACCATTTCTTTTAGCGGTACAGATATCGGTTTAAATAGCTTATTTAGAGATGTATCATGTTCTGATTTTCCTAATTTTAACGCTAAATATTTCTTGCGAATAGATCTCGCCAATTCACTGATTTTTTTCTTACGCATGGCAATAGCAACCTTATCGTTGGACATGGTGACGATGACTGAGGATAATGTCTAGTGCTTTATGAATTTATCGAATCCTTTACGGTACCTACCATTATTTAAAGCAAAATCTTTTACAATCACCAATGTTCCATAGTTGTTAGTAGTCGACCAGCATTCTGAGCAAATCTTTTTAAATTCTTCAAATGTCATGTCTGGTGACACATGTTCCTCAAATATATGTTTTAGATTAATTTCATCCTGCTTGAATAACACAATCATATTACAATTGTCACGTATGAGCTGTTTTGGTATTTTCGAATATGTTTGACATAAGTAGGCCGCGTCAATGAGCTTGTGCCTACACATTGAATAATATTCACGAATTTTCTGTTGTCCATCGCAGGCAACATCATCAAATATGAATATCGAGTTTGACTGCGCTTTATCTGGACTAATAATTTCCTCATTGTCTTTAAATGGAAAATAACCAACACCTTTAACTTCTCCTAAGACTTCTTGCAACAATTTATATTTTGGTTGAAATAACGACTTGGAATAAACGTAAACATTTTTGAATTTAGCACCATTTGGATCGAATAGGAGCGACAACATAACATTTGTCTTTCCACACCCACTAGGACCACAGATGATTGCACGAAAAGAATTTGGTAGTAGTTTACCATGTTTACCAACAGATGATGGATTAGAGGTAAAGTCCAAGTTTTCAATGGGTAGCGTCTGCTCTTGTTGAACGATCTTCATCTTGTGAAGAATTTTATTAGAGTGTTATTCTATAAATATGGATATCGCAGCATTATCATACATCAGTCTTAATGTTGGTGTTTGAGGGAGAAGGTCTTTTGAATTCTCTAATAAATAAACTGCCATTCGAACTTCACTTGCCTACCTACAATTATTGTGGTCGTAAGTGAATATAACTTGTCTTTTTTTTTCGTTAAACATATATTACGTACATTTATAGCTGGAACAAAACTACAAAAGCGACTTGCACGTGGTGACGCAGGCATTAATCCTTTAGACGACGCCTGCAAACAACACGATATAGCTTATTCGCAAAATAAATCTCTTGAAGAACGTCACAAAGCAGATAAGGAGTTGGAAGATAAGGCTTGGGCTCGAGTAAAATCAAAAGAGGGATCTTTTGGTGAAAAAGCTGCTGCATTACTTGTTACTGGTACCATGAAAGTGAAACGAAAGTTGGGAATGGGAAGTCGTCCAAAGAAACAACGACGTTCCTTTAATCGAGACGTAGTGCTAAAGGTGGGAAAATCAATGAAGAGAGGAGCATCTCTAAAAGAAAGCGCCTTGTTTGCCTTACGAGCAGCCAAATCACTTATTAAACAATTTGGTGGATCGAAGAAAATTGTTGTTCCTCGAGTGATACCAGTAAAATCTGGAGGTTTTCTACCACTTATACCTCTGTTTGCCGGTCTCTCAGCACTCGGAGCACTATCGGGTGGAGCTGCTGGGATTGCAAAGACTGTCATTGATGCAAATAATGCTCGAAAAAAATTGGAAGAAGACCACCGTCATAATAAGGTTATGGAACATGTCGGAAATGGTTTATATTTGAAAAAGTATCCTAGTGGCAGAGGATTTGGATTGTATTTAAAAAAAAACTCGCGATAAAGCTACCCAATCGTCCACTGTACGACACCGATATTGCGCGTTATGCAAAATTATATAAAATCTCACACTTTCGTGGTGTTTTCATGCGTGACACTCTACCTAAATCCGGTCCTCGACGACAACAAGAGTGTGCAGTGGTTAACTTGGACTCATCCAAAAACAGTGGAACACATTGGGTAGCATATATAAAGAAAAACAATGTCATCGAGTATTTCGATTCATTTGGTAATTTGAAACCGCCCAAAGAACTTGTAAAGTATCTAGGAGGAGGAGGAAAAAATATTTTTTATAACAATAATCAGTATCAAAACTACGATCAAATCAATTGTGGACATTTGTGTTTGAAATTTCTACTTCAACATCCTTGGAACAATGGGAGAGGAGTGGGATGACATTAAAACATTATTAATGCAAAAGCCACGAAGTTTTACTGTTGATGCGCTGAAAAAAGTCCCCATTCAATATCTGATTGGGTTTGTCAGCCCGTCTGAATTGTTGGATATATGGCATAAACTACCTAATGACTACAAAACAAATTTTGAGCTACAAATTCGTCTGCCGTGCTTCGTTCACTACAACCGTCCCGATTGGACAACGCATTGGGATGGTCCTGCAAGTTCTCAGGCATCTTGTTTTCTATGTCAAAGTGTATTAAATAAATCTTGAACATAGTTCTGTGTATTATTTAAAGTACCTTCATCCCTTGACATGCATCAGTCATCATGTCGCAGTTGTTGAGAGTAAATAGCACAAATCACGTATTTACATTCCAACCTCCTACGCCTATTGTACTCTATCCTGAGAAAGACTATGAGTTAGCACTACGTTCCTTTCACTCATACCATAGTATACCAAACATTGAAAATCGCAAATTTCACTACTACGATGACAACAACATGATGCAGAGTTTTGATATACCAACGGGATGTTACGAAATCGCTGATATTGAAGCGTTCATACTAGACAAGTTAGGTGGTGGTGGTGGTGGCACCAGCAATCCATTTGAAACTGTATTTGCGTTAAAACCCAATAATAATACGTTACAATGTATGATTTACAGTAAATATAGAATTCCGTTCGGCGAGCAGGATACTCCCAACTGTCTTGGCGACATATTGGGTTTTTCTAGACAGATACTCGAAGCCAAAAAATGGTACTCTTCAGATCTACCCGTCAAAATTATAAAAGTATCTAGCATACGCTTCGAATGTAACATTACCACTGGAGCCTTTGACGCAGACAGACCTGCTCATACTATTTACGAATTAGTTATAAAAGTAGATCCTGGGTACGCCATTGACGAAACTCCACATAATTTACTTTATTTACCTGTTATACCACAACGTGAAATTACTAACGTTACTGTGTTGGCTTTGGACCAAGACGGACATCCTATCAACTTTCGTGGTGAAAAGAGTACCTTGGTGTTGGAGCTTAGAGCGAGAAGCAACAGATGGGATTGATAATTAATCATAAAAGACGTTCCGCTGCACATTCAGTTCCATTAGTTAAACGACGTCCTTCAAAGCAACAGCAGCAGCATCTTACGTTTGCTAACAAATTGTTCTTGCAATCTTTAGGCTTTTTGTTGAAAGAAAAACGATGACAACCATGTATGGAAAACGTTCTCGTATGAACGATATGCCTCCAATGTTTGATATCTATCGCAAGCCGAGATTCGATGAATCGATTCGCAAAGCTGAATACAGAACATATGCTCCGTTCATCAAATCGTTCAGTTGCAGTGACATTGTGGAATTTAGCATCAATCAAGTTGATTCGTTTTTTGCAATGAACGAAACATTGTTGTGCATTAAAGGTTCGCTCAATATACATGGAGCCGGTGATGTAAAGCTGGCAAATAATTTTGGTGCTTTCCTTTTCGATTCGTGCACATACAGTGAAAGCGCAAGAGAAATGGAAACGGTTCGAGATCCTGGAATCGTGAGTGCTGTACGTGCCATGACGTGCTACAATCAAGAAGATTCCAATCATATGGCTATAGCAGGCTGGAATTATCCCAAAGATCCCATCCTTAATGCTCCAGATAAATCATTCAACCTACAAATTCCTCTCAAGCACATTTTCAACATTTTCAATGACTATCCCATGATTACATGTGGACGGCAAACAATACGTTTGGTTCGAGCTCGAAACGATAATGATTGTGTATATATCACAGAAAAAAATGTTGCCGGTGTGACTTCCACTACAACTGTTAGCATAAACATTACCAACATCGAATTGAAAATCAAGCATATCTACCCTAATGATGATATTAAGTTGGAACTGATGAGGACCATTCAAAAGGATCAGCCTATAGTTATTCCATTTAGAAAGTGGGAGATACATGAACTGCCATCCATCACCAGAAATGCTAGACGTGAAGTTTGGGCTGTTAAAACTACAACTTCAGTGGAACGACCTCGTTATGTTATTGTTTTCTTTCAAACCAACAAACGTGACAACAACACAACTGATCCAACTTTATTTGACAATGCAGACATTCAAAGTATCAGGTTATCGCTAAATGGAGAGTATTATCCCAATGAAAGAATGCAGTTGGATTTTACCAAGAATGATTACAATGAGGCATATTTCAACTATACTGAATTTTATCCTAGCTATATGAATTCGACACAGAAGCGTCCTCTGTTGGATTATTCCTCATTCAAGAGGCGTGCATTGTTTGTTATCGATTGCTCGAAACAAGAAGAAAGCATGAAGGCATCTACAGTTGATGTAAAACTTGACATTGAAGCAAACATTGGTTTCCCCGAAAATACCAAAGTATATTGCATCATAATACACGATTGCGTAATGGAGTATTTCCCCCTCACCGAAATTGTTAAGAATTTAAACTAGAATGTGCTACTGCTGCTGCACGTTAGTATTCTAGCAATCATCATCATGAGAGTTGCATTCGTGGACATCCAAGGATTCGTCGTTGATGGATGCTTTGTTCCCAAAGAACTCACCATCGAGATTGGTTTTAAGCAGAGTCACTACATGTTTTTGCCACCTCAATCGTTTGATACATTAAGTCAGCGTGATAAGAAAACTGTGAAATACCTGGAAAAAAATGTGCATGGCATTCGATACTCTTCAGGTGACATCGAGTATAGCGAAATAAATGTAATATTGGAAACTAAGCTGTTGTATGCTGCAGACTTCATTTACGTACGCGGACAGCAAAAGGCTGAATTTCTACAAAAGAAATGTCACATTTTTAGTGTCTTTCCCATCATTATTGACGTCTGCAAGTTTGATGGTACATCATTGGCAACTGGAAACTTTGAACGTGATTCCTGTCACGCCACTGGAGGATCCTCCAGAAATGTACAATATCTCCGACAATGGTTTTTAAATATTGCGTTACCTTTGTAATTATTATATCAATAATAAATGATTTTTTTAAAGTGGATTTTTTTTTACACACACCATTTAGACGTCCCACTCAACAAACTAAATATCTTTTTTAACAAGAAACGTATAAGAAACAACCCCTGTATACATTTTATGACAAAGAATCATAGACACTTTTGATTTCACTCGTATGCTGTGAAGGCATCAATCTTGGAATATTAAAATGTAAAGTGCAACTTTCAAAATTACGTGGGGTCACTGACACCCAACGCAAAGTGTTAAAACCCAAATAAGACATTTATAAATAAACCATGATAGCGCAACGGTTACGGACTGTGTTAGGAACGAGAAGATGCTGTGTGTTCTTAGTTCGAATTTCACAGACATCCATTTTTTTTCAATTTTATAAATTGCATGATTTTTTTTTTCAAGCGGATTTTTTTTTTACATACACACCATATGAAATTTAGACGTCCCACTCAACTATCTTTTTTAACAAGAGCGCCAAAAGTATCTGGGGTCACTGACACCCAACGGATGAAGGTAAAACCCAAATAAGAAATTTATACATAAAACCTCGATAGCGCAACGGTTAGGGACTGTGTTAGGAACGAGAAAGTCGCTGTGTGTGTCGTGAGTTCGAATCTCACGGTCGACCATTTTTTCAATTTTATAAATTGGAAGTGTTGTGGTGGACCACGATTGACGTCACAGAAGATGGATGCCGTAGGGATTTTACTGACGTCACAGAAGATGCCGTCGCGACATTCGAATCACCCGCCAACGACACAACCCACCAAATTGGAAGTGCTACGTCACACATGTGGATGGACCATGATTGACGTCACAGAAGATGGATGCCGTCACAGTCGCGACATTCGAAATACTCGCCAACGACCCGCCATTGACACAAGATGGATACGACACACCAACACGTCCGCCATTGACACAAGATGGATGCCACTTCCGGTGCGCGCGCACAGTCAACGAAATCCAACATGGCCGACTTCCGTCCCAGAACCGGCTTAGTATATCTACTATTGTGTTCAGCGATAAACGCCACCAAACAAATAATAAATCATGTATTAACGTAAAATTTACGGTGTTTGGAAAAATAAACCTTAACTCCTTGTCTTCCTGGCATTTACCAGATGTACCAAAATTTTTTTTTGTGTAACAAGAGCCTTACATTTTTCTTTATTTATATTTCTTGATGAATGTTTAATTATGGAATCCTTTCCACTTCTTTTATTTATGCGCTTATCACAAATCGGTCATCTTTTTTACTTTTCTTTATCCACCCGCTAAAGTCCGGTACTGCTTCCCATTCCTCTTTGTACTTTTGAGAATATTTAATTTTTTTTTACTGTTTTTGGTTCACTGCATTTACTATTTTCACTACTCTATTAGCTCCACATATTTACCGAATGAAGGAAAACAGAGAAATATTCTCCTCCCCTATGGGTAATAGTATCTATACTAAGCGATTAGGGTATTCACATAATAACATTAGGGGATTCCCATTTAGTGTATGTAGTGCTTGTGAGCGGTTGTATACCGTACTTATAATGTTTGTTCTAGTAGTGTGTATCGAACATGTACCGAACAGTTTTCTATACGCGAATAACCTGTTTGACAAGAGTATAATTAAATAATAATATTCGGCTATTAGTTGCTTTATATCATTTGCCTTAAGTCGACGTTCTTTAATAAACTCGTCGTGACTGTATTTGTGATAAGTGCCTTCAATGTTATTTTTTGGCCTCTCCATGTCTTCAAATAATTGTTCATCGGATAAATTATCAGGCAACTGAACTTCACTTTCGGAAGAATCGCTATCGCTGATATAATTTATGATCATGTCTAGTATTGCAGCTTCAGCCATATTAAAATATTAAACGAAATTACAAAATCTATATTTAAATAAAAGTTCTATCTATTACACAGAACATTTTTGCATGATCAGTACAAGTTCCATACATGTTCTGTAGGTTGCTAAAACACAAAACATTTTGTGAGATATGAGAATTTGTATCTGCTGGAACACAAGTTTCAAACATTCAAACTACGCATGATCAGAATGTTTGATACATACTGCTGGAACAAACCTATAATACGCATTAACAAAATGTAAATGGTGTTGCATACTTACCTGGCTAAAAATTTAACAGACCTGTTGTAGAGGAAGTGTGACACATTAATTTTATGTGATATACCAGCATTACTAGCATATATTGCCGAAATCCGAAAGAGCAAAAGTCTTTAAAAAATTCACTTAAAAATCGGTAAATAAGGTGTCACAAATCGGTATATCCTTAGATCATATATACAACCGTGGATCAGGCAACAGCCGTAAACTCTGTTTCCAGCATATTTACGACGTACTTCTACGACCCATCCTTGTTTGACACTCACAAGTTTCTAACGTTGCTTCTTTGTTTTGGAGCCTTTGACTATTTTGACGTATAGTCAGTGCCAAATTTAAATAATCATGTTTCAAATCTAGATTTTGAAATGACTTCTAAGAAGGTGGGCGTTCTCATTCAGTTGTATTTTTGTGATGCTTCTTTCCTTAGAGCTTTGTTATTTATAAACCGTTTTGGAAAATTCTTTTTTTCATTTGAAAGGTAATATTTTCAAAACATTGGTAGAGTAGTTTTGGTTTTTAAATTAAAATAAATACAATAAGCAATATCAACTAAGTAAATAAAATTGCGTATTTTTGCTTTCATTTGATTAATTTTGGTTTATTACTTTAGTACATTAAACTATTATAAAACAGAACTAGGTATATGGAACAAAAGGTTTTGAATTCGTTTAATTTTTTTAAAGTTTTTAAGTATATTTAATATCTAGGTACCTATTTTTACTTAAATTGTGAAAATTGTTGGAAAAAAACTAGAAATTGTTTATAAGATACATCATTTTGTGTTTGAAACATTTCACATTTAATTGATTGCTAAATGAAACATCAAACTTATTTCTAACTCTACAATCCCACTATTTTTAAATTTACATTCACAATTTATTCTTATCTTAAAAAAATCAATATATGATAACTTTAAAATATCGCAAACACTTGATAAACGTCAAAAACTACTCGCCATATTATTATTATGATGCTGATGCGAGAAAAGAACGCTATCAACATTGCCAAATATCTAAGCTGTTTCTTATTTCTAGACGAATCCCGTACTACAAAAATAAATAATCAAGCAACAATTTTGTACAAAAATTAGTTTGTTAAAAGGTATATACATTAAAATAACATTATTGAATTTAAATATAACTATCTTAGATAATGAACGAAAAAAGTTTTTTATTGAAAGTATTAAAAAAGTGGAGAATAACAATAAATGTGTATGAATCTGGCAACAAGGAACAAATTGAAACATGGTCGTACGTTCATATTTTTAGAGCGCATGCTTAATTGGCAGACTGAATTAAAGACAAAGCTATTGTGAATTTCATACAGCAGAAGAAGATAGTGTAATTTAATGAAATTAAATGTCCCGACCCTTACTTCGTGGAATCTACTCACATTAGTGTTTTAAATTAAACTCAATGTTTCTAGCTAACTCCACAATATAATGAAAAATGTTGAAAATTCTAAAAAATTGACAATTGTTTCGATAACCGAATATCATCGTCAGAATGACAGAAGTTACATTTCATTTGATGCCTACCTGATGTTTAGTAGTTATTTTTGGCTAGACCAAAAAGGAAATCCGATACAGTGAACACTTACGAGCATACAGATTAAAACAACCAGATAAATCCCATCTACTTGACACCTAACACAGAACTAGAAGTACTACATATTTGTGATAAGAAACAAGAACTGGATTTCCTTGAAGAGTTGGAAATTAGAAGACACTTAAGAAACCCACAATATGAAGTCGACAATGAACAGATAAATCTAGGGAGTTCTCCACTATTAAACTGTCTTCTTAAGTGATAATTGTAAAGATCAGCAGATATAGTTTTCCTGGTTTTATATATCATTGCAGTTATACTGATCTTAATTGGAAAAATGATATCCAGGATATCACCATAGGGCTAATAATATCTAAGCTTCTATATTTGTAACATCACATTTTCTTTTTTCTATTAACATATATTAAGTCAATCACAAGGTAGGTCACTTCTTGGTCTAGCCAAAAATAACTACTAAACATCAGGTAGGCATCAAATGAAATGTAACTTCTGTCATTCTGACGATGATATTCAGTTATCGAAACAATTGTCAATTTTTTAGAATTTTTAATATTTTTCATTATATTGTGGAATTAGCTAGAAACATTGCGTTTCATTTAAAACACTAATAGTGTAATTTAGTCATATTGTGCATGTTGGAAACAGGACCTTGTATGTAGTACTTATGACATTGATGCATCCACGGTAGTATATATGATCTAAGGACGGACGAAATTTCAATTCTTCATGGAGGGTCCGCCTCATAGAACGAGAAGAAAACCTATCGCAACATGTGCCTTAAGTCGATGTTTACTGTTCGGTGAAGTCCAGGTTTCTTGTTTTTATCATTACCAGTTTTCCTGAAATTGTTTACCTTTGAAACAATAGTCTGCCGCTCTGGAATACGGCGACGGTGCGCAATATTGAAATAGACTCGGAATACACGTTGCCAGGCGATAATCGAACGACCATTACTAAAATACGCCTCGACAACGAACACACTTTACAACTTCCTCCACTCGGTACTAATTGAAACGAGCAGCATAACATTTTATGACCCACTTTTTCGACTGTGCCTACCCCCACACTTTTCCGAGTTTCCGTTGCCCCCGGTGCAAACGGAAGTATTTTTGAACATTAGTGGTTTTACTCATTTAAGAAAAAAACCGACAATTTCCATCTAGATTGGATGGTGAAGAGAATTAATCAATTATTTTCAAAACGTAAGAGAGATCCATTTCGTAAAAGAATTGTTATAAAGTAAACCTAGAGCTAGTAAAATGTAAATAAAAAGTTATCTCAGTTACGTATCTCTGTGGGTAATATAAATAAGCAAAGTTTCATTAAACTCTAAGATGGTGAGCAAGGCAATTATTATTTGATTTAATTGTTTTGTTCTGCATTTAACATCTTCACAGTCAATAATTAACACTGGCTTTAAATATAAAAATGTAATTCTATTCCTGTAAATATGAATGGCAAAGCCAATATGTATATAAGATTACTGCATTCCGATTTGATTGCAAACATTAAAAAAAATATCACGCCGATCTCACGTTTTATTTAAAATACAAATAAATTGATTCAACAGCCTTTTATCCACAGTATTAGTTTTAAACTTGGCTACGTTTGTAATTAAAATTTGTATGTATTAGAAAATAATGTTTAAAAATGCCAAGGGATGGATACAAGGCTCTAACGGTAGAATAGAATTTAAGCATTAATTTTTTCGAAAAAAAAATGTAGATACGTCACCAAAAAATTGTTATAAATGGGTACATATATTAATTACTATTGTTTTTTATTTGGATAGCGTTATTGTACATAGAACATTTTGCCGCAATAAGTATAAATGCAATAAAGAGTACTCATAATTTTAATTAAAAACGGAATACACTATGAAATAGCAGAGAGAGGCCATATACAATTTTTATCTCAGGTTTTCATTTTAAAAATATTTTGAAATATCTAATACACACTAACAAATGCGTGACAAATTTTAAAAAAACAGATATCAAATTAGGAAATAACATAACAAGATTGTGGCTTATATCCTACTTATTCTGAGCTCTTCAATTAATGTAATTCTATTGCGAACACATTGATATAAGATTGTTTGCAAAGAATCTGCCATGATTTCTGGTTGCGAGCTTTAAAAAGTGAAATATTGGTGCGAATGAACATGTACAACAGAGAGTTCCGAGCGAACTATACGGTGCGATAGAAGAGGACAGCATTGTTGCTACGTGTAGCTCGTAAAAAGTCAACATTTTTCCAAAAGAAAAAGAATAAAAAATTTAATAAGGTCCTTGCGTTATGTAAAAAAATGTATTATAATACAATACAAACATATAATTAAAATATTTATCAATTAATAAATATTATTCAGGGTTCGTAAAATTTTGTTCTTCGAATTCGGAAGAGTCGTTGTCAATTTTTTCTTCTGTCCTTCAAAATCTTTCTAGACTCTGAATTTGGACGTCTTCATTTTTAAATTACCAATATATTTCCACACCGCACTGCTCTATAAGTTAAATCAACAACACGATGATAATATTGGTAGCTAGGTACTAAAGAAGTTTCATGCAGAAAATATGTTTTATTATATCAGAATTCAAATTATTGAGAATATACATATACACGTGTTCTTCAATTAATTTTAGACATACTGTAACTGACTATCAATTCCCAAATATTTGGAAACACGGAAATCATAACGCACAAATAGCTTTTACTTTAGAGTTACACTTTTTGTTATATAATTTTCGTATGAGTACTCTTTATTATGTAAACTTATTCCATTATTGCCATAACTGTTTCGGCAAAAATACGGCTTTTTATAAACCATAGATAGTCAAGAATCTACAATAATAAAAAAATTCTTGCATTTGAGCTTTCGCGCGCAACTTTTTTGCCGTATGTGGTAAAAACACCCGTCCGTCCTTTAAAAGTATAACCATTTTTTTAAAAATCGAATATTTTGAAAATTAATAGCTGTATGCATTTTCCGTAACATTTTTTGTATTCAATACTAGCGAAAAAGTAAGATTTTAATATAAGTTTCAAACGACTTTAATTCCTTTCGATTTAGACAGTCGGCATAGTGAAACGCGTGCTGCTAGTTGAAGGTTTTGTCGTTGAAATTTTTAATATTCCACTTTCATACGATTTCTTGGCTATATGAGGATCAAGAATTAATATTTGCGAGAAAATATCATTCTTCCAGAGTGTAGCTATTGGCTTCATTACATTACACCTAGCTCTACAGACTCATATAATCACCCTCTTGAATTAAAACCACTTTTCTTGCAGTATAGGTGTGTAATGTAAATTGTTAAGTTGGAATTTCTGGAACTGTTGGCGGTATTCATGCTGAACAGACTAAAGCCACATCCAGACGACATTGGCAGCAATATTGGAGACCAAAGTTCAGCCAACGTTGGGCATTTGTAAATACTTACGATAACAAAATGTATTTAATTTGAATGAACGAATTAAATAAATTGTCCAAATCGTCTGGATGTAAACGCACAATATATCACATACCAAGGCCAACGTTGGTAGATCCCTTTGATGTGTGTCGGTTAAAACCGCCTTCAAAGCGAATGTATTCCAATGCCAACGTTGGCGATGAATTGGCGCCCATTGGTCATGTTTGCATTGTCTACACGGCATGGCAATTTACCCAATGGCCAACGTTAGCTTACGTTGGTCATGTCGTCTGGATGCGGCTTAACACTCACAGTTAAACTATCTGAAGCTCATTTCGATAACCAAGTTGTCCTCCTCAGAAACCTTACCTATAAGGTGAATTAACTTAATATATCGATATAAAGCTACTAAGGTCGATATTCACTCATCTGCTTACCAGATGAAAATTGTATTTTATTAAATAAAATATGTTTTTGAACATATATCAATAGGGTTGCCATGAAAAATATGGTCACGGCTATAATAAATCTGCCGAGCAAAAATAACGCACTACCAAAAATTGTTTTCAATTTCAAAGTTGATTTTCTCGCGAACCAATAAATCGATATTGATAATTTTATTGAACTGTAGCTTTTTTCTTTGGTAATGGCACTGTGATAGAATCTTATATTCAGATTTCAGTTTTAGGCTTATACAGGGTGCAAAAATAAGATTATTTTTTTTTACGTTAAATTTGAGACACCCTGTAGGGAGCATTAGCAGCAACAAAGGATGCATGATGTTTTCCGAACATTTTGTTTTTTGAATTTCTCAGATATCTGTAATATCAAAGAAAATATACAGTTTTATACTAAAACTTGTTTTTTTAAATTAAAATAACATTTTAACAACACAATATTAAACTAAGAATAACACTAACAACATATAACAAAAAAGTGCATTAGTAGCGAGTCAGTGGCGAGGCAACACCAGAATTTGATTTGGGCAAGGTACATTTAACGAGGCCCTCTAGTGGTGAAGAAGCAGCAAATTAAAAAACAGTTGAAAATAGCTTTTTACTACTTTAAACATTTCACTACTTAGATTATTTACTTGTTCGCTGTTTATATCACGAGATAACTTTTTATAACTGACTTCTCCCGCTGGTCGGTCCTTTACATATTAGTGCCTTTTTTACTAGATAATTCTAGATTGCGGCTTACACAAAAACAGACGGCTCCCTGGAATTTTCTAGATAAGACTGGTCACAAAAACAATGTCTAGGTAAGATAGCCACAAAAATCGTAAACAGTTCTGAGAAATCCCTGCGCATCCGCCAAAATTTTAACTTTCATACATGGCTTAGACAGAGTCGGATTAACGGACTACACTAGTGTACTATTTCGTAACATTACCCCCTCCTTAAATGGAAGTTCCTAATGGAACTTTTGTGTAGCCGAGACTGGATGTTTGAATCGGCAACTGGCCCCATTTCTACACTTTCTTTCTTTTGGAAATAACAGGGCACCGTCTTCATCGGATACTGATAACGAGGGTTGTAGCTGCAAATTAATATCTGGACACCGGTATGTTGGAGATTATCTCTACCATGTTCCTGATGACTCGCCAATCCTACTGGTTACTCGCTATCTTAGGCATAGCCAGTATCTTCACACTGAATTCCAACACATGGTCTCGGAGGTTTCGAAGTGCTTCCCACACATCGCGGTAGGTAGATCGATCTTGAAATTCATTTTTAGTTACCACGTAGAAGACGTACCGCGAATTGTGTTTCAGTCTCAGTGTCTTGCCAGGGGCTGGAATCTGGTCTTCAAGTTTTTCTAATTGCCCGAACTTCTTTCGAAAGACGGTTGCCAACCCTCGTGCGTTCTTGATACGGGCGGGGATGTTGTATATCAGTGAATAATCTTCCGGGAGAGTGAACTGATCTTGTCGTTGTTCTGAAGTGACTCCATATCTAGTTTTCCCGGTACCTCTATACGCGCCCATACATTCATCACAGGTAGGGTCAGACACATCTCGAATATGGTTTACTCCTTTCTCTAGGTCATGATCTCCTTCGAATGGCGCTAGTCGGTCTTGGTGAACAACTTTTGGTTTTCCGTTGGGATCTTGCTTATGCGATATATAACATCATTGATCCATTTCTTGATTAAGTATGGACCTTCCCAGAATTTTTGTAATTTTGGAGAAAATATTCTCCTCGTCGGATTGTGCTGGACAGATATTTTCCAATAGTCCTGTTCATTCTCTCGATCATTCCATCTGACTGTGGGTGTAATGCTGTTGTCCTGGTCTTCTTCATTCCTAGCTTGTCGCAAATCTCCTGGAATAGATGGCTTTCGAAATTTCTTCCCTGGTCACTGCGGACTTCCAAAGGCACTCCATATCGGCTGATGAATTCTTTCACCAATGCATCCGCGACAGTTGTGGCCTTTTGGTTCGGGATAGCGTAAATTTCCACCCAATTTGTGAAATAATCCATTATAACCAGGATGTATTTACCATCATTTTTTGTCGTCGGAAATGGTCCAGCGATGTTTAAAGCAATCCTTTCGAAAGGGTTTCCAACATTATACTGTTTCATAGATGCCTTTCTCTTGCGATGTGGTCCAATGCTCGTAGCACAAGTAGTACATTTCTTACACCAGTCCTTCACATCGTCGGAGCTGTTCATCCAATAAAACCTTTCACGGACTCTCTGAAGGGTTTTCATCACTCCCAGATGGCCTCCCGATGGATTGTCTTATAACTTCTTCAGTACATCAGCTACTCTCGTTCTAGGGATAACTAGCTGTCTCCTCATCTCGGAACCATCATCGTTTTCAAGGACTCTTTTCAACAACCCTTCTTCCAGGACAAGGGAGTCCCACTGAGCCCAATATGCCTTGAGTGTCTGTGAAAATCTTGACGCTTCTTGCCATGTAGGTCGCCGATTTTCTTCCTTCCATTGCCGAATCTTCTGTAGGTGAGGATCATTCTCCTGATCTTTTCTGATCCTGGTGGGTGACCATTCTTCGTTAACTACAGTAGTTCTTGGAACTGCAGCTTCTCTAGAATCCGCCTTGTTGCAGTGGGGGCAGTCTGTTGGGCACGGCCGCCTGGACAGGGAGTCGGCATTTCGGTGATTCACACCAGCTCGATACTCGATGTTGAAATCGTACTCTGGAAGTCGTTCAATCCAGCGATCTGGACCTCGTGATTCTTGAACTACAACAACCACTTGAGTGCTGCATGACCAGCCCGGATTAAGAACTTCACTACCGCCAAAAGTTCTCTTCTTGTGTTGCAGTAGTATTGTTCTGGTTTAGAAAGGACTTTACTGAAATATCCCAGCGCTCTTTCTTGCCCTCCTTGGATCTGTGGGAGCACTCCTCCAATTCCTACGTTGCTTGCGTCAGTGTCAAGAATAAAGTCTCCCTTTGGTAATGGGTATCCTAATATCGGCGCCGTGGTTAAATGCCTCTTCAAGGTATCAAAAGCCGTTTGACATTCTTCGTCCCATTGGAAAGCTCTTGCTTCTTCTGTAAGTCGAGTTAGACGCTTGGCAATATCTCCAAACTTCCTGATAAATCTTCTATAATACGTGCAAAGTTCAAGGAAACTCTTGATTTGATGTTTGTCGGTTGGTTGCGGCCATTGCTGAATGGAAGCAATTTTCTCTGGATCCACCGCCACTCCTTCATTGCTCACTATATGACCTAGATAGTTGACTCGGTTTTGGAACAGCTGCCATTTCTTCGGATTTAACATGAGCTGGGCAGCTTGAAGTCGTTTGAATATTTCTTACAAATTCTGCAGGTGTTCCTCAAATGTCTTTCACAGTACTACGATGTCGTCCAAATAGACCAGGCATGTCTTCCAAGACAACCCTCTCAAGACATTTTCCATGAATCTTTCAAATGTCGCAGGCGCATTACAGAGTCCGAGCGGCATGACGTTGAATTGCCATAATCTAGACCCGGTGGTAAAAGCAGTCTTCTCTTTGTCATCTGTGTCCATTTCTACTTGCCAATTCCCAATTGGATTTGTGTCTCCCCGTGAACGTTGACACTCTCACCTGTGGTGGTCCGCAGTCGCAGTTTCGTTGGTAAAAGTTTCTTCTTGGAGTTTATTATCTCGGGTAGTATAATGGTTCTGGTTGCTCCAGTGTCTTTGGAACGATCATGGGTCGGTGCTACCCCCACGTAGCCGACCCGTTCTAGTTTTCCTGTGACTGGGGTTTTTGGTTTGCAGGAGTCCTGGGGCGCTTACATGAACTCCCTAGCTCGCCACAATTCCAGCATCGGATCTTTCTCGGCTTCTTGTCCATCATACTTTCTATCATACTGATGATCTAGTCAAGTCTGTCTTCGTCGCCTTCTTCTCGGATGGTCCTAACTTTGTTATAACCCGAAGCCTTCGTTGCTGCTTCATATTCAAGAGCAGCTGTCAATACGTCAACTAATGTTTTGGTATGGGCTAAAGGAAGCGTCCTCTGCATATCGGGGTCGCGTAGGCCATCGATAAAGGCCTGGATGCTCAGACATTCTATTATGTTCTCTAGTGCTGATGGATAAGCGAATCGAACTAATCGGGCAATGTCCACTTCACACTCTAGAAGGGCTTCGTCACGTTTCTGCCTTCGGTTCTTCAGCTGGGATTGGTACAGGTGCCCTAGATGTTTGTGGCCATATCGCATGTCCAACCTCTTATTCAGCTGCTCGAAGTCATCCGTTTCTTCAAGTGGTATCCTCTGTAATACATCTAAAGCATCTCCCCGAAGCGCGATAGTTAAGTTCACTGCCTTCTCCCTATCGGACCAATTATTCACTCCAGCCGCTGCTTCAAACTGTTTTACGTAATTGGTCCACGAGATTTTTCCATCGAACGTTGGGGCCTTGACTCGGGTAAAACTGCAAATGTCTTCCACCTTGGGAAGTATTTCTGGCTTGCAACGTTTTGTTTGCTCGGTCTTCTTTTCTTCCGCTGGCGTGTCTTCAGTTCTTGAATCTGTCATCTTTCTTTCTAACTCCTTGATTTTCTCATCCATCTGGTTTCCCATCATTGACATTATTCTCAATATCTGATTTTAGAGACGAAATTCTATTTTCGACGTCAGCGGCAATGCCGTTTTTCATTAATAGGATATCGGCAGAAATCTTGTCCATGTTAGCAGAAATATCGTTCTTTATAGCAGAAATATCGTTTTTCACATTCGTTGAAATCTTCTTTTCCATGGCAGAAATATCGTTCTTCATATCAAAAATTGACGAGATTAAGGTGGAACTCTCGTCTTTTAATAAGAATGTTTCTGGATCGAAGCCATAACTTACCAGTGCCACTTTGAGCCTTTCTACTCACTCTTCTTACCGGACGTTTCCAATTCGCGATTCTCCAATTCTGCCTTTAGCTCTGTCACTTTCAGGTCACTTAATCTCTTGGCCATTTTTACGTAGCTATTTATTACCACTTAGACTATTTACTTGTTAGCTGTTTATATCACGAGATCACTTTATATAACTGACTTCTCCCGCTGGTCGGTCCTTTATATATTAGTGCCTTTTTTACTAAATATTGTGGATTGCGGCTTACACAAAAACAAACGGCTCCCTGGAACTTTCTAGATAAGACTGGTCACAAAAACAATGTCTAGATAAGATAGTCACAAAAAATCGTAAACAGTTATAAGAAATCCCTGAGCATCCACCAAAATTTTAACTTTCATGCATGGCTTAGGCAGAGTAGGATTCAGGGACTACATTAGTGTGCTATTTCGTAACACTACTTTATTTAACAAAAACAATGCATTCTAAACATTATAGAAACAGAAATTTCCTGCTTTTGGCCTTACTAAACTCTTTAACGATTGTTGTACCGTAATTAAGCTTAGGATGCTATATCTACTTCAATACATGAAATTGCCAAAGCTGAAAGTATTTTCTGACCCATTGTTCTTTTCAAATAAGTTTTCATTTTGAAAAGGTCCTTTTAACTTACTGGTATCGATAGCAAAATTCGATACACAATGTACATATTTGGGTAAATTTCTTTCAAGTTATTTTCTATTATGCCTTGAAGCAGTTCTTTCACATCTTTAATGAAGTCTGGTACATTTAGGATCATTGTTTGTAATTTTTCATACAGGTTGGAAGTCACAACTGTCACCTACGTGCAGGACTGTATGTAAATTTTGACAGCTGTTTAATATTTGTTCTGTTTGTATATTATTTAATTTTCTAAGATCGTAGAGAAAACCAAACATAAATCTTGAATCCATATTGACTATTATGGAATCAACCATTGTGTTGAAAACCTGATATAGACTTTTGGGAAACTTTATAGGCGGATCTCTACCTTCATAATCAAACATCATTTTCTTTTTGAGTATCCTTTTATTTTAAAGTCTTCTGACAGACCATATCTGCTTTTTTGAAAAACTGACGAGAGTCAGACATGCATTATTAAAATCCAGTTGGTCGATATTCTTTGATCCAGTCACAATATGAACGCAAATGTATAAGGGAAGCGGTCTGAACTAAAACGATTCTTTACTTATTACTTGCCGTTTACCTACAGCTACAATCTTCAAACAAAAACTATTAAATAATTTTAGTTCAATGTACCGGACTGGTTGATAAATACAACATATTTATTTCATATGTATTAATCGTTTTCAAACAATGAATCTCACCACCCTTCTTATTCTCACATCAAATACTATCAGAAAAACGTAGGTCTGACAATTAAGTAATGCGACCGATTTTTTTTCTCGGCCTGTGGTAACACTGCGAATCTGTAACTCAGCTACCGTAATAGCAGATCCCTACTCTCTCGATTGAGACCTTGCCGACTCTCGTACGATCATTTCTTCGCCAGCTGTTCAGTGTTTTGTAACAACACGCGAGTAGTGCATGTCACGAAAATGGAAGAGAGAAATTTAGAGCAACGGTGCGCAATAAAATTTTGTGCGAAACTCGGCGAAACCGCGACAGAAACTTATGAAAAAGTACTTAAAGTGTATGGTAGTGATGCCCTAAGTCGTAGTCAGGTGTTTCGGTGGCATGCCGATTTTAAAAATGGCCGTGAGAGCGTCAAAGACGAAGCGCGGAGCGGAAGGCCAATTCAAGTGCGAACCGACACGAATGCGCAGCGCGTGCGCACCCTTATTCGTCAAGACCGGCGACTAACCATTCGAATGTTGGCTGACGAGTTGAATATTAACCGGGAAACAGTTAGAAAGATTTTAACCGAAGATTTCGCCATGAAAAAGCTGTGTGCGAAGATGGTACCGAAGAACCTTTCAGATAAGCAAAAAGCCCACCGATTGAACATCGCTCAAGATCTTCTCGAGCAGGTTGAAAGTGATCCAACTCTTCTCGATCGAGTTATTACTGGTGATGAAAGTTGGTTTTTTCAATATGACCCCGAAACTAAACGACAAAGCCAACAGTGGCTATCCCCTGGGGCGCCAAGGCCAAAGAAGGCGAGAATGAGCAAGTCCAAGGTGAAAACCATGTTGATTTGCTTCTTCGACAGCAAAGGGGTGGTTCACAAAGAGTTCGTACCACCTGGACAGACCGTAAATCAAGTATTCTACCGCGATGTACTCGAAAGATTACGAAAAAGGGTGCTCAGAGTGCGTCCAGAGATCGCGAAGACTTGGGTTCTGCATCACGACAATGCTCCCTGTCACACTGCGTTTAGTGTCTCTCAGTTTTTGGTGTCTAAAGGCATCGCAACGTTACCGCAACCACCCTATTCACCGGACATGTCACCCTGCGACTTTTTCCTATTTCCCCACATGAAAACATTCGTCAAAGGTCGACATTTTGACTCCGTTGAAGATATCCAAGAATCTGTGACGAGGGTACTAGGAGAGGTGCCGCAAGAACTGTCCCAGAATTGTTACGAAAACTGGAAAACTCGCTGGAATAAGTGTATAGGTGCGGGAGGGGACTACTTTGAAGGGGATCGCATTGATGTACCTTAATTTTTAAATATACTCGATTTTTGAATATTGTCGCATTACTTAATTGTCGTATATGGCGCAACACTGCGTGCTATACTTTGATTGCCTTTCTAGCCCTTGAAGAGGGGCTTCCACCTAGAGAAAACAAATTTCGTATGTCAATATATAGAATTGGAAAGAATATATCTTGGATATTGCGTTTTAATGAGTGCGTAAAGGATGGCCTGCTTAAAGATCGAGATAGCGTTAGAACTTACCCTCTCAATTGAAGCGCGCGATCTGTCGATAGATTTAAACTATACGACAGATTCGTATCAGCATCTAATAATATTAATTAATGTATCCAAAATTTGTAACAAAATAAAAATAGATTATGTGTGTTTATTGTTTATATGTCAATGGTTAAAACCATAGATAATCTTGGTTAAAACTACAAATAAACCAAGCAAATCAAATATTTCTTCATCCCCTCCACTTTATTTCCGACTCAAGTCCAACTGATTCCCCCTTACAACACATTCAGCATCGGTGAAGGGGGAGGAAAAATCTCAGCTCACTTAAAGTGAGTAAAACAAAAAGAACGCTCACATTACTGATGTGAGCTGAGATTAACTGAGATCTCAGTCAAAAAGAACGCACCTATTATTCCAAGGTACTTACTATGTTTAACTCCTTTTATTGTGTCGGTTGCCCCCTTCATCTGTAATAATATATGCTGTAGTGCGGATTTTACGTTTTACTTACTGCTACTTGTAAAGACAAAACCTAGATTCGTCTGTAAATAGAACGTGTTCATATTCCTCAACCCTCAACCATATTGGTATATGTTCAGAAATATATTTTATTTGATAAAATATAATTTTCATCCAGTAAGCAGATGTGTGAAGGTCGACCTTATTTGGGATCTTAGACTGTTAGAAAATTGTTGGCATTGAATTAATTTAACAATAATACATTATACAGGGTATTGTCGTTCATTAGAGGGCAATGAAAATACGATTATCGTATTCTTCACAAAATTCTGAGTATATTTGATTCCGCAAACTTTAGTCTATTTTTGCAAATGAGACTTCGGGAAAAGTGGGAATATTTTTATAGAAACACTATCTCCTAACTCTGATTTGCAAAGATAGACTAACAGTCAAATCAAATATACCTACGTAGGATGTTTTGTAGATAGAATATAATTATCACCTAGGAGTTTTTTTGAGGTAACTTTTTTTCTCGAATCTGTACTAAACAGTACTTGAGATATGACCTAAATCCATTCTTATTGGGGCGTAAAACAAATCATGAAAATAAAACTTACACCGTACAGAAACGACCAGAAGAGGTGCATTATTTAATGTATTCAATAATAACCAAACATTTAAATTTATTATTACGTTAAATAAAATAGGAATCAATATTTTTTATGGTTCATCATCGGTAATATTTATAACATCCATCAGCTATTTCTAGCACTCTGAGGCGCTCTGTAGTTATATTTGATTCTAGCTGTATTTTTGCCTCTCTTGTGTAAAGATAAATTGGTCAGTTCGATCAATTGAGTAAATAGTACACTGCTACAATGCAAATTGTACATATTTTTTTTTGTTTCAATTAGTTTTTCTGGTTTGCTCATAACGTATTTTGAAATATAAAACAACTGCAAAAGAAACATTTTTAAGATCAATATTGATTTCCAAATTACATTGATTACGTGAGAATAATAAGGTTATTGTTTTAACATCAGTGGATGGTGAGACAAATCAACGGAAGTGAATAAACTTTTTATAAATATCGATAGTTGTCGAAATAAAAACATGAAGGAAGCACACGTCGCTGGCAGTTATGAATTGAGGTAGATAATAAGATAAGAAATAACGCAGTGACAATCAGTTTCGCTTCAGTTGTCAAACTTTCTCCAGGAAATATTTTTCTTCATCCCCTAGCCGGTTTTCCCAGCCACATTTCCGGGTACAGTGGTTTTTGCGACCTACGCGTTGAGCAAAAGTCGGCAACGTGCTTTCGGATGGGGATGAAGAAAAATAGTGTACGACACGCGGCCAGAAAGTTGGAAGCACTGGTGTGCATGTTATAAAACCTCGGCTTCGCCTCGGTCTTTATATTACACACGCCGGGAAATCCAACTTTCTTGCCTGGATCGTAGTAACAACTTTATGTTTAAGTAACAAAGTGTTTTAAGTATAGCAGATTAATTTACATATAATTTTAAGAGACTTTATTTTACTGATCGAATTTTTGAGAATATTAATATTATCAGTTAAGGAAATAGTTTTAAATCTTTCAAAAATTACTTCTGGTAAAGAAATTGTCTTTCTAGAATAACAAATACAGTTATTAAAACTTTAATTTTCACGAAATACAAACATGGGAATTTCTAAATTCAAAGTACAATCAATTTACAATAAGATTTTTATAGTACTTTACCATACTAGTGCGGTAACGTATTGTAAAGTTCGTTGTTGATAGAAAATATATATTGACAGAAGAAACTTGATTCATCTCTAATAATTCAATGATGATCGTTTAAATTTTTCACATAACATCGGGTTTTGTTTTTTATTGTGAATTTTAGCCCAGAGTTTTTTTGCTGATTGATGTTTTGCAAAAAAAGTGGATGCTGTAGGGTAATCATTATTGGCGTAATTTTCATTTCAATAAATTAATGCGATTAATTCTAAAATATCTGTTTGCCGCATGGGTGGTACGATATAAATTTTAAAACAGATTTTAAAAATATAAGTAAAGCTCAACAAAACTTATAGGTTTCTTAGTTTTTGGAATAAATTGTTGCGAAATGCTATCAGAAGCGGTGCAACCATTACTCTAAACGGCCAAGCCTTGCAAAGTGGTGGTAGTAGATGAACACTAAAACATGTAGATATATGTATAATATTGTATAATAATACAAGCGAGTATACGAACCTTTCCTGCTCGTCACACTTTCCAGCGTTTGGCCGTTTTGGGTAATGTTTGGTTTTTTATAGTACCGGGTGTCTCATTATATTCTGATAATGAGATGCGGTTTTCACAGTTAGGTTTAAAATTACCGAAAGTTTTGTTGTGACACATTTATATAAATGGCCTACTTCCGGTTTACCCGCTAGAAAAGTGGCGTATTTTCAGAATACAGTAGATGTAATTTTTTAAATGGTACACTCTGTATATTTAGCAATTTCTTAAAAGACGAATATTTTTACTTTATAACGATACCTTAAGTTTTAAAATCGGTCACAGAAAGCGAAGTTAAATGACTTTAACTGGGATACTGTAATGATTCAGATATAAAGTTGGAATTGTCATAAACAAAAACTTTGTTAGCTAGTTACTAAAAGTGAACAGTAAAAAACAAATAAGAATATGTTTTAGGACACTCTAAAACAAATGTTCGATGTGTCTTCCTTCTTGGTCTATACATTTATGGAATCGAACCATTAAGTTGTCAAATGCTGCTGTCAGCATTTCAAGAGGAATATTTTCCATTACCTGCCGTATGTACTTTTTTAATTCCTCAATAGTAGCAGGCATCGGGTTGTAGACTCTATCTTTCACATATCCCCATACAAAAAAATCTGGAACAGTCCGGTCTGGAGAATTTGGAGCCCATTATATTGGACCACTCCTACCAATCCAATTATTTCCAAATTGTTGGTTAACAGATTCTCTTGCTATTTTGGAATAATGGGGTGGAGCCCCGTCTTGTTGAAAGTAAACATTTTGGTTTAAAATACCATTTTGTTTTAACTGGGGATAGAAAAAGTTTTTCAACATATCGTTATTACCACGAACTGTATTTTCTGCAAAAGAGAAAGGCCCATATAATTTTTCACGAGACACTGCACACCAAACATTAACTTTAGGAGAATCTCTTTCATGTTGATGAAATTCTCTTGCATTTTCTAATCCTCAAATTCTACAGTTATGTTTATTAACTCGTCCATTTATATGGAACGCAGTCTCATCAGACATGATAATTCTAAAATTTGGATATGCTCTGTACAAATCTGTTAAAGTTTCACACTTAAACACTCTTTTAGCATGGTCCCGATCGTTAATTTTTTGTAGAACTTGAATTTTGTAAGGTTTAAATTTAAGAACTTTTAGAATTCTAAAAACTTTAGTTTTGTCCATTTCCAAATTTGATGCTAATTTTCTAATTGAAATTTTCGGATTTCTGTGTACAAGCTCATGAACAGATAACATTTCTTCTAAATTTTCATTTACAGTTCTCCTTTTTCTAGATATATAAGCAGTATTCCTAAATTTGGTTAATCATGTTTTAATGGTATTTGTAGCAGGAGGATTTTTATTGAACTGTCTTCTAAATCGTCTTCTAGTTTGAACATAGGATTGGGTTTGGGCATATAAAAATATTGTTTGAGATTTTTCTTGTGCTGTATACTGCATTTTGAGAGATTAATAAACACTTCAATTTTATTGAATATAAAATACAATGTGACGTTCTGTCAATGATCGCAATATCTTTGTGATGTGACATATTAACGCCTCCTTGATTATTATTTATTAAAAAGATATCTGAATCATTACAGTATCCCAGTTAAAGTTATCTAACTTCGCTTTCTGTTCACCGATTTTAAACTTTAAGGTACCGTTATAAAGTAAAAATATGCGTATTTTAAGAAATTGCTAAATATACAGGGTGTCCCATTTAAAAAATTACATCTACTGTATTCTGAAAATACGCCACTTTTATAGTGGGTAAACTGGAAGTAGGCCATTTATATAAATGTGTCACAACAAAACTTACGGTAATGTTAAACCTAACTGTGAAAACCGCATCTTATTATCTAGAACCGTTTCGAAGATATAAGCTCTTAAAAGCAGTCAGAATATAATGAGACACCCGGTATTTTGCAATGTTTTATTAAAAATGAATTCCGTTTTTTTGAGTTTTTCATATATTTTTAAAATTCGTTTTAAACTCAAATCGGACCACGTATGCGGAATACAGACATTTTGCGTACATTTTTTCTGCAAACTCAGGTTATAGAGACCAGCACTTTTCCGTTAAAACACAGCCATGAAAGATGGAAATTAACGGAGATATCAATTAGTTAAATAAACATTGAATTTTTTTCGCCTCTAATTATCCGATGCGGTAGAGCGACGGCTCATTCTCTTCGTGATTCAATTGCCTACAAATTGTTAATTAATGTCATTGATAACGCTCAATAATTTTCAATGTAATAATGAAAAGAACACGAAAATCCAATTTTTCGGATTAAATCGATAATAAAAAGTTAATATATATCCCAACACATTACACAAACAAAATTTGATGGCACAGTAATTCCTATGAACTGATTTATGTATTAAAAGTTCCTTGTTGCTTGTCTTACATAAGAAAATTGCAGTGACTAACACATACGAGAAGCTTAATTGCAAAAAGTGATTTTCAGATAAACAATTTTTATGAAATACATTTTTTTGATTTCGTTTGAATGAAAAATAACAAAACCAATTTTTAAAACTGTCGCATAATACAATTTGTGTGATTTTTCCAAGTTATAGTAGGAATTTAAAATTAGATTTTTCCTAGTGTGTTTGGATTTGGTACTTTTTACAATAAAAATTGATTTCGGATAGTTTGATAAAATTGATCATCTATCAACTTTATTAACTGGTAGCAAAAACGGGTAAAACTGGTAAAACAAAACTTATATAAGTATATCAACTATATAATTTTATTTCGTTTTTCAACCTTCTTCATCTTCCTCTTCAATCTCTTCCTCCACACTTCTTCCAGTTGTTGAGTACATCCTTGTAGTATAGTCAACATTCTCTACAGCGTACCCCATTGCATGAAGCAGTTTCTTCACATCGTTCTTATTTTCCGCTCGATGCAATTAGTGGATGGCATTACTTGTATTCATTCATTCATTAGTTTGGGTTGTGCTCAACAGCCCGGGCACTTGACTTAGGTCATTGTACCATTCCCAAATATTATCTACTTCCACTCCAGAAGCTTCGTGTCCTCGATATAGGTCACTAGCTTATTTGGGGGGATTTTGAGTAGATCTGACGATTGTATGATGTCCTTTCCAAAATGCTGCTGCCTGAGTTCTTACATAAGCAGAGTATGTGAGTAGGTCCCTTAGTTCAAATTTCCTACAGATATGTTCACTAACGTTTCCCATTTTGTACAGATGTTTCCTTAAGGTACAGTGTCCAGTAACCAAATCGGTAACTGTCTTCAAATGTCTCTTGTTCAGTTTCAATAACCTGATTGAGAGCTGTCTCAATCCCTTGTCTAGACAGTTCCGAATTTCTCCTCTTCTGCAATCCTTTGTGATTCTACAGAACAGTTCCGGACCTATGAAATCTCCTTTAAGGCTTTGTTTAGCTAGCTGGTCCACCAATTCATTGCTGGCAATCCCTTCATACTCCATACTAGAGACACCGTGCCAGCATATTAAGGGACTTTTTACAGTTTAGATTTAGTAGTTGGATTGCCGATAGCTTTAAGCAGAGCCTGACTGTCAGTATATATTTCAATTTTTTCTTCGGTATAACCTCTCCTGATGTTTTCATCAATACAGGCTATAGCAATTGTTTCTGCCTGAAATACAGACATATATCGACGAAGACTGAAGAACTTCCTCTTCCTAGGTTCATTTATACCAGACCCAGTGCCGAAGTTCGCTTTAGAGCCATCGGTGAACCAGATAATGTCTCCAGGATTACCCGAGTGGATCATCTCTTCCCTGGATGGAATAAGGATATTCACCCGCTCAGTGAATATGTTCTCTAGTATCATACTATCTAGACCCATTTGAAAGTTGGGCTCATCTAGTATTGTCCCAGTTGTATCAGTATGTCCTCCACGAACATTGTTCGGGGTCCACATGTCACGCTTCAGTCTGAGGATCGCCATCATTGCCTCTGCCCTAACAAAAAGTTCCAGAGTAGGAAGGTCAATAAGAGATTCCATCCTTGTGCTGTTCATTGCCCCGGTAATCCCGAGGAGAGCTTGACTTTGGATTATAGTTAATGTTTTCTCTATTAAGGACACTTCTCTCCTTCTCCACTATCGTTCCATAGGTGATCGTTTGCCTAATAACTGTTGTGTAAAGTTAGTGTACCACCTCAGGTCGTATTCCCCAGGTTTTGCCCATAACTCTTCTGCATTACCAGTAATTTTTCCCAGGTGTGTCTTAAAAATTCAGTTTAGAATCAAGTGTCACTCCCAGATATTTCACCTCTTTAAATATTTATAGTTTTTCCCCGAACAGGCGTATTCTGCCCTGCGGAAGAGCTCTTCTATTCGTAAAAGCAACTAGTTTGGTTTTCTTTGGGTTGACTGAAAGGTCCTCTTTAAGGCACCTCTGTCTTCCACAATTCGTAGTGCTTCTTGTAAGACATTCGCTACTGTCTCCGGTAATTTCTCCTAGGCGACAAACACTAGGTCGTCGGCGAAGCCTTGCGTCCATATGCCTCGATCATTTAGTCTGCAGATCTAGTCATCCACAATTAAATTCCACAATAGTGGTGAAAGTAATCCACCTTGAGGACACCCTTTAGTTGTCCTGACGGTGTACGTTGTATCATGCATGTGTGCCGATATTCTCCTATGCTCTAGCATGGATCTTATCCATCGGCATGTGGTATTGTTTATCTCTCTTTTTTTGAGCGATTTTTTTATTGATGAATCGATTTGTTATCAAAAGCACCTTCGATTTCTAAAAATGCTGCAAAGGCTATTTCTTTTTGATTAAGACTCCTTTCGAGACCCGAGCCCAAATTATGCAGGGGAAGGTTGGATAATACCGTGCCCTTAAGATAATATAGCTACTAGTGCAGATCAGATCGACTCCAGCTAGATTTTTAATGTTACAAGTTACCTAGCAATCAAATTTATTACAATATTTACTCTTTACAACACCTATATAAAAATAAAGGAAGAAAAAGTAAACTTATGAAAGCGCGGCATTATCAGACTGGTTTGAGAATAGCGTGCCCCGGTTTGATAATACCGTGCGTTAAAAATAATAGGCGATACATAGGTCAATCAACATTTATTACTTTTCCGCCCAACCTATCTAATATGCCATAAAAGTATTGCTTTACCCACAAAAAAGTTGAAATTTAAAAGAAAAATTAGATATTTTTACGTTTATCATCAAGAACAACACGAAAAAATAGTTTTTAGAAAAAAATCCTGTGTGTATGTCGTCGTCGTCGGCCACTTTTCGTTACATGTCTTGTTAGCACGATACAGCCTCCGGAGTGCAACAAAACACCAATTTTATGATTGAATATTGTTCAGGATATCTCACAGATGAACCCTATTGATTTTCAGCTCACAATAGCCAGTACAACAGATGCTATGGTACTTGAAGTACGACATTTCTGTAATTTTTTGTGTTTGTTAACCCGATACAGCCTCCGGAGTGGAAAAAGTCACCAATTTTATGATTGAATATTATTCAGAACATCTCACAAATGAATCCTATTGATTATCAGCTCACCACAGCCAGTACAACAGGTGCTATAGTACTTTAAGTACGTCATTTTTGGAGAAATTTCAGTTTGTTAACACGATACAGCCTCCAGAGTATATACAAGTGACCAATCTTATGATTGGATATTATTCAGGGCGTCTCAAAAATGAACCCTATTGAGATTCAGTTCAATAAAGCCAGTACAACGAGTGCTATGGTACTTGAGATACCAAATTTTTGTCATTTTTGGAGAATTTTCAGTTTGTTAGCACGATAGAGCATCCAGCGTGTATACAAGTGATCCATTTTATTATTGAATATTGTGCATTGTAGATGAACCTTATTGATTTTTAGCTCACTAGAGCTAGTACAATGGGTGCTATGGTATCTGAAGTGCCACATTTTTGAAATTTTTGGAGAAATTTCGGGTTTAGTACGATACAACCTCCGGAGTGTATACAAGTGGCCAATTTTATAATTGGATGTTTTTCAAGGTGTCTCACAGATGTACCTTATTGATTTTCAGCTGACTATAGATCCAGATATACTGCATTTTTGGTTACTTTTGGAAAAATTTCGGTTTGTTAACACGATACATCCCCCGAAGTGTATACAAGTGACTATTTTATGATAGAATATTAATCAGGGCATCTCACAGATTCGGAAAAGTTAGTTTTAATCTTTAAAACCGTTTATTTAGGCATCATTCACAGCCATTGTACATTACTAGGTATAGTGCTTATATTTATCTTAATGAAAGTCGCAAATATAATTTTCTGCCGTTTATTTTCCACTACATTCTTTGTGGATCCAAAGATGAACAAGCACAGCAACGAAACCAGATTTCACTGTTGCGTCCGAATTCACCACATAATTTACATATATCATTAGTATTGTCATTTTCTTTGCCTGAGCTTATCTCATCGTCATCGCCATCATCACATAATTGTGCTAGGGTAATGTCATCACTGCTTTCTTCACTGCTACAAATTAACACTCTTCTCTTCACAGATTTTCCTTTAGCTAAAGCTTTTCCTTTTATATGTTTTCCTTTACCTTTTTTTCTTGTTCCTTTGATATCCTCTTTCTCTCCTTATCTTCTAGCTGTTCTTTTAGGGGTGTGGCGGTCAAAATTTTGGAGTGTTGTTTCTTTCAACGTCTTTTGATTTTCTGAATTTTTTTTAGTTACTGGACTTACTACCCGAAGTGCTGGCAATAGGTTCGGTTTCATTTGTAACATGTGTAGAGAGTGCTTTCGTTGCTATGTCATTGTTGATTGAATTTCCGTTTCGAGTAGTTAAAAGTCTTAAACAATTGGGTCTGATATAAAGTCATCATCATCAAACACGTTGGGGTTTATGAGTAATTTTTTCATATATAAGTCACACTCTCCATGATAAGCAGTCTTCAGTGGACCGTAGAAAGTGACATCTAGTGGCTGCATCCTATGGGAAGTGTGCGGAGGCAAAGATAGCATATAGAACCCATTTTCCCGGCAGAATTTATAAGCTTTTAGTGACAAGTGACTAGCATGATTGTCAAGAATTAGTAGAGTAGGATTTTCAGATGTTGCACTAATATATTTGCCAAAGTGACGAAGCCATTTCTCAAAAAGTTCTTCGGTGATCCACCCCGAATGGGCCCTCCAATCTTGAGACTTAATTCTTTGGCGTGGATATATAAACATGGGTGGGATGAATAAAGTTCTCGATGCATTCATGGCACACACAACTGTGATATTTTGCCCACGTTCTCCGCGTGTAATCCAGTGGTTCACCCCGATTTTGAACATTCATATTCTGCTCCAATGGGCCCTCCAATCGTGAGACTTGGCTTGATTCTTTGGCGTGGACATATAAACATGGGTGGGATGAATGAAGTTCAGGGTGCATTCAAGGCACACACAACTGTGACATTTTGCCCACGTTTTCCGCGTGTAAATCTGTGGTCCACCCCGATTTTGAACATTCATATTCTGCTCCAATGGGCCCTCCAATCTTGAGACTTGGCTTGATTCTTTGGCTTGGACATATAAACATGGGTGGGATGCATGAAGTTCCCGATGCATTCATGGCACACACAACTGTGACATTTTGCCCACGTTTTCCGCGTGTAAATCTGTGGTCCACCCCGATTTTGAACATTCATATTCTGCTCCAATGGGCCCTCCAATCTTGAGACTTGGCTTGATTCTTTGGCTTGGACATATAAACATGGGTGGGATGCATGAAGTTCCCGATGCATTCATGGCACACACAACTGTGACATTTTGCCTACGTTCTCCGATTGTAATTTTGTCAACTTGCTTAACTCCTTTAGACGCATACATTTTTCCAGGCTTTTGAACAGTTGTAATATCTATTTCATCAATATTGAATATTCGTTTTGCTGGAAAAGCATTTTTATCTGTCATTTCTTTCTAAATTGCAAAAAAACAAGGCAATTTCAGTTTTATTAAAACCTAACATTCTATTCATACTTGTTGGCTCCGGAAGTCGTAAAGAGATCCTAGGATTTGTTTTTAAAACTGCATACATCCAGCATTTACCAGCCACGCCCTTCTCTGTTGAAAATTTTTTTTTCATATTTTTTGCAACCGCAAACTCATAAGCCAGTTTGCGTAGCTGTTGCTATGAGATTCCAAAAAATGTTTTGGATAACTTAATAATGTGGTCAGCTAACTCCTTTTCATCTTCTTTTGAAAATCTTACCTTTCGGCCAAGTCGAGGGTCATAGTATTCTCCTTTTCTTAATCTATCTCTTATTGATGATTCTGGAAGCATAAATGGTCTTGCTACTTCTTTTATTTTCCTCCCACTATTTAGAGCTTCTAAAGCAGCTTTCATTTGAAATGGGTCCCAAGACACCTTTTTTCTTTTTGGTGTACTTTCAGCCATCTGTAAAAGAAAAAAAATATAATATGCAATTGATAATACCGCACCCCGTCAGCCTACGTCATTTTGTTTTGCCAACACAATAGAATTTTACAAGCAACATTTTGGCCCTAAAACTGATATCTTTTTTAAGTAACACTAAATTACGCTACAAATTACATTACTACAACATAATTTAGCTTACAAAAAGAAAGACATACCTGGATTCGTCAGTCACAGAAAAATTATAAGAAACGCGCTCGAAAGTTCTCTGCATACGTATCAGTCGTACCATTGATAGTGGGCAACTGCCGGGCGGGGAAGGGTTCTCAGTCGCATGGGCGATCACGTGATGCATACACAGCTATAGCTTTCTATAGGTAGATATTTAGTTACTCTGGGGCGCGGTATCATCAACCGCGCAGTATTATCATACTCTCCCCTAGGGCAGCTTCTTCTGATTTCTCTGCTTTGCTTTGACTCTCTCCATGCAATTGGTATATACCCTAAAGCATGGCTACTGCGTAATATCAGAACTAAAAGACCCATTATGATGTCATTTCCCTCTTGCAGGAGCTTGGGAAATATGCCATCTGGTCCACAAGTTTTGTAAGGGTCAAATGAATTTACAGCCCATCTGATCAGAAGGGGTCTGAATATCTCATTTGTTAATTTCCAGTCCTCTTTCGTGTCCCTTGTAGTGGCTACCGGCCCGTTATCGTAATTTGAATCTATATTTGCCGAGCCTTGAAAGTGCACACGAAGGAGGTGCTCTAAAACCTCCTCAGTATTTAGCAGCTGAATAGGGCCTAATTCCTTCCACGATCTCTTATTTATATTTTTAGCCTTATATGCTCCTTAGTTTTCCGTCTTTTTTGCTTTGTTAAAAAGGCGTTTTGCTTCTTTCCATAATGTTGGTGCTTATTTGAATCAATAGGGGCGACTGTTACGCGTCTTGCTTCACTAATTATAATATATTTCATGGTTTTTGAAGACTTGACACATAGTATTCCAGTTCAACCATTGACAATGTTCATTAATAATATTTAATGTACCAATTTTTGTAGCAAAACCGTCATAATCATGCGGAAATAATATAGATTTAAATCCCCGCAGATGTTCAACTAGACCAAAGGATCTGTCAGCCAGCATGTAAGAATGTCCTCCTACACGGAAGAACAATTCAACTTATATTCTATAGTTTGCAGCAATTGTGGTAAATATTAACAAAACCGAATAATTTTTGTTTTGTGAACCACAACAGTGATAATATTCTCACATTTTTTACACAAATCGGAATTATATTATTCTTGAAAAAATGCCATAAATAGGAATCAATTTCTGCTGCACCTATTCCTCCATCAGATTACAGCCACAGATAAAAATGAACAATGTTCTGGTTAAGGGACTTATTTATAATTCCAAGGAGAGAATACCAAATTTGAGTCTTGTAATAAACCTGTCCAATTTGAGTCTTGGAAGAGGTTGGTTTTGCATAAGGTCAAAGTTTATTGTTATGGAATTGTTTAGATTTTCGTTGAGGTGTTGAAAGAATGCTTACCAAAACTTTATTGATTTCTTGGTCAGCGGCCGCTTTAAACTTGTTAGTAAATGCTACACAATCGCTGCACCTATCAATTGCGACGTTCCTAAATCCAAGATTAAATTTAGTTAATAATATCTAAAATATAAAAAGATTACATACATTATTATAAGGCTTCAATAAACTATTTTACCTTGTGATACAATGCATAAATGCATGTTAATTGATTTTTAGGTTAATAATTTCCTGAACAAAATAGTTTCCACATTTTGGCCCTCCTGTCTCATGAGTTGCTTGTCCTGAACTCCTTTTAACTTCAGCTGCTTGTACCATTTTTTTTGCATACATTCAGTATGCTTAGAAAATTGGCGATGTATTGAAGTATTTCCTCTCTTGGTTTGAACAACGCATTTTTTTCACTTCTTATCGAAGCACCTTGATTTGGTCGGTGTCTTTGAGTTTCAACTACAGTGACATAAGCGCAAATAAAATTAGTCTGATCAATTGCACTTGACATAATCCAGTAACTATCGTGAAAGGTTTTAATTTCTTCCGAACTTAACTTAAAGGCTCGGCAAAAGCTTTTATCATATCTACAACTTTTCTTAACACTTTAGTTGCTTCATCTGCATATTTTGGTTTTCTATTGACACTTCTCTTCGAATCTTCTTTATTCAAATCCTTTTTGGATTAATTGCTGGCTCCACCTCTTCTGCAAACTCTTCAATGAATAATGCACTGGCATTCGTATAACAACTCATTTTCAAAATTTCCGAAACAGTAACATCATGAAAACTTGCCCGCTAATACACAAATAATTTTAGGTTAGATATCTGTAAAACTTGTGACCTAATTGCAACAGTGCTATTGGCTCCTTGGATTTGGTACGTTTTGCCATCAATTGCTCAATAGATTAGGAACTTATTGCCATAAAATGAAGCATTTAATATAGGAAATACCAGGAGTTAAGACATTTTGCAATGAAAGTTCTAGTTTTAGTTAAATTTCGAAGCAAAAGCTATCAGGTGTCTCAAAAATCAATAACATCTTTTGCAATTAAGCTTCTCATATGAGCAGCACCCAAAATGCATTTCAATTGTGTGAGTACCATAGACACAAGACACAAGAGGACATTAACAATGCGATTTTGTGGCAAAGAAAATGGATTATGTAAGTTCATTTCGATTTATTTTCGTTTTGTCTTGATAACAGTGACAATTTGTTGTCACAATCAAATTCTCATAAAATACAGTGAATAATAAAGGTAGCTTCATATTTGAGAAGTCTACGTTATAACCTAAATTTCGATTAACTACGGCGACTTCCATCTTTTTTCTTCCCACTACGTCCGCCTTGAAATTTTTAACTGAATGGTTAACAATAGTTGTCCCTCTCCATATTTGAAAATCTATAAGACTGAGTGGAAAGTTTAACTGGAGCAAATTCTATAAGATAATAAAAAAAGGTTTGTGGCAAAATTCATGAATCACGTCAATTTTTATTTTCTGTGGGGCATAATACAAAGAGGTTTGTATATTTTTTAAATTATCTGGGGTATTGCAAATACCCCCACTTTTTTTAAATGAAAGGGTAGGCTGGTTATTTTTTTATTTTAAAGCTTTTTCAATTGCAAATTCCAGAACCCATTTTTTACAAGCCATGTGTAAGGAAAAAATAAAATAACGAAATGTTTACATAAACTACTTTTTGCGACAAATGCTCACTTAAATTTCACGAATAGGTTAAAACCAAAAGTAAGAAAATGTCCTATTTAACCGAGACGCATCGTGTCGAAATTTTAATGATGATCGGATATGGGGACAGAAGTCGAACTCAGGCTCAGGCTCCAATTAATCGAAGTACGATTAGAAAAATGAAACTCGATATCGGGAGTTCGGATAATCGAAAAATGCCTTTAAAAATCAACGAAGAAAACAGGTAGAACATGTTGTTGGAAGTTGAAGAAAATCTTTTCTCACCTCCCTCCATTTTTTCTATATGTCACATATTCCAACTCAAATTCTAAGTCTAAAATATTTTTCTAATTACACCGTAATTTATCCATAATTTTGCTCCTATTCTCACATCCTTCCCTTCATCAGCGTTGTTACTTGGACGTCTGTTACCCTATTAATTATTTTCAGTTAGGTAAGATATGTAGATTGTTCTTCCTTAAACCCAAATATTCTTTGTAGCCTGAAGATGGCCATTGGGGGTCGAAACTGGTTGCTTATGGAGGCATTATAGTAAAACTTCAAAATAATAAAAAACTTTGTGACATTTGAGTTTTTTATTGATTTTACTACCAGTCACATTTGAGCAATGGATGAGATATTACCTTTTATTCCAGCAATTTGAAACATGCCAAAAAGCTCCCATATAAGATACAAAACCTGTACGAGCTTAACGAAGACTCGCAGACTCGAATTTTGCGAACGAATTATAGCTTCTATCGATGGTGGGCGGCAAATTGCTTTGACATGGGTGCTGTTTTTTGATGAAGCTATCACATTACATGGGCACGTCAATCGGCACAAATACCGTTATTACGCTGACGAAAATCCCCACTGGATACGCAAATTCCATACCCAACAATCTCAAAAAACAAACCTTTGGGCTGGAATTATTAGGGATCGCATGGTAGGTCCTTTTTTATTCGATGAAAATGTAACCGAACAAACATATACCTAACTATGCTCCAAGATGTACTGGTTCCTACTTAACGGATTTTATTCCCCAAAATGTACGTACCTATCTCAACGAAGTATTTCCGAATAGGTCAAGTGGGTGGATTGACAGAAGGGGCCCAATCGGGTGGCCAGAAAGATCACCCGATCTCACACCATTAGATTTTTATGGGGATATCTAAAACGCAAGGTTCATGCTTCTAAACCTAACAACATCGTCAATCTTCAAACATGACATACGAAATTAGACAAGTAACGCCGAAAATACTACAAACTGTTGTGAATACTTTTTATTATAGATTAGGGTATTGTCAGCAACAAGGCGGAGGGCATTTGTTGTATTAAAGTAGTTTCAGTAATTTACTACTATGTTCCGACACATTGCTAGTAAAAAAACAAAAAAAAGCTTGAAAATAAAGAAATAATTAACCTTCCCTTCATTAAACAACGTTGGGAGCCGCTGCAATTCCCCGGATAATTACTAAATAAACAAATATCTACTCCATAGAAAATACAAATAGATATATTTCTGAAATTTTGTGACAAACCTTTTATTTATTATGTTACAGAATTTGTTCCAGTCGAAATTTATTCTCTGTGTATTCCACATGTATGTAGTTTTAAAATAAACTCGAACAAATACGTGTTCAACTGATTTCTAAATTGCGAAAAACTAATAATATATTTTCTGATAAGAGGTAGTGCGGTGAGAAAGCAGGAAATTAAGCTCTCGTAAAAAGCAAATTTTTTTATTCAAATTGGTCTTTTTATTTCATAATGATTGAAAAACAAAAGTTTCTATAATTAATTTATAAAGTTGAAATATTCTTTTCTAGACCGTTATCGCTATGATTTTAATATGGTGGACAGGACAATGATAATTTAAAAAATTTAAATAATAATCATGTTAATTAGTATTTTATATTTTGTCACATAATATATTTTTATTCCTACCATTTCCGTTTATAAAGTACGTTTCTGAGTAAACAGGAAAAACTGATCTAATGTATGTACTGAGTACCAAATTTGAGGTATGAGAGATTTTAAATCTGTTGGGTTGACTGCACTGCAGTCGATTCACATATTCTATATTGTACCTAGCGCATAATTTGCATAAATGAAATAAATTATACGAATAAATTTCCTTTTATTTATCCCACACATCAGTTAATTAACTAAAAGTTGATAACATAAGTTTTTTTTATTATTAACGACTCTTATATTTACAATCTGCTTCTTACAGAGCATTAAGTAAATGTTTTGGTTGAGTAGGCTTGGAAGGGAAACAGCCATTAGTATTTCTATTCTGATTATTACTATGATGTATTAAGTCTTCAGGCCATATTTGGTGTAGTCTTCTTACATCAGGTCCGTTGTTGTATAGTTCTTCAATTACGCGGTTATCATGGTTGGTAATTCGGTCTCTGTAGCTGGCGGCTAATTTTTTTGGATTTCTTTCGTAACAAAAGGAATGTGCCTTAGACTGAAATCGTTATATAATTTTGATTCTGGTTGGTTTGGGACATCCTCTTAGCTGTACTCCATATGACCACATAGGTTTTAAAATTGCTTTAGATAGAAGAATCTTGTTGTTTAACAAGAGTTTTGATTTACGGCCGACGAACCAATACATTTGTTGAAACTTGATGTCCAACTGTCTACGTTTGGTTTCGATGTGTTTCCTCCATGTAAGTTGTCGGTCTAGGTGTAGCCCAAGGTTTTGATAGGTATAGGAATATTATTCATTGCTAAACGTGGGCATTTATCATGTCGAGTTGTAAATGTAACTTTGGTTTGGTTGACTTTTGTTCTCCATCTATTATACCAGTTATTGAGGAGGTTAAGTTGTTGTTGGAGGTTTTCTGAAGCTCTATCTGGGTTTTCATTAACTGATAGTACTGCTACGTCATCAGCAAAAGATGCGATAGTGGTGTTTTCGGTTTCAGGTATATCAGACGTATAAATAAGGAAGAGCAGTGGTCCAAGAACGCTACCATAGGTACACAGGATTTAATTGAGTTGAAGGTGGACTTAGTGTCTTCGTGTTTAACGAAAAAATTTCTGTCTGTTCATACCGCGTTGTATTATTTCTTTTCTTCGAGACTCGATTTCATTGAATATACTGTGGATTTGTTCCGTAGTAGAGTAGGGCTCTCGGAAGCCAAATTTATTTTTTTGAAGGAGTGTGTGTAGGTCATGTTCCTGGTTGATCCTTTTTAGTATCAGTCTTTCAAGAATTTTACTTGTAGTAGGTAATAGACTGATAGGTCTGTGTGATGTTCGTTCGTGTGGGGGTTTACCTGGCTTAGGGATCATGATTATTTCAGCGTACTTCCAGATTATGGGAAAATAAGGTACACTTATGATTCTGTCAAATATGGTTGTTAGTAAGATGATTGCTTCTCTGGGTAGTTGTTTTAATATTTGTCCTGTTATTAGATCATAACCAGGAGCCTTTGGAGGATTCAGCTTGCTTATTTCTTTTTTAACTTCTGCAGTAGAGAAATATTTGATAGGTAGGGGATATTTGACAACTAGCGTCTAGAAAACTCTTCATCTCTTGCTAGGCCAGGAGCACTACAGTTTGACATGGCTGTGTCGTGACGTAGATTAGATATTGGTTGAAATTGCTCGGAAATCATCTATGAAGAGAAAATATGAAGGTCCGCCAGCTAAAAAATGGTTCTATTTGCAGAAAAAATCATAAACTGCAAAAAAACGCAAAAATAGCTCATTTTTTTCGATATATCTTAATATAACTCTTTAAATATGCAAGATAGAGAAAAAAGTATACTTACGAATGTTCTTTATGAAATTCTCTACAAGATAGAATTGGTTTAAAATTGATATATTCAATTTTTTCGTTGAGAAATGGCGATAAATGCAAAAAAAGTAGCTAAAAAACGAGGTTATTTTAAAGCATTTGTTTCGCAGATAAGAAATCATCCAATCACGCTATAATTTGGGATTTAAGAACCTTATTATAGTATTAAACAATATGCCAAAGGCCGATTAAATTGGCCTGATAGTTTTTACATGAATTAATTGTTAATTAATTTCCGCGAAAAAATTTACGTAATTTTTGCGTTCATGCCAGGCTTACATTTTTGAGTTGTAATAGGCGCCGATTTTTTTACAACTACTTAGACCTCTAAACTATAAAACACAATAGTTATAATGAACAATTTTTAAGTTTTTATCATTTTTTTACGCGATTTTGAAAAGTGGAAAAATTTCGTCTTATAAATAATTAATTTTTGAACCGAAGAAAAATACTCAAAGTACCTAAAAAAAGTTATCGGAAAGACGCTCCTTTTAAAAAAAATGCGTTTAATTTGGCCGAATAGGTGCTGAGATAATAAACGTCAAAGATCGAGAGTGTTTGCGGTATAACTATTAATTTTGTAACAATAAAAAAATGCCAGCAGATAGATTTTTCCGAGAAGTTTTTGTATGTGCTTTGAGATATAACATCGCACAACTTTTTCAGCTGGCGAACCTTCATATTTTCTTTTCTTAGATGATTTCCGAGCAATTCCAACCAATATCTAATCTACGTCACGACACAGTCATATTTCAAAGGTTTGGGGTCTAATTCCCCTGGACTATGCTCTATCATGTCATCATCAGGTTTGAAAACTTCTGTTACGTATTAAGCGAAGTTTGTCACCTTATCTTGGAGCGGGTCCATTCTCCGTTTGGTTTACGGATTAGAGGTTCACGTAATTATGGTCTTTTTAGTTTTTTTGTCGCCTTCCATAGTGTGTGGTCGTCGTCAGAAAGCCTTGTCATACAAGGTCTGGCTATTAAATAACGAGACTGCGCGCCTAGAGGGCGCCCTAGACGGGTGGGGTAAAAAACGAGTAGAGCGTTAGGTATCTAGATATCTTGTCTATGCACGTCCCAAAACACGTTTCCGTCACTATTATAGTATTTGTGCAGTAGCGGTTTGAAACGAACGTGTTTTTTTCTCGTGACTAAAAACAGGAACAACGTATCAATATCAAATTTCTCGTTAAATTGAAAAAACTCCGACTGAGTGCTATAAATTGTTGCAAGAGGCCTATGGGGACAATTCTCTATCTCTGTTTTTGAGTGGTATAAGCGCTTTAGTAAGAGCCGAGAGAGCACTGAAGATGACCAGCGCCCAGGTCGTCCTGTGACTGTTTCAACTCCGGATGATTGCCGAGGCTGTAAACGCCGATAAAGAAACGGTTAGAAAAATTTTACACGAGGAATTACACATGACAAAAGTCTGTGCGAAGTTGGTGCCAAAAATCTGACTCCTGACCCAAAGCATTTGCGTCAACAGGTCTGCTCAGATTTCCTTGAAAGGTTAGCAGGAGATCCCGGACTGTTGAAAAACGTTATTACTTGCGACGAAACGTGGATTTTTCAATACGATGTTGAAACAAAGCGACAATCGATGCATTGTAAGACGCCTGAATCGCCCAGAATAAAAAAAGCAAGGATGTACAAATCAAAATTCAAGGCAATGTTGATAGTTTTTTTCGACATTAACCCATTTTAGCCCAGCGTTGCCATATTGCAACGCGAAACAGGTGTCTGCAAAAATATTCCTAAGGTATAAAAATTTTCTTTTATAACAGAGATGGCGCTAGCAGTCGTTTCAGTAAGCTTTTAGGAACGCGTGTTTGTTTATTGTGTGTTTGCGCTTTGTTAGGAGACGTTTGTAAACAGCGAATTTCTGTGTTTATATTCAAAATGGACATTCGATTCGAGTGAGTAATATTTTTTGGTTATATTATTATTTTTTTGCGTAATATCGTAATAAGTATAGAGTAAACACATGAAACTTTAGTAATAATGTTGTAAAATAAATAAAATTATTTTTTGAGGTACATTCATAGTGACCGTTATCTCAGTGTTGCCATATGGCAACGCTAGGTCAATACGGAACTATTTAATTATTTCTATCTTTATTTTTTTCAGGCGGGGTTTTACTTTAGAGGAAGCTCTCCAAATGGTATATGAAGATGATTTAGCAGTGGATCAGATATTCATTGATCCTCCTGAGCCTAATATTCTTACAGATGAAGAATCGGGGGACGAAGAAGATGATTTCGATATAAATCGTTTACTAGGACGCCAACTATCTGCAAGGGCTGAAATTGTATTACACAATAACCAAAGAATAGGTGGTGATATTGATATGGATGATGAGGCCAACAAAGAAGATGAATCATGTACTACGCCACGCATTGTGTTAGACAAAAACTTTTCTTGGATATCTGGAGATTTAGAGGTTCCACCAAAATATAATAAAATGATAATTCCTGATAATAAAAATGGACTGTACAAAAATATGAATCCAACTGAACTATTTGAACTTTTTTTTGATGAGAATGTGATAAATTTGCTGGTAGAGGAATCAGTGTGCTTCTTCTAAAAATGCACC
The DNA here is from genome assembly GCA_963921935.1 of Galeruca laticollis. Classification (NCBI taxonomy): domain Eukaryota; kingdom Metazoa; phylum Arthropoda; class Insecta; order Coleoptera; family Chrysomelidae; genus Galeruca; species Galeruca laticollis. Next base: position 89,002,669 of record OY998183.1, read on the forward strand.
TGATTTTGTTGTAACCAAGGATGAAATAAAATGTTTCTTGGGTATCTTACTGGTGTCTGGCTACAATCCGCACTCAAGCAAGCGATTTTATTGGGATTCACGCCCCGACATGAATAATCAGGCTATTAGTCAATCGATGAGAAGAAATAGAGTTTTTCAAATAATGAAATACATCCATTGTGCAGATAATAATAACATAGATGTAACGGATAAAATTTATAAACTAAGACCTCTAATGAATCTACTAAAAGCAAAATTTTTGAAGCACTTTATTCCAGAAGAGAATCTAAATTACGACGAGTCCATGGTGAAGTATTACGGTTGCCATGGATGTAAACAGTTTATTCGGGGTAAACCGATTAGATTCGGATTCAAAATGTGGTGCATACATGCTGCTTCAGGGTACTTATTGAATTTTGATATGTATCAAGGCAAAGACTCTAAGTCTACAGATGTAGACAAACAAATATTTGGAAAGTGCACTGCACCTTTTATATCTATGCTGGATGAAATTGAAAAAGAACAAAACTTTCAATTTAATTTCTATTTTGACAATCTATTTACCAGCATGAGTTTACTAAAATATTTGAGATTGAAAGGATACAACGCTGCCGGAACTATCAGACAGAATAGGGTACCAAAGTCCTGCCCTCTTACATCTTCAAAAGTTTTAATCAAAACTGGACGCAAAGAAGATCATTGTTCTGTGATTGAAAAAAGTAATGGCATTATATTCATAAGGTGGTTGGACAATAATGCAATAACAATGGCTTCGAATGCTTATGGTGTGAATCCTTTGTCTCAAGCAAAAAGATATTCGAAAGCCGAACACAAACATATTCAAGTACCAAGACTTTTTGCCATTAGTCAGTATAATAGTGGAATGGGTGGAACTGACCTAATGAACGGAGATGTCAGTCGATATAGGATTGCAATACGTTCAAAAAAATGGTGGTGGGTGATATTTACATGGTTGATTGATGTATCAATTGTAAATGCTTGGGTTATTTATCGAAAATCTGTGGGAACAAAAATGCCACAACTGGACTTCAGACGTGATATCGGAAATATATATCTATCTAGATATGGAACTGCGCCTCAAGGGGGAGGAAGGCCAGCTACATCAAGACATAGCATTTCCTTGAACAGAATTAGTGATGATTTAAGATATGATGGAAGAGATCATCTTTTGATACCCACCCCAGAGAAAAAAAAGAAGAGATGTGCAGGTAAAAGATGCTCGTCAATCATTCGTACAATGTGTAAGAAATGTAATGTCGGGTTATGTTTGGAATGTAATTTTATATTTCATCAAAAATGATTGACAAACCTGAATAAATGTTTTTAACAATACATGTGTAGTAATTTTCTAAAATAGTCTGTGTGATCTCATAAAGACCTAGCGTTGCAATATGGCAACGTCCATTTTTAAAAAAACTGCAAAACTTTTTTTGAAAATGAATAATTTGGTTTAACTTAATTCAATGGAGATCATCTTTACCAAAAAATTGATAATTTTCAAAAAAAATTAATTCGGGCTCTAATGGGTTAACGGTATCGTTATGATTAAATGGGTTCCAGAAGGTCAGACTGTCAACCAGACTTACTATTTGTCAGTTTTGGCAACACTGCGAGAACGAATTTGTATAAAACGCCACCGAGTTCTGGAAGAACAACTCGTGGATTTTGCACCAGGACAACGCACCTGGCCATAACGCGCTATCTGTGAAGCAGTATTTGGCCAGTAAGCGCACTCCAGTGCTCGAACACCCGTCGTACTCACCAGATCTGCACCGTGCGACTTTTTTTGTTTCCGAAGATAAAATCTGCTTTGAGTCGATGGAAGCGGTAAAGCAAAAAATGGCAGAGTTCCTAAAGGCCCTCGCCAAAGAAGACTTCCAGCACTGCTTCGATCAATGGCAAAAACGAATGGAAAGGTGTGTGGCGAGGGGAGAGGAGTATTCGAATGTAAAATAATTTTTATAATAAAACCCTTTTTCGTAACCAGTCTTGTTATTTAATAGCCAGGCCTCGTATATTGTTCAAAGGTGTTGTTTTGGGCATCTTTGAGTGCTGTCTTTAGTTCTTTTCCTCGAGAATTCGCTGGTTGGTGATTGCATTAGCATAGATTTTTGTGTCATCAGCATAGAAAGATATTTTGCTTGAGACGTAGTAAATAATATCACTGATGTAAACGGTAAAAAGTAAAGGGCCAAGTACCGATCCCTGTGGTACTTCACTTTCTACTAGTTTATTTTGTGAGAAAATTTTGCCGACTCTAACTTTATAGTATCGATCCGTCTGAATATTCTCAATCCAGAGTAACAGAGTGCCTCGGATGCCGAAGTGGTGAAGTTTGTGGAGAAGTCTCTGCAGGGGTACGCGATCAAAGGCTTTGGAAAAGTCCAAATAAATAATATCAACAGCCTGCAGGTTGTTAAGGGATAATGTCCAATCATTGACACAGTAAATTAGGTTGGTTAACGTGGAGCGGCCTGGGACAAAACCATGTTGTTGTGTTGGAATAATCTTTTCCTCATGAAGAAACCTGGTCATCTCTTCCGAAACAATGGCTTCCATACCCTTATTGACTATTTGCAACAAACTTATTGGGCGATAGTTGTTACTTTTTTTAAAAATAGGGGTGATAGATGCTAATTTCCAACTAGAAGGTAAAAAGCTTAGAGTAAATGAAGTACGCATAATTAAAGATAACGGTAGTGCAACGGTGTTTCCAAAGATGCACTATCACTTTTAGGTTCTCTAGTAAAAACTTGGGAAAATGTTGAAGCAAGAGTTTCAGACGATTCTTTATCGGAAGCACATAGAGTCTGGTCGGACTTTTGTAGTAGAGATATCGAAACTTTAGACGATAAAGAAGACCGTACGTATTTGAAAACTTTTCTTGTTACCACTAACAATAATATTTTCTTCATAAGTTTGTCTTTGAGTTTTAAGAGATAGTTGCAAGGAATTAGAAACTTTGCGGTGGTTCTGAAAATCACTAGAAGCCATGTGTGTTTATATTTACGCCAAAGACGACGTTTGTGTTTTATGAGTCATATTATTAGGGGATTTATCCAGGGTTTGAGGTTATTTCTGTAAACCTCGCGATAAAAGTGGTATTTGCAGAAATGAGATGAGATATAGCGTCATGTAATGTACTCCACATTGTCGAAGAGTCCGTCAATTTGCGATGGTTGAGCGTTAACCTCAGCGAAATTAGTACTGGCGTATGTTGTCGTATTTTTGTTTTTATTGGGAAGTATTAGATTAAACTGAATATAGGCAGTTATGAGAGCATGGTCTGACTTTGCGATAGGAGAATTAACTTCAAGTGATGAGATAAGTTGTTCATCGTTAACAAGTATGAGATCTAAAGTAGACGGTTGATTGCCAGCTCAGAATCTTGTTGGTTCGGTAATGAGTTGTCTTATATTTGAATTTGCGACAAGGTTTTTAAACAAATTGTGAGAGTTTGTGGTGGCGTCTGATAAAGAGGTTATGGGCCATGTGAGCTCTGGGAAGTTAAAATTTCCAGCAATGATAATATGTTCAACAAGTGATAATTGTTCCAGTTTATCAAATAATATATTGTCCTGTGGAAGTTTTATATCGGGAGGGCGATATGCGCACACTAAATTAGGGGAGAAAGAATTTTTGTTATTAGACAAGTGAAGAATATCTATTCCAGGTATATCCAATGATTGAGTGTTGATAATAAAATTTTGAGTAATATCATCTGATAAGTAGATGCATACACCACCACCCTTACGGATTTCTCTGTCCCGACGATATAATGTGGTACCCATTTATGTTCACTGAGCAGTCCAAAATAGAGGGTTTTAGCCGTGTTTCAGCAATAAATATAATGTGTGGTTTAAGAAGTTGGGGGATATCAGAGTAATGTTCAAAGAGCGAGAGTGTAACTTTCAAAGGGAACCACATCATTAGATACACGAAAAGTTGGTCCAGAATGTAAACTCGGAAAGGAAGTGGAAGAAAATTGGTGGAGTGGATACTCACGATGGCTTCGCGTGATTTTCCAGTTGATAAAGACGGATTACTTTGCTCCGTGCCAAAACTGATTAAGGAGACTAATTTGGGAAATATTTTTGTAAACGATGTTCCCGGGAAAAATGGTTATCTCTTTTAAAAAGACATCGATCGTCAACTAAAAACATGCAGAATATGTATAGAAAGCTCGGGCTATGGTAACTGAAGAAAATATAAGAGGGTGGTTTGCTGAGACAACAGAACTTCTTGGCAACAACCCTGTATTGCTTAATTTTCGCGCAAGAGTTTGGAGTATGCTATTGTAATAAACACGAGATATGACATAGAAAATTTTAAGAACGCCCTATATAGACAATTTTTTTCTTAATTCAAAATAACTAATAACTGTTGACCTCAACGAAAGAAATTATTACAAACAAAAATGTGTTATTGCAAGGTTAACAAAACATTTCAGATGACGATTATGTTTTGTTTACTATGTACGTTACGAATTAAAAAACAATGATATAGGAAACTAACCTTCACACAAGGTAAAATTTAGAATAAATGACGAAAAAATTTGAATCAAAGGCAGAGAAAGTATCTCTCCCCGGAAGAGGCCAGTCTAAGTCCTGACGGTCCCTTCACCCCCAACAGTAATAGTGTTCCGTTTGTGACTAGTGATATTCCAAAACGTAAGTTTTTAACGTACAATTATTTTATTATATTTTGTATTGATCTGTTGTATTACATTTTCTTTGACTAAACCGGGTGTCCCAAAAAAGGTAAGGGACCCCACAGTTCTTTTTCGGTCATATCTAGTGTTTCATATATATCGGCGCCCCTCATCTGCTGGTAGAATCTAAACAGTTAAAGGTATTTATCTTATATTCAGGGATCATCTCCCTATATATCTGATTACTTGAAATAGCGCACAGATAATTATATTGTACAAAGGATCATACTTAGTCCTATCTTAAAGTTTCAACTGATAACTTTTCAGTCATATTACCGGACATCCAGATACCGGAGACATCATAATTAATCTTCTGAATTTTATTGATATAGATTGTATTCTGTATTTTTTTTCCTCTCTCTTCGAGAAACGTAATTAGAATGAAAAAATAGGGGATATAGATTTTCTTTTTTTATATATTGTACCAGTTGATTAAATTTCACGAGATTCGTAATTATTTCTTTCCAATCCCAGAAATTTTGGTAATATAGATATAGGGTTTACAGGATATCGTATTTGATCCGATTCATAAAGTTTCGTTTGATTTCTCTTTATTGCCTTAATTTTTGTGGAAGATATCCAACATAATTATCGCTAAAGGTGTATAGGGTACCGTACTTATACAGGTTAAGTACCAAAAAGACATTCCGCTTGTTATTTTTTTTATTTATTTAGTTTATATCACGTAGGCTATCCAAAAATCAGGAGAATGCCTCGTATATTATATTTATTCGATTGCCAAAACGTTCGTATATGGTTTTAATAATTTTTTTTGTAATATATGCTTGTACATATTTAACCTTTCAGTTTATTTCCTTAACCTCAACCCTCACCACCCCCGTACCAGCCAAATAGGACGGGCCGACTCGACCTGCACTACGAACTCGGGCTTGGCACACTGTATAAGCCCAAGGGGCCCCACGACGACCTTGATCGCTCGAGCCAGGAACAACCCCTCCCTCGAGGTAATCCCGCAGGGAGATTCCTGGTTCTACATTTTGTGCCGTGAGGCACTGGTGACAGCACGCTGCAACGATTTTTGTTCTTTGGATAGGAGTGTACAGCAGGGCCTTCCGGTCACTACCAACAGAGAAAAAGGCCACCCGAAGGATTACCGATCCCATTACACTGGTGTCGGATAAGGATAATTCCGACTCTATTACATTTACCAGGATAATACCCGGTCGGTGGTCATCATAAAAAACAAATACAAACAGGAAGGAATTGAGAAGTATTACACTGGTGACATCGGTGGGATTAGTCAGCAACATCGGCTGGGGTTAATCACTGCTTCGCCAGAAAAAAAAAGGAACTACCCATTTATTAGAGTGGTGACAGCGGTGGGATTAGTCAGCAACATCGGCTGGGGTTAATCACTGCTTCACCAGAAGAAAAAAAAGGAACTACCCATTTATTAGACTATGTTCCTTTCTTTCTCCAAAAGGATCATTAATTTTGGCCGAAAAGGGTAAATCAAGTTACTATGTGACATACACTTCCGAGACAGAAAACGTCACTACGGTAATTACGGCCAGTACAGCAGGCGAGATAGCTCCTCTCACGATATTTAAATATGATCGCTTGCCTGACATTATACCAAAATATGCTCCTGCATATTTTGGAATTGGAGAATCCGATACCGGCTGGATGCAAAGTGATACATTTTCAGAGCACTTCAGAAATGTGTTTGTTCCATATCTCGAAGATAAAAACACAATTTTTCCTATTCGAGTTTTCCTCGACGGCCATAAATCACATCTGTCACTTCACTTAAGTTTTGCCGAGAGCGACGGATCAATTTAAATAAGTTTACACCCGAACACCGCCCATATATAATACAATCTCTATCCATTGTATTTTTCTTTCCTGTTAAACAAGCATGGAAAAAATTGTCAAATAAGGATTCTTGAGCATGACGGACAAAGCATACAGAAAACAGATGTCCCAACAGTGCTCAATGAAATTCTTACAAAAAATAATTTCAGAAATAGTTTAATTTCGGGATTAAGTGTTCTGGTTTATATCCGTTTGATTCAATGGCGGTTGACTATTCGAAATATCTCAATAAGTCGGAACAACCAACCTCAACAAAAGAATTACCTAACTAGAAAGCCAAATGCCGATAAACGAATAAAGCTTTTGCATCATTTACATTTGATTGAAAGCACAATTGAAAAAGAAATTTTACAGCAATTTAATTAGACTTTTTGCGAAAATTCCCATTTTTCAGGCGACCCGACCTATTTAGAATTATATCGATTTTGGCACAAAAGCCAGTTTAGGCAATAACTATACAAAAAACGAAATAATTGATGAACTAACTGCTTAAAGTTCGACTGAATGCGACTTTCTAATTCTTGACAACAATGTGTTCGAATTCCCATTTCCAGAGTTTGATTTATTAGAAAATACTGCTGGGGAAAATGATACATCAGTAACAAAACTTGAATCTAAGAAAGATAATCAATTTGCGATCTTACAACAACTATTAGTATCATTTGATTGTAATGAAGAAGCAGATGTAAATGCAGCCACACGAAAAGAATAGGAGAATAACAAAGAATTTGAACAATCATGTTCCTACTATAATAGAAACAGTGATACTGTTTTGCATGCAAGTAAATGAAACCCATTCCTATGACGCGACTAGCGCCGCGCGGCGGAAGCGGCTCTAGTGAGGCGGCTCGAGCCGTACGACTAGACTGCTAGCATGAGCAGTTCAGTCGTAACAGCCGCGAAGACTGAAGCTCTGTGCCAGTGTTTATGTGATTATTTCCCTGCTTAATAATGGATGGCGTTCAACTTATTGAACTAGTGCGTGAACACCCTTGTATTTTCAACTGTAAACACCCACTGTACAAAGATGCTAATGCCCGAGAAAAAGTCTGGAGAGAAATTGGGAAAATGAAACTAACAGGTAAAATATTACTTCATTTATTTACTTTGTAGTATAAGTTCATAGTACATTTAATTATGTTTGAAGTTAGACAAGTTTGTTTTTCTTTAATGTTTTTGTCTGTCTTGTTAATTTCTGTCATTTGCCAAGATACGGATCCACTTTTGCTGTTGAATTAATCGCAAAAAGGTCCCTTATGTCGAAACTTCGAGGTTCCCAAATCCGCCTCCAACGAGCAAAAGGGAATCAAGTTTTGTGATGGTAATGGTTCTGTGTTGGAAGTCTCAAAATAACATTGGCCATTTTCTTCAACGTACGCATCGCGTAGCATATTGCGAAGACAAGAGGCAGTCATAATTAAATTGTGTGTAACTTCTGGGTTGACTGCAATTGGGGTATAAAAAACACGAAAAACTTGAAAAAGTAATGCCAAGGAAAATTTTCTGTTACTCTCCTTGCATGAGACCACGTCCTCGTCCGCTTTTCGTGACTGCACAGAACTTCAATCATTGTGTACATAGTACGATAGCAGGCCTTCCGGTTGTCGCAACTTGTCCTTATCAGTGCATTCTCCGTCCGTTTTGGATGATGATGATGATTACGACTACACTTTATTGACTAACACAGCTGGTATGACATTCAAAGACCAGCTTTAACCAATTAATACTAATTAACCTCCTGTTTTATTAGGTTTCCGTTAAAAACTTTCTGAACATTGAATTGTCCTGTAGCAGATGTCTATTAATTAAAAATTTTTGAAACCCCTCTTCACATATAGAAAGATACAATTGATGTGACTTTTCATTATTTTTAAACTTGGCCAACAACATATCTTCTTCCTCCTCTTCTTGTAATAGCAAATAGGTTAGAAATTCAACCTTTATGGAGCTGCGAACCTCTCATCTAGAAACAACTCTTCCAACTAGTCCAGGACTAGCATAGATTAAAAAGAATAAAAAGGACTTTTCAATGACTGCTAACGCATCGATATAAGAAATTATTCACGTTTGGTCGCTTTATACACAGATAGAGCCACGGTACAAGGTATTTGTGTTTAAACTATTCAATTTGACTCATTATTTCACGTGTTTCATTGTTATCCGTTTTCCCCTAACCTATTTTGAAATTCCATAGCAGTTGAGTCATACAAAATGCGCGAACTAAACATAATAGAGACGAAAAGTAGAACATCTTCTTGTCGTGTCGCTACCTTACTTTGATTTAATAAAGTGGAGGAGGCATAATGTTTATCGACCAGAATACAAAGGTCAAAAAATATTACACAAATTTATGATCAACAAAGAAATAAAACAAGGAGAGAGTCTGAGCCCATTAATATTTATTATGATGGATAAGATCGTCAAACGAATTAAAACACTGCGTGAATAACTATACAATAAATGGGTATAGCAATTTAGAACCAATAAAAAACAGCAGCTTGCTGCATGAATATATGATGCGATATTAATATAGCATATTCGAAATGTAAAATGCAAAAATTAATAAATAATTGGACTAGAAAAATATAAAACATGAGAATGGAGGCGAACATAAATAAAACCAAAGTAATGAAAAACAGGATAACAGAAACAATAAAGAAATAAAGAGTGAAGACAAACCATTGGAAAGAGTAAACAGATTTGAATACCTAGGAGGATAGTGACAGATGGGATACTAGATTCGGAATTTACTAACAGAGCGAATAAATCAACGAAAATTTACTACACTAATTGAACAAAACTATATTAGGACAAAGATTTCCATAGTAGTAATAATGAAAATAAATAATGCGATAACAGTACCAATAATAACATATGGAAGTGAACTTTGGACATTAAAATGAGAGAGATAGGATTAAAAAAAATAAACCAGATGGAAATGGATAGACCAAATAAGAGAAATGGATTTTAAAAAGAGAAAGACGTTGGACGAAATGAGAACAATGGCAAGAAGTAGAGTGGATTGAAAAAAAATGGGTACAGGAAGAACCGGAATCCCAATCCGACGTCTGAAAAGGCATAAGAAGATGAGAAGAGGAAATTTAAGTTTAGATTCGGATTTTGCTTAAAAAACTACTTGAAAAACGGCTTACGGTAGAAAATTCTTAATTATATTTTCAATTAGACATTTCTGAGGCCATTCAATGATTGCGGTAAAAGAAAAAATAATTTACAATATTTAAAACATTTAAACTATCATAAAAAAGTAATTCTACTTAATCTAAAATACATATCTTCCACTTATTAAAATATATAATAAATATTAACTCATAAAAGACTTAATTCATGGGCACTTCTTCACTTTGGATAGGATGAGGACCTGGACCTTCATTCAGTTTACTTTGGACAGCTTGGAAACTACCTCTTATTTGATCCAATGCTGATGTTAGACCAGTTTTAATTCGATTAAATTCTTGTGTCACTAAAGATAGTCTACCTAAAAGGTAATTGAGGTTTTCATCAACTTCTGTTATTCGGCTAGTTATTTGACCAACCTAAAACAATTTGATTACAAATTACATATTTCATAGTTAAACACTCATTCTATGCATTTATAGATTAACTTATTTAAACTCTAGTAAAATAATGAAAAGATAACTTTTTTAAATAATTTATTATCTTGAAATTTAGTCTATTTTAATTTCTTTTTTTAAATATATATTTTACTCAATGAAATCAATGTGGGACCCAAAAACAGGAGAATAAGTATAAAAAATGCTAACGTCTTACTAAATTAAGTTGAAACCCATAAAAAGTCATGCTTGTAAATTATTTTGATATTAGCCATAGCATAGACGGCAATATTGTTTATGTATAACTTAAAAATGTCTGCGAAGATGTTTTAAATACATGAGAACAAACATATTGATTTACAGAAAGCAATTCTGAATACAAATTATTCAATATTATATAATTTGCTCGGGATAGGACCAGCACGTGCAGAGTTACAATAATTTAGGAGAATAACGTGTGAGCTGGCTTGCATACAAGGTTATAATCGCGGAAACCACCTATAGGTGATCTGTGGGTATATTTTCAAGACTGTGATAAATTTATCATTGCTAAAGTGTTCATTTGGCAATTATACTATATACCTAATTTTTTTCTTTTTATTAACAAGTTTTAATCACCTTCTTCAACTATTTTTCGTTGTATATAATGCCTAATTATAACTGTTATAAATGAAACTATTTCTAAATAATTCTACACTATATCATGAAAAAATCTTGAAAATTCTAAAAAGTTTGTTTCGATCGTCAGAATTTATTATTTCGAAACAATTGTCAATTTTTTGGAAATTTTTAAGTTTTTCTCATTATATAGTGGAATTATTTAGAAACAGTTAGTATCATTTATGGCAGTAGTATGAGTAGATTCCACAAAGTAAGGATTCAAACAGAAAAACCTAATTATTAAAATGAACATATAGTGTGTAGTTTGAAAATCTACGAAATGCAATAATTGACGAAAGGGAATAAGATGGCTTCATTTCAGGACAATATTCACAACATTGACATGAAGATTGCGAGAAATCGGCAATTTTCAATCTGCTATTGCAACAAATATGACATTTAGAAAGTACATTAAAGAAAATGTTTTTGATGTATGTTAAAGCTGAATATAATGTTTTTTTACAGCAGAGTCATTGAAAACACATATCGACAACTAGACCATTAAATTAAATTAACACAATACACAACAGATACTACTGGTTCTATCCCCCCTCATCCCCCCCGTAGTTACGCCACTGTATAAGAATATTCCTTTATTAAATAAAATTCAAGTATTATTAATTAATTTGAAAAATCCATAAACTCATATGACTTTTTTTATTTACATAGCTTTTTAACACATTTTCAATTAAACTTCTAATTTCATTTTTCCTGCAACGAAAGAGACTTTGTAAATATGGCAAAGCAGTGAAAGTGTCCGCAAGTGAGCTTAGAATGTGACTCAATATTTGGGGCAAGAAAAGATCAAAACAAACATATCTATTTTATTTGTTAATCTGAGGGCAAAAGTCATTATTATTTAACTGAAAATACTAGCATATTGAATCATAAATACACAAGAGTATACTTGGTTGCCTACTCTGAGCATAATGTTTTCATGGGATTACATATTATAATATAATTGGACTAAAATCAAATTATGTAGATAATGAAATACAAATTTCTAATATACCATCAAAACTTACACTCCAAGAAAAAAATTAAAGTATGGTTATTAATCCATGTACATCAGCAGTTCTTCATCAATAAAGAAAGTGGAATGTTTTATTTTTTTGGGAAAATTATATTTCAAGTGTTTGGGAAAAATCATGTTTAGCACATGTGAGTATATATTTTTCTCACTGGGCCAGTTGGCGCACTCGCTTTGCTCGTGCGGCCAATTTCTGGACGCGTAAGAGAAAGATATACTTTGCTCACTTGTACTAAAAATAGCTATTTTCCTGTCAACAAAAATAAGAATAAAGTTTCATGTTGATATATTTTAAGAACCTTATAGTTGAGCTAAATATAAAGTTTTTTTTGTTGTTACAAGAATTTTTTCCCGAAGTATCCGATTCGTGTCGGTTGCCATACATGTGCTTTTCTATCGATTAATCGCAAATTTAATGTGAACAGCTAGACTCTGAATATACAAAAAATATTCAAATAATTAAAATAGAATTGTCTTTCCAAAAGAGAACTTATCGCCAAAATTTGCATAGTCTTTGGAATTATATACTCCTCTTAGACTTACTTTTCCTTTAACGTTGTTCATTGTTCCAAGAGATCCATTGACATACGATTCAGTCTGATTCTGTAGCTGCTTCAAGGCTTCTGAGTTACTACTCATTTGTTGATACATAATACCTATTTGTCTCCAAACTTGTTGGATATCCGATTCAATCTTTGAAGTTACATTTGCCAATGCTCCAGTATCTTCATCTAATATGGATTGTTCGAAAATTTCTAATCTACAAATTGAACAAGTTAATCATTACTATAATTATTTGATACGGAAACGGAAACAAAGAAATGGCGCATTCCGAAATTTTAAAATAAGTTTGACGACGAATATTGCTTAATAGCGAGGTGCAACCTCTTAATCATTACACAATAAAATAATTGTGACAATAATAGGACTGTAAGTCTGTAGAAAACTCCAAAATAATACAGACATTCAAGTCCAAGACCATTCGAATGTTAGATAAATGCCCACGGTACATCTCAAATCAAACCATACATGCAGACCTCAACGTATTGGTGATTACCAATCACATCAGAACATATACACATATATCCTATATTGCCAGTGCCCGGAAATGGAAATGTGGCCCACCAAGAGAGATAGCAAGTGTTTAATTCTATCTCACTCATACTTGATCCGTTGGGCGCAAGCGTTGCGACTGTAGTGGGTATATGTAGTCCATTCTCGGGTATGCGCGTATATTTCAGATCTAAATGACTGAGACAGTCGTATGTATGCCTGCACCATTGGGTCATCCTTTTTCAGACTCCTACTAGTAATATGGGGGTATTAAATTTATGGATATAACATTTATGCTACTGTAGACAAACTCTTCAATTCTCCACTTCCTGCTAGATACTTAAAAATACTTTGCTGCAAGATGAATTCTAGAGACAAAAAATTAGATTTTGTATGTGTTATGGGTAAAGTGAAACAATTGACTGGAATCTTGAAAGCTTATAAAATTATCAGGACTCCTTCAAACTAAGCACCAAATGAAAATGGATGTATAATAGATTCCTGTTATTCCTGTTATATTTAAGCCGACAGAGGTGGTTCACAAAAATGGCTTGCAAAATCTGCGGGTATGACATTGGAATTCACACTAAGTATAGCCAATAATTCATAATAAACTAACGACCAAAGAACAGGTGAGCTTGAAGAAGGGCTATTTTTAATCAGAAATTATAGAAATACTTCTCAAGATTAACGATCCTATGAAACGATTATAAAGAAGCTTAAAGTAAAATGGGTTTTAAGTAAAAAATATGTTATAATGATTTTTCCGTCGACTGTACATTTTTGATGTATTTTAATGCACTCAAAATATTTGATTAATTACCCCTATGAAAGAATGATTTTCTATTAATCAACGATTATAATATATGCAACCCAGAAACAACAAAAAATGTAGGCAACTATATACCTTAACATTTCTTTCAATGAATTTCGAATGTACCTACTGGTTCTATTGATTGGATTGTATATTTATCGTGTGATAAAACGATCTAAATTGTAACTTTCAATTCAATTGACGTACTTAATGACAACTCATTTTGACATACAAATCAACAACCAAGAAGACTTTAATATAAATTTATTGTAGTTATTAACGTTACAAGGCCGATATGCAACAAATAACGGATGAGGTTGAATATTTTAATCCGAGGCGCGGCCGAGGATTATAACAACCGAATCCGTTATTTGCGTATCGGCCATGTGTCGTTCAAGCCTTTTCGTAATCGCGCTAAAAGAATACATTTTGATTCCGAGGAAAGAACAAACCACGTACGAACAGCTTAACAATATCACAACAGTATTATAAACAACGTCAGTTTTTTTGTGTACGCGAGTTCGCTTTAACAACGACCATGGAGGAACTTGAAGAAATTGAGGAACAAAATCAAATTTCTTTGGAAATATTGGGAGAATCATGTGCAGCGAGTGTTGATTTACTGCCTAATATAACTCAAGAACGATATCAAAAAAATATGAAAATTTTGAAGAGTGGCGTAAAAGCAAGAATATAAAGGTGGTTAATGAAGATGTAGTATTAGCCTATACGAAAGGAAAATCAGAAGTTTTATTCTCCTAACTCGCTGTGGTCCAAAATTACAACATTGAAACTTGCTTTTAAAGTTTATGACAACATTGACATTTCAAGGTTAGTTATTTTAAATCGTACACCATATTAGAGTATTACCTACAGAAATGGTATTTTCAGATTTGGAAAATTATTTTTGTTCTTGAGACGAAGGTCTGATGGATACACACCAAAGAAAGCCAAAATTATGTCTGAAGAAGAAGTAACTAAGTTTTTGTTGGTGGCAGATGATCATAAATTATTGCTTGAAAAGGTTGTATTAATGTGTGGTATTTTTGGCGCCTGTAGACGTGACGAACTGTGGATGATTTTGAAAGAACCAGTGGCAGAGTTTTGGTTACATTAAGGTACACAAAAAAACAAAAAGAACAGGATATTTGTCATTCCAAAAAAAACTTCCATTTGATGCCTATGGTTTATACCAAAAATACGTATATTTGCGGCCTTCAAATTTGGAAAATCGGCATACGTACTAGTGGAGCTGTTTGAAAGAAAATTGCAGCATTCCTAAAATTGGAAAATTCTTAGCTCTATACAAGGCACTCATTTCGCAGGTCCGCGGCTACTATGCTTATAGAAAATGATGGCGATCTACTATCGCTAAAATATCTTGGAGGTTGGGACTCCTCTGCGGTGGCGGAGTCGCATATTGAAAATTCAGTTTCGAAGAGAATGAAAATAATGAGACAACTATTTCATAGTAATGAGGCCACACCGTCAACAACCGTCAACAAGTTCAAATACTGGTATGATAGATGGTAAATCTCTCGTCGAAAGAATAAAAATTTCAAATAATAGCAATTGACAAATTACTTTTCAAATTTATAAATAGTTAGTATCATTATAATTATTGTTATTGTAACAGAATACAGTTTTGAAGAAAATATTTGAACAAGAGATTTCTTAACGGCCACCCTGCCGTTGAATTGTCAGCTGAATACCTGAATACCTTAAATCAAAATAACAGTATGGGATTACGCAAAAATTATTATTAGCAAATAATCATTTATCAACGCCTTCCTTTAATTTCAGTAATTATGTTATTTCAAATATTAATGTTTACAATAATAAAACTACCACTAAAGAAAATTAAACTTACTTTGAATAGAATTAATATAAATAGGAAATAGTGATTGTTGTTTATCTTTAAATAAATAGAAATTGAAAGTACGGCCAACGAAAAAGTTTTGTAATGAGCTCCTGATTTAATATGGCGATTAACAATCTCGAACAATAACGCACTCGCTCCGCTTGCGCGTTGAATTATCTCGGTTATTAATCACCCTCATTAATACACTTGTTCGTTAAATGACTATTAAATGTGTTGCCTATTCTCTCGTTACTGTTCATTTGAATGAATTGTTATACAATTTGTTAATTATTGAGAGATACAATACTATAGAATTGAAATAGTCAGTAATTAAGTTGTTACTTCATATCGATTTAAGGAGATTTATAAGGAATATTTTCAACAAGAAATTTTAAAATCACAATTTACAACTGCTTCATAAATTAAAGGGATGTAGATCGGTGAATACTACTCACACCTTTATGTTTGAAAATATAATCAAACTTTGACCGGTTTTCGAAGGAAAGAAACAACTACTTTTCTGAGTATATGTCTCGATGAATATTGAATTATATTTCCCTCGAAACCGCGAGGGTGGTCGGCTTGCAATTACAAGGTTTCGAGCTTTGGGTCTCGTCAGCACAGGAGTATCCTCAAAGTCTCCGAATTAAGCTGAAGATGACACGGTTACGATTACTATTAGCTGTGTATTGATAATAAAGCCGATTACCAGCACGTTTCCGAGTAAGATCTAAATCGCGTTACGATATATAGTTAGGAAAGTAGATGTTTTATCATTCGAAAACGACCAGAGTTAGTTTGTTTAATAATATTTTCAGATATGTACAGATTTAAGGAGTATTCACCGAACTAACATTGTTTAAGAACACCTCGAAGTTTATATTAATCGTTTCAAAATAAAGGAAGTTTTCGAAAACTCGTTTTACGTATAAGATGAAAATAATATTGATTTCGTTATACTAACCTGTCGTTTATTGCTTGATTAATATGTTTGACATCTTCTCTAGAATGTTTAGTCATTTCTGCTATAATGTTATGTACTGCAAATTCTACACGACGTTTCGTATCTATTACTGTATCAGCAGTTTTAATTATGACTTGATCTAATCCAGACAGATTTTGTATTTCAGCACGTATCTTATCATAATTATTCACAAAACTGTTTCCTAAAGTACTTGTTATTTCTGACAAATCGTTTAGTTTCTCAATTGTATCTGCGTGAGTTTTGTTGATGGTTGTATTTATTTCCTCTAAAATGTTTTGGACTCCATCATTAGATTGATTCTGGCAACCAGAAATTTTGTTTGATAGTTTTTCTAGTTCCTGTAAAGTTTTATTATGTGTTGTGTCAATATCGAGTTTGTGTGGTAATATATCGATTTTCTCTTCGAGATACTTGATATTTTGTCGAATTTCGTTGACATCAGATTTTTGCCTATTTATACCTGGAATATTGGTAGTAATTAACAGATTGATAACTATTAGTATAAAGCACTACCAGAGATAATTAATCAATGCCGAACAAATGATCAGAAGTTGGGAGGAGTTTGAAAACTGGTATTATTGTAGATAAAAAAATGAGGTTGAAATAATCTTGTTTGCAGGTACGATAAGTAGTGGGACGTTGGGAACAATTTTAATTTAAGTTTATTTCATACTGTATTGTAAAACATAATTGATTTTAGTCCGGTAAATAAACTATTACGGTACTGAGTATTAATGAAACATTTACCGGGCTAGTCGTGTAATTTTTTTTCATTATACCTATCTGAAAAGACTATATTCACATGCCTATTTAGCGCACCGAAAGTGGGCTTTCTCGGAAAATTTTACGGTGCGCTAGCGTCATTAATAATAATAATAAGAATAAACGCCTTTATTATTTTCAAATAACAAAATTGCATTTTTTTTTAAATTTGATACATGATGTAGCATGTACCTATTGAAAATAAAGGGCGGAGTTCAATTTCTGTAATGACACCTAGTTTCATTACGAAAATGCTCTTCCACTCAACATATAAAAGAAAGGAAAACATACGCCTTTCATATATAATTAAATACATTGAAAAGAAATAATAAGTGGAGCAATTAATACTGGTATATAAGTATAGCATAATATGTGTGGGAGAGAAAACAATTAATTATGATTGTATCTGAAGTAATATATTTCTAGACTTGACTTTGAAAGTTGAAATATTACATTTTTTTAAGTTTTCACATACGGAGTTATAAATAAAAAATATTTGGTATTGAAAGGACCGTCTAAATTGTTCAGTATTAAATACAGGTGGAGATAGTAGACCCTAAAATCTTAGATTTAAATTATGAACATCAGTCCGAAAAGAAATTTTTTGGTGTAAATAAGTAAGAGTTTCAAAGGTTATAATTTTGTGAAACAGGAAAGCTGCATGAAGAATTCTTCTGTTATCCATATTTCACCATCCTATCACAATTAATTTATGTGATATACGCTGACGCTTTTTAATACCATATATTGATCTTAAACATGAATTCTGTACTTTCTGTATTTTGTTTTTATAAAGAAGTAACCATACACTAAATCTGCAAATTTAAAGTGGGATAAAACGAGACTTTCACACAGAGTTTTCTTAACATGTTGGGGGAGAAAATGACGATTTCCATAAATCAGTTTTAATGAGTTGTAAGCACGTTGAATCAATTTATTGATGTGTTTCTCAAATCTCAAATCTGAATCCACAATGACACCTACATTTTTAGCATGATTAACCAAGACTAACTCTTCGTTGTTAATTGTTATATTTATTATGTTTCCTATTTTAGCCTTGTTATAAGCGGATCCGAACAAAATTACATTAGATTTAGAGCAATTGATTAATAAGCAATAATATGTCGCTAATTTTATGAAAGTTCTTAGTTCTTGATTAATATTTTTGCAGGCATTATCAACGGACACTGGAGGGAAGCTATAGTATATCTGGGTATCATCTACGTATACGTGAATTTTACAGGTTTTTAAAGATGTTATTGAGTTCATTGTATAAATAGAAAACATTGGTGGTCCCAAAATGGATCCCTGAGGAACTCCTGAATTCAAAGTTAAAAATCTCGTTTGATCTGAGTCACGAGGATACGGAACGAGATAAAAATAAACGGTTTTAAAGATTAAAACTAACTTTTCCGCATCTGTGTGATGCCCTGAATAATATTATATCATAAAATTGTCACTTGTATACACTTAGGGGGATGTATCGTGTTAACAAACCGAAATTTCTCCAAAAGTAACCAAAAATGCAGTATATCTGGATTTATAGGACCCGCTGTACTCGCTATAGTCAGCTGAAAATCAATAGGGTACATCTGTGAGACACCTTGAATAATATTCAATCATAAAATTGGTCACTTGTATACACTCTAGAGGCTGTATCTTACTAACAAACTGAAAATTCTCCAAAAATGATAAAAATTTTGTACTTCAATTACCATAGAACCCGGTGTACTGGCTTTAGTGAGCTGAATATCAATAGGATTCATCTTTGAGACGCTCTGAATAATATCCAATCATAAAATTGGTCACTTGTATATACTCCGGAGGCTGTATCGTGCTAACAAACTTAAATTTCTCCAAAAATGACAAAAATATCGTACTTAAAGTACTATAGCACCTGTTGTACTGGCTCTGGTGAGCTGAAAATCAATAGGGTTCATCCGTGAAGTGTCCTGAATAATATTCAATAATAAAATTGGTGACTTGATGAACTCCGGAGGGTACATATGTGAGACACGTTGAATGAAACACCTTGAAAAATATCCAATTATAAAATTGGCCACTTGTGTACACTCCGGAGGCTATATCGTACTAACCCGAAATTTCACCAAAAAATGTGGCACTTCAGGCACCATAGCACCCGTTGTACTAGCTCTGGTGAGCTAAAAATCAATAAGGTTCATCTATAAGACGCCCTGAATAATATCCAATCATATAATTGGTCACTTGTAGATACTCCGGAAGCTGTATCGTGCTAACAAACTGAAATTTCTCCAAAAATGACAGAAATGTCGTTCTTAAAGTACTATAGCACCTGTTGTGCTGGCTGTGGTGACTTTTTGCACTCCGGAAGCTGTATCGTGCTAACAAACTGAAATTTCTCAAAAAATGACAAAAATGTCGTACTTCAAGTACCTTAGCACCCGTTGTACTGGCTATTGTGAGCTGAAAATTAATAGGGTTCATCTGTGAGATGTCCTGAACAATATTCAATCATAAAATGGGTCACTTGTATATATACAATTGGTGATTTGTTGCACTCCGGAGGCTGTATCGTGCTAACAAAACATGTAACTGAAAGTGACCGACGACAACGACGACGACATACACACAGGATTTATTTCCTAAAATCTATTTTTACTTTTCCGCCCAACCTATCTAATATGCGAGAAAAGTATTGGTTTACCCCAAAAAAACTTGGAATTTTGAAATTTTTTTCGAGTTATTTTTACGTTTTCCATCAACAACAACACGAAAAAACAGTTTTTAGAAAAAAAATCCTGTGTGTATGTCGTCGTCGTTGTTGTCGTCGGCCACTTTTCCTTACATGTCTTGTTAGTATGATACAGCGTCCGGAGTGCAATAAGTCACCAATTTTATGATGGAATATTGTTAAGGAAATATCAGAGATGAACCCTATTGATTTTCAGCTCACCAGAGCCAGTACAACGGGTGCTGTGGTACTTAAAGTACGACATTTTGTCATTTTTTGAGATATTTCAGTTTGTTAGCACGATACAGCCTCCGGAGTTCAACAAGTAACCGATTTTATGATAGATTATTATTCAGGACATCTCACTGATGAACCCTATTGATTTTCAGCTCACCAGAGCCAATACAACAGGTGGTACAGTACTTTAAGTCCGATATTTTTGTCATTTTTGGAGAAGTTTCAGTTTGTTAGCACGATACTGCCTCCGGAGTATATACAAGTGACCAATTTTATGATTGGATATTATTAATAATGTCTCAAAGATTAACCCTATCGATATTCAGCTCACTAAAGCCAGTACAGCGGGTGCTATGGTACTTGAAGTACCAAATTTTTGTCATTTTTGGAGAATTTTCGGTTTGTTAGCACGATACAGCCTCCAGAGAGTATACGATTGATCAATTTTATGATTGAATATTGTTCAAGGTGTCTCACAGATGTACTCTATTGATTTTCAGTTGACTAGAGCGAGTACAGCGGGTCCTATAAATCCGGATATACTAAATTTTTCGTTATTTTTGGAGACAGTTCGGTTTGTTAGCACGAAACATCCCCCGAAGTGTATACAAGTAACGATTTTATGATAGAATATTGTTCAGGGCCACAGATGCGGAAAAGTTAGTTTTAACCTTTAAAACCGTTTATTTCCTGTTGTTCTTGATGAAAAACGTAAAAATAACTAAAAAATTTTTTTTTCAAAATTTCAACTTTTTTGTGGGTAAACCAATACTTTTCTCGCATATTAGATAGGTTGGGCAGAAAAGTAATATGGACATTTTAGATAAAGTAACTCGTTGAGCTACAAGATTCACTTGCCATCTTGACCATCACAAAATATTTAATAAAAAATTATCTGCAGTGTACGTATTCTGTTTCTAAGCCGTTATACATATTTCAAAATACTGTCAAAAATATACGTTCAAGATTAAAAACTAGGTGTCTAATGTACATATACTCCAAAATTTTAAAAAATCGCGCAAACGAGGATTTAACATTTAGAGATTAATGAATATCTTTGAAGCAACAACACATTTCCCGATTTTGTTGATATTGATGCACTGCGGTAGTAGTATATTAGATTGATTTTTTTTTATAATTATATGAAACGTATACTTACTATCATTTGTATTTGATATACTCGTTATTAAAGTAGCTGCTATTTCCGTGAAACCATTGATATTTCTAATAATGTTATCTTGACTAGTGTTAACATTATTGTTAACTTTGTCTAAAGTTTCTTTTATTTCCTTTACTGAAGGATTATTATAAATGCTGTTCAGTATTTCTTCTAATTTTCCTAATACTGTTGAATGATTATCTGATTGGACAAGTTTGTTTTGCAGTTTTCGAAAATCTTGCAGAATTTCATCCGTTGTTGTTTTTTGATTGTCGAGTGCTAGAATCGTCAAAACATAAGTATTTTATTAACTGAAGAAATTGAAAATAATATTACCATTATTAGCATTAGCTAAACTCTTCGTCAAAACAGCTGTAATTTCTGACAAACCGTTAATATTTTGTATAGTATCATTGTAACCGGTATTGATATTATTTAAAATTTGACGTACATCTTTCTGATTTTGTTGAGTATTATTCAAAAGTTCTTCCATGTAACGTAAACTTTTTTGTTCAGCGTCTTTTTGAGGAAGTTGAGTTATTTGATTTTGCAGGACTTTTATATTTTGTAAAACTTCATTTACATTCTTGTTTTGATTATCCAAAGCTAAAAATGATAAAGGTAAAATTGGTTGCAGTGTTACTTGCATAATTCCGGTGTATAGTACTAGTAAAGAAAGTAGATTTAGACTAAGCAGAAAGGTATAAATGTGATATTTAGTATTAAGAGCTGCACATTTCACAAAACCCAACATTTTCGTTTGCATCACATTAATGATATGATGGTTAAACTATTGGTACAGAATGTAAGAGCGCGAAAGGCATGAATTCCATATCGTAATCAATATTTTTCAAACATTTGAAACCTGAAGAAATATTTGCAATATGAATTATATTAGGCCATGTCAAAATTATGTTAGTTGTATAGTTTGATATTAAACTAAACAATTATCCAAATATTCCAATTACATAAAATAAGATAATAATACAATCAGATTCTTAAAAGTACAGTGTCCTATAAAAATATAAAATAATTGACTCTATTATTAATATTAAATAATTATCATAAAAATAAAAGTGAAAATAATATTTATAGATATAAATGTAAGCGCAATAATGGGTCACAAGAAATAAACAATAGGATACAAGCTGGAAATAGATATCTCTATTGTCTCTACACCCTGCAAGTATAAGATTGAAACACCCGTGAAGACGAACAAACTATATAAAACAGTTATAAAGCCAGTAGCAATGTTGAGAAGAATGGACGATAACAATGGCAAACGAAGAGCAATTGCGAGTCTGGAAAAGTGAAAATTTTGCGTCGACGTTTGAAGAGACTACAGGACACTATAAAATAAAGACCAACAAAGAGTTATTCGGGGATACCAATCAAGTAACAGAAATAAAATCCAGAAGACTTCCTGACGACAGAACAACAAGACTCGTATAAGAAGAAGCCCCAACTGGGAAAATACCACCTAGACAACAGGATATAGGTTGCGAAAGATCGAAATAGATTGAGGCATGTTGCGAAATCGGCTAATACTCACCGAGGGTTGTAATACAATAGATATAGATAATTAGATTTAAATGTTACGTTTCTGAGGTATTACAAAAATATATATTCAAGAGATATTGTAATTTTTTTATATACATATTAATGAAATTAGTGACCTGTTTTACTTGCGTCCTAAAATAGAACGTGTCTGGTAGGACTATTGCAATATGGAATCAGAAGAACAGGAAGTATTTGGAGCTGAAAGGTCAATTATATATCACTCATATGAAAAGCGAGTAGCTAGAAACAAAGAACTTCACCTACTTTATGTCGACCTGAAAAACTTACGACATTGTACAATTGGGCAAATTATTCAAAGTCTTGGGAGCAACAAATTCTAATGAAACCCTTATAAGAGAATTCCAAAAACTTTACAACAATATCACGTCTAAAGTCAAAGTAAAATGCGAAGTATCACAAGGATACTATATCAACCAAGAACAGGAATACTGTTTGCCGCCTAAATTCTTGAAAATTTATTTAGAATATGAGCTTAATGAGAAGGGAAAATATAAACATAAATTTTAATATTGATCGATGGCACATGGAACAATTCTAGACTCGGCGACCATAAGCACTTAAGTCATTTTTTAATGAAAAATACATATTCTGACACAGTAAATAGTTTTGAGTAATACATCGACTGGAATAAGCACTTAAGTCGTATAACATTTCTATGTCGAACTGTTTAAGTATGTCCCTTATAACTTTTATTTTTATTCAATAACAAGTGGCTGGAATAACCACTTAAATATACCTAAGTACTTTCGTTCACTTATAACAACTGTACCGCGTTCGGTGAGAAGCGATTGGATAAATCACTTATGTACACCTAATTGTTTATACACGTCGCCATAGTTTTCAAAATAATAAATATTGGTGACATAAGTATATTATAACAGAGTTTTAACAAAGATTCAAGATGTATACATACAAATACCATTTCGAAGTAAATTCTAACCGAATAACAGTGTGCCCAGGTTGTTTTCTAAAAACTTTGGATGTCTCAGATAATTTTCTAAAATTAATTGGAATAAAGAGGATGCCAGCGGCATCATTGAACCAGACCAACGTGGAAGGAAAACACCTTCAACAAAAAATTCTGCGGATAAAATCCAGGAGGTAATTAATTCTTTTCCACTATATGAAAGCAACTACACAAGACGTAAGAGCACATGTAAATACTTGCCATCACACCTAACAATTTCTAAAATGTATTCATTATATTCCGAGTCACATACACAGCCTGTCAGTGATAAAATTTATAGAAGAGCATTTCATAAATTAAATTTAAAATTTAAGAAGCCAAAGGTGGATACCTGCCATGCATGTGATGTGTTTAAGATGAATCTCGAAGTAGCTACAGATAATACCCTAAAAAATACCATAATTTTAGAACGCGAATGTAACCAGCATGCTGCTGATCAAGCATATCGTGAAAAATAGTTAACAAACAGTTAGCTGTTCATAATAATAAAATTCGCTGCCTTACGTTCGATATGCAGCAATGTCTCCCTACTCCTGCGCTAGAGACATCGGTTGCTTTTTATAAAAGACAACTATGGACTTTTAACTTAACAGTTCATGATAACGCAACTAGTTTGGCGCTAATCAAGTAGCTTCATGCCTTTATAAATACTTGTTAGCGCTGCCTGATGATGTAACAGAAATAATTCTGTATTCAGATACATATGGGGGACAAAATAAAAATTCACATGTTGCAGCAATGTTTATATATTTATTACATACTAAGTCAACACTCCAAATCATCAATCATAAGTTCATGGTATCCGGTCACTCACACATGGAAGTAGATTTAGATTATGCTATAATAGAAAAAAAGAAAAAGAAAACAGCTATACAAGTGTATCATCCTCATGACTGGATGCAACTGGTCCGTACAAGTAGTAATAAATTTAGAGTAGTCGAAATGCAACAGATTGATTTCTTAAATTTTGCTGCTTTGCTTAAGTGACCTCTTATTATGCAAAAAAAGATTGCACCGGAAATAATTTCAAGTGGTTTGACGTAAAATGGTTTTCTTACGGACACGACTTTGGTAATATTAATTATAAAACATCACTCCAACATGATGAACCATTTAAAACAATATCGTTCAAAAGAACAACAAAGCAACCAAGAAATTTTGTATTGTGGCCGATTACAGAACAACAGTTATAGCAATAAGTGAAGAAAAGAAACGAGATTTAATTTCACTACTTCCTTTAGTACCGGAAGGAATACTTCCATAACTTTTACCG
The DNA here is from genome assembly GCA_963921935.1 of Galeruca laticollis. NCBI lineage: Eukaryota > Metazoa > Arthropoda > Insecta > Coleoptera > Chrysomelidae > Galeruca > Galeruca laticollis. Next base: position 89,027,904 of record OY998183.1, read on the forward strand.
GAATTTACGGACTGCTGCCGATATCAGAGACGTAGATCCGGACCTAGAGTCAAGTGAGACATATAAACGTTTATTAAATAATTTCATTGAACAATGTAAATTGTATGGACTTCTTAAATAGTCTGTATCATCGTGCTTAACCACTTAAGTCGAATTTTGTATTTGAACCTAATGACTTAAGTCAATTATTTCATTGTTCCTTAATAAGTGTGTTAATATAACTGATGCAAATATAGAGCTTATTGATAATATCATACATATATACTCTAAAATCAAATAAAAGCCTTTACAATTTTCATTCAGAAAGTTAAAACCTCGCCCTGTAAAATTTTTCCTACTCACTTTTTTTGACTTAAGTGCCTATTCCTTCCGGGTCTAGAATTTATACTTTATGTTTCACGGACGATCAGATTGTTCTGGCACAGGACTATTATGATTTGGAATACATGACCAAGAAGCTGGTGGAAAGGTATAGGAAATAGACTAGAAGTAAACGTAAGTAAAACATAAGACATGTGTATTGGAGGAGAGCAGCGAGATATGATGCTAGAGGAACTACAACAACAAATAAAATATTGTATAAAATACAAATACTTAGGAATGTATATTGGACGAGACAATTACCCAAAGAAATGAAGGGGAGCAGTCATTCGACAATGTAATGGCATATTATGGGACAAAAAGATCTCAAAAAACAACAAACACAAAATATGTTTGTTGTCTGTCTGCTCTCAATGCTCTCAATTGAAATGCTCTGTTTAACAACAGTTTGGCAGGCGACCGTTAACCACGGCAATTTAAAAGGGAATAATTTTGGTGATAAATAAATACAAACTGAACATTAAAGTGATTGAAAAGATACTGAGATGTTCAAGTGAATAATAAAAATGGCGATAGCCTAAATCCTAAGGTGTACAAGGCCAGAAATCCGGTGAGTACCCACATTGCTAAGAAACTACAGTTGTTTGCGATTTTCTTCCGAAGCAAATTTCATTGGTGCTTACACATAAATATACTGTCTGCTCTAAATTGAAATGCTCAATGCAACGGATTTGGACTATTGGAGACGTGCAGCATTAATCTCGAGAAGTGAGAGAGATAGAAATGAGATAATGAGAGAAGTTAATCAGATAACATATTATAGACATATCCAATTAATGGCAGGAAATCAATGATCCAAACAAATTTTGAGCTGGACACCACAAGGAGGAAAAAGAGGTAGACCTAGGTTAAATTGGAGAGAGGGACCTGAGAAGGGATGCCGACAGAAATGGAGACTAGGAATAGGAAGACGGCGAAAAACGTTTAAACCGATTTATATATACACATAATTGAATTCATTTTATTATACTTGCCATATTTTGTTGCCACATTATTTATCAAATTAGAGGCAACATCTGCCAAATTATGAAGATCCTTTGTGGTATCACCATGATTTCTAGTAATATTATTGGTAATTTCGACTAGTATATTGTGAAGATCTTCGAAAGATGCTGTACTGTTTTTAGAACCACATGTTTCTTCAATTTTCTTGAAAATAATCTGCCTGCTTGTTTGTAAATCTTGTTTCTGTGTTACTTGATTAATTTCATTTGATAGTGTCGTTATATTTCGCGAGATTTCTTTCACAGCTTAAATCATAAAAAAGGCATGTTAACGTTGAACATATTCGATTGATTTAATTAACAATAAGAGGATATACATTTTGTTTTATGTGTTGTAATTGTGACTATTTTAAGTAGGATATAAGTATGTACCGTTATTTGTATTTGATACACTCGTTATTAAAGTAGCTGCTACTTCTGTGATACCATTGATATTTCTAACAATGTTGTCTTGACCACTATTAATATTGTCGTTAACTTTGTTTAAAGCTTGTTTTATTTCATTCACCGAAGTATTATCTTTAATATTATTGAGTATTTCTTCCAATTTTCTTAATACTGATGATTGATTATCAGACTGAACAAGTTTGTTTTGCAGTTTTCGTAAATCTTGCAGAATATCATCTGTAGTAGATTTTTGATCGTCGAGAGCTAAAATCAGAGAAATATCAGTATTGTATTAGTTCAATACATTTAAAAAATGTTACCATTATTAGCATTAGTTAAACTCTTCATGACAACGGCTGTAATATCTGACAAACCGTTAATATTTTGTACAGTATCATTGTGATTAGTGTTGATATTATTTAAAATTTGACGCACGTCTTTACGATTTTCTTGGGTATGATTTAATATGCCTTCTAAATAACGTAGACTTTTAATTTCTGCATCTTTTTGAGGCAGCTGGCTTATTTGGTTGTGTAAAGCTTTCATATTTTGTAGAACTTCATTCAAGTGTTTGTTCTGGTTGTCCAAAGCTAAAAATAATGAAGTTAAAGCTGGTTTTACTATTATCGCTATAATATAATAATTTATTCAGACAAAAGTATACAATAGAATACAATATAATAACAATACACACATGCAGTATTCAATACAGTATTAGGAATTTAACACTCCGAATATGTTCCCATAAAGGTAAAGCCTGTCCATGGGGTAGTGCATGGTTTATAATAATAATTGTTTACGCCTATTTAGTTTCCCTGGAATGGCAACAACGCTTCCGTGTTCTGTTCGAAAATTGTTTGAAAGGATTTTAAAAAGTAGCAGTAATTAGCACAATCGTGGTACGAACGTTTTAGTTGAGAATTTTCTGTAGCCAGCGGGGCGAATTTTATAGAGTTGTGGCACAAAACCGATCAACCGATACATTTGTGATTTCTCACGTGTGACAAACAACTTAAAGTGCTCGATTTTCCTTCTTCCCCTTTATCCCATTTCCCAAAGAGCAAGTAATGGAATCTTAGCGGAACATTTTATTGCTAAGTGAAGTATTTAAAACCAATCATTTACATTTTCATTTCTACAGTCCATTTTATTTAAATATTTTATTGAGCTATCGGACAATAATAATGTTTAATGTTATTTGTAATGCAATAACAATATATAATGTAATTATTATAATTTTACAATTAAAAATACAAAAATCAATTTACATTAAAATACATAAATTTATCAGATGATCAAATAATTAAAATTTAACACAATTTAAAATTGAAAAGTAACACCACAAATGAGTGAGAACTTACGACACAATCAGATTACGTACTTCTGTTCTAGTAAGGGATAGCAAAATATTTTTACCACTTTTTTTAAATTTGTGAATTTGTTTTATCTCTCTTATTTCTAATGGCAAGAAATTATATAATCTGTTAGAGATATGACATTAACTGTCTCGACCCTTACTTCGTGGAATATGTTCATATTAGTGTTTTTAAATGAAACTCACGGTCTCTAGTTAATTCCACAATATAATAAAAGTTATTGAAAATTCTAAAAAATTGGCAATTGTTTCGATAAATCAATATCATCGTCAGAATGACAGAAGTTACATTTCATTTTATGCCTACCTGATGTTTAGTAGTTATTTTTGGCTAGACCAAGAAGTGACGTAACTTGTGATTGACTTAATATATGTTTATAGAAAAAAGAAGAAGATGTGATATTACAAATATTGAAGTTTAGATATTATTAGCACTATGGTGATATCCTGGATATCATTTTTACAATTAAGATCAGTATAACTGTGCAATGATATAGAAAACCAGGAAAACTATATCTGCTGATCTTTACAATTATCACCATAGGGCTAATAATATCTAAGCTTCAATATTTGTAATATCACATCTTCTTCTTTTTTATATAAACATATATTAAGCCAATCACAAGTTAGGTTACTTCTTGGTCTAGCCAAAAATAACTACTAAACATCAGGTAGGCATCAAATGAAATGTAACTTCTGTCATTCTGACGATGATATTGATTTATCGAAACAATTGTCAATTTTTAGAATTTTCAATAACTTTTATTATATTGTGGAATTAACTAGAGACCGTGAGTTTCATTTAAAAACACTAATATGTTAGAGATATAATCATACCCCTTTGCTCAATTGTTTTATTGGCTTGAGTGGCCTTTAACAATAAATTGCATTTTTGTCGTGTGTTATAGTTGTGATCTAGATATATATTTTTGTTCCGTGTTTATATGCTACTGATATCTAGTTCGTTAAATTCGCGATATAAAATATCGGTTGGGTACAGTCCGGGTTTATATAGGATTATTTTTAAAAAACGCTTACGTAAATTTTGAAGCTTCTTCAAATAAATGTCTGCAAGACCCCCCAACCTATAATTCCATATGACAGGCGGGGTTCCACTAATGCAGAATAAACCACCTTAGATGCATATTCTATTGTTATTCCTAAATATTTAATAGAGTCTTTTCAGAGTATCGTAATATTTTCCTGATTATTTATTATTTGCAAGGAATCATAGGAAGGAAGAGTATCTGAACAGCTGAAGGTGATAAAATATGTTTCCTTATAATTTATAGTCAAATATCTTTGATTAAAACAGTGTATTATCTCCTTCATGTCACTTTCTGCTTTTTCTTTTAATTCATTCCAATCGCGGTCTGTATAGAAGATGACTGTATCATCTGCAAAGCTGCTTATAATCCCCGCACTTGTACGATTAAGAATTGCGTTCATGTACATTATAAACAAAATCGGTCCCAGTAATAATAAATAATAATAATATCATTTATTGAAACACTGTTTCCTATTTTCCAAATAGCTGTTCATTAATGTATACGAAGTACCTCTGAAGCCCATGTTCTCTAAGACCCTCATAAGCTGTGTGTGGTTCACAGTGTCGAAGGCCTTAGCAAGATCGAGAAACATACACATTGAATGCAGTCCTTTATTGAGTTTCTGATATAGTAAACAGCATCCAGCGTCGATATTTTCTCCCGAAAACCAAATTGATTATCTGATAAGACACTGTGTTTATTCAGGTAGCTTAATATTCTTGCTTTTACGAGTTTTTCAAAAACTTTTGCGAAATTTGTTTTAAAGAAATAGACCGATAGTTGGTTATTATTTGTCTATCGCCATATTTAAACAACGGTTTAATTATACCAACCTTCAGTGCAGAAGGCCACTGTCCCTCTTCAATAATTTTATTGAAAAAGAACGCTATCGGCAATGCTATTTCCTCATTGACATTTTTCATCAACTCTGCCTTTATCATATCAGGTCATTTGTTTAATTTAAGTGTTTTTATGGCTTCAATAACTTCGTTTTTATTTGTGTGTGACAGAAATATAGAGGAGCACAATTGCTGAGAGGATAAGGGAACAGTACTTTTCTCGGCCAATTTACTTCCAACAGTGTTCCATCAAAGTTTAGTATCTTTATTTTTTCTTTATAGTATTCGGTTTTTGTAGTTTTTTAGTAATTTATTAAGATGATTCCTATAAGTAATAAATTCCTAGTGTTTTTAAATGAAACTCAAGGTCTCTAGTTAATTCCACTATATAATACAAGTTATTGAAAATTCTAAAAAATTGACAATTGTTTCGATAAATCAATATCATCGTCAGAATGACAGAAGTTACATTTCATTTTATGCCTACCTGATGTTTAGTAGTTAATTTTGGCTAGACCAAGAAGTAACCTAACTTGTGATTGGCTTAATATATGTTTATAGAAAAAAGAAGAAGATGTGATATTACAAATATTGAAGCTTAGATATTATTAGCCCTATGGTGATATCCTGGATATCATTTTTCCAATTAAGATCAGTATAACTGTGCAATGATATAGAAAACCAGGAAAACTATATCTGCTGATCTTTACAATTATCACTTAAGAAGACAGTTTATTAGTGGAGAATTCCCTAGATTTAACTGTTCATTGACAACTTCATATTGTGGGTTTCTTAAATGTCTTCTAATTTCCAGTTCTTCAAGGAAATCCAGTTCTTGTTTCTTTTCACAAATATGCAGTACTTCTAGTTCTGTGTTAGGTGTCAATGAATGATTGGTGTCAAGTAGATGTTTTGCGTAGTGGGATTTATCTGGTTGTTTTAATCTGTATGCTCGTAAGTGCTCACTGTATCGTACTTCAAAATTCCTAAGGGTCTGACCCAAATAGACAGCATTACATTCTGGACATTTGAGTTTATATATACCTGACTTCTTTAATAGTGGTATTTTTGTTTTTACATTTAACAATTTTGTACTAACGTTACTTTCTGTTTTAAAAGAAATTGTTGTATTCGTTGCTGAAGATATTATCTTTGAAATATTATTAGAAATATTTCCTGCATATGTGATGGTTTTATAAGTTTTAATTTCATCAGCTTGTTTAGGATATATTAGTTGTAATGCCACTTTTTTCTCTTTTTTACTAATTAGCCTATTTATCATATCTAATGGATAACCGTTAGATGTTGCTATTTGTCTAATTGTATTAATCTCTCTATCAAAATTACATTTGTTCATAGGAACTGAAAAAGCTCTATGTATCATTGAATTATATGCCGCTAGTCTGTGTGAGACAGGGTGATTAGAATTGAATGGAATTGTCACATCAGTCTGTGTTGGTTTTCGGTAAATTGAATAATCAAGTACATTATTAACTCTTTGAATTTTTAAATCAAGAAAATTGATTGAGCTATTTTCTTCAATTTCTAATGTAAATTTAATTTTCGGGTGTAAATTATTGATGTGGTTGAAAAATACATCTAATTGTCGTTCACTACCCATAAAACAAGCTAATATGTCATCTACATATCTATACCAAAATAAAATATTTTTCGAAATATTACTTTCAAAGATCTTTCTTTCTAAATTGTCCATAAAAATGTTTGCATATTCCACGAAGTAAGGGTCGAGACAGTCAATTTCAATAAATTCCTACTTTAAATTTTCATTTTGTAAGTCGGCTTTGTATTTATGATAGAGTTTATCTCTAGTCCCGATAGACTTTATTAGACCTTTTGTTTTTTTATGATTTAATTTGATTGTGAGAGTATTTTTATCTACAATTTTATTGGACCTGCTGAGGAAATACTCAAATCATTCATTAGCACTGTTTATAGATTGAAGTTCTGGCCAATCATAATTTTTTAGTTCGTTTTTTATGTTTGTATAATTATGAACTTTCTTAAGGGTTATTTTATTTGGGGTGTTGGTATTTGTTTTTCCTATTTCCACAGCGATAACTGTCATGTAGTGATCAGTGATTCTTGTTTTAATTACGGCTGCAATCGTATCATTTCTTTCCAATTTTTCCGAAGCAAAATATGATCTAAACATGTACCACTGTCAGGTCTCGTAACAGTGTTTATATACGAATGGAAACCGTTCTCATACACGTCATTTAAGTAGTCAATTGCATCTTCACTATCTTCCATAATATTAATATTAAAATCACCGGCGAGTATATTAAAATCACAATTTTCAGCGGAAAGTTGTGCCAAATATTGTTTAAAATCTTTTACAAATGTTTTGATTTCGATATCATGCGACCTGCATAAATAAATAAATAATTATTTTACGGTTTTGGATTGAAACAGATTATTTTAGAATATTACAGAGTCCTACTTTTACTATTTCAGACCCCGGTACCCAGGCCACCAAGACTTTACTACGATGACCCAGCATATTTAGATCACACACACAATCCCTTTCTAGCTTAAAATCGACTCTACAGAACCGAGTGCCTTTAACGCGCTTGACTGTCTGTGAAGATAACAATTGAACGATATGCTCTTTCCTGTCTTTTCATTTTTTCCACACAGTAGTGGATCGCCTGGAAAATTGTGGCATCTTTTGTTAGGCTTACTGGGAAAGTACCACCCCTGCAAATTTTCCTCTGACAACAATTGGTATGTCGTCTGCATATCCTAGGGAGTAAAAGTCCGCCGCCGATAATTCTATGAGGAGATCGTCAACTAAGGCTGCCCAACGGCGATAGAACTCCTCCCCATGGGCATACTCCACCAGCTCTTGCTTACATGGAGGCTTGACCCAGAGTGGATTGTACTTCCCTATTTTCCAGATCAGCTTCTATCCATCTACATATTACAGTATAGGTGTGCCCTTAGAGTAATAATAAACATAGAGAGGGCTATTAATTCATAAACACGTTTATTTTTGCGGCCAACAATTCTAAACACCAGTAGTGAAATAATGAATGAATTACAAAAAGTGGGGATGGTATTGTAGCTACATGGCATTGGTAATTTCGGCTGTTTTTCTGACAAACTTGGCACCGACGAACCATGATAATCAAAAACATTAAATTAATTAACTTAAAAGTTTATTTTCACACTAAAAAGTCTTGAAAAACACATCAAAACGAAAGAACTAAATGTTTACTCTCTAGTCGTAATGGCGCTCGCATAAACAAACCACGTTTGACTTCATTTACTACAATACTACGACGATATTTGCATCTCTCTTTATATGGTAATTAAACAAGGACAAAACTACTAAATAGATTACTATTGACACATTACAGGTACTGAAATCTTGAGCAATGTTGCCACTTTTAGTTATAACCATAAAGGTATCTAAGGATACAACAAATTCTTGTTTAAAATTCATATGCCTTTATTAAATAAAATTCAAGTATTATTAATTACTTTTAAAAGCTGTGACTCAAATGTAGAAATTAGTATTTTTTATTATTTCCATAACTTTTTAACAAATTTTCAATCAAACGTGTAATTTCTTCTTTTCCCGCAACTAAAGAGGAGTTGTAAATATGGCAAAGCAGTGGAAGTGTCCCGCAAGTGAGCTTAGAATGTGACTCAATGTTTGGGGCAGAAAAAAGTCAAAACAAACATATCTATTTTATTTATTAATCTGAGTGTGTGCCCCGTCTACTTATTGCGTTAATAAATGAGCTGGTAGTGACAATATTGAATTCTCCCCCGATATCCAGGAAAGTGGCCATTGCTACCTCTTTTTATCCAGGCGGAATCTGTAAATCTACCTGGGGCCCAATTCTCGAGTCTGTAGGAGTTTTTCCTACAGAATTGAAAGAGTACAGTGTTTCGTTGATAGTTTCATGAGATTAAACGTATAGGCCAATGTAATATGAGTAATTCATGTTGGCAATAATCATCTGAAAGAACTCCGCTATCTGACATTAGTTGTCAATTTGAATTTGAATTTTGAGTGGAGAATAAAAAAATGGATAAAAGTATTTTGAAAAAAGGGCAAAGAGGTGGCAACATTAGCCAAAAGCAAAAAAAAGTATTCATTGAGTTGATGGAGGCGGCTGAAGACATCCGAAAAGGTAAATTTCATCCACTTTTCACCTACAAAGATTCTCAGCGTCAGTGGAAAGAAATAGAAGAGAAGCTGAATGCAATACCCGGGGCAAAGAAAGACTGGATTCACTGGCGAAGGGTAGGTGACAATGATAAAACCTTTTGTGATAGTTCGTTAGTCTTGATTTTCGTTAGACTTGACAAGATATGAAGAAAATCGTTAAGAAAAAAAATACTGATATAAAAAAGTATGTAAAGAGCACAGGCGGAGGGCCACCTACAAACACTGTGTTGACAAAAGATGAAGAGAATCTTTTAAAAATTTTAGTTGCAACAGCAGTGGAAGGCGATGCAGAGGTTGAGGAATCCAAAATCATTTTTGTATGTTCCTATAATATTTTCAATTTTTATCAAAAGCAGTACCATATTTTTTTCAACTCATATTATTATAGATAGGGGAAAATCAAAATTATACTGTGGAAACGAATGTGGAGATAACTGAAATAGTTGAAGCTGAAAATCATGAGGAAGCATATATTGGAGGAAATGAAGTCATGGATGTAGAAATGAATGAATGAAAAAATAAGCCTATGAAAAGGAAGAATAGAAAGCCCGTTGCAACACAATGCCTAGAATATTCTATGAAGGCAAATGAAAATTTGAGCAAAATAGCTGCTGAAAAAGTTGAGATTAAAAAAAAATATTATGAGAAAAAAATTGAAATACTGAAGGAGAATGTGGTTATCGGAAAGAGAATTGCAACAGCATTAGAAAACATTTCACAGTCTTTACAAAACAAATAGGAATAAACAGACTTATTTTTTAAATTTTGTTAGGTAATAATTGTTTTTCATGTTTATGTTGAGTTAATGTTTGGTATTTTGTGCCCCGAGTATACAATTTTTAAAGTTCTGTGATTTTTTAATTCCATTCCAGATAAATAATAACAAAAATTGCTAAAAATGAAAAATTTATTCGAATAATAACATTCAGGCAAAATAATTTCTAGTTATGTACCTCTGTATATTTCTTGCCCTCATGAGCTCATCATTTTGTCTATCAAGACCATGTTCAACGAAGTGCAAAGGTTCAAATATTCCAAAATCTTCATCTCTCTCATCCTCATCTACATCCAGAATATTATTTTCGTATGCAAATATTGTGCAACACCACACAGGAATTTATGTACTCTATGCTTCAATAAGCATCGGAATCTCATTTTCAATAACCCATTGCATATTTCGATAGTGCATCTTGCCTTTTTGAAAGCCTTGTTGAATCGAAATTCAGGTGTATCTGGCAGAGGATCTGGAAGTGGTGTCAGTAACCACGGCCTTAGGGGGTATCCAGAATCACCTATGAGGAAGAAATCTGGATGATCATTACTCAGATTCACTACAGCCTCCTGCACTCGAGATCTGCTCCAGATATAACTGTCATGACTGCTTCCTGGGTATCTTGCATTTACATTAATTATTCTCATTTTGGCGTCACAAATTAATTGAACATTGATGGAATGATAGTTCTTTCTATTAACATGTATATGCTCAGGATACAATAAATCATTTTTTGGAGGAGGATAAATTCCCACATGGTACAGTTAATGCATCCTATAATGCCTGGAAAACCGAAGGAATCATAAAACTCTTGACGCATGTGTTGCAGTTCTTCAAGGGTTTGTGGAAATTTAACCCATCGATTGAAAATTTGATGTTCAATCAGAGCATTGTTACTTCTTTAATGCACCGACTAGCATATGATTGACTAACACCAATATATAAGTTCAGTCCAACTGATGTCTGGTAACTTCCACATGCGAAAAAATGCAATGCGATGAGAACCTTTGTTTGTTTGTCCAAAGCTGAACTCCTTGAGGGCGGTTCCAAGAAAGGGTCCAACATTTCCAACAATTCTCTTGTAACTGCTTTGGATAACCGGAACACTTTTATGAATGCACTTTGAGATAAATACTGAAATGGATCTCTTCTAGGGGTGAACCTTCTCCCTGGCCTCCGAGCAAGTACTTCAGCCGCTTCCAGGTTTTGCAAAGCATCCAGCTGAGCTAATTCATCTAAATTCGCCATAATCCCGGAATTCGAAACGAATTCGTAAAATTTAACGGAGTAAAATCTGTGACAGGACTAAAATGTCATCCATGACATTATTCAGTGATATTCCTATGGGAAACCACTGATTCCTATAGTTTTAAGCATGGGAAGCGATTCCTATAGATTGTGTTGGAGTATGTTCCAATACTGTTTTCGAGAATACACCATCTCAAAGCATACTGACGGTAACTTAGCGGGTTAGCTAATCCCTAATATACCTCTCCACATCCCTCTCTAGTGTTTTAAGTAGAAAGGAGGATATGCTTATTGGTATATATGTCTTAGGTGTTAGGTCTTACACTTTGCCTACCTTGTGCAAGTATATGACTTTCATATTTTGCCGTATTCTGGGTGTGATCCCCATACCAAACATACTTTAAGGATTTTACATAGGTATGGTAGTAATACCTCAATCCTCATCTGTAATAGTATGGGGTAGATACCATCTGTCCCAGAGGACTTGTATGACTTAAATTTATTTACAGTCCATTCAATACTGCTTGGTCTAGTCACCTCAGTTGCTATCTTCCAATCCAGTTCGCTTGGAATATTCAACCTTCGGTCTCGATTGGTATTCCTACCTATGTCGTCCAGAATTGATGAGGTCGGAAAGTGAGTGTTTAATAGTTCTCTCAGATTTTCCGCTTCAGTTTCCGTAAAAGTACCATCTCCTTTCTCAACGAAACCTATCTCTTTTTTGGTTGTACCATCCATTTCTAGGACTTGGCGGATACGAGAACATGCGGGGATATCTGAAATATCTTCGCAGAATATCTTCCATGAATTCCTTTTGGCTTTACATATTTTTTATTGTATTTTTTTAAAGTACTTTATTCATATATAATGCGTTTTCGATAACAATTCAAATACAACTTAGAACTAGTAGTTTGCATTATAGTGAATCCTGAGCTATCCAAATCAGCACATGTGCTGGTCTCGGAAACAGTATTTTCAAAAAACTTATATCATACATTTTTCATATTAATTTACATATACAAATATAAAAATAAAAAAAATCTCCATATCATTTCTATCCTAGAGTAGAAAACAAAAGTACAATATTTTTTATAGCTATTATAGGATTATGTATAATTAATGATATATGTATTTTTCAAGTTTCTTCTGTGTTACACTTTTCGAATTTTCCCTATAAATAAATTTATGTTTGCACTTTCAGTTTTGTCTTTTGGCAAGGAGTTATAGGTTTGCATGCACTGTGTTATGGGGTTTTTGAGGCATATGTTTGTTCTCACTGGCTCTAAAAAGATATTTGCTTGCGTACGTGAATTATAGTTGTGTTGTCGATTCACGCAGTTCAAAGGTGTATTACATTTAAGATTTTCGGTGATTATATCGTAAATATATATATTTACTTTGCTCAATTTGTAATGTTTTAGGAATGGGAAGATGTTAGTTTGATTATATATTATTTCGTATGTAATCTCTACATCGATAAATAGCACCAATCATGAGTGATATTTTGTTTCTATTTCTATATGTTTGATGTGTTCACTCCAGTTATGCTTTTCGTCTAATACAAGTCCAAGATACTTTGCCTTCCAAACTTTGTCAATTATTGCTCCTCCTATCTCTATTGTGATGTTTTCTGAACTTTTATTTTTTGTTCATAAATCATATATGCTGTTTTACTTATATTAAGTTGTAGTCTATTTTTTGTTAGCCATACATGATATTGTTCTAAATCTTTATTAACTGTTATTTGAAGCTGAGTATATCTCTGTCTTTATAGACCAAAACAGTATCACCAGCAAATTTGAAATATCTACCTCGTAACGCAGCAGTTCTCAATGATAAGACATGTAGAAGGTATACAAAAAAGGCCCCAATACTGAACCTTGAGGTACTCCCGATTTCGTATTCTCAGTTTGACTAGCAGTCAAACTATTGTGAACTGATGTCTGTTATAGGAGGTACGTTTTTATAAGAGAGTGTACTACTCTTCCTCTTATTCCCACGTTTTCTAATTTGTTGAGTAAAATAGTGTGAACTACTACATCAAAAGCTTTCCGTAAATCAACAAAAACTGCTAATACATAATGTTTATCATCTAGGGCAGAGGAGATGTAATTGTGGCTCTCGTAGTATTGCTATGTTCCTGAAATCCATATTGATTATTCGCTTTTTTATAATTATCCCCTATATGGTATATATCACAGAAATAGGTCTGTAGTTATCAGTTTTACTTTTTGGCCCACTTTTATGTATTGGTGTAACTTTACTGATATTGAAGACATCCGGAAAAATGCCGTGTAGTAATGTTTCATTTATTAGCTTAACAAGAATAGGTATAAGATACTATTTGAGAGTTAATAGACCTTTAGTGTTTATATTATCATAACCTGGTGGAGAATTTATATTCAGTTCATGTAATACCTCTTCAACATCCTATGCACTCGTTTTTGTAAGATACATTGAGTTATTGCTATAGATTCCCTCAAACACAGCAAGAGTTTATGCTTTTGTATTCGCATCATCTATTATTGTCTGTCCAATATTAACAAAGTATTTGTTGAACTGTTCAGCATTATCTTCCCCATTGTTCAAGATATGTCCTTCGAAGTCAAAATTAGTTATTTGTGAAACTTTTTGATTCTTACCTTTTATCAAACTATTAATGAGTTTTGGTTGTATTTAAAAATTGGTACCAGTTTCCTTCCATTTTTTTCAAAATGATTCTGTTTTAATTGTTTACGCTTCTTTTCAACAGTCTTTTGTTGTTGTTTGAATAGTCTTTCTATATCCACGTTAAAAAGGTTTTTTTTATTTTTTCATAGTATAATTCATCTCGCTTTTTCATGAGATTGAGAAATTCTGTTGTCATCCAGTCTTTTTTACATACTTGTATTGTAGTCCAGTCGATGTAGAGATCAGGAGTGCATTTTCTTGGTAACAGCATGGTTTTTGTGCAAATCTATTTGAAATGATATGGAGAATAAGGTGAAAAGTTGCAACCGTGATCGGAGCCCCGCTATATTGTTTATTAACAAATTACGGTGCGAGAAGCCGTTTTTAAGCAGATTTTCTTCTCCAGCTCATCGGGATGACTTGGTATGAAAAAATGTCCAATACAAAATTTATTCGTAATATAAATAGCTACAAAACGGCACCGGTCCGGTAGTCATACTTGCAAAAATTAATTTGCAAAATCCGAAAAAACTCCAAAAGTTGCATGTTTTTTTCAAAGTTAAAATTAAAATTTTTAAAATCCCTCAAAGGGAATGAAACATTCCTAAAATATAGCTAATATTATGTCAAATAAGCCCCCAGAAACCAAAATCATGCAAGATCTTAATGAAGTGGTCTTTTTATCACTTCTTAACATGCCTTGATTGATTATGAAACTTATTGTTACGAAACAGCACACTGGTATAGTCCCTAAATCCGACTCTGTCTAAGCTAGGTATGAAAGTTAAAATTATGGTGGACGCGCAGGGTTTCCTAGAATTGTTTACGAATAGTGACTATCTTATCTACATTGTTTTTGTGACCAGTCTTATCTAGAAAATGCCAGAACGCCAATTGTTTTTGTAATATAGAATTATCTAGTGAAAAAGGCATTAATATATAAGGGACCGATCAAGAAGAGTTTAGTTTAGTTGATAATTTGACATCGTGAGATAAACAAGTATATAAGTGAATATAAATTAGTGAACTATTTATATCAATTAGTTTAAGTGAATATACTATATACAATTAGTGAATAGTGTAGTATTTAAATAAATTAAATAAGTGAACCCACCGAGTGTTTAAAGTTTATCCCACCCATTTGCTGTTTAAATAAATAAGAAAAACATTACATTATTAAACATAAATCAGAATCCGTACATTTTTTCAGGTCATAGTTCCCAAACTGTTTTAATTTAATCCGGAATTTGCATCACCCTGTATAATTATCAATTACTTGACCGTGCGTAAAAAATGAGCTCTTTCAGATTTCCCATTAAAAATTTTGGGTTGCAATTAAAAAAAAATGGCGATGACATCATATTATCTACACAAATCTATATTTAAATGTTATTGAAAAAACGCAAAAATGTGAACAAAAATCGACCTGTCCAAGCGTTTCGCTAAAAATAAGGAAGTTAATAGGGGGGTAAGAGTGTTACCTCTTTATTTTTATATGTAACACTTATTCCAGAGCACTGAATAAATTAGCTTCTATTTGCTGATGACTTGATTTTGATACCGAATACTAAATATGAATTGAAAACTAAAATGTAAATGAACATGAAAAGAACTGTGACAATGAGTTAAGGTAGACAGCTGCAACAAATTAACGTATAAGATACGAAAATAAACAAGATATGAAACTGGGATCATATAAAATACAAACCACAGAAAATTATTCAGTATATTTCTTACCGTTATTCGTATTGGCAAAGCCCTTCTTCATGGTATCTGTAACTGCTGTCAAACCATTTATATTTTTAACAGCATCATCGTGACTTTTATTTACCGTAACTAAAATTTTGTTTATATCTCTTTCTAAGGAAGGAACGTGGCAATTAGTTCCATTTGTTAATTTATTTATAATATTATTTCGACTTGAAGTAAGATCATCTTTTTGTGGTAATTGTTTAACTTGATTCTGTAAGTTCTTTATATCCTGCAGGATATCCTTCGTCGTAGATTTTTGAGTATCCAAAACTGAAATAGGTGGATAATTATCACATTAATCGATTAAAAACATTGAACTAGGGAACAATGCATCCTAATATTAAACACAGATAAATAAAAAATATCTACACCTTTTGAAATAGTCTGTTTCAATGCATCCTGCTCTTTATCACTTGGAATGTTCGGAATTTTATTATTATACTCCGACAATTTCTTGTCGAACTTCGTTAATAGTTGTTGGTTATCGTCGATATGTTTTTTTAATTTCTCGAGATTATCTGAAGATTTATCATTAATGTCTTTTACGTGCTTCGAATCTTCTTTTAGTTTGGGAAGTTCGGACTCTATCTTTCCTATGCTATTACTAACTTTATCAATTTTGTTTATAAATTCCTTTTCTAGTTTTTCCAAATCTCTTTTTGAAATTGTTGGTTCCGTGATTTGAGCCGGTGGTTCGTGTGCTGTAATCTGAAAACAAAATAACATGATTGCAATATTGCAAATTGAATCAATAATTCACACCATCGAAACTAGGGGTGCTCAGACTTGAACCTCAATATAGTTATACTACAAGCGATCGACTCTGTCGGTGCCGCAAGTATGTGTGATTCAGGATTTTAAGGTGCATACAGACATATAAAGGTGGGTACAGACATAGAATAAAACTTCGTATCGTAACTCCGTCGTGTCAACAAATATAGCGTATCAATATATCGTCGCGTATCTTATAAACGGGACATTTTGCCGTTCCGTCTTTGCTAAAACAGAACAATTAAATTAGTCGTTTTCTTGTGTGCAATGGAGGTTGTTGCAGCAGCTTATATATACGTGCATTACTTAGTTAAAAAAAAAATAAAAAAAGACGCGCAGGAAGACGCTGGTGGCAGACCCAGTTGTATACTAATAGAAGTGTGTACAGCGGAAATCATTTACTGTTGGATTTAAAATTTCAGGCAACTAGTGGCCTTTACAAAAATTTTACTAGAATGTCTCCAACAAACTTCGATTTCTTGATTAATTTAATTGGACCGAAAATAGCACGAAAAGATACTAGATGAAGAACGGCAATTTCTGTTCAAGAAAGGTTGGCAGTAACAATTCGGTTTCTGGCGACTGGTGACTCTTTCACCAGTCTACAATACCTTTTTAAAATTTCCAAACAATCGATAAGTGCTATAGTTCCTGAAGTGTGCGAAGCCATTATAGAAGGATTAAAAGAAAATATACAGGTAAGAAACTGTTTTATTAATATCGGACTGGAGTACTGCGACTGGAATGATCCGAAATACTAGAATTAGCATAATTATATGCTGGAAATGGTACCTGTGAATGCTGTTGAGTAAAACTGGAAACTTGGCTATTACTTGGCTAATTACCGACTTTTTTTGGGAAAAAAAGTTTCATTCAATTATAGAGTAATATTTTGCTGTTCTGAGGCATTTCAATATTTATCGCTAAATATTTTTTGACATTTAATGAATTAAAGCATTCTGAAAGTGATTGCTGAGATAATGAGGTATATTTTGACTCAACTTCTTGTCCTTAGACCTTCGAATATTGCTCAGATGTTTCATCATAACTAGATCGAATTTGGCAATCATTTCAACTAGATTCAAAATTTGCCATTATTTGGTTCATAAAGAAGTGAGCTGTCTCCCCTGAAAGCTAAATTTTGACTAGCCAAATACTGCACAATACAAATCATTCTTTTAGTGATTGCACGCCATCGCCTTTTTTCAATTTCATGTTTTTGTTGCTCTTTATCGATAGTGAATTCTTTACTCAAACGTAATTATAATTAGTGCCATTTTCGAGCGCTTTTCATATGTTCCATACTATTTTCATGGCGAGAAATATTAACAGAAAGATGTCTCCAATTAGAGTAGCCGGTGGTTTATTTATGAGACAACGTACGAAAAACTTTACAAAAAATGTAGAATATGACATTGATTTTTTTAGAGTACACCAACCAGTTCCTATTAACTTTTTCACCGTTTGGCAATTTTCTTAAATATTGCGTGGATGAGAATTTTCTACCAGTTTCATCAGCAGAAAAGTTTTCCATGATTTGAACAGCGCCCTTTGTCACGATTGATTGAATCAGATATAGACTTCATTGATTCGGCTATGTAGAGGAATCAGCAATATCAATATCGGTAATGGCTGCAGCAATTTCTCTATCTTCGCTTACCGTCTTCAGATCAGAATGTGAATGGTGTGGAATATGCGTTTCAGAGGTGGATGGTTGCTGATCGTCAATAACCATTGACTCTGCAACAAGCTGGGTGGGTAGATTCGGCGAAGAACAGCTCGGTTTTAGTAATTTTTTCAGCGATCCACTAAGTTTTTCCCGCTGCGCCTTTATTTCCATTCGACATTTCTTATATTGGGCTACAGATACTTTTTTCTACTACACTCAGCGCCCTCGTTCATTTCTGAAGACAACAAACCATTGATTAGGTAAGTGACCCGAAGAATGATTTTAAAAGTCATTATGTCTTTTACTTACTTAAAGCATTTATTTGCCGCCTCACAATAAACCTCAAACTGATCTTGCGAACAAGAAAAATTCCGTACACTGCACGTTTAAACATTAATAATAAAGCTTAATTTCTTGATACGACCAGAACTACATTTAACTAACAGAAGCAGAAATCAAATGACTGAAACGGAACGCCCGGACGCTATGTAAAAATATGAAAGAACCGAAAAAATAAACATATCTGACTCTTTAGAAAATCTGATTTTTTGCATCTTTTATTTATATCGCAAAACGCACAGCGCCGTCAACCGGCGACCTCCTCAGAGGGGGCGACATCCTTCATCCTTTGTGACAAAGACGCTGCGCCGCGTGCTGGTAACTCATAAATCATAACTCAAAAAATGGAATCTATCTACATGGGTATAGTATAATGAAAGTTTACCTAATTCGAATATAATACTTATTGTACCTGTGCGGATTTGAGGGGACTTAATACATTCCCGTCACTTCCGTCAGGGTGATTATTTAACTAGTCAATCAAATCAATCATTCCTTTATTGGGCTGGTTTTATTCTGGTGTTCTTTGTCGACGTTAACTTCAAATCTTCAAATAAAACTCCGAAATTGTAGCGTCTCAGTTTGATATACATAATATACAACACTCCGTAACAATTGTATAATCACTTAAATTTACTTTATAATTTGAAATACGCACTTGCTAAGAAAAAATATTTTTATTTAAACATGAGGAACTAGAAGCCTCGACGAGCTAAAACGAGCGGTCTTGAAGGTATCAGTGAACCGAAACAAACTGAGAGAGATGGAAGGTAAATTTTGCGTTTTATATGTTTCCTTGTTCTATTACGGGTTTTTCTGAAAAGGTATATTGAATATTTATTTGAGGATTCGAATTTTGTATAAAGCTTATTATTATATTCTAAATATTATCTAGCCGAAATGTATTTTTGAACTTTTATTAATGCTTTATGACATTGAAACATGGGTATGCATTGAAACATTTACGACATCCGGTAAAATTATTTGTTGCTTAGAAATATATTGTGGAGTTTAGTTAGTTAGTTTTAATAGATGTACTTTTTTCGCCGATTTCGCCCAGTGGCATATCGTTCAAACATGTTAGATGTATTTCCAACAGTACCTATAATTGGTATAAAAGTATAAAACTATGTGACATTTTTTTCATATAGAGGTAAGAAATTTTGTAACGGTAATCAAATATTTGGCGCCTACGTGCAGGGTATTCACTGCATACCCACTAGGAATGGCCCTGAGTATCAGAAATGATAAAGAAATTGAAACGAAGCTATAGCCTTTCAAAACATTACATATGATTACTGGATATACAAGCCGTAGTGAAATTTCGGCTCCACTCCCCCCTTCCCGTGGCCGCCGTATACCATCATAGGTTAATAGATAGATTAGAATTAAGTAAATTAGATGAAATTGAGGCAGAAAAGTATGAAAATATATATTCGAAGAACTAGTAAAAATTCATTTATCATAAGTTATACTTCATATCGCTCCTAACGAATCAATCCAAGACATTATTTTTGCATTTTCTTTAGACTCAGCAACAACTCATCCGTAAGCGCATTATAGGGGTAGCTGCCTCAGGGGGTGTTTATGTTGAAGCTGCGATAAGCAATAAAATCGGTGAGACACGCTTGACAGCCGAGCAACGATAAGAGCGGCTCTATATCTTTTCCGACTAATGAGTTTTTTTTTAAAGTAAATAACACACTCAGTGATACGGCTTTATAAAAGGAAAGTCAACAGAAGACGCAATTTTCAACTTAACTTCAGGAATATACGACGCACTTGATAAAAAAACACCTGCTCTTTTCATATTTATAGACCTCTCAAAGGCATTTGATACTGTCTGCCACTATAGACTCATACGAAAGCTATATTCTTATGGAATAAGAGGAAATGCCTATAATCTAATAAAAAGCTATTTAACGGATAGAACTCAAACCGTTTCAGTGGACAGTATTGTCAGCAAACAAAAAAAAAGTTATATACGGCGTTCTTCAGGGAACAGTCTTAGGTCCCACCCTATTCACCTTATATATTAACAGTTTATTAAAAATAAAAATACGGGGAAGTATAATAAGTTTCGCCGATGACACGGCAATTTTATATAAAGAACCGTCATGGCAATCACTAAAAGAAAACTTAGAGAATGATTTGACTCAAGTGAAAAATTGGTTTGCATATAATCTCCTAACACTTAACATAAACAAAACCAAATACCTTTCTTTTTCATCTTATGCTACTGAGCTGCCTACATTTGGTCCATTAATTATCGATAAAGATACCGAAATTCTAGAAGCAGAGTCCATCAAATATCTCGGAATAATTATTGATAGACACCTAAGATGTGTGGGATGGGGCGGAGCGTCCGATATACATATGAATAAATTATATATTATACAAATGTGGATATTAAGGGTAATTTTTTAAAAACCAATTTTATATCCAAGCAACTACTTATATCAACAAAATGGAATATATGATGTACAACAATTATTTGCGTATGAAATCCTAATTAATATTCAAAAAGGAAAAATTAAAATGCGGTACACAGAGCATGAGTATGAAATAAGAAACAAAGAATATAAAACGCAGCTTCCTAAATGTAATAAAACAATAGGCGAGCATAGTTGTAACTTAATCAGCTCCAAATTATATAAATATTTTCCAAATGAACTTAAACAAATCAAAAATTTTATTATGTATAGAAATAAAGTTAAAAATTGGATCATAGTGAAGGATCGGTATATATTTCATAATATAATATATAAATGCTTAACATTATGAATATACTATTGAAAATAAAGTAAATACCAAAAGAAAATAAAGTGAATCTCGAATTTCACTAATTAGCCTTTCGATAAATAATGGTTAAAAAAAATACTCAATTTAATACTTCCCCCACCCCGGACTAGACGTATAAACTCTGATTGCGACTTTACCTGGATTTGAGTTTAAATTTTTATCACATGTTCTAGTATGTAAGTTAGTGTAGTTATTGTATTAATTTGTTATGCTTACCGTGTATAAACTGATTTTATTCAGTTTCTACGGCATTTTCCTGTTTATTCACCAATGTTTAGATTAGTAATAGATTTGTATTGTATTTGTACTTTGAATAATTGAATGAACAAATATCATTATTATTATTAATATCGTGTATCGCAGCTCCAATATAAACACACCCTTATAGACGTTGAGAAGCAACACAAAATGGACTTTAAACATTCGTCATTTTCTCAGGAAACAATTTAGTAGTATGCTCTGGACTGTAAAGTTGGGAATAT
The DNA here is from genome assembly GCA_963921935.1 of Galeruca laticollis. NCBI lineage: Eukaryota > Metazoa > Arthropoda > Insecta > Coleoptera > Chrysomelidae > Galeruca > Galeruca laticollis. Next base: position 89,049,645 of record OY998183.1, read on the forward strand.
TTCTAGCAGAATTGTGTATAAATTTTCTAGTATTCCTCGTATAAATCCACTGCTAAATTTACTTTGATCATGACAAGGGATCATAGACATATTCAGTTCAATATCCAGCACGCATTACTGCACGCTGCCAGATTATGTTTTCCCTGCGCCATAATGGAAATTTGCCAAACTTGACATCAGATGGAACTCCATCTTTTGTAATAATTTACTAAGATACTTTGTTGGAGATAGTAGATACATCACTTTTACACATCACCGATACTTAACAGTAGTGACTATTTTAGTTTACCCAAAAATTAGATTATTATTGAGTACTTACCTTCGAAATTATCTCATTTTTCATTTCTTCCAATAAAACTGGCAAGTTTTTTTGTATATCAATGACGGCTTCATAGGTTCGTTGCAATTGCATCTTTTCACCTTCGTTTTTCTGCATCAGTATCGTCTCGACAGCGGCCAGTCTTTCATCTAATCTACTAACTGTCCCCTTAAGCGGATCTAGCATTTTGATTTTTCTATCGATGTTTATCATACCTTTTTTCAATTGCTCGCTAACTGCTCTATCACGAAATTCATGTCTTTCTAATTTATCGTCCGTTACTCGAACAACTTTAACTATTTGTAAAATTGCTGTCCTAATATCTTCATTTCTGAAAAGTCAAAATATTATTGTGAGTACAGACACGTTGATCTAAAATACATTACAAAAGTTTTTGACAAGGAATCCAAATTCTACAGTATTAAAAATGTACCGGGAATTAACCTTGTTAGATGGTGAGTTGGGTGCTCGTCATTCGGATGAGTTTTCGTCCGATTTCTCACTTGTTTCGGATCGATCGCACGCATCGACCGAATAATTTCGCGGGTAGTGTACGACTTTCAATAAGTTTAATTGTAATCGGGTTCATAGTTCGATTTCTGAGGAAGGTCGTCCTTTGGATGCACAAGTGTGGACATTACTTAATACCTCTCCGTCCATGGAATTCTAAGAAGTCTCCGTAATATCCACATTTTTAGTGCTCGAATTCTGTTTATACTTTTGACTTTTAAATACTAAATTTTTGACCCATATAATAATATAGGTCATATGTAGCACTTAACTACTCGAATTAGGAGACTCATTGGTACTTCACATCTAATAAGGAAAGTACTAAATTTTATAAATGCCGTCCTTGCCATGCCAACTCGTATATTACCTCTTCGTCACAAACCCATTTGCTATTAAGTGTAGATCCCTAGGTACTTGAATTTATACACTATTTCACTATTTACATTGTCTTTTTCTATTATCCTATGTAGTGTTATCTATTGACTATCGCATTAAATAACGACCAACCATTCACATACAGACCAAACAGAATGTCAAAATCTGAGCAAAACGTAGTCAAATATATTGTCGATGACTTACTACTGAATAAAATAATACGAGAGTCTGACTCACAATATGCTTCTGCTTTGTTATTAGTTAAAAAGAAAAATGGAGAATGGATTACCGCAATCTGAACTCATTTACCGTGAAAGATAATCATCCATTACCACGGATAGATGATCAAACAGATAAACTACAGAAAGGAAATTATTTTATAAGCCTAGATTTAAGATCAATATATCACCAAGTACCAATTGAAGAATCTTCGAAACAATATACTGCCTTCGTAACTACTGAAGGTCAATATGAATATAATAAAGTTCCTTTTGGATTGTCTAATTCCAAACATTGATGACTACAGTCATAAAACCTATGAGCGAAGAGTCTTCGTTATACTTAGATGATGTTCTTTTATTTGGGAGAACAATAGAAGAAACCTTGAACGTTTTTAGAAAATCATTAGAAATTAAGGACTAACACTAAATTTAAAGAAATGCACTTTTCTCAAAACATCGGTTACTTATCTTGGATTCGAAATAGAAAAAGGGGCAGTTAAACCTGGTAGTGAGAAAATTAAAGCTGTTGAAAATTTTCCGATTCCAAAATCCGTTCACAACATTCACTAGTTTATGGACCTCACAGGCTATTTTCGGCACTTTGTAAAAGGATACGCTATAATAACTAGACTAGAATAAAAAAATCGGTAATATGGAAATGGGGCGATAAATGAGAGCCATTTACAAAGCTTAAAGAAATTTTAGTTAGTGTTTTAAATGAATCTCACTGTTTCTAGCTAATTCCACAATATAATATAAATTGTTGAAAATTCTAAAAAATTGACAATTGTTTCGATAAATCAATATCATCATCAGAATGACAGAAGTTGCATTTCATTTGATGCCTTTTACATCGCTAGATTCTATAAAGTTATATATTTTTGAATTATAGTTTTGAGTTGTCAAAATGACAGTTGTGTTCCCCTTATCAGATTTTGTAACAATTCCATATTGTTCCAATCACCCCATGTCACATAAACTAGCTGCATATAATTCAATGATACATAGAGCTTTTTCAGTTCCTATGAACAAATGTAATTATGATAGAGAGATTAATACAATTAGACAAATATCCAACGGTTATCCATTACATATGATAAAATAATAAAAAAGAGGAAAAAGTGGCATTACAACTAATATTTCCTAAACAAAATGATGAAATAAAAAGTTATAAAACCATCACATATGCAGGAAATATTTCTAATAATATTTCAAAGATAATATCTTTAGCAACGAATACAACAATTTCTTTTAAAACAGGAAGTAACGTTAGTACAAAATTGTTAAATGTAAAAACAAAAATACCAAAATTAAAGAAATCAGGTACATATAAACTCAAATGTCCAGAATGTAATGCTGTCTATTTGGGTCAGACCCTTAGAAATTTTGAAATCCGATACAGTGAACACTTACGAGCATACAGATTAAAACAACCAGATAAATCCCACTACGCAAAACATCTACTTGACACCAATCATTCATTGACACCTAACACAGAACTAGAAGTGCTGCATATTTGTGAAATGAAACAAGAACTGGATTTCCTTGAAGAATTAGAAATTAGAAGACATTTAAGAAACCCACAATATGAAGTTGTCAACGAACAGATAAATCTAGGGAGTTCTCCACTGATAAACTGTCTTCTTAAGTGATAATTGTAAAGATCAACAGATATAGTTTTCCTGGTTTTCTATATCATTGCACAGTTATACTGATCTTAATTGAAAAAAATGATATCCAGGATATCACCATAGGGCTAATAATATCTAAGCTTCAATATTTGTAATATCACATCTTCTTCTTTTTTCTATTAACATATATTAAGTCAATCACAAGTTAGGTGACTTCTTGGTCTAGCCAAAAATAACTACTAAACATTAGGTAGGCATCAAATGAAATGTAACTTCTGTCATTCTAACGATGATATTGATTTATCGAAACAATTGTCAATTTTTTAGAATTTTCAACAATTTTTATTATATTGTGGAATTAGCTAGAAACAGTGAATTTCATTTAAAACGCTAATATGAGTAGATTCCACGAAGTAATGGTCGAAACAGTTAATTTCATTAAATTTTAGTTAGTCAACCGGTCTTGATTTGATGCGGATGCAAAAACCAAGTCCATACAGATGCTAGTCAGTTGGGTTCAGGAGGTATTTTACTACAATGGAGTAGTCAAGACGACAAACTACACCCAGTCGCTTACTACAGCAGGCAAACTTCTTAAGAACCCGCAACATTGGCAGCTGTGAGAAGTTTGAGAAAATTTAGAAGTTATATTTTAGGTATTCCATTTACTGTTATAACCGATTGTAACTCACTTTAAGCAACGAGTCACTAGAACTGCAAGATGGTGGTTAGAATTGTATGAATATAATTTCGAAGTCCAATATAGACCCAGAAATAGAATGAAACATGTGGACGCACTAAGTCGTAATCAGGACGTAACCACACCGACTGAATGCGAAGTTATTTTCCGAATCGAAGAAGCAGATTGGATTTTGTCGGGAAAATTGACAGACGACAAAATCGAGGAAATTCGTCAAATCTTAACCAAACCGCCAGTGCTAGAATATGAAAAGTACATTCACAAAAATTATTGTTTACGAGATGGACGAATCTTTCGAATAACTGCTAGATATTTATTATGGTTAGTACCGCAAGGAATCAGACAAAGAGTATTAAAAACAGCTCACGATGATTTCGGACATTTTGGTGTGGGGAGAACGCTACATCGTTTATGTGAGAGCTATTGGTTCCCTAGAATGCATAAATATGTTGAGAAGTATATTTCTTGTTCCATTCCCTGTCTTTACAACAAGCGCAATTCTGGTAAAAAGGAAGGATTTTTAGACCCAATCCCAAAAGTTGTTCAACCACTCTCTACCTGCCATGTTGACCATCTAGGACCATTTCCAAAATCGAGGAGATCTAACACCTAGCTAATAGTCGGAATTGATGCTTTCATAAAATTTACTTTTCTACATGCTGTTAAGGCCACCAAGACAAAATACGTGGTGGAATATTTCAAAGATATTTTTGCTACTTATGGTAAACCTAAAACTTTAATATCCGATCAAGGTAGTTACTTCACTTCAAAACATTTTAGGTCGTTTTGTAAACGAAACAACATACGTCATATTATCAATGCAGTAGCAACAACCATAGCAAATGGACAGGTAGAACGATTAAATTATTACCATCGGTTCCAGAGAAGGAGTTATGGGATCAATACGTTCGATCTGTACAATTTTCAATAAACAATGTACCCAATAATTCTACAGGTAAAATTCCTAGCCAACTACTGTTTGGTTATATACCGCGTTGTGTAAATGATTCTTTACTAAAAGATGAAATACAACAAATTCCACAATTAATTGAAGCTTTAATCAACATCCGACAAGAAGCTTTCAATGAGATGATTTCAGCACACATGGAACAAAAGACAAATTTTGATAGGAAACGAAAAAAAGCAAAACTATAAAAAGAAGGTGATTTAGTAGTTATCATGAAACAAACGCCAGCAACTGGAACAAGTAAACTAGCACCAAATCACTCGGGTCCAATGGTCATTAAAAAAAATTCTTCTCCTGGAGAAGTGAAAGCAGCACTGGAGTAGGACATGTATCTCGAGGTGAGATATTTGCAGGATGGCCCGATTGTAAGATTTTTTTGTATTTTAGTATGTGTATCAGACTTGATAGTTTTAAAGCGTGAGCAAGGGTTACAGTAACATTCTTGAAATAACCATAAAATATAAATTTCTGAGAAGCGAGAGCCCTTAGGTAAGTTATGGGTCATATTGAAACATGCGAGGATACGGTATCGTCTGTCTAAGAAAGTTGTATGAATATTATGTATTCTTAAGGGTCGTTTGAAAGAATTTTAGTTACAGTCTGAAGTTACGTATCGTACAGAAAAGGTTGATTTTACATAGGTATTCGAGTTCAAAGATAAACTATTTGTGTTTGCGTGTGTTCTGCTGAATCTTGATGTTTCGATTCGTTTTGGAGATTGGGGTGAGTTTTCTCATGAGTAATTAAGTTTCATCCATTAGCATTTGTTTTATTTCACAATCAAGTAATTTCTTTGAATGAATTAAATATTATCACCAATTAATGTTTTATAGTCAATTTGATTTAGACAACCTTATTTTTAAAGTTTACTGGGTTGTATTAGTTAAAGGGTGTTTGGGAAAGTACTTATATATTTTTACCTACGAGATGTAATGAAAAATAAAGTGATTAGTAATATTATATTGTTTGTTCCGGCGTAGTACATTGCGGTCAGTGTATGCGTTTGTGTTTGGATTACTATGGTCAATTTTCCAGGGGTCGTACTGTGGTTTGTACGGGCTACTCACAATGCGGTCAGTGTGCTAGTTCTCACACTGCTGTGGCACGAGAATGACTGATGACTGTTCCTTATTCCTGTTGCTGTAGTCAGTGTTGTTGAAGTCCGTCAAGCAACCCCCCCCCCCCCGGTTAGATTTTGTTTACCAAAATGCTAGCACACATAAAGGGCACCTAGCACAACCTAGCACAACAATTTTTATAGCTAGCACACCAACAGCTTACAATAAAAATGCTTTTGAATTCGGGTGGGGCCAGGTTAACGCTAGCCCCCCCGGTTGGAATTTTTTCGCCAAAATGCTAGCACTGATAAAGGACACCTAGCACAACCTAGCACACCAACATCTTACAATAAAAATGCTTTTTAATTCGGGTGGGACCAGGTTAACGCCAACCCCCCCCCCCAATGTCCAATGTCCATGGGTTAAATTGAAAGTACAAGAATTTTATTCCGTCCTTTCAGTTCTTTAAGACCCAGTCTAACAATCCGCCGATCTCGGCAAATAACACAAGTCAAAGTGAACCAATCGATGTAACACAGTAGCACAATTCGACCTCAATGTCATAATAAAGGTCTCAAAAAACCCAAGTACACCAAAATTGTAGACGGATTGGAGCAATGGACTATAACTCAGATTCGTATTCTTAGCAAGTCCTTCCATTACCCATATTGTAAGAAAGCATAAAAAAATTAGTCCACTTTCTTTAGTCCGCCAACTTTGGTGATCCGCCATGTTGAATTTAGAATGACGTCACATACATAATAATGGATTGGCATGCAAACTAGTACGTATATACAGAACTTCAGCTCAATCGGTTGAAGATATCTGCTTCAAAATTGAGTTGCAAGATTGCAACCGAACAAACATACATTGCCAGTTACATACTAAAAACTTTGAAAAATACATAGTAGTGTTGGTATCTTATGATATGCCACAGAAATATTTGAAGCTCTGATTAACCGGCTCTAAGAATTAAAAGATGCACGTTCTAAGTAAACTTGGGAATTTAAAAAAAAATCTGATAGTGAAATGCAATATTTATGTTATCATTAGGTTTGTTCCAACGGAAGTAAATACCGTTTTATTACCGTACAACCTCAGTCACGCAACAAATTTGATGTAAATTACACAGACTTATCATATTCACTAATCAGCAGGTCAACTGGGTTTGTATCGTAATTGTACGGTTTTTGTGTTGGTTGGGACAGACCTATTACAATGATTAATTATCTATCAACTTCTGCAATAAATATTCTGGCAAATTTAAATATAAAGTTTGAGTGTTTCTTTTAAATAAGGACTACAGTGAACCACGATCAGTCTAAAACATGTATTCTCAATATATTGGAACATTTTTAGGGAGCTCATCCGCCCCTTCCCAGATTGCACAACTTTGTCCAAAGAACATATCCAACGGCTTCGCTTTTTTGTACATTTATTTATCCAATGTCTGTACGCAAACGTTTGTCGTTGCCTTTTTTATAGTGTGACGTAATTTGCAGCTTATTTGTGCACGGATTGTTTCTGATTCCGTGACTAAACGGTTCAATTTAATTATTTTGTTTTATTAAAATTACTATGATTTTGACGAAATTATTTTTAAAAGTGAAGGTTTTTTGTATTCTTTCGTTTTTTAGCATTAATTGAAAATAAATAGATAATTATTAATTAAATAATAGTTAATTATTAATTAAACAAATACCCTGCTAGATGGGAAAATATAGATATCACGCACAATCCGGCAACAGCTGACAACAATAATGCTGTTTAGGGGCCATTTTTTATAGGAAAATTATGTTTAGGGTCAAATACATCCAATATTTTCAACATTTTCATTAATTCGTGTAAGCATAGCGTTATTTTGCAGACACCCTCCACCCCCTGAATTCAGAAGCGTTGTTGATGTACTAGCTATAAAAAAATTTGTGCTAGGTTGTGCTAGGTGTCTTTTATTTGTGCTAGCATTTTGGCGAAAAAATTCCAACCGCAGGGGGCTAGCATTAACCTGGCCCCACCCGAATTCCAAAGCATTTTTATTGTAAGCTGTTAGTGTGCTAGCTATAAAAAATGGCGTGCTAGGTGCCCTTTATCTGTGCTAGCATTTTGGTGCAAAAATCTCAACCCGGGGGGGGGGGGGGGGGCTAGCGTTAACCTGGGCCTACCCGAATTCAAAAGCATTTTTATTGTGAGCTGTTGGTGTGCTAGCTATAAAAATTGTTGTGCTAGGTTGTGCTAGGTGCCCTTTATGTGTGCTAGTATTTTGGTAAAAAAAATCTAGCCGGGCGGGGGCAGCTTGACGGACCTGTGTTGTTGACCTGTTTCTTTTTATCGATCGATAGTTGGACAATGCGGTCAGTGTCGACGGAATGGAGAGAATATTTGGTCAGTTCTATCAAATGGAAATTAAACCAATAAGTTCATATGAATCAACTTTATTATTGTTGTTTTCTAGCTAAATATGACTGAGAAAGATAATAATTTCAAGAATTTACCATTGTCAATTTTTAATTACTTTTTTTAATTTAAAAATACTTTTGGTAGACTTAATTGCTCAGCAGTTTCTTTTCAATTTCAGGCACGACATCTCATATCTGCCTCTGCCCTAGTACTTAAGTATTTTTTTTTATTTTACATTATTAAGATTCTATTTACATTTTGTAGTCATTAAATATTATCATTTTATTGTATTATGTATATTTATTGATTGATTTATATCTCTTTATTTATTATCTTATATTTATAGGTTTTCCATGTTATCAGCAATTATCGCTGTATCATCTGCGATCTTAAGTTGTTTATTGGGTTGCCATTGACTTTAATACCTAGCGATTTGTTTTCAAGGGCCATTTGGAAAATCTACTCGATATCAACATTAAATAGCATGGGCGACAGAATGTATCCTTGCCTAACTCATTTTATGAACACACTGTATAATACACTTTTCAATGTTAAAAAGTGTGTTTTTTGGCACATGATTAGTTTTCCTTGTGAAAATGTTGACGAAAATCTTACATTAACAAAAGTTGTTTCGTTACAAGAAGCAATAATAATTGTAAATAAAATTAAGTAAACAAATATACTCGACACTCGTAAATGCATTTGTTTGTGTCCTATTAGAAATTGTGCAAGCGAGTTCATAAATACAATATTACATTAAAAACATAAACATCCTCCGACATCTGAGTTTGGCATTATGCCAGCATTTTGTTAACTGCTCATCAAACATTTTATTTTTAATGTTTTAAGCATATGAATACTTCATGTTCGTGTTAATAAGAAAAAAAAGTATCCCAGCGTTAAATAGGTACAAATGAATGGATAAAATATATATATATATATAACAAAAAAATTGCGAAGCTGAAGTTTGCAGCTATTATTCTCTCAAAAAGAACATAATAATTGTTGTCAGTTTTGAGTTTGTTCATAAGACACATTACAATTAGAAATTTAAGACATTTTTTCATAATATTGTGACGAAATTTCTACAAACTATTAAATGCTCTAACGTACTTTATGCTTTGGGTCCGTTCAAGTATTACGTAAGCACTATATGGGGGCGGGGGAGGTGTTCTTTGCTTTGCTTATTTTTGATGAAAGGGGGGGGGTACAGATAGTGATTACGTCAGCGGTAGTTATTTACTTTTTACAAATATGAAAACCCACAAATTGTCTATGTTTGAAAACGAAGCGCATTTTCAGGTATTTCCACAAATAATGTATACGTTTAGGTACTCGCTTAGAACCGAGTAGAGGAATTACCGCGCGATTCACTTATCTAAATTTCTTCCGTCAGTCTATTGTTTCGTTTCGGTACGACTGGCGATTTGACGTATTGTAGCAAAGCAAGTTAACTTAGACTGTTTAATAGTCTAAGCGTTGATTGAGTCTAAGCAAGTTAATGTGTTACCGTTGATCCACTTTCGCCAAATTTGAATTGTTTAATTAAGATGCCGCTTCAAATAGACAAATCCAATTTATACCAAAAATTGTTGGACAGTTTTAAAAAATCTCATACAAATACGAAAGTACAAAATGTACAGAAGTTAGTTAACAAAGTATGACGTAGTTATAAGTTATAAGCAAAGTCCGACAAGAAACTTCATATTATTGTCTCTACGAAAATTGAAGAAGAATTGCAAGCAGCGACTAAGAATAAATCCAATCTACTACTAGTGTTTTTAAATGAAACTCACGGTCTCTAGTTAATTCCACAATATAATAAAACTTATTGAAAATTCTAAAAAATTGACAATTTATCGAAACAATTGTCAATTTTTTAGAATTTTCAATAACTTTTATTATATTGTGGAATTAACTAGAGACCGTGAGTTTCATTTAAAAACACGAATATGAGCATATTTCACGAAGTAAGGGTCGAGACAGTTAATTCGAATCTACTACGTTTTTTTCCAAGGTGAGTGATGAAACCATTTTAGGTATGAGTACTAGAAATATTACACTACACTAGATATATTAGAAATCGCCAAAAACATTCTCTTTAGGCCGGCCACATACATTCGAAATTCCTTTTCGGAATACCGTTTCAGAATATCCATTCGAAATTCCGTATATACATCACACACATGTATTTATTTTTGTTCAAACTAACAAGTCTCAGTTGAGAGACGATAGCATTGAGTTTGAGTCGAAACACAGTGGTAGAAAATCAAAATATGGACGACGATCTTCTGATTGCGATTGCATTGTTGCTCTATTCAGGGCCTATTTTACCAAAAGGCACATAAGGCCCGGTATAAAGTGGGGCCCGGAAAAAGGCCTTGAAAAAAGTATAAACCATTTAGTTAATTTGAATGTAAACATCAAAAGAAAACCGAATCTGATAAAGAAAAAGCTTATGGCGGCCATATACGCTACGGTCTATCGGAGATGTTACCTGTGCAGGTTTGCCAGCGCCGGTCGGTAGCGTATATGGGTGTACCGGAGCGGTCTTCAGTTCTTTTGTCGATGGCATCGATTGAGAACGATGACGCACTGGCATTGATAGGCCTTGCGTTTATTTTGAAGAAAAATGTGGTGCAAGTATTGGTTATTGAAAAGGAAAACTTATAGTCACGTCAACTTATTGAACGAATTAAAATTCGAACCTGAAGATTTTAAAAACTATCTCAGAATGGACGAGAAAACATACATGAAATTACTTGCAATGGTTACTCCTATGATAATAAAAAAAGATACAGTTATGAGAAATAGTATTTCTACGCACGAAAGATTATCAGTTACTTTGAGATTTCTCGCAACCGGCAGAAGTTATGAGGACCTAAAATTTTCAGCAATTATTTCACCTCAAGCGCTTAGAAGAAGAATTCCTGAAACATGTGAGGCCTTATATAAAGTTCTTAGAAAAGATTATTCATCAGCAGATGCCCCAGACTTTAAAGATTCTTCGCGTGTCTTCTTTTCCTTCCTAATATTGCTTCTCAAATCATTTATTTTCCGCACAACTACTGCTTTGTTCGCATCTGGCTCAATTTATCTATGAGCAATTTATAAACAGCTTCTTTTTTGTCTCGATCATGGTACTTGGTACTCTTTGCTTTTGATTTGCCAAAGACATGGATGAGTTCTATATATTTTGATAAAATCTTCAAATACTTTTTTAGTTGAATCTGTTGGCGCCATTGTCGCTTGTTGATTTACGTGGCAGTACGATGCGACGACCGTCTAGGACAGACACTAGAAAACAACTAGCGCGACCTGCGCAGGTGACAGGAGGACACGAACACATGCACAGGTTCATCGTACGGTGTCACTCAAAAGAATTGATTTTCTATCTTGCGCCGGTCGCTTGTTCAAAGAACTGCACTAGTATATTCCAACACACGCTCCGGTCTACCTGCGCAGGAATATCTGCACAGGTAGACCGTAGCGTATATGGCCGGCATTATATTGATATATATATATATATATATATATATATATATATATATATTATAATTAATAAAGATATATACTTACTTTTATTGTAGATGATATTTAAATGTATATGTTTATTATTTAGTTTTTTTGTTTTTAGTTTGGCTAGCTCAGTTTGTTTTTAATATTTGTTTAGTAATTTATTTTAATTAGATTATTCGGGAGCATGAAATCCTTTTTCCCTTTGAGTCCTGGCTTATTGTATTGTTATCATTGTTTAAATAAAAAGAAAACACATTATTTGTAATATATTTAATTTTCAATGCAATATTTAGATTTAATAAACATAATGTGCGACGCCAATGGTTATATTGTACCTATTTATTTATTTATTTTAATAATATCATCAATGCGCATGCGTGAAAAACTAGTCATGCGCTTTAACATGAAACGAACAATTATGATACGTAAGAAGCATCTATATTATACAACACAGTTTGTTGACGATGCAAACAATTGAATGGTTCAAACACATAAAAGAATTTATATATAAATCATAGTTATATATCATACAAATTGCTGTGGAAAGAAATGAGTTATATACATGGATAGAAAAATAGAAATTATATACAGATGGACATAGTTATTGCATTATGAAATTTCAATCACTAGATTTATGCGATTACAAAATGGCGTAAGTACATATTTTAATTTATATAAAGTTCGGCCTTTTATTAATTTTAACGATTTATGCAATGAATTCACTATACAAAGTCTGTTTCTTTCTTTTTTAGATCGATCATATTTGCAAAAGTTTATCAATTTATGAAATTAAGTACTTAATTGGGTATTTAAAGTTTTTACACTGTTTATTGGCCAATAAATGATTTAAATACACTGACCTGATGCTCTTGCATTGGGATGAAAGTCTCTGGATCCCAGGAACACTCCACTGAAGCTCCAAAAAAAAACCAAAGTTGTTGAAAATTTCACAGATTCTTGTCGAAAAACTTGTCACAATTAACTGTGAGTATTACTAATATTATATTTCATAATACTTTAGAAGTTTAAATGTCTTAAACCGGGAATATCTTTAAATTTTTAGGAACACTATCACATACACTCCTCGCTTCTTAACACCCGCTTCCGTTCTCCTTAAGCGTCCCCTCGATTCTCGACTTTTTTCAACAAAACAGTCTTTTGTTCTTTTCCAGGTCACTATTCCAAAGTTTATTTATTGATTCACAGTTTGTTCTGTCATCTTTTATAACCAATAAGATATTGTCTTTTGTAATCAGATAATTGAAACTTCTATCACTTATCAAAAATTTCATACATACAAATACATTAAAATTGGTTATACTTAGATACACTTACTTGGTACAACATTCAATATTATTATTGATAGTATATTCTTGTTACACTCATATTAATTATAAATATAAATTCTCTTATGTTATTTGTCTATATGTCATTATTTGTTTATCTATGAAATCTATTGGATTATATTCTATTCAATATTTATATTTGTTCTTATTCTTAAATTAATGATTATAATGAATTAACTATAGTAATATTTGTTTTCATTTCAGATGAACAGCTGATTATGTTATGAAAAATAGTCTTCGTCTTAGGCAACTTTATTTACATCATTACATTGGTTAGGCAATATCTATATTTTATGTTATCATTGAGGTAATTCCTTATTTTTTATATTGTTATAGGCTGTTATTTAATATATCTTTATTTGATATGTTGTTTAAATTAAGAAAAGTGTTTCCTTTTTACTTGTTTTCTTAAATTATGTTATTTTCATATATATTTCATACTAGTTCTCTTATTATCTATGATATCTGGTTCAATATATATATATATATATATATATATATATATATATATATATATATATATAAGGATATTCCTGTTATATATGTATAATTATAACTAGATTTAAAAACATAAAACATCGACAATCGGCACTCTTTTAGAGCGTTTTTGTTTATGTAGCTATAACCAAAAAAGCTTCATATTTTGCCGAAGAGACGACGAAATTACGTAAAAAACTGTTTGTTGCCTTCTATCGTATTTAGATTTTTGTTCTGTTCTCAGTTTCCAAGTGATATTGGCAAGCTATCAATATCAGTCGAACTCCAAAGTCTTATTTTAAATTGTAATAATTTCTATTTATCATCGTCCGAACCCTGAAATTTAACTTAAGGTAAGTAAGTATTATTTTTGTACATTTACTATAGGAATTTTACGGGAAAAAATAGGGCAAAATTTTAATACCATTGTGTTTTGAAAATTCATCATTTTAGTTCTTTCAAAATATCTCAAATACCAACAGTGGTAAAATCGTAAAGTAAACGGCATTCAATGAAAAACTTAATAATTGTACTGTTTTTTACTATCTCAACAGTTTTCGAAGTCGTAATATTATGTTCGCTACCAATTTCAAACACACTGTATTAATTGACACTATTATTGCATTACCCAAAAATTTAAATTAGTCCAACATTAATAAGTTTTTAATTTTAAAAGGGTAGAAGAAAGAAGAATACGAGTTACAAACATCAAAGTTGTAGTGAGAAGCGTAAAAAGGAATTACTAAGGGAAAATGAAAGAGAGAAACAAAAAAACGGAATGTCGGCATTCCTCAGAAAAGAATTAGAAAATCGACAAGATCTTCCTGAACCGCCATTAAAAGATGAGGAAATAAATGCTTCAACCAGCAATATTAATAATACCATCAAGTTACAAGAACACAAAGTCGCGGACGATGATGATAACGTCTTCGTAAGTGATTTATTGGAAATTTACCAAGAAACTTCTCCACTATTTCTTTGTGATCTAGCAGACTGGCCTCAGAATATAACTTTGAAATTTCAAGAATATTTTCTTAAAAACAGACCTGAACAAAATATTGACAAAATAAGTGGGTGTCTAAAACAATTGGATGGTGAAAAATCTAGAAGTTTACAAAGTTCAACATTCTATAAATTTAAAGAAAATGGCGAAAAAGTCCTGCGTGAGTGGTTGGTTTACAGTCCCAGTGTTTATTGTTATATTTGCAAACTTTTTTCGAAAAAAGATATCAAGCTAAGTGCCGATGGCTACACTGACTGGAAAAATGCGACTCAGTACTTAAAAAACCTGGAAAGGTCTTCTGAACACGTAACCTCCGTCGGCACAATGATTAATAGAAGTCGAATAGAGGGAAGGATAAATACAGAAATCAGAAAAAGTCACTTTCAGGAACAAAACTACTGGAAAAATGTTTTAAGAGTGCATTAAGTTTCTATCAAAAAGTGGTTTACCATTTTATGGTTCCACGACTAAACTTTTTACAAAAGGGAATGGTAACTATTTAGGCTCGTTGGAATTTATTAGTGAGTTTGACCCGTTTTTAGCTAGACACCTCCAGAAATATAGTGACATTAGAAGTGGGCATGTTAATTATCTTTCTTCGACCATTTGCAACGAATTTATTCACCTTCTTGTAAATGAGGTAAAAAATGTTATTATCACCGAATTGCAAGTGGCAAAATATTTTTCAAATATCGTCGATTCAACGACTAATATTTCACATATCGATCAATTAACTGTGATTATAAGATATATTTTACCAAATGGTCAACCAGTAGAAAGGCTTTTAGGTTTTGTGGAAATATTCTCTCATACTGCAGAAAGTCCATCGAATGTTTTACAAACCAAATTAAGTGACCTTGATTTTGATTCTATTTCTAGCTGAACTTCGTCAACTGGCATACACATTCAACTAGATAAATAATCTTAATTTGACAAAATTAATGTCGAAATGAATAATTTATTATGTACAAATTTACAAAATGGGACAAAGTTATGAATGCTGAACTTCAGTGGTTTCAGATCGGAAGACACTTTATGTTTCGATTTGACGAATATTAAAACTAACTTTGTTATTGAGTGTTGAACTCGTTTCGATGAGTATAAGAACTTTGTTATTGAGCGTTGAGCTCGATTCGATGAGTTTAAAAACTCGCGTCGATGAGTAGTAGAACTTTGTTATTGAGCGTTGAGCTCGATTCGATGAGTGTACAACTCGCGTCGATGAGTAGTAGAACTGATGAGTGAAAAACTTTGGTTTTGAGTATTGAACTCCATTCGATGAGTGTAAAACTCGCGTCGATGAGTAGTAGAACTGACTTTGTTTTCGAGTTGTAAGCTCGCTTCGTTGAGTGTAAAAAACTGACTATGTTATTGAGCGTTGAGCTCGATTCGATGAGTTTAAAAACGCGTTGATAAGTAGTAGTACTGATGAGTGTAAAAACTGATTTCTTCACGTTGTGAGACGTGTTAAATAGAAATCTGCAAGGGGCGTGTTTACACGTGGATTGGGTTGACCAAACGAAAATAAATCTTTCCTATTGGCCAGTATCATTTGACTCGTGGGGTCCATCGACAAGAATCCACAATGGGTGCCTCCAATAGATATTTCTATTGAATACTCCAATAGCAATTGTAACCTTTTTACTGTGAAAGGTTATTCAAGCATGTCTTTCAAATCTTCCGATCGTCGACCATAAAATTCACGTAGAAGTGACACTTAATTTAGGGTTTTTACAATACAATAGATAATAGTGTGAAACGTGACATTATCCTAACTTCTTAACTGTAGGATTTCAAACACAATGCGACAAGATGTCGACTTTCAAAAATGTGCTATTTCAATGCCCAAACAAAACTATTTACAATTTTTGTTGCAAAACGTGATATTTTAAAGGTATTTAACAAAAGTTGAAAATAAAGTGAAACTGTCCTTTGAATTTACAACAATATAAAAGATCTTATCAATTCTGAAGCATATTTTTACAACACTAGCAACTAAAATGAATTTACGCTTTAAATATATACAATGACGAAAAGAAGCATACAAATATCTTACATATTTTAAAAGTATCGTAAACAATAAAATTCAAGATTTTATAATCTTGAACAGACCTTAATATCAATATCAATTACTGCAGAGGCCAAAGATATGACAACGCATCCAATATGTCCGGAAAATATGAAGGTAAAGGTAAAGGTACTTCACGAAGATGTGCCTATTGTTCTACTAGAGGCAAGCCTAAGAGTACAAGTCTGGCGTGTCCCATTTGTAATGTAGGACTTTGTGTACCATGCTTTGCTCTGTATCATAACAGAAATTAATTTTTGTGTATATTTTCGAATTATACATGTTTTATACTTCATCAACTAAAATGTAGATAATTGTCCTATATGAACAGCGGTTGATTTTTCGGCCACTGTTATTTTTGATTTATAGACTGTGATTGAATAATCAACCACCATTTATGTTCTAGTGTGCCACTGTATGAAAATATAAAAAATGCCAATTAGAAGCCATACGCAGTACACAGAAAGCATTTAATGTAAAAGAAAAATATTTAGTAACAAAATCGGTATTTCCCTATAAATGGTTAATAAACGCAGACATCGTTGTTAAGTGAACACAAATGAAAATAAAGGTTTAACAGTAATTTTCAAAATTTCTAGGCCCACCTTGAATTAAAATGTTTTTTATTATTTTGAAAACCAACAGTTGGAGTCCCAAACAACGTCCAATGTAGCAGAGTGCTGAAACTTTCTACGTTGAACTTTTGCGTTTTTTAATGTAGCGTCGTCCTCAAATTGTGTATGCACTTATTTTTACAAAACCAGTTCAACTTTTTTGATATCTTCAGATTACGTTTCCTTGTTGATTATGTTAAATTTGCAATTAATGTTAATATTATTGTTCTTGCTAAAGAATGGTAAACAAATACTGTTTTGTTTTTTCACGCGTGTGGTATGATTGTACTTTGTTTTGTTATTTCTTGCAAGATAATGTAATAATAATAATAATTAATAATGACCCACCCTTTGTGTCATAAATTACATAATATGGCTATTTTTTTAAACGCTGGTACCATTTACTTTAATCTCTATTTTACTCATATTTCTGCGTCCCCCTAGATTTGCGTCAACGGACTCCCTTGAGAATTGTTTTCTTAAACGTCAAAACTGCACATGTTTCTTGTAACTGAATGAATTAAAGCAAAACGGCACAATTTCAGTTTTGTGGTGTTTATCTAACATATACCTAAGTGGTTAAGCCATTCAATAAAATGCACTCATTCAAAGTTATTTTAATAAAAAGAAAACATCTGTGAGTCTAGTCGGCAATACATTTTACAGAGTGGACAACTGGCGTAGATGTTCTAAATTTTAAATTAAGATAACAGAAAGAAAATTATTTTAATATGAAATGAAACGGACTTTATTATTATATTATAAAATATTTTTATATTGTTATTATTTTAATTTAATTAGATATATTTAGATAGATAAAGTTATATTTAATTATTTATTGAATTTGTTGTGTGGCTAGCTCAGTTATTTATTATTATAATTATATTCGGGAGCATGAGACTCATTCTACCCTTCGAGTTCTGGCATTGATTGATTCATTCTGCTTACGTAAATAAAAAGAAACACAGTACTTCCAATGATTTAATTTTTTAAAAGAAAATTTTTATTTAAATATATATAAAACAGATACTCCTATGACATTACCAAACCAGTCACAAATGAGAACATACACCATTCTATGCGCATGCTCAAATAAATGCGAATGGATGCGAGAGAAACCGAACGTTTCTTAGAGACGCTTAGCAGTTGCGTGAATATCATATACATAAAATTCGTTTACTTTATGATGCTGGTGATTGACATAGCATAAAAGAATTTATGTGTGGAAATTATATACATACAGATGATTAAGATGTTCAAAAGAAATGAGTTACAAATTATACATACATTTGAAAATATTGTATCAATTGATTTAAATGCACATTTCTTATACGATTGGAAATGCAGTAAGTACCACCATTACTTTATTACAGAATTACAAACATGCATGTAGGCCTTTTTAAATAATCTTGAAATTTGATCTAATGAATAAACTACATAAAGTCTTTTTTTCTTTTTTTAGTTAGATCGATCATATAGACGCAAGAATTATTATAGACATGGAAATAGTCACTGAATTCAAACTAGTTAGTTATTATTATTATTATTCGTCTCTATTTCTCACAATTGTGGTTTCTTATAAATAGCAGACGGAGTTTGCTCTCAAGTCTACTTTTACTCTATCTTTGGTTTAGAAATGATCTGGTGATATTGCATGTGTGTAGGATGACTGCTTTTTGTATCTGGATGTGGGTGTAATGTGGAAGATTTAACTGCGTGAGGTGTGTGATGAATGTTTTTGGGGTAATTCCTGTAACAGATATTATAAAAGGTATTACAATTACTTGTTTCTGTTTCCATATACGTTCTATTTCTATTGCTAACTGCTGGTATTTATCTTTCTTTTCTCTGTATTTGTTATTTATATTATTGTCAGATGGAACAGCAATATCAATAATGTAGGTGATCTTCTCTTTTTTGATTTGTAATGTTATATCCGGTCTATTGTGCATTACTGTTTTGTCTGTATGAATGGTAATATCCCAATATAACTTGTATTCTTCTTTTTCCAATATCGTTTGTGGTGTGTATGTGTAATATGGTTGTGTTTCTGTGATGAGTTTATGTTGTAGTGCAAGCTGCTGGTGTATGATCTTTGCCGCTGTATTATGTCTGTTTCTGTGTCTGTTATTATTATTATTATTAATATTATTATTAGTATTATTATTATTATTATTATTATAGGCCAATAATATTTAAAGAAACACTGAATGTGGATTCTAATTCGTCTGGTAACAGGAATACGCCTACCAAAGTCCAAGCTGCATAATTTCTGGAGAATTTGTGATATTCTCACGGAAAAACTGGATATGTGAGTGTTCGTAGTTTTATATATATATATATATATATATATATATATATATATATATATATATATATATAATGAATGTTTAGCTTTTATAATTATTTTTTGTGATTTAACTTGAAATTTGATGTAAAATAGTTCGTCACCTCCTCTCTGTTTCGACGCCAAAACCAATATACCCACGCTTCCTCTCGATCGTCAATTTTTTAATCAATAAATAAACTATTGTTTCTCAGCTCACTAATTTTCAACAAAGTTTTGTTTCTTTTTAATTTATCAAAATTTGTCCTGTCATTTTACACCAATCATATTCTTTCTTGAACTGTCGAATTCTATTCACAATTACTACACTCTATGAAAGTTTTGAAAACACATATGAATGTGGATTTCACTTGAAAATTATCTGTTTTCTTTTTTAATTCAAACGAATTTCAATACAACAAGTCTTTTACAAATAGTGAAATTCATAGTTATATTTCGATATTACAATGTCAAGTCTTGTTTTGATACTTGTGACAACTTGGAAATAATATTTACATTTATAAACATAAATTCTTTCATTTGTCATATATATATCTTGATTTCATTATTTGAACTATCCAAATTTAATAGTTTCAAATATTTACTTATATCTATCACCATTTTATGATTCATTACCTCCATAAAATTGATATCAATTTATGACATATAATTACATTTATGTCATTTATATTTTCTAAACTAGTCTAAATCTTTATACTAAATATGAATATTACTTATATTATTGCTGTTCAAATAATAGTTATATTTAATTAGATCTCTAAATCTTGTTTATTTTCAGATAAACAGCTGATTACATCATGACAAACAAACATCTATATTAGGCAGATTTAATGTTCTCTTCTATACTTGTTAAGCGTTTTCAAAATTTAGACAATTATTAAGGTAATTTCTCTATATTTATTGTTACTCTCTTTAATTATTATAAACAAATGATGTAATATATTATGACTTTATATGAATTTTTACTTGTGATTGTGGTTTTTAAATGTGTTTTTAATTAACATAGTTTCAATCCATTTTAAATACTAAGCAAAATATTCTCAAACAGCTGATGTTCTTTAATATATAAGATATGTGGTTCAATATATATATATATATATATATATATATATATATATATATTTATATATATATTAACATAGAAAGAAACCGGCAACACTCTGTATACTATAATATGGAATGAAAGACTACACACTATAAGCAAATACAAAATTTTAGAATTTTAATTTTTTTAAATCATTCGATATGTAGACAATCTGTATCATTCATTATTCAATAGAGAAAGAAACCAAGAGTCAAAATGTAGAATTATGAAGGAAATTTTAAATACACTTTGTAAATACATATGTGAAATATATAACATGTGAGAGAGAGAATTTTGAACATTGCATCATATAAATTATAACAATCTATTTCTCACATAGTAAAAGTAAAAACATTATGATTTGTTTTCAAAAGTAATAATTAGATATTAAAAGAAGTTTTCTGATAACATTGTGTAATTATTTAATATATGTCAAGGTAGAAAGTCAAATAATAACATTAAGTTTATAAAGTATGACATTTGTGAAATGAATTGTCATTCCGCATAGATCTAATTGAAATAAAAAGAGCTGCCATTTCTAAATATTTTGGAATATAATTTAAAGGAAGTAATATATAAGATTTAATCATTTAAAGACTTTAAACAGAATGTCCTAGAAGGATAGAGGAGCAATTTATAACTTGAAATGAAATTCATCAACAAGAATTTTTATAGACAATTTTGATTGGTGGAGTCGATTTGAAATATTTTTATCAGCGACAACTAAAAAAAATTGAATAGAAAAATTTGTTGATAATATACACTATTCACTAGGTAAAATTCTTTTTGGTAGAGGTGAATGGGTGAAAGGCAAAATTTTTAGAAAAATAATTCAAACTTCTCGAAAAGCAGCATATTGGAGTGGTAACTATAAAATAAATGCATTATTCTTAAATGTAACGCAACAGATTTATAAATCAAGTAGATAAACCTAGATTTAACAAATAATTGATAAAAATTATAGAGTACTGACCGTAAAATTTCATCTATATAACCAAGTAAAATATCGTATCGTGGGAATGGTGTCTCCACGATACATTTCAGAAAGGACTGGACTATAGCTATTGTCCAAGCACAACAGGCTGTTTGGCTTTCCAGGAGGTAATCTAAAAACAATTATTGAAGTGTATTAGTATGGAACAGTGAACAGGTATTTAAAACTATTTCATTCATATAAAAAAGGTTAAATAAACTTACTTGTGTTGTGCAAAGATTTGAACTTTGATATTTCATATATTCTAACCATCATTATTTTCGCCATTTTTATTTCATAGACAATTTGTAACAAGATTCGTTTTTTTAAATGTGTATATAATGTTGCCTATTTTGTAATCACATATAATAATAATATTTCATTTGAGTGTATGTTTTGTTGAATGAATGATCATCATAGATAGTTTGTTTTCATGAGTTTTTTGTAAAAGAATGATGTATTTGTTTTCAAAATATTAAATAACGTTTTTCCACTTGAAAGACTTGAAATTATATTGTTGAGAAGCTTCATTTCTTGATGATTGCTCCATCTATATTCAGCAGTTGGCAGTATTGACCAGACATTTTTGAATCGTGGAGGGGTTGAAATCAAGCATACAGGACCGTCTCTAGGATTTTATTAAGAAATTAAAGCAAGTATTTTCTTTGATTAAAAATTTTTATTTATTTAAATGCAAGGATTTCATTTTATTTTGGCGCTCATAATTGAAATTAAAATAGTTTCGTTTTAACATATGAACCCTACTTTGAGATCATAGAGTTTTTCATGCAAGGTATAATTATTTTATGACCTATTTTAAAAAATTTCTAATATACCGGGCACATAAAAATTAATAATTCATAACAACCAAACATTAACAAAAATAAAGGTATCACAAGAATACCAATCCACAATAATTTTGGCCCAACGTAGGGCAAATTAGAGAAAGTTTATTAAATAGAGAAAGTCTATTCATATTTATACATTAAAATTTCTCTCACCAATCTTATCCACAATAATATATATATATATATATATATATATATATATATATTCATAAAATATAGGTGTCTATATGAAATATAAATTTCGATTTTCTACTACACCTGTTTTAGTCGAAATTTCAATAATTTCGACGTATTGGCCTGACCGTTCTTCGAAGGGAAAAACAACTACATTCCTGGCTAATACCACGCAGAATATTGAATTACATCCCCTTCGAAAACCGTGACGTCGATCGGCTATTTTGCCGATACGGACATCTGTGGTGATTCGCAACTGATAGCGGAATGGCATAGTACACTGACGCGTTTCGACCTTCTTGGGTCTATTCAAGAGTGCCGTAATGCCTTCCAGTTCAGAGTCTTTAATCCGAACTGAAGATTACGTCCTCCGACAACTTCTCCTTGGCTCGTGTAGTTACACATGCGAGAAGTAGTCAGTTGGCGCCATCTTCACTTTCAGTTGCGAACCAACACCTCAGATAAATGCGACCGTATTAGTCGTATGAAATAAAATGAATATAATTTCATAAAATACGAGGTGTCTATATGAAATATAAATTTCGATTTTCTACTACACCTGTTTTAGTCGAAATTTCAATAATTTCGACCTATTGGCCCGACCTTTCTTCGAAGGGAAAAACAACTACATTCGTGGCTAATACCACGCAGAATATTGAATTACATCCCCTTCGAAAACCGTGACGTCGGTTTGAAATTTCGACTAAAACAGGTGTAGTAGAAAATCGAAATTTATATGATATATATATATATATATATATATATATATATATATATATATATATATATATATATATATATATGTACATAAAGAAGATGTAGGAATATCGCGTGATATGTAAACAACAACAACCAAGAGATTCATGGGTAGTTCACGTAAAAAGAAAAAGGGCTACTGAAACAGAGTGGTAACCGCGGACATGCAAGTTTTTGGCTCATTTGCCGTCTTCAGCACGGTATAACCAAATAAGGATGTGAAATTTGGGAGCAAAGATGCTAATCGAAACATGAGAAAACACAAAACAAACGGATTTCAACAGGGAAACCAAACGCTCCTTTGTGCCTTCAATTGGAAGATCCCGAGTTTTCAGGACAACAATAATGAATTGTGGATAGTTCACTATATTATATTACAGATCCTGTGAAAAAGTATTCATGAGATGTCCTTGCTGTCACTCTTTTCAGTCCCTTAACCCCGCAGGGACGTTTTGTACTGATTGCCAGGATGGTTTCTATACGTGGTCGCTTATGTGGTCGATAATTACCTTCATCTGGTCTATCCATCGACTCGGCGATCTACCTCTTAGTATCTTTCTCTCAATATTTCCCTCTATAATGAGTTTTTCCAAGCCAATCATTCTTGAAATATGCCCAAAATACCTGAGATATGATTGACTCATTATTGTCGATTACAATAGGGATGTTGACAATTTTATTAAAAAGGTCCTATAGTTTCAATAATCACTCTATTTTTTTATTTTGATGCTTGAAACACTTAAATTTTGAATTAAACTTTTCATGACCTGTTAAAAACGCTATCGGCCACGATGGGCTTAGTCGTGACGTCACATAACTAGTACACAAACGTCTGACATAACCTCACGACATAACTGTGAGTAAGGTAAGCACGTGACAAAAATCATCCGATTCTTTGATACATAACTATGATTTCTAATGTGTTAGATGAAAAATATAGTAATCATCATTACTGATATATATATATGGTACCAGAATGTGAAAATACATGTATCAAGACTCCAGATAAGTTGTGGATAGGGTACCCAGTAAAGTAAATATGCGAAACACCTGGCTAAAAAAATCCTTTATCATTATCTATAAATAGTAAAGATCTAATGTTATAATAATAATATAATCACAAATATTATTGGCATACGAATATTGACGGGATACTGGAGTACAAAGAGTCTGAAAGTAATCGATATTAATATGTGTTCGAATAGCCGGAGTACTCACTACTTACGTTGTCAGAACATATTTACCCCATAATACAACTTATTATACAATTAAGGCTATTGGAAAGTCAAGAATAAAAAGCGTACATATTTCATACAAATTTTGTAATGAACCGTTTAGAAATTATTTCATTCTTGTGCTATTCGACATCACAGTAATTGATTCTCAATATCATTCGATTATCTCAATACAACATGCGAATGACGTTTATTTGTTTAATCTTTTCATGGCGTCACGATCATAGAAGATATCGTTTTAGATTAAACATTTTTGAAGTGAAAATTAAGCAGCATCGAGCGATTTTTGTTGTGATAAAAGCTTATAGGTTCGCGTTACCGATGACCTCGACATGCTCGTGATATATTGCGCTTAGTGTTGGGCGATATATCGGTACCCGCTGTATTTCACCGGTGAATGGAAAATTACTGGCGCTACCGGTGATTCACTTCTTGCAGATACGGTGATCGAATTAATTGTAGAATCACTATGCAGTACAATAGTGAGTACTCAATATACTTATATGTTTGTGTAGAAACATAAATGATAAAAGCAAAGCATTTATTGTCGAATCATCAATTTCCAACATTGTTATTGATATTGACTTTGAAACATTTAATATTATATATTTTTCTAATATTTTATATCTGTAAAATTGAAAATTCTATAAAATTTTATAGCAAATTTAAATTCTCAAAATGATTGGCTTAAATTGTCAGAAATTAAATACATGTCTTGTTATTTAAAAAAAAATTATGAAATTATATAATTTAATTTCACTATTAGAACTTTATAAAAAGTATTGGCATATAATCAGACTAAAATTGATTTAAAACTTTCAAAAAGAACACAGTTATTCCATTGTTTTGAGTTTTCACTTCTATCGGCAGTCCTTATATAACCGCCTATTTTAATTTTTTTTAATACATTTTCATGAGTCAAATAGCATATTGCTGTACCATTACAATAATCTTAAGTCTTCAATATAAATGAATAAAGGAAGAATGAAATACGGAAAGCATTAATAACATAATTTTACCTCTATATTATGGTAATGTTCAGATTGTTCAGTCTCCTGCTACTTTTAATATTTGTTTCGTTTTTCTTGAACCAACGTGTGTATTTTTTAGAAAAAAAATAAGTTACTATATTTTACTGAACTGTTTTGTGTCTGTTTTGGCAGTGATATTCAGTTAATTTTTTTTTGAATGAAAAATCATCTCATACTCTATCTTTTTTTAATGACAGATTCAGTAACAAGAATCCGGGTGTCATAAAACTCAAAAGTGTGTTGATTTTCTCACATCTGGTATTAGTACAAGTAACTATTGTCTGTTTTCAAATATTGATCTGTTTGTCCAATATGCTGAGCATGTTGGTATGGTATCTCATAAACAGCAAGATAGCGTTTATATTTACTCACTTTGTTTTATCAATCGCTTCTCTTCAATTCTCTGGATCTGATAAACCTATGGCTGGATCAGCTAGTCAAATTATTACTTACTTTCTTTATGTAATTGTGTATTAAGAAAGATATTGAGATATCTACCCAAATATATATATATAGTTGGTAACCCAAATTGTCCTTAAATTATCACCTACGTTAAATACGGTGAGATCTGAGAAATTGACTATTTTTTCCATTTACATGGTAAATTAGATTTTTTGGTGGTAGCTGTTAAATTGATTGAGAATATAGTAACAGTGTCGTAACTAGCATGAACTTCTGGGGAGAAAAGGTATCGGAAATATTTTCAAAATTTAGGTCCTTAAAACTACATTTTAGCTTTGTTTTTCATATAAAATTGTAACCTACAATTCCTAGCTTTTAGTACATTTCAATCAAGTAGGCTTGCTGTGAGAATTTTTTTGAGGATTCTGAGAATTCCGGGGGGGGTTCTCATCCCCCCGTTGTTACGCCACTGTGTAGTAGCATTTGTCATTTGTTTTTCGGTAGTCATCTACATACATACATAAAAAATAAAATTTTATAGTAACTTGAAATTAATCAATAATGGATGTCAAGCTATCAACACAAATGTTAGCACAACCTAAATATTTGTTTAGTAACAAAACTAGAAATATTTCCAACGGGCTACCCTGTGACTAAGTCTAATCTGACATTGTTTGTGTAGAAAGTCAGTTTTTGCTTTTATGCATCCCGGGGGGTAAACGAACTTCTAAGATTTATTTATAAGTTTTAATAAGCATCTGCATCATTTGATTTGAACAGATTTCATTTATTGATGATGCTGGTAGAAATGCTTTAGAAGTGGAATAAGAGTCGGTTAAAATAAAATAATTGATGTAATCTTGAAATTTAACGAGGCAAATAATACCAAAAAACAGACTATTTAAAACAATAATGGCCGATACGATTTTTGTTGAACAGCTTAGCCCATTATATTGGCATTGCTAATATATATTTATCCAAAGACATTATGTTGTAATGTCTTTGATTATATCTAATTAGCTGCCAACACCCGCTTCACTGTTTTTGTTAGGGTATTTTAAAATTGACACCCGTCCTTGCGTATGAATGGTGGAACTAAAATAAATCACTGACATACGCTATTTGATGTTAAAAATTTATGATTAGTTTTGTCATAACCAGTCTGATTTCATATGGTTATTTGTTTTAAAAATGGAAAGTTAACTAAACATATGCAGAAAAGTATCAAAACTATACGACAGGTTGAATAAAGATTATTAGAAACAGGTAATTTAGATCTCAAATTAAATAAGGGAGGACGCCATCCTACGCTCAATGTCTTCCAAAAAGACCGAATTCTTGATTTTGTTAAAGCGAAACCAAGTACAAGTCTTCGAGGTATAGAGACAAACTCAAATGGATACAATCCATGTGTAATAAACGCGAATATTAAATAGGAAAACCTAAATCAGTAACTTTCAGAACACACGGTAAAATATATATTTTATTTCAAATATAATAAAACCAGAATTCGACATACTTTTTGATTATCAAAAATGAGACAGGACCATAACAATTTGCAACAATATAACAATTAACTAGGGCAAATTTAAATTAGTAATAAAAAAATTGAGGCCACTCTAAAACAAAATGCAACTTTTGCAATTCAACACAAAACCCCGAACAAAATTTGGAGGAATGATAAAAAGTAAATCACAGAGCAGACAAAACAGAGAGTCGGGCGAAAAACGCGATGGGAAAAAGTCCTTCCCTGTCACGGTAACGGGTGTCAGTTTTTTTTAGTGTTCGCGGGTTCATAGAGAGAAGTTCTCTCTGTTGTGTCAGGGCGTCAAAGCGATACTCAGATATCCTTGACAGGGAATGCTGTCGCCCTGAAAAAAAACACAAAACGGGAAAAACTCTCTCTCCGACCGTGATCCAGCATAGCTCGACACCGAGTGCTAGAAAATTAGCGTCATCCGCCGTTTCTAGATAAATATCGAAAACAGAGACAGGAGAAGGGAGTTTACACACAGTAAGTTTTTGAACAAGTCTAAGATTTTTTTTTGGGAAAGAGTTATTTATTTTTTTTGCACTGGTTCTAAACTTGATATTGATAACATAAACATTTGCATAGGTGGAAGATATAACAGTTTTTTTCACTATGTTATTGGACAAGCTCATAGGTTCAGTTAAATATGTAGGTCCTGGCTCATAATTTGGGCACCGCTCGTTCTATAGAATATAATTTTATCGTGTGAGATAGTATACTAAGATTTTACACAAGATTATGGGAACGATTTTTTTCTTTAGTGTATATGTAACGTGACAGGATTTAGATATTATTTATTTTTTTGGGTGACACATAATTCTCACCTACCCCGTAGATAGACGTAAGTAAAGGTTAAAACTAGGCTAATTGTAATTTGTATCATTTGCCCGGAACGTATGGTTTTGTCTCCGTAGAATCAGGTTATCATTGAATTTTCGCCACGATTAAATAATTTTGGTTTTTCAGACGCGGTTATATCATTTACTCATCTCTAGCGAAATAAATAAACATTATAGTTTATTCGAAGGAAGCAATACTGCAACTCGGAAATTTTGTTAATACACACTGAACTGTTTACCGATAAGATTTATATCAAAATCAGCAGGATTATAATTCTCTACTTTCACATTCTGTTTACATAAAGTACAATGACATACGACAAATAGGAAAATTAGCAGCGGTCGATTTGTACCTTGTTTTTTTAGTAGATAAGTATTCTCGTAGTGAGGCAGGTCAAATTACGAAATAGGGGCGAAATCATACGGCCCATGCGCACCTTGAACAATTTGTAGGTAAGTGTGTAATATTTTATTATTGGGAAAGATTTAATATTTTATTTGTTGTTGGTCATATTTTATACAGTGAAAGATATAATATATTTTTTTATACATTTGTGGTTGCCGAAACTTTATTCAGATCCCTACCACGACTTTCCCTCTAAAGTGGGCATTTGGATACGAGGCTGAACAAAGAGATCAACTCTGGCCTGGCAAAGGTAATTCTGCCGCTTTAAGTCCAGGAGGTCCCCGTCTAAATCGGACTGGTTTTATTTTTTTCCACGCTCGGCTGCTTTATTTCATTTGGTGACAGCAAGTTATTACACTGGTGACAGCGGACCCGAGATAGAAGGGTCTAATTTATTACATTTGGTGGCCAAAGTATTACAGTGGTACCAGCATTTGTTACACATGTATTATTAAGAAGGAGTGAAGGAGAGAAGTTTTACATATGGGAAATACGGAACTTCGAAATAGTTTTTGTAAATGGTTATTCGATAACGTAAACAATAATCGACATTTTGTATAAAACATCATGTTTACTAATGAGTGTACATTTACCTAGACAGGGATCATATACCTTGAATGAATGGAGAGATAGAAACTCTGATTTAATACCTAAAAGATGTCACCAAAGCTTTGATCAATATTGTTACGAAATCGAACACTGAATCCAACTCTGTCTAAAACGATATACCAAAGTTAAAATTTTGGCGGGAGCTCACCGATTTCTGGGAAGGACTATTTTTTGCGATTGTTTTTGTAGTCATTTCTAAGAAGGTCGATTGTTTATTGGGCCGCAATCTAAAAATTTCAGAAATCCATGTGTTCCAAGAAAACGTTTTAATGTATAAGCGACGACCTACCAATCGCAGTTTAGTCTACAATTTGATCTCGTGAGAAGAAGAGTGAAATAGTGAATAGAAAAGTATTTATATAAACTAAGTGTAAGTGAATAAACATTCTATTTAATATAAATTAGAATAAAGTATGTACATAAATTATATAGGTGAATAGTTAAGTGCATAAATAAATTACGTAAGTAGATACACCGTGTGTATAAATTTATACCACGCGTTGTGTGATAAAAAAACTATTTAAATAAATAAGAAAAACATTATATTCATGTCTAGTGTGGTGTAATATAAATAAATAGTTACGTAAACATGGCAAAGTGACCTGAAAGTGACGGAATTAAAAGCAGAATTGGAAAATCGCTGCTAATATGGACGAGATTTAAACTATGAAGAACGATATTTCTGCTAATTTGAAGAGCGATATTTCTACTATGATGAACGATATTTCTGCTAATATGGACGAGAAGATTTCTTCTATGAAGAACAATATTTCTGCCTATATTTTTTTTATCAATGAAAAATGACATTGCTGCTGACGTTGAAAATAAAATTTCGTCTTTAAAATCGGATTTTGAGGACAAGATGACACCGATGGATGAGAAAATCAAGGAGTTAGAGAGAAAGATGACAGATTTAAGAACACAAGACACACCAACAGAAGAAAAGAAATGGATGATTTCGAGCAGCTGAAGAAGAGATTGGGCATGCGATATGGTCACGAGCGTTTAGAACACTTGTACCAATCCCAGTTGTAGAACCGAAGGTAGAAACGTTAGGAAACCCTTCAAGAGTATGAAGTGGGTATTGCTCGACTAGTTCGATTTGCTTATCCAACATCACCAGAGAACATGATGGAATGTCTGGACATACAGACCTTTATTGACGGCTTATGTGACCCTGATATGCAGAGGACGCTTCGACTAACCAATCCCAAAACATTGGTCGATGCATTGACCGCTGTTCTTGAATATGAAGCAGCCACGAAGGCTTCGAGATACAACAAAGGTAGGACTATGCAAGAAGAAGGTGACGATGACAGACTTGACCAGATCGTCAACCTGATAAAAGGT
This sequence comes from Galeruca laticollis, assembly GCA_963921935.1. NCBI lineage: Eukaryota > Metazoa > Arthropoda > Insecta > Coleoptera > Chrysomelidae > Galeruca > Galeruca laticollis. The sequence goes on from OY998183.1 coordinate 89,080,435, forward strand.
ATGGTGAAAAAGAAACCGAAGATCAGATGCTGTGATTTTGGCGAGCATGTACGTAGTTCGCGTAAGCGCCCTATGACTCCTGCAAACCAAGATCCTCTTGAATATGAAGCAGCCACGAAGGCTTCAGGGTACAAAAAAGTTAGGAACGTGCAAGAAGAAGGTGATGAAGATAGACTAACCAGATCGTCAAATTGATAAAGAGTATGGTTGACACGAAGCCGAAAAAGATCAGGTGCCGGAAGTGTGGCGAGCTAGGACATGTACGCAGTTCGCCTAAGCGTCCCAGGACTCCTGCAACCCAAAAACTCCAGTCACAGAGAAAACCAGACATAGGCGAACATCGTGCTGATATGAATCACCAAAATGCAGACTCACTGTCTAGACAGCCGTGCCCAGCAGACTGTTCCTGCTGCAATAATGCGGAATCTAAGGAAGCTGCAGTTTCATGTTCCGTGATAATTTTGTCGTTCTGTATCATTTGATTTGTCGGTCAGCCGTCAGCCATCGTCCGTCATATTATGAATATAATTAAAATATAATATATTTTTTTCTTTCCGCGGACGTCTTTAGTCAATCGTTTCACAAAGCACTCATTCCGCTTCGCTCCACTCGTGCCTAGTAAAACTCGTGACACTTGGTACTTAATATACTATTTTTGTGACAAAATTAGAAATTTATACGAAATAGAAACCAATTTCATCTTTATCGCATCGATAAAGATGAGAGCTTGTAAAATACCTTCAACCTTTTTTAGGTAGGACATTTTTAAATTTTTCAACACTTTCCATTCAGTTTTCCACAAAGGCTATCAAGAGACAATAACGTCAACTCCATATTATATTTTCAATTTCACGTAAAAATCACTTTTGCTAAAAAAAACCAGTTCTCATTGAAAAATATGAAACGTGAATTGTCACAAAAAGTTGTCATTGTGAAGAAGTTATTGTAAATTCGTACCTGCTGCAATGTTGGCAAGTTCAAAAAATTAAGTGTATGATGTTAGTCTGTGATTGTTTTTCTTATTTTTATATACTTTCCGCCCTAGGGCGGAAAGTAACTTTCCGCACTGTCAATAAGCCGTCAAACCTGTGAATCCTGTAAGATTTACAGATGTAGTTATTAATCGCTCTTCCTTATTGATATTATTTACATTATTATTCATAAAAAATAAATTCGATTTTCCATTTTAAATAAAACGTAAGATTAGTCGAGCAACTGAATATACACGAACTGATATTTACATATTGTTTAATAAAATGGGTGGTCGTAGGAAAAATATTGTACATTACTTGTGCGAAAGTGACTTTTCACTCTCGTGGGATTGTCGCACTCGGCTTACGCCTCGTGCTACAATATTTCCCACTCGTGTGAAAAGTGTCACTTTCCGCACTCGTAACGTAATATACTATATTTCACTTACAGTTTAAAAACAAAATGAACAATATCTTTATTAAATAATGTTAACCTTTTTGAAAGATTTTAAATTCGCAAATTTTGTTTTCGCAGGAACGAAAATAGATTATTAAATGATCCAGAATCTGGTTTTATCAAAATTCTTTCAGAAAGTGGCACTGAAAGTGTACGCCTGAACTAAGTCCGTTTCTAAATCAGTGGGATACATTTTTCCAAGGAAATAACTTTGTCCGTTAGGATCGCTCATTTTGGAAAGAAATAAAAACTTCTCGTTAAATCCGTTCTAAGCCTTCTATCGTTTTTCTAAGTGGGACACAAGTCTGTCAATGAGGACGAGAAACATTTTCCGATTTATGTTGTGTATTGCTACGATGCTCTTAATTCCATCGCCTTGTATTCGAAATACTTGAATCCTCTCGTTCAGCAACGAAAATCTTACGGAGTAATTTATAAAGATCGGCAACGGCGATCAAATCTACAGTGGAAGCCCGAATTCAAACATTTACTTTGTTCATTGTCCATTGTCCAAAAAAACACTCCACACTACAACCATTAATGCCATTCGTACTTCGTGCCATGAATCGCTCACTGAAATTTATGAACACCAAGACTCAGTTTAAAGCTTTTATCTTCTAGAAACAAAAAACTGTGACCAAGATAGAAGCTTAAGCAAACTTACTAAACTTTGAAAATTGTCATTCGAGTTAAACAAAAAGTGCAATTATTTCATTACCATAACCAACGAGTTCCACTTCAAAATCTGTACCCCAGAATTGTCCATTTTTGTTAAAAAGTGTTTTTTGCTCAAGTTAGGTTAATATTAAGTCCTCTTTTAAATGCGATATCGTACCAAGTCCTACGTAAATAAACAACAGAATTAGAAAATTCAAAACAATATCATCATCATCGTCTGGAATAAAACTATATTTTTAATCTATTACAGGATTCTATTTTATCATCTAGTATATTAAGTCCAGTACAATCCCCAACGTATGAGAACAAATCAGTGTCAAGTCCGCTTAGTAAACAGTGAACTGTGCATAGTGTTGTAGTGGCATCATTTAGTCGGTTTTTATGTTTCGTCTTGGTCAATAATGAGTTCACGATCAACAAGAATTTTGGAAATGTTAAAAGACCAAACATCAACGTCTAAAAACAATGATTTACGTTCAGATATTACTGGTAAGGTAACCTCAAAACTAGGTTCTATAAAGGGCTAAAATATTTTGCATGCATAAATTATCATGGGATTTATGCTGTATGTCTTTGTAAACTATTATTGGTAAATGAACACATATTTTTAGCATTAAGTTACAGCAAAACTATCGTAATAATTGTATGGTATTAAGTCCACAGGGCCTTAATACTGCTACTTGATATTTTCAAACATGACTTTGAGGGAAATGGGAAAATCATCAGAGTCTGTAAGACATTTTTCTTAAACACATTATCAATATCGCAGATATTTGTAACTACTTCGCTCGGAAAAAAGAAATCTGGTGGTATTGTTTCAATTGATGAGAGGGGTAGACATGACCATCACGTAAGAGTTCCAGATTTTATAAGAGAGAGTATACGTGAACATATTAGTCAGTTTCCTATTGAGGAGTCTCACTATTCAAGAGAAAAGAGTAAGAGTAAATATTTAGGCAGTCATTTAAATTTATCTAAAATGTATAACTTGTACCGATCCCAATGTGATCCGAAAAATTTAGAGGAAAGTGAAATTGCCAAGGAATGGCTATAAGCAGATATTTTTAACTCCGAATATACTTTGTCATTTAAGCCACCGGATAACGATACATGCGATACTTGTGACTCATTCCTAATTAAAATACGTGATGCCGAAAATGCAGCAGAGAAATCCAAATTACAAGAAGAGTATGACAAACGCTTATCTGAATCCTCAAGAAGATACGATTTAAAGAGAAAAGATAAGGAGTACTCTGTGGAACATAAGAAAATCACTGTTATGGTTTGTGTTAGTTTACAGAAATGTCTACCTACCCCAGTATTAACAAACGCTCAAAGTTTCTATTCTTTCAAACTGTGGACCTACAACTACACCGTGTACAATGCCACTAATAAAAAAGTATCATGTGTTATGTGGGATGAGTCAAAGTCTAGTCATGGTGCTAACGAAATGGCTTCTGGAATAATTAAATGGGCATTAGGAAATGTTAATCCACAGCACGAAGAGATCACTATCTGGTCTGACAACTGCCCGTCCCAGAATAGAAATCTAATAATGGTTATGGCATACTTTTGGCTTTTAAAAAGGTTTCCAAACCTTAAAACAATAAGCCATAAGTTTTTGTTACGACGCCATACTCACCTTGAGGTGGATGGCAGTCACTCAATGATTGAACGGGCAAGAAAGAAAACTACGGGTTTTCAAATAATTACGCCATGGGATTGACAACAACTAGCCCGAATGTGCAGTACTAACAACCCATTTGAAGTACTTAACATGGAAACTACTGATTTTAAAAATTTTAGACAATTATATTAGAATCCCACATCCCCGTTTATTTCTCGAAAGAAATCTGAGCAAGGAGATGATTTTTCGATATCTAAAGTGGTTTGTTTACAAGTAAGAGCAAATAATAGCGGAACACTATTCTACAAAACCGATTTCGAATGTGAACATTTTCTAAGCATTAATTTGACCAGATCTGGGCGACGCAGTGTTTTTCCAGACGAACTATCTCCCTTACGAGATGAACCAAATTTTATTTCTACTAAAAAATACAAGCACCTGCAAAATCTGCTCACATGGATTCCAAAACAGTTTCATAGCTACTACAGAGATTTGGTTTATACTGACTTGATAGCCCAGAATGAGTTTGATGATTGAATAATTGGAAGCCAATAATTTTAGTTTAGAATTTGTTTGCTGTTCAGTAGAAATAAAACTTACTCATATTTTTTCATGGAGGTACCTAAGTTTTATTTAATCAAAAAAATTTTTTTAGTGAGATGTCGATTGTTGTATTAAACTTAAGTCCCAACAATATTAAACCTAGTTATACCAAGTCCTCTAAAGAAAATTGCTGGTAAATACAAAACTGTACTAAGTTTTTTTTTTTTTTTCCTGAAATTTCCAATTTTTTTTATCATAAATTATATCACAATGTAAAGAGAAGTCAGCTCCTGGAAGAAAAAAAAATCTAATGAAATAAGCTAAAACTGACATAGATACCAGAATATGCTTGTTCACAAAAACTTATGCTTCTCCTGAACATTTTCCAAAATGTGACTCAAGACACTTTTATTCTGGGGTACAGAAATGTTGTTACTTACCGAATGCGTTGTACACAAAATTTCACGGAATTCTCAATTTTTAAATAACATATTTTGTTACAGATGAGGCAGACACAGTTTTTGGAATAAACCGATAAAAAAATAATCTCATTTTAACCTCACACTTACTACATACGATGTAAGTAATTGTAGTAACATTCTCATTTTTGTAGTAAAAATTGTAATACCCGAAAAATAAAATTTTCAAATAAGCCATTATCACATCATCCGATAGAAACGAAAACTACTTTAATACATCTAAAATTGTTTGTAGAATATTGTAGTACAATTTTAAGTTTTGTAGTAAGAATTAAGAATATTAATCCCTGAAAATATAAAATGATCTAGCTACAGACGATTTTAGATGTATTAAAGTAGTTTTCGTGTTTATCTGATGATTTGTTAATGGTTCAATTAATTATTTTAGTTTTCAGGTATTAAAATTTCTACTACAAAAATAAAAATTCTACTACAATTACCTACGTCGTTGTAGTAAGTGTGAGGCTAAAATGAGATTATTTTTCTATCGGATTGTTCGATTATTTTAAGTCTTCAGGTCTTACTACAAAATTTAAAATTGTACTACAATATACTAAAAACGATTTTAGATGTATTGAAGTTTTCTTCGTTCTATCTGATAATGTGTTCATGGTTTTATTTGACGATTTTATTTTTCGGGCATTACAATTTATATTACAAATATAAAAATATTACTACAATTACCTACGTCGTTTGTAGTAAGTGTGAGGCTAAAATGAGAGTATTTTTTATCGGTTTATTCGATTATTTTATATTTTTAGAGAGTAGTGTGCTCACTACAAAATTTAAAATTGTACTACAATATACTACAAATGATTTTAGGCGCATTAAAGTAGTTTTCGTTTTTATTCGATGATGAATTAATGGTTTAATTTGACGATTTTATTTTTCGGGCATAACAATTATATTATATTAATAAAAATGTTCTACAATTACCTACATCGTTTGTAGTAAGTGTGAGGCTGAAGTGAGATTATTTTTCTATCGGTTTGTTCGATTATTTTAAGTCTTCAGGGACTAATATTCTTACTACAAAATTTAAAATTGTACTACAATATACTACAAACGATTTTAGATGTATGAAAATAGTTTTCGTTTTTATCTGATGATGTACTCATGGTTTAATTTGACGATTTTATTTTTCGGGCATTACAATTTATATTACAAATATAAGAATATTACTACAATTACCTAAATCGTTTGTAGTAAGTGTGAGACTAAAATGAGATTATTTTTTATCGGTTTATTCGATTATTTTAAGTCTTCAGGGACTAATATTCTTAGTATAGAATATATAATTATACTACAATATACTAATATACGATTAAAGATGCATTTAAGTAGTTTTCTTTTTTATCTGATGATGTGTTAATGGTTAAATTTGGCGATTTTATTTTTCGGGTATTACAATATCTACTACAAATATAAAAATGCTACTACAATTACCTACATCGTTGTAGTAAGTGTGAGGCTAAAATGAGATTATTTTTTTATCGGTTTATTCGATTATTTTATATTTTTAGAGAGTAGTATGCTCACTACAAAATTTAAAATTGTACTACAATATACTACAAATGATTTTAGGCGCATTAAAGTAGTTTTCGTTTTTATTCGATGATGTGTTAATGGTTTAATTTGACGATTTTATTTTTCGGGCATAACAATTATATTATATTAATAAAAATGTTCTACAATTACCTACATCGTTTGTAGTAAGCGTGAGGCTAAAGTGAGATTATTTTTCTATCGGTTTGTTCGATTATTTTAAGTCTTCAGGGACTAATATTCTTACTACAAAATTTAAAATTGTACTACAATATACTACAAACGATTTTAGATGTATGAAAGTAGTTTTCGTTTTTATCTGATGATGGATGTACTCATGGTTTAATTTGACGATTTTATTTTTCGGGCATTACAATTTATATTACAAATATAAAAATATTACTACAATTACCTAAATCGTTTGTTGTAAGTGTGAGACTAAAATGAGATTATTTTTTTATCGGTTTATTCGATTATTTTATGTTTTTAGAGAGTAGTATGCTCACTACAAAATTTAAAATTGTACTACAATATACTACAAATGATTTTAGGCGCATTAAAGTAGTTTTCGTTTTTATTCGATGATGTGTTAATGGTTTAATTTGACGATTTTATTTTTCGGGCATAACAATTATATTATATTAATAAAAATGTTCTACAATTACCTACATCGTTTGTAGTAAGTGTGAGGCTAAAGTGAGATTATTTTTCTATCGGTTTGTTCGATTATTTTAAGTCTTCAGGGACTAATATTCTTACTACAAAATTTAAAATTGTACTACAATATACTACAAACGATTTTAGATGTATGAAAGTAGTTTTCGTTTTTATCTGATGATGTACTCATGGTTTAATTTGACGATTTTATTTTTCGGGCATTACAATTTATATTACAAATATAAAAATATTACTACAATTACCTAAATCGTTTGTTGTAAGTGTGAGACTAAAATGAGATTATTTTTTTATCGGTTTATTCGATTATTTTATGTTTTTAGAGAGTAGTATGCTCACTACAAAATTTAAAATTGTACTACAATATACTACAAATGATTTTAGGCGCATTAAAGTAGTTTTCGTTTTTATTCGATGATGTGTTAATGGTTTAATTTGACGATTTTATTTTTCGGGCATAACAATTATATTATATTAATAAAAATGTTCTACAATTACCTCCATCGTTTGTAGTAAGTGTGAGGCTAAAGTGAGATTATTTTTCTATCGGTTTGTTCGATTATTTTAAGTCTTCAGGGACTAATATTCTTACTACAAAATTTAAAATTGTACTACAATATACTACAAACGATTTTAGATGTATGAAAGTAGTTTTCGTTTTTATTCGATGATGTGTTAATGGTTTAATTTGACGATTTTATTTTTCGGGCATAACAATTATATTATATTAATAAAAATGTTCTACAATTACCTACATCGTTTGTAGTAAGTGTGAGGCTGAAGTGAGATTATATTTCTATCGGTTTGTTCGATTATTTTAAGTCTTCAGGGACTAATATTCTTACTACAAAATTTAAAACTGTACTACAATATACTACAAACGATTTTAGATGTATGAAAGTAGTTTTCGTTTTTATCTGATGATGTACTCATGGTTTAATTTGACGATTTTATTTTTCGGGCATTACAATTTATATTACAAATATAAAAATATTACTACAATTACCTAAATCGTTTGTAGTAAGTGTGAGACTAAAATGAGATTATTTTTTTATCGGTTTATTCGATTATTTTAAGTCTTCAGGGACTAATATTCTTACTACAAAATTTAAAATTGTCCTACAATATACTACAAACGATTTTAGATGTATTAAATTATTTTTCGTTTTTATCTGATGTGTTAATGGTTTAACTGATTTAATTTTTCGGGTATTACAATTTCTACTACAAAAATAAAAATGTTAAGCAAGGAGCCATGTCTGGACAATATACGAACACAACAAGCAGAAAAATCGCCAGAACATCGGCATACATTTTCGTTCTTTTTTTGTAACTCATTTAATTGTTGTAATTGGGAAGTATAATATCAAATAAAGAATATTTCAGAAAAATTTAAAAAATTCTACAATTTTTATTGTTGTACTTGATGAAAAACGAAAGAATAACTCAAAAAAATCCAAAATTCCAACTTTTTTTGTGGTAAATCAATACTTTTCTCGCTTATTAGATAGGGTTGGGCGGAAAAGTAAAATGCTACTACAATTACCTACATCTTTTGTAGTAAGTGTGAGCTTAAAATGAGATTTTTTTATTAAGTCGGGTTCTAGGTTCATACAGCTACAATAATAATGCGCAGGAATTTTAATTATTAACATGTGCTCCTGTCGAATGGACAACACTGGCTTTATCCATTTGGAGTGACTTTAATCATTAGTTCACAATACATCGATTGTACCAAATATTAAAATATACTGCTGACAATTAATGAGACATTCAGAGACGGGCTACATTCATGTGATTTGACTGGCGTCTGCTACAACGTTTATTAATTATATATTTCATTTTTTCTATTTGTTTTTACTGTTTGTCATTAATAATACATCAGCTCATTGTTTACTAAGAACTGAAAATTAGGCTATACCTAGTATATTATTTATTATTTTTTTTCGAAATAAACTAATTCTAGAAACCAATTATAAAAGTTAATAATAAATTGAGACAAAAGACTTTCAAAAAAATTTGTTCTTGCCGAATCTCAAGAACGTGTAAGTCATAGAAAATAAAATTAAATTTGTTAATTTCACTCCCCTTTGGTACAGGAATTGATCATTTTAAAAGATCGCTTGAAGGCAGTGCCAAAATTCTTTTTGTTGTTAAGGACAAAATATTCAAGAGTTTGGATGTTAACTGTCATTCACTTTTTTTTACAGTATTCAGTTTTGTCAGTTCGTCTCAAGTGTGTTTTGAGAGTTTTACAATGGTACAGTACATTCAAAAACGGCCAAGATTTAATGCTCTTGCTGACCATCAACGTCTAAAACTTCACTTAACATCGGTCAAGTGAAGGTAATGGTGACCGATAATCGCTGTTTCAATCTGAAAGAGATAACCTCTAAAATTTTTGTGTCACAAATCAATTCGAAGGATTATTTGGGCATAACAATAACGCACAATTAGCCAAATCTATAATTGACAACGAATTAATGGTAAAAACCCAAAAAATATTATCGAACAACAACCGTATTTCTCTCATATGGCTTCAGCTCTCTATTTTCTCTTTTTAGTATGGTTCACAAGTCCCATTTTCCTCAGAACCTAAAACGGACCACCGAAAATTATGATTTTGGTCTCATTCGATTCGGAATGGCATCTAGAACATTCTTTCAAAGTTGCAAGAGGGGCTGAAAAAAAATGCAAAAGTTCGGCTGCCTCGCGCATCGCCCCAATCTGACACATGAACTAAAAAAATTATTTCAACTGATTAAATATTAATATTAAGGAATAAAAAATTTGGGTACTAATTAGACATATGAATAATCAATAATCCGTAAAAAAAAATTATCACAATTTTTTTATTAATTATGCTTTTGTTAATTAGTTAATTTTCACCCTTTTATTGTTTACATAAAAATGCTTATTATTTCAAAACAAGAAATCTAGAATTTTTTTGTTTTTTTTGGAGCTAATCTTAAAAGGGTTTAGAAGATATCCCCATTGGAAAAATTCAAAAATTTTGATTTTTCACTTTTTTATTAACAATGAAAGGCATTAAAAAATTTATTATATAAATAAAGCCATCAGGAAATTTTTTTTCCAATTATTGTTAATATTTTGTTTTCTTATTGATGAAAGCCATATGACAATAGTTTTTTTTATTTTTAACTAACATTATTTAAATAATTGTTGTAAACAAATGCATTGTTTATAAGATTTTTGAAAAAAAATTAAATTTGTTCAGGTCCTATTTCTATTATATTAGTATGCTTGTTATTAGAGGAAAGTCGCCTAATTTTGGCTATACTGCATTATCTGAACATCCGTTTACAGTTTTATTTAATTGAATCCATTCTCTCAATTTTTAAATAATAAAGTTAAAGCTTGGTTTCAAAGCTCAATTTGTTCTTTTAATAACGAAGAACAACAAAGTCTTGAAATGTTCTTATCATATTTTCATTAGTTTATAAGATATTTGAATTGAAAAGTAAAAAAAAAGTAAAATTCGGGTGAATTTAATAAATAACAGTAAAAAAAGTTAATAAACAATTGAGTTAGAGGTTCGTTCCAGAGCTCAATTTGTTTAATAATTAATAACGAACAAAAAAGTCTTGAAGTGTTATTGTTGTAAGTCATTTCAATAACAATAAATAAAAACAGAAAGAAAACTAAAATTCCAAAAGTACAATATATTTAAAAATTAAATAAAAAATATAAAAAAAATTCATATAAAAAATTATATATGGTTGTTTTTGTAATATTTTTTAGTATTTAAAAAAAATATTTCGTATAAACGCATTTGTTTATAACAAATTATTTGTTTCATAAACAAATGAAAAATTAATAAAAAAATATTTTTTTATAATACGAAAGAACTTAATAAATAATGATTTTAAAAAAAATGGTTCCTTAATATTAATATTTAGTAACAAAAAAAATGCGTTTTTTGTTAATAAAAATTGTTTTTAAGAAACGATTTTTTTTTAAAAAATAATTATTTTCATGAAGGTTGAAATTCCAAAAAAAAAGTTTTCAAAAATCTTATAAACAATACATTTGTTTATAACTATTATTTAAATAATGTTAGTTAAAAATAAAAAATAAATATTGTCATACGGCTTGCATCAATAAGAAAACAAAATATTAACAATAATTGGAAAACAAATTCCAGGTGGCTTTATTTATATAATTAATTTTGTAATGCCTTTCATTGTTAATTAAAAAGTGAAAAATCAAAATTTTTGAATTTTTCCAACGGGGATCTCTTCTAAACCTTTTTAAGATTAGCTCCAAAAAAAATCTAGATTTCTTGTATTGAAATAATCAGCGTTTTATGTAAACAATAAAAGGGTGAAAATTAACTAATTACCAAAAGCATAATTAATTAAAAAATTGTGATAAAAAACATTTTTACGGATTATTGATTATTCAAATGTCCCCCACCAAAATTTTTGTATTCCTTAATATTAATATTTAATCAGTTAAAATAATTTTTTTAGTTCATGTGTCAGATTGGGGCGAAGCCCCACATTCAACACAGAATGCCAATCGAGCTGTGATAAGTCGTCGTTAACTTCGTTAAAGTCAGTATAATTGTAAGTGAGTGTGTTACTCAAACATGGAGAAGAGTTTACATTGAACTGAATGTGAGTTGTTATGACTGCGTGATCAGATTTACCTATTGAGGAACTAATTTCCGGAGTTGTTAGTAGATTGTCATCATTGGTAAGAATAAGGTCCAGAGTAGACGGTTGGTTGTTGATTGTAAATCTGGTGGGTTCTGGCGGCGGCCATCGAACCACGCGTTTTTACCGTTATTTTCGCCGCTAAATTAAAATTATAAGGATTGTCGGTACAGTTCCGGGAGGTAGGACTTTTTTTTAGGAAATTTCCTGCTCTTTAAGGATCTTTTTTCAAATTTCGATTATCTCAAATAGTTTTTGAAATATTTCAAAAAAAAACGAAACCCTTATTTTTTATTTTACTTTATTCTTTATAACTTTTACATTTTTTTCAGCCCCTCTTGCAACTTTGATAGAATGTTCTAGATGCCATTCCGAATCGAATGAGACCAAAATGATAATTTTCGGTGGTCCGGTTTAGGTTCTGAGGAAAATGGGACATGTGAACCAGACTATTTCGTTATTTCAATTATCACTTCGATGCATCTGCTGCCAGTCGATAGAAGATATAAAATACAATTTGCGGCAAGTACACTAGTCGATTCTGGAAAATGCGTTTTAAAATGTTTTGGTGAATGGATTAATTGTTTGTTTTCGTGTATTATTTCGGAAGAGGCTAACTTTGAAAGCAATTCAATAAATGTGTCATAAATAATATATATTCTATGTTTCATTGAGCGATTCCTTTCTTTAACACTGTAGTATTGGGGAAATATATACCAAATACCCTACGTCAGTACCATGTAATTTACAAAACTTTCATATTAGTTTGTTGTAATCATTAAACTCAATTTTACCTAAAACTTTTTAGTGGCAATCTCACCAAGAATGTTTGTAGGAAAAACATTATAATTCAAACAGGCAATTTCGTTTTTTATTCGCAGAAATTTATCAACTCTCTGTATTAACCCTCAAAAACCGACCTTACTCATTCAATATCCTTTAAGTTTTATTTACAAATTCTTCATTTATATTATATATTTTGGCAATATACTAAAATCATAATTCGTGACGCCATAATATGTTATCTTGTTGTTACACTGTATTCATAGAATGTTATAAAATCAGTCTGTTCAATTTCCAAAAAGGCCAAATATTGGGAAAGATATTCAACATTTACAAGTACTTACGTTACAACTGCTTTTGTTCTCGTTATGCCTATTAACACCATCAAGAGCACAACATTTCGTACCATTTTCACATAAAATCTGAAAAAACACAAACATTAAAACTTGCCAACATAAATAAGAATCTTGAACTGTTGTTAATTATTGATAAGCTTAAGTTTTTGCTAGTAGTAAATTTAATAAGGAGCGATAAAAATATACTTATCTAACATGACCTTTTGCTTAAGTGCAACTGAGAGAATACTTTGAGTAATTTTAAAGAATTTCTTTATTTTTCAATGTATATTATATTGTTATTTTTATTCTTTTTTTTAAACGATAACCTGCGAGTTTATTAACAATTTTTAATTTAACCCATATTCACAGTACTCTTTTAGATGTAATCCAACAAAAGTAGCGGTTTTTTTACTTATAGATAAGCATACTGTTTACAAATAAAGCAATATCAATGAATAACATGTAATCTCCTCCCATTTTTTAGCATCTTGGTTAATCTGTTTTTTAAACCCACTTTCTTGACAAACAACTTTATTTTATTAAATAGAAATAAATATTTTTTATAGCTATTATAGGCCAAGCAACGAGGAGTATTTGATAAGTGATTTTTCCTATAAATCAATCAAGAAATTGAGTTTCCCAACAAAAGAAAGGTACTTCATATTTTACTTGTGTAATATTTTGGAAATACTACTACTATTATTAATTTATTATTTTGAGCAATCTCAATGTTAGTAATAATTTGTAGGCCAATAAATAACGAATAAAATGAACCGTTCCACGACATGTTAGTTCAGTAGTCTCATTCGGCCCATAACGAACATTTCTGCGGCCCGGTCACACAACTAACCGACGCAGAAAAAATAAGATAGAATTTCCTAAACGTTTTTTCAATTATACTCTTTTATTTTTGGTATTATTAAACAAAATGGTTACATTTATTTTTAATATTCCCCGGTATTCAAGGAAAAATAATATCTAAAACATGCCGTAAGGTAGGTTTTCCACTGATGTTCAACTGTTAAATAATTAATACATAACTAACAGCAATTTATTGTTGAATGAAAAGAAACATCTTAGAACTGAATTTGAAACAAGACTCAAAGATTGGTTTTCTCCTCTTTTCACAATAAATATACTCAGTATTAGGTACTCAGCCATATTCAAATAGAGGTGATCAAGATTCAGTGCGACTCAAATTTGAAGGCAAAATTCATTGAAGTGGGTGTGCCTGAATTTTACAAATAGCCCCAACCAGGTTTGAATATACCTACTCGAAAATTCGCATATGAATAAATTACTTCAATGTTTTGTGCGAGCAGTTATTTTCAGTTTTGAAAGGTAATAATAATTCTCATCTTAGAAACCGTTAAGGTAACGGCACCTATTATTATAGAACCGACCCCTTTATCGGCATAGTAGCCACATTTTCATTAATAACAAGGTTACATTACATAACGTATGGTCCTAAAGTTTTAGGAAAATTTTTAAATTATTTATTTTTGTACCCAATGTCGTTTAATCAAGTTGCCATTGAAACTAAAACGTCACACGTAATCAAGTTTGATTATGACAGTTTAGTTTTGCAAATCGATTGTAGCAAAATGTCTTACAAATTAGATATTCGTCAGGGCATTTACAATCTAGTTGGACGAATACCTAAGCATGATATTATTACAATCTACCAAGAGCAAAATATAAATAAGTCAACCATTTACAACACTATAAGTAATTGTGAAGAGGGTATACCATGCATTAATTTACCCAAAAGCGGTAGACCAAGAATTTTGAGTGTAAGAAGAGAAATAAGACTGCTGGAAGCTGCTAAAGACAAAGTTGGAGTTTCTCAGAGAAAATTAGCCCGGAGATTTGGTATCTCGAAAACCACTGTATTAAGAACAATTGATCGCACAAACTTAGTGTTTAGGAAAAGAAGAAAGGCACCAAAATACACCGCAGACCAGCTAGAAAGAATTCCGCGTTGGTGCCGCGCATTAAGGCGTATCCAATTTGCCAATAAATTGATTGTAATGGAAGATGAAAAATATTTTACCTTATCCCATTCAGAGATTAAAGGAAACGATGGGTTTTATACCGATAACATATAAAATACACCAGACAATGTTAAATTTAAAAGTAAATCGATATTTGAGGATAAAGTTTTAGTGTGGTGTGTCATTTCTGAAGCAGGATTTATCTCACAGCCGTATGTTGGTCGTGTTCGGGGAGAAGCCTTAAATGCAGAACTTTATATTCAAAGATGTCTTACTAAATTACTTAATTTTTTAAATACACATCATCTCAACGATAATATAATGTTTTGGCCTGATGTAGCTTCATGCCATTATGCTAGAATTACCAGACAGTGGTTAAGTGAAAATAACATTGACTTTGTACCTAAGTTGGACAATCCTCCTAATGTACCTCAGACTAGGCCAATAGAGGAATTTTGGTCAATACTATCGAGGAAAGTGTACGATAAAGGATGGGAAGCTACAAATGAAGATCAATTGCGGCGTCGCATCTTCCAAAACATTAGAGAAATAGAGCCTGCTCTTGTCCAAAGGAAGATGGGACAAGTCCGAAGAAAATTACGACTCATTCAGGATAACGGGCCACTATCTATAATGTAATTTGTAATTATTTTTCGTTATTAGTGTTGTTAATTGTTGCCACATGTGCTTTTAAAATTAAAAAAATTTGGAAAAATTTATTAGCATTTAAAAAAATTTTCCAAAAACTTTAGGACCATACGTTATTAGACCCATTGTAAACACGTCTTAAGGTTCTTTGTTCCTTCACTTAAAATTATACAAACGCGCATGATCAAGAAACTGTAAACAAAAATTGGAGGGAAAAAATGCAGTACAGACGTGTCATCTAAGTAGTGTAGATCGTTTCCTCGCAAGAACAAGAAACATGTAAGTTGCTGAACTGATTTTCTTTCTAATAAATACGAACTAGATATTGCTTATACTTTCATATGATAGTTCTAACTAATAATTATTGATTTTAATACCAAGAAATTAATTTTTTAAAGTGATTTATTAAAAAACAAGTGTCGCTAATAGGTATAGGTGCCAGAGATATTGACTATATTACCGGCAGGGGTGCCGATGATATGTTAAAGCAATTTTATTGTATTGTAATAATAAGTGCCGATAATACAGCACATGCATGCTGATGATGGGTTACTTTTATTGAAGACACTGAAATGGAAGTGAAGAAACGTAGGCTTCAGTACACTCCAGAAAATTTCAAAGTCACTGTTGAGGCAATCGAAGGAGGGATGCCTTTTAAAACTGCCAGCAAGATATATTGTATTCCCCGCTCCACTTTACAAGACAAAGTAAAAGGCGAAATTCCAATGGATAAAAAGAGTGGCCCAGAGACAGTTCTGACCAAAGAAGAAGGATCCCTTCTCGTAAACTGGTTGCTCCACATAGCTAGCCTCGGATTTCCAGGAACCAAGGATTGGTTGTTAGATAGTGTACAAATTTTAGTTAAAAACCTTTAAAGACCCAATAATTTTACTGATGGAAGACCTGGTAGAAGGTGGCATTAATGCTTCATGGCACGACATCCTGAGCTATCGACAAGAGTTTCCCAAAATTTGAGTAATTCTCGGGCAAACCTAACTGAAACACGTATAAGACAATGGTTTTCAGAAGTAGAGACTTATTTAAAAAGTACTAATAACTTTGAAATATTGTTAAGTTCAGACAGAGCTTTTAACTGTGACGAAACGGCTTTCTATTTGAGTCCAAAAGGCGATAAAGTGTTGGTGAAACGGGGAGATAAAACCGTGTGCTCATTTATAAATAATGATGAGAAGGAGTGCCTAACAACTTTAATAACGTGTAGTGCCTCTGGGAAATTACCACCTCCCATGATTGTTTACAGTTATAAACGAATTCCAAAATCTGTAGTGGACAAGGTTCCAAAAAACTGGGGCATTGGACGTAGTGAAAATAGCTGGACGACAGGGGAAACTTTTTTTGAATACATTGCAAATATATTTTACACTTGGCTAGTTGCGCAAAAAGTCATGTTTCTAGTAGTTTTATTTTTGGACGGCCACACGTCCCATCTTACAATGGCTTTGAGTGACTTCTGCCTCAAGAAAAATATTATTTTGATAGCTCTATGTCCCAATGCTACTCACGTGCCTTTAGACGTTGCAGTTTTCAGGCCACTAAAAATGGAGTGGAGAAAAGGCGTGCATTCCTGTCGTATGAAAAATTATGGGCAAATAATGAGCAGAGACACGTTTGCCCCAATATTGGAAACAACACTTGAGAAAATGGAAAATTTTCCCGACGTGGTCGCAAACGGCTTTCTATCATGTAGACTGGTGCCTTTTAATGTGGAAAACATAAAATTTTCAAAGTACTTTAAGAGAAAGCCGAGTATGGCAACTACCGAAAATGAGCCTACCAAAGTCATCCCCAAGAAGAAGACCAATACGTGAAAGAATCCTTTAAGTTAATAGAATCTGAAATTAATGCAGATACTTTAGAGCTATTTAAATCTTCCGAAGTTGTCTGGAATGGTCCAATTGAAGACACAACTCTCTATTTCCTATGGAGAAAACTTAAATCTCAAATTGAAAATAAACCTATTGCGATCATCGATGGTGAACAGGTAGATAATAGAAACGGTCTTTCATTTCCCGTAATCATAGATGATCATGAAAACATACCAATTGATTTCATAGATATGTTAGAAGCCCCGGATTTTATTGCTACTGAAAACTCAGCTGTGGCTGAAGAATTGATGGATTTGAGAGATATTGATTGTCATGAAACGCTCAAAATCGCTTGAAAAGTTTCCAAATTTCACAGATTCACATATGGATGCTCCTGAAATCGAGCCTTATGATTTACCCAAAGAAGTCCCGGATTTGACAGAAGACGAGCAAGAATTGAATAGTTTAACTTCTATTCCTGTACAAGAATATTCTCTATTAACAGAAAAGGAAATAAACATTAATCAAAATTTATTAGAACCAGTTTCCATCACACCAAAAACCCCACCTGAAAATATTCTAGCTGACAAAAAAATTTTTCCAAATCAAACAACACCTTCTCCAGGTCTTTTATCGGGAATTAAAATTCCAACACCGTTTAAAAAGTCTCTGTTTTGGCCAGGACCAAAAAAGACTGAAGTTAAAAGAAAAGTAAAAGAGAAGGTCCAGTAATTGCAACATATTATCAGTGGCAAGAGTATTATCAAGCAAAAGAAGAAAAGAAACTGGAGAGGCAGGAAACTAGAAAGAAAAAAGCAACAGAAGCGGGTAAAAAGAATAAAAATAACGATGTAACTGATACAACAACCTTATGCGAGGACTTCCAAAGACATGATTTTGTAATAGTGATGTGTAATGAACAGTATTACCCCGGTAAAGTAATTGATATTAAAACTGAAAATGAGTGCCCTCGTTACGAGGTTACACATATGGAGAAGAAGGGAATTAATTGGTATTGGCCAGAAAAGATAGATGTTCTTCTGTATGAAAAAGATGAAATTGTAAGAAAGATTCCGGAACCAGTTCCAATAAATAAAAGAGGATTATAGGTAATAAATGAAATTTCAGAGTTTGCTGTATAGGTATTACCTATTAATTTTTTTACGTTAGGTACCGTTATTAAGAAAATGTATTTTTTATTTGTTTTTATTAAGCACCTAATAAAATATATAAGTGCTTTTTTATTTACTCTTTCCTTTTTAATATTTTACGTGTGCCGATAATTGGGTCTCATATATGCCGTTAATTGAAGCATGTCTCATTTTGAAGTGCCAGGTATTTTTAGAGGTTTATATTTTTTCATTTTTTTTATTAAGTACACCTTAATAAAAACAGTTATTTATTTTGAAAAACAAATAGTTAATCATAATAACCCTAAAATTTAAAAAAAATAGGTCTACTACAATGTTGGTTTCTAGGACATTTAAAATGAACTACATCCTTAAGGTGTCGATAATAGGTGCGTTTACCTTATTAATTAAATCTTACCACGCTAATGATACCTAAAATGAAGCAAAAACTGAAACAAAAATTAACACGTGTACCTACAAGGACTCGAAATATGTTTATTTCCAGCATTAAAATGTGGAATTCTAATATAAAACACATAAAATGTTTCGCGTACAGTTGAGTAAAATTTCTAAAGTCGTGCCGGATTGGCCATAGTACCTATACCTATATAGTTATTCAATTTCCTCTGCGTCCAGCTAGCAATAATTAATATGTGCCAAAATATTTAAAAAAAAAACGTTTATCATCTCAAGAAGTTTAAATATTTTGGCACATATTAATACACAATATAATACTGTGTAATTCTTATTGCAACATAATTTTGGAGACTATTCTCGGAATACCACGAAACAGAAGGTGTTGAAATATATTGGAAATTTACAAATGAATTAGTGCACCGTAAAAGTTCTAAACATACGTTTTACATATCCTTTATAAGTTGGTACAGCTTCATATGAACGTCAACAATAACTTGCGAGAATAAATAGCCAGATTATCATTAAAAAATTCATATTGTTAAACCACTCTGGACATATCGGCATATTTTACAAGCATATAATATTTTAAGTCATCCTATATTACAATAATTTATTCGTTACCACACCAATACCACCCTGTGTGTACCTATTGCATTTTTATGAAGTTCGAAAAGCAAGATATTAAGAAAACCCTAATAAGTTAATATTTTAAAAATGCAAGAAAAACAGTAATAAAACATGGAAAATGTATTCAATTGATAGTATTGAACTTACCTATGTCCTATTTATAGTT
This sequence comes from Galeruca laticollis, assembly GCA_963921935.1. Classification (NCBI taxonomy): domain Eukaryota; kingdom Metazoa; phylum Arthropoda; class Insecta; order Coleoptera; family Chrysomelidae; genus Galeruca; species Galeruca laticollis. The sequence continues at coordinate 89,100,018 of OY998183.1, forward strand.
ACTTCTTCGGATTTCCACACAAAGCTGCAGACTATACGGAACTAACAAATAAAATATTTCACAAGCGCCCGTTTTGAAAATAGGCTCATGTTGTTCTAGAGGCAACAGACACAACGAGAAAATAGAACAGAATCATCAACCAGTGACTATTACGAAGAAATGCCACCAGCAGCATCACGGGGGGTGGGTTACACAGATTCATATAAAATCTATTTTGGAGCAGAGAAAGGATATTTACATCATGTGGTAAGGAATGCTAATATTTATTTCAGGAATTCAATATGAATATTTGAGAATATTCAAGAACCAGCTGATGTTAGTGTGTTCGAAATTTTTTTTAATTTTTAGACAAAAATATTGGAAAGTATATACAGTATGGCCCTAAGAAGTCACACTTTAGTTTTTGTAAAGAATTTTTTGAAGACGTCGATCAATTTTGTATAGGTAAAATCAATGAAAACTAATAATAGTATTCCTAAGACATGTGCTATAAACGTCGAGATGTTAGCTTTAAATCCTTAAAAAGTTTAGTTTGATTTGTTGTAGAATATGCTTTCTACAGGGATAATTCAAAATAAAATGAATGTCTTTCCTAGATTCGACTAACAAAATCAAATTAGGCATGAGATTATTGATATTAATTTTGATGATTAATTTTATAAATGAATGTTATCAAATTAATATCAATAATTAATTTTTTTTGTGGTTGTTACGTCCCTTAAAATGTTTTACTTCCGAAGATGTTTTTTTATTTAAAATTTTCCACTCCTTGGTGGTGCTTTTATAAAATTATATTTGAACACATTTTGATACAAATTTGAAAGAAAATTTTTATTTGCAATTATTGTTTTTTCACTGAATATATAATGCAATGATCAGATTTCCTAATAGACGATATCGATGTGATGTAACTCATATGGTTTTTATAAAGCATAAAGTTCGAGGATGAACAATAAGGTCAATACTTTATTCTTTTTGAAATACATTCCTTCCGTTTTTCATTTACCTTTTCTGTCCGCCAGTATACCGCGCTCTTATATTTAGTTACTGGGCTATCTTCGGAAATATGGAGTCGCATGCCTTAGTTCCTGTTCCGTTGATCGCCGATCACCGGTTTTTTGTATTAGCTGTCCAATTTCTTATGTTAACAAATTTAGTTTGCCCTTGTTTATTCTCCATTGTTTTTGCGTTTGTTTATGCTCTTTTTGTTTAGGGACCTCCTGAATCTCATATGTATTGTTTTGATGAAAACTGAGGTTCTCTGTATTCATGACTTTCCAGTTTGTTATCTTCTTAGAGAGTTTTTTGGTGCTCAATGTTATGTCTATAAAACTGCCATAGTGTCTTCTTACAAATGTTGGGGGGCTCCCTTGGTTATGTATAATTAGGTCCTCTTCCGCTAGCCATTCTGCTATCCTCTGCCATCCTCTACTATTGAACCCCACATATGCGATTAATCATTGAAATCTCCTCCGGCCAAAATTGGTTTCCTATGAGTTTGCATACGTTTTCTTTCTTAGGAAGATAATCTGTAAGGTTCGCGTTTGGGGATATGTAGCAGCTGTATATTATTGTTAAAGTTATTAACCGTGAACCTGACTGTTTATTTTAGTTTATTAACTTTACTAAGGAAAAACTGTAGTACCTTTTAGAAAAATGCTTTTATAAAAAAATAGTTTTTGACATCAATCAATTATATATCAATCTGACATTTTTTATATTATTTTATAATCCACCTATCTAAGTAAAGCTTAGAGTATATCAACAAAGTAACTATAATGTAAAACCTTCAACACCTTCCCTCATTAAGTACTTTTGATATTCACTAGTCCAATATTTTTCAAAATATAATCCATTTTTGGCTTAAATAATGACTTCGTCAATATATCTGCGAATTGGTGTTCCGAAGCAACCTGTTCTATATCAATACATCCTTCAGTTACCAATAGGGACCGAGAAAGATGACGTTTATGCCATCTGCCGTGAAAAAACACAAACAATGTGATGTAAACACTATTAGTAGTATCAGCGTTTTTAAATGTTCATTTTTTAAAACTGATATTAAATGTTTGTGATGTCGTCATCAAAAGTATCTTTCTGTATTCATGGCTGTTCAAATATGCTGTATAAAAATACTACGCAGTTGAAATTTTATAGTTTCTCCGAAAATTTATTGAACACTGCGTGGATAACCTTGAAACGTCAAAAATGAATAAATGCAGTAAAAACCCATATGTAATTAAAATGTTCTAATTAAAACGTTTTGTTAACTATTATTTTGTGTATAATCAGTATGATACTACAATTGGCAGCTATTAGAAAAGTTCTAAACTTTCTTTTTACATAAATAAAAGATTATTATCGAGAGAATAAAATGTTGTTTTCTGTACGATTTCATTGATTATATAAAATAAAAAACTAGTTATGTGTTTGCTGACTTTATTATTATATAATAAGTTCAAATAATTAAATACTATTAAGGGGAAGAAAGTAAACATTTGTACAAAACGAATCACTTCAAGTTTTTTAATTACCTTTCAGGAAACATCGGGAGGATTGGGAACCAAATAAAAATACTAGAATTTGCAGTGCTCATTTTGTCAATAATCAAAAATCAGATAATCCCCTACACCCATCTTACATACCAACAATTTTTCCTGGCAAAGAAAATAAAAAGATCTATTCATTTTTTGCATTTTGTAGGTTGTTTATTATACTGTTTACATCACAATGTTTTTCTTATTTAACACGAGGGCGCTCTACTTTCGGCATAAGTGCTGCCTCTATAGTTCCGTCTCGATCCCTATTCTCTTACAAAGAAATGCCCGATTTCAATATGTTTCGTTCTTCGGTGATATTCTAGGTTCTTTGCTAACTTAATAGCAGCTTCATTATCAACTGATAGTGTAGGACCATTTCTTAAACCTATAATTTCCTGATAAAGTCTTTTTAACCATATCAGTTCTCTGGCTCCTTAACTTACAGCAACTATTTCTGCTTCTTTTATTGAGAGTGCTACGGTGACACACAGACCAATCCCAACGGCGGATTACTCGCCAACCAATTTGTCTCACTTCCCATCTCTCGGATAAGAAACAATAATCCAACCCTAATAAGTCACATCGGTTCTTCCATTGTCGATCACATAATCTGCACTGGCAGGTTTTACTCACCTGCATAGACGACGAATGCTTCATAGGCGACCCCATCACCTCAGACCATGTTCCACTACTGGTCAAAACTTCCCTACACAACTCAATACAACCACCGTCAACTAATTTCACATATCGCGATTTTAAAAAAGCCGATTGGGATTCCTTCACAAACCACGTCTCAACCAATTTACCACAACCCGTCATTTCAATTCGGATTCAGGCCAGGCCACTCTTGTCAGAACGCCACCACCAACCTTCAAACTATCGTCACCCGAGCTTTAAATCAACGACGCTGTTCGGACGCCATTCTCATGGACGTTCAAAAAGCTTTCGATCAAGTCTAGCATGCCGGACTAGTGAGAAAGCTATTGAGCATCCGATTGCCAAACCAAATTGTAAAACTTTATATTCCTATCTCACCGACCGATCGATCATCGTCAAAGTTGGTTACAGCATATCCGACTCTTTTACACCCCAAACAGGCGTTCCGCAGGGCTCGATACTCGTTCCATTATTATACATAATTTATACGTATGATACACCAATTCCACGACATCCCCAAGATAACATCCAACTATATGCGGATGATACCGCACTAATCATTTCTGCCACTGACATTCGCTCTCTCAACATTCGATTCCAAAATCTACTGACTCAATTTTCAAATTGGTGCAGGAAATGGCGGGTGACTCTCAACACTGAAAAAACCCAAGTCATCGTGTTCAAACACCCCGATACCATGAGCGAACGACTTCTACCTACAAACTTCCGCCTCATGCTCTGGGGAGATCAACTCGAAATCCGCAGGGAAGTCGTTTATTTGGGAGTGAGATTTACTCACACTCTCAACTTGATAGCCGGACACCTTAAATAAAGTCCGTCGTCGAGTTAATCTTCTCAAGGCGCTCGGCGGCAGCTTCGGACGCACCCACCCTACCACCTTACTTCATACGTATAAGACATATATCCGTCCAATAAGCGACTATAGAGGAAACGTCTCCCTCCCTGACCATATAGTTAAAAGACTTCGAACTTGTGAGCAATCAATCCGTAGATACTGCCAATACAAGGCACCATACTCACCCAGCAGTACCGTTTATGTCAATACCGACATGAGCCAATCCCCACCTAACATTTATCATTCAAAATAATTCCAACATTTCTCACTAAATATTCAAAAATTCTCATTCCACAACATATTAATTCGTTCAACACTTTGGACAGACCCTATACTTTCCGACCGCCCCCACACCACCAACGTCGGTATTGCAGGTTTTTCTGCGGTTTTCCTGCAACTCTGTGAATTTATTCACTAGCCAAATGGACCGACGATCGTCGACAGGGAACAAATGCAGCCGCAGCTGTACCCGCCTTTGCTTGATTTGCGATGATTATTATTAACGCCGACCACCGTAAACTTCTCAAACCCCCGAAGGCACGTCCCAGCAACATTTTATTCCAATTTCAACAAATCACCCAATTTTATACACTTTTCAAAAATGTCTCCTATACACTTTTTCCACTAAAATTCCAAAAATCTAATAATTATTCAAAACTTCAATATCTCTCTCTTAAAAGACCATAGACATCTCAAATTCAGTAAAAACCACCCATTTTTCACTAAATAAACTCCAACACCTAGCCAGCTCAACAGCACATGTTATGTATCGGCAGCGATGCATGGTTCGTCTTCCACCAGAACGCTCCTATCTTAGACACTTTTTGTCACACCACTCCACACACTTTAAAGCTTCGCTGGTTACAAATAAGAATCCCCGATATAACTCAACATAAAACATTCCTCCAGTTACTTTCCAACGAAAAGCCCGTTCAATTTTCTCAATTCCATACACTTTTTAAATTTTTTCCTAGTCACTTTTTCAAAAATTTTCTACACTTTTTCAACTTCAACCAACCACCAATCACGCTGCTCAGTCTCGAATGTGCACTAAAACATCCAACACACCCCCAACCCAGCCCTGAAGAGGAAACTAATCCTACACCAGGGCACCAATCTCGAAAATCAACAATTTCACCCACAACGAAGCCAACCCAACAAAAATATTCATTACGAATTTCTCTCTCTCTCTCTCTCTCTCTTTCTGGCTTTGTCAGCTATTTTAATCTGCGATTCGTCCACGAAACAACCCTCGTTGTTTAGTTTTCTTTTAGAACCTCCCGTGCCACATTGCTAAGTTTATAGTTCAGTGCCGACGTGAAAGCCTTCCTATCATTTTCCTCTCTTCCTTTGATTTTCAGTTGTATGAATCCACTGTCTGTTTTATTGATTTTTTGTATCGTAATTCCTTCAATATTTGTCTATCTTCAGGTCTTTAAATATGTCTGCAAACGAGACATTACTTGTTGGTTTCATATGATTTGGTTCCTTCTAGCACGTTCCTAGATTGGTTCTTCGGGTCCTCCCCATGTACGTGTTCTATTTTTACCAATTAGAATGTTGAAGTTAATGTTTGTTTTTCTTCCTAAATACTGCAGCCTATTACGCAAACTGTAGTGACACACAGTTTTGTCCACAGCACTAAATACCTGTTCTATCGGTCCCCTATTGGTTGTTTGGCCAATCTTAGTAAGGTTGTTCTCTAGGTTAATTTTCTCTTACATCGTTCTTAGACCTTCTCTTAGTGTATGTGACTAATTCCGGTAACCTATTCAGTCGTTTTGTCCTTGTTTAATTACCATATGAAAAGAGATGGAAATATCGTCAGAGTGTGCCTCACGATAATTTCGATTGCGCTGTAGTATTAGTACTAAATAATGTCAAACATGTTTTGTTTGTTATTAGTAGCGAGTAAAAATTTAGTTCTTTCGTTTTTATGTTTTTTCAAAGACTTTTAGTAACTTTTATGTTAATTAATATAATGTTTTTGGATTATCATGGTTGTCAGAAAAACAGCCGAAATTACCAAGGCCATGTATCCAAAATACGATCCCCATTTTTGGTCATGCATTCATTATTTTACTATTGGTGTTCAGGATTGTTGGCCGCAAAATAAACTAAAATAATAAAATATGCAATCAATAAAGTGTACTGTTCAAAATGTCTACCATCAAAAAAGTTTAGGGTTCAGCGCAGACCTCAAAATGGTTTTATCTGACTAGGCTATGGAAAAATGAAATTTATTGATAATTGAAAAGGTTTTTAATATAGGTAATTGGTGTTAAGAAATACTTGATAGCAGCATCAGTGTATTACTTCAGCATTTTTAAATGAAAATATTCCGAAAACGGTACACAGTACCGAGTTTAAATAATAGTACCTTTTTGGTGTACAATTGAATGATGTTTGAATTCACATAAAATTTGGACTAGAAAATCTAACCTCAAAAAAACATGTTTAAAACTACTCGGTACAAACCGTCTAACTTAGTGCCCTCTCTATGAAAGGTACACATAAAAACAAATTTATGCGATGTGTCAACTTCCAAAACATATTCGTACAAAATTAAATTACAATGTTGCCAGTCGTTTTGACATATAATGATAAGAAATGTGTATAAAAATTTTATTTTCAATATCCTGTATCTTGAAAACGGATGTCATTACGAATTTATTTACTGAGCAAACCCAAGTCATCAGTCATCTACCTATCCTAGCAACGGGGCAACCTTTTTTAAATACCCTGTATATACCCAAATATTTCATTGACTGTGAATAACATTGGAAGACCAATCCTTGATGAAAGCTATGTAATGACTGATTGTAACATGCAGGGTTTCACTGCTAAGAGACTATTATAGTGTTGGACGATGTGTAGCCATCGATGTTCGATGTTTTTGCCATCGATGTCACATTTGACAAACATCTATGTCAATATCGATGTTATTTATATTTTATATTAATGAGAAAATGATGATTCAATACTTTCTTGCTCAAGAAATTCATGAACAATTAGACTGCAACACGATAGATTGGTAGCAACGACATTCTTTGATGTATCCGAATTTAGCACTAAAAGCTTTAAAATTGTTAACTGCTTTAGCTACTCCCGTTCCATCTGAACGTCTCTTTTCTAAAGCCGGCGAAACTATGGCCGAAAAACGAAATAGGTTGCAAGGGAAATGATTTTCTCAGTTTCTTTTCTTAGAATCCAATAATAAAATAATTTGGGACTTGAATTCATTTTATCACAATTATTACAAAAAATATAATATTTACATCGAAATTAAACTATTTGTTTGATTTTTTCTGACTATTAATTTTACGATTTTACGTTGTTTATTTTTTAGCATCGATGTTTTACAGCCGATGTTTTAAGATATCGATGCTTGCTTTCTATGTCACCATCAATTTAGCACCAAAAGCCTTAAAATTGTTAACTGTTTTAGCTACTCTCGTTCCATCTGAACGTCTCTTTTCTAAGACAGGCGAATCTATGGCCGAAAAACGAAATGGCTTGCAAAGGAAACGACTTTCTAAGTTACTTTTCTTATAATCAATTAATAAAATACTTTGGGACTTGAATTAATTTGATCACAATCATTGCAAAAAATATAATATTTACATCGAAATTAAATTATTTGTTTTATTTTTTCTAATTCTTAATTTTACGATTAACGATTTTACATTGTTTATTTTTTAGGATCGATGGTTTACAGCCGATGTTTGTTTTCGATGTCACTATCAATTTAGCACCAAAAGCTTTGAAATTGTTAACTGTTTTAGCTACTCTCATTCCATCTGAACGTCTCTTTTCTAAGACAGGCGAATCTATGGCCGAAAAACGAAATGGCTTGCAAGGGAAACGACTTTCTAAGTTACTTTTCTTACAATCAATTAATAAAATACTTTGGGACTTGAATTAATTTGATCACCATAATTACAAAAAATATAATATTTACATCGAAATTAAATTATTTGTTTTATATTTTCTAATTATTAATTTTACGATTAACGATTTTACATTGTTTATTTTTTAACATCGATGTTTACATCAGCTGATGTTTGCTTTCGATGTCACCATTTGATGGTTCGCGTTCGCGACGATCTCCCAGCACTATAGCACTAGCTAAGACTGCACCAGGTGATCGAAGTATCGTCCGCCAACAAAATATTTTTTCCACTAACCTTTAGCTTCGTTATTGCCATTTATAAATAATAGGAAAAATGCCGAACCTAAGACTAATCCCTGAGGGACTTCTTATTGATTGGTACACACCATTAAGAACTGGGAGAAATGTTTTGTTGGTGCTCAAAGTGACATAGAAACCAAATTATATGGCAAAATATTCAATCTTACAATAATGTTTGATAAAACGGACTAAAGAGCAATTAGCCTATATTTATTTACCTGAACAGGCACATGTTTTCATTGATACTAATTAAGGGCCGATCCAGAGAGTTTTGAGAATCCGTCTGTTCCATTCGAAGTAAAATTTATTCTCTCATCTGCAGAATTGCAGGTTATACAGAGCAATAAATGTCTTTGTATTGGTAATGTGGAAATCCGCTATACCGCTAGATCCCAAAACAACATGGCGTCACGGCATGGTTGATTTACCCACTATTAAGAAACTAATCGCTGAGAACTCCTTAAACATTAACGAGCCGATCCGATTCACTTTAGTTGGCGATCTCAAATCTCAAACTCCAACCAATCCATAATCTTGACTTTTAATCTCGTTTTGAAACAGTTTTTCAGCTGCTCATATCAATCAAATCTATTTGTAAGGCGCAAATTTGAATTATATGAAACTTGTTTACCAAGTATGTAGCCACTATTCTCATACATTGACTAACAGATATAGTAAAAAAGAGCCAGAACCTAGGCAAAAATTTTATTCTAAACCACCTGCAACTAGGATATTTTAAGCAATTGTCAATGGAATTTTTAGGCAAACACTTCAAATTGAGTTTAGTAAGCGGTGCAGAAGCAAAATATCTAGATCAATAATATCCACTAGTGTTTTAAAACTACTGTATGAAAGAGTTATAATTTGGAATTAATTTCTTTCAGTTTTAGAATTTCTATTCTGTGCGTAACTGATCCACTTACTTACTTACAAATGATGCAATATTTTATAAATATAAACAAAAAGAGATATACTTATTTTTGAAGTTTCCCTTCCATTTTCCATTGTAATTCTACACCTGGTGCTTCTGTATTCTGAGAAATCATTGTTTAGAATTTCGGAAACGATTAAAATTTGTTTTGAAATGTTTTAGTTCTTTTTATGAAGTGAAATATGGTTTTATATTATATACCTACAACATTCACCGGCACGATAAATGTGCACCCCTTAATTTTTAATAAAAAAGCATTGATTAATTAGTTTTGTTTCACACATTAAGTCATCAAACCTGAAGACTTTTCATCAAGAGATGTCTTCCAAATTGACGATATTTCAGATATTGTACGAAAATATTAACAATATGATAGTTATCATAACGCCCTTACTTCAGTATTCCATGTAGGCTATGCGTTTTTAATTGCATACGCGATGACATTTTTGTTAAGTATTGGTGATGTCAGATTAGGTTAAGTGTTTATCACTTGCTTGTGTCAGTTAGTGCTAATTAGAAGATGTATTTAAATGCAGAAACAGTTGCATTTATTGTTGCGCTCATTCAAGATGGAAGAAATCAAAGTTTCGTGGCTAACAGATTCGGGATTTCACGCAGTACCGTGTAACGTATATTTACACGTTTTATAGAGACGGGAGCTTAGACTCGACGTCCTGAAACCGGTCACTAGAGAAGAACTACTCATCGGGAAGAACGTTTTGTTGTATTTTAGGCACTAAGAAATCGTCCCTTAACTGCTGTAGAGATTAGAAACGACCTTGAACATGTCAGGAACACAGATGTTAGTGAACAGACAATTAGAAGACGGTCGAGGGACGCTAATCTGAGATCTCGAAGACCCACAAGAGTACCAGTACTATACAGGGAACATCGAGTAACCAGATTAGAATTCGCTAGGGATAATCAAAACTGGAATGCAGACAACTGGATATGTGTGTTGTTTACTGATGAATCCAAATTTTGTCTACGATCCCTGGATGGTTGCGAAAGAGTATGGAGAAGGGATGGTGAACGATATACCGAGTGCATTTTCAGCCATAGATAAAATTTTAAAGCGGGTTCAGTTATGGTTTGCGCTGGAATATCTTCGGAGGCGCGTACAGAACTGTACATGGTCCCTAGGGGATCTGTGACTGCGGATAGGTACATAAATGAAATACTGCAAGATTATGTTGCCCCATATGCACCATTTATTGGAGAAAATTTTCTACTGATTCATGAAAATGCACGTTCTCAAGCCGACCTTATTGTCACAGAATACTTGAGCTATTCCGAAATTTCTCAAATGGCATGGCCAGCCCACAGTCCTGACTTAAATCCCATCGAGCATGTTTGGGACATGCTTGGTAGAATGATTCGATGCTGGGTACCTGCTTCTCTTACCTTGAATCGGCTAAGATATGCTCGTTTAGAAGAATAGTAATCGATTTCACAAAATGAAGTTTTCGACTTGATTTAAAGTATGCCTAGAAGAATGAATACCATTATACAGGTTTGAGGTATAATACGAGGTATTAATTAGACAAATGAGTGATTATTACTGGTGTTTTTTTTGTATTTCGGATGATAATTAAAGAATTCTCTTTTTTATGTTAACTGTTACAGGCATGATTCTTTTAAAATAAAGGCTTCCCAAAATATTTTCCGAACAAAGAATGCTTTAAAAACCCATACCAAGTCGTGCCTATTATTGACAAAAGTTATAATAAAAAACAATATAAAATTTTATTAGAGGGGTGCCCGTTTTACTTACCGGTGAGTGTATATTTATTAAATTTAAAGAAACACATGATTAAGTTACATTTTTATGAGAGGATGAAATAAAACAATATTAAAAGTCGCATTTTTAATTAATAAAAAAAACAATAGCATTAACTAAAGAAGTAAATCGATTTCAATACTTGGTTTATGTCAAAATCGCCTGTTTTTGGGAGATGTCGTAAGATACGGTTTAACTTCATTTTCGTCAAGTCTCCTACGGATCCGTCTCTACTAAATTCACTAGAAATATAAATTTGGCATGAAAAAAATTAACAAAAAATATAATACAGAATCATTACCTTTGATCGTAGCTAAATTTGTTCCATAAAAATTTGGATAGATCTTCTAATATGGGTTCAGAATGTAAAGCAACAAATTGTTCCCTACATATCTGGAATATAATTTAATTTTTTTTATTGTTGTTAGAATATAAAATTACAATAACATCTATTAAATTCTTAACCAATAGACCCAATCAAAATCACAAGAAATATAAATCGAGTCATACTATTAAATTAAGAAAAGAAATAGTGGAAAAGAAAAAAAAACGACAGAGAAGGATATATACCTAGAACATGATTGGAGAAGAGATCATAATTGTTAATGATGAAGTAGAAGAATGGGAAGCACTCAAAAGAGAAGCAAAAAGTAGACCAGTGCATAAAACCTCGAACAGGAATGACTGAAGACAAATATGCGATATTTCATCCCTAATGAAACAGTTACACATATTAAACATTAGCGTTACTACTATACCATTATAAATGCAGAGCTAAGCTAATAGGGATGTTGACAGTTGTTGTAAATTCATGTGAAATTATGTTTTACACATAAAAGACAGTTTTCAGAAACCTAAAATAACATTTTAAGAATGTAATTATTCGTCTTAAATTAAATAAAATGACTTTAGATTGAGTTATTTTTTACCCATTATCACATTACTGCAAACACCAATCAGAGCGCGATGATGTCGCACGAACAAGTTGACTTATTTCTCATAACCAAGTTAAATGTATGAACTATTTTTCTTGATAATTTGTTAGAACAACGATAATATTTTACGATAGGTATCACAATGGAGACTGGATCCATCAAAAGAAATAGTTGTAATTTACTGAAGATTGATTCTATAATTGTGCGAGCTTCTTTGCTAGAAACATGGAAATTTGTGCACTAGAGAAAAACGTAAAAATGTATTTGTAAGTAACTTTAATTTTACTTTGATATACTTTATTACAAATTAGAGAGACACCTTACTCATTTTATATACTCTTCTATCATATTTAGAACTACTTATCATCTACATCAGTGGTTCTCAACCTTTTTTCAGCTGCATACCCCTTACCAAATTATTGAGATAAATTGTACCCCTGAACCATATTTTAGTAGGGGCAGCCCAGAGACAATTGTAAAAAGTGAAATTTAGGGTTACAATAAATAAAATTAAAATAAAATATGAGCAACATGTATTTTGTAGTTACATGTAAGGGTTAAGGATACAATTTTGATAAAAATTACCTAAAATCTAAAAGTTTCTTTGATTCATCCTATTGACAAAAATACAGAACAATATAAAAAGTTAATGTGATCCCTGCCCTTGCTTCATTGCGCACAGCTTTTTGAAGTTGGGCTAGAAAGAAGCCAAGTACAATCTCAAATCTGGTGAAGCATCCAACTTGTTTCTGTACTTATTCTCAATGAAAGCGTATGATGAAAAGGCTCTTTCCACTAATACTGTGGATGGAAAAGGTAGCAACACCTTCATTGCCAGATCAGGCAGACTTTATATTCATTCATTGCTTGAAAGGTAACTTCAACGTACTATCAGTAGAGATCCCTATCAGACTTTATTTTCTGCAATCTCCAACCCAGCAGATTGAAAATTCTCTTCAGAAAAAGGGTTTTGAATCCACTTAATTCCTTCATCAAGCTTCGGAAAGTATTTCACGAATGAAGATTTCAATTCCTTCAAGTGTTCTGAAATTGCCAGTTTGGCAGCACTAGAGAGTTGTAACTCGTTCTCTTTCAAAAAGTCGTGCAACGTTTCAAACACTTCTGTCTGGCCATTAAGGATGCAAGACCTCCAAAAATCAATCTTTTTTGTCATAGATTCCATTTTTTCTGCTACTCTAAAAATTGTTATTGAGCTTTTTTGGAGACTCAGATTTAGCTTGTTGACTTGGTTAAAAATGTTACGCAGGTAAGCCAAAGATTGCAGCCACTCGCTATCATGTAATCTAGATGATAGATGGAACGGATGATCCCGAAAGAACAGCTGTACTTCAAACCTTAACTCAAACAATCTTTGGAGTACTTTACCACGGGAGAGCCATCTGACTTCTATGTGATAAAGCCAGTTAATGGGGACGCTATCCATTTCTTCGCACATATATTTGAACAGCCTCGAGTTGAAGGCCTGTGATTTGATGAAGTTGACGATTTTAAGGGCTTCGTCACAGTTTTCAATCCAACAGGTAGTTTTTTGCAAGCAAGAGTTTGTCTGTTAATGCAGCAGTACATCCAGTGAACAAGAGGCGCCACTTCTATAACACGGGCCTGAAGTCCAATAAAACATTCTGACATAGATTTTGCACCATCGGTAGACATGCCTCAGTAAGTTTCCTAGGTAATGTCATGTTTAATAAAATACGCCTTGAATATGTCGTTTCCTTTCGTTGTTTCCGGCAGTTGATGACACAGTAAAAGATTTTCTTCAACATTATTTTCATAGATATATCATGCAATTACAAGCAGCACAACACATTTCGATACATCTGTACTTTCATCAACTTGAATAGCAAACTACTTACTATTCTTAATTCTTGTAATTACTGTTTCCTCAACGTCATCCGACATATTTCTGATTCTGCGAGATATATTTCAGTTAGAAACAGGTATATTGTCTATTTTCTTCGCACTTTCTTCACCAAGCATGCAATTGACGGCATCCTTAATGCACGGAAAAATTAAATTTTCTGCTATGGTGTGGTGTTTGCCAGATTTAGCAATGCGGTGCGGTAACTTAGTTTATATGACGCTTCAAGCGCATTTTCTTTGTTTTTGTTAGCTGTCCCAAAATAAGATACATTTTTTTGTTTTGAAAGCCGCTCAAAAAAACTACGATCTTTATTTTCATAGTTAGCATGTTTTGTTTGTAAATGTCGTTTTAGACATGAATGCTTCATGCTACTATTTGCTAACAGCTCGCCGCATACTACGCATTGCTGTCTGGGACAATCATTTTCACCGACAAAATAAAATCCGTACTTTAAATACTCATCAAAGTATTTCCTCTTCTTAGTGACAGTGTCAGTTCCTTCACATTTTCTTTTATGTAAGCTTCGCTCAGTATTATCACTAACCTGTGAGGGCATTTTATTGTCTGTTGATGTACTCGGTACTTCACTGTCGTTGGTCTTGTTCTGCAAAGAAGTTATTCCAGTTTTCAATCACTTATCCATGACACGTTTTGTAGTATTTTAACAAACAACTATTTTAACAACTACAGATAAACACAAAAGCATTGTGTTTACATCTGCACCCTGCCCATGCCTCAAGATGACTGACGACGAAAGTGCAGTAGCCTGGGCGAGTCTAATATTAAAGAACGGAGAGCTATATCTACCTGCATCTACTTCCTCGCTTCATACACAATGGACTCTTCCACGAACTTCATTGCTACAGTAAAAGGATGTAGCAGGTTAATATTTAGCTACAAGTTTTTTCCTACCCGTATCCGCCATTACCTATTTTCGTTCCTCGAACCCCCTACGGACCCGTTGCGAACCCCAAGGGGTTCGCGTACCCCAGGTTGAGAACCGCTGATCTACATCAACGAAATAAAACTTGGAATTCGCTCTGTAAACAAACTACTAATGAATAATTGACTTTTTGTTTTTGCCCATTATCCAATAAATATCTAAAATGATTTTAAATTTATATTTAGTATCGGTTTTACTTTCGTCGAGTAAACATGTTCTGATAAATAGCATTTATCGCGACGGAATATTACTGATAATAGTTTGCATAAAAACAAAAAGGACTAAAAATCGATTGTGATAGTGCTGTAAACTGAATTTATACTTTTTATACTGTGTACAAACAATAATTTAAAGACAATCAAAAAATGATGCCAAGTGGTTATGGGCCGGGTTTTTTGGGCTTTCCACAAGTTCAACCAACTCAAAATAATGTACAAGGTCAAACATATATTCCGATGTTCCAAACACCAAATAATATACAGGGTCATGCAATATTCAACAATGGCATACCTTCACAAATGATTTATTCTCAACCAATGCAATCACTGTGTCCTTCACATTCAAACCAGTATTACATTCCGCCAAATCAAGAACAATATTTAAATATGCAACAATCATCTAGTAATCATTCAAATACTCAAATACATAATATGCCGTATTCAAGAATGACTTCTACCAGCGAAGATGAAGATAACACTTATTCTGCTCAAGAAAATCCATGGCAAGTCGTCAAAGGAACGAAAAGAAGGAAATACAGAAGTAGTAAAAATGCTGAAGAAGAAATTTCACTTAACAATAAGTACACAGTACTAAATTCACAAAGAGATGGTTCCAATAATAACAATAATGATGGTGAAAACACTGACAACGTTAAAATAAGTAAACCTCCTCCCATATTTGTATATGGAGTAGTCAATTTACCAGAGATGAAAAAAAAACTAAGCGATATAATTGAAGCCGAGGAATACACAACAAGAAGCATGGCAAATGACACTATAAAAATTTGCTGTCAAAATCCGGATACATATAGAAAACTGGCTCGTTACATGAGAGAAAATAATATAATCCATCATACGTACCAACCCAAGGAAGAGAGATCCTATCGTGTCGTAATTAAATATTTGCACCATTCAATAGACTTGAAAGATATAAAGGATGAATTAATTAAAAAAGGCCACAATGTAAGAAATATAGTCAATGTTAAACATCGAATAACCAAGGAACCTCTTATAACAATAAAAAAGTTTACGAAATAACTAGGTTTCTAAATAGTGTCATACAAATAGAACCACCAAAAAAAGACAACATATTAGCTCAATATACAAGATTTCAATTATATGACCATACGAAAACCTACTGTAATAGGCCATACCTATGCGTTAAATGTGGTGGCCAACACAGCACAGCAAATTGTAAAAAAAGTAAAAATACGCCAGCTACATGTGGTCTTTGTGGAGGTGGTCATCCAGCTAATTACAGGGGCTGCGAATTCTACCAAAAAAACTATAAAGTAAAGATAAATAATAATAGGATTACTATGACACAAAACAATACAAAATCAACTGATCAAGTCCAACAACCTCAAACCAGACATACTAATAGGAGCTACGCGCAGGCAACTGCAGGAGTAGAAATACATAATAGAGCTAATGGTGAAGAATCTTCAATGACATTAAATAAATTCTTAGATGAGTTTAAAGCTATGTTTAACCAGTTAATACAGCAGAATAGTATGGTTCTCAACATGTTGACAATGCTTATCAACAAATTAAATAATGGCTAAGTTTCTCAGAGTTGCATTGTGGAATGCTAACGGCCTTGTTCAACACAGGGATGAAGTCCAGTTATTTCTTAGACAAAACTCAATTGACATTCTTCTAATCAGTGAAACCCATTTTACTAATAAATCTTACTTTAGGATTCCATTCTATAAAATTTACTACACAAATCATCCGGATGGTACCGCGCATGCGAGCACAGCAATTTTAATTAAACAAACAATAAAACACTGTGAGCTATCAAAATATGAGGAAGAATTTCTACAAGCCACATCAATTCGAGTAAATACAATCCCATACGAGATAACGATTACTGCAGTTTACTGTCCCCCAAAGGATAACCTAAAAAAATATCAGTTTGAATCATTTTTCAACACACTTAATTTCAAGATTTATAGCAGGTGGAGACTACAATAGTAAACATCAGATGTGGGGATCTCGAATAACTACCACAAAAGGAAGAGAACTATCTAAAGTAATACAGGAAAAAAGATACTCCTTTTTGTCCACAGGAACACCAACATACTGGCCGATATAAATAAACTGCCAGACCTGCTAGACTTATTCGTCACTAATGGCACCTCCCCAGCATACACAGATATTATTCCAAGCTATGATCTATCTTCGGATCATTCGCCAGTAATTCTGACTATCAGTTCGTGCCCCATACACATTCAAACTACACCTAGACTACACAACTTCAAAACCAATTGGACCCACTATAAACAGAAACTAAATGAAGAAATAGACTTGAACATAAGCCTCAAAAACCCTTAAATCGAGAAAGCCACAAACGATTTCATAAACCTACTGCAAGAGACAGCGCAACAAACAACTCCTGAAATAACAGTTAAAAAAGACGTTATCAATATACCTCTAGAAATTAAGACACTAGTAGCTAAAAAAAGAAGAGCGAGAGCAAAATGGCAAAGGAGTCATAGTCCTGCAGATAAAAGGAACTTCAATAAACTTAGCAACGAATTGAAAACTAAATTAAAAGCAATGAAAGAAGAGTCCTTTAAAACCTATATGTCTAATTTAAATTGTTTTGATAACTCTATTTGGAAGCCAGTAAAGTCTAAAAATAAACCCATATTAACATCTCCTCCACTACGACTAGAAACACAGACACATGCTGAAGAAAAGTGGGCCAAATCAGATAAAGAAAAGGCAGATGCATTCGCTAAGCACCTCTCAGAAATCTACAAACCTCACAACACAATACCAGGCATAGAAATTACGGAATTTCTAGAACTCCCTATCCAAACAAACCAAACAATAGACCTGATTAGACCAAAAGACATAGCAAATGAAATAAAACTTCTAAACATTAAGAAAGCCCCAGGAATGGATTTAATAACTCCAAAGATGTTAAAAGAGTTACCGCGAAAGGGTATAGTACTCCTCACTTACCTATTTAATGCAATTATTCGAATCCAATATTGGCCAGAAAAACTCAAAATTGCTGAAATAATCCTAATACTTAAACCTAGGAAAGACCCACATGAAGTAAAATCTTATCGACCTATCAGTCTGCTTTCAACTATATCAAAATTATTAGAGAAACTGATTCTTCGAAAAATTGATCCTGATTTTGATGCCAGCTATTGGATACCTGAATTTCAGTTTGGATTCCGACGAGCCCACTCCACAATCCAACAGTGTCACCTCATAACCCATACAATACTAAATTCTCTAAACAGCAAAGAATATTGTATCTCAGTATTTCTAGACGTTAGACAGGCCTTCGATAAGGTTTGGCATGTTGGACTATTATACAAGATTAAAAAACATTTACCAACATTCTTCAAACTATTGGAATCTTATCTAAACAATCGCCAATTCAGAGTACGAATAAAAGGAGACGTATCTGTTATGCTGTCTATCAACTCGGGTGTACCATAAGGCAGTGTCCTTGGTCCACTATTATATATCTTTTTTACTTCAGATCTCCCATTATCACCAAACATCACAATAGGAACATTTGCTGATGACACTGTCATTATAACTACCCATAGTAATGTGCTGCAAGCCCACCATATCCTCCAAGAATATCTTAAAAAATTAGAGAAGTGGTTAAAAGATTGGAGTATCGAAATAAATGAGACAAAATCTACACATATAACCTTTACTCTAAGAAAAGACGTATGTCCTCCAATACAGTTAAATAACACACATATCCCACAATCGACATCAGTGAAATACCTGGGCTTACATCTAGATGCTAAATTGAACTGGAAGGAACATACCAAGAAGAAACGAAAACAAATAGACCTAAGAAGTAGAGATATAGGACCTCATCATGCTAGTTGACCTCAGCTTCTTCCCATAGCTAGGTCATATGCCAACACATTAGCTTATAGAATACCATGTATTTTGATTGCTGATTTATTGAATAAAAAAAAATTTATTTGTAGTTTAACAGAGTTTACAACTTACATTAAAGTGATCTTCACAAAAATAACTGGTACTTGTTGTTGTCAATGAAACTGGATCTTATCTAGCAAGTATTTCCACTTGTTTGAGCACTTTTTGTGGTGTTCTGATTGACGTAGTTTTGCGCATACGCACTGCACAGTATTTGTAAGATGACCTATTCATTATTACGGCTTTTATTGATTTATTTGTAAGAACTCAGTCAAGATCAATTAATTTTAGGGTCTATATTTAAAATAAAAGCAATTACAACAATTAGTCAACATCCCTATTATAAGCTCTAAGGATCAGAAAAAATCGTGATTTTTGAAACTTGTACAGAAGATCTATATGCCAAATATTTTCAAGTACATGTTACTTCATGAAACACTACAGTACAATGTTTTTCTTTCTTAACTTCCAAAACATTTTTCGATTGAGATAGGTATAACAACTTTTAATTAATTAAAATATCCACCTTCTCAAAAAAACCTTCTAGACTTCTCTGTAAGATTTACGAATCTATCTGAAATTAAATGTAGCTGCTATTGCTCCAAATAAAGATTAAATATTCATCCATTATATCTTACCTTGTTCATAATATGTACAGTAGATGGATGAGTCCAATAACAATCATGAACAGAGACAAATGTAATGCCAGCTCTTTCACAGTTAAGAGATGTTAACATCATATGACTAGAATCCAAAGAATGAATAAAATTTGGCGGAAATGCGTTTTTTTGTTTCATCACATTCGGTTTTCTGAAAAATAAAATTATTTTGAAGTAAAACTCGTTACAAGAGTATATAGTCATTCTACGACTATCAGAGCAAAAATATGTAAAAGTGCTTTGCTCGCCACGGGAATTTTTAACGAAACTCCTTCCTGTAAGTCTGGAGTTGACAAGAAATATTACAGAGACAAGATACTATCGAGAATAAAAATATATTACTTTTATTGTCCAATCGGTATTATCCACATGAAATGTGGAATAAGAAAAAGTAAATCAATATCTATTGATACTAAACTATGAGAAGAGTTTATTACAGGAAAAATCCAAAGCTGTGGCAAAATTGGTTTTTAACTGAAGTGGCTGCTGAATAAATTGTCAGTCAGAGTTACATATTTTACGTTAAAAAACGCTAGCAAAAGCAAAAAATATTGAAAAGAGCTTTCAGGAAAGATCTCTAGTAAGAGGGTCAAAATCATTAAGAAAACTGAAATACAACTTATTCAAGGAAACCAAATGTTAGATGGTGCCACCTAATGAGAAACTACAGACTTTAACATATTTAGCAGCATTTCTTTGACATATTTTTATTTAAGAATTTTTTCTCATAGTTATAGGACATATACTGCTAGTCACTACCTTTAATGAATCACTCATCTGTATAGTAGCCACAATTAAATCAAATACAAACTTACTCATATTTATCTATGATGTATGACTCATAAGTGCGTCCTGTTGGTGCTTTTCTATACTTAAAGTATGGTTGAACAATTGGTAGACCTAAAGGCGTGATCCATTCAACATGCTGGGATCCAACAGATGATATTAATCTGGCACACTCAGTAAACCAGTCTTGAATTTCTCTCGTTGATGTGAACATTGTTCGTAATGATTCAAAAGTTCTACCTAAAAACAATACGCTAATAAAATATTAAATAATATTGACACGTTATTTTAGCCATAATTTATTTTTTAAGTTAAACATTCTGTTCCAGTCACTGAGTTCGCATTACCAGAATGCCTCTTGTGATGTTGAATTTAATACTCTTTGAACAAAGTTTTTAGAAAGTGATCTTTCAATAAATTACTAACGTTAATAATGGCTTCAAAATGCAACGAAATATAAATTGATCCATACGGTGTGGAGTACAAATAGCATGATAATAACTGGGTTCAAAATAGACAGTAACTATAAAGGAAAAATCAAGAAAGCTATGAAGAAGTTGATAAAGACAACTGTAGACATGGATATCAGTATTAAATATGTGGTGAATATAGAGAATAATTAAAATTTAAGCATATCATTCAGTAAATGATGAGACTTTTACAAATCAGAGAGATAATGAGACTTTCATCAAATTTATACAAGCTGGATGCCAGTTGAACTTTTTTTCTGGGGGAGTGTAATTGATTTCTGAATTTGGAAAACGATAAGAATTATTGTATAAAAATACTTATTTCAATATTGTGGAATTATTTCTGCTTTAAGAGAGATATAAAATGTGTAGTAATTATGAACAATTTGTTATTTTATTTTGCTAAAGTAAAATTATAGGTACACCGCCCAAGAATAAGATTAAAAATTTACTATCTAGGATAGTGGTAGGTACTATTTAGTATTGATCGGCTCAGTAAGAGAAAAAGATATAGTTTTCGGTCTCGGTTTTTCGAATGGCAAATTTCTGTCGGAATCGGTTTTAATTTATCACAAAACCAACTTTTCTTGAAACTAGGATGACAGTTAATTAAGTGGTTGTTACTCCCCCCTTGAATTTCCCTTTGGCCTTCCTTTCCCCAAACCCTTGTTATTATTTTTTCTTTGGAGTAAGTGATCTCAAGAAGCAACCACGTCGTGTATTGGTAAGTAAAAAAAAGATAACAGTGTGCATTGATACAACTGAGTTACACAGAAACACTAGGTGTAACTGGACAAACCACCCTACGATTTATTGAATAAACGTTTGAACATTGTTAGTAAAAAATGTGGTTTCTGGATTACTCTCATATCAGTGATAATACATTCGCAGATTTTTTTTTTCTTCCGTATACTCATCGGTAAAAGCATCTTATAATTTAAATTGTACAGCAGAAAAAACTTTTCTTAATGATGTTTTTGTGATAAGTTCCATTACTGAATTAGATTTTAAAGCCGCAGTGAGAAAACTAAAACCAAAAAAAGCAGCCGGCGTGGATGGGATACCACCTTATGTCCTTAAAGCTTGTAGTGATTAGTTGGTGCATCCACTGCTACATATATTTTTAATTTAATAATCTCTACTAGGAGTATTGTATGAGCTCTCGTACAAGTCGGTCGTGTGCATCGGTATTCTCGAAGCTTTCAAGTTTTGTTAAATCGTTAAATTCCTATTAGAACAGTTTTTGCAGAAACTAAATTTAGAAGGAAATAACAATTTTATTTTGAAACAAATGGATGTCCCACCGGGGGGTAGACCCCCCGATAAACCACCCACACCCATGTCAGAAGATGATGAAACCCCTTTTGGAGGTTTTGAAAACAAAATAGGTACAAGTAATAAAAACTCAGAAAAAGTAAGTAGATCCGATCCAATAATAATAAATGAATCATTTAATATACTACAAAACAAACAGGTCACAAAAACAGGTAATTATGATAAGCTCAACAAAAAGCAGCCAGTTTATAAATATGGGTTAAATGACCTCGGTCCTTTCCATATTTATGTTGAAAATAACGAAATTGATTTTAAAGGCAGGTTAAATGCATTAAAAATCGGAGATATAATTCTTTCAAACTTTCCGGAAATAGATAACAAAATCCAAAGTATAGACACGATAGGTCGCAATAGAATAAGGATAATCGTGAAAGACAACAAAAGTGCAAATTACCTTCTCGAAAATTGTGAACATAAAATATTCATTGAAAAAAATTTAAATATTTATATTCCCAAATTTATAATATTTAGACAAGGAGTTATTAGAGATATAGCATTAGACTTTTCAGAAGAATATGTTAAAAACAAAATAAAACAGTACGACTTCAATACCAAATTCGAAGTAGCTAGTGTAAAGAGAATAAATAGAAAAGTTACTAATAATGGAAAAGTAGAATATGTGCCAACTAAATCATGTGTGGTAAACTTTAAAACACAATCTTTACCAAAATTCATCACAATAAATAAAGTTTTGAAGGAGGTGGAACCCTACCAACAAAAAGTATTACTATGTTTCAATTGTTTGAGATATGGCCATCTTGGCGGACAATGTAAGAGTCATCCAAGGTGCAGTAAATGTCACAAATCTCATAATACAAAAGAATGTCAAGAACAAAATATCATACCCAAATGTTTAAGCTGTGATGGCAATCATTTTACTACAAACTTCAACGAATGCGATGAATTTAAAAGACAAAAACTAATAAAAAACGCAATGACAACTAATAATATAAACTATCATGATGCCAATTCCAAAATCCCCAAAATTTCCTATGCAAATGTAGTCTTAAAAAATCTAAACATGCCATCCAACCCACAACAAATCCCCACTCAACCAGCTATTCAGCCTCATATACACCCCCAACCTACAAATCACCAAGAAACCGCAAACCAACATCACGTAATGGATCACCCACGGACATACTCACATCCAAGGGTACCTAATAAACGGCAGAGGCCCAGCAGCCCAGATCCAACTCTATTGGCTCGCAAGGAAATCATCTCAAATCCCCGTCCCCCAGGCCCAAACTTTAATATCCTAAATAATTACTTATATACTCAACATACCCATACAAGCAATCCAGTACATAATGAAAATTTAGACCAAAATGTAATCAAAACTCTTTTTGAAATATTTTACGAGTTATTAAATAAACTTAAAGAATCTAACAATATAAATGTGTCAAAAGAGAACTTAGAAAATCTATTTAGTAATCAATTAAAAAGAATTTTGTCATGTGAATCGTCAAATTCGCAGTCGTAAACAAATTTAAATTTTTGCAATGGAACTGCCGATCGGCAGTATCCAATAAGGAAAACTTAGAATATTTATTACAATCAAATCATATAAATATTGCGCTCTTATCAGAAACATGGTTCAAACCAAATAAATATTATAATTTTAAAAGTTATAACATAGTACGAACTGATAGAAATGATGGATATGGTGGAACTGCCATACTAATAAAAAACAATATCTTGTTTAAAGAGGTTAATATAACAAATAATATAAACTTTCCAAATAGTTGTATACAAACAGATTTATGTATTATCAAAAAAACAGTACACATAGTATCAGTTTACATAAAACCAAATACAAAAATAAAATTACAAGAATGGATTCAATTTTTTAACAGTATACCAAAACCATTTCTAAAAGGTGGAGACTTTAACTCTCACCATCAATCGTGGGGATGCGAATTTGACGATTCATATGGAAATATTCTACTAGATGCCTTAAATCATTGTAACTTAGCAATATTAAACGATGGCTCACCCACTCTTGTTACAAGAGGTAGAGACAGCGCTTTAGATCTTACAATTTGTTCGCAAGAAATAACACAACACCTCAATTGGAGTGTTGTAAATGATCCTCATGGCTCAGATCACTTACCTTTAATATATTATTTCGAATCACCACAACAACACTCACACTTTCAAAATATAAAACATAACATCTGGATACCAAAAAATGCTAACTGGACAAACTACATTGAAAAACTTGAAAATATGACACCTGCAACGTGCTACAACAAATTTGAGGAAAACATTAATATGGCAGCTGAGATGACCATACGAAAGAAAAAGACAAACTCAAATCCCCGAAGGAACCACAATCCGAAGATATGGTGGAATTCAACCTGTGAAGAGGCAGCAAAAAACAGAAAAGAGGCGTATATAAAATACAAAAATAACCCAAATGTCCAAAACCTTATGGAGTATAATAGACTGGAAGCAGTAGCTAAAAAAACATTCAAACACACCAAAAAACAACAGTGGGCTAAATACTGTGAAAGTCTAAATTCCTTAACACCAATAAAGGAAGTGTGGCAAAAAGTAAATTCCTTTAAAAACAGAAAACAGCAAAATAAATTACCATTAGATGATAAAGCAGAATGGATCCATGAATTTCACTGTAAAATTTCACCCGCAGGGGTTAAAGATATCAAAACAAGTCCAATGGTAATGACTTGCCGCAAAAATTGTCAACACTTGCTAAACGACATAAACATGTGGGAGCTTGAAAGAGCTTTAAAACAAACAAATAACTCTCCTGGCAAAGATAATATTACCTATTCGATGTTATACAATTTACCACCAGGACACAAAAAATCCCTCCTGAAAATCTATAACCTTATTTGGACAAAACAACATAGTATTCCAACTAGCTGGAAGGAATATGTAGTATTGCCAATACTAAAACCAGAAAAACCCTTACACCAATCAAACTCATACAGACCAATTTCTTTAGCTTCATGTATCCTTAAGACCTTTGAAAGAATCATCAAGAATAGGTTGGAACTGTGGCTAGAAACAGAAAATATTCTCCCAAAAAGCCAATATGGATTCAGGAAATCTAGGTCCACTCTAGAAGCTTTGACAATGTTTGTCACCGACGTTCAGACAGGTTTCACAAATAAAGAAACAACAGTAGCAGCTTTCCTGGATATCTCCGCAGCTTTTGACAATGTTAATCTTGACATACTAACCCACAAACTGGCTGATATTGGTGTTCCTACAGAGCTAGCAACTTTCTTGATCTCTCTATATTCAGAAAGAACTACATACATCAAAATAAACCACGACTTGAATCCGCCACGTCAAACGCAAGCGCAGATAGGACTTCCACAAGGGAGTATATTAAGCCCACTTCTTTACGTGTTATATACCCTAGATATTGATTCTATAGTAAGAAATACAAATATTATCCAATTCGCAGACGATTTACTGCTCTACTCTACAAACAAGAATCTAAATATTACTTTGGACAAACTTAGCACTGACTTTTATAATATTAAACAATGGATGTCTACAAACAACTTCGTATTATCTCAACAAAAGTCAGAAGTATGTATTTTTGCCAAAAAGAGAAACATCCCACAAGGGCAAATTCAATTAGGACCCTATCGCTTTCCAATCAAAACCGCGGTTAAATATTTGGGTGTTTACCTGGACCGCAAATTACTTTGGAAAGATTGCATCCATAACATTATAAAAAAATCTCAAAATTCAATAAATATCATCCAAGCATTCTGTCGTACTAAATAGGGAGCAGACCCTAACATCGCCCTCCTATTTTACAGGACAATGACGAGATCAATTTTCGACTACAGTAGTAACCTTTACGGATCAGCTGCGGAATCTCATTTACAAAAAATAGAAACTCAAAAAATCGATGTCTTAGAATATGTCTTGGCTATTTAAAATCAACACCAGTACATGTCATGGAAGCAGAGGCAATGGAGCCTCCACTATCCCTTAGAAGAAAACTAATCAGCGATATTTTCATAACTAAATTATTTGCTAAACATGCTCAAACCATTCACTCCATTCACAACCTTTCGATATTAGTCCTTACCCACCCATACTGGCAACACAAAAAAACTCCGCTAACTGTGGACAGCTACACACGTATCGTCAACTACCAGGAAATTGTATTCTCCTCAAGTACCCTTCCATATTATGCAGAGCAACACCACATTTTATTCTCCTCAAAAATGGAAACAAGTTACGTAAACCCAAACGGAAACTTCTTAGAGCAAATCAACCATTTCTGGCCAGAATACAAATATATTTATACAGATGGTTCCAAGACAAGCAAAGGATGCGGATGCGCCTTTTACGATGCTAGCACTTCCCATACGTCTTTGAAGCAATTTCCTAAAGAAACATCAATTTATACACTTGAAAATTATGCTGTGCTGTTCGCGCTGAGATATGTTTCATCAACTGATATACGAAATACAGTGATTTTTACAGACAGTAAAAGCCTCGTAGACAGGTTACAAAATATTCATAACTCTTCAAATTTATCCCATGTGGAATTAGAAATTCTAAAGGAACATCATAATATAAGACAACAAAATAAAAATATCATAGTGGTCTGGATAAAGGGTCACTCGGGTATAAAAGGAAATGAAATTGCTGACAGGTTAGCAAAATCGGCTATTTCTTCAGGAGAACCATTAACAATAAAATCCGTACCACATTCCGACCTTAAGTGTGAATATAGGAACAGTCTGCTACTCGAATGGCAAAGAGTTTATGAAAGTAACACTCATGGACAGAACTACAAAAGCTGCCAAGTCAAGATTCCACTTAAGAGATGGTTCTATGGGATATCTCATAGAGAATTCATTGTTACCATAAATAGAATAAGATCAGGGCATGCTATGACTCCGCTATATAAACAGAAAATAGGTATAATTGAAAATCCAGCTTGCACATGTGGCGAACTTGGTGATTTAACCCATGTAATACTAGAATGCTCCCTATTCCAAGTAAATCTAAATACATTCTATGAGGATTTAATAAATTATAAAGCAAAACTACCTATATGTGTAAACCAAATTGTATTCAGCAACAACACTAATATTTTATATTGTCTCTATAATCACCTGAAAAGGTGCAAAATGAAATTGTAAAACCTGATACTAACATAAATACATTGTAAGCAATTTTGCGATTAAATATCCTGTAAGTGCGTCGACGAAAAAAAAAAAAAAAAGATATTTAGAAAGAAAAAAGAGAAAAAGAAAGAAAAAGAAAAAAAAAGAAAAAAAAGAAAAGAAAAAATAGAAATAGATGCACAAGTACTAACAACATACGTAACATACTAACACAGAGAAGGTATATATGCAAATGTTCATTGTTCACAAGAAAACCTCGTTTTACATACTAACATAATTCTTTACAAGAAAACTTTGTTTAATAACTCGTCCGCAAAAACGGATTACAAATTAAATCTGGCTAATTGGTCTCTGCCAAAGCCACCCAACTACTTAAAAAAAAAAAATCTCTACTAATAACTTTCCAACAATGTGGAAGACGGCTTTAGTAACTCCTATTTTTAAATCTGGTAATAAAATGAATGTGGAAAACTATAGGCCTATATCAATAATGTGTGCACCATCCAAGTTGTTTGAGCAAATCATTTATTTAAGTTTATATATGCTGAAAAGTACATAGTATCTCAGCAACACGGTTTCATGGCCAATAAATCTACCATCTCAAACTTATTTATTTTCACTAATTATGCATATGAAACTTTAGAATGTAAGTCCCAATTAGATACCGTGTATACAGATTTCCGTAAAGCATTCGACACGGTGGATCATGACGTGTTATTGACGAAATTGAATGGGCTTGGATTATCCGACAAAGTGATTAAATTAATAGGGAGTTATTTGCAAAATATATTTTTGATTGTAAAACATAATGGAAACACTTCTGGTAAATTTGAAGTCAATTCAGGGGTTCCCCAAGGCTCCAACTTGGGGCCTCTCGTATTTGTAATCTTTATTAACGATTTACTAACAGCTCTAAAATATTCAGAATGTCTCTTGTTCGCTGATGATCTAAAAAATTTCAAACGCATACAGACGGTTCGGGACTGTATATTGTTACAAAGAGATTTAAATAGTGTTTTTGAATAAATTATACTTTAATGTGAAAAAATGTTTCACTCTATCTGTGACACGTTTGAAGGATCCTATTATTTTTGAATACCAAATGGATGGGGAAACTTTGGTGCGCTGTACAAAGGTAAGGGATTTAGGCATCACATATGATCACATGTTGTCTTTCACTGAACATATAAAAAATATAGCAAAGTCTGTGAACCGTCTGTTGGGTTTTGTAATAAGACAAACTTTCAATTTTGCAAATATAGATACACTAAAAACTCTTTATTATACCCTAGTAAGATCAAAATTAGAGTTTGGTGCTCAAATATGGTTGGTGAGTATCAGACTACTTTATTCATGTTGAAGAAAATTCAAAATACATTTTTAAGATACGTTTATTATAAAAAGCATTATACTCGCCCAGATTATAATGTAGTTAGGAGTGTTCACCTTAGAAAATGAATTCAAAATATTATCTCTAGAAGACAGAAGAAAACTAGTAGCACTCATTTTTTTATTTAAAATTGTTAATAATAAAATAAATTCACCTGAAATTCTATTTTTAGTAAGATTTAATGTTCCATCAAGAAGAACACGCACTGCGGTAATGTTCAATATTCCATTATTGCTGACTACCACCAGGGCCCCTCTTGTGACCATGTGCCGATTAGCAAATAATTTTAATACCCTTACGGACTTAGATTGGTCAGTCTCCCAAATGTTTTTCGTAAGACAGTATTGAGACAAATTGTTAATTTATCGATATAGCAGCTGTTTTTGTCTCATCACTGTCATTCATTTTGATTAGATGTGTTTCACATTCTCTGTCATAGGTTTATTTTTTGGTAACTTAGGTTATAGCATAGATTTGAACTTACCTATGTTTGTTAATGTATTATATATGGATTTTTGTTTTGTTTTTATATTATCCTTGTAATTAGACCGCAAGGTCTGTTTGGATATAAATAAATAAATAAATAAACTAATGAAGTGATTTAGAAATAAGACAACAGTTAGAGGGGGATTTATAGGATACTAAGAGTATAGATGGACGAAACAAAACAACTAAAAATAGAAAAGAGCAGCTGCTGTGGTAAAGTTTGGGGAGAAAACACGCTTGGTACTGGCTGAAAAAGAGCCAAAGGGTCGCAAGAAGGGAAAGCAGTTAAATGGGTTTTGGGAATATAATCGTAGATGGCAGGGTGAACAAGGACGTGAGTAGGAAAAAACTGCAAAAGAGGAGATTATGATATATTACTGGAAGTGATGAAACAATACAAGTTGATGTGCTAGGATTACAGGAGACCTATAATAAAATAGATGTTTCTTCGACATCCCCAACTAGCCAAAATTATATGTATTTAAGCGCCTACATGAAAAACATGCTATCTCTTAGAAAAAAGAAGAGGGAAATATAGGCTGTTGGCATAACATGGCCGATTCGTTGTCAGCTGATGTGTGTCTTTATTTTGACAAATGTAAGTTTGAGGTGTAAATATTCAGTTTTTTATACACAATGCACTGCTGAACTGCAATAATTATTCTAATAAAATGTTTTTTTAACAATAAGTTTATATTTAAACACAAAAAACACTCTTAGCCTGAAAAAATATGCATGTAAACAATACAACTCAAAAAATGACGAATGAACTATGCGTAAATATATATGGAACTTGTGACATATTTACGGGTTTGGTAATAAACTGAGGTACTGTTCTTGTAATTATATTGCATTAGATCTGTAGTAGATTCCTAAAAATAGTGTGTTATAAGATATTTCATCATTTTCTTAAACACACGTTTACAATAAAAACTTCTATTGAAAATATATTACTATGGAATTGAAAAATAATATGATGCATTTGGCAACATTACGAATTAGAATATGTTTCTCCCAACAGAGGTTAGAATGTGACGGCGTGTTGCCGTGAAAATATTTGTAAACAATCATATCTGTCTTGTTTGTACTGAGTGTTTTCAAATGACACTTACAACGTTTGCCTGTAGATATCTCTCGTAAAATTGGACAAGATGATATAGGGATTGAGGGGTCCAACCCATTTACTTTTCGAAATACAGGGTGTTAAAGTTATGAAAAATATATTGATCTGACATTTGGCAGGTTGTTTTTAAATGTGAAAGGGCATATTTTGATGGAAAAACATGTTTCAATTATTGATCCAGTGGTGTATATTTGGAAGAATATGGCACCTTTCCCCTCCCATTTTTTACGCCACTGGCATTTGAAGCTGTTTTTATTTGATTTTGTATTCCTCAATAGTTTTCACGTGAAAAACGCATAACCTTTACATATCTAAAAATGTAGTTTTCAAGATATTTAATGTTTTTATGAAGTCTGCAAGATCACTTTTTAATAAAAAACTAAAAAAAAATATTTTTCTTGAATGTTTTTTAATAACTACCAAAGTACTAATGGTTAGAATATGTAACAGGAACTAATTTGTGAAACAGCACTGCATATAAAACATTGAGAGAGGATTGTTGAAAATACTTTTCCAAACTTGTGATTTTATTAACAAAAGAATTAATGACAATAAAAAATAAGAATTACAAAGTTAAATAATATCCCATTCAAACATAATTTTTGAATAAGCAGCCAAAAAATTACAAAATATGTTCAAAATTTTGTCCATTTACATTTACACATAAGCTGCAACGTTTTCTCATTGAAAATCGCATACCTTGGCAATACTGGCGATTGCCGGAAATAATTTCAGTAGCTGCATGGATTCTTACTAGCAGTTCCTCCTCCGTTTCTACTATTGTATCGTAGACTAGGGACTTCATGTAACCCCACAGAAAGAAATCGATTGGATTTAATTCCGGTGACCTCGCAGGCCACATATTGGGTCCACCTCAGCCTATCCAGTTGTTTTCGTATTGTTGGGTTATAAGTTGTCTGGCCGCTAGAGAATAATGTACAGATGCCCCATCGTACTGAAACCATACATTATCCATATTCGCCCTAATATTTAATGGGACAACGTCGTTTAATAAATCAGGCAGGGTTTCTCTCAAACAATTATAATAAATATTACCATTGAGTTTATTAGGTAATAAATATGGACCCACTATACAATCTCCAAGAATGTCTGCCCACACGTTAAGCGAGAATTTATCCTGATAGGTGACATATTCTTCCAAATGTACACCATTGGATCAAGAATTGAAACATGTTTTTCCATCAAAATATGCCCTCTTACATTTAAAAACAACCTGCCAAATGTCAGATCAATATATTCATCCATTTTAAAGTTATCAAATTAAAACATTATATTTTTCATAACTTTAACACCCTATATTTCGAAAAGTAAATGGGTTGGACCCCTTAATCCCTATATCATCTTGTTCAATTTTACGAGAGGTAACTACATGCAAACGTTGTAAGTGTTATTTGAAAACACCCTGTATATCTATGGTTTCTTCTGTCACTGAAAACGTTGTGTTGTACTGTATACTTTAAGCATTTAAGCATTCGAAGCATCACTACTTACTGGTAAGATATGAAGATGCTGCCCAAACAGATTCCTTAGGGAATTCATCAATATCTTTAAGTTGTCTAGCAATTTGCAATCTAGCTCCAAATCGAGTTACACCATATACTGTCGTCATAATAGTTTGTTTTATCACTTTCCGTTTAATAAAACCCTCTAAAACCTTAGCGATCTGAAACATATTCTTTTATATAAATAATAAAATTATTTTTATTTTATATTTTAAACCACAAAAATTCCTTTCTAGAACTACTACTTCAATCAGTATACAACCAAAGGCTGAAAAGATGCTGGTGAGCAGATTTAACAGGGAACGTAGAAGTCATCAATTAGAAAGTACCTGAATATGCATATACTCGATAGTCGAAATTGTGTAAAGTGACGTCATCGGTTATCTACCGATTTAAAGTGAACTCCATGAGCGTATCATAGTTTAAGGGTGCGAATACTGAAATATCTGGAATTTCAATTTTTAACATTTGAAATAATAACTTATCACAAGTTGTTCATAAGTAAGTTAAAACAAAATAAAAAAATGTTTAAAAGTCAATTCCAACTTACTACTACTAAAACTAAAAAAAAGTTGTTTGTCAAGACCAAAATAAATTACCAATAAGTATAGGTATGTTGCGAGGTCACTTGTAAAATGTCTGACTAACTGGAAGCGGTATCACTCCCTGACGACTCCTCAGAATCATCGCTTTCTCCTCCTATATCGATAATGAGTGGTTCCGTCATTACTTCTACACGTATGTCTAAATCCCAAAACTTTATTTCTTCTTTTAATACGTGTTGAATACATTTACGCCAACTCTCAGCAGTAACGGTATGCAGCGCCTCGTCAAACAGTTTCTCAACGTCAGCCATTTTGAATGTACTGTTTTTTCTCGTAACATAATTTTTCACTTGGGCCCAAACCAGCTCGATGGGGTTTAACTCACAGTGGTAGGGAGGAAGTCTAACAACTGAGACGTTGAAATCTTTCGCCATTTCATCGACAACGTACTTAATATAACTGCTTTTATGTTTCCGTACGAGAGATAATAATTCAACTTTTAGCATTGCCTCGTTGTGCGGAATGCTTTTACTCTCTAACCAATCAATTATAACCCTCTTGCGGCTAGCTGAAGTAGGTATTTGCTCCAGTCGACGAGAGTGGTATGAAGCATTATCCATAACTATCACTGAACCAAGAGTTACCTTTGCTAAAATTGATCTAAACCATGTTTCAAACCGGTTACCATCCATCTCTTCATGGTAATCGACAGTTTTTTTGGACTGAAAACTTAGTAATCCACCTTCTACAAATCCTTCCTCGCTGCCAATGTGAGTGATAATCAGTCGACGTCCTTTCCCAGAGGGAGCTTTTAAACCGGAAGAGAAACCCTCCATAAAGGCTTGTCGATTGCTTCGTATATTCATGTCTTGCCACACTTTTGACACAGTGTGGCCTTCATTTAACCATGTTTCGTCAAGATAATATATGTGCCGTCCTTCGTTACGAAACTGTCGTATCTGTTTTAAATAATTTCTCCTCCATTCCACAATGTCATTTCGTTCAATTAAGGCACTGTTTCTACTTCTTGTTTGGTAACGAAAATTCATTAATTTTAAAGTTCGTCTCAAAACTTTATCACTGATGTTTGGTAAAGTATCATCAGCTTCTATTACCTTGCTCAATTTAGCTACCGAGGGGATTTCATTCCTAAAATAAAAAGAATGTATTTCCCTACGTATAGCATTCCGTGTTTGGTCGTCCAAAACAATTTTCGTTCTTCCCCTACTTTCCGGTTTACAGTTTTCACCTCGTTCTCTTGTCAAAGATCCGTCCCGCGATTTCTTTAGAATATTGTATATAGTACTCTCAGAAACTTTAGTTAAATAACTGCACTTAATCACAGCGTCACTAACACCCAACTGTTTGTCCATGGCACGCAGTCCTTCGTACACATTTAATATGAGGACTTTTTCTTCCCGAATTAAATTGTTACGACGCCGTTTTTTATCGCCAACACCGCTACACTCCGCCATTATTGTCACTAAATATACCGATATAAATATTACAATAAATACCAATAATAACCGATTTATCACACAAAACCACAACACAAATACTGATGTTACGCTCATGAAGAGAATAAACACCTCACATAACTGTTTACTATCACTGTCTCATTCGCGTAGCTCGATCTATCTATCTCGTTCTCAAAGCCGGAACATTGAAGCGACTCTCCAACATTGTCAAATCGGCGAGTTTTTCACAACAAACTTTGCGTTCAAGCAATATACATAAACACTTTATTTCACATTTCAAGTAAACTAATTATTATTAGTCTGCTTGAAATTTGAAATAAATATATTAAATTGGTATTGACTTAATTACATTGCATCTTTTGTACCTGAAATATTGACACAATGGATTTGAAGTGTATTTATAAAATACAGCATTTCTCTCTAGAATACATATGGCAACTGCGCTTTAACCAAAGTGTTGATTAGATAGCTCTGACTCACTTTACACAATTTCGACTATCGAGTATAGTGGCATGCACATTTCTCAAAGTCACTAATACAAATATTGATGGAACCAATCAACACATTCGTTTAAAGATTGTATTATAATATGTAAATGATTGCTGATAAATAAAGATTAAAAATATCTTATAGTCTTACCTCCATCCCATTTGCTGCATCTTTAACCCTTTGCTGTTCTACTAAAGTCACAACTGCACTGTATACATCTTGGGGTTTCTCAGATGGAGCTAAATTGACACTAAAAGCTCCACTACTATCTCTTCCCAAAGCTGCATAATGTTGCAAACCGTTACAGCTACCATCTTGATGAATTGGGAAATGGCTCAAGAATTTCTCTGGGTCTGGAGATTGTAAGACTTCCGCAATTTCCATACAACAAGAAAGTGTTTGCCAAGGTTCATCCGATTCGGCCCACCACTGTTTACCAGTCAATGGTTTATCAGCAGAATCCAATATTTGGTCGATTATTTCATTGGCGTATCTCAACCTACAAATTTTTTTAGTTATTTTAAAGCATGTTCTAAAGTACTGAGATACTACTAAGTTTACAAAATTACGGTTAAATATATTATGTTTATTGTTAGTTTATTATACTTTGTTTCCAATTGTAAATTTATTTTTGTTTCCAAGTTTTTCCTTTTATCTTGTATATTTATCAACTATACTGTGTACAGTTTTGTGTTTATTTTTATAATTTCCGAAACATGCTCAAATAGCTGTTAACCTCATCATACATTTGTTCTGCTTTCTTTTGTTAAATGTGTATACCTTTTATTATTATATTCTATATCTTTTCATTTTTGTCCATCATGTAATTCTAAAGTTTTTGCATAAATTGGTTCTTATAATCTTCCCATTTCCTGAGCTCCTACTGACACTCTTACAATCAATCTAAATTTATATCACTTATCCTTCAGTTTTTATTTCCCTGAACCCCACTGGGAAGACCCCTAGGAGCTGATAGTGTGTATTTTTATAATAATTCTCTTAGACTTTAACCACCATATTATTAAATATTACTTAGTTTTTCTCCTAACTACATTAAACTTCATAAAATGCATTTAATTACTATTATTAGTATCTTTTGTCTGATTAATCACTCAATATCTCCCAAGAAATATTGGAATGATACATATTAGAAATACTCTCGAAATGTAGTTGATGAAACTGTATATACTTTCCTTACCTTTCATTTACTGATTCGTTTTTCTTTAACCCAGTCAAATTGATAAGGTGTATCTTTAACCAATCCAAACCGTGAGGTCCAAGAGGCCGGGGTTCAGCAAAAACAAGCATAGACCTAGCCAAGTCAGAACCCAAGTGATTCAAGTGTGGTGGAACTGGATAAACTCTGCCTCTGAAATCCATGTTGTGAGGTAACCAAAATATACTATTCCGGAACTAAAAATAAATCAAACAATAAGCAAATATAATTTTACTTGTTTTTATGTGTTTTTACTTTTCTGCCCAACCTTTCTATATGCGAGAAAAGTATTGGTTTACCCCAAAAAAAGTTGGAATTTTGAATTTTTTTGAGTTATTTTTACGTTTTCCATCAACAACAACACG
The DNA here is from genome assembly GCA_963921935.1 of Galeruca laticollis. Lineage (NCBI taxonomy): Eukaryota > Metazoa > Arthropoda > Insecta > Coleoptera > Chrysomelidae > Galeruca > Galeruca laticollis. The sequence goes on from OY998183.1 coordinate 89,135,876, forward strand.
AAAAAACGGTTTTTAGAAAAAAAATCCTGTGTGTATGTCGTCGTCAGACACTTTTCCTTACATGTCTTGTTAGCACGATACAGCCTCCGAAGTGCAATAAGTCGGCAATTTTATGATTGAATATTGTTAAGGACATGTCACAGATGAACCCTATTGGTTTTCAGTTCACCAGAGCCAATACAACAGGTGCTATGGTACTCGAAGTACGACATTTTTGTCAGTTTTTGAGAAATTTCAGTTTGTTAGCACAATACAGCCTCCAGAGTGGAACAAGTCCCCAATTTTATGATTCAATTTTATTCAGAACATCTTACAGATGAACCCTATTGATTTTCAGCTCACCAGAGCCAGTACAACAGGTGGTATAGTACTTTAAGTACGACATTTTTTGAGAAATTTCAGTTTGTTAGCATGATACAGCCTCCGGAGTATATACAAGTGATCAATTTTATGATTGGATATTATTCAGGGCGTCTTAAAGATAAACCGTGTTGATATTCAGCTCACTCAAGCCAGTACAACGAGTGCTATGGTACTTGAAGTACCAAATTTTTGTCATTTTTGGAGAATTCTCAGTTTGTTACCACGATACAGCCTCCATAGTGTATAAAATTGACTTTTATGATTGAATATTATTCAGGGCGTCGTATAGATGAAGCTTATTGTTTCTTGGCTCACCAGATCTAGTATTACGGGCTATAGTACCTGAAGTGCCACATTTTTGGTCCTTTTTGGAGAAATTTCGGGTTGTTAGTACGATACAGCCTCAGGAGTGTATACAAGTGACTAATTTTATAATTGGATATTTTTCAAGGTATCTCACAGATGTACCCTATTGATTTTCAGCTGACTAGAGCGAGTACAGCGTGTCCTATAAATCCAGATATACTACTTTTTTTATTACTTTTGGGGAAATTTCGGTTTGTTATACTCGATAGTCGAAATTGTGTAAAGTGAGTCAGAGCTATCTAATCAACACTTTGGTTAAAGCGCAGTTGCCATATGTATTCTAGAGAGAAATGCTGTATTTTATAAATACACTTCAAATCCATTGTGTCAATATTTCAGGTACAAAAGATGCAATGTGATTAAGTCAATACCAATTTAATATATTTATTTCAAATTTCAAGCAGACTAATAATAATTAGTTTACTTGAAATGTGAAATAAAGTGTTTATGTATATTTCTTGAACGCAAAGTTTGTTGTGAAAAACTCGCCGATTTGACAATGTTAGAGAGTCGCTTCAATGTTCCGGCTTTGAGAACGAGATAGATAGATCGAGCTACGCGAATGAGACAGTGATAGTAAACAGATGGATGGTAACCGGTTTGAAACATGGTTTAGATCAATTTTAACAAAGGTAACTCCTGGTTCAGTGATAGTTATGGATAATGCTTCATACCACTCTCGTCGACTGGAGCAAATACCTACTTCAGCTAGCCGCAAGAGGGTTATAATTGATTGGTTAGAGAGTAAAAGCATTCCGCACAACGAGGCAATGCTAAAAGTTGAATTATTATCTCTCGTACGGAAACATAAAAGCAGTTATATTAAGTACGTTGTCGATGAAATGGCGAAAGATTTCAACGTCTCAGTTGTTAGACTTCCTCCCTACCACTGTGAGTTAAACCCCATCGAGCTGGTTTGGGCCCAAGTGAAAAATTATGTTGCGAGAAAAAACAGTACATTCAAAATGGCTGACGTTGAGAAACTGTTTGACGAGGCGCTGCATACCGTTACTGCTGAGAGTTGGCGTAAATGTATTCAACACGTATTAAAAGAAGAAATAAAGTTTTGGGATTTAGACATACGTGTAGAAGTAATGACGGAACCACTCATTATCGATATAGGAGGAGAAAGCGATGATTCTGAGGAGTCGTCAGGGAGTGATACCGCTTCCAGTTAGTCAGACATTTTACAAGTGACCTCGCAACATACCTATACTTATTGGTAATTTATTTTGGTCTTGACAAACAACTTTTTTTTAGTTTTAGTAGTAGTAAGTTGGAATTGACTTTTAAACATTTTTTTATTTTGTTTTAACTTACTTATGAACAACTTGTGATAAGTTATTATTTCAAATGTTAAAAATTGAAATTCCAGATATTTCAGTATTCGCACCCTTAAACTATGATACGCTCATGGAGTTCACTTTAAATCGGTAGATAACCGATGACGTCACTTTACAGAATTTCGACTATCGACTTTTTTATATACATCTTATTATAGCTCATCCTTAAAAATGTGTATTATTCTTGGTAACACCCTGTATATACATAATGATACCTACCATAATAATTTCGTATTTCTGTTCTCTCAAATTTAAACGCCAGAGCGTACAAGAACATTTTCTATTTATTTTTTATTTAGGACTATTAAGAACCCTTCAAAAATGATGCGCTCATGAAGTTCGCTTCTGCAACTGATTTTATGGACAGTAAGAGCGATGAGTCACTTTACAGAATTTCGACTATCGAGTATAGCACGATACATCCCCCGAAGTATATACAAGTGACCAATTTTATGATAGAATATTTTTCAGGGCATCTCACAGATGCGTAAAAATTAGTTTTAATATTTAAAACCATTTATTTTTTTTACATTTATATAAATTCAGCCCGGTGAAAAGGCATTTTTACAAACCAAAAGAGAAAAAAAGTTTATCTTGTTTCCTAAACAAATTTTATATAAACTTATAAATATGAATGCCTATAACATAATTTATCTGCAATTAAATTACTAGGTATGTGATTTTTCCAATCTATGATTATAATTAAGATTATAAAATACAAAGGTAACTGACTGTTTTTAAAATAAAAAAGAAGTCAGCTTACATAGAAGCAGGAAATAAAGAAAAACATTTGATTCAACCATTCCTTTTTGTTCTCAATATTCACATGCTGATGATTCCTGGTCAGTTATTTTTTTTATTTGTGTTAGGAACTGCTCATATAGGCTCTTTGCTGCTCCAACATAATTATTCGTTATTTATAGTGTTTGTTACAGTTTCAGTTACAAAACGCTTCTATTATTACACACAAAATAAACATTTTAATATTCCTGATAATAATAATAGTAATTTTTCAAAGTATCCTGCTTTATATTATAAGAGTATTTTAAACTTACATGATTGGCCAAAGAGAGACGATATAAACAATCACACCACAGAGAATACATTTCAGCCTTCTTCCTCCTATATTGCATTCTTTGTTTGAATAGCAGATATCTTTCAGATTTGTCCATTTCTGCACTGGGAAATGGTGGTGGGGTAAGTGACGAAGATGGTTCTGGGACATCTAAAGTTGATGATCCTCCATTATTAAATACCTAAAAGATTTTCATCAGTTAATTTATCTTTTGAATGTTGATCTAATATCAATAAATGTAAGACTTGTAAAACAAATATGTACAATCTATTTTAAAACCCACTTTTACCTAATAATAGTTGTATTGTATACAAGTACAAGATAAACATTATTAAATATTAATGAGTTAAATCTGAAAATTATGGGAAGCAGCATAAACACATAGCAGTACAGAGGATAGGTATACATAGAACATAATTCTAACAAAGGAAATACTGAAAACAATAGGAGCCAGAGCTAAAGAAGAGAAAATGGGAAAACGGTGAAATTAGGATTTAACAAGATAATTGAGGGAAACGAATGAAAATGGGTCAAAAGAAGGGAGGTACTTGATGATACAAAAACTAAATAATAGTAGGTCACAGGAAATTTTGAAGAATTACTTGGCTACATAAAAGATTATGAGTAATGAAGACAATGAAAACGAAGCCAAGGGAACAAATGGAATAAGGATACATGAAAAAAATAGGGGAAAAGGAGATAAACGACAAAGAGAAGAAAAAGGAGTAAGGTATCATGAAACACTACAAATGATACAAAAACAATATGGAAAAATGTAAAAGGGCGACCAACGTGAACATGGAACAATGAGATAATAATAATAATTTATTTTCAAAAAATTTTCATATACAAAAAAACAGATGGTTTACAATTTCAAAATAGTTTGCAACTATATAGTTCATTCATGTAAAAGTAAAATGAAAATAAAGTAGGAGAAACGCACTGAAGTCTTTCGACTTGTGCGTGGGTGAAAGCTCTTTATTTTCGAGAAGGTTGGTACATCAATTTTGTTATGAATTAAGACTATACAAAACTGAATAGATACAGTAATATTTAAGACACGTAAAATACATATACAAAACAAAACAATAACTCCCAATTAGACAGGTAAATACAAATAAATAGCAATTAAAATCATACTAAAATCGTATCATTAGAGATATAAATATTTTTTAAAACTACCACAGCAAATAAAAGAAGTACACAGTTTACTAAGGCGAATTCAATAATTGTTAGTTCTTGGTTTTCTGAACTATTGAGATAACGTATTTTTGATAGGCAGCTAAAAAATATAGGGTAAGGTAAAGTATTTCAATTTTACATATAATAACGCTCTGAGGATCTGCGAGACAATTGTATCAGTTTGCATCCATGTTTTAATTTTCTTTTTGAACATTATAGGTGAGTTTATTTCACGAATTTCTAATGGGATTCCATTGTACAATCTTGGACCGAAAAACACATGACTTCTCAAGGTAAGAGTTTTGTTCACTTTTGGAATGTATACAGCAAGAGGTTGATTTCTGGTCGAGTACTTATTGTTTGTAGAGTTTTTGGTCTTGGTAAATTTTTCTTTATTTATTACACACTGAAAATAAAGTTCTTTGATATCAAGGACTTGCGATAAGTCAAAAAGTTCTACTGTGGGAAATTTTTTGTCTTTACCATAAATTATTTTTAAGATCCATTTTTGTAGGATTATGATTGGGGATATATGGTGATTATATGCACCACCCCATGCAATTAAACCATACCTGAGTTGTGATTCAACTAAGGCGTAATATATAGACTTCAACTGTTCAACATTTACCATCATTTTGTAGTGCCTAAATAAGTGAAGCAAACTATGTAATTTTCCAGTTAGTTTTTTAATATGGTGGTCCCATTTCAAATTGCAGTCCATGATCAGACCCAAGTAGTTAGTTATAGTGGTCGGTAGTATTGAGAAAGTTATTGTTGTGATTTTTCGCGAGAGGGGGGAAGTTTTCGAAATTGATTTTCTATATACTGAAGGGCACATAATGTGTTTTATCAAAGTTGATGGTTAATTTCCTAGAGTGAAACCATTTTTTTATTTTTAAAAAGTCTTCTTGTGCCTTATTGAGTAAGTTTGTCGTTTGTCCAATCATTTGCATTATAGAACACTGCAGTATCATCTGCGAAGCTTATAATTTGGCCTTCGGTATCAAGGGAGAACAGGTTATTCAGGTAAATATTGAAAAGACAGGGACCTAGCACAGTGCCCTGTGGTACACCATACTTGATGGTTTTGAACTCACTCAAAGTTCCCTGAATATCTACACATTGGCTTCTTTCTAATAAATAGCTCCTCAACAACTCCAGGCATGGTCCTCTCATTCCAAGTTCCTCCAGCGTCTCAATCAGTTTCTCATGGCTTACGGTATCGAAAGCTTTAGCCAGGTCCACAAAGGTACAAACTGACGGTTTTCCCTCGTCAAGGGATTTATATATTTTTGAGGTAAGAGAGGCTATTGCATCTTGAGTGGACATAGTCTCTCTGAAACCGAACTGCAGCGGAGAGAGGATCTCATATTTTTCTAGGAATTTGCACAAACGTGATTTGATGAATGTTTCTATTATCTTTGCAAGGCAGGAGATTAAAGATATAGGCCTATAATTCAGACATTCCAATTTGTCGCCTTTCTTATAAATCGGTTTAATTTTGGTCTTTTTTAATGAACTGAGGAATGTACCTTTTTTCAAAACTATATTCGCAAGATAACGTATTGGTTTACATATTCTATTACATATGATTTTCAAGGTATCTGAGCTTATTGAGTCCAATCCGGGTGCCTTGTTCGTTTTGAGTTTGTGAATTATATGTATTATTTCAGCTTCAGTACATTCTTCTAGATATATAGTGTTCGATATGCGTTTTTTCGTTTTATTGAAATTTTTTGGTTCTATAATTTGCTGTACCAGATGTTCTCCTAAGCTGGTGTATGTATCAACAAAATTGTTGGCTATTTCCAGCGGATTATTTGAAATCTTTGTGCCTCTCTTTATTCAATGTATTCCGTTTTTTGATGGATGTTATTAAACCACTAGTGATCCAAATTTTCTTTTTTTATATGTTATATTTTGACCATGGACTTCTGTACATACATTTGGATTTTCTCTGTTAAATTATCTGCATCCTCGTTCTGGAGGAAGTGATGAGTGTTTTCAGTCTTTTATAATTTATGGTATCTGGGTTCATTGGGCTATGATCTGATTTTTCAGTTATATTTTCAATTTTAAGCATTGTAGTGAAATGGTCGCTAATAGAACTTTTAAACGCGATTGGTATAACTTTGTTGACTATATTCCTAGTGAATAAATGGTCCAAGTATGAGCGTGAGTTTACTTGAATTCTGGTGTATGTATTTATTTGTGAGATTAAATTGTTTTCATTCAGAATGTTAAGGTAATCATTCGAATCATCCGTTTCAGAAAGTATATTTATGTTTATATCTCCTCCAAGAATAACCTGATTATTGTTGTCCTTCAAGTGATCTCCAATGAAATTTTCAAGACACTGACTGAACGCTGGTATATCTGTTGATGGTGACTTATGTATCCCTACAATAACTATATTACTTTTCTCCAATTTTACTGTTAGTTTTATTGCCATGGATTCGTGTATTTTGATATGTTGAGTACTATAGTTAAAACATCTCTTTATGAAAATTACTACTCCATCATTTTGATTGAGGTTTCCTTCGCTATATATCAGATCATATCCCTTCAGCCGATATAAATGAGTATTTTCAATGATTCTGGTTTCTGTTAAGATTATGCAATCAAAATCCTCCTCTATTTGCTGTAAGTCAATCTGAACATCTTAAAAGTGCTTTGAGATACTACAGATATTTTGGTTGTATACCGAGAATCCGTTTATGGATTTGAGTTTGTTTCTACAATCCTCATATGAATCGTATACATAAGTCTCTGCTATATTTTCCTCAAAATCTCTAATGTAAGCATCCATATTACATTAGTAAGTAATAAACCCAAAAAACAAAGTAATAGACGAAATTAAAGGCATCAACGTAAGGGTTAATAAATGCATATATATAAATAAAAAAACATTCATAAATGAGTGGAGCACCAATTTTAATTTGTATCTATTTATTTGAACGTTGGCTTCGTGTTCTCTCTTTCAAGGCAGATCCACCAGCTATTGGTTTAATGTTCTTCCTGTTTCCGATGTTCTTGGGTGTGTTGGCATCAATAATAGGTTTCTTGTGTTCTACTTCTTTGAAATCTTCCTGTGTTAAGGGGACCGATACTCCACCTCTGGAAATTCGAATTCTTTTTCAAAATTTCGTAAATTCGGCGTTGGAGGAGCACTGTTCGCGGTGCGTTCCTCTGAGCGATTTATTTCTTCTAATTCTTTCACAGTATAGGCTTTATCGTTGATGTAGAGTTTATTTCCTTTTATATAAGATCTATCGGTAGGATCTTCTCTGGCTTGATTCAAGAAGGTTCTCAAAATTTTATTTTCACGTCTTTGTTCAAATGTAAGAGGTTTTTCTGTGTTGTTGAGGTGGTATATATTATTGAAATCAGCTATTCTAATATCAACTTCCAGTAGTGTATTTAGTTTTTCACTTATAGTATTAGCTGTGTTCTCTTTGTTTTCGAGGCCAAATATAATATTGTTCTTCTTTGAATGTCTTTCCAAAGTATCTACTTTATTTTTCAATGTTTGATTTTCTTTTTCAAGATAATACACTTTTTGTTTGAGTTCCTCTACTTTCATTAAAGTCTTGTTTCGGTAGCTTCAATCGCAGATTTAATTTCCCTTCTGTTCCTTATTACATCCTCTTTCAAACTTCCAATCGCATTTATCGAATCCGATTCCATAGCTTGATGAAAGTTCGTCTATGGATAGCTTTAGGTGTTTTATTTTTATTTGAGTTTTTGTCTCTCAGCTGGCTATGATCTAAGTTCCACTGCTTAGTAATGTATGCTGTTCAAATCTTACTATTATATATCATACGTTATCATTATTGATGTAATTAATACTTGTGTGTTGCTCTGTGTTTTTCAGTAATTAATTTAGACATACCAAAAAATGGAATTTTGGTGACAGCACTTTGTTACACTCTTTTCCCTAAGGCAGACCACACAGATAGGAGAAGCGTTGGAAAAGAGAGGGATAAATTGGCATGACGAAGAGACATAGTCAAAGCAAAAAAATAACCTCAACTCAAAGAATGCCTTACACTTCACAGTAGAAAGGATTTAATAAGTAAGTATATTTGGCAACTTATGCAAGTGAAGTATGAAATTCTAAGTTGTTTATGTATAAAAATAACTTTGTTGAGTTAAATTTTTGTTATCATGGTTTTATAAAGGTATTCAATAAAGACTGGAGAAATGGGTAAGAAAAATAAAAAATTGACTTATTAACTATTTTTTAATCAATCATTAAAGAACGTTCTTTTCACCTTAATAAGTACATTATAAAAATCTAATACTGAAAAAAATAGTGAAGACCTTCATCTCCATAAAACTTATTACAAAGGAATGCAAAAAGAGATATTACCAATACTTGACAACATAAACTCTGCTTATACTGCCACAAATTGATCTAGGTTCGAAGGCAAAACCTCACAAACATTACCAAAAGGCAAGCATTTGGAAAAAAGGCAGATTGTTGTTTGCACCCATGAGTGAAACCATTTATAAAAACACTGTTTATGCTGTTAAAACATCATAGGGTGGAATAGTTTCAATCACCCATCTTAGATTTAGCAGATGGGTTGAGTTAATACCCAAATATTTGTCACCTCATCTAAAAATGACAGCAACATTCTTCTCAATGAACACATCCATGAAAAATATATGTAAGCGTAAATCATACCTCTAATATCACATCTAAAACTTTTTGATTAACTTTCCAGGGTACAGACGCCAATTGATTTAAAGCATCTAAACTAGGGTAAAGTTGCTGTACTCCCACTTCTTTAAGTTTATCTTTTTGACTAATAGCCTGTGTAGGTAATCTAATAACATCACAAGGAGATATCAGGTACCCACCTACAATAAAACACAATGTAAATATATCTAAAGGTATAACAATATAAAAATTAGAATTACATAAAAAGCTGTTATTTGTAATTATTATCCCTGCTAAGAGAAAAAAGGATATAATTTAAATGCTTTCTAACATGGTAATATCGGTCCTGATAAAAGTGCAAATTTAAGTGGTTTAAAGTGTTCCCTGAGATCTTGAACCGAGTCAGATAAGTAATTATACCTAAAGGTACATAATAGAAACGATTAAATTACTAAATTACTGAAATTAAATCATAATCATATGAAAAACGGCATTACTAAAACAAGTTCCTTTACTACTTAACTGATAAGATAATAAAATCAATAATAAAACATTAGCGGATAAATAAAACTTTGCTGAAATCAATTGAAATTTAATAAGATTTTAAAAAAAGAAAAGATAATAAAACTAACAGTAGGTAGGTAGGTAGAAATAGATTCAGCGGGTCTGATTAGTTCATGTGCGGGCTGTGTGCTGAACTAAGTAGGCTTGCGGTACGCCAAACCGCACTTGAAACATCAAATCCGCTGGATGAATAGAAAAACCGGAGCACGATAACTCGTTTGAAGAGGGAAATGTGTTTAGGAAAAGCAAATTTTCAGGAGATTTCTATATAAGTGAAGAAGAGAATACGGAAGACATAAAAATGGAAGAAATAACGGAATTACTGAAAGAGTTAAAACTCCAGATGAAACATGATATAGAAGAATCGAAAAACGAGATAAAAGCTTATATCGAAGAGATAAAGAGGGATCAGAAAGAAATAAAAAATGAAATACTTCAGATAAGAACGGAACAAAAAAGTGTCTCAGAAGAAATATGAAAACTTATGCAAGAAAATGAAAGTCTAAAGAAGGAAAATAAACAAATAAAAAATGAAAACATGAAAATCAAGGAGGAAATGAAAGAAATAAGAACAACTATGGAATGGATAGAAAAAAGAAAACAACGTAGTAATAAGCGGCCTCACGGTTGACACTGATGATCAAAAACGGTTAAAGGAAGGAATGCAAAATTTCATGGAGGAAAATCTGAAAACTAAAGTAAATATAACATCGGTCAAAAAAATAGGCTCTAAAACCCACGCAATACAACTTGATAGGAAAGAAGACAGGGACAAAGTTATGAAAAATAAATTTATGCTAAAAAATCATACTTCTGAGAAAATATACATCAATGAAGACACAAATAATGAGTTAAAAAAACAAATAAGAGAATTTGGACATACCGAAAAAAGAAATGGGAAATATGTAAAAATAGGATACAATAAAGTGATCATAAACGGCAAGGAGTGGAGATGGAACAAACATGAAAATAGGCTAGAAAAAAGTAGTAAATGATATTGTAATAAATAACACAAAGCAGCAGATAACGACACGGCAAGAAAAAGGACTCACGCAATTAGCAGTTAGGAAAAAAGGAAAACCTAGAAAAACACATATAAAAACCAAAAACGCAAAAAGGAAAAATCATGGGAGAAATGGAAATAAGGAAATAAAAATATGCACATGGAACATTAGAACGTTGCTAAGAACAGGGAAGATGCAAGAGGTAGGCTTAGAATTGAAAAAATACAAAGCAGATATTGCTGCAATACAGGAAATAAGATGGAAGGGGCAAGGAAGCATAGAAGATAAGCACTTTAGTTTAAGATATTCAGGTAATGAGAAACAAGGGCAATATGGGGTAGCATTCATGATATTTGGCGCGTTAAGGCAAAAAGTGTTGGAATTCAAGCCAATAAATGAAAGGCTGGCATATTTAAGAATAGAAGCGAAACCATTCAACATATCCTTGTTAAATGTGTATGCTCCAACTGAAGGTAGCAGTAAAGAAGACAAAGTTGAATTATATGGAAAACTGGAAGAAGAACTAGAAAAAATTCCTAAACAACACACTATACTAATACTAGGAGATCTCAACGCACAAATAGGGAGAGAGGATTACATAAGCCATGTAGCAGCAGGAAAGGAGACGATACACAAGAAAACGAATGACAACGGACAAAGGTTATGTAATTTCGCAGCGAAGGAGAACTTTATAATAAGCAGTACTAAATTCCGGCATAGTAAAAATCACAAAATGACTTGGATATCACCAGACCAAAATGTGTATTCCCAAATAGACCACATATTGGTAAACAAAAGAAAACAAACATCGATAAGAGATATCAGAACATATAGAGGAGCGTGTGCAGACTCCGACCACTTCCTGGTAATGGCTAAAATAAAACAAAAAATAAGGAGAACATCTGATATACATTATAAAAACAAGAAATGGAACGTGGACAGGCTTGAAAATGAAAATATAAGAGGAAAATACGCAATACAAATAGAGAAACTATTATCACAGGGCGAAAACCAACAGGAAACAATAATGTCTGAATGGAGCAATATAAAGAAATGTTTGGAAACAGCAGCGGAAATACAGTTAGGTGCGAAGAAAAACGGGAGAAGACAGGAGTGGTTTGACATGACATGCAACACTGCGGTAGAGAAAAAAGCCAAAGCAAGACTAATAATCCGGAGGACAGGAATGAATACGAGGAAAAAATGAAGGAAAGCAATAAAATAATTAGAAAAAGAAAAAGAGAATGGATAGATAATAAGATCAGAGAAATTGAAAGAGAAAAGTCGAGAGGAAATACGAAAAGCTTCTATAAAAAAATTAACGAAAACAACAAGACGTATAAGGGCAAAACAAAAGGAATAAAAAACAAGGAAGGAAGGCTGACAGAAGAAGAACACCAATATAAACAAACATGGGTGGATCAATTTAGGGAACTATTAAATGAACCACATTACTGGGATGAAGATGAAGAAGTGACAGAAAATAAGAAACAAGATATATTAGAGGAAGAACCAACAATTGAGGAGGTCAAGGAAATAATCAATAAGAGCAGAAATGGAAAGGCCCCCGGAAAGGATGGAATAAGCATAGAACTAATCAAATATGGAGGGAACACTCTACATAAAAGAATATATTACCTTATTAAAAAAATATGGAACGAGGAGAGGATGCCGGAAGAATGGGAAATTGGACAAATTGTCACTCTACATAAGAAAGGAGACCAACATGAATGTAAAAATTACACAGGAATCACATTATTAAACACTGCGTACAAAATACTATCCACGTTAATTAACAGAAGGCTTGTGGAAAGTACAAGGGAAGTAATAGGGCAATATCAATGCGGCTTTACAAAAGGCAGATCAACAAATGATGCTATTGATACATTAAAACAAATAATAGAAAAAGCACATGAATACAGATTAGACATAGAAATGCTATTCATTGACTTTCAACAAACCTTCGACTCAATCAAAAGAAGTGAACTCATGAAAGCATTAAAAGAACAAAGAGTAAGCGCAAAACTGAGAAGACTAATCAAAATGACAATGAATGAGTCAAGGATCAGTGTAATAACGCAAAAAGGAGAAACAGATCAATTTAGGATTAATAAAGGAGTAAGACAAGGTGACTCTTTGTCCACAACACTATTCAATCTATCATTAGAACACACAATGAGAAAATTACACAAGGGTAGCTTAAGGTCAAGTGGCAGTCAAATAATAGCATATGCGGACGATATCGTGCTTGTATCCAAAAGAAGAAGAATCATGGAAAATATGCTAAAGGAGATAGTCACAGAGGGAGGAAAAATGGGGCTAAAAATAAACAAAAGTAAAACCAAGCTAATGAGATTTGAGAACCTAAACCAAAAAGGAAAAATAAAAATCAGCGACTATGAACTTGAAGAAGTTAAAAAATATAAATATTTGGGAGTTGTGATTAGCAATACTGGAGATAGAACTACTGAAATTGATGAAAAGATACTTGCTAGAAACAGAGCATCAAATAAAAAGCTACTTAAGAGTAAAATTTTAACGAAGCAAACAAAATTAAATATCTATAAAACGATGATAAGGCCAATCCTGATATACTCGGCAGAAACAATGACGATAACAAAGAAGAGGAAAAACTAAGAATAACTGAAAGGAAGATATTGAGAGTAATACTGGGTCCTGTAAAAATAGATGAAAATGAATACAGAATAAGAACGAATCGGGAAATTTTGGACGAAATAAAAGGCGAAGACATTGTAAAGAGAATAAAAGCACAACGAGTTAAATGGATGGGACATGTATGGAGAGAAGGAGCTAAATCAGTAACCTACAATATTGTGCAGTGGAATCCAGGGGGAAAGAGGAGACGCAGTAGACCCAGGTCAAAATGGCAAAATGAGGTGGAGGTGGAAACTATGGAGAGACATAAGTGAAAGAATTTAAAGGCATAACGGGGACTGATCCACCCCAATTAAGCGGATCTAGAAAGCACACGCGGCATAACCCCACATGGGGTGTCAAACCATATTCATTCTAAGTAGCTTAAATGATATAAATAAAAAATGTGATTCAGTAAATAGAAATTTGATATATTTTCCACAGTTCAAAAGAAATTATACAGGGCTAAAAATAATGTTAGTAGTTCATATAAAATGTATGTAAAATTCACAACTAACAAAACATTCAATTTAAAAATTAGATACGTACAAAAGGAGAATGGAGAATTTGAAAAGAAAACTTTGTTTGGTAAATGGAAGTAAGAAAATAATATTAGAAGAGAGAACAACACATAGATACCTCTATCATAGGTTGAGGAAACTTTGAATATATGAAGAAACCTTTACTCACCTATCTCTGTAGATATCCATGGAATTGGAGGACAAACCATAGGCACTTCATTAGTTGGAAACGTCAAAGTTTCAGGATGGGACTGTCGATAAAGTTTACATAGAATAGGGTGTGGTTTCACTTCTTCTTTTATAATCCTTCCTTGAGTTCTAAATATAGTATAAAAAGCTGGTAAATAATTTTTATGCTTAGAATTCTTCAGAGCGTTCACGTCAACTTTGAGGTCATACATAACAATATGATACAAAAACTTTCCTATGAAGGTTAAAATTGTAGGTACCCATTCTTGGTGATTTGTTTCAAGTGTTGCACCTTGTCCTTTCAAACTGTGATCAATCCACTGCCATGTTTGCCTAGGGTTTACAGTGACTTCTTCAACAGGTAATATGTGTAAAGGTTTATGTGTTTTAGAATAATGATTACAATAAGATTTATGGATATCAGTCACTTTATTTAATACTCCCTTTTTTTGTTTAGAAAGTATCTTATACCGGGCATATACTTTACTGCCTAATTCTTTATACAGCATATTAACTGTCGGACTATATGTTTCTGATCCTTGAGCCATCTTTTTAGCTTCTTCAACAATTATGGCTATACAATCCTTCGCTGGAATTGATCTTATATATGGTTCCATATTTATGGCACTTCTTTGTGCTGCTAAAGTAGCTAAATCTCTATTAAATGCCTTTAATGCTTCATTTTCCCACATTTTATAATGCTCCTCTAAAGAGTTACGATTCCTCTGTATTTCTTCTGTTACCACTCCCTTTTTTTCAATACTGTTAATCTGAAACATTGAAAAATGGCATAATTTCATATCAGCATTTCATAATAAACTTGGATGTTGTCAAACAGAAGGTGAAGGACATCTAATTAATTAAAATATTAGTTGTATATTACTACAAAATATTTGCCAACATTTATTTTTCATTTGTTTCATGCCTTCATAATTTTCAAATTAATAAAGACAGCAATGTACGGTTTCCATTTTGTAGTTATAAGTTGGTACATAGAATATCAAAAAATTAAAAAACATACAGGAGTTGCTATTAAAAAAATTTCCAAAGAAATGGGCCTCTCTGTGTGGTTAACCCTCTAGTGCCCAAAACCGACTTGAGGCGGACCTTAAATAAATCCAGGTATAATTATCAACTAAATATTTTACAGCGCCAATGCCCACGTCTGTCTTCAGTCTGTACCCGGTACGCATGCTTATTGAATAATTTCAGCGCACGATCGTTCAGTCGGCTCTGAAATCACATTTACGTGTAACAGTTGGCAGAGTATGGCCATCTAGAATATTCATAATTTATCAAATATTAGAAAACATATTTGTAGTGATTATAACTTGAAATAAAATTACTGGTGAATTTTACGATATATTTCTACATGTAACAGATATATTAGAAAACAAATCTACTCAGGTGAAAAGGTATACTTGACTAATTAGTAATGTCTGTCTACAGACGGACTTGGGCAGGCTCTTAGGAAAATTGACATAAGCTGCTGTTCATTCGATTTGCGTTTGGTACGAATTGTTCAACCGTCAATTTCAAATTTATTCCTCAAATACTTTACAGGGTTTTTCTCTTTTTTGTCCCATAGCCAAGCCTAATTTTTTATACTTTGAATACACCGTACATTTATTTTATGCTTCACAGTTGGTATAATAAATATTTAATGACTTGGGTATATTTGTTTTCAATATGGAAGTAATGTTTCTGTATAGAAAGCATTGTTTTAGCTATGAGTTACAAGAAAACCTACAATGCCGCATCGATGGTGCAAGATGATATCTGGGACTTATTAGATTCAATTGATACAGATGAATTGAATACAGATGTTGAAAGTGATTTCTCAAATGATGACAGTGTAGCAGACCTGCATTATGAACCTATCAGTAACAACTATGAAAATGCTAGTAATAGAAATGGATCTATACTATAAAGAGATAGTGGGGAAGTAGAAAGGAATGCGACAACAGAAGAATCATCTCTAAATGGGAATGATGTTGATGATTCTCAAACGTCTGTTTGTCCTGTTGATGAACCAGGACAGTGTTCAAATGCTTCAAATTCAGAGCCTGCGAGTGAGGAATCTATACCAGGACCTAGCAAACGAAGACTTGTAGAAGTAAATGCTTTCTTCGGGTCGTCCCACGAAATAGATATAAAAAGTCAAATATTCAAAAATATTTTATGGCGAAAGAAAAATATTCAGTTACAAAGGAAGCAAATAGACTTCAAGGAAAGTGAAGAATTACCGCAACGTTTTTACTAAGAACACCATACAAATGTTTTACATACTTTGCTGGCATCGATTTATTTCAGGTTATTGCTGATCAAACAAATCTGTATGCACGGCAAGTGAACATCTCAACCAGATTTATAACAACAGCCCAATAAATTCAAAAATTTGTAGGAATTTTGTTTTATATGTCTATATACCGGATCCAAATGTACGAGAATATTGGGGTGATAACTCATTTGAACCTATACGACAAGCCATGCCTAGAAATAGGTTTGAAGAAATCCGTCGCTACCTACATTTAAGCGATAATACAAAAATGTTTACCAAAGATCATCTACAGTTTGATCCTATATTCAAGGTTAGGCCGTTAGTTGATTACTTCAACGAACGTTTCAGATCAGTGCTAATGACGTCTTTGTGTGGATGAGCAAATGTGTTCCACTAAAATGGTTTCACATCTGCGGCAATATATGCCTGCAAAACCACATAAGTGGGGTATAAAGCTATTTGTATTATGTTATTCATATGGCTATTACTATGGGTTTGAGCTGTACTCAGGTGCAGGTGATAACAAAGTTCCCAATAATGCACCAGATTTAGGGGTAGCAGCAAATGTGGTTTCAAGATTGGCGCAAATAATTTCCAACCACCAGAACCACATTCTGTACTTTGACAATTTTTATACCATATTGCCACTGATGGTGTACTTATACAGTAGAGGGATATTATCTTTAGGCACAATACGAGTGAATCGTATCCCAAATTGTAAATTATCCACAGATAAAGAAGTGCAGAAAAAACATCGCGGATATTCTGAGGAATATGTAGGTTCGTGTCATGGCGTTGATTTGGCAACCGTTTTGTGGAAAGACAATAAATGTGTGAGGTTGGCATCAACATATGTGGGAATTCAACAGTTCACAACAGATAATAATATGGCTCTTAGTGTACCGAAGGCTTCACGTTTCGATCGTACACAGAAAAAGAGGATTGAAGTGAACTGCTCAACAATAGTTACCGAATATAACAAGCACATGTGTGGTGTAGATATCATGGATGGGCTTTTAGGTAGATCCCACATACGAATGAAGACAAATAAATGGACAAACAGATTTTTTTACCATGTCATGGATCTGGCCATGACAAACGCCTATTTATTACACAAATGAATAAATAGGAAACATTCTAATACACTGAACAAAGAGTTGCCGGTCTTCAGGAAACAGGTAGCTGCTATATTATGCAAAAAAGATGTAGGTCTTCCCTCTAAAAAAACTGCAGGCCGACCAAAAAGTGCATCCCCTTCCCAAATTGAAAAAAGACTCCCTAAAAAAACATATTTACCCACGGCGGATACACGTTTCGATGCATCAAATCATTGGCCTGAATGGCTGGATCGTTCAGGCAAAAGACAGTGCAAATTCCTGGTTGCAAATCTGAGACCCAATGTACTTGCACCAAATGCAAGGTGAATTTATGTTGCACAGCTGCTAGAAATTGTTTTGCCTTATTTCACGTGAATTAAAAATGTAAGTAACAAATAAATAAATAATAAACTAAATTTGAGAAATATGTCACTTGCATTCCTTTTTCCCATATTAATATATTTTCGCACTAAGTGGCCAAGCCCGCCTCAAGGCGGGCATACATTTACCTGGTGTAAATGTCATGAAATGCATGATACATAAAATTTAATTGTATATTTAGTACTAACAAAACTGCTATCTACGGATATCAGTAAAACTTTGCGCCATGTACACGTCTCAAGTGACTCTAGAAAGAATCAAATTCCATTTAATAAACAAATCAAATACATAATTAAATTAAAATCACAAAATTTTTTGAAATCACGTAAAAGACCATGTCGTATATTAAATTTATCCACCTTTTTCTATTTTCAATTGATACAAAGAAACATTCTTCCAAATAATTCTCAATTTATTGACTGAAATTTATTCAGATAAAATTTTTATATATACATAGTTATTTTCCAACTAATTTTAAGCTGATCTAAAAAATCATTTGGCAAGAAAAAAAATTTATAAGACTTGGCCCAATTTTTTTTTGCAGCCTTATACCAAAAATTGGGCCAAGTCTTATAAAATTTTTTCTTGCCAAATGCTTTTTTAGGTCAGCTTAAAATTAGTTGGAAAATAACTATGTATATATAAAAATTTCATCTGAATAAATTTCAGTCAATAAATTGAGAATTATTTGGAAGAATGTTTCTTTGTAAGTATCAATTTAAAATAGAAAAAGGTGGATAAATTTAATATACGACATGGTATTTTACGTGATTTTAAAAATTTTTGTGATTTTAATTTAATTAGGTATTTGAATTGTTTATTAAATGGAATTTTATTCTTTCTAGAGTCACTTGAGACGTGTACATGGCGCAAAGTTTTACTGATATCCGTAGATAGCTGTTTTGGTAGTATTTCAATTATTTTTGTAGTTTAATTTTTTAATTCGTTCTATTGTTCATTTAGTTTCATTTCTTCAACGTGTGACAAGATTATAGTTTTTAATGGAAAATATTTTTTTCTAAGACTAGACTATCTACAAAATATTTTCTTCACTTGTTTAAGTATTGTTTAATCAAACTATATAATGTGTGACCAGTCTAAAATGTAAAACTTTCTCATCAATTTTGAAAAGACTATTAAGATTTCTATTTTTGAGGTATGATTATAAAACTATACATCAAAATAAAATTAAAATACTGAAAGATGAAATTCGAGACCGACAACCCAGAAATTTAAATATTTTACACTTAAAAACCCCAAACTTGTTAATATCGTTACAAAAATTTTTATAAACAACAAAATATACGTTATTTAATAATGTAAACAGTTATCGAAGAATTACTTGAAGAATAAGGATGAATAATGGTAATAAAAGAACCTTCCAAAGACTTCATAATAGAATTATTTATTGATTTCACCTAGAAAACCACAACTAAAACGGAAAACCTCTTCAATTTTGAAAAGACTATTCAGACTTACATGTTTGAAATATAATTATTAAACTATACATAAAAAAAATTAAAATACTGAAAGATGAAATTCAAGACCGACAAACCAGAAATTTAAATATTTCACATTTAGAAACCCCAAACTTGCTAATATTGTTACAAAAAAATTCTATAAACAACAAAATATACGTTATTTAATAATGTAAACAGTTATCGAACAATTACTTGAAGAATAAGTATCAATAATGGTAATAAAATAACTTTTCGAAGACTTCATAATACAATTATTTATTGATTTCACCTAGAAAACCACAACTAAAATGGAAAACCTTCTCTTCAATTTTGAAAAAAACTATTCAGATTTCTATTTTAGAAATATTACTATCAAACTATACATCAAAAAAAATTTAGAATACTGAAAGATGAAATTTGATACCGACAACCCAGAGATTTAAATATTTCACATTTAAAAACCCCAAACTTGCTAATATTGTTACAAAAAATTCTATAAACAACAAAATATACGTTATTTAATAATGTAAACAGTTATCAAACAATTACTTGAAGAATAAGGATGAATAATGGTAATAAAAGAGCTTTACGAAGACTTCATAATAGAATTATTTATTGATTTCACCTAGAAAACCACAACTAAAGTGGAAAACCATCTGTTCAATTTTGAAAAAACTATTCAGATTTCTATTTTTGAAATATGATTATTAAACTATACATGAAGATGAAATTCGAGACCAACAACCCAGAAATTTAAATTTTTCACATTTAAAAACACCAAACTTGTTAATATTGTTAAAATTCTATAAACAACAAAATATTCGATATTTAATAAATAATTATAACAAAGGAACAATTTTTGATTCTGTGTTATTCAATCTTTGTATAAATGAATTGTTTTCAGTGAGCAGTACTGGATATATACAAATTGAGTCGCAGACGATACAGCCATTATTTATTAAATAGATAATTGGTATGATTTGAAATATACCATAGGTCGGAAATAATAGTAAGTGACTAATTTTTAGCATATAGGTATCTCAAGAGAGGCAAGGGCAGAGAGAAGCAATTCCAGTGGCGGAAACAGTTCGTTTTTAAATAAATAATGTGTAATGACATATTATTTTGAGCCGCTCTTAATGTACTGTTTCCGAACTAATGCTGACGTCACTGACTATTATTTACAACTTCTGGTATAGTTGAAAATGATCTAAGATTAATTAAGGATTGGTTTCATCATAAATTATTTACTCTAAATTTTAATAAAACATAATTTGCCATTTCTTAATTCTAGAGACCATAAGAATAGCTTCCCATATTTTTTATAGAAAAAAACTAGAGATTATGCTTTATAACTTTGAGTGTTTAAAAAAATGTATGTATCATGTATGTCAATACTTGCAGATATTGTACTACGGTCTAGTGGAAAGCCATCTCGGGTATTGCGTATTTTCTTGGGGATGAGCTTCCAGAACATTTATAGGTCCCTTTTAGAGATTATACAAAGAAGCTTTATTTAGATTATTATGTCTAGTTCCAGCATGTGCCCTAGTGACGCACTGTACAATATAAACAAAATCTTTGATTTGAAGAAATTATGTTTTCTGTGTGCATCTGTAAAATATCATACTATGAAAAATAAAATTAAGTTACCTACACATACATATGAATCCAAAAATAAACACTTATATGAAGCTCTCCTATGATGACAAAATCTTTATGTCAAATTCTTCCTATTAACACAACCAAATGTTTTGTGAAATTAATATCTGAAATATCTCTTCATTCTCTGCAATGTCTATCCACTTCATAGATTTTATGTATAATTATAGTGTTTTCTTATTTACCGAAACATATGTTGAGGTAAATTCGTTCATCTCTGGCATACATTTTTTAGTATTTATAATTAACACATTGGCTTTCATAAGTTGTTCGGGATACTAATGTTCAATTTGGGTTTAATACTACTGATTAACTGATTGTAGAATTCATTTTTATAGAAGAAATTGATAATATATTTGAAAAACTTATTTAAATTTGACGTTACAAAATGGCAAATGACATTTGTGTTGTGACGTCAATTGACGCTGCGAGGACGATACAATTTTATGATTTTAGGAACGGTGCTCGAGAATATCAATTTTTGGAACTATTCGCAAATAGAGCATACACAGGCTTGCGTATGCATGACGTTGGGAACGACGTCAAGAATAACGCCCCGATTCCAGATTCACGGCATCAGTGCGGATGAAACTCAATCATCGACCACCACACCTGCAATAAATGAATCACCGGTAGTGACATTGATTCTCTTTCCGAAATATCGAGACCACACATGACCAACGTTCAACCTTAAAAATATTTTTACAAAAGTTACAACTTTTATTTTTTAGAACTGAATATCTTTTTAATAAATACATGGAAAATTATCATTGATGCTGCAAATGGAAGATCATATATGAATTATATGGCAAATGTATGCATACTTTGCCCGTATATAATATACTTTGTAACTAATTAAAAAAAAGAATTGCGGGGAGAGGAGAAAGACGAAATTTTCGGTATAAGAGTGTCTGTTGTCTAGCGCAAAAATATACAAAAGAGGGCGGAGTCGAGACGTGACATGGCGCGAGTGACGAGCAATCATTCTTGATCTCAGGAACCTGTAACTAGTCTAAAATTAATTTTGTGCTAAGAAAAAATATTTGGGCACTAGAGAGTTAACATTCGTATGGAACTTTCATATTTATTATCCACCCTTACCTATGCTCTAATTACATTTACTCATGTAGAGCGTTCATTTCCAATGTACAAATTAATTTCAAGTGGTAAAAGACAGAGTTTTAAAGCAGATTACTAGAAAAGTAGTTAGTTGTAGCTATTAATGATGACATTTTCAGTGATAAATGTTTCTCCTCTGAGCACCCTATTCATGAACATACACACATTTTATAATATTTTTAAATGATTTTGAAGAGTTCTAATAAAGTAAATGTGTATAAACTTACAGTTACGTATCCGTCTTTTTCCATTTCAATTTGTTTTTCTACACAATCTAGAAGTGAAGACTCCGTAAATAACCCACTGCTAGAATCACTGGATAACACAAATGGTTTTTGTTGATCAGAATGATTTAACCCATTTACTAAGTGGTTACTATATGTTACTTGAGGTTCCTGATATTGAGGTTCATAGTTTGGTTTGAAGCAACGCATTGCTTTTAAAACAAGTTCCCTCTCGTTATTTAAAAATACACCTTCATTCATTATCATATCAAATGTAATACCTTGGAGCTGAGCTTCTTTTGCATATTTTTTGATCTCCTCAAAATAATTGTCAACATTGTCTCTGCCAAAACATTCAAATATTGCTACATAAGTTTGAACATTTCTATCAATATGATCTTCTTGCATAATAGCCAACACTTCTCTAACTTTTGGTAAATCGCCTTTATCAGCAAATCCCTTCAGAAGTACATTATAAACCTTTTTACTTTGTATTGGAACATATAGCTTGCGTCCCATTCTTTTGGATTGAAATCTATGAAATTGTAAAGCATTTAATCCTCTTTGTGGGTTTTTTAAGCTGGAACATACTTCTATATAGGCAGCAATTGTTTTTGTAATAATTTCTTTCCTACGTTTACGATCTATACTAGCTTTTATAATGGGCTTGTCTGGTGGATCTTTAATTTCGTCGACTTCTGATATTTGTTCATCTGTTACTTCTGGTTGAAATGTATTTACCACTTTAATACTAAAACAGAAAAAGTTAATTAGGACATATGTATTTTTGTAAACATGTTTTATATAAAAGTAGTTAATAGATTTTTGTCTGTATAATATTTTGAAGCATCTATGTTATCCAATAATAACTTCTCTTTGTAAATAAATACTGTTCAAAACACAATTTTAACCATTTTCTCAGAAAGTGTTTTTAAGTGAAACTCAAGGTCTCTAGTTAATTCCACAATATAATACAAGTTATTGAAAATTATAAAAAATTGACAATTGTTTCGATAAATCAATATCATCATCAGAATGACAGAAGTTACATTTCATTTTATGCCTACCTGATGTTTAGTAGTTATATTTGGCTAGACCAAGAAGTAACCTAACTTGTGATTGGCTTAATATATGTTTATAGAAAAAAGAAGAAGATGTGATATTACAAATATTGAAGCTTAGATATTATTAGCCCTATGGTGATATCCTGGATATCATTTTTCCAATTAAGATCAGTATAACTGTGCAATGATATAGAAAACTATATCTGCTGATCTTTACAATTATCACTTAAGAAGACAGTTTATTAGTGGAGAATTCCCTAGATTTAACTGTTCATTTACAACTTCATATTGTGGGTTTCTTAAATGTCTTCTAATTTCCAGTTCTTCAAGGAAATCCAGTTCTTGTTTCTTTTCACAAATATGTAGTACTTCTAGTTTTGTGTTAGGTGTCAATGAATGATTGGTGTCAAGTAGATGTTTTGCGTAGTGGGATTTATCTGGTTGTTTTAATCTGTATGCTCGTAAGTGCTCACTGTATCGTATTTCAAAATTCCTAAGGGTCTGACCCAAATAGACAGCATTACATTCTAGACATTTGAGTTTATATATACCTGACTTCTTTAATAGTGGTATTTTTGTTTTTACATTTAACAATTTTGTACTAACGTTACTTTCTGTTTTAAAAGAAATTGTTGTATTCGTTGCTGAAGATATTATCTTTGAAATATTATTAGAAATATTTCCTGCATATGTGATGGTTTTATAAGTTTTAATTTCATCAGCTTGTTTAGGATATATTAGTTGTAATGCCACTTTTTCCTCTTTTTTACTAATTAGCTTATTTATCATATCTAATGGATAACCGTTAGATGTTGCTATTTGTCTAATTGTATTAATCTCTCTATCAAAATTACATTTGTTCATAGGAACTGAAAAAGCTCTATGTATCATTGAATTATATGCTGCTAGTCTGTGTGACACAGGGTGGTTAGAATTGAATGGAATTGTTACATCAGTTTGTGTTGGTTTTCGGTAAATTGAATAATCAAGTACATTATTAACTCTTTGAATTTTTAAATCAAGAAAATTGATTGAGCTATTTTCTTCAATTTCTAATGTAAATTTAATTTTCGGGTGTAAATTATTGATGTGGTTGAAAAATACATCTAATTGTCGTTCACTACCCATAAAACAAGCTAATATGTCATCTACATATCTATACCAAAATAAAATATTTTTCAAAATATGTTTACTAAAATTCCTCCTAAAGAATGTCTAATACTTGTAAGAAAATTACTAGAAGATAAAAATATTAATCCAGGAATAATATCAGATATACTTAATTTATTTGATGTATGCATTAATCAGAATTATTTCACTTTTGACAATCAGATATATATTCAAAATGAAGGTTTACCAATGGGAAGCCCTATATCACCTATTTTAGCAAACATTTTTATGGACAATTTAGAAAGAAAGATCTTTGAAAGTAATATTTCGAAAAATATTTTATTTTGGTATAGATATGTAGATGACATATTAGATTGTTTTATGGGTAGTGAACGACAATTAGATGTATTTTTCAACCACATCAATAATTTACACCCGAAAATTAAATTTACATTAGAAATTGAAGAAAATAGCTCAATCAATTTTCTTGATTTAAAAATTCAAAGAGTTAATAATGTACTTGATTATTCAATTTACCGAAAACCAACACAAACTGATGTAACAATTCCATTCAATTCTAACCACCCTGTGTCACACAGACTAGCAGCATATAATTCAATGATACATAGAGCTTTTTCAGTTCCTATGAACAAATGTAATTTTGATAGAGAGATTAATACAATTAGACAAATAGCAACATCTAACGGTTATCCATTAGATATGATAAATAAGCTAATTAGTAAAAAAGAGGAAAAAGTGGCATTACAACTAATATATCCTAAACAAGCTGATGAAATTAAAACTTATAAAACCATCACATATGCAGGAAATATTTCTAATAATATTTCAAAGATAATATCTTCAGCAACGAATACAACAATTTCTTTTAAAACAGAAAGTAACGTTAGTACAAAATTGTTAAATGTAAAAACAAAAATACCACTATTAAAGAAGTCAGGTATATATAAACTCAAATGTCCAGAATGTAATGCTGTCTATTTGGGTCAGACCCTTAGGAATTTTGAAATACGATACAGTGAGCACTTACGAGCATACAGATTAAAACAACCAGATAAATCCCACTACGTAAAACATCTACTTGACACCAATCATTCATTGACACCTAACACAAAACTAGAAGTACTACATATTTGTGAAAAGAAACAAGAACTGGATTTCCTTGAAGAACTGGAAATTAGAAGACATTTAAGAAACCCACAATATGAAGTTGTAAATGAACAGTTAAATCTAGGGAATTCTCCACTAATAAACTGTCTTCTTAAGTGATAATTGTAAAGATCAGCAGATATAGTTTTCCTGGTTTTCTATATCATTGCACAGTTATACTGATCTTAATTGGAAAAATGATATCCAGGATATCACCATAGGGCTAATAATATCTAAGCTTCAATATTTGTAATATCACATCTTCTTCTTTTTTCTATAAACATATATTAAGCCAATCACAAGTTAGGTTACTTCTTGGTCTAGCCAAATATAACTACTAAACATCAGGTAGGCATAAAATGAAATGTAACTTCTGTCATTCTGATGATGATATTGATTTATCGAAACAATTGTCAATTTTTTATAATTTTCAATAACTTGTATTATAATGTGGAATTAACTAGAGACCTTGAGTTTCATTTAAAAACGCTAATATGAGCATATTCCATGAAGTAAGGGTCGAGACAGTCAATTTCATTTTCAGAAAGAAACATCAACTAATTATCCGTTGGGCGGTAGTATGCACCATATAGCTTATGAGTGTTCAATACCCATGTTCAGTGCAAACCAAGCTAAAAACCTATTGTATGATAAATTTTACTATGATTTTAGAAATGGCAACTACAGGGGTCTTAATGAGTATTTAGCAATAGTTAATTGAGAAGTATATTTAAATACTTTTGATGTAAACTCCCAAGTACAGCTCTTTTATGAGATGATGGCCACAGGTGTAGCATGGTTTGTCCCCTTAAAGCGATTTAGAACATCTAGCTTTCCAAAGTGGTCCTCCTCTAAGTTGCGACACCTAACACAGTGGAAGAGGCATGCTCATTCGCTGTTTGTTGTGTACCCATCAAATGCTAATTTTGCAGTATTTTCTCAGCTGTGTGCCGAGTGTAAGAGGCTTTCTAAGGAGTGTTTTTCCAACTATGTTGTGAGTATAGACTTAAAGCCAAAGGATGATCTCAGGTCTATTTAGAAATATATTAATGATAAGAGGTCTAGTCAGAATTCCTGATTCATTATTTTATGGCGATCAATCTGCTTGTGAGGGTCAGGGTATTGTTGATTTGTTTAAGGAGTTCTTTCAAACTGTATATGCTAAAAACACCAGCAGTAATGATCTTGAGTTTGCTGACAATGATATTGCCAGACTTTGCTCTGCTTACATCTGAAAAGGCTGTAGAGCAATTTTTTTTTTCTCTTCCGGGGTTGTATTATATGATGATACTGTTGACTTTTTTACACATTGAGTATCATTAAGTTTTGTTGAATAAGTTGACATAACATGTTTTTGATCTCCTCTAGAAATTTGGAAATGTGTTCTCTTCATTTTCTACAGTTGAGTTTTGTCCTCTTACTGCATTTGCATAGCTAGACTGATGTGAATTTAGGATTTGTTGTGATCATACACGTTGAGTAAGTTGAGATATTTGTGTTTGGCAAGTTGATGGTTTGTGATTGTTTTTATTATTTTTGTAAAAGTTGATGTAATACATCCTCTATAGTTGAACACAGATATAGAAACTGAATAATTTTTTCCAGTTTCAGCATCTTTGCACTGCCTTTTCAGTACAAGGCATATAGTTTCCCATTCAGAACCTTTAATCTGAACAGAAAATGACACGTTTCAGTATGATATTAGTAGGCAGGAGCTGTAGCACCATCCTCACTTTAATTGCAAATCAAAAGGTCAATCACATTCAGGAGGGAAATAATTCAATATCTATAGCAGTAGATATATAGCCAGGGAAGTTATTGTTTTTTCCGTTAAAAAACAGTCAACAGAGTTTTTTAGTTGAAACATTATTTCTACAAATATATTAAATGCTTCTTGAAATTTAGAAACTTTGAAGTAAAGCTTTATTAATACTGTTTGATTGAAAATTATGTAAAAAATATTAACAATGTAAAGAACATTATAAAATAATTATCAAAACAGATATTACCAAAGTATTAAATTCAAATTGCTAATGTATAATCATTTGACTCATCAAATTGAAATGAAATTAGATTACCTGTCAAGATCTGCCTCTTGCTCTCCACTGGGTTCAATTTCAATAACTTCACTCGTCAATTCATTGGTAGGTAAAAAGAATGACGCTTCAAAATTATTTAGCTCACTATGGTGTTCCATTCCTAATTCATTTCTTAGTGTGTCTCTTAGAATATTCATATATGTAGGAGTATTTAAAATTATTTCTTTGGGTACTTCCAAATCAACTGTTTTCTCATTTTTATTTGAGCTTGAAGTGATATCTGAAGAACTTATATTAGATAATGGAAAATTGTCAATTACATTCAAATTGTTGTAAGTATACTCATTAACTGTAGTTACCACAGAATTCTCGGAAAGTTCTTTAAGTTTGTAAAGTTCACTTAAATTTAAATTTGTACTGGCTAGTAATTCTAAATCGCCAAAAGTAAGCTTTTTTACATTCGCTCTGCGTTGACATAATGAATTTTCTGTAACTAAAATAATGGTATTAGATTCAACAATTACTCTGTGAAATAAACATATCATTTATTACAAGTATTATGAAACATATGTTTTTTTAATTCATTTTAGTCCCTGTTTCTATTAGAATGATTATTGATATTGTTAAGTTAGCGCTTTGGAAAGAATTATTTTTTGTGTAGTATATAGAAATGAAGCACATTGTTCAATTAAAAATCGTAAAGAAAAGTATTACTTTTATTGTTAGCAACACTTTGAATAGTTTTGAAATTTGTAAATTATTTATGGTGAATGTAACAGAATAATTATTAGTCAAACATATTATTTGCTCAACAATATCCACACCTCCCAACACCGAATGAGAAGAATCATTTACTCGATAATTGTAGAAAAAATGGAGGATTTTGTCTACCAATTAAGTAAACTCGTAAAAAATAAAGTTGATGATGAAGATAATGCAATTACTATTTTAGGATATAGGAGACATAGGTGCCGTTTTATAAAATAAGACATTTTAACAAAGCTACAACAGATTTGATGTTTTTTTTCAAGTTACAAAATAAATAAAGATGAATATGTAAAAGGTACAGAAGCTAGTGACTATTCTCTATGGACTAAAACACAAATGATTCATGTCTTTGAAGACAAACAAAATTAAAAAGTCCTTCCATCATTTTTCAATCTCATAGATTAAAAACAAATTATTCTCTGTACTCAACATCCCAAAACATATTGACATAATATATTTAATTCAAAAAATAAACTAACTTACTAAAAGTTCACAAATTAACATTAACAATTTAGGATTAAATCAAAATAATAAAATTTATTATAAAACTCTATTCTAAAATCCTATAGTTACAGTTGGTGGAGATGGGAGGAAATTTTAGGGGTGCAATTTGCTTGAAAATTGTTGGAGAAATTATAAACAAGATAATTAATTTCTATTCAGTGATAGTAGCGTAAGTGATTTTGGTAACATTTGTAGGAAGTCACTAAAAACTCATTTCTATTTTATTGTAAATTAAGTAGTTCTAAACTACATATGCAAAATGTTAGTTTCATGAAAAATTAAAATTATCTCTTATTTTATGACCTACATTGTAAATTAATCTAGTCTCAGTAATTTAGTAATCAAAAATATTAGATAATAAAAATTTTTCTTAATCTAATGTTTTTGGCCTAATAAAATTGAGTACATATCAACAAATTGTATAATTAAAATGGTGTAGTTTTGAATACAAAACAAAATTTAACCTATGAGTTATGCCATTTAGATATTGCAATTTATATAAATGTATTATTTTTGTTAAGACTGGGGAGACAACAAAGATACATTTATGACATATTTATAAGAATATACAGAATCTTTGATATGCTTTTTGGTCTAACTTGAAAATGATCTACATCAATTATTAACAAATTCAAAATAAAAAGGTCAACAAGCACTTAATTACCATCTCAATATAATTAAACAAATATATATACATACAAACAAAATCTACACAACGCGAATTTCTATGTTTCTTTTCTTGAGATATTTTAGTTTACATACCAACTAACAACTCGGCATATTCCTTTTTACATCTTTTTCTAGGCTTCTTATACTTTAAACTTGGATGAGCTACAGTAGAATTATAACTAAATGAACCTAAAAATAAATTTTTGAATAGCCATAAATTGAAATTTATTTGGCACGTGCCTTACCTCTACAAATATTATTTATTTTACATAAGAGGCAGCTTTTTCCGTTATTATTAAGTGTGCTGAATGATTCTCGAGAATATTTATAAAAATTCGATCCTGGAACTTTGAGTAATCTATGCATATTTATAATATTTAGTATCTTAAGGATATTTTCATAAATTTTAATTTTTAAATGTACTTTTAACCTCATTCATCCCGCACGCCTAACCAAAACAAATTGATAGTTGCACACAGAGTTGCCAGATTATTTATATTAATTTTTTTCAATTTATTCTCAAAAATTCTTCATATTTCTGCAGCAATCTGCAGTGGTGTTTAACGTTATTTTGGAGTACCCAGACCATTAGTAAGGTAAAAGTAAACTTTGTTAAGGCTAGAAAACAAACAAAAATCTCCTGAGTTCTGAAGTAGGTAGGTTACCATGTCGAGGCCGAATTGCCAATAATTTTGAATCGTAGCTAAACCATTTTACCGAAAGATGTCAGAACGCATATGAAGTGAATAAAATTATTGCAATTCTTCATATTTTAGTGGTATTTGTAAAATGTTCTTTTCTGCATTCGCTCTTTTTGGATGCTGAAATTCTGCATATTGAAGAACATTCTGCATTTCTGGCAACATCGGTTACACTCGGAACAAATTAAATAATTCTGTGTGATTGTTATTCATATATCACAGATCAAGATGTGATTTGTGTCAAAATAGTTGTCAAATAAACTTGATCATCTGTTTTAGCTCTTCCCTAATTTATGCTCTTTTGAGTGGGAAATTTTGTTGAGTAAAGTAAAGTTCTCATCACCGCGGTGCCAAAAAATAGGCAACTACGTGTTGCTTGGCCACAAACTTTTACTTTGCATAGAGAAAAAGACTTACCTAGATCATATACCTATACCACCGGTGGGATGTAGGTATGATCTAAGGAAAAATAAGCCGTTTATGAGGTTAACATATACTATATAAGTGCATTAAAATAAGTATGAAGAGCCCTATTTTAGCTATTCATACAAATACGTATCCATTTTACGATATTTACATTTCTTATCAAAATTTTACCATTAGGTGCGTTCTTTTTGACTGAGATTTCAGATAATATTTATGACAAAATTATGTCTGTAAAGTGACGCTTTCGAGCGTATCCATCACAGAATACACCAGGTATTCTGTGGTATCCATAAACAAACAAAATTCTTGAACAAAAAAAATCAACTGATCGAATTTTTCTGAGCGGTTTTCAAGTACGCTCACTCAGCACAACAAGTTGCAGATTGTGTTGTTTTCGTTCCTATTAGTGCAATAAATACATAAGTACCCATTACAGCATAACATTATACACTGGAATTATTTCTTCATAATAATTTCTGTTTTTTTTCACGAATACCACGTCTTCTCACGTTATAATCATCGGAAATGGTTCCTGCAAATCTTCTATTGCATGAGCTATCATCCTTGTTTATTAGCGTTATATATAAACAAGGGTATCCTATTTCAGTTTATATCAATTTATCATCATCTAATAACGCAAGCATTTGTGTCTATCTAGCCATAACTTTAATTTTTCAATATTTATACTTTCCAAAAAATGATTGTTCAGCAGACATACGTTAAATCATTTGTTGCTCAGTAAGCGGTTATTCACACTGATCTTATAGGTCAGTGGTTATTCAACGGTCAACGGCTCTGATTCAAGTTTTGTTTTCTGAACGCACCCATTGATCATAGATCACCTTTGGTTGTTACTGGCATAGACAAATAATATTACTTTCTCTATGGTTTTTGGCATAGATTAGACAATATAATTTTATTGGTCTGTCTATGATCTATGGATAACCTTTGTGTTTGTGATTATTGTGATTGTGACAAAATAGCAAATTACCCAAAAATTATATAAACGTACTTATAGCAAATACATTTTATTTATGCGCTTGAGGGATTAATAATCTTAATACACATTTAAAATAATTGAATAAATTCATCCCTTTTTTGGAAGCATGGATGCACCCAAGACCTCTGATATTGTACTCCTATCGGGAAACTCTCATCCCGAACTAGCAAATTTAATTCACAAGAGACTAGGAGTAAAATCAAGCGGATGTGCTGTTTATCATAAATCAAACCGTGAATCAATGGTCCAAATTAACGATTCTATTAGAGGAAAAGAAGTCTACATTATCCAAACCGGTGCAAAGTAAGATCATACATAAATAGGTATATGTGTTACTAAGTTGGTTATTTGTAAAGAACTTAAAAATTGCGTTATTTTCTAATATGTTTCTAATAATAATAACGATGTTCAGTGTTACAGGGTGTAACAAAGTTATGAACTACGATATTCACTTCGAATACTTTAATACACTAATTTACATCAACAAGCATGACTTATAAAGTGAAACAAATTAAATCTATAACAAAAAATATGTGGATTCTTTGATTTATGTATTAATGTAATGAGGTACCTAAGTTTCAATTGAGCTTTTTTGCATACTCCAAATCAAAACACAAATTATCTCAAATATATTTAGATGTTTAATTACCCAATGAATTGCTTATAAATGTTTAAAAATTAATATGTTCTGCAAGAGAATTGACGTAGAGTATGTTATATATAGGCCAAATTTAATATATTTTAAACAATATTTCTGAATATTACTTAATTTTGGATATTAATTAATTCTTAAAAGATTAAAAATATTAAAATAATCTAGGTTGTCAATTTAATATTCATGAAATTTTTTTATATCTGAGACCCCTATTATGAGTAATCCAGTCAAATGTCCTCATTGTTTAATTTGTGATTTGTTAATAATTAAATGGCTATAGAATATACTATAAGAAATTGATATTTTTATTTTTCATCAATTTAGTAACAATAGATAGAGATAAACATATTATCTTGAACAGTCAAACTGTTGTATGAAGTAAAGGTTAATCTATTAGAATATACGGAGGAAGAAAAAACTTCATGAAAACTAAACACTCATTTTCTCAGGTCAATATATAAAAAGGGACTGAATTAAAACACAGAATGCTCTTTATATAAACAATATTATGAAAAAACCGAAATATTGCAAAAACATCAAATTATATATTTGTAAACAAGTTTTGTGTTGAATTAGATTAGATCTAAAATGAAGAATAAATTGTCTAAGTCGTTTATCAAGTATTATTGCCTGTATAAAAAGCATTAATCAGTTTAATGTTAATAATATCAATTAGTGGACACATAATTTCTAATAATATACCATTAGTGGGTGGCAGTCAAAAACAACACAACAGTTTGTTTTATGAAAATTGGTACAGGTCTTACAAACTATAAGCAATCTAAACTGAATATTGACAGTTATTTGTCTATTTGGGAAACAAAATCATGAAATGCCACTGATTGAAAGCTAAAAAATAAATCACACTTTTACTACTTCTAAACTTTCAGGTTTATTTCAATAATTCGAGAGGTTAAGGAATAAAGAGGCTAACTCCAATTTTGCAAATTTTTTAAAGCAAAAAACTAACTTCAAAGTGCTATACTCTCTGGTATTTAATAAAAACTTTTGGAAAAAATCCTTCAAAAGTACACTTTGTTTCCATAATAATATAAAAATACTTGGAAATGTGAGAACATTTATATCGTAAAAGTCTTTAAAATATATGTACTGGGTAGCCCACTAAGAAATGGACGCTGGCAATATCTCAAGAATTGATAATCGTTTCCTGTAAAAACAATTTAATAGGTAATGGATGCTAGGGGGCGTAACTGCTAGACTATTCAGAAAACGGGCGTTTTTTCAAAAAATTTGTAAGTGAAGATATATTTGAAATAATGCCTTTGTTAACACCGGAAAATTTTTGACATTTTTTGTTTAAGGTATTTTACTCTATTTTATAAAATGTAGTAGTGGGGGAACGTCAAATATGTTTTTATTTAAATGGCAATAACTCCAGTATGGGGATATAAACAAACTAGGTTTCGTTTAAATCCGCTCTTTTAATTAATAATCTGCTGTATAAATTGTTTCCAAATATATCGCTTCTCCGGAAGAACAATGATGTAAGTGAAAAAAACATTATTTGTCAGAAATCGAACTTAGAAAATTATTTCGTTCAAAGTACAATTTAAGTCTTAAGTAGGGGCTTTCATAGTGCTAGTGCAAACTGTTTTACAGGTAGACCTTTGTAGTTTCGAGTACTGATAACTATTTTACGGCACACAAAAAAACTGAAGAATTACAGTTAGAGAAAAAAAAGTTTCAGTTACATCGTTGTTCTTGCAAATTTCGATAATTTTTTGTAATTCCGTTGGAATTTTAAGGAAGTGTCTTTTCAACTTAAAAGTTTCTAATTTTTAAATCGTTAAAACTAAAACACAGTTAGAACATAAAAATATTGTATTTTATGCAGGCTGATTTAAATCACTTTATTTTTAAAATTAAAATCATGAAATAAAATCAATTTTTATCTTTTTTATTCAGAACCAGATAACAACATAATATAAAAGTTTTCTCAAAAATCAAACGAAGTATCTGCTTTTAGGAAAAACAACAAAAAATAAGTACATAATTCCAAATTCTTAAACTAAACGTAACACCTAAATTTTATTACTGTATATTTTCAGTCTATTCATTTTCATTATACAATTTAAACAAAAACACGAGTTTTCCTCCTTTTTCTATGCCTAATCTGTTTCGAATATCCGAGTGTACAAGACCAAAAGAGCTAAATACGCGTTCTACTGAAGCTGAAGAAGCAGTTGCACACAGGAACTGTTTTAAGATTTCCGGCTCATCATTTTGTGATAACTACCATTGTAGTCCGTTTACATTTTTTATTACTTCGTCCGAAAACATAACTTGCTTAAATGGAGGGCATTTAACTTTATTACTAAAGGTAACAGTCCAGTGTTTTCATATAACTCGTTAATTGTTTCTAAAGCTATATTCTTTTCTTCTGGTGTTAACTGGTATTTTGTTTTTTGTGGATTCAACATATACGCTATAAAATGATATGGCGTTAGTGCTTGCTTATATCGATTATTAAATTGTTGTGTTTTTTATAATGGTAATTCCACAGATTCATCAAAGATATATTGTAAATGTTTCCACTGCTCTACAGCATCTGCGATAGTAGCATTTTTCCTCTGCACTGTATCAAGAGCAACTGATATAGGTTTTAAAATGCTTAAATATTCTTGTGCTGCATGTTTAATCGCAATATTTGAAACTTTTTTGGTAAATAGTGGAATCAATCTCCTTTTTATTTTCTTCGCAGATTTTTAATATGATGTCCCACTGAGTGACATACATCTCTAAGCAGTCGCCAAGGCTATTCCACCGCACATCGCTTGGAAGGACTAAAGCGCTGCCTCCTGCTTGACTGAATTTAGCTCTAGCCAAATGGTTATTTCGAAAATACTTAATAATTTGGACCACATGTTGTTTAATGTCTTTAACTTGAAAGTTCTTGCACAGTAAATTAAAAATATGTGCACAGCAGCCATAAGTTATAACTTTTGCGTTCATTTTTTCTTCTAATGTTTTTCTCATGTGTCATATTTGCGGCATTGTCTGTCACAAAAGATTTTACGGTACACTTGTATTTTAATTCACATGAAATCAGGTCACAAACTATTTGAGTTAAATATTCTGAAGTATGTGGATTTCCTGATGTGTCTATAGTTTCATATAGGAGGGCTTGTCCATCTTCAGTGGTTATCGTTGCACATATCACTGGTTCGTTGTGCACGTTTGATCACCCAACAATTGACATATTTACGGACTGTCCTGACAGGGAGGAGAAACATTTTTCTTTTTCCTCTTCATAGGTTTAGTCCAAAAGACTTGTTGCTACCGTTTTTCTCTAGGGCGGTGTATAACCAGGCCTAATAACTGAATGGCTTTTTTCACCTCTAAATTCTCAATACATCTGAAGCTCGATTTAGTATCAAAAATCACCATTGCTATTTGTTTGTCAATTTTATGTTTTTCGTCCTCATTACAAAACCACTCATGGTAGGCTGAGTTTCGATTGCTTTCTGTTTTTGAACTGGATCAAAAGTTGTTGTTGGACTTGTTGGTACTTTCGGTGGAGTTTTACTAACATATGAACTATCCGTCATGAGTGAACTACAACTTGAAGCAGATGATGTGGTAGCAAAACTGTCAAGAGACATTTGACTCTATGGAAAGAGAAAAAACATAATTGAAACTGATTAATTGATATAGTATTGAATTATTGATTCTAAATTAAAGTCAAAATGTTCAATAGAGATGTAAAAGCAAATTTATTTGTTTAAGTTGAAAAAAATTAAAAATTAAGTAAGTATAGAAGAGTAAAGATAATCTTTAATTAACCTGGGAAAGGTCGTGTTGTCAAAAAAGTTACATTAAAGGCCACGTGTTAGATTTCACCCAACATTTAATAACAATCCATATGCCTAAAATCTATATCCTAAAATATCTATAAATGAATACTTAAAATTATATTATCTTTGTTAAAAATAATATCTATCAAAAATTTTTTAAAATTATCTGAAAAAAGTATCTTCTTCTTCTCATTGACTTTCAGACTTTAAGGTCCATAGTCTCCCTATTTGGATTCCTAGCATCATTTTTCCGGCAGCGGTGGCCAGCCATTTGGCCAACCCTACGGCTTTAAATAAGTAGGGAGTTTGTGAATTCGGTAATTTAGTTTCTGCTCTGTCCTTTGCTTCTTCTACTATTCTTTTCCATTCTTTCCGGTATTTGGCTTTGTTCTTCCAGTAATTTCTTTAAGATTTTCTTCTACACCATCCAACCATCTAGTTTTCGGTCGTCCCCTTGCTGTTCGTCCTTGTCTTTTAGTTTCCTGTATTTTCTTGACACACCTTTCTTTACCTAGACGTTGTACATGTCCTGCCCACCTTATTCGTTTACTTCTTATTTCATTCACCGAAAGCTCCTCAAGCTTTTCCAACGTTCGTCCTAAGTCGAAGTTGTGTATTCTGGTAAATAAGGCTTTACTAAATTTCAATTTGTTTTTAATTCGAATGCTCACCCTTAGCGAGATACGGTTATTTTCAAAGTGTAAAATTGGTAATTTATGTGCCTCTAGATTATTTAAAACTTTTATTACTGAAGGTTTTTCTATTCGTTCTTCCTCTGTTTCCTCGTTATTCTTTACATCCTTTTCTGACCGAGCGTTCTCCTTGCGCGTTTGTACTCTTGTGATTGCCAAGACATCTGAATTATTTATGTATAAATCCTTGAGTTCTTCTATGGATATTCTTGATATACTATCTGTGTAGTTCGCTACACCTTTGACGTATTGTATTTCAAAATCGTATTCTTCCAAATCAATCAAATTTCGCATTTTTCCTGGACAATTTATTTAGCTCTTAGTTGATTAAAACTTTTATCGCTGAAAATTTTATTCAAAGT
This sequence comes from Galeruca laticollis, assembly GCA_963921935.1. Classification (NCBI taxonomy): domain Eukaryota; kingdom Metazoa; phylum Arthropoda; class Insecta; order Coleoptera; family Chrysomelidae; genus Galeruca; species Galeruca laticollis. The sequence continues at coordinate 89,173,000 of OY998183.1, forward strand.
TTTCGGATTAGTTTCGTTATGTTTCTTATATGTTGATTTATTTCATCCTGTATGTATTTTTAATTGATTTTTCGTTTCTTCCAGTTCTTTTAGACTATATACGTTGTCATTTATCATTAATTTATTATCAATTATCTTAGCTTTTGTTCCACTTTCTCTCGCCTGTTTCATATATCTTATTAGCTGTTTTCTCTGTTCCAGTATATCTTTTGGGTAATCTTCATCAATATATATCTTTGTTCCTTTTAATTTATTCGTTCCTTCCAAAGTTTCTACTTTCTTACTCACATCTTTTATCATTATTAGTACTGGCCTATTTTTGTTACTGTTTCTGTTTCCTATTCTTTTACATTTCAAAATATCTGATTTAACATCTACTGTATTATTAACCTTTTTCATTATATCTTGTAGTTTATTTTCTAGTGGTTCCTCATCTTCTTCGTTGCCTTCATCTATACCGTGTATTATCAAATTCTTCTCTCTAAAATTTTTCTGGGTATGTCTCATGTTTCCTTGCAAAAATTCTTTTTTTCCTTGAGTTCCATATTTTCCATCCTTAATTCGTAGTTTTCTTTCTTTAACTGTGCTATTTGTCTGCTAATTTCTTCAATTTTATCTTCTCTCTTGCATACTCTTTCGTTATTGCTATTGTGATTATTGTAATTGCCGTTCCTGTTAAATTTCCTCTCCTTATTGTAATCTACGTATCTGCTATAACCATTTCCTTGGTTGTATTGTCTGAATGTCCTTCCTGGGGGGTTGCCGTTGTACAATCCGCTGTTGCTTCCTCTCCTATGATTGTTCCTGAAGTTAAAATCTGATTTACTGAAGAAATTCCTATTGTCCTTCATGTGCAACACTTGTTGTTGACTTACTATTCCTTCTATTGATATCAGCTTAGATAGTACTTCTTGCGTGTTTTCAAAGCTTTCCGTTGCTATGATCGTTTTCGTTGCGTCCGCTGTGGCATTCATCGTTACTGCCTTAATTGTTGCTTATTTGGTGAATTTTTCAGCTAGACGTTCCGGCATCCTTCTGACACGTATGCTTCCTGTAGCTTCTCTGTCAATTTCTCTATTTCCATGGCGTATTGCGTTATGTCCTTCCCATTTTGCCGTACTTTATTAAGTTTCGCTAAGAGAAGGCTTGGGCTATCTCCTCTTAATCCTGATTTTAATTTGTTCCTAATTTCTGTGATAGAATTTTCCGTCGTGATCAAGCTTCTAGCTTTTCCAGTCAGTCTTGTTTTAATTAGCAGAATCGCATTTTCTTCATTACCCGTCGCGTTTATTTGTAACAAATCTAATGAGTCTAAAAATGATTATAACTTGCTTGCTTCTCCGTTGAATTCAGTAGGTAAGACCTTACTCGCGAAATTAAAAAAAGCATTCATACTTGTCGTCATTTTTAACTGTTTGCTTATTGCTTGTAATACACCCGTATCGATCTCCTCAAATATATAGGTATGTATTTTAATAATATAATTCAGCGCTTGAAATGCCCTAACAGTTTTATCCCTAATCTTATCTGAATAATTTTACAACTTTCTTGTTGTACTAAACTTAAGTTTTTCCAATTTTTACCTATCAATTTAGCAAAATTATTATAAAGAATTATTATACTATTAATTACTTCAATGTGTATATCTGGATTTTTAGGAGTTTCCTTCGTGAACCATTCTTTAGGGTTAAATAAATAACATCGTTTTAAAAACTCACTGGGACAACATATATTTAGAAACTACGTATATAAATTACTGACCATATGTAACACATAATATAAACGTTTATACTATTAATAACAATAATAATAATGAATAATCTTCAAGAGAAATGAACTCTCTATATATAGGAAATTGTTAAACTAACACAGTCAACGATCCGTTTCTCGACCTTGTTGACACATTATTTATAAAACGGACGTGTTTGTTATTGATTTCACTACACCTTGCCAATGGCCTTCCAGTTCACTGGCCCCTAGCAATATTTGAAATTAATGTCTACTAAAATCTATTAATGTCTTTTGGGATCATCACACTGAATACAAATCACAATCCATGTAAAGGGGATACAGAGGTTGTTTTTTAAGTATTTTCTTTATTACAGTACTTTTTTGCGAAAAAGTGACTGGTACTGATATCTTTGTCATCATTACTGTAAAAAGCAGATTATATTAATAAATATGTTAGAAAAACGAATATAATAATTGTGAGTGTTTGGGAAGTGGTAGTAAATAGTGTGTTCAGAATGAATCTCACCAACGGTTCCAGCAATTCCAACTTAGTTAAAATAAGAATGTGTTTATTTATTTTCTCTATTGGCAATTACATAGTTGGATACTAAGAGAGTTAAACCATATTTTGACTTTTCAAATTTTGTCATCAAGTTGTCTAAAGTTGCAAAAACAGTAGTTCATGTTCTTTACAATTTACCAAATATTTGGTATGTCAAACATTGAATATATTTAAATTGAAATATTGCAAGTGCATTTGTTGACAAGAGATATGACATTCATATGATAATTTTCTCCTGGAAAACCAACTGTAGAAATTCATTTATTCTGATAGATGTATTTATATATTTGTTATTTTAGGGATGTGAACAATAATATTATGGAACTATTGATAATGGCTTATGCTTGTAAAACTTCATCAGCAAAATCTATTGTTGGTGTTATACCTTATCTTCCATATAGCAAGCAATGCAAAATGCGAAAACGAGGCAGCATTGTTACAAAACTATTAGCACAAATGATGTGCAATTCAGGGTTAAACCATATCATAACAATGGATTTGCATCAAAAAGAAATACAAGGATTTTTTGATTGCCCTGTTGACAATTTAAGAGCTAGTCCTTTTCTTCTTCAATACATTCAAGAAAGTGTAAGTATAGAAATATATAATTATATAATACAGAATATGTTGTATCAACCAATTTTTTTCATCAACAATGGTGCTGAGCATATTAGTAATATTATAGCTATTAATGTAAGGAGATTATTATGCGATCTATAATAGTCGAGACGGTGTTAAATCGCTAATAATCAAGTTACATTCAAAGCTTTATCGTATCATTGACAACGGCGATATGAAAATACAAACAAAACGGTTTTATGTCATTTCATTTATCATTTCAAAAAGTAATCTTTAAAATCATGCAAGATTTCGATATTCCTGATGATATATTAGCTGCAGCCAACACTATAAGGTTGAACTTGTTTCCGGACAAATCTAAAGTACATTATGAAAAAGAATATCGGCAGTTTTGTGAGTGGCGAAACAAAGGTGCAGAAGAAACTGTGTTGCTGGCATATTTTGCGGAACTCTCTCAGGAATATTCTGCTTCATCCTTATGGCCGAAATATTCCATGTTACGAGCGACTTTAGAACTGAATGAAAGAGTAGAAATAATAAATACGGTGCCTTGATACGTTTCATCAAGAAGAAAAACGTTGGATATAGAGCAAAAAAATCAAAAGTATTTACAAGAGAACAAGTCAACGAATTTGCGCGTTCTGCCCCAGACGAGGAGTTTTTAATGATGAAAGTGGCTTTTTTAATTGGAATCGAAGGAGCCTGTCGAACTAATGAATTAGCGAAGATGACCACGGAAGATGATGAAGTTTTAGAAGACAAGTTTATTGTTACTATTCCCGACTCAAAAATCCACAAGAAATGGATTTTTGCTGTGGTATCTGACGGCGAAGTCAATACTGTGCTTTTATTTAAAAAGTACGCAATTTTAAGGTCAGCCCATGTTACTCACCGAAGATTGTTTGTATCATATAGAAAGGGAAAATGTACGGTGCAGACCAGCAGAATTCATTTCTTCTCCAAAATACCTCAAAAAATAGCTGAGTATCTCTCATTTGAAAATCCCAATATGTATACTTGTCACTGCGTTAGAAGATCTTCGGCAAATTTTCTTGTGAATGCTGGAGGAGATATATTAGACCTACAAGAACTTGGTGGATGGGAATCGGCGAAGGTTGCTAGAGGGTATTTGGAAGAAAGTGTGACAAAAAAAGTTTCCATTGCTCACAAAATTCAAATCGGCGATGTTTTCGGCAGTGGATTAAGCACTGGGGAACCGCATGAAATCGAAAGGAGTGCTGGCTTGTTCATTAATCAATCTTCAGAGGATATACCTATGGTGGTGGACGCTAAAGGCGAAGGTGTATCCATCAAATTTGAAAACTGTCAAAATATTGTTTTACATGTTCTAATATTATTTAGTATCTAACGTATTATGGTTTAGTGACTAACGTTTTTAATTATGGTAACTAATGTATTATGAGTAACTAATGTTTTATGTAAGTTTTGGTACGTTTATGCTGGTCATAATTACTAATAAAGATTTCATATAAAAATGTCTTAATCTTCAATGATACAATAAACTTTAAAATGTGTTTCTTATCTTGAATCTTGTTTTTTCTTTTCATAATATTTATTTTACTTTCATAAAATTAAAAAAAAATTTGATCAAATGTAGTAGTTGTACTTTTAGATTATTTCCAGATATCGTTAACAAATATTTAAATTAAAGATTCCAGATTATCGTAATTCAGTAATAGTTGCAAGAAATCCTGCAGCAACAAACAAAGCTACATCATATGCTGAACGTCTTCGGCTTGGAATTGCAGTTATTCATGGAGAACAAAAACAGTCTGATTCAGATGAGATAGATGGAAGATATTCTCCTCCAACCTTACCTAGGTCACGTACTATGGATGCTGGTGTTGGTGTACCTGTACATATTGCTAAGGAAAAACCCCCAATCAATGTAGTTGGAGATGTAGGTGGAAGAATTGCTATCATGGTGGTAAGTTTATTTCTCTAATTTTTCATTCAAGTATCTATTTATATACAAGGTGTTCCGTTGCTCTGGTCTTCCAGAATTGTGCTACAATTTTTAAAGGAGGACTCCATATATTCGCATTACAACAATCAAGACCTTTTTGATCAACTATACCTTATATATGATATTTTGATTGATTCAGTCAAGAAAGTATAGTTTATTTGCGATAAAAAGACGATGACGTTGCAAAACAAAATATAGTGATGTTGCCAAGTTGTAGTTTTTTCCTTTACTTAACGAAAACTAGAAAAGTCCATCTGATGTTAGATTGACAGTTCTTCTTTCTCATTGTTCCGTGCCTCGTAGGGCGTGAGTCAAAAATATTTATTAAAAAGTAAAAGGCTTGTATGATAGGCTTGATTAATTTAATATAAATATTTATTCGTGAAAAACTATGGATAAGATCACAAATCACCTACTCTATAGATAGTTCACGACAATGCTTTCTTGAAATGACAAAAACTAGCGCCACCTATAGAACTGAAACACAATTAAGTAGTGGGTAAATTGTTCCTTAAGTCGCTACTAGGGAAAGAAGAATGGGCGCTAAATTTAAATTGCGATTATCTTTACTGTTGGTTTGAAGATCCTTGTTTATTGTAAGTAAATGACAGGTTTTACTAAAAAATCTACTATATTGTGCACACTCAATTGTAGATAAATATATTAGACTTTTTAAAAAATCAACTCATTTACTGAACAATATTTAAAAAAATTAACAGTTTTTTGGCAATTGACTGTTTACAGAAGGACCAAAATAAGAAACATATGTTATTAAACCATTTGTTGAAAAAAGTATATTCACAAAATAGGGACAATGTACAAAGTATATGTAGATACAACAAAATATTTTCAACAGTAAAATGATGAAAGTTTAGCTATTATTGTGACTGCAACAAGCTACAATTGCATTAAAATAAATCAGAGACATATCATGAAAGAAGAATATTGTAAACTGTAGATATAAATCATAAAATAAAAAAATAAATTTATGATTCTGTAGCCACGTTACAAAGTTATAAAGTTTATTAGTATATTAAAGTATAAGTGGATAAAGAGGTCTTTCAAACACGCGCGATTTTTCGAGCACTCCGGCTACACCGTCGTGCTCGAAATAGAGCAAGTGTTTGAAAGACCAGTTATCCACGAATACTTTACGCTATTTTTTTTATTGGTGCACTTTGAAATCATAAAATATTGTTATTATATTATTACTACAAAAAAATGGAAGTCCGTCCTCGATGCCCAGCCAAGTTTCGTGAAACTCCATCTTAAATAGTATTTATTTTTATTTGACGTTACGAGGTACTGCTGTCAGATCAATAATCAAAAAGTTTCTTTATTTATATTTAAAAGGATACAATGTATATATGAATATATAAATAAATTTTGCAGAAAAAAACCAAATAAGACATTGGTTATCAATGAAAATATACAATTTAAAAACTAATAAAAAAAGTTGTCATTGATACTTACGTTTCTCAAGTTGTTGTTGTTACCATAGGGACTTTAAAAAACGCGCGTGTTTGATAGTTCGATTTAAACACGCTGAGGCGTGCTTTAAAAAGGTAATATGAGGCATCAATAAAAAAAATATAAACTTACTGCTTTTTGTTTTAATTTTATAATAGAAATATATACCACTGCAAGGTAATAACAAAGGCTCAGGAGTGTGTGTATTTTCAAGTGACATAAGTGCAGCTTAAAAAAATAATTTACCAGTGATATATAATGTAGGTCTGAATTTTTTTCAAGACATCACATGTTTATTAATATTTGTTCACTACATTTTTCTCTTACCAGGTAAAAATAAGGATGGACTAGCAGTTGAATACAATCTAATGGACCAAGCTGTAGTGTACTTCACTTCAAAAATGTTTATGGCATATTCTCTTTGCTTGATATACAGCTAACGGCTCCACTGTCTTCAATTCATCACAGTTTATTGCATTGCCTTGAATTTTTGGGAGTCTTTATTTGGATTTGGACATATATGTCTAATATTAGATGTTGGTGTGCAATTAGGCACACAGCATTTCATATAACGTGGCATCATAAAACCTGACACACACTATTATTTAAAAATTGAAATTTATCACTCAAACTGACTTTATATACAAATCACCTCGATTTGTGGTTATAAATCAAAATTATTGTCATTTGGCAGCGGTGAGTTGATAAAACAGGAAATTTTACAATACTACTAAAATTCAATGGTGCTTCCATCTGCGTAAAACATCTATAGAGTAGGTGATTTGTGGATAAGATACAAGAAACAGTAACCAATCATTCTATATTCGAATTAACATTTAATTATTTTAGATAGAAGAGGGTTAAATGACGAACTGTAGGCCCTTATACCTTATTCTATGCTCTATAGAACCATCTTCAAGAGCACTGCAAGGGTTTACGCTAAAATGAATCAATACAAGCTGTAATCATCTTCATGCAAATTTAAATATTGTTCCTTTATACAATATCTATTATATTTATTATAATAAAAATAGAATGGAAAAGAAAAATATAGATACACAAAATAAAATTTTGTTACAAGATATAAAAATAAAAAATCTCCCATTTTATCAGTATTATTTATGTAGAGATACTGTGGTCGTTGTTTTAATTTTGTGTATTATAAAATAACTGTACCTAATTAATTTAATAATAGTTATTAGTGATTTTGAAAAGGTGGAAATAAAGCAAATTGGATAAAAATATACAAAAAATAAAACACAAGATTTCCACTACTCCACTGCAAAATCATCACTATCTTCATTGTCACTGTCAAAATTAATAAGTGGAAGCACATCCTGTCTATCAAATACTACTTCTCTATCCCACCCATCTTGTATAATTTTTCAGTGTGCTCTACTGTCTGACCAAATATCAGGAGTCACTTTTTCCATACACCTATTGCTTGTTCTATTGAAGAACCATTAGTTCCCACATGATCTCTATAAAAAAATTTAACTATTCCCCAAATATGTTCAATTGGGTTGAACATACTGTGGTAAGGGGGAAGTCGAAGCACTTTGTGACAATATTTTAAAGATAATATGTCAGCGTCATATACTGTTGGTGGTTTATTCTTACAAAAATACATATATTTAAACAAAATAAGTTATCTAAGTATTACCATAATATATTGAAAAATGTTTATATCAACTTACTGTTGTACTATATTCAATAATTAGGTTTTGAGGAAAGTATTTTCAAAAGGAATATCATTTTGTATCAACCAGTTCTGTATATCAGCCTTTTTGGTAGCTGTTGTTGGTACTTTATTGATCACTATACTGTGATAACTTGCATTATCCATTAAAATTGTGGCAGGTTCTTCAAAGTTCACTAAAAGCTGGTATTCAAACCAATGCAAAAAATGTTCTCGGTTCATTTCACCGTGGTAATCACCATCTTGTTTTTTGGAAGAAAAAACCAGCCCTGCTCCAGGAATAAATCCAGAAGAGAAACCAGCATGCAATACTATATACCTACAATAAGGAAATAACAAATTACTACTAGGATTCCTAGATAGACTGCATAGCTCAAAACAACTATTAATAATTATACACCTATTGCTTGTTCTATTGAAGAACCATTAGTTCCCACATGATCTCTATAAAAAAATTTAACTATTCCCCAAATATGTTCAATTGGGTTGAACATACTGTGGTAAGGGGGAAGTCGAAGCACTTTGTGACAATATTTTAAAGATAATATGTCAGCGTCATATACTGTTGGTGGTTTATTCTTACAAAAATACATATATTTAAACAAAATAAGTTATCTAAGTATTACCATAATATATTGAAAAATGTTTATATCAACTTACTGTTGTACTATATTCAATAATTAGGTTTTGAGGAAAGTATTTTCAAAAGGAATATCATTTTGTATCAACCAGTTCTGTATATCAGCCTTTTTGGTAGCTGTTGTTGGTACTTTATTGATCACTATACTGTGATAACTTGCATTATCCATTAAAATTGTGGCAGGTTCTTCAAAGTTCACTAAAAGCTGGTATTCAAACCAATGCAAAAAATGTTCTCGGTTCATTTCACCGTGGTAATCACCATCTTGTTTTTTGGAAGAAAAAACCAGCCCTGCTCCAGGAATAAATCCAGAAGAGAAACCAGCATGCAATACTATATACCTACAATAAGGAAATAACAAATTACTACTAGGATTCCTAGATAGACTGCATAGCTCAAAACAACTATTAATAATTATATAGATTTAAATAAAATAGTGTGACTAGTAAATATTTGAAAAGGTCTTAAAATGGCAGGAATGTTAGTACATCATAAATTAATTGCTAAATTTTATTATTCAATTACCTTGGACCACCGATTTTGGTTTTTTTCACGCTTCTATGACTAGAATCTTACCAAGAACTTCCACCAGGACCGTCTTTAAATATCCAGGTCTCATCCAAAAACACAAATTGATATAAACCTTCCCTTTTTATCTTGATATATTCATGTAGAAAATGTACATGGTTTAATGCAATATGTGGAAACTCCATTAAACCACGACGAGGATCATCTTTTTGGTATTTGAATCCAATATTTTTCACTATCTTCCAGAGTGATGTTAAACAACCATTAAAGAGTTCACGCTCCTAGAGTTTGTCTCTTAAAGTTTTCAAGGTTATGTGTTCCTCTGAAAAAATATTGCCTTAGTTAATTGTGAATAAAATAAAACAGTAAATTCAATATACTCACTGTTTCCATACATTTTGTATATAACATTTAGGAAAGCATTTTGATCAAAGTTATCAATTTCAACAGTAGGTTTTATGCGTTGTCTCTTTTTAGGTGGGCTTTTAGGCTGTTCACCTCTTTTAAGCTTGGCGGCAATACGGTTAGCAGTGGTAACGCTAAGTTGTAAAGCTTCTACAACTCTCTACAATATAATTACTTCAATTTATGAAAGAATAATATATTATCAAGTTTAATTAACCTAACCTAACATTAAAAACATTTAATCATTTACATTTAAATATGTAACAATAATATTAATAATGATGAATACAAATAGCGAATACTATTATTTACGTCTCTTACAGCAGTAAGCGGGAGAAGCGGGCCCCCATTTCGACATTCTCGTTCAAAATAGCTCAACAAAGATGTTCCCATCTCTTGACATTTTCTGTTCATCTGCTTCAGCATTTTATTAACCACACACTGCAGATTTGCCTAAATAATTAGTTATGAAAATAACTGTTTTTTTAATCTTAAAGAAGCAATGAATTTAAAAGCACCAAAAGAAACTTGTCAATATTAGATGATGCTCGAATGTCAATAAACGTCAAAACAAACTGGGGAATTTTACCAGTTGATTTGACAAAGTCTTGAAGTTTTGCCAACCCGTTATCTGTAAATTGCCCTGGCTGTTGAGGATAAATTGTATTCACGGTTGGTAAATTAATATTTATTCTGATAAGCAGGAAAGTAACTAGAAATGGCATCATCGTCTTTTTATCGTAAATAAACTATACCAGGAATTGGTTATTTAAAAACCTTGATTAAAGGGATTGTCAAAATTCTTTTGACTGAGTTGATAACTGTCCGCAAATTCACACAGAGTTAAAACTGCATCTGTAATTTAGTTTGTTTACAATACTCCATTTTACCAATTTACCCTAAAGTGTTATGCGCTTTTTACAATGAGTAATAATCTAAAAAAAGAGTACATTTTTATATGAATTAGTAAAGTTTCGATACGGGAGACCTAATATTTATTAAATGAAAACTGTTTTATTGGAGATTTTTCTTTCTAGGATGATTTAATAGATGATGTCCAGTCTTTTGTCGCAGCTGCTGAAGTCCTTAAAGAACGTGGTGCTTATAAAATCTATGTTATGGCTACACATGGATTACTCTCATCTGATGCTCCACGTTTAATAGATGATTCGCCTATAGACGAGGTAAGTGATAAATATAAAATATTATTTATATGTACCTAAATCACTGTATTTTCACTTGCCCATATAGTCTAAATCCAAGAATATCAATATTTGTTATCATTTTCGTATAAATATTTTGCCTTGATTTTTATCATTGTAAACTGTTTGATAATTTCATTAAATAAATCTCAACTATTATACATAATATTTGTCATGTACATAGATTACTTTTCCTCATTTAACATTAAGATTTTAACAAATCAAGAACAGTGTAATGTATAAGGTTGGGGTAACGTGGTATAATTGTATTTTTAATGGCAGTTTAACAAAATCCAGCCAACTCCACAATTTTTGTATAAAACGTATTTCTGAGCAATAATTTTATCAACAGAAATAATAGGTGCGTTTTATCTTTGTAGATGTTTTATTCTCTGAATTTTCTTACATCAAATATAATAATTCATCCTAATACTGGACCAACTGCCAGAATACTAAGTGAACATAGGCTATGTTGATAACAATCATATAACAACAGTTAAAAGAGCGAAAATAGTTAAAACATATATTTTTAATGTGATAATTTTCTTATTTCAGTTGTAATTTTTATTTAATTTTGATAGGTGGTGGTCACCAATACCATACCGCATGAACTTCAGAAAATGCAGTGCCACAAGATAAAAACAGTGGATATTTCTATTTTACTATCAGAAGCTATTAGACGAATTCACAACAAAGAATCCATGTCATATCTATTCAAAAATGTGACTTTAGAAGACTAAGTTTTTAGAAACATAAATTTGGTATTAGATTGAATTCTTAACAGGTTTTCATTTTTATAATGTGTCCTGTACAAAACATAGATGCAAATCACAGTCTGTGAAATTTACACAGCTAACAGAAAAACAGAAAATAAGTCTATCACAAAATATGATAATTTTCATATCTCCTTTTTCAAAGTTGTATCTATTCTAATATTTATTAACAATTATGAATTTGAAACCAAAACTCTTTATTTCATTTACATCAACGTTTAGGTTTCTTTCCTCAAATAATCATTAGAAATTGAACTAACCAAAAATACACATTACATGTTATTTAATATGTAATACTAAAAAGTAAGAAGTCACTATGATTAACTGCAAATATTTTGTTGATTGTCACAAAAACGCCATTTTTATTAATCATACAAAACAATCTAATGTAAGTAGTATTTTAATGCATTTTTCAATGTTACTTGCCTCAGCAGTGTAGATTAAGATTTATATAAATAGGATTTAAATCATATATTTAATTTAAAATATTCCCATACCAATAAATTATCACTGTCCTTCGAACACCCTAAGCTATTTTACAATAAACAAAAGTAAAATATTATTTAGAAATCAAAATTATATCTCAGTTCTAGTTTCTTGTGCATAATTTATGAATAAAAACAGTGCAAATAGCAATTATACTTAGTTAGTCCTCAAAGACTATCAGTTGGGTGAGAGGAGGGTTTTGAGTTGATATGTTTTTACTCTGTTTATTCTTTAAGAGTTCATTACTCTAGTTTCAATTATTTGATGTATTAACCTTCCAGTGGTGGCGCCAAAGCTTGTTGCACCAGTGATTGCACTGGTCTCACAGACCGCATGGGGAGGGGGGACTTTCAACAAAAGGTTCATTCAAGAAAGTGTACTACAATTAGAAATTAATTTTTTCAAATTTACACGTCAAAACACTTTTTTTTGTTTTTGTTAATTATTTTTATTTATAATTTTTTATAAATAAACACCAACTTAGAAACCTAAACAATGATACGAATTATTGAGAAAAAAGACTATGAAATCCAAAACATTTAAAAAAAAATATATTGTCACTCCCGTAAAAGTTTGTGTGTCAAATTATTCCAGTGGATTTATTTCCATTGCATGTTGAACATATACCAATGAGGTGCTCCAGGCACATGAATTTTCCACATTTGCAGCAGGGAAAACTTGTTTTCCGATTCTTCTTCGTTCCGCAAAAATTGCATCTTCCAGTTTTTTGTTGAAAGTTGTCATTTTCATTGAAAAGAATTTCACAGATCTCTACTAATCTAGATTTCAAATTGCTGGGAAGTCCATGAACATGAGCTCGTTCGTGTAAATGAGGCATAATCAGTTTATTGGCTATATATTTGAGGAAATTTCTTCTCATAATATTTTCATTGGGATTATTTGCATGATAGATCACCTGAGCGTTTATACCTGGTATATTTAGGGCCAGTGAAAATATTACAGTAGGCTATCTACGTGTGTTTCTGGAGCAATCATAACTGGCACATAATTTATCCACCACATCTACTCCTCCTTTCGTCCTATTATAGTCTGTAATGATAACTGGTTTATTGGCATCACCTGTTTCTTTATCAATCTCATCATCATGGTGAAACGAGGACAACAGAAGAACGTTTTTTTTCTTTTTTGGAATGTGAGAAACGAGGGTGCACATTTTTCTAAATCCAAACATGCTAGTACTTACTGGTCGATGAACAGGTTTTGTAAACTCCAAAGGTAGTACTTTTCTATTTTTTTTAATTGTACCTATGGTTGGGATATTATGATCTATAGCCAATGTCTCAACAAGCAATAGCGATGTAAACCAATTATCTATTGTAAGATTGCGCCCACTTCCCAAAATGTGATGCAAGAGTCTAAGAACAACAGCGCTACTAGAATTAAAATCCTTGTCGATAGCATTTTTACCAAGATATACCTCCAAATTACTTGTGTAAAATATTCTAGCATCACATAAGGCAAATACTTTTATGCCGTACTTATTGGGTTTGGAAGGTAAGTACTGCCGAAAGCTGTACCTTCCTCTAAAAGCTGGAAGCATTTCGTCCACTGTTACAAATTCAGACATATGGTAACCATTCTTGCAGTTTGATGTAAAGGCATCAAAGAAACTATGAATAGGAGCTAGTTTATCTTAAGCCTTTTGCTCCGCACGTGTTTCTTTGAGATCAAATCTCATGGAACGGAGTAAGATTGTGAACCTGTGTAAGGACATTGTCAAACGTAAAATTTCAATTTCAGATCCATCTGTTTTCCACAAATATTCAGTATTCAGACGATTTGTATGGTAAATTCCAGCCATATATAAAAGATCTATCAGAGCACGAATTTCAACTGAATTTGTCAAATTAGCATTTCTTTTGCGAGATAAATTATCGGCAATTGACTCGATATGATTATTTGTACCTAGCACTATCATATTTATCATTTCATCATTTATAAAATACTCCCATATTTGTAATGGGTCAGTTGAAGCTTTGGTAACGAGTATGGGACCAGGAAGTCGTTTTATTATGTTTCTTTGCATAGCTCTACCTCTTTCCACAATTTTTGGAAATTTATCCCAACGAGTAACTTATCTTTGGAGATGTATGAATATTTAGTGGAATTATAATTTGGTATATCTTCCGCATCAGACATATCTTGTTCTGTATCACTGCTCTCCAAATCTTGTTCTTCGTGATCTGACAAACTAAAACTGGCTTCGCTGAGTGGTGGCGTCTGGGACCGAAAACAGGCACAGCAGACGGTACGATACCCGATCACAGTCAAATGAATACTGATTGCCTGTCGCCTCAGAAAACTAAAATACGCGAAGACAAGTGCGCCACCACTGGAAGGTTACACCTTGCAGTTCATTATACATTTTTTCTGTCAATTCATTTCTTGATTGTTCGTTGGATCGCAAATGTTATATTCCTTCTTAATAAAAATTTTCTTTGTACAAATTTATTTTTTCATCTCTAATTAGTAGTTGTACTCTTACTTATCCATATTCTACCACTGACCAGCCTTTTTTCGATTCTGTTAGTCCTGTATAGTCTAGTTGTAGTTTCTTACCTCTTGTGACATTTCTTCTTCTTTTCCGTTCAACATATTTAAGTTCCAGTTGCCTATGTTCATTCATTGTGTTTAACCTTTTCTATCATTCTTAATTTCTGTTTAATTTATTTGTAGCATCTTTTATCCTTGCCTGGGTCTTAATATAGGTTCCAACCTTTACCGTTTCAATTAGTTTTTTGGAGGGCTCTGTTAGATTATGTTCTAGAAATTTTTTTAGTACAATCTAATTGTTAAGTTGTCATGCTAGTACACAGCTTACATCAGACTATATTGGATGTGTATCTTACTGCAATTTGTATTTTAATAATGTATGTCCTTTACTCTCCATTCAAGTGTGTAAAATTGAAATAACACTGATTATAATTCATTTAATTTGTGTCAATAGTATTTTAAGTTAAGCTTACAGCATTAGGACGTCTAATATTAAATGTGCCATATTTATATTTACAGTTGGTTTGCATTTTTTATTTATTAGTAGATTTACATAAAAATGGAAACTTGATCAGAATGACAATTATTTAGGCCAATATTTTTTTTCTATATACTACTCTACTAAATAACTCCATAAAATTTTAATTCTTGTCTTTTGTGTACTTTTAACTACTTATTTCCTTTTTTTGATGAACAGTCGTCGAAATGTTTTAGATATGTTTTGAATCAAATAAATATCATTTATTAGTTTGAATTAACATATTGTAATATGGAAACTTTCATTTTTATTGAAATAATTTAGAGAGGTATTCTAAGTAAATCATTTTTTAAGATCTCGGACAGAAGTTTCACCCATGCTTATCTATGTGTAAACATTTTTAATTTCCCATGCAAACACTGAGAAATCAATAGGTGTTAAGCGGGGTTAATGATTCAAGTGGAAGATTATATAAGAAAAAATAACATTAATATCTCATACAATCACAGTAATATATTTAGATGCCATACTTGATATAATCTTTACTAATTTATGGGTAAAAACATCTTTAGCGATAATTGCTACCTAAAATATCCAGTCTTCTTCAGAAAATTCTTCATATATCGACGGGTGCAATGAAAACTGTAGTAACTCATTATTTATACTTTTGAGTGAGAGCAGTTTAAATGGATGACAAAATTTCAATTTCAAAGCAGCGTACGTCATTTATTTATTAAAAATATGTTAATTAGAGGAAGAATCAACTGCCAAAAAAGTTTTTGAGGTAAAATAGCCAAATTGTATTTTGAGTGAGTTACTATAGTTTACTTTGGAAAATAGGAAAAATTAAATGAGATAAGTACTTAAGAATTGTTGGTATATTTTAAGTATTACATCAGTGTACATTATAAATCATACGAGTACACACAAATTAATCCACAAGTTTTAAACAACTATTTTCTAAGGTTAAGAGAATAAGAAACGCATTTAGGTACCTAGTAAGAAATGGCATGATACAAAACACACTATTTTTAAATCTATTTAATAATCATTGAACTCTTCATCTTCTGATTCTCCACCTTCACTGGCTTTTTTGCATTTCAGGCTTCCATAAAATTGGTGATACATTGTTGGAATTTTATTTTTATCACAGAGCCACAATAGCCCCTTTAACTTTTTTTCTTCCACAGGAAGTTCAGCGTTGTAAAGTCTCTTTAAATTTTTTGGTAAAATATTGCTATTATCAGCCTTTGGGGGTCTTCCCTTTTTTTTCTCTCTGATTCCAAAAAACGTATCTTTAAAATTTCGCTATCAGCTGAATCGTATTAATATTTAAAAATATGGTCGCCGGCGCAGAACCTTTGACAGAAACTTCCCTTATCTTGCTTATTTTGAAGGTCTTTTTCTTTTCGTCGATTTTCCAGCTTTGAATATCTGTGATGTCCTTGAAATTAAAAAAATCGTTTTGAGACATTTCGGTTACATTATAAATTTGTCCTGTTACTTTTGCCATTCTGATTAATGTTACCCATTGCTCAGGTACATAGAGAACTGACTGGCGCTTCTTGGAATTTTCTGCATACTATCGCCCTCATTTTGGGTGTGTCCTTTTTCAAGGAACCTATCGGTAATGTCAATCTGATAAGTAGTAGATGCCAATGAAAGCATAGAAAACAGAAACTTATTTCGGTTTTGGTCTCCACAATTATCTCAATAAAAAATTATAGATTTTACACCTTTTTCCTTTTGTGTTTGAATGAACTTTAATAAACAGCTTGCAATCTCACATGGACCTCTTTTTGATATCTTTTGGTGCAAGACGTAACAAAATCCTTTATTATTTCCTACATCAAAAACCGTAAAATTATAAGTTGAATATTTACTTTTGTAGTAGAAGTCACTGACATTGGACTGGGAGTAGCTAATACTTTTTGTAAGTCAAAACATGCCACACATACTGTTTTGTCATCTGTAGCAATAATTTTGTCAACATCTTTTAACTCTCTAGCCAGTGTTTCGTTTTTTATATGAGTATCGTATTCAGTTTTTATTTCTAATTTCTTTTTATCGTCCGAACAAAAGTCGCACTGGTCTTTCTTTGGTTTAAGGAAACTTATATTGAACCCCTGATTAAATAGATCGCAATAGTGTCTGATTGTTGCCTTTTCAATGATCTTAGCATCTGTGCAGTACTCAGTGTAGAGCCTGTACATTTTTTGTATGTTTAGACCTTCTTCCAAATACATTTTTTTTAATCCTTGCACACTTTTTGTGAAGGAACCATGGGAAACATTTTAATATGATTTCATACACTATCTTTAATGGCTTCTTTGATTCTTTCTGGTCTATTATGCTTTCCTCGTTGGTCAGCAGTTATTGTGCTTGAGCCTTTCATTTTTGAAAGAGTGGTTGTCACCCATGTTTCTGAGATGCCAAGAGTATTCAAAAACATGGATTTACATACTTTTATCTCTTCTTCATTAATTTTAAACGAGAAATTTCTGGATATTGACCCTGCACCAATCGTAACCTGCTTCTTTTTAATTTCTTTCACATACCTGGCTATAAAATCCCATTGTCTTGTATGATCAGCCATAGACCAGAATTCTTTAAAAATCGATTGTCTTTTTTCTTCATTAATTTTCGTTTGACACTTCATTCTACACTTATCTTTGCATGCTGTACCCATTTTTCTTTCTTTAATAATTATTCCTTTTCTATTCTTATGCTCAACACCTTAATTTAATAATCTTTTACTTTCGTATCAATCCAATCTAAAAACATTTCTAGACCGTTTTCTAACATTGCTTCTGGCAGCACTCTTTCTTTTCCTTTTAATATTTTTGTTTCTATCATTAAGTTCACCCAACGGTTCCCTTGGAGCAGGAGCTTTGTATTCAGAATTAGCATTATCATCAGCATTATCTGACTCTTCTTTATCCTCAGTAGGCTCATAATTTGGATCAGTATCAGAGTTGTCTTTAAATGGATCTTCATCGCTTTCCTCAGAGAAATAATTATTAACTGAATGATTTGCAGATGAAGTTGAAGCGGTACATAATGGAATTTGGGGATCAGGTTCAGTAGCTATCGGATTAGAATTCGAATCACACTCCAATTCATTTTCATCTTTATCATTAACTAGAGAGCTTTTTATAATTGGGTCCAATGTACACACTTTTTGGTTTAAAAACCTGTTTTTCAGCCAAATGAACCACATTACATAACACTGCATTAGGTTCCTGGTGAACCGGGGACATAGAGCGAGATTCTAAAATAAAATATTCACAAACTGAATTTGTCTTAACTTTATGTTAATCATAAAACTTACCTTCTATTGGATTAGAGTTCAAATTATCCGGTTTATTTTCATCTTTATCATTAACTAGGGGGCTTTTTATAGTTGGATCCATGTAGACTCACTTTTTGGTTTGAGAACTTGTTTTTCAGCTGGATGAACCTCATTACATAACACTGCTTTAGGTTCCTGGTGAACCTGGGACATGGAGTGATATTCTAAAATAAAATACTCGTAAACTAAATTTGCATTAACTTTATGTTAATTGTAAAACTAACCTTGATTTTCCTCAACGATCCTTATAGCATTTTTTAATATTAGTTTACTTCTTTTACTCATTTTTGAACGAAGTTTTTTGTTTAATATCACACACCAGACTTATCACAAACGTTCGAAAAACTTAGGTTATAAAACCGAAACTGCGTTCAGAACAGACAAAAAAAATAGTAAATCAAGTTACTATGGACCCTTCAGCAAATGTTTCTGGCGAAAACTATTGTAACTTGATATACTGCAGTTTTCGTTGATGCGCGTTGACTGGAATAGAGTTACTGCATGTCTAAGGTGTTTTGTGGGTTGCTTATTTCAAGGATAATATGACTAACGACTTTATTCATTGGAATATAACAAATAAATTTTAAATTATTCACATGTATCTCAAAATGAACAAAAATTGAGTTACTACTGTTTTCGTTGCACCCGTCGATATGACAATCTCGTTGATCCCCCCAAACTGGAATAGCTTTTTATTGATTTTTCGACTAATTTATCTTTCTTAGGAGTATTATATGTGGATTACTTCCCGGACATATAACATCATGTATCAATATTTCCTAAATATTCGTAGAGGTAAAAACTACCTCAGATGCTTCAGAATGTTTTCTTATATATTATATATTTGTGACAAGCGATTTCATAACACTACTGGTGTCTAGAAGAAAACATCTAGTGGTTGTAGCTTGTTATAAGGTTCATTTTCAACAAGTTCTGTTCCATATTCTGGGTGCAACAGTCTGATCATGAACTCTAGATCATCTCACGTGTCTTGTGTCAAAATAATCTGGTCCTCTGTGTAGCCTAGTGAAAACAACGTATTTTCCCAATAGGAATACCTGTTCCCCTACATTGAGGGTTGCTTCAATATACATATTAAAAAGTAGATGTGTCGTAAATAGTCTTAATCCTTGAAATATTTCATAATCTGAAACAATACTACAACTCGCTTTCTCATTACTTTTGGACTGATGAGTCTTTGTTTGATCTTGTACTAGTCGCGATTTTTTAGTATTGCGATTCGAGCATATGCCAGTTTATTAAATGCTGTAAGAGACTATTTCATAATTGGCAACATTCCACAATAAAGAATATCTCCTCTTCTTTTCACATATCTCCTACATTGGAATTTCATTGTTGAGGAATTCATTAAAAACCAAATTTATAAAACATTTACTGAATTAAGGATCAAAAACAACTGACTGAAATTTGTGAAATATATTAAAATTTTCAAGTGAAACAAATACATTAGTTTCGCATGTGTGCCACCAACACTATTTTTTTATATATATGCATCATTTGTTTTGGCAACCGGCATTTATGCCGTTTTTGTTAAAAATTAGGTTAGCATACCTAAAACAGATTTTCTGAATAAGATACTCTTGTATTTGCAAGAAAAACTCACAATTGCAGAAATAGAATATTGTGGCATATTTACTTAGTGCTCCTCTCCTTGCATATCACAATATATAAATGAAAGTTTTTTTCAGCAAATATGAAGTTGTAATTCTATTGATTGCACTTCTCAAATTATTGTTTCAGAATGAGTAAATTTACATAAGACATTTGTTTAATTTTTACAGTTAGGCACTGTTTTAATAGTAAATACAAAGTCATAAATGACAGAAAATAGTAATTTGTTTTTGCAAATATATTCGATTAAAAATAAATTGATAAATATTTTAAATTTACTAAGAGGATTTATATTGCTGTTCATTTAACAGCTCCTTTTACCATGTTATTTACTTTATTTTATTCACTAGTTTTATGGTATTTACTGTTTTAATATGTATTTTCTTTTTTTATATATTTCATTGTGTCATTGAATTTGTTTTAGAACTGGTAATAAAGTATGTTATATTGCACAATTCAAATTTTGGAAATCGAAACTTCAGGTTATTCAGCCAGCTCTATTAAAATTTATGTTAAAATTACCCAATCTTGGATTGGCATCATTTTCAATATATTTAACATTTAAAATATAATTAATTTTATTCTCATATTTTGTTTAATAGAGCTTGAGAAGTAAGAAGTTTATATAATGAGAAATCTTCAAACTTTGTAAAATGAGCAAATATTCGAAGTTTATATTTCCAATGTTTAGTTTATTATATATTTCAATCATTTCTCGGTTAGTCAAAAAAAGTTGTAGTTGTATAAATCTAGTATAACAGTAGTGTCATTTCTTGAGGGTTATTTACAAGAAGTAGACCTACATTCATAAAAATTGCATCCTATCATATATGTTCAAAACCAGTCTCTGTCGACTGTAAGAGCAAATAGTATTATGATTAACATACGATTATTTTAGATCTTTACACTTTATTTTTGCTATTATACATTATATTTTTATATTAATTGTGGTTTAAAACTGAAATTGTATTTATGATGTTTTGTGTTTTAATTAAATACAGTACTTCAACACAACAGGACCGAATTTACTTAGTACTAGATGATTTGTACATTTATTATATTTGAACGACCAGTAATGAGTAGGATACAAATAAATATTCAATAACATAAATTTGTATTTTTACAAGATTAAACAATAAGATTACTCACAGCATGCCTAAATGTACCGGGTGTCCCAATAAGAATGGCTCTCGGCCATATCTCGGGAACCGTTTATAGTACAGCTTCGGGGAAAAAAGGTATAACAAAAGTGACCTGGAAATTATTTACAGAGTTGTAGGTCCACCGCCAGAGGACGTAATTAAATACCAAAAATTATAAAATGCATAATTTACAAATTTTGCCTAATTAAGATGCATTTAAACTATGATTATCGTATTCTTCAAAAAATTCAGCGTATATTTGATTTTGCAAGTTTTAGTCTATCTCTTCAAATAAGAGGTGGGGGAAGCGGGAACTTTATTATGAAAAAACGCCTGCAATTTCAGTTCTACTTAACCTGCCTATGCAAACTTAGTCTTTTTGAAGAGAGCTCCTTTCTACCAATGTAAGAGTTATAATTTCGAAACAACCTAATGAGTAACGTATACGCTAGAGGGCGATATTTATTTATTTTTTTAAATCTAGCTATCCTTGAAAAATGTTGAATGGAAACATGCAGTTTTAATTAAAGAATATAAAAATTAGCAACAGAATAGCGAAAACCGCATGTCGATATCTTTTTCGTATTACGAGATATCCTAAGAAATGTGTAAATTTTAAGCATTTTCCTTTAAACATAAATTACTCTGGTTTGACTGAACGGATTTTAACATTTTTTGACTCATCAAAATTGTCTTTCCTTGTTCTATTAATAATAGTTCCAATTATTATGTCAATATTACTTATGCTGTCACCGGGAAACTGCGTTGTGGAAGTTAAAATGGATATATAACTTAAGGTACCTCGCTAGTGACGACCTAAATGTTCAAATTGTCGACCATCATTTTCGATACAAACGTTTATTCTTTGAAGAGTAGATTGAACCGCAGTCTCAATTTTTGCTCTCGAAATACTCTGAATGGCGTTTCGTATTCTTTCGATCATGTTAACTCTAGTAATGGGTCTAATTGCACAAACAAGGTCTTTAATCCGGCCCCATAGATAGAAATCTAAGACGGTTAAGCCTGGTGACCTGGCTGGCCAAAAAAATAGGCCTCTACGTCCTATCCACATATCAGGGTAAGCATTATCTAAAAATTCTCTAACTTGTCTGGAGAAATGCGCCGGACACCCATCGTGCTGAAAGAACATAGACCTACGAGTTGCTAGTGATATATCTTCTAGAAGAAGTGGTAATTCATCCCTTATAAAATTTAGGTAGCGTTCCCCGTAAATTGCGTTGTCAAAAATAAAAGGTCCAATTATCTGACCATCTACAATACCACACCATATATTCACCGACAATCGCCCCTGATACTGAACTTCTTCCATCCAGCGTGGATTATTCTGTGACCAATAGTGCATATTATACCGGTTAACCGTACCATCACTACTAAATGTAGCTTCGTCTGACCACAAAATACGTGGCAGTAATTGAGGGTCGTCATATACCATATGTAGTAACCAGTTGCAATAATCCAACCTACTGTCGTAATCACGATCAACCAATTGTTGATGCAGTACATATGATATGGATGAAATCTAAAAGAAATATAATGTCCTATTAAATATCTTTCCGGAATGATAAATAAATTATTATGTTAACATATAACCATGCTCACAAATAATATTATGTGGGTATATTTTGTTTAAGAAACATATCTTTTTACATCATAATTTACCTGTGTCCTATCAAAATACGTTGAACGGAGGTTCTGCTTATTCCCAAGTCTCTACTTAATGCGGATTAAATTGCACATATGCCAAAACATTTATTGTGTTTTCCTCTGAACGACCTCTGCCGCGTCTTCTAAATACAGGGAAATTTACATTTCCAGTCGTTCTCAAACGGTGTATGAGTCGACGAAAAATTCTGCTACCGGGATGACGTCTTTGGAGATATTGTATGGTATATACCTTAGCCGCAACAGTTGCATTTCTCATACATTCAAAGTAAATGCCTATCATATCAAATGCTTCTTCGTTTGTAAGAATCATCTTAGATATAACTTTTAAGTAAATTTTATATCGAATTTACTGCACACAAATCGCAATGACACGTAAATGAACAAATTACTAGGTTTATTAATTTGACACAAGACATCTCTTTTTGTTTTGTTTTTTTCATGGCCCACTACTTGTTTTTATATATTTCCATTTTAACTTCCATAACGCAGTTTCCCGGTGACGGCATAAGTAATATTGACATAATAATTGGAACTATTATTAATAGAACAAGGAAAGACAATTTTGAGGAGTCAAAAAATGTTAAAATGCGTTCAATCAAACCGGAGTAATTTGTGTTTAAAGGAAAATGCTTAACATTTACACATTTCTTAGGATATCTCGTAATACGAAAAAGATATCGACATGCGGTTTTCGCTATTCTGTTGCTAATTTGGTCTACTCTTATATTCCTTAATTAAAACTGCATGTTTCCATTCAACATTTTTCAAGGATAGCTAGATTTAAAAAAATAGCTCTAGCGTATACGTTACTCATTAGGTTGTTTCGAAATTATAACTCTTACATTGGTAGAAAGGAGCTCTCTTCAAAAAGACTAAGTTTGCATAGATAGGTTAACTGGAACTGGAATTACAGGCGTTTTTTCATAATAAAGTTCCCGCTTCCCCCACCTGTTATTTGAAGAGATAGACTAAAACTTGTAAAATCAAATATACGCTGAATTTCTTGAAGAATACGATAATCATAGTTTAAATGCATCTTAATTAGGCAAAATTTGTAAATTATTCATTTTATAATTTTTGGGAATAAGCAGAACCTCCGTTCAACGTATTTTGATAGGACACAGGTAAATTATGATGTAAAAAGATATGTTTCTTAAACAAAATATACCCACATAATATTATTTGTGAGCATGGTTATATGTTAACATAATAATTTATTTATCATTCCGGAAAGATATTTAATAGGACATTATATTTCTTTTAGATTTCATCCATATCATATGTACTGCATCAACAATTGGTTGATCGTGATTACGACAGTAGGTTGGATTATTGCAACTGGTTACTACATATGGTATATGACGACCCTCAATTACTGCCACGTATTTTGTGGTCAGACGAAGCTACATTTAGTAGTGATGGTACGGTTAACCGGTATAATATGCACTATTGGTCACAGAATAATCCACGCTGGATGGAAGAAGTTCAGTATCAGGGGCGATTGTCGGTGAATATATGGTGTGGTATTGTAGATGGTCAGATAATTGGACCTTTTATTTTTGACAACGCAATTTACGGGGAACGCTACCTAAATTTTATAAGGGATGAATTACCACTTCTTCTAGAAGATATATCACTAGCAACTCGTAGGTCTATGTTCTTTCAGCACGATGGGTGTCCGGCGCATTTCTCCAGACAAGTTAGAGAATTTTTAGATAATGCTTACCCTGATATGTGGATAGGACGTAGAGGCCTATTTTTTTGGCCAGCCAGGTCACCAGGCTTAACCGTCTTAGATTTCTATCTATGGGGCCGGATTAAAGACCTTGTTTGTGCAATTAGACCCATTACTAGAGTTAACATGATCGAAAGAATACAAAACGCCATTCAGAGTATTTCGAAAGCAGAAATTGAGACTGCGGTTCAATCTACTCTTCAAAGAATAAACGTTTGTATCGAAAATGATGGGCGACAATTTGAACATTTAGGTCGTCACTAGCGAGGTACCTTAAGTTATATATCCATTTTAACTTCCACAACGCAGTTTCCCGGTGACAGCATAAGTAATATTGACATAATAATTGGAACTACTATTAATAGAACAAGGAAAGACAATTTTGATGAGTCAAAAAATGTTAAAATCCGTTCAGTCAAACCAGAGTAATTTATGTTTAAAGGAAAATGCTTAAAATTTACACATTTCTTAGGATATCTCGTAATACGAAAAAGATATCGACATGCGGTTTTCGCTATTCTGTTGCTAATTTTTATATTCTTTAATTAAAACTGCATGTTTCCATTCACCATTTTTCAAGGATAGCTAGATAAAGTTCCCGCTTCCCCCACCTCTTATTTGAAGAGATAGACTAAAACTTGCAAAATCAAATATACGCTGAATTTCTTGAAGAATACGATAATCATAGTTTAAATGCATCTTAATTAGGCAAAATTTGTAAATTATGCATTTTATAATTTTTGGTATTTAATTACGCCCTCTGGCGGTGGACATACAACTCTGTAAATAATTTCCAGGTTTTCCTCGAGGTCACTTTTGTTATAAATTTTTTTTCCCGAAACTGTACTATAAACGGTTCCCGAGATATGGCCGAGAGCCATTGTTATTGGGACACCCGGTACTTTACTATCTACTAATTATGAGGACTCAATCGTTTGTAAGGTTACAATCACAAAAACGGCGAAAAAATGGTAACTTTTGAATGGCAAGTTCTTTCACTGCAATATTCTATTTTTTGATGAAGCGACGTTCTCGAGAAATGAAATCGTTGCATTCCAAAACTATCAATGTTTTTTTGCAGCGACTTGAGAAGAAAAATTTCCGGAATGTAAATTCAACGTTTCGTCTGCTATTATAAGTATCTTCTTCAGGAGAAGAAACGAATAAGTCAGAGCAGAACTTTGACTGAATAGTTTATGACTGGACACTAGTCAACCACTTTCAATTCAAATTTAACTGAGGCATAATATTGATATGCCAACTATAATATCTGACAATTACGTCATATACTGGTGAAGTTTAAAACAGTAAACTTTTGATCTGATTAAATACACAATCAATGTTGTTTACAAACATTATCAATAAAATATTATTTCTAGGAATTTTTGTCTTTAATAATATTCATCAAAATTCATTTTGTTCCCGACGGTATTTTAATTTACATTTTAGTATATTAAATAACTACCAAAACTGACATCTAGGGATGTCAGTAAAACTTTGCGCAATGTACACATCTCAAGTGACTCTAGAAAGAATAAAGTTTCCATTTAATAAACAATTTAAGTAATGAAATCCAAATCACAAAATTTTTTGAAATCTTGTAAAATACTATGTCGTTTATTAAATTTATCCAACTTTTTCTATTTTCAATTGATACTTACAAAGAAACATTCATCCAATTTATTGACTGAAATTTATTCAGATAAAATTTTTATATATACATAGTTATTTAGCCCAATTTTTGGCGGAAGAGTGCAAAAATTGTCTTATAAATGTTTTTTCTTGCGAAGTTATTTTTTAGACCAGCTTAAAATTAGTTGGAAAATAACTATGTATTGATATGTATTATAATTTATTAATGTATGAATATTATAATTATTCAATTTTATTTGCCACACGTTGGTTCGTCGATTGTATTGATATTTTATTTTTATTTATTCATTTATAATTTTATATTATTTATTAGGTTTATATTACTATAATTTTAGTTGTTGAGCACCAGATGAAATTAATGAAGTAATAGATGAATATTTGTTTAGTTTAAAAAGTAAAAGGCCAGCTAACTTCAGTCCTCAAGATGAAACTCTTAATTATTTATAGGGAGTTATCGTGAGTGAGGATACGTTTACATTTAAATTTAGACTTCAAAATAATAGTGATATCATATAATGAATAAGAAAAAGAAATATTTACATTAACTAATATTTATTATTTTCCAATAATTTTTTTAAATACATCTAAAGAGCACTCAATATGTCTCTGTACTACTAGTAAATACCTTGGCCAATGGGTTTAACTATCTTACTGAATAAGATTTAGAGGTTATGAAAGATTATATTATTGAAATTATCGAAAAGTGCTTTCCCTTTTTTTGTTTATATTAGTTATAAATCTATTCAGTAAAATTTGTTAAAATATTCTTATCTAAAATTTGTTAAATAACTTTTTATCTGGTCGTTGAATATTATGTGAAATATATAAACAAATTACCATTTGAATTGACACTAGTCCGATCAGATAAAAAGATTATGTATGTAAATTTGACAGTTCGTTTGTGAAAAATATCGAAATGATATAAGTTTAGTTTTTATAAATTTAGTATTTTAAATGAAACTCACTGTTTCTAGCTAATTCCACAATATAATATAATATGAGTAGATTTCACGAAGTAAGGGTCGAGACAGTTAATTTCATTTATAAATTTACCTTACAGTTTGTAATTATGCACTGGATTTTTCGTCGATGTTTATTTAATTGTGTAATAATGAACTGAACCAAAATTCAGTTCTATGTTCTTTCTGGATACTGAAGACTGCTTTTCTGTGTTCCAAGTAAGTAAAGTTTTATTATTTTTACTTGTATTATAGTCAAATACTTTTTCTCTTCGCTGTTTAATTTATATTCTCCACCATTGTCATTATACTCTCAAGTTATAATTGATTTTACTCATATTTAAGAATGATTTCTTCTACAGCTTTGCTTATAGTTCAAAATTAATCTTATTCTTTAGTTTCTTATTTGATTCTTCTGTAATAAACACGAGATATGACATAGGAAATTTTAAGAACGCCCTATATAGACAAATTTTTCTTAATTTGAAATAATTAATAAATGTTGACCTCCAAGAAAGAAATTGATACAAACAACTTTTGTTATAGCAAGGTTAATAAACATCACAGCTGACGGTTGTGTCATGCTTTGTTTATCAATACGTTACAAATTGAAATAATGATATAGAAAACTAACCTTCACACAAGGGCATAGACGAGGTAAATTTTAGAATAAATACCAAGAATTTTTGAATCTAAGAGAGAGAGAGACATAACTCTCCCCGAAGTGGCCAGTCTAAGTACGGATGACCCCTTTACCCTCAACAGTAATATTGTGTAGTTGTGACTAGTGATATTCCAAAACGTAAGTTTTTAACGTATAATTAATTTTTATATATTGTATTGATCTGTTTTATTATATTTTCATTGACTTAACTGGGTATCCCAAAAAACTAAGGGAACCCATATTTTCGGTCATATCGAGTGTACCATTTATATCTGCGCCCCTCATCTACTATTAGAGTCTAAAATTTATAGGTATTTACGGAGATATCGTATGTTCGAGGATCATCTCCCGATATATTGGTTTTCTGTATTTGTGCAAGGATATTATATTCTACAGGGGATCATATTTATTCCTATTTAAAGTTTCAACCGATATTTTATTACCGTATTTTTTCAGGATATCCACATACCCGAGATATCATAATTAATCTACTGAATTGTCAAAATTTTGTTGATATAAATTTTTGTTATATCGTATAGGTTATCCAATTTCACGAGAATCGTAATTCGAATTCAAAGTGGTGGATATAGATTTTTTTTTACTATATTGTACAGGTTACCCAATTTCACTAGATTCAAAATTATTTTATGTGATCCCAAAATTTTGGTGATATATATATGATTTACTATAGGTGTACAGGATATCCACCATACCCGAGAGATCATAATTATTGCCAAAGTTGTATTAGTTGCTATATTGTACAGGGTATCCAATCTCACGGGATATCATAATTAGAATAGAATAGAATAGAATAGTTTATTGTTCTTTTATACAAAGTACATGAACAAGGAGTCGGTTATATAGTAATACATATATACTCCTAAACTAACATGATAGATAAAAGGTATTACAAGAAACAATGACATAAAATTTACATGTTTTTAAAGACAGCGTACAGCACATAATAGTCCAGCAATAGAAAAGAGCAGAAAAAAAATATAAGACAAACGCATAATTCCCATAACTAATCCTATACTATAAATTGTTTATGTAGAGATACTGTGGATATCTAATCGTTAATAATGAATGATCTAATTTTCATTGCTCCGCTGATAAAACCATGCAATTGCTTCAATAGTAAGAGATGGTTTGAATTAAGAAGGCAATCTAGATCGTCTGAATGCTTTCGTCTTCCTATTACTGTATTTCTTAATCCAGCATACAATGGGCAGTCAAATATGATATGTTCCAGGCATTCATTGGCCTGCTGGTTACATATTGTACACATCTGGTCGGTTTTTATTGTATGAGAGGAGTTATTCACATATAGGTATAAATACTGTGAATTTGCTGTGCGCAGTTGGGCTGTTAATCTTTTAATATAAAGCGGTGACGGTCCACTTAAATAATTGTAATTATTATTATTTTGCAGAAAGAATTTATATGTAGGGTGGTGAATGCTAAGTAATATTTTATTCCAATCATTTTGCATGTTTTTAGCTAGATGTTCGGCTAATACAATATGTTTAAAATTTTCATTGATACAGTCAGTGTTAAGGCCAGCATTATATGGACAATAAATACTGACAACATTAATCAACTGAACAAACCAATTGTATTTTCGATGACCATATCCAGAGTTATATAATTTTATTAATCGAAATAATGCTCTATAGGGGTACCTTGAGTGATTTTGAGATTTTACCCTGATGAAGTATTCAATTGCTTGTTTTATTAGATAATATTCTAGCCTGCACAGATTGGCTTCGACTATTATTATATAAGCGGCAGTAGTTCTCTGGAGGAATAGGAGGTTTTTCCAAAAAGACGTCTGTATTTTCTCAGTTTGATCCAGATAACGCAGACCCCATATATTACTGGCATATGTGAAAGTGGGTATGACGACATTGTTATACAGAGTCTTAATAGACTGAAGAGAAGATAATTTTTGCGAGTTTATAGTTGAAAGTACAGTACCTTGAGTAATTCTTGCTTTTCGTTCTCGTGATTTAAAATTATTTAGAAACAGTCCATTGAAAGTAAAGACCACTCCCAAATATTCATAAGTGTTTGAGATTTCTATTGGGTTGTTAAGGTATGAAAACGTGGGTTGTTTTCCAATATTGGGGCTCCTTCGGAATATAACTAGTTTTGTTTTTTCTGTATTTACCTGAAGCTTGAATGTGTTGCAGTATGATTCTAAAATCCTCAGGTTCTTTTCCATTTGTATTTGCGACTCTGCAAACAGTACCAGATCGTCAGCGTATAACAACATCCGTATGTTATCCCCTTCATCAATAGTAACTCCCTTACTGCCTTGGTTCTGAAAATAATTATCAATATCGGAAATGAATATCGCGAATAGTAGTGGGCTGAGCGGGTCCCCCTGTAAAACACCTTGGGTTATTTGTACTCTCTCTGAACTGTTACCTTCTTGTTCTATAAACAGTGCTGCTTGTTTATATATTATTTTTAGTATTATAGTAATTTTTGCACTTATTCCGTTTGAATATAATTTTTCCCAGAGTATATGATGGTCTAACGAATCAAAAGCTTTTCTAAAATCTACAAATAGAGTATATAATTTTCTTGAAGGGAGGCGAAGGTAATTGTTAATTATAGCGTAGAGCACAAATATGTTGTCTTCACAGTTGCGTGTTCTGCGGAAGCCGCTTTGGCACTCTGGTAATATTTCATTATTCTCAACAAAGTTAGTTAGTCTCGTATTAATTAATTGGGTAAAGAGCTTAGTTTTGTGATTTAAAAGTGCTATACTACGGTAATTATTAGGGTTTTTAATATCGCCACTTTTGTGGAAGTGGATCATTTTAACATCTGACCATGTGGGTGGTATTTGTTCTTCGTTTAAAATTTTGTTGAAGAATGTTTTCAGGTGTATTATCCAATCCAAAGGAAAGTTTTTGAAGAATTCGTTGCTAATGTTGTCTACCCCGGGTGATTTATTATTTTTAGCTGAGTTTAAGACTCTAAAAATTTCATTAGTGGAAAAGTTTATATCTAGATAAGGGTGTATAACGCCAAAATATTGTGAATCCCTATGTAAATGCGTTCCATAAAACTCTTTGTAAAACTCAATCATTGTGACGGTATCAATTGTGGGACCTCTATTTTTAATTTTTCTAGTTTTTAGAAGTTCCCAAAATTCGGAGGGGTTGCTGATATTATTAAATTTTTTTATTGTAACGTTTTCGTAAGCTAATTTTTTAATTTTAATGAGTTGTTTGTACTCTTTTTTAATTTCACTATATGATATTAGTGCATTCTGTTCAAAGTTAGAGTTTTTTAATAGTTTTTTTGACATGTTTAACTTTTTCTTTGCGTCCTTGCAAAAGTTATCAAACCATGGTTTTGAATTTGAGAACATATGATTAGTATTGTCACGGTTTTTTTCCATACCTAAAAATTTTGCTGTTAACTTGATTGCCTCATTTATTTGATTGTCCATTATATTAATAGTACTCGAGTCTGAATGTATTTCAAAGATAGATACTATATTTTTATATGGTTGTGTTTTGGCAGGATCCCACCTTATTATTGTTTCTTTATAGCTATGATATTCTGATAGTTTATTAGACCCCACAAAATATGCATTTTCTATCTTTACAGTGCAACTCAGATGATCCGAAAACAGGTTTTTATTTATACAGAAACTGGAAATTAGGCCTACACTACTAACTCTTACCCAGACCAGATCTATTGTACTTCGTCCTGACCGCCCAATGTATGTATAAGCACCTTCACAATCCTCAAACCTACCGTTTAACAAGAGAAACCCTAGATCTTCCAAAGCTTCTACAAGTAATGTTCCTCTAGTATTAACTAGGGAATCTTTTGACTTACGTGGTTTTAACGGGGGATTGATATGTATTACGTTCTCTGAATCAAAATCATTCAGACCACCTACTCTCGCATTAAAGTCTCCGTACAGAATCATCTCGTCATTTGGGAATTTTACTGATATTTCTTTTAGAGTATCCTCAAGCATCTCTACACATACATGATCATCTAAATCAGGTTTTAAGTAGACTACACCTAAAATAATATAATTATTATTTATATTTATTCTGATAAAATTCCACATATTACATCTATCGATTACATCTAATGACTTCACACCCCCCAGGTTTTTTGATATAAGTATTAAGATACCCCCACTACCTCTACCCTTTTGCTTATCTTTTGAAGCTTGGCATGAGTAAGTATGATAATTGTTTAAAATATTTGGTAAGCTATTTTGGGAAGAGGTAATCCAGGTCTCCACTAAGCCTATTATATCAGAGCTACACAAATCATTAATTTCATGTATTTCTAAATTATCTAAAGTATTAATACCTTGACAGTTCCAAAATGTTATCTTAAAAGGGACAATTCCGTCCACAAACCTTGATCTTTTCACCTCTGTATTAATTAGTTTTTTGATGATGTCTCAACTTCTCTGTTCATTTTTGTTATTTTTTTTGTCGTTTCTTCAGCGCCTTCGGGAGATCTCTCACTGTATTTTCTTCCTTTCGCTGGAGTTTGTTCTGGTAGTCCTGTCTCTTCTTCAGTCTCGATTTCAGTTTCATTTTGTGCTTCTAATTCTGATAAGGTGTATAGCTTATCGTTAATATATAATTTATTGTAGATGATCTTAGTTCTACATCCCTTGTCTCTTGCAACTTTTGAGTATTTTAAGAGCTGTTTTTTTTGCTCCATAATTTCTTTGGGAAAGTCTTCGTTAATATAGATATTTGTTCCCTTTAATCTATTTCTTCCTTTCAATATGTCCAGCTTTTTATCCCATGTCTTCACTTTTAGTAATATTGGTCTATTTCTAAGTTTGTTCCTGTCTCCTATTCTCCTCGACTCTATTACGTCTGACTCTACATTTATATTGGTGTTTACTCTTTTCAGTACTTCTCTAACCTTATCATTCAGTTGTTCCGCATTTTCTCGTACTTCTTCTAATTAATCTACTGAATTGTCAAAATTTTGTTGATATAAATTTTTGTTATATCGTATAGGTTATCCAATTTCACGAGAATCGTAATTCGAATTCAAAGTGGTGGATATAGATTTTTTTTACTATATTGTACAGGTTACCCAATTTCACTAGATTCAAAATTATTTTATGCGATCCCAAAATTTTGGTGATATATATATGATTTACTATAGGTGTACAGGATATCCACCATACCCGAGAGATCATAATTATTGCCAAAGTTGTATTAGTTGCTATATTGTACAGGGTATCCAATCTCACGGGATATCATAATTATTTCTTTTGCGACTTCAACATTCTACTGTTATTATATGATTTACTGTAGTGTATAGGGTACCGTAATTATTCCGATTAAATTCCAAAAGTCCTGTTCGATACTTTGTTATTCTTATATCGCATAGGCTATCCAAAAATCATGAGATAGCCGGGTTATTATATTTTATTCGATTCCGAAAACTTTGTATGACTCACTACTACATTTTTTTTATTTTGTAATATATATTTGTACATACTTAACCTTCCAGTTTATTTCCTTTAACCTCAGCCCTTACCCTCGTACCAGCAAATAGGACGGGCTGACTCGACCTGCATTCCGAACTCAGGCTTGGCACATTGTATAAGCCCAAGAGGCCCCACGAAAACCTTGACCGCTCGTGCCAGGAAAAACCCCTCCCTCGAGGTAATCCCGCAGGGAGATTCCTGGTTCCAAATTTTGTTCCGTAAGGCACTGGTGACAGCACGCTGCAACGATTTTTTTTAGGGCCCTTCCGGTCACTACCATCAGAGAGAAAGGAAACCAGAAAGATAATACTTGAACCGATCATATTACACTGGTGACAGATAATGATAATTTTGACTCGATTACATTACACTTCTGAATTTTTCTGTTTTAAAAAATCTCTTTCGAAAACCCTCTCAATCTTTTTCCCTTCTTTTCAATAAAAAAAAATCAACAACCTCCGTCGATTCCCGCTTAGCAACCATCATCATTTTTTTTATATTCATCCTAGACGAAACTTTTAATTTTCTATTTTGACTAAATGACCTAGCACACTTCAAAGTTTCTTATCTAATAGTTTTACAATAGATTAAAATTAAAATCGATATAACAAGTTATTGGATTGATAATAAGTATAAAATTAGATTAATTTGAGAATTAAAATTTTAGTTCAGTATATATAAAAAAATTTATCTGAATAAATTTCAGTCAATAGATTGAGAATTATTTAGATGAATGTTTCTTTATAAGTATCAAATGAAAATAGAAAAAGTTTAATAAACGACATGGTATTTTATGTGATTTCAATTTTTTTTGTGTTTTGGATTTCATTACTTTAATTGTTTATTAAATGGAAAGTTTATTCTTTCTAGTCACTTGAGATGTGTACATGGCGCCAAGTTTTACTGACATCCGTAATGTCTAATACTTTTTTTAAGTCTACTATCACGCTCTTTTTGGTTTGATCCATATATTAATGGTACGAAATAGTACACTGCTGTAGTCCCTGAATCCAACTCTGTCTAAGCCATGTATGAAAGTTAAAACTTTGGCGATTGTGCCGAGATTTCTTC
Organism: Galeruca laticollis; assembly: GCA_963921935.1. Taxonomy (NCBI): domain Eukaryota; kingdom Metazoa; phylum Arthropoda; class Insecta; order Coleoptera; family Chrysomelidae; genus Galeruca; species Galeruca laticollis. Next base: position 89,207,451 of record OY998183.1, read on the forward strand.
GAACTGTTTACCATTATTTTTTGTGACTATTCTTATCTAGACATTTCCAGTCTTATCTAAACAATTCCAGGGAGGCGATTCTTTTTGTGTGAGCCGCAATCTAGAATTATCCAGAAAAAAAGGCACTTATAAAAACTTCCGACCAGCGGTAGGAGTCAGTTTATAATGTGATCTCGTGAGATAAATAGTAAACAAGTAAATAGCTAAGTGAAGTGTTTATATAAATTAGTGTAAGCTAATCTGTGTATCTAGTATAAATTAGTGAATAGTTAGGGAATAAATCAATTAAGAGAGTAGACCTACAGTGTGTATAAATTTATCCCACCCGTCATTACATTGGTGTCAGGTGTGGGGTAATATCAATAAATAGCAATGCAAAAATGGGCTAGAGACTAAGTGACCTGAAAGTGACGGAACTAAAGGCAGAATGAGCAACTTGCATATCTTCGAAAAAAATATGTTATTCTACATCGTACATCATTCATTTCTTTGCAGTTAAGGGAAACCATTACGAATATTTCACTCAGTAATAAATAAAACATGAAATGGGATTTAAATTTTTATGTAAACGCGCGCGCTTCTCCGCGGCTATCTTGTGACGTCAGATGGTCGTATGTGTCACAAGACAAGAGAAAGTAATATTTTGTCTATGATTAACCGAATAGAACACAAATAAACTGATTCACTTATAATTTTGTGGAAATGCAAGCAATTCAACTCCTCGCTAGCTATCGAGGAACTCGAATCGTATTTTATATTCGATAAAATCTTGAAACAGAATCCCACAGCTATCTAAAAGGTACATGTGACTGTGACACCTTTCCTGTGAACGGTGACTTATGTAACCAGGCCATGAACACTTTGATTTTGATATTGAAATAGAAGATGAATTTATGATTAGGTTCATTATTTATCTGTTTGGCATTTTTGATCAAATAACATTCGTTGTAATTATTATGGTATATGTTATTGTTGTCATTAAGAATATTGAAGTATATTAGTATCAGGCTCTTCGATATCGCTATAAACGTTCTGGATTGCTTCCAAAAAATAAGGCCATCATAATAGAGTCAATTTTTGGTAAATTATTACTGTCAGCTTTTTGAAATCCGGGTTCCATGGTCAACCAAACACAAGATCACAATAAAACACCGAAAGAATACAATAAAATGTTGAAAATACTAAAAACACAACTTAATTAAACTGAAGGTAGCCAAAACATAACCTACATACCTGACAGATACGTCCATTTGACGTCACACCAATAGAAAGCGCGTTTGATATATATATATAAATTATATGAAACGTATTCTTTCATTGACGACTCATTTGCTTTTTGGCTATTCACAATGAGTTCATGATTTGGAAACTGCTATTTTTTGCAAATTGTCCATTGAATAATCGTGAATTGGGAAGTCCAATAAGAAGAGTGAATTAATAGAAAGACTCAAAGTGGCACTGGCTTCGATCCAGAAACATTCTTATTCAAAGACGAGACTGCCACCTTAATCTCGTCAATTTCTGCTATGGACGAGAAGATATCCACTATGAAGAACGATATCTATGTTAACATGGACGAGAAAATTTCAGCTATGAAAAACGATATTTCTGCTAAGAAGCTGACGCCGACAATAAAATTTCGTCTCTAAAATCGGATATTGAGAATAATATGTCAATGATGTAAAACGAGATGGACGAGAAAATCAAGGAGTTGGAAAGAAAGATGACAGATTCAAGAACTCAAGACACGCCAGCGGAAAGAAGACGGAGCAAACAAAGCCTTGTAATCCAGAAACACACCCTAAGTTAGAAGACATTAGCAGTTTTACCCGAGTCAAGGCCCCAACGTTCGATGGAGAAATGTCTTGGACCAATTATGTAAAACAGTTTGAAGCAGCCGCTAGAGTGAATAATTGGTCCGAAAAAGAGAAAGCAGTGAACCTAACTATAGCGCTTCGGGGAGATGCCTTAGATGTACTCCAGACGATACCTTTGGAAAAAACGGATGACTTCGAGCAGCTAAAGAAGAGGTTGGTCATGCGATATGGTCACCAGTAGTCTTGCAAACGCTTGAGTTTTACAATTCCCATATACAGGAAAACTCCTAAAAAAACTAAAAGTTCATCTAAAGTGAGATATTTCCAATCACATATACGTGATTTTTCTTTGGTGATGCCAGATAAAAAAAATTTCTTCTGCATTTGCGTTTGTTTCGTCAACAATTGTTTGAAGAAAATTGTCAGTCATTATATGACGAAAATAGTAAATAGGGGAGTTTCCATTTGGACGAATAAGTAAACTCTCTGTTTATAGTATAGGTAGACTTTTCATATTTATGGGATCTTCTTTCCAGTCTATAATAACTTTTTTTTTGTTGGCACTACCTGTCGGAACATGTATAAGATTTTCTTTACCGCTATCTGAAGACGAATCGTTCACTGCCCGGGTGGTCAAGTCGTCATTCATTTCTTCGTAATCACTCGAATCCCCCTTATTATAGGCCCATCCATCAGAATCAAACTCATCGCAGTCACTATTCTCCAATATTTGTGATAGTTCACTGTCTGTATAGTATTTTTTTACACTCAATCTTCGTTTTTTAGAATTAGAAGGTCCCGGTACAGCATTATCATCCGCCATTTTAAAACACGTATTACTACCAATTGCAAAACAAAAAACGGAACCACCTGCGAAAACTCGTGAAATAATATTTATCGTCCATGTCGACACAACCTACACTCCTTACATCTTTCGGCCAACTGAAATATCACGCATAACATCAGCATTCAAATATGGCTCTTTTAAGAGTCAGTGGCATCGGCGCATGAGCAGCGTTGGCTCTTATGAGAGCCAGCGGCATTGAACGAGTTAATTAGTTTGGACTTGTAGTGAGTGTCTGCCGTCCAGCGCAAAATTACAAAAATAAGAGAGATAGGGCAAAGTCGAGATGTGACATGGCGCGAGTGAGGAGCATTCACTTTTGATACATATTTCGAGAGCATGTGTAGTGGGGCAGTAAATCCCATTTCTTCTACCAACTTTAGCATTACTATATTGTTTACACTGAACACTTGCAGAGTCGAAGTTTATAACCAAAGGAATATGATTAAATTATACAGTTTTTTTTATTGAATAGGTTTCTTTAGTTACTTTATACTTGAAGCATTGTTATCGATTTTCATTTAATTAGAATATCAATGGTGAGTTATTATTTGGTATAGTTAGTAAAATCCTTATTAGATACATATTTGTTATGAAATTGTAAAGAGGTATTTATATAATTAAAATACGGCATTAACAACGCATAATACATTTTTGCTATAATATATAGTTCTACATGTGGAATAGCAATGTGTTATATCCTCTCATATTTAGATAGGTTTATTTTATTACAAATGCTATATTCGCTAAAACGCTAGTGAATTAGCCAATTAGTTTAATAATCTCAATCCCAGTTATTTTATTTTCATCTACGATGCATTAACGAATCGATATTATAGATCTTAGAATTAATTAAACAGCAAATAAATCTTTAAAAATTTTTATTCGTAAACAAATTTAATATTAATTAAACAGCAAACGAATATTTAAAAAAAATATTGGTTAACAGATTTAATATTTAAGGGTTCATAAATACACTTCAGTGTTTATTTGAAAATAAACAATATAAATGAAATATGTTTTGTAGATGAAAATTTGTACATTTTGCTAATCTTGAAACATTTTTTTCAACAATTTTCCTCTCAAATCAATCTATACTCATAAAATAACTTACATATCAAATACATAAAACTTAATTAATATATTTAGTTCTATTAATTTTGATATATACAAAAAAATAAATACTACTCTTCCAGATTATTACAAAAGTAATTTAATAGGAAGATTACATTTAGGGCTTAAAATAATCGTAGACTAGAAGACGTTTCAGTTGCAGTTGCTGAATATATGTCGCCATAATTACTAAAATATTTTTGATAATCAAAACAGAAGAAAAACATATTGGTACAACCACAGTAAATACAATTTCATATAAACTAATTTGTAAATATTTACAGCATTAGGCTTATCTAATGTAACCTATTTTAAACTTATTTAAGTCTATTTCCAAAATTTGATCAAACATACTTAACTATGGAATAGAAAATTTAAACCACATCACAATTCTATGTTACTTCATAAATTAATATAAGTATCAAGAAATAATACGAAAGATAGTCATTACTCTTCATCGTTCAATTGTCGTGAAGACTAAAATCTTTATTTAATAAGGACTTTTCCATATTTTTAGTTTTTTTCAATAATAGGGTGAATTTAAAAAGAAAAGAAGGTACTTTAGGTTGAAGCTGATAATAAGAGGCGTTAAATAAACAAGTTATTGTGAATGCAGCATACTAAAAATGGATGTATTTCTTATTTTTCAATATTCAAATAACTGCTCGGGTTAATTGGCTTGTTTTCAGTACTATACAGTGTCTTTAGATAACCAAGTTATCGTCTTCAGAGTCCGAAGGTCACTTTATTAAAGTTACACATGTGACTATTTAATGAATGACCCGTCTTTTAAAATATCTGTAACAGAAAGAGTTATTTTCGTATCATTATTCTCTTCACACAAACACACGAGTTTTTATACTTTGAACACTCATACAGTGTTACGACCAATCGATTTTTGACTAAATTTGAAAGTGAATACGATAAATCTCTATGGTTTTAGACAGTTTGTTTTATTGCTACATGATTCAATTAATTCACTACCAGTATATTGTAAATTCTACAAAGCAAAGTTCAATATGAAAGTAATAATAATTATTATGTCGTAGCAGTACGTAAAGTCACTGTTTTAATTTTTGTTTATATCTTTATATTGTTAAGTGTTAAATTTTGTATTTTCGTTCCATAGTGACTTATTACTTACTATATGAATGTGACAGGCAATTCTTTCTTTTTACTTTCTGTACATAAATGTTATTTTGCAATGAACTAATTTATCTAATAAACAAAAAGAAATGTATGTTCTTATATCCCTATGTGGCAGACTTTAGCTCCTTGTGTGCAAATGTAAAAAGACATTTGAAAATCTTGCCAAACAACGAAAAATAAGTTTGATGAATGAAAAAAAATATTTCTGATTAAGAATCTTTCTTTTTGAAACAGTTAAGTGCCATCTAAAAAATATTAATCTCAATTGAACACTTCTGGTTAAATGCAAATTAAACGAAAAGTCTACTACATATTTACAAATATTAATTACCTAATCAATTATAGACCTTTCTAAATATGGTTGATTTTTTCCTAAAACTTTTTTACATTTAATATGATTTTAATTTAAAATTCTTCCAGAACCCACAACTACATTTTTTTAAATATTCTGTGCTACTGAAAACTTTATGTCAGCATTCTTACAAGATCAATCCACAAATATTCCATTTCAAAAGTGAACTAAGCTTATTCACGGAATTGTATTATGAATCCTATAACTTATGTTAATTATGTGTAGGGTCGACTGGTATATGGGTGAAGAACTAAACTGCAACTTTTACACCGTCTCAAATAATATGATGGATATAATAATACAGGAAGATACTAAAATTATTTATCATTTTTTTAAATATTGCAAATATTCCCTTTGATCGATTCATTAAAAGTTGAAAATATTAATATACAGTGTGATAATAAATTCTGTTCCCTTAACTCGTTAAAGAAATCAGATCTGAAATTAAATGAATATAACAATAAAATGCACTCAATTTAGCCTATAAGAGATGCATTATAGAATCAATTGTTAGAAATGCACAATTTGTAATCACACTGTATATCAACAAATGTACTAAAAGCTTTAGATATAAAACCTATGTCTTTAAAATTTTATCTTTGCTTCCTGTACTAAATATTAAACGTTTTCCATAATTAAAAAAAACTTTTCCACAATAGGCAATACTTTTATAAACACTATAGTCGTTTCTATTTTTAAATCTTCCCCACTTATATTGAACGTTTTTTTACATCATAATGTTCTAACGGATTAATTTCATGATTCTTCGATCGACAATGACAGAAGATGTGTTAGAACGTGCTTTACAATAATTTGATCATCTTCTAATCGAATTACATGGACACCGGAAAGTATGAGGTCATTTTCCGTATTAATTTCTTCGACAGGTTCTCCTGTTTCAGCGTTCCAACATAAAATGCCTTGGTCATAAAATGATAATAGCAGTCCATTCTCGATGCATACACCTTTCAATCTGAAAATTAAATTATTAACAATTACAACCTTTTATAGAAATTACTTTGTTGGTTTTTAAGCAATGTAATTTGAGTTTTTTCCTAGTATGGCACGTATTTTATTGTTTTCTTCACGTCAATTATTTTGTATAACTCTAGCACTATTGTGTGACAAATTAATCCGACAGTTTTATTGAAAAATTTAATTGTTACATACGTTTTTACGTTATTCAGAAACATATGTATAAGCGGTACAGGTCTCTATCAGAGATATATGCTAAAAGTTCTGTGTCTCACGCCTCTCGATCAGTGCCAGAAAGCCTAAGCTTTTTGCAAAAACTCTAACGTATCCAAGTTAGGATAAACGGCTCGATCTCCGATCTAAAAACACAACAACATGGAACACCGCAGGGATCAGTAATCAGCCCAACTTTATTCCTTATAGCTATAACTAACATTACCACTAATATACAGAAACCAATAAAAGTCCGACTGTATGCGGATGATCTGGTAATGTACATAAAAAGTAAAAATCTAACAACAATTAAATCGATTCTACAATCACACATAAACATACTTGAAAAATGGTCTAAGGACTCCGGTTTTCATTTCTCTGCAGAGAAAACCAAATTTATAATGTTCTCCAGGAGAGAAGTAGGCCAAAAGCCACTACTTAACTAAATGGTAGTCCCCTCAGGTATGTTTCGAAATCACATTTCTGGGAATGATCTTCGACTCTCAATTAAATTGGGATGAACACATTAAGAATCTAGTCGTTAGATGTCAGAATGGACTAAATCTATTAAAAGTCCTCGCAAACAGAGAGTGGGGATCTGATCGAGAAACTTTACTCCTAATCTACATGCATCTTATTAGATCCAAGATCGATTATGGATTCATCGCCTACGCCTCCTCAAAAAAACGCATATTAAAACGTTTAGATGTCATAGCAAACCAAGCATTGCGCACCATTTCTGGAGCTTACAGAACATCCCCTATCAAAAGCTCACAAGTAGAACTAGGAGAGCAATTACTAGATAAAAGAAGGCAATACCTGACATTGTCATATGCCAGTACTATAATGGGTTATCAAGAACATCCAAACTACAATTACACAGTTGCAAATAGATATCAAAACACCTACGAATTCGGGAAAAGAGTCAACTACCCCTTCTATCAGAGAGTTTCCAAATATATGATACAACTAGACATGCAGATACCTTCCATACTAGAAGCAAATGGTGATATACCACCGCCATGGCTTGCATAGACACCAGCTTAACCCACTTTAACAAGGCAGAAACTCCAGCCTCCACAGTATATCAGAAGTTTCACACGAAACTCTTCATGTATTCTCATAAAATATATACTGATGCATCCAAAACCCCAAATGGAGTTGGAGCTGATGTTATCACTTCCTATAAACCACCTTTGAAATATAAATTACCCAACGTAAGTTATGTGTATACAGGAGAAATATATGCTATCCTACATGCTTTAATCGAAATTCAATTGTCAAACCTGCAAAAAAACTGTAATAATAACAGACTCCTTAAGTGCCCTAAGTACCCTGAAAAATATTTACACTAACAACCCTCTTGAACTACAAATCAAGATTCAACTGCATCTACTACAAAACAACAACTTGGATGTCAGATTCTTATGGGTGCCCTCTCATCAAGGAATACAAGGAAACGAAGATGCTGACAAACATGCAAAAGATGCTATAGTATGCAGATATGTACATATAGTGAACAGTGCGGTTTACAATGACGTGAAAACCTACATCAAAATGAAAATTAATTCTCGGTGGCAATCGGAGTGGCAAGGATCACTCCAAAAATTAAGACAAATAAAGGAAAGTGTCAAACAGTGGCCGCGAATATGCAGTAATCGCTTAAAACAGGTCGTAATAACTAGACTAAGAATAGGTCACACTAAACTTACGCATGAATATTTAATACGTAAAACTGATAAACATATGTGTATAATTTATAGCCGTGAACTCACTGTAAAACATATACTATTAGTATGTACATTATACACATCGCAAAGACAACAATGTAATTTTCCAAATGACATGAATACCCTGCTAGGAAAGGATTGCGATGTGAATATTTATAAATATATGTCAAATACCTCTCTACTCTATAAGCTGTGATTATATTATTAAAGCCATAGCTAATAACCAATTTGGTTGATGCGAGAAACAAAAAAACAACTTATTAATATCGCTCAGTAATCGTGTTTTATTTGAATATTGACGTAGGAGTTATTGACTTATTATCTGAATTTGCAGTACACACAGTAATTTAAAAATGAACTCACGCACGATCACAAGTTTTGATCAATGCAATCTATAGGGCAAAGCCCAAAGGAATCTGCCAAAAATATGAGTGAATGCTTAGATATTGCGACAAATTAAAAACAAAATAATTATTCCCTATTCAATATAATGGACCTTACAGTGGATATCATAACTAATAATTAGAAAACTTGGAACCAGTACTGCCAATTCCAGCGCACAGGTTTCAATATATTTTTGTACTAGTCCGAAGGAACCGGTGAATAATATACTGGATAATGATCGAAATGAAAATATAGTTGACACCAATTTACAATAAAATGTGGATTATCATACTATGATTATGACTTTAGAGCAACAACCTAGACAGTTGGCACACATATGGTAAATTTTAGCACTCTTATTATCTCATCTCCAGATCCCATCAGTCATGATCCATCTTCGTTAGTGATGCCAAGTCAATTGATAGATTCAGATATTGACAGTGACTACCATCCTACTAGACGACTGTGAATCTGTTGATGACTTATCTGAACATATAATTCAGCCTAATGAAGATATTATTGCTCAGGATAATACGTCTAAAAAAGCAGTAAAGCGAATACTGTGAAACAATACTAAGATAATCAATCAGGAACTAAGGAAAAAAGGAAAAAAATATTTGGGATATCAAAGTCCACCATATCAAACAAATACTTTCCATGATACACAGAGAGAGGAATGAAAATTGGAACCAACATGTACCTACAGGTTTTGTGCTTGATCTATAAAGAGAAAGTGCCAGGATTTGTCTGAAGATGTAAGACAAGAGACGTTTTCAAAATTTTGGAATAGCTTTACTTAGGATCAAAGAAAAACATTTGTGTGCAATACGGTTGCCAAAGAAAGTCCAAAACAACGCAAAACTGAAAATAAAGAATCACGATGTAGTGGAACAATCAGATATACCCTGAAAGCTGGTAAGGAAAATATCCCCGTTTTTATCCACACTTAGTCTTTATGAATGGCAAGTAACTAATTGGGTTGATCCTCAGATTAACAAATAAAATAGATATGTTTGTTTTGATTTTTTCTTATCCCAAACATCGAGTCACATTCTAAGCTCACTTGCGGATACATTCAAACCTCGATATAACAAATCTCAAGGGACCAAACCGAAAATTCGTTATATCGAGTATTTCGTTACAATGAGGTTCGTTATATTGAGGTTAGGTTAGCTGAAAATTCACTACATCGAGGTTCACAAACGCCCTCAGTCGTGTTTTTTATATCATTCAAACATTGTGAAATCGTATGCTGTACAACTATTTAATAGTATGGAAAACGAAATAAAACTCATTTAAAAATGCTTCTTTATTTGACACTTACTTAAATAACCGTACATAATAATAAAATAAATGAAAACTACACACAGTAACTTAAAGCAGCGCCTACCACTAAAGATACATTTGCTTACGTAACTGTTAGATTGCCTTTAAAACCTACACATATATTTTATTAAAGATGTTGTTTTGACCTGTTTCTTGATTAAAAATACTTTAAATTATATATACAGTAATTATAATGAATAAAAGCAAGTTAATTAAAAGAAAACATTAAGGCCTAATTCTAAAAAAAACTGAAATTTTACGGTACAGAAATAAATATTACACAGTACTCATACTGCACGTACAAATACACTGAAAAGATGAATGCATAAAAAGTTGCCTAATCTGCTTTTTGTATTTCGTTAGCGTCATTAATGAGGGTATCTAACTCATTGGTGACATCGCCCTGTTTGTTAGAGAAAAAGTCTGTGATGGTGGTCTGCTTACGTGCTGTGATGTTGATGAAGTCCATAGAGCAATCTAATTCGGTGATGGATTTCACTACACTGTCACTCAAACCACCCTTTTTAAGAAAAAAACGCTTTAACACATTTAAAGCTTCACGAGCATCTTTTAAAGTTGGGTCAGGAATTTCACATCCTTGTTCATCCTCGTCGTCATCTTCGGTATCGGCATTTTAGTCAGGAACGGAGGTCACAGAGGAATTGATTTCAGCGTCGGTTAACTCCCCACACACTGTCACGTCGTCATCAAAAGTAACAAAGTCTTCGAACTCTGCATCCTTTTCTAGGTCAAGTGATTCTTTGACTTTTTCCCAACCATCCACGGTGTCTACTTCTTGTGTTGGAGGTTGTTCTGAATTGTCCTCAGTTGCGACAGTAAATCCACTTTTCTTGAAACAAGTAGAAATCGTAGTCGCCGTAACTTTATTCCATGCTTTTGTTATCATCCACATAGCATCCACGACATTTATATTTGTGGGTAAACGACTTTCCATGTCTCTAAGGAACTGCTGTACAACCTCTTTTCTATAATTTACCTTAAAACTTCGGATAATGCCCTGGTCAAGCGGCTGCAGTTTGGATGTTGTGTTTGGAGGCAAATATACGACCGTAATGTTACTCAGTTTAGGAATGTCTCCGTGTGCCGTACAGTTATCAATGAAGATGATAATTTTTTTCCTTTTCATCTCTTTGTTAAGACTTTGAAGCCATGTACCGAAAGCACCACAATTCATCCAAGCCTTTGTATTCGCCATGTAGTCTGTAGGAAGTTCAGTTACATTTTTAAAACAGCGTGGTTTTTGCGCTTTTCCAATAACTAGTGGCTTTAATTTGAGCCCCTGTGCAGTTTACACCTAACATAACTGTTAAACGATGTTTGCTATTTTTCCCACCATGGCATTTATCACCCTTAAATGACAATGTTTTGTAGGGTAAACATTTGAAAAACAATCCAGTTTCATCGGGATTGTAGATGTTTTCAGGTTCATATCCCTCAGTTAGCTGGGCAAGTTTATCTTTCCACTCAGTACAAACACCATCGTCCACTTTTGCACTTTTCCCACACACTTTTTGAAAAATAAGTTCATTCCTTTTTTTGAAGTTTTGTAACCATCCATTGCTAGCACGGAATTTCTCGTGTCCCAGTTCAGAAGCAAACTGTTGGGCTTTTTCTTGAAGAATTGGGCCACTTATTGCAATATTTTTATCTCGGCACTGCTTCAACCACTTAAGGACACATTCTTCTAAGTCCTTCAACTCACACGACTTTAACTTTTTGATTTTAGAACACAGTACGCTTCTGTCCTCAAACTTCTCTTTCTTTTTCAAAATTGTAGCCAATGTGCTGGGTGGTAAGCCAAACTCTTTTGCTATGTCCGATTTTTTTTTCGTCGGATTGTCTTCGACACACTTAATGATTTTCCGTTTACACTCCACGCTTATGGCGCACCGTTTCTTTTTGCTTTTTCCGTCCATCGTCACTTAACTGATACCCACGCACCGCACAATCCAATAACTTCCACGGAAACTGAATAAACTACAGACTAGAGTGACGTGACTAAGCTTTCATGTGGAGACACGATTATTTTTTGTACTGTACGTTTGTTTACGTTCGTTATAATGAGGTGCAGTCGTGGAAATTTCGTTACATAGAGGTGAAGTTCGCTAGATCGAGGTTCTAACTACGAAAAATTCATTGTATCGAGGGTGATTTATTTTTACCGGGGTTATTAGAAATTCGTTATATTGAGGTTATGAGTACGGATTATTCGTTATGTAGAGGTGAAATTTACATTGATTCTTATGAATAGTTGTAGGAGATTTGAAAAAATTCGTTATGTCAAGGAATTCGTTATATTGAGGTTTGACTGTACTTCCACTGCTTTGCCATATTTACAAAGTCTCTTTAGTTGCAGGAAAAATGAAAATAGAAGTTTAATTGAAAATGTGTTAACAAGTTATGCAAATAAAAAAAAGTCATACTAATTTATGCATTTGAGTCGCTGCTTTTAAAATTAATTAATAATATTTTATTTAATAAATGCATATTCTTATATAAATTTTAAACAAGTATTTGTTGTATCCTTAGATACTTTTATGGTTATAACTAAAAGTGGCAACATTACTCAAAATTTCAGTACCTGTTTAATATGTCAATAGTAATCAATTCAGTAGTTTTGTCCTTGTTTAATTACCATATAAAGAGAGATGCAAATATCGTCTGAGTGTGATCGACGATCATTACGAATACGCCGTAGTATTATAGTAATTAATGTCAAACGTGGTTTGTTTACATGAGCGCCATTACAACTAGAGAGTAAACATTTAGTTCTTTCGTTTTGATGTGTTTTTCAAGAATTTTAATGACAAAATAAACTTTTAAGTTAATTAATTTAATGTTTTTGGATTATCATGGTTCGTCGGTGCCAAGTTTGTCAGAAAAACAGCCGAAATTACCAAGGCCATGAATCTACAATACCATCCCCACTTTTTGTAATTCATTCATTATTTCACTACTGGCGTTTAGAATTGTTGGCCGCAAAAATAAACGTGTTTATGAATGAATAGCCCTCTCTATGTTTATTATTACTCTAAGGGTTGATCACAGTAACTATGGAATAAGTGAAGACAAAAAACAGATAAAATCAAAAGGAGTCTCAAGGTCTTTTCAGATTCCCAATGAATTCATCAATACACCAGAATAAATTGCCTTCGCACTATTGTAGAAAAGATACTAATAAAATGTATTTAGAGCAATCATTTACAACATTTACAGAGCTTTACAAATTGCTAAAAAATAAAAATATCTCTCTCTATAAGCCAAACAAGATTAATGTGATACTTGTTAATAGAACGAAAAACCCTTACCGAAGAAGAGTGGCAGAAATACCAACATGAAAAAAATTGAGCTAGAGCAGAAAAGGTAAATGACAAGGTAGAAAGTATAAGAGAAGTTAAACATGTTGTGACCATGGATCTTCAATCTGTAAACGTGTCCCTCAATAATATCAAGTTTTCAAAACAAGCTTCATGGTGTATAATCTTGTAACGAGACACAATTTTAAATGAATAAATTAACAATAAAAAACTCTACAATAACTCTTAATTCCTATATTTTTTCTCTCCAATACCTCGCAAATCAAGTTGAGCAAGTAATCAAAAACTTTTTAAAAATATCTCATGTTAGACCTTTGTATATGACACTAATGCATTCAGTTAGCTGTTTTGCAGATTTAATTTACCATTTTTAGTATAGCTACGAAGTTTTGTCTTTCCATGAAAAATGTTTCTGACTGGTATTGATTTGAGACCATAGATATTTAAAGCACAGTGTGTCATCACCAGCTATGATCAAATCAAGAAAATAATTTCCAGCAGTTGAAATGATGTTTTGCAATGCTCTTCACGAGCCATTGTTTGTTTTCATTCAACTGGAAAACAGCTTACAGACCTCTACATAGAGATGGCACTACATGTTCCATGATTTAAATTAGGTTTTGTTATTTTTATATCTCGCTATGCTATATACCTCATTATTAATTGTTTTGTTACTTGTATTTAATGTTTGTTATGTTTTATTACTAAATAATTTCTTTGTTAAGTTTGTGAATAAATTTATACAGTTTTTTACATATGAACGTATACCTTCATTGTTAAGACCATTTTTTGAAAAACGAATATCTCTCTATAATGTCATCTGAATATATAAGGTTTCATTAATGACGGCTTTTCTATTAATTTGATTGACGTTAGTATTGATGGGATAAAACATTTTATATAGAAAATTGATTGGAGAAAAACAATTAATAAACTGTGCATTTACAGTTTCAACTTATCACTTTTGGATCTTTATATACAGTTCATTTGAAGTGTAAAAAAACAAAGTGACATGTGTTTAAATACAAATATAAAATGTACCTGTCAAATCCTTCTGGGGGATAGTAGCTCGCTAATTTTTTCCATGAATGATTGATACCGTTTATTGCTATTAGCCTTAATTCTCTATCCACACACTGTTGAAGAGCAAAGAGGAATCCCTAAAAATATGTTAAAATAAAACTACAGTTTATACAATTAAAACTGCAATTATTATTTACAATGGATATTATAAAATAATTAAATGTGACTTTATTTTCCTAGAGAGATAATATAAAAATATCTTACCCTATCACATTTTACCCATAACGTAGATAATGGTGTTTTAATTTCATTCAATTCAATTGTAGCGATAATATGTCCAAATTCAACATTCCACAAAGTAACTTTATTTTCTCCACATCCCATAATGAGATCATCAAAACCTATAAAAATAAAGTACAAGAGATATTTTAATTCATTACAAGTTAATTGTTAATTTATATCAAATGAACATAATACTAAGAAAACACATCTGCCCACCAACTTTCCTAAAACTTACAAATACTGCAACTACAAAAATGATCTCGCAACTCGACAGGAAATACAAACTACTACTGAAAAACAAGCTTCTATTTTACAAGACCATCTTGAAGTCCATTTGGATGTACGGTATTGAGATATGGAACCAAGTGAACAAATCATACATGAACATAATAAAACACAAGAAAACTGAAAAGGAATTGGCCAGTTGACCAAAGAAATGGTTGAAAAGACCTTTTCACAGAAAAAACCTTATCACACAAAATAATAGCAGAAACTGCTCTCAAACCAACACCTTAGCTTATAGAACTATGTTGTTTTGATAATCAATATTTAAAAAACTGGATCAACAGAGTACACAATAATATTTAAGTACATTTCATTCTAAAATCATTGGCAATTTGCAACTGTGCCAAAGGTCAATCGATTTGATAGGTAATTCTAGATTAAGGTAAGCGCCAAACATATAAATGTACGTAGAATGATGTCATCTTGTGTTTGAATTAGGGAAAATGTATGCAATCTTCTTATTACAAGTTTTGTGTGAATAGATCCACTAACCCTATTTTCATAAATGTATCTATAATCTGCTGTGCCCAATTTTATTTGTTATCACATTTCTATAATATTTTGGATATTGATGATTGACCATTAGTAAAATGTTGTGTAACCAGTTAAGAGGGAGTCTAAACACATGCATCAACTTCACTAGATAGAATAAAAGGATCAGAAGTATTATTAACTGAAACTAATAAATGTTAATAAAAGTTATTGAAATTTCTAAAAAATTGACAACTGTTTCGATAAATCAATATCATCGTCAGAATGACAGAAGTTACATTTCATTTGATGCCTACCTGATGTTTAGTAGTTATTTTTGGCTAGACCAAGAAGTGACCTAACTTGTGATTGACTTAATATATGTTTATAGAAAAAAGAAGATGTGATATTACAAATATTGAAGATTAGATATTATTAGCCCTATGGTGATATTCTGGATATCATTTTTCCAATTAAGATCAGTATAACTGTGCAATGATATAGAAAACCAGGAAAACTATATCTGCTGATCTTTATAATTATCACTTAAGAAGACAGTTTATTAGTGGAGAACTCCCTGGATTTAACTGTTCATTGACAACTTCATATTGTGGGTTTCTTAAATGTCTTCTAATTTCCAATTCTTCAAAGAAATCCAGTTCTTGTTTCTTTTCACAAATATGCAGCACTTTTAGTTTTGTGTTAGGTGTCAAGTAGATGTTTTGCATAGTGGGATTTATCTGGTTGTTTTAATCTGTATGCTCATAAGTGTTCACTGTATCAGATTTCAAAATTCCTAAGGGTCTGACCCAAATAGACAGCATTACATTCTGGACATTTGAGTTTATATATACCTGACTTCTTTAATAGTGGTATTTTTGTTTTTACATTTAACAATTTTGTACTAACGTTACTTTCTGTTTTAAAAGAAATTGTATTCGTTGCTGAAGATATTATCTTTGAAATATTATTAAAAATATTTCCTGCATATGTGATGGTTTTATAAGTTTTTATTTCATCAGCTTGTTTAGGAAATATTAGTTGTAATGCCATTTTTCCTCTTTTTTACTAATTAGCTTATTTATCATATCTAATGGATAACCGTTGGATGTTGCTATTTGTCTAATTGTATTAATCTCTCTATCAAAATTACATTTGTTCATAGGAACTGAAAAAGCCTTATGTATCATTGAATTATATGCCACTAGTCTGTGTGACATAGGGTGATTGGAATTGAATGGAATTGTCACATCAGTCTGTGTTGGTTTTCGGTAAATTGAATAATCAAGTACATTATTAACTCTTTGAATTTTTAAATCAAAAAATTGATTGAGCTATTTTCTTTAATTTCTAATGTAAATTTAATTTTTGGGTGTAAATTATTGATGTGGTTGAAAAATACATCTAATTGTCGTTCACTACCCATAAAACAAGCTAATATGTCATCTACATATCTATACCAAAATAAAATATTTTTCGAAATATTACTTTCAAAGATCTTTCTTTCTAAATTGTCCATAAAAATGTTTGCTAAAATAGGTGATATAGGGCTTCCCATTGGTAAATCTTCATTTTGAATATATATCTTATTGTCAAAAGTGAAATAATTCTGATTAATGCATACATCAAATAAATTAAGTATATCTGATATTATTCCTGGATTAATATTTTTATCTTCTAGTAATTTTCTCACAAGTATTAGACATTCTTTAGGAGGAATTTTAGTGAACATATTAGTTACATCAAACGAAATGAGTTTATAGTTATCTTGCAAGTGGATTGCTTTCAACTTTTTGATTAGTTCTATTGAATTTCTAATTGAGTACTGAGATTCATATCCGTAACTATTGAGTATATTGTTGAGCCTCGTTCCATATAATTGTGGACAATGAGGATTCTTATGTATGATAGACCTCTTTTCGTAATCACTTAAAAGATAATTTGAATTATTAACAATATCCCTTACATTATTAGAAAACTTTTTTGTTGGGTCTGCTTTAAGAACTTTTAATATATTGGCAAAGAGGTTCAACAATATACTCAATAGTTACGGATATGAATCTCAGTACTCAATTAGAAATTCAATAGAACTAATCAAAAAGTTGAAAGCAATCCACTTGCAAGATAACTATAAACTCATTTCGTTCGATGTAACTAATATGTTCACTAAAATTCCTCCTAAAGAATGTCTAATACTTGTAAGAAAATTACTAGAAGATAGAAATATTAATCCAGGAATAATATCAGATATACTTAATTTATTTGATGTATGCATTAATCAGAATTATTTCACTTTTGACAATAAGATATATATTCAAAATGAAGGTTTACCAATGGGAAGCCCTATATCACCTATTTTAGCAAACCTTTTTATGGACAATTTAGAAAGAAAGATCTTTGAAAGTAATATTTCGAAAAATATTTTATTTTGGTATAGATATGTAGATGACATATTAGCTTGTTTTATGGGTAGTGAACGACAATTAGATGTATTTTTCAACCACATCAATAATTTACACCCAAAAATTAAATTTACATTAGGAATTGAAGAAAATAGCTCAATCAATTTTCTTGATTTAAAAATTCAAAGAGTTAATAATGTACTTGATTATTCAATTTACCGAAAACCAACACAGACTGATGTGACAATTCCATTCAATTCCAATCACCCTATGTCACACAGACTAGCGGCATATAATTCAATGATACATAAAGCCTTTTCAGTTCCTATGAACACATGTAATTTTGATAGAGAGATTAATACAATTAGACAAATAGCAACATCCAACGGTTATCCATTACAAATGATAAATAAGCTAATTAATAAAAAAGAGAAAAAAGTGGCATTACAACTAATATTTCCTAAACGAGCTGATGAAATAAAAACTTATAAGACCATCACATATGCAGGAAATATTTCTAATAATATTTCAAAGATAATATCTTCAGCAAGGAATACAACAATTTCTTTTAAAACAGAAAGTAACGTTAGTACAAAATTGTTAAATGTAAAAACAAAAATACCACTTTTAAAGAAGTCAGGTATATATAAACTCAAATGTCCAGAATGTAATGCTGTCTATTTGGGTCAGACCCTTAGGAATTTTGAAATCTGATACAGTGAACACTTACGAGCATACAGATTAAAACAACCAGATAAATCCCACTACGCAAAACATCTACTTGACACCAATCATTCATTGACACCTAACACAAAACTAGAAGTGCTGCATATTTGTGAAAAGAAACAAGAACTGGATTTCCTTGAAGAATTGGAAATTAGAAGGCATTTAAGAAACCCACAATATGAAGTTGTCAATGAACAGTTAAATCTAGGGAGTTCTCCACTAATAAACTGTCTTCTTAAGTGATAATTGTAAAGATCAGCAGAAATAGTTTTCCTAGTTTTCTATATCATTGCACAGTTATACTGATCTTAATTGGAAAAATGATATCCAGGATATCACCATAGGGCTAATAATATCTAAGCTTCAATATTTGTAATATCACATCTTCTTCTTTTTTCTATAAACATATATTAAGTCAAGCACAAGTTAGGTCACTTCTTGGTCTAGCCAAAAATAACTACTAAACATCAGGTAGGTAGGCATCAAATGAAATGTAACTTCTGTCATTCTGACGATGATATTGATTTATCGAAACAATTGTCAATTTTTTTAGAATTTTCAATAACTTTTATCATAATGTGGAATTAACTAGAAACCGTGAGTTTCATTTAAAACACTAATATGAGCAGATTCTACGAAGTAAGGGTCGAGACAGTTAATTTCATTAATATCCCAATCCCCACATAGCTACTGAGTTACAAAAAATTAAGTGTCCAAGATTTTATTCTGAAATACCAGCTATTAATTTTAACTTCTGACAGGCTTGGTAGAATAAACTTGTTGCTTGTTTTCCTTTATTACAAGTTAGTGTGGATATTTCATTAATACACCAGACATACTTGTGGTATATAATGTGATTTCAGTGAAGATCTGATGTACCGGCATGTGCAGATCCATTGATTTGTAAAATAAGTACCGTGTTAGTATAGTATTTTGATGACAGTCTGACTGGCATCAACATTATATCTATTTTATTTATTTTTCTACACAGTGTAATTTCTTGTATGTGGTTATTAATATTGAATTATTATTTTTATCTTTAGTGCATATTTTATTATTGTATGATTTTATGCATCTAAAAAATAATCAGTTTGTTTCGGACCTTCCTAGAGAGCGGACGTACCGTAATTAAAAGCTAATTAGCAAAATCGGTGTTATCTCTATAGTCTAAACAAAAACTATTTACAATCAAAATATATTAAGTGATTTGTGAAATTTATTTCTCTGATTAAGTGAAAAATAAAATATAATCTATGAGTGGGACTAACGGGGGAAGGCCCCCCGAAAATAAAGATATTGATATGGAATTAATTAATGCAGAAACTACAAACTTCCCGGTAGACGAATTTTTAGGATACGAGAAAAAAGACCAGATAAGTATCATACATAAACATTCTGAAATAACCCAAACAAATACTCAAAAAAGTAAAACAGTAATTACCTCAATTAATACTTCTAAAAAAGAGGTCGCAAAACATAAGGTAGATTATTTATATCAACAAAATGATTTAGGGCCTTTCATGTTTATTTAGAAAACAATTCAAATTTATTCAAAGGTAGGTTAAATGCGCTAAGAATAGGAGACATTGTATTATCTAATTTCGCGGAAATTGATGATAAAATTTCTAGCATCGACTCAATTGACAGAAATAGAATAAGAATTAAGTTTAAAGATTACAAATCAGCTAACTATCTATTATCCAGGAAGAATGATCAAATTTTTAATAAAAAACAATTTGGAAATATACATACCTAAATTTATGGTTATTAGACAGGGCGTGGTCAGGCATATTTCAACGGAATTCTCGGAAGATTAAATTAAAAATAAAATAAAAATGTTTGACTTACATTGCAAGTTTGAAGTAGTGCAAGTTAAAAGACTAAATAGAAAACGCACTGATGAACAAGGTACACAATATGTTCCAACTAAAACATGTGTCATTCACTATAAATCACAAATTTTACCGAAATATATTACAATCAATAAGGTACTGAAGGAAGTTGAACCATATAAGCAAAAAGTTCTGCTTTGTTTTAACTGCTTATGATACGGGCATACTGGAAACCAGTGCAAAGGCAAACCAAGGTGTGTCAAATGCAGAGAATCTCATAACACTAAGGATTGCAAAGATACTGAACTTACACCAAAATGTTTCAATTGTTCGGGTAACCATTTTACAAGTAACTTAGAAGCGTGCCCGGAATTTAAAAGACAGAAGTTAATTAAAGAATCTATGTCAACAAATAATATAGGTTACCATGATGCAAGCAAACAGATAGGTAGAAATTCTTATGCAAGTGTTACAAACAGTAACTCAAATGTGACAAATTCACAAACTATGAATATACACTGCCCCAAATCCTTCCCCCCCCCCTAAATTCCAGTCAACCTACAATTGATCCAACCCCATCCAATATCATCAATTTAACTCCAACAACAAATTTTAATACTACAAATCCAACCACAAACCTTTCCAACCCTCGAGCTCACAAAAGGCAAAGGCCAAACAGTCCTGACCCAATTTTAAAATTGCACAAAGAAATGATATCCTTCCCAAGACACCCAATGCCTTGTGGTGGAATATTAGAAAATCCAAATTATACTAAAAATATCAATTCTCAATTGGAATCACCATCTGCAGATTTGAGCACAATAAATTCAATATTTCAATTAGTTATACAAATTGTTACGATTTTATTAGAAGCAAAAAACATAAATGTAAATAAGAAAGAACTAGAAAATTTAGTTAAATCAACACTAGATGTAAATATGTCGTCACTTTCTCAGCTCTAAACCACATAAATATTTTGCAATGGAACTGCCGTTCGGCAGTCTCGAATAAAACAAACTTAGAATACCTACTAGATAAGGGTAACTACACTGTTGCCTTATTATCCGAGACATGTTTCCGCCCAGGCAAGTACTATGGGTCCATTGGTTTTAACAATATCCGCTGTGACCACAACGACAGCTATGGTGGAGCAGCTATCTTGGTGAAGTCAAATATACGGTATCAAAAGATACCAATACATACCACAATTAGCTTTGAATATATATGTATATCAGCCGATATACCCGAAATTGGGAAAACAATATATGTATATAGTTTCTATATATGTTAAACCGCGAACTCGTATATCACTGCAACAGTGGATACAATTTTTCGACCAAATCCCAAAACCATTTTTAATTGGGGGCGACTTCAATGTCCATAACTTAATGAATGTGACGACATATACGGTAAGGTACTATTGGAAGCCATAGAACACTGTAATTTAATTATATTAAATGATACATCTCCCACGCTAGTCAGCACTAGGAAATCAGTTATAGACCTAACCTTTAAGATCTAACTCAACTAATTACATGCTCTACCTTAGAAGAGCCATATGGTTCAGATCACTTTCCAATACATGTCAAACTAGAATGTAAAAATTCGCTATCAGAAAGCTCACCTACAACCCACAACTTATAGAGACTCAAAGATGCAAACTGGGAATTATACTCTTCTGTATTACAGTTGACAGAACCGAAAACAACATATGATGGTGTCATCGAAAATATAAACAAAGCAGCAGAGGACGCTATCCCAAAACACTTTTCAACAAACAAAAAACGCAATCACTGCTCAAAGCAATGGTGGAATGAAACTTGCAACATAGCAGCTCTAGCAAGAAAAGAAGCATTTTCCCACTACAAACGATCGCCAAATCTTAACAACTTGATAGAATACAAAATACTAGATGCAGTGGCAAAAAGGACTTTTAAAGAAACCAAAAGGAAGAGCTGGAGAAATTATTGTCAGAGTCTTAATCAAGGAACACCAATTAAAGAAGTCTGGGATAAAGTAAATCGATTTAAAAATAGAAAACAATCAAATAAAACACCAATAGACCCTGAAGCGGACTGGGTAAATGAATTTCATACCAAAATCGCTCCCCTTGGGGTTGACAACAAATCTATACACCAAATAACTACAGTACAACGAAACAATACATTTCTACTCTCAATATTCAATATGTGGGAACTAGAACGAAGTTTGAAACAAACCAAAAATACCGCCCCCGGTAAGGACAATATTTCATATATAATGATTTATAAAATGCCGTTAGAACATAAAAAATCTCTGCTAGAACTGTTCAACTCTATCTGGACAAACAAGATACCTTTCCCCGAAAAGAAAGACTACATCGTTTTACCCATCAAAAAACCAGGTAAAAGAGATGATACTTCAGAATCATATAGACCTATATCACTTTCATCATGCATCTTTAAAACTTTGGAAAGAATGATTAAGAACAGACTCGAACATTGGTTAGAGAGTGAAACATTTTTGCCTGACTCACAATATGCATTTAGAAAAGGTAGGTCCACCCAAGAACCTCTAACAATATTAGTAAACGATATTTATCTGGGTTATTCACAAAAACACCACACTTTAGCTACATTTATCGATGTAGCATCAGCTTTCGATAATGTCCAATTGAATTTACTGGAGGAAAAACTCATCAACATAGGATTACCAACTCATATGGCAAATTTCATTAAGATCGCATATTCAAATAGATCAGTCTCCTTAAAAATTAACCAACACATTTCAGATCCAAGAATCTCCAGAGACGGTTTACCACAAGGCAGCATTCTCAGTCCAATCCTATTCACCCTCTATACAATGGATATTGAAAAAATCATATCACCAAAATCTAAAATAGTACAATACGCCGATGATATTGTGTTATACACCACAGAAAAATCAGTTGAAAGATGTACAAAAATTATTAACGCGGAATTTGGTCCAATCCAAAAATGGCTTGATAATATTGGGCTGTCTATATCAGAAACCAAGACCGAAGTATGTATCTTTTTCAAAACTAGAAGTTGCCCGCAAAATCTGATAACCTTAGGTAAATACACCTTTCCCATAAAAAATACCATCAAATACCTTGGATTACTGTTAGACAAGAAACTTTTATGGAAAGACTGTATACACCAAGTAATCAAAAGAACTGAAAATTCAATGAATATATTAAGAGCTTTCTGCAATACAAAGTGGGGAGCGGATCCAAATATGGCATTACTCTTTTATAAAACAATGGTAAGGTCAATTATAGATTATGGAAGTCATCTATATGGGACAGCAGCTGAAACACACTTAAACAAAATTGAAGCCCAACAGAATAAATGTTTGAGAATATGCCTAGGATATAACAGATCCACCCCTATAAACATTATGCAAGCGGAAGCAATAATACCACCTCTTAAACTAAGAAGACAATTACTCAGTAATATGTTTATTACTAAAATAATAGCAAAGGAAGCATCATACCTCAACAGGTTACAATCATTAACAGTTCAGGTCCTCACCTATAAATACTGGTACTCAAAAAAAAAACCAGTTATAGTGGAAAGTCTTATGGAAATATCAAGCTACCAACACAAATTACATACAAACGGGAAACTACCTAACTTTACATACCTACCTGAAAATCTCTACGCTCACAAAATACCAACATATTATTTCGAAATTCAAGACGAAATACCAAACCTGACTCAAACCAAATTCAATAAATTCAAAAACAAATACTGGCCAAATTACGAATATATATTTAAAGATGGTTCAAAAGCAAATGAACAAACAGGCTGCGCGTTCTAGCACATAAACAAAAAACATCATTCCAAATATACTTTACCAAAGGAGGCTTCTATATATACAGCAGAAATAACAGCAATTTTACAAGCAATGAAATACATATTAAATTCAGATAAAAATAGATATGTAATATTTACAGACAGTAAATGCGCAGTGGACAGATTAAAAAATATGAACATAAAGAGAACATTAAACCATATTGAAGCAAACATTTTGAACTTATACCACGAAATTCACACAAATAGCAAAATAGTCATATATGTATGGATAAAAGGTCATGTTGGTATAACTGGTAACGAAACAGCTGATAAATTTGCAAAGGAAGCCATAAAAACAGGAGAAAAACTCCAACTTAAATTACCACCCTCCGACGTATTCAAATCACAAAAACAGAAAATTAAAGAAAACTGGCAAAAACTCTATAATGAATCTACAACTGGATTAAACTTTAAAAAACATCAGGATAGGATCCCTAAAAAAAAGTTGGTTCTACAAAGAGGTGAACAGAAATTTTATAGTTACAATAAATCGAGTGCGTGCAAATCATGCACTTACTCCTGTATATAAACATCGGCTAAAAACGATTGATAACCCATATTGTTCCTGTGGAGATATAGGTCCACTGACACACATCCTACTTGAGTGTCCGTTACATAACCAAAATATTAGGAAATTATATAATCAACTAATTACTGCCAATATAACCCTTCCAATAGACCTTAATTGTATTATTTTTTCAGAAAGAATAAACACTCTTTACATGCTGTACCAACACATAAACTGCAAACATAAATTGTAAAATTTGTAAGCAATTATGCAAACACAACATTGTATTTGTAATTACAATCAATTATTAAATTAGAAAAAATCCAAAAAAAAATAAGAAAAAAAAATAAAAAAAAATTATGAGAAAAATGATATAAAAAAAAATAAAAAAAAACAAATTATGAAAAAAAGATGTTTAAAAAATAAATAAATTATGGGAAAAAAATGATTATTAAAAAAATTTATATAAACAAGAAAATGAAAAAAAAAATGTTGAATTAGAATAAAAAATACTAACACAAATAAACATATTTACTGTGCTCAATCCTGCAGAAAAATTAAACAAATTTTAAATAA
This sequence comes from Galeruca laticollis, assembly GCA_963921935.1. Classification (NCBI taxonomy): domain Eukaryota; kingdom Metazoa; phylum Arthropoda; class Insecta; order Coleoptera; family Chrysomelidae; genus Galeruca; species Galeruca laticollis. The sequence continues at coordinate 89,232,654 of OY998183.1, forward strand.
AATAATCAGACACCTACATAGTCTGGCTAATTGGCCTCAGCCAAAGCCATTAACCTATTTAAAAAAAAATAATGTAAATTTGTGAATGGCTGTACTCTTGTAGGCAGCTCAATTTTTAATTCAAATTTTATTGTAGGTTATCTAGGTTGTAAATCTCTTTATTGTTACTGTTGAGTTTAAATTCACATAGAGCATTGGAATGCAGAATGTTCCTGACTTTTCTTCCAGTTTAGCTTTAATATCTTCAAAAGGTACAGGGTGGTGTAGATGTCTGGTTATAATTATGATGGACTTTTAGATAACAAATATAACAGATCAGTTTTGCGTAAGAATCACTAGTTAAAAGATTAATTTTAATTATATGCAATAGTAATAAATATTTTTTTATCTTATAGTGGAGAGTTCTTTGGAAATTGCAATATAGTCACTAATCCTAGTACATATAAATTGGGGAGGTTTTTAAGTGCTTAAGGGTGGGATCTGCATCTCCATAATATGTGTTCGATCCATTTATTCCTAGGAACTCATTATGAAGGTACTGAAATTTGTGGGTTGTTTCACATAACTTTTGGCAACCATTATTTTCCTCTTATTTTGAGTGTTTTGACAAGCATATTTTGATGCATTTTCTTCGTTTTGAATTTGCGATTCAACATCTTCATTGAAGTGAAAGGCAGAGAGTAATTTTATGTCAAATTAGAAATATTTTTATATGTACTTGCATCCGATTGTACTGTAGTGGGCTGGGTTAAGTCATGGCACTTTCGTAATGCACGTTATCAATCTAATAAATAGACATAATCTCAGCATCACACAATAACAAAACTAGACACAATAACAAGAGGTTGACATGTACGTCTTATTGGTCGAAATATTCAAATTAAATTGTTTTTTAAAAAACTGAATCTAAGTGGTCATGTTAATATATGTTCACATTAAAAGGTATTTTTAAAGTGAATTTTACATGGTTAATTGTGGTATGTGATATCAATTTGTAGTGTATTGGATAATCTACCTACTGATTGTGAATTTACTTCAAAATTTCCAATAGGGAGTGTGAAATTGAGCAATTTAAGTTTCTGTTTTGGTTCTTTTTGCTACATATCAATTAGTAAGCAACTTTTTGTTGGCAAATTATAAGGTGATTAAAGTAAATAGTTGGTAATAGTCCAGGAGCTTACAATAAAAATGGAATGAGGATATGTCTGAAGCTATTTATTTTTATAGTGAAGATTAAATCAACATAAAAAAAATAAGTAAAAGAAAAAAGATGGAAGGGCATTTTAAATGCTGTAAAAAAAAGGAATGTTTAAACTTAATATGTATTGTTTGTTTTGATGTGTACCATTTTTAAACGGTTTTATTTAGCTCACCCCGTTTGTTTTATTTATTCTTGGGTCAAATTTAGTAATTCAAATTTCACCCTCTTCCTGTCAACCGATTAATCTGAAATTTTGTATACACTTTGGATTTTGGTGACAATACAATTATGTTTATTCATTATCATTATAAATTCAAGATGGCCGCCGCTACAAAATGGCGGATAATTTATGTTTTATTAATCCCATCAATATGGGTATCAAATGAAAGGGCTCAACAAGCAGAATACAATATACTATAAAAAATTGAAATCCAAGATGTGAGCCGCTACAAAATGGCGGATAACGTAGGTTTTATCAATCCCATCAACATGGGTATCAAATGAAAGGGCTCAACAAGCAGAATACAATATACTATAAAAAATTTAAATCCAAAATGGCGGCCGCTACAAAATGGTGGATAACGTAGGTTTTATCAATCCCATCAATATGGGTATCAAATGAAAGTGCTCAACCAGTAGAATACAATATACTATATAAAATTAAAATCCAAAATAATGGCCTCTACAAAATGGCGGATAACGTAGGTTTTATCAATCCCATCAACATGGGTATCAAATGAAAGCTCTCAACAAGTAGAATACAATTTACTATGCAAAATTGAAATCTAAGATGGCCGCCGCTACCAAAGAGTTGGACTGCAATAAACTAACGGGCAAGAAACCTTGCAATAATGAAGCACTAAATGAATTAAACAGAATGCGAAATAAAAACTAAAAACCAAAAAATAAAAATAGGTAAAAAAACTTTTTAAGTTAAACGGTTTTATGTTAAACATACATTGCAATGTTTAAGATAAATGTACTAAAAACCAAAAAATAATAAAATAGATACAGTCGTGGGAATTATAAACATATGCATAGACTAGACTAAAATAAAACCGTGGGGCACGTCAATTGTCTACAATCGTTGATTAAAATTTTTGTTTTGTAATGTTACACTATAATTAGGCAGTTGTTCAACCGACAATTGACGTGCCCCACGGTTTTATTTTAGTCTAGTCTATGCATATGTTTATAATTCCCACGACTGTATCTATTTTATTATTTTTTGGTTTTTAGTACATTTATCTTAAACATTGCAATGTATGTTTAACATAAAACCGTTTAACTTAAAAAGTTTTTTTACCTATTTTTCTTGTTTGGATAGAAAAAACGCATATAAACTAATTGATCAGAATAAAATTTATTGCTCAGTAAAATGTGAAGAAAATTATCCAACAATAAAGATTAACAATCTATATGAAGAAGTAGCTAAATTAAAATATAAAATTAGAGAAAGGGATCTAGAATTAGTAAAAGTAGAAGGTGAAAATGTTGACAAAATGAATGAAATGCAACTAGAAGTAAATGAGCTGCACAAAGAAATAAATGATAAAAATTGTTATATACAAAGATTGAATAAAAGGACGCAGGACTTTGAAGATGAGGTATTTGAGTTTGAAAATAGAGATACCCAGAAAATAAAAGAGCAAGATAAAAAATAAAACAATTAAATAAGGAAATTACACAAATTGAAAATAAGTTGAAAACGCAAGAGAATGAGTTACAAAGCAGAAATGATAACTAAGTTTTACTGAACAATAGAATTAAGGAAATGGATAATGTTAGTCGGGAAATGGTGGATGCAATACGAGTGCTTGAGAAGGAAAATGATAGGGTCAATGAAGAACTATCTAGATATAAAAAATTAGAAAATGAAAATAGGATAGGGCTGACAGTACTGAGAAAACTATTAATAAACGGGACATTGAAGAAGGTGGAAACATTAAACAGAGGAAATTATTAGTACTGTGTGATGAAAATGGACGTAAGTTAAGAAGGACAATAGAGTTAGAGTTATAGCTTAGGATGTAAGGATTTTTCATTAGAAACAATTATAAAACCGGGGGCTACTTACGAGAATATTATTGCAGACATAGATAAACTTGTAATTAAGTATAATCTAAATGACTGTGTAATTATTTTAGGTGATATAAATAATTTTAAAAATAATAAATACCCGAGTATAAAATTCATAAATAATAAGGTAAAACACTGTACACATACAAATTTGGTATTTATTAACATCCCAGAGGGAAACTTTAAAAACTATAGTAAAAGATATGTAAATTGATTTAACTTTAGATTCCAGGACTATATCAAAAGGCTGGACAATTATGCTCAGGGTTTTGCAAAGGTGTTTGATTTATTTGATAGAAAGGGTTTTTTAATATTAATATGTCTGGAAAAGTTTGCAATAAGTTAATTAATGAGATATTACATTCAAAAAAGAATAATAATCTTATATTTATCAATACTGTAAATGATAAAAAAATCAGTGAGCAACAAAGTGATGAAGACAGTAAAAATAATAGCAACTCTTTTTTAGAAATAACAAACATCGAAAACATCACAACAAAGAAAATAAATTTGAAAATAACTCTTTTATATTGTACCTAAATGCTCAAAGTCTTCCAGCTCATATAGATGAGGTTAGGAATTTAGTTCAAAAAAAAACCTTTACTTGTATGTCTATCAGAAACTCATGTTACAGAGGACATATTTAATTCTTAAATTAATATTAGTAATTATATTGTTCATAGGACAGACAGTAATAGCAGACACACGGGCGGAACTGTAGTATTTGTAGATAATAGATTAAAAATAGTTGAGGTGCATAGATATTGTATTGAGGGAGTCTTGTGGATAACTGGAGAGTCCATTATATTCCAAAATAAAAAGTATTGGATATTTGTTCTGTATAGATCTCCAAGCAGTAACATGATAGGGTTTTTGCAATTATTTTAAGATTGGTTTGAGGAAAATATCAATGAGGTAAACGATAAAACTATTTTATGTGGGGATTTTAATCTGAATTGGCTAAATAATGATAACAATTGCAGTGGTAGGCTACGAAGTTTTACAACGGATATGGGATTTATGAATTCAGTGACAGAATATACACACTTAACACAGCGGGGAGGTACATTAATTGATCTGGCTTTATCGAATTTAGAAATAGATGTAAGTGTTTTTGATTTCCCTAAAATAAGCTGTCACCGCAATATATTGATATATTTGAAACACATAAAAGTACCAAGAAAAGAATTGTATATAGAAACGAGGGGCAGAAATATTGACTTTGAAATAATTGGGTTAAAATTGAAAAATATAAACTGGAACTATACAGAAATAAATTTGAATAAAAGATATAAAATGTTTGTGGAAAAGGTATATTCTGTACTAGATGAAGTAGCTCCAAGAAGGGAGGTAAAAATATATAAACATTACCAGGAATTTCGGAATGAAAAAGTTAAGCAAGTTAAGAGACAAGGATGAAAGTTATAGAATATACATAAAGAACAGAACAACAGACTACTGGGAAATATACAAACAAAAAAGAAATATAGCTGTAAAAACAATAAGGGAAGAAAAGAGAAAGTATTTTGAAAATAAGATAGATCTTAATAAACAAAATCCGACAGAAATGTGGAGGATTTTAAAGGCGTTCATTCCAAATGACAAACAAGGAAATAGTTTAAATATAATAGATATGGGTAATGGTGAGTTAGTCTCGGATATAAACGTAATACCAAATCGTTTAAACACATATTATATTAAAAGCATTCTGGATATAACAGAACAAACTGATAAAACTTTTGCAAATAGTTTTCCAGTAGTAGATAAAGTTATTACTAATAAAATCACCACTTTTAAGTTAATTAGTCTAGAGGGATTAGAAAAAATAATTAGTTCATTAAAAAATAAAAGTAGTCCCGATGATATCAGTGTAGCATTATTAAAAAAGTGTTTCAAGGATATTTGTAATCCTGTATTAAACATAACTAATGGTTCTTTAGAGTTAAATCAAGTTCCTACAGAAATGAAAATATCCACTATAGTACCTATACCCAAGAAACAAGATACAAATAAAGCTCTAAATTTAAGACCAGTTAATATGATTACTGCAATTGCTAAAGTATTGGAAAAAGCTGTATATGAGCAACTGGTGGATTATCTAGAAGGTAATAAAATTCTTTGTGAGTATCAATCAGGATTCCGTAATAAACATAGTTGTGAAACGGATCTACAATATGTTTTGAGTGATTGGAAAAATAATATCGAAAATAACTTAGTCACAATTGCGGTATTTTTGGATCTACAAAGAGCATTTGAAACAGTAGATAGATATAGGCTAATAAGGAAAATTAAAAGCATAGGTATTGATGGGACAGCTCTTAGTTGGATAATAGATTATTTTAACAACAGGCAACAACTGGTAAAACTAAATAACATACAGTCAAACAGGTTATGTAATGATATGAGTGTACCACAGGGCAGTGTGTTGGGGCCTTTGCTATTTTTGGTTTATTTAAATGATATTGTGGACATTGCAAGGGAGTGCAAAATTCATTTATTTGCAGATGATACCCTACTATATTACTGCTGTAGTGATATTGAGCACTGCATAAGGGTTATAAACGACACCCTAAAAAGGGTGCATATGTATTGTTGTGCAAATTTATTAAAAATTAATATACAGAAAACAAAATGTATGGTATTGGGCATAAAGGATAGGTATGGGGAAGCTAGTTTAAATATAGAATTAGGGGATGAAACGATAGAGGCAGTAAAAACATTTGTCTATTTAGGAGTAACTATTGACAATAATTTGAAATTTAAAGAGCATGCAAATCAAGTTATTAAAACTGTGGCATATAAAATTAACTATTTAAGACGATGCTCTCCACATCTCAGCCATTGGTCTAAATTAACTGTCTTTAACACTGTAATATTACCACATTTTAGTTATTGCCCTACAATTTTGTATCTACTCAACCAAAATGAAATCAATCGTCTTCAAAAGATGCAAAACCGTGCCATGCGAATAATATTAAAGTGTTCTAAGTACACTCCTATAAAAAGCACTTTTTATACTATAGCCACTATATGTTGTACTATTGTTTTATTTTATGTTGTGTATATTATGTAAATAGAATTAGTTATTTTGACTAAATAGAGAGATAAAAAAATAATCATATAAATATACATTATAGTCTCAAGTAAATTCAATATTTCGTCCTAAAATTATTTAAAACAAATTATATATGTAAATTAATTTGAAAATAATAACAGTAGCTAACAAACATATTTCTATATAAATACAAAACTGCTACCTATAGTGTAGTTCAGGTTTTGTGTTATTAAAAAGAGAAAACTGTTAATAATTACCTTCAATATTATGTAAAGATGAAACGTAATGAGAAACGGGTTCTATATCAAAAATGTTAGAAACTGTTTGATAATCAGATGCTAGCTGATATGCGTGGATAAATGTTTTTCTAGGTGAAACACTTTCGTCGCAAGTAGAATGCCAGCTAACAATAATTTTAGGTAAGTGATTCATTACACAATATTGGACGTCATCTGCAAACCTAGAAAATAGGAAATGTATTAGGATTTGAAATTATTGCTGCCTCAAATGATCACCTACAGAAATATTACAACCAGTTCTTAAGTTGCGTAGAAATATACTTGAAATTTTAAAAACTAGATATTGTAGAATTACCCGACGCTGAGCGGCATATGGATTTTAGAGAAATAAGAAGATATTGTAGAAAATAAGTTTTATGGGGATTCAGGACAATTGTTTAATTTTATTGTAGCTAGGATATTATAAACAGATTAGTAATTATTTGGAAAATAATGAGATGCTTTACGAATAGAGTAATATTGGGCAATCTATTCATCGCTGACCTATGGAATTGTTTTTTGGGGTGGCTCACACGGTCAGACTGTCTTTGTATTACAAAAGAGAGCAGTTAGAATTTTGGCTGGTTTAAAACTGTGTGAAAGCTGTAGGGGATATTTTAAATCTTTAAATTTATTAACAGTACCTGGTATATACATATATGAGTGTCTATGTTATGTGTATAGAAATAGGGAATATTTTTCATATTATACAATTGCACATGAGTATCATACGAGACAGAAACACATTTTCCGATACCCTATTCATAAAACATCATTGCTTGAAAAAAGTAGCTTATATAGATGTTTGTTAACGTTTAACCTACTACCTAAAGAACTACGGGATATTACTAACATACATAGATTTAGGAGGACTATAAGGAAATGTCTTGTGTCTGCAGAATCATATAGTATAGACGATATAAATAGCAATACATTTTTGGATCTGTGATTCAGTATTCTACGCATATCTTTTTATAATTGTTTGTGTGTTACACATTTGTTTTTTGCTTTTGATCTGTTTTTTAAATATTTTAAATATAGTTTGGCGCATATTAACATTGTACAACAAGTGAGAACGTTTAACATTGTAGATTTTAACTGTTTTTTTTTAAATTTATGTATACCTAATGTTTCGTTTTTACAGAGAACTTTTGACATGTACCATACAATGTATATATATATATATATATATTTTTTTTTTTTCTAAAAATGTATCTTGTCACTAGTACGAAATAAATATCTATCTATCTATCTAATATTGAAAGATGAAATTATAATAGTATACAAGAATATATTTGTTATTCTTTTATTATGGGGATTTAATACAGTTCCTTTATTTCCAATTTAGAAAAAAATCATTTTTTTTTATTTATGTGCACTACTTTTGGTATACCCAGTATTGTATATGAAATCAATATGGTTGAAGGACCCAGTATATGTCAAATTTGGCATCATTTAATTTCTGATGACATTTACATAGAATGTATTCAATAATAGATAAATATGTCACAATTTAAAGAAATATTCAAAATTAAAAAAAAACAGAGGTCACTGCAGGCATGTAGTGATAATAAAAGTATCCAAATATCTTTGTAGTTAGAAAACAAATTTAGTTTTTTTTAAAGAGGAAAGTTTGTAACTACAATATATCCCGAAGTGAGAACATATATGTAAGAGTTCTCCAATATTGTTTATATCGTATAGTAATTTAAATAGTGATTAATAATAGAAAGATTTATTCGGTACCCATTTTAAATACTGTGCGTGTGTGCTTCGTAAAATTTATTCAAAATTAAAGAAAAAAGTGAAAGATCCGGAATTCTAAGTTATTTAGAATAGTATGAGTTTGCTGTTACCATCTAGAACCGGTGAGTCCGTTCCAGATTATTATTTTATTGAAACATTCAGGCCTTAAACAAATTTAACTAGATGCATCTAAATTTAACAATACATATTGAATAGTAAACGAATCGAAAATATAATCAAAAACTTTTAGGATTGTGATTAATTATTTGATATTGGCCAAGTCAAATGACTGTTCGAAGTTGTTTGAACATTTTTGAAAAATTTATAAACTTTCGGAATTAGATATTAGGTGTTCTAGTTTTAGGTTGTTCAATTTTAATCTGTATGTGGGAAGATACGATTTTGTTATTTGTCATAAAAATGGAAAACTAAGATTTGAATTTGTTGATTTGGTAATTGTATATAAACGTTAAATTTTTACTTACATGGGAAATCATTTAAATTATTTGGAAATGTTGAAAATTTATACTTTCATAGTTTATAGATGTTTATTAATTTACTTCTGAATACCTTAGTTGCACTTTTAATAAGAGTTGTTTTAAGAATCACCGATATCACAGCACACTGAACTAGTTAAGAGCATGTTTGTTTTTTGTACTTACCCATTAATGTTTTCCAACTGTAAAACTTTCTTATCCAATCCATTTTGTCGTTGTTTCCAAAAGTAAACAGTAACAAATACATCTGCTACAGGACCTTGTCTCATTTCAGACTTATGCTCTTTCATCCACAATTCAATATAAACTACACTTGTTTCTAGACATATTACTTTTTCCATCGAGTCTTTTTGGAGACATCGGTTATTTAAAACCATTCTTTTAGTTTGGCCTCTTGGAATCCACATATTTTGTGATCCAAGTACATTGCCTTAGAATAAAAAAATATTTATAGAATAATATAAAAAGTAATATTTCTTTATTACAAGTTCGAAAAATTTACTTTTCTCATGCATCCATGTCAGCAGAATATAATAATTTACAAGTAATGATCGATTAAGTGCCTTCAGATCAATATTTTTTAAACTTAGCTTCTGAAATCGATTATGAGATGTTAGACTTTGAAAATGTGTCTAATCCTCATGTTCTATCCAAGAAGAACCAATTCGGTTATGAATCTCATGAAAAACCAATCATTAGACTTTTATTATATTATATTATACTTGTTCATTGGCCCCAGTAGTCTAACATATATGAATAGAATAGTATCCATGACACCTCACCATGTCACAAGGCTGTCATTATGAAAGGATTGATGAAATAAGTGATGTAAGGTATTTTATTTGTATTTTTTAATGATTGGATATTCCACTGAATAATTTTAATTCAACATTAACAATTTCCTTAACTCTTCCTTGAAAATGAACTTTATTTATTTTATGAAAGCCTATATTTGGAGAAAAATTATTAAGAAAATCCTGGAAACTAAATCTTGAAGTAGTATTAAATTCTTTTACAAAAATAAAATACGGAACCCCCTAAATAACGGTTTTTTATATTCAACGCCCGATGAAAGTCCTTTCATGAAAGTGAAATCATTCAATTTACTGGGTGTCCAGAAAACCTTATGCCAAACACAAACTACAGATACTAGATGTGATTTTATGCCCATCTAACCTAATTTACCTTTATCTAAAATTCCCCCTTAAGCCACCCACAGTCCTTTTAAGATGTTACTGTTAAGTCAGTTTTGCGGGTTAGAGTTGTTGTTTCGTAAAAAAGGTACAATAATTCAAAATTTTTACAAATAGTACTAATTATTTCTATGAAGAATATACTGATATGCATTTAATATATGGTGAGGAGTAATGTAATGCTCATACAGCCGAATGAAGATACGTGGAACAATTTCAATTTTTTTTTTATTTTAATCACGGGCAAGCCCCATTCACATAAATACAATATGGAAATATAAACAAAAATGAAACAATAACAGAAAAAGAAAAATATGTAAAACTAGAATAAGATAGAACAATTGATACATGCATTAAAGTTATGTATAAAACAAAAGGAAAAACCTAAAGTATAGTATAAATCACAAGAAAAAAGCAAATAAAGTACAAGCAGCAACAAAAGTTGTACGCTCTAAAGTGAAATCTCCAGCAAATGTTTTTTGAACTTGAAAGATGACACGTCAAAAATTAAAATTCCATCGACAGAATTTGCTAATCTTAGTGTCCTAGGTAGAAAACTATTCATTGCATAGTTGTACCTATGAAATGCGACATGAAACGTTTGTACCTGCCTAGTAAGATGAGGAGGGACAACTAAATATATTTTAGAGAGAACAGCTGTAGCAGATCCCTTTGTCTTCTGCGAACCTCCAGAGTAGGAATGTTTAAAAAACGTTCTAAGAAATCATAACGAAGGTAAACATGCATCTTAAAGGCAATGTATCTTAAACAATTGTGCTGAACAGCTTCAAGTTTCGCTTTACATGTAATATAATGAGGAGATGTAATATAATGAGGAGAACATACTGGTGAACAATAATCAACATGTAATAGCAGTGATGTTAGTAAAATCAGAAGTGGTTCTCTATATAAAACCCAACATCTTCATAGATTTTTGAACAACAGCGGTAACACGAGACTTATAATTAAATGTGGAGTCCAATATAACAGCCAAGTCCTTAATTTGAGAAACACGTTTTAGAGATTCATTATTAATATTGTAATCAAAAGCTATTGGGTGGTGTGTTCTATGAAAACACATTACGTGACATTTGGATTAAGTGTACACCAATTTGATAGACTATCTAAATCAGATTGTAATATTAGAGCATCACTACTGCCATTAATTACCCTAAAACATTTCAGGTCATCAGCAAATAACAAGGCTTTGCTACCCTGAAAACAATGCATTATATCATTAATAAATATATTAAATAATAATGGTCCTAGATGAGACCCCTGGGGAACTCCAGAGGTTACTGGGAAAGTATGAGAATAGTAATGATTAACTCTGACCATTTGTAACCTATTCGTAAGATAATCACTTAGCCATTGTAATACAAGACCGCGAACACCATAATGAAAAAGTTTATATAGCAAGAGCTCACGATTAACCCTGTCGAAAGCTTTAGAGAAATCAGTGTACACAGAATCAATCTGCAGACCCCCGTCCAAACCATCAGACAATTCTGCAGACCTTTTAGAAGTGAAGCCAAATTGTTGTGATGTCATAATACTTGAACAGTCATAGGTGAAATAATCTGTAATAATACTCTCAAAGACATTGGGAATTATGCTAAGGATTGATAGGATGATAGTTTGAGATGTCTGATTTTCTACCCAATTTATACACTGGAGTGACGTATGTAGTTTTCCAATAATCTGAAAATTCGCCTATAATAAGGGACTTATTAAATATATGAAAGAGCGGACGAGATAAAAGGAAGCTAAATTCCCTAAGAAGAATGGAAGGTATTCCGTCAGACTGGGGCCTTTTTTAACATCAAGTTTAGATAACTTTGCATAAATGTTCGAAATTTCAATATGATAATTGGATACATTTACCATTGAAGAAACCTGAACACCCTGCACAGCCAAAGGTTGATTTGAATAAACTGATGAGAAATGTTTAGCAAATAGATTTTCAATATAATTCCCGTTACCAGCAGTAAGGTCCCCAAGAGTAATTTCAGAAAGTACAGTGTTATTCACCTTCCTACTATTTACAAACTTCCAACAAAACTTAACATTATCTGTAACACAATTTTCAGTATATTTTACATTAATTTCTGTAGCACTCTCGCGATAAAAGTTTACACTGGGCCCTTAATCTACTAAATTCCATATAGTTGTCAGGACACCTAGCAATTTTGTGAGCCACTTCTTTCTCGCACAAATGCCTCTTTAAGTCTGAACATGGAAACCTCTTCTTGCAAACCTTTTTCAGTGGAACAAAGCAATTTATTATAGCGTACATTATATCATAAATTTGAACACCATCTCAGAAAGAACTTTATCATGTAAAACATTATCCCAGTCAGTTGATTCCAAGGAAAGACGCATTGCTTCATAATTTGCACGATTAAAATCATAGTAATATTCTTCACCGGGAACGTTGTCTCTTTCAATCTTAAGTGGTAAGTCACATTCCAGTGGGGGATGATGTCTATCTTGTGGGATCAAAACATCCTCAGCTGTTTTTACTGTGAGCTCAATTGGGGATAAAATAAGATCAAGCGTAATTCCCCTCTCATTAGTCACTGTATTGGACTGAAATAGATTGAAGAAAGCACATATATTTGATAGAGTATCTATAGAATCAGTCTCAGATGGAGATGCCATAGGAGAGGGATGAGCTACTGAACAAAAATCGTCTATTTCCCATTATGCAGATGGAAGATTGAAATCGCCAAGAAGGAAGAAGCTGGAATTTGTATACTGCTCATTTATAGTTATTAGTTGGTTGTAATAGTCATGGTATAAAATAGGTTGAGATCTAGAAGGAAGATATACCGAGCCCAAAATAAATTTGTTACTAACTAGAACAAATACTTGTTCAATTTATGGATTAGAATCAATCATACTAGAGGATATTTTTTTCTTAACAGCAATCAGAACAGCCCCACCTCTGCCATGAATACTGGATTGAGGCGAACGATCAGTTTTAAATACATTATAGTTAGTGAATCTAAGTTCGGCGTCAGTAATATCAGAGGATAGCCAGGTTTCTGTGAAAATCATGATATCATAATAGCAGACCGAGGTTAACAAGTTATTCCGAAGACCACTGACATTCTGGTAGTACAAAGAAAAGCCGCCCAAGTCAGTTGACATTACTGTTTTTTTTTTGGATAATCTTAGTTATGTTGCTAAAGTAGTTAACAGCTAAATTCTGCTCACCAGACTATTGAAGAGACAAGAGATCATTTCATACAGAATCATACAGCTTTTTCTGATTTGGAGTTAGACCCAACTGAAAAAACACCTTATTTCAACGACCTAACCTTGTCTTATTCTTTATAATTTCATGAACATCACGAGCAGACGTAAAAATCACCTTAAGAGGACAGTGACCATTTTTTTTTTCTTTCCAAAGCGAATTATTTTTATATTATCCACTTTCAAAGCAACACCATTTCCAGTACTCGTTAAAAGTGACTTAACCTGATGAGTATCTTCGGAGGCTGTTGCTGGTTCAGGTTGACTAAAAATCAGTAAATTATTTGCTTTTCTTTGGCGTTCCTGAAGTTCATTCATGATGTCATCAGGTGCTGAAAAGGTACTCCCATGTCCCTTCAATTTCTGAATTTCAGCTTTCAGTAACTCAACTTCAGACTTAAGAGTCTTAACTTCTCTCAATATCTTAGGAACACTTTTAAATGCTAACTGACAATCAGTACAGAAATAAACCATAGTTCTCTTCTGAATAACCACAGCACGAAGTTCGGACACACTCAAGCCAGTACAGTGATCAGTAGGGTGCATAATGATATGACAGCTATCACAGGCAACTAATTTATCACCAGTAGGATCATCACATGTGGAACATTTGTCAGCCATCACACTAATTTTACCCGACTATCGGGTACACCAACCAAAAATGTTAATATTTATTTCAGGACTAATGAAAGTTTTACAAACCAATTAATTTCTTATCAGACACAGTTTTTTGAAAGTTTTCTATACGTTTTTATATACTGTATAGATAAATGACCAAAGAAATGTTCGTAATTTTGTTGATATTACACCAATAACTATGCAGAAACTACATTATACACAAAATACAGAAATTTTAATCTCAACACATGCCGAAAACACGAAAATTTTTGATGAATTTTAACCAATATAAATTGTAAAACTTTAGGACTATTCATTGAAACTTGTTGTATGTATGGTGTAATTTCCTAACAGATAACATCCCAATGGCTCTCCACCAACGCCTAATACAAACTGGCCCATTGGTACTTAAAAGTACTGAAACTGGTTGTACCCGGATGTTACAAAGGTGTATGAAAAAAATATTTTGGACAAAATAGAGCAGAATCCGGAAATTAGTTCTAGAAGACTCGCGGCTATGTATGCAATTTCTAAATCCTCCATATGGAACATTATTCATAAAGAAAACTTCTATCCGTTTCACTTTCAAAAAGTTCAGGTGATGCTAGATGGCGATTTGCTTGCTCAAACTGGTTACTCGACAAAAACGATCAAACACAATTTTTTCTCTAAAATTTTATTTTATGACGAAGCTATGTTTATTTGAAACGAAATTTTAAATTAACATAATGCACGCCTACATTGGTGAAAATCCGCACCCCATAAAAGATTCAGCATAAATGTCTGGATAGGTGTAATGGGCAATCAACTACTGGAACCTGTAGAATTACCTGGCTGTTTAGCAGGATAGCATTACCTTAACTTTATGCAAAATTTACTTGATATAATGGACGATGGTAGTCCTGCTCATTTTAGTCGAGTAGTTCGTCAATTCCTTAACACTATGTATGCAATTTGATGGATTAGATGAGGATGGGCAGTCAATTGACCTGCAAAATCGCCCGATTTCAATCCATGCGATTTTTATATTTGGGGCAACTTAAAATCATTAGTTTATGCTGTTCCAATACAAAATCGTATTCAGCTGTGAGAAAGCATGTAATAAAATTCAAAATGATAGGTACCAGAATTTTTTCAAGAGTTAAACAATCCTTACAGAAACGATTGGATTTGTCTTGCAACAAATGGCGTCATGTAGAGCATATGTGATAAAATTCAATAATACCATTATTGTTAATAATCTTAATTTTTTCAGAAAATAAAAGTGAGTTGGTCAAAAAATTTAAATTGATTATTATCGTAAACAGTGCATAATACCGAATTCTAAACAAGAGTACAGCGATGATGAACAGCGTAGTAGGACTGACCCTTGGGGTATGCCATTTTCAAAATATTTTTTATCGGAGGTGATACCATTGTCTCTCACTTTAAATGTTCGATTTTTCAGGAAGTTTTTAATGAAATCTAGGCAGTGGCCTTGTGTATTCCATTCGTGTAGCTTTTTTATGATGTAGTTATGCCAAGCGGTGTCAAAAGCTCGCTTAATGTCAAAGAAAACGGCTAAACAGCTTCATTGACTTCACTCTCTAAATCTATCCTATTGTCCAAGGCCATTTGATGTTGTCTAAAACCACATTGTTCCGGTATGATAAGGTTTAGTTTTTCTAAAGTCCACAGTAGCCTGTTGTTTATAATTTTGTCCATCAGTTTGCACATGTCAAAGATATAGGTCGATAAGACTCAGGATTTGTTTTTATGCTTTTTGATTTTAGTATTGGTATTATTATGGATTCATGTCATTTTTTAGGAAAATTGTGTTGCAGCCAAATGGTATTAAACAGGTTAAGGAGGTATTTGTGGGCATTTCGAGGAAGATGTTTTAAGCAGATTGTTGGAACTTCATCTGGTCCTGGTGACGTTTCTTCTTCTCTTGAGAGCTTCTTTGTATTCTTTGATGGTAATGGGTAGATTCATAGGTTGATTTTGGTTGAAATGGAGTATTACCTCTTTCTGTTCTTCTCGCTTCTTATAAGCAACAAAGGTGTTATCGTAATTACCTGTGCGGGAAAAATTTTTGTAGGTGTTAGCTAGTATCGAAACTATTGTAGAATTATCAAAGGTCATCTGTCCATCTTTCTCCAGGGTTAGTATATTATGATGTTTGTACAGTCCAGATATTTTTCGTACCTTTTCCCACATGTCAGTCATGGGTGTTTCAGAATTTAATTTAGATACGTATTCTGTCCAGGACTTGTGTTTAGCGTTTTTTATAGTAAGTCTAGCTTTGGCTCGCATTTTTGAGAATTCAATTTTGTTACTCTTGATTGCTGATTTCCAGTCGCTATTCCACCATGGCACTGGATTGAGTCGTTTCAAACACGAGGTTCTTCCGACCGATAGGTCCGCTGCTCGTTGAATAATGGTGACAAAATTTTCTAAAGCATTGTCTATGTCTGCTGATGTTGTGTAAGCAGTTTGCCTTTTTTAAGTTCCATTTTGTATAGATGTCGTGTTTGTTATTTGGTTTTCTGTTGTTTTGAATAACAATTGAATAGTGGTCACTGTTGTATGTGTAATCCAACCTATCCCAAGAAAGTGTCGAAGTCAGGGTAGGATCACAAATAGTGAAGTCGATACAAGAGCCTTGCCCTGTCTGTATGTTAAATCTGGTTGATCTTCCATCATTTAGAACAGATAGATGAGCAATTTCGATAATATCTTCTAATAAGCGACCTCAGTAGTTTATTGATGTTGATCCCCACATAAATTTGTGGGCGTTGAAGTCGCCAAGTATTATCGTAGGTTGGGAACTTTGTTCTAATAACTCAGTCAGCTCTTCAGCATCTACTTGTGTTGCTGGAGGAATATATATGTTGCAAATATTTATTTTTAGGTTAGTGTGGAGTTTAATAGCTATGGCTTCTAGGCTTGTTTGGATTGTGATTTCTTCAGCACGTAGGGAATTTTTTTCAAATATTGCTACTCCCCCGCAAGCTATTTCTGCATTAGTTCGATTTTTTCAAAAATTCTTAAATTGCCTATGGGGTTCGTTATTATTGTTTTTGAAATTGGTCACAGATATGTTTGTATAGGATAGCTTGCAGTATTGGTAAATTGTTATAAAAGCCGTTGATATTCCATTGCAAAATTAATGTAAGAGCCATGGAGATTTATAACAAATTAGAAAGGGAAGGTAGATTTTTGGATTAGTAGGTTGATGTTTATGATGATTCACTATCTGTTTCTGAAATGTGTGATTCTAGTATGTTCTTTTGCAGTTGGGATAAAAGTTTCTTTTTAAGTTTAGTGCATCTACTTTTGATTAACCTGTGTTCGAAAAATAGGTAAATTATTGTTAACATGTCTATTAATGCTGCAAAATTACTTGTGTAATTTTCTATTATGCTGATTGGCTCAGGTGAATCGTAGACATTTTCGAACAGATCAGATATCTGATTGTAGTCCAAGATGAATGGAGGATTTTGTTCAGAAATAACTTTTCTAACTGGTTCCATGAGAGTTTCTGTAGGGATATCCTGTTTGTTTTTTGGCTCTTTGTTCAGTCTGTTTGGTTTGGCAAAAGGAGTCTTGAGATAGGTAGATTCTATAAATAGTGTTCTCATGTGAAATCAGGAGACATTCAGGTATTTGCACTGCAGGTGGTGAAATAAAGATTTGTTGTCTGAAGCTGTAGATATGATTGTATTTGGGAAGGGTAGAGCTAATTTTTAGGAATGACATCGGTGAGACTGGATTGAGATCGTTCTTATTAAGCTCTTCAATTAATAGTGAATGTGGACTAGTGGAACATACGTTTGAGAGAAGTAATCTTTCGGATGGCATTATGAGTTTACGTGCTAGAATTAAGCTACTATTGATATATATTATACCTCCATGATGGGTCATGAAGTGATCGACAATATTTTTATTTGAAAGGAACATGCAGATTATGTTGTTTGACAGCCTTGATGTGAATAGAATATTTTTTGGATCAATTATCCCACCTAGTGATATTAGATACTCTTGAATTTTTATGTTAACAATGGCTGGAAAAGCAATTGCTTGATTTTTTGTAAGAAATTGTGGCTGTGCAAGCGCAGAGGAGTATGTTTTGGTGGTGTTTGCATTCTGAGAGCTTCTGTAGTCAGAAGTTCTAACATCTGTACTAGACATAATTAATTATAAACTTCAGATCGCTTTTGTTTGAAAGTACGGACCTGTTTTGGCACAGGCCGGCTTATATCAGTGCGATAAAAGCAGGTTTTTGTAAGTTCTTTCTTCAAGCCGGTGTGAAATTGATAGCAATATGACTAATAAAAATCACTATTTTGATATGAAGCTATGAAATTTTACTTACAGTACTTTCTCTATGATGTGAGAACACTTCTAAAGTTGCTATGATATGTTTTATAAAAATTTTGAACTACGATGAACTACCGAAAAAGATCTGTTTTCACAAGAACTGACACTTTCAATGTTCAGGCTACAGGACCGGATCTCTTATCAAATTGAAAAAAAAACTATCAACATATTTGAAATGATCCATAAAATTAACCCAAAAACATGTTAAATTGTTCAACATAAAATTTGATTAAGCCAAAAAAACAAATATTTATTTTAAATTAACAAGTTATGAAAACTATGAGTAAGCGCCTTGATGGTCTAGTAGTTAAGGTACAATCCTTGCACGTTTTGGTTGTCCAAATGACATAATGTTTAAAAAATTTTTATAATTTTATTGAAATATTTTACTTACAAATAACACAGTGTTTAAAAGAAATAGTAGCAAAATAAAAAAGGAAAGAAAATCTAGCAATTAAGACAGGGAAATAGCAATAGAAGATAATTAGATGTTAATTATATATTTATAGTTTTTGCGTAACTTTTAAGTTGAAAATTTCAATTCTAACGCTGTTCGTTTTCGAGTGACTCATACATTTTTAAATACCTTATTGTTTTTCAATCTACTGTAAAATTTGTCAAATAACTGATACACAAAAAGTTTAACCAAAAATACCCGTTGCCCCTCCCACGTTGAACGCTTGTGTTGGCAATAAACAACACGGGTTATATTTAAAAATGCTGGCTTATACAATGTACCAAGTTTGAAGGTAACTGACTTAACAGCATCATCTTCAAAGGGTTCTAGCTCACTTCGAAGGAACTTTGGATAAAGGTAAATGAGGTTAGATGGGTATAAAATCACATCTAGTATCTGTAGTTTGGCAGGAGAGTTTCTCACAATAATTGAATTTATTTAAAAAATGTAATATTTATCTTACCTAGAGGCGTCTGCATCCAGAAAGATACCAAAAACTCCTGACATATAATTAAATTATAACCAATATAAAATGCTTTTAAAATACATCCATTTTCTGTATTAATGTTAATAAAATGGGATTGTCTTTTAAGTGTTGGCTTGGGAGATGTGCCTATATCCCATTCCTGGGAGATTGTTGAATTTACTAATTTATTTTTCCTCCTAGAATTGAATTGCAAACTCTTATGTAGTGATTTTGTTCCATCGGACTTTTTGTAAGGCAGTATTTCATATTTACTGTTTTTGGAAATGGTTTTAGTATTTACTTCTAGGTAGTTGCCTGTATGAGAGTTCATATCTAAATCATCATTATCATTACTTTCACTCTTCTTACTAGGACTACTGGCATAATCATGGTCCTAAAAATATTTATTATTAAATTATATCCATTTAAAACAAAATTAATAACCATGAAACTCGAATAAAAAATTTACTAAATGAATAACTAATTTCATTTTAAAAAAGTGTAGACAATATGGTAAAACCTAAACAATGGAACTAATGATAGTAGTTTATACAACAAGTGTGCAAAATGTCACTTTTCCCTCAAGCCCAGAAGTTTGTGGCACAGCCGTAAGGCATTAATTGTAATAATAGTGTCTGTCAACGAAATTCACTATAAAGATAATGCTAGATTGTCAAAAGTAATTTGACATTTCCATGCGGAAAAGTGCCATAGCTTGTACTTTTCCCACTGTAAGTTATTACTTTTCCAACATATATCTAAGAATAGGCCTGCTTGCGCATAAAAATTTGTGTAGAAAAGTATGTTTTGCATAGTGGTTGTAGAAAAAACTATATTAGTAATAGTGAAGTGAAAGTGAACACACATTACAAAGATACATACTGCAATTGATCTATTATTTTATACATATTTGTTAAAAACTCGAACAAGTCAGTTAAAACCTCTGTAAAAATTACAGTTCAAAGAACCATAGAAAATCATATGAGGTGGAGTATCTAATAAAGAGGAAAAAGGAACACGGATTGGAAGAAAAAATACATCTTGAGTGTAGTTCATAATCCTAATAGATTCGTTCACTCTTGATCCCAATGATATACTTGTCAGTTTTGACATCAATGTCTCTATCACTGATTTTCTTATTATTATGTCATGTTCTAGCTGAGGACAATAAGTCTGCTGGTCTGGTACATCTGGCAGAAAAATATCTCAATTCTACCTATTTTTCTTTCCAAAACTAATTATTCAAACAAATGTCACAATGTAAAATGGAGGAGGATGACCAGCTAGTAAAACAAGAAATGATTTTTAAATACCTAATCATAAATTTTACTAGCTATGGAAAAGGAAGTCCGACAACAGGAGATGAAAGCAACTAAAATAGTGGAATGTCTTTATGATGTAATATGGAAAAACAAGCATCTTAAACACAAAACACAACCAGGATATATAACTGAAAATATCAGAAGATTCTGCAATATAGATAAATGGGTACATAATAGGAAACTTGAAGGGAATAATCACATAAGTAAAATGCACAATGACAGGCTGCCAGAGATAAATTGCCCAAAGTAAATGCAGTATAAGTCGCCCTAGAAAAAGATGAAGTGACAATAAGACATAATTATGGTACTATGAAGAAGGAAAAGAACCTCGGCCCGAAATGGAAATAAAAAGTAGTTTATATGGTAGTTATATTTCATCATATTCCTATTTAATTTTGATGATGTGACAAATACCAAAAATGGAGCCAGCCTTTGTATAATATTTACACAATGAATTACTGGAAATTAAAGATCTATGCAATGCAAATTTATCTTTACTTTAGAGATAAAATATACTGTTATATAGTTATAAGGTAATTGTCAGTTTTCATTCATGTTTTAATTGATCTAATAAAAGCATATACTAGAGAATACCGAGTATAAAAATTTCCAACTTGTATATAACACTAATTGTATATGTATAAATATAAATAAGTATTATTACCTGAAAAGATGAATTACTGGAACGTTCCGATGTTTCAGTTACGTCTTCTGACGAATTAGGTGTATGAATATTAAGAATTACATATGTATTACCACCTGATAGTTGAGCAGTTTCCAATTTATTTTTTTCTTCACTGTCATTATTCTTCTGAATATTTGCTATATTTACAGTACTATCTTTAAGTTCTTTACGTATATTATTTACAAAACCCGAAGAAATGGATTTTTTATACTTTTCACATATTTTACTAATTTCGTTGGTATCTGTTTTACTGAATCCATATAAAGGACTCACTACATTAAGGCCAATGGCTTCATTATTGTAAGTTGACTGAAAAGGTTTTGTAGACAAAATTCTACTTTCTATTAAGCATTTTCTATGTTCATCACTCAGTTTTTCAAAATCTATCATATCATCCATTATTTCATCCACATCAACATTGTCATCTTCATGATTATCCCCTACTGAAATTATCTCACAATGAGAAATTATAGATTTAGATGGAGAAATACATCTTGTAGATTTTGTTGATATGGGTGAATTTTGTCGAGATTTTGTTGAACATGGTGGTACTGATTTAGATTTTCTTGATCTGTTTTTCTTAGACTTTTGCTTCTTCCCTGTAGGTTTTTTGATGACAGAACTATTACTCCGCAAAGATCTGACTCGTGTATTTGTTTTTGTCAGATATGGAATATTTTTATAGCTACAAATTCTTTTCAACTTTGGAACTAATTTGTACATGATAATATCAAAATCACTCACATCATTTGATAAATGTTCTGGAGGAAAAGGAAACACAAAGTGTTTACAACTTTTATCTAATTTCTCTTCATCTTCTAGTTTATTTACATGTATATTAAGTTCTTTAAATGATTTTAGAGTTATAGATTTTTCTATTGGTTGAGTTTTGTCTTTTTCATTTTCATTATGTAGTTCCTTTAATTTTTCCTGAAATTGTTTTTGTTCAGCTAGATTTCGTACTCTTGATGACCTACGATTTTGAAGAATTAAGATTTCTTTTTTATCAGCGGGATTCATCAACTGTAAATAGTGACAAAGTTCCTTCTTGCGAATCTCTGGACTTAAAGGAACTTCATCCGTATTTTCAGATTTATTTTCGCTAATGAAAGAATTGTCTGACTGTGACTGTGAGATTTTGCTGAAATAAGAAATTACTTGTTTATTCATATAAAATGTCCTATACAAACTGATCTTTTTATCTAAAAATCATATGTTTGGGAAGTATATCAAGTATTTATTAAGTGTAATATGTGTAAAAAAATTTGGCTATGATTAATATGGTAATGGACTCGATGTGAATTAAAAACATTTTATATACAGTGTCACATTTTTAGTTTTGGTGAAAAAGTTTTGATTGTTCCAAAACCTCATAAAATGAAATTCCAAGGTTTTCACAACCCGCCTCATGTTGATCAATATTAGTTGAATTATATTGTTAAATTAATTATTATCACTAAACGTCTTACCTTGAATGTATATCTGTTTTTTCCGACTGATCATCATATGTCAGTAATTTCTGTTCTGATAGTCTACCATCATTTTCCATATTTGTTGATACTTTTGGCGAGGTACGATTTTCATCCTTGAAGTAATTTATTAAAGATGTTTTATTAAAAGAGTTAACATTAGGATAGAAATTGGATATATTGGTAGATTTGTTGAAATCACATCTAAAAACAATCAAACTCTTTGATTCATCTTCACTACTTTTGGTAAATTCTACCAATTCTTCTTTGACGCATTCTTTATCCGTCTGCTTCATCCAATTTGTAACTTTTTCTATATTAGATAAAGTAGAACATTTTTTATCCCAAGTTACAGTACCACTTTGCCCAAAATTTGAGGAATCAACAGATATAATAGCATCCTTGTTATTTCCAGCATTGTAAGTTAAATGTAAAAAATCGGACTTATTTTTCACGTTTTTACTTGAAATTGTAATAGTAGTATCCATCTGAAAATATTTTATCCCATCATATAATCTATTAAATTAGCTTCAGTGTCAACAATCTATTTATATATCTAAAACAAACATTTACTCTATATTCACTCATGGAATAATGGACGTAAAATCATTATTTGAAAGTTAGCAGTTGATATTTAAAATGCGTATTTAAAACTGAAAGCATTCATTAAAATTTGAATACTCCTATTTTCATCCATTAATAAGCATAAGCAAGAAGAAACTGTGTTTACGTTTTACGTTGTCCTGTCTATTGTCATTTGTCAAACTGATAAAGGTGGGTCCTCATAGGCGGATTTGAAGCGGACTCAATTTGACAGCGCAATACGTTCGTTTTAGCGTACTACAGTCACGGACTAAGTAAGTCCGTGACTACAGTGCTATTCTTGACCATTCTCAAGTTTCAAGGTTGTTCGCATGTTTAACACCCTTATTTATATATACTCTACGCTAATATATAAACAAGGTTAACACTTACGAATGGTTGTCTGAATTGGTATTCTCGACCAGTCGCATGAGCTCCGTATACTCACAAAAATAGCGACTGATTATCACCTCAGATTAACAAATAAAATAGATATGATTGTAAACAAAAAAAGTCATACTAATTTATGCATTTGAGTCGCTGCTTTTAAAATTAATTAATATTAATTGATTTAATTTAATAAAGGCATATTCTAATATAAATTTTAAAGAAGTATTTGTTGTATCCTTAGATACCTTTATGGTTATAACTAAAAGTGGTAGCATTGCTCAAAATTTCAGTACCTGTTTAATGTGTCAATAGTAATCTATTCAGTAGTTTTGTCCTTGTTTAATTACCATATAAAGAGAGATGCAAATATCATCAGAATGTGATCGACGATCATTTCGAATACACCGTAGTATTGTAGTAAATAATGTCAAATGTGGTTTGTTTATACGAGCGCCATTACGAATAGAGAGTAAACATTTAGTTCTTCGTTTTTGATGTGTTTTTCAAGACTTTTAGTGACAAAATAAATTTTAAGTAAATTAATTTAATGTTTTTGGATTATCATGGTTCGTCGGTTCCAAGTTTGACAGAAAAACAGCCGAAATTACCAAGGCCGTATCTACAATACCATCCCCACTTTTTGTAATTCATTCATTAGGCACGTTTTTTTATTCACCGGTAGATCCATCAATCCACCAACTACGTTTTTATATTCATTGGTGGATTTCAGATTGAAGAAATGTCGCGTTCATTTATTACTGTTGCATCAACCAAAATTGCAAACCATTCCACCGCTGTTTCGAGGTGGTGGATAAATTTGGTGGTTTAGAAAATGACAGCTAACCTCCAAAAACATACATATTATTTCATCCTCGGAATTATCAGATGAACCGCTACTCCGAGATCTGGAGGCTAAAATAACTACAACACTTTTCAAGTATTTTCATTTATTTCGTTACTTTTTGCTAATAACCTTGTTTATATATAACGCTACGCGTAGCGTTATATATAAACAAGGCTAATAACAACAATCAATTTAAAAATCGATTGTCATTTGTCAGATTGTAAATAACAACAACTGCGTTTTTTCATGTGCCATTGGTGACTCCAACATGTCGGTGCAGCGGAGACTGACGTCGGTCAACCAATACGCGGTATTAGTGGTGACGTCATAATCTTAGGTTATGTCAATTTTGTATCCAAACAAACAAAACTAGCCATTTAGATACCATTGGTGGGTTGGGTTTCGGCTCCGGGGACCGTTTTTATATACACGTATCAAGAAGACATGGAGACTTCATTTTCGGTATAGGGCATATAGGATGCGTAAAATCTCAAAAAAACACATTAAAAAAAAATTCACCCTCGGGGGCGGTTTTTTTGGGGGGCGGCTACCCTTATTTTTGGAAAAATTGAAATTTCAACGACGTCATCGTTTTCCTTGAATTTTTTTATATACGGCCCCAAATTTTCAAAATTTTATAATAAACTTGAAATATTTCTCAGGTATGGACTTTGACAAAATTTCAGAAAAAAGCGAGGGTTTCGGCTCTGGGGACACTCTGTTATATGAAAAACGGGAAGACATGGAGACTTCATTTTCGGGATAGGGCATATAGAACGCGTGAAATTTCGAAAAAACACATTAACTATAAACTAAGACTTTTACAAAGAGATATATTCGATTCCAGCCAAAATAGGTATGTATAACAATATAATTTTAATAAAAGAGTTATCTAACCTAAACATGCTATTATAAACTTATGAAATACTATTGTTTCAATTCTTTTTCTATCTGTATTGTCTAATTTTAGGTTTCTTCACATAAAGAGTAATGGTACTGTGCATTATAATGTCAGAGAGAAATGTAAGTTTTATAGATTTCCAAAGGATCCAAAAGTAAGAAGCAAATGGATGAAGCTGACAAGGTATCTACATTTTATTTTGAGGGTTTATACAATAGAACCAGATCCCGGAACTTTTTGTGTAGCTGTCATTTTATGGATGGAGAAAAGAAAATTAGCCCATTATTTTTTTGTACATGATTAATCTTTGCAAACAAGGTAGAAGATTTTGTACTGTATATATCAATCTCCCTATAACATATACATTATTATTTGTCATTACAGATCTTTCGCTTTACATTTTTTATTATAAGTTGCTGTAAATGATTTTAAAAACATTTACTATTTTAAATTGAAATTCCTTACTGTACTTTACTTTCCTCTTTCTATTAACTGTAAACCATTGTATTACAAGTAAATATTTCTCTGTGTAATAAAGAAATAAAGAAATTTGGAAACGTTTTTGTGTATATTATTTGTTTTTATATAAAATTGAATATGTTTACACATGTAGTTGAAAAAAAGCCTACAGATCAAGTAAAATTTGAAAGCAACCAACAGAAACTCTGCACCTCATACAAATATGATTTGATTGAGGCAAAGTTGTGACATGATGTTCTGAGTTTTCAAACTAAATGGTATATTTCCAGTCATGTAAATTTGCAGCGTTTCCTCAATTTAATTTTCTTGGCACGGGGCAAACAAAAATTCATAATTATGAAAACATTTTATTATGTTAATATAACAAATTTGTAAAGGTAGAATGTTATTAAAACATGTAAATTTTTCTTCCATTATTGATGTCGAGCAATTCCCACAATAATGTCACTGGGTATCCATAATATTAAATAGGTGTCCTCTCATGCAATCTGTAATGCACATTGTATCTGGTGATAATAGTTATATTTTTCAATTATTTTCATCAAAATGAATTATGTAATTCCTGTCCTTTGTGAGCTGTTTTAATTTTTCTTCATTCGGATACTTCACTTCAATTAAGCAAACCCATATTATCATTAAAAAAGGTTTCAAGAGAATGTTGAAACATGTTTTGATGACACTAGAACAAACAATCACTATTATTTATCTTATATTTTCGCATGAATCCAATAATCCAGTAAATATAACCTCAAAAATAGCTTTTAAAATCAAAAATACGGATTGCAGGATAACTTACATTATCAAAACTATAATTTTTTATATTGAGTAGACACGATTACTTACTTTTTAATAATTTATTCCTTTCAAAAACACGTATAATCAAAAATCTACACTCAAATGCAATTTCCTATGGGAACAAATTTTGTTTGGATACAGTTTCAAATTGTGACGTCACACTAATCTCGCGTATGGTGAATATATGGTGTAAAAAAACGTGCCTATTATTTCACTACTGGCGTTTAGAATTGTTGGCCGCAAAAATAAACGAGTTTATGAATGAATAGCCCTCTCTATGTTTATTATTACTATAAGGTTATCACCATTCGTATATAATCGTACGCACACATCACTTAAATCACTTTCATGCTTTCATCTGTGGCTTATATCTCTTATTTGTCATTTTAGGTTTTATATTTTTAATTTCTTGTTTAAAGTATTTGTTGTGTCTATTGTTCTTTATTAGTTTCATAGATATTTCTATTTTAGATTTAGGTATTTGAAATAGAAATATTTCAAATAGCTACCCACCTCTGGTTTCATCCAGTTTTATCTTATAGTCGTAGTGGTGGATTACGAATAAGAGTATTTAAGTGTCGCAGTTTAATAAGGTATTATTGCAATGAATGATGATTTGGTATATATTGATTAATATCGAATTATCGGCTTGAAATACACGTTACTCGTCCCCTCTCTTTCATAGCCTAAGCATAACATAAAATAATCCTTAAACTTTTATTTGGCACTTCTCAAAAATTATTACGTTGCCAAATGTTTATTTTATCAGAGAATCCAAACATTCGCATGTCACTACGAAGAGTGAAGAGTAGTCAAAAATACCGGGTCCTCTGTGGGTTATATGTCTGGTTATATGTGCTCTGAATGCGATTGAACAGCCGATGATGTGACATGAGCGTAGCGTACTCATAAACTCATAACCCACACCCATAGCTTTTGGTGTTGTTTTTAACCATTTTATCTTGGCGTTGTGCTGTTTCAGGCGTCTCAACAGAAAAACAAGTATAAAAAACTTGCAATTGGCAAGTGAAGTGTAGCATTTCCTAATTAGCATGTGCAAAAATTATTCTAATTTTTATTTTATTATTGTCTAAACATCAAATTATTGATTATTTTAATTTTAATTCTTATTTGTCTGTATAAACCCGCTTTAAAACTGCAGTTGCTAAGTTACTACATAGCAAAACGATAATGAACACTGACAAACAAATCAAAATAGCGAAAAATTAGCTAAACAAATCCTCTAGACCGTACACAAGGTAAAAAAACATTGGTAAATACCCCTATATCAAAACGACCAGAATAACCGTGACGTATTTTGACATTACCGCTCTTAAGAACCACTCGCTCGTTTGGACAGGCTACAAAACGACGCTCAAACTGCACAAGTAAGTTTGAAAACATTATGCTGTTGCTATCATGGTTTTTAGGGATTAGTTGAAAATCTATGTACATATGTCGAGTTTGAACTTTCCCCACTCCAGTGCTGGCATTTAATTTTAAATTCCCAATCTAGCAGTCCATTTCTATATGTCTATGGTTCGATTTTTAAAGTTGACATTTGACGTGTATGGAAAATTGTTATACGTCAAATGTCAGTCAAATGAAGCATCAATTCATCAAATTTGAAAATTTGTTTATATAAAACGGTTTTAATTTTAAATATATATATTTTATTAAAATGACTCAAATATATAACATACTAAAAAAAGTACAAATAAGTAAGGCTGCACATCAAAAACAATTAAAAATTCTCAGAATGCACTATGATAAGGTTAGTCCAAATATCTCAATGTAAGCAAAAACTGAAGGATTATTTGTTTTAGATTCCACTGGAAGACTTCTTTGAGGAAATTAGAGTTGTTTTGAGACATGTTTTTAGTATCAATACAATATACCAAAAGAATTATTATGTAGAAAGAATTCTTGAGTTCTTAGCGCAATTTGTAGCAGATGTGACGCCTGAAGGAACAGAGGATGATATTTCCGATGAATGTACTCATCCATTTCTAACACTGATTATTACAGACACATTAAAGGTATTTCAATTACTGTTAAAGGTTTTAACTTATCAACAAAGGCATTAATACATTACTAGAATTAGAATTTACTGAAATGTTTTTATTATGTCCAACAATTTATTAGTTGGCTTTAGTCTTAGTTTAAACAATCTGAATAATTTTCTCAATATTCTAAGAAACAAAATATATTATTGTCTTTTATGTTATTTGAAAAATAAATCTTAAGAAAAATGGTGAAAAAAGATGTATATGGACTTTATTAACTGATAATAACTGGTAACTTGTTTGGACATTACAGGAAAGTTAAAGACTTGCTTAACTAGTTGCATCTAATCAAATACTGATCACTAATAATAAAATATCAAATTAATATATCATCATAATAATATACTTGGATTGTATACAAACATTTAAAATTAGTGAATGTACTTCAGAATTCTGAAAATGATATAAGTACAAGTATATTTAACCAAAAAATGGTTCCTGGTTATTATTCAATGTAGTCATATATTGTTAGATCAATTCATGCACTAAAATATTTCATTTTTTTAATTAAATTAAAAGTTTTTCATGTATTTGTATTGAAAAAAATAAATCAACATTGTCCAATGAAAATTATCTTGATATATCCTAGTGACATGAAGGTTTTTTTTTAAATTTGCAGTACCACAACCTGGTGAACGAATCCCTCCGTTACAATTCATGTCTATTTGTAAGACTTATATTACAGTATATTGGATCTGAAAAAAACCTTGACAATGAAGTATGTGATTTAATTGAAGAAGCTATGTTAGAACGGACAATGGTAAGTCAGGGATATATTTTTTGTCTAAGGTTTTTTTATTACATAGATAAGGTAAAAGCACCAATGGTGAACACCTTAAGCATGCATTTTCCTGTAGAAATTTGGCAACTGCTATTAAAAATATTTTGACCATACTAACGGATAGCTTGAAACTTCATCTTCAAGTTAACATATAATGTTTAGATTATTTCTGAATTTGAGCCTACAAAATTTGAAATATATTGAACAAAAGCCGTTGACCCAATAATGAACATATCATTTACCTTAAGATCCAGTAGTGAACCCACCAATAGTGGACACCATCAATATGAGCTTAAAAAAGGTAAGAATATACTGAATATAAAAAATATAGTTTATTCCAAACAAAAGATACTTTTTTGAATACACTAAATTTTCTCTTTCACCTTTAATGGCTTATTAAAAATATATCTAAATCTTTCTCCTTTCATCTGTATTTCTGGGTTAGGGAGAATTGTAATGATTTGATCAAAAGTAATACTGGAAACGTCATCTTCATCCACCACAAATTCTCTTTTAGTGATTTCTGCACTTTTGAATCCCATTATTTGTGCCATGTCCTCATGTAAATGCTCTATGACACACAAATAAATAAATTCGGTTGTGTTTCGTTTCCCGCCCATAAATTTCGCTAGTATGAAATCACCCTCTTTTAAGTTTTCTCTACAAAAATTGTTTACAAGTTCTATGTTGTCTTCATTAACATCACTGTAATTCTCCTCAACTTCACTGTTATTCTCCTCAACTTCAATATCACTGCCAGTTTCGACTGACACACTGGAGTCACTAGAACTTGATATCTCTCGCTTTCGCTTTCTGTTTCTTTTTTCCTCTGCAGCCATTTTTTTCTGTTCTCTTTCAATTCTCTTTGCCTCACGTATCTGTTTCCTTTTTTCTTTTTCGTCTTCTTTTTTCTTCTTTGCTTCCTCTTTCTTCTGTAAATACTGGATCACCTGAGGCGAAGTTACAACAGCTGGTAGTTTGTCCTTTGCCCTTCTTTTTATATTATTTGTAGGAGCTAGTAGCCAGAATAAATTATTTTTAAACGGTGTTGGCACAAAGTCATGTTCTATAATTGTGGTGGAAGTGGATGGAAGATTTTGAGGAGAATGAACTGATTCTATATTTTGAGTAATTTGCTTCATTGGTGTACGCTGGTCTTGCAACTCATTAGTTGTTCGAGTCTGTGGTGATGCCTCCAGGTTATTTTCTTGTGGTAATGCCTCCAGGTTATTTTCTTGCTGTGATGTTTGCATGTTGTTACTTACAATTATGTTTTCGGGAGTTTCATTTACATTCACTTTGTTTCTTTTCCATAAATCAAATAATGACTTGTCTTCAACAGCCCCTTCCCAGTTTCATTCGCTTCTTTTAAAAATCTGAACTTTCTCAATTCCTATCTGTTTTTCGAGTAATCTGAGAAACATAATCTCTTCAAAGTTTTTTGTAGTCCTGTCAGCCTGAGAAGTATTCTCAGATTGGAATGGAAGCTTAACCTGCTGAGGGTCCCAAGGCACCAGCCCACACTTTTTAAAACCACTTTGTATTATTTTAGGTGTAACATAAGGTAAAACGCTCTGTAAAACCTTTGCGAATTCTGCCTTGCCTACTTGCTTCCCTTCATTTTTCATCCTCCACTCATGCACCTTTTGCCTCCATATGGTCTTCATTGTGTGGAGAACCGCTACGTCCATGGGCTGTAACACATGCGTTGCATTAGGATAAAGTGCCACTACTTCTATCCCATTTCTTGCACAAAATTTACTCAATGGAAGCGAAACATGGGAGCTGTGTCCATCCATGAAGAAAATCACTGGTAGTGGAATATTTTGTTGTTGAACCCACTTGAAAAAAATATTACACATGTACTCACAAAAGAGTTCTTGGGTCATCCACCCATTTTCAGATTTGCCAATAGCCCAATCTTGGGGGATACCTGCCACAATATGCTGGGGCACTCTAACAAACCTATAAACTACCATAGGTGGTGGCAACTGACCAGCTGCGTTAGCTGTGAGTAGGGCTGTGATATTGTCCTTCTCATCTGCTCCAGCTCCAGTATATATATTTTTGCTCCCTTGTTGGGCTAGTACTTTGCCAGGCTTGGGGTTTAAAAAAAATGCAGTTTCATCTGTATTGAATACCTGCCTTGGATCATTCAAAATGCTAGTCAATTCATGTTGGTCCATATAGCTCTTCACTTCACGAAACCAGTTTGATATATCTGTCTCTGATACTAAGTTTCTACTCCTAACTAAATTCTGACTTGTTCTAATGGAAATATTTGGGTGCCTCGAGAGAAATAAATTATACCATTTATGGCCAGGATTAGCATTTCCTCCAAATTTTACATTATACTTAGTCGCTAATTTTGCAACACTACTCAGTAGTGTTTCTTTGGAGACAGGAAAACCAGCTTTTGCCATGGTGATAATCCAGTGAACTAATATGTTCTCCTGTTCTGCAGTAAATGATGTAGCAGGACCCATTTTACTTTTAGCTGGTAAGTTACCCTTATTTTTGCGCATAAGAGTAATACGAGGAACACCATTCTTTATGGATGCACCTCTATAAGACATACCATTTCTGACATCAGATAATGCATTCAACATATTTTCCTCGGAATACTTTTCTTCATTCCAGCCATACCTGTAATAAAAGCATAACATAATTCCAGTGCAGTTTTTGGTACCTATAGTGGACATACCGTGTCCCAATAGTGGACATGCTATGTTCACTATAGGTTCCTGCTTCTAGAAACTATTGAAACTCATATCCAAAGATATTTAATTCGAATGATACTATTTACGCCGCAAAAACAACTAACAACCATATATCCCCAAAGTGAACAGGTCTGTTCATGATAGGTACATCAATCATTTTAAGGTTCCTAAAATGGACATCACCTTGATTGTGTGTTATTACAGCTATTCCCTAAAACTATGTATCAAATATAATGCAAATAATTGCATTGTTCAAGGTCGCATACAACTATTTGTTGAATAATTGAATCCAAACATTAGAAAAAGGAAAAAATAGGTACTTACTCGTTAATTATTCTCTAACAATCGCGTGAAATATCACCACACCAGTACAATTCACAACGACCACTGTTGTTACTTGAAAGAGGTTAGATATAGAAGGATGCAAATGGAGGACTGTCGAGAATGATGCTAGACAGTGTTGCCAAATTATTTAGTTTCACAGAAGAATTTGAATATTTCTTGTTTTTGATGTTTGATTAATGTATGTCCACTATAGGAGCTATGTTCATAATTGGTACATTTACCTTATATAAACCTTATTTATTCTCAGTAAATGACTACTTATATTAGATTAAATATTTTATTAACTATACAATATATAATTCTATTTTATGAATGTTCCATGTAAATAGTGTATGAATAATTCAAATTATCAATTGCTTCTCTATTCGTATATTAAAAATTTTATCAAGAATTTTAAGGATTGAAAATGTTTTACTATAGTAGTTTAAGTTGTGATTTGACATTCATGTAGTAATAATATTCATGTAATTATTTTGTCAATGACAAATAATATTTTGAAAAGGCCAAAATAGTGCCGAATAATTAACAATATATTTCTGTAAAAAATACGTTTTTCTTTATATGAAGAAATTTAATTTACTAAAATTATAAGTAGAAGGTACAAGAATTAGAAAATTGATCCTATCAAGCGAAGATATTTATTAGTTTGTCTTTTATGACTATTCTTGAAGGGTTTATCCAGTGAGGCCCGGTCCTAGGGCGGCATAATTTGAGGGACGCAAATTTTTTTAAATGTCAAAATTTTAAAGGTGTAAAAAGTGAAGACAATCCATTTTGAAAATTGGTTCAGATTAGTTCTTATAAAGCATACAAATATAAGAGTTAAGAGTATGTCTGCTCGATATGATGCTTATTACGCATTAGAAAAAGAATGGTCAGCAATAATTGATGCACTGAATTCCATTGCCGAAAGCAGAGATGAGAAACTGACCACGCAATCTGAAGCAACGGGATTGCAGCAATAATTATGGTATTTAGAAACAGCACATCTAGTCATTGTTTGGAATTTGATCGTAGATCGTTTTAATGCCGTTAATAAAAAGCTTCAAGAATCTCAAGCTGATTTTTCATTCGTTGTGCAGATCTATAGTTCTCCAAAGACAGAACTTTCTGAGTTTGAGGAAAAAGCCAAAGCACTATCTGGAGTTCAAGGTTATTGTCGTTGTGATAATCATCACAATAAAAACCAGAATAATTCAGCCAGATAAGGCAAGGGTAAATGAAACAACACCTTTTTCTGGGGAAGAAAAATGTGGGCATTGCTCAACGTATTTTTTGAGTACACAGGTTACAAATAATTTGTTCAGGAGAAAGATAAAAACTCTAAAAAGGGTAAAAACCTATTTACTTGCAAGTATGGGCCAAAATAGACTTAATGCTCGTTCATTACTGTCTATTGAAGCTCAACTAGTCCAAGAAATTGATTATGAAGATATAATCGACATTTCTGTAAGGATCAAAGCCCGGAAAAGGAAATTTTCAAATTAATTAATATTAAAAAAATGTTTATTATTTTCTGTCTAAAGTTTATTACTTATTTTTCTGTAATGTTTTATTAGTTATATTTGAAAATTATATATTTCAATAAAATAAAGTTATGTTCAGATGAACATATTTCATCCAAATTAATGAAATTAATTTCATCAAAAAGGGCGGCACATCTAATGGAGTCTAGGGCGGCAGCAAGCCTAAATACACCACTGGGTTTATCAAGTTACACATACCAACCAAATATCAAATTTTTATTACATGTTGTTTAAAAGATATTCACAAAATGACAAACTAATAAAATATCCTTACTCAATACGATGGCTACCCTTCTTACTTGTTTTTATTTAACTTTTTTTTTGACATTGTCAACATCAACCCAGTTTGACAAAAAAATATAAACAAATATCTCTTGACATTCCATTTTTAAATTGCCTGAATTATTTCATTGAGTTGAATCAGATTCCTTCAATTTTTGAATTAGTAGATGTTTGTTGAATATCTTATATAAATATATATATAGCTATCACCTCTATTTATTATGAAAAATAATAACTTTGAAACGTGAGGCTAATTTATCAACTGTAAATATTCTATATTTCAAAAGTTTAAATAGTAACATTTTCAGGACCCCAAACCAACAGTTCGGCTGCAGGCTGTATTAGCTTTGATAAGATTACAAGATCCAATGAATGCAGAATCACCTGTCAACAAAGCTTATTTATCGTTGATAGTAGACGCAAACGTTCAGGTGATAATTCATTTCTTAAAAATACTCAGTAGCTTATTGTATCAAACAGTTAATCAACCATGTTCTTACTATAATAATGCACCTAATACATGATATTTACTAGAATATTGCAATAAATGCAGTTCAAGTAATAATGGTCCTTGGTCAATTTGCTTTAAATCGGCAAATTTTATAAAATTTTGATTTCATAATTTTTGGCACCTGGTACAAATAAGCTAGACTCAACTCTTTTGCTACTGTAGACTACAGGAAAATCTTACTTTCCACATTTCCACATGAAGACTTTTTGTTTAACTGATATATTTGGACAAAAAACAACCATGCAGGTTATTCGTTTGTTTCTGTGCATTTCATAGAGACTATACTAATATTAAGTCGAAATTGTCTAAGATTAACACAGTTTTCAACTATATTCTTTAGCTTAAAACCATATCCATGTATCAACTTGATACTAATTGTCTCTTGAATAAAAAAAGCTTATATAAAAATATTATTTTTTAGATTCGAACGGAGGTTGTAAAAAATATTGCCATTTATAACATATCGGTTCTACAAATAGTAAATCGTTTAAGAGATATAGACAGTAACGTTCGTATGGTGGCTTTCAGAAGATGTGCCGATTTAGGACCAAGGTTATTCAAGATATTTGAAAGACAACATATACTTATGTGTGGCTTATCTGAAAGTGTTCCAAAAGTTAGAAACGTTTTTATTGAAAATTTATTGCCTAAATGGTTGAACGCATATGAAAAGAATTATATAACATTTTTAAATGCACTAAAATTAGATGCAGATGAAAATGACATCGTTAATACG
This sequence comes from Galeruca laticollis, assembly GCA_963921935.1. Taxonomy (NCBI): domain Eukaryota; kingdom Metazoa; phylum Arthropoda; class Insecta; order Coleoptera; family Chrysomelidae; genus Galeruca; species Galeruca laticollis. The sequence continues at coordinate 89,268,299 of OY998183.1, forward strand.
GAGAAGATCACTAAGGATGTTTTAAATCTACTGCTTAGGTAAGAATAAATAAATTTAAGAAATACTTTAAAAATAATTTGCAGAATATCACCGTTAAAAAAGAAATTAATATTTTGAGATCTTTCTTGTACATTAGAATTATTAATACTTTTTGTATTGCCTATATTTTAGGTTTGCTCAGTATTGAAGAAAAGAAATGTGCACATTTTTTACTGGCAGCATTGTAATGATTTTGGTACGAATATGTTTTGGACGCTAACACATCACATAAATATGTTTTTATATCTGCTTCTCATAATGAGCGCTAGTTACTCAGTTCATACAGAGTAGTCTTAAACATAGTTTTTTTGAGGTTAAATTTTTTAGTCCATTTTTTATGTGAACTCAAAAAGCAATCAATTTGACACCAAAAAGGCACTCTTATGATGCATTTGACTGTATTAATGTGCTCTGAAATTGAACAATATCGGTACTGCTCTGGTATAGCTCGAATTATTTCCTTGCTAGGGTGGTAACTATTTGGAACTACTTTCATATGGAGCACTCTACCATTCGACTGGGGAAATTATGTTTACATTTTTTTTATGTGTTATGAGAATTGTAGACAATTTGTGGCTGTAAATATTGTTAAAGTTGCTGTAGAACATCATGTCAGTTATTTTTAAATACCTGATATACAATGATAATAGTAAACCAATGGAAACCCTGGAGGGAAAGATCCTTTCTTCCATAATAAATTCTCGAATAGTTTGAGACAACCTCTCCTTATCCGCGAATTTTTGGGTTTCTTCGTTTCTACAAAATTTTGGAAACACTTTGCAAATCCTCATCACTGTCTGTGCTTTCACTACTGTGTTCGCTGCTGCTCGAAAACAAAAAATCTATTGCTATTTAAACGCATTTCATATACAATGCCTTAACCTCAAAATTTAATATAAACACACTAACTGGAACTCTGGGTAAGTACATTTCTAAAAAATGCGAATTTTGAGCAAGCAGTTACAACATTTGAATGTAAATTTTGTATTGCACTGGTGCGTGCAACTCAGTCAAATGAGGCAGTTAACTGTACTCCTATAGAGCAATGCAGCCAAGGACACAACACGAAAAAAATCGAGCTAAATGCGCCCTGGTTCAGCCAGTCAAATGTACTATTAGTAAAACTCGATACTGTATATAGTTTACGGAATATTTTTATTTTAAAATGATGAAGTTATAATTGATGCTGATTTAAATACAGATCAGCAATATCTCTTAGATATTTTTAGATTTAGAATTTGGGAGAATGTTCTACTAGTCTAGTAAATTGTAATCCAGAAAAATTGGTTCACTCAAGATGGTTAGGAAATAGAATTTTGCCATTATATGTGGTAACTGATACTCCTGAAAATCTGATTACTCTAGCAACATTTGTTATGAAAGTTTATGCACATATGTGGTATCATATTAAAACTAAACTATCTTGTACCAGTGGATCAAAACATTTGCATAATTTAATAGTTCTATCTCATAATTTAATAGTTCTATATCTGCCACAAGATCTGAAAGATATAATCGATCCAGTTATCCAACGAAATGGATTCTTTGGCCATCTCGAAAATATTTTGTTATCGGTGTTAGACGACTCAGGATATGAAATAAGAGAGCTATTATTGAGACGTATTATGAAAGCTACAAAAAATTTAACAACAGGGAATGTGCCGAACTCTGTAAGAATATTTACTTTGCCGAAATTTAATTTTGTGACAAAAGCTTTAACAGATCATGAAATTTTAAATTGCATACAACAAAAAACTATTGGGGAATTGAGTGCCATACTCGATACGATATAGACGTTATATCTGTGTTCGAATATAAACCGGTACTTTTAATATTAATAAAATACTTCTGCATAAGTAAACAATAATATATTCTAATAGTCATGTGCTCCGATTATTTTAACATTCAGTGTGGATAATTCAAATTGTTTTAATAAATTGGTTGGATTCCGTAGAAACTGTAAGTGATCAAGTTTTACTTTACTTCTGATTATCAACTGTACAGCCGAATACAACTAAATATTCCATTATTATAAGTAAACAAACCTTACTTATAGCAGATTCAAGTGCCTGGCTTATCGGACTGCCAGGGCCGTACTTAATTATTTTATCACTTCGTGTTTTGTGAAAATTTCAAAATGTATACCAACAACTATTCTCAATCATTGACCTCATCTCAAGACCAATCTCGTACCCCCAATACCTACTCTTCAGCAGTATCAAAACAACAATTTCCCTCAAAAGAGCAGGCAATAGTTTTCAGTACTTTCGAAAACACTCAATTACAAGATTATCTAATTCCTCTAGGAACCATAATCCAACCAAAAAATATCATTTTTTCCTCTCGATTGTCCCATAATCGCATATGTATGTACCTATCTAGTAACCAGTTGGTGGACGACTTAAATAATCATGGATACATAAAAGTACAGGGAGAAATAGTTAGGGCCAGAAGACTAATAACACCTGCTGAAAGACTCATTCTGTCGAACGTATGTCCTACAATACCGCATAATCTATTAATAGACCAATTAATAAACATCGGACTAAATCCTGTTTCTCACCTGACATGTTTAAGAATCAGTTCCTCTCTACCTGAGTATAGCCATATTCTTAGTTTTCGGAGGCAAATCTACGTCAGTCCTCACAATTTATCGCTACCAGAATCGTTTACAGTAGACTTTGAAAATACGACAAACCGAATTTTTCTGTCTCAAGATGGTATGGTATGTTACAATTGTAAAAAACCTGGTCACATAGTATCTCAATGTACTGAACCTAAAACATATCTACCGCAAGTTCAACCTACAGGCAGCTCCAACTTACCAATTAGCGCAAATACATCTAATTATGAAATTAAGAAACCCACAATATGAAGTTGTCAATGAACAGTTAAATCTAGGGAGTTCTCCACTAATAAACTGTCTTCTTAAGTGATAAGTGTAAAGATCAGCAGATATACTTTTCGTGGTTTTCTATATCATTGCACAGTTATACTGATCTTAATTGGAAAAATGATATCCAGGATATCACCATAGGGCTAATAATATCTAAGCTTCAATATTTGTAATATCACATATTCTTCTTTTTTCTATAAACATATATTAAGCCAATCACAAGTTAGGTTACTTCTTGGTCTAGCCAAAAATAACTACTAAACATCAGGTAGGCATAAAATGAAATGTAACTTCTGTCATTCTGACATTGATATTGATTTATCGAAACAATTGTCAATTTTTTTAGAATTTTCAATAACTTTTATTATATTGTGGAATTAACTAGAGACCGTGAGTTTCATTTAAAAACACATTTAATTATGTTCCGACAAACACCGTTGTCACGCAAAATGTAATACCAGCTTCCCCAGTGGACTCAAATTCAACCACAAAAGATGCGGCAACCTTTAACGCCACGCCGGTTGCATCTACTAACAGGGATGCACCAGAAGAAGCCAACAACAGCTCCAAGAAAACAAAGTGCAATATAAATGAAGTAATTACACCTGAAGCAGACAGCTGGAAACGATCACAACTCATTTCCTTTACCGAGAAACAAACAAAAATTAAAGAAAAAGAAATCCATTTTGACAACACCCAGTCTTACATCAGATATCACAATACAGTTACTTGAACCGGCCAAAAATTTTATTGATAATCAATCTCCTCCATTTGTTATCGATTATGATCAACTTGCGTTACTCATAACCAATGTTAGTGGCTCTACAGATCCCATCAGTATGATCGAAGAATATACAACAGATTACCTAGCCCTGGCCCATATGCTCTCTCAAATTCACCCCCACTTAAAAGATAGATCTATGAAGACTCGATTTACTAACTTAAAAAAGAACATTTTCAAGTTCCTGGGTAACGATACTTCAGAGTGGGATAGTGACATATCCCAAAGTAGTCAGCGAATTATATAATGTCAATACTTCAGTGGAACATCGACGGATTTTTCCATCGCATTGCTATGCTACAAATCCTGATTGGGGAGCACTCCCCCGATATTATATGCCTACAAGAAACTAATCTTAAACATCAAAATACTTATAATTCAAAGCTATTCGACTGTTTTCGCAAAGACCGAACAAGTGATATTAATTTCACTTCCGGCGGAGTAGCTACTCTAGTCAATAAGGCATTGGAGGCAAAACCATTTCCTGTCACTAGCAACTTAGAAGCTGTCGTTGTCAAGATCAACTCACCTAGCACATATTTCATATGCAACATATATTTACCCTCAAGTTATCCAGCCTCCTATAACGACATAAAAGATCTACTCATGCAAATACCACATCCACGCATAATTATGGGCGATTTTAATGGCCATAACATAATATGGAGCTCGCTACATACAGACAAGAGGCAAAATTGTGGAAAAAGTAATCTCGGATCTTCAACTGAATTTTCTCAATGATGGAACCCCAACTAGATTCAACATCAACACCGGGGACTCAACTGCAATCGATCTAACCCTTTGCGATCCTTCGTTAACACCTCGCCTATCCTGAGAAGTCCTGAACTTTACCTATGGTAGTGACCACCACCCTATAATAATAAATCGTTGTACTCATCAATCTCCAGATCTTTTTCTGCCAAAATGGAAAATCAACTCTGCTAACTGGTCCGATTTTGCTGAGCATACTCAAGTCGCTATCTCAAACTATAAACTATCTGAAAACATCGATGAATCATTATCAAATTTTAACAATATAATTCTGAGCAGGGCTGAACTATTTATAGGCAAAACAAAAAGGACAAAATTGAATCACGTTCCTGTACCTTGGGGGAATCCAGAATGTGAAGCAGCAATTCGTGTAAGCAAAGCAGCTTTGAATAAATATAAAAGACACAAGACAGTTGAAAACAAGATAGATTTCAAGAAACATAAATCCAAGGCTCACCTCACAACGAAACTCGCAAAGAAAAACTCCTGGCTTCAATATATCTCAAAAATAAATAGTTCTACTCCTATCAGTGAAGTGTGGACAAAAGTAAGGAAAATTTCGGGCTTCAATTATAAGCCAGTAATAACTAGTCTAAAATTCAACAACACAGTCACAACCTCTGCAAGTGAAATGGCTAACATATTAGCCAGTATTTACAAGCAAATGTCCTCGAACGAAAACTACAACATCACTTTTCTCGATAATAAATTAGCTGCAGAAAACTCGAATCTGTCACTGGATGGAAATAAACATACTGCTTTAAACATGAGCTTCACAAAGGCTGAATTGGATAACGCCTTTAATAATTTAAAAAATTCCAGTCCAGGACCAGATGATATCCCAGTCGTATTTTTAAAACATCTTCCCGATATAGCAAAAACAACGCTCCTGAAACTGATTAACTGCATTTGGAAACAACACCAGTTTCCGTCAATCTGGTCCAAATCCATCATCCTTCCGCTCCTTAAACACCAAAAATCTCGCACTGAACCTTCATCTTACCGACCTATAAGTTTAACGTGCCCAACCAGCAAACTGATGGAGAAAATGGTCAATGGCAGACTTACGTGGACTTTAGAAAAGGCAAACCGTTTAATATCCGAGCAAAATGGTTTCAGACAAAATCGTTCAGGGATTGACAACATCCTGGATTTAGAAAGTGACATTCATGAAGCTCTATCGACAAAACAAACCTGTATTGCTATATTCTTCGATCTTAAAAAAGCTTTCAATAATTGCTGGAAACTTAATATTCTAAAGCAACTGCACATGTGGAACATTCGGGGAAGTTGTTTGAAATTCATCAGTAATTTTATGAAGAACCGATCTTTTCGTGTAAGAGTCCATAGCTCTTACTCTGCAGATCAGATAGAGGATAATGGGACACCACAAGGATCCATTCTCAGCCCCACATTATTCCTAGTGGCCATAAACAATATCCAGGGCTTGTCAAAACCCTTGAAAGCACGCGTGTATGCAGATGATCTTGTTGTATATATTAAAGGAAAAAATACTTCCCTCATGACGAATATTTTGCAAAAATTTTTAACGCAACTCGAACAATGGTCCTTGAATGTTTTGAATTCTCCTCAACAAAAACAACCGCCATGTTCTTTTCAAAAAAAAAGTCTAGACGTTTATCCAACATTACAATTATATGGTAAAAATTTATCGTTCAGATCGTCGGTAAAATTCCTGGGAATGTGGTTCGACGAAAAGCTTACATAGAAGAAACATATTAAACAAACGGCCCGTTCTTGTAACAAGCGACTAAATCTAATGAAGATATTGGCTAATAAATTTTGGGGATCTGATTACAATACACTACTTACTATTTATAAAACATTAATCAGGTCAAAAATAGACTACGGTTCCATTGCATACGCTTCGGCTTCCAATACAACTTTAAAGTTACCGGACACTGTGCACAACAATGGCCTCCGAATTGCACTAGGAGCTTTCATAACAACTCCCGTTGAAGCTATATATTGCGAAACTGATGAGCCACCTCTGCATTACAGAAGAATGCTCTTAACTCCCTCACACGCCACATCTATAGCCTCGAATAGAAACAAACCTCTCTACACCAATGCCTTCACCAAAAAATATACCAATTACTTTAACAATAAACCGCATACACCTAAACATTATGAGAGAATACGTACATATCTCCAGTATTTAGACATCCAATTTCCAGAATTATTTCCAATAGATCTAGATCACCCTCCTCCCTGGACCATCAACGTCCCCACCATTAACACTAGTTTGAGCAGATTTAATAAACAGGAAGTATGCCCAGCCGTCTTTAAAACTAACCTTAAATTAATATTGGAAGAATATCAGGACTTCATCAAAATATACACAGACGCATCTAAATGTGAAATGGGAGTCGGAGCAGCAATTGTAACAACCAATCTTAGTCTGCAATTTAAACTTACTCCAACCCTGAGTATTTTCTCAGCCGAAGTTTTTGCGCTCTATAAAGCCCTCCAACACATAAATTCTTGCAACATACCAAAAGCGTTAATTATTACTGACTCTCTCAGTTCTTTGTTAAACTTAAAACAGATCTATCCCCAAAACCCTATTGAGAAAATGATAAAATCAGAACTGCTACAGGCTCAAGAAAACTCCAGATGCGTCAACTTCATATGGATCCCATCCCACATCGGCATCGAAGGCAACGAAAAAGCAGACATTTGTGCCCGTAGTGCTATTTCTAATGACGAACCAGAATCGGAGTGTTGCTAGTAAGTGGAACCGGGACTGGGAAAGTTCTCAGTCAGAAATTACGGCAAATCAAAAGTGACGTTTATCCATGTCAGTTTAAAAGTAGCGATCGACGTACGCAAGTGATTCTTACACGCCTACGATTGGGCCATACTAGGTATATCCACTCCTACCTTTTTTCAAACGACGACCCACCAAAATGCACTGTGTGCAATGTAATAGATTGTGTAAAACATTTCCTGGTCGAATGTCCCAGATTTCATAATCAACGTAGCATGCACAACATTCCTACCGATTTGAAGAAACTCATTGGAAATTTCTGCGATCACTGGCTCGTAATTGACTATCTAAAATCAATTAATATGTTTTATAAAATATAAAATTTTCAATTGTACCGTCGCTAATAACCTTCGGGTGGATGCGACTTTTCTAAAAAAAAAAACTATTGATTTGATTCAACTGCTCCTATTGTGAATGGTTTTCCATGTCACACTCAAGCCGTAGAGAGACACGTGAATACTAACAGAAGCATTGATAGCTGTATGTGGTTTATCAAATAGAGACGGTTTCATAAGAGTAAACATTGAATCAAGGAGAATAGTGCCTTCGTTCAATACAAAAAAAGAATATCAAACTGCTGGCTACCGTCAATTATACTATTATAGTACTTTTATGAAGTTTTAGTTTAGATTTCTCTTTAAATGCTCAGTTTGTAATAATTTACTGAAAATTAAATCTTAATTTTTTTCATGAAAAATATATTTACATATTCCTATTTTCGTAGCCGACTAGTAAACATCGCTTATCAGTACTTAATAGATCGTTAACTTTAAATAAAAATACGAGTTTTTCTGTGTAGTTTTGTGAAAAAGTAGAACAATCACTATGTGAATTTTTACAAAACTGGTGATTGACCTTAGGAACAATTAAACATAACTAATTCCAAAAGGATCAACTATTGGGGACATTTAATTCTACCAGTGGCGTAACATCAAGAGAGTAACTTGCTAGCTACCAAAGAGAGCAGACGTGATTTAGCGATTTACAGAACTTTAACAATAGTCCATGAGCAGTTCAAGTGATGGAGAATACTCAGAGATGGAAATAGAGGGCAATGGAACATGGAGAAAAGTGCGTCACAAAAGGAAAAGGCGAAGAAACTCCCCTACATTGAATAACCCAAAACAATTTATTCCTGATGCTGAAGATATCCACAGAGTGATATTTGGCCTCCCTACTAACAGCAATCAAGCAAAACAATCTGAACACCAAATAGACACAAAAAATTCTGTATCGAAGGCTTTTGTGATATCGATAAAAACTGCATGGCAGTCTTGTTTATTTGCGGATTCGTGGATTTCAGATTCCAAATCAATGAGATTGTCTAATGTTGACCTGTTTTGACGGAAACTGCTTTGTTCTTTTTTGAAACAATTGGACATGCCGTGCTAAATTTTATTAATACATCTCTCTCTACAAGTAAGATTCCTAAGGCATTAAAAATAAGTAATATCACTCCAATACAAAAAGTAGTTAATACCAATAAAGCTGAAGAATTTCGACCGATAAATACTTTACCTCCTATAGAAAAACTATTAGAAATTGCTGTTTATGAACAACTATTGAACCATATCACGAAAAATAAAATTGTAATCAATAATCAATCAGGTTTCAGAAAAAAATTCTCTTGTGAATCAGCATTGCAGGTTACTCTTTGCCACATAAAACGCAATTTTGATAAAAATAAATATGTTATGGCTGTATTTCTAGACTTAAAAAGAGCTTTTGAAACAATCGACAGAGAAATATTGATTTCTAAACTTAAGCAGTACGGTATAGGGGGTACAGTTATTGAGTGGTTTGGAGATTATTTGGAATGTCGGATACAGAGAGTGCGTTTTAAAGATAGGTGTCATCGGAGATGGATAATGATGCAGGAATTCCACAAGGTAGTGTTTTAGGCCCACTTCTGTTTATTTTGTACATCAACGATATTGACCTTTTCTTTAGTTGTGAATTCATTAACCTTTTTGCCGATGATACCTTAATTTGTTGTAGTGATGAAGATTTGGATGTAGCTAACCAGAAAATGAATAGTATCTTAGATAAGGTTAATCAATATTTGAAAATAAACAAACTAAAGCTAAATGTAAAAAAAAACAAATGCAATGATTTTCACCACGAAATATAAATATAGTTTACTTGATACTAACAGCATAAATTTAAATATTAACAACTAAAAAATACAAATTGTCACATCATTTAAATATTTGGGTTTCTAGCTTGACAATACTTTAAGTTTTGATACTCATTTTGATTATATCCAAAAAAAATATCGAAGAAGCTATAGTTTTTTAGCAGAATATCTCAAAACTTGTCAATGGAGACCAAAGTATACTATACTATTATTCAACCTCATTTTGACTACTGCTCATCAATTATATTCTTATTCAATCTCAACAAACTCAATATGTTGCAGAAGTTGCAAAATTGTGGAATGAGAATAATTTTAAAAACAAATCGTCTTACTCCAATTAGAATTCGTTAAATTCCCTAAATTGGTTATCTGTTGAAAACAGACTGTATTACTTTACCATGATTTTGGTTTTTAAAATAGTAAACAGTTTATCACCTGAATATTTCCAGGAGTACATTTCTTTTAACAAAAATAATCATTCATATAATACCAGAGGTTTGAATGACATACTTGTTTGATGATCAGAATTAATTGGGTTCAGAATTGTGAGAGGAATTAATGGCCTTACGCATCAAAGTACTGTACTGTAATATTATACAACTTGTGTTGCGGTATATAATATATTATGTATGTATAGTGGGTATACAAGGTTAAGTGGAAGAGCAAGTTTTACAGCGTTTTTTACGCAGTAAAGGTTGAACTTCGCGTTGCATCTAATATATTATAATTTATAATTTTGTTTATGGATATTAATAAAGACGATTATTATTATTATTATTATACATATAAGTAGAACTGTTGAATCCTCATAAAAATTTTTCTGTAGGTATTGTGATAAAAGTTTATTGATATAAAATTTTTTATGAGGATTCAAATCAAATACTTCTCAGTACACATCATACATCGTATAAATACCTTTTACAAGATCGAAATGAATCAAGCAATTATCTACAGGGGGATTCTCCATTACATATTAAAAGGCTCGTCGCACAACTCCGAACCGCTAACTCCGAAGTACTGTATATATATTTAAATAATATGTCTCACAAAATAAATACAACCCTAATCTGTTCAATCTGTAATAAACTATTACCAGAAACGCTTGAGCATATAATTTTAGTGTGTCCAATGTATCAGAGCATAAGAGCTCACTTTATTAAACCCCGGGGCCATTCAGATGACTTAGACTCACTACTTACCTCAACAGACAGAAAGCAACTGAAGGAATTATATCGATTTATGAACGAGGCAATGAAAATCAGATCATTCATAATCAATGAATAATGAGCCAAAAAATGATTTGTATACGTATGTGTTGTACATATATATGACTACGTGGGTATGTTTATACAAAATTACAGAGCAATCGTTCAGTACCTATATGCTCAAACTCAGAGTTGCTTATTGTAGAATATCTTATGTAGTACCAGCTGGCTCTCTTGTTCATGTATTATATGTATACAAAGGAACAATAAAATTTAATATTATTATTATTATTAAGTAGAACTGTTTATCGAAGTACAATGAACTCTTTGTTTTTTAAAGGTTTTCACAGATTTAATAATTTACATCCATCTATAAAAAAATGTACCACGCTTTCAAATTTTAAAATGCTGCTTAAAGAGCATATCAAAAATTTGTAGCTTTATGTCGTTACTCCAATTTTTCAATTTTAAAGTGTTTTTGTTTAAATATATTATAATTAATAACAAATTTATATAACATATTTTAATAGTGTATTTTGTTAATTTTAATTTTATCTATATAATTAATTTTATTTTTGTGTGCTTCTATTTTATTTTTAAGTATAATAGGGTTCCTAATTGAATAAAGATCTATCTATCTATTAAAAGGTTTCTGTCTCCTCATGTCCACAATAGTCTTTTATTTATGGTTTTTCCATTATTTTGCTCAGTACGTCTGTAAGAGATATTTGTCAGTTTATGTTAATCTAGTTATTGGGCACTTTGTCTTTGGTATAGGAATATGACGATTGCTTGTGACAAGTGGATGGGAAAATAGCTTTTGTCCAGATTAGGTTGAATATTTGGATAAAGTATGACTTGGCAATATATGGGAGTTTTTGGATAAAGATTAATGAAACGTTATCAGGTCCTGGGGCAGAATTTTTGGTTGTGTCTAAGAAGAAATTTAGTTCATCTATAGTTGATAGGACATTGAGTATGTTGTCATGGTCATCATAATCTAAGTATTCGGCTTCTTTAGTAGTTTTAAATTCCAGAAATTATTGAGAGTAGATTGAGCTGCTTCAATTGAGCTCAAAATATGTCGCAAATAATTCAGTCATGCTATTGTTATGAGCTATAAAAGGGATTTTTCTAATATTTTTCTTAGATTTTGCCACACGGTGCTTAACGTTATCGAGCTGTTTATGTTGGATGTGAACGCTTTCCAGGAGTTTTTTCTTGCATTTTTTGTATCTTACTTGTGATCTTTTCCTCTTATAGTCTACTAGTTTCCCGATTGATTTATTTCATTTTAGTTTATTAAATGACGCTTTGTTTTGTTTAATAGCGTTATCGCACCACGGCAATGGTGTACATTTGTTTAGTGTTTTTGCTTTTCCTATATATTTTTCTGCTGCATCGGATATAATTTTTGTGAATGAGTTTAAAATGTTGTCAATGTTATCGCTTTCTAGATTAACGGGTAGCAAAGCAACGTTTTCTTCAATGTAATTGCTGAAACTTGTCCAATCAGCATGTTTTATCTTTCATCTTGGAACAGTAGGGTATGTAGTGGCGGAGTCTGATTTAGTGCTTGTGTGAATATGAACTCTTGTAGGTCTACCGTTATTTAAAATATTTAGATTATGTGCATCTAGGATGTTTCCGATTTCTCCGCCTTTTGCGTTAGATTAGATTAGATTTTAACGGGGTTACAGTGCACTGAAACCAAAGGTTTATTGTGCCCCCCCCCCTATCAGAGCTGTTCTCACTACTACTACAGCTCGCCTTCCAGTTCCAAGGTTCTAATGAACTCTAGTATTTGGGGCGGCTTCAACGAGGTTAGGTCCTCACTCTTACAAGTTTCTTGTCCGAAGCATTTCTTGCGTTAGCTTGCAATGGCCAGGCATTCCAGAACTAGGTGATCCGGAGTTTCATCCTCCTCCCCACATAATCTACACTCGTCAATATCTGCTAGACCTATTCTCATTAAGTACTTCCTAAGGCGGCAGTGTCCTGTAAGAAAGCCCGTGAGGAGATGTAGCTTATCTTTACTGAGGTCCAAATATTTTTTGGATCTAGCAGTGTCAAAGTTCACCAGGAACTTTTTGGAATGTTCCAACCCGGGAAGGCACCGCCAGAGTGCTTCTCTTTCGGATTCCTCTTTCTTCTGAAACTCTTTCTTGTAGGAGCATTTTGCCACACCACAGAAAGGCTCCGGGCCAATAAAGGGCATTTGTGCTCCTGTCCTGGCAAGTGTATTGGCCTCTTCATTTCCCGAGTGGCCAGGAACCCAGGCTAAAGAGACCTTGTTATTCTTGCCTAATTCATCAAGTTTTCTTCGGCACTCCCATGCCAACTTTGAGTCAATGACATGGGAGCTCAATGCTTTGATAGCTGCTTGACTATCAGAATGGATCGATATGTCACATTTCTTGTAGTTTCTTTCTAGGTTCATTTCCACGCATATTTCAATCGCAAGTATTTCTGCCTGAAAGACGCTCGGGAAGGAGCCTAACGATAATGAGTATCTGGTGCCAAGCCCAAATACTCCAATGGTGGTTTTTTAACGATCCGTATACCATCTAATGGTGTTTTCTTTGAGAGTTTGGGTGGTGTATTCCCTTTCCCAGTCTCTCCTCGTATTTAGCATCGTGGTGAAATTCTTTTCGATGCTTACTTTCTTGATCATTTCGTCACTGGGAAGATTCGCTAATGAGGTGTATCTTGTCAGAGAGGACCAAGCTCCCTGATTTTTAATATTCTCATTGCCTGAATCTTCCTTAGATATTCTAAGAATTGCCTCTGGGGCAGATCTTTCTATCACCAGATGTAGAGGTGTGAGATCTGTAATGATCTCAAGTGCCCTAGTTGGACACGTTCTCATAGCTCCAGTGATGCACACACAGGCAAGCCTTGGAACTTTATCGAGGGTTTTCCTCGTGCTGTACTGACTTGCTTTTGTGTGCCAAACTATTGACCCATACGTAATTGCTGGTCTCACAATCATGGCGTACATCCATCGCAGTATTTTTGGGTTACAGCCCCAACTCTATATCCAGCTAGATTTCTGCACACCATCAAAGCTCTTATTGCTTTACTAGCAGTTATTTCAACATGCTTATTCCACAGAAGCTTACTGTCTAGGGTTATCCCTAGATATTTAACCTCTGATTTACATTCTATGATTTCCCCGTTTAAGGATATGGGTTTCATGGCTGGAAGTGTTCTTTTCCGGGTAAATGGAATTACTATGGCCTTGCTTGGGTTAATGTTTAGCCCCACTGACAAGCACCATTGCTCAATGCTTCTGAGGCCCTTCTGTAATAAATCACACAAGATGCTCTCGAACTTGCCTCTGACTATTAAAACAATGTCATCGGCGTAGCCCATACATTCGAAGCCAAGCTCCGTTAGCCTATAGAGCAACTCATCTACTACGAGGCTCCATAGAAGGGGAGATATCACTCCCCCTTGAGGTGTCCCCCGATTGGCTTTAACTGAGGTGGTTTGATTCCCCACCTGTGTCTCAGCTATCCTCGTTGTCAACAACTCATACATCCATTTTACAATGGTTTCATTCACTCCTCGCCTTTTTAGTGCTTCTTTGACAGACACATGAGTTGTGTTGTCAATGCCTTTTGCGTTAAAACCTGTTGATCCCCAAATAGGATTGTGGCTCTTAAAATCACCCAGTAACATTAGAGGTGATGGAACTTGTGACAAAATGTTTGTGGTGTCTTGTCAGGTAATTACTTGATCAGGAGGGATATAGATGTTGCAGATATTAATTGTTTGAGAAATTTTAATATAAATTACTATAGCTTCTAAATTTGTATTTAGTGTTATATTGTGTGTTTCGTATTTACATAGATGGCTATGCCTCCGCTTGCTTTTCCCGCGGTTTTTCTGTTTCTGTAAAAGCAGGAATAATTGTTAAAGTCGTGATTGTGTCGTCCTTTAAAGTTAGTTTCTTGGGGAATGCCCCGGTATGTTACATTAAAAATTCAGTTAATGAAAAACGTCTTTCCAACGCTGGAAGTAGTTACCCGTTCTCGTAACACTTGTAAAGGATGTCTTATATAGGACTATCCCTGTATAAGAAATGAAACCAAAAAAAGAAACCTGACTCGGGCACAACGTCTTCCAAACTTTTGAAAGGGGTCTTTCCTGATTATAAAAGATAAAGTACGTTATCACGTATAGTTAAATATTTGGTATAATATAAGAAAAATGATTATCGAACAACCCTTCGTAATTGAATGGTATGAATGTGAAATCCCGCACAGTTGAAAGTCCTGTACAATATGTTATAATAATTATCAACAAACTTTTGAAATCGAAGGGTATAAATGTGATATCCTGCACAGTTGTATATCCTGTACAATATCGTATACTAATTATCAACAAACTTTTGAAATCGAATGGTATGAAGGTGATATCCTGCACAGTTGAATATCCTGTACAATATCGTATAATAATTATCAACAAACTTTTGAAATCGAATGGTATAAATGTGATATCCCGCATAGTTGAATATCCTGTACAATATCGTATAATAATTATCAACAAACTTTTGAAATCGAATGGTATAAATGTGATATCCCGCACAGTTGAATATCCCGTACAATATCGTATAATAATTATCAACAAACTTTTGAAATCGAATGGTATAAATGTGATATCCCGCACAGTTGAAAATCAGAGGTGTAATCATTTGCTGTACTGAGAGGGTTAGCTGATCCTTGTACGTTCTCAAAAAAGTGGATTGTTTGTTGGAAAGATATTATTTGAGTTTAATTGTCGAATAATTATTTGATAGGCGCCATTTGATTTTCCAGTGTGATGGTTGATTTAGAAGTGGATTTCGCTTTTTTGGGTTTTGCATCTGGTTTGCTGAAGCTTGTTTAAGATGTAGTACCGGAAAGAGGTGTTATTATTTTGGTAATATTTCTTTTCGAAGCTGCTTTATTTTTTGGTTTATCGATGTAAGTAGACGTCGATGTTGATGTTTGTGGAGAATTTGATATTTTTTCTAGGGATCTTTTGTTGCTATGGGCATTGTGATGGAAATTGATGATATATTTCTCAGTGACTCAGAGCTTCGCCCACTTGCTCAGTTTCGAGTAGGTTGGCTGGTTGTGGTTGTAGAGTTTGTTGGAAAAGTGACGTCTGTTGGCTGGGGTGGCAACTTTCAAGTGCAAGAGTTAGATAAGTGTCCATGTTGTTTGCAATGATAACACAAATTATCTACAGCAAGAAAAATACGATATGTGGTGTCATCCAAACTGAGTCTGGTATCGGAATTATGGGGGGTACAATATATACTTGCCTCCTGAAACTGAATATGTGTTTATAATTGGGGTTGGTGGTGCCTATTCTTAAAAAGGAAATTGCAGAAAACAGCTTGAAGCCGAGATGTTCAAATTCCCTCTGTAGTACGTCATGTGGACTGAAGGGACATACATTGAATAAAAGTAGTATTTCGCTTGATGTGATAAGTCTGCGTGCTTGTATCACTTCGTTATTAATCTTTATGCACCCAACATGTTTAATGATAAAATCATCTACGATTTCTTTACTTGAGAGGTAAATACATATCCGATTGTTTGAGATTCTAGATGTGAATAATATGTTTTTCGGACTGATTGTGGAGCCAATAGCCAGGAGATATTCTTCTAATTTTATATTGTTTAGAGAACTAAAAACGATGGCTTGTAGCTTAGATGGGAAAGTAGGTATGGTAGGTTGTTGAGGTTTGCTAGCTACTTTTGAGTATGAAGGTTAAGATGAATGTGGAGATTGAAATAAGACTTGTTGTTTTGGTATAGTTGAAGGTGCATGTTGAGATAAAGGTGACTGATTATTGATGTTGTCGCTAGTTATAATATTGTCGATTTCCATGTTCCGTTAGGATTCGTTTAGCCTGAATA
The DNA here is from genome assembly GCA_963921935.1 of Galeruca laticollis. Taxonomy (NCBI): domain Eukaryota; kingdom Metazoa; phylum Arthropoda; class Insecta; order Coleoptera; family Chrysomelidae; genus Galeruca; species Galeruca laticollis. The sequence goes on from OY998183.1 coordinate 89,284,834, forward strand.
CGGCTCTGTGCCGCATCGGACCCAACCCAACTAATAAGGCTGGTAAATAGTACAATGTTTAATTTTTTATTGAATGAATGTGCTTACGTTGAAACGTAACACAATTTCTTAATAAAAAAGGAAATTTCGGCTTACTTTGGTAGTCCGTGTAATTCACTATGTAGTTATGATCACTTGTATACTGTTTTTTTGAAAATTATTTACGATATTTCACCGTGATGTACGAATTTTTTGGAGGTTTTTTTATAAACATGTTGTGTAGCTTTCAATCAGGGCCGACTCCTGTTGTGTTATTTATTGTTGTTACGGATTAAAGTTCCTTTGCGTATTAAATGCAATCCACTGGCCCAAAACATTGACATAGTTATTACACATCAAAATTTAAAAAATTGTGCAGCTTATGTTTAACTTGAAATATCTCGAGAAATATTGACTTTATAGTTATGAAAAAAGAGTACCTTATTTACGTAAAAAGTATTGAAGAATTGAAAAATTGTGCTAAAATTTCTATTCCGCCAGTGGCGTAGAATTTGGGAACGATTAACCAGTCACTTGCCTCTGTTGTACGCTTCTGGTAGTAGCCAGAAACGTTTGTTTAACATAATATAGTAGGGTGTACAGTAAAAAATTAGCTGTGGAATCTACTCGTATTAGTGTTTTAAATGAAACTTACAGTTTCTATATAATTCCACAATATATTTAAAAAATGTTAAAAATTCTAAGAAATTGTTTCAATATTAAAAATAATCGTCAGAATGACAGAAGTTACATTTCATTTAATGCCTAGCCGATGTTTAATAATTATTTTTGGCGAGACCAAGAAGTAACCTACCTTGTGATTGACTTAATATATGTTAATAGAAAGAAGAAGAAGATATGATATTACAAATAATAAAGCTTAGATATTATTAGCCCTATGGGGATATCCTGGATATCTTTTTTCCCAATTAAGATCAGTATAACTATGCAATGATATAGATGATACAGAAAACCAGGAAAACTATATCTGCTGATCTTTAGTTCATTATCACTTAAGAAGACAGTTTAAAAGTGGAGAACTCCCTAGATTTATCTGTTCATTGACGACTTCATATTGCGGGTTTCTTAAGTGCCTTCTAATTTCCAATTCTTCAAGGAAATCCAGTTCTAGTTTCTTATCACAAATATGTAGTACTTCTAGTTATGTGTGTGAATGATCGGTGTCAAGTAGATGTTTTGCATAGTAGGATTCATCTGGTTGTTTTAATCTGTATGCTCGTAAGTGTTCACTGTATTGGCTTTCAAAATTTCTAAGGGTCTGACCCAAATAGACAGCATTACATTCTGGACATTTAAGTTCATATATACCAGATTTCTTTAATGCTGATATTTTTGTTTTTACATTTAGCAATTTTATACTTACGCTACTTTCTGTTTTAAAAGAAATTGTTGCATTTGTTGCTAAAGATTTTATCTTTGAAATATTATTAGAAATATTTCCTGCATAAATGATGGTTTTATAACTTTTTATTTCTTTAGTTTGTTTAGGAAATATTAGTTGTAATGCCACTTTTTCCTCTTTTTTATTAATTAGTTTATTTATTATATGTAATGGATAACCGTTAGATGTTGCTATTTGTTTAATTGTATAAATCTCTATATCCAAATTACATTTGTTTATAGGAACTGAAAATGCTCTATGTATCACTGAATTATATACTGCTAATTTGTGCGACAAAGGGTGATTGGAACTATATGGAATAGTCACATCAGTGTGTGTTGGTTTTCTGTAAATTGAATAATCAAGTACATTATTAACTCTTTGAATTTTTAAATCAAGAAAATTGATTGAGCTATTTTCTTCAACTTCTAATGTAAATTTTGTTGTTGGGTGTAAATTATTAATGTGGTCGAAAAATATATCTAATTGTCGTTCACTACCTATAAAACAAGCTAATATGTCATCTACATATCTATACCGAAATAAAACATTTTTTGAAATATTACTTTCAAAGATATTTCTTTCTAAACTGTCCATAAAGATGTTTGCCAGAATTGGTGATATAGGGCTTCCCATTGGTAAACCTTCATTTTGAATATACATCTTATTGTCAAAAGTGAAATAATTCTGATTAATACATAGATCAAATGAATTAAGTATATCTGAAATTAATCCTGGATTAATATTTTTATCTTCTATTAATTTTCTTACAAGTGTTAGACATTCTTTAGGAGGAATTTTAGTGAACATACTATTATCATCAAATGAAATGAGTTTAGAGTTATCTTGCATGCTGAATTCTTTTAATTTTTTGATTAGTTCTATTGAATTTTTAATGGAGTATTTAGATGTATATCCGTAAGAATTAAGTATATTGTTAAGCTTTTTTGCTAATATATTATTAGGAGTATTAACATAAGAAACTACATATCTAATTTGTTTCTTTATTTTATGTAATTTAACGGTTCCATATATTTGTGGAGAATGAGGATTTTTGTTTATGATGGACCTCTTTTCGTAATCATTTAAAAGATAATTTGAATTACTAACAATATCTCTTACATTATTAGAAAAATTTTTTGTTGGGTTTGCTCTAAGAACTTGTACATCGCTAGATTCTATAAAGTTATATATTTTTGAATTATAATCTTTAGATGTCAATATGACAGTTGCGTTCCCCTTGTCATTTTTTAACTGTTAGTTTATTATCTTCTACTTTCTTTTTGATTGAATTTAAAACTGTAATGTCATTTTTTTGACGTTTAACCTTTGAAGGTTCAATATTTTTGATTAAATTGGCAATTTTTAATTTTCCATAAAGAAAATTATTTGAATTAGATTTGAAAGCTATTTCTGACTCTGTATCTATGATTTGTTTAATATTATTCGTAAATTTTGGTGGTATGCTGTATTTTAAACCTTTATTTAAAAATTCTATTTCACTATCTGTAAAATTAGTGTCTGAAAGATTTTCAAATCGTGGTGGAAAGTATGTTGGTATGTAAGTACTTACAGTTTCATGTTGTTTAGAGTATTGAATTTGATGCTGTGTGTGTTCAAGTTTCTGCAGTTTTGGTTCTTGTTTCTTAAATTTCTTGTGTTTCATCGTGCTGACACTTTCTCTGATTTTGTCATCTAAACAGTCAAATTCTACTGGATGTAGTTGGAACGTGAGTTCAGAATGTACAACTTTTATGTAGTTGTCTAAGGAGTCTCTTATTTTAAACCATTTTTTACATTCTTCTTTAAGCTAAACTCGTTGTGCACATTTTATAGCTTTTTGTGTCTACACTTTCTGTCAAATATAAAATGGATACATAAGACAATTTTTTCTACTTCCGCTACTAAAACCGCACTTTGAACACGGGTTTGACATGCACAAAACGACTATTTAAACACTAGTGTTTAAAATACGAAAAGTCACATCTCGTTTATCTTTTGTTTTTTAAACGTCAAATCAAGTGTATGTTAAATTTCATGCTCCTTGATAATTTTGTTATTCTGCGTCATTTGATTTATCAGTCAGCTGTCAGTCATCGTCCGTCATGTAATGAATATAATTCAAATATAATATAATGTTTTCCTTCCCGCCGGCGAAGAAAAAGTATAGTAAGCACCTCGTGTTAAAAACGTCTTTAGTCACTCGTTTCACAAGGAACTCGTTCCGCTTCGCTTTACTCGTGACTAAAGTAACCGTTTTGACACTTGGTACTTAATATACTATTAAAGTAGTGAGCACAAATCGTTTTTAAATTTTTAAACAATACACTCTGTAACTCAGTGAGCAGCTACATTTTATTTAGGTGTTTTGGGTTATATCTTCATAATTTGAAGTCAGTTACTGTTAAATTATTAATTAGTAATTAATCACCCTGTATATATATATATATTTCAGGTCTACCCCATTAAATCAATTTACCTCAATTCTACCTCTTGATGATAACAAAGTTATACCGTTCGATAAGCTGACAAGTGAGGCTGTAGCTGTTTGGAATAATTTGACAGTGTATTTAAGAGATAACGAAAATATGGAAGAGTATCTAGAAGACCTCATTCCAGATCTTACTCCTTTCTGTCATTATATTGAAAGGTAAGGTTTTTTTTTCATTATGTTATTATTTTTAAACCTGCAATACTAAAATCAAGATTTAGCTTCAACTTACATATTTTTTCAATAAAAGTAATGATATTTTTTAAGCTGTAGTACATGGTTGATTGTTTGTAATACTTATCTTTTAAATTATGTAAAATTATATTCTATGTGAAAACTTAATATGTACCAATTCATCAGCAAATTTTGAAGCTTAGCAATTTTAAATATTCAAATAAAACAACATACCTACAGTATGTATCAACTAAGTGGAAGCTGACACTCATATCCATCAACTAACCATTTTAGATCCGTCAGCTTCAGGTCTATTTTCTGTATTTTTTCCATATGATTTCTCCAATTCAGTTACCGTTTTCTTCTTATTTTATTTTTCATTTTTAAAGCTCCATTATTTTCATTCAAAAAGATGTACTTGTAGATATTGGAACATTCATTATGGATTATCGTGAATCGATAGAATGACAGTATCATCCGCTAATGTACCTGTTACAGTGTAGTTTGAAACTAAAACTTACATTACATATAATCAATTAAGAGAAACTGAGTATTTAAGAAGCTAGCTTAAATAGAATGTCGAAATTCTTTTTGTCTCTAACTTTGCACAACTATCCTGCATATTCACGTGCCATATGTCATTTAGTTTGTTTACAGTGCTTTATTTTGTTAGTCAGATGAGTTTTGCGATTTTTACAATGGATAGGGGTAAGAGAAACTGAAATCGTCGTTTAAGTCTAAGAGAGATAGCCGTTGAAATTTCTGAGTATCATGAATCAATTTGTATTTGGAGTCGATTTCTGAAAATATGTTTAAAAAGTATTTTTATGTTTGAATTATTCATTGGTGTGAAAGTTTTATTTCGAACTGAAGTACTTTAAAGGCAATTCAATTAATCTTGATGAATAATATATATTTTGTATTTCATTGACTGATTCCTCATAATTTTTTGACACAGTAGTACGCTTTGAAAGATTTATTTTGACGACATAGTTTCCACCACATTGGTTCTTTTAATTGTCGGCGAGGTCCAAGTTGTAATTGTTATTTTCTACAAAATGTTCAAATTTTGCTTTGGAGTTATTTAATTCTCAAGTAGAATTTATTTTGATTTTGTTTTGCTAACATTAAAACTACCCATTTTTAACATAATAATTTGTTCATATTCTGTGTTTTCACACATTAATTATCCATAAACTCATCTAACCTTATTACAACTAGCCACTGAATACTGTGGCCATTTTAATTATATTAAATTTTACATTTTTTATCAGCAATTCACTTTTTAGCCTGGTAATAGAAAAAGGAAAGAATAAAATGGAGGATTGGGAGTTCTTAGATTATCAATACATTTTAAATAACTTATTGGGTATTGCAGAAAACTACGACTTTTCAGATGAAGTAAGTATCGAATTATCAAATTATTTTTTCAAGCAAATTATTACAAAGTAATAATAAACGTATATGTAAATAACAAAATGACAGAAGGAATTCTGTCGAAGGACAAATTTTTCTATATATATATCTTTACCTTAGAGGTAAAGAATCGTATCTCCATTTTTGCCAAAATGGAGTTAATGCTGTTTTCTATATACCGGTAACTTAAATTTTATACTGGCAAAGGGTCGTGTTTATACCATGAGTAGTTCACAAGTTACAATACTTAGAAAAACTCGTATTGGTAATTCTCTAGCGGTAAAAAGTCGCACGTCCGCTGACTGTTCATGCGCGTTGGAATCTTTACCAAGAGCAGCGTAGCATTTTATTCACCTATTAATTTAACACCAAATAGTGCCTCAAAATGAATTCAAGAGCTAGTTAACTAGTGAATCTTGCATTAGATGCAACTAGAAGACAAGGTGAGTAAAATATTTCTTACAATAATGCACATTTGGGTTAGGTTACAAATTTGAACTTCTGCAAAGGAAATTTTAGTTATTTGTTATAGTACAAACCTTTCTCTTAAGTGTTTCATGATCTATTCATTGTAATGGGGATACTGCTATTTACCACTTTACTTATTTCCAGAAATACCTAACATCTCGTCTGTGAATAATGTCGACGTTGTTGAAGTTCGCGATTGCTTGTATCATCTTACTGAAGACATGGCAACTGGTAGTTCTGCATCTGGAATACAAGTGTACATAATTCCTGATAACTCAGAATTTGATCAAGCTATTCAACTTCAAGCAAATAAAAATGAACAAGAGTACGGACACTGATAGCGAACCTGAGGCTTTTCGGGATAATAGTGATGAAGATCCTGAGTTTGTTCCGGAAAATGCGCAGGAAAATACTCAAGAAAATAGCAGCACAGATGAAGAGGAAGATAAAAATAATATGAGCGAAAATGAAGAAACTAATGAAGAGGAAAATCAGGGCAGTCAGCAGGATTTATTGGAAAAGAGACAAGAAAGACTTAAAAAGCGTGTAACAAACGAGGCAAATTGGAAAGAAACGAAAAGAAAAAATGTCTAGCAGGAAAAGAACATGTTTCAAATTCTGGGAAGATTATGCCTGCAAAGAGAATGAAACCTGGTTGTAGCTCTTGTATAAAAAAATGCACTGATAAAATGAATGAACATGTACGAGTAGAAATATTCAACAATTACTGGGATGTAAAAAAAACTGGTACCTCAAGCGGCAGTTCATACTTGCCAGAATCAAAAGTTTGGAAACTAAACGCAGATGACCCACAAATGGCATTAGAGAAGACCGTAGAAAACAGACAATACGTTACAACTTTACAGTTGATGGACAAATTGTGCCGGTGTGCAATGTGTTATTTCTGAATATATTAGGTATTTCCGAGACCGTTGTTAGAAATGCTTTAAAAAATCTGAAAGAGGGGGTTTTGCAGCAACAGACATGCTAGGGAGGCATAAACGACACAATAAATTGCCAGAAAAAGTAAAAAATCAAATCTGCGCCCATATTCGGTCTTTTCCAACTTTCAAAAGTCACTATAGTCGCAACAAAACAACACCTAGGATGCGAACTTAACATAGACAAGATGTACAATCTCTACAAAATTAAATGTGAAGAAGAAGGTCTACACCCTATCTAACAAATGCGAAAAGCTTTTATTCATTGAAACTCTGGATCTTCAACCTTACCATTTATGACGCTACAGAGAAAAAGGCTTACTGCATGGTGTGAGATGAGTCTGTTGCTGGAAGAGGCGGAAACGAAATAGCATTGGCCTTATTGATATGGGCAAAAGAAGCTTTAAGAGACTCCAATACAGAGACATGATCCGACAATTACCCAAGCCAAAATCGAAACATCATGATGACAGTAAATTATTTCTACCTTTTAAATGTTTGTCCTTCCTTGAAATCATTTGTCCATAAATTTCTTCTGAGGGGTCATACTCATATGGAAGCCGATCATGTTCACGCTCTAATTGAGCGAACCCTAAAGAATCAACCTACAATAACAATAGCGATCCCATGGGATTGACAACAATTAATTAAATCGACGGAGCTACAGTATGAAACATGAAACATGAGGATTTTAAAAAATTTGATGTTTTATATTCAGTTGCCAACGCCTCATTTGTAAATCGAAAAAGCAACAAATCCGACGAACATTTTCTTATTTCGTCGACGGTATTGCTAGATGTGCGTCGTCAAAGCCCAGGTATACTCTATTATAAAATATCATTTAGTGCTGCCGCTGACGAAGGATTTAAAAATGTTGATTTGAATAGAACTTCTAAAAGAAAATGTTTTTCTATTCCGCAGGAGTTGCCTATTATCTCCAAAACTTGCAAAGGTATAACTAAGAAACAGCATCAACATCTTTTGAATTTATTTGAGTGGATACCCTCTCAATTTCACGATTTTTATAGAAATATGAAAATATTTAACGAAGGATCCGATTCAGAATGAAATACGCCAATCATATTTCCCATTTATGCAGCTGAAAGTTTGGGAGTTACGTTTTTGTCTGATACCAACCTGATTTTTTGTTTAGTGGTAAATAGCCTCAGCTACCTTAATTTTCGTCAGGTGAGGTGTTTTATCAATAATGTTACTTTAAAGCCATACAGTTAATAATTACCTAATCAGAAAATAAACACATTATATTGTTAGACTTAGTTTAGTGTAAGCTTAGAAAAAACATTCTTATACAAAACTTTGAACGCGTTTTCCTTTAAACTTATAATAATGAAGATACGATTCATTACCTCTAAGGTACAGATCTGTAGCTAAGAGGTTAACAATCGTAACTCCAGTTTTTGTCAATATGGAGTTAACATCATATTCAAACTTCTCTCTTTTAATTCCCTATTGTGGTAAAGAATTGTAAAGCACTTATTGCTGGTTGGTTGGCAATTGTTTCAGTTTAGAAAGTTTAGTATCTCCATTTAGCAATGAGGTAAAGAAACCTATCTCCACAAACATCTATTTTATTTTAGAGGTTATGATTGTTATGAAGCGGTAAAGAATAGTAAGTTCACGTGAACGTTTTTTATTAATTGTTTTTCCGATTTATATGGAGAGCTAAAAGTTATAATATTTTGAGGGGAAGTGTTGGTAGAAGAGTGTGTTTAATTATCTAAAAGGTGAAAATAGCAAATAAGAGTGAAGGTGAGTAATAATAAAATATTTTTCATTAAAATCAGGTTATGTCTATATTTTCAATAACTTGAATATAAACTATTATTTCATTACTATATTAAGTTGTTTTACATATTTATGCATGCATTTAAGGAGAGCTGCACATAAAAGTAGTTTTAACTGAATGTTAGAATTAGATTTGAGGGAGTTACGACCTTTTACCCAGTACAAATTAGATTGTTATTCTAAACCTCTATATTAGGGTGTACTTTTGCATGCTACTATTGTATAACATTCCAGATAATAGTGATACACTTGTGTTTTGTTTTAAAGTAATGAATTTATTCAAATAATACTTTTCTCAAGTTTCAAGTGAATATATTTACAATTTAATTATATACATAAGAAGCAGTTATTATCTATAGGAAACCTACAGCCAGAAATGAATGCGTTTTACCAAAATATGGTTCAGACCCTTAACACGGGGGGTCAAATAACATCTGGCTCGCCTTAATGACGCCACTTTCGATGTTTTCTTGTTAGATAGAGCATGAAAATACAATTAAGTTTTAGTGCCATTTTCTATATTTTAAAGAAATGAAGGGCGTAAATATAAAATTAGAGATGTGCTTATGTAAAATAAAAAAAAACAGTGTCATAATACGATAAGACACCTAAATTGTACTAAGCTATTATACTAAATCTAAACAAAACGTATTAGTAAAACTAAGATACACCTTAACTAATAAATACAATAAATGTCTGTTGTAAACCGGCAGTGCAGACAGTCATTTTTCACAAAACTCGTGGACAGTCTCATGTGTTGGTAGAGGGCACACCTTTGAAAATGAACGCTTAATAACCCCGTTCACTGTCTGAATTATGGCAAATTGTCGTCTTTAATTAATACCAAACTATTTTTAACAATTTCGCCATCACTGGAAGTCCATTTTGTTCCGTGCTGAAGTTCTGAAATATACTCTTTGTTCCACCTTTCCCATAGATGCTGAATTAGTTTTTGTGTTACCTGGTAGCGTGTAAGTCTATTCATAGGCACACCGGTGAAATTATTTTCGGCTGTTGTAGTAAGTGGTCTACCAATGATAAGGTGAGCGGGTGTAAGGGTAGAAAAATCACTTGGATCCGAAGATAAGGGGGTGAGAGGACGAGAGTTTAGTATTGCCTCTATCTGAGTCAATACCGAGTAGAATTCTTCATACATTAAGTGGGCGTTGCCCAAAACGCGCCGAAGATGATGTTTTACTAATTTTACTCCCGCTTCCCATATGCCCCCAAAATGAGGAGAATAAGGAGGTAAAAAGTTCCACGTAATATTGTCTTCGGTTAATGAATCCATTAAGTTATTGGAATTTGTGTTTAAAAAATGCCCTATTACTTTTATGTCAGCACTTGCAGAAATAAATTTTTTCCGTTGTCTGAGAAAATTTGTTTGGGTTTTTCTCTGCGAGATATGAAACGCTTAAGTGGCCAATAAAAATGTTTCCTTGGGCAAGTCTGTAACGAATTCAATGTGCACTGCCTTGGTGCTAAAACACACGAAAAGGCAGATGTAGCCTTTGATTAATTTGCAACCGCGACCCTTTCTGTCGCGTATTAAAAACGGACCCGCGTAATCCACACCAGTAGTAGGTCCTGGATACGTTGCGATGGCAAATTTCCCATTATAGGGTGTATGGTTTTTGGTTTTAACCGAAAACAGCGAACACATTGGTGCACGGTGTGTCTTGCTAAATTTCTCCCGGCACTGGCCAATACGATTCGCGAATATTTGATAATAAAAGTTGTGGACCTGCATGCATCAATTTTTTGTGTTTATATTCAAAAATAAGTTTTGTTAGTTTATGCTTAGATGACAGAACTACGGGATACCTTTTATCGTACGAAAAGGTTGAATTTTCTAAGCGTCCACCCACTCTTAACAAGCCATCATTATCTAAAAACGGATTCAAATTTTTCATTTTACTTGATTTTTCAACAGCGTTGTGTTTTATTAAATGTTTAATATCGTTCTCAAAATGTTCATTTTGTGTAAAAATTTTAAGACATGATTGAATGCTTTGTTTATTTCTTGACTGGAGAGAGGACCTACGAAGCGTTTACCTGCATTCAGTTTGGATTTATTTAATGATATACCGGTGTTAGTGGTAGCTGAGCAGTCAAAAACTACTCCCAAACGTGACGTTGATGAGGTTTCTCTTAAAACTCCATGATGGGGCATAAAATAGGAAATATCTTTACTTTGTGAATTTATTATGTCGTGCGCATTGCCAGCCCTTTTCATGTGACCTAGCGTAACATATTCTTCTATAAATTTGACGTACAATTCTTTAAGTTCTGGATCGGAATTTAGTTTTCGTTCTAAAGTTAAAAACCTCTTTTTCGCGTGTTGAAATGAATCACCTAATTTGGCAATAGAACCCTTAAAAGGTAAAGATACTATAAACCGACCTGTGGAATCACATATAGTATTTTCATTAAAATGATTTTCACATGCGAGTTTTTCATTTGAAAAATTTTGCTTATTTGGTTCTTAAATTTCCTCCAATTCCCAAAAGCGAGCTAATTGCCTTTGAATATCCACGTTTGCCGCAAAGTTGCAATTAATCGTATTATTAGGACCTTTTGCCAAGTAGGGCCCTGCTACAATCCATCCACAAACCGTTTTTTGCATGGTTGGTTTGTTTTTACCCAAACTAAATTTACCCTGACATAAAATTTCCCAAAAGAGGTCATTGCCTATAAGTATATCGATTTTACCGGGTTTAAAAAACATATGGTCAGCTAATTTTAAGTGTGTTGGGATGTCTAAAAGATGTTTGTCGATTTTCGTGGAAGGAATAAGTCCCGTTACCTGCGGTACTATAAAACAGTTTAATTTTGTTTTAAAGGTATTTATTTGAGACCCAATGTTTACGCTACATTGGTATTCGAGTTTTGACGACGAATTATTTATACCGGAAACAAACCAATTTATTTTTGACCTTTGAATGCCTAGCCGTTCACATAAATCAGATGAAATAAAGGAACTTTGTGAGCCACAATCCAACAAGGCCCTTACATTATGAACTTGATTATTTTTATCTAAAACATTGATTATAGCGGTTGATAGGATTACTTGATCGGTATCTGCAAAATGAGCAATTCGCTTGACTTTCAGAAACATTTTGTTTATTATCTTGCGCATTCGGAGTAATGTTTGACGCACTTGTCGTTGCAATAATGTTTGATGCGCTTTCACGAACATTTTGGTTTGTTTCGCTGCGATTTAAATGAAGTAGTGTGTGGTGTCGGCTACCGCAGGTTTTACATGAATAATTATGACGGCATGTTTTTTAATTATGACCAGCTCATAAGCAATTTGTACAAAGTTTTAGAGATTTAGCCTTATCAAATTTTTCATGTGGTGATAAAGACATGAATTCCTTACAGTCATAAATAGAGTGATTATTTTTACAGATCTGGCAACTGCGAGTATATGTCTTATTATTATAATCATTGTTATATGATTGATTGGATGCATATGAACCGCGTGTATTATGTGTATGTTTAAAGTTTGATAAATTTTGCGGTTTTCTATCTGCCTGATTGGCCTCTAAAGTTTCTAATAAATCCGCGCGCGATTTTAAAAAGATTTTGAAATCTTGCCAACTCGGCACTTCTTTGTTTGAGTCAGATTTATTATTTTCCTACGCCCGTAATGTCGATGTGTCTAATTTTGATGTAATAATGTGAATTAAAAGAACGCAGTGATCTGTTTATTGACCTAACTGAGACAATGAATGAAGATGTTTAGAATAGGTATCGATTAAATTTCTTATTTTGTACGACGATTATTTATATATAGGTTCCACGTTGAACAGTGATTTCACATGATTAAAAATTAAAATTCGTTTATTATCATATCGCTCGCGTATTAGATTCCACGCAACGGGGTAATTTGTACTGGTAAATTCAAGAGAGCGGATTACTTGTGTCACGATTCCTACCAAAGATGATCTTAAATAATGAAATTTTTGTATATTGTCTAAAAAATAATTTTTTTCAACTAACGATTCAAATAAATCAGAAAACTCGAGCCAATTATAATATGAGCTGTCGAACTTCGGAATTTCGATCGGTTTTAATTTTATTCCTGCAATTTTATTGACATTATTATTTTGAAGTGAATGAGTGATGTATGATTAGATTCATTGTCAGAACACTTGAGAGCGAATTTACGTATTAAACCCTTTGTTATAGCCGTTTGATTATAAAAATGCGACTGAAAGGCTTCCCGCTCTTCATATTCTGCCTCAGTCTGAGCATCTGTAACTTTACATTCAATAATATTTTGCACTTCTCCAAACTCTGATAGTAAAGATTGGGCATTACATAAGCATTGTATAACTTCAAGTTCTAGGGGAATTTCGTTATTTTGTCATTAGTGCCTTTTAAAAATTTGGTAAAACTGGTTAATTTTGCCTTCACTGCCCCTCTCTTTCTTTTTAATTCTTCCATACTTATGGTTATTTCAAAATTTGTAAACGAATTTATGTATTTCTATTTATTTGGATAATGTGCCTTTATTTTGCTAAAATGTTTGTTTTTTAATTTGTTGTGATATTTATTTTAATGCGATTTAATAAACAAATATGTACCTGTGTAATTCGGATGACAGGGATACAATTGAATATCTGAACACGCTAAATGAGTTTGGGTACGTATCGACAATAAACGCACCTACAAGAGTACAAGGCATGAGTGAAACCTGCCTAGACCATATTTTTATTAAATCCAAAGATCCTAATTTGAATGAAAATATCCTACCCATTATATTGAAAACAACAGTTACTGACCACTACACTACTCTCCTCCAAGTTGTAATTCCGGAAAAGACAAGAACACAATAACAAAATAATAAAGTGTATAAATATCAACAAAATGCACAATATGTTCAGCAATATCTCCTGGAGGGACGCCTATACTGCACCCACTCCAGACGTTGCAACCGAAAAATTTATCAATATAACAACAAATACGTTGGAAGCATGCACAGAGGTACGTCAGATTCGTAGGAAAAACAACAAAATAGCTCCCTGGGTTACGAATGGATTACTAAATTCTATTAATAAAAAAAAATAAGATGTTTCATCTTATGCAAAAGCAGCCACACAATGATGATCTGAAAAAAGAATACAAAAGCTATCGAAACAAGTTAACTTCACTGATTCACAAAACTAAATCCAACTTCTATAACCAAATAATAGAAAAAAAATCAAAACAATTCAAAAACTCTGTGGGATGTTATTCAACAAATATCAAGGATAAAAAAACAAAAATACGTCATAGACAAAATTAAACATCCTACAGAAAACAAAATTTTGACTGACAAAACAGAGATTGCGAATGCATTTAATGGAACCTTTGTTGAAGTGGGTAGAACTCTTGCTGGTCGGATAAAAAACAACAGAAATTACAAAATAAAAAGATCACCTATTCTTAATTCATTTGTGTTCAAACCAATTAACACCATGGAGACGAAAAACATAATTTTAGAATTAAAAAATAACAAGGCAGTGGGTTATGATGAGTTGAAGGCAGAAACCATAAAACAAATATCAGTCTATATTCTAGAACCCTTGACATATTTATTGAATAGACGTGTGGAGAAAGGTGTTTACCCTGTTAAGTTTTAGAAATCAATTATTACACCGCTGTTTAAAAAAGGGGATACATCCATCATCACCAACTATCGTCCAATCTCTCTAGTTACCCATCTATCAAAAGTATTCGAAAAGATCATTAAGGGGAGGGTTGTTAATTTTCTCAATAAGTACAAACTAATTTCAGATTATCAATTTGGATTCAGAGAGAAAATTTCAACTCAGGATGCTGTTCTGTTATTTAATTCAAAAGTTGCCCAAGCTTTGAATGAGGGTAGACCGTCCTTGTGTTCATAGACCTATCCAAAGCGTTCGACACTGTCAGTCATCACCTTCTTCTTCAGTCGCTGGAAGATATTGGAATGCGAGGTAACATATTGAAGCTATTCGAAAGTTATTTAACAGGAAGATGCCAGGCGGTGAGAATCGTTGATGTACTCGGCAGTGAGAGGGTGATGGACTGTGGAGTACCTCAAGGTTTCGTGCTGGGACCAACATTGTTTAATATATATGTGAACGGACTTTTCTCATTGAGTAACAACGGAAATACAATTGGATTTGCAGATGATACAGCCATCTTCTATAAAGCAGATGACTGGGACTCATTGAAGGATACGGTTGAAAGGGAGTTTTCTACGATAAAATGTTGGTTGGATAAAAGATTATTAACGGTTAATATAGATAAAACACATTATATACCATTTTGTTGTAACTCAGCTGGAATGCCTCCATTTGATCACTTGGTAGTCAGGAATGAAACACCCTTCCACATCCTCCCCGAAAAAAAAATTAAATATTTAGGAATAATAATTGATATGCATATGAAATGGGATTTACATATAAAGTATACTGTCAACAAATTGAGAACTATTTTATATAAATTCAGGAAACTCAAAGAAATCCTGCCACTGAAGCACTTGAAAACTTTATATTATTCACTAGTAGAAAGTCATATTCGTTACGGAATAGCGGGGGGGGGGGGGGAACTTTGAATACTCACATACATTCTATCGAAGTTATGCAAAGGCGCTTCCTTAAATTAATATTTTCTAGAAGCAGCAGATGTTCTTCTGATATTCTGTACACTGAAACTCAAATTCTAGATATATAAAACAGTTGTATTTTCTATGCATAAGTATCAAATATCATGCAAATAAGCATACAGCTTTACTTCCCTCCCATCAATGCAACACTCGCCAAAAAGATCATTACGTTACTCCCCTGATGGTTAAGGTCGCTGCTCAGAGATCATACTCTTTCTTTGCTCCAAAACTGTATAATATTATTCCTGAAACAATAAAATCAATAAAAAACAATAACCACTTTAAAAAAGAACTGAAAAAACACATACTTCAAAGTAAGAGAATTGAACTTCAGCGAATATTCCATTAGATAATATAGAAACTCAAGATAATACAAAAATTAAGTACCTTTGCTAAATCGTCGACTTGGTGTTTTGAGATTTCTTATGTCGAATTGTGCTGGTTTTCCTATTTTAAATGTTTATCTGTTTGATAACGAGGTGCATCTGTATTTATTGTTGTTTTCTCGTGTAACTAGTAACTTTTACTTTTTAGCTTTCCGTGTGTGTGCATGTGTATCTATGTATGTAAATGTGTATTTTTGCTCGTCTATTTATATAAGACTGTGTTTTACATTTTACAGATAGGTCTATCATTGATTGAAACTTTTTAATATTCATTGTGATACATTGTTTAATTTAATTACTTCTCTAATCAAGTGTTTTACGCTTATCGAGTATTTTTTTATTCACAGCTGAACTTTATATTTTTTACTTTGTATTTGTACTATGCTGATGTGAATAAAATATATATATTAAATATGTAAAGGAAGTAAGTAAAATAGAGGGAACACCCACCTTATGTGAATTCTTTGTCGTTGTTGTTAATGCTCTGTTACCCTTGATGTTCGTCTGGAACTGCTATTCTTACGGCCGAACTTCTTGATGGAACTATTTTTTATCGCGCTGCCGGGTACTGCGTTTAGATTTGTAAGTTCTTTACACTGTCACTTTTGCTTTCGAAAAGTTAATCCGACGACGAAGGGCCAATTATGTTTTGTTTTAAAGTAATGAATTTATTTAAATAATACTTTTCTCAAGTTTCAAGTGAATATATTTACAATTTAATTATATACATAAGAAGCAGTTATTATCTATAGGAAACCTACAGCCAGAAATGAATGCGTTTTACCAAAATATGGTTCAGCCCCTAACACGGGTGGTCAAATAACATCTGGCTCGCCTTAATGACGTCACTTTCGATGTTTTCTTGTTAGATAGAGCATGAAAATACAATTAAGTTTGAGTGCCATTTTCTATATTTTAAAGAAATGAAGGGCGTAAACAACTTGTTCAATTTTAAAATATCTAAAATATGGTTACTATCTTCTTTTTCAGATCAACCGTCCACCTCAAGGAGCCAAGGTCCAAGGATCCAAACTACCATCAAAGTAACGACAATAGTGAGGGCGAGAAAGATTTTCAAGATGAAAAGTTCATTGTAGAGTCACAGGAGAAACAAGATGAAAGGGCACAGTTTGCGCATGAAGAAAGAAACCAGAAAGTATCAGTTAACACTGAGATAATAGATTTAGAAAAAAAAGAAGTCAAGAAAACGTACTAAACATATAGAAGCCTGGAAGAGTACAAAAGATCAAAGGCTAATTTAAAATGAGCATAACATACGACAAAGTCGGACAAGAAAATTTTTGCCAAGGCAAACTGTACTGAAATTATAAGGGAGGGAGGACAGAACGTCGTAGACCAAAAGACAATAGTAAAAGATGCAAAAATAAGACAATTAACTATTTTTTGAGATGCTCTCTGAAGATTTAACTAACGTAGTTTAAGTATGTGAAACTTATATTTTTTAAATACTGTGGGAATTTCAGAGACAGTTGGGTGCAATGCCTTAAAGAAGCAGACTACTGTGGTTTTGTTTCGAGAGATATGAGAGGACGATATGTGCCACCCATTAAACTACCTTAAGAAGTTCTTGTTGGAGTAAGAGCACACATTCAATTGTTCCCATGTTACGAATGTCAATACTCCCGTTTAAAAAGTAGAAGGAAATATTTAGGTCCAGATTTAAATCTACAAAAAATGTACAAGTTGTACTTAGCCAAATGTGAAGAAAAGCATGTTCCCAGTCAACAAGTAGTTAAAGTTTGGGCTTATAGAAAATGTTTTAGCACAGAGTTTAATTTATCATTCAAAAAACCTTCAGCTGATACTTGTGACAAGTATGAAGAGTTCACTTTAAGACTTAAAGACTCCAAATATAAGGAAAAGTCATTTATCCAAGAAAAATATGAAGATAATTTGAAGAAAGCAGGTACCATAATAAGAAAAATGGCAAAGAATTTGAAGGACAGAACCAAAGTTATAATGCTAAATTTGCAAAAATGTCTTCCCGCACCATATGCCTCAAATAACCAAAGCTTTTATTTCCCTAAACTGTGGAACTTAAATTTAACTCTTTACGATTCAACAGATAATTTGTCTTATTGTATGGTATGGGATGAATCGGAAGCTGGAAGAGGGGGGAATGAAATCGCGTTAGCATTGATCAAATGGGCAGAAAGTGTTATTGATGGTACCATAGAACACCCAATAATTTGGTCAAATATCTGCCCCAGTCAGAATCGTAATATTATAATGATGCTGAGTTATCTATGGCTATTGAAAATTTACCTAAATTTGAAGACAGTGGAACACAAATTCTTATTACGAGGTCATACACACAAGGAGGCAGATCACGTGCACGCGCTAATTGAAAGGTCTCTGAAAAAACAGCCGACTGTGGAAATATGCACCCCTTAGGACTGGCAACAATGAATAAGATCAAAAGGTGCAATAGTCATAAAATTCTTGATTTCAAGCACATCGATTACCTGTATAGTCAACCTGCAGCTGCGTTTACTAATAAGAAAAATACCAAAAAAAGATTTTTTAATACCACGTGTTGTTCATTTTAATGTCCAAGCTAGTCATCCAAGCACCATCTTTTACATGCAGAAGTTTAACAATGATGAATTTAAAACTTTGGATGTCGTCCGATCTAATCGAAATTCAACACCCCTTGCCTGAAGAATTACCTAGCTTATGCAACAAATTGAAAGAAGTAACAAAGAAAAAGTATGATTTTTTAATGAAAAGTTTACTGTGTGATTTTTCCTGTTGTACTGGTGTTTTATTCAATATGATTGTGAGAACATTTAGTTTTTATTGGTAATTTCTTGTTTGTTAATAATATATTCTTTATAAAAGTAAAATTGGTTTTGCATTATAAGGCTCTATTTTCATTACCACCTACTTCCAAAATCAAGATACAGGTAAATTTTTATGAAATAATGTAAATGGTCACCAAAAGAGATCATAGGGTTGCTTAAAATACTAGCATAATATATTTCTCCAGTCTTGGGAAGTTTATCAAAATTTATTACCCTTTGTTTTGCTTATTACTGAAAAATTCCTTGTATGGATGTACGATTGCTTACCTCTCAGTTACAGATATATACAGACTCTGAGACTGAAAACAGTCCACCTCGATATTAGGCAGTATTCATTAAATTTTAAGGAAATGCTGAAACAGATCGATTTTTGTTATAATGTTATGTGACCTTGCTGCAACAATTAACCTACCTTTAAGTGTACTTCTGTAAAAGACCGAAGTCGTTGGAATGCCCAACTTAATAAAGTAAAGATTCAAAGCGATAGGTACTACTCTCAGGAGTGGGTGTAAATTCTCTTGGTTTCCTTAAAGTCACTATTTAATTCAAAGACCACCGACTTTTACTTCTTTTGGAAAATGCTGAAAACAAATGGGCAGGTACCTAGATATCGAACGAAGCAACCTAGTTTGGTAACAAGGGTAGTGTATATTACTATTAATTTCTGTAGTAAAGTTCACAATGTAAAATTTTAAAGCTCTAGTCACAGTTATAAGTAAAGAAAATATGAGTTCGTTGAAAATAAAGCACCCGAGCTGTTTCGTAAATAAATTGAATTGTCAAGTTGAAGTTTTGTTATATATCTGTCACTTCACATTTTTTTTTTAATGTCACTTGATATTTTTGACATCCTTCCGCGGCGGAGAATCTTCAACTTCTAACGGAAAAAGAAGTTGCACTGGTCTACGAAGTTTAGACCCGTCACTCAATCGCACTTCACAAGCCCGCACTACAAACACATTGATGACTTTAACCATCTTCCACTCTAGCCTGGACGTAGGCTCTTGATGCAATAGTACGATGTCACCTATTCTTAAGCTCCTAGAATTAGGACGATGATTATGGTGAAACGTTCGCAGCTGCTGAAGATATTCCGTTGTCGATTTTTTCCAAAACTTGAAAACCAATTGTTCCCCCATTGTTTAAGTATATCGTTTCGGTTGATTTCAGGCAATTTTAGATTTAGGGAAAAACCAACATTTTTTGCTCCCACTATGAAATGCGCTGGGGATAAAATCAGTAAATTGGTGTCGTCGTCATCAATATACGTTAATGGTCTTGAGTTGACCGTTGATTCTACTTCTGTTAGAATTGTCTGGAGTTCATCACTATTTATGAGATCCTTACCGAGAGTAATTTTAAGAGCATTCTTTACTGTTTTTACCATGCGCTCCCAAAATCCTCCCCACCAAGCTGCTCTTTCGATTATAAAATGCCATTTTATTCGATATTTTTGAGCAAATTCTTGAACTTCTCTTTGCTCGAGTATCGTAGAAAATATTTGAAGCTCCTGAGCGGTTCTACCGAACGTTTTGGCGTTGTCCGAATATATAATCTCAGGAACTCCTTGACGAGCTATAAACATCCTCAAACCTCGAACACAACTTTCGGTCGTTAAGTTAGAAACTAACTCCAAATGAACTGTTTTCACAACAGCGCAGGTAATTAGCATAATATATGTTTTTATTCGCTGGTCTGCTTCATGGACATACAGCGGCCCCGCAAAATCTATTCCAATAACTTGAAATGGATTTGAAGCAGTTAGCCTACTCTTAGGTAATAGCGCAAAAGGTTCTGCTCCTGATTTACCTTCAACTCGTTTGCATTTTCAATAGACAGAATAGCCAAGTTACATAACCTGTCCCATAGAGTTTCTTAAATAGGTTTTTATCAATTTTAGTTTTGAAAATGATCGTTCAGCACTCGCTGTAGTCACAGGAATTGTAAGAAAAGTGGAAGGATGCAAAACACTGAAATTTGAAACAATTTCATTCATTGGAAGGAAACGCGATTTCAGTTGGTTTATAATGATGTCCAATACTCGATAAAATATGTTTACTTCGAACAAACTTTCCGGATCTTGGAGACGTTCATCTTCGCAAAGCTCATCAAAATGGCGTTTTACCTTCCTCTGACGAGTTTTAGAAAATTCAGGGGTGATGGGCCATTTTTCTGCTACACTATTTGCTTCCATTTTTAAACTTTCAAATTCATTTCGATACTTTTCCAATTCTTCTAGACAAATTTTCAAACGTTTTAAGGCATTTGAAAGATCGGTGGCTTTAGACTGAAGCGCTTTAGAGGCTGCATCAATAGTAAGTAGGATCTTGCAATGGAAAACTAATAACATTATAAAATTGTAGTTTTCGATCTTCTTTTTGAGTGAAACAGCTTCATTTCTTTCATCTTATTTGCGATTTAACAGAATTGTTGTCGTTAGCGCTTTTTGGACTTCAACAAACCGAATTTTTAAAGCGAAAACGGCATCATAACGTCCTGCCCATGTAGTAGGGTTTAATGTTTTTAATGTTATTGAAGTTGAAGACTTAAATATAAAACTTGATAAAATATTCCATCTTTTGATACTATGCCCAAAAAAATTATAAATTTGTTGAACTGTTTCAAAAAAAATTTGCATATCAATAACTCTCACTGCATCATTGAGTACTAGATTTAAATTATGAGCAGCACAGTGAACATATACGGCATTTGGCTCGACATATTTTATGAGTTTTTGAACTCCACCATAAGTCCCTTTCATTGTGTTAGCACCATAATATCCTTGTCCTCGACACTTATTTAGAGGAATATTTTTGTCACTTATGGATTTAATAATTTGCTTGGACATTGCTAAGGCAGTTTGATCCTTAACTTCATGAAATCCTAAAAATGTTTCTTTAATGACAAGTGCCTTTGGGATCCCATTATCATCTTTTTCGGTCATACAATAACGGTAAAGTTCACACATTTGATCAATTTTTGAAATATCTTGAGTTGTATTGAATACGATAGAGTAGAATGGTGCGGCATTTATTTCATTTATGAGTGCATTTTCTACTTTTAGAATCAGGACAGAAATTAGCTCATTTTGTATTTTTGGACTTAAGTATTTTATCTGGCCCTTTGGTTTACTTAACAATTCTCGTAAAATCTGGTCGTATTTTCCTAATAACTCAACAATACTCAAAAAGTTTCCTTTGGAGCTTGGATCGCTGCTATCTGCATTTTCTCTGTGGCCACGAAAGGCTAAATTACACGTTTAAAGTGTCAGAGTAACATCAAGGAGCCTAGAAAGTACTTGGCGCCAAAGTGATTTTTCTTTTTTGATTATAGACTCTTGCTCTTCATTGAGTGATCCATGTAGCCGCCACTGTTGATACTTAAGACAGGAATCCAGATGAATTTTTGAGGTCTCGTGTCTTTGTATGGCATCTACAACATGTTTCCAGTCGCCATAGCCCTCAATCCAAACATTTAGTATTTTTTTAGATGCCCAATTTGCGAATAACCAACACGTTTCACAATACGCCTTCTAAAGTATTAAATAATAGGATAGCCATGTACGTTCCTGTTTCACGCCAGACTTGGAAACAATATAGTAATGTTTTTCTAGAAAAGATCTATTGTCACTATCTTTTAAGAAAGGGCCCTTAGGTTTACAATGTCCGTTTTCAATCACGAACCTTTTCGCTTGATCAGTTAGCTCTTTAAAATTACCCTTATCAGTTACATATGGCGCAGATACAATATTGTTTATGCTAAAATATTTTCTGGAACTAGACATTTTAATATATAACTTTCACAATCAGTTTTACTTTGCCACCATTTTTATATTCAATAAAAGAACAAATACGAAAATTCAAAGATACAAATCACCAATTGTCAAAAATAATCACACAAAGAATACGCAGTCAGTAGAGCCCTCATAAAACAATATCAAATCCGGAATTCCCCGCGCTGCCAACGTACCGCGACAAAATATGTAGAAACCAATGGATGCGTTCTAAAATGAATAGAGATGTGCAGTTACCGGTATTTTGATTGACAGTTTTTTGACGGTCATAAGTACGTAAATTTACTCGTCACGGGTAACGTGTACATCTCTAAAAATGAATCAACATCTTTTTGTTTAGGTTGGTAGAAATGCTTAACGATTAACTTGAAATTGTATTATGGTCTTTAGTTGTCTCCCTTTGGATTTTAAGCAGAACTTATAAAAATATACTTTTCAAATAAAATAAAATACTCAGGTACAATGTAAAAAAATATTTTTGAGCTCGCGTCCTCTTGGGTCGGGGACCCGTGGCATTTTGTCAGCCCTGCCACCCTATTGTTACGCCACTGTTAGCTGCTATGGTATTGGTATGAGTTCCAGTCAACAAATAAATTCCAGTGTCTAGTCCTAATTGTCTCTCCCATAATTTTGCATGAAGCAGGTGACTAAATGGGGCCAATTTTTGTCTGAGAAACAAAGCCTATGAACCAACGGAATATGAGTTATAATTATCCCATAAGAGGGAAAAAAGAAACCCTAAAAGTATTAACCTTCATTACAGAAGATTTGCAAAAAAAAATAGGCAATAGCTATCAACACTTCCTTTATCAGAAAATAATAGACATATCAGCTTACCTCAACACGATGAGGGTTCAAATAAATGACCACGCTGGAATAAGGCAGTCGCTTGGTTCAATGTTAAAATTAACCTGGGGAGAATTCTCAAAAAATAAATCCCTTTCGGTTTATATAGCGGCTTCCCAAATTCTCCAAAACTAAAGCCGACTATATAATTTTACGCAAATCAAATTCCGTTCCAATACGGATAAATTCAAATATGAAGCAAAACAAATTACAAGTAACTTGCTTAAATATGAGAACCGCAAACGTGGGTTCCCCCAAAATCGCAGCGGTCGCTTGCCGTGCAAACTGTTCTCAAAATGGCTAAATCAGTTTATCCAGCTTACAATGGAAAATCAGAATCAAAAATTATTTATAAAAAACTCAAGTTTTATTGTTCCGGTTGGCAATAATGAATAAAATTAAATCAACGTACAGGTGAGCATCGACTTAACTATTAGAGGTAGGTTGACCAACAGGTGAAATTTTGAATTGCAAGTACCATTCAAGATGACTAATTAACAACTTATCCGTGACAATTACTATGGTAAATGAAAAAAAAAATCAAACACTCCATTAGTTATGGTAAATAACATGGAAATATAAAACGAAAATCAATTGTTTAAGAATTCCAAAATTGTACTGGCTAATGGAATTCATCTCTAGTCTCGTTCTTTTCATCTTAACATTCTCGTTTCGTATTCCCTAACTACTCTCAGTCTTGTCTTACTCACACAAAATAAATGAGATAGAGACCCCTTCGAACGAACGCATCATGTGAACTCTCGTGTCGATGTTTCAAATCTCAATTGACAGTTATATGATTTAACCAAAACAAATGCATGATAAAAAAATAGAAAATTGCCACAATATCAAGATTATTAGAGAAAAAAATAACAGGATTTTCTTAGGAGAATGGCGAGAACTAATAAGCATCCAGGTAAGACAACTATATTTCATCAAATTATGTACACTGGCTAGTTTATTTCTTTAATATAATACCAACAATTAAAACGGTGCACAGACTATGCATTTCCACTTAATTTTCATCAGTTTTTCCGATTAAAATTAAGACAACGGCCATATATATTACAAGTTAAGGCTTCTTATAATGATATTCAATAGTGGCTGCTAAGTATTTTATTTTAGTTACTTTACGATGACAAACCAAAGACAATAAAAACAACGGAAGGTTACTAAAAAAAAACAATTTCCATGGAAAATACTAAAGCAGGATGGGAAAATAAATTACTAGAAGAGTATGGTTTTAAGTCATAGAATATCACAAATTGTTTGGTAAGATAGACTATGATTGTTTCCGAAGAGTGTTTCATATAATGGTCACTATGGTTCTAAAAAGTATTATCTTCTTCTTACAGTGCCATATCCGTGATCGGACGTAGGCGACCTCTCACTTCTATTTGTGTTGTGCTCTCCAGTTACCACAGATAGAAGGGACCTACAGTTTAACGACGGATCCGAACGTCTCTGTTGAGAGGCTGTACTAGGCAGAATACTGTCGGTGGTTTGCCATTGCCTTCCGACAGGTGGCTCTCCGAATTTTTAATTATGATGTTAACTAGGCTCGGGTTTGATCCCGGGGCCTCTCGGTTAGCAGACAGAGTACCATTCCACTAGCCTACGGAGACCACAAAAAGTATTATGCTGATAATGTTTACAGCTTTTAGTTCTGTTATTTATATTTATAAGTGAAATACAGTTCAGTGTTAATATATTTAAGAATAGTTATTTATTGCCTCTTCATTAAAAGAAAATTGAAAGTATATAATGCCATATTAATTAAATCTTTAATTTTGAACAAGATTAACTTCTCAGAGAATTTAAACTAACAATAAGGGAGATACATTTTTACGATACAGACATCTGTCATTTGTCAACCCCCTTCCCCTTCCAATATAACATGTGTAGGTATTTATATGGAGTAATTAGACATAATGTCGCCAACGATTTTTTTTATATTTACATTGTCTTTCCAAAAAAGTCTTAATTACTTCAAAGTGCAACACCTTAAAAAGAAAACGCAACGTTCGTTGTTCTTCTTGCACTCTTCTTGGTTTCACAAAATATGGAAATAATCAACTCATTATGCAATAGCATATATAATATATTGGTAGTATTTATAAAATACCTAAATTTATTAACTATCAGCAATGTTAAACAAACTGTCTTAGTATCAAATTAGTAATTTTTTTTTCAATATTTCCTTAAATTTACTTTTGATGTGGCAGTAAAAATGACACGCTAGCAAACCATAGGCATTGCATTTCATTTTTAAGAGGTGTTGCACTTTAAATTAATTAATACCTTTTTTGGCAAAGACGGTGTAAATATCGAAAAACATCGTTGAATATAATTATGTCTGAATACTCCATCTAAATACCTTTCTAATGATGTGCTACACATGGTATATTCCCTATTTAAAAATAAGGGATTGGGAAAGTGGAAGGGAGGGGGTTGACAAATGTCTCTATCGTATAAATGTCCTGCTTAGAACAAAAATCGACCTGTTTCAGCTTTTCCTTAAAATCCAATGAATACTGCCTAATATCGGGGTGTACTGTTTTCTGTGGCCGACTCTGTATATAATGTTTGCAGTATAATTTAAATATTTTACATCTATTTGTTAAATATTAAATTTATTGGTGTTTCACGCTTCAGCTGTCTGAGATCTTCATTGTTATTCAACAGATTTAAGGCGAGTGTATTCGGGTGATTTTTCAGTCTATATTTTTATTAAAACGAATTAATGACTTTTAGGTCGGTAGAAGAACGTTACATCAGCTAGCAATAAAATTATTACGAGAGGAGAATTTATTGTTTAAATTAAAAGAAAAAATTGTAGCTTTAGCTGAAAAAACTGCTCAAAAGACGGATGACTTCACTAGTATAATATGTCACATTATTTCCGAAATTCAAGAACCATTAATAGAGAAACAAGTAGTTGTTGATCCAAATGAAGACACGAATAAAGTAAGTAACATCACAAAGTGAACAGTAATATGATCAGTAACAAATATAAATGAAAAGTTTAAGTATATTTTTGCAATTATTTATATTATATTAATAGTTCCAAAAAAAATGTGCTTGGTGGTAGATGGTAGTACAGTAGAACTCCAATTATCCGAATCGCCGATTATCCGAATCACTTTCAGAAAAAAATTTGTCCAAAAAAAGTCTAAGTGCGCTATTATTCTTCCCCCTGCGAAGCCAGTGTTTGCGCGTTCGCTCACTATTGTCCTTCCCTCCGCGAAGTCAGTGTAGGCACAACACGTGGTATGAGTCCCCACTCCAGTTCCGGCGCATTGCAGTCACGGCGCACCTGTCATTGTTTGTTTTGATTGTAGTCAGTGTGCTATTGACCTTGCTCGAGGACGCTACTCTTTCGCTACGGCTTACTTTTGTTTGTGCGTGTACAATACTGTATTGTTTTTTACCATGGCTTCGAAAAGAAAACGTGTTGTGCTATCGTTAGCGGACAAACTGAAAATTATAGAGCAACTCGATAAAGGTGTAACGGGTAAGAAGTTGTCTGAGATTTATGGTGTTGGACAAGCAACAATTTGTGACATTAAAAACAGTAAGTCAACACTTTTAAACTTTGTTTCGGTGCTTGAAAATGAACATGAAAGTTCCTCCAGGAAAACAATGAAGACAGCAACCAACAAAAATTTGGAAGATGCCGTGTTTAAATGGGTTTTGCAGCAACGTTCTATGGGAAATCCGATTTCAGGTCCAATCCTTTGTGAAAAAGCCAAAATCTTAGCAGAAAAGCTTGGTTATTCATCTTTTAAGGCTAGTACCGGCTGGCTAAGGAACTTTAAATTCAGGCATGGTGTACGCGAGTTAGATTTGGCTGGTGAGAAGCTTTCAGCAGACTCTGCAGCTGCTGAAAATTTTATTGAAAAATTTAAAACTGCAGCAGAATCCTATGATCCGGAGTTTGTTTATAATGCCGATGAAACTGGCCTTGTTTGGAAAGCATTACCAAAAACCACTTTGGCTTCTAAAAGGGAATCTAGTGCCCCTGCACATAAGGTCAGTAAAGAACGTGTTACAGTGCTTAACTGTGCCAACTCCACTGGAAATCATAAACTACCACTTCTTTTGATAGGAAAATCAAAAAATCCAAGAGCATTTAAAAACGTAAAAAAACTTCCACTCTTCTACAAAAGTCAACCCAAGGCCTGGATGACTGCAGCTTTGTTTACCGAATGGTATGATTAAGTGTTTATTCCTGAAGTGAAAAAGCACCAAAAATCGGTGGGAAAAGAAGGCAGTAAGGTGCTTTTAATTGTTGATAACGCACCCACTCATCCTACAGCAGAACTGTTGGAAAGAGAGAATGGGTAGTTTAAAACGACGTTTTTGCCTCCCAATGTTACAAGTTTGCTGCAACCCATGGACCAGTCTGTTATTGAAACAATGAAGCGCGATTACAGAAGGCAACTGCTGAGAAAACTGCTGTTCGAAGGTGCTGAAGATGAAGAATTGGTTTTGGCAAATCATAGCAAAATAAATTTAAAGGACTGCTGTTACATGGTAGCGGAAGCTTGGAGTTTGGTTACGGCAGTGACGCTAAGACGTGCGTGGAATAAACTGAAAGGCCTACCGTCTGAGAAGAACAAAAAAAAAGAATCTGAAGAAAATGAGAAACAAGAAAATGGAGAGGATGAAGATGATGAAGATGCGTTGCCACTAGAGGAAATAAGAAAAATGATTGTAAAAATTCCTGGTTGTACAGAAGTAAGTGCTGAAGATGTAGGAGAGTGGATGGCTTGTGACACGTCTGACCCTGGTTTTCAAATTCTCAATGACGATGAAATTGTTGAAAGTGTGAGAGAAGATGTTGAAGTGGAAGTGGAAGAAGAACTTTCTGCTGATGTTGAAGTAGACGCTGGACCATCAGCTAGTGAAGCATTTGCCGGCCTCGAGACTGCTTTGAAGTGGATGGAGCGTCAGCCCGAGTGTGACCACTTGCAACTGCTCACCGTCAAGCGAATGCGTGACCTGGCTGCCCGAAAACGGATGAAGACCGCGAAACAGCTTACATTGACGGAGATGTTTGAAAAACAATGATTTTTATTTCTAAACTTGTACATAAGTACATTTTATTTATATTTAAAACATGTGAAAATATCATGTTTCTTTCATTTAATTCAATAAAAAAATAGTGCAATATCAAAACGTAGCTTTTTTTCTCTCCAATGGCAATTTTTTTAAAAAAAACTCCGATTATCCGAATATTTGATTATCCGAATGGGTCCCGGTCCCCATTAATTCGGATAATTGGAGTTCTACTGTATACAGAAAGTGAAGTTAAATTAAAACATCTTTATTTAGCAATAACAAAGGTCAATATGATTATGTTCTTGGAAATTGAAGGGTAATTTCCAAAGAAATTTTTTCGCAGAATCCAAATCAAGGCCCAGAATTGGCTCACCACGCCAGAGAAATATTTGAGGTTACATACTAAGAAACGCGGTTTCGACTACTTTTGAGGTTATGTTCAGAGCTCAATTACGATTTTTCGTTGCCATGTTACGCTAAATTGAAGGAACGAGGTATGTCTCATTAATGTCAAGACCATTAAACTCTTTGTAGCTGACATTGGACATGTCCTCTTGAAAATTTGCACTCCAGTCTCACTGAGTACATATCGACGCATGCAACAGAGACTATAGTAACTCATTTTCGGGATTTTTGGAGTTACCATTATGCAGCACATATATTTACCAAAAGCTTTGACCTGGAAAAGTACAATATTTCTAAACGAAGAGGTTAGGCAACAGTAAATACTACCATAAAATAGAGTAAGTCATTTCATAAAATACCAAGAATACTATATTATCTCTGATTACTTTACCATACCAATTGCTCAATTTCCATGAAAACTATAGCATGTCGAGCTGCTATAGTATTCCACGTAAATAAAAGGTTCGGAAGGTTGAACTTACAATAGTGTGTGTGTGTGTGTGTGTGTGTGTGTGTGTGTGTGTGTGTGTAGTGTGTACATTTATTTCCTTTTAAAGTGATATTATTATTATGAGTATGAACTGCTGAAATTGTCTGAACAAAGTGTCAGAATACTGTACAAAGTTATTTAGAATGCAACAACTTGCAGAGACCAGGTAGAGTACATTATTATTTTATTCTTTACAGAAAATTTGCTTTACAATCAAATTCGTGTAAAAGATTGCTAAAATGAGTTTTTCACACATTTTGAGTCTGATTGGATATAGTAGCAGATATAACTGGGCATATTGTGATAAAATAAATTCCAACTCTTTATACTAAACAAAACAACATTTTTTCAGATGCTGTTTCTAGAGAGATTACAGATTTGAATCTGATGATTCTGTTGTGGATCCGAACTATGTGGTAGAATCTGATATGCTGTCAAAGTCAGACCAAGAATAAGTACCACCTTCTAGCACCCAAAAAAAATGTCAGAGCAAAAGTTCTCAATTCAAACTGATACAACTACCAGAAGAAAGCAGAAAATACAACAAAAAGAAAAACAAGTACGTAACGAAAGTGAATGGGTTGGCTTCAAAGCTAAAAATAATTATATTTAGGACGAGAACACAGAAATAGAAAAGGGAAATTAATACCTGCACAAAAAATGAAGAATCCTTGTCCCGAAAATTCTAGATCTAAATGCACTATAAAGGTAACTGAGGAAAAGAGAATGGAAATATTTGATTTATTTTGGAAAATAGCAAACCATACCAAAGAATGAGTACATATTAAAATAAAGTGAGTAAAAGGGGTAAATCAAGAAGAAATTTCAGCAGAAAATATCGTTTTTTTATGGATGGGAAAAATGTGCAGGTATGTAAAAAAAATGTTTTTTAGCACTGTAAAGAAGACACGAGTGGAAAGCATCAAAACATACCACACAAATTAAATGCAGTACTCTGTGAACCCTGCTAGAGAGCGGACGTTTATTTGCGGATTTGATAGTAATATAGTCAGTGTGTTTAAACAGAAACTGATGGATCCTACTCTGAAATGGAGGTAGATGACAACGGAACCTGGACAAAAGTAAGAATAAAACAAAAAAGACTATATAACCCCAGAAACATATCCAACAAAAAGATTAATGCCATCGACGAATTTAATGGTTTTACATCAAGCACATAGACTAAACACACAAAGCCAAACAAACAAAAACCATCCAGTATCATTAGTCAACCTATAAATCACAACAAAAACAAAATAATTAACTTATCAGATAAAATGAAGACTATTACAAATAAGAAATACGATAATTTATTTTATTTTTCAACAACAAATCCAAACCACAACAGAACGTTATTTGCAGATGTATGGCAAGTCGAATCCCCGAATTCTAACAATGACGAAATAATCAAAACAAAAATAACATTTCTCTTAAAAACTAATAATGAAATGACAAAAATAGGGTGACAGAAATATTAAAAAAAACTAAAAAATAACAACATAGTATCAAGCTACAAACAAACCAATATTAATAAACTTCCACAAAATAAATCACAAGATTCTTACTTAGTAGTTGTAGCTAATGTTGAATATGCTATAAGTGCACATCTGACCGCAAACAAATTAGAACATAGGTATTGCAAAAGAATTGTCGCTAAAAACACTGGAAAACCCACCAAACTAATTAGAATTATTACCCCAAATCAACAAACCTCTGAGCATCTCCTTTCTAACGGAATATTTTTTAAACTATATCACTACCCGGTTTACCCAAGTCTAGCTCCTAATCCTGCACCCATACCTTGCACCAGATGTGCCTCTTTTCTCCATCAAACAATAAATTGCAACGAAAATTTTAAATGTAGCAAATGCTTTGTAAATCATCCGACATATAAATGCACCTCGACACTGGAACCCTTTTGCTGTCCAAAAAGATCAACAAAACCTATTGAAGGCATTCCAAACATCCCTGTAAAACCAATAAATAATAAATCCGCTGAACTTACAGATGAAGTTAAAAAATCTAAATTCACAACCCAATTACAACTCATGACTTCATTATCAATACTTACACTAACACTCTTAACGATGAAAAACATATGGATGAAAATAGTCCAGAATTGATACAAAAACTAAGAAAAACATTTGTAAATAACTTCAACATAGACACTCAGATACTGTTTTCCGATAGCCATATGTACATATTAATGCTTTACTTATGTGACCCTGACAGTGCATCACCTACAAGGCCTATCAATGAACACAAAAATTATCAATACATTCAAAATGTTTAAATTCCTATACTCCAACACACAGGGTTCTCTTCTGTCGACAATATTATATAATATATTCTGTGCAGATATTTATAATAAAGATATCCAAAACACTTCAAGAAAGACAGCTACATGTTACAATACGCAGACGACACAGTGTTGGTTTGTCATGCTAAAAATACAAACAAAGCAGCAGAAAATCTTCAGGGATTTACCAGTAACAGTATCCTTTGAAATCACAATTAATCCTGTTTCATCGCAGACTGAAAAATTCTTCCCCTCCTATCACCCTCCAAAATCAACATAAAGAAAAACACCATTACCCGCTCCTGTCATTTCCGTTCCCTATCATACAAAAACCGAGGAATCAACATTGAAAGTGGCAGCAGAATTTACCAACTGATATGCAGACCTACGTTGGATTATGCAAGTATCATTCTCCTGAACACACAGTCTTATACCAGACATATGATACGGGTTGCAGAAACATCCTCAATTAGAAAAACTATGAAAATCCGCCATCCAAGGAATACACTACATAATCCTCCAAATCAGCTATTATATGAACTAACAAAAATCACTCCCCTAAATGAACATATACAAAAACATGCAGAAAAATTTACAAAAAACGAATACAACACACTCCTTATGACCAAATACTGTATCACCAGGGAAAACAGAATATCAAGATGCAAATTTCCAGAGAATACACTATGGGAAAGTATACAAAAACTTTCACAGTGAACCTATGTATTACTTTTATTTCACATCATCAAATTTATTACCTAAGTTAACAATAGTAATATGTCCTAATGTATTATAAAATATGTAAATTTAATGGGCAGAAGGACCACGGTCGATAGCCCTTTGTAAAAAATTACAATAAACTTCATTATTATTTTTTAAGTTGAATGAAAACATAAGGGGTAGCGTAAAATACCACATAAATATGTTCACAGTGGTACCACACAATATATACAAATACTCAAATATAATGTATTTAGAAGGACTTAATATTTGCAATATGCATAGAATGTATTTATCTTATATGCAAGAAAAACATTCCGGAAAACAAGTGGCTACTCTACGACAATACCGAGATATATTTTACACTGAATTCAACATTGCATTTTTCAAGCCCAAGAAGGATCAATGCTGTATGGTGTATGCCATGGCTAGTGATAGGGAGAAGAAGGAGGTAGAAAGTGAACATATTCAAAATAAGGAAGTGGTCCGGAATTGAATGATTCTGACAAACTACAAGTCGTAGAGGATAAAACCATTTGTGTTGTTTGCTTTGATTTACAAAAAACTCTGATTATCCCTGCTTGTGAAATAAGTAGTTTTTACTACAAAAGCAAATTAGTCACTCACAATTTCATCATCTTTGATCTGGGAAATAACAAAGGTTATTGTTATGTATGTAAAGAATCGATAGCAAGAAGAAGACCTCATGAAATATGAAGTTCTTTACATGATTTTATAAAACAGCATATTGAATATGGTGTAAAAAAATGTATTTTATTCGGACAACTGTGGAGGCCAAAACAGAAACTGATTTGTTTTCAGTAAGCTTGTTTGTGCTTCGAAAACTTTCAAGGTACAAATTGTGCATCGTTTTCCAGAAAGAGGTGACACTCAAAATGAAGGCGATACCATACATGCTGTTATAGAAAGTGCCAAAAAACGTCAGTCCGGTATATTTACTCCAGAACAATGGATCATGTTAATTAAAATGGCCAAGGTAACTGCAACGCCCTATGATGTAAAATAAAAGTCCCAAAATGATTTTTACAATTTTAGCAATATTGTACTTAATGAAAACTGAAAGAAAGATAAGAGCGAACAAAAATTTAAGATAGCAGTCAAGCAAATTGAATTTTTGATAAGCCAGCCAGAGGTTGTTGAATTCAAATACCATTACACACAGGAAACGCGATCCATATGCTTAAAAAGAAGACTTAAGAAAGATAACATTATCGGAAATATCCCCTTTTCTTACACAAAGCCCCTTACAATAGATACCAAGAAGTTAAAAGGTTTGCTACAGTTGTGTGAAAACAAAGCTTTTCCTTCCGTCTACCATCCTTTCTATTATTCTTTAACAGCAAAAGACAAGAATACTGCAAGTAATAGAAGTGCCGAGAACACTGCAAAAAGTGGCAATAAAAATGAAAATTTAAGCGATTCAGAATAAATAAGGTTTTTTTTTATAATTATTATGAGCTTAAAAGTATTTCTTTAGTTTTAAGTTCAATGCGTTCATTTTTAAACTATAAAATAGCTTAAAATATAGTATGTAGAATCAATTATTTCGAATTTTTCTTAGTATACTACAATGAATATAGTAACTCTCTAAAAAATACAAAAAAAAACGAAAATGCAAATATTTTGCGATGTTTACTGAAGCGAGATCTTATCGGATTAAAAAATAATAACGGACAGTATCATAACAAATACTTTAAACTCGTTTTTCTCAAAACTAAGAATAATGAGTTACTATATTCTTCGTTGCATGTGTCGATATATAAAGTTGATAAATTTGAATTACGAAATCTCAATTAATGCAGCCCCGATGAAAAAAAGGGGTTTATAAATTCATACATGATCTAATATACCGAAAAATCATGTTTTTGCACCTTAAGGGTAGGATAACTCAAGAATTTGATGTACTAGAACAACTTTGAGGCCGGGTTTGCATTCTGTTGTAATAAAGTCGACCCTGATAAAATCTAGACCCTTATTTATTTTAACATGTAAATGTAATAACGCTGTCACCAGTGTAATATCTCTAACCTCTTTGAGTGTAATATCTGCTTTCTACTCCCCTATATAATGTCGGCTGTCACCAAAATCTATAACCCAAAATGCGCAGCTGAGCGGACAAAGGCTACTCCGGCCCGTTTCCTGAGCTAGGTTCGCCTGGTCTTAAAGCGGGTTGGTCTCCCTTTGCCAGGACAGGGTTGGTCTCGGTATTTCGTCTCCTTTCCGAGGGTACCACACTCTCCAGAGGGGGAAGGACTGACTTACGGGATACGGGTGATGAATTTAAATAAGGTGGAACTACAACGTTGTATAAAAAAATATATATTCAACAAAACACCTGTGAAAATACACATACATACATAAATCCTAATATAAAAAGAAAAATCCCGAGATACCCTCAAATAATTAAAGGTCTTAGATACAATTTAAAATCCTACCTATACCCTTTTTCCTTTGGAAACGTGTGCCCAGACGATAAATATAATATTATTGTGTGTTTGCCTTCTCATCAAACGATTTATTTCTAATTCACGGGCTTGGGCTGTCCTTGACCTAGTGTTACAACTGCAGACGACAGTTATTCTCGACAAAACAAAATTTGATGTGTCAGTGACTAATAAAATATTTATCGGCCAGCGTCACGACTTTCGCAATCCCCCTCAGTAATGAAATCACCTACATATGTTTACGCATTCCATTAATAATTAAAACTTTAAAATCAAATCGGAACCAAAAGGATTATGTAAATTTACCAAATTGACTACTTATCAGCACAAGTTCGCTGCAGTCTACAAAAAGAATTATCTATAAAACACACTCCGGTTTTTGTGTTGCCGTGTACATAATTTTTAACTCTCTTGAAACTTACTGTCTCCTACCTACCTACGAGGTGGAATAGAAATATGCGGCCTAAACAAAATGATAACTCCCCCAGATGAAAAGGAAAAAGAATTTAATTTGACAAGTTGGAGACTCTTTGGCAAATTTAATTAGTATCAGCCCACACGGTAAATAAACTATATATATATATATATATATATATATATATATATATATATATATATTACACAAAAAAAATTATTTAACTGAGTCTGCCCAGATGTGTCCAAGCCCTTTAGAAAAAATAGAAAATTCAGACACAAATATTCGCTATTTCGTGTATTGGCAAACGAATTTATCCTCCCAAGTTTCAGAATTTCGATGCAAATAATATCTGACAAATCTCTCCAATAAAAGAAAACTCCCAATCTAAATTCTGTTCAAAAACTTACGGCTTTGGAAACTTCTTTTGTATGGCCGGGGCGCTGCTGGAATTCGCTAGCTTCTTACCGCCACGAGTAGTGCCACTTCGCCGATATCGGGTTAGGTAGATTACAATTTTTGCGTAGAGGGTAATTCTACCGTTTTGTGTCTCGAAACGGGGGACAGTGTTCACTGACAAGGATATCTCAGTATCCCTATTTCACCCTGACACAACGGCGAGAACTTTTGCCTCTGATAACGCTAACACTAAAAAACTACTACCGCTACCGTCACGAAGGAAGGGACCCCTTTCTCTTCGCGAGTTCGACCGGCACTCTCCTTGTTTTTTCTCCTCCACCGTTTTTGTGTTTTCCCTACTTGGGTTTTTTTTGTCGAATTGCAAAACAATTTCTTTTTTTTGTTGTTCGAACGTGTGCTAATTTTTGTTTGTTGCAAATCGTATTCAAAACAAATTGGTTTACTGTGACCCAGTAAGATGTTTTATTTTTCTTTCGTCTGTTTTGACTTTGTCTAAATTTTTTAAACAAAATGTGGGTCGCATTCCAGTTTTTTATTATGATTTAAAATAAAATATGTTTTACCGTGTGGTCTAAAACTTTCTACACTAAATTTATTTTTTGATATTTGCATTTATTACACTGTGCAGGTATTAGGTATCACTTGATAATTTGACCACCATACACAATTCACTACGTTTGTCAATTATTTGTAACTTTTTCATTGATAGGAATGTCAAAAGGCCGAAATGAAAGTCAAAATAATCATATTGGAGTCACAACTGGAAGCAGCAACAGATAGGCAAGAGTATTTGAAAGCAGAAACTTTAAAAAATGAAATGAATGATATGAAAAAGAAATTACAAGATTTGTCTATAAGTAAACCAGCTACTGAAATGGTAAGTAATTTATTTTATCTAACATAGATTTCTACCAAGTGTTATAAGTGCCTTGAATTTTAGACAATTTTTTTTAAATATTGAGATCGATATGAAGATATATTTAAAAAATATACTAAAAATCAAAAATAGAACTCAACACGTGTAAAAAATTGAGAAATGAGTACATAACAGAATACAACTTTTATGTACCTGTATTTACGTTATATAGTTGGAATAAAAATTCACTAGTTTTCCTCCTTTTCTATACTCATCTTATTTCCAATATCTGAGGGCACTAAGTCGAAAGTGCTGAACATTCGTTGTGCCAATACTAAGGCAGAAATTACTGCAAAAGTCGCAGCCATGGCGGCCACATTGTCGAAATCCTGAAATATGGGTTAATTTTGTTATGAATTTATATGATTTATTTTATTGTTAATGAAATTTTAAAAGATTATTATTTTTTATTAAAGTTATTTTATATAGACTCTTATCAATCAGGTAGAGTTCCAAATATTATTCAAAATGTAAATTGTTCATCAACCTTTCAACCCATTTTCTTTTTTTTTCATCATAATTGATAAATGCCAAATATATAACAGTATTATGACCCCTTTTTTTCATCAGGGCTGCATTAATTGAGATTTCGTAATTCAAATTTATCAACTTTATATATCGACACATGCAACGAAGAATATAGTAACTCATTATTTTTAGTTTTGATAAAAACGAGTTTAAAGTATTTGTTATGATACTGTCCGTTATTATTTTTTAATTTATTATTTTCTTTAAGGTTATATTCTATTATGATTCATAATTTTTTTTATTTAAATCAATTATTCCTAACTCTATTCAAATTTTGATAAAAGATTTTACAAAAAATACAAAATATAAACATTTTTATAAACTTGACAGTTTTCGTTTTTAAATGACAATGAATTAAAATTTTTGATTAACTACTTATCATGAATACATTCATTCTAGTGCCAAATTGAATAGTGTTGCCGATAGTCTCACTGCCTGACCCCTTTATTAAATGTAAACTTCTCTGCTTTCCCTATTTGTGTTATTATTTCTGCTATACTCTGGTCTAGTGTCATTTTTAATAATCTTATTAGTTTATTATTCACTCCGATTTCTTTCAGCGGTTTCAGTAATTGATTCCTTTGAATTGTGTCAAATGCTTTTTGGAAGTCAATTAATAGTACTTCTATGTCTATATTATATTCGTTGGATTTTTCAACAATTTGTTTCAGTATATGTATCGCATTTGCCGTTGACCTTCCCTTTGTAAATCCGTATTGATATTATCCTTCTCTGTAACTTGTGAAATCTAGTTTTCTTTTTATAATTGTTGATGTTTTCTTATATGCTCCATTCAGTAGCATAATTATTCTGTAATTTGTTACTATTTGTCCCACGCTCCATTCTTCTCGCATGTCTTCTTCCCATATTTTATATATAAATTGGTATAGTTTTTCTAACAATTTAGTCCCTCCGTATTTGATAAGTTCCGTGTTGATTCCGTCGCTTCCTGGTGCCTTTCCGTTCTTACTTCTGTTAATATCTCTTATTTGTTCCTTTGGGCTCTCAATTATCTTCTGGTTGTTCGTTCCTCCTATGTCAACCTCTTCTCTTACTTCTATTAGCAGTTCCCTAAAGAATTCCATCCATGTCTCATTATATTCCATATCTTCATTTACTATTATTCCTGCTTTGTTTTTTATTGCTGTTTTGGTTTTATATGTTCAGATCTATGCATTTATTTTTTGTTAAAAAGCATTTGTGTTCCTCGCATAACTTGGCCTATCTATTTCACTAATTCTTTCTTCAATTTTTGTTTTCTTAGCTTGTTTTGGTAATTTCTTTGTTTCTTCTATGTCCCATTTTTAGCTGTATACTTTAGCTTTGTTTTTTATCTTTATCTCTTGTAACATAGTGGCTGCAACTATGTAATGATCCGTATCAACACACGCCCCTCTATATGTTCTGACATATTTCATTGTTTTCTTTTTGTTATCAATATGTGATCAATTTGTGTATATGTTTTGTACTCAGGTGATCTCCATGTAACTTTATGCCATTTGGGGCGTTGAAACGTCGTACTTCAAATAATCATGCACATTTTTACTGCTATATTACAAATTCTGTGTCCGTTGTTGTTTCGTGCAATATGTGTATGCCACTTATCTGTCTGTTATATTCTTCTTTTCCAATTTGCATGTTCACCTTACTCAATAATACTATTGTGTCTTGTGTTTCTATTTTTAATATTCCTTATTCTACCTTTTCGTAGAATACTTGTTTCTCATCATCTCCTGCCACTTCCGAGGGTGCATAAACATTGATTATTGACAGATTGAAGGGTCTCTCCTCAATTCTTATATAGGCCATTCTCTCAATGATTGGTTTAAACTCGTATTACATTTCTTGTCAGTTTTTCTCTTACTATAAATGCTACTCCATATTGTCCTTTCTGTTCTTGTCCTGAGTAAAATAATTGAATTTTTTTTTCAATATTTCCCCTCTCCTTATTTCCTGCAGCGCTGCTATATCAATATTATATATTAGTAATTCCCTCGTAATTTTCTCCATCTTTCCTGGTTCAAGCATTGTCCTTACGCTCCAAGCACTAATTTTCATTTCTTTAGTCCTACCCACCTTTTTTCTTGTGCCTTTTTAATTGGTACTATTTATCGCCTTTTTATTATCTCCTTAATCTATCCTAATTTTATTATCGACATTTATCTCCTTACTACAATTTGATTTAATTAATAAACTATTACTTACCTTAAAATTATCTCTAATTCTAAAACTAATACTATCTTCATTCTGGTTTTGTTTCTTCTTCTCCTTTTCATTGCCCCTTTCATAATATCCTCATTACTCCTCTTCTAGTTTTTCTCCTCTTCTTAGCATTTTGGTTATTTTGTATTCACTTCTTTCTGTCTGCGGTGATCTTTCATTTAATTTTCTTTTAGACTTGTTTGTCTCTGTCTTTTCTATCTCTTTCTCCCCTTCTTGGAAACTAAATCTGTCATGTACATTTCTTCCATCTATTGTCAATGTATCATATTTAAAGTACTCTTACTCTTTTCATAAACTATCTTGTATTTCCAGTCTTCCTGTACTCTTTTTGGCAAGTCATCATTTAGCCAAATGTTTGTACCTTTTAGGTTTTTTTAATGAGTTCCTGCTTATTTTCCCATTGGTTGAGTTGTATGATTATTGGTCTCTAATTTTTATTATTGAATTCTCCTTTCCTTTGTATATCACTCACTACATTTTTTAGGTCTACTTCTATTCCTGCTTCTTTTAATGTTTCGATTCTTATTTTTGTCTCCAGATCTCTCCTCTTCACTATCTTCTATTTTCCCTGTATAATTATATTGTTTCTTTTTGTCT
Source organism: Galeruca laticollis (assembly GCA_963921935.1). NCBI lineage: Eukaryota > Metazoa > Arthropoda > Insecta > Coleoptera > Chrysomelidae > Galeruca > Galeruca laticollis. The sequence continues at coordinate 89,324,582 of OY998183.1, forward strand.
CTCGTTCCATCATTTCTGTTCTTCTTTCTTGTGTTTTTATCGTTTGTTTCTGCCACTTATTTCCTTGCTAAGATTTCTTATTTCTTTCATATTATTTTCTAGCTTGTTATCGATTTATCTGCCACACATTCAAACATTCTTATTTCATCCATCTCCCCCATTCTGTCTTTTTCAGCACCGCAGTTCAAGTTTCTCATATGCATACTGGTTTTGTTAGAAAGCTACTAACTTCACTCTCAACCCGTAGGTGAGCTGATTTTTTACCGTACTGATTCTTTTGACAAATTTCTATTTATTCCTCTCCTGTACTTTTAGTTTTCTATCTGTATATCGTGTTTTGGCAGTGTTACTGGTTTGTTTTTGTATGTATAATTTATCGTTTGTTGAATTGAATTGACAAATTTCAGTATTGCTTATCGGTTTCTTAATTTTAGTGTTTTTTCTTTTTAAAATTATAAAATCCTTCTACCATTTGATGGTGTAGGGTATTATGCACTTATTCATGTACGAATTTCTTCCGTTCTCGTCTTTTTTGTGCCAATTTCACTGCTTGTTTCCAGTTTATATCTCTTTTATTTAGTATTTCTCGTATAAATTTGTCCCTCGTCTTTCTTGGTCTGCCCCTTTTCATGTTATTTTGCATTTTCCAAACTCTTCTTGATGTTCTTTGTTCATTCTCTGCAGATGTCCCTACCAATCTAGCTGTCTCTCTTCTATAAATTCCAGTGTGGATTATATCTCTAGACCTTTTCTATTATCTATATTTCTCAGCCCCCTCTCTCTTGGGGACTCCTAAAGCTCTTCTAAGATGTTTCATTTCTGTAGCTCGTATTTTACTTTATTGTTGTTCTGTTAAGACCCAAAATTCACATCAAAATGTTTGTATTGGTCAATATAGCGTTTTGAAAATCTTTATTTTTGTCTGCTTTGAAATTTCTGTTATTTATGAATTTTTTGTTCATTGCATAGTAAAAGGTGGTCTCCTTTTTTGATGATGACTATTAGCGCTTTTTCCCAATCCTATGGCAATGTCTCTTGTTCCCATACTCTGTTGTAAATATGCAACAATGTAACTCTTCCTTTCTGTCCCATGCTTTTTATCATTTCTGCAGTAATTTTGTCGGACCCAGGTGCCTTTCCATATTTTAGTTCCTTGATAACTTTTTCCTGTTCTTCTTTATCTATTGTTTTGTTAATGTCGGTTTCAACTCCGTCATTATCTTCTATGTGTTCCTCCTGTTCTTGTTCATATTTGTTCATCTAGACTCCCTCCCTATGGTGATCATTCTTGTACAGATCTTTTATTACTGGTAATTGCTATTTTTTCTTCCATTCTCTCTCTACCTTCTCTTAGGGTTTGCTCTACTATTCATTAATTTACTATCAATTTGTTGTATCTCAGAAACGCTGTTGCTTATGCTTCTCTTAGTTGTGGAATTAATGTGTTCCTTTCTTTTTGGACATCTTCAGGACAATCGTGGTCTAACCACAATTCTGTCCCTTTCAGTTCTTTCGCATTATTTAGTATGTTAGTTCAGTTCTTCTTATTCTCGTCGTCTTTTCATATTCCTCTTATCTGCTCTTCATCTTTCTGTTTACATTAATTCCTATATTTTGCAGCACTATCTGTATTTTTTGTTCTACTTCCCTTTCACCTTCATTTTCCTCATCTGAGATTCCTTTAATTATAATATTTTTCATTCTGATTTGTCTTTCTAATTTAGCTATGGTGTTCAAAAAAATTATCTAGCTTTGCTGTCATTTCATTCATGTTCTCATTTAACTGGCATAACATCCCTTTCCATTCCAGATTTTTTTAAATACTTTTTCTTTTTTACCTTTCGTTATTTTTCTTTTTATTGCGATCGCGGAAAAAAGTAAGCCCTGGTCGACCCCTCGGAGTTTTACTTTTTATTGATCTATTGTATTTATTCAAATTTTTTTATATTTCTTGTTGTTTTATATTTATCTATGCATTTGGTAACACCACCTGTAATTTGACGAAATTCTCGTTGCAGTTAATGGATTACTGATAACTAATCTGGTTTTGTCTATTAACCCTATTTTACATTTTGCATATTCAAACCTTTTTAACTAATCGTTAAGTTTATCACTTTATTGTCACTATTCTCGATTTTCACTAAATAATGTGCTATTCACCTCTCGAAATTTCGGGTTTAATGCAGTAGCATATTGAAATAGTTTATACACACTTAATGTCCTACCTACGAACTGACCAACCCCGTATTTGGCTTTTTTCTTTTCTTTCTACTTTTTAGATCTGACCTTTATAAATTGAAAAAAATTTCTTTTGGTGTTTCTCAGTTCGGACCTGGACAAATTTTATTCCACAGGTTGATTTTTTATTTGAGTAAATCTGTGTTTCTTAAATTACTGACTAATTAGGCTACTTACAGTTGTAACTTTTTCACTCATGTCTCTATTTATTACACTAACCTGCTTATCACTTTCCAGATTTTCCATTGGGTTTATCCCTAGTAATATCGATATCAAACACGTCTCACTTTCATAAGCACAGGGGTGGCTCTCCGTTTACTTACATCTTTCTATTCATGGTTGTTCTACCTGTTGTTTGGTGCCACTTTCAGTATTTGTTGTTGTTGTTGATAATTCTCAGTTAATTTTCACTTTTTCTCCATAGTCACTTTACATTCACTGCGCCTTTTGCTTGCCAGAACCAGTATCAAACATTAATGGCATAAATTTATATTTCCAATAAAGCTAATTTCATTGATATTAACAATATTTCATTTCAATTTACAATTCTTGTTAACATCTAAAAAATACCCTTTATGTTTATGTATCGAAAACGTTAGTAAATGATCATTCAGTTTCAAACTGTCGACACGAATATGAAATAAATACCAGAATTCAGAAGGATAATGGAAAGCTTTCCATTCTTTTCATGTTTAAATGTAAGAAATTCAGCTAGAAACATCCAACTAATAATAACTGAATATATAATTAAAAACTAGTAATTTAAATGCAAAACACATTTTATTTTTAGGTAAAAGTTACAAAAGATGATCCCAAAACAATTTGTGAATGCTTGGACTTACTTATTTGTATGTTATTGCTTCCTTCTGTCAATACTATGACTCCATCATTGATTGCCGTAAAAGATGAATTCGTAAAACCTTTACTAGATAGTAACGTCAGTGAAATTAACTGGAGAGTAATTAAGTGTATAACTTTGTTTTGCGTATTAGATGAGAATTTAGCCGAAGAGTACCTCAAGGTGATCTGCATACCAGTAAGTTATAACTTTTTTAAAAATATATTTTACTATAAATTAGTCAATTCATATGCATGGATGTCGGCCACAACTTTTGTACAAAATCATCAAACGCAATGATATAGTTTGTATTAGTTTTTAATAATATTTATCATCGTATTGCAACAAATTTTTACAGCGGTCTCAATAGAGCACCAAATTGTTGATAAAAAAATTTTTTAGTTACACTTTAGTCACAACATTGATAAATTTATTCAATTAGAAAGTGAAAATAAATAAATCCAGTGACTTAGGTACCTATAAGTTAAGAAAATAAAACGGCCCACTACTTTTCGTAAATACCACAGCCCACTGTATTGATGAAAACATCAAGAAAGGTTATACTGGACAAAGAATAAAAATATATACTGACAGCCAGGCACTGCTGAAAGCTATCTGTAATCCAACCACGAAATCTAGACTGGTTAAAAACTGTAAAGAGTCCCTTAACAAGCTGGCAAGAGACCAGTTAGCTAAACAAGGCTCTAAAGGAGACTTCATAGGTCCCGAACCATTCTGTGGAATCACAAAGGATTACATAAGAGGGGAAATCTGGAACTGGATAGACAATGAACATCAAATCAAATGGATCTTAACAGAAGGCCACCTTCATACAAAAAGCTTACTGGAAAATGTAAACAAAGAATTCTCAATCAGTTTATTGAAACTGAGCAAGAGACACTTGAAGACAGTTACCGATTTGATTACTGGGCACTGTACCCTAAGGAAACTTTTATACAAAATGGGAAAAGTTCGTGAACCTATCTGTAAGAAATGCGAGCTAAGGGATGAAACACCTATTCATATACTCTGCTTATGTAATAACTCACAAGGACTCAGGCAGAAGCATTTTGGAAGGGAAACAATACAACCATCAGAACTACTCAAAATCCCCCCAAATAAGCTAATGGCCTATATCAAGGACACGCAACTTTTGGAGTGGAAGTAGATAATATTGGGAACAGTACAATGACTTAGGTCAAGTGCCAGGGCTGCTGAACACAACCCAAACGAATGAATGAAACCACAGGCCACAAGTACAAAATATATAAGAACATGGTGTGTGGTGAGCTTTATAATGAATAACCTATAAGAATTTCTGTGAGACAAATAGTGTTCAAATTGGTATGTAACAAAGCAAATCAAATTGTTTTAAGAATAGATACAGATCATATGACCAACCATTAATAAGACATGAACAAAAATATCATTCAAAACTCATAATTCACGACGAAATTAACAATCAGCCTTGTTTCTTAGGACATTGCTTCCGTAGTTTTTTACACCAGTTTTTACCATACGGTACACAGAAATAAATACAGAATAAAGCAGACCATACACTTTAGTTTTATTGTTCTCGAATAAAATGAATGAAACAATTTTAAAAACGTTGAAACAAATTCAAGAAGATGTAATTAGTAATAAAAAGGAGTTGAAAGCAGCAATACAAGATAATGAGAATAGGATCCTGACAAAGTTAGGTGTATTGAGTGAAAGAATAATTCAACTAGAAACAGAAAATGAGAAGCTGAAATATAAGGTAGATGTACTAGAAAAAACTTTGAAAAGGAATAGTATTATAGTGTATGGCTTAGATGAAGCAGGAGAAGAAGTAGCTAAATAATTTATTAGGCTTAAGTATAACCGAATCAGATATAAATGATTTCCACTTTCTCAAGAACTGTCGAGGTAACCTCATCAAACTAGAATTAAAGAAACAATTGAAAAAAATTGAGATTTAAAAAAACTGTGGAAATTAAAAGGAACAAACATCAGAATTGCACACGATCTTACACAAAAACAAATAATAGGAAATAAAGTACTGAGTACTCTTTTGAGGGGAGCTCGAGAAGATCCAGAAGTCCGATCGTATATCAAAGGAAATAAACTTTACATTGACAACAAATCTTATACAGTAGAACAATTGAAACAAATATCTGCTGAGGTAGATAAAGTGCAATCAAACAGTGCCCCAGCTACACCCAATAAGAAACATCTACCAAGACCTGGAATCACCTGAAGCAGAAGGGGAAAGTTCAGTAGAAAATCAAGTAATTAATCCAGTATCTGCCGCACGAAAAACTAGCGATATACAGAGCATACAGAAGCAGACAGAAGGAAGCACTTTCAAAGATAAGAAACCAACTATAGTTCCTGTATCAGTTTCCAAATCCAAAGTCAGATTGCGATCTGGAAGAAGCTGAACCCTTAATAAGAAATCATATATATTAGTTTATTTATAAGTCATTTAGTAAATGATCTATATATGTATATGTATGTGAGTGTGCATATATGCGTATGTATGTGTGTAGATATATTTTGGATTAGTTTTGTTACATTCCATTTTACATTTATACATGTCAAACTAAATTTTAAATTCAGAAAATGGATCAATATATAAGAGATTGTCAACATAAACCAGTGGAAACTTGTGAAATAAGGAATATTGAGAGGTTGAACGAAATTATAATTCAGGGTGGGACAAAACACTTTAGCTTATTACACCAGAATATTAGAAGCATACAAAAAAATTTCGATCAACTGGAAATACTAATGAACCAATTGAGAAATGACTTCGATTGCATCATTCTGACAGAAACGTTCAGAATAGAATATGAGAATTTCTATCAAATAGACAATTACAACATGTTTTACAATCATGGCGAGATAAATAGGAATGACGGTACTGTCATTTATTTGAAAAAGACTATTACATCTTCTAACAAAATCATATATATATATAGGGGAATGTAAAATAATACAAACAAAAGTAACACACGAAAAAAATTCTATTCTTATAACAGCTGTTTATGAGAATTTCTAACAAATAGACAATTTCAACATGTTTTACAATCATGGCGAGATAAGTAGGAATGACGGTACTGTCATTTATTTGAAAAAAACTATTACATCTTCTAACAAAATCAGATATATAGGGGAATGTAAAATAATACAAACAAAAGTATCGCACGAAAAAAATTCTATTCTGATAACAGTGGTTTATAGACCTCCATCAATAGACGCTAAAGCATTTGTAACAAACTTGAAAGAATACCTGGAAAATTGTAAAAATATGCCAATATCTTTGCTGGAGACTTAAAGCTTAATCTGAATGATGATAATGAAATAATTTCGGAATACTTAGACACACTGAGCGAGTACAACTTCATATCAATGATAAATTTGAATACGCGTGTTGATCGGAGCTCCGCGACTTGCATAGATCATATTTTTGTAATGTAAAAAATGATGAAATTCTGAGTAAATCAATATCTGGCGTCTTAGATAGCTCAATTACAGATCATAAAGCAATAATCTTAATTACCCCGCTAACACTGAGAAATGGAGTCGACCGCGAATACATAAAAAAATTTATCAACTATAACAATCTAAAAAGAGACTTGCATAATTACAGTTGGGAAAATTATTTTAAAATGAATGATGTTAATAAATTAGCAAAATCATTAATGAACATTTTGCAAAACTTAATAAAACAAAATACCAGAGAAATTAATTAATAATTAATAAAACATAAAAAATGGATAACAAAGGGGCTTATCACTTCAATCAACAGAAGAAATGAATTACACAGAGAACATAAAGAACATCCCGATAATATTGATAAAAAGAATCAATATCATTACTACTGGAATTATGTTAATAGACTCATAAAAATAAATAAGGTCAATTTTTACAAGAGTGAAATATAAAAAAAAATATTCTAAAAACTTATGGAAGATTGTAAACTCAACAAAAACGTCTGACTCTAAAACAAATACTTACAAAAGACAATGAATTAATATCTGATGAAAAATCAGTCGCAAAGGTTTTCAATGAATATTTTGTCGATGTTGGTGAAACATATGCTGGTAAAATATAGAAAACATCTGGACCCCTACCAAAAAGAACCTCCATAGTTTGTTTCTAGAGCCCGTAACAGAAAAAGAAATACAAAACATAATAAATTCATTGAAAATAAATAAATCCCCAGGCATAGACAATATCACTGCAGAGTCTTTGCAAGCAGTATCAGTAGAAATATCTAAACAACTAGAACATTTAATAAATCAAATATATAGAACTGGTACATGTTCTGCAGAGTTCAAAATATCGATAGTAACTCCAGTGTTCAAAAAAGGGGATAAATGTAAAACATCCAACTACCGCCCAATTTATTTGATTACATCAATTGCTAAAGTGTTTGAAAAAACATTAAAAAGTATATTAAGCAACTTCTTTATTAAAAATAGTATAATTTCGCCCTTACAACTTGGTTTTAGAGAAAATTTGTCTACTAATGATGCAATTTCGAAGCTAGTCGGAGGTATTTACAAATTATTGGATGAGAGTAAACCAACAGCTTGTGTGTTTCTGGATCTTGCAAAGGCGTTTGCAGTCATGCGCAGTTGTTGGATCCCTTGCGGGATGCAGGTATACGAGGTGTAGCATTGGGGCTTATGGCAAGTTATCTAAATTGTCGTAAACAATGTGTAAAATAGGCAGAGTGCTTAGTGAAGAAAAAAATATCAAATTTGGGATGCCACAGGGGACAGTACTTGGACTACTATTATTCTCACTATATATTAATAATCTACTTACTTCTCACAATAGTACGGGATATATTATCAGTTTAGAAGATGACACTGCCATTCTGTATAGTGCCGAAAATTGGGAGGAGCTAAAAATGAAAATGGAAACTGATTTGAAAGGTATCGTAAACTGGCTCAATCACAAATTACTTACAATGAATTTTGAAAAAACATTTTACGTAACTTTTTCGAGTTACAATGTGAACCTACCCCCATTTCGAGAGCTAACTTTGGATGATGAAGATTTAAGGAAAACAATAAGACACACTGACAAAATAAGATATTTGGGTGTTATTATTGACTCTCATCTCAGGTGGGACCAACAAATTAATGAAATTACCAAAAGCCTCAGATTATTGACATACAAATTTAAATGCCTGAACAAAATATTAGATACCGCACACCTCAAAGTTTGCATTATACACCCATCTCAGAAAGTTGGATATTCTTCAGAAAAAAATTTTGAAAATAATTTACAGAAAGGAATATGTTTACTTGCACAGTGTTGTCATCTTCATTTATAAGAACAGAACATTTCTTCAAGAATTATCACATGATTATCTTACAAGAAATAAAACAAATTTATTGTACAGATTGTTATATCGAAAAAAAGAGTAGGTCAACGCTGTTTTGCTTACTTAGCAAGCAGATTTTTCAATTTTCTAGACGAAACGTACAAGAATTATATACTGCACATCAATTAAGTTTCAATGATAAAAAATATATTCAAAGAATATCTTCTGAATTTGGAGATAGATATTGTTATACAATTCATCGAAAGCAAATCGTGATATTTATATTCCACTGGTTGTTTCACAAAGTAAAAAAAAATTGAAAAAATCTTTTCAATTTCATTTGTCTATGCACAGTATGCTTGTAATATTGTTTCATGATGATGATGTAACTGTATATTGGTTTATTAGAGAATGCTAAGTCAAGTATGGCTTCAATATAGTGAGCACAATAGATTTAATATCCATGGTATGTATCCAATCAGACCTCCAAACCGCAACAGTACAAGATACAATAGAAAAAAAAACCAGAACTATTATGAAAGATCAGAAGCACCCCCTAATCATCTAATACAAGAGGGAAATCACAGAAGACTATAACGAAAATGGCCAAAATATCTGAAATAAGGTGAAGATGAAACCTTCTCAAAGAAGAAGGCTCCTACAGGACAATAGCGGGACTAACTAACTAGACTCCTAGCCAAAAAAGATATTATAAAATTCTGATTGCTGTTGAATAAATCATAATAAAAGAATAGTTCAGGTTTAGTCCATCTAACCTATAAGTGAATACCTTTTAAAAATGCAAAATATTTAAAGAAATATTCACATCAAAAAGTTTTTATTTATTTATTTTAGTTTCTTTTGAAAGTATGATCAACCGTTATACCTAATGATTAATAATTATTATGCTCCTTGGATTGAATGATTATGTGCAGTCTAGATTAATATGTGTAGTATTAGTAATAACTGTAAGAATGGGCTGTTTATTTAGCAATTTTTATTTATGGAACTAAGTAATGGTTTAATCAACATCATTTCAGATTATTACATACAGAGCTATACCAAACTACAACAAACAAGCATTGATGACTGCAGTAAGGGCTATCCCAGATATGTTCAGGTAAGAATAGATCACTTCTAATGATAATGATACATACGCATTGTGGGTAAATAAAAAGCGGCAATAGTAAACTATCCTCAAAGCATATTATGTAAGTGTGGTAATATTCATATTTTTATTTATCATTAAAAAAATAGTATGACAAAAATGAAACCACTGAACCGCTAAACAAAACCATTCATAACTAAAATGTTCTCGTTTTCGAAACAAGTGTTAAAGTTGAAAACTTTGACAAACATTTTGATGTCAAAAAAATACAGTATAAACAAATCAGTTTGTGTAGGATAGGAGTAAAAATAATATTTACACCTTGCTGTAAATACTAATTTTGACTATAATGAAGATTTTAAGTAAATAATGTTTACTTGTTGAGTAGTTCTAAAATGATTGGATCTAAAAGATAGATAAACATCAACTTTTTGTTTCCTTTTCTATAAATGATTGTACTCAATAGTGAACTTACAGTCAGTCAATAAATTATTCGAACACCCACATGTGTACTCTAATTTGTTTCAAAAATTTTTGTGTTTTTATTCATAAGATGGATCATAAGAATATTTATTTTTTTACATTTGTTAATTTGGTAGTAGCATCTAAGTTTGTTCTAGCTTCAGTTTATTTCTAACGGTTTCGTTTTGATTCCGTCTAATCTTGTCTTGTCCTTAAATTTTCTTAGTTCTCATTTACATTGTCATGATTTTCTGCTTTTGGTTTTTGGTGCATGTCCAGGATTCTGATGAGTGTGTCTACGGCAACCCATTTATGTACTTTAGTTTCTATATTTTAGGGTATCTGTTTATTTCCTAGAAAGATAAGTTTTATACTATCCATTTCTTTGGTTAGTTTATTTAATTATAACTTTTTAAATGTCTGCATGACACACTGAACGTGGAACGAAATCGGGACAATACGAGGATATATTGAAAAATTCTTAGCCTACTATAGAACCAAACAAAATTTCAATATCAAAATGTTTTATTACTCAACATCAACATATTCTACTCTTAATTGGATACATTTATTACAGCCAACCTGCAACGTCTCTAGACCTTTCAAAAAAAATGTTTCTTCTTGCTCTGCAAACCAGACCTCCCACAGCTTTTATTACCTCCTCGTTGGAAGAAAATTTACGACCTTTTAAACTTTTTTTCAGTTGAGGAAAGAGATCTGGTGAATAAGGGGGGTGTTCTAGTAATCCAAACCCTAAATCACGAATTTTTTGCATGGCAACATGAGATTTGTGTGCAGGGGCGTTGTCCTGCAAAAACAAAACACCTTTGGATAGCTTTCCGCGTCTTTTCTCTTTAATTTTTTCCCGTAGAGTGGTCAGTAATGTCGAATAGTAATCTCCAGTTATTGTTCTACCCTTATCCAAAAAATCAATCATGATTACTCCATGGCAATCCCAATAAACTGAAGCAAGAACTTTTCCAGCATATTTTTGGACACTTCTTAGGTCTTGGAGAACTAGTGTCGCCATTCCATCGATTGTTGCTTTGTTTCTGGATCGTAGAAATGTACCCAAGTCTCATCCATAGTAACAATTCGGTTTAAGAAGTCTACATCGTTTTCAAAGCGAGCATAGATCGAACGCGATGCTTCTACCCTTGCACGCTTTTGGTCAACATTCAAACATTTGGGGATCCATTTTGCAGCAATTTTTCTCATGTTCAAATTGACGTGAACTAGATGATGAACGCGTTCGTATGAAATATTCAGTGCTTCAGATATCCGTTTTAGCCCAATTCGACGGTCTGATAAAATCATGACATGAACTGCATCGATATTTTCGGGGAGTGACCCAGAAACTGGCCTTCCCGGTCGGTCATCATCTTCAATGGAAAATTTACCTCTTTCAAAGCTTGCAGTCCAATTTTTCACGGTCGCATACGAAGGACATTGATCACCAAGGGTATTAAGCATATCTTTGTAAATCTGCTTACCTCTTAACCCTTATAAATACAGGTATTTGATGATGGATCGATACTCCAATTTTTCGATTTTCACAATTTCGGTGGACATTTTTTTTCTTTTTATTTATTGCGTAACTCTAGTTCACTTTTTTGACGTCAAACTTTACACTGACACTTCTAATAAGTTATTGTTCGTTGCTATGGTAACGTAATATTTTGTTTATGCATGGAACTGGTCTAGGCTAACTAGATATCAATACATCCTCGTATATCTCTGAATGTGATCCAAAATCTTATCCAGAGCGTATCTAATCGTTTGCAAACTATTATCAGTGCCAAAGAGAATACTCGTTAAGGAAGTTCTTAAAATTTCCTTCGTTCCTGCGAAAAGTGGAAAAGTAGAATTGTTCAGTTTCAATGCTTCGTATTTCAGATCAAAATTATTCATTCTCATTTTGGTCTACAAAATCAGAACAATCATAAAGTAACTTCAAATTATTTATTATCATATTTTTATGCTTGGCAGTGTATTATTTTCTGTTTTTGTTTGCTTAGATTATATGGAGTAAACATTTTTGGTAGTATGGAGAATGCTATAGGTAACAATTCGAACCAAACAGTAAATTCATCATCTAATAAGAGGAGATTATATTGTACTGAAGAATCTGATGAAAGTATTATATTTGCTAATAAATTTCACTTGGAATCAATTATAGATGTTATGTTTGATATGTTGGATGATGAGGTAAATTCGTTATGTATATTTATTAATTTCTAATATTATATTATTAAGTTCATTGCTATACATAATGCCTTGAATTAATTTCAGATATGTGAAATTCGAAATATTGCTATAGAAGCTATCTCAAAGTTAATCTTGAACCAATTTCCAGTATCGTCATTATTAATTTCAAGACTGATACTGAAATGGTATAATCCATTGACTGGTAAGTGTAAGTAGTTAATCCCCTTTGTCCCAAAAAAATTTGTTTCATTTATTTTTTCGTTTTTCCGCGAGAAAAATACAATACGAAAAACGGGTTTTTAGAAGAACAAAAAATCCTGTGTGTATGTCGCTGTCACCAATTTTATGATTGGGTATTGTTCAGGGAATCTCACAGATGAACCCTATTGATTTTTAACTCACCAGAGCCAGTACAACGGGTCGTATAAATCCAGATATACTACATTTTTGGAGAAATTTCGGTTTGATAGCATGATATATAGTGTATAGGTGCGGAAAAGTTAGTGTTAATCTTTAAAACCGTTCATTTGTTTAGCTTTTTAGACTCGGTCATGTTAGCATTTGAGCAGTGAAGTTTATATAACCTGTTCAGGAATACCTTTTTGAACATGTTTTTATTTTCATTGGTTATTTAGGAGCCTTACTTATTCTTCAGCTACTCCCACCTCTAATTCAACATAATTTTGTCTCAAATGTTAAGAACGCGTCGAATGACCGTTTTTACACTCGTAAAAATATCTATTTAAACGACGATTCGAGTCGAATCGGTCTCTTTATCTTCCCTCGCTGAGAAGCAAATTTAAATCAGAAAGAAATAACCAGAAAGAATCTGTTATAAATTTGCTTCATAAAATAAATTTGGACGCCACCTAGCTTTTTAAGAAAAAATGATGACGGTGAAAAAACTGGTAACACCATGAAAAAATAACGTTTTAAAAAATAGATATATTTTAACCAAATAGAAAAATCGGAACAGATTGATTTGTACCCAACTACAATTTGAAAATATATAGAGATTTACCAGCAAGAATGGGTAACACCACACACAAAATATTATTTGAAACTTAATATTAACTTCAGCGAAGGATGATAAGAGACCGATTCGAGTGGAATCGTCGTTTAAATAGATATTTTTTCGAGTGTAAAAACGGTCATTCGATGCGTTCTTAACATTTAAAACAAAATAATTTAGAATTAGAGGTGGGAGTAGCTGAAGAATAAGTAACGCTCCTAAATAACTAATGAAAATAGAAACATGTCACAACGACACGTTACAGTTTTATTAACTTTTTCAGTATATATTTTATTGCCAAAACATATTGAAAAGACAACACAACATAGGCAATATCTGAGGGTTTTCACATTCACAAAAAGTTGCTGGGGTTTGGTCAGGTTTAATAAAGAAAGAAGAATTATATAAAATCTGGTTATAGTATAGTGAATTATTTTTAATTTATTTATAAATGGGTATTAATTTCATTAGGTTCGTTCCAACCTAGAAAAAAACGCCGTTTTGGAATTGTTAAAAATTGTTTTATATGCAGGCACAAACTTTGCACCGTCCCAGAACTGATGTAATTTGTAACGGTTTTATGCCTGCTTTATTATCGTTCAGCGATCGTTTTATTAGTGAAACACTACAACCTCACTTTTTAAAATATATTTTTGTAATGGACTTTGTTAGCGGTAAGTAATTTGCACCAATTTTTGTTTAATTTGTTAAATTAAAATATAAAAATCTAGTTAGCTAAAAATTAAACTATAATCTTTTGTTTAAAAAATTATGTGCATTTCAGTAATAAAACAATTTATAATATTGAAATATAACCATGTCAGAACAAATAATGAACCAAAATCTGACCATAAATAATGGACAACAGACGAAACATAAGTATTAATCGATTTGTATAGCAAATATTCCAAAAAAGTGGGTACGTTCGAAATAAAAAACCAAAAGATATTGTGGGACATGGTAACCACCGAATTATCAACTATAGGCATAAACATTACTTCTAATAATTACCAGAATAAGTGGAAAGTATTAGAAAGAAATTATAAAAAATTTGATGATGATCAAAATAAAACTGGTAAGTTGTTTTAAATTATTTTTAAATGTTTATAATAATTTGTTTTCATTTATATTTGTTTGTTATCTTATAAAGTTAATTTTTCACTTATTGTACTTTATTTTTTTGTAGAAAGAGGGCGATAATTCTTCAAATATCAGAATGAAATGGAATTGATATTTAGAAAAAAAAAGAGAATATTCACCCAGAAGTACTATTAGGAACTGAGACAATTGTTTCGGTTTCTAATAGTACATATGAAATGAGAGATGAAATTTTGGATGAAGATGAAAAAGAAAACAAAACACCAAAGAAAATAACTAAATCTCCATCTTTAAAAAAAGGCTAACTACATTTGAAAAATTTCGACTGGACAAGAAAGAATATAATACTGCCAAATTGAAAAAGAAAAATTAGCAGGAATAAAAAGGAGAAACAATTTAATTGAAACAAGAAGTATTCTAATTGATAAAAGAAATAAAATATTAAGAGAAAAAAGTTTCTACAATTGTCGCCATGATTTGGATGAATAATAAAATTATTCCTTATTCCCAGGCTTAATAACTAAAAGCGATAAAAATTCTAATTTATTTTTGTTTTTAAACAGTTAAAAAACTCTCAAAGTAACTGTTTCTAGTAGAAATTTTAAAGCTTTTGAGAAAGTTTTGTTTTATGCTATTTAGTTTTCTTTTTTATGTACCTAATTTATTTTGAATATTAATAGTTCGAGGAATATTTATTTTGTTAGTGTTTTTAAATGAAACTCTCGGTCTCTAGTTAATTCCACAATATAATAGAAGTTATTGAAAATTCTAAAAAATTGACAATTGTTTCGATAAATCAATATCATCGTCAGAATGACAGAAGTTACATTTCATTTTATGCCTACCTGATGTTTAGTAGTTATTTTTGGCTAGACCAAGAAGTAACCTAACTTGTGATTGGCTTAATATATGTTTATAGAAAAAAGAAGAAGATGTGATATTACAAATATTGAAGCTTAGATATTATTAGCCCTATGGTGATATCCTGGATATCATTTTTCCAATTAAGATCAGTATAACTGTGCAATGATATAAAAAACCAGGAAAACTATATCTGCTGATCTTTACAATTATCACTTAAGAAGACAGTTTATTAGTGGAGAATTCCCTAGATTTAACTGTTCATTGACAACTTCATATTGTGGGTTTCTTAAATGTCTTCTAATTTCCAGTTCTTCAAGGAAATCCAGTTCTTGTTTCTTTTCACAAATATGCAGCACTTCTAGTTCTGTGTTAGGTGTCAACGAATGATTGGTGTCAAGTAGATGTTTTGTGTAGTGGGATTTATCTGGTTGTTTTAATCTGTATGCTCGTAAGTGCTCACTGTATCGTATTTCAAAATTCCTAAGGGTCTGACCCAAATAGACAGCATTACATTCTGGACATTTGAGTTTATATATACCTGACTTCTTTAATAGTGGTATTTTTGTTTTTACATTTAACAATTTTGTACTAACGTTACTTTCTGTTTTTAAAAGAAATTTTTGTATTCGTTGCTGCAGATATTATCTTTGAAATATTATTAGAAATATTTCCTGCATATGTGATGGTTTTATAAGTTTTAATTTCATCAGCTTGTTTAGTATATATTAGTTGTAATGCCACTTTTTCTTCTTTTTTACGAATTAGCTTATTTATCATATCTAATGGATAACCGTTAGATGTTGCTATTTGTCTAATTGTATTAATCTCTCTATCAAAATTACATTTGTTCATAGGAACTGAAAAAGCTCTATGTATCATTGAATTATATGCTGCTGATGGTGATGGTTTTCGGTAAATTGAATAATCAAGTACATTATTAACTCTTTGAATTTTTAAATCAAGAAAATTGATTGAGCAATTTTCTTAAATTTCTAATGTAAATTTAATTTTCGGGTGTAAATTATTGATGTGATTGAAAAATTCATCTAATTGTCGTTCACTACCCATAAAACAAGCTAATATGTCATCTACATATCTATACCAAAATAAAATATTTTTCGAAATATTACTTTCAAAGATCTTTCTTTCTAAATTGTCCATAAAAATGTTTGCTAAAATAGGTGATATAGGGCTTCCCATTGGTAAACCTTCATTTTGAATATATATCTTATTGTCAAAAGTGAAATAATTATGATTAATACATACATCAAATAAATTAAGTATATCTGATATTATTCCTGGATTAATATTTTTATCTTCTAGTAATTTTCTTACAAGTATTAGACATTCTTTAGGAGAAATTTTAGTAAACATATTAGTTACATCGAACGATATGAGTTTATAGTTATCTTGCAAGTGGATTGCTTTCAACTTTTTGATTAGTTCTATTGAATTTCTAATTGAGTACTGAAATTCATATCCGTAAGTATTGAGTATATTGTTGAGCTTCTTTGCCAATATATTATTAGGAGCATTAACATAAGAGACTACAGGTCTAATTGGTTTCGTTATTTTATGTAATTTAACTGTTCCATATAATTGTGGACAATGAGGATTCTTATGTATGATAGACCTCTTTTCGTAATCATTTAAAAGATAATTTGAATTATTAACAATATCCCTTACATTATTAGAAAACTTTTTTGTTGGGTCTGCTTTAAGAACTTTTACATCGCTGGATTCTATAAAGTTATATACTTTGGAATTGTAATTTTCAGTCGTCAAAATGACAGTAGCGTTCCCCTTATCAGATTTTGTAACTGTTAGGTTATTATTCTCTATCTTCTTTTTTATAGCATTTAAAACTGTAGTCATTTTTTGTTTGACGTTTAACTTTTGAAGGTTCAATATTTTTGATTAAATTGGCAATTTTTAATTTCTCATAAAGAAAATTATTTGAATTAGATTTTAAAGCTATTTCTGACTCTGTACCTATAATTTGTTTAATATTATTCGTAAATTTAGGTGGTATGCTGTACTTTAAACCTTTATTTAAAAATTCTATTTCACTATCTGTAAAATTAGTGTCTGAAAGGTTTTCAAATCGTGGTGCAAATTGTGTTGGTATGTAGGTACTTACAGTTTCATGATGTTTTTAGTATTGAATTTTATGTTGTGTGTGTTCAAGATTCTGTAGCTTCTTTTCTTGTTTCTTAAATTTCATATGCTTCATCGTGCTGACATTTTCTCTAATTTTGTCATCCAAACAGTCAAATTCTACTGGATGTAATTGGAATTTGAGTTCTGAATGTACAACTTTTATGTAGTTGTCTAAGGAGTCTCTAACTTTGAACCATTTCTTACATTCTGATTTTATCCAAACTCGTTGAGCACATTTTATAGCTTTTTGTGCTTGTGGTGTTTTAGTGTGACATTTTATATTCACATAATTTGGTATTACCTTTTTCCTAAGGCATTCTTGGTTAAACCAAATGTTTTGTGATGCTTTGTAACGTTTTTGTAGTAACTTCTGGTACAGTCGGGTTAAATCTTCTCTCGAAGATTTTTTAATGAAATTGACTGTCTCGACCCTTACTTCGTGGAATATGCTCATATTAGTGTTTTTAAATGAAACTCACGGTTACTTCTTGGTCTAGCCTAAAATAACTACTAAACATCAGGTAGGCATAAAATGAAATGTAACTTCTGTCATTCTGAAGATGATATTAATTTATCGAAACAATTGTCAATTTTTTAGAATTTTCAATAACTTTTATTATATTGTGGAATTAACTAGAGACCGTGAGTTTCATTTAAAAACACTAATATGAGCATATTCCACGAAGTAAGGGTCGAGACAGTCAATTTCATTTATTTTGTTATTTAGCTTTCGTTTTTATGTACCAAATATATTTTGAATATTAAGACTGTGAACAATATTTTATTATTTAGTTTTCGTTTTTATGTACTTAATATATTTTAAATATTAAGACTTTTGAGAATGTTTTATTTTATGTTGATTAGTTTTCTTTTTTATGTAGATACCTAATTTATTTTGAATATTAATACTGCGAAGAATATTTATTTTGTTATTTAGTTTTCGTTTTTATGTACCTAATATATTTTAAATATTAAGACTGTGAACAATATTTTATTATTTAGTTTTCGTTTTTATGTACCTAATATATTTTAAATATTAAGACTTTTGAGAATGTTTTGTTTAATATTAATTAGTAATTTTGAATATTAAGAGTGTGAAGAATGAAATTAACTGTCTCGACCCTTACTTCGTGGAATCTGCTCATATTAGTGTTTTAAATGAAACTCAGGGTTTCTAGTTAATTCCACAATATAATAAAAATTATTGAAAATTCTAAAAAATTGACAATTGTTTCGATAAATCAATATCATCGTCGATATTGATTTATCGAAACAATTGTCAATTTTTTAGAATTTTCAATAAATTTTATTATATTGTGGAATTAACTAGAAACCGTGAGTTTCATTTAAAACACTACTGTGAAGAATATTTATTTTGTTATTTAGTTTTCGTTTTTATGAACCGGGTGATCAGTTAAGAGTAGCGATATATATAAGATATTGGTCGTATAGATTTAGAAAAAAAATTCATGATAAAAGTCGCCAAGAGAAATTGCTGGAAGTTATTTTCGAGTTTGTCAAACGTCCGCTAGAGGGCGTAACAACTAACACTAAGTAGAAAAATGGGATTTTTATAGAATTTTGCCTAATGAAAGTATATCGATGATATTATTTTCATATTTACTGACTATTCACCTACACTTTTTGACTAAAATGTTTTGTTCTATCTATGAAAATAAAGCGGTGGGGGAGGTTCAATTGTTTTTTTTAAGCAAACCAAGCTTTCTCCCGTTTCGCTTGACCGATTTTAACAAATTTGGGCTCATATGAAAGAGCATAATTTACACAACAAAACGCTTACTTGGTTTCGACTTTTTTACTTACGTCTTCGCCGCTAGATGGCGTTAACTGAAATGGTAGAAAATTTTTGAGTTTTTTCAAAAAAAAACAAATGTAATGGTATATTCATTTTTACATATTTTAAAAGAGGATACATTTTTCTAAAATTTAATGAAAAAAATTAATCATCTACCTTTTTTTGAACCGTTGATATTGAACAAAATATAATTTTATTACATTAAAAAATGGCACGCCACTGCTTTTTATCAAAATAAAAATCATTTTCGTAATCACTTATTAGTTGCTAACAAAAATAAACCTCTGACTTTTTTTCGTTAGACGAACGGCATTAACTATATGTACTTGCGCAATTCCATTCTAGAATGGTTCTTCGCGAGGTTGGAACAAACCTATTGTAACTATTTTCTTTTAATTTAAACCGTTTTATATGAGACAGAGTGAAAATGTGATATGCCTGTATGTTTTTGTTATAGCTCAAGCTTCCGATAAATCACAACAACTCATAGGAGTCGTAATTACTAACTTCGCTAAATGTACTGAAGGTGCCAAAGATGTGATAGCGAAAGCAGTTATTCCAACATTGCAAAGTATCTCTAACGCTCCTAGAACTAGTCCTCTTGCAGTTGTTGATGTTGATAATTTGTTACTGTTCATTTCAACCATTACTGACTGTGATGAAAAGATAGTAAGTATGGCATTTACAGTTTTGTCATTTGTGAAATTTTTTATATAGACGTTAAAATAAAACATTGTCAATAGTTTTGTTCTTCCAGCTTGTGACGGTTATTGAACCAGAAGGTCACTAATAAACTTAGTTAGTAAGGTTAATCAGTAAGAGTGAACCGCAATTCTTTAGTGAATACGTTTATTTAGGTAACTAATAAAAACACGTTCAGATTAGAACGTTACTAAAGTGTAAAACAACCGAGTCGACAAGGTTATTATCGATATGTGTAAACAGGGCCAATGAACAGAAGTATATCGATTCAGCATGTATAAGTAGTTTAATTCCGTATAGTAAACATTCATTAATTATTTGTTAGTTATATTTCTTAGTCGTAAGTGGACTGTGTCTTCGACTTTCTTGACGATTGGTCATGGTTAATTGTTATTAGTTGTTTAAATATATCATAACCCAGTGATTTTTTAAACATATGGTATTATTTCGTTTCCCACCGATTGGAAGTAAGTATTGCCCTAATTAATGGTATGGAATATAAATGGTTTAGTATGTGGCACGCTTACCTCTAATCATCACAAGCTATATTGAATGTTGACATGTTTCATCATTTTAAATTTATTTCCTTAAACGTTCAAAAAGTCTACAAGTATAAGATTGGAAGACTGGTAAGACAAGTTAAATAACTAATAAAATTATGGCATTTTAAAACTTAATATGCTTTTTATTCGAAAAACATTCAGAATTCGTTCTCATTTTTGGTATCATTCAAATAATATAAATATGTCTCGTTTATCTTACTTAAAGTTAACAATAAAGTAAAACAACTTGTAGAAAAAGCAACACAATATATCTAAGATAAAAATAAAACAATTTAATTTGTTTAAAACTTCATTTATTTGAACAAATGTTCAATTTTAACTGGTTGACACGTTTCACTAATACAGTAGCTTTTTCAAAACGAATGAAGGTATAATATAAACATGTTTTAATATATACAGTGCATAAATACAGAATTCTATTATACTAATGTTAACAGAGGTATTGAAAGAAATTACCTAGAAATTCATTCACTACAAACGTTCCTAAGCTATCTTCTAGGTAAAAAGGTTTAATAAAGGAGAGTGAAGTGAAGAAGGTTACCTGAATATTTATTTTTGTTTATCTCAAGAGCCTCTAATAAATTTAAACTAAAGGATTTACCGACTACATGTAAAATTTCAAAATTTTGGTCGAAAATGTGTTGGTTTTCTAATAAATGATTTGAATAGTTAGAAACTAATTTTTTGTTGTCATAGCTATGTTTGTGTTCCGAAATTCTAGTTTTAAAATTTCTTAAAAGTTCTACCGATATAAATTTTATCCCAGTTGTCATCCACATTTTAATTTATAAACTCCTGATTTGTTAAATTTTTAAGATATAGATTTGTTATTTTTAATGAGTTTGGAAAAATTGTAATCGGTTTTAAAGCAAATATTCATGTCTAAAGTTCCTAAAAATGATTTAATTTTTAAGGATGGTGTTCCAAAGTATGTTAAGCTTTTAAATTGTTTAATATTATTTTTATCAGAAGGGAATACTTGTTCCAAAGTCTGTTTTATTATCTTTTTTATTTATGATATTGTCAATTAAATTTGATTCGTAATTATTATTAACTGCTATTTGTTTTACTATTGAAAGCTGCTGATTTATGACTGAATGGGTGGACCAAACTATTATGAATGGTAATGTCTGTATGTGATGGTTTATGAAATATAGAAAAATCATGTTCATTATTTATATTTGAAATTGTAAGGTCTAAAAAGTTTATAGACTTATTTTGTTCAAGTTCTACGGTAAATTTGATATTATTGTGAATTGAGTTTATGTAAGCAATGAAGCATAATTTTTCTATTAAGGGGGTGTTTATGAATTATTTTTTCTATATTATCCATAAAAATTTTTGCTAGTAGGGGGCTGAGGAGGTTACCCATAATCAAACCATCGTTACTGCTATAAACCTCTCCATTAAAATGAAAATAATTTTGATTCAAACACACTTTTAATAAAGTAATGATATCATAGTAATTTATAGGATTAACATTATTGTATGTGAGCAAGTTATCAACAAGAGTTATAGTTTCTGTAGGAGGTATACTGGGGAATAGATTTGTTACATCGAACGATATGAATTTAGTATTATGGGGTAGTATTATATCTTGAATATTATTAATTAATTCCGTTGAGGTTTTAACTGAAAATCGAGGTTTGAATGAACAATATTTAGAAATGACATCTATGAGAATCTTTGAAATTTTGAATGAAGGTGCTGTGAAATAAGAAACAACTGGTCTGATTGGGTACCCCTCTTTATAGAGTTTAATTAATGAATAAAGTTCAGGATGTTGTGGATTGGGTAAAAATTTATATTTTTCTTTATCGTTAATTATTGATTTAGCGTTATCTACTGCTAATTTTATTTCTTTCTGAAATATTATGGATAATATAGAAAAAATAATTCATAAACACCCCCTTAGTAAAAGATTTATGTACTGGCACCGATATGTGAAGGACATTTTAGCTAGCTTAACTGGTACAAATAGACAATTAGACAGCTTCATTACTTATAAACTCAATTCACAATAATATCAAATTTACCGTAGAGCTTGAACAAAATAAGTCTATAAACTTTTTAGACCTTATAATTTCAAATATAAATAATAAACATAATTTTTCTATATTTCATAAACCATCACATACAGACATTACAATTCATAATAGTTTGGACCACCCATTCAGTCATAAACCAGCAGCTTACAATAGTAAAACAAATAGCAGTTAATAATAATTACAATCCAAATTTAATTGACAATATCATAAATAAAAAGATACAAAATCAGACTTCTGATAAAAATAATAATAAACAATTTAAAAGCTTAACATACTTTGGAACTCCATTCTTAAAAATTAAATCATTTTTAGAAACTTTAGACATGAATATTTGCTTTAAAACTGATTACAATTTATCCAAACTCATTAAAAATAACAAATCTTGTTCAGAACACGGCCTGTCCCTCAACAACCTTATCTTAGCTTAGAAAAGAAATAGAAATGTCACAGTCAGTTTCAATTAATTATTCCACATACACAGAGCATTACTTCCCTTAAAAAAGATTTGTAATTTCATTCCTAGCGCTGATAATTACAGTAGATAATTATTAATAAAATCAACTGTTTTGAAGTGAAAAAACCAATGGGAAGTAATCATTTTAGTTATATTAGTATCTTCGAGCTGATCTCCCAGCGTTTTATTTGGAAATTTCAATCCACTATCAAAAAGATTATCGAAGAGAGAAATTGAGAAATTACCGAAAGTGTCAAAGTCAGACTGATCAAAAGGCCGGTTTTATCAAATCTAAATCTTCAAAATTTAACAAATCAGGAATTTATAAATTAAAATGTGATAATGACAACTGTGATAAAATTTATATCGGTAGAACTTTTAGAAATTTTAAAACTAGAATTTCGGAACACAAACGTAGCTATGACAACAAAAAATTCTAACTATACCAACCATTTATTAGAAAACCAACACATTTTCAACCCAAATTTTGAAATTTTACATGTAGTCGGTAAATCCTTTAGTTTAAATTTATTATAGACTCTCGAGATAAACAAAAATAAGTATTCAGGTAACCTTCTTAACGACCAAATAGATATCAATCACTCTCCTTCATTAAACCTTTTTACCTAGAAGCTTAGAAATGTTTGTAGTGAATGAATTTCCGGGTAATTTCTTTCAATACCTGTTTTAACATTAGTATAATAGAATTATGTATTTATGCTCTGTATATATTAAAACATGTTTAAATTATACTTTCATTCGTATTGAGAAAGCTACTGTGTTAGTGAAACGCGTCAATCAGTTTAAATTGAACATTAGTTCAAATAAATGAAGTTTTAAACAAATTAAATTGTTTTATTTTCATCGTTCAATATGGATCTTCATAAAGTAAAAGCCTCATGTATTCAACAATATATC
Organism: Galeruca laticollis; assembly: GCA_963921935.1. Classification (NCBI taxonomy): domain Eukaryota; kingdom Metazoa; phylum Arthropoda; class Insecta; order Coleoptera; family Chrysomelidae; genus Galeruca; species Galeruca laticollis. Next base: position 89,348,394 of record OY998183.1, read on the forward strand.
TAGTATAAGTACTAGTACTAACAACTTGTTGAAAAAGCAACAGAATATATCTACATTCTACTGATTCTATAATTTTCACCCATAAGGAGCTTATTTTTTTTCATCCAATTTTATGTTTGGTATTAGCTAGTTTCCTGTTTTTCTGTGAAAATACCCATTTCAGTCTCATTAGGATTAGCTGAATGTAAATGGTTTTCTCATAATTTTTCTATCATTCAGAATGCTGTAGGCATTTTCTAGCAAAAGGCATTATCGAATCTGTTTACAGGACTACTAGATAATCAGAGTATGCAGGTATCTAGAAGTTGCTCTCGTTAAGACATTGTCATTTTGGCTTAGGTGTGAATACAATTTTAGTTCCCACCAAATCTTGAAAATATATTTAGCTACCTGAAAAACCCACCAAGTATGACAATACCATTAAAATAGTACTTCTGGATTCATGCCATCCTGTCATGTTTGTTTGAAAGATGTGAAAACAAGATATTTTATTTCCACTTGTGTGTTTAATCTTTGATGCAATTAACTTTTATTTCTTTTAGGATATCTCAAGGACACATATAAATATGGCACATATGTTTACCTCCGAAATATTGAAGAAGAAAAACGAGGCGATCGCCATACCCCTTTCAAAATTATTATTGTATTTGAATATTTGCTCAGAAAGTGTTTCGACTTTGAAAGAGTTGATAGCTCAAGTCGAAACTGCATTGCAAGAAGTAAGTATTTTTTATAAGAATTTTTGAAAACAGATTTGAGTGCAAAAAAAAAAAAAAATTTTTCAGGAAAACCTATCGGAGAAAACATTAAAAAAAAATTTGATGAAATTCCAACAAAAACTCAATGCGCTCTTAGAAGATCACAGTCGAGCACAAATTACCAATTTAGAAATAACAGAAAACTCAAATATTGTTGTAAATATCGAAGAAAATCAAGATGATCCAACCAAAGTAAACGAAAATCAAGATAAAACAAAACGGACTATGATAATGCCGATGATTGGAGAGGTGGATGAAGAAGATATATTTGAATTAAGTAAACATTCAAACATATCAGATGCAAATAAAATATCTGATGTTGAAAGTAATGTCAATGGTTCTAAAGATGAAGAGGTACCTAATGGAAGTAATTTAATTAGAAATGTTAACCATGAAAATACTAAAAAGAGAAACCGAAGACATAGATGTATGTCAGAAAATAATAATCAAAACATAGCTAATTCCTCTGACAGTGAAGAAGGGCGGCATAATACGAAAAAGATTAAAATTCCTGTGGTAATTTTAACTAATGAAAATTATAAAGAAATTGAAGATGTTTCACATGATTTGTCTGAAAATACAGGTATGTTAATTACTCTAATAGGCAATTTAGTATTGCTTTTTAAGGTTTTTCTATAAATATTTGTATAAAAGTTATTTTATTTGCCTTCAATTGACAGTTGTTTATTGAAATAACTTTTTTTTTCAAATTATTGTTTTCAGAGGTAATATTAATAAATGTACCCAATAATATTTCAGATTCTGAAAAATGTAAAACAAATAGTGAAGATAACTTCATAAGCGCAACCCCAGAAGAGGACGAACCCTATGTTTCAAAGAGCAAAAAAAGAAAAAAATCAGAAAAAGATGATAGTGATAAAAAAGCTGCTCCCAAAATTAATGTCTTAGAAGTAATAACAATCAAACCCCAAATGAAAAATAATACAAATAGTACAGGTAATTGTAAACTATAATTATTAAACTCTTTATATTTGTTTCTCTTCAAAGAATGTTAATGTAAATTCCAATAATATGGAGACAGTAATGTTTTAGTCTTAATAGTTAGGAACTATTTTTTTTAATTGTATAAGGGCTCTAGGGTTCGATATTTCTCGCCTAACATTACAAATATAGACTCCGAAAATATGGTGGAGCAACTTTGGAATACTAAAAATCTAATAGTACAAGAGTGGAAGGCGTGTGATTACTGAATTAAGTAGATTTAACAGAACTAACAAAAACTTTCAAAGTTACCAAGAACAGGAAATTTGGTATAGATATCAGTCATTAGAGATATGACGAATGATTAACATAAAATTAACAATTGAATATATTTCCGTTATAGTCCATTTGTTTAGTGTGCGAAGCAATTTTTACTTGAGTGAAAGCAATATTAATAAGGTTAATATTCATAAACCATAACTGCCCCTTTTAATAATATAGAATAATTTATTTCAATTTCCGTCTCTAAATAATAGTATGAAATGGAGGTATTATCCATAATACATACTTCCTGGAAAACTGTTTGGTTAATATTTGGTTAGGTAGGCATAGTAAAAACCAAATAAAGTTGCGTTTACGTCATCATTGTGAACATTTGTAGCGTTGTCAGAGTGTTCACGAAATATGGAAATTAACAGAAAATAACTGAAGTCAACAAAAAACGTAAATGTAGAAAATTTCACAATATTATAAATGAAAACAACAAAATTATCGATAGTTTGATAGTTTTCGTTTAATATAGTGTGGAGTTTTTTCATTTACGTTTTTTGTTAATTAAATTTATAAATAGATTTCACAAAGTAAGGAATTCTAGAATAAACGTGGTAAGGTTATTACTGACTTACCAAATCTTTTAATAAATAAATATAATAAAAATACAAGCAATAAAATAAAATATGTTTAATAATGAACGTATTATCAAAGACAAAAACTAACGTTAAACAAATCAACATATTGTGAAATGAAACTAGGCAGATTCAAATTCTTGTTCATTTTCTTCATCTGAATCAACATCAGTGTCACTCTCTTCACTATTAAAATTTATAACTATCGGACTAATTTCTGGACGATCAAATATTCTTTCTCTCTCATACCATTTAAATATCTCTTTCAGTATGTTGTATAGAATTTTTCCACATATCAGGAGTTATCATGTGCAGTGCCTCGTGCCACATGTTCAGGCAGTTATTCGCACTGTTACCATCCCTACCAGATAGAGTTGAATATGCAATGGTAAGGAGGAAGACGTAAAACTTTGTGTCCATTCTATTCTGCCATATCGTCCACTATATACTTGATTGGTAGCTTATTTCTAAAAAAAAAAAAACAAAAAAAAACGTTTAAAATAAATGGCAATAAGTAAGAATATATCTGTATATGTACTGAGAAACAATTTGCAACAGTTCTGTTTTGAACATCATGTGAGAATAGGGAATGTTTTTTTCTGTCAACCATTCCTGAATAGCACATTTTGACCATCCTGTATTTGGAGTTTTATGCAATAACATGCTGTGATAAGGTGCATTATCAAGTATAATTAGAGAAGGATTCTCTAAATTTTGCAGCAACTGATATTCAAACCATTTCAAGAAATTTGCCTGGTTCATTTCCCCATGATAATCATTAAGTTGGGTTTTTGAACAAAATATTGCTTCAGCACCTTCAATAAATCCGTTTTCATTTCCAGCATGGAGTATAATATATCTGTAATAATATTATTTAAATAATGTTTAAGTAACCACTTATGTTTGTTTTGCAATACAACAAACCTTTTGCCATCCGTTTTAGTGGTTTTAACACTCTTGATATTTTCATTTTGCCATGAATGACCTATGATGTCATTTTGAAATATCTAGGCTTCATCGATGAACACAAATTGGTATATACCTTCGTCCTTTGCTTCTTCATAATATCTTAAGAATTCTACTCTTTTCAAAACAACATTAGGTAATTCCATAAGTCCTCGTCGTGGATTATCCTTCATCCACTTAAACCCAAGTTCTTTGAGCAATCTATTTAAAGAAGTGGTACTACCATTAAATAATTTTTTTCTCTTAGTTGGGACCACAATGATTGAATCGTTATGTGCTGTTCTAAAAGCATACAGAAATAGAAATATGTTAAATATAGAATTGTCGTAATTATACTTACTTCTCTGGTACATGTTGTAAATGGTATCACAACTAGAGCTTGTATTTAAAGTTTCTGTATTTGTTACTCGTTATGAGCGCAACGTTTTTTCTTTGGTGACTCAAACTCTTCACCTTTTTTCTTTGTTTGACAAATTTTGCTTACTGTTCTTACACTGATTTTTAAAGCAGCAGCTACACGCTAAAATAATAGAAATTTTCGTAAAGTAAAGTAAGGATTTTTTATTCACGTATTACCTACCTCTTGTACAGCATTTAAGGGCCACAAAGGACCATTATTATTCCTTTATTGTTCAAAATAATTTACTAATGAAGCCACAAGTTCTTTGCATCGGCTATTCAGCTGTTTGGGCATTTTAACAATCACAGAAGAAAATGCTTTGTTGTTTTGAAAACAAAAACAGTTTTGATTAAAAATATTTCTCACAAGAAAATTTTATAAAGCACGTAACTATAACCTCAAAAATCGATGACAATACACGAGTAGAAAAGTCACAAACAACGCGGCAACATGACATTATTTCTGGCAGTGACTATTTTACCGTGAATAATTGGAGGCTTCTTTATGAAAATTTTAACACAAATGTTTACATCGAGGTACGTCTAAACCCAATAAGCTATATTGCTTATACATTATTTTGGTACAAAAGTTTTTTTATTGATTGGGTTATCTTTAGAACCGATTAATTAACCAATTTAAAGTATATGCACTTTTCGATAGAAATGTAGCCACACATGCGATAGAAATACGCCCTTGGTGACGTAAACGCAACTTTATTTGGTTTTTACTATAGGTATTTAATTTATTAGTAAACTGTGTCTTGGTCTGTAAACATCTAGGAGTGGAGCAGCAATAAAAGTAAACTAAATTTCTTAATTTTGAATTTTTGTAAGAAAAATCGCAGCAACCAAAAGTTTGAATCCAGTGAAATTTGAAAGTGCATCTTTAACTACAAATGTAAAAATAGTTATGCTAAACGTATATGATGCTCTCGTGTACGAGCACCCAAAAAATTTAATTATGGAACCTGCGAAGAAGCCACCAGGGAAAAACCTTTAGAAATCGACGATGCAATTGAACATGTTATTAGGAATAAAGCTAATTCATTTTACTTTAATAAGCAAATACTAATAATTGACAAGGTTTTATCAACACTTAATGATGATCATTTACACTATTAAATTATTCAAGGTTCTGCCCCTAAACATATATTTCAACGTTTAAGCACCATTTATATTTTATGGTTGTAATGTTAATGTACCCAAAAAAAGTCATTGGAGTCAATGATTATCACTCACGTTACAACTTTTTGTGTCCTTTTTGAATTTTAGTATGTTCAACTTGATACAATATTATGTTATTCAGCATTTTGTTACATTTGTCAGTTAATGTAATGAACTTTTCAATGAGAATTTAGAGATAAAACAATCTTTTGCAGAACCTTCTCTGCGTTCTTACCTTAAATCGGTTGATTTGTTATTGGTGAAAAATGAATAGTATCATTTTTGTACAGTTGGTCCGGTGAATCTTTTCCCATGCGTCATCATTCATATACAAACGCAATACATTAAGTAACACGTAGGTCGTAGATTGATGGTTTAATTAGGATGTGGCTAAAATTACTGTGAACGTTATTTACTATTGTATTGAAGCTGGTGTAATAGATATTTGTAAATATTTTACAGCCATTTAGCAATGTGCTACCTAAACCTTTAATTTGAAAAAAATGTTCGTATTCCAGAGTTTTATGGGGCTATTCTGCAAACTTGTTATTAAGCAAATTTACTTGCATAAGAGTTAGTATTAATAACAACTTCCTCAGTAGAAACTTTGCAGATCAGAATTGCCCTGTTAGGGTTATGGCTGGCAACTATTACTATTAGGCCGTCCCACACATACTGTTGAACAATGAAAATAAAAATCTTTTGGGTTGTAAAAATATATAATTAATATTCTAAATATGTATATTTAAAACTCATATATATATATATATATATATATATATATATATATATATATATATATATATATAACAATAGATTATATTTAATTTTCCTCATAGTCAGAATCCGAGCTATCACCAGTATTTATATCTATTGTAATTGGTTGAATGCTAATATCAACTATATTCTACTCACGGGCATACCACTTTTGTATAATTTCATGGGTATTGTTGGAAAGAAATATTCAAGATCGCCAGATTTGTAGATGTGATCTCTCTGTGTGATATTTTTTGTGTTTAAGTCGTTGTTGTTGCCTGTCAAGTTTTGACAATAAAATTAATTTTGAAGTTTAAGTTTCCGAATATTATTTCATTAGTAAAATTAGGCTGTTCTTTAAAAACTATTAGGTTATGGGCCCAGGAGTTGTTTCAGACAGACTGTGTAAAACGTGAAGCGGAAACATAAGGCTGCAGTAAAACCATACAGTAATGGAATCATCCTCTGACAATTCAAGATTTGGAATTGCCAAATTGTATAACAGTAATTATCAACCATGGAAATTCAAAATGAAGATGATGTTGATTAGAGAGGGAACATGGAAGGTTGTCGACAAACCAAAACCAGAGACTTCAGATACAAATTGGTCAAGTTTGGATGAGAAAGCACATAATTCTATATCCTTATCAGTAGAAAATACCCAAATAATCCACATCTGTAATTGTACATCAGCTAAGGATATGTGGGATATTCTACAAAAGGTTCGCGAAAGAGTGAATTTATCCAATAAGCTTTATTTACTGAGAAAATTATACCAAGCCAAACTTGAACCTGGACAAAATATGTCGTAATACATAAGAACAACTTTGGAAATGGTCAAAATGTTAAGAGGTATCGGTGAAGAGATAAAAGACTTTCACGTAGCAGCACTTTTATTGGGTGGTCTCCCAGAAAAATTCGAAACTTTAGTTACAGCACTAGATGCTAGACCCGACGATGAACTCACTCTAGAATATGTGAAAGGAAAATTAATGGATGAGTTCAATAGAAAGCAAGGAAACGACAGTGAAAAAGGTAGAGAAACTGCATTGAAGACATATAACAAGCAGAAGAAAGAGACAGCAAGTAGATTCGATAAAGAATGATTCATCTGTAAAAAGAAGGTTCATATTCAGAAAGACTGTTATTTCCGTAAAAAGAATATTCAAAGAAGCAATGAAAAATAATAAAATTGCAAAGAGTGCAGTAGAAGAATTCTGTTTTTGTGAGGGTAACCGGAATTCGAACGAATGGTACATCGATTCTGGAGCTTCTAATCATATGACAAGCAACAAAAATTTCTTCGTCAACCTCCGATGTGCCGATGGAAATAAAATTTTTCTTGCAAATGGTCAAGAAATGGTATGTTCAGGAATTGGAGATGGATACCTTAAATGTAAAGTCGATGAAATATGTCAAAATGTCACAGACGTTTTATATGTACCTCAATTACGAAGTAATCTATTATCAGTGAAGAGACTAACAGAAAAAGGATTCAACGTTGTTTTTGATCAACAACATTGTTCAGTAAAAATGGGCGAGAAAAATATTGCTATGGGAATAATTGAGAATGGTATTTACAGATTATGTTTGAAGTCAGATGAGCGAGCAAATATAACAACACAAAGTCGGCACGAAAATTGTATTCACGCATGGCATAAATGACTAGGTCATAAAAATCCGTTCGATATCAAAAGACTCGTGTCACATGATCTAGCCTCTGGAATAAAAATCGAAAATTGCAATAAAATTATGAATTGTGTGAGTTGCATAAAAGGAAAACTAACAAAGAAACCATTTTTGAAGAATTGTGACAAACGATCAAATTAATGTCTAGATTTGATACATTCTGATGTTTGTGGTCAGATGAAAACAGAAACCCCAGGAAATAAACGCTATTTTTGACATTTATTGATGACCACTCCCGTTATACCATATTATACCTCCTACATTCTAAAGAAGAAGTATTTCAGAAATTTGAAGAATTCGTCGCACTTGTTGAAAATAAATTCGGAGTGTTACCCAGAATGTTCAGATTTGATAATGGAGGAGAGTATTGTGGATCAGCAGTTCAAGGTTTTCTGAAGAAGAAAGGTATCTCCTTTCGAACTACAGTTCCTTATTCGCCCGAACAAAATGGCATAGCAGAACGTAAAAATCGAACCTTATGCGAAACAGCAAGGTGTATGTTTGATGCAGGATTGCCGAATAAATATTGGGGTGAAGCAATTGCCACAGCGAATTATCTTCAAAATCTCCTTCCTGCAAAAGCTATCGAATGTACTTCATATGAACTGTGGAATTCAGAAAAACCAAGATTGGATCATCTCAGAGCTTTCGGCAGTGTGGCCTATACCTATGTTCCTAAAGAAACAAGAACAAAATGGGATGCTCGAGCACAAGCAGGGATTTTGGTAGGATATAATGAAACTTCCAATGGTTATAGAGTTTTGAATCCAGAAACCAATAAAACAATCTTGAAAGATAAAAACTACACTGATATGAAATCTGAATCTATCAAAATCTTGGATGAAAACAGTGAAATAGTTTTTGTAAACGAAGAGGAAGAAAATATCGAGGAAAAGGTTATTGCCGAAAATAATACTAATATTGAAAGTGAAGAGTATTTAAAACGATCTTCAAGAAATAATAAGGGGAAACCTCCTGAGAAACTGTCCTACTTTACTTCAAGTGAAACAAATGATGATCCTGAGACTTGGTACGAAATAATGAAATTACCAGAAAATGAAAAATTGAATGCTATAGAAGATGAAATGGAATCATTCAGGAAGAAAGGCGTATGGACGCTGACCGAGCTACCTTCGAACAAAAGAGGTATAAAATGTAAGTAAATTTTCAAGACAAAAATCAATTCAAATGGTGGAATAATGAAATATAAGGCTCGTTTAGTCGCAAAAGGTTACACACAAAAATATGGGGAGGACTATGATAGTATTTTCGCTCCGGTGATGAGACAAACGACTTTTCGAATAATGTTGTCAATAGCAGCTGTTCGTAAATTAAAAATCAGGCATTATGATATAAAAACCGCATATTTGAATGGTCTGTTGAATGAAGAGATTTATATGTCTCAACCAGAAGGTTATATAAATGAAAATGATTCCCATCTTGTATATAAACTCCACAAGGCAGTATACGGTTTGAAGCATGGAATGATACTATAAGCGGAAAACTTTTAGAATGTGGCTTTGAACAGAGTAAAAATGATCAGTGCCTCTATATGAAAATGAAGAAAGGGACTATACTATATGTATTGTTATATGTTGATGATTTGTGTATATGTCAAGAAAATGATGAAGTGATACAATGGGTTGGAGATAAACTCAATGAGAGTTTCGAAACGGTCAACTTAGGAAATATTTCATCATTTTTGGGAATCAGTGTTCAGAGAACTGAAATGAAACCTTTCTACTGGATCAAAATTCAAAAATTGCCTCATGTATAGCTACTCCAATAGATGCAGAGTACCCTAAATTCGATACAAATTCCACTTTATTACCCAATAATGAAAAATATAGAAAAGTGGGGGCACTGCTATATTTTTCAACTACAACCCGTCCGGATATATCTCTTGCTGTGGGATATTTGTGCAGGCGAGTAAGTCAACCAAGTCAGAAGGATTGGGATGCAGCCAAGAGAGTGCTCAAATACCTGAAGGTTACAAGTAATTGTCATAACTTCGGAGTTATAGCTACATTTGCAATATCTCCGCCGAAGTTTAAATAATACATTAAGATGGCTATGAATGTAACAATAATAACTTTGACTGTTCATTTTCAATAAACTATTAACGTTGGTATTTATTGAAAGTTACAATTGATCAATTATTATTTGGCTGCAACAAGATGGAGTTCCACTATGCGCATGATGTAAGGCAATACCTAAATAAAGTGTTTCCCAGAAGATGGATTGGAATGCGTGTTTTTATCGAATGTCCTCCGCGATCACTCGACATGAATCCTTTAGACTATTTTCTGTGGGGTCACTTGAAAGACATTGCTTGAAGCACAAAACCTGCCAATATTCAAGATATGAATGTTAGGTAAATCAATAGTCAATTGAAGATTGGCTGTACTGAGATGCCATATGTCAATCATATACGATGCACCAGCAGGGATATAAAAAAGTATAATCATACTCATGTTAGTACTATGAATGTATGTGAGTTAAATAATAAATAATATCCGAGTCTTCATAATTTATTACAATACTAACTATTACATGGCGCTGCGTGACTAAAACAAATAAATGCACAATTAAAATGGCAGTACAAAAAGGGATTGGTCTGATGAAGACAGATGGAAGTTATGGAAAGCACGTTTCCAAAATTATTTAATAGCTAGTGAGATAAATAAAGAACTAAACCTGCACAGTGTGCTCAGCTGTTGCATTACATTGGAGAAGATGGATTTCGAGTTTATACAATTTTCTCGTTCGCAGATGATGAGAAAGATAAATTAAGTAAAGTAATTGAAAAGTTCGAGTCCAACTACTTGCGCAAAGTGAATGTGAGTTATGAAAGATACAAATATTTCTCATACCATCAGCAAGAAGGCCAGACATTGGAGCAAGTTTTAATATGTGGAGTAACCAGCAATAGTATCAGAGAAAAGCTTTTACAGAATGACAAAGAGGACAAATTGAGATTAGAAGAAGCAATACAGCTAAGTTTAGTAGTAAAAACCTCAAAAGTCCGAAGTGAAGAGATAACAATACAGTAGTGGATGCTGTGAAGAGAAATACAAAAATCCAAATGCAAGAGAAATTGATAAAATTATGTACCAGATGCATGAGGAGACATGCTGTAAATAAGTGTCCAGCTTATGGAAAAAGCTGAAAAAAATCAAATAAGAAGAAATAAGAAGTTATAGCAAAAGTGTAAGTAGTGAAAATTTATTCATAGGTTGTATAAATAAAGATGAAAATTATGTTGATTTTATTAATGATAATGAATGGACAATTTAATTAGAAATAAATAATAGATGTATACAATTCCCGAACATATGTACCTTTGTAGCCTCACTGAGATCGACGCGGGCCTTAAGAGTGTGGGGAAAACCTAGATTCTTGATAATCACACCCTAATAAACCATTTAAAACAATAAAAGCTTTGCCAACATTTTTTTACGGTTTACATTACTTGCCGCCTGGCCTACAAAGATTAAAGGCTGTGTTAGAAACAGCTAGACAAAATAACATAACTTTTAATCCAGAGAAATGCAAATTTGGTAAAAACTAATTAATGTACATGGGACAAAAAATTTCAAAAGATGGAATAACTTTAACAATTGATAGAATCAAGGCAATATTAGAAATGCCAGACCCAAAAGATAAAAATGATATTCAGCGAATTTTAGGGGCTTTAACATTTATGTAAGCAAATATATTGAAAACTTTTCAAGTAACACTTGGCCACTAAGGCAATTATTAAAAAAAGATAGTGAATTTATATGCTACGGTATCGGCTGTAACCGCCATTACTTTATGTTTTCTAAACTTCCTAATTTGCTCACTATTCAAATGTGGACCTTCTTTAAACATGACATAAACATCTAAAGATTTGTCTTCAGTTGTTACTGGTTTTCTGCGACATGATTTGAAAAAATCTTTTACTACACCAGTTTCGTTATATAAGATTACTGTTAGGATATAAGTAATTCAATCATAGCCATATTAATGTATTATTTTTAATTCAGCGGAGATATTGCAAATGTAGCTATAACTCCGAAATTATGGCAATTGGGTATAGGGAACATTACCTGAAAAATATTCAGCATTACTTAATAATTTCAAAAACATAAGCAGATGCTCAAAATGTTTACTACAGTAGAATGCACGGGATTTAAAAATTTCCAATATATTTTGTAACAACCCTGACTGCTCAATTTTTCTTATCTCTGTGGTAATCCTATCTTTTAATTCCTGAATATTGGCAGGTTTTCTTCTGTAAGCAATGTCTTTCAAGTGATCCCCACAAGAAATAGTCAAAAGGATTCCTGTTGGATGATCACAGGGGCCATTCGATAAAACCATGCCTTCCAATCCATCTTCTGGGAAACACATTATTTCGGTATTGCCTCACGTCACGCGCACAGTGAGGTGGAGCCATAATTATGTATTATTTTAACTTCGACGGAGGTTAGCTATAACTCCGAAATTATGGCAATTAGGTATAGGGAACATCACACAAAAAATATTGAGCATTTTTTTAAGGATTTCAAAAACAAAAAAATACTTGGTGATCCATTTTAAATAACAAAATTCAGTATATCTACAGAAAAAATAAATATCTGGTAACTATGTAAATACTACCAAAATATCGGCCATATCACAAAACCAAAATTTAAAATAATCGTGCAAGCAGTTTTCAAAATAATTGAGGCGTTCCACACTTAAAGGTCACTCTGTATAATAAACTGAATATTTATACAAAATACTTTAAATTATGAATGAGCAGTACTTCATGAACTGTAAGTAACATGCATAAAAATTTAAATGAAATATAAAAAATGAATAACAAGTAGTCTGTAGGAATTGTGAACACCAAGAGGTGCACAAGAAATGTGGGAATTATGAATGGGACAATTTTTATAGATATTATATGAAATACTTTTCTTCTATTCTTCTGAAATTATACAATTAAAACATATTGAAAACAATTTTTGTGTTAGGTGATTTATGTTTACTGTTGGTTTTTTTTATAGGTGAAACAAGTTCCAATTCAGAAAATTTCAACAACAATAACGGTTGCAATCCAAGGTTACGACTGAAGACGAAAAACATTAATAAAGAATGGAGTACCAGAGAGAAAACTTCTCGTATTCAGCGATTATCAAAAAATAAATATGGTTCAGTATCAGGAGGTGGCAAAAAGGTCAGGGAAAGTACAACAGAAACAAGTTCTGAAGATAACGAGATCCCAATAAATAGAGTACTAAGTTCAGTTAAAAGTAACCAAAAAACTGAGAAGAAAGCCAGCCATATACAAAAATTGAATGAAAAAAGCAATTTAATTATAAGTAAATCTACAAGACAAAGTACAAAAACCGGGTCAATTCAGCGATTATCAAAAAATAAATATGGTTCAGTATCAGGAGGTGGCAAAAAGGTCAGGGAAAGTACAACAGAAACAAGTTCTGAAGATAACGAGATCCCAATACATAGAGTACTAAGTTCAGTTAAAAGTAACCAAAAAACTGAGAAGAAAGCCAGCCATATACAAAAATTGAATGAAAAAAGCAATTTAATTATAAGTAAATCTACAAGACAAAGTACAAAAACCGGGTCAATTAGTGAGGAAACGAGCACTGATAGTACAGAAAATATAAGACACCATAAAACAACGAAAAGTCCGAGAAACAATCAAATAAATAACAAGTTACCGTCATCAGAAATTCGCGTTGTGGTGACTCCAATCAAAAAGAAAGATATCAAAAATCATACATCACAAGAAATAAATTCTGAAACTACCAGTAGTGAAAAAAGCACAAAAGAAACAATTCTATCTACAAATTCAGTACAAAATTACAACACTAGAAATAAAGGCAAAGTGAAAAATAACCAGGAAAAAATATTAACGAGTAAAAAAAATATTCGGAAAAGAAAACAGTTGACAGTTTTAGTAGGTCATTCTATGCACAAACGAATGAGGTTAAGAATTGAAACAAATAAGTACAACAGCGAAGCAAATGAAACCGAAGAAATCAGAAGTTCACCCAGAAAATCCAGAAACGAGAAAAATATGCAAAGTAAGCTATCACATATCAATTTTACGAGAATTAATGAAAAGATAAATTTATTGTGAATCTATCTTATATTATATAATGCTGAAAAGATGAATTACCAGCGCTAATTGTTTGTAACCAACATCTCCTCGCTTCCATAATCGCTTAGAGGAAGGTAGATAATTACGTTGGTTTGCATCCTATTGGTCAAATCAAATACGCGCGCATTGGATTTTACGGGACATATCCGATAGAAACCCGAGCGATCTCATTTCGAACAAGACGCTATTATTAATTCATTGATTTGAGTATATTTTTTCCACAGTTGCAGAAGTTTGAGTGATTTAAAGTATTTAAACAAGTATTTTTGTGAGTATCGTGCATGTTTCGGCCGTTAAAATGACTAATATGCCTTAGTTTATGGGTACAAGAGCAAAGCTGAGGATTGTCTACCATTTCATGGGTATGTAAACAAAATACCAATGATCTATTCCATAGGCGCACATAAGTAATTCATTGCCAATTTGAAGAATTTAATTAATGACAAGAATGTTTGAACTCTCCATTATTAGATGTTTCCATTTACAATGCTTCTTTACGTCAGTAGTTATCCAATTAAAATAATAAAAAATAATATATAATAATAATTTATCAAAATAGCATTGGATACGATAAGAAACACATTCCATAGTTTGAAGAAAATAACATTTATTTGATTCGTAATGCTTGAGTTGAGAAAACGTATATCTTATATTTATTGAAATCTAACAGTATAATTAAAGGGCAATCGAAACTTCGTAAATTAAAAAGTCACGCCGCCACTGTAGTCCAGGCGATAGAGCAATCGAAATGGATGTTGTTTGATAACGTAAAAAATTTTATGCAGAAAGTTGCCGAATATTGTGTACAACAATAATCTATGTTTGCCTACTCCAAAAAGTGCTTGCTAAATGCTGTAGAACAACAAATGTACCGAAATATCGAAAAATGACCCATTTTTCGATACATTTGTGTCCAAAAGTTTGAAACAAAGCCTTAAATCAAAAATATTTACTCTTTCTTTTTTGTTTATTTGACGATTTCCTATAAGGTTATGAGAATCGAAAAACATTAATTTTCCATGAATAATATACGAAAATTAGTAAAAAATCATACGTAAACTTTGAGAAATTTTTTCGGTAAGTAAAAATTGATCAAATTTTCAGAAATGATAGTTAAAGATATGACAATTACGCACAAAAATTTTTGTAACGATCGACCGCGTAGTTTTTCACTGCCACATTTATTAATTAACAAATTATAAAAAAGTTGATCGCGCGTATATTGTTTAAACAACGGTGAAAAAGGAGCACGCAATTTTTAACAGTTACTTAGTGTCATAACAAACAATAAGCAATTATAAAAATATCCATTTTACTTTTTAATAATTTTTTACAATTTTTTTAAATTTTGTCAAATTTTTTCCATATTTATACAATTTATTATAAAAAAGGACGGTTAGTTATGATAAACAAAGACTATTTAAGAAAGAAAATATACTTTTTATCGATATTTGTTATTGAAACGTTTAATTAGTTGCATGATTTAAGCAACAAAATAATTTTTCAATCATACAACTATTTTTTTGATGCAAATGAAAATAGCATACTTTTTTGATCTTGAAATTCGTGCAAAATTTCTTTGTAATATTGTTTTTTGATGGCATATTCTGATTCCTCTCATTTCGCTACAACGAATTAAAAAAAATCGTCTCGATAAGTGCTACCGTTGCCGAGATATCTCATGTTTTACCGCGCATTCGGCCGACGAACTCCTCTGATTACGGTATTTCCATCGATTTTTCGTTCATTAGGCTTTCACGTGTCGAAAATGCGCAAGACGAATATAGAAAGTATTTGCAACCAGCTATAAGAAGTATTTTTTTAATTTCGATTTAACGATTAAGTAAGCCATAAATTATTATTAACTTTGTGGGCCTCTATCTCCGGATGTACACGGTGAAATTTCGTCGTTTTGGGCTAAAATGAAAGTGCTTGCAAAAGCAGTATTCAGATGGGAAACAATTTTTAATTTACATCGAACCGATGCTGTAAACGAGAAATTATTTATAATGGAAAAATTTGACAAAATTTAAAAAAAATTGTCAAAATTTGTTAAAACGTAAAATAGTTATTTATGCAACAAGTGCATAAAGTGGTACTTTTTTTCACGAATGGAAAAAGCAGGCGAGTGCGGCAATTCCATGAGTGAAAAAGACACTCTATGCACATGTTGCATACATTATTTTTTCTACAGCCCTATACAAAAAAATAAAATTCAAATAGAAATTTGGGATATTTTAATTAAGCTCCTTCGGTAAATTACAATTATACGTATTCCAAGTTTCATGAAAGTCCATCCTCGATGCCCAGCCAAGATTCATAAAAGTCCATCCTCGATGCCCAGCCAAGCATTTTAGAAGTCCATCCTCGATGCCCGGCCAAGATTCATTGTGTTAGCTTATGGGAAGCGTGAAATAAAGTTAACGTTATGGCACTTTTTATAACGCTTTTTCACTTTTTTTCACTCAAACCATAAACAACCACTTTAAGCGCTGCAAAACGATGAAATCAAGGTACTTTAAAGATAGGGCGTAGAAAATGGATATTTTTATAATTGATTATTGTTTGTTATGGCACTAAGTAACTGTTAAAAATTGCGTGCTCCTTTTTCACCGTTGTTTAAACAAGGTACGCGCGATCAAATTTTTTATAAATTGTTAATTAATAATTGTGGCAGTGAAAAACTACGCGGTCGATCGTTACAAAAATTTTTGTGCGTAATTGTCATATGTTTAACTATCTTTTCTGAAAATTTGATAAATATTTATCAATTTTTACTTACCGAAAAAGTTTACGTATGATTTTTTACTAATTTTCGCATATTATTCATGGAAAAATAAAGTTTTTCGATTCGCGATTCTCATATCCTTATAGGAAATCGTCAAATAAACAAAAAAGAAAGAGTAAATTTTTTTGATTTAAGGCTTTGTTTCAAAGTTTTAGACACAAATGTATCGAAAAATGGGTCATTTTTCGATATTTCGGTACATTTGTGCATTTAGCAAGCACTTTTTGGAGTAGGCAAACATAGATTATTGTTGTACACAATATTCTGCAATTTTCTGCATAAAAATTTTTGCGTTATCAAACAACATCCATTACACTCTACTTTTACTGCTCTACCGCCTGGACTACTGGTAATTGTTTTGGTTTTGAAGAACACACACGTCCCACTACCGCTTTGTCCGTGTTGATGTTGAGCACACTTCCCTTAACTATCTTGATATGGGCGTTACTCTCAGATTAACAAATAAAATAGATATGTTTGTTTTGATTTTTTTCTTGCCCCAAACATCGAGTCACATTCTAAGCTCACTTGCGGACACTTCCACTGATTTGCCATATTTGCAAACTCTCTTTAGTTGCAGGAAAAATGAAATTAGAATTTTAATTTGTTAAAAAGTTATGCAAATAAAAAAAGTGATACTAATTTACCCGTTTGAGTCGCTGCTTTTAAAATTAATTAATAATATTTGAATTTTATTTAATAAATGCATTATTCTTATATAAATTTTAAAGAAGTATTTGTTGTAACCTTAGATACATTTATGGTTATAACTAAAAGTGGTAACATTGCTCGAAATTTCAGTACCTGTTTTATATGTCAAAGGTAACCATTTAGTAGTATTGTCCTTGTTTAATTACCATATAAAGATATATGCAAATATCGTCACAGTGTGATCGACGATCATTTCGAATACGCCGTAGTATTGTAGTAAATAATGTCAAACGTGGTTTGTTTATACGAGCACCATTACAACTAGAGAGTTATCATTTAGTTCTTTCGTTTTGATGTGCTTTTCAAGACTTTTAATGACAAAATAAACTTTTAAGTTAATTAATTTAATGTTTTTGGAATATCATGGTTCGTCAGTGCAAAGTTTGTCAGAAAAACAGCCGAAATTACCAAGGCCTTGTGTCTACAATACCATCTCCACTTTCTGTAATTCATTCATTATTTTACTACTGGCGTTTAAGATTGTTGGCCACAAAAATAAACGTGTTTATGAATGAATAGCCCTCTCTATTGTATATTATTACTCTAAGACGTTACTCATCTTTTCAGTGATATATAATCTAAGGAATCTATACATATCAACTCC
This sequence comes from Galeruca laticollis, assembly GCA_963921935.1. NCBI lineage: Eukaryota > Metazoa > Arthropoda > Insecta > Coleoptera > Chrysomelidae > Galeruca > Galeruca laticollis. The sequence continues at coordinate 89,366,233 of OY998183.1, forward strand.
TATTCAAAATTATCACATCACTTCAAATGTTAATTCTTATATTCATGTTAGTGCAACTTTAGTATTAGAATAATATTAATGAGGGTAATTAAAGAATATTGCATTAAGGAATATTTATTTTAATTTAAAGTTGAAAGAATTGACCAAATTCTTTCCTAGTATTCTACTTAATCCACCTTGACCTTTACTTTACTTCTTTAATTGCTTCAACCATTGCGCGAATAATAGTGGGCTCAAGGGCATCCCTATTTTATCCCTAATATGTTTCTGATGTCTCTTATTTTACATATTGATTGCTTACTTTATCTTTATTATTTATGAGTCTTTCCTTCTTTGCATTTAATGTTTAATGTTGTTTCTTTTTTCCACTGTCTTAAATACTTTAGTATGCTGAAGAATAGTTTTTGGTTGATTTCCTTGTTTGTAGTCTTCCCAGTCTTTTTGTTCCGTCATCTGTAAGTATTTTTTTCACTTTTTTTATCTTCATTATTTCTGTCCAGCAATGTGTTCTCTTTTGGTTCTCCTTTTTGTTACATTTATTAATCCACATGTACTTTCAGCAGAGTTTAAAATAGCGCTCTTGAAATTGTGCATCTAAAAAATTAGTTTTGAATTTGTATATTACACTCTCCCACAGCAAAGTTCCTTGTCTGTCCTATCCGCTCCGAACGTTCTATTATCGTAGCTATGCGTGTTTTATTGACTGAAGCTCTAAATAACTTAAGGCATGTTACATCGAACCATTTACGCAAATTAGCCAGCTAGGAGATTATTCCTGGACCTATTCATCTCTCTACCTTTTCCTGAATAATCAGTTAGAGTAGGATTTCCATGAAATGTACCATATACTGCAATTTGCGTTCTTTTATGCATTGTAATATCTCTGGTTGGCAGTTCATCCTTATGAGGACTTCCTTATTCATGATACGGACGACCCAAGAAATTTTAAGGATTTGCCGGTATATTTACATATCAAAAGCTTTGATCTTTCTTTCCATTGCCTCTGATATTATCCAGGTCTCCACTCCTTACAACAGAGTTTTTAGCGTCAGGCCTATGTCTTGGAAGCATAAAAGTAGTCACATTTGTTTTAAAACTGCTCTAGCCTTTTCTATTCTACATTTGATCTCTCGTGAATTGTCTCATTCCTCATTGAAGTTGTTGATGATGTCTATAGGTTCGTTATTACGATACAAAATAGTTCCTTTAACCATTGTTTTACTTACAGTGGTTTTCTTGATATTTAGTTTTAATCAATATTCTTGGCTCACTCTGTGTACTTTTGTGCTCTATTTCATAATATATCTTTTACTTGAGCTCTTTGTTTTTTATATTCTATTAAATTTTCTTTTTTTTATTCTGTTTAAACTTGTTAAAAGAGGATTTGTGTATTCTGAATGCATTTTAACAGTCTTTGTTCCACCAAGGTAACAGTTTGTGGTTTACTAATATTTTAGTATATCCTTGTGTGTTATTGTCGCTTCTATGACAATTGATGTAAAGGTTTCTACAAGATTTGCTACGTTAAAAAATTGGTATATATATAATATATATCTTAGCTTCAATTGTTTCACTGAATTTTCCCCAATTAGCATTTTTTAGGTTCCATTTTGGGTTTGGTAAGCTAATACTCTCAGAGTATTTTGATGAATATGAAATCTTTATGGGAAAATGATCACTTCCAAATAAGTATGGTATTACATCCCACGTTAATGTGGGAGCTAGAACTGGTTCGCATAAGGTGATATTTATGGCTGAGCTGGTGCCTGTATGTATGTCGAGTCTTGTTGGTCTTCAGTCATTTAAGATGTTAAGATTTAGGGGAGTTTATCATCTTTTCTGTCGATTTATCTTTGGCATTGATGTGGTTTGATCCCCAAAGGAGATTGTGAGCGATAAAGTCTCCCAAAATTAATTGTGGACTTGGAATGGTATTTATAACTTGTTCTAGTTCTGATATATCGACATTTTGGTCTGTAGGTATGTATAGAGAGGATATATATGTTCTTTGTGGTATATCTACTGCTACATTTATTCTATGTTATTTACAGCTAAATGAATTTGTTGTGTGTTATATTTATTGTGGGCGTATATTGTTACGCCTCCAGATGCTTTTCCATTATATGCTCTATTTTTGTGGAAGCAGGTGTAATTTTTTAAGTTGTGACAATGTTGGTTTTTAAAATTGGTTTCTTGTAAGCGTATTATATTAGGTGCACATTACTCCTGAGATGATTCAATTGACGTTTCGGAGTAGTCTTCAATTCCTTGTGCGATTGTTGACAGGTGTAGGTTAAGTTGTCTCATAATTTTTCTCTTGATCCTTGTATTCATGCTTTTCATTCTTTTGTTTGTATAGTATGGATGCATGTATGACAGAAGCTTTAAAAAACTTTTTGTATCCTCTATCCTTTTAATATACTTAATGGGTCTTAATCCTATTGCATTTTTGAAGAAATCAACTACTTCCTTGAAAGTGTTTTGGCTTTCGTCTTCAAATAGTGGTAGTGCCGACTCCATTAATTTGTTAAAAGTATTTTCCTGTGAATCCGTTTTCTTATTTATTGTTGCAGATATTGTTAGTTTTTTTTGCATTTCTGTTAGGGATTGGGTGGTGTGTTTGGGATTGGTAGGAGAAATGTATGATGGACTGACTTCTGTTTGATTAGTTACATTTCTTGTGCTTGTTGTGGTAGAGTTTGAAGTATGTGTAGTGTTGTTTATTTGGTTGACGATGTTTACTGAGCTTGCTGTATCAGAGTTTATTGGTGTTGATGTATTATTGGATGCGATACTTGTTAATGCATTCTGAAACGTTGCATATAGAGCATAAATGGCTATCGTGTGTTAAAAAGATGGTGTGTTTTCATAGTTGATAAGAATCGAGGAAAGCATTGGTATTCAGGTAGGAGATATGTAAACATTACGGCGAAAACTTAAAATGTGTTGGAGGTTTGGATTAGATGTACCAATTTTGAGGAATGTTATTATAGCCGACAGGTGGAGGCCGAAAGGCGAGTTCTTGTTCAATAATTTGGTGAGGTATAGTTAGACAGATGTTGGACAAGAGTAGTCTTTCACTAGGTGTTGTAAGTCTACATGCAGAAAGAATTTCGTTATTGACGCTAGAAATTCGTCTACCTATTGCTTGTAGTTTTGTTGGAAAAATTGTTTTTTGTTGTTTTGTAATGGATGAATAAGATTGTGGAAGGTTATTAGTGTAATTGCTTGTGTTATTATCATCCAATATCTTTGATTTTAATTTTCATATTTTCGTTCTTAAAACCGGCACTGTTTACTGAAGGTTGTTTTGCCTCGCTTAATAACAATCGAGTTTAATTGCTATTATTTAAATATTAAATTCGTTGTTATAATGATATAAAATATGCTTACTTTTGGATGGATATATGGGGGTGATTATTTACACTAGTGGTTGTAATTCTTTCACTAAATAACTATGTTTACACTTGTAACAATGATTTATCGATAGGAGCTGATTTTAACACCAATTATAAATTATATTTGATGTAAAATAAGCATTATAGTTGCATTATAAATATTACTTTTTAAAATAATGTCAACAACCAAAAATTTATTTGAGCATACTAAGTTTCATATTTTAGGTTTAACACCCAATAAAACATCACTGAAAAATAGAAAATCTTCATCAGAAACTGTAAACCATAAAACTAGGAGTAGTAGCAATAATACAACACTACATACAATTTTACCTGACATTTCACAGGTAAGTACGCACAATTATCCTAATTATTATGAGTTATTTTGTATTATGGTTGCCACATTTTATATTATTGGCAAAGACGTTTATGAAAGGTATCAATGTTAAAACTTCCCCTATATTTTCAGTTGGTATAGACATGAATCGTATCTAGTCGAGATAGATTGTGAAGTATCTGCTTAGTCCTAGTAAGTCTTATGATAGTTGTATAACCATTTAGTTTTTACATGATCTGTTTTACTGTATTTATATATTTTTACCTTTCAAAACGCCGATTCAAGATGTTTAAAATTTTCAATTAACCTATTTCCCAAATTATACATTCCTTCAGATTGAGACACTCCACAGCGATTCAACATTTTCATCGCCAACTAGTGTCCTTTCTCGACATCGCACGAGGTCGCAGACTTCAAGTCCACGCTCTCCAATTATAAAAAGCAGTCTTCGAAGAAAATAAACATCGATAAATTTGGGGTAAGCATATTTCAGTACTGTACAGGGTGGTCAAACTAAGCAAAATAAGCGGCTGTATCTTGGAAACGGTTGACCCTATAGATAAATCACCGTAAAATATTCACAAGTTCGTAATATGGCCTCTAGGGGGCGTAACACTATTTGCCCAGATTAGCTGCACTGAAAAGGATCACAAATGAATATCGTGTTTGTTATGAACATTTATGGTTTCACTCTTTCATATCTTACTCTTCAAATAAAGTGGGGGGGGGGTAGAGGGGGCAAAGCGAACATTGATTTGGAAAAATGCAATATCTCGGGAAAACTTTATTGGAAATTATTGAACTCAGTGTCATGTGAAAGAGTTTTTTTGCTCTATCAGCTGCACTTCACGAAATGTTCTCGTTATTTTGAATAAAGTCGCTAGATGGCGCCTTATAAAAATTCAACATATTTCATGATTTTTCTCAGAAAATTTAAATGCAATGACAATGATATTATTACACTGGTATAAAGCAGCTAAAAGTCAATGCGAATAGTGAAAATCCCAAGTCTCTATCTCATTTCAAATTTCAATCTAAACCAAATTTATTTAGCTTCCCCCTATAGAGATGGTCAATCTAGTGCCTCCTCAAATGCTCAATGTGCCTGGCATCATTTTCTATACATTGTTCGAGTCTTTCTCTTGTATTAAAACGGCAGTTTCCACTTCCGCAGTTGATAGGCCATGAATTGTATTCTGGATTCTAATCCTATAATTTCTCTGGTCATAGACCTAGATTGGAAAACAATATCTTTTATTCGTCCCCACAAATAAAAATCTAGGCAGGTCAAGTTAGGTGACCTATCCATCGGTCTGGACATGCCTGATTGATGTATTTTCGAACACTAATTGAAAAATGTGCTGAACAATTGTCCAGCTGCAAAAAAATCCTCCAATTGGGAGAAGTGAGAATACAAATAATTCTATATAGCATTTAAATTTAGTCGCATTTCAAGTTAAGTCACTACATGTTATATATTTTCCACAAGGTTGCAAATGTAACATTTAAAAAATCCTGTTTCAAATGTATGTAGTTCAATCGGCAAAAATTAAAGTTTTGCAGAAAGTTCTTAAATAAGATGTAGACTCTAAAGAGTTTACTATATTCTGTGCTTTAGTTTCTGAGAACCAAGTCATGTCCTTTATTATACGTAGAAAATTTAGAGTCCATTAGCTAACGTGTATAATTTCTTGAACAAAATTTCACCGGGATTATTGTTTTCTTAATACTTTTTACTGCTTCTAATAATTTCGTGTATACGGTGCGGTGGAATAAGTGTTACCCCCCCTATTAACTACTCTATTTTTATATCTTAAGAAAAAAGCTCAAACAGGTCAATTTTTATATTAAACGTAGTATGTTATGACTAAAAGTTTCGAACCTGACATAATCCCTCTTCATGGGGGTGTCACCCCTTCGATTTTTTTAAATGAGAAAGTGCATCATGCGACACCTCATTTGAAACCTATTGGAACACTGATTACAAAAATGTATAACACTTTGGTTCAAAAATTAACGGAGTCTGAGTTATTCGAGAGTTTGAATCTTACTTTGCAAGAATTCAATGAATTATGTTGGCTTGACGGTAGGTTTTTTCATTGGAGGGTTGGAATTGTTTTGTCTTTAAATAAATCTTTTCTAAATTGTAAATGTTGGTAACTGAATTTAATCATTTAATGTAATAAATTACAAGTAACAACTAAGGGTGTACTGAAAACTAAATAAATTTTAAACTTTGACAGTAACTGCAACTAAATAATTTTTTAACGTAAAAGATGTTCAAAATTTTCCCCATTTACTTCTTGACAATAATACAGCCTATTTTGGGTTTCCTCTCTAAACCTTTGCAACATCTCTGGACTAATATTACCACATTCTGCAATAATTCTTTCGCGCAGTTGGTTAATTGTATCCACTTGGGTTTGATACACTTTGGACTTTAAGTAGCCCCATAGAAAAACATCTAATGGGGTTAAGTCCGGTGGCCACTCGATATGTCCCCGTCGTCCAATCCATCTTCCTGGAAAAACTGCGTTTAAATAATTTCACACTCTGACAGCATAATGAGGCATAATTGCTGAAATATGACATGTTGAGGAAATTCATGCGGGTGGTTTGTGATGATGTTATTTATTGCGGCGGTTATCTCTGTCTCTAACATATTCAAATAATTATCACCATTTAAATTCCCGTCAATAAATATTGGGCCTACCATGTAATTCCCTAGTATGCCTGCCCATACATTTAGTTTTTGCAGAAATTGTGTGTGGCCTTCTCGGAATATTCTGGGATTTTCATCAGACCAATACCTCACATTTTGCCGATGTACATGTCCGTTTACAAAAAATGTCGCCTCATCACTAAAACAAATGTGTCGGAGATAATCCTGATTGTGTGGATTTACGACAAACTCACTCAGTATAGAAACCTGCTTATCTTTGGATATAGGGTTTCTGCCAGATCGTTTTTTTTATTTTCGACTCCACCTATTTCAAAAAATTTACCGACCAGATTTAAAATAATGTAAAATTCTGACCGCCTCATGATAATTACGACCAGCTTCGCCATAAATAACAATCATTTCGCATTTTTTTTGTAAATTGCGAGGTTGTGCCATTTTTATTATTCACAATAAACAAACTTATCTTCATGTAGTAACAAAACTGTAACAATATCATTTGACAGTGACAACTGATAATAATAAATTTGCTAGGTAACGAAAAAAGACAATTACGGTTTGAGAAAAAATCGACAGTGACGTACTCATAATCCGTTAATCTCGCATAACTCAGACTCTGTTAATTTTTGAACCAAAGTGTTATACGTTTTTGAAATCAGTGTTTCAATAGGTTTCAAATGAGGTGTCGCATGATGCACTTTCTCATTTAAAAAAATCGAAGGGATGACACCCCCATGAAGAGGGATTATGTCAGGTTCGAAACTTTTATGTCATAACATACTACGTTTAATATAAAAATTGACCTGTTTGAGCTTTTTTCTTAAGATATAAAAATAGAGTAGTTAATAGGGGGGGGGGGGAGGTAACACTTATTCCACCGCACCGTATTTATTTAGTTTTAGAGATATTCAATTTTTTCTTCTTTCATGGTCAGCAGCCACACTTTATCATAGAGCATTTTTTCTTAGGTGTTAATGCTTTGTTAGTGCCTCGCAATGATATAAAAAATATTGTAGTGCTTTGAACGCTTCAAAGAAAATGTATCAACAAGGTCAAGATCTTTAGTATTTCGGTAGTGCGTTTATTACCTCCCCCCCCCCTAAACAAATAGCTGTAGACTCTCGGACAATGTGGTGCAAAGAAAATAATTCATGGAGCATATTGGTAAATTAGAAATGCATTATGACCATATATGTTAATGTTTAAAATATCTATTTGGGGGACCTTTAAAATAGGGCTTGCCGTATTAGAGAGAATAGTCCGTTTACGTTGCACGCTTTACATCATCTTTATCAATCATGCATTGTGTTTTTAAAGTATTTATGAATGAAATGTTTTGTCTACCTGTGTTTAATAGTGTAAGATACAATAGAGTGAAACCAAAAATGTTCATAACAATCACGATATTTATTTGCGATCATTTACAGTGCAACTAATTTATTTATTCATTTACCGGCAAGCTTAAGACAGCCAAGAATTGAAAATATCTAAATATTATTCCATAAGTTTAGATTCGACTACTGACATTTCCCATATAAATCAACTTACTTTTATTGATTTATTTATTCATTTATGGGCAAGCACAAGATAGCTAAAATTACAGTGCTATAAAAATGCTACGACAACACAACAACATCAATTAAGATATAAGATAAAATAGTCACAATAACAATAAATCAAATGGTAAAAGAGAGATAACACTACAGTATAAATGAAAGCTAAAAACTAAAAACTGCAAGTAATGAGAGTACAAGGTCCAACACATGGTTTTTGAATCGGTGAGCTGAAGTATGAAAAATTGAAAGGTCAGCTAATGAGTTGGCTAATCTAAGAACTCTAGGGATAAAACTGTGAAATTAATAGTTAGATATATGGAAAGAAACATAAAAAGTTTGTACCTGCCTTGTAGGACGAGTGGGTGCAACTAAGTATATCTTTGAGAGCAGTTCGGGGCTGTTACACAGTCCATTGATAATTTTAAATAGCAGTATTAAATCTCTTTGCTTTCTGCGAACCTCAAGAGAAGAAATATTTAATATGTGCTCCAAAAAAACATAGTCATGGTGAACATGCAACTTTAAGGGAATATACCACAAGAAGTTGTGCGGAACAGCTTCAAGTTTAAGTTTATATGTAACATAATGTGGATTCCAAACCTAAGAACAGCAATCAAGGTGTATTCTAACCATAGAGCAATAGTGGGATTTAACAGCAATAGAGGGATTTAACAGCAATGATGTTTGTGAAATCATAAGTGATTCTCTTTATAAAGCCAAGCATCTTTATTGACTTCTGGGTGACAGTGGAGATGTGAGATTTGAAACTGAGTGTGGAGTCGAGGATTACTCCTAGATCTTTACTTTGAGAAGCAGAGTCTAAAGATACATTATTAATTTTATATCCAAAAACAATTGGGTGGTGTATTCAATAAAAATGCATAATGTGGTATTTGGATGAGTTCAAATTCATTCCATTTAGTGTACACCAATCAGACAGGATGTTCAAATCATTCTGTAAAAGTAAGGCATCATCTATATTTGTAATTATTTTAAAGCATTTGACGTCGTCAGCAAACAATAAAGCTTTGCTATTTTGGAAACAGCACATTATATCGTTAATAAACAAGTTAAATAATAGTGGTCCCAGATGGGAACCCTGTGGAACACCTGAAGTTACAGGAAAATTATAGGAATAGTAGTGTTTAACTCTGACCATTTGTGACCTTTCTGTTAGATAGCTACCCAACCAACGCAATACAAGACCGTCAACACCGTACAAATAAAGTTTATGAAGCAAAAGCTCGTGATTTACTCTGTCAAAAGCCTTGGAAAAATCAGTGTACACTGAGTCAACCTGTAAGCCCCTCTCCAAAGCATCGGACAAGAAATCAACATATGAAACCAGACCCAATTCTGTTGACCTTTTTGAAGTGAAGCCATATTGATGGGATTCAATAATTGAGGAGCAGTCGTAAGTAAGATAGTCCGAAATGATGGACTCAAAACAGGCGAGGAAACTCCCCTACATCGAATAACCCAAAACAATTTATTCCTGATACTGAAGATATCCACAGAGTGATATTTGGTCTCCCTACTAACAGCAGTCAAGCAAAACAAGCTGAACACCACATTCACACAAAAAATTATCAACCAAGCAGAAGTAATAGCAATAAAAACATACATGAAGAAAGCTCAATGGAAAATACACTGCAAGACAAAAACAAGGCAACAAATGAAACAAATCCCACAAACTCACTATACAGACCAAATTATTCTGCAAAAATGAGGGAGATCACAGACAAACCATTTAAATACTTATTCTACATAAAGGCCCCGGAAGACTTAACACGCAAAAAATTCTCAGACGTATGGGACACAGTTCATCCAAACACAGAGGATGTAATACTTTCAACAAAGCAGGGCTTTCTGCTTAAGTCCAATCTAAACAAAACAACTATAACAGACACTCTTCACCAACTAATTTCCGATAAAAAAATATCAAATTATAAGGAAACCCACAAACACCTACTAAGAACTTACCTGACGCTGGTTCTTCATCGTATCGTGATAGGTTCGGTCGAACACGACTTTTCCGAAAACGAAATTAGTGAACACTTAACAACATGCAAAATAGAACATCGTTATTGCAAACGAATTATCTCAAGGGCTACAAACAAACCAACATTAATGATTAGAGTAATAACACCCTGTTTGGAGGCATCAGAAAAGTTGCTGGTGGAGGGGATGTTCTATAAACACAGATACTACCCGGTTTATCCAAGCATCCCACCGGCACCAATCCCACAACCATGTTCTCGCTGTCAAGCATTCACTCACGCAGGTGAACACTGCACAAAACCTAAAAGCACCAAATGTGAAGGTCCTCACCACTATAGCAAATGCAACAGTCATCTACCACCAAAATGCGCATTATATGGAGCTGAAGACCATTCAGCATGGTCCTTAAAGTGCCCTCGTAGACCAACTAAGCCAATCGAAGGAATTCCTAATAGCCAGATCAAGACACTCAACAAGAATCCCACGAAATCGACCCGAAAATAACCAAAAACTCCAAAATACATTCAGCAGTCACAACTCACGATATGATTATTGACACATATGTCAACAAACTAAATACAATAAATAGCACTAACGGAAATGAAATAATTGCAAAGCTGAGGAAAAAATTCATCGCCCATAGACACAGTTGCGCATTTCTCGGTAAATAGACTTTATATTTTGATATTCGACTTGGAACAACCTTCGACGACTTCGCCCACTCAACCTATCCAAGGGAATAATAATATTTAAGTTCACGTCGACACTTAAAATCATGTACGCCAATCTCAACAGTTACTCACCGAGAAAACACCTCATCAACAACATTATTGAGAGGCATCAAATAAACTGTGCGTTATTTGTGGAGACAAAAACAAAAGAAAATAGTAAAACAAACTACAGAAACTGGAACATTCTACAACTAAATGGAAACATAGTAACCCCTAATGTGCAAGGTGGAAGTTTAATACAGGCGCATCCAAGACTAAAAATGCTAAAAGAAATCCCTCCCAAAATGAATAATGAGGTGCTTTACTTTTTAATTCCATTTCTAGGAGATAAACTACACATTTTTCTTGTATATATTCACAAACGCTTCTCAACAAAGCCTCCCTATACAAATATGCTGTTATTGTAGGAGATCTAAATGTGAATCGGAATAAAATCAGACAAATAAAGGATTTTATCAATAATGCACCCTTCAAAATGGCGTTTACTCCTCCAACCTTTAGAATGGCCAATAACCGAGACTCTACGCCAGATCGTGTAATATACACGAAAAACATGAAAAATAATATAGTAACAGTAGAAAACCATCCAGATTTAGGAACAGAACATGATGCAATAGAAATAACCATCGACCTACAAAGACGAATCATAGAGCAAGAAATAATAAAAAAGAACATCAAGAAGTGTGATATAGGCAAACTTAACGAAAAGTTGGAGGAGTACATTGATCGTATGTGGACGATCCGATTGATAGAGGAAAAATTGAACAATTCAACACCACAATAACATCACTCACAATAGAAAACAGCCCAGACCTGAAAATAAAACACTACATCCACGAACTACCACCATACATTATCAAAATGATAAAAAACAAAAGAAAAATGCATAGGGATTACCTGAGAGATCCCAATGTTGAGGCAAAAACGCAACTAAACAATTACAACAAAATGTACAAGCCCTAATTAGACAATACAAAGAATACAAATGGGCTAGAGTGTGTACTGAAATAAACACTAGCAAAGGTAAAAATTACTGGCAACAAATTAGAAAACTAACAAACTACAAAGGAATATCAAAATCACAGCCAATTGAAGTAAACAATATTGTGTATGACACCGATGAAGAAAAAGAAGAGGTATTTGCAAATTACTACAAGAAAACGTTCAGAGAAAATAATGAACCCCTATACGACCAACAAATATATGATGAAATCGGAGTGGTATGATGAATACTTTGAAGGGGAACACAGTGCACACAACAGTAATATAGAAGATGTGTATTTTGAAATATTAAGCAAAGGAACGAGTACTGCTCCAGGACATGACCACATTACTAAAGATCTATTATGAAAACTGAGTGAAAAGATACACAGATATCTCATCAAAATATACGAGTACTATTTGAAGCATCACTACTTTCCTAGTGAGTGGAAGCAGGGAACCATTATCACCATTCGTAAACCAAATACAAACCATCATAGAGCAAAAAACTACCGTCCTATCACTCTTCTTTCAGTTCGTGATTACCAATTCGGCTTTAAACATAAAACTTCTACCATTCCCCCAGTAACCATTTTAACATCCAAATTCAAGCTAACCAACTAATGGGAAACCACTCTGCAGCCCTATTTCTTGATATAAACAAGGCATTTGATAGTATTTGGCACAAAGGACTACTCTACAAACTAATGACACTAGAATGCCCTCGATATTTGATCCTGCTCGTGAATGACTATCTTGAGAACAAAGAACACATTCACTGCGTAAACTATGCGAGGTATTTGGGACGTAGACCACAAATTGAACTTTAAACAACATGCTAACAACATAAAGAGGAATTGTAACAGTAGGAGCAAACACTTTCGGAGTTTAACATTCAAGAATTCAGAGATAAGTAAGAAAACAGCTGCACATATATATTGTTCAATATGCCGACCTATAAATCAACGCATACACAACCTCTCTGAAAAGTTTGCACATAAAGAACACAACCTAGAGATACTAAGCCGGTTCTATACGAACAGGAATCAAGAAAGAAAGCCACACAGAAAATACCCACTCAATACCATATGGGAGCACATTCAAAATTTCAATATTTAAGAAATAAGAAGACCACGTACCAATTTTTTTTTTGTTTTTTTTCCTCTGTACATGTATTTTTAATTCAATACTATTATCTAGTAATTATACAAACCACCATGTAATATATTGTAACAGGCTGAAGGACCTTGGTCGATGGCCTATTGGGTGACCCAATAAAGTACACTAATTATTATTATTATTGAAACACCGGCAATTTCTACTAAATATTCGAGCTCACAGAGAAGGTGACTGGATAGAGACTGGAGAAAACTACCGCATTTGAACCCAATGCTATGTTAAGTTTAGACGAGAGGGTAAACTAAAACAATGTTTATAGTAGTAGTTTATAATTCTCGTTATTATTTATTTCTCAAGGTAAGGAAATAGCACAACCTAATATCAATCAAGATCCCATTCAAATGGAAAATGAAAATGTTGACGTAGCCGTTGATAATGATAAAGGAAAAGGCGAAAATATGAGAAATGTAAGGGTCAAACTGCCAACTACACAAGCATTTTGTTGCGTGTCTGGTGTTAATATTCGGCAGCGCATTTCAAGAGAAGGCGTTTTGAAGTTATGCATACAAAACAGGATATTTTGCAACTTGAAGAATCGATCATACCTGCCTGCCATTTTGATAATGGTTACTTTTCTGAAGAAGCTGTTTACTCTAATGCGATTGCGAGCTGCTCCTAGGCAGTTTACACGTGGTGACAATGAATGTTTAATCAATCTGTCCACTGATCATCTAATAGCTCTAGACGAAAAATGCAAGATATTTGACTTTGACAATGAAAATATGGATGATGACGATTGCAAGTGCTTAACTGGTTTAAGTAAAGCGCAGTTTGCAAAGTACTGCATAACTTGATAAATTCAAGAGAATTTTCAAAAAAAACTGCTTAGCTATTTTTCTTATGAAACTAAGAATTGTTCCAGTTTAAAAAGTTTTAAGTATGATGTTTGGCATGAAACCACAGCAACAATATGTTGTTAGCAAAATATTCCATGATGTTCTAAATTTACTAACAGCTTACTTTGTTCCTCTTCATTTAGGTTACCAACACATAACTTGTCAAGAATACACTGCTAATCAGAGTACTACTACTTCAAATCGCTTGTGTTACATTAAGACTGATTCATTGGCTCTTGTTGATGCCACATACTTGTATCATGAAAATCCTCATGATCATCTTTCTCAGTGAAAGACATATTTTTTGCCGAAATGCTCGAATTTATTTAAATTCTCTGTTGTGACAGCACCCGACGGATATTTTATCGATGTTACTAGTCCACATGCTTCAGACACCAGAAACAATGATTCGTCGATATTCAACGCTATGGCTGTAAACGAGGACGGATTTTTTACATTTTTGAAAGAAGGTGACAACATTGTATACGATAGCGGTTATGGAGATTCGATGCAGTTTTGTCAAAATATGGGCCTAAACGTTTTCATGCTGCATCTCCTTCCAAACGGTCAACATCAACTAACTACCCAGCAAGCAAATGAATCAAGACTTATTACGATACTCAGATGGGTAATTGAAGCGGTTTTTTGAAGATTTTAAAATCAGTATCGCTTTTTTGGACATATTTTTAAAGTAACATGCGCTTTGTTCAATGCGTTCTTTGTCTTTAAATGAGAGTGGCCGGAAGATGACACATCCTGTGACAGAGTTTTGGAACGTTTGGTTCATCCGAATCATTTACTTTATAGAATTAGACAGCAACGCCTAATTCATGGAAGAATTAATCGACCGCTGGTAGACGGACTTATTGACCTTCAAGACTTTCCGATTTTATCGGAAGACGAAATTCAAGACTTAACACTTGGTACATACCAGATTCAGTTTTCATACAGTTACATATCATCTCATATAAATAACGACAACTATTTGGTAAGATTACATCATCAACCCAATGCCAAAAATTATATTCATCTGATAAGAGCTTCAATACATTCATAGTTTCTGCTAATGAATGAAAATGCTTTATCGAATGTAATAGCCAACTAATTGGAATAAACGCAATGACTGGCTGGGCATGTCTCTGCAAATCAGGTGCACAAGTGTTAGGAATGTGTGGTCATGTCTGCTCTGTAATATGATTTTTGTCATACGACAGGCATCAGTCACAACAGGTGTGACAAATAATTTAAATAACGTGGGTGTTGCAAGACCAGTGTAAGAAGTTTTTGTTTTGCTTAGATTTAGTTAAATAGGTAGTATATGCCCATTCCACATGCTAAGAAGTCGGACGTACAGAAGTTTTGACATACATTCCATTAATGGTGAATAATTGCATAGCACCTTTCACATATCACGGCTAATTTACACTTGCTAAGTCAATTCCTCCGTGATTATGATTATATTTTTCTTTATCGGTAATTATTGATTCAGCTTTATCTACTGCTAATTTTATTTTTTTCTGAAATTTATTAGTCGAGTTTTTTTAAGGGTCTCAAAATTGCTTGCCTGAATAAAATTGTTGGTTTTTAATATATAATCTTCTTTAGGTAATGCTATTACCGTATTTCCTTTATCTGCTTTTGTGAAAATAAGATTATTTGACTTTGATTTTTGTTGAATTGATTTGGCAACTGATAATTCAAAGTTGTGTTTGTTAAACTTGACAAATTCTTTTTTAATAATTTCTGAAGCTTTATGTTTTAGATTAGAATTATTTGGAAAAGTATACAAGTTAATTGCAGTTTCTATGCCTAGTTTGTTGAAGTTATCAAATGAACATATGGGTTGAATATTATGTTTAAAACCTTTTTGTAATAATTGAACTTCTTGTATTGTATTTGAATATTTGGTTTGTGGGTTTTTGATAATGGTTTGTTAGTTAATAACGACTTTAATTTACGTTTTTGTCCTTATCATGTCCCTATCTAAAATGTCAAACTTTATGGGGTGTAGTATATGTGATAGTTGTGAATGAATTACCTTAACATAAATACTAAAAATATATCTCTTACTATACTGAAGATAATAAAACAGACTTTGGAACAAGTATTCCCTTCTTATAAAAATAATAATAAAAAATTTAAAAGCTTAACATATTTTGGAATACCATCCTTAAAAGTATCATTTTTAGAAACTTTAGACACGAATATTTGCTTTAAAACTGATTACAATTCATCCAAACTCATTAAAAATAACAAATCTAAATCTTCAAAATTACACAAATCAGGAGTTTATAAATTAAAATGTGGTAATGACAACTGTGATAAAATTTATATCGGTAGAACTTTTAGAAAATTTAAAACTAGAATTTCGGAACAAAAAAATTAGATTCTAACTATTCAAATCATTTATTAGAAAACCAACACACTTTTGACCCAAATTTTACATGTAGAAAGTAAATCCTATATATTAAATCTTCTAGATGCTCTTGAGATAAACAAAAACAAATATACAGGTAACCTTCTTAACGACCAAATAGATATAAATCACTCACCTTTATTAACCTTTTTACCTAGAAGATAGTTTAGGATTGTTTGTAAAGAATGCATTTCCAGGTAAAAATTTTTTTCGACACCTTTATTAATATTAGTATAATAGAATTCTGTATTTATACACTGTATAAATTAAAACATTTTTTTGCATTATACCTTCATTTCTTTTGAGAAAGCTACTGTGTTAGCGAAACGCGTCAACTAGTTCAAATTGAACATTAGTTCTAATAAAATGAAGTTTAAAAAAAAATGAAATTGTTTTATTTCATCGTTTACATAATTTTTGTTTTCAAAGAAATGCATCGCAAAGTATTATTTTTTTAGTTTAATTAATTCATTTATAAAATCGCCTATTTATTTTCATTAGTGTCAACTGTTTGCTTGTTTCAACACAATTTCTTTTATATCCTCATCTAATTTAGTCATAGTTGTGAATTCGTTATTAAAATTGTTTGTAGGATATTTGATTTTATGTTAATTTCATTATTTTTTTCAGGAGTGAAAAGACGCTATAAAATCGAAGAAAAAGCATATTTGAACTTTTTTTGTATATTTTTTATTTGTATAATTTTATTAAAATATTAATTGATAAATCAATTTATATATATTTATTTAATATAATAGGAAATACTAGTAAATAATCATCTTTGCCCTTATTTATGTATTAGGATTATGTCGCCAATTGTCATTTATTTAGTCAGTTTAGTCCAGTATATATATGTTGTTGTAAATAAGGTACAAAAGTCGAATTAAAACAATATTTTTGGACAAATACATTATATTTACCAACACAAAGTCTTACAATACAAAAAAAAAGAAAACAAAAAACATACACTTTAAACTTATAACAATAAAAAACATTTAGTTATACCATTTTTTTGCTTTTCTTTATTTTCTGGTGAAATATTAGGCAGCGCACCTTCATGACTAAAAACACCAACTGAAAATTGGTCATGTCTCAATAACAAATAAAAAAATAAAAAACTGATATTGTTTTGAAATATGACCACTCACAGTTTAAATATATCTATATAATATAAACACTAACTAAAAACTGATCTAATATTCCATCTGAAAAAGGCCTTAATTATTTTTTTTGTTTTACTACACTAAACCTAACTAAGTTTCCTTAATTTTAGACCTACCTAAAATGTTAAACCTATTAAATCTAAATCTACAAGCTAACTTATCTAAATGCTTTCTTTCTAGCATACTTTATACAAATGGGAAGTTGGTTCCCACAGATTCCCATATTTTAATTGGATATAAATAATTATTGCATTTTTTGAATATTTTCCATTTTATGAGTAGTAGTTATTTCAGTTACTAAAAAATATCATAAATTTAATGGAATATAGTCAGTTAAAAATTCCATTCATAATAGACTGAATAATTCAATTCACTTTTTGATATAGTTTGAATTAAATTTAATATATAATCAGGTTATTGATTAGAAATTTTGTTCCAAATTTATTTATTTCAAGTTTATTACTAATCAACATCATTTTTTACATAGCAAATTGCAGTAAGAATAATATAGGATTCAAATAATTCAAACTTACAGCCAAAGTTATCAAATATAATATGTACTTTATAGTTTTAAAATTTATAAAAATACTTGACTTAAATTTGTTACACATATTCAATAGGTTTCAAAAATGCAAAAGTTATTTCCCACCAATTATTTTTTTTTTTTTTTTTTCAGTAGTTCTTCCCTTTGAGAACCAACTATATAATGACTTTAATAAATAGGTAGTCGCTGATCGAGTTTTCGATTTTTATGGTCTAACAATAACCTCATACCATCGAAATACGGTATCATATTGTGTATATGAAAATAAAACTGATTTTTTATCAGTCGCGCTGTATAAGACCTTCACAAATAATGTCAATACTTCAATGCAATATTTGGCTTCAGCTGTTGCACTCAACTTTGTTTTATATAATAAATAAAACATTGATTTTAACGCACTATAAATCAGATACGAGCGAAATTTAATTAAAATGTTGCCTTTGAGTAAATTCATATTTAAAACTTTTGAACAATGAAAGTAAAAATAGTTTTTTGTAAATTTGTGTACAAAAATATTGAATTTGCCGTTTTTCAAATAATGTAAAATTGCTGAAAGATAAGACGAATCTCCTCCTATTTTCAAAGCGACATCATTAAATGTTATAAATAGCAACTGTACAAATAATATTATAGGTCACATGGCAATTGAATAACTAGACTATGCATGTGAATATATAGATCGAAGTTATAATTAAAATGTCGACTTTGAAAGTCTGAAGAGAGCAATAGTGCAAAAACTATGCAATTATTCACATATATTATTGGTAACAGAGTTTTTAAATGTACTTTAAAAAAATAGTATAACTAAGCGAGAATATGTTGTATTGTTGGGATCATCGGCTATTTACCAAGTGTCAGAAAATCAGATGTTTGCTTTGATATAATGTTATGACTTGCTGATCTTCGCAAGTGTATGTTAGTCAAATTGTTAAGACAAGAATAACTTATTGTTTTGTTAAAACCTCAGTTTATCGAATAAATTGCTTTTAAAAACAAACTTTGTGAATCGAGTTACCTAACTTGGATTTTCTAGTATGAAATAGGAACATTGTTAATCACACACTGAATCACTAAAACGAGGAAGCCAAAATTGAAAGTCATTATATTGTAATGAGAGTGGAACAACATACTACAAAGAAGTTTCAATTAAGCAGAAGGAATAATATTTTTTAAAGAACGAGCCACTAAAATAACACTTCAATTTACAACGTCCTATCCTATCTTCATATTCCCATTTTTTTTCAATATAACAAAGTGAAACACGAAAAGATTGTTGAAGAAGATGAAGACTGTTAAATTGTAAAATAAAAAAATAATTATAAATATTCTATTGGGCAGTTAAGCTCTATAACATTATATTCTGTTAAAATTATCAATTTTTAGAGATTTTATACAAAACAAAGCTGAGTATACTTTATCGTTGCTCTTTGTAAACAAGAGCACATAGTCTCTAGAACTTGTTCACTATAAACATACAAAACTTGGATGGAGGGTGCAAAGACACTCTGCAATAGCAGTTGTTATAATGTGCCTTTTTTTATTCTACCCTGACCTCCACTTCAAAAAAGGAAACCAAAAAAGAACATTCACAAATTGTCTACAACACATAAACAACTATAAGGTAAAATTTAGTTATCGGTTTTTTAAGAATACACCGAGTTAAAAAAATATATAAAATATTTTTCAGTACCCCTGTGGACTATCTGAAAAGGCACAATATCTTTCAAGTGAAGTTCTATGCATCAATTGCCTGACGAACAGTTTTACTTACTGATTTAAATTATCCATATTTAATACATTATCAACTAATTTTCAGAAGTTTCAAAAAATAAAGCTTATTTTTTGCTGATATTATTTTTGCAATTATATTATTACAGTAAAAAGCAGCAATTAGTTACAAAGCATGATCGGATATAATGAAAAAAAAACAATACAAATAAATAATAGTAATTTGAAAATATTCAGTTCTATAAAAATATTTTATGATTTTCAAATATATAAAGTATTACAATCTCTCACTCTAAAAAATCTGAAATAATCTCAGTGAGTATACATGTTTCAAAGATACGCCTACTAATACCGAAATTATAGTTTTTTACTGAACATATAAAAAATAATAGCTTTTAATCCCTTTCAGGATAAACTTTTGTATGTATGTAATGCTTTATTTTACATTCTTTCGTTTTTTTTTCAATTCGCCTTTTCAGAACACCATATAAATCCGATCAAACGTTTCAGTGATATAATATAAATCAGTAAGTATGTCAGATACCGACCAACATTTTTATCAAAGGCTATGTCTCATCATTATGAAATGATCAAAATATATATTTCCAGTAAATAAACTGGATTAATTTTTCTCGCCCTTACGTTCAACTATACACATAAAACTGAAAAAAAATATAGAAAAATCACAGCTTCACTTCGCCAAGTTCATCTACTGGATTTGTTGTAAATAAATAATACAGTCAGTCCATTTTAAAAGAATCCCAATTTTAATATATATTATTTTTCAATCATAAATAAATCTAATAAAATAAAACAAAAAAAAATTGCACTATACATACTTTATCTATAACGTAACTGTACAAAAGTAGGGACACGTTTTAAAACGAAAAAAGAGAACTTTCTGAATAAATAGGGAATATTATTAACAAATATTAAAGACATTGGAATGTCACAACAAACAATTCTATAACCATTTTTTTTACAAAAGGTGATGTTGACATATCTCAAAAAACTGTTTTATATTGATCAGAATCTTAAAAATATGATACTGAAGTTTTATTGGAATCCTCCAAATTTTATACACCAAATTAATTTCATACAATTTATAGAGATCATGTCAATTCCGAATGTAAATCAATCTGGTTTCACCATTATCGTACGTAATTATTAAGTATATTTTTATAAAAGATAAAATATTGTGCATTATATATTGTTACAGTTTAAAAAATACTGATGTTATTCTTAAAATTCTGAGTATTCTATAAAATGTTACACTTTGCATTTTTTTGCTTGTCAACAATATATTAACAGTTATATGGCAGTCTTTCTTTCAACACAAAAACTGCAAAGGTAATTTTATAGAATTACAAATTAAAAAGGGATGTTGCTTATTGGGAATAAAAAAATTGCTATTAATAAAGAACCATGAAAAATAATGGTTAAACATAAAGTTCACATTCTTGTAAGTTACATTTAAATAATCTCACTCTGCATTCGAGATAAAAATAAAATAGTAGTTTAAACTTCAAAATAACCTGTAGACTTTTCAAATATTGAAGGTTCAATCAAAAAAGATTCTATCAACATATTAGCCATCTAGGAGTTGCTCTAGTATGCATATTCATCAAACCGATCTGTTGTTAATCCTCTTCTACTAAGATGTTACTCCATAAGCAGTATCAATGTATTGAAGGCCCCGTCAAACTAGAGGACAACTGCATCTATTACTGTGGTAACTGTAATAGTCGACCACACTATCATTCATATGTGCATCAATCTACCTGACTATAATCAGAATGTGTGACAGCGACGCTGTCCTCGCCCTCCTTCGATCATTCAGTTTTGTATGATTATGAATAAAGCTTAGTTATACAATGACACGTGTTTGAATCAACATCAAACCCTTTACATGGCGCAAGTCAGTAAAAAATAAAAATAAAATGGCTCCTCCAGAAACTAGAAATTTTGGTACAAATCAACAAACAATAGTGCAAGTAAATACGAACATTGAACAACCAGATGGAAGGGTTATGGAAGGATGTTTAGCAGACAATTGGAAGTTCTTTCAACAAAAATTTAACTTGTTTTTGAAGGCATCAAGGTCAACCGGCGAATCGGCGGAATTCAAAACTTTGTTATTGTTATCAAGCATTGGTGACAAAGCACTAAAAATATACAACAATTTAGCCTTTGAGGCAACAGAGGACAAAGAAGATTACGAAACAGTAATCAACAAATTTTATGGTTATTTTAACCCAGAAAAAAATGTGACCTAGGAGAAGCATATGTTTTTATCAAGGGACAAAAAACCACATGAAAAAACGGACGAGTACATTACAGATCTCAGAGAACTCATTACAACATGTGAGTTTGGGACACTTACAAACAGCCTGATAACAAGTAAATTAATATTAGGTTTAAAAAATTATCCCGAATTACAAAACCAGTTGATCAGAACAAACAATATAACAATGGTAAAAGCAGAGGAAAAGTGTAGACTGGCGGAAAAAACAAAAATTCAAATAGAAAAAATAACTAAAACTGAAGAAGCAGAAATTTGTAAGGTAAAAAAAACATTGAAGAACTGGAACGAGAATC
Source organism: Galeruca laticollis (assembly GCA_963921935.1). NCBI lineage: Eukaryota > Metazoa > Arthropoda > Insecta > Coleoptera > Chrysomelidae > Galeruca > Galeruca laticollis. The sequence continues at coordinate 89,388,381 of OY998183.1, forward strand.
CTTTGACAGGCTGGAAAAGTTCGCTATGATAAAAGGAGAATAGAAATAATAAGTCAACTAAATTACAGTCTTTCTACATCTTTTGAAGATGCTGTTGTGAATGGACGTAAAAATGATTTTTCAATAACTGAAGAAAACATGGAATCTTTATATGCATTTTATGATAATGTAAAGTAGGAACTAAATAATGTCAAAGATGAGATTAATCTGTTATGGAGCAAAATTGAAAATTTGTGGACTTTACTAGAAACTGATTTGGTTGGAAGGGAACAGTTTCATAACAAATATGCACAAAATTCAATGGAAACCTTAGAAGCTTTAAGACAGGAACTGAAAAGATGCGAAAATTTGAAAACGGCTAATATCAAGATTTCTGTTGACAACATTGCTCCGAATCTGTTCTGACTGAGTTCAGATATTTCGAATCTGATTTGTATACTGAAGATCTCCTTGAATTACACGAAAAAGAGCTCAAAAAATGGAAAGTGTATGCAGAGGAAAACAAATTAGAACAAATAGTTGAAGCAAGAAAATATCTACAATTATGTAAAATTCTTGGCAAAGAACCTCAATTTATCATCAAAGACCCTTTGCCTACATTTAACGAAATTGGAGATTTGAAAAAAAACATTGAAGAACTGGAACGAGAATCATACTTTTAATTTAATCACATTATTTCTAGCCCAAAATATCCAAAATCCAATGGGTTTGTAGAAAGAACCATACAAACCGTAAAAAATATTAAACAAAAATCAAAAAATTTACATAAAATCAAAAAACAAAAACATTTCTGGCAGAATTTTAAACAAAAATGTAAGACCAAGATCCTATAATATTGAACTTGAAACTGGCTCAAAATTTGTAAGAAATAGCTATAATTTGTAGAAACTACAATAAATATAATAAAGGTAAAACAACGATAACTCCACTATATGAGGATGACCTCACAAATAATAGCTCACCTGAAGTAGCTCTATCCACACCCTGCACCTCTAGTGAAGGGTATACCACTAGATATGGTAGAACGATTAATCAGCCTAAAAGATTAATAAGAGAAATATAGAATTAATTTTTGTAAAGTAAGGGGGATGTAATAGTAGACTACACCATCATTCATATGTGCATCAATCTACCTGACTATAATCAGAATGTGTGACAGCGACGACAGCGCCCTCCTTCGATCATTCAGTTTTGTATGATTATGAATAAAGCTCAGTTTTACAATGACACGTGTTTGAATCAACATCAAACCCTTTACAGTAACTAGATATTGTTCACATTGCTATTTTGAGTTTTGTGTATTTCAAAGAGTGTGCTCTAACTCCAAATATGTTGAAGCACTCATAAATTAAGAGGCCTATCATCTAGGCGACACTGTACTTATCTCATAAACTTTGATAAATAATTTCTTATTGTCAGCAGTGTTTATGAATAGAATATAAAAATTCATAAGACATATTTGATGTGAGAAGTTTATCTTATTTATCAATACCGTTATTTTAAAATAGGTAGGTTTAAACCTTTAACAGTTGGCGTCAATAAGATATAGTTGAAATCAATTTGATACATTTGAACTATATTAAGATTATACAGACTAGAAGTAACATTTTTTCATAACACTCCAGTGAATAACTTTAGTTTTTTACTCTTTTCATACTTTGTTAATAGTTGAAATTATTTATTAGAATTATGCAGTAATTCCGTATGTTTGGCAGAAAGTAGTGCTTGCTCACACTGAAAAACGAACTGTACAGTTGCCGGCCAGGACACGTTTGCTAACTTCAGTTGCGCTGACATAATTTCTTCATCATTAGCTACATTATTTAATATGTTATTCAGAATTGATAATATTTTAATAGGTATGAATACTTTACAAACATTTAAGTTAGTTTAGGTTTCCCGGTTGAAGCTAATTAGAGGAAAATAGCTACTTAGTAGTTGACGGGGCTTACCTCTTAGTGATCACCATTTTGCTTACAAGCACTTCCTAGCCCACTGAGGGAAAAATATTTCAATTGTCCTTTACAGGGTAATGGAAGTATTGAAATTATATCATAGCATAGAAATTATATAATTAAATAAAATGGATAAATAAACTGAACAGAAAAGGATATAATGTAAATATTTTAATGTCACACATTCGTGATATAACTCTTCCATTTCTGATTTTATGAATACTTCTTTTTCTAGGATATGATGTTCAGTATTTTAAAATATGTACGATAACGGCGAAATTTAGAAATAAATAAAATATCAAGTTCTTGTATAAACTAAATTATCTGTAAAGACAAAAGTCTATTGTGGAAGTAAAATTTATAGATGTTGATTTAGGAAGAAATTATTTGATTATATGAGCAGTTTTATCGCAAAATGTTGCGTAGTATTTTAAACAACTACCTATATGCCTATGTAGATCTTCATCAAAAAATAAAATACTAATTTTACCTATTCTATGCCATTTATTTGGCTTGGGAAGATCAAAACACCATTTTACTGCTGTTTGTGGAAAAGTCGTTTTTCTTTCTTTCAATATTACTTTATACATGTTGTGTAAAACTATGTAATTACTATTCTAGTTTTCTCCTACATTTTGGAAAATTGGATCTGCGCAAGAAAATACTCCATTTATGAACAATATATACAGTTGATCTTAATTCTAAAATATGATACCAAACGTTGCCTCAAAGACCACTCAATTTTCCAGATAAAAAAAAGAAATACAAGTCCAGTACATATACATAATATTGAATATATTTCCAACACTATTGTTGAAATATTTCTGCATTTAAATATACTATGGATGTATATACATTACTTTCATATATACCAATGTAAATGAATAGTTGGTAACAAATACAAAATTGCAAACGTTCGTTTTCTTTTTTGATCTTATATATTGTATACAATGCTTAACGGAACTGAAACAAGAATACCTGCTGGGTAGTTTTACTTCTTTGTAAAAAAAAGGTCAATGTAATCAAGAGAAATTAATTCTAGTGCTTAATGTATAGAAAATTAATCTCATTTCATCAATATAAATTGGTTATATCAGCATTTTAATAGTTTTCCAGTTGTTAGAAAAACAACAACATTCTAAACAGTCTACTGAATCTGCAAGCAAAATTTGACCTTTATTATTAAAAATTTCTTACATTCTTCTCCAAAAAGTAAACAATTTTAAACCAATCTCAAAAACAATATTTTCTATAGGCTACTACAGAGGCAATGAATATCTGATATTTTATAGATTAAAAAGATAGTACATGTAAATTTACTTAAAGTTATTGTTATTTTTGAATATTTCATATTACATATCAGCTTTGAGTATAGAAAATAATAATAATAAAGAGATGTAAAAACATTCATAAAATCATTATGATCTTGATGAATATAGAAACTGACCGCCTTGGATATTTACCTCCTGTCTTTTCAATTAAAATTGGAAAAAATAACATTTTAATATTTGCAAAACAACAAAAACAAAATACAACTATGTTGTAAGATGAAATTTAGATACTAAACATTTTTTTAAATAAACAATGTGAACATTTAAAAAAATAGTATATCTACATTTCTTGTTTGTAAATTCAAGAGGATTTGGTAACTTTGATAGAATGGTAGATTTTATTAGAAACTATTGTTAAGCATGTTATTTCCCAATAGTTAATTAATTCTTATTGTAGAGTTAAAAGCAAGAATATAGTAATGTATAAAAATAAGTACCGACTCAGTAGAAAAATATAAATCAGTCATGAGTACTAAACTCACGCATACGCATAACGTACATTAAGTACTAAATAAGTTACGTTTGGTATATCGTTGAGGCAACTACATCATTTTCTTGTAAATTCAGGCGCATTTCCCCACACAGACTAAGTTTAGAAGACATATTTTCAATACAATTTTAGTTGTCAAACTAGGAACATACTGTATCAAAAATATCTACTTTACACATAGTTCAGTCCTTTTTTTGTATCATGTAATAATATTTTATAAACAAAAAAAATTAAGACAAATCATTCAGCAGCAAAATAACTATCGTACCAATTCGGTCGGCGTTTCTGGAACCGACCTTTCAGACCAATTTAAAAATTGCCAAAATTCATAAATTACCTATGCTAGTTTTTAATTTGGCATATGCAATGCCATCATTTTTTTTAAACTTAAAAAACATGCGGCAACTTTTAAAATGGATATCTTATAATACGTCCAAAATAATTATAACACAGTAATTACTTTGGGGGCCCTTGGTACGCTTGATAAGGATCCTCTGGACTTGCTGCATTCGAAGTATGTTCAGAATCGACAGGGACAGCATGCAATATTGTCGACGGGTAATATTGATATTGTGGTGAAATGTATGATCCAGTACTAATTTGCATTGCTCCCATTTGCGTTGCAAGCTAAAACACATTAGTATGCAACTGCTATTATTTTGCATAAAACTATCATTAGGGTGTAATTATGTTAAAAGTCAAATACTATTTTCTCAAACTTATTATGCCCAGGTATAACTAAATACTTGAAATATATTAGTTACCTTAGCAATTTTATTTGAACAAGATAATTTAAATTTTGAGACAAAATTTTAAACTGAAACATTATAAATTAAAAATATGGTCGCCAGAAACGGATCTGATAAGATAAATAATGTCAAATGGTATTCCAAAAATATGCACTAATGAAAATATAATCAAATTAGTAACAACTATACTCGATAGTCGAAATTGTGTAAAGTGAGTCAGAGCTATCTAATCAACACTTTGGTTAAAGCGCAGTTGCCATATGTATTCTAGAGAGAAATGCTGTATTTTATAAATACACTTCAAATCCATTGTGTCAATATTTCAGGTACAAAAGATGCAATGTAATTAAGTCAATACCAATTTAATATATTTATTTCAAATTTCAAGCAGACTAATAATAATTAGTTTACTTGAAATGTGAAATAAAGTGTTTATGTATATTTCTTGAACGCAAAGTTTGTTGTGAAAAACTCGCCGATTTGACAATGTTGGAGAATCGCTTCAATGTTCCGGCTTTGAGAACGAGATAGATAGATCGAGCTACGCGAATGAGACAGTGATAGTAAACAGTTATGTGAGGTGTTTATTCTCTTCATGAGCATAACATCAGTATTTGTGTTGTGGTTTTGTGTGATAAATCGGTTATTATTGGTATTTATTGTAATATTTATATCGGTATATTTAGTGACAATAATGGCGGAGTGTAGCGGTGTATGCGATAAAAAACGGCGTCGTAACAATTTAATTCGGGAAGAAAAAGTCCTCATATTAAATGTGTACGAAGGACTGCGTGCCATGGACAAACAGTTGGGTGTTAGTGACACTGTGATTAAGTGCAGTTATTTAACTAAAGTTTCTGAGAGTACTATATACAATATTCTAAAGAAATCGCGGGACGGATCTTTGACAAGAGAACGAGGTGAAAACTGTAAACCGGAAAGTAGGGGAAGAAAGAAAATTGTTTTGGACGACCAAACACGGAATGCTATACGTAGGGAAATACATTCTTTTTATTTTAGGAATGAAATCCCCTCGGTAGCTAAATTGAGCAAGGTAATAGAAGCTGATGATACTTTACCAAACATCAGTGATAAAATTTTGAGACGAACTTTAAAATTAATGAATTTTCGTTACCAAACAAGAAGTAGAAACAGTGCCTTAATTGAACGAAATGACATTGTGGAACGGAGGAGAAATTATTTAAAACAGATACGACAGTTTCGTAACGAAGGACGGCACATATATTATCTTGACGAAACATGGTTAAATGAAGGCCACACTGTGTCAAAAGTGTGGCAAGACATGAATATACGAAGCAATCGACAAGCCTTTATGGAGGGTTTCTCTTCCGGTTTAAAAGCTCCCTCTAGGAAAGGACGTCGACTGATTATCACTCACATTGGCAGCGAGGAAGGATTTGTAGAAGGTGGATTACTGAGTTTTCAGTCCAGATCAATTTTAACAAAGGTAACTCCTGGTTCAGTGATAGTTATGGATAATGCTTCATACCACTCTCGTCGACTGGAGCAAATACCTACTTCAGCTAGCCGCAAGAGGGTTATAATTGATTGGTTAGAGAGTAAAAGCATTCCGCACAACGAGGCAATGCTAAAAGTTGAATTATTATCTCTCGTACGGAAACATAAAAGCAGTTATATTAAGTACGTTGTCGATGAAATGGCGAAAGATTTCAACGTCTCAGTTGTTAGACTTCCTCCCTACCACTGTGAGTTAAACCCCATCGAGCTGGTTTGGGCCCAAGTGAAAAATTATGTTGCGAGAAAAAACAGTACATTCAAAATGGCTGACGTTGAGAAACTGTTTGACGAGGCGCTGCATACCGTTACTGCTGAGAGTTGGCGTAAATGTATTCAACACGTATTAAAAGAAGAAATAAAGTTTTGGGATTTAGACATACGTGTAGAAGTAATGACGGAACCACTCATTATCGATATAGGAGGAGAAAGCGATGATTCTGAGGAGTCGTCAGGGAGTGATACCGCTTCCAGTTAGTCAGACATTTTACAAGTGACCTCGCAACATACCTATACTTATTGGTAATTTATTTTGGTCTTGACAAACAACTTTTTTTTAGTTTTAGTAGTAGTAAGTTGGAATTGACTTTTAAACATTTTTTTATTTTGTTTTAACTTACTTATGAACAACTTGTGATAAGTTATTATTTCAAATGTTAAAAATTGAAATTCCAGATATTTCAGTATTCGCACCCTTAAACTATGATACGCTCATGGAGTTCACTTTAAATCGGTAGATAACCGATGACGTCACTTTACAGAATTTCGACTATCGACTTTTTTATATACATCTTATTATAGCTCATCCTTAAAAATGTGTATTATTCTTGGTAACACCCTGTATATACATAATGATACCTACCATAATAATTTCGTATTTCTGTTCTCTCAAAAATGATGCGCTCATGAAGTTCGCTTCTGCAACTGATTTTATGGACAGTAAGAGCGATGAGTCACTTTACAGAATTTCGACTATCGAGTATATACAATTCTGTAAACATCAAACCACCAATAGATCATTTTGAAGTGACGTCACGACAGGTCCGCCATATTGTCGGTAGGGCATACTAAACGTTCGCGTCAGTGTAAACAATAAAAAAGATCGTTTTTTAAAACATATATAATTTGAAATTCCGGCTTTATGTTTTGTTGTGGGATATTCTAAGGAAGTAGAAATGGATCAAATTACTTATTTTAGAATCTACAAATCCGAGGAGAAATGCTGAACGCCTTATCAAAACATCGTAGAGGATGTTGGGTTGGGACTTTAGAAGGGGGCAATTTGAGCGAAACATTCCTTAAACATGCACGAATTTGTACAGATCATTTTGTATAAGGTAGGTAAATTATATATATAAGAAATACAAAAATTATTATCCAAAATGTTATAGTTAAATATGGTGTTAAACTAAACGATTTTTGTTCAACTTTTTAGGAGAACCAGCCAAACTGTAAGTTAGGGATAGAGCTTATTGGGTCCCTTCTGTAAATATGGGGATACATTAGCATCAAAACACAGGATGAGCAAAGTGTAAAAAGACATGTTAGATTTGTTAAACGTCATACGAAACTTCTTAAAATGGTCAGGATTATTGTTATTTAAAAAAGTTGTAATCTCCAATCAAAATCTTCATTTTCTTTAGGATAAGGTAGATGAAGCTGGGAATGCTGCATTAATTATAGAACCCTCAGCAGGTCAACCTACAGAAGCCTTAGAAACTCCTGAACTGTGCAACAAACACGAAAGCCGAAGGACTGCTAATATTCAAGTGGATTTGGTTATGGATCTCGTTTTCTAAACATAGACTCGTTCCATAAAAACCAGCCTTATGAAACTAAATACTTTTAATTATAGACTGTATTTTAGTAATGACAATGTATTATGTGTGATATCTATAATAATGTAGAATGGGCATTTATCCATTTAATTATTGAACAACATTATTACGTCAAAATGCTTCTGGTGAAAACTTTTAATTAAAAAAACTGGATTGTAACACAACCAAAAATTAAAAAGCATCCTGTACATCTGGTTTCTAAAAAGGAGTCCAACAGTGATGTACAGATAAGTAAAAACTTGTAAGGGACTATACCTTTAATAAAAATATACCTTTAAGAATTGTTATATATTTAGTAAAATTGTCATACCCTTATAGGATTTAGTTTTTAATTGTTTACCTACTCCAAATGTACAAAATACATATTTTAAACTATAATTTTATTTGCATAGTAAGTATATACAAATGTCAGGAATTATGAGGTAATTCACCATGTCCATAAAGCTCACAGTTGGCAAAAAACTTATAATTTCTGGTCAGTTCACTTGCACCAAGGGTATACGGATCAACATTGTTTATAATTCGAAGTTTTGAGTCGTAACGCGATTTCACGGTTCCTTTGAGAGATAAAATGTAATCAATTCAAGCCATATTGTAGTTAAAGTTGATAAAATATGCAATAAACGCACTAAAAACTCGAAATCAACATCACAAACCTGCAGATAACAATGAGAACCTAATGGCCTTGTATGCCCTACCGACAAAATGGCCGCCCTGTCAAAACCACGTGACTCAAAATGATCTATTGCGATAGTGTTAGATGTCCATTCTGGTATATCTGTGAAGTTTGAATGATTGTATAAAATATTTTGACCCCAATTTAATCCTTATTTCTAAATTTTTTTATTGATTAATTCAGAGCCCCATTTGACCCGATTAGTCAACTTTTTTCCATTATATTTTACATAAACTTTCCTTAATTATTTATAAGCCATCACCACTCATAACAATTTGTGCTCCACTTGCAGAATGTTACTGTCTTTTTCAGTACAAATTCCAGAGCCCAATTTAAAAATGTAGTTCTTAGTCATTTTGTTTCAGCCTATCAAAAACCACTAACACATCTGTAGCTCATTTTGAGTTCTGACAATGCTTTCGACTCCTTGAAGTTTATAAAAAATAATTCAATTTATATTCATATGATTTTCCATATTTTAATTTCTCGCATTGTAGATTTTCCCTGCAGAAACACAAATTGCTATAGTCCATTATATTTTTGTGTTTTTCCTAACCCCATTTGTATTATTTTTTCATTCCTTCATACTATTTAATTAATACAAATTTTTTTATGGCAATATTTTTAGAGTGCCATCCATTCCTGGTACTTTGCCATTATTGCTTTTATTTATCTTTGTCTTTATTGGCTGCATATTGTGTCCATTCTCTTTATTTGTCAAATCAGTCTCTTAAACTGGATCTTTTAGTAAATAATAATAATATCGTTTATTACTCATCAGATACAAGATGCTTTTACAGTGAAGTTTAACTAAAATAGTTAGTAGGGGCACAAGTATTTAAAACATTTAAGTTCTCTACAAATATCACATGTCATAGTTATTAAAATTGTTACATATAACATTTATTGGTGACTTTAATTGGACATTAGTTCTTGATCTACGACAGTAGAATGGCTAGTGCTGTCTATTTTTATAATGAGGAATGTTAATGTTGGTTTTAGATAGAATATCAGAACAAGTAATCTCATTATGAAGTAGCTTGTGTAGAAGTGTTATGGATGACAAAACTATTTGGAAAGCTAGACTTTCAAAATCAGAATCTCTCTAAAAGTGATTGATAATCAACTACTCTCCCCGGATAGTCTCCACTTTCTTAAAATATTAAATTTTTTAAGAACTTTCCCTGCACAGATTCTCAATCCTATTAATGTGAACATCATAGTACGGATACCAAATAATTGATCAATAGCCCAGTTTAAGACGAATATATGAAAAAAATAGTGTCTTAAGGGTAAAAATATTATGAAATCCTTTACAAATTTCAGATGATCAAACTGTAAAGTTTATAAGTTTCTGATAGTTTTATCTAATATGTTCATTAAAAGTTGAACTTTTATAGAAAAATTTTGTGATAAAATACATCCATTAAAACGTCCCCAACCTTTAAATCCTCAAAATATATTAATTATGTTTATCTCTCAGTATCACGACTTTATCCTTTATAATTGATTAACTCTTGTAAGTTTTGTCTTTCTTCATTTTTTGTAAAATTTTCGTGTTTTTATTGACACTTTCCAAAACATAAATAAAACATGAAAAAAATATATTCTAAAAATTAATTTTAAGCGCACTATAAAATTAGAAATAATTTTCTAGAATTTCTATTATTGTTTGTTTTACCTCAAAATGAATAAAACTACTTTTTAATGTGTAATAAGTACTAACTGCTTTTATGTTGCAGTTTATCTAATTCATACAAAATCAAACCCTTTCAGAAAATATGGCACATATTTCTAAGCCCAGACTTAAAAGTTTTATCCACTTTGGGGTCAGAATAATTTAGTTGGTTAAATTAATATAAAATACATAATAAAATGTTAAGACTTCTAACCAGAAGTTTTAATCCAAACAATTGAAGAAGTTGATTCTTAAATTGTTTGTCATACATGGGGAATTTACCTGAGGTATAATATTAGTATAAGGAACAGTCGTCTCTGTAGATGGCATCATAAGAGGAATTCCTCGTGGGTGTTGCCCGTCGTTTTTATATTGAGCTGCCATGTGCCCAGACAAATTGTAGGTTTCATCTATTGTTTGCACAGGTGGTGCCATCAAATATTGAACAGGCCATTGTCCAGTATATGAAGGATACTGTAGATCAACAAACTGAATAATTAGAATTAATATATTGTTGATTTGTGGAGAAGTCCGAAAGCACCTTGCATTGTAAGGTCTTATAAATAAATTATGAAACATGTTTATTTTAAATGAAATTGCAGTAACAATAAATACTTGAATATTTTTAAAATTAATGTTTATAGTTATTAAAATGAAGGAAAACAATATGAATCTTGTTGTTTAACATATTTGTCATTAATCCTTTTGGAGTAAATCAATAAAACCATACAATGAAGATAGACTAAAACATTTTTATACTATAATCTCTTTAAAGTGAATAGAGAGTAATAGATTAGATCCTTGGTTCTTTACCCATGTGTCATCAATAATATGAAATTAGTGGAAAAAATTTATGTTAGATTATTTTGTTCTGTTTTTCACTATTAATAGAAAGATATTAATAATTATGTCGATTATGTTATCAAATATTATTGACACATGCGTGAAGAACCAATGGACCAACTGTAACATGGTTATACTGCTAAATCATAACTAAGTAACTAGAATAAGATTTCATGGCTTTATCGATTATATATGAGAGATCTAAGAATAAATACGTATTGTTAATGTCTATAAAGCCATCTAAAAAGATTCATATTTTTCTAATGTCTGTGAGTATTTTTGTAATTGCAAAGAATGGATAGGTTGGTATTAATATGTATATTTATTAACTACTTAATATCATATTAATTCTGACGTGGAATTATTGATAATAATAGTCTGTCTCTATTTTGTCATTCATTTCTATTTCATGGTTTACTGGTTCTTCAGTTATTACTCCTAAATACTTACATCGCTCAAACTGTTCTATTCCCTTATTATCTATCATTATTTTTATGTTGGTCTTATTATCTGCAATTACTATCACTTTTGTATGTTCTGTGTAGAGCTTCAAACCTATTCTTTTCTATTTCTATTACATTTCTAGTAGATACACTAGGGGGCTATGGAGGCCAAAGTAGTTGCAAAGATGGAAGATGTAATAATAATAATAATAATTTGCTTACGTTTTCGATGTTAGGTTACCTCTATTACAGCTTCCATCTTTGCAACTACTTCAGCCGCCATAGTCCCCTAGAATATCTAATATTTCTTTATTATTTCATATATAAATACAGTGAACAATACTCAATTACTCAACCCTGCCTCAATCCTTTTTTGTCCTTTAAAACATTAATGATTTCTGATTGTCACTGATCACATAGCACTTATTATCTGGACAGTTTTTATTAACTTTTGGTTAACGTCCATTGTTTCCAATATTTCCCAAAGCTATTCTTTTGGTACACTATCCCAAAGGCGCCTTTTATATCCATAAATGGTAAGAACGCTTTTTTACTTAATCACCTGTGCATATGGCGAATATATGATCAGATAATATTTTTATTGTTGATTTGCCATTTCGGTTACCTTTTTGGATTGATGTATGTCATAAAGTTTTTTCAATTAACTTATAATCTGTCAAATTCAAAAGGATGAAGCATCAAAAAATATTGTTATTCAAATAATTTATATATTAAAAAACACCAATAATAGACATTGACATACTTTTTCATTGGAAAATAGTGCACAATTTAATCAACATTTAAAAAAATGATATACTGATTATCTTATTTCGTGTTGGCAAGAAAAAATCAAATAATAAATAGCAAATGCTTACTATATATTTAATCAACTCTAAGTTTAAAATTGATTCTTTACTATCTCTGCATTTACAAACAAACTTTACTATTACTTTGAAAATCTTTCAATTTTCAACTAACTTACCTGATTGTAATGCCTGTAGTTCGCCAAAGCTGGCATCAAATGCTGTCCTGCGACTCCATTTTGCGCGAGTGTTGATGGATCATATGGTACAGCAGTTAAGCTTTCAGATCCATCACGCCAAATTTTAGTGTCGTTATTCTTATACATATTCTTCTTTTTGTTACCTCCATCAGCAAATTTAACCAAGAGTGCTTCTTTGCTGCCAGTCAGAACTTTACCATTGAAGTTTTGTATTATAAATTCACACTTTTCTTTACTTTCCATCCTTGCAAAACCGACTCCCTTGGACATTCCGGAAGCATCTCGAAGAATGCGAGTTGATATCACCTAAAAAAATAGATAATATTCATGGTTTTCAACTTAGAGTAATAATATACAATAGAGAGGGCTATTCATTCATAAATACGTCTATTTTTGCGGCCAACTATTCAAAACGGCAATAGTGAAATGATGAATGATTTACAAAAAGTGGGGATGGTATTGTAAATACATGGCCTTTGGTAATTTCGGTTGTTTTTCTGACAGACTTGGCACCGACGATCCATGATAATCCAAAAACATTAAATTAATTAACTCAAAGTTTATTTTGTCACTAAAAGTCTTGAAAAACACATCAAAACGAAAGAACTAATGGCGCTCGTATAAACATACCACGTTTGACATTATTTACTACTTACTACAGCATATTCGAAATTATCGTCGAGCACACTGACGATATTTACATCTCTCTTTATATGGTAATTAAACAAGGACAAAACTAAATAGGTTACCCTTGACACATAAAACATATACTGAAATTTTAAGCAATGTTGCCACTTTTAGTTATAACCATATATGTATGTAAGGTTACAACAAATACTAGTTTAAAATTTATATAAGAATATGCCTTTATTAAATAAAATTCAAGTATTTCTAATTAATTTTAAAAGCAGCGACTTTTATTAGCATAACTTTTTAACACATTTTCAATTAAACTTCTAATTTCATTTTTTCTACAACTAAAGAGACTTTGTAAAATGGCAAAGCAGTAGAAGTGTCCGCAAGTGAGCTTAGAACAGTACTCGATGTTTGGGGCAAAAAAAAATAAAAAACAAACGTATCTATTTTATTTGTTAATCGGAGGTTTTCAAGATTTTCAAATGTATAATATGAACTTGGTTAAATACCATTAAAACGTTTATTGCTTAATAAATAATTATATAATAAATATAGGATAAAAGCAGTTGCAGCAGTGCCGATTTTAGCACGATCAGCGCCCTGGACGAAATTTCTAAGGCAGCGCCCCCCCTAACTGCAATTCAAATTTAAGCCCATACGAAAAACAGGCAAAGGATATAATGAAGTTATCATTTATTAAAAGAAATAACCATTTTCCAAAAAAACGAATAAAATCAGGTTATCAAAGTCAATGTCTTCAGACAATTTATTTTCGATTGACAAAGTTGCAAAGTGTGTCAATCTATATTGAGATATTGTCAATCGCAGGTGAGTTTTTAAAAGCTTAAGCTTGGAAAAATTCCTCTCCTACTAGCAACCGTTACAAGTATGGTCAATAATATCCACAAAACTATCCATACACTGGGATTGGGATACAGTTCTTGTCAAGTTGCGATCTTTGATATAATTGAAAATAAAAACAGGACTAACCACAACTGTCTATATCTGATTCACAGTATACAGGTAATTTCATCAGATGATGCTTAACACATAAAATTCTTGTTGTGGCTGTAAACACAGGTTCAATTTATAATTCTTCAGCTAATTCCATTGTAGTTAAAATGGCGCCCTTAAAGCCTGTATTTCTATTTTCTCCGAAAAAAGCGCTGAATTTTTTCAATATTTCTATGCATTTACCGAGATCCATATCTGTTGACTAGAGAGATTTGCTAATGACATTAATTTGAAAAAAATTGTGATTCCAAACAACCAATGAAACTATAAAGCTGAAATCTTTCAAATGTTCAGTTTTCTGAGTATCAATAGCCAAAGTATTGTCAGCGACATTAGAAGTGTTATACCCAGAAGGAATAATTTATCAACTTTGATTTTTTGGTAATGTGATAGCCTTACATCAAGAATGAAATGATATCATTTGCAAGAAATTTTTAACATGTACTCGGAAAACAATTAATAATGTATTTGGCGACCCCGTAGCTGAATAACACTTCACGTCTAGGCATCGACAAAAGGAGGTGGTCGACGTCGTCTTGTGGCACCTTGTTCCAAGCAACTTGAACTTCGTGAATTAACTGCACCAGAGTCTGTGGAGGGTGGTGCAAATTGGACAGTTTCCTCCCCATCATATCCCACACATGTTCAATGGGATTTATATCTGGTGACAGGGGTGGTCACGGCAAAACATTAATGCCAGCTTGTTAGAGAAGCTCCATAGTTTGACGTGCAATCCGTTATCCTGCTGAAAAAGGATTTGTGGACGCACATTTAGATAAGGCAGTAAACTGGTAAAGCTGTCATACTGCCTCGAATAAACACAAGTGGTTATTGGGTACCATAAGAAATAAACCCTCAAACCATTACTCCAACAGCATATGCCTCTCAACAGCAAACTCAATATCACGTCGCTCTACACGGCGGCGTCTTACCCTTCTACGGCCGACATACCCACCTAAACAGAATCGCAATTTGTCGATGTATACGATATTACTCCATTCTGTCTCCCAATGCTGCCGTTCTCTACACCAGCTCAAACGTTGACAACAGTGGTCCGCAAAGGAAGCACTAATCGTGGACAGTATGAAAAGAGACTAAAGGCTCGAATGCGGCGATATAGTATACACATAGGTCTGCCTTCCTCTCCAAACCATTGGTCAGCAATATGACGCGTAGTAGCCAAACACGCTCGCAGAGTCTGAAGCGCTTATCTTGACGCTCGGTGGTACACCTCGGTTGACCAGTTGGTCTTCTTCGCGTTCCTCTACCTATTTCTGCCCACACACTCAGGACCATAATTGCAGTAACACGACAGGCAATTTCACAATAGGATAAACCAACAAACATCTCAATAGGCCACAATTATACCTCTGTCAAAATCGCTAACATGGTGATAATTCAGACGTTTTTGAACTTGAGTTTTCTTCAGAAAAAAAATTAAAAAACATCTTTTTTTGTAAACATGGTCAAAGATAAAACGTTGATATTGTTATCATAGCCTGCCCTAAATATGGTCATGATGTACCAAAATATCTAAGTCAAGAAATTATTCCTTCTGGGTATAACACTTCTAATATTACTGAGTATAATTAAAGAGTCATGGATGGCACGGACTGCTTTAACATTGCTTAATCTTGCTTCCCAACGTGTGTCACTGAGTTTTTTATAGTGTCAGGTTTGGAAATAACACCCAGTATCTGGTAGGTTAAACAATAGTAGGTCAATGTTTTATTAATTATTTATAAAGTATAGCATACAATAAACATGACGAAGGTAAAACGAAGAGAAAACAAAAATAACAATGAATTGAGCATTTTTCTACAGAGAAGTCTTATTTATTTGAAATATCAATAATAACTTCAGTCCGTATTTCACCAGCCGACTCATTGACAGGTATAAATTCTGTTAAATGCTCTTCTACTTATATTTTATTGTCATCTGTTGACAAATCAATAAATAATATTGTCAATGAAAGTTGTTCTACATGAGTAATGTCCGAGGTACAGTCTACAATTAGCTATAATAGCATAATATTTCGATTTCTTTGCACGTAATATGATTTATTATTTCACTTTTTCACCCAACAGCTTTATCAAATTCATTGCAACTGTCTATTCTGCAGTAACATCACTCGTCATAAGCTAATTGCAAGTGTTCCTGCATAACTGGATCAAATTTGGCTAGTAGTTGTACTAAGCCCAAGAGCACTTTCCGTTACTTGGTGTATATAGTTTGTCTGAAGTAACATTGAATGCCACTTTTGTTTCCAGCTAAATAAAGTGTAATATGCATTAATCTAGACAAAACATTATTCCTCTTTAATAAAATAATGCACTTGGCCATTGTAAACAAAATGTTTGCCATACTTATGAAACCCGTTTCATAACCATTTAATCAAGCAGGTGTTTTTTGTGCAATTTTCTTCAGTTTCTACTGCTTGTTCTTCTTCTAAATCACTAAAGAACTGTTCATTTTTACTTTATTGTTGTTTACTATCTCACCAGTATACCCTGACCAGTGGTTGTGACGTCATGAATCCGATGCCATATTGCACTGGTGAAAAAAGTGTTACATAGGACTATTTCGGCGGGTGTTTCAATTATTTGAAACAAACACAACTCGTGTTACACGAGAACTATAATCAAAGCACTGTGTCTAGATACACGCTACCTTGTAGTTAACCTAGTCTCTACCATATTGTTTACAAATTCTGTTGATAAATAGAGAACATCTTCATCTCTATCAGAATTTGATAATAATTCTTCCAAGTCTGCCTTAGTTAACAGTTTATTTCTACTTTTACTCTTTTTAAGTCGCTTTGGCTGCGCGGGACCTGCTTCAGAGTCGGTCATTTAATACCTACTGTCAGAGTGAAACAAACCACAAAAACTCAAAACGGCGGCTAAAGTAAGGTAATTTTAGACTTTCTGCATGTGTTACGTCGAATTAAAACTGCTCCAGACTCGTGCTTCCATATATGAAGGTTATCTATGCTCATGCTAAGAAAATATTGACAGGTTAACCTTCCAGTAGTCGCGCGTATCTGAGATATACATACCGATACTTTTTTCTCATATATCTCGAACACCTACTTAGCGGTGGAGCTGTGCTCTCGTCTACCTACCTGCTCGAGGGAAATTTTGAGGTTAGTATTGGTGCAAACTTTGTAGAGTGAACAGTTTGTAAAAAAGTGCCACTTGTATTTGAGAGATACACTGCGATCATTCATGTAAGTTTTGCTGATTTGCTTGTATATTTATTTAATTTATGTAAGCGCAGTCCTTTTTGTTTCAAGTAGACTGTTAATATTTTATACTTAGCTACTAAAAAACATGAAAAAAATAAACTTGTATCTCTAAGACACCCGCGAGCATTCTTGCCTGTTCTAAATTATTGTCCTAACTATTAAGGATTTGTGTTGTTGTTGCAGTGAATTATGGCCTCCATGAGAATGTATAGCTTCAATAATGACGCAGACGTATTAGAGCTCCAACGACTCCTTCTTGAAGACGATGATGATGACGCAGTTGAAGGCGTCTTAGAAGAAGATTATGATACTGACTGTTCCGAAGCCATAGAAGAAAGAAAAGAGGATTCAGATAGTGAACAAGACGATACGGATGCAAGTATATCATCAGATGATGAAGATGAAAATTGTTATGTTGCTGTCAGAAAAAAGAACAGAAAAATCGTTGACAAATATTTATGGAAAAAAACACCCTATAACAGAAAAAGAAGATTAGAGAAGCAAAACATACTTGCACGTCTTCCAGGACTTATTGGCAACGCTCGCCAAGTTACAGGATGCTTTGAAGCGTGGAAGTGTCTATTCGATGACCGTATTCTAAACCTCATAGTCACTTACACGAATCAGCATATAATAAGTGTACAACCCAATTTCAGCAGAGAAAGAGACGCACGTATTACTGATATGATCGAAATCCATGCATTTATGGGCCTACTTTACTTGGCTGGACTTTATAAAGGCGGCCGATTAAACTTAGAAGAGCTGTGGGACGCAACAGGAAACGGTGTTGAAATATTCAGATTGATGATGAGCTTAATTCGTTTTAGATTCCTGATGCGCTGTATCAGGTTCGATAACCGACAGTCTAGAGATGAGAGAAAAAAAATTGATCGGTTAGCTGCCGTGCGAGAAATATTTGAGATGTTTGTTGAAAACAGTAAAACATCTTATTCACTAGGAGCTAATGTAACAATCGATGAAAAGCTGGAAGCGTTTCGAGGCAGGTGTAACTTTATTCAATATATACCATCAAAACCGGCCAATATCTTAAATGTCTCAGATCTCCATTATTATAAGCGATACAAACAAAACTTTAAGATGAAAGTTGTAGATATTTGAATACTTTACTCAAAAAAATTATTAAAGCTCCTGTAAATTTTGTGTTATATTACAAACTTATATTTTTTTAAAAGATCATGCAATTATCAAATGAAGAAAAGCGAGATATGTTAGAATGTTACATTGTAAATAGTAAAAATGTGCGAGCTACAAAAAATCGCTTTTTGATCTTTGCCAACCTAGTTTAGAAATATTTAAAAGGCTTTTTGACAATTTAGGAGAATATGGATCATTTTTAAAACACAGAAATGTATATCAGCACCAAATTAATGAAGGTGCAGAAATAAATACTTGTGTACATCAAAATCCTAGGACACCTACTCACAAAATTGCAAATGAAGCTGGTACATCTCAAAGCACAGTAGTTCGGGTGTTTAAAAAGAATAAATTCCATCCTTACAAAATATTTCACGGCCAAACTTTACATCCAGGGGATGCAATTCGACGCCTTGAATTTTGTAATTGGTGCATTGCCGACCCAGTTTCAATTAAAAATTCTATGGACAGTTAAAACCCGTTTAACAAATTGTGGTATTTTGAATAGGCATAATGAACACATTTGGGCTTAAGTAAATCCTCATGAAGTCGACTAACGAAGACAACAAAGTAAATTTGGATTTAATGTTTGGTGTGGTGTACTTGGTTCAAAAGTTTTGGGTCCATATTTTTTTTATTCTACTTTGACTGGAAACTGTTACCTTCACTTTTTACAATTTGAATTTGAAGAAATGTTGGACGACTTTCCTTTAGAATCGCGTCGAATGTTACAATGGTTTCAACATGATGGTTCGCCTCCACATAATTATATTGAATTACGAAATAATTCAAACTTGCCTTTTCCCAATTCATGGATTGGACAAAATGGACCGATAAAATGGCCACCTCGGTCTCCAGATATGTCAGTTTTGGATGTTTTATGGGGAATGGTCAAAAACAAAATTTATAACAGACCATATGAAAATGTAGGTGAAGTGAAGCTCTTTTGGAAGCATTTAATAATATTGATGGATGTTCTCTTCGAAAAGCAACAATTCAGTTTTAAAAAGGTGTAATAAATGTACAAATAACAACGGTGGTATTCACAGTCATCTTTAGATTTTATTTTGTTCAATTGATTTTTTAATGAATGACAATGTTTTAATTAAAAGTTTTTTATTTTACGGTATCTACTTACACGTAAACTGTTAAATAATAATAATTTTGTAAAAATGTCTGTATGATCTGCCACATTTTATTGTTCATTTCATAGCAATCTTTGCTTTATAATATAAATTCATATAAATGGGCTATAACTTTCTTATTTTCAAAATCGCTATAAACATGTTTATATCATTGAAACACACTTAAATAGCCTACTATGGGTTCCATTTGAAAAAATACAAGTTTGTGTTATAACTCAAAATTTACATGAGCTCTAATAATTTTTTTAATGAAGAAGTATTCAAATATCTACAACTTTCATTTTTAAGTTTTGTTTGTATCGCTTATAAGAATCAATAAGATTCAGTTTTTTTAAGTATCTAGTAAGCCATGACTTTTTTGCAAATATAAAATGTCTTTAGAAATAAGCATAAACAGCTGCAAATGTTTTCCCATTTAACCCACTCTCTAGCTCGATATCCCTATACGAATCATCAAATATAACTCACCCTGTACACTCGAAAGCAACCATGACTGTATTTACAGTGGTTTTAGACAATTAAAGATGCCTGGTTATGCTGTGAATTTAAATGAAAAGAAAGTAATGTGTCTTAAATATGAAGGTGATATCTTACTTGTTGCAACAAAATTCGAACTCAAAACATGGTGATCAGATCAGATCAGAAACTTTAGAAAAAATAGGGTTGAAAATAAATATGATAAAAATTAAGGTCATGACAAACACTGACGATTTGAGAATAGTGATCATAAGCATTTACAGACTGGAAATAGGTTCTGAATACATACATTTAGGACAAAAGAAAATAAAATGGCTAAACTTGCGTGGAGAAATAGGCTCATGGACAGGATATTGATAAATGATATGGGTATTAAATAATATCCAAATTCCATAATATTTGGTGACATGAATGTTTGATCAGTGTAATCTTCGAATATTGATACACAGTGCACAAACATGGACACTAATGAAAAAAAACATGGACAAAGTGATCAAAACATAAAGATCAATGCTGAGAAGTAAGATTGACAGAGAAACAAATAAATGTGCGAGAGGTAGAACTAAAGTCAAAGATCATGTATCGAGACTCTAATGGAGTTGAATAATATATAAGGCCGAAGAAGAAAAAAATTCAACATTACATTTCATTTTTGTGTTTTAAATGAAACTCATGTTTCTAGCTAATTTCACAATATAATGAAAAATGTAGAAAATTCTAGAAAATTGACAATTGTTTCGATAACTGAATATCATCGTCAGAGTGACGGAAGTTACATTTCATTTGATGCCTACCTGATGTTTAGTAGTTATTTTTGGTTAGACCAAGAGGTGACTTACCTTGTGATTGACTTAATATATGTTAATAGAAAAAAGAAGAAGTTGTGATATTACAAATATTGAAGCTTATATATTATTAGCCCTATGGTGATATCCTGGATATCATTTTTCCAATTAAGATCAGTATAACTGTGCAATGATATAGAAAACCAGGAAAACTATATCTGCTGATCTTTACAATTATCACTTAAGAAGACAGTTTAATAGGAACTCCCCAGATTTATCTGTTCATTGACGACTTCATATTGTTGGTTTCTTAAGTGTCTTCTAATTTCCAACTCTTCAAGTAAATCCAGTTCTTGTTTCTTATCACAAATATGTAGTACTTCTAGTTCTGTGTTAGGTGTCAATGAATGATTGGTGTCAAGTAGATGTTTTGCGTAATGGGATTTATCTGGTTGTTTTAATCTGTATGCTCGTAAGTGTTCACTGTATCAGATTTCAAAATTTCTAAGGGTCTGACCCAAATAGACAGCATTACATTCTGGACATTTAAGTTTATACATACCTGACTTCTTTAAAAGTGGTATTTTGTTTTTACATTTAACAATTTTGTACTTACGTTATTTTCTGTTTTAAAAGAAATTGTTGTATTCGTTGCTAAAGATATTATCTTTGAAATATTATTAGAAATATTTCCTGCATATGTGATGGTTTTATAAGTTTTGATTTCTTCAGTTTGTTTAGGAAATATTAGTTGTAATGCCACTTTTTTATTAATTAGCTTATTTATCATTTGTAATGGATAACCGTTGGATGTTGCTAGTTGTCTAATTGTATTAATCTCTCTATCAAAATTACATTTGTTCATAGGAACTGAAAATGCTCTATGTATCATTGAATTATATGCCACTAGTTTATGTGACATGGGGTGATTGGAACTATATGGAATTGTCACATCAGTGTGTGTTGGTTTTCGGTAAATTGAATAATCAAGTACATTATTAACTCTTTAAATTTTCAAATCAAGAAAATTGATTGAGTTATTTTCTTCAACTTCTAATGTAAATTTAATTTTTGGGTGTAAATTATTAATGTGGTTAAAAAATATATCTAATTGTCGTTCACTACCTATAAAACAAGCTAATATGTCATCTACATATCTATACCAAAATAAAATATTTTTTGATATATTACTTTCAAAGATTTTTCTTTCTAAACTGCCCATAAAAATGTTTGCCAAAATAGGTGATATAGGGCTTCCCATTGGTAAACCTTCTTTTTGAATATATATGTTATTGTCAAATGTGAAATCATTCTGATTAATACATACATCAAATAAATTAAGTATATCTGATATTATTCCTGGATTAATATTTTTATCTTCTAGTAATTTTCTTTTCTTACAAGTATTAGACATTATTTAGGAGGAATTTTAGTGAACATATTAGTAACGTCAAATGAAATAAGCTTAGGGTTATCTTGTAAGTTGAATGCTTTTAATTTTTTGATTAGTTCTATTGAATTTCTAATTGAGTATTTAGATGCATATCCGTAACTATTAAGTATGTTATATAAAATAACGAAACCAATTAGACCTGTAGTTTCTTATTTTAATACTCCTAATAATATATTGGCAAAGAAGCTTAACAATTTACATTAGAAGTTGAAGAAAATAACTCAATCAATTTTCTTGATTTGAAAATTTAAAGAGTTAATAATGTACTTGATTATTCAATTTACCGAAAACCAACACACACTGATGTGACAATTCCATATAATTCCAATCACCCCATGTCACATAAACTAGCGGCATATAATTCAATGATACATAGAGCATTTTCAGTTCCTATGAACTAATGTAATTTTGATAGAGAGATTAATACAATTAGACAACTAGCAACATCCAACGATTATCCATTACATATGATAAATAAGCTAATTAATAAAAAAGAGGAAAAAGTGGCATTACAACTAATATTTCCTAAACAAACTGAAGAAATAAAAACTTATAAAACCATCACATATGCAGGAAATATTTCTAATAATATTTCAAAGATAATATCTTTAGCAACGAATACAACAATTTCTTTTAAAACAGAAAGTAACGTAAATACAAAATTGTTAAATGTAAAAACAAAACTACCACCATTAAAGAAATCAGGTATATATAAACTTAAATGTCCAGAACGTAATGCTGTCTATTTGGGTCAGACCCTTAGAAATTTTGAAATCCGATACAGTGAACACTTACGAGCATACAGATTAAAACAACCAGATAAATCCCATTACGCAAAACATCTACTTGACACCAATCATTCATTGACACCTAATACAGAACTAGAAGTACTACATATTTGTGATAAGAAACAAGAACTGTATTTCCTTGATGAGTTGGAAATTAGAAGACACTTAAGAAACCCACAATATGAAGTCATCAATGAACAGATAAATCTAGGGAGTTCTCCAATATTAAACTGTCTTCTTAACTGATAATTGTAAAGATCAGCAGATATAGTTTTCCTGGTTTTCTATATCATTGCAGTTATACTGATCTTAATTGGAAAAATGATATTCAGGATATCACCATAGGGCTAATGATATCTAAGCTTCAATATCTGTAATATCACATCTTGTTCTTTTTTCTATTAATATATATTAAGTCAATCACAAGGTAGGTCACCTCTTGGTCTAGCCAAAAATAACTACTAAACACCAGGTAGGCATCCAATGAAATGTAACTTCTGTCATTCTGACGATGATATTCAGTTATCGAAACAATTGTCAATTTTATAGAATTTTCAACATTTTCATTATATTGTGGAATTAGCTAGAAACATTGAGTTTCATTTCAAACACAAATATGAGTAGATTCCACGAAGTAAGGGTCGAGGCAGTTAATTTCATTACATTTCATGTTTGATAAATAATAATAAATAGAAATTTACTGTTTTGACCCTTACTCTATCGAACCCACTCATACTACTTTTTTTAAAGAAACTATTTCTAAATAATTCCAATATATTGAAAAAATGGTAAAGATTCTAAAAAATTGACAGTTGTTTCAATATTAATAGTAATATCGGAACAACTGTCATTTTTTTAGAATATCTACCATTTTTTCAAGATATTGTGGAATTATTTAGAAACAGTTAGTTTCCTTTAAATATAAAAATAAATAGATCTGCAATGCGCTCTTTGGATTACTGTGATCATACATTAATTAGCAAAGCTCCTTTATTCTATTATATATAAATGAAAAGGAGAAGTTACAGTACTCAATTCTTTTCCAGAAGTATTTCATTTTTAAGTTACTAGTTTTCTGCTCCTGGTTAATAGCGAATATTTTTATTTATAATATAAGCTCCATTGTACACATTAATATTTAGTATGCTATTTATAAATACTTTATTTTGTACTACTTTATTATTACAAGAGGTTTTTATAAAGTTTTGAATAGTTGTTATACATTAGTCAACTAGTTCCATATTTTCCTTTAGACTGGAACTCACTACTTTCAATGCATCAGAATAATTAAATGCAGATTAACTTACTTGTCCATATTTGGATAACATTTGGTCCAAATCCGATTCCTTGAAGTTCGGCGGCAAGTTAGCTATGTACAAATTTGTGGGATCTTGCTCCTGTTGCTGTTGAAAATAATAACAATCAAGACAATATTCTTTTGAATCTAAACAGTTATTTTGTACAGATGCGAAAAGTACACTCGCAAAAAATATTTTTAGCAGTAAATTATAAACAGATATGAAGATTACATTTAAGGATTTCTTGGCATTGGTATTCTAGGCGAGACATAAAATTTCATGACATTACAAAGGTATATGTGTAATATTTGTATTAATAACCAAAGGTTGAATAAGCAATACACTATCAACCAAATTTAATAGTGATAAAAATAGTTCTTTGCAACTCTGTTGTTCTCACTTACTTCAACCAAGCTGCATTTGTTTATGCAACTGCTGGAAAATTCAAAACTAATGTGATCGACTTATTTGTGGAATTTGGCGACGAAACCCAGTATTAACTGGTTTCTAAAACTACACATTTCAACATCCAATAGTTTACTGATATGTTTGATGGTGCTACACATTGGTTTCTTCCTCAAACAAATATATACATACTTTTAAATAAGCTTAAGGAGATATATATATATATATATATATATA
Source organism: Galeruca laticollis (assembly GCA_963921935.1). Classification (NCBI taxonomy): domain Eukaryota; kingdom Metazoa; phylum Arthropoda; class Insecta; order Coleoptera; family Chrysomelidae; genus Galeruca; species Galeruca laticollis. Next base: position 89,413,563 of record OY998183.1, read on the forward strand.
TATATATATATATATATATATATATATATATATATATATATATATTTGTTATTTAGTAATTTAATTATTTAGCTGCATATAAAATATTTCCGTTCTATAGCTGTGGAAGAAATCATCTCTTTCTAATCCGACTATGAAATATAAAGAAGGGAACTTTGTATTTTGAGACTTTGTACCTTTTTTTTTCATCATGTGAAGTACAGAAAGTTTCCAAACTAATATCAATATTGTTAACCCCTAACCACTACCCTTGGGTCCTGTGGACCCATCGACTTCTAGATTCTTGTTAAAAAGAGCTAAGTAGTAATTACTCGCGTCTCTACTCTTGATTATTCCTTACAGTTTCAATCGGACAGCCGACGAGTGCTCATTGATTTTTAAAGGCATTTTAACGAATTTAAATTGATTTTGGGTCTGCGGGATCCTTGGGTAGTTTTAACGTTATAGTTTTTGTGTGATTTTATAAAGGTAAAGAAAATTTTAGTTTGATATTATTAATGTTTAACAAACAGAAAGTAGTGTTTTTAAATGAAACTCAAGGTCTCTAGTTTATTCCACAATATAACACAAGTTATTGAAAATTCTAAAAAATTGACAATTGTTTCGATAAATTTATTTATTATATTTATCAAAACAATTGTCAATTTTTTAGAATTTTCAATAACTTGTGTTATATTGTGGAATTAACTAGAGACCTTGAGTTTCATTTAAAAACACTAATATGAGCATATTCCACGAAGTAAGGGTCGAGACAGTCAATTTCAAACAGAAAGTAATTTTTTAGATACAATGGCTAACAGACAGTTTTTGGATGTTGAATTAATGAAAATAGTAGAGGATGATGAATTTTGGATTCAACATCACGGCTTACTAGAAGATGACAATGACCATTTTTTATATGATTTTGAATGAATATATTAAACAACTTGGAATTTCTTTATGCGAATCTCATATTAGACATCGAATTTCTAACCCAAATTACAGTCTCCGATATCTTTAAAATTGATCCAGAACGTCCTGTCCTGCTGAATTTCCTAAATCAAAAAGAAAAAGATGTTCAGTATGTCCATCGAAAAAAAGACTGAAGAACAAACCTTAATTGCGACATTTATGCAAAAACCCCATATTGGTAAAAGTCTAGTTTAGTGGTACAACGCGGATTTTGATGTGAATTTTTTTTCTGGCTAATTCGAGGTCGCTGAACACGAAAATGAAAGAAAAAAATGGGGCTCTCTTACCAAAATCGAGTTATGAATTTTTGAAGATGTGTTCAGATGAGTACTGCACTGGATTTATTGTCACATTATAACTGATATAATGATCCGTAATAACTGCTCCACAATGTTAGTGATACACTATAGTTGCCTTTTACGATATTACTCTCTCATGTACATTAAAAAAAACACTGATATTGATATAAATCTCTTGTAAATTATTTTTTTAATTCCACAATTATTATATCTTTTGACGTTTACGTTTAATATAACTGACATATAAATTTCGTCTGTTTCCTCTTAGCAGTAAGACTTTTACCTACTAGCATATACAGCCATCATTAAATACTTGAAAAAAAATTGCTGAATATTTTCGATATGCACAGATCATAGCACAGAAGATATAAACAAGATGTACATCATGAACATACATCGGCTCTTGTGCACTTTACGACCCATGAAATTAAACAATTTTCTATAGTAGAATCGAAAGTTTACTTCAATTGGAGATATTTAACACAAAAAAAAGTGTGGACGAACCATAATTTTTAACGAAAATAGGCAAAAATTAAAACAAAAGGAAAATGGTGAATCCAATGATTATATTCCCTTCCCCTTCTTGAATAACTTAATACCCCAATACTTTGTAACTCACAATAAGTTATTCTAGAAGGGGAGGGAAATATAATCATTGAATTCGCCATTTCCCTTCTAGAATAACCTGATGTGCGCAATAGTCTGTAACGCACATCAGGTTATTCAAGAAAGGAAAGGGTGAATCCAGTGATTATATTCCCTTCCCCTCCTTGAATAACTTGATATCTAATACTTTGTAACGCACATCAGGTTATTCAAGAAGGGAAAGGGTGCACAAGAGCCGGTGTATGTTCATGATGTACATCTTGTTTATATCTTCTGTGCTATGATCTGTGCATATCGAAAATATTCAGCAACTTTTTTTCATGTAACTAATGATGGCTGTATATGCTAGTAGGTGAAAGTCTTACTGCTAAGAGGAAACAGACGAAACTTATATGTCAGTCATATTAAACGGAAACGTCAAAAGATATAATTGTGGAATTAAAAAAATAATTTACAAGAGATTTATATCAATATCAGTGTTTTTTTAACGTGCATGAGAGAGTAATATCGTAAAAGGCAACTATAGTGTATCACTAACATTGTGGAGCAGTTATTACGGATCATTATAGCAGTTATAATGTGACAATAAATCCAGTGCAGTACTCATCTGAACACATCTTCAAAAATTCATAACTCGATTTTGGTAAGAGAGCCCCATTTTTTTCTTTCATTTTCGTGTTCAGCGACCTCGAATTAGCCAGAAAAAAAATTCACATCAAAATCCGCGTTGTACCACTAAAGTAGATTTTTTCCCCCATATTTAGAATGTGCAAAAAAATTTGTACAAATTGTTTGTAAGATTTCTTTATATTTTAATATGGGTTTACAATATATTGTAACGAACCCGTTAACGACAGTGACATTGTAATGACAGTGACCGAGTTAAGTTAGTTAGATATTCTTCTTTCCCTCGTTAATTAGTTTTAGGTTGGGTGTTGTTATTTCCCTGTTAAGTAGTTAGAGGTTAGGTTTTCTTCTTTCTCTTTTAAGTTGTCAGTTGAATTGAACAGCAATCGAATGTTCTGGATTATTCGATCGAAGATTCTGGCGAGTTCGAAAAGTCAATCTGGAAGATTGAAAATGTACATATAAGGAGGTGCGACAGTTGCGAGAGGAGCTGACAACTGTGACGGGAGTGAAGTGGAACGTTTTAGCGAGACTATAGTGCTATTCAACACTTCGATCTTGATTCCGATTTTGTTGATAATTGAAAACGGATTGATGTTTGTTGAACGACCAAAAAAATTGTCATTTCTCATGTCATTTTACAAATCAAATAAATCAATAGTGACATAACCTCATCATTATTTTAGTTCATTTAGTTTAATCACGTTTAGTTTTATAGAAGCTGTTCTGTTAACTAAAAATGTAATATGCAATTGCAAAAGATCACTCAAATCACATAACCCAGAGACAAACGGAAGTTTATTTAAATTTTTCGACCAATCACAAGCTTCCGATTTACGATTGTTTTTAATAGCATCATAATTTTAGACCGATTATAATCGGAGTGATCGAAAATGTATTGTTGAACATGTTGTTTTTTAAATGACAGGAAATGATTGTAATCGATTGTCGCGTTGAATAGCACTAAAGTAAACGAATTGTAAATTGTATTCATTGTTTCTGAAGAAACTATTTTAAGAAATCCACCATCCTGTTACAATTGGTGTCAGGTGTGAGGTATAAAAGAAACAAGGATGCCCGGTAAGAAATTAAATCAAGTGTTGGATGCTGAGCTCAGAAGAGAGCAAGAATTGGAAACCAAAGGTAACAAGACGGTTCTGCTAAAAAGATTACAGGAGTATTTTTTTAAAGAATGTATCAATCCCGAGTCAGTGGAATTCGAAGATCCATTGGACAACTTATGACAGCAAGTATCAACCCAGAGAGACGAAGTTGTCCCAACAAATATCGACCCAGAGAGAGGAGTTAGCCAGTATTCAACAACAAATTAGTAAACAGAACAACGAGTTGCCCCAGCAAATATCGACCCAGAGAGAGGAGTTAGCCAGTATTCAACAACAAATTAGTAAACAGAAACAACGAGTTATCCCAGCAAATATCGACCCAGAGAGACGAGTTAGCCAGTATTCAACAACAAATTAGTAAACAGAAACAACGAGTTATCCCAGCAAATATCGACCCAGAGAGAGGAGTTAGCCAGTATTCAACAACAAATTAGTAAACAGAACAACTAGTTGCCCCAGCAAATATCGACCCAGAGAGAGGAGTTATCCAGTATTCAACAACAAATTAGTAAACAGAACAACGAGTTACGTCAGCAACTAGCCAACCGTTGTGATGAGATAGCCAACCAAAGGACTGAGCTCATGTAACAATTGATTCAACAGAGTCAAGAAGAGGTTACGAATCGAATGCAAGAACTTACTCGTCAGATGACCGTCCAGCGAGAAGAGGGTACAAATCGAAAGGAAGAACTCACTCGTCAGATGACCGCCCAGAGAGATGAGGTTGCTGATCGAATGAGGCAAAAATTGACTCGGCATATCACTGACGTAACTCAGCAAATGAATGGGTTAAATGCTGAATTAAGAAGGCAACAAGGACCGAGAACTCACCATGGTAAATGGGACGTCAGAAATTCAGCAGACCTCAGAACTACCATCAGGTCACCAACTTTTGATGGGAAAACCTCTTGGTCAAATTATTTGAAGCAATTCAATGCTGCGGCTGGGGCCAATAAATGGGCTTCTCGAGAAAAAGCCATAGCACTCACCGTATCACTGCAAGGGGAGGCTTTGGATGTGTTACAGTCTATTCAGGATGGCGATGCAGAATATTTTGAAGCCTTAGTGAGACGACTTGAGATGCGTTATGATCTTGCCCACCTGAAGCCGGTCTACAAATCCCAACTTAAGACCCGGAAGCAGAAAGTCGAAGAGTTGAAACAAGAATTCGAGATGGATATCGCTAGCATATGCCTATCCATCTGCAACAGAAGACGTATTAGAAAATCTAGCAGTCCAAGCTTTCGTCGACGGTCTTCGAAATGCAGAGATTCAATGAGCGGTGCTGCTGGCGCGTCCGAAGATCCTGGTGGATGCATTGTCGATTGCATTGGAATTTGAAGCGGCAACGGAAGCTATACTAGGCCCCAATTTAGTACCACCAGCGACTGGTAACTATAGTGAACTTAAAGGCGTGGTGGAGGAAGCTTCAAAGAAAAGACGGCCCGTGAGATGCTGGGGTTGCGGTGAAATTGGTCACATAAGAAGTGCTTGCCCGCATAACAGAAAGACCCTTGCTGAAAGTTCTCAACAGCAGGAAAACTAAAATGGGCCGACTCCTGGAGGGCGACATCGGCCCTAGATCATCGAAAAGACCCTCCCATTGTGAAGTTGGATACGATCAAACAACAAACGGGCAGTTTATACATTGACGGACAAATCGATGAAAAGAATAATTATGCCATGTTAATAGATACTGGGGCCACGAAAACCATCGTACGACCAACCGTCGCCAACCATAGAAGGATGTCGCTTTCCAGTTGGAAATTACGAACCGCTACAGGAGAAACTGTGAAAGTACATGGGGAAGTAAAAGCCATATTGCAATTTGGTACCACTGCTCTAACAGTTGTAGCTGGTCAACTAGATGGTCTAGAGCAAAATAGTACACCAGCAATGATAGAACCTAATATTGACGACTTGATTCTAGGAAAAGGAATACTCATCGGCAAAGCTCTTGTTCTATCAACCCAAGAAGTACCAGTGCACTTAATAAACCTGAACGATCACTCAGATACGAGAGGTACGCAAGTGGGCACTCTAGAGCCAGTTACAGCAGTGGTTCACCAGGCAACAACTACGGAAAAAGACATTACCAGCAAAATAGAGCAGCTGATGGCCAACTTAGATCCATCCCTGTCGGATTCAGGAAGAAATCAAATAAGAGATCTAGTCCGCCGATACAAAGCTGTGTTTGGCACTGGAAGAAAACTCGGAAGAACAGATGCGGTGAAACACAAGACCGATACCGGCGATGCACGACCTATTCGTCAAGTTCCCCGGCGGATGCCCCAAGTCAAAAAAGAACTGGCAGATAGAGCCCTCCAAGAGATGATTCAAAACAGGGTAGTTGAAGCATCCAGTAGTCCTTGGACCTCCCCCGTGTACTAGTAAGGAAAAGGATGGAACAATGCGATTCTGCATTGATTACCGTAAACTTGATGACATTACTAAAAAGAACAGTTATCCTTTGCCTTGCCAAGGATCGACGACGCCCTTTATGCTCTAGCGGGTTCTACATTGTTCACTACTTTGGATATAAAGAGCGGATACTGGCAAGTGGAAATGTATCCCCTAGATAAGGAGAAGACCGCCTTTACTAGCGGATCAGGCTTATGGCAGTTTACGGTCCACCCATTTGGTCTGTGTAATGCCCCCGCCACCTTCGAACGTCTGATGGAGACCATTCTCAGTGGTTTATCTTGGGAAAAATGTCTGGTAATCTAGAATCTAGATGGCGTCATTATAGTCGGTAAGAATTTTGAAGAACATCTATTCAACCTCGAAGAAATATTTAAGAGACTTCAGATGGCCAATCTAACATTAAACCTAAATAAGTACCACCCACCTATTTCACAAGGAAGTCAGCTATTTAGGCCACGTTGTGTGCAAGTATGAAGTCGCTGTTGATCCTGTTAAAATCAAAGCAGTTCAGGAATGGCCAACTCCGACTGACAAACATCAAATTCGAAGCTTTTTGGGCCTATGTTCCTATTACCGCTGGTACCATTTGACAATTGTTTCGATATTAAATATCATCTGGATATGTCAAGAATTTTGGGGACATTGTCAAACCCTTAACGTGACTAACTGAAGAAACAAGAACCTTTTTCTGGGATAAGGAATGCCAAGAAGCCTTCGACTCGTTGAAAAATCCGCTAACGTCAGCTCCGATCCTTGGTTACCTGCTACCAGAAGGAAAACTTATTTTGGACACAGACGCTTGTAATGTAGAAATTGGAGCCATCCTGTCCCAAACACGAGACGGTAAAAAGAGAGTCTTCAGATACTTCAGCAAGACATTGTCGAAGACAGAAAAGAACTAGTGCGTTACCAGGCGAAAACTTCTTGCAGTTGTTAAACCCGTAGAGCACTTCTATAAGTACCTGTACGGAAGAAGGTGCCTGGTTAGAACCGATCACGCCAGTTTAAAGTGGCTTCTAAACTTCAAAAGGCCGGAAGGTCAGGTAGCAAGATGGATAGAGAAACTACAAGAGCACGACTTTGAAATCGAGCATAGATCTGGTACAAGACACCGCAATGCTGATGCTCTTTCACGGGTACAATGCCAACTAGACTGCCGACATTGTAGTCGCCTAGAACAACACGAGGGGATAATTGCACAGTTTAAAGTAACCCCTCACAACTGGAACCATAAGATGAAAGACCAGCAAGAAAGGGATGCTGTCCTAAAGAAGATTCGCGAATGGAAGCGAGATTCGCGCGAAATGTCTGCGTATCCTACCATTTTAAAAATGTATTTGGCACAGTGGGAGTTGTCGACCTTAGTTGATGGACTTCTAGTGAGTCTGGTAGAAAACTCTGACGGAACGGAAACAAAGAAACAGTTGGTAGTTCCTAGAAATAATGTCCCGGAAATTCTTCAACAGCTTCATGATAATAGCTCAGGATGTCATCTCGGTGTGACAAAGACCTTGCAGAAGGTCCGAGAGAGATTTTACTGGGCGTACCTCAAAGAAGACGTCAAAGATTGGTGCCGAAGATGTACCGTATGTGCAGCAAGCAATGGGCCTACTCGAAGGCGAAGCCCCTTTGAAAGAATTGCTGCGGACGTGTTGGGATCTTTACCTCGAAGTAATGCTGGGTACAAATACATCTTCGTAGTGATGGACTATTTTTCGTAATGGGTTGAAGCCTATGCTGTTCCCAAGAAGCTGCCACCTTAGCCAATGTCCTGGTAAATGAATTCATCAGCCGATTTGGGATGCCTCTTGAGCTACATTCGGATCAAGGATGAAATTTTGAAAGCAGCAGGTCTGTCAAAGGTTGGGTATTAAGAAAACTAGAACCACTGCCATGCATCCCCAGTCTGATGGAACGGTGGTACAAATGAACCGCACCATAGCTAACTATCTATTCTAAGTTGTGTCCGAACACCAAAAATATTGGGATCAACACCTTCCATTCTTCCTAATGGCCATTCGCTGTTAATGAATCTTCCGGTCAAACACCTGTTTGGTAGGGAAACGAGACTGCCATGCGACTTGGTGTTAGGCTGCAAGCCTGGTGAAGATGAGGCTGGGGAAGAATATGTCGAAGATCTCCGTAGGCAAGCTGCAACTAAACAGTGACCGGATGAAGAGGTACCACGACACCCGAGTACAACAGATCAATTAACAATACTACACTATCAAGAAGAAAATTAACGACGTTATATATCGGATTGTTAGAGTTTCCAGGGGAAAGCCTATGGTCGTCCATCATGATCGTCTGGCACCAATCAAGGGAACCCATCCTGAAGAAGAGCGAGTTCAACAAGTTAGATTTTGAAATAGTGAATCCAGAGTAATTCCAGGAGGAATTATTTTAAGGGGTGGGGGACAGGTACATTGTAATGACAGTTTTAAATTCTTCTTTCCCCTGTTAATTAGTTTTAGGTTAGGTATTCTTCTTTCCCTGTTAAGTAGTTTTAGTTTAGGTATTCTTCTTTCTTTTTTGAGTTGTCCTATGCCAGTTAGGTTGAACAGCAATAGAATGTTCTGGATTACTCGATCGATGATTATGGTGGGTTCGAAATGTCATTTTGGAACAAGTTGAGCGTTTTAGCGAGACATTGTAAACGAATTGTAAATTGTATTCCTTGTTTCTGAATAAACTATTTCAAGAAATCCACAATCGTGTTACAATATAGAATATTTGTTTTTATTTCAACATATATTTTTCACGTTTTCTGCTCATTTTTTAACGGGTCCTGGAGACCCAGATGTAGTGGTTAAATAACATATTTGTGTGGGTAGTAGTTACGGGTTAACAGTGTTCGTCATTCAATTTTAAAGCGAGAAGTTGATAAGTCTCGCCGTTAATGAAGTTCGAGGCGAATATAGTTTGTAATAAAAGAGTTCTGACTTAAGTTTTATTTCGACCATAATTTTTCTTTAGTAAAGTTACTGGTTTACGAAACTAATAAGAAGTAATATGTTAATACTAAGTGGCCTTTGGAATATTTAAAATTACTCTGTCGAACCTTAAAAACAAAGCAAAGAACAAACAAGATATTTATATTAAATTGATTTAGTTGTTTTACCAGGTCTGCTTTCAAATAAATATGTTTACCATCTTCATTTACAAGAAACTAGTACTTATAGGGCCCATATATTATGTGACCGATCGTACGATGCGTTCAACTTTTCTAAACGATAATATTGATAATAAGTCTGTGGTGTTGTCATAGGACATGGTTAGACTGTATAAAAATGATAGTATGGATGTTTGGCTAGGTAAAAAGTTATCTACGACTTGATAGATCATTCTAGTGTATGTGCAATTAATGACTTGTTGAAACCATTTCAAATCAGATCGTCTGATGTCGTCGATTTTCTGGTGCAAAAGAAATAATTAATGAATAAAATTATTGTAAATTTGGAAAATAATCATACTTTTTAGAGTAAATTTGTTGAACTGTAACGTGAGCAGGTCTGTTTATGGGATGTGTCCAATGAATATTCAAATAAACAATTGGAATGACAGCTATGGAGTTTTAGTAAAAAAAATTATAAGAAATAAATTCAAAAGAAACCATCGCTTCACATTCTTGTTTTGTTATTCACTGCAATAACCAGTTTTTGCACAATTTTCATAACTTTTCTTTTATCCTCTAATAATCAAGTGACCACCGTTGCAGCTATAGAGTCTTTTGATAAAGTAGGTGATATGATGCTCTAGCAGATATCTAGTGTGGCCAAAATACTTGCGACTGGTTGCATCGATTGTCTGTGAACAAATTACTGTATGATTAATTACGCATTTGGTGTGATATAAATAACATTTTTTTACATGTACTTTTCGAATCTGTTAATATTTTATATAAATACATAATAATGATAAATAATAATAATAATGATAATTAGTGCCGTATATAATTCTACTAAAAATACAAACATCTGTGTTAATTAATACTAATTAATTAAAATATTGTTAAAATAACATAAGGTGCATAATATTTATTATTTTTATACAAAATGCAATAATTTAAGGTTATTTTTTACAACATGCAAAATGCTTTAAATCAGATTTATTTGTACAGGAAATTCCAAAAATAAGTGTCAAAATTAAAGTAGATTTTCGGATGTAATGCAAAAAACTATTGGAATGACCTGGCCATATTATTAATGGAAACTTCACAAAATCTATAATCGACCACTTTATATAGGTATGGTAAATTTAATATATGGAAAAAGGTAAAAACTAAATAGTATTTGAGACAGTATGAAAAGTAAGATATAAAAAATGCTTTTCTATGTAGATGCAAATTGAGCGAATGAAATATACGCCATTAGAAAAATTAGGCAACACAAATCCTATAAAAGCTTTTTAAAAGAGTTAACATCAAGTGGAATTTCCATTCGATAAATAATAACCCCGTTTTGGAGAGATGGTTTTGCATTATGACAGTTTGTTTGAATTGGTACTAAATATTATCAGAAACAAATGTTTTTGAAGAGTATTTAATGAAATGCTCTGAATACAATTGCTATTATTAATTCCATCATTGTTTTGGATAATATAAGGTTAAAAACAACCGTTGCACACAGCTGAAGGAAAAACAGTGATTAAAAAATTGCTTCATTAAAAGGAAACTTACTACAAGAATATGATCAAAAGGATTTAGGGGTGAATTATCAATAGAAAAATACGTTATTGATGAAATGGACAAACTTAATATTTAAATGTTGTAGCCCGTTTAATAATGCACCCAAAAGAGAGACATGCTTGATGAACATTAAGCTTGTTGAAACAGTAATTTCTAATAACTTTTATCTAACTTACTAGGTACTTAATGAGAACAAATTGATTGTAACAATACATTTTGAAAACCTAATAACAGAAATAAATGATGAATGCAAAGAAATAAATGAATTTGAACGTGAAGAAATATGTATAACTAACCAAACAAGAGTTTAATAAAATGGTGATGATAATTCAGACGACTTGAAATTAAGAAAATATTGTTTCATCTAACGAAAGAAATGGGAACAAGGGTATCATTATTTCATCCCTGCCCAGTGCAGTATTTATCGGTTATGATAAAATTGCTAAATACTTGTAAGATATGGGCTATATGTCAACAAAATATCTAGATATGAGGGATGATACTAGGAGGAATATGGAAGAATTTGTTGATATGTTGAGATAGAACAGGGGAAAATGTATCACTAAATTTTGAATAACTGGGTGTAAAGGTGACAAGCATGGGAAATGAATTGAATGAAATCGAGAAGACAATGGCGAGAGGAAGCAGAACAGTGGGAACTCTGAAGTCAAAAAATATTTCAAGAGCAGCAAACCTACGTTTATATCGAACAGTGATGCCACTCACAGGACTGTTCAGTAGTGAATGCTGGGTAATGACTGAGAGCACGGAGGAGTTAAATATGTGCAAAATATGAGTGCCTAGGAAAATATTTGGAAGGAAAAAATTGAATGGTAATGAATGAGGAAGAAATATTTCGATACTAAAGATATGTAGACAAGTAGAAATCAGCCAAAAAATCAAAGGCAAAAAGGCTATGTTAGTGAGAAATAAGGGCAAAATTATCCTTGTCGAGAGATGAAAGGCAGAAGAAAAGATGATCATGACAAAGAGTGGTTAGAGATGTGTCAAGAGAATACAAGATAAGTTAGAACTACAAATTGGGATGAAATAATTATGAACAGAAAAAAGTGGAAGAAAATTGTATAAAAATTTTGAATCTACCTAAAGAGCATCTGAAGCAATGAATATTACAAAGTTCGAGAAGAATAACCTAAGAAAATTAGATAAAAAAATCTAAATGACGGTTCGCACCACACGCTAATGAACCTTGAAATACAAAGAATTCGACGATTCACTATATATCGGAAACTGTTAATGATAAAACATATACTGCTAAATAATAGAAAATGTTCACCAGTACTAGAATTCCTAATTAAAACAACCAATAGGTATGTACGCCATCAGATTATCGGAAAATATGCCTAAGTAAATTTTTGAAAAGTATTTTACCAGTGTATTATTCGTTGCAGTCTTCCTTAGCATGGTATAGTTCGTTTTAATCTTGTACATTCAGACTTTAAAAGTATGGATTATTATTTGACACATTTTTTGGAACACCATGTAAAAATACATCGAACCTTTTATGTCATAGTATAATCTAAAACAACTTACGCGGGCCATTTTTATTAGAGATGTTGGTTAAAAATTACTTGTCATTTTTTTATCTTTTTTCAACAGTAAGTTTAAGATCATTTTTTTAAGACACAAAAGGGATGCGATCCTGACTGAACAATAAACATAGTGCCTAAAACATAGCAAACGAACTAGTTCAAATGAATTATTTAATGTTTAAAATATTTTTACCATTTACGACACACTCGGACAATATACAGAAGTTCAAATCACATAGATTCCTTTAAAACCATATTATTGAATATAAAAAAACTCAATTGTAAATTTTATTAAATACCAATATAAGCAAGTATATTGTAAATTAAATGCTGAATTAAAAAAGCAAGTAGAACATCATTTTCACATTTAAGCAGAATGTACACCATCTGCCATTTTTGTTTAAATTAATGGATTGTTATGACCTGGTTAAAATGTTTAAATTTTTTTCCTAATTTTGTTTTGCGATTATGCAAATAAGTAATGATCGTTAGTGATTAAAATACAAAGCATGAATATATTTATAAAGAAATATATTGATGTTGTCAATACCATTCCTCGTATCTCCACAATTTTTGGAAATAAAGGTTTCTGTGGCGTTTGGTTAAACCATAGCTTATGAATCGATAGATGGCGCCAAAATGACCATAATATAAAAATAGGTCGGTGACCTGTCAAAGGAAAAATTCAATACCTTGTATATCCAACAAAATATGGCGGATGTGAGTGACTTGTGAAATGTGGTAAGTTTTGATTGTCTGTTTTCCTGTTATTATATCGAATTTATTTCAGTAAAATAATGTCGTTTATATTAATTCATGTTTGTTCATCAAATTTACGTAATTATTAACATATATTTGTACTGTGAGAAAATTGGGAAAATAATGAGACCTTTGGAGATACATGTTATTGAATATTACATTTTTTCTAGCATTATGATTGATACGTGTTTATGTTTTTTTACCGAAATAGGTTATAATAATTTAATTTTTTTTTTCAAAATGTTGTTTTTAATGATATAAAATTTATCTGTCTCTCTGTTTTGAGTTGGGTATAAAAATTGGCTTTTGCAATAAGACATATAATTATTAAATGTCAACTGTGCGATTATCTTTTTCCATAAGGTTTTATGCGAGTTTTCTTCTTTCAGATAAGACGTTAAAACTTCAACATGTCCCGCAGAACTAAAATTTTTTTATCTATGTGCAATACCAAGCTAGAAGCCCAAAGTTGTTCCAAGCCAAAAAATGAAAGCTGTGATAGTAAAAATGTTATTCGAGAGTTTTTGACACCTATGACAGTTGAAAAGTTTGAAGATGTCTTAGAAAATTCCGAGTTTGTTTTTCTAGATGTTCTAGAAAAAGAAAATCTCTCTCCCAAAACTGTAAATATCAGCATTAATGGAAATAATAATATACATCCTGATTTTGACATAATTTGCTCTTCAAATGATGTTGAAACGGAATAAAGTGATGAAGAAAATAGTAGTGTTGATTATAGTGAAGAATCCAATCTACGTGACTATACAAGTGAAGAAAATAACAATGGAACTAGCGAAGAAGATAACAATTCAACCAGCGAAGAACCGGAACAACAATCTGATGGTGGCCGAGGAACAAAATGGAAGTTACATCAAAAGCGGCGACTTTTAGGAGAAACCTATTTAGGCTACCGAAGGCCAAAAAACCAAAAACTAACATTCCACGATACGGAAAGAAATGCGAGAGTAATGGGATCTACTTGCCTATCTAACGCCTGCAAGAGATCAAAAAAAGATTTTGTCAGGACTTGAGTGAAAAACAGAGGCAGCATATTTTTAAAAATTTCTGGGGAAAATTAAATAGCTGGGAGCAAAAAAGAGTTTATGTCTTAAATTTAGTTTACAGGAAAAATACTGAGAGAAAAAGGACACCCAATGAATCTTCGAGGAGAGAACAGTTCACTGTTTTATAAATTAAACATAGAAAGCAAACAACATGTTCCTGTTTGCAAAAAAATGGACAGAGTGGACAGTCCAAAACTGGGTTAAAAATTCCGCGTATGACACACCTGCACCCAGTAGATCCAGCCAACCTCGATGTAAAAATTAAGACTCAATTCAGTTTCTGATAACATTTATGGACAAGCTTCCCAAGTTACCAAGTCACTACTGTCAGAAGGACACCGAGAAGCTGTACTTAGAGCAAACTTTCACAAGTTTTGCAGATCTGTTTAAATTATATCAGGAACATGGTAAAAATTCTCAAAAGCAGGTACTATCAAGAAACACGCTCATGAAATATGTGAAAATCAAAAACATAGGCATATTTAGTCCTAGAAAAGATCAGTGCGACTTATGTGTGGAGTATCAAGCTGGGAATTTGGACCAAAGTGTGTGGGAGAAGCATAGAAATGAAAAGCAGAGAGTCCAAGAATAAAAAAAAATGATAAAGAGCATGCCAAACTTGATGAATGTCGCGTTATTTGTATGGATTTACAAGCCGTGAAAACTTGTCCATGTTTACAAGCTACCTCACTTTACTTCAAAACTAAGCTTTGCTGTCATAATTATACCGTTTTTGATCTAAAAACCAAGGAGGCTGTTTGTTATTGGTTTAACGAAACTGATACCGATCTTCAAGCTTCGACATTTGCGTCTTTATTGGTTGATTTTTTAAAAAGGAAATATTTAGAAAATAATATGAACCAACAAAAACTGATCATAATTTTCTCTGATGGCGGCACCTACCAAAATCGAAATGCGGTTTTAGCGAACGCTTGACTTTCACTTTCCTATCAGTATGATGTCAAGATAATTCAAAAATAATTGATAAAAGGCCATACCAATATTTAATGTGATAGTGTACACGCAACCATCGAGAAAAAGTTGAAGAATAAAACCATTTCAATTCCTAATGACTATCACCGAATCACAGCAAAACCTCGAGCAAATCCTAAACCATTTGAAGTTGTGTGTCCGACTTTTGAGTTCTTTTATAACTTTAATAAAGACCTTGTCTACGAATCCATTCGTCCTGGAAGGAAACTGAACGAACCTACTATAACTGATATTCGAGCTCTAAAATACGAGAGAGGAGAAATCCAGTATAAACTTGATTTTGAGGACAATTTTTTTAAATCTTAACCGCAGCGTCCCAAAAAAGCAATAAAGAAAATTGAATAATTTCAAAAACTACATACTGGAAAACAAAAACCATTTTTTCATTTTCATTATTTTTTGTCACTTTAAGGTAGACCTACTAGAATTTTGTCAATTATTTTGAAATTATAATAATAAGCAACAAAATAAAGTTCTTGTTCGTAAAATTCATATTGTTTTATTGCAATACCAAGTATCTCCTTTCTTTGACAAATATTATTGTGCAATACCACCTATCTCCATGAATAATTACAGATTCAATAATTATTAATAAAAATCTTGGAAATAGTTAATAAAAATGCCCACTAATCTGGTAGGTAACATACAATTTCAAAACAAGAAACGGTAAGATTTCAAACGTTTTTTTTTCATTCCTGTATAATAACTTTCCAAGGAGATACAAGGTATTGTATTGACACCATCGATATTTGAATCAAATAATCACAATTATCTGTTTCCATAGTAATTTTTGATGACTAATGTTAATATTTTGTGAAAACTCAAATTTGACATATTTGTTAAGAAAATTTAATTTAGTTTCTAAAAAGTAGTTTGTAGAAAGAATAGACTTAAATAATCGTTTCTCTATTTACAGGTAAATATTTAAAATTATTGTTAATATGATTAAGTTTAAAATAAATCTCTATTTACAGAGCAACACTTGAAGTTTATCTACCAAACTCACAATTTGAAATAGCATTATATATTAATAAAAGTAGTATGATGGAGGAAGCATTTAAATGGGTGTGCGACATAAGCAAATAATAAATCGTTGTAGAACAAAAAGGAAGGGAAAATAGACTGTTAAAAACCTACTTGTGTTGCAGAAGAAGCAGTGTTAGTTTCATGTACAGTAGAACTCAAAAATAATGGAGTATTTTTAGAACATTTGTTCTTGGATCGCCATAACAATAACTAAATTAGGTTATGCAACAAACTTCTTTCTCCATTGGGAACAGTCAATAATTACTCAGAGTGAAGTTTGAAAAATGTGGTAGATGCGGCAGTATCTTTTTTTGTGTAAGAGAAATTTGAGGGCGTTTGAGGACAATAATGACATAAAATAAATAGCCTGAATCGTTTTTTGTAAGTCTTTGGCAGTGTTTCGGCTCAGATGACTCCAATTTGGTAAATAATTACCTTAGAGAATCTATTGGATCGTGCTGCAATAGCTCTACATTTTGTTACGACACTCCACAACTAAGAAAATATGACACCCATCACCTACGCAGCAATCTCACACTGTCATGTTTATGATCTTTCAAGATGTCAGCTATACCTCTTTCAATTTCATTTACATGTGTTTGCAGCTCAAGGACAAACCTTTCACAGAGTGTTGAAACTCTTTTTACCGACGTTTGAAAAACTCGCTACTACAAAATAGCCAGAAATAAAAAAAATTATATTTAGTCAGAAATAAAGGAGAAAAAAAGAATAAGGAGTCAGTGAAGGAGATAAAAAGTAAACATTAAGGGCAATACACCACCATATAAAAAAATTACTGGGAATTGGGGAATGGAACACCAAATATATACTATTCCTTTTTCTGTATTGTCAAATGAAAATGGGTGTCTAAAAGTGATAAGTTGAATATTGGAAAGGAAAAAGGCTACCAGAGCCACATCGTGGAGCTGTGGTGGTTGGTCGATAGGATTTGTGAAGTTTCTAACCAGAAATTTGTTCACAATAGTCTAATGAGATGGGGCATTATAGTGATGCCCAAACAATCATTTTGAAATGGTATTAATTAATTCGTACAACACAGCTAAACTCTCTCTTAGATGTAAGTGACGATTTTCAGTCACCACTGCCTTTACTCCAGCTATGTAAAATTCATGTGAAGACGCCAGCCAGTCTTGTATAAAATGTTCAGCCCTTAAGTGGATGAAATTGTATTTGAAATCCTAAATTCACGACAGATTGTATGGTATAACCCGCCAACGAGAGATAACTGACAAAATGGAGCACTGTAAGCATACTAAATGACGGATGACACTCAAAGTATGTATAGAAGAAGAGGTGTTTCTATTTAATCACAAAAAGAGATTCGATAATCATTTTAAGTGGATTTTTTAAATAATTAATTCCCTGTACTCTATTGATTGTATATACAGGGTGTAACAAAAAGGTAGGTTATAAATCAAACCAGATATTCTCGTGCCAAAAATAACTCTATTGAATTTAGATTAGATTTTAACGGGGTTACAATGCACTGAAACCTAAGGTTTATTATGCCCCCCCTATCAGAGCTGTTCTCGCTACTACTACAACTCGCCTTCCAGTTCCAGGGTTCTGATGAACTCTAGTATTTGGGACGTCTTCAACGAGGTTAGATCCTCACTCTTACAAGTTTCTTGTCCGAAGCATTTCTTGCAATGGCGAGGAATTCTAGAACTAGGTGATCCGGAGTTTCATCCTCCTCCCCACAGAATCTACACTCGTCAATTTCTGCTAGACCTATTCTCATTAGGTGCTTCCTAAGGCGGCAGTGTCCTGTAAGAAAGCCCGTGAGGAGATGTAGCTTATTTTTACTGAGGTCCAAATATTTTTTGGATCTAGCAGTGCCAAAGTTCCGCAGGAACTTTTTGGAATGTTCCAGCCTGGGAAGGCACCGCCGGAGTGCTTCTCTTTCAGTTTCCTCTTTCTTTCGAAACTCTTTCGTATAGGAACATTTTCTTACACCACTGAAAGGCTCCGGGCCAAAAAAGGGCGTTTGTACTCCTTTCCTGGCAAGTGTATTGGCCTCTTCATTTCCCGAGTGGCCAGGAACCCAGACTAAAGAGACCCTGTTATTCTTGCCTAATTCATCAAGTTTTCTTCGGCACTCCCATGCCAACTTTGAGTCAATGACATGGGAGCTCAATGCTTTGATAGCTCCTTGACTATCAGAATGGATCGATATGTCATATTTCTGATAGTTTCTTTCTAGGTTCATTTCCACGCATCTTTAGATCGCAAGTATTTCTGCCTGAAAGACGCTCGGGAAGGAGCCAGACCCAAATACACCAGCGCCTGCTTCAGCGGTGGTTTTTGAACCATCTGCATACCATCTAATGGTGTTCTCTTTGAGAGATTAGGTGGTGTATTCCCTTTCCCAGTCTGTCCTCTTATTTAGCATCGTAGTGAAATACTTACTTTCTTGATCATTTCGTCACTGGAAAGATTCTCTGATGAGATGTATTTTGTTAGAGAGGACCAGGCTCCCTGATTTTTAATACTCTCATTGCCTGAACCTTCCTTAGATACTCTAAGAATTGCCTCTTGGGCAGATCTTTCTATCACCAGATGTAGAGGTGTGAGATCTGTAATGATCTCAAGTGCCCTAGTTGGACATGTTCTCATAGCTCCAGTGATGCACACACAGGCAAGTCTTTGAACTTTGTCGAGGGTCTTCCTCGTACTGTACTGACTTGCTTTTGTATGCCAAACTATTGCCCCATACGTAATTGCTGGTCTCACAATCATGGCATACATCCATCGCAGTATTTTTGGGTTACAGCCCCACATCTTACCAACTAGATTTCTGCACGCCATCAAAGCTCTTATTGCTTTACTAGCAGTTATTTCAACATGCTTATTCCACAGAAGCTTACTGTCTAGGGTTATCCCTAGATATTTAACTTCTGATTTCCATTTTATGATTTCCCCGTTTAAGGATATGGGTTTCATGGGTGGAAGTGTTCTTTTCCGGGTAAATGGAATTACTATGATCTTGTTTGGGTTAATGTTTAGTCCCACTAACAAGCACCATTACTCAATGATTCTGAGGCAATTTTGTAATAAATCACATAAGGTGCTCTCGAACTTGCCTCTATTAGAACTATGTCATCAGCATAGCCCATACATTCGAAGCCAAGTCCTGATAGTCTGTAGAGCAACTCATCTACTACGAGGCTCCATAGAAGGGGAGATATCACTCCCCATTGAGGTGTCCCCCGAGTGGCTTTAACTGAGGTGGTTTGATTCCCCACCTGTGTCTCAGCTATCCTTGTCGTCGACAACTCATACATCCATTTTACAATGGTTTCATTTACTCCTCGCCTTTTTAGTGCTTCTTTGACAGACACATGAGTTGTGTTGTCAAAGGCCCCAGATATATCCAGGAATGCGCACATCGCGATTTCTTTGTTGTTCAGAGTTCTCTGGATGATTTCGGTCAGCTGATACAGAGCCGTCTCAGTTGATCGACTCGCTCTGTAGGCATGCTGACATTTATGAAGTGGTATGTTCTCCAGGTTCTCTGTTCTTATGTAGTTATCCACTACTTTCTCCATCGTTTTGAGTAGAAACGATGTTAGACAGATGGGTCTAAAAGATCGGGGAACAGTCCCATCTTTTTTCCCTATTTTTGGTATGAAGGTTACCCTTGCCCTTCTCCGTTTTCTAGGTAGACTGCTTCTTGTAATCTTCAGCAGATGAGGAAGAATCTCCTTTATCCCTTGCTGCAGGAGTGCTGGAAATATTCCATCCACTCCTGGTGATTTATATGGTTGAAAGGTACTTATTGCCCATTCCAACCATTGTCTAGTAAATATTTTCTTAGCAATGGTCCAATCTTCCTTGCGGGATTTTTTGGTGTAATTCATTGCTATTTCAGTGCTTGTTGCTGGTTCACTACTTGGAAATTAGGTTCTAAGAAAAATAATTGATCGTTTCTCTTCACCTTCCGTGTATGATCCGTCTGGATTTTTCAGCGGCATTGTGGGGTTCTATTGAATCTAACGTATAAAGTACAAATGTGCATATAAAAAAAGTTACAGCCCATTGAAGTTACCAAATTGATTTTTTTCAAATATTGCGAGAGTTGTTTGGAAGATAATAATGAGAATTGACAAGTAGCTTTCTTATGATTAGAACAACTTTCAGAACAAAAATGAAATATTGCACCCAGTAAAATTTTCATGTTGAGATGCAAAACTCCCTCAAATTTTTGTATTCATTACAATTTAATAATTATTCTGGCATCATTAATTAAATCCATTATGCTTCAAAAATTGAGTATAAATGAATTTTTATGTTATTTATAAGTTCCAAAATTTTAATTATTATATTTGTAAAAATCAATTTGCATTTGGTAACATCAAAGTGCTGTACCTTTTTCTGTGTGCACATTTTTAATAAGTAGGTTTAATAGATTTATATTTGGTCCTAGAGTATGTAGTTCAATTTTTGACCTACCTTTTATTACGCCATGTGTATATTTTTCGACATTTCGTATTTGAAGACTTTTATTTTTTGAAAATTTGAATGGGCTATAAATATTCATCGACTGTAACAAAGTTACAATATTGGTTGAATTAATATTAAATAAAATCTACATTTGTCTAGTTCTACTTTTTTGCTTCCTTAATTCAGTTTTTTTAATCATAATTAAATTTATTAAAACTATTGCGTTTAGTCAGTTGTGTCAAAACCAAAAACAAAACTACTTTCAATAAAATTCCCCTGTACAGTACCTAAACATCATGCATTAATGCATAGCAACATTACGGATAATTGAACTACAATAATCAATCAGAAATAAAGTCAAATCTAGTGTATGTTGACCAAGTGGAGATATTATTTGTATTACAAAGGCGCATTCAATCTAATTCATTTAATTGACTACATTACCACTAGAGTTGAATTTCATTAATGTAGTACTCTGTCACAATTTGGTGTTAAATTGTTCATTTTCCATGAACCAATTCTTTGGAAAACGTAATATAGAGCAAGATTTGTAAATTAGTTGATCAGTTTTTTAGTGTAATATTTTTATAGCAATTATATTTGCGTTCTTGCTTCGTGAATATTATAACGTCGTTTGTGATCAATTGTCAATGTTCTATCATTTAAAAAAGAAATTCAGGACCAGTCAAAACATTGAATTGATGGGTCATCCACCGTACAGTCCTGATTTTACACCAATGATCTTTTTTCGAAATAAATTACGTGTGAACGATTTTCGATACCCGAACACGGTATTCAAAATGTATAATTTGAAAAACAATAAAACCAATTTCTACAATACATTTTTTTATTATTAAGTCAGAACTATAAATAACAAGCCTTGTTTCACTTTGGTTCCAGTCATTTTCCTATATCACTATTTCATAAGATAGCGGCAGATGCATAACAAATAATGACAAGCATTATGAGTTTTCAAAATAATTAGGTAAAGTCTAGCAAAATAAAAATGAATTGAGTCACCTGCGTGATCGAGTGCTGGACATTCACAGTAAAAGCAGATCGGTTGGTTTATGCCGATAAGGCGTGTTTAACAGACTCCAGTACACTTTTACAACCTTCTATGCGTGATTTGGGACACCTCATTTAATATCTATTCTGCTAGACTATAATTGATTTTTTTGCGTTCTGTAAGTTTATGTTAATCTTTGCTTCATTAGGTACGTTAAATTTACCTATGTTTTTAAAATATTATCGACTCCTTTTTACTTGTTACTTCCTTGTAAACAATTTGAACAACATAATTTTTCTTAAAACTTAGCAAGGCGAGTCAAAATTCATCAATTAAAATAATGCCAATACCTTTGGAATCACAGGCGCAGAGTTGCTGTTGTGACAGGTCAATAAGTGATCATTTCCCCAAAAAGAAAACATAAATAAAACTAAGTGTAACATAATATCCTCTAGTTTCCAGTTAAAGGATTTAACGTTTTATTAGTTTCTGGAATTTACCTTCTATTCTTTTTATATTGATCCTAGGCATATGGAAGTTATTGTTACAATTTTTTTCTGTGAACAAAAGTAAATATCTCCATACATAAAAATGATTTATACAAAAGTTATGGTATAAAAACAGTAGTTTATAATGTTCATGATCATATTTTTTATATACATTTTGTAAAAAATGCAATTTTTTTAATGATAGATTGCGCCACGTAACGGAAAGCTGGGCCTTTGTATTTTTTGGGTCGATTTTCCCTAAAGTTTCCTAGACACGTACTTCATAAATTATCCTGTATATTTTAGCGATGTGAATGAAATATAAGAAAAAAGTTGCGAAATTGTCAAAATATGTTATCCAAATAATTATGTAGATAAGACGTGACAAAACATAAAGAGACACAAATAGAAATTAAGAGAAAAAACAAAGACGACAAGTTGAGCAAAGGTATAATTTTTGGCAAAATTATCTATTATTAGAAATATAGAGACGTTAATGTTGAGTGATATATTGACTGAATGAATTTGTAAGTTATGAGAAATAGTGAAGAAAAAATGTTGATAAGCAAGACAAGAAATGACACTTTCGCTAAAACTAAAAATGTTTCTCCTTTTGGGTACCCCTTCCGTGGACACAGTGTATACAATAAAACGTAATTAGTTCAAAGTACATTTTCCAAATGCCAACACAGATATAAGGTTTTAAATTTGAACGTTTATCCTGACCAGATATTACTCAGAATTACACCTGGGGCGAAAAGTCCCATTTTTCTTTTAGTTTCAAATATCCACCACTATCACACTACGCCGAATCAAGCCCAATGTATTAGAAATGATTGTCGTCATAATATGTAATCGTTAATAATAGTCTTTATAAACAATTCAAGATTCATCTTCTCGTAAATACCGTCACGTATTGTTCAGGTGTTCGATTTTATTGCAATTAAATCCAACTGCATTTTGAAGGTTACTTTTCTAAGAATTTATAAAATTACTATTTAACTACGACTGTTTTATTATCCATTTTTAAAGAATTTACAATTACACAATAGTATCCGATATCAAGGTTTAGAATAAATATTTTATGTTGAATAGAAAAATTGTCAGTGTAATTTTTTCAATGTTTCTTAAAAGTACCAAAATGGTTTTTGGTGAAACTTATTAACCAGTGAATTTTCATGAAATTTAGAAAAAACAAGTATCAAAAATTGTACTATCTTCACATTATCAGCGCAGACTTTCTCTTCAGTGAAAAGGTCGACATTCCATATCTACCAACTGTTATTTTTTTGTCTTACCTGAAAAAAATGGTTCGACTTTTCCTTGACTCGACAAATGCCATTATCAAACGGTTTTGATTCATTAGTAGGAAAGTAAATAAGACAATAGATTTGATCCCTCAAATTTTTATAGTAGGATTTGAGTTTTGATGGTTATCTCTGACAAAGTCAAAGCAAAAATACGGACTTAAAATTATTGCAAAATTTAAGACTCAATAACTACCTTATTTGTTGAGTAGAGGTAGTCTCTGATAGAAATCCCGTACATCGGTTCACCTAATGTTTTTATTTTTCTAGCTTGTGATTTTAACATCTGTTCTTTGACTATAAACGAGGTACGTTATTTTACTGATCTCTTGGAATCATTCGGATTATTTCCAAAAAAAATGTAATCCTACAAGAAAGAGTAACTGCTACATGTGCCAGTATTCTAGATCCAGTATATTCAAACTTTGATGAATGTGAGGGTATTGTTGACATAACTACTGAATCAGATCATCACAATTTTCTACTAGAATTAAATCTATTTCCTCAAGTGATTGTTAACAACTATGTAAATGCTAGGGATATAAGTGAAAATAACATTAATGATTTAATATTACATTTATCTAAAGAAACTTGGAAGGACGTTTATGAAGTCTCTGATACAGATACTAAATTTAAAATATTTCATGATATTCTGGCTTATTACTTCAACATTAGTTGCCCTATAAAATCAAAAAAAGCAATGATAAACAACAAAAAGTGGGTTAGCAATGAATTAAAAGGATAGTAATTTAAAAGATTTGTTTGTTTTAAAATGTAAATATCATTATCACAAAAAAGGCTTGTTGAAAATACAAAAAGTTATTATTATTACACTAAAATAAATAATGCTTCAAATAAGAATAAAACAGTATGGGGTGTTATAAATGAACTCAGTGGAAAGCAAAATATTCAAAAAGAACATATTGATAACACAACTGCAAATGATCCACTATAAAAAGTTTAATGAATACTCCATAAATGCCCCTAATGAAGCAATTGAATCAATATCTAAACAGATTTATACATTACAGTAACCTTCAAATGATTTTGTTTCAAATGGCATATTTCTTTCATATATCACAGAAGATGTTCTGGAAATAATCTAAAATAAAGTTAAAAATAAAACTACATGTGGTTCTGATGGCATATACGGTATTGCCATTAAAAAGATTGCAAACTTTATAATAGAAGTGCTCTCTTGTATAATTAATAATTCTTTTGAAGAGGGAGTTTTCCTTCATGATCTGAAAGTTTTAATTGTCTCTCTTATTTTAAAAAAGTGTGCTGCTGAAGCGATGTCTTGTCAAAAATATATGAGTATGTCATGCTTAAGCAGATGTTGAAATTCTTAGAAATTCATAACATAATTACTGATCAGCAACATGGTTTTCAAACAACATTTTCAACTTCAACAGCCTTGGAATCATTCTATAGCGAAGTTCTCAATTTGGTCCATAAGGGCAAGAGCCCCATTGGAATATTTTGTGATCTCAGTCGGACTTTTGACTGTGTTCAGCATGGTATTTTGAAGGGCAAGCTTTATAAATATGGCATAAGGGGAAAAGCATATGAATGGTTATCCCTGTTCCTACGTAACAGGTTACAATCCGTAAAAATTCTGGATAAAAGAAATACATATATGTCTGATCTTATGATAAATGCACAAGGAGTTCCACAGGGATCCATACTTGGACGTCTGTTGTCCATCTTGTATATAAATAAGCTGCCTTCTGTTATACTAGAATGATTCACCATTCAACATTTTTGTTTAGTGATAAAGACCCAAATATCTTAAAGGCCTAAATTGGGAATGCTTTATTGAAATTTTCTGCCTGGTCCAGTGATCAATCTTTATTATTTAATACATCTAAAGCGAATTTAATTTCTTTTCATCCTCGTCAAAAAGCTTTTTCCTCTGACTTTGATATATTGGTTGGCAACTTAGACATAACAAAAACAGAAAATGTGAAGTTTCTGGGAGTGTTTTTTTTATTCAGATTTGTCCTGTAAAACTCACTGTTTAAATTTATCAAAGATGTTAAATTCTAAATGTTTTTAAATTAGAAATTTAAGGAAAACACTTAATTTGAATCACATTCGTTTACTTTATTTTAGTAAAATGCAGTCTAGGATTAGTTATGGAATTTGTATTTAGGGGAGTTCACCTCATGCTAAAAATGTTTATGTCACAGAAAAGAATTTAAGGTGTATTTCAAAAATCTCATTTGTACACTCCTGTCGACCTGTTTTTATCAACTTGAGAATTTTAACTGTGTACAGCCTTTATATATTGGATTTAATCACATTAGTTCATCGGAATAAAGGCGATTATTTGCGAAATAGTGATATTCATGATCATGACACAAGATATAAATCAGATTTATGTATAACTTACCAGCGTATAGAAATCTATAAGAAATCCCCAGAAGTAATGGGAATAAAACTATGTAATAGCCTCCCACGAGGTTTTAAAGATATTGCCTTGGTGCATAAATTTAAAGAGAAAACTAAAAACTATCTCATTGACATGTGTCCTTATTTTAAAAATACTTGTTGAATTTTGTCTAAACTGCAGCACATACTTTGTTTCATTTTAATTTGTAAAATATCTGTGTTTCTTGATTTTTATAATATTTTCTGAATGTGTACGTTTGTATTGTTGATATTTTAAGGTAAAAGTGCTAGTTTTAGCTGGACTTTTTCATTTTAATTTGCTATTTCACCTGTATTATGTCATTTGATATTCTATTCTATCCAGCTATTTTTAATGTAACGTCCCTAAGAAGCTGGGAAGTCAGTTTATGTTTATAAAATTTTGCGTAACGTCCTTTACAACGCCAATTCCGAACATTTGTTTTGGATTCGTTGCAGTTTCAGAAACATCATGGCGAAAGTTGAGCAGATCGCTTAATATCCATATGTCAGATTTGGTCAAATAGCTTGTTAATATAATAAATATATTTTCTTTATTTAAACAGCCATTTTGAACAAAATGTGGATAAAATTGTTCCGATAGCATTGGTAGCCTTTGTAACCAAATTTTTAAAAATGAACCACAAATAAAAACTAAAGAGGAAAAATAGAGGATTTGATAATGCAATCGTTAATTATCATATTGAATTTTATATTTCAATTGTAATATTTAAAAAAACGACAGGTCAATCAAATTTGGAAATCACCATTATGTTATATAACATAAAAGTAGTATAATTCAAAATAAAGTGTATAGTGTAATTCAAAATAGATACACTGTAACAAAAAAATAGAAAAAAAGTGAACTCTTTTGATATTAGGCGTAATGCTTAGTCCAGATAAAAACATAAAAATATTTCAAAGAGCACCGGTAGCCTCTGCAGAGCTATGAAACAATTCTACATCTATTTTCTTTAATCTAGTAAATTATTATGAGGCGATTCGTTTGAATCAGAATCATATTGTCAATTTTTTTGAGTTTCTGATTTTTATCATACTTTTCACTGACATTGCTTGCTTATATGACCCTGTATATCCAAGAACGATCCAAATTGATTAATTCTTTAAATCTAATTTACAGTTTTATGAAACATGTCCTCCTTTAGACAATCAAAAATATTTAAAATCATTCTTTTTCCCAGTATCTCTTCTTCTTCTTTCTCAGTCTTTTTTCATCCACTCCTGGACATAGGCCACCCCCACGCAGTGGGGGTCTACCTTTGCCTCGCTTGGTCTTTCGACCGCCATTTCAGCTCAGCGACCTTCTGGATAACATCCATGACCCCCGTTCTGCGAATCTTCTCGTTTCGGACTTTGTCCCTCAGGCTTATACCAAGCATGGCCCTCTCCATTGCCCTTTGCATTACTCGTAGTTTGTTGGCGGTATCTTGAATTAGAGCGCTTGTTTCAAGTCAGTAGGTGGATACAGGCAAGACACAGGTGTCAAAAACTTTGCGTTTTAAGTTTATGGGTATGTAGTTGTTCCTCAGGATATGGGATAGTTTCCCAAAGGATGCCCATGAAAGTTGCACTCTTCTGCTAATTTCTCTCGACCTGTTCTCCTTCCCAAATCTTATGAAGTGTCCTAGATAGTTGTATTCTGTCACATTTTCGATATAGGTGCCATCCATCTATTGCTAGATAGGTTTTTTCGGATTGATTATTTTAGTTTCCGCGTAGTTCATCTTTAGACCTGCCTTTCTTGATTCCTGATGCCATTGTTGGAGCATCTCTTCTATTTCGTGAATGTCTTCTGATAACAGCATGACGTCATCCGCAAATCTAAGATGGCTCAGGCCATCGACTTTAATACATTTGTTTTCCCATGAGAGTCTTTTAAATACGTCCCCTAGCACGAGAGTAAATAATTTTGGCGATATAGTATCTCCCTGTCGTACACCACGTTGGACCTTGATGGTGTTGGTTTTTGTCTCTTCATCAATTTTTATGTGTAGGGATGCGTTCTTATATATGTTTTCTATAAGTGCGGAGTACCTGGAGTCAATGCGTGCGTTATCCATAGATCTGAGAATATGCCATATCTGGATGGAATCAAACGCCTCATGGAAATCGATAAACACCATGTGGATAGGTATGTTGTATTCTGTTGTTTTTTCTATTAGATTATAGATTGTTTGTAAATGATCAATTGTACTGAAGCCCTTTCTAAAACTGGTTTGTTGTATCGGTTGATAAAAATCGAATTTTCGTGTCAGTCTGTTAGTAAGGATCTTTGTAAAGAGTTTATTAGAAATACTATAGATTCTGTTTGTAACACAGTATAATTTTTTTGGTTCTGAAAAATTAAAAATTAGAAAATAGTTCTTTAATTTTTGATATATAAGTAAATTGGTTTTTAGTTTAGTGCTCCCATTAGAATCAAAGCCGTCATTACGTTATTAAGAAATCTAACTAAACTTCTGAAAGAGGAAGCCCAACAATCATTTTTTGGTACAGGATGACTCTGATCAATGTCATCATTTAATCAGATTCAGATAAGCCTTTAATCAGATTCAGATAAGCCTCAACTTTTCAATCAGCAAGGATTTTGTAGAAATTTCAGGAGTCATATTGGAAAAGCCAGTGACGTATTTTCATTTCAGGAGTCATATTGGAAAAGCCGGTGACGTATTTTCATTTCTCAATTCAAAAGTCATGAAAAGGTTTTTATTGAATCTTTAATACTTGTCCAACAATAAAAAACACTTCTGGGAGTCACTCATGACTGGGCCTAACTATTCTAAAATATTGAATAAAATAGAAAAAGATTCAATGCAGTCATGAATTTTAAGGTAGTTATTCACGATGGCATTCTGAAATAGTAAAAAAAATTACAGAACATTTTTGTGTCTCCTAATTGTTAGCAAAAATGCTATAAATATTTGTAATAGTTTCATTTTTGTCATTGCCTTGAAATTTTTACATAATGTAGAAAATATACATAAAGTATATTATCAAATGCCAAAAAAAATTTCAATCACCATAGTGATATACAAAAGCAACGAGTTTACAAAAATAAAAAATCCGAGACATTAGTTTTGTGTGTGTATTCTGATAAATAGTTTGCAAAGTATTTTAAAATGTATGATATTAAACAAATATGTCACAAAAGCCATTAGTAGTTCTTCTTAACTTGAAAAGGGAGCGTGAAATATTATCACTGCTCCTTAAAATAAGTCTACTGTTAAACTTTGTATTATACTGACTTTCACAATTGTTCAAACTCAAACATTTATTGGACTTCTTTGATCCACTA
Organism: Galeruca laticollis; assembly: GCA_963921935.1. Lineage (NCBI taxonomy): Eukaryota > Metazoa > Arthropoda > Insecta > Coleoptera > Chrysomelidae > Galeruca > Galeruca laticollis. The sequence goes on from OY998183.1 coordinate 89,442,672, forward strand.
CCTTTCTGCCGTCGCGACGAAAAGTGATTTCATATATTTATTTGCGTTAAGAAGTTACTTTTTGTTACAGTACTTCTGAAGAATTAGGGTTTATTATCCCTTTCAATATATTTTTATTTAGAGCACATTTGAGATTGTTATTCAAACTGCCCCCGTACTGCAAAATATTTTCAACCTGTAATTGAAGTATAGGTAGTAAATAAACGAACCATGTTCACCAATAATCATTATAAAAAACACCTATTGTAGTCTAACATGTGCCAATCTAGAAAGTTATTATTAAAAATGACATATGTTAACTAGCAACTGTAAATATTCGAGAACAAAATTAATTATCACAAAAGATTCACTGGAATTTAATTTACAAACCATTACACAGGTACTTGAACATTTCCAAAAAAAAACGAAGACTCTTCAAATATTCAATTGAATAGTAATTACAGCTAGAAAGAATTCAGCACTAGATTGGTAGTCTGCAACTGTTAGTACCATGTGACTGTTATTGACATTTAACAATAAAATGAAATTAGTAAAAATAATAATAGCGTTTATTACTTTATCTGACTTACTACCTTGGTTTTTATCTATATCATCTTCAGCACTATTACAAAGAAAAAAATTTAAACTATGGAACAAAAGTACATCCTCAAACTAGTCTACCCATCTCAATCTATATTATGGCGATATTACTAATGACATCTAGGGATAGAGAAATATTGAAATAATCACTGTTTTTTGGAAAACTTGACTTAGCTTCAGATAGTCTCAAACGAGTTTGGGAAAACTAATGAACCCAGTATTAAATGGGTAGGATATCAATTTGAATTTTAAATGCCTAAACCCTCTGTTATTTCAAATCTACCAGTTTGGTTGTGTGTTGGTAGATGTAAGAGTATAAAAGATATGTGGGTTAAAAGTAATGAAGGTACGTGTATTATAGGTAACTGATGGAAAAGTTTCTGAAAAATTCAAGCAATTTGTTGCAAATCTTGTAATGTTCTGGGTATTTCTAGAGAATTCCAACATTTCTCAAAAGTTTAATCAGTCCTTGAATCTTTCTGAAAAATTCAATCAATTTATCGAAAGTTTGGTAACGTTTTGGTTTTTTCGGGAAAAACAAGCAATTTTTCGAAAACTAAATAACTTTCTGGAAAATAAGACTAATTTCTTTTGTAAGTCCACTAGCTTTCGATAACTTTTTGAGAAATGGAAAATGGGAGCATTTTTATGTAAAACAGGAAAAAATTATTATAGTTAATAATAATTTCATATGTATATATGTTTATAAGAATGGAAATGTTAAAAATAAATATCATTAATAATATTCTAGCCCTAAATACAAATAAATACATATATGACTAAAAAAACAGAAGCTAGTTGGATATAAAAAGATAATCTGTGCATTTAATTGTCAAAGATTGTGCTACAAAAGGAACCAAAATATGAAATGTGCAGTGTGTATCTTCAACTATCTGATAAAATTAATAGACAAGTTTGTAGACGCTTCGGTTTACTCCTGAGGAATTAATTGAAATACAATCATTAAACAAAGAGTGACCATATCATGTGTAGTTTCTGGAAAATAAAATACATTTTAGGCGTTTGTTTCAGTACTAACAATGAAGGACATTTCACCCCATCTTCTCCGTATGTCCCCACTATCTCCATCTCTCTCAATATTTTTTCATCCCTGTTAATATCTTTCCATCCCTCTTCATATATTTTGATCTATTAGTAATAGATTCAGGCGAACCTCGTCCGAGCAATCTCAAGCCAAGGTTCCGGCACTGAGGCCACTGGCAGGCCCATTGTACCATTCCTGCTACTCATGCATCCATGAAGCCAAGTCCTTCAATGAAGATCCCCTTTAGTGGATGCCTGCATGTGTCCCCAGGGGCCATAACAGGGACTCTGAAGATTCGCCTGCATAAGGCTCAATGTGGACACACTAGGAGGACATGGACCGACGTTTCGTCAGCCAAGCCACAACCCCTACATTTGGGACTTTCCTCTAAACCTAAGTTATGGAGGTGTTTCCTCAGACAGCAGTGCCCTGTTAAGAGTCCTGCTATCTTTCTTAACCTACTACTTGGTAGTTCTACAGCTGCCCTAGCATGTTCATCAGTCCAACCCCTCAATATGAGCTTGGATTGCCTTAGACTCTGTAGAGCGTTCCAATGAGCGAGGTGTTGATTTCCCAACCAATTCCTCGCCTCCTTATTGATCTCTTGTTTTGTAATGCCCAATGTCGGGCCCAGGTCGCTAAAGGGAGCTGCCGTCCCTTCCACAGCCAGTGCGTCGGCCCTTTCATTACCTTCAAAACCAGAGTGGGCCGCAATCCATTCTAGCCACACTACGTTCCACCTTGCTATGTCAGCAAGCCATTCTCAACATTCAGCAGCAAGCCCCGAGTTGATGGTATATTGACACAGGGCCATGATAGCCGCTTGACGGTGTATATGGTTATGTGTCGGTTCACATAACGTCTATCTAGGTTTATGTGCGCACATTCCAATATAGCGTTACCTCAGGTTGATATGCAGATATCCCCTTTGCCAAAGGAACACAAACTTGTGTCTTTGGGTTCCTGGAGTAAATTCCAGCCCCCGCCCCATCGATGAAGTATGAGCCATCTGTGTACCAGACGATCCCATGAGGTTGTGGATTTCCCTCCCTCTCCCAGAATTCTCTATTCCTGATCCTTACCATATAGGTGGTTTTGAAGGAGTTCCTGCGCAGGCAAACATCAGCCGCCCGGGCCAAAACTGGGACATCTCCCAGGAGTCTGAGCTTTTTGACGTGAAGAGGCTGAAGTCCAAGAATCACCTCCAACGAAGCAGTTGGTGCAGTCTTCATGTAGCCAGTTGTCCCCAAACTGACCACCTTTTGGAGACGTGCCAGTTGCGATCTAGTCGTGACCAATGTTACTTTCCGCCACCAGACCAGAGCCGCATATGTGAACATAGGCAGCACGATCACTTTGTAGAATCATAAGATAGTCTTAGGGGTTAGTCCCCATTTCGGACCAATGGCTCTCCTACAGGCCCAGTAGCTTAGGCGACTATCAAGGCGAGTCTTACATGTCAGTGTCTTATCCAGGATCACTTCCAGGTATTTCATTTGTTCAACCACTGGAAGTGGCACTCCGCCAAGGTGCAGACCCTCAGATCTTATAGCTCTCTTCTAGGTGAAAGCAACTACCTCAGTCTTGGCAGGAGTCACTGCAAGTCTGTGATCGCTACACCACCCCTGTACCTTATTCAGGGCCCTTTATATATCTTGATCACTCTCCATTTCTTTAACATAACCTCATCTCTCTCGCTCTCTAATGGAGGTTAGAGACAAAGATAACGATCGCTACGTGCCAAAACATTGAACATTTATAGAATTTATAATTTATTTTTCAGCCACCAGCCGCGTTGCCGTCAGTAAGTAGTATCTGCGAAGCTAGCAGTTTATGAGTACAAGTAGATGAAGTTAGTTGAATAGTGTACACATTTTCTTCCCGGCATTGGTGAGGAAATAATCATGATCCATTATTGTGTAATTTTTGACAAAAAGAAACATATCACAACAGCCCGCTTTTTATTGAGACAACTTAGCGATCGCAGCGCCTCACTTATTTTGCCCATATTTCTGGGACACTTTTTTCTACGGCGATCATTCTCCTTCTCTCTAACCTCGATGCGGTCTCTCTCTCCATCTCTCATATCAGCGGAAAATTTTGAAATATTTTGTGTGGGACCTCAGACGCTTCTGTAAAGCAAGGAATTTGTTTTTCGGAACCAATCGTTTAGCACAATGAAGCCACGAGTCAGTTTCCGAAAAATAAACTTCACATTGCTCTGAGTTTATTCACCCATACACAGCAAATTTTCAAAATGATAGACCACAATTGGGCGAGTGAAAACAGTAATTTTTGAAATTTCAAAACATGGTAAGAGATCTCTACGGCCATCTTGATTTATGCTAGTAACAGATTGACAATTCTATAATGTATGATTATTTTTGTTATATGTAAGAAATGAACGTTATTAAATCTTGAAGAATACTTGTATATATTGCTTTATAAGTTATAAGTTCCATGTTTATTTCATGCCATTTTTAAAAAGTAACTGGTTTTATAGTTGTTGAGTACTTTGTAGATTTACCTAATAATTTGGTAGTAACTACAGTTTGATATATACAAAAATGGCTCAATTAAACTTTAAAATAAATATGTCTTGAATTGTCTAAAAGTTACTGTACCATTTCATTTTATTCTCAAAGGCAAGCGATTTTAAAACTTAATTATTTATTTTCTAAACATTATTTATCTTCCGGAAAATTTTATATTTAAAATAAAAATCTTATGTAAAGAATGGTAATTTTTCACCACAAATTTGAACGAATTACCAAAACCAAAATGGTTTCACTTAAATATATGCGGTTAAATTGTGACAGAGTTTTTAAGGTAAAGCTAGGTATTACTTGCATGCAAACGTACAGTGGCTTTTCTACGGTGTTGATACCAAATACCCACTTTCGCCATTTGAGCCTGAATGTTTTTAGCAGTAAGGGCTTTCACTGCGCCTTCGGCTGCGGCTGGACTCTCAAAATCTACGAAACCATAACCTGAAAGTAATTAATTATTTTATTAAGATGGTATTAAATGTTATTAATACACGTTTATTCCTATTCAATTTATCAACTTATCTCATATATTAATTAGGCAATATTTTAGGTATTCAAGATAGTACATGTACACTGTGATCATTTTTTGAAGACACCCGCAAAAAATCTTGACAGGTTAATATGAGCCATTTTCGTTTGTTACGGGCATGTTATTTAATTAGAAATAACCTGAAACCCTCTCTTATCATTGTTTTGCTTCGTTTTAGTGAAAATGCAGTTTTGGAATGCCCCTCTACAACAGGCCTATAGAAATGCTATGAGATCATTTTAAGAGTTTAACATATCTTACCATCTGATTAAAAAGTCACAGTGACAGAAACAATTTCATGACTAAATAATGACAACAATTGTTTACATAACAGCTAAGAGAACTGAAGCTATCCTCCTTAGAAAAATGTGCCTAGAACAGCCAATACTTTCCAGATCGTTTTCAACTGTTGAAATTATGCCTGAAGCATCGTCCGATGCCTGAAGTACTGAATGCAGCATGCCCAAATTATTTCTACTCTTGTTAACTTAATAGAGATCCAAAACATGATTTCTTGAAACTCATATATCTGGAGATGTTTTTATTCAAAAGTTTCTTGTAATTCACGAATTTTCTTCATATTTAGTACATTTCTTATTGTGTTTTTTATGATCTGTCTCTATCCTCTGATTTTATTTGGTCAAACTTATTTTTTGTCAAAGACGAACATTTCGGGTACAAAAACCATACCTTTTAGGCACGTGTTTACTAATACTCAAAATAATTTCCATTTTATTTTCGGCTGATTCTTAGTAATTATTTTGTTAATGTTCTAATTTTCTGTACTTCCTGTAGATAACTGCATTTTTAGACTATAGTAAAAAGTTTTGCTTACCTTTACATTTGTTAGTATTTTTATCTAAGATCGCTTTGGTGGATATGATTGTGCCAAATCTGTAATGAAATAAAAACATTATTAACATTATTTGCGATATTTAATTAATAACTTCCTTTTATACGAATTGACAAACAATGTTTAATTATGAATATACAATTTTTTTAATTTTCGTATGAATTTAGCTACGACTTTTTAACAGCATTGAAAAATTCTCAGAATTGTTGTATTTAATACATTCCAGTCAAAAATTACATTAACTACATGATCATCAGCAAGTTTATTCTTATATTCCAGCAGGAAATTTTTAGTTATTCTTCATTTAGACTATAGTTAAACTGAACACACTATTTAATACAACTACACCAACACTCACAATTACACTGTCTGACGTGCGTTTTGATAACCTAGTTATCATCTTCAGTCTCTGAAGATGAAAACTTTTAATTATGAGTGTTGGTGTAGTGTGCGCAGTGTTATTGCGTTCATTGTGAATATCATCAACGGTTTCAGAGATTCCAACTTAGTTATATTTAATCTATAATTTTTTTTTGATATGTCCAGTTTTAGAAGTATTTATTTGAATATAAGTCAATGAATAAGTGTAGCGGTCGTACATATATACAACGCCCTGTACCCCAATCTAGTTAGCAACCAGCATTATGTGGAGGATACTTCGGAGCGCCGCGCGTAGATGGCGTACGAAGACTACACTGAACAGAGATCTGACTGGATGCTATACCTTCCGGCGACAGTAGATGCAGAAACAAGCAAACCCATTTCAGCCGACGTGGAATCATTGCCAGGCTAAGTGATTAAACGCTTCCTAATAAAATATTGTTACTGTTTTCTTTTAGGATTTTCATTTTTTTTTTAAATGTAAATATAAAGTGTTGAATAGTTATGTTAATAAATATTTTAACCCGTTTACATAAATAAAATGAGTAATGATGGAACAGCATCAAAAGGAAATATATGAAGGATGAAGACTCATTCCTCCTATTAAGTAGGAGTATTATATAACTTTAGGGACAAATCATATGACGGAAGCTCAAATGGATTAACAAGCTCAAATGGATTAACGATGAAGACATCAGTTATATTGATTATAAATCAGTTTAAGCAAAGTAATAATTAATATTTGAAAATATCCTTTAAGCATGCAAAAAACAGCTATCACATAATAACCTGAGATTTATTTAGATCAATTTAAATGCCAAACAACCACTGTAATCAATATATCCTTTAAAAACGGTGATGATTGATGAATAATTTAATATACACTTACTGTTGACACATATTAACTAAATCTTTATCAGTTGTTCCGGGACTTAGGCCCCTGATGTAAAGATTAGTCTTCGAAAGCTGCTCAGATCCGGACGAGGAGTTGTTAGATGACGAATTGGTATTGTTGGGCATATTGTTGCTAAGAGATGTGGACACGTTGCCACTCTGACTACCTGTATGACTGCTCGAGCTACTGGCATTTGATGGAGATGTCGCAGTTGGCACTCTTTGATTTGTATACTGAAAAAAAAATACAATTAATGTGGATGAAACATTACACACTTTTAACAAATAAAACGAACACTATTTTGTTAAACTTAACATTAATAATTATTGTGATAAAAAATAACATTATGATAAACATAAAAAATAGCATAAGTTCAAATTGTGCACCTCTAGCTAAAATACAAGCATCCGCTCTACGCCTAATAGATTATCCAATACATTAGGAAAAGCCAGGAGTGTTGGGAATAACATAACTGTCTCGAAAGATCGAAATTGTGCAAATAATTTGGTTAAATTTTTTCACCAATTTATAAACAATAGATCTTATGGGATTTCGGTTTTTAAATAAATGATTAAATTTTTGTTGACTTCATATCCTAATATCATTAAAATTTCAATTCGTTATTTTTCGGATAAAACACCCTTTGGGATTAATAAACACAAGCAATACAGATATTTTATCGAAAAGTCCATTCTCAATGTACTATTTTAATTTTGGCAGATATAAGGTAAATTTGGCTATTACACCGAAATTTTGGCATTTAGCTATGTAAAATGGTACAGTTCAGTTGGTAGGTACTAATTGTGACATGCTTAATGATGACAAAACCAGCAAATAAATAAAATGAATATACCTTTGACTAAAATATTTAGAAGAAATACTAAAACATACATTAAACAGTGATTAGCAGTTTTATAATTATCTTCTTAAGTAAATTAAATATGTATAATTTTTTATAATAGTAATAACCAACAATTTTAATATATTTGGTTCCTTGGCCATCTTTAAGCTAATTGATACATTTGCAAGCTCCAAAGCACTAGTAGGATCATTCTAGAGTACGTGATCTTTAAAATGAACAAGCGGAAATATAAAAACAGCTGGGAGTTGTAATTTATTTTATTTCCTGCGACTTCTACGGTCGAATAATTATCAGAGATGGTTCGCAATTGGAAGTGAAGATGGCGCCCGCTGACTACTTCTCGTACTTCTCTGCCTTATATTTACATAATTTACACTAACTGTTGAATAATTTTCAGCAGATGTTCCCTGCGCTTTGATTGATGTTCGATTGTTACCTACTTCAGCGTCCTTTGAGAGTGAGGTGGCGATTTCATATAAAAGTGAACATATCTCCTCAACTAAGGAAACATTGCGAAAAATGGTAATCCCAATTTATTGTGAACAAAAAAGAACCTTTAGAAGATTCGGGAGATGAGAAAGATGAAGAACTTTGGGGTGAAGATAGTGATGTTTATGTTCCATCTGAATGATGATGAAAGTACATACCAATCGGCTTTAGTGGCATATCCAAGCGATCCTGAAACAAACGCTTTACTTTCTAAAAAAGGGAAAAAACGATTACGTCATCCTGAACAATGGAAAAAAACAAAAGCTAACATTTTTAAAAATTCCGGAAAAAGTTACATTTCGAAAACCGGAAAAAAGCAATGGTGCCACCTTGTTCAGATAAGTGCAGACGCAAGTGTTCGTCAACATTTTTGGGGCGACTCGATAACTGTACTATTCCATAATTACTGGAATCTGGCATCGTTACAGCGGCAGCGAGATTTTCTAGCATCATGTATAGAGCATTTATAAGTCAAATACCGTTGAGTCACTATGGGAAATCAAGAGTCAAGAAAACAGAACAGTGCGTTTTACCTGAGAGATAATGGACAAAAAATTCGTGTCTGTAAAACGTACATGATTTGGTATTACAGAAAGGACAATACGCACTGCAATAAAAACAAGAGCCAGTGGTTCAGGCATTGTAGCTGCAGATAAACGAGGACGACATGGAAACATGCGAGAATTGATCAAGCCATTATCAAAGAGCTAACACTTCAAGGGAATTTATTGATGGGCTCTGTCAATCGATGAAATGCAGACACTATACAAAAGAGCAAATCAGTTTTGGTAAAAGCTGCAGTGTATTATAATTGAAGAGTGGAAGTAACAAAGGGGGTAAGTGCCAAACATTTTCATTTTGCGTTAGACCCATAGAACAGTGTTATATGCCACTGTTTATGTCCTCACAAAGGTGATAGGTGCCAATGTTCATAATACACTTTATATATTCATTCAAAGATGGAGCCACCGTTAAGTACATGATCTATTTCCTAACAAAGGAGACAAGTGCCATTCGCCTTTCTGCTGTCAGTTCACAATAATTCGCGCTTTAGTGTTATTATTGTTGTTTGTTGTTTCTTTAAATATAATAATGAGCGACCTTAATGTAAAAACTCGAAGAAGTAGAGGTAGTGGACATTTTGGTGAAAAACAGAGGGTACTGAAAGAATCTGGCAAAGCCTACAAATCAAGGAAACTTAAGCAAATTCAGGAGAAAGTGGCGCCAAGTCAACAGGATAGGTTAGAATAAACTGTTTATTAAAATCTTTATTAAATAAAATGTTTGTTATCAGGTTTGTTGTAAATGCCAGTTTTCCTGTAAAAGCCTCAGTCTCTTCTGGCGGAAGTCCTCATACGAAAATTTTTATAAAGAAACTTCAAAAGTTCAGGGTACGTATCTATTGAATCTTATACATCTAACACCTGTTAAAAGACGTCGACATGGTAGTTATGAAAATCCTCAAGACAGCAAGCGTCAAACAACAGTGAGCTACACTATTCCAGACGAAAGAGGAAATTTCGTTCAAGTGTGCAAAAAAACTATTATGGACACTTTTGCTGTATCAAGAAAAAAAATCGATGGCTTAATTTCTAAAAAGAAAGCTGGTTATACTTTTTTTATTGATAAGAGGTCATGCCATAAAAAATCTAAATTTTCTGAAAATGATAGCAAAGCTATAAGAGCTCACATTAACTTAATACCTCGACATATTGGACATAATACTCGCGCGAAGTCCGATAAGGAATATCAGAGCCCCGACCTAAATATAAACAGACTTTTCAAAGCATTTGAAACACGCTATCCAAAAAGTGAGGTAACCTATAAGTTTTATTCATCAGTTTTGAAGAAAGACTTTCCTAAACTTTCATTTCGAAGGCCCAAAATGGACACATGTCATACCTGCGATAGGCTTCAATGTGAAATTCGTGCGAATACTGCGATAAGTAAAGAAGCACAAATTAAATTAGATGTCCACCATACTAAAGCTGAGAGTGCTAGAGCTATTTTGAAAGAAAATACCATTCGCTCTCAACAACCAGGTAGTGATGTGTGTTGCTTATCTATGGATCTTGAGCAGGTGATATTTGTGCCAACACTGGTACATTCTGACATGTTCTATATATCCCAACTTTCCTGTTTTAACTTTGGGATTCACGTCGGGGATACAAATCATGCCAGCATGTTTCTCTGGCACGAAGGATTTTCTGGAAGAGGGCAAACGAGATCGCTTCTTGCCTTCTTCGTTTTTTAAATAGCGGTTTCACAAACAACAAGTCGTTAATTCTTTGGTGCTACAACTGTGGCGGCCAAAATAAAAATAAATTTGTTCTGTTTACATTAATATTTTTGGTTTCCATTGGCTTGTTTGACTCAATAGAACAGCGATTACTTGTGAGCGGCCATAGCTTTATGCCTTGCGATAGGGATTTTGCCTTAATCGAGAAGAGAAAAAGATTAATGAAAGCATACATACCAGAAGATCTGATTGAAGTTATTCATTCAGCAAGGTACAACCCACCGTTCGAGGTAATAGATATGACCCAATTTTGTTTTTGAAATATTAAGGAAGCAGCTGATTTTTATATTAATACTACTAAACTGCAAATCAGCCAAGCAACAGCAATACGCATTGATAAAACAAACCCGGCGATTGTAAAAACAAAGACCTCCTTTGCAGATTTTATTCCATGGAACGAAGTCAATGTTTTAAAAAAAGGAAAAACTCTGAATGACATTAGAAAAGCCGAGCTACATGTAATTTCGCCAGAAAACAAAAGAAAAAGTCTTATGTCTATGATACCTTATTTAACAAATCCATTGCACAAAAACTTTTACAATAACCTACTGGGAGTAAGAGAAGTGGCTCAAAATGGTGCTGGAAGTAGCAAATAAGTAAATAAGACGCTTTCTTAGTGTTTTCGTATGTTATTTTGTATTGGCACTTATCACGTTTCTATTTTTTTTTTGGAAAAAGCCACTATTTGTTCAAAATGTTCTTATATAACTGTTTTTTTGTTGTAAATTAGTTTTCCGTGTTGCTCTTAAGCTAAATTTTTAACAAATAAAAAATGAATCATTTATTTGTTGTTTTATTATAATTTTCTTAATTATCTCAAAATATACATTTTGGCACTTGTCACCTTTGTTACTTCCACTCTTCAATTGTTATGCTCGAATATTTAATACTGGTTTTATAGCATTGGGTTTTTTTTCCAAAAAAGGATCTGTGCGATCTTTGTGAGGGATATAAAAACGCACCCGCATCCGAAAAGGAAAAATTAGAAGCCTATTCAGTTACCCCAGGGAAAGTCAAATGAAGTAGGTTCTTGCGCGGATTTAGCGACATACGACTTACAAGCCGTGTTACCGATACCAATGGGTCAGTTCTCAGCTTTCTTCTATAAATCTCGATTGAATTATTCTAATTTCAAGGTGAGTAAAAGTAACACAATATTATGTAGGACCTATGAATAAATCACCAATGTCATTCATAATTAATTATTGTTTGTTGTAGATCTCAGAAATAACCATACAGTTTGTAATTTTTGTCATGAAGGGACAAGCCAGAGAGGTGCTATCGAAATAGATCCCTGTGGTCTAGGTTTTATTGGTAGCGACATAGTCTTTTATTCCGATAATTGTTGCGGCCAACAAAAAAACAGGTATAACACAAACATTCTGCAATATTGTCCTTACAATAACAAATTTATTTATGTTAACCGTCTATTGATAGTATTTTTGCAGATTCATTTTTTCTATGTATTTGTACGGAGTGGAAACGTTACAAATAAACTCTATTACTCACAAAGAAATGGGTTATGGCAACTTTATAGATTTAAAATTGTTGTGTAATGAAATTGGTTTCAATTGTCATAAAAATATACAGGGTGTGGCAGATAAACGGTCAATTAGAAATATCTCGAGAACTAAAGGTAACTGAATTATGAAAATTGGCATTAGGGGATTTTGAATAATGAAAGTATTGCCGTCACCATTCTACTTCCGGTTATACCGGAAGTTGCACATAACTTGGTAATTTTTAATGAAAGACCCAGTATATTTTTCAATTTTAGAAATATTTACGTTATTCTGAACATTCTTTGTTAATACTTCCCTATACCTATTTGGAACCGTTTTTGAGTTGTAATGTTTTTTATATGAAAATTACACTTTTTTACCATGTACATAAAATTCAATATCCTCTAATGTAATTTGAATAAAAGTTTAAATTTCTTAGGAACCATTTATCACATACCGCTTTATCGTTTACACTGTGAAGTTACCTTTATTATTATACAGGGTGCTGTCAAAATTGGAATCACAATCTTCGCGTAATTCCTTTTTTTTCAAATGGGACACCCTGTATGTGATTATTTATTTTAGATGAGTACGTTGCCCACTATCGATATGTATTCCTATTCCCTATACCTATCTCCTGTAGATTTCAAATAGATCAGCTTTATACATTTTTGTCACAAAAAAATAATTTTTTATAGGCTATGTCTATGTGGTATTCATTTATTAAGTTAAACATTGAACAATTATACAGATACTATCAAAGATAATAAGGCACTAGCTTGTTAATGCAACAAATGTTCAAAATGTTGCCCATCAACTTCCAAACATTTATGGACTCTTTTAATCAGATTTTCATTAGTAGCTCTTCATAGTAATTCTCCATCTATTTCGTAAAAAACGTGAAGGACTTTGTTTATCATATTTTCCTTAGTAGTGACAGGTTCAGAGAATACCTTATTTTTAACATATCCCCAAATATAGTAATCTAATAGTGACAATTGTGGGGGATCTTGGTGGCCAGAGGAACGGACTTTTATTAGCTATCCATATATCGTTAAATATTTCATTAAGCAATGTGCCTACTCCTCGAAGATTGTGAGCCGGTGCACCATCTTGTTGAAATCAAGCTTCGTTAGCCTCATTATTAGGTAAAGCGTGCATTGCTGGTACAATTACTTCCCGTAACATGTTGCAGTAACGCTCTCCGTTCAAATTTTCGTCATAAATCATGAGAGCGAATATCTCATTATTTTTCACAGCACAAAAAACATTAAACGAAACGGACACTTGAAATTTACTATCCCATGTGACTTGAGGATTTTCGTCACTCCAGAAGTGACTTATGGCGGTTAAACAAACCATTTTTAGTAAACTTCGATTCATCACACCGAATAATTTATTTTGTAAAATCTTCATCTTCTTGGCATTTAATTAAAATCCATTCACAAAATTCTACACACGTCTTACATAATCTCCAGGATGTAAATGCTGAGCTAGTGTATACGAATAAGGCGCCCAATGATGTTTTTTTAAAATTCTGTGAATTGTTCTAGTCGACACCTCTAACAGTTTCTCACATTCCCTTAAAGGTGAATTTGGATGTGCTGCAAAATATCCCAGAATGTCTATTTGTAAATCCTCATTATCGACATGGGTCTTGGGCTTATTTCTTCTACTTTTAAACTGAACAAACTGGGAACAGTTGTGCAGCAAACGTTTTACAGTTTTATGATTTGGTCGAGGCTTTTCAGGATATCTCTCAGCCAGCGGCGTGCAAACAATAATACAGGCAAAAGGCATTGCCTACCCTAGCAAATTTTAAAATTAATTTATATTATACCATAATTTATTTTTACTACTTCCTTCATTAAATCTTATATCAGCTACTTATATACATTTATATAATTTATTAAGCAATCGTAAACATTTCTGTGGTTTCTCAAATCCAAAATAATGCAATCTTGCTTTTACGCACACTTCACATTTACCATGTAGGTGTCCCATAAGAGCGCGTATTAAGGTGGACATGTAGCGATTATATGGAAACAAACAGAGATTTAAAGTCTGCACCTACGGTCGTCAACAGCGTGTATGTATACGTGTGGTTCTGTGCGCTGAAAAAGGCTTGAGCGACTCGGCGATATCGAGAATTATTTCGGGGATACTAGGCGGCCTGATCAGTGATCTCGCATCTTTCGCTCAACTAGTAAGTGTCAATATTATTGACGGTATAGTATACCGGGTATACTAATTATTTTCAATAACTTTTCAATAGTTTGGCTTTAATTTAATAATTTGACCAAGTTAAATAGTGTTATAGTGGAGAGTTTAAAGATAAATTGAATTGTGAAAATGCAGTGTGAATGTGACGAAAGTGAAAATTGTGTACAACGGCAGAAAATAATTCCGTTTAGCTCCAGAACATTTGAAAACACTTTATATTGTGCAGAAAAAGAAAAACTGAAACAGGTATTTTAGCAATACATTTTACGAAGACTTTAGTTGGCTTACAGGTTGTAAACATATAAATAAGATGTTTTGTTGGTCATGTCTATTATTTTCGAAAGAAAAGAATGTGTGGACTAATACCGGCTACACAGACTTAAATAATTTTACTAATGCTGCAAAAAAACATGACCAATGTGAAAATCTTTTGAAATCTGCTCTTTCTTTATGCAACTTTGGACAAAATAGGATAGAACTGAACCTTTATCGCCAATTTAGAGTGGAAATGGAGCGACATAATTATAGGGTGGATAGAAATCGTAACCTAATGCGAAGACTTATTGATATAACTTGCTTCTTGGGAAAGCAAGAACTACCATTTCGCGGACATATAGAAAACACTGAGTCATCCAACAGAGGCAACTTTATCGAGTGCGCACAACTTTTGGCTAGTTATGATGGGATGCTTGAAAATCATCTAAACGAATCAAATGAAAATGAAAGAAGAAATCTTTTTTCTGGATTTTCCAATCGAATACAAAATGATTTGATATCTGCAATCGATTTTGTACTTAGAGCAAAAATGCGGAAAGAGTTGCAGAAAACGGATTTCGTGGCGGTTATAATTGAAGAGAAACCAGATATAAGCGGTAAAGAGTAACTCTGTGTGAGTTTTAGATATTTTACAGAATCGAATGAAATAGTTGATCGTTTTATGGGTTTTATCGACGTAAGTTCAAATCGAACTGCAGACGCGCTAACCTAAATAATTACAGACATTTTAAGTGAATATGAATGTACTTCCAAACTAGTAGCTCAAACTCACGATGGAGCAGCTGTTTTATCATCTTATAATAATGGGGTTCAACAAAAAGTGCGGGAAATTTGTCCTGACGCGTTATATGTATGGTGTAATGCTCATATTTTAAACTTAGTTCTGTCTAAGTCCTGTGAAAGAACCGCGGAAACCAAACACTTTTTTGGAACAATTAAAAATTTGGGCACATTTTTCCATACCAGTACGAAACGTTCTGAATTCTATAACCGATTTTGCACTAAAAAGTTGCCACGTGTAGTTCATACTCGATGGGCCTATAACTCCAGAGCGGTAAATGTAATTTTTAGTGAACTTTATAATTTAAAAACCATGTTTAATGACATGCTTGAGAATCAAGCAAATTGGGATGGAGAAACTCTTTCGGCAGCTAGAATGTATTTATTTACATTGGAAGATTTTGAATTTAATTATTTTTTAGACATGTTCAATGAAATATTTGGCCAGACGGATGTACTATATAATATAATACAGTCAAAAGTCCCCTATATTGGTTATTGTGTTAAAGAAATTGAAAATTTCAAAGCGTTTTTGGACATTTCTTTTGCGAAATTCGAGGAAATTTATGCAAAAATTCTAAGAGTTTATGGCGAGCCTCAAAGAAAACGAAATATAAGTGACATTACGAAGCATTACAGAAGAATTTTTAGAGAAATATTACATAACATTAAAAATGAAATTAGTGATCGGTACAGAGAAATTAGACAACTAAATTTTTTTCGCTTTCTTGATCCAGACTGTTTTGAAATGTTTACAAGTAAATTTCCAGAATAAATATTTAATGAATTAAAAATAAGATATGAAACAAAGTTTGATTTTGACAGATTGAAAAATGAGCTACATTGTTTGTATTCATCACTAGAATTCAAAGGCATGAATGTCTACGAAATTGTACAATTTTGTCATGAAAAAAAATGTGTGAAGTGTTTCCTCAAATAATTGAGTAAGCAAAATTATTTGTGACAATACCCACTAGTTCAGCATCTGCAGAGCGTTCATTCTCTGGACTAAAACGCATTTACACATACCTACGTAATACTCAAGGACAAGAGCGACTTAGCAGTTTGTCAACAATTTCCCTGGAGAAAGAACTATTGCTAGATTTAAAACGTAGCCTTACGTTTTATGATGATGTGATAAATGTATTTTTGATTAAACACCGTCGTATTGAACTCATTTATGAAAAATAGATATTTTTGGTTTCGGTTTGTGTTTAGTTCTAATAGTATTTAGTCGTCTTTGTTGTTATATTTGTTGTGTTTAATTTTTTTAATAAAATGGCGAAAGCACTTCCAAAACTTTTTGCCAGCGGCAAATTTTTATTTGTTTCGTACCAACTGCCTACCCTACTCCTAATGCCACTGCACGCCGCTGCTCTCAGCAAACACACGGCAAGTTCTGGATACTATTCTGTTATACTCAACGTGACTCATAAGTAAATTTAAAAAATCATTATTTGTATATTCTAAATGTGCCATTATTATTTTGTCAAGAAAATTAAAGGCAAACTATTATTATACCTTTCACACAACGGCATACAATAAGGTGACTATTAAACACTAACAATAACTGACATTTGTCAGAATATTCCATAGGCGACTTATTTGAAAACTGCAGGAGATAGGTATAGGGAATAGTAATACATATCGATAGTGGTCAACGTATTCTTCTAAAATGAATAATCACATACAGGGTGTCCTACTTGAAAAAAAAGGAATTACGCGAAGATTGTGGATTCCGTTTTTATTCCAATTTTGACAGCACCCTGTATAATAAAAAAGGTAACTTCACAGTGTAAACGATAAAGCGGTATGTGGTAAATAGTTCCTCAGAAATTTAAACTTTTATTCAAATTACATTAGAGGATATTGAAATTTATGTACATGTAATTTCCATATAAAAAACATTACAACTCAAAAACGGTTCAAAATAGGTATACGGAAGTATTAACAAAAAATGTTCAGAATAACGTAAATATTTCTAAAATTGAAAAATATACAGGGTCTTTCATTAAAAATTACAAAGTTATGTGTTTTTAGTAGCTTGTTTTGATTTTTTTCTTTTATAATATTATTAATGAAAATTTGTGCCATTTAATAAAGTTGAAAAAAAAAATAAAGTATCCATCTAACAATTTGAATAATTATTATTATTTATATTGCCCCAATTATTGTTACTGCCGCCTTTCCCAATGGAACAATGACACAAATGGAACCTTTTGGTCTTTTAAGGCCTATAAAACTTGAACTGATTCAAAAATTATAAAATATTTAGTAAAACATACAACCAAAAGAAATTGGCTCTCTCGGAATCCCTATCAATTATTACAAAAGTGTCCCTTAACGTCTCAGTGTAAGTTTCATTATTATAATTTTTTTAAATTGCGATTTCTGAAAAAAGTATCAATTTACGCTTGCGGCATTGTTCTTCCGGAGAAGCGATGTTTATAGGGTGTTTCAAAATGAAGCTTACGTTTACCTGAAGAAACTTCTCTTAAAATTAGACTAATTGAAATAGTGAATGACAGATCCAGCTTATATACTTTTTGAAATATAGATTGTTAAAGTTGGAAAAAATAAAAAGATTTTCTTTCATAACTTGGGCCAGTGGCGTGCTTTTGGAAAAATTTGTCACTTTTCCCAAATTTTTAACGCCATTGCCCTTTACACCTTTCAAGCAATTTTTTGTATTGCACAATGATTTTTTATACAGTGTCTGTCGTAGCATAACCTGATTTAGTAAAATAATTTTGTGGGGAGGATTTGGCAACGTCGCTTTGAGTAATTTTTATCAGATATAAAATAAAACGAAGGAGAAAATTAGAGTCGGAGTGGGTCGGTCCTGATATCTATTTTGCAATTCCTATTGTTCGTTAATAATAGGTTTTTTGTTTCGGGAAGAGGTTATTTTGGTCTAGTAATTCATTTCTACAAGTGTGGTGTTTTCCACATTTCTCCCTTCCCTTCCCAAAGTCATTTCCAGCAACAAAGAAATCGAGAAAAAACGAACTTCGATGTAAAGGTAAGACTTATATATTTCTCACAAAATATTATCGGGATGTTCTAGAAATAAAACTAAAACAGTGTAATTCATGAAATTATTGGTTAGAAGTCTACGTATACACACTCCGTAGCATTACGCTACTTGTTCTTTTTTCCATTTTACTGTAGGTACTTTCTATATTTATACATTATCGATTTTAAACAACAAAGGTAGAAAAATAAACTCACCTATCAGCTATCAGTTACTTAAGTCATACTAATGAAAATATTCCAATAACTGGAAGTTGATAAGATAGTATTATGATAAGACTGATAAATAAAATTTGAAAAAAAAAATAATCTGATAAATAATTTGCAAATATTTAAATATAAGGTGTTTAGATTCTATGATACATTCCATGCGTATTTAAATTAAGATAATATTTATTGCAAATTCAAAGAACTATTAATGATGGAAAGAGTAATTATGAATAATGTATAATAAAAACCGATTGCATAGTTCCGTCATTATACAGGAAAAGTCCCAAATAAGCGGATACATTCTTTGTTTCCTCATCAATTATAAAATTACATTACGGGTCGATTGGTGGAATGAAATGTTAAAAAAATAAACGGTTTTAAAGATCAAAACTAACTTCTCTGCATCTGTGAGACGCCCTGAACAATATCCTATCATACAATTGTCACTTGTATACAGTTCGGAGGCTGTATCGTGCTAGCAAACCGAAATTTCTCCAAAATAACCAAAAATGTAGTATTTCTGGTTTTATACGACTCGTTGTACTTGCTCTAGTGAACTGAAAATCAATACGGTTCATCTGTGACACACAATGAAAAATATCCAATTATACAATTATAATATTGGTCACTCGTATACACTTTGGAGGCTGTATCGTGCAAACAACCCGAAATTTCTCCAAAAATGACTAAAAATGTGACACTTCCAGTGACATAGCACCCGTTGTACTAGCTCCAGTGAGATGAAAATCAATAGAGTTCATCTGTGAGATGTCGTGAACAATATTCAATATTAATATGGGTAATTTGTTGCACTCCGGAGGCTGTATCGTGCTAACAAACTTAAATTTCTCCAAAAATGGCTAAAATGTCATACTTAAAGTACCATAGCACCCATTGTACTAGATCTGATGAGCTGAAAATCAATTAGGTTCATCTGTGAGAGGTTCTGAACAATATCCAATAATAAAATTGGTCACTTGTAGACACTCCAGAGACTGTATCGTGCTAACAAACTGAAATTTCTCCAAAAATGACATAAATGTCATACTTCAAGTACCATAGCACCCGTTATACTGGATCTGGTGAGCTGAAAATCAATAGGGTTTATCTGTGAAATGTCCTGAACAATATTCAATCATAAAATTAGAGACTTTTTGCTCTCTGGAGGATGTATCGTACTAACAAGACCATGTTACGAAAAGTGGTCGACGACAACGACGACATACACACAGGATTTTTTTCTAAAAACCGTTTTTTCATATTGCAATTGGTGGAAAACGTATAAATAACTCCACGGGTGTCAGCTTTTTTAGTGTTCGCGAGTTCATAGGGAGAAGTTTCTCTCTGTTGTGTCAGGGCGACAAAGCGATATTCAGATATCCTTGGCAATGAACGCTGTCCGCCTGAGGAACACAAAACGGAAAAAACTCTCTCTCCGACCGTGATGTGATCCAGCATATCTCGACACAGGGAGCTAGAAATTTAGCGTCATCCGCAGTTGCTAGATAAATATTGAAATCAGTCAGTGAGCAGAGACAGGAGAAG
This sequence comes from Galeruca laticollis, assembly GCA_963921935.1. Taxonomy (NCBI): domain Eukaryota; kingdom Metazoa; phylum Arthropoda; class Insecta; order Coleoptera; family Chrysomelidae; genus Galeruca; species Galeruca laticollis. Next base: position 89,462,722 of record OY998183.1, read on the forward strand.
GTAAGTTTCCACACTGTAAGTTTTTGAACAAGTCTAAAATTTTGTTGGGAAACATTTATTTATTTTTTTTGCGCTGATTCTAAACTTGATATTGATAACATAAATATTTGCATAGGTAGAATATATAACAGTTTCTTCACTGTGGTATTGGACAAGTTCATAGGTTCAGTTAAATCTGTAGGTCCTGGCTCATAATTTGCGCACCGCTCGTTTTATAGATATAATTTTATTGTGTGAGATATTATAGTAAGATTTTACACAAGATTTTAGGAACGATTTTTCTTTAGTGTACATGTAACTTGACAGGATTTAGGTATCATATTTTTTGTCCCATAATTCTCGCCCACCCCATACATAGGTGGTAGGTAAATTTTAAAACAAGGCTAATTGTAATTTATATCATTTGCCCGGAGCATATGATTTTGTCTTCGTAAAATCAGGTTATCGTTGAATTTTCGCAACGATTAAATAATTTTGTTTTTCAGACGCGGTTATATCATTTACTCATATCTAGTGAAAGCAAAACTGCAACTCGGAATTTTTGTTAATACATACTGAACTGTTTACCAATAAGATTTATCAAATCAGCAGAATTATAATTCTCTACTTTTCCATTCTATTTACACAAAGTACAATGACATTCGATAAATAGAAAATTAGCAGCGGTCGATTAGTACCTTTTTTTTCAGTAGACAATTATTCTCGCAGTGAGGCAGGTCAATTACGAAATAGGGGCGAAATCATACGGCCCATTCGCACATTGAAAAATTTGTATATAATATATTATACATTTGTGGTACCCAAGCTTTATTCAGATCCCTACCACGACTTTCCCTCTAGAGTGAGCAGTGCATTTAGATACGAGTCTAAACAAAGAGATCAACTCTGGCCTGGCAAAGGTAATTCTACCGCTTTAAGCCCAGGAGGTCCCCGCCTAAATCGGACTGGATTTATTTTTTTACGCTCGGCTGCTTTATTTCATTTGGTGACAGCAAGTTATTACATTGGTGACAGCATTCATTACACATCAGATGATAAATACCTAGCAACAAAGGTAAGTTATTAAGTAAATCTTCACATAGTTATTTCATTACATTCTGTAATTTAAGGTTGCTTTAATAATGGGAGTAATGGGTGCATATAGAAGTAATGAGTTGTATGAAATGAAAATAACCCATTTACAAGATCTTGAATCAGTTTTTTTGGTTTATGTGCTAAATACCAAGACAAAAATTTTTCGAAACTTTACTGTTACGGATAACTTTTACAAAATATGCAAGACATATATAAGTCTTCGACCAAGGTATGTAACTAGCGACACATTATTTTTATATTACCAAAATGGTAAATGTACAACTCAGAGAATTGGAATAAACAAATTTACAAAAATGGGAATGTTTCTTTTTCGTTTTGCTCGAAAAAGTGGTGGAAGAAATTGAGTCTATTCCTCCAGAAATCATTACAGAAACTCGAGAGGCAATACCAGAGAAAATAACCTTACAAAAACGAATTTGATGAATAACGAATGGGGTGGAAAACGCAACGTAAGGACAATCAATGAGGAAGTGATGCTGTCATCTTATTGAATACTAATAAATGGTACGCGCTCTCATCAATGTGGAACAAGTATTCTTTGCTAAAGGCTACTCTAAAGGTTTATGAAAACATAAACATAGCAAAATGCAGTAAATTGACGGTTTGCTTGAACAGTATTTTTAAAGAATACGAAGCGGAGAAGGCAAACTTATTTCTAAAAGTGCTCCTGATGTATATGATGATCAAGGTAAACATATTTTTGACAATAGTGGGTATACATTTCGCATTATTTTATGTGCATTGATAATAGGCATCGCAGGTTGATGTATATATTGTGAATTAACAAACTTGAAGATTGATGACGTACAAGATACTGGTGCATATGTATTGTTTTCAATACCTGATACCAAGACGAATATTTCACATAAATTTGCCATTATGAATTTTCTGTCAGCAGTGTAAACATTTGTAAGAAGTACATGTTGCTACGCCCAAAGGCGATGCCACACCGCAGATTCATTATACGCTACATAAATGGAAAATTTACGGTGCCGACTGTTGGAATGAATGGAAAGGTACCTTTCAAAGTTACTTCGTTTTTGAAACTTCCTTACACGAAAACCTACACGGGCCACTTCATGAGATGTACATCAACGACTTTGTTAGCGAATTAAGGTGCTGACATTATAACGATCAAAATCAAACGGCATGGTGGATGGCGCTACTCATCAATAGCAGAGAGTTACAGTCAAGACTCCATCTCAAATAAACTAGATACAGCAACATTCATATAGATTCTTCTACTTCCAAGCAAGAAGACGCATTCGCAGTTTGTGCAACTACGTCAACTGTGCCAGATGTTATGGTTTCTAAAAATGTTGAGAAAAAGAGGCGCATTAATGATGACGATGAAAATATGGGGTATATGTCTGTTATTCTTGATATAAATAAGTGATTTTTAAATAAAGTTCATTCACTTGTAGGTATCAATTTATTAGTCTTCCATTTTTGTAACAGTGTAAACAACAAATTCAAACACATACCTAAAATAGTATCACTATACCCTCTAGAACAGTCATTCTCTAAGTGTGTTTAGCGAAACCCTAGAGTTACGCGATACCCCCATAGGGGTTCGGCAATAATTCAAAAAAATCTAAACACCTCTCTCTGGTCGAACGTATTGACGCGGGCGTATCACAAGGCGCAGCCGAACTAAGTCGCCACCCACAATTTTACTATGCCGCCACCGCCGATATCTACCTGTGCGCGCTCACAAAGTCGAAATTGTTTACACCGCATTGACATTTGTACAGATGGGGCCAAGGCGATGACGAGTAATACAGCAGGAGCAGTGTCACTAATAAAAAATAAAGCGCCTAATTGTACTTCCAGCCATTGTATCCTGCATAGACAAGCACTTGCGATGAAGCAAATGCCGTCAAATTTAAAATTAGTTATGGATGAAGCGGTAAAAATAATTAATTTTATCAAATCACGACCACTAGAATCCCGATTGTTCTTGTTATTGTGTGAAGATTATGGCAGCAAACATAAAACACTGCTGCTATTTGGGTATTTGAACTTAGAGCAGAGTTACAAATGTTTCTTTCAAATACTTCATTTAATTTGAAAGATCGTTTGTATGATAAAACTTGGTTGTTCCGAGTGTCTTTTATGGAGGATATCTTTCAAAAACTGAACGAATTAAATTTATCATTGCAAGGTAAACAGACAACAGTGGTAAACAAACAACAGTGGTAAACAGACAACAGTGTTCCAGGCCTGTATCAAAATAAGTGCCTTCAAAATAAAATTAGATTTTTGGATTTGTAATGATATAAATTAATTACTATAAATATCGATTCAAGAAAGCAGTTAGCACCGTGATGACGCGGTACCCCACCAGAACAGCAAAATCCCCCACGCCAAGATGCGCACGAAGAATCGACAGTAGAAGGGAAGGAGACTTCCACCACCACCTCTACGATGTATATAAAAATGCAAAGCCACAGACGATAGGACGACTTGGATTACGGACTCCTGCTCCTCCAAGTTCAGCCGCCTCCAGTGCGAAGCGTAGGTCGAAGGTACTGACTTTAACCTTAAACGCTTTACACTATCCACCGCCGAGTGTTGTACTAAGTCGGAGTATTGATTCGACTTTTATACATCATTCACTTGAACGGCCATTGGTTTCTGGTATTGACGGAAACGAGAACGATTGTTCAAACTGTTAGAAGAATTTCGGTGTGGTATTGACACACCGAAAACTCTACAGTATCTTCGTAGGGTTGCACCGTTGAGCGGGGTATTGACTGGCTGTAAACGATCGCTCTAACTGTTAGTATAATTCTGGTGTGGTATTGACGCGCCATAATAACTACAGTCCCTACAAACCGAGATATTCGTTAAGCTGGGTACTGACTAGCTACAAACGATACTCTCACATCTTGAGACTAAAACCGAAAGAGTATTGATCTGTCGGTTGCTCATACCCTTGGCTGTCTGAACATTTCATAGGACGCAGAGAATCCCGTACACCGTCACCAGAGTTGAAATACATATCGTTACCGTTACACCTACCTACTTTCAGTCTTTCAGACCACCAGTACGTATCGATCAACGGAAGAGTACGGACCATCGAAGCGTGATTTCCAAAAATATTTACGCACCAGAGTAATATATATAGAATATTGTATTTTAGTTTATTTTTATCATTGTAAATAATATTTTTTATAACAATAAATCAGTTAATTTAATTGAACTCTGTCTCCTTTGGGCTTACCTGGGCAATACGCATTACAGATTATTTGCGTTGGTAAGAGAAAAATAGAAAGCTTTAAGTCACTCAGTGAGTTTGTTAGCGATAACGACTCAGAAATATTTCAAGATGATGTATTTGAAAAATTGGTCCAATATCTCACTTCGGTGCGCGCATCTTTTAATAAGTATTTTCCCTAAGAACAGAAAACAAAAAGGAAACTGAATTCATGATTCTTTTTTACCCAACTTGCAAAAGCCCGAAAGTATGTCAAACGCCTCTCAACGATTTCTGGTGCAGAATTCGTGATGAATATCCAATGCCTGCCAAAATGGCTCTGAATATACTTCTCCCGTTCCCAACAACATATTTCTCAACTTATGCAGCCACGAAAACAAAATACCGCAATAGAATGGACGCTGAACCTGATATGAGACTTCAGCTGTCTTCTATCAAACCTGACATCAACCAGTTGATGAAAATAAAAAACAGTTTCATACCTACCATTAGTAAGCTTTTTTTATTTTTTAATATCTTCTATTATTATACTTGTTATATAGTAATTTACTAAGTAAAGTAAGTAATAATAGGCCAGGAGCACTACAGTTTGACATGGCTGTGTCGTGACGTAGATTAGATATTGGTTGGAATTGCTCGGAAATCATCTAAGAAAAGAAAATATGAAGGACCGCCAGCTGAAAAAGTTGTGCTATTTGCAGGAAAAATCATAAACTGCAAAAAAACGCAAAAATCGATAATTTTTTCCGATATTTCTTAATATCTTTTTAAATATGCAAGATCTTTCATGTTAAACTTGTTTTTATGTATGCCTGTTGATCTAAAGTAATTGAATTATTATTTCTTTCAATTTTAATGCCTAAAAAGACAACAATATGTTAAAGAAAATTCCCGATTCAACCAGCTGAAATCTATATACTTTTAAAAATATAGGTACCTATTAAGATTTTTTATGTATATGTACTTTAGGAGAATGTAGATAATGATAGTAATATGAATTAAAAAATAATTATATATTTTTATAGGGCAGCATTGGTACGCTGGCGGGGAAAACCTAATGAAGCTTCTACATCTAATGTAGAAAAAAGTGAAATGGAAATTCCAACAGAGGTAGAACAGGAACATACTTTGGACCAAGAAATATTTCCTGATATTGATGTCGAAATGGAAATTCCAAAAAAAGAATTTTCTTCAACAGGAAATAGAATCATAAACATGGTTTACTTTTGGCAGCAGCTCCAGAATTTAAATCATTTACCCTCTTTTTCATGTTCTCTTGTAAACTGCCAGATTATTAACGAAATTCGGAATGTTTTCGATTCTAAGTTTATTGTACAGTGTAATATGTGCAATGCAAAATTTCCCTTATATTCACAACAAAATGACGAAGAAATGGATGTTAATATGGCAGCAGTTCTTGGTAAATATATGTATTTTATACAATAAAGAATTTTTGCATCTTTTGGCTATATCCAGCTATATCTCGCAAACAAAAGATGACATCAAAAAATGCTCAACATTAAGATCTGATAATTTCAAAAACAAACAAACCCTACTTGTTATACAGTGTTACAAAGCTCTAAAGTCCAATAAACCCTCATCTTTTATGTCACTTTAGTTGCCTCTACCTATCCTAGAAAGGGGTTTGAGCATTTTTTTATATTATTTTTCCTTTTCGAGATACAGCCGACCGCAAACGCAACTTTTTAAATTGTCACACTGTATACGTATGTACGATACAGTATGTGTAAAGAATATACAACTTTTAATTACAACGATGTTCAACAAAATTGCGTAGAGTATAAATGTTTCCTTGTAAAATGCGCACTACCTCCTATTTTTATGAACATTTGCCAAGCTTAAATTATATTGACCATAAAAATAGGAGACGGAATACCCGATATACCCGGAATTTTACAAGGAATGATTTGTACCCTACGCGATTTTGTTGAACATCGTTGTACCTAAAAGTATTAATGTGTATTCTTTGTAAAAGCTGTAAAATATATATATATATATATATATATCTATAACGGTATGGTCTGTGATACAGACACTAACATTTTAACATATTATTTGTAAAAATGTGGTAAACAAATATTTAGTTGTATTTTTTTCTTGTAGGATTCATTTCTAGTGGTTGCGGTTTCTCTCAGCTTGAACAAATTACTGGCACTTTAAATATGCCTTCCATAAATGTTCCAAACTACAATTCGAATCAATATAAATTAGAAGAAAATATAGACAAAGTACTGTTAAGACAGTTACAGCTAGCAGATGAGGAAGAGGCTAAAATTGCAAGAGAAAATGGAAATGTTGATGAAGATGGATATCCGTATATCACTGTAATCGCAGATGGTGCGTGGTCCAAGAGGTCCTATAAAACTGCTTATAATGCTTTATCAGGGGTAGCCGTCATAATTGGAGAAGTGACAAGAAAAATTCTGTATATCGGAATAAAAAATAGATTTTGTATTATGTGTACAAGATATAAGAACAATATTCCTGAACATAAGTGTGCCTAAAATTGGGCAGGTACATCTACTTCTATGGAGAGTGCAATTATACTGGAGGGCTTTACCAGAAGTATTGATATGCATGGGGTAAAATATCTTAAATTGGTTGGAGATGGTGACAGCAGCGTGTCGAAAAAAACTTTTGGAAGAAAGGCCATATGGAATAAAAGTTCTGCAAAAAGTGGAATGTGTAAACCATCTACTGCGTAATATATGTACGAGGTTGAAGGTTGTGGCAAAATCAACAAGAAGTGCTTCAACTGCAAAAATAGTTCCTTTAAAATTAAGAAAAAAACTTGAAAACAATATTATTAAATTTAGATCGGCCATAAAGAAATCTTCCGAACATTGGAGCAAAGCTGATTTAACAACAGCCGGAAAAATAATTTCAGAGTGATGTTAGAAACTCAGTAAAACATATTTGGCATGCATGACACCTGTGAGTCCTATTTTTGTACAAAAGAAGGGGATGCAAATCAAAACCTGGTTCCATTAATAATCAGTTATGGATTAAAGCAGGATATCGATAAATGTTTGCAGATAATATTAGATAATGCTTCGTCTTTTCTGTTAAACAAAAATAATAATCCTGCGGAACACTTTAACAGCTTGGTGAATAAGTTTGTGGGTGGAAAAAGAATAAATTATTCTTTTAAATCTTCATACCAAACGAGATGCAAGATAGCTGCTATATCCTATACTTCCAAAGAAACATATATTGAAGAATTAATTAAAGTTACTGGAAAACGTTGTGGGTTATATACTAAGCAGCTGAAGACAACTCATTAGAGTGAGACAATCAGTTAATAGAAAGAAAACTATTCACAGAATAAAGTCCATAAGAGAACCCAGCAACGCCGATCAGGATTACGGTGAAATCGAAGAAAAGACTTCAGAAGAAGAACTGAAAGACAGGAAAGAAAAATATTTCCAGATCCTCCAAAAGACTCCAGTCCAAGCACTAGAAAGACGCACCGTAGGACAAAGTAGTAATCCCTTATGGCAACAAGAAAGGCTGTACAGAATTACTGCTTCAAGCTTTGGTAGAATATGCCGAATGAAGCGGACTACCAACCCTATAAAAGACGTGAAAAGCATGCTGTACAGTACGTTCAGAGGAAATTCGGCAACTAAGTATGGACAAGAAAATGAAATCGTTGCCATAAGGGATTTTGAAGAAATAACTGGTCTTACCGTATCAAAATGTGGATTATTCGTTGGAAAAAATGACGAATTTTTCCTTGGCGCTAGTCCTGATGGACTAATTGAATTTGATAATTCAATTTTAGAAGTTAAATGCCCCGAAAATTTGAAGGCAATGACGGTACTTGTTGGAATACGAGACAAAAAAATTACATATCTAAAAGTAACTGAAACGGAAGTAATTACTTTGAAAAAAAATCATCCATACTTCTATCAAATTCAGGGGCAATTACACCTAACCCAAAGAAAGTCTTGCTATTTCATAGTTTGGACTCCACATGGTCAACCTCACATAGAGAAAATTGAAAGGAACGACGAATTTTGCCGAAATAGTATGAAGTCGGCTTTATTTTCATTTTTTAATAATTATTTTTTGCCAGAGGTGCTTAAAAATCCATTGTAAAATAGATAATAGTTTAACGATCATTAGTTAAAGGTACCTATAATTTGTATTTTTAAGTTTTGTTAATTTTCCTTTAAATATAAGAAACTGATTTCAAGTTGATAGTTTTTTTATTTTTGAAATAAGATCAATTCAATATGACTAACCATATTTTGTATTTTAAATCATTTTGCATATTTTTAATTTCTTGTATAATAAAAGCTCTGCAACCACAGGAAAATCGAAGAAATTTTAAAAATAGAAAGTATGTCTAGTCTACAATTGTGTTTAGTTAATTTCAAATACTATATAATATATGATTTTTCATTTGAAGTGTCAGTGGCGTAGACATTTTATTTTTTCTTTAAAAAAATTACATTATTACCCATTGCGCGCCAATGATTGACATATAATTTTTAATTATACGGGAAAAAATGCACAATCGCTACCTCTCAAAATACCGTAAATTTTATTTAAATATCTCATCTGGTTTCGGAGAAATAAATAAATCTTTGGTTTTTAAGAAGAAAAGTTAACAAAAAAGTATCTTGAAAATGAAGCATTTGCGGACATATGATTATTAATACTTTTCTGCTTATTTTGATGCGTAGGTTCTATCCAGCATTTCATTTTGTGACACTTTTTTAATACCCTATATTAAAATAAGAATAAATAAGTACAAAAACTTCTCGGAAAAATCTATCTGCTGGCATTTTTTTATTGTTACAACATTAATAGTTATACCCCAAACACTCTCGATCTTTTTTTAGGTACTTTGAGTATTTTTCTTCGGTATCCAAATTCGCTTCAAAAATTAATTATTTATAAGACGAAATTTTTCAAAATCGCGTAAAAAAATTATAAAAACTAAAAATTGTTCATTATAACTATTGTGTATTATAGTTTAGAGGTCTAAGTAGTTGTAAAAAAATCGGCGCCTATTACAACTCAAAAATGTAAGCCTGGCATGAACGCAAAAATGACGTTAATTTTTTCGCGGAAATTAATTAACAATTAATTCATGTAAAAAGTATCAGGCCAATTTAATCAGCCTTTGGCATTTTGTTTTGTACTATAATAAGGTTCTTAAATCCAAATTTATAGCGTGATTGGATGATTTCTTATCTGCGAATCAAATGCTTTAAAATAACCTCGTTTTTTAGCTACTTTTTTTGCATTTATCGCCATTTCTCAACGAAAAAATTGAATATATCGATTTTAAACCAATTATATCTTGTATAGAATTTCGTAAAGAACAAATTCGTAGTTATACTTTTTTTCTCTATCTTGCATATTTAAAGAGTTATATTAAGAAATATCGGAAAAAATTATCGATTTTTGCAGTTTATGATTTTTCCTGCAAATAGCACAACTTTTTCAGCTGGCGGACCTTCATATTTTCTTTTCTTAGATGATTTCCGAGCAATTCCAACCAATATCTAATCTACGTCACGACACAGCCATATTTCAAAGGTTTGGGGTCTAATTCTCCTGGATTATAAGTAGTAACTGTGTACATTGTACTTTTATTATGCTTATTAATAAAGAATACATTTTTAAAAACAATTGTTTTATTGCAGGGTTCCGTCAAGAATTTCGCTTTCCAAAAGGATTCCGTCACCAAAAAAGTTTGAGAACCGCTGCTCTAGAGGGTAGAAAGACTGAGAAGAGAGAGGAATAAAGTAACTTTATTTCTCTAATGAAATAAACTAACTTTATTCCACACGTGGATAATATATTGGTTAATACGGTTCATAATTATGTGAATCTAAATCCAATTATAAGGTGATTGTGGATAAAATAAATTATTTACAATAATTTTCGGATTACTTCACTTGTTCTATTCATTCCAGTTTTATTTATATCTATATGTAGGTGAAAAAGTTTGATAACACAACTGTTTTCAAGCAAAAAAAGTAATAAAATTAACTTTTATTGCATTTATTAATTGTTTACACAAAAACATGAAGATTATCATCTCAAGTTAATAAAATTTTCAGAAATTCCTTTATTTTAATGGAGCACGTGTTTTATGATTTAATCCGTAGTTTTATTGAGAAATTTTTTGTACTATGTAATCACACTTGAGCATTGGCACGCGAATGTTGTGATATTAACATTATCTCTATTCTCAAGATTTGTTTCAACTGGAAATTGCAAAAACGCAAGCCAATCGCTCTCACAGCAAAGCGCTATTTGTCCTATACTAAAACACAGGAACCTTAGATTGCAACAAAACTAAGAATTTCCAATTTTTGTCTGTTCACTACGCCACAAGATAGAAAAATATCTGGTAGGCTCAAATTCACGACAATAGGATAGCGTCATCTCTGCTCTCATGGAATGCCTAGAAATACTAATATCGACAACAACTGTTATGTTAGGTGGGGCAAGGGTATTTTTGGGGCAAGTGCAGTATATCCAATTCATAATCAAGTTTCGTAGTGAATGATGCTGTCATCTATGAAGACTATCACTAACTAATTCGCTCCACGTAATTCAACCACAACTATACACTTGTTTCTACCGTTGTGTTAGTGACACGTTTTTCAATTTTAATGCGCATTTGAAATTTATATTCGAGATGGCATGTGTTTTTAAATCTATAAACACCGGTGAATTAGCGAATATTTAATTCGTAAATGTTGGTGAGTATGTATGCTAATTAAGCCGTTTTTCTAATCTAAGGGGTAGTTAACCTAAATTGTTGTTTTTGTATATATAGTGCACTTGACCCGTCTATTTTCTTTAGTGGGGCGAGTGCCCCATGCAGTAATTGGTAATTGTAATTTTCTTTACAGATATCCGTAAAAGTAATCGGGGAGCTGGATATTCTGCTGAAACCTTAAAATTGGTCGTTACGTACGTGAGAAATGGTACTATGACAGCGTATGGAGGTAGTAAGGTATACAATATCCCTATAAATACAATTAGAGATCACATTAAAAGCCAAAACTGCAGTACGTACGGCCAGATAACAGACCTTAGTTATGAACAAGAGAAATCATTGGCCTAGAAAAATGGGGATTTGGATTATCCAGTAAAGATATAATACAGTTAGTAGGAGAATACGTTAAAATAAACCAGCTTAAAACCCAATTTAAAAATGGATGTCCAGGAGAAGACTGGTTTTTAAACTTTAAATGTCTCCACAATCTCTATAAAATCACCACAAAGTGTTGAATTTGCAAGGATGAAGAACATGGACCAATTTTGGATTAATCAATAAACTAGAAAATAGGATTCAATATTATTTAATAAAATAGTTTTTTGAATAATATGGGCAGTGACCTAATTGGTATTTATTACTCGCGGTTTCTATGGGCACGAGTTACAAGAAGTAAAGTTCAGTCACTTACGGCTTCCATAGAAACAGCAAGTAAGAATTCTTTATATATTGAAAAAAAAAGGTAATATTATTAATGGCGAGTTTCGTAAAAGATATTCAATAAATTATTATTATTATATTATTTGAAAACATGGAAAATAGTTCCCCTACAGAGGTCATTACAAGATTTAGAACATGGACAAGGCCAGTTTTTGCTCCGACCCGTCTAAGACCAAAATTGTTGGGCAAAGAGGACTCCCATCAACCCGTACAAGTAGACCCGGTAAACAGAACACTACAATTTTAATGTGCTGCATTGCAAGTGGACAGAAGGCTCCGCCTCTAATTATTTTAGATGGAAAACATGTATGGGACCAGTGGGGAAGTGTTTATATAAATTAATGTAAGTGAATATAATGTGTACATAATATAAATTAGTGAATAGTGTAGTGAATAAATAAATTAAGTTAGTAGACATAACGTGCGTGTATAAATTTATCCCACCCGTACTAAAAACGTTTAAATAAGAAACTCATTACATTGGTGTCAGGTGTGGGGTAAAATAAATAGATACAAAAAAATGGCCAAGAGACTAAGTGACCTAAAAGTGACAGAGTTAAAGACAGAATTGGAAAATCGGGAGTTGGAAACGTCCGGTTAGAAAAGAGAATGAGTAGAAAGACTTAAAGTGGCACTGGAAAATGACGGCTTTGATCCAGATACATTTTTATTCAATGACGAGGCTTCCACCTTAATCTCGTCAATTTTTGCCAAGAAAGAGAAGATTTCTGCTAATATGGACGAGAAGATTTTAACAATGAGGAACGATTTTTCTGATAAAAGAGCGATATTGCTACTATGAAGAACGATATTTCTGACGATATCTTATCAATGATAAATGACATTGCCGCTGTCATGGAAAATAAAATTTCGTCTCTAAAATCTGATATCGAGAATATGTTGAGAACGATAGACGAGAAAATCAAGGAATTAGATGGAAATATGACAGATTTAAGTACAGAAGACAAGCCAGCAGAAGAAAAGAAGTTTGAACATATAAAACCCTACAAGCCAGCAATAAATTCCAGGATAGAAGACATTGGCAGTTTGGCACGAGTCAAGGCACCAACATTCGACGGAAAGACATCGTGGACCAATTATGTGAAACAGTTTGAAGCAGCTGCTAGAGTGAATAATTGGTCCGATGGGGAGAAGGCAGTGAACTTAACTATCGCGCTTAGGAGAGATACCTCTGGAAGAAACGGATGACTTTGAGCAGCTGAAGGAGAGGTTGGATATGCGATACGGTCACGAACATCTAGAACATTTGTACCAGTCCCAGCTGAAGAACCGAAGGCAGAAACGTGACGAAGCCCTTGAAGAGTATCAAGTGGATATTACCCGACTCATTCGATTTGCTTATCCATCGGCACCAGAAAACAGTATGGAATGTCTACATCCAGGCCTTTATTGATGGCTTACGTGACCCCGACATGCAGAGAACGCTTCGTTTAGCCCATCTCAAAACATTAGTTGACGCATTGACAGCTGCACTTGAATATGAAGCAGCAACAAAGGCTTCGGGTTATAATAAAGTTAGGACCATCCGAGAGGAAGGTGACGATGACAGACTTGACCAGATCGTCAACTTGTTGAAAGGTATGATAGACAAGAAGCCGAAGAAGATCAGGTGCTGTAATTGTGGCGAGCTAGAGTATGCACGCAGTTCGTGTAAGCGTCCTATGACTTCTCCAAACTAAGAACCTCTTAAAGGCAAAGCAGCCACGAAACATTCGCGGTACAACAAAGGTAGGACCATGCAGGAAGAAGGTGACGATGACAGACTTGATCAGATCGTCAACTTGTTGAAAAATATAGCAGACAAGAAGCGGAATAAGATCAAATGCCGGAAGTGTGGCGAGCTAGAGCATGTACGCAGCCCGTTTAAGCGTCCCAAGACTCCTGCAACCAAGAACCCCAGTCACAAGGGAAATTATACAGGGGTAAATTGAGCTTATGTGAATCACCGAAAAGCCGACTTTATGCCTAGACGGTCATGCCCTGTAGACTATTCTCACTGCAACAAGTCAAAATCTAAGGAAGTTGCAGTTTCAAGAATTATGGTAGTCAACGAAGAATGGTCACCCACCAGGATCAGGGAAGATCAGGAGAATGATCCTCACATAAAGAACATTCGGCAATGGAAGGAAGAAAATCGGCGACCTACATGGCAAGAAGTGTCAAGATTTTAACAGACATTCAAGGCATATTGGGTTCAGTGGGACTCCCTTTCCTGGAAGAAGGGCTGTTGAAAAGAGTCCTTGAAAACGATGATGGTTCCGAGATGAGAAGACAGATAGTTATCCCGAGAACTAGAGTAGCCGAGGTACTGAAGAAGTTACACGACAGTCCATCGGGAGGACATCTGGGAGTGAAGAAAACTCTTCAGCGAGTCCGTGAAAGGTTTTATTGGATGAACAGCTCCGACGATGTGAAGAACTGGTGTAAGAAATGTACGACTTGTGCTACGAGTATTGGACCACGTCGCAACAGAAAGGCATCTATGAAACAATATAATGTTGGAAGTATTTTCGAAAGGATTGCTTTAGACATCAATGGACCATTTCCGACAATAGAAAATGGTGGTAAATACATCCTGGTTAGAATGGATTATTTCACAAAGTGGATGGAAATTTATGAGATCCCGAATCAAAAGATAGAATTTATCAGCCGATATAGAGTGCCCTTGGAAGTTCGCAGCGACCAGGGAAGAAATTTCGAAAGCCATCTATTCCATGAGATTTGCGACAAGCCGGGAATGAAGAAGACCAGGACAACAGCATTACATCTACAGTCAGATGGAAAGGTCGAGTGAATGAACAGGAATATTGGGAAATACCTGCCTAAAGTAGTTTCCACCCATCAGAGAGATTGGGACCAGTATCTTTCCCTATTCGCATTGGCTTATCGAACTGCCGTCAATGAGTCCACGTGTGAAACACCTGCGAAAATCCTGTTTGGACGTGAAATGAGGCTTCCTTGTGACCTGAAATTTCGCTGTCGGCCTGGAGAAGATTTAGCAGGAGAAGACTACGTGATCCAATTGCGAAGAAGGCTGGACAATATTCATGAATTAGTTCGAACAAATCTTCAAGTTGCCAGCGACAGAAAGTCGGTACGACACGCAGGCCACAGTAGGATGTTTTAAAGAAGGGGACAAAGTATGGTTACACAACCCGACGAGGAGAAAAGGATTTTCTCCAAAATTACAAAAATCTTTGGAAGGTCCATACTTAATCAAGAAAAGGATCAATGATGTTATATATCGCATAAGCAAGATCCCCAACGGAAAACCAAAAGTAGTTCATCGACTAACGCCATTCGAAGGAGACCATGACCTAGAGAAAGGAATTAGCCATATTCGAGATGTGTCTGACCCTACCTTCGATGAATTTATGAGCGCGTATGGAGGTACCGGGAAAGCTAGACATGGAGTCACTTCAGAACAACGACAAGATTTGTTCACTCTCCCGGAAGATTATTCACTGGCATACAACATTCCCGCCCGTATCAAGAACGCACGAGGGTTGGCAACCGTCTTTCGAAAGAAGTTCGGGCAATTAGAAAAACTTGAAGACCAGATTCCAACCACTGGCAATACACTGAAACATAATTCGCGGTGCGTCTTCTACGTGGTAACTAGAAATGAATTTAAAGATCGATGTACCTATCGCGATGTGTGGGAAGCACTTCGAAACCTGCTAGACTATTGCCCGATTTCACCAACCATTTTCTAAAGTTAGGTAATACCTAAATTAGATTTTGGAATTACTAAATCCAATTTACGTTTTACCACGGGCTAAGTAATACCTAAGAGTGATAATATTAGGTATTTCCTATAATTCTTAGGTGTTTCTTAGCACGTGGTGAAATGTGAATTGCTTCAAGCAATTCGAAAATTCTATTTAGGTATTACTTAACATTAGGGGAAATGGTTGGTGAAATCGGGCATATGTGTTGGTATCCAAAGTGAAGAAACTGGCTATGCCTAATATAGCGAGTAACCAGTTGGATTGGCTAGTCAACAGGAACATGGTAGAGGTGATCGTCCGGTGTCCAGATATCAATTTGCAGCTACAACCCCCGTTATCAGTATCCGATTAAGACGGTGTCCTGATATTTCCATAAGAACGAAAAGTGTAGAAATGGGGCCAGTTGCCGATTCAAACATCCAGTCTCGGCTACACAAAAGTTCTAGGAGGAACGTCCATTTAAGGAGGGGGTAATGTTACGAACTCGTACACAGAAGTGGATACTAAGTACGGTCCTGTAATCTGATGTTAACGGTGTTAAAAAAATTGCGAGCGCGCCGAATTCTAGGAAGGCCTATTGGGATTTTTTGTGACCGTTTTTTTATAGACATGTTCTCCGAAGATCTTTTAAGGATTGAGCCGGCATTCGAGAAACATCCCGAAAAAGAATATTCCAGAAGGCCCTCTAGTATATAAAGAGACTACATACTTGCCGTTAAGTCAGTTTATAAAGTAATCTCGTGAGATAAACAAGTGAACAAGTAAATAAACAGTAGTGAAGTGTTTATATAAATTAGTGCATATTCTGTGTATATAATATAAATTAGTGAATAAATACATTAAGTGAGTATACATGCTGTGTGTATAAATTTATCCCACCCGCCAGGATAAACTATTTTAAATAAATAAGAAAAACATTACAATAATTTTTCTAATTAAAGCACGCCAAAAAGTCATCGAGATTTTTGGCAGAACTCGAAGAACGCTACGCAGAATTGTTATTAGATCGGCCAGAACTAGTAAAAAAAATTTTCACTTGGTTTTCGAAAATAATATAGAAGTCTAGACCGATAGTAAAACTAACAGAAACTTTGAAGAAATAATATATTTTCAAGATACGGTGCGCTAACTTCACGCAGCGCACCTTATTTTAAAATTTGATTTTTTGTATTAATTCACGGGAGCTATTCAAAATACTTACTTAGAGCTCTAGAACTATCCCAAAGGATGCCAGAATTCTAAAAATTCAAGATTTTTAAATATGGTGTGCCAAGTTCACAGGAGTGATAATAACACGTAGGTACTTACATCCTTTTTAATAGACATTTTATTTTAGATTAGATAAATTTATAAAAATAGTATATCTTTCCAAGTATATTTTATCAGCAATACTGTTTCACGGGAATTACAGAAAAATATGAGTAATCAATGACTCATGAGATAACTCGTATATACATTGGAAACCAACAAGAGATTACATAACAACGAACTTAGACTATCTGTGTGTATGAAAACATTTCACACGATGTTTATCGAAATCTGTGAACGTCGATTACGAATTATGGTACCTCGAAGAAAAATATATGATGTACTTATATTTAAGTAAGTACCGCAAACACATTTGTCTATATGCGTCATCTGTCATGAAGCTGGCCAATTGACCTCAAATAAAGCGTAAGAAACACTCTCACTGGAGAATGTCTCATCTGGACATTCTTAAGATCAACAACCTATTGGCCTAATAACGTTTTTTTGTTAGCATCACTGTATGATATTTGTTTCGTTATTTGTCTTATTAATTTATTGGAAACTTTGGTGATTATTTTAGGTTTAAGATTATCCTTCGATATAGGGATTGTTGATGTTGTCATTCTGCTATAAAAACGCTGATTAGGAGAACCTAAGTTAGTTCTGGGTGTGTTTCAATAATTTAAAAATGCTAGCTGTATGTCACTTTGATCTATATTGCATTTTCTTAGAATATTTTTCGCTATGCTCACACCTTTTTCTGCAAGACCATTTTCTCTGCTATCGTGAGGACTAGTTGTCTGATGTCCAAATCCCCATAGATTTTTGAATTCTTTTGATGAAAAACACTTTCTAATTTTTCTGGGATACCATGTGTAGAAAACCATTCTTTAAACTGTTCGATGACTTGCTTTGATGTAGAACTTTGAATTAGCTTAAAATCAACGTGACCTGAATAGTTGTCTATAATACAGATACATTCGTGTCCTTTAAAATGAAATATATCTGAAGCAACAATTTGCCAAGGTAACTCTGGTACTTCTTTATTAAGAACTGTTAATTGTGTGTTTTCTTTTTGAGTTCTTTCACAAACAACACATTTTTTGATGTATGAAATAATGTCGTTTCCAATATAGAAGCTCTCTAGCTCGACGTAATCAACTTTGAATGCCTAAATGCCCTAAGTGTATATTTTTCAATATTTTATTTACTTGAGAATTTGGTACTAATACTTTATGTCCTTTGAATACCATACCATAGTAAAATGCAAGTTCTTTTCGGAACATAAAATAATGTTGTACATTTTGAATATAGTTTATCAATGTTTGAAGCTCATTATCATGTTCAGTTGCTGAAACAAGTTCTTCTCTAGCAGTTCTCGACATCGATTACACGATTTGTACCTGAAGTTCTTCTTAGTCTGTGACAGGTTGTTGTCGGCAATCACGACTAAGGATGTCAGCAATCGGTATGTCTCTACCTTTTTTGTATATGACTTTTAGAGAATAGTGCGTTATATCAAAAAGTATTCTTTTAATTCTTGGAGGTGCTGCTTGTATTACCTCTAGAGACTTATGGTCAGTCTCTATAATTAGCTGTTTTCCGTAAATATACTCATGAAACTTATCACATTCGAATTTAATTGCATAAGCTTATTTTTCTAGTGCTTTAGTTGCATATGCGACTGGATGATTATCTTGCATGAGTACAGCTCCAACACTCTTCGAACTTACATCTACAGATAATGTCACTTGTTTATTGACATCATAAAATTTTAAAACAGGAGAAGTTGTTAATTGTTGTTTAATTTTCGAAAAAGCGTCTTGCTCATGACTCAATTCAAATTCTAAGACCCAAAAAAACCCCTGTAACGATTTTCGATTCGTCTTTTTCAATTGTGTCTGGAAAAACCTCGGGGATGACGTTCAGGGCCAAGTTAGCACGCACGAGGTGTTCGGGGGGTCGTTTTCCATATGAAATTCTGATTCAGTGCCCACAAAACGCCCCCATAACGATTTTCGGTTCGTTTTTGTCGATATTTCCAGGAAAATTCTCGAAGATGACGTCCGCGTTCAGATTAGGGTGCACCAGGTATACGGGGGGTGTTCTCCGATGGCATATTTGAATTCAGCGACCCAAAAAAAACCGGGCGCCGAGTTTCTCTAATTCCTCGCATGAATTTCGGGGTAGTCCCACGGGGATGACGTTAGTCGGCGTTCCTGAGTTCCAGGTGTTTGGCGGGGCAATTTGAACATCATAATCGTGATCAGCGACCTCAAAAACCCCTGGGTACCCAACTTGGGCCAATTCTGACTCTTATTTACAAAGTTTTTAAATTTGTCAAAAGGCCTCTCAAAAAATGCATTTTTTAGCTACCGCTATGCAATTTCCGGTTTCTAATAGGTAGAAAGTAGGTAGGAATGGTTAAATAATTTTTGGAAGCGAATGCAAAAAACCGCATTCCGAACCATTCTATCCTAAAAGATTTCCTAACTTAATGCTTCATTGCCTCGACTATTGTTCAATTTTATACCTGCTTCTTTAAGTATTTTTATGACTTTAGCTGTAATTTCACGTAGTCATTTGTTTCTGCAAATATTGTAGCATGATAAAAATAAAATGCTTTTGTATTATCTTATAACTCATGGGATGTAGAATAATTCGGTTAATTTACCCACTGAGTATGCAACTTTATACACACTTCTGTATGATCGGTTGCATAAGTGATTTAACTTCGGGTTTTACATTATTCAAGCATATACTTGAATAATGGGATTTAAATAACGAAATGAGTGTCAAGAGTAATATTTTTATCAATCTTTTTCATGTAATTTGACTAATCTACTAGTATTTATCATTTTACGTTGGGATTTTAATTGATTGTCAGTGGTAACACTGATCTGAGGTGTCAAAAGAAACGTGAAAGTCAAACTTTGTCATTCGAATTTCGAATCACTTGTCTGATATTTTTTGAGCTGGGAGGCCGAGTGTCAATAGTAGCAAGTATAGAAAATGACCGATGGCACGTGGTTCATATCATCATCATCATATTTTTGGAACTATCACGGTGAAAAACTCTTGGTAACAAGCGTTTTTTCTATACGGTATAGTTTTTATACACGCTTTTTTGCACACCCTTTTTGCCACATGGATATGGTTTTAAACAGTTTTTATGGTTCTTGGTAATCGATTGTAGATATGATGATCATGTTGAGATTTTAAGAAGCCTCTAGTTTTGGATGTTTCCAGTTTCGTAAAGATAGCTTTTAAACTATAGTACTCCATTCATGGTAGTAGGGACGTGTCGTATCTCGGATGGCGTTAGCGTTACAGAGCAACAAGAGCTCGTGATGGCGTTTAGCTTCATGTGATGATGTTGGACTCATGACTCTTAGTTTGTCGGTGACACTTGCGAGATGATTCAGTTATGGACAATGGTTCTTGAAAGGATGGATAAATCTTGTTCCACAAGTCAGATGTGGTTTGTCAATTAAGCTGATTGACGTTTAATAGTTTGGACACTAACCGCAAGTAGCATTCAAAGTTTTATTTGTTTTCATCCAAATTTTATACAATTTATTCATTTTGTAATTTCACGCTTTAACATTTAACGACACAACTTTTATATTTTGATATTTAGTAACTTCAAATTCTTATATAGACGTCTATCAACTCATAATATTATTATTGCATTCTTTCAACTTTGTTATGTTGACATATTATTTTCATCATTGCATATCACCCTGAAATCATATGTACATGATGTTCTTAGACAGTTGATAACATTAGAAACTGTTAAACATTTCAAATTTAACCAACCATTTATAACTGATTATCAGTTCGTAATTAGTGTCGGTTACCTTGTATTTATTAAAAGAGGCTATTACACCGTCTGTTCAAGGTACCCTGGAATTTCATTAAACAGATTCATTAGCAATAATATAATGTGTTTTATTTGATTCACAAACGTAAAGGCAAAACAATGTAAATAACATATTTGAAAAGTCATAATAGCTAATTCGTTCACTATTGGTTTCTTGATTAATCAGTAAGAGTTTCTTGAATGTCCTACTAATCAAGTGGCACCTAAAAAATAATACAGAACCAGTTTTTAAATATTCCTAATTAAAATCAGGACCTTATGCTCTCTGGCGAATAGCGAACCTTCGGCATTGTAACCTCACTTCATGTAGTAACAACAACACGGTAAGGTTACAATATTAAGACGTCGTCCATAGAACACTCTGTATTTGGGACATTTTCCAGAAGAGAAGACATGATTTCTTGGTATACTTCAGGTGCTGATGCCGAACCAAAGCATAAACGGGAAAAACTGTATCTTCTCCAAGGGGTAGCAAATGTTAAATACTTCTGTGTTCTTTCTGTGATCCAAATTTTACATTTAAAAGACAAAACCATTTAGCTCCATGTATTCTGCTGGAAGTGTTTTTAATGGATAATGTCTTCTTAAAATGTTTTTGTTAACATCAGAAGGAAAACAAATCCTGATTTTACCTTTTTGGTGTAGTATCACCATAGGACTGACTACAGGTGTGCTCTTTTATAGGTTTTATTACCCCTAATTCGACCATTTTGTCTAACTCTGTCTTTACGTTATTTCTTATTACATGAGGTATTCTTCTTATATATTAAACTTGGAATTTTCAATCAAATCTATGTCGTAGATATAATTTTTTATCCATCCTAGACCTTTAAATAAGTCATCATTTTGAATGTCTTGCAGTTCTTCTACTCTGACAAGATTTTCCACCTAATATTGGCGGTACATCTTCATTAACAACTTCAAAAATTATATTTGCATCGGAAATTTTTAACTGACATTATACTAGTATTTCACCTATGACAGAAATTGTACTTTTGCTATAAATTACCAGTCTTTTTGTTTTGGAAGGTTTTATTTCAGTACCTAACTTTTCTGGTATGTATTTCGGTAATATATTACATTGTGCTCCAGTATCTAACTTTACTTGAAACTTCTTATTAGTCTTTATTATTTCATGCCAATCTTCAACTTTATTATGTGTCACCGATCTTATGTATAATACCTCTTCTTCAGTTTCTTCACTGTCATCTTAATCCTCCAGCGAATTTATCTTTTTACCTTTTTGTTTGTTCTTGTTTGAAAAATATTGTTGTGTGTTACTGCATGATTCACATTTATGCTTAAATGCAGGACAACTTTTGCGTCCATGTGTTGTGCAACACCTTTTGCAATCGAAAGTTTCTGTCAAAAGTATTGAGTTTCCTTTGTCAACGTTTTTCTGCTTATTTTTTAGCAAATTCACTTGACTAATCTCTGAACTTCACTCAATTGATTGGTAGCTCGTTCACTGGCTCTACATATTGTTATGGCTTTATCTAGTTCCACATTATCTTCTGTTAACATTTTCTCTCTCACTTTATCAGAACGAATTCCAAAAATTATTTTGTCTCTTAACAGGCTATCAAGTAGATTTCCAAAATCACGGTTTTTAGCTTGTGAACTAATTAACGTCAAAACTTCGTCAAAGGTTTCACCTTTTTTTTCACTATTTTAAAAAATTGTAGCGCTCTAACGGAATTTGTGCCTTTGGACTAAAGTAACCTCTCTTTGATAATTTTTATATATTTTTGCTGTTCTTCCGTGAGGTTAAAATTGTTAAAGATTTGAATAACATCTGGACCTATGGCAGTCAACATAATGCGGCTTGTACTTCTGCTGGCTTTTTGGAGAGTTGGGTCACTACTGAATACCAATCAAATTGTTGACTCCAATTTTTCCAAATAGAAGACATGTTTTCTGTGCTCAGGACTAGATTTTTTCGTGGACGAATTCCTCAAACACTTATATCATGTGTAGATATTTCATCAGGCATTTTCACTGTTTAATTAATCTCTGGTTATGAAATATATGGGTCCGGTGAACTATACGCACACACGAATTTTTGACTGATTTTGCGAATAATCGATAGTACTCACCTATTTTGAAGATTATCCGTGGAAAAATTTGCAGGTTATACAGAATTTACAGAGAAAAATCCAAAAAAAGATTTTTTTGCCACTTAAACCATCACTTTTGGACTAAATATTTTATACAAAAAACAGTTTAAATATATCGCACTGTACAGGAAAGTGGTCAACAATATGTATTCTCACAAATTATAATAAAATTTCAGTTAGTTTGCTGATAATATTATTTAAATTACCACTTTTATAAATATATAATTGAGAGGCTGTAAATTTGCATGGAAACAATTAATTCAAATGACAAATGTCAGACGAGCTCTAGCGTAAGCAGTAGTCTGTAACGCCCGTAAAAATTCGGCGACAACCACAAATATACACTAAATTTGTAGTAAATATATCTCTTTCATTTTTTGTAAGTTTGATTTCACCAGGATATGTTGGTTGTACTGCTTGAGTGCAAAGCCAACTATTTGTGAATTGTTTTGTGATACAAAAGCTTATAAATTATATATTTTAATATGAACCTAAATAAAAGAGAAATCGCCGTAGCATTTAAGGAAGTGGCGGATATTTTTGATTGCGCGCCACCTGGAATGGCCAAATTGTTGAGAGAAAAAACATTATTTGGATCACTAAATTATAGAGACCGAGTTTATATAGGAGCATATAGATATGCTAATGGAATAGATCCGGAATAAGATAAATAAATTGCTGGATCTTTAAGTATTTTAATGGGGACAGACTTCTTGGCAAAGATTATGAAAAACTATTACTAGAAAGACGACGTAGGTACTACACTTACTGTATTTAAAGAAGAAAATTCATTGATTTAAATGGAAATATTTATCAATATAGAAAATGACGCATAAAAAAATGAATATATAATATAATTTAATAAATAAAAACTTTAAAATACATAATTTTTGATATATGTAACGTTATATTTTTTATTCTTTTCTCAGCATTGCCACCATATTTTTTCCCAGTCTTTGAAATGCTTAGAGTGGTTCATCGTTTTGTGGATAAAGCCAAGGTTCTTCAAATTTGAATATGCCCTCCACCGGTCTGTCCAAATGTCGGTGCCCTGTTATACTTGTTTTAGAATTAAGGGGATGATAGTCTCCGCCTTCCTGTCCTTAACATGAACTATGAACGTTTCCGTTGATGAGGGTGTCTATCATCCCCAAAACTCATACTTCAGGGACCATCCTGAATGCATTAACCCTTTCCCTTCTTGAAAAATATCCAATACTTTCTAACGCACATTAAGTCATTCAAGAAGGGGACGGGAATATAATCATTGGATTCACCCTCCCCCTTCTTGAATAACCTGATGTGCGCCTTACAAAGTATTGGATATTTTCTTGAAAAATATCCAACACTATGTAACGCACTCTAGCAGTCTATCGTATATATACAGATATGCAGCCAACAAAAAAGAATACGATACTTTGTAGCTTGGTTGCCAGCTGTAATCGACTATTGAGAATCATGGTATTTCTTACATTATTATTAAGATGCGAAATCAATTATTTGATTAAACTATATTTTTATTGAATTAATTTAACCCAAACACAAATAAATGAAATAATAAACACATTTATATATGATGATATCCTTATATTGTGTATTTGAAGGGGGAGGAAATATAATCATTGCATTCACCCTTCTCCTTAAAAGATATCCAATATTTAGTTACGCGTATATCAGGGGGAAGCGTGAATCCAATTATTATACTCCCTTGCCCTGATTGAATAACTTAATGTGCGTTACAAACTATTGGATATTTGCATTCATGAATTCACCTTTCCCCTTCTTGAAAACTATCCAATACTATATACGCGCACATAATATTATTCAAGAAGGGGAAGGGTGAATCCAATGATTATATTCCCTTCCCCTTCTTGAATAACTTAATGTGCGTTACAAAGTATTGGATATTTTTCAAAAAGAGGAAGTGTGAATGCATTAACCCTTTCCCTTCTTGAAAAATATCCAATACTTTATAAAGCACATTAAGTTATTCAAGAAGGGGAAGGGAATATAACAATTTGGAATCACCATTCCCCTTCTTGAATAACCTGATGTGCGCGCAATCAAAAATATCCGCCTCTTCATTAAATGCTACGGTGATTTCTCTTTTATTTGTTCATATTAAAATATATAATTTATAAACTTTTGTGTTACAAAACAATTCACAAATAGTTGGCTTTGCACTCAAGCAGTACGACCAACATATCCTGTTCGAAATCAAACTTAAAAAACAGTAAATGAAAGAAATATATTTACTACAAATTTGGTGTATATTTGTGGTTGTCGCCGAATTTTTACGGGCGTTACAGACTACTGATTACGCTAGAGCTTGACTGTCATTTGTCATTTGAATTAATTGTTTTCATGCAAATTTCCAGCCTCTCAATTATTTATTTATATAAGTGGTAATTTAAATAATATTATCAGCAAACTAACTGAAATTTTATTATAATTTGTGAGAATACATGTTGTTGACCATTTTCCTGTACAGTGCGATACATTAAAACTGTTTTTTGTATAAAATATTTAGTCCAAAAGTGATGGTTTAAGTGGCGAAAAAAAATCTTTTTTTGAATTTTTCTCTTGTGTGTATAACCCGCAAATTTTTCGACGGATAATCTTCAAAATAGGTGAGTATTATCGATTATTCGCCAAATGAGTAAAAAATTCGTGTCTCCGTATAGTTCACCGGACCCGTAATATATCTTGCTTTTCAATTGTCACGTACTCTAATCACTTCTGATAGCATGTAATGTTATTTATTATTCAAAATAAAGATTACGAGATTTCATGATAAGTATGTTTTTTATGACATCAACTGTCATTAAAGTAATATCAAGATAGTTTGTTTAAAGGTACATCTTAATGTTAGAGATGTGTACTTCTCAGATTCATGTTGACAACTGATGATACGTGGTAGACTTTTGGGAACGGTCTGAAACGGTCATTCGCAAAAAAAGTATTAGAAACATTTTTATGGACAATGTTATGGACCACAACTTTTATTTTACCTCATAATGTTAAATAATAAAAATAATTACGATAAGAGAATCCACCACACATGCAAATTCAACTGAATATAACTCAGGCAACTGAAAAAACAAACATCCTTCTCCAATCTCCAACTAATACATAAATAATCACATGTTGAGTATTGTTTTGATCTATCTATAAAATAAATACACTTTAGATCGTACAATGAGTTATTATTTTTATATATTTTTCGAAAAGTTCATATTTATATTTATAGATCAAGTAGCTATTGTAAAATAAAGTTTATAGAAATAATTTTAACTTAAAATAGATAATGTAATTCGCGAAGTTAATCAAGTGCGAAGCTTAATAGTGTCGAATTAAAATAAAGCATTACTATGGAATTTTTACTTACAGAATTGGAATTGTTGTAATTGCTAGTGTTGGTAGTGCTACAAGGCGTGTAGGAATTTTGTGCCGGCGATTGGAGCTGAGCCTGTACTTGCGCCGGTTGTACTGCTGTGTACCTTTGATAATACGTGTGTCCAGCAGGAGCGGCAGCAGGATGTTGATGTTGGTGACCAGCACCGACACTGCTCCATTGGCCGCGGTAAACACCAGCGGTTTGGTGCTGGGTGGCCATTGGACCGCCTCCGCACCCTTTATTATTTAAACCGCCTCCCCCGCCGCCAAATGGTTGCGTCGAGGCTGAATTTGGTCGGATACCACCAGAACCTCCGTTATTTGTCTGAAAATAAATAACACACATATTTATCTTTCTACAAAAAACAATCAAAACGAGTTATATCTATTGAAGTACTTAAAATCTGAAAATTGGATTTATGGTATTTTCAGATATGCCCAATCGATCAAAAATAGTTTGAGTCTCCTTCCGTTTATATCAGAGGTTGACTGAAACTTCTTTATTTTAAATATATCACCCTATATAATTCAATAAGTATTTCTATAAAGCTACTTTTGGGGGATTCTTCCAATATAAAATTTTGCTACTTTCCCATTTGACAACCTCTATCTTTATAAGTAATGAAAATGTAAATACACTCAGGTGCAAAAAATTCGAACCATTACATATTTCCCATTTATTGTGAGTTTTAAAACTTAGGACTTGTTTTATGACATATAAATTTAGAGAAATCCTCGTATAAGTACTATGAGCTAGTTTCATGGGTATGGATTAACAAGTGAAATCATATCAGAAGGATTAAGAATAACATATATTTTTCTATGATAACGATATTTATCTCAAAAAGTTATAGATATTTTCGAAAATTAGATTTAAAATTTTTATTAGATTTAAATAAACCTCTCTAAGTCGATTAATGTTAGATTGAAAATACGTTCTGTTGACAAATCCTACTTGACTATCCAAGTTGATTAATACAAAGTGAAAGTCGACTAGACGAATTTGACAATTGACATTGTAACGTTTTTAATTTTTTTATATTCGAATTTATATCCCAGTGCGGCCCTGGCGTAACAATGTTTTCTTCGGACTGTGTAGAAGATCGTTTTATACTACTAATAAACATAGAATTACCGGAGTATAATACATCTTTGAACACCGAAAAAGGTTTATTACGGTTCAATCGGGATTTTCAATTGAACAAAGTGACAATTTATTGTACTTTTAATACCGCCCTTAAAAGATGTACGATGAGTACACAATAGTTTTAGAATCACCTTCGGAGAAGGAGGGTACCTTTTTTGAAATTCTGGGTAGACAGCGTAATTTGTGCATTCACTGCCCGATTCTTTTTAGATGGCTGTTATATGGCTTTTTGGAACTAATTTTACAGTTATTTTTCGGAAAGAATTTCAAAAAGAAGGCTATACATCCCCAAAAATCTCGTCACGAGAGTCAGTGAGCGACCGATTCTCAACGCAAGTAGTCGAAAAAATTCTTGTAGTGTTAGCGTGAATTATCGTATCATTATTTAGTGCCACTATCGAGATAGAGTCTACGAAGATTACTTGAGCGAAGCAGTGGTGATTTTCTTAGCTATTAATATTAAATTATCGTATCGTACCAAAGTATCGGTATTTCCTGTGTTCATAGTCGAATTAAAATTACCGGAGTATATGTTTATAGTGCTTATTACCTTCATTAAATTACCGAAGATTTCCGAGTGTCTGTGATCTGTTCCATCACGCGGTGAGGGTAGATTACTTATTACAAGTACTATCGTAAGTTTTTTAAATCGACCTAATCGAGAAACCACGCCTCCGGCGTTGATGCCAGTATCTTCACTTGGACTCAGGTATCGTTAATCATTATTTAGTATCTCTCCTACCTGGAGTAATCGCACCCGTTCTTAGTCAATGGTGGAAAGATTAATTTAGTGTCACGCTATTTCGTTAGCGAAAGAACTATACGGTCAGACCTATACGGTCAGAACTATTGTATTACGATAACGAGTTTATTGATTACTAATATTGCCATTGTTTTAGAGAACCTTTGTTTGTGTTTTATAGAATAATCGTTAGGAAATTCGGCGTGCACGTCAAATCTAGATTAAGTTATTTTCCCGATATTGACATAACTTTCACAAAGCCTATGTGTTTTTTGTTTTCAAGTAATTTAATAAGATATCTTACATTTTCTTTTTTGAATAAACGAAAAATAATTTCGTTTATAACCTAATTTTTTAGTTCGCAAACTCTGCGACATTTAGCATTTGTGTATGTATAGGATTTAGAATTGTATATTTGTTGTCTCTTGGAGACTATTTATTTCTCGAACAAATTACCGTGTAATGTTTAGTGATAATTGTTTTATTGTTTTTATGTATATACCTATTAATTTTGTTTGCGGTACCAGGTTATGCATGTACCCATCTTGTAAATATTTTTTATGTTTAGTTCACTGACGCTAGTAAAACCTGTTAATAAACTGGTTAACATAATAAACCGCGTTTTAGTGAGTACTTCCCAAACCTCCACAGATACACTACCAAAAATACCTCACTTTTTATAATTTCTCTCGCTTATCGCAGTTTTTGAGCTTTTTCCTGATAATTAAAATTTCTGGCGCCCTTTAATTACCTTTCCGGTTGATTAACGTTCCGAAAATAAACCCACGACTTTTAGCTCTCCAACCAAACAAGAGTGCCGTTCGCATACGTCTTAATTGTTTATCGCCCAGTGTCGTTCCAAATAAAATCGCTATCTTGGTCCCATCCAAGGAAACTTGGAAAAATTGGTACCGAACAATTAAGACGGTAACAACATCAATATCCACAACCAACCTCAAACAGATATCATCGTCGCCGACTTTTTAGTTGTTTGAGTTATATTATTTTATAGTAGAGAGTGTGCTTCTGTTTGATTGCCATTTAAAAGACATATTTAAAATGGATCCAGGTTTCACCAAAGCTAATTCAACAAAACTTCCTCAAGTGGATGTGGACATGGTGTCTCAATCACTCGAACTCCCCTAAACAGAAGAAGAATAAGCAATCCGGTACTAAATCGATTTCGGAATTCTGGGGTAACGCAATTTGTGTATGTGCGTTACATCACATGTTTTCCAAACAACTCAACCTACATGGAGAGCATTTAATTTTCATTATACAAACATTTTACATATTTTATATTTTGAAAGCATCATCACTGCAGTTTGAAATATATATTTCCAAATTTCTTTGACTACGCGAGAGTTCCTTTTTTAATAAAAGGCACCCGATTAGGAGAACATTATTTGTAAGAGTACGTTTTGAGAGTACTTTGCGTTTCTCTTCAACGGGTGTTGAAGAAAAAAGATAACTAGTCTACTTATAAAGTTTTCCCTCGTGCCAACAGCGCAAAATTTCTTTATTTTCCATTGGCTCTAGCCTACCACAGTCAACCACAAGAATTCAAATTTCAATGTTTTTTTTTCATTTTTATCTGAAATCGTTGAGTGGCGTTATTAGTTGCAAATATTTAGTTCAGACCCAATATATCTTGTGACATTTTCATTGGAGTTCATGAAACTAGCTCATTATTAATTTGTATACATTGTTTTTAACTTTTTATCGTATCATTGAAGATTAAGACATTTTTATATGAAATCTTTATTAGTAATTATTAAGGTGGATTTATAAACTCTGTTGTTCGTTATTCGTTGTTCGTGATTCCCGCTGCTCGAAAATAAAACATTGATATCACATACATGCGTTTATAAACCGTTGTTGTTGTGTTGTTCGTCGTTTCCACGTCGTTCGTCGTTGCTCTCAAATGACCAAATTTTATATCTTGTTATTCGTGATTCGCAGTTCCACCAATGAAAACTGAAGTTAGTCCCACGGGGCTTGATTTCTACCTATCATTTTATAGTCAAAACTGGCACTACTGTTTTCACGGTCAGTAAAGAGAGGCGCTACATTCAAATAAGCTACTGTTTATTGATGTACTTCGGCAGCATGAAATGACGTCACCGTTGTGACCAATCAAATTTCACGAACGCTAACAACGAAAAACTGAAATAAATTAATCGACTCTGGAACAGCTGTGAATAACGAATCGCCAGAAACTTGTAAAAGACGGCCAGCAACGAGCAACGGGAACAACAGAGTTTATAAATCCACCTATAACATCATAAACGTACCAAAATTTACATAACACATTATTTACTCATAATACATTAGTTATTAGTTACCATAATAAAACACGTTAGTTACTAAACCATAATACGTTAGATACTAAATAATATTAGAACTAGTTTTCATGAACATGTAAAACAATATTTTGACAGTTTTCAAATTTGATGGATACACCTTTGCCTTTAGCGTCCACCACCATAGGTATATCCTCTGAAGATTGATTAGTGACCGAGCCAGCACTCCATTCGATTTCATGCGGTTCCCCAGTGCTTAATCCACTGCCGAAAACATCGCCGATTTGAATCTTGTGAGCAATGGAAACTTTTTTGTCACACTTTCTTCCAAATACCCCCTAGCAACATTCGCCGATTCCCATCCACCAAGTTCTTATAGGTCTAATATATCTCCTCCAGCATTCACAAGAAAATTTGCCGAAGATCTAACGCAGTGACCAGTATACATATTGGGATTTTCAAGTGATAGATACTCAGCTATTTTGAAGAAATGAATTCCGCAGGGCTGCACCGTACATTTTCCCTTTCTATATGATACAAACAATTTTCGGTGAGTAACATGGACTGGCCTTAAAATTGCGTACTTTTTAAATAAAAATCCGTTTCTTGTGGGTTTTTGAGTCGGGAATAGTAACAATTAGCTTGTCTTCTAAAACTTCAACATCTTCTGTGGTCATCTTCACTAATTTATTAGTTCGACAGACTCCTCCGATTCCAATTAAAAAAGCCACTTTCATCATTAAAAACTCCTCGTCTGGGGCAGAACGCACAACTTCGTTGACTTGTTCTCTTGTAAATACTTTTGATTTTTTTGCTCTATATCGAACGTTTTTCTGGTTCCGGTGCACTTCGCGACCCTCCGAATTTTATGTTAATTTTAATTTTGTTTGATAGCTCACCTTAAATAAAGCAGATTAGAACAAAAATTTCGCTGGATCATTCAGTAATTACTTTAAAAATCACGAATTTAGTTCGAAAAATTGTACTTTTTCAACACTAGTTAATGCTATTTTACGATAAATATTTTCACTTCAAATTGTAAAGGTTATTATCTTGAACTAAATCTAAGTCTGTTTCACAAAAAAAACGGAAGAAAATACTTAAATTTTGCCAATTTTTAAATATATTCTTAGGTATAATTATTTTCACTTATAAATTAGATACTGACATCTTATGTCTAGGTAGCCAGGGTCACAAATTAGGATACTATTCTGTCATCATATGAGTTTTAGCAGCGTTGTCAAATGGTCTTTATTTTCTTTCAGTTGAATTAATTTTGTGTTGTAATAAATATATGAATATATTATAAAAATATAAAAGTATTTGTATGTATACTTATGAAATTTGAAATAATAAATATCCTTAGAATGTACTGTTCATCTTAGATTTTATTTATACGTTACATTAAATGAAAGATATCAAAACAAACCTTTTTGCTGGACCACAGAATCAACAATAATCAACAGAATATAAATCTCTCATGGCGATTTTCATACATTATCGATTTGTTTTGAAGGGTTTATAGGCAAATTCATCTATAATCTATTCTTGTGCACGATTGCAGCCACGATCGATATAGTATGTTTGTATCGTGGGTTGCAGCTATAGTAATCTACGCCTGCGCTTAAGTAATGTCGACATTCCGCGAACTTTTTAAATATTCAATAAATTATTCCTTTCCCTTTAACGCAGTACGCGGAACGATGCCTTAGTTATTTCTAAATGCACTTTCCTTCGTTTATGGTCATGACAAAAGTGTTAATATATTGTTGAGTTCATTATTGGGATAGGATTGGTTGTTAGTAATCGCAAATGATAGTATTATGATAATATTTTGACGGTGGTCAAAATGGAAATCAAAAACGTTTTCCAACTGAATTCGATTATTAATTTAAACGAGGAGGAATTGTGAATTAGGCTCCAAAATGTGAACTTGTTACCGCGGAATATAAGATGTGCCCGAACTGGCGAAACGTTGAACCGGCGCGCTCGCTTCGCTAGCGATATCAATCTGCTTTAGTATATCAAGTGGAAATCCAATCTTCAATAATTCAAATGATTATCCACACATGATACGTGCTCAAATAGGTATACTATCAGGAATATATACACAATTTGCAAATGAAAAAATTGAGTGAACATCAATGGACATATTGTGAAAAATGCGAGCCGGTTCGACGTTTCGCAATTCGCGCGCGCGAATTGCGAAACGTCGCGCTCGCTTCGCTCGCGATATCAATCTTCTTTGGTATTTCAAACGGAAATCCAATCTTCAATAATTCAAATGATTATCCACATTAATATGAAATAATACGTGCTCAAATAGGTATACTATCAGGAATACATACACAATTTGCAAATGGAAAAGTTCAACAGATTGTGCAATTCGCGCATAACTGATTTCAGTTAAACGAAAGTTGACCGGTATCGATTCCATGTAGGGTTACTTTAATTGTTTACATTTTTTAAGTGGGGACGGTCACATCTTGCAAATCGATGAATCCTTGCTGACCAAACGAAAATATAATAGGGGGCGCATGATTCCAGACTGGGTGCTTGGTATCTATGATGTCACGGATAAACGTGTCTATGTAGTATTTGTTCCCAACCGAACAGCCACTACTCTGGAATCAATAATTTCTCGTCACGTATTGCCGTGTACTGAAATATGGACTGACTGCTGGAGGGGATATAGTGGCCTCAAAAATCTGGGAGGTACATCCCCTTAGATACATAAGGAAGTTAACCATTCCAGAAACTTTGTGGATCCGGTAACGGGAGTGTGCACGAACCATATTGAAGGACACTGGTCGTCCATTAAACAATATTTGAGGCGTCCGGGGTTATGCCCTCAAAATTTTTATCGGAATAAGTGGATCAGTTTATGTGGTGGCAAGTGTTTGGTCCCACTCCTAGTGCGAGATTCAATAATATTATCGAACAAATTTCGGCGCGTTATCCTGTGTAGTTTATAGTTGAGATTTAGTTAGGTTAGATTAGGTTAGTTTAAATATTCATAAGTAGATAAGTAGGTTAGATTGGGTTAGGTTGGCTTGACCTAATTCACATTTTTAAAAACATATCAGATAGAGAGTTCGGACAGATTGGTGGTAGGTTTTAGCAGGTAGGCGATCGACCATGGCTCTTTAGAATGACGTTTCCTTGTCCCATTAAGGGTTGAGGATGAAGCCATGGTTGGTGGAATCCAGCAACTTGTTACTCATTTCCAAGGTCTATAGAAGATTTCCCCCACAACAAAAAATAGGTAGTTAATCAAACTTCGGCGCGTTATCCTCTCTGGTTCACTACATTGTTGAGTTATATTTGGTCTATATACTTAAGTTAGGTGAGTAATTTTATTTATATTTCTTGTTTCATATTTAATGATATTCTAGTTACATTTTGATCTGTCAGTTGGTCAGGAAGCGATATTGAATTGAATTATGTAAAGTATTGTAAATTATGCTGATTCGGCAATAAAAAATTCCATTAAAGTTTTACTACAAATATTTGTGACTGGTGGTCGGATTATAATTGGTTCGAGGAGTTGAACGAAATATAATCTTGGTATATTCCCTACACCTTCTCGAAAAAATATCTAATAATTTGTATTCCACATGAAGTTTGCTACAACCTATAATGGATCTAATTAAAATGATAATGTACGCCTCAAAGACATATTTAAAATAAACATTTGTATGTACTTAAAATTATCTTTAATGCTTCTGGTGGTCCAATAAGTGTATACATACTTTATATGTACATTCTATTCTCTATAGATCATACTATAGTCTATATAGAAAGGACAAGGAGTAATAAATCATTCATTTAAGTAGATTTCATAGACGTACCAAAATATATTTTAAGAGGGTATACCGTAAGGTACATTTTGTATTGAACGAATGAGTTGCAGCTATGCTAAAGAATATACGATTTAAGTCAGAGGTAACGGGATGTACTAATTTTAATAAAAAAAAAGTGATAGAGGTACATAAATTTTAGTAAGTTTGATAAAGAAAGGCAACACAGTTTATTCCGGAGTATCCTAACTCTGCCACAAAATGCAGGTAGTCATTACGGGTTGTTCGAACTCTGCCAGTGTTTAAAATTTTGGAGATTAACTACCAAACCAGTAGGGGTCTAATAGCCTAATCCGATTTAACAATTTACCTTGAACTTTAGGTACTCAAATTCAATATAAGAAAATATTAATAACATACATATATTTTCAACGTATATTTGCCACTTCTAAAAAATTACATCTACATTACAATAAAATATATTCAATATACATAAACATATAAAAAAAAACAAAAAATTAAACGTGTGGAAGATTTTTACATGCAACCGTTTTCACAAACAAAGCGAGAAATAACATTTTTCCTATATTGATCCAAATGATCATTAATGAAATTAATTTTAACATTAATAGTTTTTTGGTTTTTTTCTGGCTTTGGTTTGCCGAACGAATTTTCGCGTATACCTCCGTTTGTAAATCCAATATACATAATTCTATGGGCCTCCGATTTTATCTATTATAAACCCTAATGACTCTAATAGGATTAAACTAAATGGTTGCGGCACAGTTCGAACATTTCAGTAATCCTCAAATTGATACAAGTCAGGTAAAATTTTATTTTGTGGCAGAGTTAGGATATGCCCGTTTATTCATAATATTTTTTATTTGTATTACTCCTATATGTAGTGTTTGGGGAATTTTTCTCAGAAATTGTAAATGGCAAGTGGCCTACTGTAATCGGCTTAATACGATTACACCTATTTACAGATTATTCGATTATTGAGAGGGATTTTCCAAACAACCCAGTTTTCTTAGAAACATTATCGGGAATATTATTTTAAAAGAAAGTAGGTACATTAAATCAGTACTTAGTATTAGTTCTTTGAGTAAAGTTGTATGAAGTTGTATGGTTGTCATAATATTGTAAACAGTTGGAATATATTTAAAACATTTGTTGAATGTTAATTGTGCAAGTACCAAACAATGTCGATAAGCCAACGACCAAAAACAGGTCCATTATCTTTAAATGAAAAAACTCTGATATTGAATTGTTATATATCATTGAAAAACAAGGATCCAAGTGAAAGTGTTGATGATATTGTGGAATTAACGGCTGCTATGTTGTGTGTTGCTAAATCAACAATTTATAGATTACTAAAAGAAAGCAAGAATGGAACTCTTCAACCCCCTAAAACTCCTTCAGGCCGAAAACCAATTGAGATCGATGAGTCATTAAAACAAAGACTAAGGCGTAAAGTCCATGGATTTTACTTACGAAAGGAAATTCCAACACTTGACAAAATTATGACATCAGTGCAAGAAGATACGGACTATCCAAAATTCTCCAGAATGACATTATGCAAACTTTTGAAAGATGTGGGTTTCAGATATACAAAACATAATAGAAAATCTCTCTTGATAGATAAACCGGAAATAGTTTTTTGGAGAAGAGACTATTTAAGAAGCATTCGACATGCCAGAGAACAAAATTTGAAAATCTTCTACTTAGACGAAACATGGATAAATGCTGGATATACAGTTTCCAAATCTTGGCAAGATGAAAACATTAAAAGCGGAAGGCAGGCATTCGTGGAAGGTTTGTCGTTAGGTTTGCAGCCACCATCTAGAAAAGGAAAAAGACTTATCATTGTCCATGTTGGAAGTTCTGAAGGTTTTGTTGATGGTGGATTATTAACTTTTATTTCAAAACGCACGGGGGACTATCACGAAGATATGAATGGGGATGTCTTCGAGGAATGGTTTGTTCAAATGTTGGATCTGATTCCAAAAGGGACTGTTATTGTTATGGACAACGCAAGTTACCATTCACGGTTACGAGAAGCATTGCCCACAAGTCGTTGGCGTAAAGCAGAGCTTTTGGAGTGGCTTATTTAAAAAAATATTAAGTTTCCAAAAGATCCACTAAGGAAAGAACTTTACAGAATTGCAAAAATGAACAAGAATAAATACAAAACCTACATTGTAGAAGAAATGGCTTCTTCTCGTGATATATCAGTTCTTCGACTTCCCCCTTATCATTGTGAACTTAATCCCATAGAATTAATATGGGCTCAGGTAAAGGGGAAAGTTGGAAAAAAAAATACTACTTTTAAAATAAACGATGTTGTGAAATTGTTTGAGAGTGCTGTAAGTCATGTGAGTAAGGAAAATTGGACAAACTGTATCGAGCATGTTATCAAAGTAGAGGCAGATATGTGGAAAATTGACAATATTTGTGATGATTTAATCGACCCTATTATTATTAATGTCAACAACGATTCTTCCTTTTCCGAGTCGGATATAGAATAAAATGTAAGTAATAAATGTATTCCAATAATTATTTCTTTTCATTTTTTATTATATTATAATTTAAAACGTATTTTTTCCCAAAATACACACCACTGCATTGCGTTATTGCTTATCTGCTAATCCTTTAACAATGAATAAACCCTAAACTTTGCTACAACTGAAACAAATACGGGGTCGATCTACCTGGTTTTTAGATTTACGGAAGAAATGTAATTTAAAGTAAGAGATTTATCAAAAATTTCATGGTGCTCCCTGTAAAGGTTTTGCATACTTAATTAGGGTTTATTACTCCTCGTACTTTTTGTACATACTATAGCACATTAACAATCATCTTTAAACTCGTATTTTGGATGTCATAATGTGCCATACAAGTTTGCTAGGGACGCAAATGTTCGAATAGTATATAGGTAGTCTCAGATATAATAGTATACCAGAACTTAGCGAAAAAATTGCACAAAGCTAGAGCGAAAAAGGCTCAAAACTTGCGAAAATTCATCACATTTACATTTGCACTCAATTTAAGGAGGAGAAAACATAAAGGACATTAAATTAGAACACTGATCATATTACTTCGTTGTTTTTAAAGATTTAAAATATTAGGTTATGTGTTATGGTGAATCGCTTCTTCTTTTCTCGCCTTGTCTATCCCCCAAGTTAGCTAGGTTTTTCGATCGTTTGATGGAAACTATATTTTTCCAATTTTTCCATTTCTTCAAGTGAACATTAGTCAAATGTAAAATAATAGCAATATAAATATAAAATATGACTAAAATTGAATAAAACAATCCACTAGAACTGCGATTTCGCGATTATTTTAAAAATATTTCTCCTTTAATTATCAACAATACGTTCGTTATAAGAAGAATATTTATACTTATCGGGACATTTAACGTTAACTTTTAACTAAAAATCACAAATATATACATAATTTTTTATATTTACCCTAACCACATAAAATATACGTACTAAGTTAGTACCAGTGGAAAATACATACATAATACGTCCAAAGAAGTACATTTTCAAAACATACATTCAAATCATGAAGATAGTATAAATCTTGTACCTATAAAGTATTTCCAAGCAGACTCGAGTCACGGAAATGAGAGCTGGCAACACTCCTCTTTCTAAAATTTGTGACCATTTGATATCTAGACATAATTGTCAAATTTTTTTTAGTACTTTTAATTGCGATTTTCTCTATCAAAAGTGCATGATCCAAGAATAATTTTTTTCTCTTAAAATGTTCTATAATAGGGCTTTCTAATAAAAAAAATTGTTGCAAAATTCGGAGGGTCGCGAAGTGCACCGGACCCGTTTTTCTTCTTGATGAAACGTATTAAGGCACCGTATTTATCGATTTCTACTCTTTCCTTCAGTTCTAAAGTCGCTCGTAACATGGCATATTTCGGCCATAAGGATGAAGCAGTATATTCATCAGAGAGT
This sequence comes from Galeruca laticollis, assembly GCA_963921935.1. Classification (NCBI taxonomy): domain Eukaryota; kingdom Metazoa; phylum Arthropoda; class Insecta; order Coleoptera; family Chrysomelidae; genus Galeruca; species Galeruca laticollis. Next base: position 89,500,885 of record OY998183.1, read on the forward strand.
TTCGCAAAATATGCCAGCAACACAGTTTCTTCTGCACCTTGAACATGTACTTTGTTTCGCCACTCACAAAACTGCCGATATTCTTTTTCATAATGTATTTTAGATTTGTCCGGAAGCAAGTTCAACCATATAGTGTTGGCCGCAGCTAATATATCGTCAGGAATATAGAAATCTTGCATGATTTTAAAGATTACTTTTTGAAATGATAAATGAAATGACATGAAACCATTTTGTTTGAATTTTCGTATCGCCGTAGTCAATGATACGATAAAGCTTTGAATGTAACTTGATTATTAGCGATTAAACACCGTCTCGCACATTAATAGGTGACTCGGGTCCTCAACTATTATAAATCGCATAATAATCTCGTTACATTAATAGCTACGAGTAAACAATAGGAATTTACGTTTTTGTCATAAATTTTAGTTTGATAAACAGCTAGAAATTTGTTATGGCGTATCTTTAACGACCAGACCAAGTTGGTATTAAAACATTTTTGAGTTCAGAATTTTTGATTGCATCAAAATGGTTGAACAGCAACGGATGCTGCAAGAGCTGTGGCTTTAATGCGAGATGGTCGTAGCCAATATTATCCGGTCGAGGTGCTAGGTGTGCTGTTTAAAGAGCCATTCAGCGGTTCAGTCAAACCGGCAACTACACTAGAAAGCCAGGATCAGGCCGTAGAAGAGCAACATCTGCACGCGATGATCGATTTTTAGTCTCTTCATGTTTAAGAAATAGGCATCTAACTTCAGTTGAGCTGGCAAATCGCCTGAACAAAGTGAGAAATGTGGATGTAAGTAGGTGGACAGTTCGTCGACGACTAAATGAAGCTAATTTATCATCCAGAAGACCAGCCCTATGTCCACTGCTATCCGTAGAACATCGCTGAGCTCGACTTGCAATTGCAAAGGAACACGAAAACTGGAATTATGCACATTGGAGTAACCAGACGGTCGTGAAAGAATCTGGAGAAGACAAGGAGAACGATTTGCCCAATGCAATATTGCTGAAAGAGTAAGCTATCGAGGTTTGGGCAGGTATACGTTCCAAGGCTCGTATTGAGTTGGTTCTTGTGAATGGAGGTTCTATGACGGAAACAATGTACATAACAACCATTTTAAGCCCGCCACTCACCATCCAACACCGCAGTACGCTTTTGTCGAATACAACAGAATTGGACGTAATTTGATCGTGTATTCCCGCCGCAAGACCAAGTCGGTTTGATTTGATCGCAGACAGACAAGTCAGTCTGCTGCAGTACGACAGGAGTGGTTGAATGCTTAATTTGACCGTGAATTGAGAGTTGCGATTTGATCGTACAACTTGAATGCTGAAAAACAATACATTTGCTAGTAAATTCTAAAAAATGGCCTATAGTGAGACGTTTTTAAGAGATTTTTTCGAATTATACAAAGAACAAGAGTGTCTGTGGAAAATTAAATCGCCAGCTTATCATGACAAAAATGCTAGAAAAAGAGCCATGGATATATGGAAATAGATTAATCCATTCGTAGGTAATTTCTCCAATCATCGGGATATAATCTCCATTCTTCTAATAAATTTACATGACTGTAGGTATTTCTTTTCAATAACCACTTTTCACACCACCACCTACGTTTTTTGTATTTTTTTCTTTTCTTCTCGGTTAAACAAAGCGCAAGAGCCCCTAGAAGTATATTTTCTTACGACATTTTCACGTTGAAAGTAAACTCGTACTGCGAAATCTTACACGTGAGTGTTCTTATTCGATTTTCGACAAAATAGTACTGTAATTGCATTCAACAAAATCGTACTGCGGTGTTGGATCATGAGTGACGGGCTTTAGATGAGCATGTGCTACCTTTTGCGCCATTCATAGGGCCCTATTTTATTTTTATGGACGATAATGCGCATCCCCACCGTGCTCGGATCGTCAATGAATATTTAGTAGAGGCCGGGATTGTCCATATACATTGGCCAGCTTCCTGTCACTACCTCAATCCAATCGAATATCAATGGGACTCACTGGGAAGACGGTTTTGAGTTCGGGTAACCCGCGCAAGCAACCTGGTTGAGCTTAGTGCGGCGCTTAGGCAATATGGAATTGGAACAACTTGACGTTCATCATTTAATTATCATAATTTCGAGACGTATTCAGGCTGTTATAAGGGCCCGAGAAAAAAATACTAGGAATTAGTAACAAATAATATAAACATTTTGTTATAACTGTTTTTTACTTTTCCGCCCAACCTATCTAATATGCGAGAAAAGTATTGGTTTACCCACAAAAAAGTTGAAATTATGAAAAAAATTTTGAGTTAATTTCACGTTTTTCATCAAGAGCAACTCAAAAAAATGGTTTTTATAAAAAAATCCTGTGTGTATGTCGTCGTCGGCCACTTCCGTTACATGTCTTGTTAGCACGATACAGCCTCCGGAGTGCAACAAATCACCAATTTTATGATTGAATATTGTTCAGGGCATCTCACAGATGAACCCTATTGATTTTCAGCTCACAATAACCAGTACAACGGGTGGTATGGTACTTGAAGTACGACTTTTTTGAGAAATTTCAGTTTGTTAGTACGATACAGCCTCGGGAGTGCAAAAAGTCACCAATGTTATGATTGAATATTATTCAGAACATCTCACAGATGAACCCTATTAATTTTAAGCTCACCACAGCCAGTACAACAGGTGCTATAGTACTTTAAGTATGACATTTTTGTCATTTTTGGGGAAATTTCAGTTTGTTAGCACGATACAGCCTCCGGAGTATATACAAGTGACCAATTTTATGATTGGATATTATTCAGGGTGTCTCAAAGATGCACCCTATTGATATTCAGCTCACTAAAGCCAGTACAACGAGTGTTATGGTACTTGAAGTACCAAATTTTTGTCATTTTTGGAGAATTTTCAGTTTGTTAGCACGATACAGATTCCAACATTTATACAAGTGACCCATTTTATGATTGAATATTATTCAAGGCGTCTTATAGATGAACGTTATTGATTTTTAGGTCACCAGAGCTAGTACAAGGGGTGCTATGGTACCTGAAGTGCCACATTTTTTGGCCTTTTTGGAGAAATTTCGGTTAAGAAAATACAGACGTCTTATTTCGTGATGTTATTTACCAAAAAACGGATTCAATAATTTCAAAATAATAATAATATAGGTACTTAAAATCAATAATCAGCTATATTTACCTACTTTGTTTTTAATTCACTGATTTTATTTTTGGTAATGCTGAATTGGTTGAAGATTATTTAAACGAAAAACTTTTTAATCGATGAAAACGGAGGATATTTTGAACATTTAATGTAATTTTTACATTCTAATAAAATTAGTTATAGGTAGATAAGTTGTTACAATATTTCTTGTTTCATAAGTTTATTGTTTTTATTTTTTTAATCTGGTTTTATTATTTATTAATTATAATTTTGTTAAATTTCGTTACTGAGTGTTCAACTTTTTAAGAGTGTTTCACCTGATAACATCCATAAATGGTTTATTTGCACTGTAGCTCCAACCATTGGCGGGGTTGGTTGTAAGTTGGCCATTGCTTTGTAGTTGGTTTGCTTATTTGCTTGCATGCGCTTGCTTGTCTGCTTGTGGGTGGCTTTCTGCAGCCCAATGGAGAAATGCAACCATCGAGTGTCTGCCTCCTCGTGGCACCGCCGGATACGTTAGCACTGTTGATCATCAGTGACAGCAGTGTTGACCAACCAAATGGCACTCCAACGAAACCCAAGCTAAGGTGTGAGGAACGTGCCGATGGCTGAATGGCCGCAGGAAATGCGACCGTGAACGTCTCCTGGGGGTACCAGCCGACACCCCCTTGCATATAGCCTTTTCCTGGCATGCAGGACTCTGCCAGGAATGACAAACCTTCTCTAGCGACTCGTGGGATCAAAAAAGGATCAACAAAAAAACTTGACCCGGAACGGAGGAGATCGAGCACGGATCCCCCTCTCCCATCCGAGGAACCCCAAGGACCTGTTGCTACTGCGGAAACTGTCGAGCCATTCTCCAAGATGGCGACCGACAGTCTCCTGGAGGAACTAACAGCTCTAAGCCAGGATACAGGCGACGTCAACCCACCTCCAAGTGAGGAAGTGGAAATGGCCTAAAAAGTAATCATAACCATCTCACCACCATCAAGCAGAGATGGACAATGAAAAGATAAGTTTTATTCAGTGTAACCTTCAACACAAAAAAGTGGCTTCGGCAACTTTATGCCGCCACCTGGATGTGATGCAGGATACAATAGCACGTATCCAAGAACCATGGATAAGGCAAACTAAAATCATGGGTCTAAATAATCCAAAAGGTTTAATTTTCAGCCTCCCAAGCAATCAGCAACTTAGGACGGCCATATATGTCCCTAGGAATTTTAAGACCTACCCACTGACGCATTTTTCGTCCTCCGACCTAACGGTAGTGAAGGTTGCAAAGAAAGGTCAAAAGAAAGTGTTAATACTGGCATCCGCATACCTCCCCTCAGACGCAGCTAAACCACCACCAACTAAGGAGCTGGAGGACCTTGTGGAACCCTGTCACACCCACAAGCTTGAACTGGTAATAGGCTGCGATTCAAACTCTCACCATGTAAGCTGGGGTAGCAAAGATAAATAGAGGTACTGAACCAACTTTTATTAACTCTCGTAGTCAAACGCGAATAGATATTACCCTATCTACTATAAACACTTCGAATATAATCTCCGGCTGGCATGTATCTGACTATATTTCAATGTCGGATCACCGCTGGATAAAATTCGAAATAAAACTAGCGCTCACAACCTCTACAATGACTCGCGACCCCAGGAAAACGGACAGGACGAAATATGTCCACTGTTTGAAAGGGGATCTGCGAGGAGTCGAGGATGTGCTGCCCAACAATAAAGGAGATTTGGAAATGTATACTAAAACCATCCAAAACTCCATAATTAATGCCTATAAGATGTCTTGCCCACTCAGGCGGGTCGATCTTGATGGATCCTCCACTCCGTGGTGGTGCCATGAGATTGACCAGCTCAGGGAGACGTCGAGGAAATCCTTTAATAAGGCTAAAAGAACCAGACTCGATGAGGATTGGAACTTGGACAAGTCTCACCTCAAGGAGTATACAAAAGTCATTAGACAAAAACAAAGAGAAGCATGGAGAATCTATTGCGAGGAAATCGAGGATTTCCCCCAAGCAGTTAGACTCCAAAAAGCCCTCTCAAAAGATCCCCACCGTCATATCGGTATACTAACCAGAGAGGATGGCACAAAAACTGCCAACCTAAAGGAAAGCCTTCAATTATTGATGTCAACTCACTTCCCGGACTCCAAAATCACAAATTCGGCAGCCTGGGAGGATGAGGAGAATCACCACCCGACGGACGACGACTGGCGTATATCACGACAGATCGCCGACTCGGACAGACTGAGGTGGGCCATCTCAGGCTTCTCCCCCTTTAAATCCCCGGGAACATACGGCATTTATCCAGCCCCACTTCAGTGGGGCCTGGATGACCTAATGCCGCAACTGGTAGGAATCCTCAGATCCTCACTGGCACTGAGGTATATTCCAAAAGGTTGGAGAGAAGTCAAAGTCGTGTTCATACCAAAACCAGGAAGAATGGATAATTCCATCCCAAAAGCATATCGACCCATTAGCCTCACATCGTTTTCAATGAAGACTTTGGAGAGGCTGTGCGAACGATACATAAGAGATGTGGTGATAACACGAAATCCACTGCATCCAAATCAACATGCATACACTCCAGGGAAATCCACCGATTCGGCTCTTCATCTCGTAGCGGGCCGCATCGAGAGATCGTTGGAAAATAAGGAGTCCACCCTGGGTGTATTCATAGACATAGAAGGAGCATTTGATAGAACCACTTTTCCTAAAATAAGAAATGCACGTTCCATCAAAAATATCCCTCAAACCATAAATGGCTGGATATATAACATGATCTCAAAAAGAGCAATAAAAATCAGTGTGTATGATGTAACCATCAGAGGCTTGGTTGTAAAAGGTTGTCCACAGGGAGGGGTGCTCTCGCCACTACTGTGGAACATGGTCTTAGACTCCTTAGTCAGCCACCTCAACGAAAGCAACTTCTACACAATAGCATACGCAGATAACCTAGCTATTCTGCTAACAGGAAGATTCGAGGAGACACTCTGCTCTTTAACGCAAGAGGCCCTCAATATCATAGAACAATGGCGCAGAGACCATTCGCTGTCAATAAATCGAAAAAAGACGGAGATGGTTCTTTTTACAAAAAAAAGGAAGCTTGCTAAACATCAAGCCCCAAAGCTCCTAGATACCAAACTTAATTTCTCTTCAGAGGTGAAATATTTAGGGGTCACCTTTGACAGTAAGTTAACGTGGAACTCTCACTTAGAAAACAGAGTTAAAAAAGCATATATTTCTTATGACCTGTGACGTAGAACCATCGGCCGCACCTGGGGAATGTTACCTAGGGTTGCTGCCTGGATCTACACTGCCATCATCAGACTTATGCTAACGTACGGCGCGATTGCCTGGGGAGCTAAAGCAAAACAGCTGACAGTCGTCCGTAAGCTGGATCAAATCCAAAGAACAGCATGCCTCAACACTACAGGAGACATGAGAACCACACAAACAAGAGCTATGGAGGTAATCCTCGGTCTCACTCCCCTTGACATATACATCAAGGATGTTGTTTTGATGACCATGACACGTCTACGCTCTACCGGTATACAACCTGATATAGGATCCGGTAAACTGAGACGTAACTTGTGGCACGAGGCCCTCAGGGAGGTCCCACTGCTGCAGGCCAGTACGGACTCGATTCCACCGCGATATGCCTTCCACAGGCCCTACAAGGTAATCATTAAAAACAAATACCCAACGGAAGAAGACGCAATCCGCATCTTCACAGATGGGTCTAAATCAAATGTGGGCTCAGGATGTGGAATTTTCTCCAGACCCCTGAATCTAAACATAAAATGGGCAATGGGCTGCAATGCAAGTGTTGCTCAAACAGAGCTCACTGCTATCTGCATCGCTGCAAAAGAGATTACCAAAAGGAAAGCCACAGGTAATAACATATACATCCTTACGGACAGTAGACAAACACTACTAGCCCTGAACAGACCACCTATTACATCAGGCCTAGTACTAGAATGTTACATGGCCTTAATCGAAGCCTGTAACAACAACACGGCCACTTTAGGCTGGATTAAGGGCCATGAGAAATCGAAAGGAAACCGTATTGCAGACTCGCTAGCCAGGAAGGCAGCCTCCCAAAAACTTTTGGGACCTGGCATTTTCATTGGTCTATCGGCATCAGCGACGGCCGACCTATTAAAGGAACACTCCCTTAATAAGTTTAAGGGTAGATGGGACGACGCAGAAGGTTGCAGGCTTGCCAAGGAACTGCTACATTATCCGGACAGCAAATTAGCCAAAAAATACGTGACTATGAACAGGCGGAACCTACGAAAACACCTCCACAGACTGGGTCTCTCTGACACCCCACTTTGTAGAGGATATGAGCAAGAAGATGAGACTGTCGAACACATTCTTTGCGAATGTCAGACACTCTCTCATCTTAGGTTTCATGTATTCGGCGAGCACAGGCTAACACACGCCAGTATGAGGGAACTTAATTCAGGCGACGTTATCGCCTACTTCAAAGAAGTAGGCTGAATGACGAGCTAGAAGGAAGTTTTGAACCTCAGAAGGATGCACAATGGGCCAATTGTGGCCTAAGTGCTGTGGGGTCGTACCCACCCTTCCAACTTTTACAGATACAGATCCAACCATTGAAAATTGATATATAATACGAGTATGTCATATCAGGTGAATGAGAATTAAAAAAGGAAACGAAAAACGTCAAAATATACAGGGTGTCCCATTTAAAACAACATAAGTTTGCATTAAATTTCCTTAGTGAGCCCCCTAACAAAAAAATTCTGTGCGCCACGGAACTTTTTAATAGTATATCTCAAAAGTTTTTATAACGTGTTTTTTATATTTTTCTTAATTAAGAAGTTATAATACCTTGTAGTTTTCGACAGTTTTCTATAATCGCCCTGTATCTTCCAACTGCAGGGAGTTACTAAAGATTTAATTAGGCTATCGTTACTTTAACAAAAAAAGAAGTCATAACATCTTAACTGCTTTTCTTCTATCTCTTCTAGTTTACTAGAAACCCTGCAAAACACCAATTTCGGACACCCCGTACTTTTAATTTTTTCAATTTTTGAATAATGTCATATGTTTTTATTAATACATAATTTTCTCGTATTAACTGGGTTTCTCATTTACATTTAATGTTCCTCCTTAAACTTATGCCTGATCTAAAAGTGATATATCCAAAAATGTTTCTTCTTCTCAATGAAATTTTTTGCACCTGAATGTATTTTGTTTGATACAATTTTTTTCAAGTATTGTCCTTTTTATCTAAACTTTTTCTGGGTAAGATAATTTTTAATGTGCATGATGTTAGCATCACACTCTATTACATCTGGAACTCTCACGTACTGCTGTTCCTCAAGTTGTCAATACACCTCTAGCCAATACCTAGCTCTCTTACCACATCTTCCATGGATCGTAATTCACAACTTCCAGTTGACTTGTCACATATTTTAACCACCTCGTTGACCGCTGTCTCGTCCAAAAATTCTCATGTTTTATTAGCTACCGCACAGGCCTATGTCAAGCCAAAGATAGGACAGCCATTTTCTATTAGAGAATGGCAGTCAAACTTCATTTATTACTCACTCTCTAGATGCAAAATCTATCCCCATACTTTCCAAGTTTTCGGTATTTTAGAAGACATCATCACGTTAACCGATATGATAGATACCACGTTGTTTTCAAAGTCGCAGAAAACAAAAAATTCGAAGTTTCGTGTGCAATTTTACCCAAAATTACTCACTCTCCGCCTCAGGTAACTCTTAATGTTGAAAGATTAAATACCTCACAGCAATTTTCAAGATTAGCTGAGGATTAATTCAACACTCCTTCTCACATAGATATGTTGCTCGGTTGCGACATTTATTATGCAATCCTTAAAAATGGTATCAGACACTTAGTTTCTGGACTTCCATCGCTCATTAACACCCGTTTAGGCTGGGTGTTATCTGGAAATGTTCCATAAAATTGTATCAAGGAAAATTCCCTAACAAAATATACACTCTCTTTCTTGGTTAACAGTTTTTCAGCAACTGAAAACAACTCAGTCCCTCATAATAATGACGCGGATCTCAACATATTGCTTGAGAAGTTTTGGTCTCAGGAAGAGGTTGATTCGAGCACCGCCCTTCGCTCTTTATCGGCTGAAGAAGAAAGGGGTGAAGACATATTCTCATCCACCACCAAAATTTTAGACAACGGACGATATCAAGTAAGCATCCCATTCGTAGAAGCCAATGCTCACAAAAAAATGGGAGATTCTCTTTTAATACGTAGGTTCGAATCACTCGAAAGGAAATTAACTCACAACCAGGTTCTTTTCTCAGAATACAAACAATTTATCGATGAATATATTTCTCTCGGACATGGCAGATTTGTTCATTTATCTCTCACCAACTCCTCTAACGAAAATAAGTATTTTGTACCCCACCTATGTGTTATGAGAGAACACAGCGAAACCGCCAAATTACGAGTGGTCTTCGATTTCTCCTGAAAAACGACTTCCTCTTTCTCTTTTAATCTCAAAAGTCTTCAAAATTAAAAATTTGAATGGAATAAAATGAAAATAGTTGAAGCAAACTTTGAAATACCAAATAGTATTTTGCATAAATACACCTATTATGAAACAGACCCATTTCAAAGAATACTTATTTCAAAAAAAGGACGTTGACGTCCAATATGTTTTATCTAAAACTGCTTCACCAAAACCTGATACCTTGATCTAAAAAAAAATATGACCACTAAAATTCATTTGTGAGAGAAGTGTCATATTAAATCCTTATCATATAATTTTTAGAAGTTTGACTTTTAAACTAATCACACATCAAATGACTGACGTAAAATTGTGATCACAGAAGTTTAGTAAATAATTAGTTATTTCAGTTGTTCATTACTTTTTAACACTTTCATACTTTTTATGTTCCAATACTGCAATATTTACTTTGTTTATGATATAAAAATATAAAATATACACCTGCCGTCTCCTGTAAAATTTGCATTTTGTGACTTAGTTCTGCTCTTAAAGAACGAATTATACCAACTACCGAAAAATAAAATTAATGCTATGTTACCAAGTTTAAAATTTTTATTAAAATGGTGCAGGCCGTTTTCGAAATTACTGAAGCTTCCACACTTAAGACTCACTCTGTATAATAAAATATAATTTTAAATTTGTTACACTGATTGTACATTAGTGATCCAATCAGTTTATTTTTGAAGAAAAATATTTTAAGATAAGCATTGCATTGAATGCGCACATACATGTTGTACTATCACCTTTGTTTACTGTTTACTTTTATCGTTTTTATTTACAAAATATAAAAATGTACCTATCAGCAATGATTATATTTGTTTTTTACATTCAATCAATTAATCAAGAAATATTTTGAAAGAAGACATGTTGACATTCCATCAATTATTGTTAAAACAGTATCTAGATATGCAGGAAGTAGGATATTAAATTACTAATAAACTAATAGTAGTAACACTACAATTTGATAAATCGTTGTTAGGAAGATATTTCGCACGATTCTGTTATACAATTTCTGCGTAATAGTAATAGAATGTTATAAAGTTCATACTCAATAGTTACACAACAGTTTACATAAAATATACTAAATACCTTCAACCCAAATTCAGCTATCATCAAAAGATCGTCCATATTTGATTGATATGAGTGACAATAATCCTCGACACAAAAATATCACAACCACCAACCACCTTATCCACACGTGCCAGCTATGATGATCAGTTCAAAGTCTGAGCGATCAACGACGCCTAAAATGGTTGATGAAACAATAACTATCTCCAACAAAGAGAAACTATTGAATGCAACTGGACATACCAATAAATAATTACACGTAGACCGAGCTAGTAATGATTCATTGATTATTATTTTGAAATTACTGTCTCGAGAATTTGTCGATAACGATTTATTTTTGTTGTGCACAACTGATAAGCAATTTTATGTACATTACAGAAACCATTCTTTTGTTAATGGCTGTTTAGAAATGTAATTAGTAGGACGCATTATCAATTTTGATATCCGATAAATGTTTTGACGTATACAGGGAGTTTCCGTAGTAATATAGATCTGGATATTATCTTTAATGAGGTAACGGAGGCTTAATAACATTAAAAAAAATTACTGTCTCGACTCTTACTTTGTGGAATCTACTCATATTACTGTTTTAAATGAAACTACAGTAGACACGCAGAGTCTTTTCCATCACGTGACTGATACGACATCAATCATATTGTTACGAAACAGCACACTGGTATAGTCCCTAAATCCGACTCTGTCTAAGCCCGGTATGAAAGTTAAAATTATGGCGGACGCGCAGAGTCTTCTTAGAATTGTTTACGATTGTGACTATCTTATCTAGACATTGTTTTTGTGACCAGTCTTACCTAGAAAATGCCAGAAAGCCAATTGTTTTTGTAATCTAGAATTATCTAGTAAAAAAGGCACTAATATCTAAGGGACCGACCCGGGAGAGTCAGCGGAGTTGATAAAGTGATATCGAGAAATAAACAAGAATACACCGAAATAGAGAACAGTAAAGTGTTGATATAAATTAATAATTAAGTTTGTGTGCATATAAATTAAATTAAAGTGATTAGTTAAGTGTATATAAATTAAGTGTTAGTGAGTAGTTTAGCGTTTAAATAAATTAGTAAGTAGCCATACCGTTTGTTTAGAATTTATCCCACCCTTTTACTGTTTAAATAAATTAGAATAACATTACAATAAGCATCTTAATCAAAAAAATACGACAAACGCTTGTATTGAGTTTCTCTCTTTTTCTGTTATTAGAAGAAGACAGTACCAACTTAGTATGTGTTGAATAATATCTTCAACTAAGTCACGTGATGGAAAAGCTTCACCGTTTCTAAGATAATTCCACAATATATTGATAAAATGTTAAAAATTCTAAGAAATTTGACAATTGTTTCGATACTAAATATCATCGTCAGATCAGAATGACAGAAGTTACATTTCATTTGAACTATTAGAAATATTTAGTTTCATTTAAAACTTAATAACATTGTCAAGAACGTAAACATCATTCACAGCAGATGTTTACACATAAAGCTAAAATATCGCTATCCGCTCGTTTGTTTGCGGCCAAACTGAAGAGCCAGCGGGCATCAAGCTAGCAAGCGGTTTTTTTAAAAACTTGTGTAATGATTCAAGTATCGGGCGTGCGAAAATAGAGCGTGCAGTGTGCGATAAAGACGAATTCAAATTTGCTTATAATTTCTGCGAGCTCGCTCGCTTGACATACGCCCGCCCGCTTTTCTGTCTGGCCATACACTAAGGCTGTCCGCAGAATGTAGCGGTGTTTGCGGCTTACAAGCGACTATAAGACGTCAGTGGGGCGGGGTTGGTTGTAAGTTGGCGATTGCTTTGAAGTTGGCTTGCTTATTTGCTTACACGCGCTTGCTTGTCTGCTTGTGGGTAGCTTTCTGCAGTCCAATGGAGAAATGCAACAATCGAGTGTTGAGCATCAGTGACAGTAGTGTTGACCAACCAAATGGCACTCCAACGAAACCCAAGCTAAGGTGTAAGGAAGGCTGAATGACCAGGCGACACCCCCTTGCATATAGCCTTTCCCTGGCATGCAGGGCTCTGCCAGGAATGGCAAACCTTTCCCTAGTGACTCATGGAATCAAAATCAGCAACACAAACCAAAAAAAAAACAAAAAAGAAAAAAAAAAAAAGAAAAAAAAAACGGAGGATTAGCAAGAACGCACACCTCCAACTCAAAAGCACCGTCGAGGTAAAAGAGTCTGTGGTGCTGAGGCAAAGAGAAGGAGGAAAGCGAGGCAGCAGGCTGGAATCTCTACAGATACCACCAGCGGCCAAAAATGCAAGTGCAGCGATGACAGTTCCTCCTCCAAAAGAGGTCCGGAATGCGTCGCGCCCCAAGAAAAGAAGCGCATCCGCTCCAACACCTCGGAGGAAAACTCTTACAGAGGAAAGAGGATACGGATGGATGCTAAAGCAAAGAGCCACCTATATTTAGGTCATGGTCGCACTCTGGTGAAATAATCAGAGTAACCTGCGATAATGACGAAACGCTGAAGTGGCTAAGGAACATGGTTTCACAAGTGAAACCATGGAATGAGGCTAAGCTCGACGTGGCACACGTCGATAACCTCCCCCAGCTGACGAAAGCCACCCTCTGGGTCCCTAGTGAAACTCACGCTGACCTGGGTGACAAAGAGGATGTGCTGCATCGGCTGGACAAACAAAACCCAGATCTTCGGGTGGATGCATGGTTTTCCTTCCACCACGAAGCGAAGGTCAACCCCAAAGGACACCTATACGTCTTTGGTATAAGAGACGAGGCTACGCGTTCACCTCATTGATTGTCAAAACAAAGAAAGTTGACCCGGAACGGAGGAGATCGAGCACGGATCCCCCTCTCCCATCCGAGGAACCTCAAGGAGCTGTTGCTGCTGCAGAGACTGTCGAGCCATCCTTCAAGATGGCGACCGACAGTCTCCTGGCGGAACTAACGGTTCTAAGCCAGGATATAGGCGACGTCAACCCACCTCCAAGTAAGGAAAAGCTTCGGCAACATTCGAACACAGCAGGTGTTCATCATAGATAAACCACACTCGTCTAGCTCCGCAACATAACTTAAAGGGGATATACCATTACATTGCTGCACAATATGTTTTGCACGTACTATACCCCAACTTTTCCAATTTCAAAAAAGAAATAATGTATAATTTATGACTAATTGGTACCCACACAGCTTTGCCTGTAAAGGTGTTTTTAATTAGGGGATGGTATAGTAAAATCACAATCAGTGCGGAGTAATAAATCAAAATTTTATGGGACTTGCTCATCACAAGTAGACTAAACAAAATATGTAATTTTACCCTACCTGCTGTAAGTAATGTTGTGAAAACAAGAAATTTATTTGTGCCGACGGGTATTGTAGAAAGATAACAATGACTGAGTATTATCTTAATACTTTCTAAGGGTATAATAGGCGTAGGTTTTGGATCTGTATTAGGGATTCGTATGTATATATTGTTGATATTTGTTGTATTGCTCAAGTTTTACATTATGAAAATAAGTAGATATCCTATTAAATAAGTGTGGTTTATAATATTGACCGTTAAATTATGGCTCGAATTCTAAATAATACAATGTTATGATAGGTACTAATTGTAATTTGCTTACCAAATTAATATGAACATGTCCCTTGTAAATTGTTTTAAATAATCTTCCTTCATCTTAGTCTAGATTAGTAAGTGCAAATGTCTCTAAATCACTGTCGGAATCACAATCGTCACTTGAGGAGTCGTTATTTATTGAAATTATTATTGGTGTCACTGTAATGTCTGCATCTAAGATTTTGTCCAGATTCCACATCTTTTAGTTTGAATGTAGTACTATGTCGACCTATAAAACTTTTTACTTGTGCCCATATCAGTTCTATTGGATTTAATTGGCAGTGATGTGTGGGAAGTCGCACTACGTCAATACCACGTTTTTTTGCTAGTTCGTCCACTGCATATCGAGCAGGATGCTTATTCAATTTTACAATTTGTAGAAGATCTGGTTTGACTGATTTTTGAGGATAATTAATATTTTTGTCTGTTAGCCATTCAATGATCTCTTGTTTTCTCCATTATGTCTTTGGCACCTTCTCAATATGACGAGAATGGCAACTAGCGTTATTTAACATTATGACCGAACCTTTTGGTATTAGGTCAATCATCTGCTCAAAATATTCCTCAAAAACGTCGGCGTTCATATCTTCATGGTAGTCTCCAGTTTTTTTAGATTGGAATATTAAAGAGCCATTCTCTAAAAACCCATTATCATTGCCAATGTGAGTTATGATTAGACGTCGTCCCTTACCGGATGGACTCTTCAATCCTGTAGATAATCCCTCGAAACAAGCCAGTCGTGAAGATTGAATGTTGGTATCCTGCCACATTTTACTGACAGTGTAGCCTTCATTCACCTAGGTTTCATCCAAGTAAAATATTGGTTTGCCTTCTGCACGTAATTTAAAAATTGTTCTCCAACAAATAATTTCGTCAGTATCAATTAGAATCGCTTTTCTATCATGTTTGGCCCATTTAAATTTTAATTCCTGTAGCGTTTCCCGTAGTTTCGTTCGGCCCATTTTAGGGAAATATGGATCTTTATTCATTTCATCCGAAATTTTAGCTAGTGTTGGGATTTTTTTCCTAAAATTAAACTCGCGCACTTTTCTTCTTATTGCGTTTTTAATTTCTTCTGTGAATTCAACTTTCTTTTTACCGCCTGCATTTTTCTTTGCGGATTTAATAACTCACTTTTCGCTTCACTTATAATTTTGTATACTGTTGATTTGCTCACGCCTGTCATATTACTTGTCTTTGCAACAATGTCATCAACCGAATCTAAAGGATTTTCAGTTCTTAAGTAATTATAAACATTGTTGCGACAACGCCGACTTTCTCGTACGGTTTACAGGTGTAAACCCGAATCCATGCTACAAATTTTCTGCTATTGCCAATATTAACCGAAACTAATAATCCCAATAATTACTTTATAAAAGTTATCAAGCGAGCAAGTTCTTTCTAAATTCACTAAATGAATAATTGCTGACAGTCAGACTGCAACATGCTATGCTCACTCCCACTATAAATTTTGTCATGTTTATTTAGTTATACCACCCGTCGCCGGTAGCGCTACATAATCAATGAACTGTCAGATTTTTAAAATCTCGCCATTTCTATAACCTCCATCTCATTTTGATACTTCGATCGCCATTATCAGCCATTGCTTTCGTTTGTATATTATACGGTTATTATTATATTAATTTGTATAAACAGACATTTTTGTGCTTTTCAAGTGATTGTGTATATTAAACATTAACAATATGGTTCAATACTGTATTGTTCCCACTTGTAAAAATACAAGTAAAGACATTAAAATGCATCTCCTTCCCAAACAAACTTAAAAGCAAATGCAGTTCCAAACTTATATATACCAGCACCAACAAGAAGTATGGAGGAATTACCTGAGAAGAACCAGGACATTGTTGAATCCCAAGGTAATGTACAATACTATTGTGGAAATTGACCCATATCATAAGTAGTCATAGCAAAAACTGGTTTTAGGAAATGTATTTTAATCTGACAGCGAAAAACACAAAAAAGTAATTAATTGTAGTTTCATCAGCTTGCTTCATAATTATGAGGAGCAGCCCAGTAAATATGAAAATTTAGATTTGCTACACTATAATTGAAGTTCTCACTAGGAATCGTTTTCAGTGTGTGCTATTGAATATGTCAAAAATAGACAAAGCCACAAACTTTGTTGTATATTACAAAAGTTAAAAGCGATTTGACCTATTTATTTTTGTTTTGCTAAAAAAAATTTTCTGATGATGCTTTAAAAAAGTTTCATTTTGACTTAGCAAATATAACTAAAGCTTTTACTATTACAGGTTCAGAGTCATATCCTGCCATCGCCTCCTGCAGCACTCCAACTACCTCGAACACCATTCTTACTACATTAAAGACACCCAGCAAACGTAAAGGTAAATTTTTAGAGTATGTAGAAAGTTTACTGTTTTGACCCTTACTTTGTTGAAACTAACTCTTTCTAAATAATTCCAGACAATATTTTAAAAAGTAATATGTAAAAAGTAAATCGCAATAATAAATGTAAGTAAAAAATAGTACATAAAATATTTTTTCAGATATTAAACAAAGATTGAATTTACTAAGCCATGGAGATTCAAGTAGAGCCATTCAGCTAACGCCCAAAGCTAGAAAATTTTATGGAATTGCCAAAAACATGGTTTCACTAGCCAGAAAAATTGACAGACAAAATTCCGGTGTACGAAAACAACTGTTTGAGATTAAAAAAGAGTTGAATTATAAATAAATCTAAATTTGGAATAAGTAAATTGATTTGTTTCCTGTTTTTTCATGAATAAAAATAATGTGTTCAAGCAGTCTTTCATTTTGGAATATTAATTCCACTTTTCATAAAATTCCTTATTAATAGCGTTGTCGATTGATAAAATTGGTGTAAGCTAATGTATTCTCGAGCCCTTTAAAAAGGTGCATGAAAATACATTAGAGCTCACTGTTTCTATCTGTTGAAAATAAATAGCAAAAATAGTTATTTCCATATATTTCAAAAAGCCCGCTGGTTCTATATGCAGCGCTATAGCGGTGGGTTGAAGAAGTAAAATAACATTGAATAATTATTCAGTAGAGTGGCCCATCTATTGTATATTATATTATCTTATCTATGGACTGCAACTACCTTTGAAACTAAAATACATAAATTCCATATAGTCAGGTAGGGGAATTGTCTCTGAAATGATAATCCCACCCCGTTTGCCTGAGGTCATTAAGATTCGCAATAGTTCTTGAAAATTGTTTCAACAATAATAATATACAAGTAGTTTATATGTTTATAAAAAAAATACAACCGAATGCAACAAAATAATATAGGCGTTCAATAATATTCGTAATAAATATTTCAATAATCCGAATGTGTCTATACCTTAAAAATAATAATAGGTACCCCACCTTTCCGACAGTTTTATTACTCCGCACCGTTTGCGATTTTACTGTAGCACCCCCCGCCACCCATTACAAAATTTAATTTCAACACAATAAATTGGAATTTAGGACTAATTTGTACCCAACGTAGTTTTTTCATTATTATATTATTTTATTTATAAAAGATTATAAGAAATTCGACCACGTGTTTTATTAATTTCAAAGTAAATCGTGAAAAAATTTGAAATTATTAAAAGTAACTAAATATTTTTAATTTTCAAATTGTATTTCTATGTTGTCGTCCTATTACTACGTAATCTATTATTGATTTTTCTGTTATCTGGTTATTACTTCTCGAGTGTATTTGTCGACATATTTATGTTAGAAAAATGTATTCGTTATTATCAAGTTGTTTATTAGGCAGATATCCAACATTCTTCTCCCGTTATTATTCCTGACGTTCTCTCCATAATACCCAATAACTGTTTTATACTCATCATCTTTTTGGCCTACCCTGCTATTAAAATCTCCTATTATAATTCTATCTACCCTTGGATTCTATTGCTTCTGTTAGTTCGTCCCAGAATATTTTTTATTGTCAGCTTTATCATCTTCGTTTGGACAATATACTACTATGATGGTTTTCTTTGCCTCGTTTCCATTTCGATTGTAAGTATCCTTTCAGACTTTGTATTTGTTCTTCTACTTTCTTGTGTACTACGCACCCTACTCCTCCGGTCGCTCCTTTTTTTTGTGACACGTCGATGTTTATAAGTATATTGTTTTTGGCCATCGTTTGCATACCTTTTCCTTTTTTCTTTGTTTCTGTTAATCCCAGTTCCAGTTTTTCAAACTCTTCTTCCAATTCTATTTTTTTCCAGTAATACTTTTGATATTCCATGTCGCAAGTTTCCATGTTGAGGTATTCTTGTTTTATAGCAAACCCTACTGTTTATTACTTTTCCGCCCAAACTATCTAATATGCGAGAAAAGTATTGGTTTACCCCAAAAAAAAGTTGGGATTTTTAAATTTTTTTTTGAGTTATTTTTACGTTTTCCATCAACAACAACACGAAAAAACGGTTTTCAGAAAAAAATCCTTTGTGTATGTCGTCGTTGGCCACTTTTCCTTACATGTCTTGTTAGCACGATACAGCCTCCGGAGTGCGATAAGTCACCAATTTTATGATGGAATATTGTTAAGGATATGTCACAGATGAACCCTATTGATTTTCAGCTTACGAGAGCCATTACAACGGGTGCTATGGTACTTGAAGTATGACATTTTGTCATTTTTTGAGAAATTTCAGATTGTTAGCACGATACAGCCTCCGGAGTTCAACAAGTCACCAATTTTATGATTGAATATTATTTAGGACACCTCACTGATGAACACTATTGATTTTCAGCTCATCAGAGCCAATACAACAGGTGCTACAGTACTTTAAGTACGATATTTTTGTCATTTTTGAAGAAGTTTCAGTTTGTTAGCACGATACAGCCGCCGGAGTATATACAAGTGACCAGTTTTATGATTGGATATTATTCGGAGCGTCTGAAAGATGAACCCTATTGATATTCAGCTCACTAAAGACAGTATACAACGGGTGCTATGGTACTTGAAGTACCAAATTTTTGTCATTTTTGAAGAATTTTCATTTTGTTAGCACGATACAGTCTCCAGAGAGTATACGATTGATCAATTTTATGATTGAATATTGTTAAAGGTGTCTCACAGATGTACCCTATTGATTTTCAGTTGACTAGAGCGAGTACAGCGGGTCCTATACATCCAGATATACTAAGTTTTTGATTATTTTTAGAGAAATTTCGGTTTGTTAGTACGATACATCCCCCGAGGTGTATACAAGTAACAATTTTATGATAGACTATTGTTCAGGGCCACAGATACGGAAAAGTTAGTTTTAGTCTTTAAAACCGTTTATTTTCCATTATTTTCATTTCGTTTATTAAAGTGGTTAAATAAAGTTATTATATCTGTTATTGGTATCATCTTTGTCATCGTTACTTACTTTGTTGTCAATGTTTTGGTGACTATTATGATAATTATTTTCTCTTTCATTAAGATTACTAGTGTTATTATTATCGTTATTATTACTATAGTCATTACTACTTTTATTAACATAATTACTATTAGCTTCATAATTGATATCGTCCTTATTACTATTGATAGTGTTGTTAATATTATTTTTAGTATTTCTTCGCCTTTCTTCCTTACAATTAAAGCTAAACTTACTACTATTATTACAATGCCTAACCTAAATTCATTTTCTAAACTAAACTAAATAGCTTGTGAAGGATTAGCAAAAGAAGCTTTGAAGGACGTAATTCGAAATTTAAAAGAAGATTATTTTTTTTCGATTTCTACGAATGCCAGCAATAAAGGAAACCGGAAAATATCTCCAATATGTGTGCGATATTTCAGTTTGGACAAAGGAATACAAAACAAATTAATAGATTTTGTGGAGAATAATGACGAAACTGCCAACCAAATAACAAAGATATGTGAATCATTGGATAAATATAATTAAAATTATCGCAAGTAATATATGGAGCTGACAATGAAAATGTAAACTTTGGTTTAAATCATTCTGTTTTCATGAATCTCGTTGCCAAAAAACGAAGAAACATTAAAAGCTAAATGTTCAGTTCACATATTGCATAACATGCGCAAATTTGCATGTGATAGATTAGACATCGATGTAGAAACCATCATCTTAAAAATATACGGCCATTTCTAACATTCAGCTAAACGTCGTGCGGAATTGGTGGAGATATTTGAAACTACAGAAATGGAGTGGGTCGAATTATTACGTCACGTAAATACAAGATTTCTGTCGCTCTGTCCTGCTGTTGAGAGAGTAATCAAGGTTTGGCCTGCTTTGAAAAGCTACTTTGGTAAGCAAAAGCAAGAATCATATGCGAAAGCCATTGAAAAGATTTTTTACACTGAACCAGAGGAATTAAAAACCCTAGCCTACTTGCATTTTGTTCATAATGTGATGAGTGCTTTTGGTACATTAATGAAAGACTCTCAGGGAAATGATATTGCCATAGCAGAAACGCATGAGTCATTATGCCTCTTCCGCTCAAGGTTGCCTCAAATGCTGAAGGATGAGTTTTTCGGCTACTAGACGAAACAGATTTCAAATCTGATTTAAAATATCATATTTTTATTAAAATACATTTTCTATAAATAAAAAGATAAATATTTAAAAATTTGTAATTATGTACGTTTGTTTACTATGTCCCGCTTTCGACGAAAGAATCCCGCTTTTTCACTCAAAAGGTTCCAAAGTCCCGACTTAGCAAAACAAAAATCTGGCAACGCTGGCTAGAACCGACCAGCCGGACCAGCGCGTTAGTGTTCGAGAACGATCAGGATTGCTTTTAACCTTAAAATCGTTAGTCTCAAGTACCAAATGTATCTGGCCTATTGTAAGTAAAGACACATATTCAGTTCTATGCCGTGTTGCCTTGAAAGTGAAAGCATTATTCAGTTCAACCTATTTGTGTGAATCTTCTTTTTCCAATATGAAGTTTATTAAGAACAAATATCACAATCGACTTACAGATGAACATTTGGATAATTGTATTTGAATGGCTGTATCAAATTATATTGCAAACATTAAAAAAAATATCGATGAGTCTGAGTGTCAGCCTTCTCATTGAACGTGCTTTTTTATTTTCCAATGTTTATGTTCATGATAGTGCGTTACTTTTTTGTTGTTATTATTAACTATTTTTAAATCTTACGTGACAAGCCGTTGTGGCTGGATAAAAGTTTGTGTTTATTTTTCAAACACCTTCGTTTGGTAGGTAGGAATGTAGCTATGAACAAGTACGTACTAGTAATATTAGTTATTTTGTTATTAGTTTATTATTAGTACCTATGTATTATGTATTACCAGTTAAATAGTAAAATAAATACATATAATGATAAATTAACTGTGGATTATTTCTTTTACGTTGCGTTACGTGGCTTCCGTATGGGTAGATCGCTGTTTATTCCAAAATTAACAAAGTAGCTCAACACATTGAGAGGTTGGCGACCACTGTTCTAAGTGATCATGAAAAGAAATACATCATAAATAAAAATCCTCAATCTCCACAAGTATATAGAACCGTTAAATTATATAAAATATCGAAACCAACTCGACCTGTAGTTTTTTATGTTAACACTCCTAATAAGAAATCAAAAAATTAAAAACATTCAACTTACAAGATAACTCCAAACTCATTTCATTTGATGTTACCAATATGTTCACTAAAATTCTTCTAAAAGAATGTCTAACATTTGTAAAAAAATTACTAGAAGATAAAAATATTAATCAAGGAATAATATCAGATATACTTTATAATTATTTGATGTATGCATTAAGCAGAATTATTTACTTTTAACAATAAAGACCTCGATAATTGAATTATGAAGATATAATATCTCGCAATAAAGATAAACTTGTCGCTAAGAATTCATTGATATCGAAATAATCGGAAGCATGGTATGTTGTAGGAGATGAGTAACATATGAATGGGTTGGCTGGCATTATATGTCTTTGGTGCGAATAACAAATGTGTCAGGGATCTGCTGATCACAACAAAGTATTTCTTATGTTACTAATGAATCTCCTTCAATCTATAAGGAATCACAAGTTTTATTTAGTATTTAGAAGCTGTACTCAGCTGTAGTTTTTAAATTCATATTAGTCACTATTCACAGCTGATATGCCAAATTTAACACCTCTCTAAAAGTTTTCTGGGTAAAATATGAGTACAAATTAGTCGTATATTTGTAAATTGATAATATTTAGTTACTTTTGATAATTTCAAATTTTGAGTTTCTCTAACCTTTCCTATAATTCTGGCAACAGTGTTTTACATCTGGCTGGCAACAGTGATTCAAGGAAATCCCCTAGAAACGCGGACATGGAGCAAAATAAATTGAAGAGTACCACAAAACCGAAAAGTAACGTTTGGAAATATTTTAATACAAAAAATGTTCATGGAAAGACAGTATATAATTGCAAATTCTTTGCAAGCATTCTCTAATTTGGGAATATTCACAAGAGGTGAATTTTTCTTTGAATAATTTTTGACATTTTGTGTAAAATTTCTGTAAAAATTGCGCGAGACAAAAATTGTTTAAAAATATCCCGACAGCGAAGCTGGACAGATATTTTTTAAAAAGAATTGTTGACGAGGGCTATTTTTACAGAAATTTTGCGGAAAAATGTCAAAAAATATTCAAAACAAAATATATACCTCGATATTATTTATAAAAGTTGACAGTTACTTGGTACATCACAATCGTAAACGTCACTCACTAGATTAATACATTATTTTCGAACTTAGTGCAAAAATTCATACGGTTTTCATAAAACTGTATAAAATGAGACGGGTTTTGAAAATTCATACTGCCTATAAAATGTGACGGGGTTTGAAAAACTTGACTTTTATTTCATTTTATGAGATTTCAGAACAAGCAAAACTTTTTATCAAGAGTGACATTTTTCACTAAAACTAATATTTAAACATTTTTCACCTATAGGATACCACATCCGTGGACACGCTGTTTATACATAGTTACAACAAAAGTATAATTCATGTTCAAGTATTATACTTACAAATGTGATTGATATATGAAAATAACCACAAAATATTAAGTTTTATACGCACTCTGTTCTAAGGTTCTTTGGTCACATGTCCAGGCAGTAGCTTATTAATTCCACGCATTTTGTAGCGTGATCGCATCAATGTTTATCAATGCATCAGCGATCCGTTTCTTCAGCTCTTTTGTTTTTGGTAGTAGGAGTACAAAAAAAATGTTCTTAACGTGTCCTCAAAGGAAGAAGTCACACGGTGTTAAATCCGGCGACCTGGGAGACCAGGATAATAAACCGAATTCATCGTTCAGGTAAGAATCAACATCGAGGCTCCAATAAGGGGCTACCCTGTCTTCTTTGTAGACAAAATACGTGGAATCCTGAATTAGTCGGGGAAATAACCATAAGATGTCTAGTTAAATTGAACCATACACAAGAAAACTGAAAGATGCTGAACGGAACACGCCACCTGGTGAGCATAAAACTTGATTATTTTGTGGTTATATTATATAAATCATATTTGTAAGTATAAAACTTTTGAATAAATCGATTTTTGAAAATGAATTATTCTTTTATAGCATCCTTGTATATAAAATAATGTACCTTATAAAAATGATTAATTTCATCGATGGAATGCAAAACGAGTTCGTTAACTCTTTTACGTGGAACAATTTCGTTAAATTTTATTGTTAGCAGTGAACCTAACTAAGCAGTCTCACACTGATAATCACCTAACTCGTATAATTGGAATAAAGTATACCGAGAAGGCGTAAAGTTTATTTATTCCTTAGGCATTTTTATTTTAATTATTACATTTTTAAGTAGATCAAGATCGGCAGCGGCTGTAGATTTCTATGGAGGAAGTGAACTGTCGCTAATTTGAATGCTTTGCATAGCGAAGCAGACGATCGGTGACCTTGAGAGTTCGACGGCCTTAAACTAGAAGCTGTTTATTTATCACCCTCCGCGACGCCATTACTGCGGTCTACCTGTAATCAATAATTTAGAAATTCGTACATTTATACGTAAATGTACACCCAATTCATGTTGCGTGTGATTCGTAGTATTTTCTCAGACGTTACGATAGCAATCATAACAATCGATTATATTTTCATATCTCAATGTAAACATTGGTACGAAATACTAATTCAATTTTCAAGATCACTCACTTGTCTTCAAGGATTTTGTTGAGATATATTATTTTGGGAATTGTCCATAATTTTGGCCTTCGACAAATTAGTTATTATTAAACAAAGGTCAAGTGAGTGTTATCAATTGAAGCATATCGAAGGAAATATATCAAACAAAATATTTATTTTACACAAATAATAAAAAATATAAAATAAATACATAATTAATCTCATCTTTCTGGTGTAACTATATACCAGTGTATTTAGAACAGTTTAATAGTGAGATCCAATTGCACTTTGATTACATTAAAAAAAACCAGCATTCTATCGGAATACGAAAACGTCCTATCGAAGACCCCATAAAATCACGGGAAATAAAAAATATCAACCCAGTTCTACAAACTAATTTCAAAAATATTTTTTAATAATTTACTATAAACTTAGTAGCGTCTGTATCACATTAAGCTGTACTCACACCGTACATTTTTGACTACTTTTGGTATAGTGATGGAATGGTCAAACGAAAAAATTGTAATGTTTATAGAAGATTCGTTCTCACACGTGTGTAACCACACGAGCCAAATAGAGGTTGTCGGAGGACGGAATATTCAGTTCAGATTAGAGACTCTGAACTAGAAGGCATTACGGCACTCTTGAAGAGATCCAAGAAGGTCGAAACCGGTGAGTGTACGATGCCCTTCTCCTATTGGTTGCGAATCGCCACGGATGTCCGTATCGCCAAAAGGGTCGATCGACGTCACGTTCTTCAAGGGGGATGTAATTCAATATTCTGCGTGGTATTAGCCAGGAATGTACTTGTTTTTCTCTTCGAAGAACGGTCAGGCTAATATGTCGAAATTATTGAAATTTCGACTAAAAGTAGGTGCAGTAGAAAATCGAAATTCATTACATACATACATACATATTGTACATGTAGCTTAATCAACACATATGTAACAGCATTCAAACACTGACACTCAAAGTCAAAATATTTGCCGGCTACTAATAATCTCTTTTATCTCAGGTGAGTTCAGTTAATTATGAAATTATTATTATTCTCTGATCTCAGGTGAGTTCAGTTAATTATAAAATATTTCTATAAAATTTAAGTATTATATAAATTAAAATTATATATTATATACCCAGTTATTATCTGTGACTGTATGCGTTTAATTATAAAAAGCTATTTAATGATACTCTTGACATTTCTAATATATTTCAATTAAATATCTGTCACCAATAATCATGACATGTCACTGTCACAAATTAAAATCTTCCTTGTAACATGTCGCTGAGACATGTTTCTATTTTGATTAATTATTTTGGAGGGTTACTTATTCGTCAACTACTCCCACCTCTAATTCTAAATCCTTTATTTCAAATATGAAGAACGCGTCGGTGATCGTTTTTACCATCGTAAAATATCTATTTAAACGGCGAATCGGTCGCTTGTTCATTCTTCGCTGAGAAGCAATTTCAACATTCAATTTTTAAATAATATTTTGTGTGTGATTTTAATTCTTCTTGCTGGTAAGTTCTCTATTATATCTTTTTAAAAACAATATTTTTGTTACGTATGGTGTTTCCAGTTTTTTTCGCCGTTATCTTTCTTTATAAAAAATTGGTGGCGTCCTAATTTATTTTATGAAACGAATTTATAACGGATTCTTATGGTTATTTCTCTATGATCTAAATTTGCATTTTCTGATTATTTTGGGAACAGGACGGATAATAATGAACAGATTTCTGTGGTTTTATTTTAAAAATTAAAATCAATTTTTGTATGTATTAGAGTATAAGCTTCTAATCTGTTCATTTTATTCTTCCTTTTCAATTCTCAATTTTTCTACTGTTTCTCCTGTTTTTTATTTGTTTCCCTACGGCTCTGCAGCCCTCACGTACCCTACGTAGTCTACCGCACCATCCAGCTCTACCGGTCCATATAGCTCCACCACACCAAACGGTCACATTCCAGAGTAGCCCTGCCACCAACGGCACAAGAACCGGTCGAAACCGCTGAGAGCTGTACGTCCCGAGTCTTCCCAAGGTAATTCCCTAACTTATTTTTGGTAAGATATAAATATTGAGTTGGACATTTTTATTGTAATAACTGATTGTTATGTAAATATGTATACTTAAATTTTCTTCTTTAATTCACATTCAAAATTTATAGATATTAATATCTTTCATGTATCATTTATCTTATAAAGGCATGTCAACTTTTTATGAAATAATGCATTATTTCTAATACTAAATAATTTGGAACTGGAATCTGGATCAACTCTAAGTAAAACTCAGTATTTCTGGATCAATACACGTTCCAAATTACGAATCGTTTCTCGAAAACACGCACAGACTTTATCTTGTTTGGGACCGAATAACAATTTATAAGATGGATAACACTATTCAATACGACATTGACAACTTTTCCTATATTTTGAGAGTTCTTTAAATTAAGATACTCTCCGTTCGAGATCTCAAATAAAACTGACTGAATCTTTAAATTTTGGCAGTAAAATTATGTAGCCTATTAAAATGCCATTATGTCACCTATATTAACATTTTTTTTCAAAAGTTTAGTTTATTTTGTAAAAAAATATTCGTGGATGGTTAAAAAAATCCGTGGATGGTTAAAAAAAATCCGTGGATAACTTCACGCGGGTAAATTGAACAATATGAATAGCTGTATGTGTGGTGGCGTCCAACTTAAAATTAATCAATTATTTACATATCCCGGTGAAGGTAAACTGCAATTGAAGAGGTATTAATCGTATTAGTTATTTAGATAACTAGATGTTATCGAAATGCCGCCATATCTCTCTATAATATAGAATCTACACGAGGTCGGCGATGCTTATGGATAATGAAGCAGATGATGGTCGGCCAAGCAGATTAGAAGCAGCAGGAAGTAATGGAAATTAATGAAAAATAGCCGATTATATCCTATTTCAATGTAATCTAATCATCAATTAAAATAAATTATTATTGTTATTTATGGTTAAAACGAATCTTTTAGAGTTTCCTTTTTAAACGGTTAGTGAGCTCCAGAGTTGAATCAAGAAGCGATTTTTGAAAATAATTAGAAATTCATATAGTGTATATACACCTCTATTAGAAGAATTTTATTTTTCAAATAAATATTATTGAAGAATACAAAATAAGAATTTAGATTCAACTTGAAAAATGAAATGTTAATTATTAAGATTTGCCGAGAAAATGTTTCCTGGCGGTCAATCAATTGGCATTTATTTTCTGTGAGAGAATATTTGCTATTTTTATTAATAAACGCTATATATTTTGGCAGTTTCTAAAGCACGCAACAAAGTGTACAAGTACTACTCGACCAACAGAGTAAAGTCTCATTAAAAGTTCTTTCTTGTTTATCATCTGAAGACGATTGCCAGTCTCCATTTCTACCGGTCTTCCCATATTTCTTCTAATCCTCTTTCTTTAATATCCTTATTGATACCCTCTCTCCAACTTAATCCAAGACTCCCTCTTTTTCCGTCCTTGCGGTGTCCAATTAAAAATTTGTTTGAGTAATCGATCTTCTGCCTTCTGCCATTCGTTGGACATGTCATACCATCGTATCTGATTAACTCTTATGTCTTCTGTATGCCGCAACTTCATAATCTCTCTATTTTGCTCATTTATAACCCTGCCCCATGTCGAGATTCTTAATGCACGTTTTCAATATTCCTTATCTATAACATCGAGCACGATACGAGATATGGTGTTCTCCTCCAATCCACATGTATTCTAAACTATGAAGGCAGTGATAATTTAGCGGCAATGTAAGTCTCATAAAAAATAAAACAGTACGCGTCAAACACCATATTTCTATCTTTTATAATAAGGAAGCTTGTATATGAAAATAAACGAAATCTCGCACTAAACATATTCCATCCTGGAAATGCATAACACTAATTTGGAATCAATGATAAACAATTTTAGAAGCGGATATTAAAATAAAGAATAGCAAATAACTAGAAAACCAAGAAAGTACTAACGAAATTTATGGAAGCACTAAAGAATGACACTAACATTAACTAAATTGTGAACATTTTGGGGGCTTCACGGGAGTGCTAATAAATTAATATCAAATATCTCGAAAATCAAGATAGCACTAATGACGATTATTGAAGCACTAACGAGTGACATTAAATTTAAGCGAATCGTGAATACACTGACGAATGACACTAATCTGGTATTGATCGTAAACACTTTGGGAGCTGACCTTGAAAATATAAAGTCAAGTATCTCAAAAATCAATGAAGCACTACAGTGCACTAACGAATGACACCAATTTTGAATGAATTCTAACCACTTTAGGGGATGACCTTGAAATAAATTAATATTCAATGTGTACCAAACCACTAAAACACTAACGAAATTTATAGAAGCACTAAGAGGCACTAACAATGCACTAACCGACGACACTAAATTTAGTTAAATATTGAAAACTTTGGATGCTAACTTCCCGGACCTGTCAAAATCTAACAAATACAGGGTGAACCGCTCAAAGTTTAATACCTTGAAACTTTGAGGAAAATATAAAGTAATTACCATAGCTAAAAAGCTCGTTTCTCCACTAGGCTACGCTGGGATCGTTGTTAAACTTTTAACGGCGAACGTGTATTCTCCGCGTTAAGAGAGGATTGGCACTCGAGGCATACCGCTCTGCCAAGGGTGTCATTGTAACTCTTTTCTGGCAAAACACTGCTAGTGTATTTTGTTCAACAAAGTAAATGTCTAAAATCTCCGAATATGTGGGCAGAATATTCAATGCTGAGAGAATGATACAGTTGATATTTCCAAATATTCGAAGATTATAGTGTCACGTTTAGAAATAACACCCAGTATATGGTAAGCAAAACAAAAGTAGGTCAATGTTTTGCTAATTACTTCAAAGTAGAGCATAATGTTTTCTAATATAAAAAACAACAAACGGCATTTTTGGAGAGAACACTTTCTTGGTTCGAAAGATATTTTTTCGGGGAGTTGGTCCTCGAACCAGCGAAGCGAACGAGTGGGTTTTGAGAAAAACCAGCGACGAGTCAAGTGAATCGAGAAAGGCCTACCTGAGAAGTGTATACCGTGACTGAAGACAAAGTGCCCCTTCGAGTAGAGAAGACGTGCCCTGGGAGGATGTTTATGTAAGTAAATAGATAATTATATATATTTTGTATAGCCTGGTTATATTTGTTTTATATTTATTCTGTACATATTTCGTTAATTTTGGTTATCTGTATTTCTGCAATACATTTGTTAAGTTTTTAATGAGCGGTTTCTTAATTGACCCCCCAGACCCAAATAGTGGATTCAGTAGCTACATCGTCGAGGTTGGTAGACGGGTAGGAACCCAACCCGAAATCCTAGCGTTGGGATAAAACCCTATATCGTCGCACTAGCATTTTTGAAAAGCAATAGCTTCGGGCGTCGAGCAAAAAAGTCTGAAGTATATACTAGAAATGATATGAATCAATTTTTAAACAAAGCTCCCGATGGTGAATTCGTTTTTCGTTACAAATCAATTTGTCAATTTTAGGTAGCGATTATATTTGGCATTGCCGGCGCTTGCAGAAGAGTGAAACTATGCCATTTAACAATTGATGATAGAGGACAGAGGACATTTAATTATTATCAGAATACCAAACACAAAAACTGGAATACAGCGCACTTCACAGTTGTAAATCAAGAAAAAGTGCATTTTTTGGAAATCTACAGAAAATTAGCCAGTTTACGACCGAAAAATGCCAGTAGCCGAAGATTTTTTTAATACCAAAATGACAAATAATGTGGAAAAATTCATTTGGAAGTTTTCTATTTAAAATTGCAACATATTTAAAGAAAGAAAATTCTAAACCCCGCACCGGATATGCATTTAGGACATCTGCAACTTTGTTGGCTAATCAAGGAGAGTTGGATGTTATAGCACTAAAGAGGCACGGGGGTTGGAAAAGTTTCACTACAGCCGAGAGTTACGTGCAGGAATCGAATGAAAATAAAGTGTAATTTACTAATAAAATTCTACATAATCACGATGTCCATATGAACAAATGCCTAGGCTCCAAGCAGTTCCATTCCAAGTAAAGTTCCGTTGATTTCCATTAACACAGATCAATAAGTACACCACCAGCAAAGTAAAATATCTTTTATTTTTAATAATTATGCTAAAAATTGTTCTATTAATTTTAATATGCATTAATTTAAAGTTAAGTTGATTTGTTTATTTTGTTATATGGTTTTGCGTTATTTTTCAATTTTGAATAAATTTTTTGCAAAAATCCCAAATAACTTACTTACGGCCCTAGAGTCGTATTTACAACGTACTTCCATGGTAACAATGTTGATAAATTAATACAAGAAACCGATCTTGAAAAAATGTGTATTCTATCAACAGTTTACAATACTGACATTGACGCTATTGATAACCTTTAATTTAGAAAAAAATATAATGTAATGATAATGCCACCAATTTAAATGTTTAAGTCCATGGTTTCCCATTATACCATAATAACATGGGACTATTAGAACTTAGAACTGATTTCATTTTCTAGTGAGTTAACAAAATGTAATAATTGATTTTCAACTCACCATAGACTCAGATGTGGAACGATGCTTACCTGCAATAAAATAATATACTTAGTAGAGAAATTAATAAATAAGTTTATTTAACTGATGATTTTGTATCGTAAAATTTTTTTGTGTGAATAACATTGGATTATTTTAGTTAAGTGTCGAGGTCATCAAGATTCTCTAACAGAGGAAGCGGGTTAAAATAACTTTATTAGTTGTCAGTATCTTTCTGAAACTGAAAACCGAATAACTTCTGGAAAATTCAAGTAACTTCTTGAAAATCTGGTAACGTTTTGGGCCTTTCTGGAGAATTAAAATAATTTTTCAAAAATTCGATTACTAAATTTTCTTTCATATTTAAACAGTTTATAAACTGACCAAAAAATATTCATTTTCCATAATTTCATTAAAAATTTCTAAATAACGATTTATCGCATCAAATTTCCCATTAGAATCTCTTTTAAGGAGGAATGTATTCGGAAATTTTGCTCACAATAATCATCACGACTGAAAGCGATCATATATCTTCTTTATTGAATGTAGCAATGTTTTATTGCTACCTTAATTCCACAGCTTATGGCTCTTCGCGTTTTAAAGTCATTTATTGATTATTAATATTATCCAACTACTAAATTTAGCAAATATAGTTATATACAGGGTGCGGCATATAAACGGTCAATTAGAAATATCTCGAGAACTAAAGGTATCTGAATTATGAAAATTTGCAGGAAGGGGTTTTGAATAATGGGCTATTTGATGAAAATATTGCCGTCACCATTCTACTTCCGGTTATACCGGAAGTTGCACATAACTTTGTAATTTTTAATGAAAGACCCTGTATATTTTTCAATTTTAGAAATATTTACGTTATTCTGAACATTTTTTGTTAATACTTCCCTATACCTATTTTGAACCGTTTCTGAGTTGTAATATTTGTTTATATGAAAATTTCACTTTTTTACCATGTACATAAAATTCAAAATCCTCTAATGTAATTTGAATAAAAGTTTAAATGTCTTAGGAACTATTTACCACATACCGCTTTATCGTTTACACTGTGAAGTTACCTTTTTTATTATACAGTGTGATGTCAAAATTGGAATAAAAACGGAATCCACAATCTTCGCGTAATTCCTGTTTTTCAAATGGGACACCCTGTATGTGATTATTTATTTTAGAAGAATACGTTGCTCACTGTCGATAAATATTACTATTCCCTATACCTATCTCCTGCAGTTTTCAAATAAATCAGCTTTATACATTTTTGTCACAAAAAATTAATTTTTTTATAGGCTATGTGGTATTAATTTATTAAGTTAAACATTGAACAATTATACAGACACTATCAAAGATAATAAGGCACTAGCTTGTTAATGTAACAAATGTTCAAAATGTTGCCCATCAACTTCCTAACATTTATGGACTCTTTTAATCAGATTTTCATTAGTAGCTCTTGATAGTGATTCTCCATCTATTTTGTTAAAAACCTGAAGGATTTGTTTATTATATTTTTCTTAGTAGTGCTAGGTTCAGAGAATACCTTATTTTTAACATATCCCCAAATATAGTAATCTAATGGTGACAATTGTGGGGATCTTGG
Source organism: Galeruca laticollis (assembly GCA_963921935.1). Taxonomy (NCBI): domain Eukaryota; kingdom Metazoa; phylum Arthropoda; class Insecta; order Coleoptera; family Chrysomelidae; genus Galeruca; species Galeruca laticollis. The sequence continues at coordinate 89,533,520 of OY998183.1, forward strand.
TGGCCAGAGAAACGGACCTTTATTAACTATCCATCTATCGTTAAATATTTCAGCAAGCAATGTGCCTACTCCTCGAAGATTGTGAGCCGGTGCATCATCTTGTTGAAACCAAGCTTCGTTAGCCTCATTATTAGGTAAAACGTGCATTGCTGGTACAATTACTTGCCGTAAGATGTTGCAGTAACGCTCTCCGTTTAAATTTTCGTCATAAATCATGAGAGCGAATATCTTATTATTTTTCACAGCACAAAAAACATTAAACGAAAAGGACACTTGAAATTTACTATCCCATGTAACTTGAGGATTTTCGTCACTCCAGAAGTGACTGTTATGGCGGTTAAATAAACCATTTTTAATAAACTTCGATTCATCACACCGAATCATTTTTTTAGTAAAATCTTCATCTTCTTGGCATTTAATTAAAATTCATTCACAAAATTCTGCACGTCTTACATAATCTCCAGGATGTAAATGCTGAGCTAGTGTATACGAATAAGGGGCCCAATGATGTTTTTTTTTTAAATTATGTGAATTATTCTAGTCGACACCTCTAACAGTTTCTCATATTCCCTTAAGGATGAATTTGGATGAGCTGCAAAATATCCCAGGATGTCTATTTGTAAATCCTCATTATCGATATGGGTATTGGGCTTATTTCTTCTACTTTTAAACTGACCAAACTGGGAACAGTTGTGCAGCAAAAGTTTTACAGTTTTATGATTTGGTCGAGGCTTTTCAGGATATCTCTCAGCAAACACACGGCAAGTTCTGGATACTATTGTGTTATACTCACCGTGAATCATGTATAAAGCTGATTTATTTGAAAACTGCAGGAGATAGGTATAGGGAATAGTAATACATATCGATAGTGGGCAACGTATTCTTCTAAAATAAATAATCACATACAGGGTGTCCCATTTGAAAAACAGGAATTACGCGAAGATTGTGGATTCCGTTTTTATTCCAATTTTGACAGCACCCTGTATAATAAAAAAAGGTAACTTCACAGTGTAAACGATAAAGCGGTATGTGGTAAATAGTCCCTAAGAAATTTAAACTTTTATTCAAATTACATTAGAGTATATTTAATTTTATGTGCATGATAAAAAAGTGTAATTTTCATATAAAAAACATTACAACTCAAGTGACGGCAATATTTTCATTTGATAGTTCATTATTCAAAACCCCTTCAGCCAATTTTCATAATTCAGATACCTTTAGTTCTCTAGATATTTCTAATTGACCGTTTATCTGTCGCACCCTGTATGTATTCGTAAGACGGGGTATGAAAAATATATTTTCATTTATTATAATATTGAATTACCTCTCTAGTAAAATAACAGTCATAAATTGTTATTCGCTGTTACTGTGATTGAAATAAACTATCAGGACATGTTACATGTTAAAACTACAAAATATTTTATAATTATAATTACGGTTTTTCACACGACGTTCCTTTATTTCATTTAAATATTATTAAGGGAAGAGATATTTCAAAATTCCCATTCGCTGCGTAAAAATACACATAAACCAGTATATAGTCTGGAAATGTCAAATGTATAAATTTATTATTAGGATTGTTGTACACTTTATAGAGAATCCCAAAACACCACCAATTTAAATCATAAATTGACATTCTTCAACGTGAAAACCCCCCTTTGAGTTTCAGTTACAAGCCCCAATTTTTTAAATGGGCTTGTGATATATCGTTTGAATGAAAATATTGTCCTTTTCAATTTTATTGTACAAATTAACACACAAAAAAATGGATCACCTGATTACAAAATTTCATGAACACACTCAAAAACTAATATCGATGGTTAAATTGCATCAAAATAATTCAGTTAGTTTACATAAAAGTAATTTAAAAAGTGCACAAATTGCAAATAAGTGGAAATAAACACTGCAAATAGAAGTAAGATCAGTTTTTTTACATATAATAAATAAATACTTCTAACCTAATAAATTAACATATAAAACGCTATCAAGAAAAATAGCTATTAGAGTTATCAGCAACAAATAAAGAAAATAACTAACGTAAATGAGGAATTATAGATCAAAGTCACCCAAATGGAACAAAAAATCGAAATTCAGGATAAAAGAATACTACAACTAGAAAAAGAAAGCAAGAATAAGAACCTTGTATTATAATTAGGAATAGACGAAACTGAGAACGAAACGTGCGAAATAAGAAACATAAAGTTAGGCAAATTTTAGATAAAATAAAGGTTAAAATAAACATGGAAGCAAATATAATACAAATAAGAAGAATCGGTAAAAAAGAGACAGACAATAACAGAAATAGATCATTATGGCTAGAGCTATCAAGAGAAGGCAAAAAAAGAGAAATAATAAGAGAAGCCAAAAAATTGAAAGGTACAAAAATATGGATATCAGAGGATCTACCAAAAGTAATCCAAGATAAACTTATCTAAAATCGGCTAGAGAAAAAGGACGTAGAGCAAGTATAATATATGATAAATTAAGAGTGAAGGACACATTATATACCTTATATCAGCTGGAATACAATCGAGAAGAAGAAACAAAAACAAATGCAAACAAGAAAAAAAGGAAGAACGGCTAGCCAGTGGTCACCCAGCATGGAAGACGATGAATATATAGCACCAACTCGGAAAATGATACAAATAGGGTGCCCAAAAAACTAGAAATCATACATGAAGATGAATTAAACAAAAATAATAGTATTAAGAATAGTAATAAGTGTAGCAGTAATAATAGAAGTAGTTTTAGCAATAGGGAAAAAGAAGAAACTATTAGGAAATTTAAACACAAAAATAATAATGGTACGGGACAGGATAGAAAAAATGATCGTAGCAGTTAATGGGGAAAAAATAATCATAGGCAATATATATAAAGTGCAGACAAAGAACATATAAATATAGGTATATGAAATATACCTTAGCAGGAAAGGAAATCGAAATAACGGAGGAAATGAAAAACAGCAAAGTACATATTCTAGGAATAAGTGAAACAAAAAAAAGATCAAGACAAATAAATTTAACAATTAATCACACATTATATTACTCAGGGTTAAAAGTAGAACAAAGAGCAAAAGAGGGAGTAGGAATAATTTCAACAGAGGAAACAAAACAAAACGGTAATAGATATCAAGGATATAAATTCAAGAATACTGGCTCTAAGTATACGACTAAAAGAAATATTAAATATAATACAAATATATGCACCCGTTGAAAAAACAGGAGAGGAAGAGGTTTCAGAATTTTACATACAATTACAGGAAGTAGTGGATGATATAAGAGAGCAAAATGAAAACACAATCATTGTGGGGGATTGGAACGCAAGAGTTGGTAAATATTACAATCGAGGAATGGGTTGTATGGGAGTTAATGGAGAGGAAACAACGAACAGAAATGGTCTTAAGATGATAGGTTTTTGTCAAAGTAACGAATTAATAATAGGAAATACGAGGTGGAAACAAAAACTAGAAGATAAATATACCTTTGTAGCGGAAGTTAGAAATGCAAAAAGTTTAATCGATTACATAGTTTATACACAAAACCTATCAAATATGGTGAAAATAGTAGAGACAAGAAAAGAGGCTGAGTTGGGTACAAACCATGGATTAGTAGTAGCGGAATATGAAGAAAAAATAATGAAGATAGAAGGAGTAAGATTCAGTAGAATTGCAATAAATAAATGAAGAAACACAGAAAAAAAATTAAATATCAGGGAGAAACGAACACAGAATTCGTAAAACTGCAATAAAAAGACTACGAGGAAATAAAGGAAAAGATATAAGAGCAATAAAAAATAAAAATAACGAATGGGAGACCAAAATAAATCAAATACTAAAGACTTGGAAAGACACTAGGAAGATAAATCTAGTAATAGGACGAAGAAGAAAACAACAAATATAGCCGAAGAAGAATGGAATGAACATGAATACCTTGCAATCCAAAGAGAAGAAAAGGAAGTGGCGATAAAGAAACTTAAAATAGGAAAAGCCAGTGGGGAGGATGAAGTAGTGCCAGAGCTGATAAAATGGTTAGCAGAAAAAGGAAAAGAATGGCTGTGCCTCATATGCAGAAAAGTATGGAACACTAAAAAAATTCCCAAAGACTGGGAAAATAACCTTATACTACCAATACATAAAAAAGGGGATCATACACTGTGCAATAATTATAGACCAATATGCTTAGCCCAAACCATCTTTAAAATATATACGAGAATAATAGAGATCCGATTAAGACGTTATGTAGAAGCAAAATTAGAAGAGGGAGAAGCAGCTTTTAGACCAGGGCGACAAGCAATTTATAATAATATTTTGCCACTGGGAATCTAAACATAATTTAGCCGTCTTTGCGGTAATATTGGTCATCCATTTTGGGTTCAGACAGCAATCTAATCAGGAATTCCTTATTTTTAGAGACAGGTTTAATTTTTCGATTTGTCATCCGCGTCGGTGTTTTATTAGCTGGTTTGAGGGCTACTTCCAAATTCTTTTTCATCCAACTATGGAAACTCCACTCCCCAATAGCAAGAAACATTTTTTTACAATTAGTTTCCGCATTTTTTCATTGTGTAGATGTAAGATGAATTTCTCGGCTTACTTGCAATATCCGAAAACAACGAAAGTTAGTGTTACTTTAGAAAAGTAAGTAGGTTAACAAATATTACTAGTCCGGTGAATTTTAACAAGTGCTGCATCAACAAATCCCGTTATATAAATATTTTTTCCCTTCCAATCGAAGTATTTTTTCCTCGGAAAAAGTTTGGTACTAAAACTTTTTTGATTTTTTTGAAATATTGCAATTACAAGCAGGCCCCATTTTTCAACCCTGTCGTGTTTTTTGTTCCTTTATTCTTATTTTTATCTCAATTAAAGTTATTTACGTTCTCCCTTTGGATATTTTTCTTTTTTAACAATTATCGTTTCTTCTTGGTCATTCACTCGGGAAATTTCGGACTCTGAAGAGCATGATGGTTTTGTTCGGATTCAGAAAGAAGTTCTGAATTAACTTACTCAGAACCGCTGTGTTGGAAAGGCTCACACTTGGGCTCGCTGCTCTGGCCATCAGTTCTTATTTTCTGATTCAGAAATGTTAATGTCGGCAGCGTTTCCCTAATCTTAGTATTTTCTTTACTAGGAGTTCCGCCAGGGCTAAAGTTATTGCTTGTTGATGGTTGTATATCAGTAAAATTTTTCGGGTTTAAATCTCTTTCAACGATACTACGTTTTTCTAAATCTGACACAAGAACTTGAACCAGATCTTCGCAGAAACCGTCTGAGTTTTTATTTTTAGCTTGTACACTACAAAACATTAATAAAATATAACTTCGAATATAACAAACTACTGCTATTTATAAATGATGCAAAACAACTTAACCATTTTTTATCTTTGTTGTCCGCTAAAGTTAATAGTTAATTAATTTTAAGGCTATACAATTTTGCCGAAAACCAATTTGTTTAACACCTCAAAACTTGTCGAAATATCTTAATAGTCGCGTCAACGCCTGCGGAAATAGGGATGAACCTGGGAAAGTGGTGCGACAGGACGGATCGGGATGCGGTTTTCTGCATTCTCTTCCAAAAACGATTATCACGAAATGCGGGGCGGTAGATTTTCCCTCCCACCGAAAATTGCATTGCTGCAGGCCAAAGTTCACGCGAAAAATGCATTATCTGGGAGGCCTTTTGGAAGATTTTCAAATTTGATAAATAAGGGTCATAACTGGCCCGGATCGGGTACTCGGGGGTTTTCGAGGCCACTGATCACGAATATAATGTTCAAATTGACCTCCGAACACCTGGTGCACCAGAACCTGACCCTAAACGTCATCTTCGGGGGTTTTCCTGACACAATCAAAGAAGGTCAACCAAAAATCATTTTGGGGTTTTTTTGGCCCGCTGAAGCCAAATCTGGCATCGGCGAACACCACACTGGCACCTGGTGCACCGAAACGCGGGCTAGAACCTCATCTCCGAGAGTTTTCTTGAGAAGAGTGCCAAAAACCACCCGAAAATCATAAGAGGGCAGTTGTGTGGGGCGGTGGTCCCGAATTTCACGTCGGAAACAGCCCCCCGAACACCTAGTGCACCACAACATGACCCTAAACGTCATCTCCGGGGGTTTTCCTGACACAATCAAAGAAGGTCAACCAAAAATCATTTTGGGTTTTTTTTTGGCCCGCTGAATCCAAATCTGGCATCGGCAAGCACCCCACTGGCACCTGGTGCACCGAAATGCGGGCTAGAACATCATCTCCGAGAGTTTTCTTGAGAAGAGTGCCAAAAACAACCCGAAACTCATAATAGGGCAGTTTTGTGGGGCGGTGGTTACGAATTTCACGTCCAAACCAACCTTCTCGACCCCTGCCGCGCTGGGATTTTTATCTTTACATCTTGTGGAATTATTGATTCTACTTAAATAATGCGAGGAGGAGAGAAATTAATATAAAGTAAATAAAGAAGTCAATATTGGGGTCGTATCTGTACAACTCTCGGAGATGACGTTCAAGCCCAGGATCCGGTGCACCAGGTGCCGGTGGGGTGCTCGCCGATGCCAGATTTGGATTCAGCGGGCCAAAAAAAACCCCAAAATGATTTTTGGTTGACCTTCTTTGATTGTGTCAGGAAAACCCCCGGAGATGACGTTTAGGGTCAGGTTGTCGTGCACCAGGTGTTCGGGGGGTTGTTTCCGACGTGAAATTCGGGACCACCGCCCCACACAACTGCCCTCTTATGATTTTCGGGTGGTTTTTGGAACTCTTCTCAAGAAAACTCTCGGAGATGACGTTCTAGCCCGGGTTTCGGTGCACCAGGTGCCAGTGGGGTGCTCGCCGATGCCAGATTTGGATGCAGCGGGCCAAAAAAAACCCCAAAATGTTTTTTGGTTGACCTTCTTTGATTGTGTCAGGAAAACCCCCGGAGATGACGTTTAGGGTCAGGTTCTGGTGCACCAAGTGCTCGGAGGTCAATTTGAACATTATATTCGTGATCAGCGGCCTCGAAAACCCCCGAGTACCCGTTCCGGGCCAGTTCTGACCATTATTTATCAAATTTGAAAATCTTCCAAAAGGCCTCCCAGATAATGCATTTTGCGCGTGCACTTTGGCCTGCAGCAATGCAATTTTCGGTGGGAGGGAAAATCTACTGCACCACTTTTCGTGATAATCGTTTTTGGAAGAGAATGCAGAAAACCGCATCCCGATCCGACCTGTCGCGCCACTTTCCCAACAGTTCGCAGGCGTTGATGCGACTATAAGTTATTATTTCATATGGTGTCAACAGAATAAACTCGTAAGTCAACTAAGATTTTTTGCTTCACCTATTTTCCATGTTAGATTTACTAGCTTCTGAAAGATGGAGCCAACAGTTTAAAAAAATAAGAATTAACTTACGAGCTTTTGCAGTTTAAAGGAATCCGATATTTGCAAACTTTTTCTACCAAAAACGCATCACAAAAATTTCGACTTACGAGGTTTTGCACTTTAACCATCGATTGTAATACTTATGTGATCATAATTTAAGAAAAAACTATCAATTTCCATGAAGTACATGTTTAAAATACGATGATATCTGATAATTTTTTTTATTGTATCATTATTGATATCACCACCACTGTTCTGGTTTTTGCTCATTTTCTTATTATCAAGACAAAAACGGGAAATAAGTTTTGAGTGTGTTGTATCGAATTTCGGTAATCAAATAATTTATTTTTTTTGTGTTAATTTGAGAAAAATTTTTTTAATAAAGAATGAAGAGACCTTTAAAACAATATATCACAATCCCACACTTATGATTTAAAAAATTGAGGGTTGTAACTGTCTCTCGAAGGAGTTGAAGATAGGAACCACATTTTTCCTTTGAAGAATATCAATTTACAATTAAAATTTTTCTTGTTTCCGAATTTTCTATAAATATGTAGAGTAACCTAAATAATCAATTAATTCTATTTAGCTTTTCCACACTGTATATTAAAACCTTGTGAACGCCGCGTTATATATACATAGATAAAACTTTACTATTCATCTAGTGAAATTGATGACATTTTTATAGTAATTCCATTGTACTAAGCGTGAACCTGCCAGTTTTTTTGCTGGAACGAAACTCGTCGGAATGCGGAGAATGTAAAATTACAGTAAGTGACACAGATGTTAGAAAGGTTAGTATCTTCGATATCTTCGTTCAGTCATAACAACATTGTGAGAAAAGCCACGGACATTCAAGACAGCTTGTCAAGGACGTTTATTCAAACGCGAACTAAACAGATACGGACTTCGAACTAACGTAACTAGGTCAAATAGAAAATAAGCAACGTGTTTTCTAAATTTAACTTTTAATCGTAAATAAAAACATATAATATGTAAAATGTAGTCGTATGTAATATGTTATGTGGTATCAATTATTCATATACAAGGTACCACACATTTTATATTGAGATGCATTAATTTTTATTTAATATTTAAAAGCTCTACAAACCATAGAGGCGTAGTGTTTAATATAACTCCTAAATGTATTACCATTTCTCAACTATACCTGACTATTAATTTCTGTTCACTGATATTTCTTTCCATTTTCTAATCCTCATTCATTTGGATCACTATTGAACTATCTCTTTTGCTTTTCCCATTCTCCTAGCTATGGAGCTTCTATTTAGAACCAACTTTGGCAGCCTCTTTCTATTCAACATTTCCATATGTCCTAACACTGAAAACTACGATTTTGGGATTTTTATTCTGCTTTTTAAGGTCCTGGTTCGTTCTTCTTCGACATCTTCCCCCTGTTCTTATTCCTCCATAAATAGCTCATACACATTTTCTTTCCGATTTTTTCATGTTTTCTACTGTCTTGTTTAGTAATCAATTCACGCAAGGATACTATAGGTGTTAAACTGTTGACTAAATTCTTTCCTTATCTTTTTCGATAGGTAGATAATTCGATTTCATAAGATTATTTAAATTGTCATCTTTTAATTATTTATAGTACCTAATTCGTAAGTATATGAATTTTAACAATTAAAGACAAAAAGTTAGAAACGAAATTTTATCGTAAGGAGTAATTTTATGAAATACAATTGACATTTTTATTTCAGTGAGAAAGACATTTCAAATGATTTAATCTTCTGCTTTTTATTTCTTTGATATTCTCCTCATACGTATTCTCTCATGCTTGTCTTTTTCAGAGGAAACACGCAATTTTCGAAATTGATCATTTTTAAAGAATGTAAACGGTTTTCTCGCCGGATCCATAGCCGAAAGGCAATAGATAAGTAAATTAAGAGCAATCTTTATTGACAGCCCTGCGGCAATAAAATAATATTTTGTCACTCGCTGTTTGAAGGAAATTTCTATTAATGAACCGGATACTTCGAATAGACCCACCAGTTTAAACTGAAAGTTGAAATGAATGAATTAACAACATAGTTCAGAAAATTTATCATATATTTTCGGAAGGTATGGGCCTTTATTAAGCGATTTTATTAAATAAAATGACGTTGAGATATATTTCAATAACTTCAACGATTCAATCTAAAAACATTTCTATAAATTATCCAAAATTTCTCACTTAACGTTGTCTGCTGTTAGTTTGATTCGAGAAAAAATCAGCCCAAATTATTTACCTTTGAGTATAACAACCAGTTTATTAACCTTTGTGAAGCTGGCAGAACCATTTCGGCAGAATCAAATAAAACCTATTACGATTTTTAGTACTCATTTTGTGGTACTAATTTGTACCACAAAAAATAATTTTGTACCTTTACCCATTCAAGAAAAAAACATGGTGCTACTAGCTTGCATGTTAACCTGCAAAGCCCAAATTAGTAATAATTTCAAAAAAATGAAAATTAATACAGGCAATTAAAGAACTGAATTTGTACCAATATTTACCACAAAAAAAAATAAAGTCAACCCCCTCAAACAACCCCTGTTGCGATAAATTGAATGGCAAGCCCATACTTCTGCGATCTTTTCAATATCTCCTAAAAAACTAAATATTTAAGTCCATACTGGTATTATTTTAAATGTTTCCTTAACCAGTTTTTCCTTTCTTCGAGATCGTTATATTCAATCCAAACACTGGCTCTCAATCACATTACCGTATAATGTCCTATTGATTGTGTAGTCCTTGTCAATAGAGGTTTTTTAATGACAATTCCAAGTAACTTATACATGTTATTATTGCTAGCATCCCCCCTATTTCAAATTAAAAATAAATTGATGTATATTTTAGGACTAATTTGTAACGCAAAAATTTGAATTTGTACCTCCTCAGTTTTTCTGAAAACCCGCTATTTAATGTGGGGGTGATAGTTTGAGCTCAAGCTAGCACCCCACCTTTACAAAATCAAATTTTAATAGCATACATTTAAACTATCAATTTAGGACTAATTTGTACCCAAAAAATAGAATTTTTACCCACCCAGTTTTCCCTGTAAAATGCTTTTATAAAAACAAATAATAGTATGGATTTAAACTTTGAATTTGGGACCAATTTGTACCCAACAACGTTTTTTAATTATTATATTATTTTGTTTATAAAATATAATAAATAAAACCACTTGTTTTATTAATTTCCAAGGACTCTTTTCGTTACATGTCTTGTTAGCACGATACAGCCTCCGGAGTGCAACAAATCACCAATTTTATGACTGAATATTGTTCAGAACATCGCACAGATGAACCCTATTTATTTTCGGCTCACAGTAGCCAGTACAACGGATGCTATGGTACTTGAAGTACGACATTTTTGTCATTTTTTGAGAAATTTCAGTTTGTTAGCACGATACAGCCTCCGGAGTGCAAAAAGTAACCAATTTTATGATTTAATATGATTCAAAACATCTCACAGATGAATCCTATTGTTTTCAGCTCACCACAGCCAGTACAACAGGTGCTATAGTACTTTAAGTACTTCAATTTTGTCATTTTTGGAGAAATTTCAGTTTGTTAGCACGATACAGCATCCGGAGTATATCAAGTGACCAATTTTATGATTGGATATTATTCAGGGCATCTCAAAGATGAACCCTATTGAGCTTCAACTCACTAAAGCCAGTACAACGAGTGTTATGGTACTTAAGGTACCAAATTTTTGTCATTTTTGGAGAAGTTTCAGTTTGTTAGCACGATACAGCCTCCAGCGTGTATATAAGTGACCCATTTTATGATTGAATATTGTTCAGGGCGTCTTATAGATTTGAACCTTATTGATTTTTAGCTCACCAGAGCTAGTACAACGGGTGTTATGTGCCACATTTTTGTCGTTTTTTGAGAAATTTCGGGTTTAGAACGATACAGCCTCCGGAGTGTATACAAGTGGCGAAATTTAGAATTGGATATTTTTTAAGGTGTCTCACAGATGTACCCTATTGATTTTCAGCTGATTATAGCGAGTACAGCGGGTCCTATAAATCCAGATATACTGCATTTTTAGTTACTTTTGGTGAAATTTCGGTTTGTTAACACGATACTTCCCCCGAAGTGTATACAAGTGACAATTTTATGATATAACATGAATCAAGGCATCTCACAGATGCGCAAAAGTTAGTTTTAATATTTAAAACCGTTTATTTTTGGGGTATTTTAGCTAAAACTCAATTTTGAAAATTCATAAAATCAGTATATTTCCTTTTTTAGGATTTACTCACTAGTGTTTCTATATTTCTGGGCTAACTTTTGAATCGAAACATTTTTAAGCATATCCTTTTTCAGCATGATTTGTCATTGGAGTATGATTCCGTGTAGATTACAGTAACTTACAAATTCTTCTCGAACAAAATATACGTTATAGCATCTTCCTATAGTACTGTAAAAAACAGGTATACAACTTACAGCTTGAACCAGCACTGATCAAAATGAAAAAAAATGTCAATAATGGGAATGACTAGAGATATCAGCAGTTTTGATAAAGCAATCAATCAAGTGGTTATAATTAAGCTGGTTAGAATTATAGCATTGCCTTTGAAATATTCCAGGTAAAATTATAAATATAGCTAGTTTTTTACATGGCCACTCTAAATTAATTACTTAAACAAACAAATGAGGCCATCTGTGTGTACCAGAGATGAATAAATGAAAGAACCAGCTGTGTATGTTGGTATAGTTGGCGTAAGAGATATAGTGCGAACTTTGTAACCTATAGTTTCGCGTATTCCATCCTACCTCAAAACTGGGATAGGTTCTTCGGTTGTCCCGGGTCTTCAACCTTTACGGCCTTCGGCTAAACTAATATGGAGACGGTCGTGGATAAAACAAAGTCTTCACGGAATTCCACAAGAAAATATGGTCTAGGGCGCCAGCTAGGTTTGTACACCTGGCCTGAATCTGCTTCTAAATTCCCCTAACCCAGCAAGAGAAAAAAATAACAAGACCAAACTTCAAACTTACAAAGTTTATTTAAAGAACAACTATGTTCGAACATTATATCTCAAGATTCAAAATGATTAAATGTTAGACTAGAAATTATAGAAAAATATGTAAAATGTAACCGTGTACGCACAATGTCGGTGACTTTGGTACCAAGGTAAGCGATGCGCTTAGAAAACGAAAATTATATAAGAGTAATTTCTACCCTTTACAAGCGCACTGGCATAATTATACATAAATACCTGTATAAATTCATGAATTCGCTAAGTTAAAAAAAAATATATATAACTACTAAGAGTTCACCTCAGATGATATCATGACTCTCCGAACTGGTGAAGATATAACCCCGATCTTGGGCATCTATCCCATACTGCAACCTCGATTTTTCTCAGACTTACTTGCCCACAACCAAAATCCTACAATACATAAATTCCCCAATTACTATTTACATCAAATTAAAATTAAAAACCATATTTTTTTACTTCAGCAATATATTTACATGATTCTAACAACTTCTAATTATTAATTAGATACTAAGGAAGTATCTATGTAACTAACAACTGACATTTAAGCATTAAGATTGATTACTACATCATTTAGTAACCTCGTGACTAGAACTGTCTAGTGCGGCTATTTTTTTAAACAAATGTATTTACAGAAATGTACATGCCTTCTTTCCGAAGGGTTAACATCTAAAAATCGTAAAAGTAAATTAATATCCACCAATGCAATAAAACTTGTATAGTTTATTTACGATAAAAAGACGATGATATTATTTTTAGTTACTTTCCTGCTTATCAGAATAAATATTAATTTACCAACCGTACATACAATTTATCCTCAACAGCCAGGGCAATTAACAGCTAACGGGTTGGCAAACTTCAAGACGTTGTCAAATCAACTGGTAAAATTCCCCAGTTTGTTTTGACGTTTATTCACATTCGATCATCGTCTATTATTTACAAGTTTTTTTGGTGCTTTTAAATTCATTGCTTCTTTAAGATTAAAAAAACAGTTATTTTCATAACTAATTATTTAGGCAAATCTGCAGTGTGTGGATAATGAAATGCCGAAGCAGCTGAACAGAAAATGTCAAGAGATGGTAACATCTTTGTTGAGCTATTTTGAAGGAGAATGCCGTAATGGGGGCCCGCTTCTCCCGCTTACTGCTGTAAGAAACGTAAGTAATGGTATTCGCTATTTGTATTCATCATTATTAATATTATTGTTACATATTTAAATGTAAATGATTAAATGTTTTTAATGTTAGGTTAGGTTAATTAAACTTGATAATATTATCCTTTCATAAATTGAAGTAATTATATTGTAGAGAGTTGCAGAAGCTTTACAACTTAGCGTTATCACTGTTAACCGTATTGCCGCTAAGCATAATAGAGGTGAACAGACTAAAAGCCCAACTAAAAAGAGACAACGCATAAAACCTACTGTTGAAATTGATAACTTTGATCAAAATGCTTTCCGAAATGTTATACACGAAATGTATGGAAATATATGAATTTACTGTTTTATTATATTCACAATTAACACAATATTTTTTCAGAGGAACACATAACCTTGAAAACTTTAAGAGACAAACTCAAGGAGCGTGAACTCTTTAATGGTTGTTTAACATCACTCTGGAAGATAGTGAAAAACATTGGATTCAAATACCAAAAAGATGATCCTCGTCGTGGTTTAATGGAGTTGCCACATATTGCATTAAAACGTGTGCATTTTCTACATGAATATGTCAAGATAAAAAGGGAATGTTTATATCAATTTCTGTTTTTGGATGAGACCTGGATATTTAAAGACGGTACTGTTGGACGTTCTTGGCAAGATTCTAATCATAGAGGCGTGAAAAAAACCAAAATTGGTGGTCCAAGGTAATTGAATAATACAATTTAGCAATTAATTTATGATGTACTAACATTCCTGCCATTTTAAGACCTTTTCAAATATTTACTAGTCACACTATTTCATTTAAATCTATATAATTATTAATAGTTGTTTTGAGCTATGCTAGGAAACCTAGTAGTAATTTGTTATTTCCTTATTGTAGGTATATAGTATTGCATGCTGGTTCCTCTTCTGGATTCATTCCTGGAGCAGGACTGTTTTTTTCTTCCAAAAAACAAGATGGTGATTACCACGGTGAAATGAACCGAGAACATTTTTTGCATTGGTTTGAATTCCAGCTTTTAGTGAACATGGAAGAATCTGCCACAATTGTAATGGATAATGCAAGTTATCACAGTACAGTGATCAATAAAGTACCAACAACAGCTACCAAAAAGACTGATATACAGAACTGGTTGATACAAAATGATATTCCTTTTGAAAATACTTTCCTCAAAACCCAATTATTGAATTTAGTAGAACGGTAAGTTGATATAAACATTTTTCAATATATTATGGTAATACTTAGATAACTTATTTTGTTTAAATATATGCATTTTTGTAGGAATAAACCACCAACAGTATATGAAGCTGACATATTATCTGAAAAATATGGTCACAAAGTGCTTCGACTTCCCCCTTACCACTGTATGTTCAACCCAATTGAACATATTTGGGGCATAGTTAAAAAAATGTATAGAGATCATGTGGGAACTAATGGTTCTTCAACAGAACAAGCAATAGGGGTATGGAAAAAGTTGATAGACAGGATGTGCCTCCACTTATTATTAATTTTGACAGTGACGATGAAGATAGTGATGATTTTGTAGTGGAGTAGTGGAGATCTTGTGTTTTATTTTTTGTATATTTTTATCCAATTTGCTTTATTTCCACTTTTTCAAAAGCACTAATAACTATTATTAAATTAATTAGGTACAATTATTTTATAATACACAAATTAAAACAACGACCACAGTATCTCTACATAAATAATACTGATAAAATGGGAGATTTTTTATTTTTATATCTTGTAACAAAATTGTATTTTGTGTATCTATGTTTTTCTTTTCCATTCTATTTTTATTATAATAAATATAATAGATATTGTATAAAGAAACAATATTTAAATTTGCATGAAGATGATTACAGCTTGTATTGATTCCTTTTAGCGTAAACCCTTGCAGTGCTCCTGAAGATGGTTCTATAGAGCATAGAATAAGGTATAAGGACCAACAGTTCGTCATTTAACCCTCTTCTGTGTAAAATAATTAAATGTTAATTCAAATATAGAATGATTGGTTACTGTTTCTTGTATCTTATCCATAGTTTGTCATGAATAAATATTTATATTAAATTATTCAAGCCTTTTATTTTTAAATAAATATTTTTGACTTACGCCCGAATATCGCCAAGCAACGTGTATATCGTGACCTATCAATATTACGACCCGTGGCCGTGTTTCAGGTCGACAATCGATTTTTTCATGGGTCAACAACTACAGGGAAAAAAGGAACCTGAACTTCAACGAACAGCAAGGACATTTGCAAAACATGGACTTAGTAAGGCAGTTTGTTTTGCGATCTCCTGGGCGCTCTGTTCGAAATCATGCTGCTGCTGTTGGGTTTTCTGCTCGTTCGGTGAGGCAGATACCTACTCCTTGAAACATTGAACTTTCATTCGTACATATTAGTTGTAGTGCAGGAGCTTAATTCATGTGTTGCTCAGCATTTTTACAGCCCATCCAACTAGTAATTAATAATCAACCAATCGAAAGAGTATTTGGATACTACGATTAATGAGCAATGAGACCACACTGTAGAAATAAAATGCCGCCTAAAGAAAGCAAGAGCCACTTTCGTTACGATGGAAAATATGTTTAAGAGTAGTGACCGTAATTTATAAACCAAACGACTACTTAAATACTATGTCTGGCCTGTGCTCCTGTATGGTCACCGTACATATAAAAGCATAGTAGCGACACTCTCGACTCGTCCCTTTGAAGTCTTTGTGGATAATTTCACCGACAACGTTCTAAGAAGTCGGGCAGTTGTTCACTGGCCGACGGATTTACGAGGGACTGCTGTCGTGCTACTTCTATGGAAATATATACTGTATACTGTAGAGCTGCTAGAAACCTGCTACTCTATAGGCGTGGTAAAGCGGGTTCGCATATCGGCTTCCGCACAGAGTGTCGCTACTAGGCTTTTATATGTACGGTGGTATGGTCCTGGACATTGACAAGCGTCCACAAATAAACTTGCATGCCTTCGAGATGTAGCTGTACAGACGAATTCTTTGTATCTCCTAGAACGACTATGTATCCAACAATATGCTTTAAAAACAGACCGAAATACTGAAAATTATTAAAGAATACAAATTAGCATATCTGGGACCCACAGTTAGGAACCAAAAGAGACATGGTCTGATTCAGTTGATACTCCAGGACAAGGGGATCTGGGATGCGCAGAATCTCCTGAATGAAAAACCTTAGAACATGGTTTTCACTGTATACACGAGGATTATTTAGAGCAGCAGTCAGTGAGGTTCAAATTGCTTTGCTTATCGCCAACATCCGGAACCGATTCACACTCATAAGAAAGCATTTTTGGGTCAGTTTTAATATGAATATCTTCTTGCAATCGCCACCCTTAACAAATCACCCTGTGAAAATTATTTTCGGCACTGTTTATTTTTACCGATAACACTGATCAACACTAATTTTATTGTCAACAATATTTGGGCGATTTCTAGGTAATTTCGTGGTGCTGATCACAAATTTGAAGTCCATTTAGGTGGATTGGCTCTAATTTTAGAGATATATTATCAAAATATGATAAGATAGAGAAAAATATCAATTTAATAGACCAATGGCCCTTTTAGTAAAAAATATTAAAGTGGTTTCAAAAAAAGAGAAACGAAAAAATAATAAAATTCATTTATTGATTAGGTATAACAGCAAAGAAATAATTTAATTTAAAAAATTACATCTAATTCGTAGGAAAGAAGCTCTTTTCGTAGGAATTTCTTTTATGAGGACCGTCAGGTACATCACGTTGGAGACTCCAACAATAGTCTGCCATCATATGATGATCCCATCTGCCCTGATACCTTACCTCCATCTCCTTTATATCCTGGTGGAACCGTTCCCCTTGTTCCTCACTGAAATTACAAAGATTGTCGGGAAATTTATCCAAGTGGCTGTGAAGAAAGTGTACTTTAATACTCATATTAGTACCAAAGTTTTTAAAGTTTAATAACATCTGTTGCACTAATTCCTCGTAATT
This sequence comes from Galeruca laticollis, assembly GCA_963921935.1. Classification (NCBI taxonomy): domain Eukaryota; kingdom Metazoa; phylum Arthropoda; class Insecta; order Coleoptera; family Chrysomelidae; genus Galeruca; species Galeruca laticollis. The sequence goes on from OY998183.1 coordinate 89,551,054, forward strand.
GTCCGCTTTGTGATTACCCAAGAAATTTTTAACTACCATAACAAAGCTACACAAAGCAGCAGCTTCAAGTGTCGTCATGTGATTTGTAAAATTAGAGTCCTTAATAAGTTTGCGAATTTGAGGGCCATCAAAAATACCCGCTTTTGATTTTCCATACTTAGCCTAGGAAACGATCTACAAATGTATTTGAAGCACTCGCCATCTTTACTCAAAGCCTTAACAAATTGTTTCATTAGTCCTAACTTGATGTGCGGTGGAAGAATGATTTTTTCACGGTCAACCAATGGTTCGTTTATGACATTTGCTGTTCCTACAGTCATATTTTGTCTTATTGGCCAATTAACCATATTCCAATGATCTTGCTTCGCCCTACTATCCTACAAGCAGATAAAACAAGGGTATTTTGTGTACCCACCTTGCTGCCCAAGCAAGAAGTTGACCATTTTTAGATCAACACAATTGGAAAACTGATGTTCTTCATAGGATAGTTTCTGTAATACCAACTTGATGTTTTGATATTTTTCCTTAAGTTTTGTTGAGTGGGCGATAGGAATTGACGCATATCGGTTGCCATTGTGTAGCACAACACACTTTAAGCTTCTACTGGAACCGTCTATGAATAGTCGCCAATCACCTGGAACAAATTGTATTCCCATTTGACGAAAAAGTCCGGGAATGTTGTTGCAATAAATAAGGTCTTCATCTTGGCTAAAGTAAGGAACAAGTTTCACCTCTCGTGTTCTATAAATGTTTATTTTTATATCTGGTTGTAGACAATTTTTTTCTTTCAATCTGGATGCCACAAGTTCAGATGCTTGCTTTGATAGACCGAGATCCCGTATCAGGTCATTCAGTCCTTCTTGAGAGAACTGCTGTGGTGTTGATTGTATTTTCTGCTCATATTCACTTCCACTGCTACTGTACTGGTCCTTAATTTCTTCTTCTTCTTCCGCCATCAGAACATCTGGCAGTGTTGTATATACTGGTACGGGAATCTCTTCGCTATGTGGCACAGGTCTTCGTGCTGATTCTAAATCAGGATAATCCCATTTGCCTTTCTTGTATTTGTTAAAACCTTTTACATTAACTAAACAAAAATAACAATCATCATGGTGGTTTTTAGGTTCTCTCCACACCATGGGCACACCAAATTTCAAACTTTTTCTTTTTTCGTTTGACCACTGTCGTAAACATTCGACACACGTTTTGCACACTATATGGGGAGCCCAGGACTTGTCTTGGTCTCCAAGCTGTACGCCGAAATAAGCTTGTCTAACAAAATCTGTGATATTTTTTCTTTGTTTCGCTACAGTATATCCGCCACAAATGTAGCAGAAGACATTAGGGCTGTTTAAACAGCTTCTGCGTGAAGAACTCATTCCTCTGAAAAAAGAGTAACTTTAGTTAAAAATATAGGTACAAATATTCGTCACATGTACTTCTACCTTCCACTTGACGTCTATTAAATTTAAATAACTTCACTAGGTAGGCAATAAAAACTAAATACACAAAATACGTAAGAAAAACACAATAACCGCGACGCTAAGTCTTAGTAGAACAACTGCTTACGCTGAACTGACAGTTAAAATCAAGAGACACAAGACAAACAAGTGCACGCACTGATCACGTGATCAGCAGTCGGTACGTGGTACGCTCACTAAACAGGGTCGAACTCTCGTTTCTGCGTAAATTTCTTATTCGTAAAATATTCTTAAAAAATAAAAAGCATATGTTATAGCTAAATTCCTTAAAAAATGATGTATCCATTAACTCAAAAACTAGAGCCAATTTGGAAAATAAATTTTGTAGGGCGGTGTAATGTATAATAAATACAGTCCGCCAAGATTATTAAATTTGTTCAAGCAGTTTTAATACGTTTAACAATGAGCCGTTACAAGGTAACCAAGTTTCCGAAATAGTATATTGAATGAATGAAACGGGAACAGCTAATATATCAACAATTTCTTCGGCTGTCAACGTACATAGTTCTACAAACACCTGGCGAAGAGAGTGGATCGGTTTGCCGATATTAGTAGCCGGCAGTGTGGGTGAAAATTCTTCAGACTCGGTGAATGGCATAGAGCGTAATTCGCTATTAAATTGTGCAAATTGCTTTAGGCATAGTTTCTCCATGTTTTATAACAGATCCGGGTCAGTATGATGATTCGGTTCTACTACAGGGTGATTGAACTTTGAAGTTGGTAACGGATTATATTAAAAACGACAATAAAGGATGCGTTTTTTTATTAAGAAAGTGGGAAATTAACAAAAGTGTCTATAATCGAAATAGTTGTTGAGTCATTTATTCATTATTGCTACTTTCGATTCTCATTACTGATTATTTTTGACCCGACAGTTTAACTTTTTACATTAAAAATATTGTTTTACTATCAACAATTTTACATAACACAGCGTGACACAATTTTTGTAATAGTTCATTATTTTTAACGGAAATATCTTATTTATAATATCTATAAAATCAAAATACCTGTTTCAATGGGCTCATTTTAGTGTTATTTTGACAGGTAGATATTTTATGAGGGGTGCATATTAAAATTGTAAAATGGGTCGTTTGGGGCACTCCATGTTCATTGTTCAATATGCGTTATTTAGTATAGCGAATAAAAGAAGAGAAAAAGTATGTCTTGTGATGATTTACGAGTGTAAAGCAGAAGTAACTCTTGATTTGGTTGGCAAGTGCCGAAATATTTATCAGCCTTTAACATTGTACCCTTTTTTTCAGGCACAATCCAACAGAAAACTATAGAACCATGCCTGCATAAGATGGACACAGATATTTTTCCTAATAAAAACGACTGGCTAATAGTCTAACGTGAGTAAGGAGCTATCATTCCGGGACATTGAGAAAATAACAAGAAAGTAAGGCCAGATCATCGGCATAATTATTTTGTACACATTCTTCGATTTTGTTATTTACACTTATACAAAGTAAAGAAGTTTGTAATATATGTTATTGTTATACCTTTAAAAGGGTGTTTAATAAAGTAGTTCTCATTAGGTATACCTAGAGGGAAAATGTTATTCAATTAATTTAATTAGAAATAATTTTCGAAGACCTGGATGAATCTTCCCACTTTACCATTCAATGTTGGGTTCTAAGTAATAGTTCTGTACCTTAGTGGCACTGTTGACATGCTTTTATCTGTTGACAAATTTTGTGTTCTTCAGATCGTCGAAAAACACAGGGCATGTTTTGAATCAATAGTGCTTCAGACTCGTTTAAATCTAAAAGAGATGTAATGACTTTCTTTCGCGAATCAATTTAGTATTTTAAATAATTGTTTAGAGATCAAGATAACGCACCATTTAACAAGGTTATCAATGTGATTTCTTTCGAACAATCACCGCATTCCCATGATATAACTTCAGCCGAGTTTTTTCTCTCTCCAAAACTCAACTTAGAGTGACCCGTTTGCAACCGATAGAAGACATAAAGGTGCGTACAGACATATAACAAAACTTCGTATCGTAAGGCCGTCGCGTAACAAGTGTGGACGGCACTGCGTAACACCGTAACACCAGAACGTAGTAACATATCGGCGTTCCATTGGTTGTCGGTTTTTGACGCCGCATCAAAGAACTGATACGCACTGATGTTGCACCACTTGTTAGCATGTCTGGACAGGTCTGCGGTACACAGTTGCGATTTATTTTTTGTTTTGTTTATTCAGCTGAAAACATGGAGTGGACAGAAGAATCTAGCCTGGATTTCATAAATAGTTATCGTAATAAAGAAATTTTGTGGGATGCAAAACATCCCAAATACTATAATAAAATAAAGAAGCATGATACTTGGGAAGAACTTGCTGTAGAATTTCGGACAACAGTAGATGAATGCAAAAAAAATTAATGTTCTTCTGTCAGGACTTAGGCGAGAGAAAGCAAAAATTAAAGAGCCACGGTACGGGTAAAGGTAAGTTTGAATAATTGAAAATTAATTTCTTTTCTATTTTGTTTATTTACTTTTCGATTACAAATTTCATTTTTATTTATTACAGGGCTTTCAGATATATATGAAAGTAGTTGGTTTGCCTTTAAAAGTTTGCTATTCCTTTGGGACAAAAACAAGGTTCGGGAAACACAAAGCACCGTAACTATAAAACGAATTACGTATAATTATCTTGCCACAAAAGTCGATATTCGTTTTGAAAGTACGATGACAATTCGTCTCTAATTCGTGTTGCATTTTCGGTTGGTCTTCTGGGAATATTTCTAATTGGAAATAAAGAAGACATTGGTTCATTAGTTATAGTTTTATACTTTCCTTCTACAAGCTTTCCATTAATTTCTGTATCGAAGGTTCCATGTGGCGTATACAGAGCACAGGATGTAGGTAGAACTTTCTCTTAAAAAATTATGTAGATGAGCTACTGCCATTATAACTAATTCAGCTTTTCTGGGTTCAAGTAACATCGGTTTACGAAGTACTCTAAAAACGGCTGAGGCGATGCCAAATACATTTTCTACAGTTCTTCGTGCGCGAGATAATCTGTAGTTACACTCTTTGCAATGATCCTTTAGGATGTATTCCCGAAAACGGTTTTATTAACGACTCAGTTAATGCAAATGCCTCGTCTCCAATAAAAAAATAGGGAATTTTCTGTTGTCTGCCATGTAAAGCTTCTGGTTCAGGTAAATTTAAGTCATTTCGCTCTAATTTTTTGTAAAGCGAGCAGTTTTTAAAGATACCACCATCTGAAATTCTTCCTTGGCCTCCAGCACCAACATACAAAAAGTTATAATTAGCATCCACTAGGGCAAAAAGAACTACACTAAATGTTGATTTGTAATTAAAGAACTCGCTTCCGGTGTTAATTGGAGCTTGTAGAACAACATGCTTCCCATCTAAAGCACCCAGACAATGTGGAAAGTTCCAGGTGTCCTCAAACTGTTTTGCCACTTCTAACCATCTTTCTGGTGTTGAAGGTATCTGTAAAAACTAAAACAAATTTCGGTAAAACAAATTATACAGTGCGCCAAAAATAGGACATTTTAATTTTCTAAATAAGTTTGTTTATTAAATACTTATTTTAAATTATTTTTAATTTTAGATTGTACACGAAGAAGAAGATAATGATGAAAAGGAAATATCGGGTGATGAAGGAACATTAGCAGATAACGATAAAAATTCTGCTGTGCAAGAGAATCGGGAAAATATAGAAAATGTACCGAAAAGAAAAGCCACACCTAGTACCGAAAAGAAAAGCGACACCTAGTAGGAAACGCCAAAAGAGGAATGAAGATTCTGAGAAATTAGATAAAGCTTTTAAAATACTGTCAGAAGCATCAGCAAACGGTAGAAACCCACAGGAGCAAAACGAATGTCAAATATTTGGAAATCTTGTGGCTAAAAAACTGGCCAAATATTCTCTTGAATTACAAAGTACTGTACAATAAGATATGTTAATTTTGTTTAAAGCAGACAAGACCCATCTCGAACAAAGTTCAACCAATTTTTATCATTCGCAATCATACCGTACTCATACTCTTCAGTCATTCTTTGTAAATTCTGTGCCACAACATTCTCAATTTGAACAGTATCAGGATAGCCAAGCTTCCAGTTTTACTCAACAGTATTCACAGGTACCATCTCCAGCATATAATTATGCTAATTTTACTATTTCGGATCATTCAAGTCGCAGTACTCCAGTCAATTCTTTACCACGCCAACTATTGTATATGCCCGATATTGAATTAGAGAATTTAAGATAAACATTTGTTTTGTTTAATGTGTGTTTATTATACTTCTTTAATAAAACAGTTTCTTACCTGTATATTTTCTTTTAATCCTTCTATAATGGTTTCGCACACTTCAGGAACTATAGCACTTATCGATTGTTTAGAAATTTTAAAAATGTATTGTTGACTGGTGAAAGAGTCACCAGTCGCCAGAAACCGAATTGTTACTGCCAACCTTTCTTGAACAAAAATTGCCGTTCTCCATCTAGTATCTTTTCGTGTTATTTTGGGTCCAATTAAATTAATCAAGTAATCGAAGTCTGTTGGAGACATTCTAGTAAAATTTTTGTAAAGGCCACTAGTTGCCTGAAATTTTAAATCCAACAGTAAATGATTTCCGCTGTACACACTTCTATTAGTATACAACCGGGTCTACCACCAGCGTCTTTCTACGCGTCTTTTTTTATTTTTTTAAACTAAGTAATGCATGTATATATAAGCTGCTGCAACAACCTCCATTGCACACAAGAAAAAGACTAATTGAATTGTTCTGTTTTAGTAAAGACGGAACGGCAAAATGTCCCGTTTATAAGATACGCGACGATGTATTGATACGCTATATTTGTTGACACGCCGTATCTTCGATGCGTAACAAACAATTGTTGCGCGACGGAGTTACGATACGAAGTTTTGTTCTATGTCTGTACCCACCTTAAGAGAGAATTAGCGACAAGTCTTAAAGTCAATTATAGAAAAAACCGTTTGAAATATATTTTGATGAATGGCGTTGGCGTAAGAGTAATATTTGCAGGAATTACCTGAAATGCAGGAATCTTGAAAATTGCTGATAAGGAGCAAAATCTCAATTTACAACAACGGTTTCAACATAAAAAAGTTGTTGAATAGTCATTTTAAATATGGTAGAGGTCCAACGAATTCATATAGTATTTTGTGTAAACAGCTGGTTACACATAAACCTTTCTTTTAATTGATCAGAGCAACTAAAGACATAAATAAATGGAAATTAATGGGTGGTTTTTATCAAAGGTTTATAATTATTTTTTCGTTTGTCAAAAAGTGAGTTCAACCATTAGCGGCATATAATTCAAAGATGTGACGGTTTTGAATAGGTTTACAACATCCAGTGACCATAGATTGGTGAGGGCTACTATTGAAATATCTACCGACTTGGAAAGGCACAAAATAATCAAAAAGAAGACCAAGTCAAGGGTTCATCCAACAGACGACAGTGTTCAGACAATACATTGATGATACAATAGAGAGCATGTCGGCTCCAACTCCAACCGACATATATGACAAAATAGTGAACACCATCAGACAGGCAAAAAACAAATTCTATTCGAAAACTGAAAACGAGCATAGAATAAGCCCAGAAACAAAGAAAACATGGAAGAACGGAGAAACGAAGCTAGTGATGTTGACACAGAACCACACGAGATGAAGGCCATCAATAAGGAGATATCGAAAGCTATTCGGAAGCACACAATACAAAAATAAACTATTGAGGAGAACAAACGTATGGAGGTTATGAGAAGAAAATTCACAAATGGCAGGAAACGAGAATGGTAACATAGTAACAGATGGAGATAAACTAATACAAACAATAGAAAAATGCTACACAGTCCTATATAAGTCTCAAATAGATCAGACAAGAGAAGAACCAATACAGAAGATACAAAACCTAGGCTCCGAAGAAATACCCGATATACCCCGTGACGAACCATACTACGCACTTCATAAAATGAGAAATAACAGGGTTCCTAGACAGGACGAGGTAGAAACGGAGGCTATAAAGATTGAAGGACCAATTTTGATTGAAGGGATCCTAGAACTTTTTAATCTATGCTTACATAACTAGAGAATCCCAACCTCATGGAATGACTCACTTACGATATTGCTCTATAAAAAAGGATACAAGACGAGTCTAGAAAACTACAGGCCAATTAGCTTGCTTAATCATCTCTAGAAGTTGTACACCAGAATTCTTACAAATAGACTAGAATCAAAATTTGAGCTTTATCAGCCGAGAGAACAGGCTGGATTTCGAGCTCGTTACGTCACCAACGACCACCTGCAGTGCTTGAAAACCCTGATCGAAAAGAGTATTGAATGAATGCTGAATCGACCATCGATACACAAATGTGATCATATACAACAACGCCACATCAACGATCAACCTCCCCTCCCAGACAAAAAAAAAATCAAAATAGAAAGACTTTAACGCCTAAACTATTCATCACTGTCTGAGAGAATGCTCTCAAAAACCTAGAATGGGAAAACAAGGGCATCAGTATCGATGAGGAAAGACTCAACCATCTTAGATTTGCCGATGATATCGTACTCATTTCTGACAATCTAACAGAAGCTGCTATAATGATCCAAGAACTTAAAAATGCATTACAGACGGTCACACTGAAGATAAATTTCGAAAAAACAAAAAATGATCAATCTAGTCCTCAGTAAGCTATTAAGTGTAGACAACGATCAGATACAAATGGTGCATAGCTACATACAGTAACAACATATGGCAAACTTCATGATTTCTTCAAGAGCGATATTCTGATCAAGATAAAAAGAGAGGCTTTTAATATGTGTGTTCTACCCGTTCTCACCTATGGTGCAGATAATTTAACCCTGACCAAACCATCGGCACGAAAACTACAAAGAACGCAACGCAGGATGGAACGATCGATGCTGGGAATAAATCTAAGAGACAGATTTCGAAACGAGGAGATTCGCAGAACAACGGGTGTGGATGATGTTCTGGAGAGAATAACAAGAGCTAAGTGGAGATGGGCAAGATCGAACGACGGCAGGTGGACGAGAAGAATTCTGGAATGGCGGCCAAGAGCAGATAAGCGAAGCCGAATGCCAACCAGATGGACCTATGACCTGAAAAGAATCCGTACCAATTGGATGGCAACCGTACAGGACAGAGAAAGATGGAAATGCCTTGGGGAGGCCTATGTTCAGCAATGGGCGTTTCAGGGCTGAATGATGATGAATTCAAGCCAATTATTTTTTGGTTTTCTACAGATTACATAAATATTGATAACATTAGCCAATAGAAATTACGAATTCGGTGGGTTCAACAATGTATGCTGCGATAGTAACCATCTTCGGAAGTTTCTCAAAAAGTCAGAAACCGTCTTAAAATGGCAATGAATCGTTGAGGAATAGCTTAAAGTTTAGAAATAAGCGAAGCAATTGGATTTTTAACGCAGAAATGCGTTCGGAAGCAGTTTTCGGCATTATGTGAAGAGCGAAAAAATGAATTTCTTAAGAAGATTTCGAACGAACATTTGGCAGATATTCTTAAAGACTGGGCTTTCAATATAAAGCGAGCTAATGGCACCGATTATAAGGAGGGAGTTGTGAAAACGATTTGGAATATTTCCGCGAAGCTTCTGCAGAAAAAGTATTTTCAATATTTTAATCGGGAAATAGATCCATTTAAAGACGTAGTTAGAGTATTTTGAGGTTGCCCGAAACTCCCGTTCGGCCAAAAGAAGAGAGCTGAAAGCGCTTCCACAGAAAATAACATCCACTTCTGCAGCCCAGACAACTGAAGTGATCAGCAAGATTGTGGAAAACTATGATGAAAACTCACCGGTTGGCTTAGAAAAAAAGTTCTACCAAATGTCGGCCGTCGAGATGGCGTATTCTCCAAAACTGCACAGGGCGGAGAAAACCCTACCGCTGCATCTATAAATGGTTATGTCCAGTGCATCTACTCCTACAGAAGATGTTAAGCAAAAGAACACCAAATATCAAAACGAATCCATTGTTAACTCAAAGTGCTGATTAGAAGAAGACAGAATAAATGATTAATAAAGCCAAAAATCACGGGATACGATAAATCTATTACCACAAATCTAATTAATGATAATTTGAAAATTATTTACCGGAGGTTGATAGTTATTTAGGTACTATTGTCATTATCATTACATTTTGGAAATAAATTAATAGATTTGATAATAAAATGAGATATGTTGAATTTTATTTCATTCTATGAGTAATGGAACAAGCGAACTTTTTATAAACCACGACATTTTTCGCTAAAACTGAAAATAAAAATGCTTCTACTGTTGGGTACTCCATTCATGGATTCTGTATATAATAATTCTCTATAAAACCAGTTTGTATGAAAAACGATCAATATCAATTGAATATTATAATATATTTTATATCGAGTAATTGGTACAACCTTGAATAAAATACTTATTCGAACCACAATACTAATATTACCCATGAAGGTGCCATTATAACATTTAATACAATAAAAATAGGCATAGTATTTCTAAAGTCATTTTCCAATATTAAAACGTAAATTTTAATAATAGAAAACAGATAATACGTTTCGTGTATATAGGTTTGAAATTTATTGAATCGTACTGGAATAACCATATAGTTGATATCGAGTTCAGCTATTAATTAATATTAGGGTTGGTGCCGCTAGCAAAACACTTTTCATTCGTAACAGGTATGAAGTCAACTTTCAGAGCTGAGCGTTCCAGGTTATAATTGGTAAGGTATTTTATTACTATGTAATTCTTATTAATTCACCATGGAATCCAATAGACCGTCTTATATATTAAAAACAATTATTAAAACTGAAGTCAGTTACGAACAAAAAATTAGTTTATTGATGAAATTATTTTCCGTTCATTCATAAAAGAAAATATAGGATAATATTACGTTACTGAATTACTTGAAAATAGATAAAAAACATCGGCATTGTGGAAGTTACGTTAAGATAATAAACGGAAGATAATTTTATCTAGGTTAAAGCGTGCACGCCGAATTTCTTAAGAATTGTAATATAAAACAACATAAAACATTAATATTCTCTATAGGACAGATACTATTACAAATAAAAAGCTAGTTAGCATAATAGAATTGTCTTAACACAGTAGTATTCTTATTTTGGTTAAAAAAGTTATGTGAAACGACATTCGTCCTATTCCTTCGACAGAGAAAAGGTGCGATTTACTCCAGGTAGGGAGGTATAAAATAATTATTAACGATACCTGAGCCCAGCAGTCACCAGCCAATCACGAGTATACTATTCAGGTAATCAGCTTGGGTGATGACACTGGCATAAACGCCGGAGGCGTGGTTTCTCGAAGCGGTCGATTTAATTTCTTATGACAATACGTGTATTAAGTAATCTACTCTCACCGCGTGATGGAACAAATCACAGACACTCGGTATTCTTCGGGAACCTAATCTCTGTAGTAGGTATGCACAATAAACAGATACTTCGATTATTTTAATTCGCCGGATAAGCAAAGGTAATATCGATTCTTTAGTACGATAATAACGATAAATACGACACGTGAATAGAGTTGACACTCTCGGAACTTTACAACTGCCCTGGTCAAGTATTCGTCGCAGACTAATCTTGTCACAATATTTTGGGGATCGGTAGCCTTTTTTTTGAAATTTTTTCCCGAAAAATAACGGCAAAGCTAGTTCTAAATAAAACCATATAAAACGAATCGAGGCCATAAATTCACCAATTACGATGTCTACCCAGAATTTCGTAAAAAGTACCTTTTTGTCAAAGGCGACAGTAAAAACTATTATTTGCACATCGCACATTTTTTTTAGAGGCGATATTAAAAACTGGTGTATATTTTCAATTGTTATTTACTTGACTTGAAAATCAAGATTGAAGCGTAACAAACCTTTTCGGCGTCCAGAGATATATTGTTCCTCAATTTTTTAATGTTCATTGGTCATAAAGAACGATATCCTTCGCTTCGACGAAAATATTGTTGCGCCAGGGCCGTACTGGGATAGAAATTATTTGATTTCGTAGGGCGAAATGTAGGAAAAATAAAAACGTTACACAAAAATATAATTGCTATATAATAAATATGTATTTTACCGAAATTCCTGAGAAAAACGCTACACTAATTCTTGATGTCAGCATACCAACTAAAGAGTGTGTTTTGCTGATCTCTGATGAGCACTTGCTGTGTTTAAAAAAATTACTATCTCAAAATATACTTATAGTTCAATAAAAGATGGGAAAAATAATAAGTTATTTGAAAATTATATTCCTAATTTTTCTTAATAAAACGAGATATAAGGTAGTGTTAACTGTATGGTGTTATGTTTAAGATTTTTTTAAATATAAATAGGTTAATATTGTTTAAAGGAATGCATTTTGTTATACACATTAACGCTTAATATCTTAAAAAGTAGGATGGCGCTCCTTAATTGCGGGTTAAAAATAATCGTTAGACAGACGATAAATGTATTTATTAGTAATTAAATACATTTTAACGATCATTAGTTGAAATTATAACATTAAATGAATATATCGTCAAATAAGCATTTTAAATTATAATATTGACTGGACTACGACGGTATTTAAGTCAGTTGATAAGCCACTATATCTCTTGCGTCGACTATACTCATATATCATTCAGCCTTAAACTGTTGAAAATACTAGACAGTGGGCTATTTGACTCATATCAAAAAGTATTAAAAAATAATTAACAAAATACTAGTCCAAAGGAACCCACATATATCGATATAAATTTATAAAAGTGGATAATGGCTCTAGAAATTTAATTTGAAAATATCATAAATTCAAACGTTATCTACTATGAACGTCATATTGGAAGATGTTATTGTGTGCCACGGATATAATGTAAATTGAGCTATAACAACATAATTATGGCATTTGTATATATGTAAAATATTCAGAACTTTTTAAGGTTTTCAGAAATAAAAAAATATAAGGGTGATCCCGTTAAAATGACATTTCCAGAAAAAGGATCTGACAACAATGTGAATACTACCCTAAGATCAGCCGTATTACAAAATCCTCGCATATCAAAATTTATTAAGCCGTTTCAGAGATAATTGAAATCGTTCCATACTTAAAAGTCATTCTATATAAAAATATCTATTTTGATATACAGGTTTCACATTTTCAGGGCCTCCGTTTATAAAAAATGCCACACCACCGCACCAGTAGCGTACCGAGGGTGGCGGATCGCCCCGGGCGCCACCATTAGGAGGGCGACAAAATTGTACCTTTTTGTTTCCCGTCACGGACGCCCTGCTGTTTTAATAGTAAGCAAGTTTTAGTTTGTTTTTTATTATGTCTCATGGAAAATATGAACAAAACGAACGCGGCTGCTTTAAAATGAATCTCTAAATATGCCAGTTTTTTATTTTTACACCAAAATAATTTTATACTTCAAGGAACAATATAAGAGCCATTCACAAATTAGTTTTTCACTTTTTAGATAATGAAAATTAAACCCTGTATATATTTTTTCTAAAGTCCTCATTTTTTGAATGTTTGGAATTGTGCCGCCTGAAGAATTGTTTACTCAGGTGCACCAACAATGATACTTAAAAATCCATTGGCGGCGAATTATTATTTTAAAATTGCAACGAATTATTAGGTATACCGACAATATTAGGTCTTTTCCAACTGACAGGAAAACCGTACAATGTACTATACAAACCCAGTTGACCTGCTGACTAGTGAATATAATAAGTCTTTGACATCAAATTCACTAATCAGCAGGTCAACTGGATTTGTATCGTACATTGTACGGTTTTCGTGTCGGTTCGAACAGACCTATGGTCGGCGAACTATTCTTTAGTAGAATTATTGTAGGCTGTAAAATTTTTAGGCGTCCTTATGCTTGGTATAAGATAAATTTATCATACAATGGCAGGGTTTATTAGGGTTCCACAGTATGAATAGATACAAAGTACACCGAATTAAACATAATACAGTTAATTAGAAAAGCAGACAGATGTCTAGAAATCGTACGATGTCACATTTTCTTTAATTTCCATTTCTAAAGAGACCCGTCCCTTTTTCGCTGATTGGTTGCGAGGCAAATTTTTGGTACCACTATTCTGTAGTGTGGTGTTTAAAGATCTGTTCGAAACCGCTCTTACGGTCTGAAAGTTTTTCAGTATGCCCTTAGACAATTAGGGTTGGCAAGAATTAATTCATATGAATTAAGTCAATGATTTAATTCAAATAACTTTTTTAAAGTCATGAATTAATTCATTTTTTTTAATGAAAGCAAATTACATGACTAACCTTAAAAATGAAAGATTCAATAACATTTTGGTACATTCTAGCAACGTAGCAAATCATAAACATCGGCTGAACGGCTTTGATTCTCGTGCCGTGCATCAAATTCGGGGAATCACATAACCTAAAACGAATCGTGAAATTTAGACTGACGTCGTCGTAAAAGTTGCTTTGTTTTTCTTGACATTGAGAGTTTTTCGCGAAGTAAATGATTCACAATTATATCTTTACATGAAAGGACTGAACGTGTGCACCAATGTGCTATGAAAAATCATGTTTTGGAATTGTTTCTAGTCTACATTCGAGATGTTCTGGTCAACGATGGACTTGATTGTGCTAAACATATATGTGAAGATCTAGGCATCGAAATAACTCCTCGACGAACTGGAAAAATAAAAAATATGGCTGGCGAGAACGCTGCTGATGCTGGTTTAACTGATGACAATCGGTTATGGCAAGAAATGTTCGAATCGGTGGACAGAATTATACAATAAATCAAGACCAGATTTCAGCAACTGCACGAGCTCGATGTCAAGTACTCTTTTGTCACGACTACGAACGTACTGAACCCAAAATACAAGAGAGGTTACGTAATTTTATTGCTATGGCTGATGCTAAAGCTCAAGACTATGCAATAAAAGGATCTCTCGATCTTTTAGAATTTATTCTGCAATGCAACTATGGTACTTGCGTACCTAATATCAGGAAAGCATCAAATGAAATGTAGCTTCTGTCATTCTGACGATGATATTGTAACCGTCATAACTGTTCGGTACAAAATTTTCCAAAGTTCCCTTGGATGGAACAAAGATGACCTAGTGAAACACTATTATTTGAAACGATAGTGGGCGATAAACAATTGAGACGTATGCGAACGGCACTCTTGTTTTGGTTGGAGAGCTAAGGGTCGTAGGTAGATTTATAGTGAAAGTTAATCAAATGGGAATTTAATTTACAGGAAAAATTTCAACACCTGCGGTAAGAGAAAAATAATAAAAAAAGTATTTTCAGAAATGTGTCTGTGGAGATTAGGGGTGTACTTACTAAAATGCGTTTATTATGTTGACCAGTTTATTAACATGTTTGACTAGCGTCAGTTATCAGAACAATAAAAATTTTATAATATGGATACATGCATAACCGGGTATCTACAACAGCCTAAAATAATAAGCTCCACAATCTTATATGCAATCTTGTACGGATGCCCTGTATATTATAAACACGTACACAACTCGACGACGTTATTAATATATACATAAAAACAATAAAAGACAAATTATCACTCACCACTACACAGCAAACAAAGCAAAAAAATTGGTTTATTAATGAAATTATTTTCCGTTTATTCAAAAAAGAAAATGTAGGATAATATTACGTTACTGAATTACTTAAAAACAAAAAAACACATCGGATTTGTGGAAGTTACGTCAAAATAAGTGGACGGAAAATAATTTTATCTAGGCTAAGCGTGCACGCCGAATTTCTTAATTATTACTATATACAAACAACATAGAACATTAATATTCACTAGAGCAAAGTTAATATTACAAGTAAAAAAACTAATTAGCATAATAGAAATGTCCTGATACTGGAGTGTTCTTGTTACGGTTAAAAAATTGACGTGAAACTAATTTCGTCCTATTCCATCGGCAAAGAAAAGGTGTGATTTAATACAGGTAGGGGAGGTACAAAATAATATTTAACAATACCTGAGTCCAGAAGTCACAAGTCACGACAGTACTATTCCGGTAATCAGCTTGGGTGATGACACTTGCATAAACGCCGGGGGCGTGGTTTGTCGATTCGGTGGATTTAATTTCTTGAGAAAATACTTGTAATAAGTAATTTACTCTCTCTCTCTCTGCGCGATGAAACAAATCACAGACACTCGGTATTCTTCGGTAACGATGAAAACGACAGGATAATTAGAGCTGACAGGCTAGGAACTTTACAACTAACTTGTCTTATGATTCTTCGATGACTTAATTTCGGTAACGATAAATACGACACGGTAAATAAAGCTGACACCCTAGGAAAGTTACGACTCGTTCGGTCAAGTATTCGACGCTAACTCTCCCAGAACTTTGCAACTGCCCCGGTGAAGTATTCGTAGCTAACTGAATTTCTTTACGAGCTTTTGGGGAGAGGCAACCTTTTTTTTAGAAAGTTTTCTCCGAAATATAACGTTAAAGTTAGTTCTTAAAAAAACATATATCAAACCATATAAAACTAATGATCCTACAAAAAAAGAGTCGGGGCCATAAATTCACCAATTACGATGTTTACCCAGAATTTCGTAAAAAGTACTCTATTGTCAGGGCCATATTAAAAAACTATTATACACATCGTACTTTTTTCAGAGCGATATTAAAGCTATTGTATGTTTTTTAGTTGAAAATTAAGACTGGGGCGTAACGAACCTTTTCGGTGTCGAGGCAGATTGTTCCTCAATTTTTTAATGTTCATTGTTCATATAAAACGAAGTCCTACGCTTCGACGAAAATGTTTTACGTTACAATATTTAATGTCGAAACAATTGCCAATATCTTAGAATTTTCAACATTTTTTCAATATATTGTGGAATTATCTAGAAACAGTTAGTTTCATTTAAAACAGTAATTTGGCTATTTTGTCAATAGAACAAGGTGTTACGGACGAAATTATGAATAATTTTGCTGTGCGTAAGACACGAAAAGTTTGATTTTGGACTTTTTTATAGTGTAATAGGTTTTGAAAACCGACGTACTATGTTACATTTTTATGAAGTCAAAGTGGCGGCAAACTATGAGTCAGCCCCTGGCGACAATGGTCCACGCTACTCCACTGCACCGCACAGTACCTAGTGACAGTATGCAATATGGTTTCAACACGATGGTGCACCAGCACATTACGAACTCAATGTCCGGCAATATCTCCACATAATTTCTCGGGTTCTTTTAATATAATCAATGGGCTCAACTATTAATGAAAAGATTTAAATGTTTATATCGTAATTTGCCATGCCTTGTGGACAATGTATACATGACCAATGTGCGCCAATTCATCGCCAACGTTGAAGGCGGTTTTCAGACACACATCAAAGTCCAACATTGCCTGAACTTTGGTCTCCAATGTTGCTGGCAACGTTGGCTTACGTTGGCCATGTCCTCTGGATGCGGCTTAATTCATTAAAATAAACAAGTTTATTAAATATTCCCATGATATATATACATATTATTATCAAATTATATTGAAAACAATCAGAGCGCGTGAGATTACGTTCTCAAAAACATCGTTCGGTGTTAACCTACTGTTTATTTCTGTTTGTTATATGGTTATATGTACTAAGAATTAGAAACAATGTTGAATTTACATGTAGCGTCGTAAATATTTATGAGATAATGTACAACTTTTTCTACAACATAAAAAAATCAAAACGATTATCACAAATAAGAAATAAAAACTACCTCGAAGTGGTTTTACATTCGAGAATATTTATAGATTCAAGTCACGTTTTACTAGCGTTAGATACTCTTTCCGTAGGCATTTGTTAAGTTCATAAATAATTTATTTAGTATTTTAGTCACATTGAAAAACGATACAGGACATATATAAAATTTGGATTAAGTTTTTAAGCAAATATCGAAATATTTTTTCAATTAGGCTGCAACATGATTCAGCTCTAATGTACTATGCGAGTCATGAGTTTCCCAGAAGATGTTTTGGAAGGCGTGGTTTTCTCGAATGGTTCCCGCGAACGATTAGGCTAATTCCTTTGTGACCATTTAAAAAACATACACACACCGGTACAAAAAACTGAACACCCCTTAATTTTTAATAAAAAAGCCTTAATTAATTCCGAGGGGTAACCACCAAGGAGATTTTGTGCTTCTTGTGGGAGTAGATGCGGGGAGATCTAAGTCAATCCGACTACCATTTTTGCATGCGCAAACTGATGTTAATTTAACATAAGCGAAGTGAGATTTCATAGATCTCTTAAACACATTTATCAATCCCCAGGGTTACAGCTAGTAGCGGCATCATCGTTACCGATTTTTCATCGTTCAAAAAATGTTCTACTTAAGTGTTCATTATTGGTGGTCAAAACTAACAAGACCCCAACCAAAGCAAAATCGGTCAAAGCATTTACAGACAGGGTTGGGCTGATTAAAATCACGATTAAAATCATGATTTAAATCGCTTGATTTTTAAAATTAAAATCATTATTTAAAATCAATTTTTTTCTTTTTTATTCAGAACCAGATAACAACATAGTATAAAAGTTTTCTCAACAATCAAAGGAAGTATCTGCTTTTAGCAAAAACAACAAAGAAGAAGTACATAATTCCAAATTCTTAAACTAAACGTAACACCTAAATTTTATTACTGTATATTTTCAGTCTATTCATTTTCGTTATACAATTTAAACAAAAACACGAGTTTTCCTCCTTTTTCTATGCCTAATCTGTTTCTAATATCTGAGTGTACAAGAACAAAAGAGCTAAATACGCGTTCTACTGAAACTGAAGAAGCAGTTGCACACAGGAACTGTTTTATTATTGGCAACTGTTTCAAGATTTCCGGCTCATCATTTTGTGATAACCACCATTGTAGTCCGTTTACATTTTTTATTACTTCGTCCGAAAACATA
This sequence comes from Galeruca laticollis, assembly GCA_963921935.1. Taxonomy (NCBI): domain Eukaryota; kingdom Metazoa; phylum Arthropoda; class Insecta; order Coleoptera; family Chrysomelidae; genus Galeruca; species Galeruca laticollis. The sequence continues at coordinate 89,569,485 of OY998183.1, forward strand.
ACTTGCTTAAATGGAGCACTGCGGGCATTTAACTTTATTACTAAAGGTAACAGTTCAGTGTTTTCATATAACTCGTTAATTGTTTCTAAAGCTATATTCTTTTCTTCTGGTGTTAACTGGTATTTTGTTTTTTGTAGATTCAACATATTCGCTATAAAATGATATGACGTTAGTGCTTGCTTATATCGATTATTAAATTGTTCTGTTTTTTGTAATGGTAATTCCACAGATTCACCAAAGATATATTGTAAATGTTTCCACTGCTCTACAGCATCTGCGATAATAGCATTTTTCCTCTGCACAGTATCAAGAGCAACTGATATATGTTTTAAAATGTTTACATAATCTTGCGCTGCATATTTAATCGCAATATTTGAAACTTTTTGGTAAATAGTGGAATCAATCTCCTTTTTATTTTCTTCGCAAATTTTTAATATGATGTCCCACGGAGTGACACACATCTCTAAGCAGTCGCCAAGGCTATTCCATCGCACATCGCTTGGAAGGACTAAAGCGCTGCCTCCTGCTTGACTGAATTTAGCTCTAGCCAAATGTTTTTTTCGAAAATACTTAACAATTTGGACCACATGCTCTTTAACGTCTTTAACTTGAAAGTCCTTGCACAGTAAATTAAAAATATGTGCAGAGCAGCCATAAGTTATAATTTTTGCGTTCGTTTTTTCTTCTAATGCTTTTCTCGTAAGTGTCATATTTGTGGCATTGTCTGTCACAAAAGATTTTACGGTACACTTGTATTTTAATTCACATGAAGAAATCAGGTCACAAACTATTTTAGTTAAATATTCTGAAGTATGTGGATTTCCTAATGTGTCTAGTTTCGTATAGGAGGGCTTGTCCATCTTCAGTGGTTATCGTTGCACATATCACTGGTTCGTTGTGCACGTTTTACCACCCGTCAATTGACATATTTACGGACTGTTCTGACAGGGAGGAGAAACATTATTCTTTTTCCTCTTCATAGATTTCGTCCAAAAGACTTGTTGCTACCGTTTTTCTCGAGGGCAGTGTATAACCAGGCCTTAATAACTGAATGGATTTTTTCACCTCTAAATTCTCAATACATCTGAAGCTCGAATTAATAGCAATAGCACCCTTTGCTATTTGTTTGTCAATTTTATGTTTTTTAGCAGTTGAAGTCCGCATTACAAAACCACTCATGGCAGGCAGAGTTTCGATTGCTTTCTTTTTTTGGACTGGCTCAAAAGTTGTTGGACTTGTTGGTACTTTCGGCGGAGTTTTTCTAACACATGAACTATCCGTCATGAGTGAACTACAACTTGAGGCAGATGATGTGCTAGCAAAACTGTCAAGCAACATTCGACTCTCTGGAAAGAGAAAAAACATAATTGACAATTAAAATTGATTAATTGATGATATATTAGTATAGTATTGAATTATTGATTTTAAAATAAAGTGAAAATGTTCAATAAAGATGTAAAAGCAAATTTATTATTTTAAGTTGAAAAAAATTAAAAATTAAGTAAGTATAGAAGAGTAAAGATAATCTTTAATTAACCTGGGAAAGGTCGTGTTAAAAAAGTTACATTAAAGGCCACGTGTTAGATTTCACCTAACATTTAAAAACAATCCTATATGCCTAAAATCTATATCCTAAAATATCTATAAATGATTACTTAAAAATTATATTATCTTTGTTAAAAATAATATCTATCAAAAAAATTTTAAAATTATTTCAAAAATGTATATTCTTCTTCTCATTGACTTTCAGACCTTAAGGTCCATAGTCTCCCTATTGTGATGGGCAAATAAAATACGAGTATAAAGGCATGGGACTGAGAGTGAGGAAGACACCGTATTCACTCTATATTACACCAACGATCAGATCTTTATAGCAGAAGACGATTTTGCATATATGGTCATAAAAATTAAAAGAATATATAATGACAGGATTAAATCTGAATAAGTCAAAATGTGTGAATGACTAATAATGGTAGGGATTCAAATTTGCATAATGACACCATTAAAGGAGTAGAGAAGGGAAAATATTTAGGAGTTATTCTTAAGAAATACGTAAATAGAAATGATAAAGTTCAAGAAGGAATCAATAAAGCACAAACCGTTACACGCACACTAAACTCTGCTGTGGAAATGGAACAACAACGTAATGAAAAATAAACATACGTATATTCAAAAGTACGGTGCAGAATTATCAAAAATATACAAGGAGCTGTAGATGATCAAAACTAGATATACGTAGTTAAAAACGATTCAAACAAAAATGGATCTGAACCCATCAATAAATGCAGAAGTTGAAATTTGTTAACAGATTTTATTTGGAGCCATGAGGATAAAGAGACGAGTATGATGAAATCACACAGAGCCTAACAGAAAATAAAACAAAATACACGCTGATAATAAGAGACTTTAACGCAAGAATAGGGGAGCAGTGTAACAGCTCGCAGTAGGTTGGACAATTCGGTCTGGGGAAAAGAAATGAAAGAGGGACGATACTCGCAAATTACCTAGAAAGAGAGCAACTATATATAATGAATACGTTTTTCAAAAAAATACCGCACGGAAACTGGACCCTGGCCCAGCCCGGATGGGGCTACAAAAAATGAAATAGACTACGTGCTAACACCACATAAACATATCGTTCAAGATGTCGACGTTCTGAACTCCTGTACTACGGGCAGTGATCACAGATTAGTTAGGTGCAAGATCGTAATAAACACAAAATTAGAAAGAGCAAAAAAGTTTAACAGCATCCAATACCGTGTAGATCCTGGTACAATAACAAACAATAGCTCAATATACAGCAAAAGGTTGACAGAACAGCTAACAGAGGAAACAACACCACCACACGAGAGCTTGGACGAAACGAAAAACATTGAAAGAAGCAACCGCAAGTTTAGTAACATTAAAAACTAAAGGAATAGAAAAGCTTACAACACAAACCAAACAGCTACTGGAAAAAAGGAGAGAGCTTATTAAAGAAAACAAAAGGAATACAGTAGAGTATACCGAACTAAACAAAACAGCAAGGAAAATGGCCAAGCAGGACATAAGAAAGTATCAGGATAATCGAATAGAAGAGTTGATACAGCAAAACAGAGGCTTAAACATCTTTAAAAAATAAACGCACATAAAAAAGAGATGATCAAGTTGAGAGATGGGCAGGGTACCATAACAGAGGATCGAAGAGAGATACTCAAGGTAACAGAGGTGTTCTACACAGGATTGTACGAGTCCAAAATAGACAATGAGGATACCAGAAGAGCAAACAACGATCAGAAAAACAGGATATGTAATGTTGGCTCCGAAGATGTACCAGAGATTGAGGAAGAAGAAATTCGGAATGCTTTAAACCAACTAAAAAACGGAAAGGCAGCAGGTGACGATAACATCATACCGTAAGTGCTGAAGGAAGGTGGGAGCTATACACGCCTAACCGAGGGAAAAATACCGCAGGATTGGAACACCACGATAGTCATACTGACATATAAGGCGATCCAAGCAACCTAGAAAACTATAGACCAATCAGCCTGTTATCACAGATCTACAATTTATATATGAGAATAGTAACAAACCGCCTTGAATACAAACTCGACACATACCAACCCTATGAACAGACGGGCTTCAGAAAAGGCATGAGTACAGTAGAACATCTCCACACCGTAAGGATACCAGGGTTGGACAAAATTTGATTTTATTAAAAAAATCAAAAACCATTGATTTTTTGGAAAAAATAACGATTTATTTGATTTTTTAAATTTGAATATAAAATTTCAACATTTTGATTCTTTGAAATTATTGTTAATTATTTTAATGTATAAGTCTAAAAATTATAATACAATTTGCGGCTCAAAAACTTGTAACAACGCATTTGTCGCGCTTCTTGAAAGAAAATTCTCGTCGCAATTTGTTTTCCTTCTGTCCTATACACTCACTATACAGTGCCGAGTACTGCCGAGTGAGGCACGAACGCGTTTGTTGTGCTTTTTGCAAGAATATTCCTGCCGATGCTTGTTTTCCATCTCAACCTATAAATTGACGTTGCCCAACAATTTCACGCATTTCGCTAGTTAGGTTAGTTAAGTGAAGTGAAAACATATAAATAAAGTAAAATGAGTGGAAGAAAGGAGGACGCAATGTGGCAGTTCTATATTAAGACAACAAATCCAAATAAATTGGGGTGTAGGGCTATTTGTAGAAAGTGCAAGAAAGATATTCAAGGGTTAGTCCAAAGACTTAAAGCACACCACGATGTTAGTAGTTATCAAGAGAGGAATACAGGTAATTAAATTATTAATTTTATTTATATTTAATAAAGACTTTTATTATTAACCCGGGAATATGATCGCGTGGTTAGATTTTGCCTAACATTTTTTGTTTTTTGTTGATTTTCCAAGCACTTGATATTTTATTTTTGAGATGATTTAGTGAAAGTTTTGAGACATAAATATTGATTATAAGTTAAGTAACATAGTGTAATTTTTAATTATATATTCTGAGATATTTTGAAATATTTTTTAAATATATACGTATTATATTATAAGTAGATACATTTTTGATAAATAACAGAATACAACAGGGTAACAAGTGTTTCTATGCATTAAAAGACACATTTAAATCAAAGATATTGTCTACAAACACAAAAATTAAAATATAGACAGTAATTATACCAGTCGTACTTTACGCCGCAGAAACCTGGAATTTAACAAAAAAAGAGGAAAACACATTAGAAATCTGGGAAAGGAAAATACTACGGAGAATATACGGCCCAATTTCAAAAATTCAATAGTCCAATAATAACAAATGAAATAATAAGTAAACGATTGAGGTGGGCAGGACATGTACAACGTCTAGGTAATGAAAGGTGTGTCAAGATAATACAGGGAACTAAAAGACAAGGACGAAGAGCAAGGGGACTAGCGAAAACTAGATGGTCGGATGGTGTAGATGAAGATCTTAAAGCAATTGGAATAAATGACTGGAAGAACAAAGCAAAAGACCAGAAAGAATGGAAAAGAATAGTAGAAGAAGCAAAGGACAGACTTCAGAGCAGAAACTAAATCACCGAATTCACAAACTCCCTACTGATTTAAAGCAGTAGGGTTGGCCAAGCGGCTGGCCACCGCTGCCGGAAAAATAAGGCTAGGAGTCCCAATAGGGAGACTATGGACCTTAAGGTCTGAAAGTCAATGAGAAGAAGAAGATACATTTTTGAGATAATTTAAAAAAAAATTTGTTAGATATTATTTTTAACAAAGATAATATAACTTTTAAGTATTCATTTATAGATATTTTAGGATATAGATTTTAGACATATAGGATTGTTTTTAAATGTTAGGTGAAATCTAACACGCGGCCTTTAATGTAACTTTTTTAACGCGACCTTTCCCAGGTTAATTAAAGATTATCTTTACTCTTCTATACTTACTTAATTTTTAATTTTTTTCAACTTAAAATAATAAATTTGCTTTTACATCTCTATTGAACATTCACTTTATTTTAAAATCAATAATTCAGTACTATATCAATATATGATCAATTAATCAATTTCCATTTTCAATTATGTTTTTTCTCTTTCCAGATGTCGCTTGACAGTTTTGCTAGCACATCATCTGCCTCAAGTTATAGTTCACTCATGACGGATAGTTCATATGTTAGAAAAACTCCACCGAAAGTACCAACAAGTCCAACAACTTTTGAGCCAGTCCAAAAAGAGAAAGCAATCGAAACTCTGCCTACCATGAGTGGACTTCAACAAATTTACAAACAAATAGCAAAGGCTATTTTTGCTATTAATTCGAGCTTCAGATGTATTGAGAATTTAGAGGTGAAAAAAGCCATTCAGTTATTAAGGCCTGGTTATACACCGCCTTCGAGAAAAACGGTAGCAATAAGTCTTTTGGACGAAATCTATGAAGAGGAAAAAGAAAAATGTTTCTGCTCCCTGTCAGGACAGTCCATAAATATGTCAATTGATGGTTGGTCAAACGTGCACAACGAACCAGTGATATGTGCAACGATAACCGCTGAAGATGGACAAGTCCACCTATACGAAACTATAGACATATCAGGAAATTCACATACTTCAGAATATTTAACTCAAATAGTTTGTGACCTGATTTCTTCATGTGAATTATAATACAAGTGTACCGTAAAATGTTTTGTGACAGACAATGCCGCAAAAGTTATGACTTATGGCTGCGCTGCACGTATTTTTAATTTACTGTGCAAGGACTTTCAAGTTAAAGACGTTAAAGAGCATGTGGTCCAAATTGTTAAGTATTTTCGAAAAAAATATTTGGCTAGAGCTAAATTCAGTCAAGCAGGAGGCAGCGCTTTAGTCCTTCCAAGCGATGTGCGATGGAATAGCCTTGGCGACTGCTTAGAGATGTATGTCACTCAGTGGGACATCATATTAAAGATCTTCGAAGAAAATAAAAAGGAGATTGATTCCACTATTTACCAAAAACTTTCAAATATTGCGATTAAACATGCAGCGCAAGATTATTTAAACATTTTAAAACCTATATCAGTTGCTCTTATATGTTTGATATGTTTGATGAATCTGTGGAATTACCATTACAAAAAACACAACAATTTAATAATACATATGAGCAAGCACTAACGCCATATCATTTTATAGCGTATATGTTGAATCCACAAAAAACAAAATACCAGTTAACACCAGAAGAAAAGAACATAGCTTTAGAAACAATTAACGAGTTATATGAAAACACTGGACTGTTACCTTTAGTAATAAAGTTAAATGCCCACAGTGCTCCATTTAAGCAAGTTATGTTTTCGGACGAAGTAATAAAAAATGTAAACGGACTACAATGGTGGTTATCACAAAATGATGAGCCGGAAATCTTGAAACAGTTGCCAATAATAAAACAGTTCCTGTGTGCAACTGCTTCTTCAGCTTCAGTAGAACTCGTATTTAGCTCTTTTGGTCTTGTACACTCGGATATTAGAAACAGATTAGGCATAGAAAAAGGAGGAAAACTCGTGTTTTTGTTTAAATTGTATAACGAAAATGAATAGACTGAAAATATACAGTAATAAAATTTAGGCGTTACGTTTAGTTTAAGAATTTGGAATTATGTACTTCTTTTTTGTTGTTTTTGCTAAAAACTGATACTTCTTTTGATTTTTGAGAAAACTTTTATATTATGTTGTTATCTGGTTCCGAATAAAATAGAAAAAGATTGATTTTAAATCATGATTTTAATTTTAAAAATCAAGCGATTTAAATCAGATTTTAATCAGCCCAACTCTGAAGGATAGTGAACGAAAAAGCAACGGAATATAACTTCCCAGTATGGGTCGCCTACATAGACTTTAAAGGTTTTCGACACAGTTGAATTTTGGGCAATTATCAGGTCAATGAAAAATGCAAGAATAGACCAGCGATATATTAACATTATACAGAGAGGCGTTAGACAAGCAGATATTGTGTCAACCAAATTGTTTACACTGGTGCTAGAGGATGTTTTCAAAAGCCTACAATGCGAAGATAGATGAATTAATATATCGGGAGAAAAACTCAATAACCTAAGATTTGCTGATGACATTGCCATTTTTGCCCCAAACAGCGAAGAATTAGAACAAATGCTTATAGAACTACAGCAAGAAGCAAGAAAAGTAGGCCTAGAAATGAACATCTCTAAAACCAAATTCGTGACAAACCCACGGACAAACATAGAGTATAAATGTGCTAGGACAACAAGTAGAGAAAGTGAACTCTTATGTCTAGCTAGGTCAAGAAATAATATTGGGAAAAACTAATAAAGAACTTGAAATTAACCATAGATTACATTTAGGATGGGCTGCATACGGGAAGATGCGAACGTCTTCAACTGCAATTTACCCCTCAAACTAAATCCAAGGTTTACATAGCATGCATTCTCCCAGTAACAACCTACAGATGTGAAACACGGATTCTAAAAAAGACAATCCTAAACAAGTTAAAGATACAGCAAAGATCATAAAACAAATATATATACATATAACAAAGATGGTATGATGACATCAAAGCAACGGCCGGACTTAACTGGTACCAAGTGGCACAGAACAGGGAAAACTGGAAAAATATGAGAGAGGCATATATCCAAAGGATAGAAAACGGCTAGAAGAAGAAGAATCCTCCTTCTGACTGCAAGCCCAAATGGGACAGTGGAAAATATAATTTGATATTCGTCGCGGCATATAGCCAGGAAAGTAATTGTTTTTCCTCGGAATAAGATCAAAATCTAGTTTAATTGATTATCAAACTAACAGAGGTGTATTCCCATTTCAATAAATAAAAAATATTATTAATGTATTATAATTATTATTTACATTTCTATACATATGTTTAATAATAATCAATTAATGGGCAGGAATTTATTGAATCAGAAACTGGTTGTTTTCAAACAGTTCTGTTCCCTCTTAGTTTCTATTAAAACCGTTTGCCGTAAAATTAGGGACGCATCCGAACTGTTGGTTTAATGGAAATTGAAAGGCCCAATATTAACCAAATTACTCTGTTAGTTAGAGATGAAGTGAAACTGAGTCAACAGAGCAAATTAAATTTTTCGATGAACCCACATCAATATCATTTCAAAAGACCGTATAAAAGTATCTTATTAAAATCAATTTTAATTACAATAAAAAATTTTATGTGGAACTTTTAAATTAAGTTTCAATGTACTAAAACCATTATACTCGTAAAAAATATTTTGTGTTCGTTCATCTTCCAGTCCATAAAATTAATACATATACTTTTACAAAAACAAGACTCATATGCGTTTTAAATTATATACTCTACATACATTATGTGTATATATCTTCATTGAAGAGTATTTACTGTTTGGCAGTCATAATTCAAAATTTATTATTGTATAATAACAAATTTATTTTTAAACAGACTTATAACTAATATTTTTACACTACTTTCACTTTATAAAAATTTTCAACTATTCACTATATATATATTTTCATTTCAACATGACAGTATCTAAATATAAAATAATAACTCACATGTGTACATCATGGATTATACCAGAATAATACTTTTATTGCCAATAGAATGTTCTTGATTTACCACGACTTTCTTTTATCACAACGGCGCGTACAAAAATATAAAATGTTTTTTCCGTTATTCAAAGTAGCCTGAATTCGAAATGTTCCGCAGATGGTCGCATTATTGCATATCCTCATGGTAGGCGCAATAGGTGTTATGTCAAATTATATTTCGTTTCCAAGAGAGCTGAAAAACTGTTTTCTTCGATTAATTTTTTGTCTGTGATCATAAATTCGCTCATAAATAACCCATCTGATGTTAATGCAGGGTCCAAAAAGGTAGCTCCTGAAATTTTTTCCAATTAGGAAAAAAACTTGACATACGTCATATTGTCACTAAATCTTAATAATATTCGACATAAGTCTAATTGTTCGAGTGCAAATTATAAAGGAAAAACCAAATATTATCAGAGATCCAACATACTGAATACAACTCAAATAGATACTAATAATCACGGCTAACATGAATTAAAACTACAAAAATACATTGATGGCTAAAATAAAAATAATACTGAAAATAATATTTCCTTTGGTACAGAATGATATTTATTTCCAGAGCAAGGTATTGTAAAAGTCATGATAATCTTTAGGAATCAATTCTTTCAATTCCTGAAGATGTTGATAGTTCGTTTTGTTAATTTCGCGAGGTCCACTATATAACTTTGGGTGTTCGAATACTTTGAAAGTAGATCATTTAGGACGGGGGGGGGGGATCATTAAACTTTTAATTTCAATTTTATCGTTCCATCTGGATTGTATTGATAAGCTACGACGACCTGGTGGATTAGTACCTGGTCTTATATAGTTATAAAAGGAAGTGTTAAATTGCAGAAAGTCAGTATGAGTTAGATGAGCTGTAGTATAGGGTGAATTTGCTCTCACACTTCCGATTATTGAAACGTAATCTGCTGGAATAAACACTTCTCCTCTTCTTCCAAGTTTTCTTTTCACTGAGGCTTCAATAAAATCTACCTCCATTTGCGTGTGCCCCACTTCTAGATTCTTCTGTTCAATTATTACTTCATGCTTTATACTCAATTCGATCAGGGCATTAGATAATTTAGCATTGTGATACATTTTTCAAAGACTCGACCATGCTGGCTCTAAATATAATTTACTGTATGTCGAGCGGCAATAATGAGATTCCATTTTTGGCAAAAATGTCAAACATTCTGCAAGATGCTTTATGTTGTGCGCTCGTTCATTGGTCTCATTCAACTGTTCAGATGATTCAACAGTTTCTTCAGATGTTTTTGCATCATCTAAAATCCATAGTCTTGATTGTTTTTTCTCCTATATCTATTGTATTTAGAAACATACGCTTACAAACATGTTTTCTAATTTTTTTATCATTATTTTCCTTTACTCAGTTATTTCTGGAATAGTTTTCCACTATTTAGGTATGGTTGGTTAGTATTTTGTCGTCCAAACACCTTTTTCGAATCTCATGTTGGTAACGACCAGCAGTCAGAAAATATACTCTTGTGCCCATCACTTATTGAGCACATTGAAAGTTCTGTCTAGGGCCATCTATCGATTGTAACGAAGGATGACCATTTTCCTTAACTCATTTATTTCTGGAATTGTTTTCCACTATTTAGGTATGGTTGGTTAGTATTTTGTCGTACAAACAGCTTTTTCCAATCTCACGTTGGTAACGACCGGAAGTCAGAAAATATACTCTCGTGCCCATCACGGATTGCGCACATTGAAAGTTCTGCCTAGGACCATCTATCGATTGTAGCGAATGATGACCTCCACAACGCTTACCAACGGATCTTCCTTTTTTTCTACAACATGTTTATAATGTCCTGAATGATCCTTTCCAAATACAATATAAGATTTTCTTTCCAAACGTCTCTGTGCATTCCTCTGACTTTTTCATCCATTCAGATTGCGTTGACCCTTGCGTTTCCTTTTGACTGCACTCTGAGTGACGGACGTTTCCCCCTTCGATTTCATAATCTTGCGAACTTGCTGGAATGTTATCTTCGGCGAATAAACGAGTAACACCTTCCGAAGTGTTGTGAAGAGTACTTACCTTGTATTAAAACTAATTATTGCATAAAATATCACCGGTATCGCACTATACTCGTAGATAAAGAATCTCGTTATTAGTGTTTTAAATGAAACTCAATGTTTCTAGCTAATTCCACAATATTGTTACGAACTCGCACACCGAAGCAGATACTAAGTACAGTCCTGTAACCTTATGTTAACGGAAAAAATGACGAGCGCGCCGAATTCTGGGAAGGTCTATTCGGATTTATTGTGACCGTCTTTTTTATAGACATGTTCTCGGAAGGTCTTTTAAGGATTGAGCCGGCAATCGAGAAAGAGAAATATCGCGAAAGGCATTTGTTTTGTGTAAGCCGCACCCCAGAATTCTCTAGTAAAAAAGGAAGTAGTATATAAAAAGGACCGATCAGCGGACCAGTTTAGTGGATAATTTGACATCGTGAGATAAACAAGTAAATAAGTGAATATAAAGTGTTTATATAAATTAGTTTGAGTGAATATACAGTTAATATAAATTAATAATTAAGTGATTAGTTAAGTATATATAAATTAAGTGTTAGTGAGTTAGTGTTTAAATAAATTAGTAAGTAGCCATACCAAGTGTTTAAAATGTATCCCACGCGTAATAAAAACGTTTAAATAAATAAGAAAAACATTACAATATAATGATAAATAACAATGAAAAACTCAAAGTCAAAATGTCACAAATTTATTTTATTATGCTGAAGTGCTAAGCTACTAGTTTCGACCCTCAATGGCCATCTTCAGGCTACAAAGAATGTTTGGGTAAGGAAGAAAACATTAAACAATCAGTATATCATACCTAAATGTGGATAATTATTAGTGGGGCAACAAACGTCCATACATAGCGCCGATGAAGGGAGGGATGTAATTTAGGTTATTGGAAAGCGCAACAACTATAAACGCATGTTACCCCCGTTATAAAAGCTAACGATACAAACTGTGGTAAAAGTTAGCGTAAACAAAATTTACTCTGTGAAAAAGACGAAGAATAGTTAATAAACTAAAAATAGTAGACTAGTCAAAAGATAATAAAGAAGATTATGACAGTAGTATTTAACTTAAAAAAGTGAATCAAATTGTAAACAATTGTAAATAAAGATATTTCTATAGTAACTTACATATAGTTGGTAAAATATTATTAACAGCGATTTTTTACAATAACAATACTTGACAATATTAGAACTACCAAAAGCAAAGGAATACACAAAACAATCAAAATGGGAGATCGAGGAAAATGTATGGATCTTTTGGTCTTAGTTGCTCATTAAGACAAACAGCGTTGCTATCAGAACTAATCCGGATTAGTTCTGATAGCAACGCTGTTTTGACTGGACCGCTACTTTTAGTTTATTGACTATTCTTCGTCTTTTTCACAGAGTAAATTTTGTTTACGCTAACTTTTACCACAATTTGTATCGTTAGCTTTTATAACTGGGGTAACATGCGTTTATAGTTGTTACGCTTTCCAATAACCTAAATTACATTCCTCCCTAAATCGGCGCTATGTGTGGACGTTCGTTGCCCCACTAAAAATTATCATCATTGAGGTAAGATATACAGATTGTTTAATGTTTCCTTCCTTACCCAAACATTATTTGTAGCCTGAAGATGGCCTTTGAGGGCCGAAGCTAGTAGCTTAGCACTTCAGCATAATAAAATAAATTTGTGACATTTTGACTTTGAGTTTTTCATTGTTGTAATACTAGTCACATTTGAGGTATGGATGAGATATTACTTTTATAATGAAAAATGTTGAAAATTCTAAAAAATTGACAATTGTTTCGATAACTGAATATCATCGTCAGAATCTCGTTATACTTTGCACATACAACTTGTTGCACTGATCAGTTTTGACATAGTCTCTACTGGTACTCACATATGGCGTATTGTATAATTGACACCTACTGTGCTCCAGAGGTATTCTTTAGAACTATTGACTTGCGGCCTTTTGTAGGCAACGTGAATGAGTCAAAATGGAGTTATAAAACGAAAATAACCTTTTTTGACGTACGACTTATTGCGCGTACCACGACGAAATGGGGTTTTTGACCCTCAGGAACTCAAATCATTCATTCAAGTCATTTTTGGGCTCCGCGGACGGGATTTCAATAAAACAGCAAAATTGGATTGTGTTATCCTCAAAAACTGATATAGACGATCAGAAAAGGAATCGGATTAACGAAATTGAAAAAAAAAATTTACCAAAATTCACCAAATGCCCTCGATAACAAGAGCAGGCAGATAGCTAACCCTACCGTCGATAGGTTAGTTGCCAGCTCTCTCTACTATTTTTTTTTTCGTTAATCCAACTTCGTTCTCGACATATGATATAGTAGGATGTAGAATTGTCCCCTCTAGACGATGGCCAAGCCATTTTTTCGTCTAACAATAGCAGTTTTTGAAGCAAACGCAAAAAACCTCAAATTTAGCTCTTTTCTCGAAACCCCGACCGTGCAGCTGAAAAATGACTTCAGATTGGAGTTCCCGTGGGTTAAAAACCCAAATACGCAAAAATGCAATCTTCTGCGGAACATTTCGAAATTGATTGTTTCTTTAAACCTTCGGAGAGTACGACCAGTGACAGATTTCCATGGCTTTTGTCAAGAATCCTTCGAAATTTCCTCTCATCTCTGTAACCTTTAGCAACGCCTCTCCTAGCAGCTCGTTTGCTGAAAGAAGGTCCAGATTGCACGACTAAAAGAAAAACAAAGTGAAAAGTTTCAAGTTTGTTTTATAACTGTTGCGCTTCGTTTCTTTTTTGATTTCTGAGGTCAAGACAATACGAGTGAGGCTTCTTATGACATCAACAACCTCTGTTTTAATGCATAAACTGCATCGCGTTTGATTCAAAGATTTCAGTGTTAGGTTTGCACTGCCAAGCTGGTTTTCACTGTCGTACATTGATTTTAGATCTTCCCATTTATTGCATATTATTTGAGCACAAAATTCAGTCTCAAGTTTCTGTTACAAATCTATTATAAATATTTCGTTGATTTTTAAGCGGTGGTCGTTACGGCCCTGCAGAGAAGACAAATTGTAGAAGTCGATACCTGAGAATATGCTTAAATAATGTTTCGATGAACGGATAATTATATTTTTCACTGAGAATGTAATGTCCTTTGATCTATTTTTTCGACAGTATAACCCTTACGTTCCGTATAATCACAATTGTGAGTGTCCTAATTATTGATGAAATTAGATTGAAAATACGATTTTAGACGGATTGTTCTGGCATCACACGATCAAGAGCGTTCATGACTTTTGCGTTATTGCCGCGGTTAACCTTAAAATCAGTTTTAAACAAATGATATTAGTGGGTGCACGTGTACGATTTTTTAGCAGTTGTTTGGAAATGGCAACTCGGCGTAAGTGCATTACTTATATTTATTTTTAAATAGATTATTGAATGATTACTTGTTAAAAATAGTGCATATTAACATGTTTCGATAAAGTTATACAATTTTAGTTGGAATTTAAAATTTTACAGCAATATTTTGAAATGATTTGCGATGGTCAGGATTGAATAGTGTAAAGAGTATGCAAGGTAAAAAATAAATCTTGCTGAAATTGCTTTTTATTTTTCAGGTTCAACTGGTAAAACTGATCTTAATAGACTTGCCGCTAATTCAGAAGAGCTCTATGAACTTTTGGATGATATTGATTCTGATTTGGAGCTTGAAAATGGAGATGACGATGATTGGGTACCGCTTGGAGACGAAGTTGAAGAAAGCGGAGGTGAAAATGATGGTTGTGCGGGTCGTAGTACCTTATCCCATCGCAAACCACTATCAGTACCAAGTTGGAACAAAAATATTACCTTCAGAGGGGAAAATATACCCGAAGAAGTATTTCCTGACCTAGCCAATGTTCTAACACCGTGGGTTTACCAAAAGTATTTAGGAAACTCATTTTTCCAGTTGTGTGCAGAACGAACTGCTCAATATTATTTACAAAAACATGGAAAGGAACTGAAAATTACCTTTGAAGATATAAAAAATAAACTGTTTTAAAGATTAAAACTAAGTTTTCCGCATCTGTGGCCCTGAACAATATTCTATCATAAAATTGTTACTTGTATACACTTCGGGGGAGGTGTCGTGATAACAAACCGAAATTTCTCCAAAAATAACCAAAAATGTAGTATATCTGGATTTATAGGACCCGCTGTACTCGCTCTAGTCAACTCAAAATCAATAGGGTACATCTGTGAGACACCTTGAACAATATTCAATCATAAAATTGATCAATCGTATACTCTCAGGGGACTGTATCGTGCTAACAAACTGAAAATTCTCCTAAAATGACAAAAATTTGGTACTTCAAGTACCATAGCACCCGTTGTACTGGCTTCAGTGAGCTGAATAGGGTTCATCTTTGAGACGCTCTGAATAATACCCAATCATAAAATTGGTCACTTGTATATACTCCGGAGGCTGTATCCTGCTAACAAACTGAAATTTCTCAAAAAATTACAAAATGTCGTACGTCAAGTACCATAGCACCCGTTGTACTCTCTCATAAAATTGGTGACCGGCCGGATCGGGATTTATATGGAAATATTTTAAATTTCTTCAGCTTAACGATATTTTACAGGTTCTATCTATCTAAAGCATAAAATTATATTATTTTCTTTTTTTTTGTATAAACGTCAAGTCCAGCAACTAGTGTTTATTCAGAGAGACTATTTTCGGAAATTGGTAACATAAATGTTGATAGCAGGTGTAGGCTAAGTTCTGAAAATGCAGAAAAGCTCTTATTTATTCATCACAATCTAAATAAAATAAATGATGAGTATCAGTTTTTGGTTTATATCTTTAATCTTTTATATGTACTTCAGTTTAATACCTTCGTCTGATTAAAAATTATATTGTAATGATTTACGACTTTCAATTTATTAAAGTTCAAAATCTTTTTCTTGCTTTTTTCATATATTTAACCTATTTTAAAAAATTTTAATGTTCCGGCCGGATCGCAACTGCGATTCGGCCGTAACGACAATTCCGGCCTCCAGGCCGGATTTAGTGGTACCGTCGGAATTCCGGTACATCTCTAATCACAATTAAAACGATAAGGAAATGTTCACTTTTCATTGAATAAAATTCATATTTGTTAACAAACCTCTTATGTTAATACCTGAAATAATTTAATATATATATATATATATATATATATATATATGATTATTGTATTTTCAGTTATTAAATCAAATATATTGTTTGTATAATTTTCACATTGGCAAACTTATACTTGTAATCCAACTCTGTATGTCTGTATATAATAGACGCAAATCAATAGTTCTGGCTATCTTTCCTTGGGTATATAGATCGATTTTCTCACACGTTTCAAATTTCATTGTAAACTTAGAAGAAAGAAACCAGCCTGACAAGTACTTTTTTAGCTCACCATTGATTCTGTTTTTAGAGCTATCCCAGAGACTTACGCTTATTTAATTATTCAATATTGTCACATAAATCTTCCAAATAATCTTGTTAATTGGGCCCTTACAAGGTTGTAATTTCATATAATATTCCAATTTACAACTATTATTACCTATAAGTCTTTTAAAGTAAAAATGGGTTAGAGATTAACATTTTTCAGTATTTTTCGCAAGAAAACTGAATGTATAAGTGAAATATCTTAACCGATAGTGCACAATACTGGCAACTTCCTCAACATTCATAAACGCTTTATCAAAAATTTCCAGTAAATAGCAAGAGGGGTGCACACCAATTTTTCTAATTAAACCTTATAAAGAATAAACCTGTATATGAACTTCATTTACCATCAATGGGATTAAAAAATGCAACAGTTTTTATGTCGTTACGTTACATTGAATTTGGGCAATCAAATTTGTTAAGAAAAATGTTGCCCGTTATTATATCTCGGAAACGGTTCAATAATTTCTCTCCTGCTATACGAAATCTAAAAATTAATTACCTGTTATGATTTACCTTGAAACTATTCATAGATAATGAACTTCCGGCAACGTCTGAATGCTTGCTTAATATGTCTACCTTCCTACCTGCTATTACCTGTGTTCGCATTTCCTAATAAAACTCAGTCTCAAGAGGTCAACAAACCAAACTACAGATACACCTCAATATTATTAAATGTGTATATATAATATGCATATATTTTATAAACCGTTTGGCATCAATTTACCTGTAAGAATACACAGGATGTTACTAAAAGAAAGAGCATAACTGCTGTGTTAATTACGAGCTTTGCGTAAACGAAATTTTGACTATAACGGATTTACTATCAATGTGAATTTGTTGATTTATAGCTAATTAAGGTCGGTTTCTCACCGGATGGGACCAATCACAATCGTCCAGATTTTGATCGCGCGACTAGGATCGTGCAAACGTGTATGTGTTCACTGACACAATTTCAGTCAAATGACACTGGTCGTGCACGACGCAGCTTGCAACGTCTTTGTCGGCAGCATAGACAAATAATATGTCACAGTGTGACAGTTTGATGCATAAGCGGTATGTGGCACAACGTTTCTGCGCAAGCTCCCCGCGCATGGAGTCTCTACTGTCGCGAACTACAAGACTTTTACACAAAGAAAATAGAACAAAATATCATAAATTTCATTACATTTCAAAACATCGCCTTTAATGTGGATAAATATTATAAAATATCATAGTATATTAACTTTTACGTCATTAAAAATGAAAATATACAAAACCAATCTTACATTAAGTGAACCTTTAAAATATCACCACCAGGTAAAATTCGTCGTAGTTGTATAGCAAAAAATTGTAATAATACATATTTTTGGCCGCTTCGCAATTTGGAGTTTAAGAACAAAACATTTTTCAAATTTCCATCTGACATTAGTCAAAGGGAACAGTGGTACAAAATTTTAGAAACTCCTTATACATCCAAAGATCAAAGGTTGTGTGAAGATCATTTTGATGATGAGGCATTTACAAATTCATTACGCAAAAGACTTAATAAATTTGCTTTACCTTTTTGCAACCCTTCCATCATACACCACCAAAAGTAATTGAAGATAATAATAATAATAATAAAACTCAAGCTTTTGAAAATACAGTATTGCTCGTAAAAAGAAAGCTTATTTTTTGTAACAATAACGATAGTCTTAAAGAAACTGAATTTGAGCCTTTGTCTAAAAAACAATGTTTGGAATCTAGTATTTTAAGTAAAATAAACGAAACTAGGGTCAGTAATTTATCTCCCAAGAAGAAGAAAATGTATTACATTAATAGAGATCAGAGAAATAGAATTTGTAAATTAAGAAAGGCACTTATCCGTAGTAATAACAA
This sequence comes from Galeruca laticollis, assembly GCA_963921935.1. Lineage (NCBI taxonomy): Eukaryota > Metazoa > Arthropoda > Insecta > Coleoptera > Chrysomelidae > Galeruca > Galeruca laticollis. Next base: position 89,587,883 of record OY998183.1, read on the forward strand.
AATTAAAAAGCAGTTAAATTGTCAGAATCAAAGTTCTTTCAAAATTAGATACAGCAGGCATGGAGTTTTTAAAAAGTAGTACTGCTAACTCTAAGAAACATAAACCTTCATGGTCAATAACGGATAACGCCCTTTCATTAGCCAAGTTGTAGGATTCGTAGATCTTGGTAGCAATTTAGGGAGAAAGTTAGAACCTGCCAATCATGCATTGGCTTATTATTTTACTAAGGATCAGGTTAAAACTGAAGATTTGAAATTAATTATTGTAGAGGTAATTTCAGCACTACAAGATGTAGGATTAAATGTAATGGCAACTGTTTGTGATCTAGGGAATACAAATCAAGCAGCTTTGAGACAATTAAGTAGACATTGGAAAATTGAAAAACCTGGTCCTTATTTTTTTGTAAATGGAAAGAAAATAATAACTTTATATGATCCTCCTCATCTTTTGAAATGTTCGAGAAATGCTCTGTTTAATTATGATATTTATTTTGATAACTATAAATGTGCAAAGTTACAACATATTAAAAATGCTTTTTATATCGACCAAACACGAAAATTTCAGACTTTGCACAGAATTAAAGTATAATTTTTTGATATTCGTAGAAACAATAAAATAAAAATGAAAGTTTCAGTTGCTGCAAAAATAAAGAGCCAAACTATGGCTGCTACCATTGAAAGTTTAATTGTTGCTGGTAGATCTATACTGCTGAATTTATTGATGTCATTGATAAGTTATTTGACAGTCTTAATGGTAGTAAACCAACCTTTAATGCTGGCAAGGCTCTTAGACGGTGTGTTTCAAAAAAGTCAAACCACCTGCTTTTTTGGAATTATATGTTACCAAAAATAAAATCTTGGCAGTTTTTACCGAAAAATGGGAGGCCTATGAAAACCAAAATGCCTTTTTAAACTGCTTGATTAACTACTATTAGTGGTGTGAAATTGTTAACAAGAGAATGTTGGAAATTAGGATTCAAATTTATCAGAACACGTTCTTTAAATCAGGACCCAGTTGAAAATATGTTTGGGGCAATCCGGCAGTATGGTGCTGCCAATAACTCTCCAAATTGTTACCAATTTATATCAGCTTTAAAAACGTCAATTTTAAATAGTTTAGTTTCTGCCAAGAATTACAACACAAATTGTGTAGCAGATGATTGCAGTTTATTAGACAACTTACATTCTTTCTTAAATTTTCATAATGAACCAAAACCATTAATGAATTGGAAAATATTGAATTCTCGTTTTTAGATATAGAATTAAATGATTCAAATTTTGATACTCAAGCAATAAGCTACGTTTCTGGGTTCGTTGTTAAAAAAATTACAACTTTTAATTGCGCAGAATGTAAGGCTAATTTGCAAACAGATATTTTAGATGTTCACCATACTTTCACTTCCTTCAAAAAAAATGATGATAAAACACGTCTAATTTATGTTCAAAGAGCAGTCGTAAAATTTCTTTCCATTCTGCATGACATTGTTTATCATTTTCTACCACTTTTAGGTCATGTAGAAAATATTACTGAAAAAACTGAACTCTTTGCAAAAAGTCACATAAATTTTGATTGGTTCACTTGTCGAGAACATAAATCATAGCTCATAAAAGTTTGTGTCCTCTTATTAATTAAAAATATTATAATGGTAAGAGGACTAACAAACAAAAATTATTATTATTTTTTGGTAACAATGTACTGCGTTTAATTTTTTTTTGTTTCAGACCTGTTCCTGTCTTCATGTAAAGGGGAATCTACTTATTAAATGCTTTTTATTAAAATATTTGATGTAATATTGGATAAACTTTCCTAAGTATAATGCTGTAATTTGAGTAGAAATATGTAATTTTGTGATTAATAATAATATATAACTGTATGGTAAATTAATGATATAGATAATAATAGTTTTTTCATGTTTTGTGTTACCAATTTAAAACATTATTTAATATTCAAGCTAGGGTGCCATTTTTACTTTTAGTTTTCGCTAAGTATATGTTTATGTTGTGTATTTATACAACTGTAAGTTTCCTCTGATTTACATGTTTTGTCTTTTTAATTAATTTTAAGAGAGTAAATGTAAAGTTTCTTGTTTTCTGAAATAAAAAAGTTAAAAAAAAGGTGAGAGCTGGGCAGCTATGGGGATGGCGGAGGCTGCAATAGAATTTTTTTGAAAAATGAACAGTCGTATAAATGCCTATTTATAGTGCGTGTGGTAGGAAAAATAACTTTGAAAATAAAATTGTGTGGAAACACTGTTAAGTGATATTAGAATAATTGTTTTAATAATAGGAGATATTATTGAAAATTTAAATGTTTTGATTATTGTAACTAATAATTTAATCAGATGTTTTTGTACTTTAATATTATCGTTAACTATTAGAATAAGAATTTTAAAGTTATCAATGTAATAACATGTATAAATAACAGACCTATGTATAGTAAACAAATATTTTATTAATTTGTTTTTATATTATGTGCAGGTTAATAAAATTTTGAAATGTGTGCTGTTTTATTATTTATTACCTAAATTATTTGTCACAAAATTGTTTATTATAATTATTTCATTATAAAAATGAAATATAATTTTTTGGAATGAAATAATTATATAATAAACAATTTCAAGACAAACTGTATAATTTACCTACCCATAATCCAAACTACCAAATTTAAATATCCCGCCTGTAAGAATTAGTTCTGTTCCCCGCAAGGGGTGCGCTGAGATCGATGTGATGCCAGCTGTTTATATGGGTGCGAACACTCTCTTAATATGTTTATTTCTCTATGGTCGGCAGTCGGCTTACAACCGGTGCTGTTTGGTATATTATTTATGAATTTGTGTGTGGGAAGATACAAGATAAATTTGTCTTTCGCGGTATATAGATTTAAACTTATCGTAGTGGTGGGCGCGAACTGGCCCAAATGAAACCACCTCCATTTTCATTTGCCACTAGGTATATACGGATATTATGGATTTACCCAAAACCGGCGACGGCGTCTTCTATAATACGCGAATACTACAACTTTGTCACCACTTGACATTTTGGAGCAGACTAATAAGCATCACCTGACATTTTATATTGTAGGGGAGGAGGGGGCACGTTTGAACATGGGGTACAATTGAACAGCGTTGCGAGAATTTTAATTTGAAACTTTGTGTGAGCAAAGACCTATAACTATGATAAAATTCAATTATATACATTATACACCTTTGAACATTTCAATGGGGTACTACTGAGCAGTGTTCAAAGCTACCCCAGCTATACAAATAATGGTGATTTCTTGTGTTAATCTTAAAGTTTGTGATGGGTATACCTATATTTTTTATAGATTCAATAATCAATATGGTGAGGACGTATAAGAAAAGAAAACAAGAAGCAAATTTCACAGAAGAAGACATGGCAAAGGCAGTAGAAGCAGAAAAGATAAAGAAATGCCTTTAAGAAAAGCTGCAGAAGTTTTTGTGGTGAAACACACCGCGTTGTTTTATCGGTTAAAGAAACAGCCTAGGCAAGAAATATTCTCCTCAAAACACAGTTTTCGCCAAGTGTTCACAATGGATCAAGAAGTTATGTTGGTAAATTATGCTTTGAAGTGCTCCAGACTTCAGTATGGTCTGTCATATAGTGACTTAAGGGTGTTAACCTTTGACTATGCAAAGACTCTTCGTAGAAAGTATCCAGCAAGTTGGGATATTAACAATATGGCAGGGTTGGACTGGGTGCAAGGGTTCATGAGACGGCACAAAAATCTAAGCTTGCGGAAACCGGAAAATACGAGCTTAGCCCATATTAGTGCCTTTAATGAAAGGGCTGTTAACGGGTTTCAGGAATATCTACAGCGTGCCTTACAAAAACACAATACGATACTGAACCTAGATGAAACGGGCATACCAACTGTCGTTAATGCACCAAATGTAATGAGCTCGTTTCATGGGTATGATAACTATATTTCTCTCAAAAAGTTATAAATATCTTCGAAAATTAGATTTAAATAAACCTCTGTAAGTCGACCAATGGCACAAGCCCTTGATGCCAAATTGAAAGTATGATCTGTTGACAAATCCTATTTGACTACCCAAGTTGATTAAGACAAAGTGAAAGTCAACTAGAAGAATTTGACAATTGACATCAATATCCACAACCCCTTCAAACAGATATCATCCTCGCCGACTTTTTAGTTGTTTTAGTTATATTAATTTATAGTAGAAAGTGTGGTTCTGTTTGATTACCTTTTAAAAGGCATATTTAAAATGAATCCCGGTTTCACCGAAGCTAATTTGACAAATCTTCCTCAAGTGGATGTGGACATGGTGTCTCAGTACACTCGATCTCCCCTGAACAGAAAAAGAATTAGCGATCCGGTACTAAATCGAGTTCGGAATTCTGGGGTAACGCAATTTGCGTAGGTATGTGTGTTACATCACATGTTTTCCAAACAACTTAACCTACATGGAGAACATTAAATTTTCATTATACATACATTTTACATTATATTTGGAAAGCATCATCACTGAAGTTTAAAATATAATATATTTCCAAATTTATTTGACTACGCGAGAGTTACCTTTTTTAATAAGAGGCACTCGATTAGGAGAACATTATTTGAAAGAGTACGTTTTGACACTACTTTGCGTTTCTCTTTAGCGAGTGTTATAGAGAAAAGATAACTAGTCTACTTATAAAGTTTTCCCTCGTGACAACAGCGCAAAATTTCTTCTGCTCTCTCCTGAAGTTATCAGGCCATTTGCTTGGCACATAGGAAGAAACGTCAAGGATCCAAATCTAAAAAATCCCTCTTTCTAACTGATACGACCGTAAAAGATGAAATTGAGTCTGAAGTGGCAGCGCGTGAAGCCAAGAAAAGAGCAAAGACGCTAGCTAAAAAACGAAAAGTAAAGAAAGCAATATTTGTCATTAGCGACTCTTCTTCATGTGACGATGAATCAGATGATGATGATGTTGATGACGACCATTCTGATGCGTTGAACAAAAATCCAAGATTTGTCGTGGGAAGGTGAAATTGACGATTCTGTTACAGTGCAGTTATGTACAAAGAAAACAAGAGTCCATTATGTAGGAGTCATTACATTACAAAATGAAGATGACTACACCGTCAAATTTATAAGAGAATAATTGACGATATTGCCACAGTAGCGTCTGCAGACATAGTGTCAGTTCCTATAAAAAAAAAGGCACCAAAAGAACGTGCGCATTAATGAAGTTTATAATAAATTTCAATAAATATGAATTGAGAGTTTTTTTGTAAAAATAATAAAGTGTTTGAATAAAACTATGTTCAATTCTGCCCCATCACTTGTTCAAAGGTACCCTGAGATTGGGGTACGTTTGAACGATATGAAATCAAGCTTTAAATGGTCTGAGAAACCCAAAATATTAAAAGTGGGTGTAATCTGGGAGAGGGAATATAAAGTACACATATTTTAGACCTGAACCACCTATTCGGCATTACTGATACCCGCGTTCAAAGTGGTCAGTAATTTGATGTGTAAAAATACGTTCAAACGTGCCCTTGCCTCTCCTGCCGATGAATCCGATGGACATGATTCCTCGATTTCGGTCGGACCGACCACAATCGGGTCGATCCTGAGCAGGACAATTAAAATCCGTTAAGAATCCAGTCTAAGATTACCAGGTGGTTGAATAAGAATAAAAGCAATTATACCAGATATCTGCCACAAAACGAAACAATATTTTGTGAATTGACACAATAGAAGATGTAAATGCAGAAAGCTCATTTTTAAATTGTAATCATGCACTTCGAATCTTTGGTATTGTCTCGAGCAAAAGTTGAAAATATTCAAGTTTGTATATTATTCAAAAGTGATTTTGCCAAACAAAATGCCGTTTAAAAGTAAGGTCTAAGTCGTGAAATCATAAACAAGGTATTATAGTTTTTAAGCCAGAAGCAGAAGCTGGAACTCCCATAATAAACATCTCTAAGGTAGTGTTTTTAAATGAAACTCAAGGTCTCTAGTTAATTCCACAATATAATACAAGTTATTGAAAATTCTAAAAAATTGACAATTGTTTCGATAAATCAATATCATCGTCAGAATGACAGAAGTTACATTTCATTTTATGCCTACCTGATGTTTAGTAGTTATATTTTTGGCTAGACCAAGAAGTAACCTAACTTGTGATTGGCTTAATATATGTTTATAGAAAAAAGAAGAAGATGTGATATTACAAATATTGAAGCTTAGATATTATTAGCCCTATGGTGATATCCTGGATATCATTTTTCCAATTAAGATCAGTATAACTGTGCAATGATATAGAAAACCAGGAAAACTATATCTGCTGATCTTTACAATTATCACTTAATAAGACAGTTTATTAGTGGAGAATTCCCTAGATTTAACTGTTCATTGACAACTTCATATTGTGGGTTTCTTAAATGTCTTCTAATTTCCAGTTCTTCAAGGAAATCCAGTTCTTGTTTCTTTTCACAAATATGCAGCACTTCTAGTTCTGTGTTAGGTGTCAATGAATGATTGGTGTCAAGTAGATGTTTTGCGTAGTGAGATTTATCTGGTTGTTTTAATCTGTAAGCTGATGAAATTAAAACTTATAAAACCATCACATATGCAGGAAATATTTCTAATAATATTTCAAAGATAATATCTTCAGCAACGAATGCAACAATTTCTTTTAAAATAGAAAGTAACGTTAGTACAAAATTGTTAAATGTAAAAACAAAAATACCACTTTTAAAGAAGTCAGGTATATATAAACTCAAATGTCCAGAATGTAATGCTGTCTATTTGGGTCAGACCCTTAGGAATTTTGAAATACGATACAGTGAGCACTTACGAGCTTACAGATTAAAACAACCAGATAAATCTCACTACGCAAAACATCTACTTGACACCAATCATTCATTGACACCTAACACAGAACTAGAAGTGCTGCATATTTGTGAAAAGAAACAAGAACTGGATTTCCTTGAAGAACTGGAAATTAGAAGACATTTAATAACCCCACAATATGAAGTTGTCAATGAACAGTTAAATCTAGGGAATTCTCCACTAATAAACTGTCTTATTAAGTGATAATTGTAAAGATCAGCAGATATAGTTTTCCTGGTTTTCTATATCATTGCACAGTTATACTGATCTTAATTGGAAAAATGATATCCAGGATATCACCATAGGGCTAATAATATCTAAGCTTCAATATTTGTAATATCACATCTTCTTCTTTTTTCTATAAACATATATTAAGCCAATCACAAGTTAGGTTACTTCTTGGTCTAGCCAAAAATATAACTACTAAACATCAGGTAGGCATAAAATGAAATGTAACTTCTGTCATTCTGACGATGATATTGATTTATCGAAACAATTGTCAATTTTTTAGAACTTTCAATAACTTGTATTATATTGTGGAATTAACTAGAGACCTTGAGTTTCATTTAAAAACACTAATATGAGCATATTCCACGAAGTAAGGGTCGAGACAGTCAATTTCATCTCTAAGGTATGTTCAATTTTTTAAATATAGTTCTAAAGCTTTTATTAATCTTAAGGTTTCACTTCTTCTTAATATTTTAAACAATTGAAACCTTTGGTGCAAAAAGTAGTAACTCAAAGTTTCTAGTGAAAAATGTATTTAACTGTTAACTATTGGTTTAAGTTAGGTTCGGTTGTTTAACTTATTTTCAACACAATATTTTGTATAATTAATTCCAATCTGTGACAACTTCAAAAAAACACCATTTCTTTATTCTTCTTGAAATAAAAAATTTAAATGTTTTTAAGGTTCAAGAACGTATTGCTGCAGCCACTGGTGTGAGTCTTAAAACGATTAATCGAATTAAAATTGATGGCAACAAGGTTGATAGTGGTGAAATACTGATGTTTTCATCGGCCAAACAAAGAATGAACTCGAGAAAATTGCCAGCTGAGCTTGATAAATATGATCGTGCTCTTTTACCAGAACAATCTTCTCCGCCTTTCAGGGGTCTTCCTTCGTTTGCCAAGCTGTACCAACCTATATGTCGATAACATGTATTACAAAATTTAGTTTTTCTACGACTATTATAAAATTTCTATATTCCGACCTAGTTTTTGATTATGGAATAGCTTCATTCTAACCCTAGGGCAAGAATATTCATTCTCGCCCTTGGTATGTAATGAATACTTGTGGCGCCCTCTAAATGTGACGGTTCATTTGACAGAAAGAGAAAATATGCGTGTTACGTTGTCTACACCAGCTGCACTACGCAGAGTAGAAGTAGTGCAGAAATATCAAAATGCATAAAAAATCCTCTAAAGTGAACGTAAAATTACTAATCCGGTCGTTGAGTATTACTTGTTAGAGCCAGAAGTGCAGCATAAGTGTATTTTGTAGCACTTTTTAAGAAAAAAATAGAAAACGCTATTTAGCAACAATTGTCAACTGTCAAAAATGTCGATTGTCATAGTTGTTTAATTATCTATTTTTAAATTTTAGATTAAAATTAATTAATACTTCATAAAAAGTAAGTAAATTAATATAATTTTATTTAAATCATAGCTATTACATGGCTTGATTCCTTTTTAGTGTTTGATATACTGACAGCAGTGATGATTTCACCGCAACTACTCCAGAAATTAACGAGTTAACAATTCAATATATGTTGATTTGTTTTTTATTTGATAGTCGTAGAAAAAGTATTGTCTAAAACACGGGTGGAATTCAAAATTCTACACTCGAAACAATTGTCAATTTTTTAGAATTTTCAACATTTTTTCTATATACTATGGAGTTAACTAGAAACAGTAAGTTTCATTTAAAACACTAATATGAGTAGAATCGTTTCCCTCGCCTACGGCTCGGGAGACAAATCTTTCTAATCGTGTATAATTTTGTTTATTCCACCCTTGATATAAAATATACCTTGCATTGATACTTGATCATTACTATCTTCACTAAAGTTAGGTTAGGTTAGTTTTCTCAGACACAGGTAGTCGTTTTCATTTGAGGCAGTCGAACAGAAAAATTCAGCAACTAGGCCTGTCACTTACTAGGCATGTCACAAGAAAATACGAGAAAATATGAAGAAATGTTACAGATGTAATGCGATATCTAACATACGTTTTTGTTTTGCTTTTATTTTTCCGCCAACTCTATCTAAGATGCGAGAAAAATATTGGTTTACACCAAAAAAAGTTGGTGTTTTTGAGTTATATATCGTTTTTCAGCGAGAAAAACACGAAAAACGTTTTTTTAAATCCTGTGCGTATGTCGTCGTCGGCCACTTTTATTTGTCTTGTTTTTTAAAAGAAAGTCATTAAAAAATTTCACAGACGGAAATCCTTAATATCTGATACTGTTCGCTTGATTAAATCGACAATAAAAAATAGGTTGTATATGTGGTTTTAATTTTAAGGGGTGTTTCCTATCGCATTACCTATTAATGTATATTGAACTAAAATTTTAATTCTCAAATTAATCTAATTCTATACTCATTATCAGTCCAATAATTTGTTATATCGATTTTAATTTTAATTTATTGTAAAACTATTAGATAAGAAACTTTGAAGTGTGCAAGTGTAGTGTGCTAGGTCATTTAGTCAAAAGAGAATAGTAATTTTTCTACGCCCTATCTTTAAAGTACCTTGTATTTCATCGGTTTGCAGCGCTTAAACTGGTTGTTTATGGTTAGAGTGAAAAAAAGTAAAAAAGCGCCATATAACTTTATTTCACGCTTCCCATAAGCTAACACAATGAATCTTGGCTGGGCATCGAGGATGGACTTTCATGAAACTTGGAATACGTATAACTAACACAATGAATCTTGGCTGGGCATCGAGGATGGACTTTCATGAAACTTGGAATACGTATAATTGTAGGAGGAGGAAGGAGCTTAATTAAAATATCCCAAATTTCTATTTGAATTTTATTTTTTTGTATAGGGCTGTAGAATAAGTAATGTATGCAACATGTGCATAAAGTGTCTTTTTTTCACTCATGGAATTGCATAATAGTAATTTATGCAACAAGTGCATAAAGTGGTACTTTTTTTCACGAATGGAAAAAGTTGACCGCACTCGCCTGGGCAATTCCATGAGTGAGAAAAAGACACTTTATGCACATGTTGCATACATTATTTTTTCTGCAGCCCTATACAAAAAAATAAAATTCAAATAGAAATTTGGGATATTTTAATTAAGCTCCTTCGGTAAATTACAATTAGACGTATTCCAAGTTTCATGAAAGTCCATCCTCGATGCCCAGCCAAGATTCATTTTGTTAGCTTATGGGAAGCGTGAAATAGAGTTAACGTTATGGCACTTTTTTTTAATGCCTTTTTACTTTTTTTCACTCTAACCATAAACAACCACTTTAAGTGCTGCAAACCGATGACATACAAGGTACTTTAAAGATAGGGCGTAGAAAAAATTAAAAAATTCATCTGAGATGAATATAAAAAAATGTTGATGGTTGCTAATCGGGAATCGACAGAGGTTGATTTTTTTATTGAAAAGAAGGGAAGAAAATTGAGAGAGATTTTTAAAACAGAAAAATTCAGAAGAATCAAATAAGATTATAATAAGAAACTAACGAAAGAAGATTAATTTTGAACTATAATCAAAACTGTAGAAGAAATCATTCTTAAATATGAGTAAAATCAATTATAACTTGATAGTATAATGACAATGGTGGAGAATATAAATTAAACAGAGAAGAGAAAAAGTATTTTTCTTCAAGCGTATAATAATATCTATATTCTTTTCGGCAACACAGATGGTAGAAATAACCTATTCTTTTACTAGTATCATTATTGTACTAGTAACAAAATAATGAGAAACGTCTTATTATGGGCGTTGTAACCAAGTAGGCAGGAACTGTCATTTAATTTTTATTTAATTTGACATTTGTCAGTTTTGAAAATTGTATTGTAAAAATGTCTCAAGAAGAAGAATTTCAATGTACACCTCCGGAATTAGTCGAAATAGCTAATTTCACTATTGAAACACTAATTCCGACGAAGTCACGAAAAGTATGATTTTGCTTATGAAAAATTTATAAAATGGTGCAAAGAAAATAGTGTACGAAGATACACAGAAAATGTTATGCTTGCGTATTTTACGTATTTGTCAAGAAAATTTAAAAGTTCGACACTATATGGGCACAATATTCAATGATTAAAGCTCAATTAAACATCAAACATAATGTAAAAATGGAAAATCATACCAAATTAGCTGCATTTTTAAAGCGACAAGGAGAAAATTATACCCCGAAAAAATCAAAAGTATTAACAAAAGACCAATTTGATAAATTTCTTCAGGATGCACCGAATAATGTTTATTTAGCAACAAAAGTACGTACTTTCTTATTTTTTTTAATATTATTATACTTATTAAATCGTTGGCAATAATATCCTTTAGAAGATTAATATTCAAATAGCCAACAATTAACGTATTTTGATATATACCTCGATAGCTCAGGGGTAGAGGTTTTGTGTTCTGTCTCAGAGGTCTGCGGTTCGAATCTCACTGCGGAGGATGTTTTTTTACTTATTTCAACGTTTGTTTTAAGGTTATATTAATATTTGGAGTCACAGGAGCCTGTAGATGCGATGAACTCGTTCATTTGAAGTACAGCGATATCCAAGATATAGGAAATTTAATTTTAGTAAATATCACAAACACAAAAAACAACGGTCATTTACTATACTTGGCGATTTTTATTTGAGCTTGGTCAGACAGTATACGGCACTTCGTCCGGATGATATGGATCTGCAGCGATTTTTTATTAAATATCAAAACGGTAAATGTCACCGTGTGGTAATGGGTATACATAAAATTTCAAACGTTCCAAAAGACACGTTGCTATGTTTTTGAAATTAGCAAATCCTCATGAATATACACGGGACATTGCCATCATAGGACTTCAGCAACTATTTTAGATAACAACGGAGGGGACATTACCGCTTTGAAACGACATGGTGGATGCAAATCCACGAGTGTTGCTGAAGGGTAGAAGATTCTGTTTCCAGCAAGAAACAAACTGCACAAAAAATACTTCATTGGGAAGAACAACCAAGTACGAGTTCTGGAATCAAGAGAGATTCACATTCAGGAAACCTTTCAAATGACAATATTTCTAACATAATAAATATAGACAAATATCTTACTAATCATAACATGTACACCAATGACAAGATTGTGAATGTCGAAACCGAAAGCGGTGGCAGTGGCCTAAATTTAAATAACTGCAGTATACAAAACTGCACCTTCGATATTACACTTAATAAATAGGTGATGCTTATGCAAGCCATAACTGTTTTTTTTCATATTTGTATTAATAAATAGTTGAGATATAAACAATGTATTAAATTTTTGTCTACTTATGCATTGCATTATCTTTACACTTGAAGAAAAAATAGTATATATCACTCGGAGCAGAAGACCCATTATATGTTTCGCCCAGTTTGGACAGCCTCGGCAGTGCAGTAATCTGGGCTTAACAATAATGATAGCCTTCTACTCCTAGTAACATAATGTACTATTGAGTACAATACAAGGAAAAATAATAAAACTTTACTTACTTGAAACACAAAAATCCAGTGCATAATTACAAACTGTAAGGTAAATTTATAAAAACTAAACTTATATCATTTCGATATTTATCACAAACGAACTGTCAAATTTACATACATAACCTTTTTATCTGATCGGACTAGTGTCAATTCAAATGGTAATTTGTTGATATATTTCACATAAAATTCAAGGACCAGATAAAAAGTTACTTAACAAAGTTTAGATAAGAATCTTTTAACAAATTTTACTGAATAGATTTATAACTAATATAAACAAAAAAGGGAAAGAACTTTTCGAATTTCAATAATATAATTGCTCATAACCTCTAAATCTTATTCAGTAAGATAGTTAAACCCATTGGCCAAGGTATTTACTAGTAGTACAGAGACATATTGAGTGCTCTTTAGATCTATTTAAAAAAGTATTGGAAAATAGTAAGTATTAGTTAATGTAAATATTTCTTTTTCTTATTAATTATATGATATCTCAATTATTTTGAAGTCTAAATTTAAATGTAAACATAATTCCCTACAAATAATTAAAAGTTTCATCTTGAGGACTGAAGTTAGCTGGCCATTTAATTTTTAAACTAAACAAAGATTCATCTATTACTTCATTAATTTCATCTAGCGCTCAACAACTAAAATTATAATAATATAAACCTAATAAATAATTAAAATTATAAATAAATAATTAAAAATAAAATATAACAATCGACGAACTGTGTGGCAAATAAAATTGAATAATGATAATATTCATAAATAAACAAAAAAATATAACAATATATAAGAAATGTCTTACAATTACCAGTAATTAAGAGAAAAGGCAAACTGTTATCTCGTAATAGTTATAAAATACCGAATATTTGTTTTAATAGTTCCTTTGTTTTGAATTAATATTTACAATCTTTTCAAACTGTTATATTGTTTATCATATAAATTGTAATATTTAAGAAGCGTTGAATAGTGTTTGCATTTACATTCCTAATTTTTTTACCGGGTGATTCATTTAAAGTGGTGACCGAAGATAACTTGTTGAACTGGCTTTCTAAAATTTTTTAGCTTACCCCTGTAAATGTCAATAGACAAAAACCCTTACGAGCTTTCTCACTGAAGTATTTCTTTAATATAGGGACCGAGAAAGATGACGTTTATGCCATCTGCCGTGAAAAAACACAAACAATGTGATGTAAACACTATTAGTAGTTTTGTATAATCAGCGTTTTTAAATGTTCATTTTTTAAAACTGGTATTAAATGTTCATGATGTCGTCATCAAAAGTATCTTTCTGTATTCATGGCTGTTCAAATATGCTGTATAAAATACTATGCAGTTGAAATTTTATAGTTTTTCCTAAAATTCGTTGAACACTGTGTGGATAACCTTGAAACGTCAAAAATGAATAAATGCAGTAAAAACCCATATGTAATTAAAATGTTCTAATTAAAACATTTTGTTAACTATTATTTTGTGTATAATCAGTATGATACTACAATTGGCAGCTATTAGAAAAGTTCTAAACTTTCTTTTTACATAAATAAAAGATTATTATCGAGAGAATAAAATGTTGTTTTCTGTACGATTTCATTGATTATATAAAATAAAAAACTAGTTATGTGTTTGCTGACTTTAATATTATATGATAAGTTCAAATAATTAAATACTATTAAGGGGAAGAAAGTAAACATTTGTACAAAACGAATTACTTCAAGTTTTTAAATTACGTTTCAGAAAACATCGGGAGGATTGGGACCCAAATAAAAATACTAGAATTTGCAGTGCTCATTTTGTCAATAATCAAAAATCAGATAATCCCCTACACCCATCTTACATACCAACAATTTTTCCTAGCAAAGAAAATAAAAAAGATCTATTCATTTTTTGCATTTTGTAGGTTGTTTATTATACTGTTTACATCACAACGTTTTTCTTATGTAACACCAGGGCGCTCTACTTTCGGCATAAGTACTGCCTCTATAGTTCCGTCTCGATCCCTATATGCACAGAGATGGAAACTTCTACTTGCACTTCTGGCAGTTTGAAAATAAGTTTTTCGTACCAGATACAAGTTTCACGTCATTTCTAACTATTCCATCAGATATAATTTGGTTAATATTGAGCCTTTCAACTTCCATTAAACCAACCCTTATTTCAATGGAAACTTACGAGGGAACATAACTTTGAAAACAACTCTGTATCAGTTTCTGATTCAATAAATTCCAGTTCATTAGTAGACATGTATAGAAATGTAAATCGAGATTGTAACACAGTCAACGTTGAAAGATACCCTATATATAAAGATTTTATAATAAAGGAATATGTACAACTAGAATATACTGCGTCCGTGTGATTTATAGCATTTAATCACAGCAGGCGGGGTTGGTTGTAAGTTGGCCATTGCTTTGTAGTTGGTTTGCTTATTTGCTTGCATGCGCTTGCTTGTCTGCTTGTGGGTAGCTTTCTGCAGTCCAATGGAGAAATGCAACCATCGAGTGTCTGCCTCCTCGTGGCACCGCCGGATATGTTAGCACTAACCAATAGCCTTTTTTGCACTTAAAGCAGTTTTCCAGTTCTTTAACACTGTTTGTAATGCACTTACACAGGAATTTTTTGTTCGAAAGCCCGTCTGATAGTCACTAAGTAATTTGTTTGTTTCAAAGTGTTATATAAATTGTTTATTAATATAACTTCTAGTAATTTTTCATAGACAGGAACCATGTTAATAGGTCGAAATTCTTCATTTTGTTTTCTTTTCTATGGGGATGATTGTAGACTTTCTCCAATGTTTTGGAAACGTTCCACATGCTGAACTGCCGTTTATTAACTGTAAAAATCTGTCACTGGTCCTTCAAATGCTTTTTGCAGGATGCTTGTAGTTATTCCATCGACACTACTGTTTTTCTTTTTTAGGCTATAGTTTTTAATTCTGTTAATGAAATTGATCTAAATTTTTCCATTCTTATGTCACATTGCTCTATTTTTTGTACTATCTCCATTATGTCCTGGTTACTTATCTTCATGGTTATCGCTTCTATGCTTTGTATAAAATAAGTGTTAAATTTTTCTGCTATAATGCTCTCATCTCTCTCGATATTGCTTTCAAAATATATTCCAATTTTTCTAGTTTTAACTTTTCCTCCTACTAGTTTTTTTATGGTCTTACACATTTCTGCAGAGTTATTTTTATTTAGATCTATTTTTGCATTGTAATAAATACTTTTCTGTTGTCTAATCATATCAACTACTTTATTTCTTTGAGTCATATATTCTTTAAAATCATCATTGCTCTTAGTTATTATAACTTTCTGATATAACTCTTCCCTTTTTTGTATGTTTGAATCAATTTCTATTGTCCGCCATTTTTTATCACCCCATTGTTTTTTGTTAACTTTTTCCATTATGGGACTATATTTATCTAGTACTATGGAAATTGCATCTACCAATTGATCTGCTAGTGTGTCTATGTCTGTACAGTTTCTGTCCTATTCAGTATCCATAAGATTCATTTGAAACTTTGTCATCAAAATTTTTGTAGTCTCTATAATATTTAGTATTGTTATTTTCTATTAAATCAACAGTCAATATGCAATGGTCAGTAATTTTTGGTGTTGTATGTACTTGCGGTTTTAAATTTTTGTCATTTGTGATTAACAAATCTATTATTGTTGATATATGGTTTAAGACTCTTGTGAAGTTATTTACATTTTGAGATAATCCATTTTGTAATATCAGCTGCCTTAGCTTTTCAGAATAGAATGTGTTTTTTGACATATCAAGATTGGAATCACCAATACATATAAGGCTTCCTTCTTTGGATGCATATTCCTCAAAAAACTCTTCCATGTATGATAAAAAATCCGCGTCACTGCTTGAGGGTGAATGATACACACTAAACACTAAGAATTTTTCATCTTTTATTGAAAGCTCCATGCCAGTCATCCACACATTATTGAAATATGATGATCTTACTAAAGTTTTTGATGATAGTTCTTCTTTTATGTAAATGATTGTCCCACCAGTGTGCCTGCTATGTGATACTGTATTTACGAGGCTATATCCATCAATATGAATTTCATGATCGAAGATTTGATCTGTTATTAATAATTAAACTCAGTTCAGTTTTATGTGCCAGTAAACTCTGTATATTTAAATACATTAACTTTCCCTTTGGTTGCTATTTTTGTAAAAGATAATTACTTGGATAATTAACTGTTTGCTCCAGTTCATTGTATATTCTTTTGTATGCTTCACAATTCTTATCAAATGCAAGATGATTATAATCAATATTTGGCTCTTTCAATATGTCTGATGCATATTTACAATTGGTACAGATACAGAGATATTTTGAAATATTTTTAAAATATATACGTATTATATTATAAGTAGATACAATTTTGATAAATAACAATACAACTGGGTAAAAAATGTTTCTATGCATTAAAAGACACATTTAAATCAAAGATATTGTCTACAAACACAAAAATTAAAATATACAAGACAGTAACTATACCAGTCGTACTTTACGCCGCAGAAACCTGGAATTTAACAAAAAAAAAAGAGAAACACATTAGAAATCTGGTAGGAAAATACTACGGAGAATATATGGCCCAATTAAAGAAAATGGAGTATGGAGAATATTAAGAAACTACGAAGTTAATCAAAAATTCAATAGCCCAATAATAACAAATGAAATAAGAAGTAAACAATTAAGGTGGGCAGGACATGTACAACGTCTAGGTAATGAAAGGTGTTTCAAGAAAATACAAGAAACTAAAAGACAAGGACGAAGAGGACGACCGAAAACTAGATGGTTGGATGGTGTAGAAGCAGATCTTAAAGAAATTGGAATAAATGACTGGAAGAACAAAGCAGAAGACCGGAAAGAATGCAAAAGAATAGTAGAAGAAGCATAGGACAGACTTCAGAGCAGAAACTAAATCACCGAATTCACAAACTCCCTACTGATTTAAAGCAGTAGGGTTGGCCAAGCGGCTTGCCACCGCTGCCGGAAAAATGAGGCTAGGAATCACAATAGGGAGACTATGGACCCTAAGGTCTGAAAGTCAATGAGAAGAAGAAGATACATTTTTGAGATAATTTTAAAAAAATTTTGATAAATATTAATTTTACAAAGATAATATAATTTTTAAGTATTCATTTGTAGATATTTTAGGATATAGATTTTAGGCATATATCATCAATTAATCAATTTCAATTATGTTTTTTCTCTTTCCAGAGAATCGAATGTCGCTTGACAGTTTTGCTAGCACATCATCTGCCTCAAGTTGTAGTTCACTCATGACGGATAGTTCATGTGTTAGAAAAACTCCACCGAAAGTACCAACAAGTCCAAAACTTTTGAGCCAGTCCAAAAAAAGAAAGCAATCGAAACTCAGCCTACCATGAGTGGTTTTGTAATGCGGATTTCAACTGCTGAAAAACATAAAATTGACAAACAAATAGCAAAGGCTATTTTTGCTACTAATTCGAGCTTCAGATGTATTGAGAATTTAGACGTGAAAAAAGCCATTCAGTTATTAAGGCCTGGTTATACACCGCCCTCGAGAAAAACGGTAGCAACAAGTCTTTTGGATGAAATCTATGAAGAGGAAAAAGAAAAATGTTTCTCCTCCCTGTCAGGACAGTTTATAAGTATGTAAATTGATGGGTAAACATGCACAACGAACCAGTGATATGTGCAACGATAACCACTGAAGCTGGACAAGCCCTCCTATACAAAACTATAGACACATCAGGAAATCCACATACTTCAGAATATTTAAATCAAATAGTTTGTGACCTGATTTCTTCATGTGAATTAAAATAAAAGTGTACCATAAAATCTTTTGTGACAGACAATGCCGCAAATATGACAATTATGAGAAAAACATTAGAAGAAAAAACGAAGGCAAAAATTATAACTTATGGCTGCTCTGCACATATTTTTAATTTACTGTGCAAGGACTCTCAAGTTAAAGACATTAAAGAACATGTGGTCCGAATTTTCGAAATAACGATTTTGCTAGAGTTAAATTCAGTCAAGCAGGAGGCAGTGTTTTATTCCTTCCAAGCGATGTGAGATGGAATAGCCTTGGCGACTGCTTAAAGATGTATGTCACTCAGTAGGACATCATACTAAAAATCTGCGAAGAAAATAAAAAGGAGATTGATTCCACTATTTACCAAAAACTTTCAAATATTGCGATTAAACATTATTTAAACATTTTAAAACCTATATCAGTTGCTCTTGATACTGTACAGAGGAAAATTGCTACTATCTACGCTGTAGAGCAGTGGAAACATTTACAATATATCTTTGATGAATCTGTGTAATTACCATTACAAAAACACAACACTTGCCAACAGTTGCCAATAATAAAACAGTTCCTGTGTGCAACTGCTTCTTCAGCTTCATTAGAACGCGTATTTAGCTCTTTTGGTCTTGTACACTCGGATATTAGAAACAGATTAGGCATAGAAAAAGGGGGAAAACTCGCGTTTTTGCTTAAATTGTATAACGAAAATGAATAGACTGAAAATATACAGTAATAAAATTTAGATGTTACGTTTAGTTTAAGAATTTGGAATTATGTACTTCTTGCTAAAAGCAGATACTTCTTTTGATTTTTGAGAAAACTTTGATATTATGTTGTTATCTGGTTCTGAATAAAAAAGAAAAAAATTGATTATAAATCATGATTTTAATCAGCCCAACCCTGCTTTTAAACTACACAAATATGCCAACACCATTTAAAAAGGTACTCTTTTGGCCAGAAGAAAAACCAAAAACAGCAAAGAAGTGAAAAAGTCCCTGCTGTTGTAATTTCCCAAAAGTGGCTCAAGTATTATGAAAATAAAGAAAGAAAAAAGAAGGAGCTTCTGGAAGAAAGAAAGAAAAATAAGGAACTTAAGGAGGCAACCAAAAAAGCTAAATTAGAAACTAAAAGAAAGAAGCTGAAGCTCAAAGAAACAAAACGGGTACTGTTTGATTCAAAAGCTTCTGAAGAAGAATGGGAAGCATCAAGAAGTACAGATGATGTAGACAGTCCACTTGATTTTTCTGATGACAGTAACACAAATGAAAAGAATGACAGTAATACAAATGAACATATTAAAGAAGGAGATTATATGTTGTTTGAATTTCCAGGAAGGAAGAAAAATTAGAAAAGTTATAGATATGTTTGCATCCTTCAATCTCTCGTAGAAAATGAATATGAAGTAGTTGCGATGATACAGAAACGCTCTTTAGCCTAAATGATAATGATGTTAGTACTATAAGTTTCTCAAAAATTACTACATCCTTATGATTTCCAAAAATGATTGTGGCTGGGGATCGAATTAAATACAAATTTCCAACTCCTATAAACAAGACTAAATGTCATCCTACTGGTACATTCCATTTTTTACATGTCCATTACTAGGACAAATTAAGTAGTCAAAAACATGTTCAAATAAAATAATTTACTCTTTCAAAAATTAGTTTTAATACATATTTTATCTACATGAAACATTTGTTTCCATGTGGAGCAACTCTTTTGGTAATTATGTTAATAAACAAAAATTTGTAATAAATAATACTGTTTAATTCTCCTTATAGAGTCAATTACAGGGACATTTACCTTACCTTTAGGAGACATCTCCGTACTATGGTACTTAGGAAGATAAACTCTTTATCGAAAAGAATTTAAAAAAAAAGAAACAATTTGAAAAGTATTTACCTAAGATTGATAATTATTTAGGAACATGGGAACTTGGTAAGTACAAAAATTCTTACGATTTTACGAAAAATTAAGTATAATTTGAGACAGCTGGTGAAGAATATTCCATTCCACAGTGTTTTGAGACAAGTACCTATAACTCTTTTAACGTTTAATATTAATATTTTTCCCCTTGGGACACTCCATCTATGGACCAAAGTATAAAATTCTCCAATTAATGTCAGAACTTTGACACGTCATATCATTGAGATGCAATAAGGTTCTCAATTCACAAATTAAACTTTTAGTTCTAGTTTTTGGATAATAACTTTCTACAGATGTTTTTTGAGGAATGCTTTTGATGTACTGTTACGCATATTTTTAATTCAAGATACTGAAAAACAGGAGTATAAAAATAATCTACAATACTAATAATTATGTGAATTGAAAAGTAATGGCATTCTTAAAATATTAATTATCTGAATATTGAACATGAGAAAAAAGTAGGTACTATTCAAGAAATGGAAATAAAACTAAAATTATTTTCTTCCTGGTCTTGTACATTCTTTACATAAGACCTTAAAAACAAAGACAAAATATAATTGCTATTAAATTAAAAAAATAAGGTAACTTTTAAAATTTCCAGTTATATAATTTTGTTATCTGAATCTACCTAATAAATTATACAAAAACGGTATTATTAGGTACATAACTGTTTAATTGCAATGAATATTTGAATAAACATACCGTTATCTGATGGGGAAATATAAATATAAATTTACGAAACGATGAAATTTTTTACTCTCCAATAGTTAGGTATGGCGTAGAACAATTTTTTTTTAATTATTCGATAATATATAACTAACAACACTGTTTATACCTAATGTCTTAACAACGAACTGAACACTGTTTAATGACTAGATAATTTTTAATAACCAGAACGGCTAGAGCATGACGACGAGTTTGCTCTCGAGACAGATGAACATCGACTAGCGACTCAAAACTAAAATTCAGCTCTAGTACGTCACACCACTTCCGCCTTCACGAGGGAGGTTTTAATACACAGACATATCCCCTTCGATTTCCGATACTAGACACCCACATAATATAAAATCTACGATTCGGCAACACATGGACAAATAAATACTGATCTGGAATTTCATCTCTGACAACTTTTAAAAAAATCACGTTGAGTATCAACTATCGTCAATCACGAAGGTATTTGACCACAGTCACGCAAATAGAGAGAGAACAACAGTAGTTACCTATATAAACAAAACTCGGTCCGTGTCATAACAAGGTTTTACGGTTGTTTAGTATAAAATAAAAAAAAAAAACAGAGATTATTTATTTCGTTTTCTTACCTATTGTCTAATTGTCATTGTACGGTTTCATTAATTATGATTAACGTAAATAAACGCCGTTGTCGCAGACAGGTACAAAGTGCGGTAGAATTTAAACAATTACACGGCAAATATTTAATTATTTATTTTTTGCAATGAATAAATTCTATTACGCAACCATGTTTTGAATACGTACGTACCTACGTGGGTACTTGAAAACCGGCTGGGCGGGGTTGACGTAAACAGTACCTATCTTAAGTAAATAAATAATATCAATATAGAGTTTGACATGCACCTACCGTAACTTTATAGTTAATTTTTCTATTGGGTGTAGAGTTGTCCATACGAACGGCCATAGTTATTATCACAGATGAGTTGAAATATAGGGGTGTGTCTATGATTATTTAAATATTAAATGTCATGGCACACTACGAAGAGGTCATTTCACGGCACTTGTTTATATTTTTTCAGGGCTAAGCGGTACGAAGGAGCCCTACTTACCGGATCGCCGGCACTTGTTTCTACCGCAACTACAGTTTTCATTCGCCACTCCCCTCGTCAGCCGGACACCATCTTGGTTATCTAGTGTCTGTCGTTTGGCGAAACACCGCTAGGGTTCGCGCCGGCGCGCTTGGCAAATATTCGACTTTTAGTAGGCGTGATGAAAACCGCTATACGATGGTCTCCGCATAAATGTAGAGCGTTGTTGCCGTACCACCAATTATCTTTTATCTAACTACAATTACCTTGAAGGGATAAAATATGTATGCATTATTTTTATGAAGCTGAGGACGCATGAAATATTCGTTATTCCAGTATCAAGTTCAAATCACTTGATTTTTTGTTGATATTTCAGCCTTTTTAACTGAAAAAATGTCGCACACCTAGAATAAGTTATATTATTTTTATATGGGGACGTTTCAGTAATAAGGATATCAAATATAAATAAAATTGGCATCTTTTGTGATATATATTGAAATGAGATTATGAATACTACGATAAACCATTTCTAGGTATTAAATTAAACAAGTATAATATACAAGGTGAGTTGGAATACATTCAGTAAATCGTAAATGTTTTTTGTTGGAAATTTGCTCGTACAGGTTGATTAGTATTTTAAATTGCGCTCTTTTTGATGTAAAGAAATTTTTTACAGTGTGTCCCAAATTTGAGATATGACGTCATCAACAATTTTTTAAATTGAAATACTAATTTTTTATATCTATTCTGGAAGGGTATATCAAGTTACACATACATACGACATATCAAATTTTTATTACTTGTCCTATCCTGCGTTAGTGTGGTGAAAAAAACTCGCGTCAGTAGTGTATTGGGGTATAACATACCCCAACTCATTGTCATGATTATGTGCCCCAGTATTGCAAATAACCATGTAATTCACATTAAATGTTAATATCAATTTTAGCAAATAATAATCCTTTACATAAATTTTGTATTTTTTTATTATAAACTGTATAAAACAAAGAAGACATATTGCATTTCGAAGTCTTGATACTTTACAGAATAGGTGAAATTTTACCCCACTTTTTTTTACATTATTAGAAAAAAAATTCTTTTTATGAAAAAAACTATTTTTTTTGGTTTTTTTCTTTAATATGACATGAAAAAATCGATATTAAAAAATTACTGCATCTATGCAACTTGTAGTGCATTACGTCAATTTTGTGCACATTTGAAAATATCTTGATACTGTAGCGGGGATGAGGGCTTATAAAAGCTTATAAAAAAGGCTATTATTTTGAAACCTTCAGTCAGAAATTTGTGAATTATGGAAGTGACAAAAATGTATAGTGAAAAGGGCAAAGAATTGCTAGTTAATAGAGTTAATAAATTTAAGTTTTGTGTTGCAAACATTCTAAAAAACAAGACTGTGCGTTGGAGATGTGTAAATATCAAATATTTAGGAATTATATTAGACCCGCATTTGAAATGGGATGCGCATATAACATATGTGGTTAACAAATTGCGTACTATACTATGGAAATTTAGAAAACTCGAGGACATTTTATCATCAAACTACTTACGAACTCTTTACTATTCGTTGGTGGAAAGTCACTTACGTTTTGGAATTACTGTGTGGGGTTCTGCTTTAAAGACTCATTTGCACATACTCGAGGTAACACAACGAAGATTTATAAAATTAATATATTCAAAAAGCGGGAGATATCCCAGTAACCAATTATATACAGAAGCAAAAATGCTGGATCTCAAACAACTATATTTCTTATCCGTATGTATTAGATACCACACACATAAACACAGTAGTAAGTTACCTACTCATTCGTACGATACAAGACAAGGTCAGTATTTTGTGGTTCCCTTCATGACAAAAACAGTTTCGTAAAGGTCTTACTCTTATTTGGCCCCTAAGTTATACAATACAATTCCAGAAGACTTGAAAAAAAATAATGAATATTCATAGGTTTAAAAAACATCTTAAGCAGTATATTATCGGAAATAATCGTGTTAATATAAGAAGTTTTTTTGAAACTTAGTTTTGTTTGGACATGCTTGAGGAAAAGTTGGTTCGTTTAGCTGTTTTAGTATTGGCACTCACCCTGTTTTCAATATTAATTTTTTTTAGATATTAGTGCATGTATAGGTATTTTATTTTATTTTATTTTATTATATATTCTCTTAATATGTTTTGTATACCGTAACAAGTGTTAGTACACTTTTCGGTTCTCCGCTCTATTCAACAAATTGAAAAATGTAATATGTATCCATATTTATCTGTGAATAAAGCTTATTATTATTATTATTATTATTATTAAATAAAAAATCTAAGTGTCCCGCAAAATTATACACACCCACTGGTGACCACAGTGTAATTCTTGATTCAGATACGATGAGCAGCTTCAACGACAAATAATAAGCAATAGTGTTAAACGAAAAGCTTCAACGGGTTTATACGCGAAACCTGCAAAAATGATACATGAAGAACTTCGAGCAAACAGTCTATTTGAAACCATTACTACACATGACCTGGAGCTTGTTCGGTATAACATCTACATGTCCAGAAGAACTCAACTTTCTCCTCTTCCAAAGGATCAGAAAGAAGTCTTCTTATCTTTGGAAAATGTTTCTCCAAAAACAAACAAAGGGGAGCCATTTTTACTGGTATATGATGTCCATAATAAAATTATTATTTTTACATGTTTTACCAACTTGCACTTTTTATGTTCTGTTGAACCCATTTATATGGATTGCACGTTTGACTTGTACAGAATTTTTCACACAATTTTTTACTATTCGCGTGTAACGTGTCGCTGAGACATGTTCCTATTTTCATCAATTATTTTCGAGCGTTACTTATTCGTCGGCTACTCCCACCTCTAATTCCAAATTCTTTTATTTCAAATATTAGGAGCATATCGGTGATCGTTTTTACCATCGTTAAAATATCTACTTGAACGTTTGAGCATTCATCTTTTAAATATTACTTTATGTGTGATTTTTAATTTTCCTCGCTGGTAAGTTCTCTATCTATATCTTTTTAAATTGTAATTGTGGTCTTACAAATCAACCTATTACACCGCCCTACAAAATTTTGTTGCCAAGTATTTTTGAACGAATTTAGGGTAATTCAGGTCTGCTGAATTCAAAAATAAAAGCTGTTTTTCCAAATTGGCTCTAGTTTTTGAGGTAATGGATACATAATTTTTTAAGGAATTTAGCTATAACATGCTTTTTATTTTTTAAGAATAATTTACGAATAAGAAATTTACGCAGAAACGAGAGTACGACCCTATTTAGTGAGCGTACCACGTGCCGACTGC
Organism: Galeruca laticollis; assembly: GCA_963921935.1. NCBI lineage: Eukaryota > Metazoa > Arthropoda > Insecta > Coleoptera > Chrysomelidae > Galeruca > Galeruca laticollis. The sequence goes on from OY998183.1 coordinate 89,613,270, forward strand.
TGATCACGTGACCAGTGCGTGCACTTGTTTGTCTTGTGTCTCTTGATTTTAACTGTCAGTTCAGCGTAAGCAGTTGTTCTACTAAGACTTAGCGTCGCGGTTATTGTGCTTTTCTTACGTATTTTGTGTATTTAGTTCTTATTGCCTACCTAGTGAAGTTATTTAAATTTAATAGACGTCAAGTGGAAGGTAGGAGTACATGTGACGAATATTTGTACCTATATTTTAAACTAAAGTTACTCTTTTTTTCAGAGGAATGAGTTCTTCACGCAGAAGCTGTTTGAACAGCCCTAATGTCTTCTGCTACATTTGTGGCGAATATACTGTAGCGAAACAAAGAAAAAATATCACAGATTTTATTAGACAAGCTTATTTCGGCGTACAACTTGGAGACCAAGACAAGTCCAGGGCTCCCCATATAGTGTGCAAAACGTGTGTCGAATGTTTACGACAGTGGTAAAACGAAAAAAGAAAAAGTTTGAAATTTGGTGTGCCCATGGTGTGGAGAGAACCTAAAAACTACCATGATGATTGTTATTTTTGTTTAGTTAATGTAAAAGGTTTTAACAAATACAAGAAAGGCAAATGGGATTATCCTGATTTAGAATCAGCACCTGTGCCACATAGCAGATTCCCGTACCAGTATATACAACACTGCCAGATGTTCTGATGGCGGAAGAAGAAGAATAAATTAAGGACCAGTACAGTAGCAGTGGAAGTGAATATGAGCAAGAAATACAATCAACACCACAGCAATTCTCTCAAGAAGAACTGAATGACCTGATACGGGATCTCGGTCTATCAAAGCAAGCATCTGAACTTCTGGCATCCAGATTAAAAGAAAAAACTGTCTACAACCAGATATAAAAATAACCATTTATAGAACACGAGAGGTCAAACTTGTTCCTTACTTTGGCCAAGATGAAGATCTTATTTATTGCAACAACATTCCCGGACTTTTTCGTCAAATGGGAATACAATTTGTTCCAGGTGATTGGCGACTATTCATAGACAGTTCCAGTAGAAGCTTCAAGTGTGTTTTGCTACACAATGGCAACCGATATGCGTCAATTCCTATCGCCCACTCAACAAGAAACATCAAAACATCAAGTTGGTATTACAGAAACTATCCTATGAAGAACACCAGTTTTCCATTTGTGTTGATCTAAAAATGGTAAACTTCTTGCTTAGACAGCAAGGTGGGTACACAAAATACCCTTGTTTTATCTGCTTGTGGGATAGTAGGGCGAAGCAAGATCATTGGAATATGGTTAGTTGGCCAATAAGACAAAATATGACTGTAGGAACAGCAAATGTCATAAACGAACCATTGGTTGACCGTGAAAAAATCATTCTCCCACCGCTCCAGATCAAGTTAGGACTAATGAAACAATTTGTTAAGGCTTTGAGTAAAGATGGCGAGTGCTTCAAATACATTTGTAGATCGTTTACTAGGCTAAGTATGGAAAAGCTAAAAGCGGGTATTTTTGATGGCCCTCAAATTCGCAAACTTATTAAGGACTCTAATTTCACAAATCACATGACGACACTTGAAGCTGCTGCTTGGTGTAGCTTTGTTATGGTAGTTAAAAATTTCTTGGGTAATCACAAAGCGGACAATCATGAGGAATTAGTGCAACAGATGTTATTAAACTTTAAAAACTTGGGTACTAATATGAGTATTAAAGTACACTTTCTTCACAGCCACTTGGATAAATTTCCCGACAATCTTGGCAATTTCAGAGAGGAACAAGGGGAACGGTTCCACCTGGATATAAAGGAGATGGAGGTAAGGTATCAGGGCAGATGGGATCATCATATGATGGCATACTATTGTTGGAGTCTCCAAGTGATGTACCTGACGGTCCTCATAAAAGAAAATCCTACAAAAAGAGCATCTTTCCTACGAATTAGATGTCATTTTTTAAATTAAATTATTTCTTTGCTGTTATACCTAATCAATAAATGAATTTTATTATTTTTTCGTTTCTCTTTTTTTGAAACCACTTTAATATTTTTTACTAAAAGTTGCTTATAAGGGCCATTGGTTTATTAAATTGATATTTTTCTCTATCTTATCATATTTTGATAATATATCTCTAAAATTAGAGTCAATTAACCTAAATGGACTTCAAATTCGTCATCAGCACCACGAAATTAGCTAGAAATCGCCCAAATATTGTTGACAATAAAATTAGTGTTGATCAGTGTTATCAATCATAATAATTGCAATTTAAACGCAATTATGCTCAAAAAAATGTAAACAAAATGCAGTTAACAATTATAATAAGAGTTCCTTCCTATTAACAAAAAATAATCAAAAATTAAACGATATCAGTTATTGGTACCGTACTGAGATTCAAGAATAACCAAAAGATTAAATTAGAGGGGTATCCTCTACCAAAATATGAGACACTAAACGCCCAAAAAAAATTAAAGAAATAACCTCCACTTAGAATATGAAATGCTAAACGCTTTAGCAAAATATCCAAGAAAAAATTAGAGAGGTAGCCTCTAATAAAATATGAAATGCTAACATCTCAACGATATGACAAGAGAATAACTATATTCTTCGTCTACAAAAAAATAATCACTAAATGTGATATCGGGTGGTTAAGATCTCAGGTACACTAACCTCAAAAGAAAAAACTAAAATAACCAAAAAGAAATAAGGAAGAAGTATTAGGAGAGCAAGACCAACTCAGAGTCATAGATGGATGAGAGCATCAATCATGCAGGAAAAACCTCGCGAAAGATATTAAACCCGTCGTGGTTATTTATTCCCTACAATCAACATCGTATCCCTACCACTACCGAAGTGTAGACATGATCATTCAACAACTTCATTTCTTGCAACTGGAAACAAAAGAATTAACAAAATCAAAAGAGATAATAAAAAAAATAAAAAACGACGAATTTTTTTAGCAAGCTCGGCTAATTAACAAACCCAACGTTATGTAGAAACGCCACAACTAAAATGAAAATTTCCAAAGAAAATTCCTAAGAGAAAAAATGACTGGATCTCTAGATTTATAACACCATGATGCAATGCCCATGTGACACATCCTTCCAGTGCGATAACATGACAAGTCATCAAACCACCCTTTTAGAAAAACGGGGTCCCGTAGTTACGATACGTTATGGGATGATGGCACACACGGTTTCAGACAAGGGCATTACATTCCTTTCATTTTCTGTTTGCTGCCTGGCGAAAACCTAACAGTATATCGTCTGCCTAATGTGAAAAGTGCATAGTCCATTTTTGTCAATATTGCCATTTTACATACACCTTGTAGTATTTTATCGAATCTACGCGTGAAAGATTCAAACTTGCGTAAATTCATAATAGATGTGGCTCATTTTATGAACGTGTGGTTAGGTTAGGTTAGGCATTGCAGGGCCGGCTCAAGGCGATAAGCAAAGGATGCACCGCATCGGGGCGCCTCTGGCTAGGGGCGCCAGACGCTAGACGCTAAATATACTTTGTAAATTATAGATTATAGATACAATTTTAACGCAATAAAAAAAATATTAAATTTTCATTATACGAGCAGATAATAGAATTAATTTTTTATGTGTGAATGTACTCGTATGTGTAATGTTTATTGTTTAGCACAAGCCTTCTAAATGTAGGTAGTCGCAACATTTTGTTTGGTAATTTTTTTCCTACAACTTGACCTTATTCGTTGTCGGCTTGTTTAAGATCTTATTCACAATTCCAAGAAACATATTTCAAGTGCACATCTGGCATCTGGCAACAAAAAGTCAGAAACAAAATTTTAGACCCTCCTTCATTTGAAATCTTCGGTTTTTACCTACATTCATTCACTGTGTAGTATTAGTAGCAACAGTATTGTTTCCAGTTGTGTGTTCCATTTTAACATTAACGAAATTATTTTATTTTCGTTTTCAAAGGTAAGTCAAATTTTTGTTAGAAAATTTAAGTTTATTGGACGCTAAACGCCAGACAATAATTTTAGATGATGGTCAAACAAATGATTAATTATTTAAATTAGAAAGTATTTAATTTTAATCTAAATAAACCTACAATAAATTATCCTTTGCTAATTTGTTACTAATTTCAAACTTTTGATGGAATTAATTTTCTTTAAAATTTAAAAAAATATTTTTGTTAATTTGCCTCACGGTTATAATGAATTAGAATTCAGTTTTGAAATATAACTAAATAGTTATATCTGTATTTTCTTGGAGTTTGCATGTTTATAATTAAAATAACATAATATATTGTGAATAAAGAAATTCCGTTGTTGATTTGCGATAATAAATTTAAAAGTATATAAAATATTCTAATAAAATAAATCCCCATTATGAATGAATTTGTTTTATATTATGAACTATTTTGATCTGACTGTACGTGATTTTCGATTCACACTGGTTTAGTAAAGTTTCAAAACGTAAATATTTTAAAATATGTAAAGTGCATCGAGTAGTGAGATAATAAATTAATTTTTTTTAGTTTTTCTTGAAAAAATGGAAAAAAAGAAACTATCAGGAGCAGAAAATCGAAAACGAAAAGCGGCAAAAGAACTCGAGAAAGAAAAATTAAGGGGTCAACTCCACAAATTTTTCAAAAAGCAAAACATCGGCGACAGTTCTTTATCTGCAAATAATAGTAGATATCCTGATCCTGAAGATTCATGTCTAGAGCCTTTTGAAGCAACCGTTGATTCATTTTCGTCAACTACATCACATCAACAAGGTGATCCACAAGCACACCAATCTATCGCTTCCCAGTCGGCTTTACCTTCCTCATATCAACATCAACCAACAGCTTTAGCAACACTAGCAGTAAGCGAAAGCGGCGTGACGTTATTTAAATCAAATGATCCAACAACTTGGCCCAAAATTATTAATGACAAAGTTCGAAAAATCATTATTGAGCACGGTCTGACAGAGACAGAACAAAAAAAATAAATAAATCATATCCACAAGATGACTGCGGTCGTAGTTTCAGTAATAATTACTTTTATCGTAAAGTAGCGAACAACGACACTGTCCCACGGACATGGCTCATATATTCAGGTTCTGTAAACAAAGTATATTGTTTTTGTTGCAAATTGTTTGCATCTGAAAAAATAAGTCGGTCAACTGACTTATTTTTTCAGATGGCTATTCAAATTGGCAAAATTTGTCGAAAACTCTGACTACTCACGAAACAAATAGGTCACATTTGAACTCATTTATAACTTGGATGGAACTTAAAAAAAAGTTAGAAAAGCAAACTACAATAGATAGCGAACTTGAAAAAATATTTGAGGTTGAGAAACGACATTGGCGTGGAGTTTTAGAGAGAATAACAGAAATAATTAAATATCTTGCTGGGCAAAATTTAGCTCTACGTGGCTCCTCAGATGTAATTTTTGAGAGAAACAGTGGAAATTTTTTAAAACTGGTAGCATTATTTTCAAAGTTTGATATTGTTATTGCAAATCACATCGCAAAAATTCAGAAATCAGAAAACCAAACTGTTCACTATTTGGGAAAAAATATCCAAAATGAAATAATATCTATTCTTTCAAACCAAATTCTCTGTTCTATTGTTCAAATGGTAACCAGTGCCAAATATTTTTCGATAATATTAGACTGTACTCCCGACATAAGCCACACTGAACAGATGACAGTTATTATTCGATTTGTCCATAAAGATGAAAGCGGTAAGGTTTCCATAGAAGAATATTTTGTGGGTTTCATAGAAGTGGCTGATTCTACCGGAGAAGCTTTATCTATGTATATAATTAATAAATTACAAGAGCTACAATTAAATATCGAAGATTTACGTGGGCAAGGTTATGATAATGGGGCCAACATGCGTGGTAAATACAATGGGGTTCAAAGACGCATACTGAATATGAACCCTCGCGCCCTTTATGTTCCATGTGCGGCGCATACCTTAAATTTAGTAATCTATGATGCTGCCAAAGTAAACACTGAAACAATAGCTTTTTTCAGAATTGTCCAAGAAGTTTATAATTTTTTTTGTGGTTCGACTAAGCGATGGGATGTCTTAAAATCATATACAAAAATTACCCTCAAACCTTTATCTGACACCCGCTGGGAATCTAGAGTTGACGCACTGCGTCCACTAAGAAATAATATTGGAGGTGTTCTAGATGCTTTAGTTGACGTCCACGAAAACAACAAAAATGATGGGAACACAAAATATGAAGCCAAAGTTTTAGCTTTCAAAATTAAAGACTATGAGTTTGTTTGTTCGCTTATAATTTGGTACGATATTTTAAGCCGGCTCAATGTTGTGAGTAAAATGCTCCAAAATTCGAGTACCAGTTTAAATGAATCAACAAGGATTTTACAAAATTTAATAAATTTTTTTCAAGAATTCCGATCAGATGAACAGTTTACATCTGTACTTGAAACTGCAAAAACGTTAGCAGAAGATTTGGAAATTTGTCCCCAATTCAAAGAAAATACATTGCACAGACGCAAAAAACGTATGTTTGATTATGAAAGTCGGGATGAAACGCCGAATAATCCGGAAAAGAAATATAAAATTTCATTTTTTCTTCCAATTGTGGATACTGTACTCAATACCTTAAGTGAAAGATTTGAACTTCTAAATAGTCATTCCCAAAAATTTTATTTTCTTACAAATTTTAATGAACTTTATAACATAGATGATGAAACTTTAAACAACAGTTGTGATGATTCACAAATTGCCTTAAGTGACGGCGAAGAAAGGGACATAAGTGCTCTAGAATTGTTCAACGAACTAAAAATATTTAAAGACACAGTAAAGGAACCAACGAACAACTACGATGCAATAAACATGTTGCAATATATATATTCCAACGATTTATTTAGCGTTTTTCCAAACTTGGTAATTTCTTTAAGGATACTGTTGACACTTCCAGTGTCAGTAGCAAGTGGCGAAAGATCATTTTCAAGACTGAAATTAATTAAATCGTACTTACGGTCTACTATTTCCCAGGAAAGATTAGTTGGACTATCAATGATAGCTATCGAAGGTGATTTGTGTGAAAAAATTGACATGAACAGTGTTCTGAATGAGTTTGCGTCTTTAAAGTCCAGAAAAGTTAAATTCTAAACATTTTACGTAACTTTTTGTTTATTATTTTACATTTTGTTTTTGTCTTCTAAACTTTTTGGTTAATTGTGATTTAAGTATATTACTTTTAGTACTGCCTTATTTTACCTATACTTCAAACGCAGAATTATATTTATTTATTTGTTTTAACTAAAATTTATAGAAAGGGCGCTGAAAAAAAAATTGCATCTGGGCGCCTGAAACTCTAGAGCCAGCCCTGTTAGGCATTCATAATAACAATTTAATAGGACCTTTTTTTTCGCGAATCTATGAATGCCGAACGTTATTTACACTATTTTCAAACTCATATCAATGAAGTCATGGACGAACTACCCTTAATAGAATGTCAATGTATTTGGTACCAACAAGACGGTGCCGGATGCCACAGTACAATAAATGTTAGGAACTATCTTGAAAATTGGTTTCATGGAAAAGTTATACACAGATATTCAGAGTTGCCACTCTGTAATTTGTATTTTAAGGAAAGAGATAAAGAATAAGCAAACGAGAAAAGAATCGTTATACTTGATTAACGGTACTCTATAAGCGAATCTCTTTCGCCTCGGCTATAATTCGACAAGTTTCGTGATCGTCAATCGGATAGAGAATAATCTACCTACTAATACTTCAGAAAACATTATACTAATTTGACTATTTCATGATAACAATAAGAAAGAAGAAGAGATTTTTGTAATTATCTATGAGATTTGGTTAGCTTTAGGACTTATCTATTTGCTTAGTGCATAATTAATAATATTAAATATTGTTTAGGGATTATTGTTAATAGCTGTGGCAAAGTGACATTCTGTGTTGTTAATTTATCGGGTTTTGTTAAAAATGTTGCCAGTACAAAGATTTCTTGTAAATGAAGTAGAAAACATTGCAAGAATGCATGAAAATAGAGTTAGAAAAAGGGTATTGCGAGATGAGAGTGATCCATTCAGTCTACCCGATAGACGTTTCATTGAACTTTTTCGTGTAAATAAAGACCTAGTGGCTTATTTATTTACTCAGCTAGTCCCTCATATGGATCATGAGCAAAGAAGCACAAGAATCCCCCGTCAAACACGAATTTTGACTGCCCTACGCTTTTTTGCAATTGGCAATTATCAAAGAGGTAGGTAGATATATTAAGCTAGTGTATAATGCTTGTTGATATTATAATAGTTGTGTACTTACAGATATATTAAAATATTAGTAGTCTTTGTGGTATAACATAATAATTGTGAACTTAATCATAATTTTTATTTGGTTTCAGGCATTGGAGAAGAGTTCTTATTATCCTCAAGTCAACAAGCAGTAAGTCGTTGCATTCATGAGGTTGCTAATTGCATTGGTACATATTTGGGACCAGCATGGATCAAATATCCTTTTGACGAACAGTCTAAAAATGGTATAAAAAGAGGGTACATGGAAAAAGCAGGTTTTCCAGGTATAATTGGTTGCATTGATTGTACACATATTGCAATATTGGCTCCAGCACATGAAGAGCACAATTATATTAATCGTAAGGGGTATCATTCCAAAAATGTTCAAATTGTTTGTAGTTATGATTTGCAAATATTGAAAATAAATGCACGGTATCCTGGTTCTGTAAATGATGCTTTTATTTGGAGAGCTTCACAAGTGAAGCACACCTTGAGTGTAGATTATAACAGAGGTAAGTAAAACAATTCTCTGTTACAATTTAACAAGATTTAAAAAAATAATTTTTTAGGCAGAAGTAATCAATGGTTACTTGGTGATTCAGGATATCCATTGGAACCTTGGTTACTTATCCCTTTCGATAATCCAGAACCAAACACCCCCGAGGGACGTTATAACCATGCACACAAAATTACCAGAAGCATAATTGAACGCTGCAATGGACGCCTCAAAATGGTTTTTAGGTGCCTCTTAGGAGAGAGAAAACTAAGATACAGCCCAGAAAAAGTTGATGCAATTATAAATGCTTGTGCAGTGTTACATAATTTAGTAATTAGGGCAGGAGTTGAATTTGACTTTGACTTGAATTTAACTAATCAAAATATAATTAACAACCACAATGTCAACAACAACCCAGTTCTAAACTAAGGTAGACAAACAAGGCAGAATATTGTAAATAGATACTTCTAAAATATGTATGATTAAAGTTAATATTTTTGATGAATAGTTAGTATTATGTCTTTTTCCTAACCTTTATCTAGTTGTAAGTAATTACCCTACCCAGATTTACATAGTATGAACATTCGTTGAAAATTGTTTATAATTTTACGTTTTGAAATCTTTTCAAAAACTCAAATTAAAAATATTTCATAATTATACAACATATGGGTACTTATTCCAAAAATTACTAAATTGACAATATGATTATTAAATAAACATCTTTATATTACCAATGTAAAAAATATGAAAACTTAAAACTACAAAAATAATCAATAACTAAAACTTTTTAAACTAAAAAATAACTATAATATTTGGTAGATAAAAAGGAACATAATTCTTATATAAATAAATAGTCAATTCAAAATCACATAATAGTTGAGTAAAAAAACTTTAGGATTCCTATGATGTCAATGAGCTGCACCGAGGACAAACATTAACTTTTTGAAGAATTGCTTCTGCTACTCTTGAAATATTTGCACTAATTTCCCTCAAAATTACCATATTTTCTTGGTGCATTCTTAACAGGGTTATCTCATCACCCTTTCTGTTAGACACTCCTTTTTGCTTTAATTTTATTCCCAAGTTCATTTTTTGTTAATAATTTTCGTTTTTTATTTTCTTTTTCAACAGGAATAGGTTCTGTTTCTATAAAAATTGTTCCTGATGATGTTGAGGGAGTGGTCGAGATGTCTGTAGTGGTGTTTTTATTTTCGATTTCCACCGATATTGTAGGAGATGATAAAGGTGTGGAAGGAATGAGAAAACTTGATATATTTTGGGGGTTCTTTATATAAACAAGCTCAGGTAGCGGTTGACAAGAAGGAACTTCAAATTGTTGCTCATTTACTGCATTATTTTGTCCCTAAAAAAGTTTATTTTCGTTAGATTAATATTAATAAATTTGTAAAAGGTAATTATAAGTATCAAAACGCTTACAAAACCTAATTCAGTAGTATTATCTCCTTCGACTACAGTCCATCCAATAATTCCCATTAGCTTTTCTTCAACAGGCAATAAAGGTGGTAATGGTCCCCCACCTCCTGTTCTATTCATATTGAGCCTGATATTTTGAGCCTTTAGTTTGACCTTGCTTTTCCACTTGCTGAAAGCCTAAAATATGTAGGTAGAAACTAGGAATACTGAAAGATTGTTATTAAACCCACTTCTATCCATTTGTCGGTAGTTTTTGAGCCAAAACCCATACTATTCAATTGAGTTGCTGCCTGGTCCCACAAACTTTTATAATTTTGCCTTGCATCCAATCCTACAAATGATTTTGTAACCATTTCAGGATGGTCGAATAAAAAGTCAACAATCACTACCCATTGATTTTGATTTGTTTTTGGGGCTCGTGACGACATGTTTCTATAATTTATAAAATAATATTATTTCAATAGCAGTATTTAAACATAATTATTAGTTTTTAAATAATAATTGTGCTATAACTATTCCATTGAAAGCGATAGGGTAGATATGTTGCAATTAACCCAAAACATTTTGATAGCCACCCAACACCCAAAAAGCTTAGTTTTAAAGATTCCTACAAATAAATATACACACATAACATAACCTCTTTTCTCTTTTCATAGAACAGAAATGAAAAATCTTACACATTGAGTAGAATGAGACAGAACTATATGACTGTAAATAGAAATACCCTTGAAGTTATCGCTATCGTTCGCTTCGCTATCGCATCTTCGGGTCAAGTTCTGATAGGAACGGTAACAACCGAACTCAGTTACAGAGTACGAAATAGCGAAGAGAAGAGAATCTTTACCGCAATTTTGTTACAGAGTGCCACCTCAGAGGTGGCCTGCTAGATCCCCTGACCTAACCCCCTTGATCACTTTTTATGAGGTTACCTGGAACAAAAAGTTTACCAGAAAGCGCCGTTTCAAGATATTGACCACTTGGAGAGGATAATTTTAGAAACATGCCAAGAAATTTCTCCACAAATGATAAGGAAGGACAATTAAATTTGTATGTTCCTAATATTAATATGATGTTAGTGTTGTAACTTAGTATTTGAATGTATTTTATTATTTGCAAAATAAATGAGTATGCACTTATTACGCGTTTTAATTGCAAAATTATTTGAAAACATCGAAAAACAAAAAGATTATCATGCGTTTCGTAATCACAAGAGATAAATGTTCATTCAAAATAGAAATGTTAGTAAAAAATAAAATAATCTGAAGTTTTAATTTAAATGGATGTACTTGCATATTTAAACGTAGTTTTTAATTCTGATCAACTTTTTTTAGTAACATTTTTCGATATTGTCAAATTTACAGATATTTACTCTTGAGTAAAACTCATATTTTTGATAAACCTCGTATACGTCTAAACAATTTGATATTTGATGACTGTATTTTAGGTTTTAGATAGTTCAGAGCTTTTTATGAAGAATAACTTTTTTTCCTAAAATTAATAATAAAAAAGTTTTCCATATAATTCCAACTTAATATTGGATATTGAATCGAATTCATATTTCGGAGAGTCACCTTTATATTCAATGAGTAGGGTGTATTGGTGTAGAGGACACACTGTTTGGAGGGAATTTGCTTACGATGGGGAACAAAGGTTGCAACGTCACCCCTAAAACAAAAATAAATTGTAACTTCCAAAGGAAACGAGAAGCCAAGTTAATATTTGGAGTGTCTTCTTCTTAATCTGCCGTCTCTCCCGTCGGAGAGAAATTAAATATAAATAATAATTTTTTTAAATTCTTTATACAATAGTTAATAATATTCTTAATAGAGATTTAAGAAAATTTCATTTATATTTTATTACATTTTTTTAATATATTTTTCATGGGTCAGAAGTACCCAAATTTGAGATTTTTCGAACCTTTAAAAATTCATATCTCTAAAAATATTAACTTTATCGTGAAAAGTCATAGGACCTTTTTTATTTGTATTTCAATAAAGAATATAAAAAAAATTTGTCCTGTTGAAAAATAACAATTTCTTCCAATTGTTTATACAATTTCGGTTTAAACAATATGGCATTAGGTTGCCCCATGGCAACGCATTTATATCATCAGTAGGGCAATTCAAAGAAGATCGCATAAAAAAATTGAGGTGGAATAGTTTTCGGTACTCATGCGCCGATTCCTCCTGGACTATTTAAATAAATCATAAAAAATAAAACGTTTTCCTTGTTAAAAAAAATCCAAAATAATCTAAACGTATTCAATATGTTTTTTCTAGGTACATTACATTTGCCACACGACTATACCTAGGTTTATGCTTAACTAACATGAAAACAAAAATAAAAATTAGGGACATTCGCGTTTATCAAAAAGCACAACCTTAAAATAGGAACTAACAAACACAACATAATGAATTACACAACTAAAATAAAATGAACACCTAGGTGTATATTATTACCTAACTACTATTAAAAAATAAATGTTTTTAGTTCAACATTTCACTTGTAAATTATGTTTTTTCTTAAAAGAGATTTCGAGGGCTCCCACGAATAACAATTATTATTGATGTCTGAGTTTTCTTTACAATGCAAAATATCGTTAATCGTTTCAATTTGAAGCCTGTTTCGCAGCTTGGTTTTCAACAAATTAACGTTCAAAAATTTTCTTTCAGCCGCAGCTGAAGAGTGAGCTAACGCGAGTAATCTTTAAATAAAGTATTTTAAAGAACGAAACATTTCGGTATCCAGTTAGTTCTTGAGATTAAAAACTATTGACCAAAAACTTTCAAGTGTTGATGCATCAATATCTTTTGAAAATTTGTCTTTTTTGTTATTTTTTTCACGTATTGTGGACAGTGGATATTAAAAAGTACTAGATTATTGCTTAAACGTACTAACATACAGAAAATGTCAAAAAAGTACTACATCTAGTACAATTGTACGAGACTGACAACACTGCATATAACAGGGTTGAAAATATATAGCATCTGATCATGCGCATTCGAAGTTCTAGGCTCAGTTCGCGTCTCGTGAAAAATTGCTTCATATTAATAAATGTTTTTCTGGCCTGCTCAATTCGTGCTTTTATTTCGATCTTGGGGTCGCACTGATTATTAATGATAGTCCCCAGGTATCTGAATGAATTTACTTGTTCTACCCGTAAATCGTTAATGGACAAATTGGCAATTATATTTGTCTTTGAAAAAACAAGAAGCTTAGTTTTAGACACATTCATGAGTAGTCCATGCCGTTCACTATGGCTTACTATACGGTTCATTAAGTCTTGTAAATTGGCCAGATTATCTGCCAGCACAACACAGTCGTCGGTGTACCTCAGATTGTTATCAACGACTCCATTGATTTTGATTCATCTTTGGACCCTTTTCAGCGCTTCTCTAAATATAGTCTCAGAATAAAAATTAAACAGAAGTGGTGACAGGATACAACCTTGCCTTACTCCCCTCTTTACTCCCCTCTTTATTGTAATAGCCTCTGATGTTGATTGCTCAATTTTAACGTCTGCTGTTTGGTGCCAGTACAACTGTGAAATGATTATGATCTCTTCTTTATCTATTCCCGTGGCTTGAAGAATTTCCAATAATTTGTCATGCTTAACGCAGTCAAACGCTTTTTTGTAAACAATGAAACATGAATATACATTCACGTTCATATCTCTGCATCTTTGAGTTATGACGTTTAGAGAGAACAATGCTTCCCGTGTACCCACACCATTCCGAAATCCAAACTGACAGCCATCTACCTGACTTTCGCATTTTTTGTAGATGCGCGTATGAATTATTCTTAAAAATACCTTAAGAACATTAAGCTGATCATTCGATATTCGTCACATTTTGATGCGCTGTTTTTCTTTGGACGTGTTATAAATGTTGACCTGAGCCAGTCTGAGGGTATAGTACCTGTTCTATAACAGCGTTAAGTAGTGAAGTTGATATGTTCAGTCCGGCTCCTTCTTCGTCTGCTATAAGTTTTAGTACTTCTGCGTGTGCCTTATCTGGGCCAGTTGCTTTTCTGTTTTTTTGGATATAGAAGCAATATAATGTTAAAAAGACACTGTTTGAAAGAAATTTGTTTACAATGGGGTTGAAACGTCACTCATAAAACTAAAATAAATTGTAACTCCAAAGGATACGAGAAGCAAAGTTAATATTTGTAGGGTAGAAAGATTATAATATTGAAAACCCACCGTTCAATGGAAATTTGCTAATGATAGGGAGCAAGCGTTGAAACTTCGCCCCTAAAACTAAAATAAAGTGTTAATTCCAAAGGAAACGAGAAGCCAAATTAGTATTTGGTGTTGTCAACATTATAATCTTTCCACCCTCCAAATATTAACTTGGCTTCTCGTTTCCTTTGGAAGTTACAATTTAATTTAGTTTTAGGGGTGACGTTTCAACCCTTTGTTCCCCGTCGTAAGCAAATTTCCTTCAAACAGTGTGTTTTCAACATTATAATCCTTTTTCACTCCAAATATTAACGTGGCTTCTCGTTTCCTTTGGATGTTATAATTTATTTTAATTTTAAGGGTGACGTTTCAACCCTTGTTCTCCATCGAATGCAAATTTTCGTTTTCAACATTATAATCCTCCTACCCTTCAAGTATTAACTTGGCTTCTCGTTTCCTTTGGAAGTTACAATTTACTTTAATTTTAGGGGTGACGTTTCAACCCTTGTTCCACATTGTAGCAAATTTCCTTCAAACAGTGTGTCCTCTACACGAACACCCCCTACTCATTGAATATAAAGGTGGCTCTCTGAAATATGAATTCGATTCAGTTTATTCTGCACGCCACTGAAACCGCGAATTGAGCAGTTTTCAATATGTTTGCAGCTAAAATTGGCTGCTATGTTCACACCGGTCTATTGTTAAGCCTTTGTTGCCAAAGAAGAATGATTTTCAATTAGTTTTACAAAACAAAACTTTTCAACTTACCTGAATTAAGGATGCTCGGATTTTACCTGAAAAATAAAATAAATTTCTAAAATAGTTCTTCACTAGGAATAAGAATAGCAAAAATAAAGAAACTGAAACTCAGCTTGACACTGGTCTGTTTATCGCTATTTCGGTTTAGCGCTTTTTTATTGGAATAGTGACATTGTATGAAGAACAACGGGCTTTTAATTTGTTGTCAGATCGATTACAGCATCTTTGTCACACGCTATAATATTGTAAATCAACACCGCCTCTCGCCTCTAGAGGAGAGGAATCGCTAGAAGTAGTTGGTGATCTTAAGACATGTCTAGTATTCTCTGTGATACAAGATGGACCGAGAAATATCTACTCTATTCTCAAAAAAAAACAGTGATGCCCTGGAATATTCGCTTATGGTATAGAAGCCCGACGAGTATAGTCAGTGCAGTACGGGCAGTCGCATCGTTGAAAAAATATAGTAAATAATAATGTAAATAGTTAGTATACGAATATAGTTATTGTAAGTGTTTAAAATCGAACTTTAGATGTATTCATTACAATATTTAAAATCTGATACAGATTTTAGTGTAATTAATAACTGAAATATCTGGAACTCAAACTGCTGGAATCTGCTTCGTACATTAATACTCATTCTCATTTTCTGGGATTCCTACATGAGAAGATAAAAATTATTTGTTTGATACATTTGAATAGATCCAGATGAATGTTAATATTTAACAGATTTGTTAGCGGAGAATATATAATTATAATGATCTTATTATTATGTGACTTGTTTATGCAGTTTGTATCACATAAATGGAAAAAAGTCGATAATAAATGAATGGGAGTAGGCTAGAAAAAACGCTCGAGCAAGTTAGGTAAGTATTTGTAGTTGCGCATTTTCTTGACAAAAAATGTTACACAGTGTGCCAAGTAATACTGAACGGTTCAACATGATTATCTCCACCCTCTTTGTATCCAGAGAACCGGGAGATGCCAATTGGCAGTTCCTAACAAGATTATTGGGCAGATAATTTCATACACGTACCTGGACTCCAAAATGACAAGAAGCTAGTAGAAACAAGAAGAGGAGCGTATGTTAGATAGGCCAGGAGCACTACAGTTTGACATGGCTGTGTCGTGACGTAGATTAGGGATTGGTTGGAATTGCTCGGAAATCATCTAAGAAAAGAAAATATGAAGGTCCGCCAGCTGAAAAAGTTGTGCTATTTGCAGGAAAAACCGTTAAAATCGCTCATTTTTTCCGATATTTCTTAATATAACTCTTTAAATATGCAAGATTGAGAAATAAAGTATACTTACTACAAGATAGAATTGGTTTAAAATCGATATATTCAATTTTTTCGTTGAGAAATGGCGATAAATGCAAAAAAAGTAGCTAAAAAACGAGGTTATTTTTTATGTTGATAATAATCAATGATTATAATTATGTCCATGCTAGGATTGTGTTGTTCATTGCAAATTCGTATAGTTAAAAGAACATAAAATAATATATTTATGTAAAAAAGTAGAATACAATAATGTAACAAAAAAGCGAAATATCATTATTTATTGTACTACCTGTAATTTTGATTACTAATTATTTTAACTATACGAATTTGCAATGAACAACACAATCCTAGCATGGACATAATTATAATCATTGATTATTATCAACATAAAAAAATTCCAAATTATAAGTAGTTGCGGTAGATGCTTAAATTGTCATAATTGGTAGACACCATTCTGAAAAATTAGTTTCTTTCATTTTGCTACATCGATTTAAAAAAAAAATCATCAAAATCGGCCCAATAGAAGCCGAGATACAGCAACTTTTTGCGCCGCGCTCGATTTGAAGCGTCGATTTCAAGTTTTGCACTCGATCTCCACTCCCCTCAGATTTGACGCGCCGAACGCTACCGCTACAACTTTCTTTGATTTTTCCTACTTCATGCACAAGGGCGATGTTATATCTCAAAGCACATACAAAAACTTCTCGGAAAAATCTATCTGTTGGCATTTTTTTATTGTTACAACGTTAATAGTTATACCGCAAACACTCTCGATCTTTGACGTTTATTATCTCAGCACCTATTCGGCCAAATTAAACGCATTTTTTTTAAAAGGAGCGTCTTTCCGAGAACTTTTTTTAGGTACTTTGAGTATTTTTCTTCGGTATCCAAATTCGCTTCAAAAATTAATTATTTATAAGACTCAACTTTTCAAAATCGCGTAAAAAAATGATAAAAACTTAAAAATTGTTCATTATAACTAGTGTGTATTATAGTTTAGAGGTCTAAGTAGTTGTAAAAAAATCGGCTCCTATTACAACTCAAAAATGTAAGCCTGGCATGAACGCAAAAATGACGTTAATTTTTTCGCGGAAATTAATTAACAATTAATTCATCTAAAAACTATCAGGCCAATTAAATCGGCCTTTGGCATACTGTTTTATACTATAATGAGGTTCTTAAATCCCAATTTATAGCGTGATTGGATGATTTCTTATCTGCGAAACAAATGCTTTAAAATAACCTCGTTTTTTAGCTACTTTTTTTGCATTTATCGGCATTTCTCAACGAAAAAATTGAATATATCGATTTTAATTCTATCTTGTAGAGAATTTCATAAAGAACAAATTCGTAAGTATACTTTTTTTCTCTATCTTGCATATTTAAAGAGTTATATTAAGAAATATTGGAAAAAATGAGCGATTTTTGCGTTTTTTTGCAGTTTATGATTTTTCCTGCAAATAGCACAACTTTTTCAGCTGGCGGACCTTCATATTTTCTTTTCTTAGATGATTTCCGAGCAATTCCAACCAATATCTAATCTACGTCACGACACAGCCATATTTCAAAGGTTTGGGGTCTAATTCTCCTGGACTAAGACCATCATGACGTATGCCATTGAAATTAGGGCCGAAAATCTCGAAGCCAAAAGATCAAGAACAACTGAGATGCGAATACTAAGATCAATAACAGACTAACAGATATGTGGGCTAGAGGACGTAATAAGATGAGCCTGAATAAGACGAAGGAAGTGGAGAGACCAAGAGTATAGGATGCTCGAGGACTGATTACCCAAAATGGCATCAAATCCAACAACGCGACACTCCCAAGAAGACCACCAAAGCGCTAGCACGAAAGTTGTGTTAGAAAGAAATGTTCAAGATCGCCAGATTTGTAGATGTGATATTTTTGTTTTTAAGTTGTTGTTGTCTGCCAAGTTTTGACAATAAAAATTAATTTTGCAGTTTACATTTCCGAATAGTAATTCATTAGTAAAATTAGGCTGTTCTTCCATTTAAAAACCATTAAGTTGGACTTCGGCATTCCAATTATAAAGAATACTGTAGCAAGCACGGGACTAAATCCTAACGTAGGAAGAAGAAAAGTTCGAAAAATCGGTGAATGGCTAAAATTGAACATTGGGGTAAACTCGTTTGTAACATAATTTTGTTATTTTATGAAGTTTTGTTGAATGAACCATTTTTCTGATACGCAACACGAAGTTCAAACGTCTATAATATTGAGAGCTACTGCCATTCAGTCCAACAACAATTTATTGAGACTTGGCATCTTAAAGAAAAGTAATTAAAATAATGTTTAGTGATTTTCCTTTCATGCAGGAAAAAAGATCTTTTCCCATTCACATAAAATGTTGGACCCAATTAAATTACGATTTCTACTAATAAAAAACAAATGAAAATAACACCAATCATTTTTGAAGAATGAACACAAATCAATTAATTTATAGACTTTTACAATCACTAAATGGTAGTGATTTGTAATTTACCTCTTCTTAGGCACAATGAGATGCACATCAATTAAATAATTCATTATTATCCACTTCGGGACTTTCAATTTGGAAACTATTTCAATGTAAAATGTCATCACATTAACAACTGACAGATATTAATCAACATTATTTGCCGTTTTTTTTTTAATTTTTGGCATATATAGGCAGTTTTAAACTATTCATAACAAAAAATGTTAACGAAACCAAGATTCATCAGCGTATAAGGTATTATTTATAGTAGACATTTTCCATAATGTTCTGATACTGTATTTAGATAATTTAAAAAATAACGTTACTTGAAGCGTGATTAATTATTAATTTCAAAATGTCAGCAGATAGTAATAGACCATTCATGATATAGTTAGTTGAAATCAGGTTATTGAGGATTTTTCAAAAATTTAAAAATATCTAGGGCGTTTCATTAAAAATTAAGAATATGGACTGAACTAGACTTGCGTGAATCGCCATGTTAAGTTTTTACTTAAAAAGCGCACATTTGAATTTAAAAGCTGACGTGTCCCAGCGTTTTTTATAATTTTCTAAAATAAGGACACAACCAATTTTATTCCATAAGTGGTTCCACACTGTATAAACCATTTCTAAAAATCCTCTTTAATCTATTCGATTATGTGCCAAGAATTTTAGTATTTTTCTAATTAAAAGTATGTTTTTTTGTTATCTCATGATTGCTGTTTTATTTTTTTATCCTATTGATGGCTTTTTAGTATCTTTTCCAAATATTACATTTGATCTATGTACACAGTATCACAATAATTATTACAAGGTCGCTCATATTTATATAATGTTGTTTTTTTGTTTTGAGCGTTTTTTATTTACATTTCAACCACGCAGGGTTATTTGCTAATGGTAGTTAGTTATGGACATATATATTAGATTTTACATAACATGTTAAGTGTAGTGTATCTAACCTGATCCAAACGACAACCTCACCTGCACGTGGTGCACCCCAGGCTAGTGACACTGCAGACCGTGCCATCTATAGAGCCTGTCGAGTACCTAAAATCGGTAGATTTCAAAAAATTCCAAAACATTAATGAAAACTGTAACGTCGTTAGTAATAAAATTTTATTCATTTTGATAACTGCGTATGCGCGATGTCATATTGCTCATCACATAAAACTGGCCCGTATTTTGTGTTACTCGTCCAGTCATTTATCCTGGTTGTGATCGTTTAGTGGGAATAAATCATCCAATTTGACGACGAGGAAACAATGGAGGATATGTTCCCTTCATTTTTAAAAACAGTGTTTCTCAAAATTTGAAAAGGACGAGGGCAGGATATTAAGAAAGTTTCCTTTGCCCTCCCTGTTTTGCCTGGTGAGTAATTTTTTTTATATAAATTTATTAAATGTGCAAACAAGTAATATTTGATGAATAAAACTTTATTCATGTTAATAAAATAACAAATAATATTTATTATACAAGAAATAAAACATTTATGTATTCTTTACTTGTTTACAATCTGGCGCTCAACGTAAAGCCTGCACTTTTTTCAAATTACTAGACATTTAATAGTTACTCAGTGGCGTTACTTGTCGGTGTTTGAATAAGCAGTTTATAAATGGCCAGGGAATATTAGAAAAACTAGAGCCATTGTTTTGGTATAGTTTATCGAAATTCTCGAGAAGAAAAGTGAGGTTCGCTACATCCAGTCACATCAAGAGAATTCTAGAAAAACAAAAGCCATTGTTTTTGTGTTGTTTGCCGAAATTCTCGAGAAGAAAAAGGATTGATTAGGAATAACCCACCAAGATTCCAAAACATAAGAAAGACGTCTCATCAGGCCTGCGTCGCAGTCAACGCAAATTAGTCACAGAAGGTACAATGCAGATGTCTGATGAGCAATTCCAAAGATTACGTAAAACTATTTCGGCTAATAAATAAGGACCGCCAACGCCTTCCTTGTCCGGGAGTTTTAGCAAATGCACCGCTAGGTTTGGTGGAATAAGATGTCATACAACGGTAGATGCGTTTATCACGACCGTCTCCATATATAAAGAAGTTGAGAAAATAACAGATAACGACGCCCTAAAAGGACTACCTTGATTGCTAACCGACACAGCTTCACTTTGGTGGCAAGGGGTCAAAGGCGAAGCTCGTACGTGAGATGAGGCAACCGCGCTCATTAAAGCAGCGTTCTCGCCATCTAAACCGTCACATAAAATTTATATAGAGATCTTTAGCGAAAGCCAGGAGCCTAGCACTCCTATAGACGCTTTTATTTGTAAGAAACCAACCCTTCTAGCACAGCTACCCCAAAGAAGACATGATGAAGCGACTCAACTCGACATGATATTTGGCCTACTTCATATTAACCTAAGGAAAAAGATCTCTCGAGACGATTGCAAAACGTTTTCCGAAGTACTTCAGAAAGGCAGGGAAGTAGAAGCTATGCAGCAAGAATCAAGAAGAGAAATTACGAAAGACAGAATATGTAGCTCAAAAACAGGAAAGACAAGTGTCTCAAAAAGAAATAAAATTAGATGCAACTTTTGCCACTATAGGGGACATACACAAGAAGAATGCCGAATAGTAGAAGAAACAGACACAGAGTCAGCAAACTTCAGCAAATGAGGAAAACACTGGAAAGGTAGACTTACCAATATCAGATAAAGGTGATAAATGGATACTAATAGTGGAAGACAGTGCTAGTCGATGGGTCGAATTATACGCACTGACTGAAGCCACTGCTGAAAATTGCGCACAACATTTGTTGAATGAGGTGTTTCTACGTTTCGGTCTACCTCGACGAATAATCAGTGATAACGGGACACAGCTCGTATCTGCTGTAATGCAAAAACTTACTTTCTGCCTGGGAATAAAGCAAACATTTATTCCCTTGTATCACCCCGAAGCAAACATGGTGGAGAGAAAAAACAGGGATCTCAAGACACAATTAAGTATACTTGTGCGAAGCAATCACAATACATGGCCTGAACAGTTACCAGCCATACGGTTTGCTATGAATACTGCGCGATGTGACAGTACCAAGCAAACCCCTGCTTTTTTGACATTTGGCAGAGAACTAAGGACCCCCTAAGATATTACAGATGATTTACGAACGGTTGTAACCAGTGAAAACTTCGTTGAAGAAGTCACTCCTAAGCTGTTACAATTAGCTGATACGCTTCTGTCAGCAAAAGTAATTACAGAAAATAGGCAAGATCAGAACCAACACGCCCATAATAAAAATCGCCAATACTAAGTACAACATCGGCGATAGAATATTGATAACAGAACATTTCCTCAGCAATGCCCCAAAAGGATTCACTTCAAAGTTCGCACAGCGAAGAGATGGGCCCTATATATTCCTTCGGTAAAGAGGACCTGCTAGTTATGAAGTAGCCGATCCCAATACACCCCAGAAGCCACTGGGTGTATATCACGCATCGCACATTTCACTCTTTACGGGAAGTCAGGAAGTAAAACCTGAACCAATAAGACCAATTCGTAAGCGTGGTAGGCCCAACAAGATAATGAATGACGGCATCTCTTCAACTCATAGGACACCACCTATTCCGGACGACTGTTCCCAAGCAGATCCTGGCTTCTCATCCACTAGGAGGACTCGAAGCCAGAGGGGGAGATTGTAACAATCGCCCGTAATTCTCACAACCCCAAACCACAACGGCCAACACGAGACGCCTGAAGTGTTGGCAATCCTATTATCGTCGCCGTGGAGTTCCGGTTCCCGCTCATCGATGTCGATGTACGAATAGACTACCTCCTTTTAATCGTAAGCGTAGCTCATCAGTATAAGGGATCTATCGAGGACCGAAGACGGTAACAAGTAGACATACATCAATGTTTTATTTCTTTTATAATAAATATTATTCGTTATTTATTATAATGAATAAACATTTATTTAACAAATGTTACTTGTCTACAAATGTTATTAAATATGTATATATTTTAGATTATTTAATGAAGGGGGATATAACAGACGGTCCCTAAAAGAATTAAAGGTATTTATTATCTGCAATTGAAAAAAAATAGTTTAATAACATACATTTTTTTCTAGATATACCTATCAGCCATACATATTATTCTCCAGTTGAAAAAGTTGAAATGCCCACCAGAAAATATTAGAGGAAATTAACAGAAATTGAAGGTAAGTTTTATTGTATTTAATATAGCAGTTTAAAATGAAACTTACTGTTTGTAGATAACTCTATTTTCAGATATTGACAATTATTTCGATATTAAATATTATCGTCAGAATGACAGAAGTTACATTTCATTTGATGCATACCTGATGTTTAATAATTATTTTTGGCTAGACCAAGAAGTGACGTACCTTGTGATTGACTTAATATATGTTAATATAATATCATACTTCTTGTAGTCAATCAGACCTTCTTGGTTTAGCCAAAAATAATTATTAAACATCAGGTAGGCATCAAATGAAATGCAACTTCTGTCATTCTGATGATGATATTTAATATCGAAACAATTGTCATTTTTTCAATATATTGTGGAATTATCTAGAAACAGTAAGTTTCATTTAAAACAGTAATATGAGTAGATTCCACGGAGTAAGGGTCGAGACAATTAATTTCATTCAATATAGCTTGCAATAATTTTGGACATTTTAAAATGTATCCATTGAAAAAATAATATTCTGGGTTTTATTTTATGTTATAGCTATTCCCTCTACCAGTAAAGGTGTTGAGCCATTTCCACCTTCACCACACGTGGAAGCTATTCCCTCCATCAGCTATGGGATGGAAGGTATTGAGTTCTTGCCACCTTCACTAAATGTGTTGCGAAGCAAAAAAACCATTAATCGGCATAAAGTCCTTTCATTTTTCAAACGTAGGTAGATAGTTTTAAGAAATAAATTAATTAATATGTAAATGTTCATAATCGTATATATGTAAAATTGACAATCTTGTTTATTATATTTTTTTCATTTATTTTAATTCATCAGTAAGTGGTAAAAATTGATAATTTTATTTAATGCCAACGTTTATTCCAATACATCCAATTAAAGGCAATTACAAAGTAAAAAATGAATGCTTTACAATTAGCAAAAGCACTATTTTTCCACTAAGTACTTATATTTTGAGTTTACTCCTTCAGCAACGATTTCTATATATAGCCCATGGTATGGCAATTTATGGGAAAGTCAGTATTATCTTTTGTTTGAGCCATTAGGCCTAAGTATTTGGTCAGCGGTAACCAAAAATCCAAAATATCCAATAAAAACAAAAAATAAAAAAACAAGAAATAATTCAGAAATAAAAAAAAATCATTAATTGAAAAAAAATCAAAAACTCCAAAATTTAAACATTCAAACATTTTTTGATTATTATTTCAATAGTATACTTGCGAATTTTAAATACCGTGTTTATGACAGGGAGCATTGTATAAATGTTAAATACAACAAGAATGCATAAAGATCACAGATACTGCCTCCTCATAAATTAGAAATTATCGTTTATACCTGCGTCCTAACAGGGTCGGAGTAATCACCAACCAGGTAAAGCAAGGGTGCAGTCTATCAGTCTGTGACTTTTCATCGTTGTGCATTGTGCAAATAAAAATGGCAGTGTGTCGTCCATGGGAAAACAATGTATCGAATGAAATAGAAATAGAGAATGAAGTGATTGAAATTAATGACAACAGTGTTACTGAAGATGATGTTTCCGACAACAGGAAGGTTAAAAGGAAATATTTGTCAAGTGACGCAAAAACGATAATAAAAATGTTAAAGACGTCTCTGCGTAGGGTCGGACTGTGTACTTGGTCTTGATTTACAACTATGCTATTTACATTTATCTCCAGTGGGTAAAGTTAACAACGGTCGAAGATAATAAACACGGTATTTCAAATTCGCTACTATAAGCACATTTTGTTTTCTTTTGTTGATATAAATGTTCAAGCATATTTGTGGGTTTACTTATTTACTGTTGTTATTTTGTGCGTTTACTTATATAACTGTTGTTAATTGTAGAAGCTCATCCAGAAACGAGAAAGGATTTCCACACGACTGTGTGATTTTTAAGAGCCATGAAGACCTATTTAATAATTCCAGTAGAGAAATAAAGATGTGTTTTAAGTGGAATTGAAATGTTAGATATACCTATTATTTTAAATTCTATACAGTCACTCTTATATGTTATTACGTGGTCACTCTTATATGTTATTACGTGGTACCTTGTATTTACAGAGCTGGGCAGTAGTCAACTACGTTTCCATTAAAAATATTTTAATCACTTTTACTCTAACAGTCACAGTAATTATACTCAAATATTTTCTTTCACAGAAAGTTGCCAAAAATAGTAGTTGACTACTCCATTGCTAACACTTTTTTTTATTAAGTAGTTAGCAGTTATACTCCACTAGTTTGTCCAGCTCTGTGTGTTTATAGGAGTATAATAATAAATAAATAAATTAATATAAACTTATTATCATAAATACTTTTCTACTTTTATCTTGATTTAACATCATTTAAAAATCTAATGATACTCCAATCTAGAATGTATGTTACTCAAATTATTTTTAATTATTGCATTGTTTTTACATTATATATTCTGTTTGTTAATAAAAGTACTTTGTGAAAGAAATTATTTGTTGTGTTGTGTATTTTTATACCAAAATAAATAAACTGTTTATATGATTATTGTTTCATTTTTTCCATTTTAAGCATTTATGGTCCATCATTAGATATTTCATTTAATTTAACTCAACATCTAATCATTATTTAGTTAATGGAGTTAAATTGAATGAAATGTCAAATGGTGGACTATAAATTGCTTTTTTGAAATAAAATAATTAAAATACAGTAGATTTGAATATACCGCCAAAACCTAAAATTACAGAAATCTTTTCAACATCACTCAATTGTTTAGTCGACAGGCTCTTTAGATGGCGCCACAATCAATGTCTCATCTATCTTTGGGTTATCTGTGGTGCACCCTGCTAAAAACTGACGAGGCTCTGTCGACCAAGTGATTATCGGAATAAGTAATCCCCTTCTGATGGACAACAGCTTCGGGTGGAGTAGCTGTTAAGAGGTGGGGCCATTTGTGGCTCCTGGACTGAGAAATCGGTCCAAAAGGCGGATAAACCATCAAGGTAAACGGTAGGATACAGAAGGTAATGGGAAATCACTGTATTAAAGATCATTAAGATTCCCCAGGAAAATCACCATGACACAAACACCTGAACGACACGTTACTAATCATGAAATTTGGAGGTCAAGATTCGGCAGGAGAGGAGGAACACATTTTTACCACGAGGCCACGTGAAGAAGAACGACAGATAAGAACATCGAATCTGAGAATATGTACATGGAATGTAAGGAGTCTACTTGCGACTGGGAAGCTTGATAATGCAATGAAATAAATAAAGAGAATTAAAATAGATATACTAGGAATCGGTGAATTGAGATGGAGAGGAGGAGGAACGACGGTGTACTATATTGTACCGGTAACAGCCCAGAGGACACACATCACAGAAACGGAGTAAGTATACTAGTGTCACAAGAACTGAATAAATACGTTGCCAGTTTCGGATAGGATAATTCTAATTCAACTTGGCACCCAACCATTCAAAACCAATATATTGCAAATTTACGCTCCGACTGCAAACAAAAAAAACGACGATGAAGTTGAAAAATTCTTGGAAAAATTTCTGATATTCTGTAAAAATTTAGGAAACACAAAATAACATATATCGTAGGCGACTTCAACGCCAATATAGGAGAAGGTCAAAGAGGTCAACCAGTGGGACCTTCTGAATTAAGACAAGTTAACGAGGAGAAAGATTATACGAATTTTGTGAGGAAAACGAAATGGTCATCACTCATCACAAACACTTGATATAAACTTCCTAAAAGTCGCCTATAGGTACACCTGAAAGGCCTCATACGATGATGGAAGTAATCCTATGTCATCAAGAAATCAAATAGATTATATACTTATAGATAGATAGATATGGATTATCGACGCATCGGTATCTATGATCTTTCAGCGTCTTTACTCTATGTGATATTATATGAGTGTTTTCTTATTTTATATTAACCTGTATAAGTTGGTATCTTTTAAGTATCCTAGTAGTGGTTCTAAGTGTTTTTCTGAGAAAAGTAATTTGATATTCGTAGGTAGATTATATTTGATTATATATTAAAAGAGCCCTCGTGGCAGATATTAAATTATAGTTAAAAGGACATCAGTGACCAAAATCTAAAATAAATACAACTAAATTCGACGACATTAAAGTCAAGAATAAAATCAAACAAGAACTGAATTGCAGAATAAAAGGCATCAGAGAACAGCTAGAACATTCAGAAGAACTATGTTCAGTGACGTCTTTCACGTTGCCTAATCTGAAAAAAGTAAAAGTTTTAACCGCTTTCAAACTGAAAATTACAACAATTTGCAGCATTACAATAAAATGTTCAACATAGATCGGATTAATTATCTTCATCTGTTACAACCTCTCGAATTATCATAATTAAAAGCTTCTTATATCATGTTCTCGTGTTAGAACAATGCATGTTAGAACTAATATAAATGTTATACAATGATAGTTGGCAACAATGCTTCTGTTATTCTGTTAGTACCTACAAACAATTTGTAACACATTGACATTTGGACATGTACCTATTGCCCGGTTTCCACTTTATAATATCGTGTTAGAGAAAAAGAATAATACACTGAATTTATATGTATTTGTTTCTTTCTAAAACATTGACGATTAAACATATGTGCCCTCATAATATTCCTAATACTATCCGGTATGGTCCGGTGAATATTTTCCCATGCGTCATTAATATCTGGTAACATATTAATCACATTCTCACGATTTCGCATTTCGTTGTCTACTAAACCCATTTGGCATGTATTTAGTACCGGCCTGCTACAATTACCAATATTTATAAGAGTGGGATATATAAACTATTAAGCCCACTAATGTCTTTTTTTCGATTGATCGCCTAGTTGTATTTTTGGATTGCTATCATTTCATAAAACTCCCTATTCTTTAAATTATTTTCGGTTTCTAAAATCTTTATGTTATTATAATCAAATTGATGTTTTTTTTTTGTTATTATATGGTTAGTCAAACCTGTGGCATTTTTTATCGTATTTATGACTTTTTATTCTATTTTCCAGATATTGACTAGTTTGACCTATATAAGTTGCCTCACAGTTTTCGCATGGAATTTCATATACGATGTTATTTCTCTTTGGTATCGGAACTACTGATTTTAACCGAGAAAAATAGGTTGTGCGGTTTATGGCATATTTGTAGATTATGATTCCTAAATAAGTGCTGCAACTGTTGAGATAACCCGTTTATAAAAGGGAGGCAGATAACCTTTTGTCTCACTGTTCTTTCTTTATTTTCAATTTTATATCAGGAGTTATAAAACATGCTGATTCTATTTAAAAAAATACTATTTATTAATTTTATTAAGTTGTAGGGCATTTTTTGCTTCTTTAAGAAAAAAATATATATTTGTGGTCAAAGAAAATATTGTTATAATATTTTATTTTTTATTTATAATTTTAATTAATTATTTATTAGGTTTATATTATTATAATTTTAGTTGTTGAGCGCCAGATGAAATTAATGAAGTAATAGATGATATTATATGATTATGCAAATATATTTGTCTTCTTTTTTGTATTTTGTTTTGTTATATATATATATATATATATATATATATATATTGAACCAGATATCATAGATAATAAGAGAATTAGTATTATAAAAATATGTTGCTAGTATTAAAATATATGAAAATAATATAATTTAAGAAAACAGGTAAAAAGGAAACACTTTTCTTAATTTAAACAACATATCAAATAAAGATATATTAAATAATAGCCTATAACAATATAATAAAAAAGGAATTACCTCAATAATAATACAAAATATAGAGATTGCCTAACCAATGTAATGATGTAAATAAAGTTGCCTAAGACGAAGAATAATTTCCATACCACAACCAGCTGTTCACCTAAAAAGAAATAATTATATAGTCAAGTCAAGAGAATTTTAGATATAATAGTTACATTAGAATACAAATATTATTATAGATAATTCATGATAATCATTAATTTAAGAATAAAAACAAATACAAATATTGAATAGAATAGAATTCAATAGATTTCCATAGATAAACAAATAATGACATATAGACAAATGATATATGGTAAATAAAATAAACATTGAATTAATAAATAGTAATTTGTTAAAGTTTATTATAAATAATATAATGCAAAGAGTTTAGACAAATAACATAAGAGAATTTATATTTATAATTAATATGAGTGTAACAAGGATATACTATCAATAACAATATTGAATTTTGTACCATGTAAATGTATCTATGTATAACCAATTTTAATTTATTTGTATGATGAAAAAACTCATAGGAACTCTATAAATGAACTAATAATGTAAAAGAGTGTATGTATGAAATTTTTTAATAAGTGAAAGAAGTTTCAATTAATCTGATTGCAAAAGACAATATTTTATTGGTTATAAAATATGACAGAACAAATTGTGAATCAACAAATAAACTTTGAAATAGTGACCTGAAAAAGAACAAAAGACTGTTTGTTGAAAAAAGTAGAGAATCGAGGGGACGCTTAAAATAATGAGGGAAGCTGGTGTCAAGAAGAGAGGAGTGTGTGTGATGGTGTTCCTGAAATTTCAAGAAATTCCCGGTTTAACACATTTAAACCTATAAAGTACTATTAAATATAATCTTAGTAATACTCACAGTCAATTGTATCAAGTTTTTCGGCAAGAATCTGCGAAATTTTCATCAAATTTGTTTTTTTTTTGGAGCTTCAGCGGAGTGTTCCTGGGATCCAGAGACTTTCATCCCAATTCAAGAGCAACAGGTCAGTGTTTTTAAATCATTATTGGCCAATAATCAGAGTGAAAACTCAAAATACTCAAATAAGTACTTAATTTCATAAATTGATAAACTTTTGCACATATGATCGATCTAAAAAAGAAAGAAACAGACTTTATATAGTGAATTAATCGCATAAATCGTTAAAATTAATAAAAGGCCGAATTTTAAATAAATTAAATTATGTACTTACGACATCTTGTAATTGCATAAATCTGGTGATTGAAATTTCATAATGTAATAACTATGCCCATCTGTATATAATTCCTATATTTCTATCTATGTATATAACTATTTTCTTCCCACAGCAATTTGTATCATATATATGTATGATTTATATATAAATTCTTTTATGTGTTTGAACCATTTACTTGTCTGCATCGTCAAACAAACTATGTTTGTATAAATATAGATGCTTCTTTAGTGTAAGAATTGTTCGTTTTATGCTAAAGCGCATGACTAGTTTTTTCACGCATGCGTATTGATGAATTATTAAAATAAATAAGTAGATACAATATAACCAGTGGCGTCTCATATTATTTTTATCAAATATATAAAATATTAAATTTAAAATTAAACTGATTTCAAAATAATGTGTTTTCTTTTTATTTAAACAATTACAACAATATAAAATGCCAGGACTCGAAGAGAAAAAGGATTTCATGCTCCCGAATAATCAAATTAAAATAAATTACTAAACAAAATAACAATAACCAACTGAGCTAGCCAAACTAAACAAAAATTCTAAATAATAAACATCTACATTTAAATTTCATAATCAAAAGTAAGTAAGTATTTATCATAAATAGTTTAATATATATATATATATATATATATATATATATATATATATATATATATATATATATGTATATATATACAAGGCTATACACTCCAGTTGGAGTTGTAGCCGCTCAGATTGAGCTCTTTTGACCCTGTATCTTGTGGGGGGTCAGCCCACGTTTTTCTTGCTGTTTATCTACAATTTATTAGAGGTTTTTGCAGTTTCGACAATTGCTCTCCACTCCTTTCTGTCCTGCATCTGTCTCTCCCCGCCTTGTGCTCCCAAAATTTTTATATCTTTCACAACCTGATCTTCCCATCTAATTTTTGGTCTTCCTGGTAATATTTCCTCATTCGGTCTCCATTCTGTAATTCTCCTCACCTCCTGTCCTTTCTCCATTCTTTTAACATGTCCGTACCAACGAATCCTTTTTGATTTAATTGTGTTTACTATGTCCTCATTTTCTAATATATTTCTAATTTCATAATTCATAAGTCTTCGGTACTCGTTATACCCTAGTTTGACCGGTCCATAAATATTTCTAATTATTCTTCTTTCATATATCCTTAGTTGCTCTTCGTCCTCATTTGTCAGTCTCATAGTTTCTGCCGCATATGTAACTACCGGTTTTATCGCCGTCCTGTAGACTCTTAATTTTGTTGCTCGGCTTATTCTCTTACTCTGCATGATGTTTTTAAATTTATTATATGCTCTATACCCTGCTTGCATTCTTTGCTTATCTCGATTTTTGTGTCGTTTCTGTTACTAATAATTGTTCCCAGATACTTAAAGGTGTTAACAACTTCAAAAGTGAATTCATTTAACTTTACTGCTTCTGGTTGGTAGACTTCCTTCTTTCTTTTCATTTCCATATATTTTGTTTTCTCCTGATTTATTTTTAATCCTCTTTTTCCCGCTTCCTTTACAATTTTCTCTAATGTTTCTTCAAGGATCTTTCGGTCTCTCGCTATTATGGTTAAATCATCAGCATATGCCATTATTTGTTTTGATTTATTAATTATGCTTCCATTGATATCACAAGTCTTAATTATGCCATCAACTGCTATGTTAAACAATATCACTGACAGCCCATCTCCTTGCCTTACTCCAGCATTTATCTCAAATTCCTCTGATGGACCTTCCCTTGTCATTACTTTTGCCCTAGAATCTTTCATCGTCATTTTCACCAACCGTATGATCTTTTGTGGTACATTTAGTTGTTCCATATCCTTTATGATTGTCCTTCGTTTCAAGCTGTCGAAAGCTTGCTTGAAGTCAATAAATAGCATTTGGACTCCAACATTGTGTTCATAACATTTTTCAATTACTTGATTTATAGTATGTATGGCATCTACTGTTGATTTTCCTTTCCGAAAACCTTTTTGATACTCCCCTATATTTGATTCCATTACCTTTTTTAGCCTTTCATTTATTATCGTTGTTAGTATTTTATATACGGTATTGAGTAAACTAATTCCTCTATAATTGCTACAAATATTACGATTTCCTTTCTTCATTATTGGTATAATCATACCAGTAGACCATTCTTTTGGCATTGTTTCTGATTCCCATATTCTTTCCATGATTTTAAATATTTTATGTCTTAGATCATCTCCTCCATATTTTATCAGCTCATTTATTATTTCGTCTGACCCTCCTGCCTTGTTGTGTTTCAATTTATTAATTATGTCGTTGCATTCCTCTTCGGTCGGTTTTTCTTCGTATTCTATCCCTGTATCATTATCAGTCATATCATCTTCTTCATACTCCCCATCTTCTTCCGTTAATAAATTCTTGAAATATTGACTCCACTCTTTTTCCTTGATATTTATTGCAGTTGATTTTCTGCTTTGTCTCTTTATATATTGATATAATTTTACATTATTTTTATTATCATTCTCTAATATGTCCATGCTTTCATTTAACCATTTTATTATTTTTGCTTTTATCAACTTGGCGCTCTCTTTTCTTATTTTTCTGTATTCATCATAAAAATTTTGTTGCTTAGTTCGCAGCCATTTTAGTCTGGCTTCTTTTTTCTCTTTTATCTTTATTTTACATTCTTGATCAAACCATTTATTATTCTGTCTTGTATCTTTTGTACCAACCACTTCCTCTGCTGCCGTTATTATACTTCTTTTTATTTCCTTCCATTGTTCATCGATATTATCTTGTTCTTTGCTCTTTTGTAGTTGCTTCTTTACTTCTTCCCCATATTCATTTTTACTACTTTTCAATTTCTGCACGTTCCATTTCCTACATTTTGTTGTCCTATTTACTATATTTACAATTCTCATTTGCATTTTGACAATTACTAATTGATGATCAGTATCAACACTTGTTCCTCTGTATGATCTTACATCCTGTATCATCTTTGATCTTCTTTTTGCTATCAGAACATGATCTATCTGGTTCCCCGTAGTAGTCCCAGGTATAATCCATGTAATTTAATGTTCTTTCTTATGCTTGAAACTAGTGCTGCTAATATACATGTTGAGCTCCTCAGCTAAATTGCATAGTCGCCGTCCATTATCATTAGATGTTTCATGTATAGTGTACTTCCCTGCAACATTATTTAAGTAGTCTTCTTTTCCTATTTTCGCATTCATATCTCCAATAATTATTAATGTATCATGTCTTGCGGTTTCCTCACATACCTTTACCAATTTCTCGTAAAATTCATCTTTGTCTTCATCTTTTGCTTCTTCCGTCGGTGCGTAACAATTAATTATTGCAATATTTGCCATGTGGTTTTTTAATCTTAATTTTGATATTCTACCGCTTATAGTATATTATTTCTTATTCTTTTGCTTATCATAAATCCTGTGCCGTTCTTTCCTCGACTGTCTTCCCCTCCATGAAACAATATATATTCTCCTTTGTTTATTTGTCCTTCACCTTTCCAGCGTATTTCTTGAAGTGCCAATATCTCTATTTTATATTCCAACATCTCTTTTGCAATTTCCTCCATTTTTCCCATTGTCAGCATTGTCCTGATATTCCATGTTGCCATTCTCACTAAACTCTTGCGTTTACTTCTCTTATTTTTACCCTTACTCATTATCCATTTCATTGCATTGTCTTCAATTGTATATATCGTATTTTCTTTAGCTACTAGTTTTTTGACTTCTTCTCTTTGTTGCCTCCTCCATGTTCCGGCGAACGATCGGTTACTGTACGTTTCTTATCATCATTTTCTTTTGGCTTTTCATCCCCAAATGCATCTGCTCCATAAACTCTGTCGTTTATAATTAATTTATTAAACTTAAGTACTGCGTTGTGTCCTTGTTCTCTAGCTATTTTTACCTGACCTTTCTCTTTGGACTTTTTTCGAGTAGTCGTCATTAATCCAAATATTGGTACCTTTTAGCTTTTTACCTTGTTTCATAATTTCTAATTTTTTACTCCAATTTTTGATTTTAACTATAATTGGTCTACTTTTGTTTCTTCCAAAAGTTCCGATCCTGCCGAATTCTATCAGATCTTTTTCCGGGTCTACTTCTACCTCTATTTTTCTCATTATTTTTTGGACTGTTTCCTTTATTTCTTGTTGGCTCTCATTCTCCTTATCTTCAATTCCTTGAATTACTATGTTATTGCGCCTTATTTCCCTTTCTACGTAGTCTAATCTTTCTTCTTGCTCGGCGATTATTTCTTTCAGCTTATGATTTTCCTGTTTCAATTCCATTATAATACATGCATTTCTGTCTATTTTTTCTTCCATATTCCGAAGACTATCCTTTATCTGCGAGAACATTCCTTTAATTTCTTCCATATCGTATTTATCGATGTTCATTCCTTAACGCACCTTAACGAGTTCCGCGTCCCGTCAAGTTTCGTCAGTCACCTACTCAGTTCAGCTTCCAACACTCACCCGGGCTGGCTGAACTCGTCTCGTTGCGTTATAATAAATTAATTTCCTTTTTGAAGTCAGTCCGGGACTGTATTTTTAAACAAGTACTCGTATTTTGGTGAACGATCTTCGCTTATCGCTTTTGTTTTTTGCTGGTAATTAACACAATTTAGGTTTAGAATTTAACAATGTTGGATTGTTTTATGACAAACTTTCCTATTGTCTCAATATTTGGAGAATACTCACCAATTATATGTGATAGTTTACACTTACACAAGATATTTTTGTACTTTTTGTGAATTACAGTTTTTAACTTTAATCACAATTTGATATTATCGCTCCCTCGATTTAACTGTATTCTTTCCACATTAGATGCAGGACCGAACTTTTTTCTTTGTTTTGTTTATAAAATCAAAATTTAGAAATAGATAAATATTTATTTATGTTAAAAAATAAAATGTCAGCTAACTTCAGTTCTCAAGTGAGGATATATTTAAATTTAAATTTCAAAATAATCAAGATATTTGTCTTCTTTTTTGAATTTTGCTTTGTTTATAAAATCAAAATTTAGAAATAAATAAATTTAAAAATATTATTTTCCAATAATTTTTTTAAATAGATCTAAATAACACTCAATACGTCTCTGTATTACTAATAAAAATCTTGGCCACTGGTTTTAGCTATCTTACTGAATAAGATTAGAGTTTATGTGAAATTTTATTGTTAAAATTCTCGAAAAGTTCGTTCTTTCTGTTTATATTAGTTATAAATCTATTCAGTAAAATTTGTTTAGGAAATTCTTATCTAAACTTATTAAATAACTTTTTTATCTGATTGGTAAATTTTATGTGATATTTATCAACAAATTAAAATTTGAATTGACACTAGTCCGATCAGATAAAAGGTTATGATTGTCAGATTGACAGTTCGTTTGTTAAAAATTATCGATATGATTTAAATTTATTTTTTATAAATTTAACTTACAGTTTGTAATTTGATTTTTCGTTCCTAAACTTGATTATGGGTAGTAATGAACTGAACCAAAAATTCAGTTGTATATCCTTTCTGGATACCGAAGACTGCTTTTCCGTAGTTCCGGTAAGTAATGTTTTATTATATCTGCTTGTATTGTGATCAAATACTTTTTCTTATCTTTATTTAATCTATATACTCCAGTATTGTACTCTCAAATCATAGTTGATTTTACTCATATTTAAGAAATGATTTCTTCTACAGCTTTTCTTATATTTCAAAATTTATCTTCATTTAATTTTCTTATTATAATCTTATTTAATTCTTCTGAATTTTTTATTTTAATAATCTCTTTATGAAATCTGTCATCAATTTCTACTCTTTTTCTTTGAAAAAAAAATCAACTCCCTGGATTAGCAACCATCTCTATTTTTTTCTATATTCATCCTACATGAAACTTTTAATTTTATAGTTTAACTAAATGACCTCGCACACTACACTTAGACACTTAAATTTTCTTATCTAATAATTTTATACTAAATTAAAATCAATATAACAAATTATTGGATTAATAATAGAATCAAATTAATTTTCTTATTATAATCTTACTCAATTCTTCTGAATTTTCTATTTTAATAATCTCTTTTTTAAATCTGTCATCAATTTTTACCTTCTTTCAAAATTAAAAAGTCCACTCCCCCCATTCTCGCTTAGCAGCCCTCTCTATTTTTTTTTATATTCATTCCTAGATGAAACTTTTAATTTTATAGTTTAACTAAATGAGCTCGCGCACTACACTTGGATCCTTTTAAATTTTCTTATCTAATAGTTTTACAATGAATTAAAATTAAAATCAATAATATTGGATTAATAATAAGTATAAAATCAAATTAATTTGAGAATTAAAATTTTAACTCAATATATATGTGTATATAAATATATTGTTGTGTTTTTAATGTATATTTGTTTATTTATTATTAAGATTATTCTTTAATTTAGGCACAATTAATAATATGTTGGAGTAGAATAAACCTTTGGTTTCAGTGCACTGTAACCCCGTTAAAATCTAATCTAATAATATGTTTTACTTTATACACAATGGTTTTTAACTTGATATGTGAATGAATTTAATTTTTCTCTGGCCGACTCTGTAATTGTTATGTTGTTTGATTATATTTGATTTCCTTATATTTAAAAATTTATCTCAGGGAATATCTGTGGGTTGAAAAAGAAAACGTGATTTAATTGATCAAGACCGACTTTGTAATCGACCTACATAGATACAATGTTGTTGTTATATGTGTGTCGTGTGTCTATAGGTTTGTTCTCACATGAGTCACAAACCATCAGAAACAGTCAGGATTCTGCGCAATCCATTTCTCCGCGCTCATATATAAGTTTCTGATTGTTTGAAAGCAGCTGGACGATGTTCACACAGGTTTGACTGATGGTTTTCCAACTGTCCAACGTTCAAATGTTTTCAAACAATCAGAAACTTATGTATGAACGCGGAGAAATAGATTGCGCAGAATCCTGATGGTTTGAAACTCGTGTGAGAACAAACCTTATGAGGAACCATAGAATAACAACTCTACAACAGGTTTTAATGAACGATTTAAACAAGAACAACTATTTTATTTTATGGTTTAAATAATACTCAAATTCAATTATACATTCAAATTTCTTATCTAACTTCATTCATACGTCATACAGACCGTTTGATAAGCTATTATTGACGGTTTAGTCACACTATGGTTTTATTAAAAAGAAGAAGAAAAAGTAATACCTATGTTGATGAAATTGAAATTTTCAGTAAGTATACCTATTTTTCTTTGGCTAAATAAAAATGTTTATAACTACCTTTATCATGTTATAGATTACGAACTAGTTTTGAAATATTCGGAAGTTCATTACCACCGCTTGACGATCCTCATCATATATCGTAGGTGTAATTCGGACTTGTAGCAAGAAATCACAATGTCTAGTCCTTCTTGAATAAATTGGATGTTGGTGAACAAATTAGGATTGTGCGAAGTCACTTTTCATGTTGGATAAAACTTGGGTAATTATTATTATCTCACTGTTCTTACTTTTGTTACTTTTTATTGTTGTTTTACAACTTTAATTATTGATTTTGAATATTATTTCTTAGTTTTCTATTGTTAAGCTATCACAGGAGTAACACGTCTCCCTGTTTCTTCATGATACAATACCAATTATTGATTTTTTTCTCCCTTCAACTGTTTCTAACAAACAACCCTCTTAGATTTTTGTTTCAAATATTTCTACCAATCACAAATGTTTTACAGGTTAGTTACTAAATTAGTTTTTGTATATTTCATAATATTATTACTTTATTTATGTTAATTCAATTGATTACTTTAATTTGGATGTGATTCTTATCTTATGGTATTATTTTGAAAATCTTGGTTGTCAATTTTGTCTTATATGTAGATTTGTAAACATTACTTTGACAGTTGGTATTTTAAAAGTTTTTTATTTCAAAGTTTGCGTTCCTGTTTTTTTTCTTACTTCCTGTTTGAGTCGTTCAATATACAGGGTATATCAAAACTTATTATATTATATTTTATTTTATTACTAAATTTTGTTTGTTTTTATTTCAGCATATTACAGACTTATTTGAAATGGTTCCGTATTCTTCTACTAAGGTAAATTAATGTATATGGACATCAAATACAGAGTTGGTCATGTGCTTATTTATATAAATAATTATTTGTAAGATTTCTTAGACACAATAATATATATAGTAGTACAGTGCTATTCAAAAGTCCCCTCCCCCCTCGTATCTTTTGAACGGCTACACTTACATTAATAAAATTTGGAGGGTGAAAATAAAGTGTTGTAAACTTCTCTACGAATGGTAACAGGTGACGTAATAGTAATAGATGACGTCACAGTAATAGGATGTATTACTGTCAGGAAGTAGACGGAGCACATTTCGAATACTTGCTATAAGAATCCATTGTTGATATTTGATTAATTAAATTTAAAAAAATAATTTCAATAATTTTGGCATTTATTTAATTTATCCGTCAAAATTAATTTAAACCCAAACAAAATTAATATGGCTATGTAGCCAATGTCAATGCCTTTCAAACGAGATATCACTAGCCATAAGGTCATATTTAAAATTATTGACCAGAGTCGCACTATTACGTCACCTGTTACCATACGTAGAGAAGTTTACAACACTTTATTTTCACCCTCCAAATTAAATTTTATTAATGTAAGTGTAGCCGTTCAAAAGATACGAGGGGGGAGGAGACTTTTGAATAGCACTGTATATATATATATATATATATATATATATATATATATATATATATATATATATTATTGTAGTTTATTTTGTATGAATTTAATTTGCCCGGTATATTTAATTTTTTTTTTAAACATGTCATGAAATAATTACACTCACCTTTTTTTATACTTTGAAATTCTAGTTTTAGTTGTTTGCATGAGAAATCATTAACCTCAAGCTCTTGGGTTCATGGAATAATATAAAATATTTTTAATTTATATTATAAGCGCCAAAACAAATTTTTTTTTATTAATTAAAAAGTTTCAAACAAAAAATGAAACTCTTGCTTTTCTTTTCTCTATAAATTTTTACAGAACGGTCCTGCACATTTTGTTTCGGGATCCCTCTGCAATTGTGATCTGTCTGATCAATGATACCAACTGCCAAAATGATAAAAGAAACAATCGTCTAGAAATGAAATTCTCCAACAATGTAGTTAAATCCTTCAAATGAACAACATTTAATACGAAATCAAAAGGACAAATACATTATTCAAATACAAAATTGTTATAAAAAGAATAACTTATCTATGATGATCTTTCACACGAAACACATTCACACAAATGAATTTAGTCTAAATACTTGCAAGTATGCAACTTATTATACGTTATTTACAAAAGAACACAACTTTATATTCATAAGAGAAAATGAAATGGAGGAAAGTCATACAACACAACACATATTGTCATCACAGTTTCAATATCTAATATTCAATGTACACACGGTAAGTTTTATTTAAAATGAAACAGTTTTTAAATACCTTTTATCATCCGCTGATTATCAATAAATTTGTCAATTTATTCTACTCTCTCTTTGTAGGCTGCTTCGAAAATGTCGGTATTGATTCAAGAATCCATTCGAATCAATTTAATTTCGAAGGCTTTCCATGCATAGATTCTCTTCAAATATCGTGGAAATTATTGTTCCCACGATACGGGATATATATATATATATATATATATATATATATATATATATATATATATATATATATAGACTTTTCAGGATGGTTAAAGCCAATATTCTCTGCATATAGTATTACCTCTCTTCAGGAATGCTTTTTGGAGGTTAGTATCACTGTTTTCAAACTTATTTTACCTTAATTTTAACAATTCTTATATTATTTCTAAAGAACAATGTACTTCCTTTTGATTTTTCAATACTACTCGTCAACAACCTTCCCTTATCTCCCTAAGCAACCACTTTTTTCTAAACAAGAAACCTTATTTTTCATTAGCCCTCTGTTTATTGAAATCATAAAAATATTTGTAACCAATCAAAATAACTCATAGTAGTTCAGTCAAAAGATTTCATTTTATTATTTAAGATATTTACTTTTTTAATTATAAAACATACTTTTTAACAATTCTAAACTAACAATTCATCTATTTATCTTTTGCATTTTATTAATTCTTAAAATTTTTTAGCTGTCATGGATTTTTCTCTACCCAGCTGACACACTTCCAGAAGTTAAAGATTTTATAACCCTAATGTTTTTATATGGAATTTCAACTTTGGGTATATTACAAGAAACATTTCTAGGGCTTCTAAATAGTTTAATGGTATCTAATAGGAATTTAAGATAATGCATAAACACTTAACGATTTCAATTGAAAAGTGGACTCATTCATTTCATAACAGGTGATGTTTTTTTAAATTTTTCTCTTAAATAGTTTGAATCTTATTATATTGGTGTCATGTATATGTGTATACAAGGTACATTATAAAGTTTAAAGAAATTTCATTAGTTTAATTTAGTTTAAATTTGACTCTCGAATAGTTTTTCCTTCAATAATTTTATACTCGTTAATATCTCAAATTGTAATTAACTTGTGTTAGATATATACAGTGTGTAGCATTATTTTTTCACAATAATATATATATATATATATATATATATATATCAATAGTGTAATGTTTTCGTATTTATAAGTTTTTATTACGACGGGTAGGATAAATTCATACACACGGTAAGTCTTCTCACTTAATTTATTTCTTCACTAAACTACCCACTAATATATATTATATACACAGTATATTCACTTACACTAATTTATATAAACACTTCACTACTGTTACTATTTACTTGTAGACTTTTTATCCCACGAGATCAAATTATAAACTGACTCATTGGTAGGTATGCCCTTTTTTCTAGATCTTTCTAGATTGCGGCTCACACAAAAACAATCGCCTCCCTGGAATTGTCTAGATAAGACTGGAAATGTCTAGATACGAATAGCCACAAAAAATAATCGTAAACAGTTCGAAGGAATCCTTGCGCATTCGCCAAAATTTTAACTTTCATACATGGTTTAGGCAGAATCGGATTCAGGGACTACACCAGTGTGCGATTTCGTAACAATAGATTTACATGCATTTCTGCTTAAGCAATCTGCTTCTAAGTTATCCTTGCCCGGGCGATACACTACTTCAAAGTCAAACTGCGACAAGTAATAAGTAAGATCCCCTAGTTCTTCGTCAGTTCTAGCTTTTATATTCATTTTTTCTAGAGGTTTGTGATCTGAAAATACTGTGAAATGTTTGCCTATAAGCCAATGTTGCCAATACTTTACCGATTCTTTTATTGCTATACATTCTAAATATATTGCTTTTTTTCTTTTCTGTGATTCGCTTAATTTCCTAGAAAAATATGCTACTGGTTTTTCAGTTTTAATATTTTCGTTCAATTGTGGTTGTTTTAAAACAGCACCTATGCCTTGCAAGCTTGCATCTGTATATATATGAATCGGTAAATTTGGATCAAAAACAGCTAAAACTGGTTGTGTGCAAAGAAAATTTTTCATATATTCAAATACTTTTTGACATTTTTCTGACCAAATGAATTCCTGTCCTTTTCTTAGTAAATTATGCAGTGGGTCTAAAGTTATTGAACTTTTTGGTATGTATTCGTTATAAAAATTAATTTTACCCAAAAATTGTCGAACATTTTTTCTATTTTTTGGTACAGGAAAATTTCTTATCGATATTAAATTATCTTTCATTGGAGAGATTGAATTATGTTTTATTATGTGGCCTAAATATTGTACTGAGTCAATTGCAAATGTGCATTTTGAGAGTTTTAATCGAAATCCTTCTTTCACGATTGCTTCTAATAACTGTGTCCAATGATCTATGTGTTCTCTAAAGGATTTTGAAAATATTAAGATATCGTCTATATAGTTAACTGTGAAACCTGATAATTTGTGTTTTCTTATTATATTACTAAGGATTCTTTGAAAAATAGCCGGTGATGTTTTTAATCCGAATGGTAGGCAAGTCCATTGGAAGTGACCTTCTTGGGTGACAAATCCTGTTTTTCTTCTATCTTCAATCCGTAAAGGAATGGACCAAAAAGCAGAATTAATGTCCAGCTTTGAAAAAAATTTGCAGTCTCT
This sequence comes from Galeruca laticollis, assembly GCA_963921935.1. NCBI lineage: Eukaryota > Metazoa > Arthropoda > Insecta > Coleoptera > Chrysomelidae > Galeruca > Galeruca laticollis. The sequence continues at coordinate 89,655,386 of OY998183.1, forward strand.
TGTTTTTATTACTAAGTCTTCTATCAATGGAAACGGTTGTGATTGAGGTACTATTATTTTGTTCAAATCCCTAAAATCTATGCATAATCTTGATCTTCTATTGTCATCTTTTTTGAATGCTAAAGTTACAGGGGCAGCAAAAGGGCTATATGATTCTTCTATCAAATTTCTTTCAAGTAATTGAGATACTTGTTCTTCTATTTCTTTCTTGTCATCAATCGTACATCTATAGGGCCTTTTACTACAATATTTATCTACTATAAGATCTATTCTCGCTTCGTAGTCTTTTACGGTACCTATATCGTACTTATCTTTAGCAAAAATATTTTTATATTTATTTACTAAATCTGTTATAATTTTTTCTTCATTATTCTTTAAATGATTTGTTAAAATATTAAAAGTGTCTATCTCTACATGTTCATTAAAGTTAACTTGATACTCATTTATTAATTTGTTAGATTCGGAATCTTTTTGTTCTATCTCTAATCTCTCATTTTGTATCAAGTTGAATTTTTCTATACAATCTAGTCCTATGAGGAAATTATACTTGAAATTTTCATTATTAATTATGAACACATTTACATATTTTTCTATATTTAATATTTTTATTTTTAATTTTACCATGCCATCTGTTTTATAAATACCATTAATCGTTCTCAAATTAGTTTTCTTAATATAATCATTCTTCGTTTTTACATTGATTAGACTGGCATTTATTAATGATATATTGGAGCCTGGATCATAAATCGCAGGTATTTCCAAAATATCATTTAACCTAATTTTGAGTTCAATCAATGGTGGCACTATTAGTTTTTTGGATCATCGGTACTTAAATCTACATCTAAAGTTAAGTTATTTACTTGTCTCGATTTGTAATTTTTCTTTTCTGGATCTTTAAACCAGCATTCTGTTTCGGGGTGAAATCTTGTTCCTTTGTTATTATCTTTGCATATTTTGCAAGGTGTTTTTTCTGTTTTTATCTTGAAGTCCGGTTTATTCTTTTTCACTTCAAAATTTTTCTCAATGGTTAAACTTTCTAATTTATTCAATTCATTATGTAAATCTTCAGATTTTTCTAAGTTTTCTCTATCAATTCTGTCTAATATGTAGTTGGGTAAACCCATGGCGATAAGATCCACAAGCGTATCACTATCCATAGTCTTCCTTACTTGTAATAAGAGTTTTTCTTTTCTTAGAGAATATTCTAGTAATGAACCTGTTTGGTATTTAAATGCTATAGCATATTTTATTGGAGACCAACCTTTACTTGCAAATGTATTACAAAAATTGTCTCTCCATTCTTTCCATTCTGCTTTGATTGTAAGCTTATAAAGTGTACAACTATACCAATCTACAGCACTTTTGTCCATGAATGACTTTAAAATTTCAATTTTTTTCTCATCTTTTATTAATTCAAAGCGTTCACATTCTTTTTCAAAATCATTAATCCATTGTTCCGCGTTTGAATTTTTACCATCAAATTTTTCGATAACAAATTCTTTAGCTAAATTCCCAATATTTATTTTTTCAGATTTTTCTTCATTTTTTTCTAATAGTTTTTCTAATAATTGTATCAATGGTTGTTCTGAGGTACTAGCCGTTACGTCACTATCTTCTTGTTTTTCAATTAACTCTTCCAAATACTCATCCTCAAATACCACATTCCCTTCTGTATCATAATAAGTTTCTTTCAATTCTTTATGTAAACTTACCCACACTTTTCTCACTTGATTTCTCAGTTTTAATGCTTTCTTTACCTTAGTGAATGCAGGAGTTTTCATAAGCTCTTCATGGTTTTGTACACCATAGTGGTCAAATGGAATTCTATATGTATGACCATCTTCTGTGGTAATTCTAGTGACACACAACACATTGGATTTTTTATCTGCTGCTTCTAGTAATTTGAAGTGGAACTGTAGCTTTTCCATCGTGGTATACAACGAGAATGTTGTTTTATAATGTTGATTATTTTGATTTCTGAGGTTGGAATAATGTACGAACTGTTTCTCTGTAAATAACAAAGATTTTTATTATTATATACAATATTTACAATTAGATACATGATCTAGAATATTAATCCTACCTGTAAATAACAAAGAAACAACATTCAAAGTTATTATTCACTAGGATTGTTCTCACATTACGTACAATATTTAATCTCATTGACATGTGCCAATTTAATGACATGACATATATTAAGACATCGACTTAATTACGCGCGCAATTGAATTGGACTGAAGATATTCCTTACACCTATATGTGTTTACATTTTTAAATCTATTACATTTAAAATATCTCCCCCATGTATTACGGCAAATATCCCAATAATTCACAGGCATTATTGTTATTATCTTCATCGTTATATACTATTATCTGCATAAAAAATTCAACTGGATTATCATAATTTACCATCCCGTTGTCGTCAGCAATGAGTCATCCTGTATATTTTCGCTAATTATTTAGTCGCGCCTCATTTGACTTATTTTGAATACAATTTTAAAAGTACAAAAATGGCAATGCTTCCTTCTTAAGAAACAAGAAGGTATAACAAAAGAATCAGTACTTAAATATACTGACTGATGTCAAATAAATAAAATTTAGCTCAACGTAGGGAAAACAATAATTTAAAGAAATAGGAATGTCATATTTATAGGTGTGAACATTTTTATTACCGAGTTTCGATAACGATAAAGTACGATAATACTTTGTTTATTTTGTCATATATTCTTTTTAATGATTATACTCGCGAAACAAACAAACATTTTATATAAGAGTATAAAGTTGTTAAATTTAGGTAGATACGAAGATATTATAAAGTCGTTGAAATTATGGCATTCATCACCCGTGGGCTGATTTTACTAAATATTTGTTTTCATTATTATTTATTTGAAATAAAGTTTAGTATACATTTTGTATTTATTTTTGTCCGATATTAAACATTCTAACAGACTAAATATATTGTAATCAATTTTGATAGTATTTATATAAATAACCTCCAATCAATGGGGTTGGCAAACTCGAGATCCTCCCGTGGTGGCCAACATTATTTACGAAGGTGTACTGTAATCTCGATTGTTATATTTATACATTAAGGGAGTTACTATGATGTTAACTCCCGGAGGCAAACAGGTAATAAGTTTATCGAGATAATTAATATCTAGTAAGTCCCATGGTGTATACAAGATTTTATTTCTTACGAATCCATTACGATTTAACAAAGTGGACTGCACTTTCAAAGGGTGTGTAAACAGGCTTTTTTATTTGAATTGGATGGTCAAACAATGGAATTGCAACCGTAATTAACAATTATCGAGGTTACCAAGGAGTTGTTCATTTATGACGCTTGTTTAATTTTTATTGTTTTCGTCAAATTTTCGCTGCAGAAATGAATTTCCTTAAGTATGAAAGTATTTTCTCAAAAATAATATAAAATGTTGATCAAGCTCGCTTTATTCTAATCCCCGGGAAGTCTAAAGAAGTGTATGAGAAAGAATACACGGATTTCAAGAGTGGTTGAGCAACAATAACATTGAAATTGAAACCATTGAAGCTCACTTTAAAGAAATGATATGTAACCTTCATACTATCTGATACATAGAATATCACTTTTTTATACGCATTTAAATTCGACATTAGACAATTTATTGAATTGGAAGCGTTTCTAAAAAGAAAAAGCAAAGGATGTGAGTCAAGAAAGTCTGCAACATTTGGTCGGAACGACACTATCAATTTCTTGCAGAATGCACCTGACAATTGTTATTTATTGCATAAGACACCTAGTTTTTGCATAGATACAATATTTCAATCAATAGAGCGTATTCTCTATTTGATTACTTATTATTATAGGTTAATTTGTTTATGGGATACTTTGGAGGATGTCGAACTGAAGAATTGATTATGATCAAAATTATTGATATTGAAGACAGTGGTTCTGTTATGGTGGCTACCGTTCCTCAGAGTAAAACAGATATTCGTAGACAATTTACAATTATTGAAGAAAAAGAGTTCTCTGAGTTATCTTTAGTGAAAAAATATACACAACTGCGGTCCCATGATGTTCAAAAATTTTTCGTAGCCTTAGCTTGCTCGCGTCAACCAATAGGAATTGTCCGCGTAAAGTTGCAAGTTTTTTTTTAATTTGCCAAACTTCAAATCTTACACTGGACACTGTTTACGTCGAACTTCTGCCACGGTGTTAGCACATGCAGGTGCAAGTATGACGAATTTGAAGAGACATGGTGACTGAGGTTTATTTAGCATTTAATATCCAGTTGAAAAACAAAACAGTAGGAATGTTAGCTGGTACATCATCAGACGAAGGCGGAAATGCAGCCTCAAGTCGACTACTATTGTCAATACTGATTTAGAAGACAAATCCTACCTCGTCACCCTAATATTACAAAGTGGTATGTGACATTGTGCCAATTTTGAGAAATTTAAAAAAATTACATTATTTTTTGATCTTTATTTATTTATTTATTTTTACTGTTTTCAATTTATAAGGCTGTTCAAAGTGGTTAACTGATAAACATTTGATTTGAATTTTTTACAAAAAATAAACCAATTTAAAAGAATTAATATATTTAAAAAAAACATAGAACTCTGGTATTCCCAGTTTTTCTAAACTTTGTAACATAGAACATTGGTACATCAAAACTATTTTACTTAAAATTATTCAAAGTATCTATTTTTGCTTAAAAATAGTCTCATAATATTGCCTGTCCATCTCAGGAATCCATTTGAACATGGATTTAATGGCATCCACTTTTGTTTGAGGCAGTGCAGCAGTGCTGTCACACTTTTTCAGCTCCAATGGAATACGCGTTTCAGGTTCTGCTGTAACGTGTTGTTTTCTACGGAGATTTCGTTGATGTAAACTTATGACTTTGAACACGTTAGATTCTTCTTTAAAAGAATCTTTATATTTCAGCTCAAAAAAGCTTCTTGAGAACTGCAAACATACGACCTTTGAAAATGGCACAGTGTTGTAGTTTAACTGACTTGAGTAGAATTGAAAATCTATGAAGTCTTCCTTCTTCATTTGGTTAGGAGACTGAGGAATAATATTATATTCTGCTCAATGATCTTTCTATGGAGCTATGTATAGCATCTACTTCTTGAATGCAAGAATGTCCCGGAACTAAAAATTTCATAGACATTTTTTGTAGATTTTTGTGGAATTGTATTAGGTGGTCGAGAGCATAACTCATAAGGCTATTCCTATTTTGTGACACGCAGCTATCACTCCACAATATTATTTCGGTAAATTATGGATGGTCTTCTAACACTTTATGTAATATTTTATAAACTGCGCTGGCCATGTCGTTTCCAGCTCTTCCATGTAAAGCCTCAGTCCAAACCACACAATAAACTTGTTTACCAATGGAAAGGTGGGCAGTCATATTGTACACATTCAGTTTACTTTCAAAAAATTTTTTTTTATATCGGCCTTTGGACACGTCAGGACATTTTCGAGATCGAAACATAAAAGAGGCTTCCCACTTTCCCTGTCCTTTTCTTTTTCTTTCCTCATATGTTTTTTTCATTTAAATGATTTATGTAGACTCTTCCCTCCTCTTCTGTCAACCTATTTTCTGCTTTTTTCACTTTTATTTCTTCGCAAGTATCGCACCTATCTTTTCGTGGTTTATGAAATGCTATGTTAAAACAATTACAAAATATTTTTGTGTATATACAAAAAGATACCGGAGATTTTTCTTTATCATTTGCATATTGTAAATACATTTCATACAACTTTTTTATATTCAGTTCGCTTTCTACTCCTTATTGCTTGTCTTACGACAATAATGAGATTCTATTCGAGGTAACATGTTAATTATGCTCTTTGACAAAATCTGTATCTTCGAGCGATGTTACCCTTTTTTATGCGTCCCTTGGGTACTATCCAGTAAAGTATTTGTGGGAGTTTTATTTTTATGCACCGTATACATTGTTTTATGACTAATACATAATGTTCCACAATAATACGGCTTGCATATTTGAATTTTCTGCCCATTTAACATAAAATAATATTTAAACGTTCTTCCTTTTTTTGAATTATCTTGGTTTTTTCCTTTCCTTCTTCTGTACGGAATGTCAACTTCAGTGCTGTTTAAAATAAAGTGTTTGTTCTCTATAGCAGAGAGAGAATAATAGTTTTTGAAAATTGCATTTCTTTGCTCGTCGCTTATTTTCCGAGAACACTGATAAAAGCATTTTTGGACACTTTCCGTTATATATTTCATTAACTTCCTGTGTTTTTGTTTGGAGGTATTTATTACATGAGGTTTTCTTTTCCTTTACTAATGTTTGTATTTCTTTGTTCCACCACTTAGTCCTCTTTAAATGTTTGTTGAATTTATTTCTTCCACATATATCCTCTGCTTTTTCAAGTAATATTTGTTTGAATACTGTCCACCGTTTTTCCTGGTATTTAGATTTTTTTCTGTGTTTCTTAATTTACTTATTGCAATTCTACTGAATCTTACTTCTTCAGTCTTCATTATTTTTTCTTCATATTCCGCTACTACTAATCTATGGTTTGTACTCAACTCAGCCTCTTTTCTTGTCTCTACTTTTTCCACCATCTTTGATAGGTTTTGTGTATAAACTATGTAATCGATTAAACTTCTTGTTTCCACATCGTATTTCCTATTATTAAATCGTTATCGACAAAAACCTATCATCTTAAAACCATTTCTGTTCGTTGTTTCCTCTCCATAAACTCCCATACAACCCATTCCTCGATTGTAATCTTTACCAACTCTTGCGTTCCAATCCCCCATAATGATTGTTTTCGTTTTGCTCTCTTATATCATCCCCTACTTCCTGTAATTGTATGTAAAACTCTGAAACCTCTTCCTCTCCCGTTCCTTCAACCGGTGCATATATATTTGTATTATATTCAATATTTCTTTTAGTCGTATACTTAGAGCTAGTATTCTTGAATTTATATCCTTCATATTTATTACCTTTTTGTTTATTTCCTCTGTTAAAATTATTCCTACTCCCTCTTTTGCTCTTTGTTCTACTTTTACCCCTGAGTAATATATGATTATTTGTTAAATTTATTTGTCCTGATCCTTTTTTCTTTGTTTCACTTATTCCTAGAATAAGTACTTTGTTGTTTTCCATTTCCTCCGTTATTTCGATTTCCTTTCCTGTTAATGTATTAATATTTCATATACCTATATTTTTATGGTCTTGGTCTGTACTATTTATATATTGTCTACGATTATTTTTTCCCCATTGACTAGTCTGATCATTTTTTCTATCTTGTCCCCAACCATAATTATTAGTGTGTTTAAATTTCCTATTAGTTTCTTCTTTGTCCCTATTGCTAAAACTACTTCTATTCTTACTGCTACACTTATTACTATTCATAATACTATTATTTTTATTTAATTTATTTTCGTGTATGTCTTCTAGTTTTTTGGGTACCCTGTTTGTATCATTTTCCGAGTTGGTGCTATATCTTCATCGTCTTCCAGCTGATTTAAGGTATATATTGTGTCCTCCCCTCATTATTTATCATATATTATACTTGCTCTATATCCTTTTTCTCCAGCCGATTTTAGATAGGGGATGAGTGCTTTCCGTTTATCTTGGATTGCTTTTGGTAGATCCTCTTGTCTTCTCTTATTATTTCTATTTTTTTATCTTCTCTTGATAGCTCTAGCCATAGTGTACTATTTCTGTTATTATCTCTACCTTTCTTACCGATTCTTCTTATTTGTATTATATCTGCTTCCATGTTTATTTTATCTAAAATTTGTTTAAATCTGTTGTTTCTTATTTCGCACGTTTCGTTCTCAGTTTCTTCTATTCCATATACTACAAGGTTCTTTTTCTTGCTTTCTTTTTCTAATTGTTGTATTCTCTTATCCTGAAATCCGATTTATTGTTCCATTTGGGTGACTTTGTTTTTTAATTCCGTATTTTCGTTAGTTATTTTCTTTATTTGTTCTTGATAATTGTCCATCTTTTTATCCATTTTGTTTAGTTTTTCGATTATTTCATTCATCATATCCTCCATCGTATCTGACATTGTGTGTGTCTCCCTCCATGGTTAAATAACAGAACCTTACTATATTCAGATCGCAGCCCTACCTGAAGCTGACAATTATCAGTCTGGAGTAATTTATTCTTTTTATGTTTATAATTTCTATTCGCAAATTTATAACATTCAAACTAGTCAGTTCGTCTCTGTTCTTTTTAATAACAAATTTAATGAAGACAGGTTCTTATTGTTTTGCTGATAACTGTAATAGCTATTTTTCCTGATAATGTTTTATATGTTTATTAGGTTAGAAGTATTCATTTATTATGTGTAAGAAAACTGATCTTACCTCTATTTGCAGTGTTTATTTTCACTTATTTGAAATTTGTTTTAATTCACTTATAGTAAACTAACTGAATTATTTCCTCTAAATTTATAATTATTTATGACACTAACTCTTAACGCACTTTTCAGTAATTCAGCCAGGACCGAACTCCATTTCTCTTTATTCAAAAACACTAAATATCAACTTAGGAACCTTTGTATCTAGCCACAGATATATACAGTGACGGATTTAGGCTTGCTGCCGCCCTAGGCCCCGTTCGATGCGCCGCCCTTTTTGATAGAATGCATTTCATTAATTTTGATCCAGTTTTTTATTTTGAAGTAACTTAATTTATTGAAATATAATTTTTTAAATATTACTGATAAACAAGACAGATAAATATATGTATAAACATTAGACAGATAAATAATTCATATTTCTTTTAATATTAATCAATTTGAAATTTTTTTTTCCTGGCTTTGGTCCGTGCAAAAACGTCAATTATGTCGTCGTAATTAATTTCTTGGACTAGTTGGGCTTCAATTGACAGTAATGCAAGTGCATTAAGTCTATCTTGGCCCATGCTTGCGCGTAAATAGGTTTTTACCCTTTTAAGAGTAGAAAAAGATCTTTCTCCTGAACAATTTGTAGCTGGAATACTCAAAAAAATACGGAGAGCAATGTCCACATTCGGATAAATATCTCGAAGATTCCGCGAATGCAATACATTGCATATTTTTTGTGCAGAGCGTACATCTTCCATATTTGCCAAGGAATCTTTGAGTTGACAATGTAAATGAATACATTCATTGCCTAACGTCTCTTCCAAATCATCAGGATACTTACTGATTAGTTTATTGGCAAGATTTTTTAATTCATTCGTGTCTATTTCAGATAAATTATCAAAAAAATTGAAATTTTCATAAAGTTTTTCATATGCACTTCTACGCTTGGCCAATTGTACACTCAGAGTATCTAGAATAGGATAATACACATTTGTACGAACATTTTCTTGTCCAGAAGAAGGTGTTCTTTCATTTACCCGCGACTCATCTGGCTGGATTCTTCTGGTTTTTTTGCGTCGAGTATCATACCAATAATAATCGTGAACTCCAGATAGTGCTTTGGCTTTTTCTTCATATTCAGAAAATTGTTTGTCTCTCATGTCTTGAAGAAATAGAGTCAGAGAACTATAGATCTGAACGACGGATGATAAATCAGCTTGAGATTCATGAAGCTTCTTACCAGCAGCATTAAAACGATCTAAAATTACATTCCAAGCAATAACTAGGATTGCTGTTTCTAAATGCTGCAATTTTCGCTGCAATCCCGTAGCTTCAGATCGCGTAGTCGGTTTCTCATCTCTGCTTTCGGCAATAAATTGCAGTGCATCAATTATTGCAGGCCACTCTTTTTCTAATGCGTAGCATGCATCATGTCGAGCAGACCAACGAGTTTGAGAAAGACTCTTAATTCTCAAACTTGTGCGCTGCACCAAAATTTCCCAACGATGTGTAAATATAGTAAAGAAATTGTATAGTTCTTGCAAAGTAGAAAAGAAGTCGACTGCTTCTGCTACCGATTCAACTGCACATGATCCTACCAAGTTTAAAGAATGGGCGGCACAAGGAACATAATCTGCTAAAGGATTAATTGTTTTGATTCGCGTCTGAAGGCCTGAGTATATACCTGACATATTGCTTGCATTATCATAAGATTGACCACGACAGTTCATTATGTCCAAACCATTATTTTCTAGAGATTTTAGCAAAGCATCCTCTATGTCTTTAGCTTTATGACCGATATTTGGTAGAAATTCTAGAAACCTTTCCACAATTTCACCGTCATGACGTACATATCTGATAATTATAGTATGCTGATCGACATGTGCAATATCAGGCGTAGAATCTACAATTATACCAAAATACTTAGCAGATTGCACTTCATTAGAAATTTGTTGTAGTACTTTATTCTGAATCAACATTATAATTTCTTCATAGATCGTTTTAGACAAATACGGCGTATTTCCACTACCAGGATGCGCATACAATTTTAAATGTTCAGATAAAAATGGATCGAATTCAGCGAGAAGCTCTACTGTTCCTAAAAAATTCCCATTATGAGGATCTCCTATTCGTTCAGAATTTCCTCGAAATGGCAATCCTCTTATTGCTAATGATTTAATAATTGCAATTACTTGGTATAAAAATTTTTTCCAATACGCTATTTCCTCGTCGAGCTGTTTTATGAGACGTTGATCAACACGCCCGTGAACTACTGCTCGAGATTTAAAATGACTAACGTTAGTTTAGTGAAAATCAGAATTTTCATGAGCTTCGATGCGTGCTTTTGAGTTTTTCCAGTCACGAAATCCTTCACCAGTAAAAGCATTCATTTCACCACTTCTACTAAATAATAAGCATGGAACACAAAATACAGACCCTTCAATTTCTGAATAAATTAACCACTCACGGCACTGAATCTCTCCGTTTTTTAAAGTACGTTGAAATAAACTTTTGGAACAATATCTCGTTTTATCACTATAAACATTTCTAGAATTTTTAAAGTCTGTATTATCATTTCGTGGTATACCGTTTATGGTTATGAAATCCCGTGTTTCTTCATTCAAATTCCACAAAAAAGGATCAGTATTGAATTTTAAAATATCGGTTGTTGACTGGATTTTTTCAGTATCTTGTGATGAAGAAAAATTTGACGGTGTCTGGTTCGTATCTTGTGATAGAGTATGATGTGGCTGTACTTCTTCTTCTTCAGCTTGTTGTTCTGAAATCTCTTCTAATTCTAATGTTTATCCCGATTAACGTTATATATATAAAAAAAAGTTATTAGCAATTATAACAAGATACTTACGACCGATGAACATGATGGTTGTTGGTCATTATTAGAAGACTTACTTGAGTTTGTCAAAAAACTAGATATTTTCGGAATTTTTTTTAATAAATTATCTATTTTCGTTTATTCATCTGCTTTTCTTTTACGATACTCTGCACCGCTGATTTTTTTCCGATAACCACTCATATTTAATTCAAAAATAAAATAAAAACTTCAAAAATTATAAAGAAAACCAGTGCCTAAATTCAAGTTATCGATCAATTATTTTTTTATTATCAAGAAACAGAATAAAATAATTCGAGACTTTCACATGAAGAGCATTCATAAGACTAAAATGATTGCTGTGACTTTTCTATAGCGCGAAGCGGGATGTTTTATTCTATATATTAAACAAAACAAAGACAAACGCGTCAGTACCTGTCAAGCGTAGGCGTAGCGTTTTTGTTTCCTGTAAACATGAGAAATACACTCACCCGAACCACAGTTTAAAGCTTAACAGAAGCAGTTGGCTCACTCGATGTCGGTGTCTTTGATGTTCATGGTTCAAATTTTCCACTGCGCAACCGGAAATTGTAACCCACGCGCTTAGGGGCGTATCCAATTGATGCAATGCCCGACATCAAATAATATAAACTGCTCGACGAAAGATGTAACTAGTATACATTATGAAGCGAATAAATCGATGATTTCAATATAATTTATAATGATGAATAAAAAATAATAACCATTAGTGTAGTGATCTAAATTGGATTGTAATATTTTCTATCGAAAATTTTTTATAAAAACTATTCTGAACCAATTTTTATAATTGATTGTCTTTACTTTTTTGTGACTCTAAAATTTTGGCATTTCATACATTTTGTCGCCCTTCAAATTCTGCCGCCCTAGGGCCGGGCCTCACGGGCCTAGGCCTAAATCCATCACTGGATATATAAATAAAAAACTATGACAAGCGGTATTAGTTTAATTAAAAAATAGGCGTCAATAAAAAAGTCCATCTTTTTAACAAATTAAATAGTTATTAATTAATATTTAATTATAACAAATAAAAGAAACGTCATATAATATAATATTCATTGACACATATAATCAGTAATCCAATTCCGTTATGTTAATTTTTAACATAAATTTTTATTTCTTAGAAATTAATGATTTTTATTTCTTTATTATTTTTTTTAATTGTTTATCTTTGGCAAATTTTGAAGAGTAAAGGAAGGAGCTCAGTGAATATCAACCTTTTTCCATTATAGTTATAGCGTATATTTATATTGAGATACGCTTTTAATAAGTTGAGTAGGAATAACTCTTGGGAATGTCCTTAAATAGTTATCAAGTGTTTGGTAAAAATTGAAAATAATAAGAGGATAGAGATGAGAATATATAGGACTAAGTGTGAGTAATTTCTTCTATTTTCTAAATGTAATATTTATTTTATTATATACAAGTTCAATGGTTTCAAATAAATCATTTATTTACCCAACCTCGTATTTTTGAACCAAACTGTTCTTCGAATAACATCAAACTTTCTATCCCTTTTTTTTACAGAATAGCAATTTCTCACATATTACTATGTGCCAGGTGATACTGAACTTACACGATTTTTTTTAAACCAGTCAATCCCCACGTTCTCATTTAACAATCTTGAAAAAATTAACACGATCTCAAAACAAGGGAGACGTACGATACGTGGCATATGTTTTCGTTTTCTCCCCTTAAAAGGTGAACGTTGAAAAATTAGTATACTATTTTCGATCTCCACGTACAGTACTATCATAATATTCAGACACTTGAACATACGATTTTTGTCCCTAACGAAGTATTTATTAGGCATATGCTATTGACATAATATAAGCATCATATAAATGATTTTGCATTTCATTGGGAATGTAATTTACGGTAACAGATTATCACAATATGCATATTTTAAAATAGTATCTTATCTTGTGTATCCAAAAACGATCGTAAAGATTACTTTTTCTTACAAGTTGTAAATATATTTTTCATACCGTCAAAAATTATTTAAAAAATATTAATTATTGCAATCAACTTTTTACAGTTATGAAATAGAAGTTGTTAATTCATAGAATGTACATACATATAATGACAATACCATCTTTGAAGAGCGCTCAACCAAATTAGGTTCTTGTTCAGAAGAAGAGGAAATCGAGAGGAAAACATATCAATCTTCGGAACAGCAAAGTATCGACGGAGTTTCCAGCCTATCTCAACGTTCACAAAAATGTTTCTAGTGAAAGTTATTTTTAACCTAATTTATGTGTATGTTTAAATATTTTTGTTTTCAATCTGATTCTGTGAAATTGCAATGTAAGTCAGTTCATTTCCAATAACCTCTTCTGGCCATTAGTTTACCATTAGTTACAAGTTTAGAAGCTGTTGCTGCCAATATCTGTTATTCACTGTCTTAATAAAAATCAAATTGATGAGTTAAATATACTAAGCGATGGAAATAATATGTTAAAGGCATGGACGTTGAGAATTGTGATAAACAGTTTTTGCCCTCTTCAAGTGCACACTACACCAACCGCATGGGCCAGTTAAAAATTCACTACGAACAAATTAAGGACGTTAATTTATTGATAGTTCGAAAACGAGTCTGGAGGCAGTTTTACACATAATAGTAATCCGGTAATAAATTACAGTTTCTTATTCGACCGTTTAAGAAGAGACATAAAAAAATAGGGAATCAATACTGGATTTAATAAGTTACAATGGTTTAAAATGGAAGTGTGTGCAGACCTCAAAGTAACAGCCAGTAATTTGATTAAAGATTGCTCAAATCGAACGGAATTTGTGTGTGGAAAGAAATACTCAGCTTGTCTATTAACCCCGAAGAAGTTATTTTATCTAACCTACATATAAAACTCGGCTTAGAAGAATTTTATGAAGGCAATGGATAAAAAGCGAAGAATTTTTATATTTGAAATTTATTTTAAATTAAATGAAGCTAAGTGGAAAGATGATATTTTTATCGATTACAAATACGCCAATTAATCTAAGACCAAAATTTCGATCTATGGGAAAGAACTATACACATGGACATCGTTAATAGTTACGATAGAAGGTTTTTGTAATCACAGAGCTGAGGCCTTCGTCAAGGTCAACAATTTGTTAAATGCATATACAAAGTTGGATTGCAGGATGTTATTAAAAATCCATTTTCTTAACTCCATTTCTCCTGTTTCCGTATAAATTTTGGAGCTGGAGTGATGAACAACGGAAGAGGTTCCACCAGGACATGAAAAGGCAGTTTTATTTGACAGTTCGCGTCAAGCGAGACTATACTTCCTAACGCAGAAGAAAAATGTATATCTTTCTTACTTTTTGTGTTTTTCAATATATTTTAATGTGTACAATTATATTAAAATAATAAGTTTATGGTCGGTTTCACCCGAATCATTAAATCCAATAAAGAAATACACATAGATTCAAAAGTGTTTTAAATGAAACTCACGGTTTCTAGTTAATTCCACAATATAATAAAAGTTATTGAAAATTCTAAAAAAATGACAATTGTTTCGATAGATCAATATCATCGTCAGAATGACAGAAGTTACATTTTATTTGATGCCTACCTGATGTTTAGTAGTTATTTTTGGCTAGACCAAGAAGTGATCTAACTTGTGATTGACTTAATATATGCTTATAGAAAAAAGAAGAAGATGTGATATTACAAATATTGAAGCTTAGATATTATTAGCCCTATGGTGATATGCTGGATATCATTTTTCAAATTAAGATCAGTATAACTGTGCAATGATATAGGAAACCAGGAAAACTATATCTGCTGATCTTTACAATTATCACTTAAGAAGACAGTTTATTAGTGGAGAACTCCCTAGATTTAACTGTTCATTGACAACTTCATATTGTGGGTTTCTTAAATGTCTTCTAATTTCCAATTTTTCAAGGAAATCCAGTTCTTGTTTCTTTTCACAAATATGCAGCACTTCTAGTTTTGTGTTAGGTGTCAATGAATGATTGGTGTCAAGTAGATGTTTTGCGTAGTGGGATTTATCTGGTTGTTTTAATCTGTATGCTCGTAAGTGTTCACTGTATCGGATTTCAAAATTTCTAAGGGTCTGGCCCAAATAGACAGCATTACATTCTGGACATTTGATTTTATATATACCTGACCTCTTTAATAGTGGTATTTTTGTTTTTTCATTTAACAATCTTGTACTAACGTTACTTTCTATTTTAAAAGAAATTGTTGTATTCGTTGCTGAAGATATTATCTTTGAAATATAATTAGAAATATTTCCTGCATATGTGATGGTTTTATAAGTTTTTATTTCATCAGCTTGTTTAGGAAATATTAGTTGTATTGCCACTTTTTCCTCTTTTTTACTAATTAGCTTATTTATCATATCTAATGGATAACCGTTGGATGTTGCTTTTTGTCTAATTGTATTAATCTCTCTATCAAAATTACATTTGTTCATAGGAACTGAAAAAGCTCTATGTATCATTGAATTATATGCCGCTAGTCTGTGTGACATAGGGTGATTGGAATTGAATGGAATTGTCACATCAGTCTGTGTTGGTTTTCGGTAAATTGAATAATCAAGTACATTATTAACTCTTTGAATTTTTAAATCAAGAAAATTGATTGAGGTATTTTCTTCAATTTCTAATGTAAGTTTAATTTTTGTTTGTAAATTATTGATGTGGTTGAAAAATACATCTAATTGTCGTTCACTACCCATAAAACAAGCTAATATGTCATCTACATATCTATACCAAAATAAAACATTTTTCGAAATATTACTTTCAAAGATCTTTCTTTCTAAATTGTCACACAGACTAGCGGCATATAATTCAATGATACATAGAGCTTTTTCAGTTCCTATGAACAAATGTAATTTTGATAGAGAGATTAATACAATTAGACAAATAGCAACATCCAACGGTTATCCATTAGATATGATAAATAAGCTAATTAGTAAAAATGAGGAAAAAGTGGCATTACAACTAATATTTCCTAAACAAGCTGATGAAATAAAAACTTATAAAACCATCACATATGCAGGAAATATTTCTAATAATATTCCAAAGATAATATCTTCAGCAACGAATACAACAATTTCTTTTAAAACAGAAAGTAACGTTAGTACAAAATTGTTAAATGTAGAAACAAAAATACCACTATTAAAGAAGTCAGGTATATATAAAATCAAATGTCCAGAATGTAATGCTGTCTATTTGGGTCAGACCCTTAGGAATTTTGAAATCTGATACAGTGAACACTTACAAGCATACAGATTAAAACAACCAGATAAATCCCACTACGCAAAACATCTACTTGACACCAATCATTCATTGACACCTAACACAAAACTAGAAGTGCTGCATATTTGTGAAAAGAAACAAGAACTGGATTTCCTTGAAGAATTGGAAATTAGAACACATTTAAGAAACTCACAATATGAAGTTGTCAATGAACAGTTAAATCTAGGGAGTTCTCCACTAATAAACTGTCTTCTTAAGTGATAATTGTAAAGATCAGCAGATATAGTTTTCCTGGTTTCCTATATCATTGCACAGTTATACTGATCTTAATTGAAAAAATGATATCCAGGATATCACCATAGGGCTAATAATATCTAAGCTTCAATATTTGTAATATTACATCTTCTTCTTTTTTCTATAAACATATATTAAGTCAATCACAAGTTAGGCCACTTCTTTGTCTAGCCAAAAATAACTACTAACATCAGGTAGGCATCAAATGAAATGTAACTTCTGTCATTCTGACGATGATATTGATTTATCGAAACAATTGTCAATTTTTTAGAATATTCAATAACTTTTATTATATTGTGGAATTAGCTAGAAACGTTGAGTTTCATTTAAAACACTAATATGAGCAGATTCCACGAAGTGAGGGTCGAGACAGTTAATTTCATAGATTCAAAAGTTTTGCATCACCCAATATCTCATAAAGCATTTTTTTCTTCATCAAAAATGGATTGGAGAATAATTAATTGATTAGTTTTATGTTAAAAAAAACATCAAGGTTTTTTGTAAAAAAATTATTATCCACTAATACACTTGTTTTAAATATAAGAGTATTTTTGCAAGGAAATTAAATTTACAAATTGGTGACTTTTTTGGAAAAATAATAAATTAGAATTATTCAATAATGAGTATTTCCACAGACGGCGAAGTATGTGCGCAGGTAGTAGTCGGGGTACTCTCTCCGTAATGTAGAGGACCGATACTGGAATTTCCAAGGCATGTCTCATATCTCTTTGGAGTGCTGGTAATGTCATGGTCGGGTTTCTCCAGATCGACATATGGATATAGCGGTTTTGCTGTTCATTGGTAACACACCTTCTAACGCTCCTAGGTATGTAACGAAAATAATTGGTCTGGAGATAACGGTTCCATGTACGAGATACATCACTTTGCCTTCTACCAACTTTATTAGCCACGAACCTTTGAGAATGGTTTTCTTCAATTAGACTTATTATTCTGGCACGATCAATCTCACTTATCACTTGACGATTCATGTTGGTAGTCCAAATCATGAAATTCAACTACCTTTGCTAGAAAAATTATCGTACTAAAAATGTACTCTCCAACAAAAAAATGTTAAACATGTATGTTGCAAAAACAAAATTTGGACAAAAACCTTTGATGTTTTTTTTACTTCAAATTAATCATTTAATTAGTATCCAGTCCATTCTTGACGAAGAAATAATTACTTACAGATATATTGAGTGATGCAAAACATTTGAATCTATGTGTATGTTACTGGACGTTTATATTTAATTTTTAACTAATAACTGATACTAAGTTGGAAGATCTGGAACCGTTACGTTGGTGACATTCATCGTGAACACACTATTTACTACCACTATACCAACACTCATAATTACACTGTCTAATGCGAGTTTCAATGACCAAGTTATATTATTCAGAGACCGAAGATAACTGACAGTCAGAGGGATGTTGACTAATTTTTGGAATGGATTTTAATGTAAAAATAGACCCTGTAAAAACACGAAAATAATAATTTTATAACAAAATATGACAAATTTCAATAAAAAAGTGCCTAAATAAAAATAGATTTAAAATTTTCCGCTAAAACGTTCCATACCGTGTCGTAACCTCATCAAACTATAATCGAATCTCGCGTTCTGTCAAAGTTAACTGATCTTGACTGAGTTCTTACGAATAACATAAATGAAAGCCTTAAAAATGAGTAGGTCATCTTCCGAATGTTGGGCAGTGCCGATGTGCAAAAGTACGTCAATCAGAACAACACAAAAACTTTTCATAAACGTTCCAAAAAGTGCACAAATTAGAAGAAAGACTTTCCAGGTTCATTGACAACAAGTGCCAGTTATTTTTGTAAAGATCATTTTAATGTAAGTTGTAAGCTCTGATAAACTACAAATATGAATTTAAAATAATTTTAGATATTTTTGGTTGAGTGGCACAAATAAAAAGTCAATTATTCATTAATAGTTTGTTTGTTTACAGAGCTAATTCCAAGTTTTATTTCGTTGATAAAGATGATAAGTAGTTCTAAATATGATCAAAGAGTGTATTGTTACGTACTCGCACACCGAAGCAGATACTAAGTACGGTCCTGTAACATTATGTTAACGGAGTTAAAAAAATGGCGAGCGCGCCGAATTCTGAGAAGGTCTATTGGAATTTATTGTGACAGTTTTTTTATACACATGTTCTCGGAAGGTCTTTTAAGGATTAATCCAGCAATCGAGAAATATCGCGAAAGGCATTTGTTTTGTGTAAGCCGCAGTCCAGAATTCTCTAGTAAAGAAGGCACTAGTATATAAAAAAAGGACCGATCAGCGGACCAGTTATTTGATAAAGTGATCTCGTGAAATAAATAAACCGAAATATCGATCAGTAAAGTGTTTATACAAATTAATAATTAAGTTTGTGTGCATATAAATTAAATTTAAGTGATTAGTTGAGTATATATAAATTAAGTGTTAGTGATTAGTTAAGTGTTTAAATAAATTTGTAAGTAGCCATACCGTGTGTTTAAAATTTATCCCACCCGTTTACCGTTTAAATAAATAACAAAAACATTACATTGGTGTCAGGTGAGGGGTTATATAAATAAATTGCTAGGTAAAAATGGCCAAGAGACTATGTGATCTGAAAGTGGCGGAATTAAGAGCAGAATTGGAAGATCGTGAGTTGGAAACGTCCGGTAAGAAAAGTGAATTAGTAGAAAGACTTAAAGTGGCACTGGAAAACGACGGCTTTGATCCAGAAACAGTTTTATTTAATGACGAGGCTTCCACCTTAATCTCATCAATTTCTGCTAATATGGACGAGAAGATTTCTGCCATGGAAGAGAACATGGACGAGAAGATTTCTGCTATGAAGAACGACATTTCTGCTAATATTTCTGCTAACATGAACGAGAAGATTTCGGCTATAAAGAACGATATTCCTACTTTGAGGAACGATATAACTGCCGATATCTTATTAATGAAAAACGACATTGCCGCTGACGTTGAAAATGAAATTTCGTCTCTAAAATCTGAAATCGAGAATAAAATGTCAACGATGGACGAGCAAATCGAGAATAAGATTACAACGATAGACGAGAAAATCAAGGAGTTAGAGGAAAAGATTGCCGATTCAAGAACGCGAGGCACGCCAGAGTAAGAAAAGAAGACCGAGCAAACGAAACCTTGCAAGCCAGAAACACTACCTAAGTTTGAAGACATTGGAAGTTTTACCCGAGTCAAGGCCCCAACGTTCGATGGAAAAATGTCGTGGACCAATTACGTAAAACAGTTTGAAGCAGCCGCTAGAGTGAATAATTGGTCGGACAAGGAGAAAGCAGTGAACTTAACCATCACGCTTCTGGGAGATGCCTTAGATGTACTTCAGACGATACCTCTGGAAGAAACGGATGATTTCAAGCAGCTGAAGAAGAGGTTGGACATGGGATATGGTCACGAACATTTGGAACAGTTGTACAAATTCCAGCTGAAGAACCGAAGGCGGAAACGTGACGAAACCCTTCAAGAGTAAGAAATGGATATTGCCCGACTAGTTCGATTTGCTTATCCATCAGCACCAGAGAACATGATGGAATGTTTAGACATCCAGGTCTTTATTGACGGCTTGTGTGACCACGATATGGAGAAGACGCTTCGATTAGCCCATCCTAAAACATTGGTCGATGCATTGACTGCTGCTCTTGAATATGAAGCAGCCACGATGGTTTCGGGATACAACAAAGATAGGACCATACAGGAAGAAGGTGACGATGACAAACTTGACCAGATCGTCAACTTGTTGAAAGGTATGGTAGACAAGAAGCCGAAGAAAATCAGGTGCTGTAATTGTGGCGAGCTAGAGCATGCACGCAGTTCGTGTAAGCGTCCTACGACTCCTGTAAACCAAGAACCTCTTAAATGCAAAGCAGCCAAGAAAAGCTCGCGGTACAACAAAGGTAGAACCATGCAGGAAGAAGATGACGATGACAAACTTGATCAGATCGTCAACTTGTTGAAAGGTATGGTAGACAAGAGGCCGAAGAAGATCAAATGCCGGAAGTGTGGCGAGCTAGAGCACGTACGCAGTCCGTCTAAGCGCCCCAAGACTCCTGTAACCGAAGAACTTCAGACACAGTGGAAATCAGACAGGGGTGAACATCCAGCTGATGTAAATCACCGAAAAGCCAACTCTTTGCCTAGACGGTCATGCCCTGTAGACTATTCACAATGCAACAAGTCGAAATCTAAGGAAGTTGCAGTTTCAAGAATTACAGTAATCAATGAAGAATGGTCACCCACCAAGATCAGAGAAGACCAGGAGAATGATCCTTACCTAAAGATGATCCGGAAATGGAAGGAAGAAAATCGGCGACCTACATGGCAAGAAGTGTCAAGATTTTTACCGAAACTCAAAGCGTATTGGGCTCAGTGGGACTCCCGACGACAGAAAATGGTAGTAAATACATACTGGTTGTAATGGATTATTTCACAAAATGGGTGGAAATTTACGCTATCCCGAACCAAGAGGCCACAACTGTAGATGTATTGGTGAAAGAATCAGTAAAGTGTTTATATAAATTAATAATTAAGTTTGTGTGCATATAAATTAAATTTAAGTGACTAGTTGAGTATATATAAATTAAGTGTTAGTGATTAGTTAAGTGTATAAATAAATTAGTGAGTAGCCATACCGGGTGTTTAAAATTTACCCCACCCGTTTACCGTTTAAATAAATAAAAAAAGCATTACAGTATAAAATGAGTAAGGTATCTCTCTCATTTGTAATAAAGTATAGCAATGGAAATTTATAGTTACTTACAAAGACATTTTCACGTTTTTAATCTCCGTTGCACAAAAATCCATGTTTCTAGTAAAAAAACTTGCACCAAAGAATCAATCTTCGGTAAGTTACAACTATTTCTTTTGATGGATCCAGTCTCCATTGTGATAAAAATCGTAAAATATTATCGTTGTTCTAACAAAGTATCATAAAAATTGTTCATGCTTTTAACTTGGTTATGAGAAATAAGTCAAGATGTTCGTGCAGTGACTTCATCGCGCTCTAATTGGGTTCACAGTCACGTGATAATTGATAATAAATAAGGCAATTTAAGTTGATTTTATTTAATTTAAAACGAATAATTAGGTTCTTAAACTGTTATTTAAGGTTTATAAAAAATGTCTTTAATGTGTAAAACAT
This sequence comes from Galeruca laticollis, assembly GCA_963921935.1. Classification (NCBI taxonomy): domain Eukaryota; kingdom Metazoa; phylum Arthropoda; class Insecta; order Coleoptera; family Chrysomelidae; genus Galeruca; species Galeruca laticollis. The sequence continues at coordinate 89,677,279 of OY998183.1, forward strand.
AACTTCACATGAATTTGAAACAGCTGTCAACATTCCTATTGTGAGGGATGGTTTAGTGGTAGTAAATAGTGTATTTAGTAATGTGGATACCCGACACTGGAATGATACCCTATACTGGGAATGATTGAATCATCGAGAAGTTATGTTAACGATAAGAAATATATTAAAGATACGAAGTTAGTGTTCTAGTTACTGATTTGTAAAAGAGATGTATAAGTTATTCATTGTAGTTAAATATGGTGTTTCGTAATAAAGAAGTTTATTAAAATATTAGCTGTGGTTTAGTGATACTACAAATTGGCGAAGAGGTAAATATGTACTTAAATTATGTTATATTCTTGTTGATTAGTGAGATTACACACATTTGGTGCAAGCAAAAATAGAAAAGAATGAAAAAAAAAAAAGAATAAAAATTGATTCACGAAAAAAAAATTATAAAACTGAACAAAAAGGAGTAATAGTTAGATTTGAAAAGTTATACATATCTCACAATCAAGTAGTATTTATTGTTGTAAAAACTTTTACTAGAGTGGATTAAATTCTACTATAAATTGGGGTGGATTAATTTCTACCAAGTTTCTGAGTGGACTAAATTCTGCTATAAATTGGGGTGGATTAAATTCTACCAAGTTTCTTCTTCTTCTTCTTCTTATTCGTATTTAAGATCTTGCGATCTGTTAGTTTTGAAGGTTCCTCTTTATCGTTTCCTGGGAGGTGGACTGCCAACTGTCCTTCCATCTCTTATGTGGTCTACCGGGTGCTCTTTTCCCTGTTGGTTTCCCTTCAAGTGCGATGCGTGGCAGTCTGCTCTCCTCCATTCTTCTCACATGAGCGTACCAATGTCTTCTTCTTTGTCTCCCCCATCTTACGATGTCTTGTACTCCACATTGTTCCCTGATGTCATTGTTTCTAACTCGGTCCCTTCTTGTTTTTCCCACTATAGTCCTGAGCGTTTTCATTTCGGCTACTCTAAGCATGCTTTTCGTTTTGTTGGTTTCTTCTCTGGTTTCTATTCCGTATGTCATGATTGGCCTGATACAAGTCTTATAGATCCTAACCTTGCTATCCTTTCGCATGTATTCGTTTGTCCATATTGTTTGCTTTAAGCAGCCCGATATGGCAGTCGCTTTGTTAATCTGTCTTCCTAGGTCCTTCACTGGGTCGTGATAACTCGACAGATCCATACCCAGATATTTGAATTGTGAGACTTGCTCGATGATTTTTCCCTGGACTTCCAGCTTACATCTTACAGGTTCTTTAGCGAAGGTTATGCTTTTCGATTTTTCTATGGATATGGTCATGTTCATCGCTTGGCTGACCTGGTAGAATTTGTGCAGTTGTCTCTGTAGATCGTCCTGCGTTTCCGCAATAATAGCTGCATCGTCGGCGTAGCATACCATGCTGATTCTTTTATTCTGTCCCATTCGGTATCCCATATTTAGTGATGATATTTCCTCTATAATTCTGTCCATTAAGAGATTGAACAGAAATGGGCTAAGGCTATCGCCTTGTCTGATGCCTCCTGGTGTTGGTATCTCTTCCGTATAAGTGTCTCCTGCCTTTACTTTGGTCATGTTGTTTGTATTGAGACTGCGGACTGCTCTTACGATGGTGTCTGGCGTTTCTTTCGCTATCAGTATGTTTATGATGTCGGAGAGACGAACCCTATCAAATGCCTTGGTCAAATCGATGAAACAGACATACGCTGGTGTATTAAATTCTATTGATTTTTCTTTGATTTGTTTGATAATGAATATGGCGTCGGTCGTGGATCTGTTTCGTTTGAAACCTTGTTGTTCTTCCCTGTTTGTTATTTGTGCCTCGAGTCTTTCTTTCAAAATGCTAGTAAAGAGTTTCATGCTTGTGTTCAGCAGCGTTATGCCCCTTTTACTAGAGTGGATTAAATTCTACTATAAATTGGGGTGGATTAATTTCTACCAAGTTTCTGAGTGGACTAAATTCTGCTATAAATTGGGGTGGATTAAATTCTACCAAGTTTCTGAGTGGATTAAATTCTGATATAAATTGGGGTGAATTAAATTCTACCAAGTTTCTGAGTGGATTAAATTCTACTATAAATTGGGGTGAATTAAATTCTACCAAGTTTCTGAGTGGATTAAATTCTACTATAAATTGGGATGGATTAAATTCTACCAACTTGTTGAGGTGATTAAGTTCTACTGGGTACTACGACATACTAAAACAGCTCTGTTGTTTTAGGGAAGTCAGTAAGTGGATTCAATTCTACTGTTGGAACGCAGAAACGCGGGTGGATTCAATTCTACCGAGAAAGGAAGAAAGTTAGAGAAACAGAAAAATAACGGACTCTTCAATTAAACATTTATTTTGTGACACCGTAGATAAAGCGCTACCGGCTGATGAATGGAGAAAATGGGTACGATCCGTGAAATTATATCTAGATGCCGAAGATATTACTAATGTAGTAAAAAAGAAAAAACAAACTTTTACATTTGGAGGGGCCACAGCTACAGGAAATTGCATTTGAGCTGCCAGGAGCAATTGTAGAATACGATCCTGAAATAAACAATGACGTATTTAAAATTCTAGTAGATAATATTGAAAATCACTTTTCACCTCAACAAAATTCGAGTTTTCAAAGGCGCGGTTTTCGTAATATGAAACTCGAAGAAAGCGAACATTTAAACAAATTCCTAGTAAGGATTAGATCACAATCAAATAAGTGTTCATTCGGAAAAAACGAACAGGAAGCTCGTCAGATAAACATTAAGGATAAATTAATTGACACAAGGGCACCGGTCGATTTAAAAAGAAAACTTTTGGTAGAAGAATTACCATTGGATGAAGTTATAGCACAGTGTCAAATATACGAACAAAGTAGAAATCAAAGTAGTATCATGCAAAATAAAGTGATTTCTCAACCACATATCAACCGCATTGAAAATCCAAGAAAAAGGAAATATGGAGGAAACACAAACGAATTAGATTGTTTCCGATGTGGAAATAACGATCATCCTTCAAAGAGGAAGAGTTGTCCTGCATTAAATATTAAATGTCATCAATGTGGTCGCGTAGGACATTATGCAAGAAGATGTAAAACTGGAAAAGGTGATCGCCCCACCTATTCCAACGCTGCGATGGTTAACGTCGAGAAAGAAGTGAAAAGTAATATAGAGGATTATGCTTCAAATAAACCATTAGTAATCAAATGTAAATTCACAGCACCCATATGTATTGGAACCAATACAGAAGCCTTACAGACTTCTGTGGTGGTAGAACATGGAACAATTTCCTTACTGGGAAAAGAAGCAGCGATTTCCTAGGAGTACTGAGACTAGGGTTAATAGATAACAACAAAGAAATTACTCATTTTTCAAAACTTCGGGACATGAAAGTACGACTAACAATAGATCCAAACGTAAAACCAGTGTAACAACCACTACGAAGAGTTACTGTTGTTGTAGAATCCAAAGTAGAAGAAAAATTAAAGGAAGCACTTGACAAATATATTATCGAAAATGCTGAAGGATATAGTCCGTTGATATCGCCTATGGTAATAGTTTTAAACCTGATGGAGACTTCAGGATTTGTATCGGTATGCGACGAGCTAATGAAGCTATATAGGGAAAATTTTCCGATGCCCACTTTTGAAAGTTTCATGACAGAATTGGGAAAAGCTATATACTTTTCACGATTTAACTTGCATATGCATATCATGAGTTAGAGCTGGAGGAAGAAAGCCGACCAATAACTACTTTCATTTCTCACAAGGGATTATTTCGATATAAACGGTTACTATTTGGAATAAACTCAGCTCCAGAAATATTCCAACGAATATTCCAGAATATACTTGCTACATGCAATAATTGCCTAAGCTATTTAGATGACGTCATAGGATTTGTGGACACTGAGAAAGAACACGATGACAATTTAAAGAAAGTGTTGAAAGTACTAAAAAAATACAATGTGCTGCTAAATGACAAGAAATGCCATTTTAAGACAGATCGATTGGAATTTTTGGGTCATATATTATCATCATCAGGAATAAAACCAGACCCACATAAAATTGAAGCACCTTTCGAGTCCCAACTAATAAAGAAGAAGTAAAGAGCTTTCTAGGACTCGTGACATATTTATGCAAATTCATATCTAACTTGGGCGATCTCGCAGAACCACTTTGAGAAAAGAAACTAAATTTCAGTGGGGACAAAAACAACAAGAGAACTTTGAGAAACTTAAGGAAGAATTGGCAAGGCTACTGACTCTGACATTCTTTAGTCTACAGAAACGTACACAATTAGTGGCGGATGCAAGTCCTATTGCACTGGGAGCAGTATTATTACAATTTGATGAAAAAAACGAGCCCCAGGTAATTTCATTTGCAAGTAAAAGCCTCACGCCTGTGGAACGTAAATTTTCATAAACGGAGAAAGAAAGACTGTCGTTAATGTGGGCCACCGAAATTCTTTACTTTTATTTAGGTGGGATAGAATTCGAGTTAGTAACTGACCATAAACCATTGGAAGCCATATTTAAACTTACATCAAAACCACCAGCTGGAATAGAAAGGTGGCTATTGAGGGTACAATCATTTAACTTCTGGGTCAAATATAAATCTGGAAAATCTAACATTGCCGACCCTCTATCACGACTGTGTAATCTTGGATTCGACAAAACTTTTGACGAACCAAATGAACACCGTATGCAAAGCATTATAAAAGAAGTTATCCCCAAAGCACTTTCGATTTCAGAGGTACTAACTGAAAGCCGGAAGGACCCAGAAATACAAATCCTTACTATCTCTTTCGTCTCGAACTTACCTTTATGGGACCAATTCTTCTACGAGGAAATAAAATAGTAATCTCACAAGTTTTTCGAAATCGAGTATTGCAACATGAAGGACATTGAGGAGAGACTGTGATGAAAAGGAGAATACGATCTAAGATTTGGTGGCTATGAATAGACAGAGAATGTGAAAAACATGTCAAGAAACGTCGTAAATGTTTATTAGTTGGACAACTAAATAAGCCAGCACAGATGTCAATCCAAAAGTTGCCAGCAGGTCCATGTAAATACCTGGCTCTTGACTATATGTCAGGAGAACAGTATCAAGAACACTTACTAGTGCTAATAGACTGCTACTCTCGTTATGTTGACGCCATATTCACAAAATCGACCTCTTCAACAACGGTTATTCGAGTCTTAGAAGAGGTATTTTGTAGGCTAGCCATACCAAAAATGATATAAGTTGATAACGCCACCTATTTCAACAGTCAAGAATTCAAAAACTACGGCGAGATAAATAACATTGAACTTGTCAACTCTCCCCCGTACTGGCCACAAGCAAATGGTGAAGTTGAAAACATAAACACATCTCTAAAAATAGCTATTTATATAACAAGGGAGGAAAGTGGTACTTTTCCTCCCGAGGATGAAGTTTACTGCACGACGCGTAGCGGAGGGCAGTACTTATTCGAGGGAGGAAAAGGCACTTTACACCCATGCTATACATATGATTTTTCCACCTACCTCAAATAACAAGACATTTTCAATAATTTATTTTTATAATTCGCGTATAAAAGAGACTTCATTATAACATTGTTTACAGTGTCACAATGAAGCTCTTTGAACACTGTTATAGTAATTTTTAGTGTACAGTTGGTTATTGTATTTAGTTATATTTTTATTTGACATTTGACTTTAACCTTGACACAAATTATAAATAAAATGGTCTAGCGTTGTTCTAGCTAGCAAATTATTATATTAAAGCTAAATTAGAATGATTTATATATTGAAAATATTAATGCATAAAGTACGCTAACGTTTATTTACCAATGATTTGTCAATTGTTTATTTTTATATTGTATATGATCAATATATAGGTATACAAAACGTTCGATTTTTGGCATAATTTACCAGATATCTATGTGAAGATGTATTACAGAAATAATTCTGTTCATGATATAATATAAATAGATCGCAAGAGCATATACGAAGCTCTTTTTTAAACAAATAATCATCCTCTTTTTGCTTAAATGAAAGTTTGTTTACAATTTACATAATTATTCGGTTATAATGTGTCAAAAGTCAGAAGTGCTGAATAAAACCATCTGTGATCTGACCAATTAGGAATCTACAGAATTGCCAACTTAAATTCAAACCACTCCTCCTAGTTTAAAAACAGGGATTATATGTAATTCTATTTTAATTAAAAAATTGAATAAATGCGAATTATAAAAAATGTTGTGTAAAACTTGTGCCACAATGACTTTCTGTAGTACTCGTGATTTGCACAACTCACCGCTCCGCAGTTCGTTGTGCAAACTTCACTCGTACTATAAAACGAGTCATAGTGACACTTGTTTTACAAATAACTATTATGAAATTAATAAACAAAATTAATAAATACTACTTATTTTACGAAACTTGGCTGGGCATCGTGGATGGACTTCTAAAATGCTTGGCTGGGCATCGAGGATGGACTTCTAAGATACTTGGCTGGGCATCGAGGATGGACTTCTAAGATACTTGGCTGGGCATCGAGGATGGACTTCTAAAATGCTTGGCTGGGCATCGAGGATGGACTTTTATGAATCTTGGCTAGGCATCGAGGACGGACTTCTAAAATGCTTGGCTATGCATCGGAGGTGTACGTTTTTATTTGTACTTCAAATCCCTTGGGATTTTAACTGTCCCTTTATATCCCTTGGGTCTAACATAGTTTCTAACATGTGAGACTAAAGTGACCACTTTAGTCTCGGAATTGCAAAAATTATTCCATTGATAACGTACTATGACGTCACCTTTACTTTTCCTCCCTAGGGAGGAAAAGTACGACTTTGCTCCCTACAATGAGGCCAGGAAATGTATACTTTGGATAGAGGTAGGCAGAAAAAACGTTTACAGATTAGCTATTTGATAAACGATCGAGATTATAAAAAGGAAATAATGGCATATCTCATGATGTATAATGCAACATCTCATGGTACAACCGGGAAATCGCCGTCGGAGCTACTCTTTAACAGGAGAATCAGAGATAAGTTATAAGTTACCAGGTGTAGAGGATATGGTATTGGAAATACTAGATGATGGAGTATATGACCGAGACCTCATTAACAAAGAGAAAGGGAAAGGAAGACAGTAGGAAGAGGGCCACAATAGACCAAATTAAGAAAGGCGAACGAGTTGTGGTAAAGAATACTAGTTTCCCGAATAAACTAACCCCAGACTTAAATAACGCAGAATACGAAGTACTAAATAGAGATGGAAATGAGTTAACTCTTTTTGTAAGCGGGAAAATCATTAAACGAAATGTAGCACACGTAAAGAAATTACCAAATATCACACTGGAAGCTGTCTCAACTTCTTCACCACTAGACGGCACGAGACCAACCACGGACAATGCTCAGCATAACCATCAAGGAGAGCTGAATACTTCGCCACCCCAGATACCCCCTCTCAGACTTGTGAAAGAAGGAGCGATGTGGAGACCCGACACTGGAGTGATACCCGACACTGGGACTGATTGAATCATCGAGAAGTTATGCTGACGATAAGGAATACTTATTGTAATGTTTTTCTTATTTATTTAAACAGTGCGATAAACTTTAAACACACGGTATGGCTACTTACTAATTTATTTAAACACTTAACTAATCACTAACACTTAATTTATATGTACACAAACTTCATTATTAATTTATATTAGCACTTTACTGTTCGGTGTATTTTTCGGTTTATTTCTCGGGATCACTTTATCAACTAACTCATCCGCTGATCGGTCCTTTATTTATATTAAAGCCTTTTTTACTAGAAAATTCCGGACTGCGGCGTACACACACAAAAACAATTGGTTATGACCTTTTCTAAATAAGTCTGGTCACAAAAACAATGTCTAGATAGGATAATCACAATTGTAAACAATTCATCCCTGCGCGTCCGCCATAATTTTAACTTTCATGCCTGGCTTAGACAGAGTCGGATTTAGGGTCTATACCAGTGTGCTGTTTCGTAACATTATATCAAAGGTACGAAGTTAGTTTTCTAGTTACTGATTTGTAAAAGATGTATAAGTTATTCATTGTAATTAAATATACTGTTTCGTAATAAAGAGCTTTATTAAAATATTAGCTGTGTTTTAGTGATACTAAGGGCACTACAAGTATTCATTGCTAATGCGTGATAGAAAAAAAGATATGTGTTTTTTTCTACTTCCGCTACTAAAACCGCACTTTGAACACGGGTTTGACATGCACAAAACGACTCTTTAAACACTAGTGTTTTAAATGCGAAAAGTCACATCTCGTTTATCTTTTGTTTTTTAAACGTCAAATTAAGTGTATCTTTTGTATGTTAAATTTCATTTTCCGTGATAATTTTGTTATTCTGCGTCATTTGATTTATCAGTCAGCTGTCAGTCATCGTCCGTCATGTAATGAATATAATTCAAATATAATATAATGTTTTCCTTCCCGCGGGCGAAGAAAAAGTATAGTAAGCACCTCGTGTTAAAACGTCTTTAGTCACTCGTTTCACAAGGAACTCGTTCCGCTTCGCTTCACTCGTGCCTAGTAAAACTCGTGACTAAAGTAACCGTTTTGACACTTGGTACTTAATATACTATTATTAATCGATGTGTATGAATAAATGAACTGAAAAATTTGAAGTAGGTAATTACTTTAAATTTGTAGGTCAGTATTATTTATGTTTATATACTAAACACTGGTAACCGCACCCAGTTTAATATCGGGAAATATTTATGATACCAATCAGTTTTCAATACTTATTTCTGAGATAACAATAAGCAAACATCTTGATTAAATAAAATATAAAAGCTGTTTATTGGAATTAAGTTATACGCGGAATCGCAAATTCACTCACTAGTATTTGATGAAAGTAGCGCCAAAGCCCTAGAAGCCTTTGTAAAATGCATACTTTCTTCGGATAACAAATACATTGGAAACTATGAGATAAGTGTTTTTATCAAAAAAACTTCCCGTGGTTGAATTAAACCTGCACTAGAGAGCCGTCTGTGATTGCAATAAGATTCTAAATAGATACAGAAGAACTTATACCCCAACCCTCAGATTAACAAATAAAATATATATGTTTGTTTTGATCTTTTCTTGCCCCAAACATTGAGTCACATTCTAAGCTCACTTGCGGACACTTCCTCTGCTTTGCCATATTTACAAAGTCTCTTTAGTTGCAGGAAAAATGAAATTAGAAGTTTAATTGAAAATGTGTTAAAAAGTTATGCAAATAAAAAAAAGTTATACTAATTTATGCATTTGAGTCGCTATTTTTAAAATGAATTAATAATACTTGAATTTTATTTAATAAAGGCATATAGTTATATAAATTTTAAACAAGTATTTGATGTATCCTTAGATACCTTTATGGCTATAACTAAAAGTGGCAACATTGCTCAAAATTTCAGTACCTGTTTAATGTGTCAATAGTAATGTATTTTGTCCTTGTTTAATTACCATATAAAGAGAGATGTAAACATTGTCAGACTGTGATCGACGATCATTTCGAATACGTCGTAGTATTGTAGTAAATCATGTCAAACGTGGTTTGTTTATACGAGCGCCATTACGACTAAAGAGTAAACATTTAGTTCTTTCGTTTTGATGTGTTTTTCAAAAATTTTAGTGACAAAATAAACTTTTAAGTTAATTAATTTAATGTTTTTGGATTATTATGGTTTGTCGGTGCAAAGTTTGTCAGAAAAACAGCCGACATTACCATCAAGGCCATGTAGCTACAATACCATCCCCACTTTTTGTAATTCATTCTTTATTTCACTACTGGCGTTTAGAATTGTTCGCCGCAAAAATAAACGTGTTTATGAATGAATAGCCCTCTCTATGTTTATTATTACTCTAAGCCCCAACCTAACTTCACCATACCAAAACGTACAACAGCATATCAGTTGAAACAACAAATGTTGTTTTGTTTTAAATGTATCTCCTAACGATGCGAAAGATGATATAATTTAAACTGATTGATGCTGACTGTCTCGACCCTTACTTCGTGGAATATGCTCATATTAGTGTTTTTAAATGAAACTCAAGGTCTCTAGTTAATTCCACAATATAATACAAGTTATTGAAAATTCTAGAATTTTCAATAACTTGTATTATATTGTGGAATTAACTAGAGACCTTGAGTTTCATTTAAAAACACTGATTGATGCTGATTATTATTTGGAGATAATAGTAGATATGTGTGTTATCTTCCGGGCATTTAGAGACTCATTTGTAACATTAATTATTTCGGTATACAGTTTAATAATCAACAGAAAGCACGGACCTAAAAATCCTGCGAACCAGCCATTTTGCTGCTTTCACTGAAAAATAATCAACTAATTGTGTTTAGATTAAGCTATAATTACTTTCGACGTAATTACAAATCAACAATGATGACAAAATGTAATATGAGGTTGGAATATGTTATATTCTGGTCACGTTCGATTATGATGTGATTGTCATCATTCCGTTGCAGTTACCGGACAATGGCAACAAATTTCCCAAGATCTTATCACAAACTTGATCAGAAAATTGCCATAGCACGTAAATTCTACAATCCGAAGTAGCGGTAATCATTCAAACAATTTTGTACGTACTTCTTATTTTTTAATTTAATAAAATACACACACAAAATTAATTTAAATTGAAACGAAATAATTACTATGGGTAATAGATATATTATTAACCACACTATATATTATGCACATCGAATAACGAGCTGAAGATAGTGGAAGTCAAAGGGGGGTTTATAATACGTTAGAATATATTTCACTAAGGACTTTTATCGAGATCGCTGCAATCCGCGAGGGGTTACTGCCCTTTTTGTGTCTAGACTTGGAAAGGAAACGAAAGACGACCCCGATTTAAAATTTGTGCGTACCACGTGTCCCTTGTGTCACCCCCAACGAAGACGCATGTAGGGTTCTTAACTTATACCTATCAGCACTATGTATAAAGTGGAGAGGATATTGAGATGAGATTTAATTTACTCTATTTTTAAGATGAGCACCAACTTTAAGTAGAATACTCGTATGATATCGTAATTATAATATGTTATTTTTAAGTGGGAAGGGTTTTAATATCTGGGTATTTAGCATTGTTTAAATATAGATTATGCCGATAAACATTTAAAAATGTTGATGTTATAGGGTAAGCGCCAATTTCAATTTCGAAAAAAGATATTGAAAAATTTCAGTGTGAAGTTATGTAGTACTTTTTTATCGTAAATAAGTGTGTATTTATAAATTTGAGAAACATTTTGTGAAAACGTTCAAGTAGCAATCTCTGTATATTGCAAGTAAGCAGTGATAGGTCTATGAAAAAGTTCTGTGCCAGTGCAGTAACACAATATAAAAATAAACGGTTTTAAGAATTAAAACTAACTTTTCCGCATCTGTGGCCCTGCACAATATTCTATCATAAAATTGTTACTTGTATACACTTCGGAATTTCTCCAAAAATAACCAAATATTCAGTATATCTGGATTTATAGGACCCCCTGTACTCGCTATAGTCAACTGAAAATCAATAGGGTACATTCGTGAGACACCTTGAACAATATTCAATCATAAAATTGATCAATCGCATACTCTCTGGAGGCTGTATCGTGCTAACAAACTGAAAATTCTCCAAAAATTACGAGAGTTTGGTACTTCAAGTACCCCAAGTACCACAGCACCCGTTGTACTGGCTTTACTAAGTTGAATATCAATAGGGTTCATCTTTGAGACGCTCTGAATAATATCCAATCATAAAATTGGTCACTTGTATATACTCCGGAGGTTGTATCATGCTAATAAACTGAAACTTCTCCAAAAATGACAAAAATATCGTACTTAAAGTACTGTAGCACCTGTTGTATTGGCTCCGGTGAGATGAAAATCAATAGGGTTCATCAGTGAGATGCCCTGAATAATATTCAATCATAAAATTGGTGACTTGTTGAACTCCGGAGGCTGTATCGTGTTAACAAACTGCAATTTCTAAAAAAAATACAAAATGTCGTACTTCAAGTACCATAGCACCCGTGGTACTGGCTCTGGTGAATTGAAAATCAATAGGGATCATCTGTGACATGTCCTTAACAATATTCAATCATAAAATTGCTGACTTATTGCACTCCGGAGGCTGTATCGTGCTAACAAGACATATAAGGAAAAGTGGCCGACGACAACGACGACATACACAGAGGATTTTTTTTCTAAAAATCCGTTTTTTCGGGTGGTTGTTGATGAAAAACGTAAAAATAACTCAAAAAAAAATTTCAAAATTCCAACTTTTTTTGGGGTAAACCAATACTTTTCTCGCATATAGAAAGGTTGGGCGGAAAACTAATAATAAGTCAAACTGTGAGCACCATTCGCCATTTTACAATAATTATTCATCATCATAGAACATACTAATTACAACAAAAACTAGTATGCCTACTATGTCAACTTGTTCCAATTGTTTGAAGCCGGTAAACACAACTGATGGCAAACTCCAGTGTGATGGTTGTAAGCGAAAAATACACATGGCATGCACCGATGTTTCTGCCGACGACTGGGTTACGCGGCAGAGGGTTCGTGGCTTGTCTATCCTCTGCAACAATTGCAGTTCAAATGTTTCAAATTTCTCGGAATTAAAAGCTCTTCTGCTAGATTTTAAAACAGAAATTCACAAGAAAATAAACGAATTTGATGATAAATTAACTCAATTAAATAAGAAACTGAGTCAGTTCGATGCAGTTAATTCGACGGAATTCGCTGACAACATCGCAAATGAGGCGGTAGATCGAATTGTGCGAGCCAAAAATATTATAATCAGAGGCGTACCTGAACCCTCCTCTGGGGAAGCTTAACTTAGAAAGGATGATGACACGAATAAAATTAAGCTTGTCTTGGATACTGTCGGATGTCATGAAACCCCCATTACCTTCTACAGAGTCAGCAAAACCAACCAGAAGTTTCCTCGCATGATCAAAGTAGTAATGCCTTCAGAACACCATGCCAAAAACATATTGAGAATAAATCCAAACATCTCGAGTAGAAGCGTACTGAAAAATTTTCTATAATAGATGACAAGACGCACACACAACAACAACGATTAAGAAAACTTCGAAGTGAACTAGATGCCCGTAAAAATAATGGCGAACATGATCTGACAATCAGGTACACCAACGGCATCCCAAAAATCTCGAAATTTTGTTCATAACTTTTCTACCCGCAAATTCAATGACTGGCTCTTTTTATACACAAATTTAAACTCACTTCACGCTAAACTTGGCGAATTCACATACACAGTGCAACTTCTTAAACCACAAATTATTTTTATTACTGGCTATACAATTTATCGTAAAGATAGAGAAAATCGTGTCGGTGTAGGTGTATGCATTTATTTATCCGACGATATTACCGCAACTTTTCCTATTAAAATTAAACTATTAGACATACCTGGGATAGATAGTATACACGTAAATATTGCTAAAAATTTATTTTCTCTTAACCTGGTATGTATATATCGTCCCCCTGATACACAACTTGCGATGGACAACATATTGATGGAAAATCTCGAAGAGTTATCACTTCTTGATAATCTCATCATTGCTGGAGATTTCAACTTCCCAGAAATATCCTGGCCGATACAGTGATGGATTTAGGCCTAGGCCCGTGAGGCCCGGGCATAGGGCGGCAGAATTTGAAGGGCGGCAAAATTTATGAAATGCCAAAATTTTAGAGTCACAAAAAAGTAAAGACAATCAAATATAAAAATTGGTTCAGAATAGTTTTTATAAAAAATTTTCGATAGAAAATATTACAATCCAATTTAGATCACAACACTAATGGTTATTATTTTTTATTCATCATTATAAATTATATTAAAATCATCGATTTATTCGCTTCATAATGTATACTAGTTACATCTTTCGTCGAGCAGTTTATATTATTTGATGTCGGGCATTGTATCAATTGGATACGCCCCTAAGCGCGTGGGTTACAATTTCCGGTTGCGCAGCGGAAAATTCGAAACATGAACATCAAAGACGCCGACATCGAGTGAGCCAACTGCTTCTGTTAAGCTTTAAACTGTGGTTCGGGTGAGTGTATTTCTCATGTTTACAGGAAACAAAAACGCTACGCCTACGCTTGACAGGTACTGACGCGTTAGACTTTGTTTAATATATAAAATAAAACATCGCGCATCGCGCTATAGAAAAGTCACAGCAATCATTTTAGTCTTATGAATGCTCTTCATGTGTAAAAGTCTCGAATTATTTTATTCTGTTTCTTGATAATAAAAAAATAATTGATCGATAACTTGAATTTAGGCACTGGTTTTCTTTATAATTTTTGAAGTTTTTATTTTATTTTTGAATTAAATATGAGTGGTTATCGGAAAAAATTCAGCGGAGCAGAATATCGTAAAAGAAAAGCAGATGAATCAACGAAAATAGATAATTTATTAAAAAAAATTCCGAAAATATCTAGTTTTTTGACAAGCTCAAGTAAGTCTTCTAATAATGACCAACAACCATCATGTTCATCGGTCGTAAGTATCTTGTTATAATTGCTAATAACTTTTTTTTTATATATATATATAACGTTAATCGGGATAAACATTAAATAAATGCCAGTTGTTTAAATCGATTTTTTTTTCTAGCCGGAATTAGAAGAGATTTCAGAACAACAAGCTGAAGAAGAAGAAGTACAGCCACATCATATTCTATCACAAGATACGAACCAGACACCGTCAAATTTTTCTTCATCACAAGATACTGAAAAAATCCAGTCAACAACCGATATTTTAAAATTCAATACTGATCCTTTTTTGTGGAATTTGAATGAAGAAACACGGGATTTCATAACCATAAACGGAATACCACGAAATGATAATACAGACTTTAAAAATTCTAGAAATGTTTATAGTGATAAAACGAGATATTGTTCCAAAAGTTTATTTCAACGTACTTTAAAAAACGGAGAGATTCAGTGCCGTGAGTGGTTAATTTATTCAGAAATTGAAGGGTCTGTATTTTGTGTTCCATGCTTATTATTTAGTAGAAGTGGTGAAATGAATGCTTTTACTGGTGAAGGATTTCGTGACTAGAAAAACTCAAAAGCACGCATCGAAGCTCATGAAAATTCTGATTTTCACAAAACTAACGTTAGTCATTTTAAATCTCGAGCAGTAGTTCACGGGCGTGTTGATCAACGTCTCATAAAACAGCTCGACAAGGAAATAGCGTATTGGAAAAAAATTATACCGAGTAATTGCAATTATTAAATCATTAGCAATAAGAGGATTGCCATTTCGAGGAAATTCTGAACGAATAGGGGAATTTTTTAGGAACAGTAGAGCTTCTCGCTGAATTTGATCCATATTTATCTGAACATTTAAAATTGTATGCGCATCCTGGTAGTGGAAATACGTCGTATTTGTCTAAAACGATCTATGAAGAAATTATAATGTTGATTCAGAATAAAGTACTACAACAAATTTCTAATGAAGTGCAATCTGCTAAGTATTTTGGTATAATTGTAGATTCTACGCCTGATATTGCACATGTCGATCAGCTTACTATAATTATCAGATATGTACGTCATGACGGTGAAATTGTGGAAAGGTTTCTAGAATTTCTACCAAATATCGGTCATAAAGCTAAAGACATAGAGGATGCTTTGCTAAAATCTCTAGAAAATAATGGTTTGGACATAATGAACTGTCGTGGTCAATCTTATGATAATGCAAGCAATATGTCAGGTATATACTCAGGCCTTCAGACACGAATCAAAACAATTAATCCTTTAGCAGATTATGTTCCTTGTGCCGCCCATTCTTTAAACTTGGTTGGATCATGTGCAGTTGAATCGGTAACAGAAGCAGTCGACTTCTTTTCTACTTTGCAAGAACTATACAATTTCTTTACTATATCTACACATCGTTGGGAAATTTTGGTGCAGCGTACAAGTTTAAGAATTAAGAGTTTTTCTCAAACTCGTTGGTCTGCTCGACATGATGCATGCTACGCATTAGAAAAAGAGTGGCCTGCAATAATTGATGCACTGCAATTTATTGCCGAAAGCAGAGATGAGAAACCGACTACGCGATCTGAAGCTACGGGATTGCAGCGAAAATTGCAGCATTTAGAAACAGCAATCCTAGTTATTGTTTGGAATGTAATTTTAGATCGTTTTAATGCTGCTAGTGAGAAGCTTCAAGAATCTCAAGCTGATTTATCATCCGTCGTTCAGATCTATAGTTCTCTGACTCTATTTCTTCAAGACATGAGAGACAAACAATTTTCTGAATATGAAGAAAAAGCCAAAGCACTATCTGGAGTTCACGATTATTATTGGTATGCTACTCGACGCAAAAAAAACAGAAGAATCCAGCCAGATGAGTCGCGGGTAAATGAAAGAACACCTTCTTCTGGACAAGAAAATTTTCGTACAAATGTGTATTATCCTATTCTAGATACTCTGAGTGTACAATTGGCCAAGCGTAGAAGTGCATATGAAAAACTTTATGAAAATTTCAATTTTTTTGATAATTTATCTGAAATAGACAAGAATGAATTAAAAAATCTTGCCAATAAACTAATCAGTAAGTATCCTGATGATTTGGAAGAGACGTTAGGCAATGAATGTATTCATTTACATTGTCAACTCAAAGATTCCTTGGCAAATATGGAAGATGTACGCTCTGCACAAAAAATATGCAATGTATTGCATTCACGGAATCTTCGAGATGTTTATCCGAATGTGGACATTGCTCTCCGTATTTTTTTGAGTATTCCGGCTACAAATTCTTCAGGAGAAAGATCTTTTTCTACTCTTAAAAGGGTAAAAACCTATTTACGCGCAAGCATGGGCCAAGATAGACTTAATGCACTTGCATTACTGTCTATTGAAGCCCAACTAGTCCAAGAAATTAATTACGACGACATAATTGACGTTTTTGCACGGACCAAAGCCAGGAAAAAGAAATTTTCAAATTGATTAATATTAAAAGAAATATGAATTATTTATCTGTCTAAAGTTTATACATATATTTATCTGTCTTGTTTATCAGTAATATTTAAAAAATTATATTTCAATAAATTAAGTTACTTCAAAATAAAAAACTGGATCAAAATTAATGAAATTCATTCTATCAAAAAGGGCGGCAGCAAGCCTAAATCCGTCACTGGGCCGATAACCTCATTGTCAGATGTTGTAAATTCACACAACTTATTTAAAAACTTTGTTGCAAATTCGAACCTCACTCAACTTATTACAGAACCCACAAGATTCAGAATTAATAATCTACCTTCCATTCTAGATCTCATACTCACTAATGATAAACAGCTAATCTCATCTCTCGAAATAAACTCTCCTGTTGGAAAATCAGACCATGCAGTCATAACTGCCCACGTTCAGTTTATCCAGACATTACCGGGCAAAAATAAAATCACAACTTATGCTACTACTGATTTTTCTGAAAATGATTCACAGCTGTCCCGACTTGAATGGGACTTAATTTTCACAAATTTATCCGATCCCTCGTGGGACGCATTTCAACTATCTCTCAAAACTTTAAGACAAAATTTTGAAGAAAACATCATTTCCAGTGGTAACAGTAAAAAGGTTTTTAAATATATACGATCATCCCTATCATTAAAAGTTTCAATTCCCCTATTTGAAAAACCCGACCATAATGTATGCTCTTCTAATAAAGAGTCTTCTGAGACGCTCTCTTTAGCTTTCTCACAAGTTTTCACTCAAGAACCCAATAAAGACAACCTCCCATTAATTAACTGTCCTCGCCTCAAGGCATCTTTAGAACATGTAGTATTTACACCAGACCGTATAAAACAGCACTTACTGAAACTTCGCACTAACGCATCACCCTGTCATTAATTATGCAGACTTCCTTTACTCAAAGTTCCATACCCCCCAGCTGGAAATTAGCATCTATCACCCCCATATTCAAAAAAGGTTGATTCCAATAACTACCGCCCGATTAGTCTGCTGCCAGTGGTCAGTAAAGTCATGGAAGCCATTATTTCGGAGGAGATGACCAAATTTCTTCTCCTGGAAAATGTGATTCCAACGCAACAACACGGTTTTGTCGCCGGCTGCTCCACCCTAACCAACCTGATACACTGTGTTAATGACTGGACATCATCTCTTAACGATCGCCAGCCAGTTGATATTGTCTATCTGGACTTCTCCAAGGCCTTTGATCGTGTTCCCAGGTACAGACTTCTACACAAGCTGCAACACTTCGGCATTCGCGGCTCTTTACTTAGCGGATTGACGACTTTCTAACAGACAGATATTTCAAAGTAAGAGTTGGCGAAGACTTCTCAAGGGATAGGCTGATGGAAAGTGGAGTACCACAGGGTTCTATTCTTGGTCCTCTGCTTTTTACGGTTTACACCAGCGATCTTCCTTATCACGTAACTAACAAAATATCTTTCTACGCTGATGACACAAAGATATATACGAATCCAATCACCAACCCTCCAGCTGGACTTGAACTCCATCTTCATATGGTGTTCCCAGTGGCTACTTCCGTTGAACACTGAAAAATGTGTAGTGCTCCGAATTGGTAAAAACAACGCACTACTACCGTACTTCGTAGACGGTCGACCATTAAATTCTGTGTTTTCCTATAACGACCTCGGAATTATCGTAAATAGCAACCTAACTTGGTCTGATCATATAACTTCAGTTTGTAAGCGCGCGAACACCAGACTGTATCTCATTCGTAAGTGCTTTTCGAGTGTCCAACGTCGTACCCAGACCTAGTTCGCGATAAAAATCTTTTGGAAAATGTTCAAAGAAGAGCCACTCGACTGTCCCTGGGACAGCGAAGACCTTCCTACGAAGAAAGACTCTCCATGGCCAACCTAACTTCCTTTGAACTTCGCAGACACCGCGGAGACCTCATTACCACTTTTAAAATATTAAAATTTAATTTTGGTAATATTGATATGATGTTCACCTTAAATCCAGATGACCGCCTTAGAGGACACCTTTTTAAACTCAAAAAAGAAAACTTTACCTTCAGATCAAGACAGAACTTCTTACCTAACAGGGTATTCGACAGCTGGAATAATCTTGATGTATCCACAGTTTCTGCACCATCTACTAACTCGTTTAAAAACAGACTTGCGCTGCTAGAGTACCTATAGTTTATTTGGTATATTGTATATATTGAACTTATTTTTCTGTTCTTTACCTACTAGTAGGTTACTTATGTAATTATCTGTTTTTGGGCACAATAGGGACTTGTCCTTCTGCCCTTGTCTAAATATAATAATAATAATAACAATAATAATAATAAATTATTGTTATAATAAATTGCAGAAAGAATTGTTACATGAAAACATTTATACCCTCTGTGAAATTACACCACCAATGTGGTGGGGAGAATAATAAAATAAACCCAGACTTATCTGACCCTTCTTGACTTAGTATCCAAATCCTCTTAGCATATCTTCAGGTGCATGTCTTCACTGTGTGAAGGTATGCGTGTGAAGAAAGAAGGAACAAAAGTGTGGTATAAAAAAAACAGAAGAGAAAACATTGAAAAATTAAAAAACAAAATAAATTAGATGGCATCAAAGCGTCTTATAACAATGTCACCCAGGTAAATATTCACCTTAGATGAGACGATTAATATAGTTTCAATATCCAAAATTAAACTATCGCATAATACGTGAAAGTTCTACATGAAACAAAATCAAATTTTCCACTAAAATGCATAGTCAGTACTTCTCTAATGAAAAGAAAAAGTAATGTCACAAGAAGATTGATCATCGCCAGGTGGTCCACTTTTAGACTTTAAACACAAGTCGACGAAGTTTTGTATTCATCTTCATATCCTGTAGCTATTGTTTTTACCGATGTCATATTAAAATAATGAAGGTGTGGTAGAAACTAACTTTGTTTTGCGTTTCTATTTTTTTATACAGTTAAATCAATTCACTGCTCAAATGCTATTTCCTAATAAAGACGACATTTTATGCCAGTCAGTTCTTGGAGTCTCTTTTTTCAAGTGAGTGACATTTATTGATTATAGTTATTTTACAAACGTTACGATTACGATAGAAAAAATATATGTTTGAATGTCTAACATTTATGAAGTCAAATATTGAATGTGAAATGCACTATCCATTCAATGTTATGTTTACCGAATTGTCAAGATTTCAAACAAAATTGAAACATTCGTTGTGTTTTTATCAAAGATTTATGATTTAAAAATTGATATAGTTACTTCGAACGATTTCGAATCTTTTGAGCCCAAAAAACAAGTGTTATCGACAATCTCATTCATGTATAATAATTCCCATTTGTGAATACAAAAATCGTAGTTTGCTGTCGGCTAAATAGGAAGGAAGAGAGTTTGCAAGTGGATAAAAATATCGGATAAATTACGTTACCGTAGCAACCCTAGCATTTAGGTACTGTCTGTTTACCAAGCAATGCACGTCAATTTGACAATTATAAATGTCAAAAACAGAATGAATTAAACAGCATATAACAATTCCAAAAAGTATGTCGAGATTTGGAAATATTTGCAAGGCACAAATTGTTAAATAAAGTTTTTTATTCATGGGATTGTCTTACCAAATACCACGCGAGCTCAGATTTAGCAGGATATTTTTTTCCGGTGGTTTTCTCATACTTACTTTCATTGGCAATTTAACTCGATCTGTTCAGGCAAAATCACTCGAGCTACGCTCTCGTGATTTTGCCAGAACAGCTCTCGTTAAATTGCCAATGAAAGTAAGTATTCGAAAACAACCACAAAAAATATCCGGCTAAATCTGAGCTCTTGTGGTATTACCCCCGACAATTCCACGAAGATATTCTGTTTTGAAATTGATCAAATCGATCATACTAAATTTATTAATGGCGTAATTGTGAGGCGGCCATTTTTTGCAGTAAGAAAACTTTGCAACGTCATGCTTTTGTATGTTGATAATAGAAAGGCCTTTACCTCGTAGATCACGTAAATGGTACGTGCATAATTCGTTATGTAAAATATCTTTTGTTAAATTTTATTATTAACTATTAAATATTCTTGATAATAATTAATGATGTTATTGTATGTATTTTATTATTAAGTATAATAACTGCTATAATAGTTGATTTTAACAGTTTACAATTTTAAATAGCAGCATTAACGAGAAATTAAATTATTACATAAATTATGATTAAATTTTTACCCACAGTATCAATAGCACGGCTATCAAATCTTGAAGGTTAGAAATACAAGGTTTGAAACATCAAAGCAGCGTTGCCACAGCTGACAAGAGGATCGTAGTAGATTTGAGAAAAAAATCGGAGTGGAATTAGACTCGAGGGGAGTAGAATTAGACTCGAGGGGAGTGGAATTATAGCAGCCAAAAAGAGAAGAAGAGTACATTTTTTTACGTAGATTTGACACTTGATAGGTAACTGACAGACAGCTGGCTTAAATTTGGCGGTAAAACAAAAAACCGATAGATTTTTGAAGTCAAGTAGTTATATATTTCATATTTCTTTCTACAGAATTTCGAAATATTGATAGAGGTAAAATCAAAACCAAATAAAGCATATTTTCAATATTCTATGATCTCAACACAACTTAGAAAGAAAAATAAATAGAACTAACTCTATAATATAATAAATAGGATGTACATAAGTAGAACAAAATTGATAAATATATGTATACAAACACATCACACCTTCAGTTCACAAAACATAACAGACCAAAATGAGAACGAATTCATATAAAAACTTTATACAATATAAAAGTAAAATATTGTTTTATCTAACCTTATAATTACCATTCTTTTCATTCAAATATCACAAAAATTATTATTAAAATAATGAAGACTACGAACAAATAAATAGAAAAAGTATTATACATCAACAAATTTCGAAAGAAAAAATAAAACTTCATAATAAAATAAAAAACAATACATAATTGAGTATTATATAAATACAGTCTTGGCGCTTTGTGGTATGAAACCACGTTTTTATTCACAAAATAAAAATATATACATACAGTGTGACAATTTAAAAACTTACAATGGGCTATATCTCACGAACGGAAGATGATATCAAAAAATGCTCAAAACCGTTTCTAGGATAGGAAGGGGGAACTAAAATGACATACAAGCGAACTCGCCCCCATTAACCCCCTAGGCCCCACCTACCCCAACTGAAAAAGTTTAAATGGCAGACCCCTACTTGTGATACATCATTGAAAAGCCTACAAAAAATGCTATCCAACGGTATGAATAATAATGGTACAGGGTGAATAAATATTACAAAACCTTGCCGTAAAAGGAAAATTTAATGAAGTTTTTGTTGAACTACAAATTTGTTAAAAATGTTAATGAAGTAAATGTTCAAAGTGGGTTTCGTTATTTTGTAAACAATAGTACAGCCTATTTTCAAATTCTGCACGAACTTTGACAAATGTTGTTCTAGTAATAGCGCGACATGCTTGAGTAATTTTTTCCCGCAAGTCCCCAAGTGACGCAGGTTGAGTTTTATACACAACTGACCTGAGGTAAGTTTTATAGATATTCGAGTAATTATAAGTATTCTTTACAACTTTGGATTTGTAATTTTCAATATGACAGTGGCATTACCTTTGTCAAATTTTGTAATTGTGAGGTTATAATTTTCTACTTTCTTTTTTATCGAGTTTACAGCTGAAATGTCATTTTTTATATGACGTTTAACATTGGAGGGTTTAATATTTTTGATTAAAATGGCAGTATGTAATTTCTCATAAAGAAAATTATTTGAATTAGATTTTAAAGCTATTTATGATTCTGTAGCTAATATTTATTCAATTTTATTCGTAAATTTTGGTGGTAGGCTATACTTTAAGCCTTTATTTATAATTTTATTTCACTATTTGTAAAATTAGTATCTGAAAGGTTTTCAAATCGTGGTGCAAAATGTCTTGGTATGTAAGTACCTCCTGTTTCATGATGTTTAGAGTATTTAATTCTATGTTGTATGTATTCAAGTTTTTTTAGTTTTTGCTCTTGTTTTTCAAATTTCTTTCGTTTCATTATGTTGACACTTTCTCTGATTTTGTCATCTAAACAGTGACATTCTACTGGATGCAGTTGGAACTTGAGTTCAGAATGTAGAACTTTTACGTAGGTGTCTAAGGAGTCTCTTATTTTGAACCATTTTCTACTTTCCTCTTTAAGCCAGACTAGTTGAGCACATTTTATCGCTTTTTTGAGCTTGAGGTGTTATATTATGGCAATTGATGTTTACATAATTTGTTATTACTTCTTTTCTAGATTTCCTTGAAGATTTAGAAATTAGCAGAAACTTAAGAGATCCACAATATGAATTCGTCAATGAACAGACAAATCTAAGGAATTCTCCACTTTTCAACTGTATTCTTAAGTAATAATTGTAAAGATCAACAAATATAGTTTTTCTGGTTTCCTATATCATTGCGCAGTTATATCCAGGATATCTCCATAGGGCCAATAATATCTGTTGGAAATACATCCATCATGTTTGGCCGATACGCAACTGGGCGAAATTAGCGAGAAAAGTACATCTATTGAAACTAACTAAACTCCACAATATATTTCTAAGCAACATATACTTTTACCGGATGTCGTAAATGTTTTAATGTCATAAACCATTAATAAAAGTTCAAAAATACCTTTCGGCTAGATCATATTTAGAATATAATAATAAGCATTATCTTTATACAAATTCGAATCCTCAAATAAATATTTAATGCACGTTTTCGGAAAAACCCGTAATAGAACAAGGGAACATATAAAAGGCAACATTTACCTTCAATCTTTATCATTTCGTTTGGGTTCACTGATACCTTCAAGACTCGTTTTACCACGTCGAGGCTTCTAGTTCCTCATGTTTAAATAAAAAAATTTTTTTTTGCAAGTGCGTATTGTAAAGTCAAAAGTACGTCAGTAAAGCTAGCACCCCCACTTTTTCAAATTAAAAAAAAAACATGTGTAATTTAGAACTAATTTGTACCCAACAAATTAGAATTTGTACCCACTTAAATTTTCTGAAAAAGCACTATTTAATGTGGGGGTGCTAGCTTGAGCTCAAGCTAGCACCCCCACATTGACAAAATCAAATTTTATTGGCATAAATCTAAACTTTGAATTAAGGACTATAATTTGTACCCAAAAGATCATAATTTGTACCCCCACTCAGTTTTTCTGAAAAACCACTATTTAAAGTGGGGGTGCTAGTTTAAGCTCAAGCTAGCACCCCCACTTTTACAAAAACAAATTTTAACAGCATACCTTTAAACTTTGAATTTAGGACTAATATGTACCCAAAAGCGTTTTTCATTATTGTAATGTTTTTCTAATTTATTTAAACAGCAAACGGGTGGGATAAAGTTTAAACACTCGGTGTGTTCACTTACTTAATTTATTTATTCACTACACTATTCACTAATTATACACAGTAGATTCACTTAAAGTAATTTATATATTCACTTAATTTATATTCACTTATTTACTGTTTATCTCACGATGTCAAATTATAAACTAAACTGAACTCTCCCGAGTCGGTCCCTTATATATTAAAGCCTTTCTGGCTTTTTCTAGATAAGACTGGTCACAAAAACAATGTCTAGATAAGATAGTCTTCTAAGAATCCCTGCGCGTCCACCATAATTTTAACCAGCTTAGACAGAGTCGGATTTAGGGACTATACCAGTGTGCTGTTTCGTAACATTATTATATAATTTTGTTTATAAAAGATGATAGTAAATTAGACCACGTGTTTTATTAATTTCTCAGTGAATAGTTACAAGATTTGAAATTATCAAAGATAACTAAATATTATTAATTTTCGAATATAGGACTAATTTGTACCCAAAAAATTAAAATTTGTACCTGTAAAAGGAGTTTTAATGTGGAAGTGCTGGCTTGAACACGTCCACCTTTAAAAATCCAATTTCAACAGCATACCTTTAAACTTTGCATTTAGGACTAATTTGTAACCAAAAGCGTTTTTTCATAATCATATCATTTTGTTTATCGAAGATGATAGTAAATTAGACTACGTGTTTTATTAATTTCCAAGTAAATCGTTAAAAAATGTGAAATTACCAAAAATAAATGAATATTATGAATTTTCGAATATAGGACCAATTTGTATCCACACTGTTTTCCCTAAAAAAGACTTTCTAATGTGCTACACCTCACAGCATTCATCCTTATTAAAGTTCAAAATGGATGAAAACTAGACAAACTCTTAGATGAAGTATTTTATGAATCATGGCAGCTACCTAACCAGGTACTTCCCACAAATTTTTGTTTTCATATATTATGTATTGTTTTGTCTCTAATAAAATACTATATTAATATAATTCCATATTTGTTATAGATGCCATAACTCTTATTTTTATTTTCAGTGAGATCTTTTGTGATAACCACGGCGATCCTTTGACGAGACAAAAAAATTCCCTAGTGCACGTGCGTAATAATGCGTAAATAGTTCAAAGCAGTTAAAAGAATGATCATACTCTGGTGTATCACGTCAGACTTTTATTTCTGATGAACTAATAATTTAAAAACATTTTTTTGTTACCCTCGCAAATACCGAGAGGTCATATTTTTTGTTTCCGAATTATATCCAAATATTACGAGATACATTATAATTTATTAGAAATAAGGCAAACGTTTATTATTGACATATAAATTTAACTATTTAAATTATTTAAGTCATAAATGCAATTGTTTTTCTCAATAGGTCCAATAATACTGCTAGATGTGTCGCAGGGTAGTTACAATATTAGCAAAATAAAATTGAAGAATTGAACAACAATAATCGAATGGCAACAGTTAATAATAACTTATATGAATTAGCCGGAGTCGTGCATTATGAACCTCCGAGATATGCACGTCGTATGTCCGAATCTGATGTCGGCCATTACAAGTGTTATAGCCGAATGGCAAATAATATATGTTACGAATCCGACGATCTAAAGAAAAAAGTGGAGCGAGTCCGTAATGACACATTTACAATCGCATAATTATATTGAATAAAAAAATAAAACTATGTTTTTATACAATATACCTTTCCCGTTCAATATACTTTTTAGTACTGTACTTCTATGTCTAAAATTGAAGGGCATCTCACTAGGTTTAAGAGATAAACTACGAATTTGAAATAATTTCAATAATGACTTAGTACAAACTTATAAGTATTGAGAATCCCTATAATTTAATTGAAATATATTATTTATATCACTCAAATTATAATTCATTAACCTCGAAGGTAATTCAATAATTAATTTGGGTTTTATTTAGAATTTACAATAATTTAGAAGATGTACTCAGCTGTGGTGTTTAAAATCATATTAGTCACAGTTGATATGTCTGTTTGAACACCTCTAAAAAGTAGTTTGTCTGGGTAAAATATGAGTATACAAATTAGTCCTATATTCGAAAATTAATATTTAGTTACATTTGATAACTTCAAATCTTTTAACGATTCACTTAGAAATCAATAAAACAGGTGGTCTAATTTACTATCATCTTTTATAAACAAAATGATATACTTAATAATGAAAAACGATTTTGGGTACAAATTAGTCCTTAATTCAAAGTTTAAAGGTAAGCTGTTGAAGTTTGATTTTGTAAAGGTGGACGTGTTCAAGCCAGCACTCCCACAGTAAAACTCCTTTTACAGGGAAAACTGTGTGGGTACAAAGTTTAATTTTTTGGGTAGAAATTAGTCCTATATTCGAAAATTAATAATATTTAGTTATCTTTGATAATTTCAAATCTTTTAACTATTAACTGGGAAATTAATAAAACACGTGGTCTAATTTACTATCATCTTTAATAAACAAAATGATATGATTATGAAAAAACGCTTTTGGTTACAAATTAGTCCTAAATGCAAAGTTTAAAGGTGTGCTATTGAAATTGGATTTTTAAAGGTGGACGTGTTCAAGCCAGCACTTCCACATTAAAACTCATTTTAAAGGGAAAACTGTGTAGGTACAAGTTTTAATTTTTTGGGTACAAATTAGTCCTATATTCGAAGATTAATAATATTTAGTTATCTTTGATAATTTCAAATCTTTTAACTATTAACTGGGAAATTAATAAAGCACGTGGTCTAATTTACTATCATCTTTTATAAACAAAATGATATAATAATGTTACGAAACAGCACACTGGTATAGTCCCTAAATCCGACTCTGTCTAAGCCAGGTATGAAAGTTAAAATTATGGTGGACACGCAGGGATTCTTAGAAGACTATCTTATCTAGACATTGTTTTCGTGACCAGTCTTATCGAGAAAAAGCCAGAAAGCCAATTGTTTTTGTAATCTAGAATTATCTAGTAAAAAAGGCTTTAATATATAAGGGACCGACCCGGGAGAGTTCAGTTTAGTTTATAATTTGATATCGTGAGATAAACAGTAAATAAGTGAATATAAATTAAGTGAATATATAAATTACTTTAAGTGAATCTACTGTGTATAATTAGTGAATAGTGTAGTGAATAAATAAATTAAGTAAGTGAACACACCGAGTCTTTAAACTTTATCCCACCCGTTTGCTGTTTAAATAAATTAGAAAAACATTACAATAATGAAAAAACGCTTTTGGGTACATATTAGTCCTAAATTCAAAATTTAAAGGTATGCTGTTAAAATTTGTTTTTGTAAAAGTGGGGGTGCTTAAACTAGCACCACCACTTTAAATAACGGTTTTTCAGAAAAACTGAGTGGGTACAAATTATTATCTTTTGGGTACAAATTAGTCCTTAATTCAAAGTTTAGATTTATGCCAATAAAATTTGATTTTGTCAATGTGGGGGTGTTAGCTTGAGCTCAAGCTAGCACCCCCACTTTAAATAGTGATTTTTCAGAAAAACTAAGTGGGTACAAATTCTAATTTTTGGGGTACAAATTAGTCCTAAATTAGTTCTAAATTAAACATAAGTTTTTTTTTAAATTTGATAAAGTGGGGGTGCTAGCTTTACTGACGTGTCAAAAGTAAAATTAAGTGATTTTACAGTTGTTACAGAGTGTTGTATATTATGTAAATAAAACTGATACGCTACAATTTCGGAGTTTTATTTAAAGTTAATGTAGAAAGAACAAAACCAGCCCAATAAAGGAAACACAGCTCGTTTGATTGACTAGTAAAATAGGGACCCTGACGGAAGCGACGGGAATATACTAAGTCCACACAAACCCGCACAATATCTAAGCTTTAACATTTATAATATATCTTCTTCTTTTTTCTATTCATATATATTAAGCCAATCACAAGGTAGGTCACTTCTTGGTCTAGCCAAAATAATTATTAAACATCAGGTAGGCATCACATGAAATGTGACTGACGATATTTAGTAATATCGAAACAATTGTCAATTTTTTAGAATTTTTCTTTATATTGTGTTAGAAACAGTTAGTTTCATTTAAAAAAGTAATCATTTATTAATCAGATGACAAAACCTATAAAACACTTGAGGTTTTCTTAATTGAAAAATTGAAGAATTATTTAATTATAGTCAAAAAGAACATTTCTGATTAACTCCATCTTATTTTCCAATAAATATTGCTACTTTTCCTAAACGTTTTGAATAAAAAAATATGAATTAACCGATTAAACCAAATGATATGTTCGAGGAAGGAAGACCCGGTACACAAGTTCCTGTATCGCATCTTCCGCCTCGGAATTGTATTTCCACTACACTCTGTGAGATGGCTAGACTGCACTCGGATTTATCTTATTGCTTTATGCAGTTGCCATATCGATTTTCGACGATGGTCTACACTTTGACGTCTGCTCCGCATGCGTTTTGCTTTTGGTTTTCAACTATACTATAATAGAATAGACGACGTTTTCTCCTACGTCACTCTCTCCAAGGATAATTTCCCATTTACATATATATAGACATATTTTATTGTGCTTTAGAAACTGTTCATTTAAATAAAAGTTTCTATAAGATGAGAACTAGTTCACTTGGCAAGTTTGAATTGATGTTCACGAACAAAGATTGATGTTTTAGGAAAATGCGTGGGCATTCGTATACCTATTAACATTAGTAAAGCAATCAATAATACGTTCCTTGTCAGATAAATGTATTGTATTAATCCTTAGAATGAGAACAATGTAGGACAATTTGAAGAATAATAACGATGTTACAATTTCACTTTTAGAATACAGAACAGATTATTTTACGCTGTCACACTCACCACACATTTTTAAAAGGATTTTATTATCTAATTGGTATGCAATGATCCATCCAGTGATTTCTTCCACTTCAGATTTTATGCACACGTTTTCAAAGCCAAGAAAGATACAATGTTATAACTTATAATTAAAGGTAATGCAGATGAAATTTTATTCTGTGTGCAATATATCAAGTACAAAATTTAAAGTGAAGTAAAGATGGCGTCCTCTATTATCAATACACTGCATTAATCTACTTCTGAAGTTTTGTTCAATTATTTCCAGCATATAGACGGGAGTTTGATAATTGTTGGTCTCATGGTGATCCGGGGTCACATTCCGAAAGATGGAAGTAAGGTGATTCAATTATTAATAATTTCAATACCAATGATGATTTATCAGATTACTATAATACTTTCAGTAAAAAGTTTGCTTGCATACCGGGTTATAATTTCAAGGCTACGGTTGATTAATTGCACGAAAATCTAGCAATGTATAAATCGTAGCTTTGAAAGTATCAATCGAGCTATTTCGCGAGTTAATTTAATTTTACACTTCTTCTTACTTAGCTTCC
Organism: Galeruca laticollis; assembly: GCA_963921935.1. Lineage (NCBI taxonomy): Eukaryota > Metazoa > Arthropoda > Insecta > Coleoptera > Chrysomelidae > Galeruca > Galeruca laticollis. The sequence continues at coordinate 89,707,054 of OY998183.1, forward strand.
GCCATGCACTCCTGGATGTAAGCCTTTTCCATGGTTTTCCATTTTTTTCTATCTCTGAATTGTTGTTCCCAGTTTCTACCCGCCGTTTTTCTGATATCGTCCACCCATCTGGTCTACATCGACTTTCTTTCTCGTGGTCTCAATTAAAGTATCCGTACTGTCCATCTCTCCGGGTTCTGTCTGGCTAAATGGCCTGAAGATAGGCTACCTACTCCATTACGTCCTTTAATCCAGTTTGTCTACTCACCTCCTCATTTCGGACCTTATATCTCAAGAATTGCATGTTCCATCGTTATCTGGCACAAATAAAGTTTTATAATTTCCTGTAAACGGCACAAATATTTCTCGCACGTCTAAACGTTCTACGAGGAAGTTATATTTTCCAAGTCAATAATGAAAAGTGCATATGGATAAAGTAGAATCCCGAAAATCCGAACTTCGGTAATCCGAAATGTTAAAGTAAAATTGTACTTTATATGTTAATTGTTCTAAAAGACAGTCGGTAGTCGTTACCTTGACTACAAATAGATTTCAATTTTAATTTTTCTAACTTGTCAGTCAAAAGCGAACAGTTATGTTAATTTACTGAATAAAAAGTTCACATCAAGATTAAACTGCATTCCTTGTATTTATTTTAATTGGTTATGGGCCCAGTACGCTTAATTGTGTACTAGAATCGTTTTTATTCAAGAAAGAATAAATTCGTATAAGAAACGGTTGGACTGTGAAGTATCGTTGAATAGCCACAGATGGATTTGGCGAAGCACATCAAACCCTTGGCCGGTGAGGCAGACTGGCCGATCTGGAAGCGGAAGATTCGTGATCTGCTCGATTATCATGAAGGTGCATTAGACGTTATCGATAACAAGATTAAAAAACCAGAACCTCTAGCTGACGGCGCTAGTGCGGCTAAACAAAAAGAATTCAAAGAGAAGTATGATTTCTTTCGAAAGGCAAATAGCTACGCAAAGTCTATGATTGCTAGCTCAGTTACAGATGCGGTGTATGAGAAAATCATCGATAAAGAAACCGCGCGTGATGCTTTCGAGGCCCTTAAAGAGCAGTTTGAAGCGACATCCAAGGATCAAGTTTTTCAAATTTGTGATTCATTTTTCGCTTTTAGTTGGATGTTAGGTGAGGACGTGTCTACACATTTAGCTAAGTTGAGAAGTCTTTGGAGTGATCTCAACAACGGTCTCACTGCTCGAAATGAAAACAAGTTACCAGACTTAATGCTTGTGTGTAAAACGCTCAATATTTTACCTGCTGCATTTGAGACATTTAGGTCCAGTTGGATGCTACTCACCAAAGACACAGAGAAAACCTTTGACGAGCTGACTACACAGTTGTGTATGTTCGAAAGAAATTTCAAGAAAAGCACCAACAACGACAAATTTTCTCAAGAAGCTCTAGTGGCAAAAGGCGAGACGCAAAAACAAGACGCGAAAAAGAAGTCGAGAGCAGGTACAACCTGTAATTATTGTGGTAAGAAAAACCATTGGGTCAGTGAATGCAGAAAATGGATCGCAGATGGACGACCATCCAAAAATAAGTCCGTTAATGACTCTCAAAACCAAGCTAACCACAAAAATAACCAAAACAAATTTCAGAGCAATGCTGTTGAGGTTAAGGAAGGTCTTGTGTTGTCATTTTCAGAGATTTTCAATACTGAGATCAACACTACAGACTGGTGGATCGACAACGGTGCTACAAGGCACGCAACGAATAATTTCGATTTCTTTGTAGATTTTGAAAAATTCAAGAATCCGTGTGGCATAAAGGCTGCAGGAAAAGAGCTTTTGCAAGCAGTAGGGAAAGGCATCGTAAAAGTTGTATCAACAGTGAACGACGAGCGATACATCCTAACCTTGCACGATGTTTGGTACGTTCCCGACATATCGAAGAATTTGTTTTCTGTTCTAGCAGCTCAAGACAGAAACCTAAACAGTATGTTTGAATCAACAGCTACGTGGTGCTCGCTCAAAGTGAATAACAAGATACTGCTAAGTGGAGTCCGAAATGTTCACGGAACACTATTCAAAGCAGCTATCAAACCGATTTTTCCCGCTGGTAATGTAAGTTTCAATGTTGCTGTTACTGATAGTTCTCAATTACAGCTGTATCACGAGAGGTGGGGACATCAGGACAAGCAGCACGTGAAAAACTTGTTACAAAAAGAATTGGGTATTAACGTCAAGTTAGACAGAGAAATTTGTGAACCGTGCGTTTACGGTAAGGCCCATCGTTTAGCTTTCGGTACTAGAAGAAAAGCAAGCCAACCTGGAGAACTGATTGCTACAGATTTATGTGGTCCTTTTGATGTATCATTTAGCAAGAAGAGGTATATGGCCATATTCAAAGATATGTTCACTAAATTTCGATATTGCTACATAATTGCAGAGAAGTCTGACGTCACAGCAGCTTTACAGTCAATGATTGCTCACGCAAAACAGCAAGGTCATTCGATTAAGGCGCTGCTGAGTGACAACGGCGGCGAGTTCGACAATGTGGAGGTCAAGGCTATTCTAGAGAAAAGTGGAATTACGCACAGATTGACAGCTCCGTATACACCACAGCAAAATGGTTGCGTTGACCGAGAAAATCGCACAATCGTTGAAATGGCTAGAACATTCAAGTACTCCAATCCCGACGTGAAATTTCCTGAAGCCATTTGGGCAGAATTAGTCACTACAGCTACGTACGTATTGAACAGAACAGGCAAATCATCAGTAGACGGTGTGAGTCCTTACGAGCTGTGGATTGGAAGTAAGCCGAGAATTAAGCACTTACGCATCATTGCATCAACTTGCTACGTTCATATACCTAAAGAAAAGAGAAGAAAAATGGACGAGAAAGCAATCAAGGGTTATTTGATAGGTTACGATAACGATGAAAGATACAGAATTTATGTCAAGGAAGAGCACAAAGTTATTGTCTCAAGAGACGTTCAATTTCGCGAATTAACGAGAGATTGCGATCATGAGGTTGTTACCACTCAAAGATTCACATTTACAGAAAGATAACACCGAGGAAAATCCTGAGGTTCCAGTCGAACTAGAAGAGCCTTTGGAGTACCCCGAGATACCAGTTCAACAAGATGAACCACTTGAGTACGAGTCGGAAAGCACGGAACCTGAATCGGCAACCGATGACGAGGAAGAGCCAGCGACGCCCTCGCCAGTACCTGCAAGAACTTTGAGAGATCGCTCGAAGTTGAGAAAGCCAAGTTACCTACAAGAATATGCACACATTGCTGAAAACACTAATTTTATTGACACGTATGTAACTCCTCAATCATTCCAAGAAGCTGTTTCAGGTAGGGAAAGTTTACAGTGGAAACGAGCCATGGATGATGAGATGAAATCGCTCAATGAAAATCACACATGGAAGCTGTCAACTTTGCCACAAGGAGCAAAAGCGATCCCATGTAAATGGACCTACAGAGTTAAAACCAATCCAGATGGTTCGGTCAATCGATACAAGGCAAGACTAGTTATAAAAGGTTTCAGTCAACGCTACGGCATTGACTATAGCCAGACCTTCAGCCCAGTAGCAAGAATGGCAACTATTCGGTCGATTTTAAGCATAGCTGCAAGTGAGCAGATGCATCTAGCACAGTTTGACGTATCTACAGCATTTTTATACGGCGAACTTGAAGAGGTTATTTACATGCAGCAACCAGAAGGCTACAAAAACGGTACTGATCAGGTATGTCAACTTCAAAAAAGTTTGTATGGTTTGAAACAGGCTCCAAGATGCTGGTTCAAACGTTTTGGCAAGTATCTTATCAGTCTCGGCTTCAAAGTTAGTGATGCAGATCCATGTTTGTTCATGCGAAAAGAAAATGACAAAAGTATTATCATGGCTCTGTACGTAGATGATGGATTAGTTGCCGCAACAGATCCTCAAGATTTGAAGATTTTCTTACAAGATTTAAGCAAAGAATTCAAGATCACTTCACAGAAAGCTTCATACTTTTTAGGGCTAGAAATTGAACAAACAGAAGATTACATTACAAATATTACGCGATAAATTGGGTTTAAAGTAACATAGTGGGTACTAAGATGTTTTGTTTGTTTATTTCATTACTATTACAACAATTAACAAGGGAAAGTGTTAAAGTAAAATTGTACTTTATATGTTAATTGTTCTAAAAGACAGTCGGTAGTCGTTACCTTGACTACAAATAGATTTCAATTTTAATTTTTCTAACTTGTCAGTCAAAAGCGAACAGTTATGTTAATTTACTGAATAAAAAGTTCACATCAAGATTAAACTGCATTCCTTGTATTTATTTTAATTCGAAAGTCCGCTTAATCCGAAAGGCAGTTTTGTGGATTTGAGGAAAATAATAAGTTAAAATAAAATTCTCAGTGACATACAGACGTAGACGTTTATTAATCATTTAAGAAGAAAATGCATGTAAAACTACATTGGTTTGAAAAAATCCATAATACTTTTTTTGACGTAGCGAAGAATATATGCCCTTTGAAGTCAAATTACGCCATCGCCTCATAAGCATGGTCAGCTGGAGTGGCACCATGATAAAAAAGTTGGTTATATAAAAATGCGTAATAGTTAGTTTTTTTTAGTAAGAAGATTAAATAATATAAAGTGTGTCTAGTAATTACCATTGTATGTACGAATTTATAAAAATTACGTGTTTTAAAATCATATATGATTGGTTTAAAAGTATTTTTGCTTAATCCGAAAGGGGTCTGGTGCCAATCATTTCGGATTAGCGGGACTCTACTATACTCCAATGGATTTAGATACAAGATTCCAAAAATATGATGAATTTCAATTATTTGATCGAATGTGTTATCTACTCAGCAAGGCATTTAGTGTACGAAACAACAGTTTGGATAACCAAATGTTTTGTTTCAAAATTTATATTCCTGTAAATAGAATAATAAATGCATTTATATTGCTTGCACTTTTACACTTTTAGAAATACCAAGCACACCTATTTTTAGCAAGGAAGCCAAGGGTATGTATAATCACATTTCAACAGTCATCTTTTACTTGAACTTGTGAGAAGGCCGTTATTTTCTCCTTTGTCAAAAATTCGCCAAACATAAATTTTTAGAAAGTGACGCACACGTTTTCCTAGTATTTTGAATATGTTCTTGTAATAAGATTCAACGTATTTAACATTAAAGAAATAAAAAAATAAATCATTGCATATAATATGCGTCTATTGCCCACACGAAAATGTATTTTTTAATGTAAGCAGGCCAACAGAATAAAATTAGTGATTAATCTAAAACACAGAAAATATATGGGTGAATATAAAAGATGAACAATATTAAACATATATAAGATCAGATTTTTTTATTGAATCCAAACGATACCGAAATAATATTTTTATAAATATTGGTTTGCGAGTAAGGCGATCTTATGGTTACATATATATCACATCTTTTTTGAAATATAGATACTTTTTTATTTCAAATAAATAGGCCTGCATATTGTTTGTTTTTGTTTTTAAGACTCTTGAGAAATGCTGAATATTTTTTTATGTGCCATGATTTCAAACTTTTCAATAAAATATTATTATTTTCAAACGACATATAACGGTCATTTTTGTAATGATTTTAACAAGATTTAAGTGTCAAATTTATGACTTGTAGCTTAAGCGACGTATAAATGTTATACTTCGGCGGAGTATAACACTTATACGCCGCTCAGATTTAACCTACCTTCCCTTTAAGAAGTTGTATATACAAAATAAACTAATATAGTATGAATAATTCTTTATTTATATTTACAAACAAAACAAACAGTAACAATTTCTTTAATTAACATTATTTCATTTCAAGTTAAAAGTAAAAGAGCCAGAATAGGGCTCGAACTTCACCGTCTGTTAACCAGATGGAACATGTTTTTTATAATGTTTCTATAATAGAAAAATACACCTAAAATGGCTTGCCTATCGAAATCCTGACCAATCTATTTTTAAATTAATTAATTAAAATAATTTTTTTATTTTTCACCGATCCAGCCGAATTTTGCACTAACCTATAGTAGCCTTGCCTTCTTATTTCTTGACCACACTACCTGGCAAGCGGGTATAAAAAGGTAAGTTAATATAGGTAACTACACCGATCTGGTAATATAACAGCTGTGCGCGCAAAATATCCCTCAAATGTAAGCCACTGCACATGCTCTATAGCATACTTATATCCAGAATTATTTTGGAGCGATTGTCAATAAAAATAATTATTAATTGTATTATATTACTTATATTTATAATTAATTATATTAGTGTATATATATATATATATATATACATATATACTACCCCCGTTTTGGTATCTTTCCCGATTTTTCGTTTTAGTTCCCATTCTTTGATACCTTTTCCGATTTTTAGGGAGAATCTTGATTGAAATCTCCGGTAGCGCCAGGCATATATAAACGCTAGAGCTTCCTGATATTTTGAATCTAGAATCCCCAGTTCCTCATATTAGTTCCGTTCTTTGATACCTTTTTCGAGTTTTAGGGAGAATCTTGATTGAAATCTCCGGGAGCGCCAGGCATACATAAACGCTAGGGCTTTCTGATATTTTAAATCTAGAGTCCATGTTCTTTAATACCTTTCCCGATTTTGTAGGGAAAATCTTGATTGAAATCTCCGGGAGCGCCAGGCATACATAAGCGCTAGGGCTTTCTGATATTTTAAATCTAGAGTCTATGTTCTTTAATATCTTTCCCGATTTTGTAGGGAGAATCTTGATTGAAACCTCAGGGAGCGCCAGGCATACATAAACGCTAGGGCTTCCGGATATTTTAAATCTAGAATCCCCAATTTTAGTATCTTTCCCGATTTTTCTTTTTAGTAAGCTTCCTGATATTAGTTCGTTGATAACTTTTCCGATGTTTAGGGAGAATCTTGATTGAAATCTCCGGGAGCGCCAGGCATACATAAACGCTAGGGCTTTCTGATATTTTAAATCTAGAGTCCATGTTCTTTAATACCTTTTCCGATTTTGTAGGGAGAATCTTGATTGAAACCTCAGGGAGCGCCAGGCATACATAAACACTAGGGCTTCCTGATATTTTAAATCTAGAATCGCCAGTTTTAGTATGCAGATCATTTCTTCAGAGACCCTTGAACGCGTTCGGGAAGAATATTTGTCTAGAATATTTTATTGACAAAAAGTCAACGGTGGACATATTCAGCATTTAATTTAAACCTGTTTGTTTTAATAATTAATTATTTTGTATTATTCAAATTGATACTTGATTTTATTTAGTAATCAAATTGATACTTATTTGTATAAGTTGAATCTGCTGTTATCTGTAACGAAAACATGGAATATTCGTCAGACGATGAAACGGTAGCTTTTATTTCCATGGAAATATCCAATCGTATAACCCAGTCTGTAGAACAACCTTCACAGAGGAACACCATCAAGATCATTCACAATCAGTTCAGACAGTTCAAAGTGTAATTAAAGAAAATGGTCATATTCCATTGGTGTTAAACAATTGTTCCAATATAACAATTAATAATTACTATTCTAATAGTACCTGAATACAGACCAAAATGTACCTAAATATGTATGTTGAATGTTCAATAAAATTTGACCTTTTTCCCTGTTCAAATATATCTTTCTTAATAATGAAATTCACTTGAAAAATGTCTATGTGTGAAAACTTGTATTATTATATATAGTGGTTCAAACATATTTTTGAAATCCGATATATTTTGTTTTTCAGGTAGGTAGGAAAAGTATAGTGTACAACTCGTGCGGAAACTGGATATTTTCCGCACTAGTTGCACAATATACTATTTTCAATGCACATAACTTCAAAATAAAAACTGTCTTCTATATCTCAACACAATTAAACAGGGTTTCACTTGGTACCTTACTTAATAACAAGTAAGCAATTTCAGTGTTTGGAAAGGTACAAAATTGACTACCTAAATTGAATTATAAATTAAAATGCCATTAGTTCAGTGTTGCCAGATTCTTTATATTAATTTTCTACAATTTAATCTCAAATATTCTTCGTATTTCTGCAGTGATGTATAACGTCATTTTGGAGTACCCATCCACCATTAGTAAGGCCAAAGTCTACGCAATGAATATTTTACATTCCGTAAATTTTGGTAAGGCCAAAAAACAAACAAAAAACTCCTGAGTTCTGAAGTAGGTAGGTTACAATCTCAAGGCCGAATTGCCAATAATTTCGAGTAGTAGCTAAACCATTTAACCGAAAGATGTCAAAACGGATACGAAATGAATAAAATAATTGATAAAACATGTGAATTTAAAAAAAATCTTCATATTTTAGTGATTTTCGTAAAATATTCTTCGTTTCTTCATTAGCTCTTTTTGGAGTCTAAAATTCTGGCAACATTGCATTAGTTGTACATATGTTATAAAGCCCGAATCAGACTAGGTAGATATTAGAAGATTGAGATTGCGCATTCAAGATTGTAATTTGACCAATTATTACAAGAAATCTTATTATTTTTGTACTGGATTGGTCAAATTACAATCTCCAATTCGCAATCTCAAGAACCATAACCTCTTTTTAAAATCGTTAATAATTGCGTCACTACGTTAAAAAATCCCCAGTTTGAGGAAAAATCGCCACCTTTGACAACACTGGCTTGAACTGTGTTATTCCATAGACAAACCGAATAAGTATTACTTTCTGTATGGTTTATTAATGTGTTAACAAAGAGTATATAAATATTGAGTAAAATGAATGAAGAATGGGAATCTATAATTAATATAATGCTTTCACTTGTGCTAAATAATGTATATACTGATTATACCATTCAGTATATTTCTGATGATATTCGGCAACATATTGTTACGAAACAGCACACTGGTATAGTCCCTAAATCCGACTCTATCTAAGTAAGGTAAGAAAGTTGAAATTATGGCGGACGCGCAGGGATTCTTAGAATTGTTTTCGATTGTGACTATCTTATCTAGACATTGTTTTTGTGACCAGTCTTATCTAGAAAATGCCAGAAAGCCAATTGTTTTTGAGTAAGCCGCAATCTAGAATTAACTAGTGAAAAAGGCACTAATATATAAGGGATCGACCAGAAAGAGTTAGTTTAGTTGATAATTTGACATCATGAGATAAACAAGTAAATAAGTAAACTGTTTATATAAATTAGTTTAAGTGAATAGACTGTGTATATAATTAGTGAATAGTGTAGTGTTTAAATAAATTAAATAAGTGAACCAACCGAATGTTTAAAATTTATCCCACCCGTTTACTGTTTAAATAAGTTAGAAAAACATTACAATAATGAAAAAACGCTTTTGGGTACATATTAGTCCTAAATTCCAAGTTATTTGACATTTTTACACTTGTTTATCGATATAATTATTAACAGGATACTTTTTCATTTAGGCTGTATATATGCATTTTATTTGCAAGGTGCTCCAATTTTGACGCTGGAATACCCTTTTCATGGACGCTACAAATTTGAGCGTTCCATTAGTCACGTGACAGCTTTTGAAGCTCATTTTCTGAGCTTCCAGCGTCACGTGAAAATGTACCTGAAAGTGAGTACTTTTTTTCTGAGAAAATGGCGTACTGGGACAATTCGGTCGCATTATATAAGCCCGACAGTAGATGAACAGTAGTCGGTGCAGTACAGGGCTTGGCATCGTTAAAATAAATATTGAAATTGGTGTTAATAGTCAGTAGTATAAAAGAACAGTTATTGATGGTTTAAATAAATGTGTACGTAAATTAAACTCGGACATTCATTAAATAAATTCGTTACAATAATGATTATAGAAAAAACTGTGTATATGTTACGAGAAAAAAGTAACCCTCCTCTATAGTAATAATCTCTTACTTTTATTGTTTGCTGAGAAAATACATGAAATAATTAACCAATAATGATTGGTGAGATCATTGCCTTTTTTCACTTGAGGTCACTTTCTCCCGAAATATGTGTATTTTTAGTTTGACTTTCTTGACAAAAATAAATGTCGACGTTAAATGGATGTATAACGGCAACCTCGATAGAGAGTGCGGAATAGTAAACCAAGAATGAAAATGCCCGGTCCTTTTTTTGCGGTAACGTCTAAAACCTAATATAAAGCTGTCTGGGGGCCCACGGCAGGTCCATCCATTTCTCCAGGCATCGCCTTGCGAATCCTTCGACGATCGTTTGGTCATTCACCTCAACGCGCATTCTATTATACACGGCGGATCTTTTTTGGCGAGTGTCGATCGCAAAATTTTTAATTTCTATTAAGGATATATACCCAATATTAAATTTGAAGTTAAATTATTCAAATTTTAATATGATTAAGAATAAACACTACTATTTAGATAACACGAAAAAAAAATAGCACTTGACCCTAGTTTAAAGGTCTATTCCAACTGACGAAAGCAGTACATGTACGATGCAAATCCAGTTTGCCTGCTGAGTGAATATAATAAGTCTTTGTAATTGACATAAATTTTGCTGCGTTACTGAAATTGTAGGGTTCAAAAACAGTTGGAACAAACCTAAAATAATTGAAATTAAAAGTGCAATTTGACTGTGGGTTATTTCTGTCGGAAATATATTTTATTCAGAATGAAATTTTTACTTTTCCGTCCAACCTATCGAATATGCGAGAAAAGTATTGGTTTACCCCAAAAAAAGTTGGAATTTTGAAAAAATTATTTTTACGTTTTCCATCAAGAACAGCACGAAAAAACGGTTTTTAGAAAAAAATCCTGTGTGTCGTTGGTCACTTTTCATTACATGTCTTGTTAGCACGATACAGCCTCCGGAGTGCAACAAGTCACCAATGTTATGATTGAATATTGTTCAGGACATCTCACAGATGAACCCTATTGATTTTCAGCTTACCAGAGCCCGTACAACGGGTGCTATGGTACTTGAAGTACGACATTTTTCTCATTTTTTGAGAAATTTCAGTTTGTTAGCACGATACAACCACCGGAGTCCAACAAGTCACCAATTTTATGATTGAATATTATGAAGGACATCTCAAGGATGAACCCTATAGATTTACAGCTCCCCAGAGCCAGAACAACAGGTGCTATAGTACTTTAAGTACGACATTTTTGTCATTTTTGGAGAAATTTCAGTTTGTTAGCACGATGCAGCCTCCGGAATATATACAAATGACCAATTTTATGATGGGATATTATTCAGCACATCTCAAAGATGAACTCTATTGATATTCAGCACACTAAAGCCAATACAACGGGTGCTACGGTGCTTAAAGTACCAAATTTTTGGAGAATTTTCAGTTTGTTAGCACGATACAGCCTCCAGAGTGTATACAAGTGACCAATTTTATGATTGAATATTATTCAGAGCGTCTAATAGATGAACCTTATTGATTTTTAGCTCACCAGAGATAGTACAACGGGTGCTAATGTACCTGAAGTATCACATTTTTGGTCCTTTTTGTAGAAATTTCGGGTTGTTAGCACAATACCGCCTCCGGAGTGTACACATGTGACAAAATATGTAATTGGATATTTTTCAAGGTGTCTCAGATATGTACCCTATTTATTTTCAGCTGACTAGAGCGAGTACAGCGGTTCCTATAAATTCAGATATACTACATTTTTGGTTATTTTTGGAGAAATTTCGGTTAGTTAGCACGATTCATCCCCCGAAGTGTATACAAGTGACAATTTTATGATAGAATATTGTTCAGGGTCTGTTACATATGCGGAAAAGTTAGTTTTAAACTTTAAACCCGTTTATTTTAAACTATATAGGTTGTAGAATTTTTTTTGCAAAAAAATCGTTAATTACCAAGGTCAACTGGCCAATTGGGTTCTCTTCTCTTTCCTTCTCTTCTCTTTTCTTCTCTTCTTTTCTGTTCTGCTCTTTTTCTCGTTCGTCAATCTTTACTATTCTGGATTTGGTTTTGGATTTCATTTTATGGGACAACGTTGAGTCAGAACAACAAACTTGTATGGGGGAAAATTTGGATTGTTACTGAAGAGTACAATATTGGATCTTACAGCATTCTATAGAAGTAGTAGTTGGTAGCCACCACTAGCAACCATTAAGACACAGTGGATTTCACGCAAGTTTTAAACTTTGGTTTATGTAAAATACCTTTTTGTGCATAACACTTGTTTATATCCGTCAGTGTAGGTTGTAGATAACTTTTTTTATTACCGTAAGCCACTTGTGGTACGCAGATTACGATACTTGTGTTGATCAAGTATCACAAATACTTTGATCAACATACACTATTCAATTAAACCTGTTTTACCATTTATACTCACATTGTGGATTGGTGATAACTACACCCACTGTTGTTAAATTTGTAAACGTTACTGTGGCTATTCAATTTTAACATTCTGAGTTATTTGAGTTGGTGGTAGTAAGCGTATGAACTCATATGATATTGCGCCATATTGTATTTTTAATATTTACTTTCAAAATTTCACATTTAATTGCATAAACGTTATTTTGTGCCATAGATACGTATGGTATATTGTATTGATTTAACCCTATATTGTATTTGGAACTTAAGTATATAGTTTTCTCATTCTACCGGCTAATGGAGTACTCGTTTGAGAAATTTCATTTGTATGTAGGTACTGGTTTGTACATATTTATACCCAACGAACAATCCAGGCTGTAACATAGGATTTCAATCGGGGGGAATTATAGGATTTTACCAGGGGGGTTTCATAGGATTTTACCAGGGGGGTTTCATAGGATTTTACCAGGGGGGTTTCATAGGATTTTACCAGTGGGGTTTCATAGGATTTTACCAAGGAGGTTTCATAGGATTTTACCAGGGGGTCTATAGGATTTTACTTGGGGGGAATTAAAGGATTTTACTTAGGGAATATATAGGACCTTAAACCAGGGTTTTATAGGATTTTAAAGTACCATTGGGTACAACCTGTCAACCTTTTTTTGTACAAATTGTAGTAGGATTGAGTTACTACTGGGGAGGGATACATTAGTTTTAAAGGTACGGGATATATATTTTTGGCTTGGGATACTTGTATATATATATATATATATATATATATATATATATATATATATTAATATGAATTGGCTATGGTGTAATAAGAATATTATACTTATTTTATTTTAGTTTAAATTTACTTTAAGTTTATTGTTTGCCCGGTATATTGATGATTTTATATATATAATAAACAGTTTATATTACTAACATGAAAACTTCTCATCTCAGGGTAGAGTTCCAGTATTTAGGATAAAATGATTTTAGAATTTTATATATATTAGCGCCAAAGTTAATAAATGCTTTATATTTCAAAAATAAATTTGTTAATCAGAATATGTTACTTATTCAATAATTCCAAACTAAATACGGTCCTGTCCTGCTTAAAAACAAATCTGCATAATTCAATAGATGTCATTCAGAGCTTCTGCCTATGGTAAGTAGATGGTGCGCAAGTCACCAGATGAAATGAATAACTCAAAAATAGTTTAAAACGTTCTTCAAAGGAAAAACGATATTTAATTTAATGAAAATAAATACATTACACTTTTACAAGTGTTCTTGTCAATATTTAACTATCTAAAAGGATGACTCTTTCATACAACATCCACGCACTCTGGTGAGATATTATTATAAGAGTGAAATACAATTATACAACTTGATAAACATGTGATTTTTAGAAATTGGCGAAATACACTCCTAAAAGCGTCTATGCGTCACAAAATTTTAGTTCTTTGCATAAATTGGTAAGTACGCTTGACTTTTTAATATATTAATAAATTAACTTTTACTACCTTATTCACTTCACTGTTTTGTTTGTTCACCTCAATGATCCGTTTCTTTAATTTGTTTCAGATTCTCCTCCTGGAAAAACTCCATGCTGGCATTCCGTTTCTACCAGAACAGGAATCGATGCCGCCCTTCATTCAAAGTCCAAGCAGCTCACACAAATTCCACTATTCAGTGTTTTTCAAAAGCTATTGTGGCTATTTTACTTCCACAAGATACAAGACACCATATTATAAAATAAAAATCATGGTTAGTACTGTACAACATTCGACAATTCCTTTTTTAATTATTAATATAAACTTATCTACTTACATTGATGTATATCTTGTAAGTATAATGTATTTGTTCTTGAATTCTATAGTCAAATTTTTTATCTTCCAAATAATTTCAAAATGATTTTCTTTACCAAAAAGTTTTTCTACTTACAAATTTTTCTTCCCCAAAAAGAGACTTCTTAGTGAATAGACCCCATAATCAACAACTTTTTCACATTCCGATTTTTTTTTCGTTAGCAACATAATTGTCGCCGATATGATCCTTTTTAAATGTTTATTTACCAATCAGATTTGACTATTTATTTTATCACTCAAATTCTTCATTTCAACCAGTGAAATGTTCATCCATTATATCAGGATATTGTATTCTGAGGTTTTTTAATTGCTTAGACTTCCTATATTATTTTCATTCAATAATATTTCCTAGTATTGTTAAAATGACATTTCCTAACCTTTAAGTATGTATGTCAAATGAATATTCATAATGTTTTAATAGATGACAGCTGTTACCTTTAAATATATATATGCAAAATGAAAATTCGTTTTTTTCTATGAGTCATGTTCTCTGAAATTCACATTATTATATACTTTTCTGCTCTGTTATGTCTAAACAGCTACACTAACTTACTTTAATGTTTTAATCAACAAATATTATGAGATTAGCTTGACTTTACAGAATAAAGCATTATTAGTTTCTCATCATGAACAAATTCTGATACTTGATCTTTTTAATAAAAGTTTGGTTAATTTATTTCACATAAATTGTTTATCACACCTATTCACAATTATCCCTATATTATACAGTCTGTCCTTTCTGGATGCCTTCTCCATCGAATAGTGGATCGTACAGATTGTCTCCATTCAAATGTTTAAAAAAAATTTTGACTTAAAAAAATTCTTCTAGATTACAATGTACAATCTTAATTCTTTATTGTTTGATATACAGGGTGTTTCACTCTATAATAATATATATATATATATATATATATATATATATATATATATATATATATATATATATATATTGTATAAATTTTTGTACATCATTTAATCAAGGGGGAATTTCACTTACCTATGATAAATTGTGTTTATGACTTATGAGTCATTTAGGACACCTGGGGGAATTTATTGTAATTTTGTGGTAACCTTGTATATACTAGTTGTATTAGTAGAACCTTGTAAGATCGCTTGATATACTAGGCCAATTCATTAAACTTAGACTTGGGTAAGTGACATCTGACTTTTATTTCTCCACCTATTTGGTAGTCTTAGGGTGGGAAAAACTTGTTTAGGTAGTTGTCGGGAGGCAAGATTGCCTGGCGCCCTTTTACATTTATTTATTCTGTGAACAACGGACCCCCCCGTCTCCGCAAGAGTTAGAGGCAACGCCTAGAAGAGCACAGTATGCACCGAGTTTTAGGTTCATAGATCTAAGAGTGAATAACGGTAGGTGGCAATTTGTCACAGAATTTCAGCATCGGTAGAACGAGTGGTATGATAAGCCTGTGTTGCAGTTTCACAAATAATTGTTTAGCTGTATTATAACTTTATTTTATAACGTATTCTCAATATATCTTTCGGCCACAGCAGTGGATTTTCAACCACCAAATTTCACAATTATAAACGAAATAAACACAAAACATTAATAATGACAGCGAAAAAAAGCGTTTTACCTTGACGTTTTTTAATTTGGTTGAGTTCCTTGGTTACCATGGAAATCATCAAAATCGTGCATTAACAGAAAATCATGCATTAATAGGGGTAATTAATGTATGATTTTGACTGATTTTGAGAACGTTAATAGCGGGTGTAAATACACGGACGACGGAAAATAACGACCGTCCATTTATGATGTATTTTAACGCACTCAAAATCATTGATTAATGACCCCTATTAATGGATGATTTTCTATTAATCAACAATTTTATTTAATGCAACCCAACATACATTGTTGTTATACATTTATGTTGGCAGTTACGTGTGATGTAGTAGGCTTACCTACTAAAACATTTGAAATCACATAGCTGTGTTACTACTATCTGTCATTTATGTCATTATTTATTTTATTTAAAATTCTAAGTATATTTTAAAATCAAAAGTAGGGTCGACGGAAAAGTTTTTAAACGAACTCGTGAATTAAAATGACAACGAACATTAACGAGCTCGCTCGTTAAATTATCTCGATTGTTAATCGCCCCCATTAATACACTTGTTCGTTAAATAACTATTAATATGTATCTCAATGTTTTATTTAATATATTTTTAGAGACCAAATCACAACAATAACCAAACTTTATACTTTATTTATTGCACGCCTTTATTACCGGACCGTTAGTTAAAGTTTGTAACTTCTGAGCATAGTTACATGCTGTAGTAAGAGTGCACTGTAAAATGTCTAGCATTTATACTTTAACGCATGCCTGGCAGGTCCATATGTAGAAAAAGTTACTGTTAGGAAATCGCACACTGGTGCCGACTCTGTCTAATAAGATATCTAAAAGTTAAAATTTTGGCGAGAACTTACTGATTTCTGGGAAGGTTTATTTTTTTGTGATTGTTTTTATACAAGCATTTCTAAGAAATTCGATTGCTTGTTGGGAGCCGCAATCTAGAAATTTCAGGAATCCAAATGCTCTTGAAAAACTTTTTAATATATAAGCGACTACCTACAAACCGCAGTCAGTCTACAATTTAATGTGGTAATGAACAGACGTGAATATATAAATAATGAACAATAGTGAACAGTATATTTGAAATATAAATTGGTAGTTAAGTATTTATATAAATTGAGTGTAAGGGAATATACAGTGTATTTAATATAAATTAGAAGTTAAGTGTACATAAATTACGTATTAGTGAATAGTTAAGTGTATACATAAATCGAGTAAGTAGACATCCCGTGTGTATAAATTGATCCCACCCGTCGTGATAAAAAACTATCTAAATAAATAAGAAAAACATTACATTGATGCCAGAAGTGGGATAATATAAAAATATATATGAATATAAATATTTATGTAAAAACGGCCAAGAGACTAAATGACCTGAAAGTGACGGAACTAAAAGCAGAATTGTAAAATCGCGAGTTAGAAACGTCCGGAAAGAAGAGTGAATTTGTAGAAAGACTCAAAATGGCACTGGAAAGTGACGGTTTCGATCCAGATTCCAAGACGCGGCTTTCATCTGCCATGGAAGAGAAGATTTCAACTACGAATATGAAGAACGATATTTCTGCTATGAAGAACGATATTTCTGCTAAAGTAGACAAGATTTCTGCCGATATCTTATTAATTAAAAATGATATTGCTGTTGACGTTGAAAATAAAATTACGTCTCTAAAATCGGATATGATTACAACGATGGACGAGAAAATAAAATCGGAGATATTCAGAACAAGATGACAACGATAGACGAGAAAATCAAGGAGTTAGAGAGAAATATAGCAGAGCTAAGAGCCCAAGACACGCCAGCAGAAGAAAAGAATATCGAACATATAAAATCCTGCAAGCTAGAAACTCACCCCGAGATAGACAGTTTTCGTGGACCAATTATGTAAAACAGTTTGAAACAGCAGCTGGAATGAATAATTGGTATGATAAGGAGAAGGTAGTGGATGACTTCGGCCAGCTGAAGAACAGTTTGGATATGCGATACTTGATGAAACTCTTCAAGAGTATGAAATGAGTATTGCTCGACTAGTTCGATTTGCTTATCCTTCAGCACCAGAGAACATGCTGGAATGTCTGAGCATCCAGACCTTTATTGATGGCTCACGTGACACCGACATGCAGAGGACGCTTCGTTTAGCCCATTTTAAAACATTGGTCGATGCATTGACAGCTGCTCTTGAATATGACGCAGCAACGAAGAATTCGGAATATAACAAAGTAAGGACCATCCAAGAAAAAGGTTAAGAAGACAGACTTGACCAGATCGTCAAGTTAATAAAGATTAAGGTAGATAAGACGCCGAAAATAATCATATGCTAGAATTATGGCGAGCTAGGGTATGTACACAGGTCACATAAGCGCCCCAGGACTCCTGCAAGCCGAGAACCCCAATCACAGAAAAAATAGAACGAGTCGGCTACGAGCGGGCATAACGACAGTGTGTATGTGGATGGCGAAGTGAATGGCAAGAAATATACTCTGCTGGAGCAACTAGGACCATTATACTGCCAATAAGGTTAGATTACAGGGCGTTATAATATATTCCAACTGCGCATGCGCTCGGCCTAGAAATTATGTCGAACATTTATAACTATTTTCGGTTCAATCTACGTTTTTGTAACAATTTGCTGCATGTAGCTCAATTTACTGTTCAAGACACTGAACCAAATCTTGTTCAAGAAATTGCGTAGTCTAAAAAAGTTTTAATTTAACGCTGAAAATAGGCATTCGCGCGTCTGTTTCGAGATGCGGAAGCGGCGTCTAAAGCGAGTACGTCACATAAAATAAGTTTATAGAAGTATAAAATATTAATATAAAACAATGATAGTGTATTATGAACACTTGAAATAATTTATTCCCGGAAATAAATCTCAAAGTGAATTTTTCAATAAGCTAAGCGATTGTTAAGCGTCATAAAACTTGAAAAATTTTTAATTAATTTTGTTTATTATAATTTTCTAGTAGTAACTCTAAAAATAGCTATTTGTATAACAAGGGAGGATGAAGTTTACTGCCCGACGCCTAGCAGAGGGCAGTAATCATTCAAGGGAGGAAAGGGCACTTTACCCCTATGCTGTACATATGATTTTTCCGCCTACCTCAAATAACAAGACATATTTAAATAATTTATTTATGAAACTAACAAATAAAACTAAGAAGTAGGTACAGTATAGGCACGTTAATTTCATTCTCGCATCCTACATATTTTTAATTTGTGGTAGAGTAATTATTTATACTTATGTTAAACGTGCAGTGGTTATTTGAGTACCATTAGAACTAAGAGCTGGACCCAACGCAGTTTTCGTGCTATTTTCACTAACAACATTATTATACAGGTATCCCCGGAAGTACTCGTACTTGTCCGATTACAATCAATTTCATTAACTTCAGTGACTTCCATAAAGTCCAAGAAGAAGCTTCTACCAACGAGACTGCGACTGTGGACCGCCACAGGTGAGAGTACCAACGTTCATGGAGAGACACAAATCCAATTGGGCATTGGTTCAGAAAAGTTCGCGATTACGGAAACCGAAGAAGACGTGATTCTGGGATTGGACGTACGTCTACATGGTTTCCAATTGGACTTTAGAAACAGAACCATTAAAGTTCCAAAGAGGTATTCCTTCATCCATATGAAAGCGGTACGGTGTTGGCAGCTGTACAAGAAGATACCGTTCTACCTGCACAAAGCGAAACCGTGATAGTCGCGCGGCTACAGAGAATCACAGAGGGAGATACAACGGTGATGATGGAGCCATGGAACCATGCGTAGAGGCTGGCAGAGGAGTACTAATTGGAAATGGATTGGTTACGTCGGCAAAGGAGATCCCGGTACGTGTTGTAAACGTGAACGATTACCCAGTTACTATCAAAAAGGAAACCAGGATTGGATCCTGCGTACCACTGATGTATTTAGTTTATCAAACAACGACAATTCCAGTGACAGATTCGAACACATGTTATCAGTAGCTGGTTAATCCTAGAATCGAGCAGAGAAAAGGAAAAAGAGAGAATTTCTCTTGCAATATTCGTACCAAACGCAGGGAAAACTGGTAGAACATCAGCAGTCAAACACAAAAGCGATACTGGTGATGCCAAACCAATTAGACAATCAGCTCGAAGACTACCACGAGCAAAGAGAGAGGAATCTGAATGAATAATTCGAGAGATGAAAGAATAGAACCATCTACTAGTCCATGGGTATCTCCTCCAGTAGTGCTCGTCAAGAAAAAGGATTGAACTACGCGATTTTGCGTAGAGTATCGCCAGATAAATAACGTGACGAAGAAAGACAGCTATCGACGATATGCTATATACTTTGGTCGGAAGCAAACTGTTTTCTACCTTGGACCTGAAGTCTGGTTATTGGCAAGTAGAAATGGATCCAGAAGATAGAAAGAAGACTGCTTTTACCACCGGATCTGGATTATGGCAATTCAACGTCATACCATACGGACTCTGTAATACGCCCGCGACATTTGAAAGACTCATGGAAAATGTCTTGAGAGAGTTATATTGGAAGACATACCTGGTTTATTTATATATATATATATATATATATATATATATATATATATATATTATCATGTATTTAGAATATTAGAGTAATAACATTTATTTATTTATTAATGATCCTATATTGGGATGCTACTTTATTATGGATCTTATATTTATGAGTATGTATTTATAATTGATTTGACTTTAAATATTTTTTTTTTAATGATTGTGGGCGCCAGAATTGGTTTAGCTAGCCGCTAATTTCCAATTCAAAATTTTATTTAGTAACAAAATTATGAGTTATGTAACTTTATGACACTATACCTCAGGGATGAGATTCGGCACTTGGCGATCGGTAGTAACAAGAAACTGAAAGGTAAGATATCAAAGAAAAGAAAGGAAAAACATAGATAAATAGATTTTAATTGTGAATAGTTGTTTGAATAATGAACATTTTCTGAATCATAATTGTATAATCATATTAATTAAACCTTTGCGTAAGTACGTTTTTTTTTATTTTTATGAATACTATTAAATATGAAACATATCAAATAAATTTCGCTTCCTATACTTATCTCTATATGTTTTTGTTAAGTCTCGTAAGTTTCCATCTTCCTTGATTTGTTTTAGTTTTGAATCCATTTCCCATATAAGTTCTTTTCGCGTTTTTAGGTTCATCTCCTCCGCAATCGACAAATTTAATTGAATGCCTTGTTCAACATCGTTTATTCTGGCGTGGGTTTTCATTATATTTTTCTCCACTCTGCCTATCTGTTCCTTTCCTTCTTCTCGCAGTTTATTTCCCATCTCTTCAATTTCTTGTTTCCTAATATTGCCTTCTTGTATTAGATGTCCATATAACTTATCCATTTTCTCTTCTTGTTCTTTCTTATGATCTTCAAACTGTTTTTTCATTTCCACCATATGTCCTGCAAATTTTTCTTCTTGTTGATCCAGTTTTTTATTGATTTCTTCCTTTGTACTTTTTATTTCATCTTTTGTGCTTTCCTGTGTTTTTTTAATGTCCTCTTTTATTTCTTCTTTGGTCCTTTTGATGTCTTCCTTTGCGCTTTTGATATCTGCCATCATTATTTTCATCATGTCTAGTAGTTGTTGATTTTCATTTGGTGTCGGTTTTACGTAGTGGTGAACTTCTTTCACTATGTCATCTCCTTCTTCCAATCCTGCTGCTTCTTCAGCTTGAAGGGTCGCTGTCAAACGTTCTTTCAGTGTCTGCTTATTTCCTTTCACGTCCATGTTCCTAGTTTTTAAAAGTTCTTTTAAGTCTTCTACCGTCAGTTCGTCAACGTTTATTGTTTTGTCTGTCATTGTTTTTTTTAAAAAAAAATTCCCTCAGATATCTCAAAAATAATAACCTGTTCCTGTTACTAGCGTTATTTCAATTGTTCAACAATCGCCATGCGTTGGGCTTGCCATTTTTATCATGTATTTAAAATATTAGAG
Source organism: Galeruca laticollis (assembly GCA_963921935.1). Taxonomy (NCBI): domain Eukaryota; kingdom Metazoa; phylum Arthropoda; class Insecta; order Coleoptera; family Chrysomelidae; genus Galeruca; species Galeruca laticollis. Next base: position 89,728,702 of record OY998183.1, read on the forward strand.
TAATAACATTTATTTATTTATTAATGATCCTATATTGGGATGCTACTTTATTATGGATCTTATATTTATGAGTATGTATTTATAATTGATTTGACTTTAAATATTTTTTTTTAATGATTGTGGGCGCCAGAATTGGTTTAGCTAGCCGCTAATTTCCAATTCAAAATTTTATTTAGTAACAAAATTATGAGTTATGTAACTTTATGACACTATACCTCAGGGATGAGATTCGGCACTTGGCGATCGGTAGTAACAAGAAACTGAAAGGTAAGATATCAAAGAAAAGAAAGGAAAAACATAGATAAATAGATTTTAATTGTGAATAGTTGTTTGAATAATGAACATTTTCTGAATCATAATTGTATAATCATATTAATTAAACCTTTGCGTAAGTACGTTTTTTTTTATTTTTATGAATACTATTAAATATGAAACATATCAAATAAATTTCGCTTCCTATACTTATCTCTATATGTTTTTGAAAGCTTCCACAAACCATTCAATCTCTACTCTAATAATTTGTTAATGTTGACGTGACGTTGAGTTATTCTATGGTAATGATAATTCAGTTATTAAATAAAGAATGAAAACCAAGTGTGTTTGTGAGGCAAACTGATGATTTATCGCAATGATTTGGTGAGTATTATTTCCTTTATTATTTCCTTTAATGTAATTTCAATGTTCTATCCCGATCTAGTGGAGATTGAATATCTATATCTAATAATTTTACCAACGAATAAATTTTTACACAATATAACCTAACAAATGAAAATTATGAACGATGTTTTATAGGACAAATATGTTACACACGAAAGGAAAAGTCTATGCTTGGCATCTTCTTGTCTCTGGGATGAAACATTTGGAAGAAATACGATCACCTATGATCATGAAAGCGAAATCTTGATATTAAAATGATGTGACGTGATTTATTTCGCCAGGAGCAACAATTTATTCACGGAAGATACGTGAATGAGCAAACGAAAAGCAGATTAATAAAGGTAAATTGTTCACCTTACCAATTCTCGGCGTTTCACTAACTTTTCACTTTTTATTATGTATTCGATAGAAAGTTTCTGTTATTTTATAGCATCATTGTTTCTAAATACTATGATTAATTCTTTAAACTTAAAATATATCAAATGTTTGAGATTTACAAAAATTTAGAGGAGAGAAATTTTAATGCGTCCTCACATTATTGAATCTACACCGCGTCTCCTCAAGCTCTCAATCAACAACTTTTAGTTGTTTTTAATTTTTGTTTTATTTTTCAATTGTTTATAAATAAACATCATTGTTTTCAAATCCAAATATCTGTTTTCTATGTTATTGTAGATAAGTTCACTTTGTTCTTATGCATTCCTAATGTCACTCCGAAATTACACCGTTCGAACTATTAACCGAACGTCATTTTACGATGACATTTTGACCTTGAAGTTTATACCAAAATAATCAATAATTTACATAACATACAGGGTTTCTGAAAAGTGTCTATAATATATAAAATTACAATTATGGAATTTTATTTTGAAATTCATGTAATATTATACCGTGATAATCATTGTTATGTACCAAATTAATGTTTACGTAATTTATTTGTTACGTCTGTGTTTTCTGTCATGAAATATAATTTGAAGAAAAAATAATTGCAAACTTAAATAGCAATTTTTTTATATGCAATATTAGTTGTATCTTGTTTGTAAGTGTTTCTTCACATATTTATACTCATATTTAAATTGTTGTCTTATGGACTATTATGCAATTTATTGGATTTATTGTCATCTATTACTAAGATTCACATTAACTTAGTGATATCTCTGTTTTAATTTATCTTGATAGATAATTTTCAGTTTAACATTCCCTAAAATTCTATAGAATTATTCTTGGTTTGACAAGAATATTCTATAGAAGTTTACCTTGATTTTTTATATATGATTTCATAATCATGTACTACTTATTTAATTAATTCCCCATTTAAATCTCTCTCAATACTAAATAAATCTTCTAGATTCTCATAATTAACTTATACTTAACCTACTAATGAATCTTAATTCCACTAATATTAATTCTCAATTAAGATTGACTAAATAAACTATTTTATACTTGATTAACTAAATAATATCTCTAATTCTAATGTTTCTCAATTTTTATAGTTACAACTGATGGTGTCAAATTGATGATTGGTTGGTGTTAAATTGATGCAGCTGGTTGATATGGAAAATTCCACGTTCTCGATGAGTGTCAGGATGTATCAATTTATAGCTATTTATTCCATGACTGGTTTCGACTAAATAAGGACCTTCGTAAGGTAACTGTAGCTTAGAACATATTCCTTTTTTATGATTAGGTACTCTTAATGCTTTTATTATTACCAAGTCACCTTTTTTAAATGTTTTCCTATTTCTAAGTTTAGCTAGTTTTCTTTTAATATATTTGTCAGCTTGTCTTGCTTGTTTACTGGTCCAATTCCATTTTACTCCCTTTCTCAGTAGCTCCATTAAAGGTAATTCCAGATCAGTTAAATTTTCCAACATTCGTTTAAAATAGTTAAGCATACCAAGAAACCCCCGAAGTGTCTTCAGATTTTTCGGTCTTTTATAATCTCTAATGGTTCTTACTCTCTCTGGATCCATCTCGATTCCTGTCTCTGTGATCTTGTAGCCTAAATATATCACTTCTCTCTTCAAAAATTGGCATTTCTGTATGTTCAGTTTCAGTCCGTTTTCGTCAAGTTCTGTTATAATTGTCCGTAGGTGTTGTAAATGTTCTTCTACAGTATTTAAAAAAAACAAGTATATCATCCACATAGTGTATCGTAAATTGGTCATATTTATTTAAAATTTTGTTTAGTGCTTTTAATAGTGCTGCTGTAGCGCTCTGTATACCAAATGGCGTTACTCGGAATTGATATACTTCCCCATTAATTTTGAAACCTACAAACTTCCTGCTTTCCGGATGTAGTGGTATCAGCCAGAAACTGTGTTTCAAGTCTAGCTTGGAAAAAACTTTTACTTTACTTATTTTTCCTAGTATCGATTCGATAGTTAAAGGTGATTCATACTCGGGCATTGTACATTTATTTAAATTTCGTGCATCAAGGCATATTCTTATATCTCCGTCTTTCTTATTCACTATTACTACTGGATTGATATACGGGGTGGTACTATGTTCTATTATTTTATCTTCTAATAATTTATTTATAGATTTCTTCACATCTTCTTGATATTTGTAGGGTATCGGATAGCTTCTTTGTTGAAATTGTTGATCCTTTTTCATTTCAATCTTGTGTACATAATTTCTTGCAATTCGAGATTCTTCATTAATCAAACTTCCATGTTCTCTCAACATCTCCATTACTTCATTTTTCCACTCTATTTTTCCATCTATATCCAAATTCCATTCCGGCATATTATTATTATTCAAATTTATTTCTCCATTGCCATCCAACATCATATCTCCATTCATTTTTCCTTCCTGCCTATAATCATATCTCTGTTCCATATCATCTTCGATTTTCTTATTATAATTAATACATTTATCTACTTCTTCTATTAACTCTTCATCCCTTTTTGAATTATTATTTTTCTCTTCATAACTAAAATCCACTCTTTCTTTATTAAAGATTATGTACATTCCTTCATAATTGATAATTGCTTTGTTTTCATACAAAATATCCGATCCTAGCAATAGTTCACATTCCATATCTTCCACTACTAGCAGTTGTACCATAGATTCCCATTCCTTGAATTTTAATGCGACGGTTATCGAAGTACTTGAAATAGTTAATTTCTTTTGATTTATTCCTATTAAGCTTACTTTTGGTACCTTGACGAAATTTTTCTTTGATGTATTTAATTGATTTACGAATTTGTTATTTATTAATGATATCTCTGACCCGGTATCGATCAATATTTTTATACTAATGCCTTCTATCGTTCCATATATATAAATTAAAGTTTCATTGTTTTGTTCTAGCTGGTCCTGTACCTTTAGAAATTCGCGTGGGTGAACATAGCTGCACCAACTCAACCTACCATATTCACCCTCTAGTGGAAAAACTGTTGTTCCGTACCAGAGGATGACACGGGAACTACAACATTATTATTACTATGATTATTGTTACTTAAATTAGTTTGATTAAAGTTTGTGTCACGATTAGTTGTATTCCTTTCTAAACTGTTCGTTCTGTCAGTTCTTGTGTCACGTCTTATGTTGTTCGTCCTTCTCATATCTCCATCAGAGTTTCTTCTCTCTCTCCTATTATAATTGTTTTGTTGTTGTCTCCTATCTGGATAATTGGTGTACCTGTTATTGTTGTTATTTGTCCTATCATTATTTCTGTCAAATCTCCCGTTGTTGTTAGTATTGTTTGTGTCATGATATTGATTGTTATAATTATTATGTCTGTAATTGTTATTATTTCTGTTAAAATAGTCTCGTCTGTCATTGTTATTTCTATAATAGTCGTCGTTGTCACGTCTATTATTGTTATGATGAACTGTTCTCTGTACTCTATTTAGGTAATCTAATAATGATTGGAAATTTGTTACGTTTTGTATGGCTATGCCTTGCGTTACGTTATCGTTAAAGTGTCGAGACAAGAATATTATTATTTCTTGCTCGGAAATAGTTGGCTCTAAATACTGTGCCTGTGAATATAATGATAGAGCATAACTACTCATATTGCTGTTCCTTCTGGTATCGAACTTACCAAAGTACAACTTTTCCCTAACACAATTTTGTTCAGTTTCCCCCCAATATTGTTTTAGGAAATTATTTTCAAAATCAGTGAAGTTATTAATGTTCACATCATTACATGTGAACCAAACTAATGTCTGACCATGTAGATGAGATCTTATTATTTCCTTAAGATCCTCTATCTCTCTGATACCTTTTACTTTATTTTTAAGATATCTCAGGAAAATTTTCGGATGCATTTTCCTGGTATCCCCGTCAAATCTGAGGTTACTTTCCCCATGATTGTAGATATAATTTACCCCTTGAGTGCTACTGTTTGTATTCGTTTTGTTTTTTATATTTCCAAATTCTTTTTCTAACTCCATCATCTTCTTCTTGAAATCTTCTTTGATTTCCTTTTCCAATTTTGTAAAGTCTCGTAAGTTTCCATCTTCCTTGATTTGTTTTAGTTTTGAATCCATTTCCCATATAAGTTCTTTTCGCGTTTTTAGGTTCATCTCCTCCGCAATCGACAAATTTAATTGAATGCCTTGTTCAACATCGTTTATTCTGGCGTGGGTTTTCATTATATTTTTCTCCACTCTGCCTATCTGTTCCTTTCCTTCTTCTCGCAGTTTATTTCCCATCTCTTCAATTTCTTGTTTCCTAATATTGCCTTCTTGTATTAGATGTCCATATAACTTATCCATTTTCTCTTCTTGTTCTTTCTTATGATCTTCAAACTGTTTTTTCATTTCCACCATATGTCCTGCAAATTTTTCTTCTTGTTGATCCAGTTTTTTATTGATTTCTTCCTTTGTACTTTTTATTTCATCTTTTGTGCTTTCCTGTGTTTTTTTAATGTCCTCTTTTATTTCTTCTTTGGTCCTTTTGATGTCTTCCTTTGCGCTTTTGATATCTGCCATCATTATTTTCATCATGTCTAGTAGTTGTTGATTTTCATTTGGTGTCGGTTTTACGTAGTGGTGAACTTCTTTCACTATGTCATCTCCTTCTTCCAATCCTGCTGCTTCTTCAGCTTGAAGGGTCGCTGTCAAACGTTCTTTCAGTGTCTGCTTATTTCCTTTCACGTCCATGTTCCTAGTTTTTAAAAGTTCTTTTAAGTCTTCTACCGTCAGTTCGTCAACGTTTATTGTTTTGTCTGTCATTGTTTTTTTTAAAAAAAAATTCCCTCAGATATCTCAAAAATAATAACCTGTTCCTGTTACTAGCGTTATTTCAATTGTTCAACAATCGCCATGCGTTGGGCTTGCCATTTTTATCATGTATTTAAAATATTAGAGTAATAACATTTATTTATTTATTAATGATCCTATATTGGGATGCTATTTTATTATGGATCTTATATTTATGAGTATGTATTTATAATTGATTTGACTTTAAATATTTTTTTTTAATGATTGTGGGCGCCAGAATTGGTTTAGCTAGCCGCTAATTTCCAATTCAAAATTTTATTTAGTAACAAAATTATGAGTTATGTAACTTTATGACACTATACCTCAGGGATGAGATTCGGCACTTGGCGATCGGTAGTAACAAGAAACTGAAAGGTAAGATATCAAAGAAAAGAAAGGAAAAACATAGATAAATAGATTTTAATTGTGAATAGTTGTTTGAATAATGAACATTTTCTGAATCATAATTGTATAATCATATTAATTAAACCTTTGCGTAAGTACGTTTTTTTTTTATTTTTATGAATACTATTAAATATGAAACATATCAAATAAATTTCGCTTCCTATACTTATCTCTATATGTTTTTGAAAGCTTCCACAAACCATTCAATCTCTACTCTAATAATTTGTTAATGTTGACGTGACGTTGAGTTATTCTATGGTAATGATAATTCAGTTATTAAATAAAGAATGAAAACCAAGTGTGTTTGTGAGGCAAACTGATGATTTATCGCAATGATTTGGTGAGTATTATTTCCTTTATTATTTCCTTTAATGTAATTTCAATGTTCTATCCCGATCTAGTGGAGATTGAATATCTATATCTAATAATTTTACCAACGAATAAATTTTTACACAATATAACCTAACAAATGAAAATTATGAACGATGTTTTATAGGACAAATATGTTACACACGAAAGGAAAAGTCTATGCTTGGCATCTTCTTGTCTCTGGGATGAAACATTTGGAAGAAATACGATCACCTATGATCATAAAAGCGAAATCTTGATATTAAAATGATGTGACGTGATTTATTTCGCCAGGAGCAACAATTTATTCACGGAAGATACGTGAATGAGCAAACGAAAAGCAGATTAATAAAGGTAAATTGTTCACCTTACCAATTCTCGGCGTTTCACTAACTTTTCACTTTTTATTATGTATTCGATAGAAAGTTTCTGTTATTTTATAGCATCATTGTTTCTAAATACTATGATTAATTCTTTAAACTTAAAATATATCAAATGTTTGAGATTTACAAAAATTTAGAGGAGAGAAATTTTAATGCGTCCTCACATTATTGAATCTACACCGCGTCTCCTCAAGCTCTCAATCAACAACTTTTAGTTGTTTTTAATTTTTGTTTTATTTTTCAATTGTTTATAAATAAACATCATTGTTTTCAAATCCAAATATCTGTTTTCTATGTTATTGTAGATAAGTTCACTTTGTTCTTATGCATTCCTAATGTCACTCCGAAATTACACCGTTCGAACTATTAACCGAACGTCATTTTACGATGACATTTTGACCTTGAAGTTTATACCAAAATAATCAATAATTTACATAACATACAGGGTTTCTGAAAAGTGTCTATAATATATAAAATTACAATTATGGAATTTTATTTTGAAATTCATGTAATATTATACCGTGATAATCATTGTTATGTACCAAATTAATGTTTACGTAATTTATTTGTTACGTCTGTGTTTTCTGTCATGAAATATAATTTGAAGAAAAAATAATTGCAAACTTAAATAGCAATTTTTTTATATGCAATATTAGTTGTATCTTGTTTGTAAGTGTTTCTTCACATATTTATACTCATATTTAAATTGTTGTCTTATGGACTATTATGCAATTTATTGGATTTATTGTCATCTATTACTAAGATTCACATTAACTTAGTGATATCTCTATTTTAATTTATCTTGATAGATAATTTTCAGTTTAATATATATATATATATATATATATATATATATATATATATATATATATATATATATGTATATATATATATATTTATGATATCGAAGTACTGGGGAAGACATTTGACGAATACCTGAAGAATTTGGAAGACGTATTCAAACGACTTCAACTACCAAAGATAACATTGAACAATATATCGTTCAGACTTGACAATTACGCTGGGAATTAAATATATTCTTGGTAATCGGACAAAAGCGACCCCGGGCCCTTCCCACATGGTTTTCTGTTTGGGTCGATTTTAACAACAAGAAGAAACACTGTTCATGCACTAATGACGTCAACTTTTTCTAATTTTCAAATACTTTCCGCGGTGATCAAAAACAGCTGGTTTCGAGCGATTGGGTGCGAATATCGTGTAGCGCTGAAATAACAAGAGACAACGTTTTGCGAGGCGACCGTTAACCACGGCAATATTCAGAATATTAAATTTGGTGAAAATTACCTACAAACAAAACATTAAAATTGAGTGAACAAATACTGTAGCCGTTCAAGTGAATGATGAAAATAGTGACAGCCTAAATCGGGGATCCTGAGGTATAGAAGACGCTGGTCTTCTATACCTCAGGATCCGGTGAGTACCCACATTGCAAGAAACTACACTTGTTTATTAATAAATCTACAGTCCGCGATATTCTTACTGTGAAAATTTCATTGGTGCTTAGACAAACACAATAACTATTTTATATCTACTCAGACATTAAATTTAACAAAGCGTATTAAAATTGAGTCACTCTATATATACATAGTACATCCTGATCTTGTCATTGGGAGAAAGTCTGAATTAAATGCGCTAGATGTTTATATTGATGATTATCGATAGATGTTGATGAAGATATACTAGTGTAACGGATGCAAAGTGTATTTATTAATTATAAATTAGTAATTACTTGACATTATTTTTTGTTGTTCAGTATAGAGAAATGTCGCACTTTCAAGATAATTTTAGATTTAGATTTCGAGTTTATATTTACGCTACAATTTTACTATTTCTAGTATATACAGGGTGATTCATAACTATTGGGACATAGGCTAAGGGTAGATTGTTTGGACCAAAATATGGCGATAGAACCAAATATACCTCAATCAAATATTGCTGTGGAAAAAGATAAAGGGCATTAAAGTTGAATGTTTTTTTTTCATTTTTTGCTAATGTCTCTGTAGGCAATATTTTTTCATGTATTATTTGACATTTTGTTACAGGGGGAGCCTAGTGAAGGATTTCTGATGATGAAATTGAATGGTAACTTTTTTTGACGAAACTTCTTAGTGATTTTTATTAAAAAATATGACATAAACATCATTTCTACGTGATATTGGTACTCTTGTTCAAACACGATATTCTCATTCGTTTTCGAGAAAAACGCAATTGAACAGTTCAGAGTATCGGAAGGGGATTTCAAGTAACGAACAATAAGACAACTTGTATCTTAAGGCTTCTATTTAGACGATAAAGCTTAATTAAAAACAATGTAACATAAAAAGAGCAAACTCAAAAATTAAATGTTCTACGTGGCCTCCTCCGACTTCTATGCCTTATCTAATTCTTTTAATAAAGGACTTTCGAACTTGAAAGAACATATTATTCTGTCCCCTTATAAAGTTAGTCGCATTTTGTATTTTTCTCCAGAGTTCGTCTCTCGAGTTAATTTCATTGGCATAAACTAGGGACTTCATATGTCCCCAAACATAAAAATCAAGCGGGTTATACTCAGGACTTCTTGGTGCCCATTCAAAATCACTTCCTCTGCCAATACATCGTTGAGGAAATATGTCATTTAGATGATTTCTAACAACTAAAGGGAAATGAGGTGGAGCTCCATACTGCATAAACCACATTTTATTTGTTATAGCTAGTGACAGATTATCCAAAATTTAGCTAAAAGTATTTTGCAAAAAAATTAATAACAATCTCTATTTAAATTTAAACTCATGCTGGAAATGTCTTTCTTTCAGAGCATGCGAATTTTTTTCTTCCCAATAATGGCTGTTTCTCCAATTAAATACCCTTCGTCTGGTAAAAGTCGCTTCATCGGTGAACATAATATTCTTAATAAAATTTCGGTCACCATTATGCTTGTTGAGAATACGTTGGCAGAACTGTAACCGTCGTGGGAGATCTCTTAGGAGCAAATTTTGAACAGGAATGAACTTTTCTTTTTTTAGAATTCTAATAATAGACAACTGACTTACTCCTGTTGCTGATGACAAATGACGAGAACTTACTGTAGGATTTTCATCTATAAGAACCAAAATTTCATCTACTTGATTAGGTAAAATTTGTTTCGGACGATCACCTTGATTTTTATTGTGAAATGACCCGGTTTCACCCAAACGATGAAATAGATCTGAAAAAGTTTTGTGATTTGGTTGCCTTCTGCCTGGATATAACAATTCATACCTTCTGGCTGCAGAGCGCCCGAAAAAATGTTCTTGTGCGTATACACAAATCATATCCCGCATTTCTTGATTCGTAAAATGATTGTGACGAGGCATTTCAATCGAAAAAGTATATGATAGCTTTAAAAAATGCAACAATTGACTATAAACTAGCAGAAAAAAATATTCACTGACAAGGAATGTCATTTACCAGCAACAACTATCTGACAGTCCAAAGCACACTTTTCATAAATGAAATAATATTTGAATTCCCCTTCCGATACTCTGAACTGTTCAATTGCGTTTTTCTCGAAAACGAATGAGAATATCGTGTTTGAACAGGAATACCAATATTACGTAGAAATAATGTTTGTCATATTTTTTAATAAAAATCACTGAAAAGTTTCGTCAAAAAAAGTTACCAGTCAATTTCATCATCAGAAATCCTTCACGAGGCTCGCCCAGTAACAAAATGTCAAATACTACATAAAATAATATTGCCTGTATAAAATTATGGCTCTGTACCGATTTTGATAACAATCGATAAATATACAGTAAAATTATTAGCAAAAAACGAAAAAAAAAATTTCAACTTTAACGCCCTTTATCTTTTTCCACAACAATATTTTATTGAGGTATATTTGGTCCTATCGCCATAGTTTGCTCCAAACAATCTACCCTTAGCGTATGTCCCAATAGTTATGAATCACCCTGTATATCTAATAAACAGTGTGACCCACTTAGATCGCAGCACCCAGTTATAGCGTTTAATTGACATTTGATCAACTTAAAATTTTGGTGGTTTAAAGAGGTCGGCATGAGGACTATTTTTACTTATTAATATTTTATTAATGTCAGTAGCGTACATTTTTAGAGGGCTTCAAAACGTCGATTTTTCAAAAAAAGTTATTAGCGATTTTTTTTATTGGATTTTCGGTTACCACACTGTAAAGAGTATCCCTTGAAACCCCTAAATCCAAATTTTGAGTAATGTCACTTCACTGGTGTCTGAGATGTAAGACGTCAAAAGTTGTTTTTTTGATTTTTGAACGGCCCTGTATACACGGTAGTCGACATTTTATGAACTCCACATTTTGGTGTTCAGCAAAAAAACAATTAGTTGAGTGGTTGCTCGTATCAATATTTGATTTTATGTCAGTAGCGTACGTCTATAGGGGACTTCAAAAAATCGTGTTTAAAAAAATCCTGTAGGACCAAATACATTTACTTTGAATTAAATAAATGAACAAAATTTTTATGAAATTTCAACTACACCAATTTAAAAATAACCAAACATCAAATAAAGAAAAATTAACTTTAATAGCGGTGGCTTCTACCAAACCTTCATTAAGTTCAATACATTTGTCATATCCTTATGTTCTGCACTGCATTCCTTATCTGTTGTGGTGTGATTTCTGCACAAGCTCGACGTATTCTTGCGCGATGGTCTACCCGATTTGTTGGACGTGATTTGTAGACCTTTTGAGTTACAATACCCCATAGGAAAAATCTAGAGTTGTAAGATCGGGGGATCTGGGCGGCCAATGAATTAGTGGACTACCTCGGCCTATCCAACGGTTCGAAAAATTTGCAATTAGCTATTGCTTAACAATCCTTGCGTTGTGAATTGAGCTACCGTCTAATTGAAAATACAAATTTTGTCTTGTCGCAAGTGGAAGTGCATGAATTTCATCAAATATTTCATTTCTGAAAAAAAATGTGCATTGAGGTTTCCGTCGAAAAAGAAAGGTCCAATTATTTGGTATTTAAATATTCCGCACCACACATTGACCTTCTGAGAATATTGTCGTTTACAGTTTATCGTCCAATGTGGGTTTTCAGTAGCCCTGTACCGTATGTTTTGGGATTGAACAACCCCATTTGTTGACAATGTAGCTTCATCACCGTAGAGAATATATTCCATAAAATGTCTATTATTATTAAGATACTCTCCTTGAGCCCATAAACAAAAATCTTTACGTTTGTCTTCATCGCCAGGCTCTAAAGTATGGAGAAATTTGGGTTTGAAGGCTTTAATTTTTTGCTTTTTGAGACTTCTTCGAATAATCTCTCTTGACAAATTTAAATCTAAACTAGCCTGTCTTAGACTTGTACGCGGATTATTTCTAACATGGTCTAACACAATCCTGTCATGTTGAACAATGTTTCTTCTTAAATTATTAAAATGTTTTACTTATTCATTTAAACGTTTTTTATTACGGGTATTACTTAATTTATTTATTCACTACACTATTCACTAATTATATACACAGTATATTCACTTAAAATAATTTATATAATCACTTATTTACTCTTTATCTCACGATGTCAAATTATAAACTAAACTGAACTCTCCCAGGTCGATTCTTTATATATATTAGTGCCTTTTTTACTAGAGAATTCTAGATTGCGGCTTACACAAAAACAATTGGCTCTCGCATTTTCTAGATAAGACTGGTCACAAGAACAATGTTTAGATAAGAAGGCCACAATCGTAAACAATTCTAAGAAATCCCTGCGCATCCGCCATAATTTCAACTTTCATACATGGCTTAGACAGAGTCGGATTCAGGGACTATACCAGTGTGCTGTTTCGTAACATTACCCCCTCCTTAAATGGCAGTTTCTCCTGGAACTTTTGTGTAGCCGAGACTGGATGTTTGAATCGGCAACTGGCCCCATTTCTACAATTTCTGATATTATGGAAATAGCAGGGCACCGTCTTCATCGGATACTGATAACGGGGGTTGTAGCTGCAAATTAATATCTGGACTCCGGTATCTCGAAAGATAACCTCTACCATGTTCCTGATGACTCGCCAATCCAACTGGTTACTCGCTATCTTAGGCATAGCAAGCTTCTTCACGCTGGATTCCAAAACATGGTCTCGGAGGTTTCGAAGTGCTTCCCACACATCGCGATCTTGAAATTCATTTTTAGTTACCACGTAGAAGACGTACCGCGAATTATGTTTCAGTTTCAGTGTGTTGTCAGGGGCTGGAATCTGGTGTTCAAGTTTTTCTAATTGCCAGAACTTCTTTCGAAAGACGGTTGCCATCCCTCGTGCGTTCTTGATACGGGCGGGGATGTTGTATGCCAGTAAATAATCTTCCGAGAGAGTCAACAAATATTGTTGTTGTTCCGAAGTGACTCCATATCTAGCTTTCCCGGTACCTCCATACGCGCCCATAAATTCATCGAAGGTAAGGTCAGACACATCTCGAATATGGTTTACTCCTTTCTCTAGGTTATGGTCTCCTTCGAATGGCGCTAGTCAGTTTTGGTGAACTACTTTTGGTTTTCCGTTGGGCGTCTTGCTTATGCGATATATAACATCATTGATCCTTTTCTTGATTAAGTATGGACCTTCCCAGGATTTTTGTAATTTCGGAGAAAATCCTTTTATACTCGTCGGGTTGTGTTACCATACTTTGTCCCCTTCTCTAAAACCGCTTTCTGTGGCCTGCGTGTCGTACCGACTTTTCATTCTGTCGCTGGCAACTTGAAGATTTGTTCGAACTAATTCATGAATATCGTCCAGCCTTCTTCTCAATTGGATCACGTAGTCTTCTCCTGCTAGATCTTCTCCAGGGCGGCAGCCAAATTACAGGTCACAAGGAAGCCTCATTTCACGTCCAAACAGGATTTTCGAAGGTGTTTCACCCATGGACTCATTGACGGCAGATCGATAAGCCAATGCGAATAGGGAAATATACTGGACCCAATCTCTGTGATGGCTGGAAACTACTTTGGACAGGTATTTTCCAATAGTCCTGTTCATTCTCTCGACCATTCCATCTGACTGTGGATGTAATGCTGTTGTCCTGGTCTTCTTCATTCCCAGCTTGTCGCAAATCTCCTTGAATAGATGGCTTTCAAAATTTCTTCCCTGGTCACTGTGGACTTCCACCAAGAGCACTCCATATCGGCTGATAAATTCTTTCAACAATACATCCGCGACAGTTGTGGCCTCTTGGTTCGGGATAGCGTAAATTTCCACCCACTATGTAAAATAATCCATTATAACCAGTATGTATTTGCCACCATTTTCTGTCGTCGGAAATGGTTCAGCGATATCTAAAGCAATCCTTTCGAAAGGGCTTCCAACATTATACTGTTTCATAAGTGCCTTTCTCTTGCGATGTGGTCCATTACTCGAGCACAAGTCGTACATTTCTTACACCAGTCCTTCACATCATCGGAGCTGTTCATCCAATAAAACCTCTCACGGATTCGCTGGAGTGTTTTCTTCACTCTCAGATGACCTCCCGATGGACTGTCGTGTAACTTCTTTAGTACCTCAGCTACTCTTGTTCTCGGGATAACTAGCTGTCTCCTCATCTCGGAACCATCATCGCTTTCAAGGACTCTTTCCAACAGCCCTTTTTCTAGGACACGGGAGTCCCACTGAGCCCAATACGCCGTGAGTTTCGGTGAAAATCTTGACACTTCTTGCCAGGTAGGTCGCCGATTTTCTTCCTTCCGCTGCCGAATCTTCTTTAGGCAAGGATCATTCTCCTTATCTTCTCTGATCCTGGTGGGTGACCATTCTTCATTGACTACTGTAGTTCTTGAAACTGCAGCTTCCCTAGATTCCGCCTTGTTGCAGTGGGAGCAGTCTGTTGGGAATGGCCGTCTGGACAGGGAACCGGCATTTCGGTGACTCACACCAGCTCGATGTTCAATGTTGAAATCGTACTCTTGAAGTCGTTCAATCCATCTAGCAATCTGGGTCTCGGAATTCTTGAACTGCATCAACCATTTGAGTGCTGCATGATCAGTCCGGATTAAAAACTTCCTACCATAGAGATACTGGTAAAAGTGTTCCGCGGACTTCACTCCCGCCAAAAGTTCTCTTCTTGTGACGCAGAAGTTTCGTTCTGGTTTAGAGAGGACTTTACTGGAATATCCCAGCACTCTTTCTTGTCCTCCTTGGATCTGTGAGAGCACTCCACCAATTCCTACGTTGCTTGCGTCAGTGTCAAGAAGAAAGATTCCCTCTGGTAATGGATATCCTAATATCGGCGCCGAGGTTAAATGCCTCTTCAAGGTTTCAATAGCCGTTTGACAGTCTTCCTCCCATTGGAAAGCTCTTGCTTCTTCTGTAAGTCGAGTTAGAGGCTTGGTAATGTCTCCAAACTTCCTGATAAATCTTTCAAATGTCGCAGGCGCATTACAGAGCCCGAATGGCATGACGTTGAATTGCCATAATCCAGATCCGGTAGTAAAAGCAGTCTTCTCTTTGTCTTCTGGGTCCATTTCCACTTGCCAATAACCAGACTTCAGGTCCAAGGTGGAAAACAGTTTGCTGCCGGCCAAAGTATCTAACGTATCGTCAATTCGAGGCAGAGGATATGTATTTCTTCGTCACGTTGTTAAGCTGGCGATAATACACGCAGAATCTCGTAGTTCCATCCTTTTTCTTGACGAGCACTACTGGAGACAACCATGGACTAGTAGATGGTTCAACGTCAGCGGCAATGTCGTTTTTCATTAATAAGATATCGGCAGAAATATCATTCTTCATAGTAGAAATATCGCTCTTTATAGTTGAAATCTTCTCGTCCATGTTCTCTTCCATGGCAGAAATATTCTCGACCATGTTAGCAAAAATGTCGTTCTTCATAACAGAAATCTTCTCGTCCATGTTCTCTTCCATGGCAGAAATTCTCTCGTCCATGTTAGCAGAAATTGACGAGATTAAGGTGGAAGCCTCTTAAATAAAACTGTTTCTGGATCAAATCCGTCATTTTCTAGTGCCACTTTAAGTCTTTCTACTAATTCACTTTTCGTACCGGACGTTTCCAACTCACGATCTTCCAATTCTGCTCTTAATTCCGCCACTTTCAGATCACATAGTCTCTTGGCCATTTTTATGTAGCAATTTATTTATATTATCCCACTTCTGACACCAATGTAATGTTTTTCTAATTTATTTAAACAGTAAACGGGTGGGATAAATTTTAAACACGCGGTATGGCTACTTACTAATTTATTTAAACACTACACTATTCACTACTTATATACACAGTATATTCACTTAAACTAATTTATATAAACAGTTCATTAATTTATATTCCCTTATTTACTTATTTATCTCACGATGTCAAATTATCCACTAACTCAACTCTTCTTGATCGGTTCATTATATATTAATGCCTTTTTCGCTAGATAATTCAAGATTACAAAAACAATTGGCTTTCTGGCACAAAAACAATGTAGATAAGATAGTCACTATTCGTAAACAATTTTAGGAAACCTTGCGCATCCGCCATAATTTTAACTTTCATACCTGGCTTAGACAGAGTCGGATTTAGGGACTATACCAGTGTGCTGTTTCGTAACAATATCATTAGGAATCATATTCTTAGTATCCCAAGAAGATATCACGTGGTGGAAATACGAAGTACTGAAAACAAAAATTAGTGCAGTTGGCTTTATTACTCATACATCGAATATTCACATTTTTAATTTATTTGTTTGTGAAATGAAATTTTATGTTAGTTTGATTTATTAAAGATTAATATATTTTATTATACGCATTTACTATAAATAAATAAAAAAATATTTGTATTTTGGTTTTTTGGCGTTTATTGCAATTAAGCGATACTTTTGCTGCTAACTGTAGTTAAGAAACTTTTAGACTCCAAGAAACCGCTTGGTTCTCGAATGCCACAAAAAATTCACTTTCTCTATTTATCATAAAGGAACGAACATATATTTTAAATGTCAACTTGTAATAAATTATATAAGTACACTAGATAAACAGTCAATTGTAAAACTGCGACTCACACTTGTACAAAGTGCACTCGAAATATGCACAGGGTGTCCCAAATGAGAATCAATCTTAGTCATATATTACGAACCATTTATTGTACAGCTTCGAGAAAAATTTTTTTACAAGAGTTGTCTCGAGAAAAACCTGGAAATTATTTACAGACTTGTAACTCCGTCGCTAGAGGAAGTAATAGAATACCAAAAGTTTAATAAATTCGCAAAAACGGCCTCATTAAAGGGTGTTGAAAAATCCTCGAATTTTTTTTTTTGAAATCACAGTTTTAGTCTCTGCGAAAAATAGTTTGGGGGGAGTGGGGACCTTGTCCTTAATGAAAACAGGTACTGCCAATCAATGTATGATTTATTCATAACCTTGAATAATCCTAATAAGTAACCTTGTAACGCGAAAATTCGCCCGACCGTTGAAAATTAAATTTGGCAAGACTGTCGCTGGTTTTGACGAGAGCCCAGTGTAATGAGAACGAAGCAGACGTCGAATAATAGACCACGTTGTGTGAGTTTTAGAAATTCGTGCACTTAGACAGCCATTTTATGTTGAAAGTATATTACCTGATTAGGGAAGGAAAATACGGTGCGAGTTAGCATCTAGGGGGTCCGACCCGGCGTTTTGCTGTGGAAAACCGTTCCGATGAGAAGCGAGTTCCAGAATTTTTGCAGGATTTAAACAACCGCGTGGATATTTTGTTAGACGTTTTGCTCGAGGAACTCAATATTTAGGTAAATTTCTGAACACTTTCTCGAAATTAACAATTTTATAGGTAGTTAACGTAGCAATTTAAAGTTTTGAATCGTAGATTGTAGAAGTATGTAATCTATTGTGTGAAATAGTTTGGTACAGTTCATAAATTGTATCAAGTCAATTCTCTTATTGTTTCGTAAATTTTTTGGAAGTAGAATATATCACGGGGGCTGAATAATATTCAGGGATGTGTACAGTAACGTGTTTTTTTTTTGATAGTTTTTAGATATCATAGTTATTTTTTGCTAATCGATAAAAAAACCAGTCTTGCAGTTTTTACTAGTAACGTATGATTATTTGTGGGTTTTGGATAATTATAATGGAATGTTACGAGGGGAAGTCGGAAAGCGGGGTAGAATTGTAAATCCTATGAGTAGGCTAATTCGTTTCTATATTTTAGGTTTTTTTTTATTTATCTTGGATTTTATGGATTTATCCGCCGATTGAGGAGTATAGTCAGCCAGACCACTCGCCTGGATCAGTAGCCACGAGGGCTGGAATATTTTTTTGAAGCGTCGACATCGAGGGATTCGATTGCTGTTCTGAAGCAGGAAAATCGTAGTAAACGTCATTTTATTTAATATTGTTATATACTTTCAACGTTTATCCATTTTTTACCGTCAAAATTTTACTAAATTTTTATTATATGGTTTTTCCTATGTCATATTTCCGCGCTAATTAAGCGATATTACTCGTTTAACGATTAAAGCGTTAAACATTTTATTTGAATATTAAATTGTTGGCTTTAAACGCTAGGTATACCACGGTACGTACCAGGGTGCTGGGATATTAAGGTATATTTTTCTGTCTTTGACGATTTTCATTTATATATGTAGTGGCATTTATAAATATTTAAACTCATATAGTTTGCGGTAGTGTGAACCCAATTTATTGAATCAATTGTAGTTTTGGTGTTAGCGTTTCACCGAATTTGAAAAATTGTGCATGAACCATTTGTTCGTTACCTGAAATTGAACTGTAATTTGAGACATCCGTAGATTGGGGCCCTCAGCTCTTCTGCACCCCTGAGTTAGTAGCCTTCAGCTCTACTTAGGTATCGTAGAACCTGCTTGTTTGATTTACAAATTGTATTTTGGAGTTTTTTAGCTTGTAGATGATGATTTAGCGTACGAATTAAGTTTTTATGTAGATTTCGGCCTTCAGCCTAGCTACATACTGAAGCTACAGCCTTCAGCTGAGCTCAGGTATTAATTTCATTATTTTTTTGTTGTAAACATGTATCTCATATTTTGAAAAGAGACATAAGGTCCAAGAAAATATTAAACATCATTTTTAATATCAACTTTCCTAAAATCTTTTCAGAATGTTTGATTAGTGCTGTTAACCCACTGAGGAGTTGTGGGCTAACTTAAGAAATCTTGGGTGCTTGCCAAAACTCCTTTGGCGCCCCTTTTAGTAAACATTTAAGTTTTGAAAAATCTACCCCTTCTTCGACTCGAAGCCAGTCGACTGGCGAGCACGGGTTGTACTACGGGAGACAAACCGCATATCTATAACGAGCACTGAGAGGTTAAGTTTTCCTCGTTATAACGTGCACGCTAGATAGATAGAAGTATCGAATTTTAATCCTGGATTAGAAAAGTAGATCAATAATTGCAAAAACTGCATATCGATATTGTTTTCCTATTCCGAGAAATATTAAAGAACACTTAAACTTATGTCCTTCCTATATAAATTTTTTTTACAGAAGAAATTCCCTCCGAATGGCACAATATTATAATGTCTATGTTACATAAAAAGGGACCTATTGATGACCCTGAGAACTACAGAGGAATTGCTCTTATTAACGGTATGACCAAGCTTTTTACATCTCTTATTTTAGAAAATTTTGTGATTCGAGCAATATACTCCCTGAGACGCAGTCTGGCTTCCGGGTCGGCAGAGGTTGCATGGATAATGTGTTTATTCTGAATGCAGTTACTCAAATACATCTTAGGCTCAAAAGACGCATAGTTGTTGTAGCCTTTGTTGATTTTCGGAAAGCATTTGATTGTGTAGATCACAACATTTTGTATAGTAAATTATTCACGTCGGGTGTCAGCTCAAAAATGATTCGTTTGATAAAGAATATATATGACAAGGCTTTCATGATAATTAGAGTAAATAGCCAGCATTCAAAACCATACGGGATAGACAAGGGTGTTTTACAAAGCGAAACGTTAAGCCCATTATTGTTCTCTATTTTTGTGACAATTTTTCGTGGAGCGGGGTCACCTAGGGTTAAACATTGACAATACTAAAGCATTAATGTTGCTCATGTACGCAGATGATCTGATGATCGTTAGTGATTCGCAGATTGATCTCAATAATAAACTTAAAACTTTACATGAATACTCGGTCCGTAACAAACTTTCAGCAAATATTTCAAAGACTAAAATCATGATATTCGGGAGAGGTGGCTTCCACAATAATTATAATAATTACAATTTTTATTATAATGATGAAAAACTTGATATTGTTAAACAATTTTCTTATCTTGGGATACTTTTTACTTCGTCCTCGTTATTTTCTGAAATGTCTGTTATGACAGTGACTAAAGTGAAACCAGCCTTTGTCACTGATATAATGGTTCGCTCCAAAATGACTTCTTGGGAATCAAAATTGAAATTATATAATTCTATTGTAATATCAATGCTGTCATATTGCGTTGGTGTCTGGGGTCTAAGATATGTAAATATCCTTGAACGAGCCCAAGTAGGTTTTTTCAAAAACCTACTTGGTTTGCTACCCCGGATTACGTTGTTAGACTGGAAGCTTCAGTAATAAAATTAGATTACACTGTTTTTAAAAGCGCTTTATGTTGGCTATCAAAAGTTATAGCAATGGACGACTTACGTCTACCAAAAATTTGTTTTCTACGTCTACTCCAACTATCGGACGATGATCGTTGTGATAATACTTATAACTGGGTGGCACAAGTAAAATCTGTCTTCACTTTGTTAAGCAGAATTGATCTTTCGAATCTTTTTATAAATGACAGAACTAAATCTTTAAAAATCCGTAATGAAATACTGCCTTATATGAAAATAAGCTAAGATCAGATGATCCTAATAGCCTGGCCTTTTCTGAATCTCTCTGGTTATTTAAATTTTTAAATAATAACTCTTACTTAAAACGAAACCTACCATCACATGTCCTTAAAATTATAGCACAAATCAGAACGGGTAGCAAAAAATGATTTAGTTTACTTATAAAGGTTCAGCATACATAATAAACAGCGAAGAAATCTGTACAATATGTAATCTAAAAGGACCAGAGTCCGGCTACCACATATTTTTTGAGTGCCCTCTATACCAACCGTACAGAACGATCTATCTGACAGATATTGCAAATATTGACTCTCTGGTTAAGATCCTTGACACTGGGGCAATTGACAAATGTAGTTTATTTTATTAGTAATGCCCTAAAACTTAGATCATTTATATTTGATGAGTGACAACCTGGGATATCGAAATGTCAAATACTATTACTCAAGATGGGTTTATACAGAAAATAAAATAACATAAAATAATAAATAAAATATAAAGTTAACCTTATGGAAAATCTATATAGCGTTTATACAGGAAATAACAAATAAGATATAAAATAAAATAAAAGTTGGCCAACTTTTATCTTCGGTATTTTATTTTATCTGAAAATGAATGTGCGCAATCGTAAGATTATTGATTATTGCATGTTTGGTATTATCTGTGGTTTGGTACACATAACCTTACTTTTAATACGTGCTTTTGTCGTTTGTTATTAGGAAGAAAATAATAAAATTAACTGTCTCGACCCTTACTTGGTGGAATCTACTCATATTAGTGTTTTAAATGAAACTCACGGTTTCTAGTTAATTCCACAATATAATAAAAATTGTTGAAAATTCTAAAAAAATGACAATTGTTTCGATAAATCAATATCATCGTCAGAATGACAGAAGTTACATTTCATTTGATGCCTACCTGATATTTAGTAATTATTTTTGGCTAGACCAAGAAGTGACCTAACTTGTGATTGACTTAATATATGTTAATAGAAAAAAGAAGAAGATGTGATATTACAAATATTGAAGCTTAGATATTATTAGCCCTATAGTGATATCCTGGATATCATTTTTCCAATTAAGATCAGTATAACTGTGCAATGATATAGTAAACCAGGAAAACTATATCTGCTGATCTTTACAATTCAGCAGAAACAGAACAAAACCTCAAAATATGGAAGGGAAGGGTACGAAATATCGATATTTTTTCGAAAATAATCGAAAAGTTTCATAAATATTTTTAATTCCGATACTATCGATGCTTTCGCTTAATCGAGCTGATACCTTTGCTTTGATCACAAATAAAAATTGTCTTATATTATCTGTGATTTGGTACTATAGTCTGTATATATTTTTCTTTGTGTGTGAAGGCTTTAGTTCTATTGATGGTTTGTTAAATTCCGATAATTTTGATACAGTTCCTAAGTAATCACTCTTTGAATAATATATCGATATATTGAAATATCGATATTTTGTATTATCCACATATCGAAACTGTTGAATAATATAGATACGATATATAGATGTTTTTCTTCCCATTCCCAACTAAAGACCGATCACTTTGACACACAATTTTTTTTTATGTTCCGTCTATTTGACGAGTGACAGTTAAACAATTATTTTATTTTATTTGTCTGTATAAACCGAACAAACTTTCCTTATTTCTTTCTATTTTATTTTATGCTATTTTAGTTGCTGTATAAACCCAACTTACTTATTAATTTTGTTTGTGGTTAGGACCCTTGCAATAAGATTTTGTAAATTTCTAAAATGCAATAAAGATAATAATAATAAAGACATTTTTTTAACGAATTCACTAAATAGGTATAAAAAAATGCATATAGGGACATGTGAACAGTTTGCGAAATACTGTGTATTCGCTACATTAACAGAAACTTTAATTTTAACACCCCGTTGGACCCTACAATTTGAATCAAAATATTTGCTCTGCATTCCATTCTGCATCTGAAATTGAAACAATAGTATAAAAATGTTAATCTGGACTTGGAACTATGACTGAATACCTTGTAGAAATTATGAAATTAACATATTTTTAAAATATGCAAATACAAAGCTTCCTCCAACTTTTGTTACTAAATGCGTATTAACGGATATACTGCATTCCCTTTTTTATGTGAGCATCCGGTACACTCCTCAGTACGCGTTGATTAAAATTAATTGTTATTACATATTATCATTATTAATAATTGTTTATGTAGAATTCCTAATATACAGAGTGTAGCTAAAAGGTTGATCATAAATTAAACCACAAATTCTGGAAAGAATAACCTAACTCACCTTAGTACAAATTAATATGCGTACAAAAAATTCTTAATTTAGCATGACGAAACAGAATCAAATGCTGCCATTTCTGTGCTCCATTGGGATAAAAAAGTTAATTTTTCTTAAACATACAAATGTTGAACTATGTATTATTAACAATATGTTTAATGAGAAAGAGGCCGTAACTGATATTTCTATTTCTAATAAGTGCTAATAATAGAAGATCCGAATAAGAAACGTCCTTCAACCGTCTGCATGGAAAAAAATTATATCATAATAAAGATAAATTATTATTTGTAAAAAACTTGCTTTGATTTCCGGTTGGCGGGATTTAAAAAGTGAAATATTGGTGCGAATGAACATGTGAAACAGAGATTTCCGAGCGAACTATACGATGCGATAGAAGAGGACACAGCAATGCTGCTCCGTGTGCTCCTAAAAACTCGGAACATTTTTCCAAAAATAAAACAAAAGTAATAAGAGTTTTGCGTTATTTACAAATTTTTATTATAATACAATACGAACATATATTATAACACAATGCAAACATATTCAAATTTAAATATTTTTCAATTAGATAATAAGTATTATTCAGGATACGTATCATCGAAATTTGTTAATTCGGAAAATTCGTCATCATTTCCTTCTTCTGTCATTTCTAAAATATCTTGTATTGTTTAAGGTGTTTGGTCTCTAATAAATCCAGTTGATTTTGAATAATCACCTAAAAACCAAACGCAGTTTTCATGTTGCAGCAATGCTGTGTCCACCTGTTCACTCACTTTTTAAAGTTCGCCAAAAGGAATTCAGGGCAGATTTTTGAAGTGAAAACTTTTTTTAGCGCATCGCTCACAGATTTTTCTTGAAGTGAAAACTTCTTTTAGCGCACCGCACACAGATTTTTCCGTAAGTAGTAAGTTAAGCTGATCCGTCACGCTCTGAGGTGAAAGGCTCGATCGGGCGAACTCGGGACCGCCGAGTGTACCCGAGCGAGAAAGATACAGTCAGCTGCTCATCGCTTTGCTTAGTATATTCAATGCATACGTAATAATTGACTTTATTAATTTAATAGTTATTATTGGTACGTAATAATAATTATTTTAACAATTATTACTTGTGTTTTTAAATGAAACTCACGGTCTCTAGTTAATTCCACAATATAATAAAAGTTATTGAAAATTCTAAAAAATTGACAATTGTTTCGATAAATCAATGTCATCGTCAGAATGACAGAAGTTACATTTCATTTGATGCCTATCTGATGTTTAGTAGTTATTTTTGGCTAGACCAAGTAGTAACCTAACTTGTGATTGGCTTAATATATGGTAATAGAAAAAATAAGAAGATGTGATATTACAAATATTGAAGCTTAGATATTATTAAACATCAGGTAGGCATAAAATGAAATGTAACTTCTGTCATTCTGACTATGATATTGATTTATCGAAACAATTGTCAATTTTTTAGAATTTTCAATAACTTTTATTATATTGTGGAATTAACTAGAGACCGTGAGTTTCATTTAAAAACACTAATATGAGCATATTCCACGAAGTAAGGGTCGAGACAGTCAATTTAATTATTATTTGGTTTACATTGTGAGGTTAGTGTGTGTAGTTAGCGGTTTATCGTGCTAGCTCCGGCTGAACTGAGTGCGCACTCAGTTCAAAAGTTGTGTTCGATTATTGTTGTCAGAGTTGCACTCCTCCAGCTTCATGTGTTCGATTTACAAGCGCCACTGTCGGAGTGCGCCCTCAGTTCAATATTATTTGCCCTGAAATGAAAGACGGTGTAGTCCTGTCAGCTCAGTTTTAAGTGGCGCCAAATACAAAAAACTTCGAATAAGTAATGCTAACTGAATTACTTTCATCTTCCGATTCTATAGTTCGTATGAAGAAATGTTTCTGATAAGTCCTGAAGTAAAAATCAAGATGTTGATTTTACTAATATGATAGGAAATATTCAGATAAAGATGAAAATGTATAGTCCAAGAGCCCGTGAGGGCCAGACCTTCGGATTTTTATAAAAGCTGAAAGTTTTTCTATTTATATCCCCAATACTGGTAAGAATGATCCCCGCCCATGAAACCTGGGTAGTGGTGGCTTTGGCAGGTAACAGGTAGCAAAGATGTATAAAATTCCACCTCAAATTTATTAATTTATAAAACTCAATTTTTTTATATTTCACTCGTAATAATATTAAAACTCGCGTTGTTCATTGCCAGACACTTAGTATAGTTACAACCCCCTGCCGGACACCCCTAAACTATTATAATTGTATACACCTTTGCTACCTGTTACCTGCCAAAGCCACCACTACCCAGGTTTCATGGGCGGGGATCATTCTTACCTGTATTGGGGACATACATAGAAAAACATTCAGCTTTTATAAAAATCCGAAGGTCTGGCCCTCACGGGCTCTTGCTCTAGTACCACTTATCATTGAAAGACATTTTTACATTTTTATTAAAAAAAATTTCTCTCTACTTGAAGAGTTAATTTGTATGTTTCACTTATTATAAAATATATATTTCTCATGCTGCTGTTCATGTTCATATGGTGTCTTTCTCCTTGCTGTTTGATTGTTTTCCGCTTTTTGACCGAAAGTTGGGTTAAAAACACTGTACTCGCAGTTGAATGGATGTTCGATTTAAGACGCACTTACTACTGATCACACTAAACATGGAAGAAATATGTATGTTTAGAGTTTAGAGTATGAGTTTAACCATGAAAATGTGCAAGAAAAAACATACAGGCGCAATCTGAACTTCCATAGAATAGGGATTTACTACAATTAATGGCCGAGTTCATTAAACATGAATTGCAATAAAGTAGTTTCATATTTGTAAGGTACTTAGATGGCGCTGGTGTCGACTGATTAATTAAATGAAACTTTTCAAAAGATTAATTTAACGTTTTTATTCTGACATTAAGACAATAAAAAAAAGGGAAAGTTAACGACGAGGGTAGGATCATCATAAAAAAAGTGCCATATTTCATGAAGGCAATCACATATCTAATGGTCATTGTTACAGTATGGTGAAAGATAAAAAATCCTCATCATGGATAATGATTGATGACGAGACAATCACAAAACAAATATGCCAAAAACTGCTACATATTAATTTTTAATGATGCCACAAAAATTAAACTTGTAATTTAAAAAAATAGAGCTTAATCATTCACAGCTCTGTAGAATAAATATTCATAAAAATAATTATTATTTCAAATTGATTATATTGTACATTTATTGACACATTAATTTATCTTGAAATTAACATTCATGAAGAATCGATATACAGCAGTAAAAAAGTATATACTTGCTAGATTATCAATAAAAGAGTTTTAGCAGACGATGTAGATTCATGTGAATAAAAGAAAAAGACAACGCTCAGTTTGCTGGATGGCAGTCAGTAATTTAGGAAAATAATGACTCCATGTTAGGAAACTAAAAATTGCTTGTGAGAACTGTGGTGGCTTAGAGGAGTGGAGGAGGCCACACTAGAATGGTCATACAAAAATTTGAAAAATACACTTCAAATTTGGTAGAAAAAAAGGCTGGCCACACTTTATCTAGTTTGATTAAACAATATTTAAGCAAGTGAAGAAAATATTTTGTAGATAGTCTAGTCTTAGAAAAAAAATATTTTCGATTAAAAACTATAATCTTGTCGCACGTTGAAGAAATGAAACTAAATGAACAATAGAACGAATTAAAAGAGTAAACTACAAAAATAATTGAAATACTACCAAAACTGCTATCTACGGATATCAGTAAAACTTTGCGCCATGTACACGTCTCAAGAGACTCTAGAAAGAATAAAATTCCATTTAATAAACAATTAAAAAAGCTTATTAAATTTAAATCACAAAATTTTTTGAAATCATGTAAAATACCATGTCGTATATTAAATTTATCCACCTTTTTCTATTTTTAATTGATACTTACAAAGAAACATTCTTCCAAATAATTCTCAATTTATTCACACTTTCGTAATTTAACAAATTTTTGCGCGATTGAGCTCTATTTGGTTGTTTACTACGTGTGTTTCCAAGCTCGTAAGTTTTGTTTACTGGTTGCTAACGATAAATTCGGAAGTAAGTATTTCGGAGTTCTAGAACGGTAAATAAATTTAATAATTTGGAAATTAGAAAAAGACAAGGAGATACATTTAAAACATAATAAAAGGAGGTGGATATAGGTGTTGCTAGACACCATGAATCTGTATTAGGTATTTTTATTAAAAATGTTTTGTAATACATTCAATCGCGCAAAAAACGTTATAAGCATAACGTTTTCGCGCAAAAACGTCATAAGCACCACGAAGGTTAAGGACTACCTATCAGAGACAATAATAATTATTGTAATCGTCGCTACGCTCCTCCTCCAAACAATTGTCTTCCATCGGTAAAATTTCCTTACCGTTCTGGATGCTTAATATACTATTACAAAGGAAAACCCTTAATAACATTTTCTAGTATTAGATACATCAAACATGAAAAAAAACTTACTTTCTCTTCAAATTATGTATTGACTGTTACTTTAATATACACGATTAACTGATGTGACTACTCAGTTATATCGGAGCAATCGAGAAAATTCTGAATACTGAGATTAAAATTAGGAAAATAAATTTTCTGAGATGAATTATTCCATTAACCGATTAATCAATAAATCGAATAGTAGACTAACTAGTCGATTACTCGAAAAGTCAAACTTCCATTTGTAACGTTTATAGAAGCCCTTTACAACTAAGAGGCACACGCTTGGGTAAAGCAGACATCATATCATACAAGAGTTACACATATCGTATTCGACTTTTATATACACGTTCTGCATATTCCTTGTAAGAACGCTATATGGTTTTTCAGCACAACCAAGAAGAGGTTTAATAATAACTAATAAATCGACGTTGAAGATGGGATTTATTTACTATTATAAACTCCTCCCCATAAAGAAAAGTTACCTCAGAAAAAATTATCATTAGACACGACATTATGCTATGAGTAACGCTTAATAAAAGCACTGTTTTCATGAGCGATTCGGAAGCTACGCATTCCCTGAAAAGAACATAATATCATACCTATAGACATACTTCGCGTTTTCAAGTGAAATTTCTTGCAATAGCTAACTTTTTAAGTGAATAAAAAGTAAAATAAAAAAAATGCATCACATAATAAAATAGCCAGTAAATAAGTCTTAAATATATTAATGAAGTAATAGAACTTTTTGGAACGAGATACCTGAGAAAGTAACTTAAAAAATATCTAAAAGCATCTTAGAATTATTCCGCAGTAAAAGTAGGTATCCAAAAAAGAATCATTATCAGTAGAAAGTATGATGTTATTAACATCTCACTTTTTCGACAAGGTTCACCGTTATTCTGTCTTTGTCAGTTATGCAGTAAATATGGCAACACTACAGGACGTCACATTGATAGAAAAATTAATAGCAATTTGAAAGTGAACTATACAAGGGACGCAACATTAACTCACATTTAAAAGGTCGTAAAAATGATAGTAAAATGTAAAAATAACGTATATGGTTATTTAAAAGATAATTGAAAATTGAGACCATTGCCGGGATCGGGGTGAAGTGAGCAACAATATATTCGTACTTCCAGTTCTCTATTTGGTTTCTTTCTCGTGGACGCTAAAATGTATGAGTTTTGAAAGGATGCAGAAATGATAGTAAGATGTATATATATATATATATATATATATATATATATATATATATATATATATATTATTGTGGATAGAAATGGTATAAGAGAATATTTAAAATGTTTAAATACTATGAATTATTAATTTTAGTTTGCCCGGTATATTATAAAATTTTTAAAATAGTTTGTAAAGTAATTATACCTTTGCATGAAAGACTCTACAATCTCAAAGTAGGGTTCAAGTATTTAAAAAGAAACAATTTTAATATCAAATATGAGCGCCAAAGTTATATAAAATCCTTACATTTTAATAAAGAAATTTTGTTAATCAAAAAATATACTTGCTTTTATTATTTCTAAAATAAATTCTAGAGACGGTCCTGTCTGCTTAATTTCAAACCTCTCCAACGATTCATAGACGTCAGGTTAATACTGCTAACTGTTAAACATAGATGGAGCAATCACCAAATAAATGAAAAGTCTCAACAATATAATTTCAAAATGTTTTTCAAAGGAAAAACGTTATTTAATGTTGTGAAAACAAATACATCATTCTTTTACAAATAAATTGTGAAAATAAACTATCTAAGATGGTCATTCATTCAAACAAACCATACACTCAGGTGAAAAATTACTTCTATGTGCGATTACAAACTAGGCAACATCTTATACTAATTTGCAAACACTAATTCTTTTACATATTGTCTATGCAATAAGATGGCGAAAACTATGATGAAGAAAACTCATGAATTATCAAAGTTCAATTCTTTGCACAAAAACCGGTAAGTATGTTTAACCTTTTTTATATATAAATAAAATAGTTTTAAATACCTGTTCACTGTATCGTTCTATTACACTTCAATGATTGGTTTTTTTTATTTTGTTTTAGGTTACCTTCTGGAAAACCGAATAATCCGTCTAGCCTGGACAAAAGTTATAATTGATGCCACATTCCATCCATATCAAAACATTCTAGATGAATTCCATAATCCAGTACTTTCTGAAAGGTATTGTGGAGACATTTTCCACAATACAATATTTCACTTGGTTAAATTGATGAATTTTATGGTCAGTACATTTTTATATTTACCAATTTTCTCGTTAAGTTATGTTTATCTGCTTGATTACTTACATTACTGAGTTGCTTTTAAGGATAATGTATCTATTTCTATAATTACCAATCCAAATTGTTGTTATTAAAAAGGTTTAAATAATTTTTCTCAAAAATTTTGCTTCTCCAACATTCACCGCTACCGAAAAAGAAAACTACCTAGTGAATAGTGTACATTATCAACAAAATTGTTTTATTCAATTTTTTTATTATTAATCTGCTTGTCGCTGATGAAAATATTTCAAGTGTATTCCACCAATCAAAATTGGCTATAAAAATTCTTATTGAAAAGTTTCACTTCAAGTTGTAGATCGTCCATCTATCCTTTTAAAACATTCTGTTTTAAGTTTTAAATGATTAAAACCCATATATTATTCCCTTTTAATTGTATTTCAAAATATTTATAAATGACAGTTCTTAATTTCAATAAAATCTATATGGAATGACAATTCATTTCACAAATGTCATGCTCTATGAAATTAATGCTATTATTTGACTTCCTACCTTGACATGTATTGAATAATTACATAATCTTATCAGAAAACTTCTTTCAATATCAAATATTTACTTTTTTAAAACAAATCATAGTATTATTTTACTTTTACAATGAGAAAAATGGATTGTTATTATTTATGTGGAACAACGTTCAAAAATTCTCTCTCTCAAATATTAAAATCATGTTATTTTATTTCACATATGTATTTATAAAGCGTATTTAAAATTTCCTACACAATTCTACAGCTTGACTCTTGTCTACTTTCTCTATTTAAAAGTGAATAGTACAGATTGTCTCCATTTCAAACTATTTTTTTAAAAAAATTCAAATTCTAAAATTTTTTACTTGCTTACAGTGTGTAGTCTTTTATTCCATAACTTAGTATACAGAGTGTTGCAGGTTTCTATCTATGTTAATATATATATATTTAATTTATATGCTCACAAACTTAATTATTAATTTATATCAACACTTTGCTAATTTATATTCACTTATTTACTGTTTACTTGTTGAGATCACTTTATCAACTAAACTAACTCTTCCTGGTCGGTCCCTTATATATTAATGCCTTTTTCACTAGATAATTCTAGATTGTGGCTTACTCAAAAACAATTGGCTTTCTGGCATTTTATAGATAAGACTGGTCACAAAAACAATATTTAGATAAGATAGTCACAATCGTAAACAATCCCTGCGCGTCCGCCATAATTTTAACTATCATACCTGGCTTATACAGAGTCGGATTTAGGGACTATACCAGTATGCTGTTTCGTAACAGAATGGCCACCTAGATCAACCAATATCTCAAAATCAAAATGTATGCCACTCAGGCGGAGTCTAAGCATGATTTACGTAAGCAAATTATTCAGGAATGTCAACAAATAAACCCAGAAATATTACATAATGTGCGAAACGCTTTTACAGCTCCATTTTATTATTTTATGGAAATCAATTTGAACACCTTATAAAATAATCTATTACTGTTATTCTAATTTGTTGAGAATTAAACTGCTCCTATTAGAGCATTGAAATTATCCGTAACTCCCAAATGATTTACTTTTTTTTAGGTATTATACATTATACATCCTTTGAATTCAAAAATGTACAGGGTGTTCTATTAAAAAAATGGGAGGAATGAGGAAAAGGTATAACATGTTCGTATCTCATAGTTGACATTTTGGTGATTGCAAGCAGGTTATTAGGTTATAGGTCAAAATTTGTGTGTTTTGATAAACTGTTTTAGAGTGCAAAATCGACTAAACATGTCTCAGGAAATTACTGATGCTGAATTTTACTAAATTAGTATTTCTGTGACGATTATAGAGAGTGTTGCACATCTGCTTCAGTGCACTTTCTAGGATCAGGTAATTTTGATGACGGTTACAAGGAGTGTTGCACATCTGATACAATACACATTCGACCGTCAAATGGCATTTGACGGTTATGAAGTGCAGTAGAACTTACAGGTTGGCAAACTAATTTTTGCAGTCGGAAGTTTGGCAACGTCCGATGCGCCGTAGCAAAGACGTATACGGATTGCAAGAGCTCACTTCGCTGGCAGAACTCGTAACCTTCGTTTCGACAGTATAGTTCAGAGAAAAGTGTGATTGCCGGGGTTGTGCCGTACTAACTTGTTATGGCGACTCCAGAAAGTAAAGTTGTTTATAAAAAGTTGAGTGAGCAATGTCGTGAAATAATTATGAACGTTTTAAATTTCATGACCGAAGAGGCAAACAATGGCAAGTCAACATTTCCATTAACAAAGGTAAGTTTTAATTATTGCAATACAATTTTTAAGCCAAAGTATTTATTTAACAAATTTACACTCGATAGTAAATTTTTTAAATCGATTTTCGTACATAAAATATTTATTTGTTAAACGATTTAAAAAAGTGACATTAGGGTGAGACAAAGTATTTTATGCACTCATGTGTCAATTTTATGCACCGTTATGTCATCTTGACAAACAAATCGACGCCATTTTTTGTCCATTTAGAGCAACCTAAAGAGACATTTTTGGGTTTTTGCATGCCTACGGTTCGTGCGTCAATTTTTGCATTCGTGAAAAAAAGCACCGCTCTATGCACTTGTTGCATAAATAACTATTCTGCTTCTGTCTACAGGAGTATATAAAAGGGCACATGTTTATTTTGTGTAAGATACCTATTTAAATGTAATATGTTTTTCAGCTTCTTATAATTATTATACTCATCTCACACCTATCTCTATTACGTTTCGGTTTTATTATTTGTTTTGAACCAAATTCCGATTTCAGTTACAATTGCGGTTGGTTTGGTCATATTAAAATATGTTTGAACTAAAATCTAAAGATCGTTTAAAATAACTAATGAACTGAAACGTAATATAGTATTTTTGAATTTACTATTTATTTTAAATGGCCGAAAACCACGACAAAAATTTTTATTTCCAAGAACGGTCACTGAAAACAAATTTAACTACTTCCTCATTTTATTCGTATAAAAATACACATGAGTAAAACTTTTAATACAACATTTATATCGACTTATTTTATTGTCAGTTCATTGAACGAGTTTCTGCTGCTACGAAGTTAGCCAAAAAACGCTTTCCCGTATTAAAAAAGAAGATCTGGCAGGAAGTAATGCTGACACTGATGTGCCTACTAAAAAACAAAGAACGTCCAGTATCTGTATGGATCAATTCGACAAAACTGCTCTTAGGAGGTGCATAATAAATGATCACATATCCGAGAAAAAAGTACCCACGTTAGGAAATGTACACCAAACTTTTGCAGATAGTTATGACTTTCGCAGGAAGTCGTGAATCTCTGCGGAAACAAATACATTCTTTGGGTTTTCGTTGGACCAACATGAAAAACAACAGAAGTTTGTTAATGGAACGTCACGAAATCAGACATTTACGCCTACTATATTTAAGGAACACACAAAAGTGCAGAGAACAGAACAAACCTATCATTTATATGGATGAAACATACATTCATTCATGTCACACGCACCTTAAAGGATGGAGCGACAAGAGTAACAAAGGATTAAGAAAACCCGTTTCAAAAGGTAATAGGCTCATCATTGTGCATGCAGGAAGTGAAAATGGTTTTGTACCTAATGCTGGTATTATGTGGAACTCTCAGTCAAAAACAGGAGATTATCATAATGAAATGGCGTACGAAAATTATGAGAAGTGGGTACAAGAAAAACGTATTGCAAACCTACCAAAAATACGCTGTTGTGGTAATTGATAACGCCCCATATCACAGTGTTCTAAATGAAAAATTACCTACGACTGCTTGGACTAAACAACAATTAAAAAACTGGCTCTCTGAAAGAAACATATATTACTGTGAACAAATGTTAAAACCGGATCTTTATAACGTTGCAAAAATGTACAAACCACAATATAAAACTTATAAAATTGATAAATTGTTTATTCGACATGGATTGCAAGTTTTAAGGCTACCCCCTTATCACCCGGACTTAGATCCGATCGAAAGTGTTTGGGCGGCACTTAAAAAATATGTGGCCAAACGAAATGTTACCTTCAACTTTACAAAGGTTAAAGAATTACAACTAATATTTTCTAAGCAAACTAAAGAAATAAAAAATTATAAAACCATCACATATGCAGATATTATTTCTAATAAAATTTCAAAGATAATATCTTTAGGTACAAATGCAACAATTTCTTTTAAAACAGAAAATAATGTGAGTTCAAAATTATTAAATGTAAAAACAAAGATATCCCCAATAAAGAAGTCTGGTAAATATAAACTTAACTGTCCAGAATGTAATGCTGTCTATTTGGGCAAACCCTTAGAAATTTTGAAATCAGATACAGTGAATCCGATCGAAAGTGTTTGGGCGGCACTTAAAAAATATGTGGCCAAACGAAATGTGCCCTTCAATTTTACAAAGGTTAAAGAATTCTGTAATAAATTTTTTAACATATTTTCTGCAAATGATTGGAAAGTTAGATGTTAGAAAGATTGAAGATGAATTTATGAACAATGAATCACTTTTAGATACTGTTGTAGATAATATTATTATTAACTTGGCCGAAGACGGATATAGCGAGGATGATGAAGTTGATATAGAAAGTGATTTTGTAGAATCATTTGTAGATGTACATCATTATTTTACTGTTGATGATCCCTGTACATCTAAAATGGTATGACTGAATACATTAAACGCAACAAATGTAAATAGGTGTAAATTGTAGATATTAGAGACGAATTACACTAGAGTAATATAATATTTGCAGCACATCTGTACATAGTTCTAAATAAGCAATAATTGACGGCACCCAAAACCAAGATTTTTTTGCTTTGCCAGTCCTAACTCTGTAAAAAGTGCGAAGGGATGTTCTAATTTCATAGTAAATATTTGCAAAAATCCCAAAAATTTACATATGAAAGTAGAAATATCTACCACAAAAAAGCTTTAATATTTTATTTATATTATTAGTATATTTATTAGACTATCTCTAAAGGCGATTTCTCCAATTTGTTTTTCAAATTTTATGTATAAACCCGAATTTTTACATTATTATCTACTACATATTATTAAGAATAACAATTTTAGAAAGCTTAACAGGTAGGTATGTCATTAACTATTACTACGAACAGATAGGAAAAATTGTTGGCCATTGTTAAATTTAGAAAGTCGTTTAACAATCCTTATCATATTGTACGCTTTATATACAAAATCTACCTGACTTCCAATTTATATACAAATAAACCTCAATGATGAATATTGTGAAGGGACTACTTAAAAGACATTAATTTGAAGTAAAGGTGAAAGTTTATGTCTCTTGGAATCTATTTATTATTTACATCATATAAAATAATAAAGGGTAATTATAGAATTCCCCGTATGGTTTTTAAAGCAGTAAATAATTATGTCTGTACAAAAAAAACGTTTTGTATAAAGGGTACTCGTCACAGTGGCTCGAGAGGCCAAAAATCAAATTTTGAAAGGCAGCTCAACGAAAAAAGAAGATCTAAGCAGTGCTTTTTCCCCAGTAAAGAAGTTAGAACTGATGCAAGCTCCCACTGGCTGATGTGGATGGACAAACGTCTTCGATGCAAATATCGAAAATGTGAAGGTTTCACATACGAGTATGTTTCCTATGAGAAATGTTCCACTGCACTTTGTTTCAATAAATCTCAAAACTGTTTTCGCAGTTTTCATATTTAGTTTCTCTGTATATTTTAGGTGTTAATAAAAATTATATACAGCACACGTTTTTTCATGCTTCGAAGAATCTAATCCGAATGTGCATACATGCTACACTCAAAAAAATTCAAAAACACATTTTCATTTTGAGTTTAAATTTAGAGTTGAAAAGACATGGTATATTGATTTCACAGTTAAATTAAAAAAATGGCGCATTTAAGGGTTAAAACTATCACATATGCATAGGGTATTTTCAAATCTATTACATTAACGACATCTACGTCTATGTTTTACGTCTGATATTAAGGCATAACGATTCTATGGATCTTCAACCGACCATGTTTACACTAAACGCCGTACTGACTTCTGACAGGTTTCACTACTTGCTGGAACAGAATAAAAGCTCTCAGCTATTTTCAAAGACAACAACACAATATACAAGCACGTTATAGAGAACAATGTTTAACAATAGATAGAAGAGGCAAGTGAAACGTGTTTAAGTTTGAAGAGAGCTTTGTCAAAGTCATTCTTGATGTTCAATAATGTGCAATGTCTCAATATTGTAAAGGCGTTCATCATTTTTATGACTGGTAACTCTGGTAATAACCTAATTTTGCACATGATTTCATTCAACTACGTTTCTTTTTTTCACTGCGAACCAACGATGTGTTGAAATCCTCCAATTACTTCATTTAAGTAAATACTTTATAAGGAGAACTTCGCTAATATAAGTTTTATTGACGTTTGTTTATTTTGGGCAACCAAGAGTAAAATTAACAGATTATACATTAATATCCTTACATGATATTTACGGTTATGTGGGTTAATGACAATTTATTTGTTAAATAGGCACATAAAAATGTCAGTTTTGTAAAGATTCGCGTTATTTAAAAGATCTACACCTTAATCATATATATAATAAAGAGAATACATTGGGAAGCTTTGGTGTTAACCTAAACCAATACAGTTTCGGACAGGTCCGTATTTCCACAAATATATAAGGTCTGCTTCCGGTACTAGTTCATAAATATACAAAACTTTGTAGCATCCATTGCTATACTTAGTAGCTATTGAATATTGAATTGATTGAATTAGTTCATCAGTTCACTGTACTGAATAAACTAGTTCAGCTGCAAAAACATTCTTATTACATGGATTAATAATCTACTTGATCTTTTTGTTTTAAATGTATTTTTATACAACTACATATAATAAACCATTATTAGTTTCCCAATAATGTCTGAATTTTAGAAATAGTCATCAACTAACATACTTCAACCTGTAATGGAAATATACCAGGTAATATCAAACTCGAAATCAGGAATCAATATAATTTTCGAGAACAGAAAATTCACAATCTCAAAACTGACGCCCTTCCTATAGTCCAGTCATTATATACATTTGGAAATGCAAATGAATCGAGAAAGCCAAATTTTGGATATTACGTGGGGGTAGGCTAGAAAAGCTAAGTTCAAATTGTCGACCAAAATAACCTTGTGGGTTTTCCGCCATCTTGAAAAAAGGGTTAAATTCAGTTTTTTCATCATAACTCGGTTCCCCGTTGAGATACGAAAATTTTTATTCAATACTTTTTGTTGCTCTTTGTACGTATCGATCATCGTTATCGAGATATCAATAAAAAAACCATAAATTTGAGAAGAAAAAATTGTTCTTAGCTATTTCCTTTTTTTTTTCGTGAAAGATATCGAAAAATGTTCAGTATAAAACGTGTAGAGCGTGTTCAGTGATGAGCTAAACAGCGATATTTGCATAACGCCGTTATCGGCGATCGCGATTTCTAAATAACAGCGATTTAAAAGCGTTATCACGATCGCGACTTTTCGCACTAGGCCAAACGTTTTCATCATTTCGCGACTATGCTCTCGCGTGATTCATTTTGCTGATGCATATTAATTTCACTTGCCTGCCTCCTATTGTACTGATCATAAACTGTAAAACTGGAGCTGTTGCCAAGGAAACTTAGTTTTTTTCATGAAAAAATAAAGTAAAATACTTCTTTAAATACACTTTCTCTTTGTTAACTATATGGATTGGCACGAAGAAATAATAACATGTATTTCAATTAATAAATTTTTTTTTCAATCAAAATATAAAATGAAATAAAAACAAAATATTAATAATACATTTTATAAAAACAATACAAAAATATAATATATTAATAGAAACAGAGAAATTTTTGGCATTTAAAAAACAGTGGCCACCTATAAAATACAATTATTTGCTATATTTGTAATTTGCT
The DNA here is from genome assembly GCA_963921935.1 of Galeruca laticollis. Classification (NCBI taxonomy): domain Eukaryota; kingdom Metazoa; phylum Arthropoda; class Insecta; order Coleoptera; family Chrysomelidae; genus Galeruca; species Galeruca laticollis. The sequence goes on from OY998183.1 coordinate 89,766,513, forward strand.
TTCAAAAATAATTACATTTGAGTTTTCCTTTCACTTAATCGTGTTCTACATTCATTCAGGACCTGACTAGCTTTAGAAAACAACCTTTCACAAAAAACTGAAGAAACTAGTACAACTTGTACAACTGCAGATAGATTTGGAAAATGAAATTTATTTTCCTTCCACCACTTTAGAGGATCAGATTTTCGTGGGTGGGTGGGTGTTTTCATTGGGTGGGTGGGTGTTTTCATTGGGTGAGGGGCGTGAAGATAAGAGTCGAGAACGCTTGGAATAAAATACGTTGCATTTCGCTCTATTTCACTGAACGCGATAAAAAGCGAGTAGCTGTGTTGCATGTTAGTTGACGCGATTTCGCACATTCTTAAAAATCGCTGTTTCTGTCAATCGCCCTTATTTGTGATTTTAGTCAACTGTTGCTAGTCGCGATTTTTCAATAACGGCGATTAAATCACCGGTAGCGATATATCGCTCATCACTAGTTCAGACCTACAAATTCGTTTTTTTATTTTTTATTTTCGAGAAAAATGACCTCTAGCGCGCCGCAAAGTCAGTAATACTGTGCCCAGTTTTGATTTAGCCGCTCGCAGGGTTGTATCCACACGCCAAAATGGATGAATGGTTGTTCAGGGACTTATTGCAATAAAAAATAAATTAATAAACCAGCCAAATTATGAATAAAACACATGAAAGTTTTTGATTAAATAATTTTTATGCAGCAAAAAATAATAATTACAGGTGGTCATTTTTTCACATGTTTTTCGTCGTTTTGATGGTCCTGGCTATAGAATTTCTTCCTCGGTAGACTCATAAAATCATAACCATCATCATCGTGATCGTCGTTGAATAAAATCTCGACTCTGGCGACATTGTTGCATGCCTGTCCACTACAGTGCAGGCAAATTATGGAGCAACTAATTCCTGCTTTCCTGGACCCACAAGCAGCCTCACACTTTCCTTTACATTTGCACGAAATGAGTTTTAAAAGTTCGGGTGCAGCGGGTGCGGCTGTGGAGGTGCAAATTGTTTCAAGCCCGTAATTAGTCTGTTGCCAACCCCATTCCTGAGGATCTTTGAAAATTCCGAGCCACGTTAGTACCTGTAGAAATGTCCGGAAAACGTATTGGCGGACTGCGCTTTCCGTTGGTGGAAGTAGTGAAAGATTATTCATCTTATTTGTCGCCATTGATTCTGCAAAGCGGTGGAATCGCAAAATGTCCATCGTTGTGTCCTCTTTACGACCACCATACAGAGCGATAAGGAATAGCTTTCTACCCATGACCGGAGGTTCGGGTTCTTCTCGAGGGTGCTGATGAATTTCGACTTTCCAATATTATAAAAAGACGACGTGGTGTCACAACCGCTGAAGGCATGGATGAAAAGAATATTTTCAAGAACAGACTTATCATGCTTAAAACTTTTCGGAGAGTACAGTTTTGCCGTTGTTTTGCCTTTAGCTGGTTTGCCAAAAAAATATTTTTTTTGTCCTGTGTAAGTCCGGAAATTAAAATCAAAAGACCGATATCTTTGCCGACGATTTCCATATAGTCATGAAATGCTGCTTCTCTAATTGCTGTGGTTACAATGAGGGTATCAGCACCCTCAAAAGCCTGCTCTACTTTTATTCCGGTATTTGTAAAATAACGGCGAAGCATATGTATTAAGTTGTTTTAAATTTGGTCCCTTGCAAGAAACTTCTCCTGGCTAACTTTCGGAGCAGTAGTTTCATCAAACGTGAACTCTGGTGATTGGTTCTTCCTTGAACGTCGTGCCCTTTCCGAAGTTTTAGTTCCTGCGAGTCTCATGTCAGTCGGATAATCGTCGAATACAATTGTCACACTGCCTCCAAAGTGTTGTTGCACGTATGTGACATATTTCTTGCAAATGAGGTCAAACGTCTCAATTCGACCCCAAACAACTTTATGCAGAAGGAAACCACCGTGGATTAAGTGATGGTGTCTGTCACCAGGCTGTAAATTTTTTGTCAAAGGTTCGAAGGCATTGTATAATAGCGACTTTGTTTCTTTTCGCATTCCTTTTTCGATGAACAATGACAATGGGAACGGAGCGAGCTCGTATGCTAGAAATTTTATCAGGTCAGTCTCGGAATTCTTCGTTATGCACATTCTTTGGAAAAGCAACAATGGATCGATCGGAACTGGTGACTCGTCGATTGTAATGCTGGTATTAACTGATAAAGAGAGCACTTTATCCTTCCTTGTGAATGACAAGGACCCGAAATCCGCTCCTACGATTTTAGTCATCATGTCGCGACCCAATTTCGTATGTAGTAATTCGTATTCGTATTATAGACGACAACATGCTGCAGAAAATTCGTGATTGAATTAATGAATCAAGGAAATGTTTACAGTGAGGTAAGGGGCGATTTGTTTGATCACCGTTTATAAATTAATTGCTTGTTTTATAACAATTATTCGTTTTTAATAAAGTCTAAATATTGAATTTTTTATGTTTGTTTTTTATCAACAATTCTGTTACCAAAAACAAAATGCAAACATTTTATTCTTACAATTCAACCGAATGGACGGGAGTCAATTTTGACGAACCCTGTTTAGAGCTTCTATCTTGTTAAAAACTAAAAAAAAAACAGTATTAAATAGTTCACTATAACTCCCCCCTCAACTGTAATCACTTAATTGTAGTCCATTATCGTGGTTAACCGGCAAATGTTCCTAACATCCCCTGCGTACCAATAATACTCATATAAACTTCAATATAAAAATTTGAATATCGTTTTATATACACAAAACAATCTAACAAAGAAGCCATTCACCAACCAATAGCCAAAAGCTATACGAACACTAAATAATGAAATACGATACATCTAATCTAGTTTTTGATAACTACATCCGGTCATCGTTCGTCCGCCCACGGCATGGCGCGCAGCGATGGCACCGTCGACCCATCAGCATCCATATCAAATCGTAAATCCCTTTCGCCATAAATAAAATCACGTTTCTACTTTCAGAGTGCAGTTGTATATCTGTTAGCCCAATAAAAATGCGTATAAAAAGGAGGATTACTTCGAGAAAATCCAAGTAACGATTTTGGGTTTTGCGTTACATTATGAAAACATAGTAAAGGTTATAAAATCGCGTTTAAAAAAACTTTTTCTACTTTGTGATTCTAATGACAACTTTATGAACCTCGTTGAATTTCAAAAGGGAGCATTTTTCGAAACGCAATAATTTATACATCAAGGTTGGTAACACTAATACCGAAACGTCAACGTATGTCGTCTAAAAAATCAAGTACACAAATAACATAACCCAACTTTAATCTAAGGAACGCTTTAATCGTCACATAGTGCATAATTGAACAATAAATACTACAACAAATAGTTGAGGTGGGGTACACCTTTCATAATTTTATTATTTTTCACAAAGGTAGACGATTAAACAAAGGAAAAAGCACGAACTTATTGCAAATTGTCACTATTATTCGATTTTCAAATGATTCAAGTTGACGCTAAGGTCATGAATACAAAATTTCATAAATCGATTTAATTATCCTGTTTTTGAAATTCTGTTTCATAAGGCCTTCCATCGCACTTGTCCAGGGCCCCGCTACCATTTGTGCAAAGTGTGTAATGCACACGGGAGCCATCCATTAGGTGCACCAAAATCCAAGGTCCAAAAAAAATTGCAAAAAAAAAACAAAAGGTATATATACACACGAAAATCATCCAGTTACTGCTGATTCCTATATTGCGAGAACATGTCAGGCGGTAGTTTCTCGATTTTTCTATTCAGACATGAATAATGCCTGGAGCGCTATAAAAGCGATGCATCGCCAGAAGCGTTTTTAAACCGCTGGACCGTGCAACAAGTGCATAAAAACAAGCAATCCTATTAATTTTTACATTTAAAGTTATTTTTATTTTGTCAAGTGTTGTGTTGCTGCCTGCAATTTCAACAGTATGATTTTTGATAAAATGGTAAGTGTTCCCTACTTTATACTATCAACATTAACCCTTTATAGGATACTGGTTATAATTAATTTCTTTTTCGCAATAGATATTTTTCTACTTCCGCTACTAAAACCGCACTTTGAACACGGGTTTGACATGCACAAAACGACTCTTTAAACACTAGTGTTTAAAATGCCAAAAGTCACATCTCGTTTATCTTTTGTTTTTTAAACGTCAAATCAAGTGTATCTTTTGTATGTTAAACTTCATGCTCCTTGATAATTTTGTTATTCTGCGTCATTTGATTTATCAGTCAGCTGTCAGTCATCGTCCGTCATGTAATGAATATAATTCAAATATAATATAATGTTTTCCTTCCCGCGGGCGAAGAAAAAGTATAGTAAGCACCGCGTGTTTAAAACGTCTTTAGTCACTCGTTTCACAAGGAACTCGTTCCGCTTCGCTCCACTCGTGCCTAGTAAAACTCGTGACTAAAGTAACCGTTTTGACACTTGGTACTTAATATACCTACCATTATTATACCTACCTATATTTTTATAAGGCTAGATAAAACTACATACAAATTGGAACTTTTTCTTTACGCACTAGAGCGTAAAGAAAAACTCATTACGCACTAGTGCGTAAAGTAAAGTTTTACGCACTCGAAAGTGTGTCTAAAGTACGTACTCTACGCACGGTAGTAGAAAATAGTATATTATGTAAGTGACATTTTTCACACGAGTAGGAAGTATTGTTTCACGAGGCGCAAGCCGAGTGAGATAATCCCACGAGTGTGAAAAATCACTTTCGCACAAGTTATGTACACTATTTTTCGTACGACCACACGATATACTTTTACCAAATCAGGCATGTACAATCATGCGTTTTTATGTAGATGTGAGAGGTTTTATATATGTGTATTTGTAATTACTTTATATAGTCCAAGAAATGTCGATGTAAACACACTTTATTTTTAAGAATAAATAAACTGTTGTGTATATTTTCTTAGCGCTATAAGTATATTTGATAAGAACACAATGTAACAGCGATGGAATGGCCGAGAGGCCTAAGCGTCCGTACACTCGATTTCTGACAAACAGTAAGGTGGTTCGAACCCGGGCTCAGTGGTTTTTTTTTTAATTTTAAATGAAATAAATAAATTATATTATATGGACAAATCAATTTAGGAAATACGCATTTGACATATACATAAATTTGCGGGGTAAATAGACTAGCATTTCAACATTCAATTTGACAGCTTTTTTATCCGTACACGTACGGATAAATTTTTTTCCGTACGCGTATGAATAAAGGCCCCTTTCCATAGAACTAGACAGTGCGATATATGTCACTTTCCTATGTGGTCGTAGGAAAATAAATTTTTATTAATTGAAATGTCATGTACGAGTTTAAAAAAGTAATTGGTGTTTTATCCATAACTCTTTTTAAAAAACCATTTTGTAGGGGTTTTTAAGGGCTATAAGATCAAATTAGTTTAATATTTTTTCTGCCTTTATTTTTGAAAGGGTTTAAGCTGAAAGGGCTCGAACAATATGCAAACTTGGTGCTTATTATTGTGCTTACTTTAAAAGTTAATTCCTAATTCCCATTAGTACTAATTATTTATTTGTTTTTTTCAGGATAAAAAAGAGAAACCTTCAGGTGCGAAGTTTCACTAGGAAAAGAAACTGAGACTACAAGAAAGGGAAAAAATTGCTGGATCTTTAAAGCATTTCTTGCAAATAATCAAGATTCCACGGAGACTATCGTTGCGACCGAAGCTCAATATTCTAAATCCGTTATATTAGCAACAAGTGGCGGCGGTTGTAGCAGCAAAACAGCTTCTACTGATGCAGAGCCCGATGAAGCGATGACACCATCCTCGTCTACAGCACTTGAACAATCCACTTCAAGTAATTCAGCTTGTGTAAGAATTTCGATAATGTCTGCTAGTGAAATACCTGCTGCAAATGACACTTTCGATGAAGGCTTTAACGAGGCTAGTGTCGATATAATTCCGTTCTACCCCGGTTTGTGGCCCGAAAGAATCACCAATATTGGTTACGTGGTCCGCCCTTGATAGACATCAGTTTCAACTTTCCTAGTAATAAAGATAAGAGAAAGTTTTCGTACAAACACTTTGTAAGAAGTCTAGCAAATGGAGAAAAAGTCGAAAGTACTTGGCTTATTTACTATATTTCTAAAGATTCTGTATTTTTTTTTGTTGTACGTTGTTTTGTAAAACTCCTAACACTTTTTGTGATACTAATGGAGTATCTAATTGGCAACACTTGTCTTTGCTAATGAAGAGAAACGAAACGCCAATTTTACACAACAGTTATATGAATACTTGGGTAAATTTAAAAAAAAAAAGTTTGAGACATCTACGACTGTTAATGCTCATCACTTGCGGATTTTAGAAACAGAAAAAAATATTGGCGAGACGTGTTCGAAAGAATTATTGCGATTGTTAAGTATTTATCTACACAATGCTTGGCATTTCAAGGTTCTTCTAAATTACTTATCGAACATGATAATGGAAATTTTCTAGAAGCTGTTGAGATGATTGCCTCTTTTGATTCAGTGATGAGACAGCACGTTAGCAGTGTGTAACTCCCAAAAAAAATCTGTTAAAATGACTCATTATTTAGGCGTGCAAATACAGAATAAAATAATTAAATTATTGTCGTCTAAAGTAAGAAATAATATTTTAGAAATGGTTCGCACTTCAAAATATTTTTCAATAATATTAGATTGTGCACCAGACACTAGTCATACTGAGCAAATTAGTCTTGTTCTGAGGTATGTTGTCCTTATCACCACTTCAAAAAAGGTTGAAGTTAAGGAAAGTTTTATTGCGTTCAATCCAATACTGGACTGTACAGGGGAAGGGATATATACATTTGTGACAGAAATTTTGAAAAAATTAAATTTAGATGTAGAAAATATTAGGGGACAAGGTTATGATAATGGGGCAAACATGAAGGGAAAGCATGTTGGGCTTCAAAAACGCATTCTTGATGCGAATCAGAGAGCCCTTTTTATACCTTGTGCGGCTCATACTTTGAACTTAAGTAAATGACGCTTCTAAGGTGGCAGATGCTACAATACATGTTTTTAATCTTGTGCAAGTTATATAATTTTTTTCGTCATCCACAAAAAAGTGGGATGTTATGAGAAAAAATGTCCCCAGTTTAAGTTTAAAGCCTCTAAGTGAGACAAGATGGTCCAGCAGAATTGATGCAATAAAGCCCCTAAAACTTTATTTAATTAAGGTTTACGAAAGTCTTCTAGAAGTAGCTGAAGATAATTCCTTTCACATTGATGCAAGACATAAAGCGAGTTCCCTCTTAACGTCTGTACAAACTTTTCAATTTATTTGTGGAATTATTATTTGGCATGCCGTTTTATTTCATATAAATATTGTCAGCAAACAAATGCAAAGTGCTACAATTAATATTTATTTATTTATTGAAGTCCTAACAGGTTTTACAACCTAATTATAAGGACATTAGCTATTTAATACAAAATATGAAATACAAAATACCGAATCCAAAATACGAAATACAAAGTACAAAATACAAAACTGACAGAACCAAACCGAATATCTTATACTCCGGTAATTTTTAAATATTTATATATTCATTCCTAAATTGCGACAACGGGATTAAAAAATTTACTTCCGACAATTGATATACGAGTACATTGTTCGCTAGTTTCAACAAGGAATTCAGAGGTGAGAAGGAGATGGAAGATTCTGGTATTCCAAAAGGAATTTTGCGTTTTGTAACCCTTTAGGGTACTTTAAAGGGTATTAAAGAGAGTATAGCACTAGAATTTGTGATACTGTTTACCAATTTATACAAGGAGGTCATTGCTAATAACTGACGTCCAGACTGTAAAGAAATAACATTAAATTCTATATGTAATCTTGTTGATCTCACTGTTACATAGTCCGGCCATTTTCGGTATTTCTTGAAATACAGATATCTCAGGAATCTATTTTGTACTCTCTCAACAGCTTCCAAATTGTACTTTTGCTTGCTCGCCCCAAATGAGAGATGCAAAGTCTAACTTAGGTCTAACCAAAGTGTTATACAAGACAGATATTGTATTAATATTTGAGAAAAAGTACGTTTGCTTCCAAATAAAGCGTAACATACGATTTGCACTAGCAACAGATTTACTAATATATGAAGCATATGATAGTTTATTATCATATGTTACACCCAAATATTTAATTTCTTGTAACTACATAAAGTATCTTTTTCAATTTGGTAATCAAAAATAATACACTCTTTTTTACGAGACACGGACATAACAGAACATTTATTAATATTGAACTTTAATTGGTTATCAATACTCCATTTATGAATATTATTTATATCTCTCTGTAATAAAACGCAGTCTCGAACTGTTTGTATTTTTTTAAACATTCTAAAATCATCAGCAAACAATAAAAAGTCAGAAATACTAACACACTGTGATAAATCATTCACAAACAAAACAAACAGTAATGGTCCTAAGTTAGAACGCTAAGGAACTCCTGAATTACCATGATACTTTCCAGAAGTATTCCATAGATGTTTCACAATAAAGTACCTATCTTGTCCATAACTTTTAAGTAAACTTAATAAATTAGAAGACAATCCGTAGTTACTAAGTTTTTTTAACAATATGTCGTGGTTTACTTTATCAAACGCTTTCTGGAAGTCCGTGTAACTGTTGCTGTTCTTTAAAAACCTGATTGGCAACGTCTGTAAATAGTAACAGATTAGTATTAATATATCGGCCCACCATAAATCCGTGTTGTTCGTCAACTATAATATGTTTTACATGATTATAAATATAGAAGTGAAATATTAAAGTATGCCAAACATACATAAAAAAGTTAGTTCGCTTTCAACAATATAGATCAGACCAATAATTTCAAGAAATTCTTGTACAAGCGAAAGAAGTACATAGCACTGTCTCTTGAAATTGAAGAAGATTTTCCACCGTTACCAACGATCAGGAAGAAATTTAAACCAAAACTGTTGGACTATGAACACCGAGATGAGACCCCTCATAATCCAAAAACCGCCTTTAAAATTAGTTTTTTCTTAAAAATTATAGATCAATCTTTAAGCTCTCTAAAAAACCGATTTGACTTATTAAATGAGTATGATAACATTTTCGAATTTTTTAGCGACATATTTAAATTAAGTGACAGCAACCTTTTAAAACGTTGTTCTGTTCTTGAAGAACGACTGGCAGATCAGGATAATAAGGATATATACTCCAATGATTTGCTTAATGAAATTAAAGCTTAAAGTTGTTTTCATTACCTGATGATACTGACTCCTTAAGTATTTTACAATATATATTTGAAAACAATTTAATCTCCACCCTTCCAAACGTAAGCATTTCACTAAGAATTCTTCTGACATACCCTATATCTGTAGCTTCTGCCGAGCGATCTTTTTCAAAGTTATAAATCATTAAAAAATATTTTAGATCGACAATGCTTCAAGAAAGATTGTCTGGGCTAGCAATATTAGCAATTGAACAAGAAATTTTTGATGGCATAAATTTTAGCGATGTAATTAATTAAAACAGCAAAGTCTCGGAAAAAATCGCTACTACAATAGCTATTATTTATTTTTCTATTGTACCTAGCTATCATTTTTGATTTTATAACGAAGTTACCTAGGTATTCGTTATCAGAAGTATCTGCATATTTTTTTAAATATCTAAGTATAAGTAGAAAGTAGTACTTATATATAAGTATGTAGATATTAGGCAATATTTCTGTTATTTGTTCCTAAAAAAAATGTGATTTCAAGTTTTGGATTTTTTCTAGTATTTATAAACAATGTGTCTGTACCCCATTAGTTAAGAAAATGCTTTAAAATGGGTGTGAACAAGAATTTATTTGGTTACGATTTTATTTTGTTTGTTTCATTTTGATATTTTAGTCTACAAATAAATATGACTTCTAAAGTTCAGTTTTTTGCTCTATTTCAAGCACCTACCTACCTTCAAAAAAATAAATAATAAAACATGATCCAAAATGCCTTAAGGGGCGCCAAAATCCTTATTGCAGCCAGTAGCCCCCACAGGGGCCCTGCACTTGTCCTTGTAACATGTATATCGACATGTTACGAATTTTTCATAAGTTATTTCGGAGCGTTACTTATTCTTCAGTTACTCCCACCTCTAATACGAAATTATTAACGTCGATATTTTAAAAACAACTGGAATTATCGTTTTTACATTCACAAGCCTTGTATTTAATCGGTGATTTCCCAATCGAACGGTCTCTTTCGTTAACATCCTTCGATCTTTAGTGGACAATGAATTGTTCTTATTATCTTTCGTTCCTGTATCCTTAATTTACCTTCTTCCATTTTCGTCATAGTGATCGTTTCAGCTGCATACATTGTTATGAGCCGTATTATTGCATGGCGTTGAGTAAAGTCCCTTATAATTTATAGCTCCTATTAGAAAGAAGGGTTGCAGAATCTCCTATCTTAGCAGTTAGCATTGTTTTATGAAAAACTAAGGTGCGCACTGCTTGCTTGTGTTTATTTTTGTGTACAAAAATTGTTGATAAGGTAATATAATTTGTATAAATTAACAGAATTGTCTATTAAAGTGTTATGGTGCGAAACTAAAATATAATTGCGACTTAAATTCGGTAATATCCGTTTATTTCAGATAGGAGAAATTTTCATAACCTCATGTTCACGTATAATAAATTTTATTGAAAATGTCGCAAACACAAAAAATTTTACAATTAGCTTCTACAAACATCAACGAATCAAACTTCAAGCGATTTGATTCACCTTTGATATCGGGAATATTCCAATAATTTTTAATGAATCTGCTGATATTGTTTGTGAGACTGACTGGAATGAATTTATCATTAGACCAGGCCTTTATGCCATTCATGAGTAGAAATGTGTTCAATAAAACTTTCTACAACAAGAACCTTGCATTATTCAGACAAAAAAAGGTTCACTGCTCTTCATACAAGTACAGAAATGTATCCAAAAATAAATAAACGGTTTTAAGCATGGAAACAAACTTTGCAGCATCTGTGAGATGTCCTGAACAATATTCTATCATAAAATTGTTACTTGTATACACTTCGGGGGATGTATCGTGCTAACAAACCGAAATTTCTCCCAAAATAACCAAAAATGTAGTATATTTGGATGTAAAGGACCCGCTGTACTCGCTCTAGTCAGCTAAAATCAATAGGGTACATCTGGGAGACACCTCAAAAAATATCCAAATATAAAATTGGTCACTTGTATACACTCTGGAGGCTGTATAGTGCTAACAACCCGAAAGTTCTCCAAAAAGGACCAAAAATGTGGCACTTCAAATACCATAGCACCCGTCGTACTAGCTCTGGTGGGCTAAAAATCAAGAAGGTTTATCTATAAAATGCTCTGAACAATATTCAATCATGAAATTGGTCACTTGTATACACTCTGGAGGCTGTATCATGCTAACAAACTGAAAACTCTCCAAAAATGACAAAAATTTGGTACTGCAAGTACCATAGCATTCGTTGTACTGGCCGTAGTGAGCTGAACATCAATAGGGTTCATCTTTGAGACACCCTGAATAATATCCAATCATAAAATTGGTCACTTGTATATACTCTGGAGGCTGTATCGTGCTAACAAACTGAAATTTCTACAAAAATGTCGTACTTAAAGTACTATAGCACGTGTTGTACGGGTTCTGGTGAGCTTACAATCAGTAGGGTTCATCTGTAAGATGTCCTGAATAATATTCAATCATAAAATTGGTGACTTGTTGCATTCCGGAGGCTGTGTACCGTACTAACAAACTGAAATTTCTCTAAAAATTACAAAAATGTCGTACTTCAACTACCATAGCACTTGTTGTACTGGCCCTGGTGAGCTGAAAATCAACAGGGTTCATCTGTGAGATGTGCTGAACAATATTCTATCATAAAATTGGTGACTTTTTGTACTCCGGAGGCTGTATTGTGCTAACAAGAAATGTAACGAAAAGTGACCGACGACAACGACAACGACATACACAAAGGATTTTTTTCTAAAAACCGGTTTTTTCGTGTTGTTCTTGATGAAAATCATGAAAACAACTCAAATTTTTTTTTCAAAATTCCAACTTTTTTTGGGGTAAACCAATACTTTTCTCGCATAATAGATAGGTTGGGCGGAAAAGTAATAGGAAAGCCACGTGGACAAAAAATACAAATCGAGAAATCAGAAAAAGCAAGAGAAGGTACTAGTGGAAAGAGAAGAAGCTATTGTATTAACCATGGACTTGCAAGCATTAAAGCTATCTCCATTTTTCCCTGACGGTAAAATTTACTTTATAACAGAGCTTTGTTGCCACGCTTTCATCCTGTATAACCTTGATACTCGAGATGTCACATGTTATTGGTTTTCTGAGGATCACAATAATCAGTTGGTTGCTGAATTCACATCATGTATTCTGGACTACATACAAAAGAACTGCATAACACCTACTAAACTACCCATAATCATTTATACAGATGGCTGTGGATTCCAGAATCGGAACAATGTGTTAGCCAATGCTTTGCTCAATTTTTCTATAGTTCACCAAATCGCCGTTTACCAAAAATATCTTGAACCGGGTCTCATATGGAGTGTGATTCAGTTCATAATCTTACTGAGCGAAAATTAAGACAGAGAAATCCACTTGCAACAGTAACAAAAGAAGCCAGATTATACCCAAAACCATATAATGCAATTATACTTGATTATACATTTTTTGAAGATTATTCGCAGGCTAAAACTTTACGATACACCTCAATTCGTCCCATAAAGTTTCAGAACTGTTGATAACTGATGTTAAGTGCATACAGTACTTTAAGGAAGGAATCATCAAGTCAAACTTGACTATGGTCAAGATTATATAGATGCAGGCAAATTTTGCTACTGTCAACTCTTAAAAACTGCAAAAGCTATCTTCTCGAATAATAATCAAATAGCATTATTTTGCATAAAAAATATGTTACAATATGTAATGCAAATTGTACAAAAAGTACTTCAATTCTAATAATCAACAAAAAGCGAAACAGTTTTATGTCCTCCCTGAATAATTGACACATTGTTAGTTAGTATCCTTATTTTAACTGTAACAATATACGCTGACTATAGATTGTCTATCTCACCATGCTTCTCTCTAACACACTGGTAATTCCATGTTCCTCTTACATTTTCATTTTCCCATTGACTATGAGGCATTATTGTTTTGCATTATAATTAAATGAGGAATGGTTTCTGTTATTATTAAAAAGGAATATTGTATGGGCATTTGTACTTTCAATGTGTAGATTGAAAATGAAGAGATGGGATAGATAAAAATAGAAGAATTAAGGCTCTAGACAAAATCGTTTTATCAGGAGCGTAGGAAGAAAGTAGGTAACCTTTTCTTTTCGAAAATTATTTGATTTATACTGTCACATGGGTTCCACCTAATTATACCCAGCGAACTAAATGTATGACCAAAGTGTGATTTAATAATTTCCGCTGTCTTCGGCCGATTTGCTTTTTTCTACTTTGCAATACTATTACAGAGACTAATGTTCCATTCAATAACATTATTTATGTCTGCAGTTACTATTAAAGTAATTGAATGACTGGCATAGTGTTTATGTTGAGGCAATCAGAACTATTGTCACATTAGTTTTCATAGTTTCCAATTCCAAAGGATCTTGTTCAAGTATTAGATGCCTCTTTATTTTCACTGGGTGACCATTTCGAACAGGAAATTTCTTGTTTTTGTACCACCTGCACCTCGTAAACACGTAAAAGTAATTGTAATTAAAAAATGTAATTGTACTTATAAATGTACTTGTAATTGGAAAAAGTAATTGTAATCGGATAAGTAATTGTATTTAAATAATATAATTGCATAGTACAATTCCTTCACATATTTTGCTGCAATTAGAATTCCAAATTACTTTAGAAAAAAATGTACTTAAATACAATTGCAATTTACATGAAAAAAAGTAATTGTAGTTATTAATTATTTTTTAACTAGGAATTATCCAACTCTGTTGAGCATGCACCATATTATCCAGATCTGGCCCCAGTAGCTTTTCCTGTTTCCTAACCTAAAAATTTGGCTTGGACGACAAATATTTTCATTGAACTAGGAAGTGATAGTATATGTAAATACTTATCTTGCAAAGAAAGTCGAAAACCATTATTTGAAAGGGTAAAAAAGTTAGAGCATTGCTGAAAAAAATATATTGGCTTAAAAGAAGGCTACAAAAAATAAAAATCCTTGTTTATTAGTTAGGTAAGATTGTTTTCAGACAACCCTCTTATTATAATACATATTTGTGCCATGGCTTTTCCTATACTTAAAGCACTTCTACCAGCGATGAAGTTATTGTCTTCTCAATCGTGGCAAAATGCTACAGGGAGCCAAATATGGTAACTGAGATATACTTAGTGTTGTCTTTGGCTAATAAATCATGAACCAGATGTGTTAGCTTTTTTTTGTGAAAACTAGTTCTAGAATACAGAAAAAAACAACATAATTTGGTCTTTGGATACATTTTAAGTCATTTTATTTTTTAAACACACCATATATGGTCGGTATACGGGAGAAAGTGACCAAGTCTACATATAGTCATTTTAAGTTATTAGTATTTTAATATTTTCTTCTGATTTATTAACCAATTATTTTGGGTCAGGTTAGGTTGGTTTAAAATGAATTTTATAAACAATGTGGTTTTTAAAATATATATTTCAAATTAAAAAGACTACTTAACTTAAACAAATACTAAACATTAATTTCCACTTCATAAGTTTATAATGGTTTTTATAAACAGTGCAGTTTCTAGAAGGCTATACTTTATTAAACAAACAATAGACTAGTAACTAGTTTCAACTTCATTTCATATGTCTTCATCACTATACTCATTGCCTGATGGTTCTGGACACCTGTCTGTTAAGGAATTGTTACTTGGTATGTTAAACTACCAACTATGGTATTTGACCTGAATTATCTCCTTTTGGCAAAGTTTAAATAAATATTAAATTAAATAATTTTTTTTCTTGATGGATATAGGCAAGGGTTCAATATAACATTTCTTTAACTCGGTTTCTTTTGGAATATTTCTGTGCCTTCCTTTTACTTTACCTTTAACATTAAACATTTTGTACTTTTCATCATAGTTGTATCAGAACATTATAAACATTTTTTTTCTCCTTTTTGTATCTCAATTGTTTGATCTTCAACCATTCTATTTTTTCTCCCCCTTCATCCCGAATTGTATTTTGTAATATAGATTTACCAAGTTCCTTCATGTTAATAATGTAGCGGTATGTCATTTGCTGTATAATGTAGGCAGCAGAAATTTTATTTTTGTCTCTCTTGGATCTTGCTAGTGTCATAATTATCTTCCAATCATTAAGACTACGTAGAGTTAGTCATTTTTTCTTGTACATGTTTTTGCAAAATGGACTTGGTCATTGGAATTTGAAATTATAAGCATTATTATGACATTTTTGGATTTGTTCATTTTTTCCTTCAAAATAGTATTGAATTTCAGGTACAAGAGCATTAAAACCTAAAAATATTTAATTATGGACTTAGTCACTTTCTTTTGTATCCGGACTGTCCTCTAGTTTAAAGGGCCATGGTCACAAATACATTGCACAAGTTATTTCTGGAAAGTAGATTGAAACTCCTTTGGCAATTAACACCCTTGGTTCAAAACAAAGTAAAAACTTTAAATGTAATCCTTAGTTATTCATTTTGAATATTTCACTTAACCAAAAATTTTCTTTTTCAGTCTTGAGAAAAAATATGTTACTTTTAACCCCACAATTGGAGATGTAAGGCAAACTCAAGCATGGTTTCAAAAAAATCTGTTCAGCACATTTCTTTTTATATTCTTTATTGAGAACATTTGAGTTCATGTGAAAGAAAAGTATTACTTTTAGCTTTGGAATAGACTTCTAAAATAGCTACTATGAATTACAACAGGTGTTCCTGCCACGGGATGTTAAGTTCCTACAATATTTTGTCAATGATAATATTTTATTAGACTAATCACAAGAAAATAAAAACATATTTAAAAATTTCAGTTCGTATTAAGAGAATTCATTATGTGAAACTAACTGTATGTCTCTAAAATTATTTCTTACAGGACATACCTAAAACCTAATGGTTCAGAAAACATTTAATTAATGGCTTGGACAAACCTTGCAACATGTCTCCATCACACTGGTGATGGAAAGCAAATAATTCTAGTCTGATATGTGAATCACATACTAGTGGTATAAGTAGTATACTGTAACAACTTTCAATTGAGGGTGACTCAGGCAGGAGTCAGTCTCAATTAAAGTTGTTATGTGAAAACAGGTAATGTACTTTGTTGACAATTCCTGAAATTTTTTAGATGTACTTATCCATACATTTTCTAATAGAATTTTTAATAAATACATTCTTATCACTTGTGTTTGAAGTAAATATTAATCTTCTTTTGGCTCAATAAAACAAAGTAAAAAATATAGATTTTTTCATAGATACCAACATATTGTGAACTACAAAAATACTTTTTTAATAGAACTAGTGAAGATAAAATCCAAATTATATCCACCAAAAAAACGTTATTTTTATATAACTGATACTTTTGGGAAGTGGCGTAAATAGGATCAAGTTCGGGGGGAGGGGGGGGGGGGGTAGGTTTGAACTATCTGGGATTTGGGTATTGGAAATTTAATTTTTTTCAAATTTTAAGCCCCAAAAACTGGATTTTTTCTTTTTTTTTTCTTATAAAATTGTAGCCTACACTTAAAAGTTTTTAGTACATTTCAATCAAGTAGGCTTACTGTGATTATGTTTTTTATTTTTAAGGTTCTGGCGGGTTCCATACCTCTCATCCCCCCGTAGTTACGCCACTGCTTTGATGCATTAATTTAGTTATAAAATTGTAACAACCACAGATAACCCACAGGTAACAACAACCCATTAACAAAAACACTGACCTAGCCAATAAATAGAGATCCAAGAAAAGTAGCAGAGATGTTGCAATCACAATTTATTGAAATAATATAATTTTACAAAATAAGAAGTTTTGATTCACTTCATTATAATGTTTTATTAAATGTCCTCAATTAACATGATTCTAGATAGTTTTGAACCTTTATTTAATTTGGTATAAAATTGGAAAGAAGATTACCTATTATAAGTTATGGGTGAAATGTCTAGTTGGCAATTTCTACTCAACATCACATAGTACAAAATAAGTATTATTTATTGAGTGGTAATATAATATTGTAAGCAATAGTTACAATTAATACATATATACATTTTTATAAACCAAAATGTTTGAATCAAATATCCTCTAATAAATCGAAATATGTAATATAAATATATATAAACCTAATTGTAACGTACTTACTTGGAAGAATGATTTTAGCACTTATAATTCTGAACAAGGCACTTCAAGTAAAAAAAGTCCGATTTTGCGAACAATTTCACTGAATTGAACGTCGAAGAAAATTCCTTGGCAATGAATACGAATACGCCCTCCTAACTTGACAGATGTCAAAAAACAGGAATATTGGTACAAAATTTGAGAACTAATTTTTACGAAATTTGTATATAAACATAATACACAACTTGTCTTAATATATTCTGCGTATACAATAAATTATATGAATTTTAAAAATTTGAAAGCAACAACCGGGTATCTAATATTCTAATAAACGTTCTTGTAAATAATCATTGAATAAACGTATAACAGTAGTAGGAGGTGTGTAAAACCGAACTGTCATGAAGAAAAATGTTGAAAACATCGATTAGTCAACAATGTGACCTTAAAATTTGCACTGTGATTTCAAATAAAAAAAGGATTTTATTTATAGCTATTTAATAAGTAATTTCTTCCTATTTACGCATATGACAATATTTAAATATTACAATTTTATATTTATTTTAAAATCCACATTATCAACTACCACCATCTATTATAACGATTCTGAAGCTGAAGTAAGAAAACCTGTGTACGAGATATGACCCGGACCGGGAATAAAATTTTGATTGAAGAGCGTTTAGTAAAGACACTTCTTTACTAAAAGGTGAACACAATTGCGAAGAATCTAATTGAGTTTCAGAATTTATTACCACTGTGATTGCATTAAAAAGATCTTCAAAAAATAAAAAAAATTGCTCTGTAACAAAAATGATGTGGCAGCCCTGATTTGAATCAAAAATGACAATTTGACAATAATCATAACCTGTACACCAATGTGTTTCTTTTTGTTATTATTTTAGGGAGCAAAGCCTATACAATCAATATATTACTTTCTCGATGTTAGGGAGTTTTCATCTGATTTGAAACTATCCTAATAACAATCGCCTAACATAGTATACATTTTATATATGATGAATGACGAAAAAAGGCTACAGTTTGGAAATCGTTACTTAACTGAAGAAGAAAATGTCTTTGAACATAATGCATGGTATGAAAACAATTAATTATTTGTTATTTAAAATCCCTTCAGTATACAATGTCTCAAAGAGTATCCGTTTTTGTTCTACACGAAATAGAAAGAAACTGAAATATGGATCTCGATATTTAACTGAAACTTCTGATGTATTTTCTTTCAATGCTTGGTATGTATACAACCCACCACAAATAGATTAGAGTTGGAAATATTTTTTGCAGGGATGATGTAGAATGGGATGACATTCAAGAGAAAGAAGCTCAAAACAAAGTCACAGCGAATAGCATTGTAAAATTTAGTCAAGAGGATATTAATCAATATGAACAAGATGCTGATAAATTTTGGAATGGATTCTATGACATTCATACCAATAGATTTTTTAAAGATAGGCATTGGTTATTTACTGAATTCCCTGAACTTAGTGATGATGGTTCAAGTGAGAAAAAAATATTTGAAATTGGCTGTGGAGTTGGTAATACGATATTTCCCATTTTACAATACTCAACCAATAAAAATTTAAAAGTAAGTACTTACTAAAACAGAATAAAATGAGATGATGGCTATTTAAAAATCATTTTAATAATAAAACAAACTTGTTGTCTGTTTTCCACTTACATATATTTCTGACTTGTTGACTGAAAGTTTTTGTTTCTAGATTCAAATATTTCAGTTTTAAAATGTCTTTCTACGTTAGGTGCCTAATTTTCACGTCAAATTGTTGTATTGATCTTCTCTAAGATTTCTCTCACTCATAGCTGTTGTAATTCATCCCTCCAAGTCTTCCTGGGCCTCCCTCTCCTTCTTCGAACCAGTGGGATCCATTACAATCTTATATCTAGCATTATCTGGACATGTCCATACCTTAGAGTAATAATATACAGTAGAGAGGCTATTCATTCATAAACACGTTTATTTTTGCGGCCAACAATCCTAAACGCCAGTAGAAAAATAATGAAGGAATCACCAAAAGTGGGGATGGTATTGTGGATACATGGCTTTGATAATTTCGACTGTGTTTCTGACAAACTTGACATTGAGGAACCTTGATAATCCAAAAACATAATATTAATTAATATAAAAGTTACTAAAAATCTTAAAAAACACATTTTACTTGCTACTCATAATAAACAAAACACGTTTCACGTAATCTACTACGAATATTACACAGCATGGAAATTATTGTGGGGCACACTCTGACAGTATTTGCAACTCTCTTTATATGGTAATTAAACAAGAACAAAACTACTGAATAGTTTACCCCAGACACTTAAAGCCGGTATTGAAAGTTTTTAGCAATGTTGCCACTTTTAGTTAAAACAAATACTTGTTTAGAATTTATATAAGAATATGCCTTTATCAAATAAAATTCAAGTATTTTTAAGTATTGTTAAAAATGCAAAAATTACTGATTTTTTTTATTTGCATAACTTTTTAACAAATTTTCAATCAAATTTCTAATTTCATTTTTCCTGCAACTAAAGAGAATTTGTAAATATGACAAAGCAGTGGAAGTGTCCGCAAGTGAGCTTAGAATGTGATTCGATGTTTGAGGCATCAAAAAGTCAAAACAAACATCTATTTTATGTGTCAGTCTGATGTTCATATAATATTAATTGTTTTCTTTCGATTTCTGTTGTTAGTGATTCTTCTATACCATTTGGTGTTTTACCTCTTCGTTTTGGATTCTATCTCATCGAGATATTCTTAAATATCTTCTAAACACTGCTTTTAATTATCTTTTGTTCTCCGTTTGCTGCCATGTCTCGGCTCCATATAGAAGAGTACTTTTGATGAGTGTATATATCATATATTTTCATTGTTTTCCTATTTCTTGAAACCAAAGAGTTCCGTTGAGGTAAACAATTGTTCTTAGTGCTTGCACGATTCACTTTTTAATTTCATTTTTGTCTCTCCCGGTAGAATCGAAAATAATGCCATGATAAGTGTATTCATTACAGAATGTAATAATATTGCCATTTAATAGCTGGATATATGACAGGTCAGTTCCAGTAGGGAGATATTTTGTTTTTTGTACATTGATTTCTAAGCCCCATCTCAGATACACCTCTTGTAGTTTTCTAGCCATATACTCTTTAACCATTAAGCCATGATTCACATATTATATAAAACGTGTAAATAAATATTTTTCTAGGTGTATGGTTCAGATTTTTCATCTAAAGCTATAGAAATTTTGAGAAATTCTCCAGAGTTTGATACAGAAAGGTGTGATGCTTTTGAATTGGATGCTACTAATCAAATATGGAATGTACCTTTTGAAGAAAATAGTGTTGATATTATAGTATTAATTTTTGTTTTATCAGCAATTAATCCTGAAAAGTAAGTAAGTATATTCAAAAATAGAAAACATTTTTTTAAATAAGAAGTCCATAATTACAG
Organism: Galeruca laticollis; assembly: GCA_963921935.1. Lineage (NCBI taxonomy): Eukaryota > Metazoa > Arthropoda > Insecta > Coleoptera > Chrysomelidae > Galeruca > Galeruca laticollis. Next base: position 89,787,321 of record OY998183.1, read on the forward strand.
TATTTATATCAATGGTTACACTTAGACCTTTAAAATGTATATGAATATAATATATGAAAAATTATGGGGAATTTGTCAATGAAACCCAAAATATGTATTATATACCCAAATTTATCATATTCCCTTCCAAAATAATATATGTACGCCCATTAATAATCCTTTCATCAACACATTCGGGCGAGTAATGGAGACGATTTTTGAAAATATGTTTGATATTTTGTTTGTTGGCATAAGTCCATAATTTCGGAAAGGGCCTACTTTAAAGGAAAACAATAAATTTGGATGAGTAATTTATATTTTTCATTTCATCAGTCTATTCCCTATAATCAGTAGTTCCTTGTATGTTTATAATCCATTACTTCTAATTTATTTGAATATTCATTTTTATTCAGCACTCTTAAAAGTAAATATAAAATAAATTTCAGATTTATTAAGGTGGTGGAAAATATTTACAAGTACCTAAAACCAGGAGGCATAGTACTATTTAGAGATTATGGTAGATATGACATGGCACAATTACGGTTTAAACCAGGAAGAAGTTTGGGAAATAATTTTTATGTCAGAGGTGATGGTACAAGAGTATATTTTTTTACACAGAGTAAGTGTTACTAATGATCACAAATTCTCGCAAGTAACAAGATATATCCATGAAGGACATTCCAACTATTGAATTAGTTCTATAATAGATGGAAATCTACAAGTGCAGAGGCTCAAATATATATTGAGACAGTCCAAACATTGAATAGATCTTTCTCATGCTCACAATTACCACCAATATCCAAGTTAAAGTCGCCAATTAGACTAATATATTTATATTTAGTTGAAAAAAAAGTGTTATGATGTTATAATGACCGTTTTATTAGATTTGTCCACTTTCAAGATTGTTAGATGTTTGTTATGTATTATAAATTCTTTGGATTTAGTTATATTCTGATATTTAATATGTCCTTGTTGTTTTTAAATTTATTTTTAAAATTTGTGATAATATTGCAAGTATCTGATCTTATTTCACTTCTTGTATTGTTATTTAGATGATTGGTGCTACATTCAATATTGCATAAGATGTTTGCTACAGGCAATTCTTTGTTATTAGTAATATTTTGTGCAAAGTTGGAACCTAAACTTAAAACTTCACTCACTTCATTTGGTATTTCAATTACATTTTTTATCCATTCTGAAACTGTTTTATGTTAATTGTCTTCATATTTTTTTCTTGGCAGTTTTTAAAATTGATTCAGATCTTTCCCCGTATTTATCTTTAAATTTTTGTAAAATATTTGGAATTAGTTTACATTCTTTAATTATTGTATCTCTCAATTTATTTTCTAATTTTATTATTAGAGTAGGGGAGTCAGTGATAGAAAACAAATCTGAATAATATTAAATTTTATATGAAATCATTTTTAATGTATTAAATTATTTGGATTTTTTGTCTTGCCTTTTTTTGTAGGATATTCTCGTAATTATTTTGGTCTTGCTTTGTTTAATTTCCATAAACAAATTCAATGTTATAATAGGTAGGAATTTTTTCATCTATGCCAAATATATGTTTATACGGTGTCGGTCAAGATTTCAGATTGAGGAGAAAGTGATTTTCCTAACATTGAGAAAAGTTACTGGCAAACTAATTAATCATTGTACTACTATATTGAATAGATTGCACATATAACTAAATCAGTGAATGTCTACATCTGTGCGTGGTGAATCCGTCTTTTAACTCAATTCCTCTTTTTTGTATCTAGATTTGCCAATATAAACATGTTATAACTAATATATTTATCCTTTGTTGTAGATGAAATAAAGGAGCTTTTTGAAGGAAGGGGATTTCAAGAACTTGAAAATAGGGCAGATCGAAGGTTGCAAGTAAATAGAGGAAAGTTATTAAAAATGTATAGAGTTTGGATACAAGCAAAGTATCAAAAACCAAAATAAAATCATTGTTTATTTTCATTTTTCATTAACCATTCTACATCATTCAAATAAACAAATTTAAAGAAGTATTCAAAGAAAATGTTATAAAATAATAATATAATAATTGTAAACCTCATTTTAGATAATAATACACAGAAGTGATTATAAAATAAAATATATCCAATTATAGACTACCTTTCATTTTTTATATTAATAATATTTTAATTTCAGATAACGTGAGGCTTAAAAACGTGAAAACATAAGTTCTTTGTTTTTTATATTGCTCTTTCAGCAACCCATTTTAGTTTTCTTGGACTTACTGTCTTGAAATTGATGTCGAATATATAACAGATCTTCAGGGTAACTAAATAAATATGGCTTGACTTACAAACCCATATTATTTGGTTTACAAAACTACACTTAATAATTTATGTTTTCTTTATTAATTTAAAATACTCAAAGATTTGGTATATATGTTGAGTAAGATTTGTTTTAGATATGAAAACAGTTTAAAATCTTTCTGAGCTTTATATTTTTTTTGTCCAAACTCTATAACAACAAAACTAGTTCACAATAAGTACTATATATGTTTGTACTTCATAAATAAACAAAAAAGAGAAAATGTTAGTCACTATATTAGAAGTTTATCTAACAGTTTAAATACAAGAAAAATATACTAATACTACAATTGGCTCAACTTTCGTTTAGCTGAAATCAGTTATGGAAAAACTGTTGCCATGGAAACGATTGTGGTGATTAGTAGTAAACAAAAACCCAAATCATATGGTGAGGAAATGCGCGGTTGCCAAGTTGACCCCACTTTCTTTTAGCTGAAATCAGTTATGGAAAAACTGTTGCCATGGCAGCCATTGACATGGTAACTCGTACACAAGAACCTAAATAATATGGTGAGGAAATGCGCGGTTGCCAAGTTGACCCCACTTTCGTTTAGCTGAAATTAGTTATGGAAATAATGTTTTCATGGCAACGATTGTTGTGATTAGTAGTAAACAAAAACCCAAATCATATGGTGAGTAAATGCATAAAATGAAAAATGCGCGCCGGGTCGACGTTTCGCAATTCGCGCGCGCGAGTTGCGAAACGTCGCACCGGCGCACTCGCTTCGCTCGCGGTATCAATCTGTTTCAGTATCTCAAACGGAAATCCAATCTTATCCAGATTTTTCGTTCATAAACATGCTGACTTTTCAGATTGATGAATCCAAATTTGGACAAAGGAAATACAATCGAGGACGAATTGTAGAAGGACACTGGGTTTTGGGTTTGATTGCTCAAGATTCAGACGATTTAAGATTAATTGTATGTCCTGATAATAAGAGGAATGCACACATCCTAATACCACTTATTGAGCAGCATGTTCAGAGAGGTTCTATTATCCACACATCGAAGTTAGTTGAAATATTTTGAATCATTACACATTACACATGATTATGCACATTATTCAATACTATCAGGAATACGTACATACACAATAACCAAATGGAAAATGTTTAGGAACAGCTATCAACAGACTGTGAAAAATGCGCGCCGGGTCGACGTATCGCAATTCACCATAGGATTTGGGTTTTTGTTTACTATTGATCACTACAATCGTTGCCATAACAACAGTTTTTCCATAACTGATTTCAGCTAAACGAAAGTGGGGTCAACTTGGCAACCGCGCATTTCCTCACCATATGATTTAGGTTTTGGTGTACCCGTTACCATGGTAATGGCTGCCATGGCAACAGTTTTTCCATAGCTGATTTAAGGTAAACGAAAGTTGACCCCTACAATTGACTACGAATATTGTCTAGTCTATAACTTAACTTAAATATGTAAGTATATACTTCCACAGTATGTTATCACGTCATGTTATTTCCTTATTTGAGAAAATTAAATGTATCAAAATAATGTGGAGAATATAATTTATATATAAAACGGATGGAATTCTTCTGTAGTATCCGAATAGATATGGTTGCAAGTTTATTTTGATGTTATAATTATTTTATTTGTAGTATTGTATATAAATATTTTAATACAGAAATTATACTTCATAACTGTAAAGACACACTTAGATAAAGATTTATTAATAGTTATAACATTAACTATTTAGTAATAGTTAAAACAACATACATATGTTACACTACTGCTGTTTTTGATTTTTGTGAAGGACCAGTTAAACACTTCTTGTTTAATAAAACTTTAATTCGATTTTACTGTGAACTATTATATACATAACAAAACTCCATAACCTAATACATTTCCATAATATTTGAATAAAAAATGTTCGTTTCTAAAATATCTGTCGACTTGACTTATCTCGTCAGTTTTATATCTATTGTGTCGCTATGGTTTTTTAAAGTTCGTAAATCTCAATATGTCGCCCGCCTTGAAAATCCCCTTTTCAACAATAGACTTGCGACATATTAGAGCACTACTCGACTTCGATTGGTAGCAAACACTTTGTTTATGGATCGTTTTACGATATTGCCATTTGGCAATTTCACGGATATTACTCGCACTATATTGTTCGAACCAGGAAAGCGTTCTACCATTCTGGCCATTTTAAAGGTGGTGTATTATGTTCTATTAACACTACTAATGAACCGATTTTTAAACTGTTCTCAATATTCTGCTGCCATTTGGAACGAGTCTGCATTTCGATGGTAGCGATCTAACCTAGTGATTTTGATTTCTCGGACGTCTTCTTAGTTAGGGAAAGAAAGTTTTGGGGATCATTTGATAATGGCGTCAAAGGCCTAGAGTTCAAACATGCCTCGATCTCTACAACTAAGGTATACATTTCCTCAAAACTCAAACACGATTCATTCAAAACACGCTTTAAAATAACTTTGGTCGACTTTACGGCCGCTTCCCAAAGACCCCCATATGAGGTGACCGCGCAGGACAAAAGTGCCATTTTATTCTATCTTCTGTCAAAAAATTGGAAACTGCTTTATTATGTTTCGAGTCGTGAATGAGATTATACAATTCTAGAAAATGGTTGTTAGCCCCAACAAAGTTCAGGCCATTATCTGAATAAATATTTAAGGGTTTACCTCTTTGTGAGCAAAATCTTTTTAGTACGTTTAAAAAACTTGAAATTGTTAAGTCATTTGCCAAATCAATGTGAATTGCCCGAGTGGCGAAACAAACAAATATACAAATACATGTTTTTATCATTTTGCCACGTCGTAAAATACCATCTTTTATAAAAATAGGTCCAGCATGTCAATGCGATAATTAGTAAAGGGCCTATTCACCCTAGAATTTGGTAAGTTCCCATCAAAAACTTGCATAGTTTAGGATTCGCTCTAAAACACCTGCACGATTTCACAACATGTTTTACTGCGTTTTTTTCGTCGACTGGCCAATATGTCAATCTTATGATTGATAACAAATTTTGAATACTAGCATGTAAGTATTTAATATGAAAATCTGAGATTATTTAGTAAGTTTGTATTTACTCAGCAAAATGATAAGATGTTGTTGATTAATTGTCAATTCGGAATTAGACAATCTGCCTCCGACTCTTAAAACATTTTGTTCATCTAAAAATGGGTTTAAATTTAGAATTTTGCTATGCTTAGATTTAATTAACTTATTTAATTCACTTATTTCTTGTTTAAAAGATTGTGATTGTGCTAAAATTACTAATTTTCGTTCGGCAATAATAAATTTTCCATAACTTTATAATTTTTAAATGGGAATTTTGCTTAAGCAATGATTCCTAAGTCTTAATATGTATGTGGTAACTCTGACTAACTTAGAAAATGAAGAAAATCTTTCAAATACATTACATTCATTTTCGGATTCAATTTTATCATTATGATTCACTAAAGACACAGAATTAGATTTCATTTCGGGTAGAATTTCAAAGTAAATTTCTAAATTTTCTTTGAAATTAGAGTGAATTTTTTGAGGAATGAATTCTGGACCATTAAACCATTTTTTGTTACTGACCAATTCCTTAGGATTTAAAGCACGGGAAATATCTGCCGAATTATCATTTGTCCTAACGTGTTTCCAATCATCTATATTTGATACTTCAGTAATTCTTGTAACTCTGTTTGCAACAAATGTGTTGAGTCTGCAAGGTTCAATCCTTATCGAGGAAAGAACAATTGTTGAATCTGTAAAATAAAAGATATTAGAAATGGTTACATCCAGTGTATTTTTTTATGTATTAATTCAACTAACAAAGTTGCAGCTAACAGTGCAAGTGTAAATGTAGAGAGCTCAACTGTAGTTGCTGATGTAGATGTTTTAAACGCACTTTGTTGATGTAAATTGTCTGTAATAATTTTTTTTGGAAAATATAATTTAAATTTCTGTTAACAGTTAAAGCCTTATAACAGTAATTAAATGAGATGTTTATTAGACCAAAAAAAAATTTTTTTTTTTTTTTTATTATGTATATATTTTTTTAGCAATCAAAACTTGAAAAGTTCTATAAGCTAACTGGTTGGCTTGAGGGCGGTTGGCTCCTGCTGGCGTGGTGAGACCTTCTCCAGTGATGGGGTCTCTTCAACCATCTTTCAGGTCAGTTGTCCAGTTCCTTTTGAGTCTTCGGTTAAGTTGAGGTTCTAGGAGTGGATGGAGTATTGGATTAACATGTAGTTCTAGTCTACTGCAGTGTTTTGTGCTTTGTTTTGCAATTTCATCTCGTATATAGGGGATTTTTAAGTCTTCATGAAGAGTTTGATTCGTCACGTACCAGGGTGCATTTGTTATTATACGTAAAATTTTAGATTGACTTCTTTGGATGATGTTTATATTTGATTTGCTCGCACATCCCCAGAGTTGAATACCATACATCCATATTGGTTTTATAATTGTTTTGTATATAAGTAATTTGTTTTCCAAAGCCAGTTTCGATTTTTTACCGATTAGCCAATATAAGTCTTTTATTCTTAAGTCGATCTGCTTGCGCTTCTTACGTATGTGTTCATTCCATGTAAGTCTTGAGTCGAGATGAATTCCAAGATATTTAGTGCTGGAAGATTGTGGTATTTGAGTGTTGTTGAGAGAAACTGGAGGACACTGGTCTCTTCTTAGGGTAAAAGTCACTTGGACGGATTTAGACTCGTTCGTTTTAATTTTCCACTTATTTACCCATGTTTGTATGTCATTTAGTTGCCTTTGTAGAATGATGGACGCTGTTACTGGATTTTCGTGAGTTGCAAGTATGACGGTATCGTCGGCAAAGGTGCCCGTGATAGTGTCATTGCTTGTTGGAAGGTCTGCTGTGAATAGTACGTACAATAACGGTCCGAGAACACTTCCTTGAGGGACTCCTGATTTTATTGGATAGTTGTTTGACGTACTTTCGTTGACTCTTGTTCTAAATTCTCTGTCACTCAGGTAGGATCTTAATAGTTTGTAGTAGGAGATTGGAATATATTTCTTGATTTTATAAATTAATCCCGTGTGCCAGACCTTGTCAAAGGCTTGGCTGACATCCAGGAAAGCCGAAGTGCAGTACTGTTTGAGTTCCATGGCTAGATTAATACAGTGAACCACTCTATGCACTTGCTGTACTGTAGAATGCTCTTTGCGGAAACCAAATTGGTGGAGTGGTATCCATTCTTCTGTTTCTGGGTCAGATTCGATCCTTTGTAGCAATAGTCTTTCGAGAATTTTAGACACCACAGGTAACAGGCTTATGGGCCTGTATGATGAGACTTCGTTTGGGTTTTTCCCTTGTTTTGGAATTAGTATAATTTCTGCGGTTTTTAGCAGTTTTGGCCAATAATTTAAGCGTATGATGGCATTAAATATGAGAGTAATGTACACAATTCCTTTTCTAGGGAGTTCCTTAATCATTGTTGGGGTTAATTTGTCTATACCCGGTGCTTTTCTTGTATTTAAGTATTTGATTTCTCGTTGGACTTCATTCACAGTTAGTGGTCTTATTGGTGGTATATGCATTGGAATGTTATTTATGTCTCTTTCCAATTCGTTATCTGGTTGATCATCGTTTGGAGTAAATACCTGTGCTAGATGTTCGGCAAATAATTGAGTTTTTTCATCGTCGTCTCTGGCCCATTGTAAATTCATGCCACGTTCGTCTCTGATAGGGGGTACATGCGTTTTGGGTTTTTTGGAATTTTTGATAGGTTTCCATATTGAATTATCATACCGATTGAGATTAGTTATATAGTGTGTGAATGAACTTTCTTGTGCCTCTTTTAGCTTGGTTTTCAGCTGATTACTTAACCTGTTTAGTGTGGTCTTGTCTGCTGGTGCGTGAGTTTGATGCCATCTTTTTCTGGCTTTTCTTTTCTGTGCTATCAGCTTTTTAATTTCAACTGGAATGTTGTGCGTTTCATTACCTGCTTTTGTCACTGGTGTGGCATTTTGTGCAGCAGTTTTAAGTTTATTGTTCAGCATTGTTAGTGTTTCATTTATATTATCAGTTGATTTGAGGCTTACGTGTAGGTTTATTTCCTCTTCTAGCTCGGTACGATATTTTTCCCAGTTTGTTTTGTTGTTGTGCAGCTTTGGTGTGACCTTTTTGTAGACTACAAAGCAACTTATGGTGGCTATGATTGGAGAATGATCAGACGAGAGATCATGGCTTGGAGTAATATCCATATAGGCAGGGGATATTCCATTGGTGATGAATAGATCCAACAGGTCGGGTATTTTATTTGGGTCAGTCGGCCAATAGGTAGGAGTCCCAGTTGACAGAGCGTGATAATTGTTTTCTTGAATAAGACTCATTAATTCCTTCCCTTTAGTTGTAGTAAGACGTGATCCGTATAATATATGCTTACTGTTGTAATCTCCTCCTGCAATGAATTTGTTGCCCAGAGTTTCAAAGAAGTCCTTGAAGTTTTCTTTCTTCAGGTTGTACCGAGGTGGGCAGTAAACTGCTGCAACTGCTAGGTCATAAGTTCTCATGTATACTTTTATAATTGTAGCTTGTAGAGAATGTTGTACATATTTTGGTAGTTCTACATGTTTTATCGTATTTTTTATTATAATAGCCGTTCCAGCGTGGGCAGTGTTGTCTGGATGGTTTGTGAAGTAAGTTGTATAACTTGGTATTTTAAAGTAAGACCGATCTGTGAAATGACTTTCACTTATTAAAAGGATATCTATATCGTTATGTTGCATAAACAGTTCAACTTCGTTTTTATGTTGCAGGAGCCCATTGGCATTCCATTCTGCAATCTTGATGGAACTATTGAATTTTACTTATTAAGGTCGTTAGCATGTTTAAAACCATGCTATTTTGTTGAATTAGCTGTTGAAACATATTTTTGAATTCTTCTAAGAATTTGTTCATTATTTGATTAATATCTGTTTGTTGTTCGCTACCATTTTTTAATGCATTTGCATAAGTCTTGTGATTTTGATGTGGGTGTTGGATGTGAGGCACCGTTGTTGGAATTTGGTTAATTGCGCTGTTTGTTTTGTTACTTGAATTTTGTTGGATATTCATTCGGTTGTTTGTGTTGTTTGATCTTGTTAGATTGTGATAAAATTCACATCCCTTATAATTGGCTGGATGAGGACCATCGCATAAGGCACATCTAGCTGGAACATCTTTACTTTTAGTGCAGGTTGTAGTATTGTGACTTCCACCGCATTTGACACATACATACGGCCTGTTACAGTATGATCTAGAATGTCCATATTGCTGGCATCTCATACATTGTGTGATACCTTTTGTTTTCTTTGGTGGTTCTACAAGTATTGCTCTGTTTTGAAGATTTTTCAGTTTATAAATGTCTTTGTTGTTATTCGCCGGTTCTAGGTCGACAAAAAAGAGATTTAATGGTTCTTTGGTTATTCGACTCTTGCAATTCATCACATTTCTAACCGTATGTCCGTTTGCTGCTAACTCAGTTTTGATTTCATCTATGTCAGTTGTGTGGTGCAAATATTTTATCACAATTCTATACGCACGTTCATCCTTGGGCTGGTAGGTGTGATGTATGACGTTGTTGTCTCTCATTAATTTTATTATCTTCCTGTAAGTATCTGGTGTGTCACTTATTATTTTAACTGTGTTGTCTACTATCAATGTTTTTGTAATGTATTGTTTTCTTTCCACTACTGTATTAATTTTGGCTTCCATTTCTTTGCAGTTGATTACCCCATAGATAAATATTGGAGGAGGTCTTGGTGTTACGTTTTCTTCTGTGTTTTTGTCTCGACTGCCATCTGCATTATTGATTGTGTCACTGGTTTCGTCACCTGGTTCATTTGCTAACGGACTGAACTTATTATTTGTAGTAGTTTCAGGATGTCTACTGTCTTTGTTAATTTTTCTTTTTTTAACTCTTTTCTTTATCTCCTGCCATGGATTTTCATTTGTGATATTATTTTGCTCGCTCTCCTCAAAACCAGGGAATTCTTCATCGCTAGTAGATGTCATTCTATACAGGTATTGACTACTGCTTGGTATGTGCTGTGTAACATTTGCTTGATTACTAGGATACTGGGGTTGTAAAGCATACATACTAGTGCCATATGAATTTGGTTGAGTAAAAGTTTGAATTTGTTGTGGTATTTGTGTGTTATAAAATGGGACAGCCTGTATAGCACTGTTTGTAGGAATTATTTGTTGACTGTTAATTACTCCTGGCCCATTAAAGGCAGGTAATGAGTTCATATTATTAATTAATTAGTTGTTCAGTTTTTTATCACTCACTGTTGATTTATTTTTAATGATTCACTGTTTTTGTTGGTTTTTGTGTTTATGTTTATCGTAGCGCGGTTGATAAGAGAAGTAAAAGTACGTCTTTACACTACGAAACTCAAATGAATACTAAAAAAAAAAAAAAAAAAATGAAATGAAAATGACCTTAACTCATTGGGAAAGAAGCAACACTATTAAAATTTATTAATCTTATACTTATCACAATTTTATTTTTAATTAAACACGAAGTAATTTTAGTAACATATGAAATATAAATAAGTTTAAAAATTCTATGTTAAAATAACTTCTAACAGTTTTTGAATAACCCTCGGAATTCGAACAGGTAGTTTTTGTGTATGTATAGATATTAAAGCTATTGTATAGAGTTATACAGGTAAAAGATACAATGATAATAAAAGTATACAGAATATTTTATATTGTCGGTAAGAAAATAGGTTACCTCGGTGAATGCTTTATTTTATTAGTGAGCATATATTAAATGAAAAATAATTAAATTAATACAATACCTTTTATAGGAGTAGAAACATTAGATCCAGTCACAATATTTTTTCATCAAAGCTAAAAAGTTCTTATAACAATTTGTGCGATAACCATCTTTATGATTATGAATCAATGGCAAAACAATATCATTATATTTTAATCCATGATGTTTACGGATCTCCAACACTTCATGACTTTTTTTGAGAGTTTTCTCCACAAATCAATAACTTTATCATCGTCTTTTTTGCAAATGACACAAACTTTTCACCAGACATTTTAAAATTATTTAGGTTATAAAACGTTGTAACACCATTACTAGAATTATACGACTCCGAAATTTCGACTATAAAAACCTCATGGCTATTGTAAGTCACGTGACCTTCCAGAGCCATTAGTAACACGACATGCAAGAACGAAGACAGCTGCCGATAAACGCTCTCTCTCACACTAGGGCTTGCCTATAGCGCTACTCACTCGCGCCTATACATAATTTGTTAGATCATTTGGCAGGTAGAAAGTCCCACCAAAATGATCTGTCGTTTTGAGAATCTTATTTTTTAGTTATAAATAATACCCTATTAAAATTTCAAATTGCCTCAAATACATTTTTTTATTTTTTCCAAAATATTTTTGCACGCGTCTGGCAATGTTAAAACCCCTAAATCGTCTGGCTTATTTTTTTTTATTCATTAAACATAAAACTACAACATATAAAAATTGCATACTGTCTCTAACATATTTTTGGAAAAAAATGATGTTTTTAAAACTTTAGGGGTTCATCTAGCTCCGCTACTTACCTGCCAGGTCTGCAGCTCCGAGTTGGGGTATAATAGGATAGGTATGGAACAAATTTTCAGCTTGCCTCAAATACCTACCCAAAAATTGGTGCCAAATCTACTAATACCAGTTATGAAGAATAATTTAATTTTAAGCAAATTGGTTTTTCGATAAGACACCAGTCAATAATACACTCGAGGATCACATTTTAATAATTATTTTTTTAATGTAATATATAGTACTAATTAATTTGTGAGTCATTGAAACAAATATTTCAATTGCTTATTTATTAATTATATTCAATATTGGAATAAGTTTAAACTTCCTCAATATTAACTGAACGACAAAAATTCACGAAACATACATTTTTGTAGATTGTTTCAATTTTATGACTTTGTTAAAAAATTTGTACCAGAATTGTACATTGTACATGAAATTGTAGTAAATACGAAATTTGTCTCTTAATTACTCGGATTATTGGTCGTGATGTATCTAATATTACTTTCTAGCAATGTAACTGACACCTTACAATTAAAAAAATATGATATATTACTAAGAATATACAGGGTGTTTTCAAATGACACAACGTTTGCATGTAGATATCTCTCGTAAAATTGGACAAGATGATATAGGAATTGAGGGGTCCAACCCATTTACTTTTCGAAATCCAGTGTGTAAAGTTATGAAAAATATAATGTTTTAATTTGATAACTTTAAAATGGATGAATATATTGATCTGACATTTGGCAGGTTGTTTTTAAATGTAAAAGGGCATATTTTGATGGAAAAACATGTTTCAATTCTTGATCCAGTGGTGTACATTTGGAAGAATATGTCACCTTTCGCCTCCCATTTTTTACGCCACTGGTATTTGAAGCTATTTTTATTTGATTTTGTATTCCTCATTAGTTTTCACGTGAAAAACGCATAACCTTTACATATAAAAAAATGTAGTTTTCAAGATATTTGATGTTTTTATGAAGTCTGCAAGATCACTTTTTAATAAAAAAATAAAAAAAAAATATTTTTCTTGAATGTTTTTTTATAACTACCAAACTACGAATGGTTAGCATATATTACAGGAACTAATTTGTGAAACAGCAATGCATAATAAAACATTGAGAGAGGATTGTTGAAAATACTTTTCCAAACTTGTGATTTTATTAACAAAAGAATTAATGACAGTAAAAAATAAGAAAATTACAAAGTTTTATAATATCCTATTCAAACATAATTTTTAACTAAGCAGCCAACATATCACAAAAGATGTTCAAAATTTTGTCCATTTACATTTACACATAATCTGCAACGTTTTCTTATTGAAAATCGCATACCATGGAAATACTGGCGATTGCCGGAAATAATTTCTGTAGCTGCATGGATTATTGCTATCAGTGCCTCCTCCGTTTCTACTATTGTATCGTAGACTAGGGACTTCATGTAACCCCACAGAAAGAAATCGATTGGATTTAAATCCGGTAACCTCGCAGGCCACATATTGGGTTCACCTCGGCCTATCCAGTTGTTTCCTAATTGTTGGGTTATAAGTTGTCTGGTCGCTAGAGAATAATGTACAGATGCCCCATCGTGCTGAAACCATACATTATCCATATTCGCCCTAATATTTAATGGGACAACGTCGTTCAATAAATCAGGCAGGGTCTCTCTCTAAAAATTACAATAAATATGGACCCATTATAGAATCTCCAAAAATGCCTGCCCACACGTTAAGCGAGATTTTTTCCTGAAATCCACGTTGTCGAATAACATATAGATTTTCGTTATCCCACACGTGGCTATTCCTTGAATTAAAAATTCCTTCACGTGTGAGTTTGGCTTCATCAGCAAATAGAACAAATTCGGTAAAATTCCTATTTTCTAAACATTTTTGGACGTACCAATTAGCAAACTCCACTCTTTGAGGACAATCTGTTGGTTTTAGGGCCTGAACTTGGATATACTTATAAGGATACAACTGCTGTTCATTTAAAATATTCCACACAATTGAGTTACTTACGTTTAAAGATTTGCCAATGTGGCGAGTGCTTAAATTGGGTCTATTTTCAATACGGTCTAGAACAGCCTCCTCTAATTGTACAGTTCGTTTTCTACCGCTACCTTATAATTTTGAATTGAATTGTCCAAATTCTCGCAATCTCCTGTCAATCTGAGAAAATTTTGTGTGACATGGAAATCTAGGTCGATTTGGATATATTTCTCTATACAAGCGCTTGGAACGTCTACCATTCTTTCTGGCTTCCCCGTATATTAGTTGCATATCAGCCATTTCTTCAAAAGTATAATCCATCATAACAAAAAGTGTGAAAGTTGCACAAACCAATTTAATTACAAATAATTCATTTTCGTTTTGACGTTAAACAAAGTGACATATACCATTTCATTACTGACATCCATAGCCTACTATACATATAGGCACTGATAGCAAGAATCCATGCAGTTACAGAAATTATTTCCGGCAATCGCCAGTCTTTCCAAGGTATGCGATTTTCAATGAGAAAACGTTGCAGATGTGTAAATGTAAATGGACAAAATTTTGAACATCTTTTGTAATTTGTTGGCTGCTTAGTTAAAATTATGTTTGAATGGGATATTATGTAACTTTGTAATTATCTTATTTTTTATTGTCATTAATTCTTTTGTTAATAAAATCACAAGTTTGGAAAAGTATTTTCAACAATCCTCTCTCAATGTTTTATATGCAGTGCTGTTTCACAAATTAGTTCCTGTTACATATTCTAACCATTAGTAGTTTGGTAGTTATTAAAAAACATTCAAGAAAAATATTTTTTTTTAGTTTTTTATTAAAAAGTGATCTTGCAGACTTCATAAAAACATTAAATATCTTGAAAACTACATTTTTAGATATGTAAAGGTTATGCGTTTTTCACGTGAAAACTATTGAGTAATACAAAATCAAATAAAAATAGCTTCAAATGCCAGTGGCGTAAAAAATGAGAGGGGAAAGGTGACATATTCTTCCAAATGTACAACACTGGATCAAGAATTGAAACATGTTTTTCCATCAAAATATGCCCTTTTACATTTAAAAACAACCTGCCAAATGTCAGATCAATATCAATCAATATAACTTTAACACCCTGTATTTCGTAAAGTAAATGGGTTGGACCCCTCAATCTCCATATCATCTTGTCCAATTTAACGAGAGGTATCTACATGCAAACGTTGTAAGTGTTATTTGAAAACGCCCTGTATAAAATCGCTGTCCGAAGGTACAAATAAATCTATTGCCCTTAATTTTTATTGAGAATTTTATTAACTGAAAACAGTTTCAGCGTCATAAATATAAATTCGATATATAAAATTGGTAAGATACATTATATTATTAATTGTAAATGTAAAACAGTTTCTTGAAATATATCTTTTTTGAATTAATGAAAATGGTGACTTTACTATGATCTAATAAACTTTCCGTCTTTTGTGACGTTATGTGGAAATATAGCGAACTTAGTGTTGGTTTTTGAATTGAAAGATGAGCCACTATTGTTCATTAAAACATAATCAACAGCAAATACTTGATGTGGATAAAGTTGGTAAAATGGATAATTTGAAATCAATTTTTAAATAGTTCACATGTTAATTTTTTAAATAAAACTGTTTCTGTTTTAAAAAAGTGACATGATAGATTCCACACACTAAGGGTCGAAATAGTGAATTTCACTTCACATGCTAACTATACAACAATAAATTCTTTGCTTTTGTGGTTGGTACGATATTGAAACTCATTGATAATTTAAAACGGCGGTAAGTGGAATATAGGGCACAATATGGTGATGTATATTAGTGATTATTGCCAAAATTACACATTAAAGTGCACTTAAAAACCCTTGCAGACATGGAATCGTATCCAGACTGTTCATTACAGTACTCTCTATATGGTACATTTGCAATGAGTCGCCTGTGAAATTGCCTACACTAAAGTCATGTCTCGCTGAAAATGTTCTTTCCAATTACTGTATGACACAGTAGCAGACATTGCTGCTATTGCAACATTTTGCTCTTACACCTATTATAATATTCTTTACAGGTGTCATAAAACAAATGAAAAAAACTTCGGAGACAAGTACTTACCATAGTAATAGTATAAAAATTTTAAGTAAAAGTTGTATTATAAAAAACAATTTCTTTGAAATGTATATTGGAATATAATTTAATAATCTATGCACTGGCTTCGGCTCAACCAGAGTATACTGTCAGCAGAATAGATATTTGTTACTAGATTTAAATACTTAATTATACAATTTAAAAGTTATATGTGCACTGATGACATTAACCTTTTCGGTCCTGGCGTGCACTATAGTGTATGCAACTTTAACACACTCTAAATGCGAAATGTAAATTGAATTTGACCGTCGGATCCCGGCGTACACTTCACTGTACATTATACTTATAATCTAGCGAGTTTGCAGCCATCTACGATTAAATTCTGGAGTTTAGGCTTTGTAGACATTGTGAAAAGCATGCTGCAGCTATACCGCGTGTGACCTTATTGTTTTTACGCTTAGAAGTAAGTGTTTTGATTAGAAAAAAATAATTTACATTAAAAAAGACATAGTCGAAAACATATATTGTGTCGTTTTGTGAATTGTTAGTATAGTTTATGATATTTGGTCACTTAAAGACACGTACACTATAGTGTACATTGGGACTAAGAGGAGTAAAGCAGGTACGTATAACGAATTCTTATTTGCTTGTTGGATTTATAAAAGATCGTCGCGTTTTTAGATTTTATTACTAAAAATGAGTAAAAAAAGCCTCTCATATGAAGAACTATTGTATGCTTTAGAAAATGATGATTCTGACCTTGAGTATCTAAGTGAAGATGATTATGGATGGGAATTAGAGGAAGTTCCAGAAAGAGGTTTGGAGGAAATTAGGGTTAGTAATTCCGTTCATAGCGTGCTCACACATAATGTATTTTTTAGATATTCAATCTGGATTAGATGCACTCGATAATAATTTTCTGAATGACCTGTTGGATGGGGAAATTGATGAAAATATTGAGAATCATCAACAAAAAAATGTAGAATTAATTGAGGCCGGGGGTGAGTTGTGTAAACCCGCTGACACTTCTCTTGAGCCAGAACAGGCTCTCAATTGTGACAAAATGAATGAACCTGTAGAAATAGAAGAAGGTTGCGAAGAAATTGTCAATCTTCAAAAAGTTGTTGAGAAATCTAAACCACTTGGTCCAAGTAAAGCTGCCCGCATAAATGTATACTGCATCAAAAATAACCACACAAAAGAAAGATATTGTTTGGCGAAAAAATGTGCAGTATCTAACGCCAAATATAAATTGGTATCACCCGGTAGCTCCTCAACTTGTAGAATTGGAAAGCCTTTTAAATTTTTTTCGAAAATATTTT
The DNA here is from genome assembly GCA_963921935.1 of Galeruca laticollis. Classification (NCBI taxonomy): domain Eukaryota; kingdom Metazoa; phylum Arthropoda; class Insecta; order Coleoptera; family Chrysomelidae; genus Galeruca; species Galeruca laticollis. Next base: position 89,804,570 of record OY998183.1, read on the forward strand.
ACTGATAATCTTTTCAAGATAATGGTCTAAAATACCAATTTGTATGCCACACAGCAAAACCAAATGTTACACCTACATGTAAAGCCGAGTTACGAATTTTTGTGGGCTTACATATTTTGATGGGAAATCTAAATTATCCTCGTGCTAGATGTTATTGGGAAGTCAAACTACGAATACCAATGATTGCAGAGGCTATGAACCGTGATAGATTTTTTAAAATTCGGAAGCACTTACATTTTGTCAACGCAATGGAAAAGCCCCAGGAAAATTCCGATAGATTATAGAAAGTACGTCCCCTCTACGATACTCTTCGAAAGTGTATGCTAGAACTTCCTCTAGAATCTGCCCTGTTCGTAGACGAACAGATGATTCCATTCAAAGTCCAGCTAAATATAAAACAGTATGTGAAAGCTAAGCCAAATCCATGGGGCATCAAATTGTTTGCTTTGTGTGGAACTAGCGGCGTAATGTACAATTTTCTTATCTATCAGGGTTCCACGACAGAAGTAAACGCTGAGCAACAAGAAGTACTTGGTCTAGGAGCTTCTGTAGTACTAAAGCTTGTTGAGCGCATCAACGAAATAAACATTCAGCTGTATTTCGATAACTTTTTTTTAAACTATAATCTCCTCAAGTATTTGAGAAACAAGCATATATATGCTGCTTGTACTGCAAGGTTGGATCGATTTCAAAAACCTCCTTTTTCTTCTGATTCAGCAATGAAAGATATGGGCCGTGGATCTTACGAGGAACTTATTAGCGGTGACGGAGAAGTTATCCTAACCAAATGGTTTGACAATAAACCCGTAACTATGGCATCTAATTACACGAGTGTCGGCTCAGCAGACCAGTGCAAAAGATGGGATAAACAAACCAAAGAGTACGTCAATATTTCTCGTCCAGAAGTTATTAAAAATTACAACTCTCACATGGGAGGCGTTGATAAAATAGACTTTCTTATCACAATTTATCGAACTTTTATTCGCTCTAAAAAATGGACTCTTTGGATGTTTACCCATAGCATAGACTTGGCCTGCACAAATGGATGGCTCGAGTATAAGGCAATGGCGCTTGCTTTTGGAATTGCTAAGAAAGACATAATGGACCTGTTACACTTCCGTGTCTATGTTGCTGAAGCACTTATTGGCATGAATCAAGACTCGTTAGCTAAACGTCGAGGAAGACCCTCAACATCACGTACTGATTCACCTTCTGCTAAAAAAAGACCAAAGCACAAGGAAACTAAACCCGTGGATGATGTTCGGTAGGATTCGGTAAACCATTTACCCTCATTTGATGAAAAAAGTTTTGTTTCTAGATGTAAATTTTCGGAATGTGTGAGCAGAACACATATAATGTTCTAAAAATGTAAATTTCATTTATGCATTTCTAAGAAACAAAACTGCTTCAATTTGTATCACAGTGTGAAATAAATAGTTTTTTGCTTTCTGTATATTTTCTTGTGTTTTTTGTATGTCGTAGTCCCATATCTAATATATTTGTTGAAGTTTAGTGATGGTACCTTTCAGTCTCAGGGTACACTGTGGTGTACATATCATATATCACAATCGCTGCCATTTTGACAGATTTGGCGTACACTAAAAATCTTTAAAAAATATAATAATTGATTTATACCTTTAATTATTTTTTATATTAAAATAAATTAATTCAGGACTGAAAGGGTTAAAAGTCCTCCACATTTTAATTACATATTATTAAAATGGTACAAGTTGCTATTCTAAATTGAAACTCTAATTCACATAGGGCATATATTTATAGTTTTAGTATGTCTGTCCCTATTACTTTCAGAAGGTGGTTTGTAACACACATCACATAGACACCATAGTGTGTTCCTAGAAAAACATCTTCAGTTTTGCTGATGTTTGCTTTTATTCATTGAAATCGATTAAAGTGTCAATATAAGGTCACAAAGGATTTGCTTGGTTACTTTATCCTTCTGTTCATAACCCCTACAAAGAAATTTGTCAATCACTTCTCATCTAAGGAAATATACGTTATTGAAAAATGCGTATACTCCAATATTAAAAGAATTGTAGATAATATGTAACAATTGTCTATTCAGTCTACTGGTCGTTAAAGATATGAACTCAAATTTCATCAGTTCTAAAATTATTTGGGTATACCCAGGAAGACTAAACGAACTTGGTAGAAACAATGTGAAGTGTGGACACTAAAATAAACAAAAGTGCTCAAGTTTTATATAAAGGAAACCAAAATACCATTAGTGAGACCTGGAAAAGTTTTTGTGATTTAGAAGCATTGTAATAAAGTTCCCTCTAATCAGTCGACTTCAGTACACGTTTTTTCTCTATGGACAATAATAATGATTTGGGGTATTAATTTTTGATAAGTAACTGTTAAAATTCACGAAAATATGTACATGAACATGACCAATATATTAGTTGTTAGGCCAATCTACAGAGATTTGGAATGAGCATTTTGTGTAAAAAGTATTAGAGTAATACCAGCTGCACCATTGTTTGGAGAATAGTTTCATCTGATATAGTGAGATGTTTTTCACTCGACTTTATTATTCATAACTTTGTTATTAACAACGTTATGCAAAAAATCTCTTTTTTTATGTTTTTGCTTATAAAATTAAAACTTTCAGGGTAATCGTGAGGGCGTCACTAGAGAAATTATAGATAGTAAAATCACGAAGAAAATGGGAGATCGAACAGCTCGATCGGACCGTTAGTTTAGGAGGAATCGGGAAAAAACAAGCCAAAACGCATTTTTTTTAAATTCCTCTCAGACAGATCCTATTTCAGAATACCACAGTGTATCACTTATTTTTCAAATCCTCCAGATGACACTTCTCATGCTGGGGCAGCCATTTTAATAAAAAGCACGATTAAACATGTGGAATTACTGAAGTATGCCTTAAACTATCTGCGAGCTAGAGTGATAAAAGTAAAGTTGAGTTTATATGAACTAACCGTGGCATCAGTTTACTGCCCACCACGTTTTAATCTAATGAAAAATAAACTTTAGAGGCTTCTTTGAATCGTTGGGCCACAAATTCATTGCAGGTGGAGATTTCAACTGCAAGCACACACTATATGGTTCACGCCCAACAACAACCAAAGGCAGGGAACTAGTAAGCCTTGCCCAAGAAAAGAATTATCACTTTCTGTCAACTGGGACTCCTACATATTGGCCAACGGATCCTAATAAAACTCTTGACCTACTGGACCTATTTATTACTAGTGGAATATCTCCTAACTATATGGAAATCGCTCCAAGCTACGATCTCTCATCTGACCACTCGCCTATAATAGGAACTATAAGCACCGCTGTTATCCATAGAACATCAATACCTAGGCTACATAAGAATAAAACTAAGTGGGATGAGTATCGAAACAAAATAGAGGAAGAAATCAATTTGCAAGTAAGTCTCAAATCTCCAACTGAAATTGATGAAGCAGTATCAACACTAAACACACTTAAAGAGACAGCGCAACACCAATAACAACTACAAGGTGCAAAATATACAACATCCCAGTGGAGATCAAGACAATTATATCACAAAAGAGAAAAGCAAGAGCAAAATGGCACCGAACCCATGCCCCCGCAGACAACAACATTAAATAAAATAATTAATCAACTAAAATCCAAAATCAAAGATGCTCAGGAAAGATCTTTCTCGGACTACATAAGCAACTTAAATCGATATGACAACTCGATATGGAAACCAATAAAAAATTCCAAGAAATCAAAAACTCAAATTCCTCCCCCATTCATAACGAACTAGGACCAAACCCACAATTGGCCAGAAGCTACGAAGAAAAAACAAAATTATTCGCTGAACACCTAGCTAAAGTATTCACACCCAACAACAATGAACAAAACATTGAGGTAGAAAGAGAGCTAGCCGATATCTCATTGAATATACCAGCCATCAAACAGTTAACCACAAATGAAGTTGAGCGAGAGATTAGTTACCTAAATGCAAGGAAAGCGCCTGGAATAGACCGAACAACCCCAAATATGCTAAAGGAACGACCACGCAAAGGTTTGGTCCTCATCACATATATCTTTAATGCTATACTTCGTCTAAACTATTGGCCAACATTGTTCAAAACGGCTGAAATAATTTTGATATTGAAACAAGGCAAAGACCCTAATAAAGTTACCTCATACAGACCAATAAGTCTCCTGTCAGTTATGTCTAAAACACTTGAGAGACTATTGCTACTAAGAATAAATTCTGACCCAGTCACCGAAGAATGGATACCCTTCCACCAATTTCGCTTTAGGAAAGAACACTCTACGGTGCACAGAATAACTCACAGCATAAATCTAGCCCTGGACGGCAAAAAATACTGTACATCTACCTTCCTAGACGTTAGCCAAGCCTTCGATAAGGTTTGGCATATGGGATTAAACTACAAAATCAAGAAACGTCTCCCCATAACTTACTTCAAACTATTAAAATCCTACCTAGGAGAAAGAGAAAATTTCGAACAAAAGTAAATGAAAGTATGTCCAACAACTTCCCAATAAAATCAGGCGTTCCACAATGTAGTGTTTTCTGACCTTTACTGTATGTGTTGTATACAGCTGACCTACCAACAAATGCAGAAACAATCATGGGAACATTTGCCGATGACACAGGCATACTTGCAAGCCACGAAAATACAATTACAGCATCAGAGATGCTACAAAGACACTTGAATGATATCCAAACATGGCTACACAAAAGGAGAATAAAAATAAATGAGACAAAATCAGTCCAAGAGATTTTCACACTAAGAAAAGATCGATGTCCTCCAGTATTTCTAAATAATATTCAAATACCACAAGTTTAAAATACCTAGGAATACATTTGGACTCAAGACTCACATGTAAAGAATATATAGTCAAAATTCGCAAACAAATTGATTTGGGAATACAAGATCTACACTGGTTAATGGGCAGAAAATCCAAATTTACACTGGAGAATAAACTTCTCCTATACAAAACGATCATAAAACCAATCTGGACATATGGCATTGAGCTATGGGGATGAGCGAGCAAATCAAACTTAACTATAATCCAAAGAAGTCAATCCAAAATCCTCTGAATGATAATAGGTGCTCCATGGTATGTGTCTAATGCAACCCTACATGAAGACTTAAAAATTCCATACATCCAAGATGAAAATGCAGATCGAAGCGCGAACCATCACGACGGACTAGAAAGCCATGTAAATGAACTACTCCATCCAGTACTAGAACCCCAAAATACGAGAAGACTGAAAAGGAACTGGCCAGCCGACCTAACAAATGGTTGAAGAGTATTTGTCGTTGGAGAAAACCTCATCATGCTATAATAGAGCATAACTCTGCTCTCTAGTCAGCACATTAGATTATAGAAAAAAAATGCATCTCTGTTACTTTTTGAGTTGTAGCGTAGATCATCCGGCCAGTATTAGTTTTTAATATAAACTGAATAGGTGCAAAAAGGAGGCACTGTCCGATGCATAGTTTTCGATCTGTGGCCATTTGAATTTTATACTATGCAATTTACAAAAACAATTTCGAAAGTAGAATTTTCATACTTCAAAACGTTTGGCAATATTCTTATTTGTTACTGAGATATTCAAATGAAAAGATCATGAAATACGCGCGGGCAACAATATTACTATATACATGTAGAGATGGCAACGACTAATTGAAATAGAAGAAAACTCGATTACTTTATAACAATTCAACGATTAATCAAATGAAACCAAATTATACTTATTGGCGGTGACATAATTTTAAATAAAGCTTCGCCTAAATTATAAAAAAAATACCTCATAGAAACCATAAAAATACTTATTTTTACAAAAGTGCACAGGTATTTTCCGTGTATTTTATAATTTTGAGGTTATATTTATGTATGTCGTTTTTGTAAAATGAAATCGGACCATACCAGTCGCTGGAAAATTGCATAGTAAAAAATTCAAATGGTCACAGATCGAAAACTATTCATCCGACAGTGCCTCCTTTTTGCACATATACAGTGTATATTGAAAACTAATACTGGTCGGAGGAACTGCGCTACAACTCAAAAAATAACAGAGTTATGAATTTTTGAACAAAACTACACTTTGGCCGGTTTTCTCGATTTTCTCCTAAACCAACGGTCCGATCGAATTGTTCAACCTCTCATTTTCTTCGTGTTTTTATTCTTTACAATTTCTCTCCTGACGCCATCACGATTACCCTAACAGTTTTAATTGCATAAGGAATACCCTAAAAAAACAACAATTTTTTGCATAAAATTGTGAACAATAAAGTCTAGTGAAAAACATCTCACTATATCATATGAAACTATTCTCCAAACAATGGCGCAGGTTTCTTCTTATATGATAAAATCTCTGTAGCTTGGCATATGTACCAAACTAACTAATGTGCCACTAATAAAAGAATATATAGCAAATTATTTGTACGCAAATAATGTGCATTCATATTTGAAAAAATTCGAAATCTTGATTTTAAAAATAAAAATATTTTTAGATCTTTTCGTCGTGGATTTTTATAACTAATTGTTAAAACTTAATATATACATACATTACATAAAAAAAGAATTTTATAATCCCTAAAATTATAGAAACATTTTAAGAATTTGTATTATTTATCTTTAATTGGATATAATTTCATAAATTCGAATGAGCTTTACTAGTATCACATTTAATAAAAACAAGAAATACTATAAAAATTACACTTACATATATTTTTGCAGTTATGTTGAAGACACACATATACCCCTTTGTTTTAAACTTGTTCCTTATTCCATAGCTGATTTCCAAAATTTGGTGTACCTTGATTGTTTGGAAAACGCGAATATGTACTACTGAGACGATTATAAAAAAGTCCATACTTTACATGGATTATAACCGATTTATAGACTGCATTATTTTAAATTGTAGCAATACATTCTATAATAAATTTTGTATTAATTTCATTTTTTTTATTACTTGCCAAACACATTATATACTAACTTCAAACTCACTTAATATATTTATGTAGATAAACTGTGGCTACAGTTAAATTCAAAATCAATCAATTGAGAAACTCCTCTCTATTTATTGCATTGAAATTGTTTAACTTAATTATATTAGTCAACCTTTTAAAATATTATAATGGACGTTCTTTTAGGAAGGGAATATTTTAGTGCATAAAAATGTCGAACAACAAATTCACAATTCGATTTATTCAATAAATCTGGTAATTTCAAACAAAAGGGCGTTAACAAAATATATTATAATTTATTTATTGTAATCACTTATTATTTTAAAAAATTTCACATTTGTTTTAGTATACACTAATTAAGTTTTAAATTTTAAAAATTCGATGGTGAAACAAATCACAATCGTATGTAATTTGGAACTTAAATCATCGACCCATTATCCAAACCTTGTGAAGGCCATTTTTAATATATCCACGACGAATCCAAACACATGTATAGTATACTACCTAAGTGTCATTGTAAAAAGTAGTGAGTGCAAGAGTGAGAAGTGTCATAGTGACAGTTACACATGGGAACTGGTGTGCTTCATTTGCTGTGTGATTTTTTTTTCAAATTTAAATTGTTAATTATATTTTGATTAGAGGATATCGTATCGTTTTTTAATGAAATAGTAATTATTCCGAATAATTAAAATACGGTATTTTAGATATTTTGGTTTCATTAGATAAACCACTTTTATTACAAATTATTTACGAACCCTATAATGTAACAGTAGTGTTTTCAGATACCATACGATTCGCAATTAAGTTACTTTCAAGTTTCTATTTGATTGAAAACAAAAACCAATGGAACCTGATAAACTAACTTGGACATTTCTCAGTTTGATTAAAAAGTAATCATAATCATGATAAAAAAGTAATTTATTTATTAAAAATAGCATTACTGGTTTATGCAGTGACGATTAGGCTGAATTTTGTTTATACAGGATGTTTCGTTAATAATTGGAAATATTCAAACTATTGAATCCTCAAAATATTAAGATTCAACCTAAATCGCTTAGACAAAATGTGGTTCCTTATAGAGTTACAGGGTGTTTTTTATTTAAAAATTTAAAATCTGTTTATTCCCAATACTTTAAAACTATATGGCCTATTCTTGTCATACTTGGCAGATACTGTACACCCTACCAAAGTATCTTAAATAAACGTTTCTGGCTACAACCAGAGGCGTATGACAGGGGCAAGTAACTAGTTGACCCTTCCCAAATTCAACGCCACTGGCGGAATTTTCATTTTCGTACAATTTTTCGATACTCCAACACTTTCTATGTAAATAATGTACTCTTCCCTCGTAACGATACAATAATTATGTGTTGAGATATTTAAAGTAAGACTTTAAGCTACACAATTATTTTGATTAATAGTGTCGGTGTTTTTGGGTCATTGCATTTATTACGCAAATGAAATTTTAATCAGTATTAACAAAAAAACATAGCTTTATTTATTGACATTTCTAAAAAGGAATAGAATTAAAAACCAATTGTTGTTTTCAAAAGAACCATTGTATTATAATCTAAATAAAAGAAAGATTTTTAATAACACTAAAATATCAAAAAGCACATTTTATGTAAGTGATTTAAGTTAAATCTTATATTTTGATCTAAGATTCATCAGTTGAAATATTTCCAATTATTAATTAACCAGCCTGCATAAATACATATTTGATCAAAAAAAAAGGAAGGGTGGTCCATGATTTAAGTCTGAATCTTGCAGTATAAACGAATATCAGTGGTTTTGGTGAAGCAAAAGAAAACGAACTAAATATGTTATTATGTTCGAACCATGTTGCGATGGTTTTACACATTTTTGTATAAAATTTGTAAATAACAGATTTAATTCAATTATACCAAATAATACATTCCAAAAAATATGTGTAGGTAAAGGACAGGTTCTGTTATGTATAAGGCTTATCAAAATCACATAACTATTAGGGATGGAAGTTTTGCAATTAAAATCAGTTAAAATAACATACACATCAATTTAAAAACTAAGATATTATCGACAACTACTAGTAATAAAGTATGACTTAACTTTTGATTCCATCTTATGAAATATTGCTAATTTGTACTACTAAAAAGGAAGATTATAGTTCAATGATTTTAAATTATGTTACTTTAAATAAGAAATATATATCATCCCATCTTGCAGTGTGTACTAATGGGATCATCTTTATGTATGAAATATTACATGGAAATATACATTTAAATGGGTTATTAAATAAATTAATTGATGTAACATAATACTAACTTACTTAATTGTAATGCCTTTTAACTTTTCAGGTGTAAGATTGTTTGAGTTGAGTCATGGACTCAACATTTGTTTCTATTCTTTTTGCCATATTATTCTTCACTCTCCTCCGCCATGTTTATTTCTTTTGTTGAGTTCCTTCTAGGTTTTACCTTAGTTTTCTCAATTACCGCATTTCGACGTTTTATATTCTGCTTTATTATATATTTCGCCTTTGGTTATAAACTGGATTTTATTGCAGTGAATAGCTTCCTCCGGGCCTCCCGTTAATTTTTTATTCTACTTTTTTCTACCCCTAATTAGTGCCTACATTCTTTTCTAGTTTTATCCTGTGTGCCTTCTCCTTATTTATTATTTGTAATATAGTTATTATTTGTAAGGTCAGTACACAGTTTAATCTTGGTCAAAACACTCTTAAGACTTTTGATCATAAAAAGTATCAAAAAGATTAGGATGGATAATACTCATTAGAGCAGTATCACTATAAACTGAAAGTAGCAAATATGTTTCAAAGAAAAACAAAAACAATCATAAAAAAGTTATTAATTAATAAACAAACCATAAATACAGAAAAAAAATTTAATTTGTATTACAATAATAAATCAAAGCCATCTGGAATATAACAGAGGATTTGAAAAAGGGTCATATACAAGTTTTATGGCACTAAATTTCAGTCTCAGATATGATAAACTCTATATCATTTTTTGCCGATATAATTGACTAATTCTAGCACAATATTAGTACTAGCAGCTATCGATATGAAAAGTATTCAGAAGAAAATTCTGATTTTAAGTGCATTATTTATGTATCACTCAGTCTAACCAGATTTTTCCACAGAAAAATCTCGTTTAAATTGATATACTCCTTGTGCATATCATCAACCCAGATTTCATCCAATGATTGTTACAGTTAGCTTACTGATTTATCTATGCTTATATTATCGCTGTATGCAGCATGCACGCTTTCACAAACAAAGCGATATTGACTCTGTAACAAAAAATATATATATTAATACCAAAACATATTTTTATATAAACAAAATAGGCTGACATAGATAGTTCAGTATACAAGATGATCTATGTGGAACTACTGCCAAGAGCATCAGTCAATAATAAATTAAATGTAACTTAATTGTTGGATTTATGTCTATGTAAGCCATTATAGATGTTTATAAGGACTTATGATATTTTCAGTATATGTTATGTTTACAGTGTTAATTCGTGATGGTATAATAATGATCATGAATTTAAATGTTCAATAACTTTTTTATGCTAGATATAAACAATGTTTCCGGTCTGGACATTCCCGATCGAGGAAGCAGCAGACTTTTAAAATATTAACCCTTGAATGCCCAAGCGGGGTACTTCGGGGACCCCAGCGATACATGTTTTAAAAGTTTATGCTTATTAATAGGAATTGGCAACGACGCTTCTAGGTATGTATCGGCTAGGCGTTTCCGCAGATAACATCAGTTCACCAGTACGGGCTGAGACTTGTCAGCGATCGGATCGTCTATACCGGGAACGAAGTAAAGTGGGGTCCCGCTGGTACACTGCTCGGGCATCTAAGTTACAGTAAAATTAGTTTTCTCTTTTTAGTTTATGGCTCGTTTTTTGTTAAAACAATGAGCAATTCTATTAAAAAAAGACCGTTGAAGCAAAAGGAACTAGAAGATATTGCGCAAAGTTGGAATTTCAAATCAGATGATTTCGAAATAGAGTATAGTAGTGATGAAGCTTCCGAAAACGAGGAAGATTGTGATTTTATGGAGATGATTTCATGAACGGAGGACAGTTTTGAAATTCAAAGTGAGGAGTATTCAGACCAGGAACATGTACTGACGAAACTCAAGAAAGCGATATACTGCCTACAGCTACCATATTGACTTCAAAATCTGGTATGGTGTGTCAACCCTTCCCTACAACTAGAAGACTGAGGAGAAATATAGTAGATATACGCAATATAGTGATGGTGCCAAAACTTTTATAGACATTTTAAATTTATGTATAACAACAGAAATAAAGGACCTAATTTGTTATTACACAAATCAGGAAGCGACTATTTCGATACATGGAACGCAGAGAATCCTTCTGAGCTAAAAAAATTTACGCCGCTAGACAGAGAAGAATTACTGTTTTTTTACGAGTTCTTATAAAATCAGGTGCGCTCAGATGTAGAAAGGAGTCTACGAGAGAGATGTGGACGACTAATTTATCCATACACCGGTCATTTTTTACCGCGGCTCTTTCCAGACATACATTTGAAGAGATTTCATTACTTTTGCGATTTGATTGATAAGTCTACTAGAGGCCCAAGAAGAGAAGTAGATAAATTAGCTTGTATTAGAGAAATTTGCAATATGTTTGTCAGTAACTGCCAGAAGGCCTTTGAGCCTTATGAAAACATCATAATAGGCGAACAACTTGTTTCCTTTCAGGGGAAATGCCCATTTAAGCAATATATAAAATCAAAGCCTGGACGATATGGTATTCAAATTTGAGTAACTGCTGACACTAAGACTACGTATTTGTGCAATCTCTAAGTATACACTGGCAAGGCTCCTGGAGGTAAAGCAGAGAAAAACCAAGTCTTTCGTGGATTATGTGATTTAGCAGAACCTTTCTATAATAGTGGACGAGGAATTACCACTGATCTTTTTTTACCAGTGGCCCACTTGCTAATTATCTTTTGACGAAAAATCTCACTTACTTCGCACTGTTTGAAAGAATAAAGCAGATTCTCCATTGCTCCTAAGCATTACAGTACGGCCTCCGAAGTAATCAGTTTTCGCATTTACAAAAGACATCACCATGGTATCCTACATTCCGAAAGAAGGCAAAATGGTTCACGTTTTGTCAAGTCTACATAACGACAATGGTGTGAAATAAAATAGAAAAAACAATCTGCGTATGATTTTAGATTACAATAGTACCAGAGGCGGAGTCCACAACGCCGAGAAACTTATACGAGAATATTCGTGTTGTCGAAAAACTGTAGCCCTAACGATTTTTCATGAATATGCTAGATATCTGTGCTTTGTCATATGGATTGAGAAAAACCGTGACTGGAAAAAGCAACATAGTTCCCGTCGACGCATGTTTCTACTACAACTCGGAGACGAGCTTACTAGGAACAGTATGAAAAGACGTGCCACATATAATCATGTCATATGAGAAATCTGCTCTACGTGATTGTGGAATACCCATGAAAGCACCTGAAGAACAAGAAAGTGAACAAGCAAACTCTACTAGGAAACGTGCAAGATGTTATCAGTGCCCAAGAAAGTATGATAGAAAAGTGAGAACAACTTGTGATCAATGTAAAAAGTTTGTGTGTAATGATCACCGAAGGAAGCAACAAACTATAGTATGTACTAACTGTCTAATTGACCAGTGAAATACGCAGATTGTTATGTGCATTCTGAAAATTCATTTACTTCTAAACTAGAATATGCATAGTTATTTGTGTTTCGCTAACTACATATTTTTCAAGTTTTAAGTGTACTCTTGTTTAATTATTATTTGTAATTAGTTTCATTCTAAGTTTTGACATGATTTGCATTATAAATAAAACTGAGATGAAAAAATAGATTCTTATTTCCAAATTTCATTGAAATTTAAGGTATCACCCGAAAATTGACAGGTCCATAAGGGTACTTACGTTGATTTGAATGACATGGGTATTCAAGGGTTAATGAGACGTTTATACCACCCTGTATATTCCATAAAAACGTACCACTGCGTAAGAGATAGTGCCCGCCAGATTTAGATAAAACACGTAATTCATTAAAATCAAGGAATTTACTAAAACTGAACGTTTTTTTAGTATAAACATGAGTAAAGGTAGGAAAATTCAATTTTATTGCAAACTTTTTCAGAATATATAGTCAACAATATCTGATTTGTTTAAAACAGATACGCTTTCAATCATTTATGCTGGATGTTTGCTAATTAGCAAAAAATAATATTCTAAATGTTCCTTCAAATATGAGGATATATACATACTTTAAAAAAACGACACATGCATTCAATTTATTAGTAGTTACCCTCAACTTTTTTCTAAGCATAGATGCTATTAAGGAGACTCTTTTTTTTATTTTAAAAGATGGTAACTTGGAAAATTTGAATTGTACTCAATTTGTAGACAATTTTTTAATAAAATTGTACAGAGAAGGGATGTAAAGAAGACAGGTTTTTTACTGTACACTCTTACATTGAAAATGAATGCGTTATATTAAAATTTTGAAATAACCATTTGCATTTTGAATTATACATGACACTTTCGTACGATTCATGATTAATATAATTGTAAATTTAAGAATATTACTTACAGCATTTTGTATCATCATAGCTCGTTGTTCCCTCATAGTTTTTGCTATTTCTAAAGGATAAACTGGTTCGTTGACTTCCATTAAACATAAAGCTGTTTCCATTAATACCATAACACCCGTTCTGCCGATACCGGCACTGCAATGTACCACAACCGGAGCAGAATCGTTCCTTGCCAATCGAACCTTTTCAGTAAAATTTAAAAATTGTTGTGGGGAATCAGGCACTCCGTGATCAGGCCATGCAATATATTGCATGTGTTTTATATCTCGTGATTCGTTATTCTAAAAATGAATTAAACATTTAATTGTTAAATTCAATAATGGTCCATTTATTGAAAGATCATGTAATTAATCAAAGTCATAGTTAACTGAACTGTCACTACTGTAAACTTTGTTCTTTTAATTTATAATACAGGGTGAATCTATACTAGTATGTATATTTACCTATAACTCGAGTTAAACTATCTACACATGCTTTTCCAGTTTATTTAGATTTTACATCATTATTTAGATCTCCTATTTAAATTTTCTGACTAAATATGATTTCAATATTTTTCATATGACAATTAGAATTATATGAAATTTAATAAATACTTAATCTTCACTATCTTTTGATTGAAAACAAAATGAAATTACTTAATCTAATTTCTGGTGAATGTGAGACTAGTTCTAATTTGATTATTTATGATCAACTATCACTTTTTTTTGTTAGCATAACAAAATATAACATGCGGTATTTGCACATAAATATATGGAACTGAGGTATACAGTATTGGAAAAAATATATCTAAGGTATTTTGTTTTAATGAGTGTGTAAAGGATGGCCTGCTTAAATATCGAGATAGCATTTGAACTTCCCCTCAAATAGCTCGAAGAGGGGATACACCCACAGACAACTAACACCGAGACTTGCCAACAAGACAGGTTAGTAAATCTTATACTGGTTGGTGTGAATCTGGCTTGTGTTTGTCAAAGTGAAAGTGTCAAATTAAAAATTGCTAAAAATATGGTTATGGTCTGACAAGGTTGAGTGAGATTACTTTAATTTATTTAGGATTTTAGTTCTAATAAAGTAAATAAAAGCAAGTGAACCTTTAAAATGTCAACACGAGGGAAATTTCATGATAGTTCTATTGCAAAAAATTGTAATAGTGAATATTTTTGGCCACTTCGCAATTTGGAGATTAAGAACAAGTCATTTTAATATTTCCATCTGAAATGAATCAAAGGGAACAGTGATATAAAATTTTAGAACTTCCTTATACATCCAATGATCAAAGGTTGTCTGAAGATCATTTTAATGATGATGAATTTACAAGTACATTAAGCAAAAGATTTTAATTTGCTTTACCTTTTCAACCCTTACATCATACACCACCAAAAGTAGTTGAACATACCCAAGCCTTTTAAAGTACAGTATTGTCTGTAAAAAGAAAGCTTATTTTTTGTAATAATAATAGTCAAGAACTACAACAGAAATTGTGAAGCAGATGACTACAGTTTATTAGATAACTTGCATTCTATTTTAAATTTTCATAATGAACGAAAACCATTCAATTTCCTAAGCTTAGGTGTATCTGTAAAAGCCACTATAAATAGATTTATAGTATTTTTCACAAAATTACCCTCAAAGTACCACTTAACAATCTGTAGTTTCTCTGCGATTGTGTAAATAGTCAGCATGTTTCAGCGGTAATTTAATTTTCGAATGTTTTCACAACCATAGCTGGCAAATAATGGCTCATTGACTTAGTTTACACCCAGCGTTTCTATCCTGTTTCACTCCAGCATGGAGTGAATCGAGTCATCGTTTATACTTGAATTATTCCGTTCGGAATTTAAGTAGAATAGAAGTCAAGAAACAGGATAGTCAACTTTGTAAATTTATAATTCAACAAAATGTCTCTACTATTACTCATCATATATTTGATATATTGCTTATTATTAATAATAAATTAAAAGTAAATGCTTTAAAATATTCCTAAACAAGCCTCACTTTACAAATAATACTCTATGCTGATCCGACTTATATTACATTTCTTGTTGGCAATACTGAATTCATTACCGAATCACGCGTTTACATTAGCTTATTCCGTTTGTGAATCATTCCATTCCATCTAAAAATATAGGAATGGAATTATTCAAATCGTGATTATACCCGATTATATCAGACAAATCTCAGATCTTTCTGGAATGAAACGCGGGCGTAAACTAAGCCATACACACTGTCATACTGTTTTTAAATTAGACGTTATTTGAATTTAAGTACGTAATTCTGTACATTCCTGATTAGTCAGATCACAGTCGGTTTTACACAGCACCTTTGAGTTGAGTAACAGGAGGGGATTCCGCATTCCGTCTCTCTTGATTATGTGGTTTTATAATATAACTGTGTTCCTTGTTACTCTTACAGATTTTTGTATATACCAAGATATATTTTTTCCGATTCTGTATAACCTTATACAGAAAATTCCATAATCAGAGCTACAAGAAGAATCCCAACCATAAAGAAAACAACTGAACATAAATGAATAAAACAGAGAAGAATTGCTAAGAACTTATGCATAGTAAGAAACACAACATGAGGAGAGTGGAATAAAAACAGAAGCAAAATATATAAGACAAAATATCTGATATTTCAACAAAGATGCAAGTGAATAAAATGATACAAACCGAAAAACCGCAGTATATCAAAAACAAATCTTCAGGGAAAAAATGAACTAATGCTAAGATGGAAAGAATACCTTAAGGGACTACTAGTAGTAAGTAGAAGAAGAATTCACTGAACATGGTGAGATAATTGAAAGATGCAACAAGGATAAAGTCTAAGAGCCTACAGAAGTGAAATTGAAGGGTATTTAAAAAAGTTATTATTTTCAGTTCCAAGGAAACAGGCACATTATGGTTAACATTGTATGGACTAATAGAATACATTTTGAACTGAATGCCTTGAATCTAGTTGGTTGAATACATTGACTTTTTGTCAAAATTAATAATGCTGCTGATATTCGGATTTTAAACTATTTGGAGATACCTGCATTGGTTTTAAAATTAACAAAAACATGGTTCCTAAGAAGGGAGATCCAAAATGTGCTTCCTCATGTAATAAATATAATAGGGAACAAAATAACATGGGAAAAGGTGGTTTTATAATGTAATATGTAATTAATCGATTTAAATAATAATTAATCTACATTCCTTCGGTCTAATATTTCTTGTGATAATTGTAATTCATTATTTGGAATTATTTTAACTTTAGGTGTACAGTATTATATTTTATATGTTTTTTAAAACCGGCCAGAGATTAGTACTTTCCAGTTTATTTTTAGGTCAGAAAATCTCATTTTGCCAGACCGAGCCATTAAATTTTTGTGATAGTCCGATAAAAGCTTTTACTGGACTCATTTTTATTTACTTTCCGGTCTATTTTTAATGAAAAATAAACGGTTTTAATGATTAAAACTAACTTTTCCGAATTTGTGGCCCTGAACAATATTCTATCATAAAATTGTTACTTGTATACACTTCGGGGGATGTATCGTGCTAACAAACCGAAATTTCTGCAAAAATAACCAAAAATTTAGTATATCTGGATTTATAGTACTCTCTGTACTCGCTCTAGTCAACTGAAAATCAATAGGGTACATCTGTGAGACATCTTGAACAATATTCGATCATAAAATTGATTAATCGTATACTCTCTGGAGGCTGTATCGTGCTAACAAACTGAAAATTATCAAAAAAATGACTAAAATTTGGTACTGCAAGTACCATAGTACCCATTGTACTAGCTTTAGTGAGTTGAATATCAATAGGGTTCATCTTTGAGACGCTCTGAATAATATCCAATCATAAAATTGGTCACTTGTATATACTCCGGAGGTTGTATCATGCTAATAAACTGAAACTTCTCCAAAAATGACAAAAATATCGTACTTAAATTACTATAGCACCTGTTGTATTGGCTCTGGAGAGCTGAAAATCAATAGGGTTCATCAGTGAGATGTCCTTAATAATATTCAATTATAAAATTGGTGACTTGTTGAACTCCGGAGGCTGTATCGTGCTAACAAACTAAAATTTCTCAAAAAATGACAAAATGTCGTACTTCAAGTACCATAGCACCCGTTGTACTGGTTTTGGTGAGCTGAAAATCAATAGGGTTCATCTGTGACATGTCCTTATATATTCCATCATAAAATTGGTGACTTCTTGCACTCCGGAGGCTGTATCATGCTAACAAGACAAGTAAGGAAAAGTGGCCGACGACAACGACGACGATATACACACAGGATTTTTTTCTGAAAACCGTTTTTTCGTGTTGTTGTTGATGGAAAATGTAAAAATAACTCAAAAAAAAAATTCAAAATTCCAACTTTTTTTGGGGTAAACCAATACTTTTCTCGCATATTAGATAGGTTGGGCGGAAAAGTAAAATAATAAAATAGTAACCGAGTTTTGTATTATTTAAAACTATAAAATAACTTGACATATTTTGACGTTTAGTTGAAAACGTGACATTTATTATAAAATTGATATTCAAAATGATGCTTTGATTGTGAATTAATGGAAGATGAAATTATACCAGATGAAATTGTTAAGGCGGCCACCCAAGCAATGTTTGATTTAATACCGTCGAAGTCCCGGACACGATATGAACAAACATACCAAATTTTTGAAAAGTGGAGCCTGGAAAAGAAGGTAATAAGCATTTGTGAGGATTTGTTATTGGCATATTTGTCAGAAAAATCAGAAACACTGAAATCTTCGTTGTGGAGTTTATATTCAATGCTGAAGGCCATGCTACGTACCAGAAGAAATATCGACATAAGCAAATATTTTAAATTAACAGCGTTTATGAAGAAAAAATCCGTAGGGTATATAGCAAAGAAGTCTAGAGTACTTAATAAAGAGGATATCGATAAGTTTTTAGTAGAAGCTTCAGACGAAAAATATCTAATGACCAAAGTGTTGTTGATTATGGGTTATACTGGTGCATGTCGACGGGAAGAAATCACTAACATATTATCCCAAATGTTTTTCCCTTAAGAGAAACAATGTATAGTTGTTTCTCTTAAGGGAAAAACATTTGGGATATTTATCTCTTGAGCACACAGCTGTAACTCAAATTAAACTAATATATTAATTGACGACATAGAAGACAAACAAACTATGCTTTTGGTTAAAATTTCAAACACCAAAATAAACAAATCAAGATCATTTATTATTAATGGGGAAAAAGAGCTAAATTTGTATAGGAAGTATATAGCGCTACGCCCAACGTTCCTCATCGACGTCTCTTTATTAATTAGAATAAAGGAAAATGTAATAAACAACCTGTAGGCATGTAGGTAATGCTCCCTCCAAAATAACTACCTTTTTGTATTGCGAAACCCAAAGGAATACATAGGGCATTGCTTTAGGCGTAGTTCGGCGACTTTGCTAGCTAACGGAGGTGCTGACATCATAAACTTAAAACGACATGGTGGTGGGAGTTCATCTCAAGTTGCCGAAGGCTACATTGAGGATTCAGTTCAGAATAAGATTGATATAGCTAACAAAATTCAAAAAGCAGGTAACTCAAACACAGAAATTGCCTCAGAAACTCATTTTAATGTAAGCAGTTCAAAAAATCTCACGTCAACGAATAATTTTGAAACACCGTGCTTACAGATAAGTAATGCTAATAATTGTACGTTTAATATAACTATTCAAAAATAATGTTTATATTTGGAAACCAAAAATGAACGATTGTTAAAAAAAATATTAAAATTAGTTAATAAAAAGTTCATGTTATAAAAATGTAAACTGAATAATATGACATTAAGTTGAGAATTCTATAATATGTAATGTCAGAAAATTAGGAACTGTCACATAGAAGATATAAAATTTGGGGATCTGGCAGAAAAATTACGTTATGAGTTTTTTTGCTCCGAAAATGTTTTAAGTTTGCTAAAGATTGTAAAATTGAGGATTAGGAATGTAAATATTTTATGATAAGAAGTGATGGTGAGAAGAAGTAATAGACATTAAAAAGTAAAACCAACTTATACGTGAGGGTACCGAGAAGAACGAAAATTAGGTAGTGGACATGTTTGAAGGGTCGGGAGGTGTTAAGGGACTATTTTGGGATGACAATGTGAATGGACTTTGTGTGTAAACTGGAGAAGTTAGAAACGGACTATAGAACGATTTGATAGAAACGGACAATTTTGAGGACTGATAACGTATTTAATATTAGAAATAGTTAATTAGTAGTATGTAGATAATATGTAAAAACTTTGTATATAATATAATTTAAACCCACAAATAGACTGAAGAAATTAGATATTTTTTTGCAATACTTTTTCTAAAACAATCATAATATAAAATAAAAATCTGAGCTAGCCGAATTTAAAATAAAATAGTAAATAAAAAAATTTTAATAATAATATGAACATCAATAATATAACAATATATAGTTTAAATAACAATTTTCAAAAAAACAATGTATTACTAAACTGCAAACTTGTTTGCTATCAAAATGAAAATAAAACTAATAAGAATTATGAGCAACTTATATTAAGAGAAAGTATGAAGCAGACACAATGCAGAAAATAAGTGGACATGAAATATATCCCAAAAAATAACAAAGCTGAAGCTTGAGGTCCATTTTTAATTTTAAACAAGTACTTCAAAGTGTTATTGTGAATATATGTTTTTAACAACTAAAAATTGACAAAACTATATCACTAGGAATTAAAATCAAAATATAGAATGACTTACCTTAATGTCGTGGAGAACAAAATCTCTAAAAACAAAACTTTCGGAAGGATCGGTCTCTTCAGAAACACATTTCATGGTGGTATTTTGCATAGTTAAGGTTTCACCTATATCAGGCCAATATTTATGACATTTGGCTCGTCCTCTTTCTATAAGAGTAGTTAACATTACAATCAAACTGCAGTTTTCTTCAAGGATCATTTGCCAAAAGTCTTCAGTGGTCGCTGGCAGAGGACCTTGAGTTGCTATGTAGTGGTTAACTGTTTCAGTACCAGATATTGACATGTTTACATAATTCGCATTGATGTAGTCACCATTTGTACCATT
The DNA here is from genome assembly GCA_963921935.1 of Galeruca laticollis. Taxonomy (NCBI): domain Eukaryota; kingdom Metazoa; phylum Arthropoda; class Insecta; order Coleoptera; family Chrysomelidae; genus Galeruca; species Galeruca laticollis. The sequence continues at coordinate 89,825,255 of OY998183.1, forward strand.
CTTTAACACTACTCTGGTTGAATCATCTGAAATAGGAGTGTTTTTAAATGACCAGTGAAGATAAACATTTGGTTTTAAATTTCGAGTGTTGGATTATATTTGGGGTAATTGTTCTGTAAGTTTTGCTATAAATATACTAATTAAAATATCTGCAAATCAACACTATGCTACCAGATGAATCAAGTAAAACAAGTTTTTTTGTAACAATAAAAATATTTGAAAATTTTTCAATGACAGAAAAAATTAATTTCATCAAATCCTAATTTTATAACATAATGTATGTATTACAATGCTTACATGGCAAAATATCTCTATATCGATTCTTATTCACATTTTCTGGTTTAAGCGATTCATCACATGTGAGATCAGGATGTTTCCTAAAAAGTGTTTCATATCGTGCTATTAATGTTCCACTACCTAATCCATCAGCTAACAATAGCATACTTTGTTGGAGAGCATTTCCAGGAGATGGAGGTTCTACGTCTCCTGCAGGTACATATTGATATGGAGGTTCTTCAAAGTCTTCATAACCTTGGTACAAGACGTTTGCTTTTACCATTAATACTAGTTTACCTAAAATATATAAAACGACATTTAAAATAGATATAAACACGAAATGAATCATCTAGGCTTGTGCAAGGTTAAAAGAACAAAAAAACATTCTGGTGTATGTTAATTAAATTGCATTATTTGTAAATGTATTGTGTGATTGAACTATACAGATATGGTTAATAGACAGACTATACTCGATAGTCGAAATTGTGTAAAGTGAGTCAGAGCTATCTAATCAACACTTTGGTTAAAGCGCAGTTGCCATATGTATTCTAGAGAGAAATGCTGTATTTTATAAATACACTTCAAATCCATTGTGTCAATATTTCAGGTACAAAAGATGCAATGTAATTAAGTCAATACCAATTTAATATATTTATTTCAAATTTCAAGCAGACTAATAATAATTAGTTTACTTGAAATGTGAAATAAAGTGTTTATGTATATTTCTTGAACGCAAAGTTTGTTGTGAAAAACTCGCCGATTTGACAATGTTGGAGAGTCGCTTCAATGTTCCGGCTTTGAGAACTAGATAGATAGATCGAGCTACGCGAATGAGACAGTGATAGTAAACAGTTATGTGAGGTGTTTATTCTCTTCATGAGCGTAACATCAGTATTTGTGTTGTGGTTTTGTGTGATAAATCGGTTATTATTGGTATTTATTGTAATATTTATATCGGTATATTTAGTGACAATAATGGCGGAGTGTAGCGGTGTTGGCGATAAAAAACGGCGTCGTAACAATTTAATTCGGGACGAAAAAGTCCTCATATTAAATGTGTACGAAGGACTGCGTGCCATGGACAAACAGTTGGGTGTTAGTGACGCTGTGATTAAGTGCAGTTATTTAACTAAAGTTTCTGAGAGTACTATATACAATATTCTAAAGAAATCGCGGGACGGATCTTTGACAAGAGAACGAGGTGAAAACTGTAAACTGGAAAGTAGGGGAAGAAAGAAAATTGTTTTGGACGACCAAACACGGAATGCTATACATAGGGAAATACATTCTTTTTATTTTAGTAAAGAAATCCCCTCGGTAGCTAAATTGAGCAAGGTAATAGAAGCTGATGATACTTTACCAAACATCAGTGATAAAGTTTTGAGACGAACTTTAAAATTAATGAATTTTCGTTACTAAACAAGAAGTAGAAACAGTGCCTTAATTGAACGAAATGACATTGTGGAATGGAGGAGAAATTATTTAAAACAGATACGACAGTTTCGTAACGAAGGACGGCACATATATTATCTTGACGAAACATGGTTAAATGAAGGCCACACTGTGTCAAAAGTGTGGCAAGACATGAATATACGAAGCAATCGACAAGCCTTTATGGAGGGTTTCTCTTCTGGTTTAAAAGCTCCCTCTGGGAAAGGACGTCGACTGATTATCACTCACAATGGCACCGAGGAAGGATTTGTAGAAGGTGGATTACTAAGTTTTCAGTCCAAAAAAACTGTCGATTACCATGAAGAGATGGATGGTAACCGGTTTGAAACATGGTTTAGATCAATTTTAACAAAGGTAACTCCTGGTTCAGTGATAGTTATGGATAATGCTTCATACCACTCTCGTCGACTGGAGCAAATACCTACTTCAGCTAGCCGCAAGAGGGTTATAATTGATTGGTTAGAGAGTAAAAGCATTCCGCACGACGAGGCAATGCTAAAAGTAGAATTATTATCTCTCGTATGGAAACATAAAAGCAGTTATATTAAGTACGTTGTCGATGAAATGACGAAAGATTTCAACGTCTCAGTTGTTAGACTTCCTCCCTACCACTGTGAGTTAAACCCCATCGAGCTGGTTTGGGCCCAAGTGAAAAATTATGTTGCGAGAAAAAACAGTACATTCAAAATGGCTGACGTTGAGAAACTGTTTGACGAGGCGCTGCATACCGTTACTGCTGAGAGTTGGCGTAAATGTATTCAACACGTATTAAAAGAAGAAATAAAGTTTTGGGATTTAGACATACGTGTAGAAGTAATGACGGAACCACTCATTATCGATATAGGAGGAGAAAGCGATGATTCTGAGGAGTCGTCAGGGAGTGATACCGCTTCCAGTTAGTCAGACATTTTACAAGTGACCTCGCAACATACCTATACTTATTGGTAATTTATTTTGGTCTTGACAAACAACTTTTTTTTAGTTTTAGTAGTAGTAAGTTGGAATTGACTTTTAAACATTTTTTTATTTTGTTTTAACTTACTTATGAACAACTTGTGATAAGTTATTATTTCAAATGTTAAAAATTGAAATTCCAGATATTTCAGTATTCGCACCCTTAAACTATGATACGCTCATGGAGTTCACTTTAAATCGGTAGATAACCGATGACGTCACTTTACAGAATTTCGACTATCGACTTTTTTATATACATCTTATTATAGCTCATCCTTAAAAATGTGTATTATTCTTGGTAACACCCTGTTTATACATAATGATACCTACCATAATAATTTCGTATTTCTGTTCTCTCAAATTTAAACGCCAGAGCGTACAAGAACATTTTCTATTTATTTTTTATTTAGGACTATTAAGAACCCTTCAAAAATGATGCGCTCATGAAGTTCGCTTCTCCAACTGATTTTATGGACAGTAAGAGCGATGAGTCACTTTACAGAATTTCGACTATCGAGTATAATTCATAGTGAACAGGTTATAGCTGCCGAAAGAGTTCTGTGGTTTAATTTTATTTTTAATCTAGTCTTTTTTATTAATCTAGTATTATTATTTTATATGTATTTGTTTTTTACATTTAAAGACAATTTTTTGTGTAAAATTCTTGAAAAATGTACCTCGTGATCCTTAAACGCATCTTCCATGAATTTTCATTTATTACTGGAAAAATTGTTATATTTGGTAGCAATAACACATATTTCAATTAAATTGGTAACTCAGTAATAGTTTTTAATATCATAAAAATGATCAAGATCTGACATAAATATATATTCAAATAGAACATCATGAGTTCTTAATTGCGTATAATTACAGTTTACTGTTGCTGCTTATGGGAAAGGTTCATTATATGGTGTGAAGGGTTGATTTGTTTCCAAGGTTTTCACTGAAGTGTTATAAAAATCTGGCAGTATTGGACTTGGTCAATTTAATGTAAAGCATATGAAATATTTTTACCTGAATTTGTAATTCGTGCATCTTGAATCAATTTGACAACGTCTTGGTGAGGAGCGTGTGTTACATCGTGGCCATTAATTTGTAACACCTGATCGCCTTCCGATAATCTTGGCACACATTTATCTGCAGGTGTGTTTGGAGCTACTCTAGATACTAATATAGGCACATTTTGTTCACTTCCACCTATAAAAAAAATGCTTTACAAATATTACTATTATTGGTTGCTTGGCATTTTCGTAAGTACATACTAGTTTAGAAATCTTAGTGTTGTCGAATTTAGCTACAGTCAAATGTTTTAAGTAACTGTATAAAATATTGAGATACATTAATGAATGTCAGCTGTGGTAATGACATATAAAGAATAAAAGCAATAATTTGACTTTTTATGTATTAATTTTGTTTCATATCGAAAACATTATTGAATAGTTATTTGTGCAACCAGTTGAGAAAACGAGGAGATTTCTGCGCAACGAGCGCAAGAGTTGTGCAAAAGAAGCGAGTTACGAAAAATAGTGTTTCTCAACGTGTTTTGCACAATATTTTTTCTAATTTTGAATAGGATGTGGCCCATTTGAATTCAAATTAAAAGTATTAGAACCGTCGCTATGAGCGCCCCTTTTAAATTGTCTAATTTTTACAAACTCAAAACAAAAGTGATTAATAATGACTTTGCTCATTTTGGAGAATATTTACTTAGGAAATAATTTAGGAAAAATAAACGAGACAGAAGATGATAAAATCGCAAGTTATGAGCAAAGTTTTTTTCCATAAACATAATAATTAAATTCTAAAATATACTACGACAGTCTTTTTTAAGATAAACAGGGAGATCTAAAAAGCCATATTATAAATAGTCTCTGGTTTCAATGAAATATCTCTCTCAAAAAACTAAAAAACCACTTAATATAATTAATACCATAATAAAAATATCAGACTACCCAAAAATGCTCAAGACGGCTGTAGTTATTCTGATTATCAAATCCAATAAATTGTCAAGTAATTTATACAGTTATCGGCCAACCTTGCCAAAATAAATCACATCATAGTCACAATATCTTGTCAGACATGTTGTGAACTCCTAAAATGTATTAGGTCACAATTGGAGGATTGTGGGAACGAATATTTTCAATTGCTCCTAAAATGGTATTACTCCATCTTTCGCGATATTTTGTCAGTTCGGTTGCTCTTGTGACACTAATATCTAGCAATTGTTTTGTCGCATCCACCCAACGTGTAGGAGAGCGTCCACAATGTTAGATCGATAGGCTGTATAAGGAACTCTTAGCATTCTTCTCCAGGTCCACATTTCAAAAGCGTCTATACAGTGGCGGTCTGCTTTTCTAACGGTCCAAGTTTCAGAGCCATACAAAAATATTGAAAAGACAAGGACCGGACCAGCGACATTTTGGTGGCCTTGGTGATATTATTGTCGCGCCATATTTTAGTCAGTTTTGCCGTGGCTGACCGTGCTTGTTGAATGCGCCAACGAATTTCAACCTTGCAAGCACCTGAATTGGCAATCAGGGAACCTAAGTATACAAAACTTTGGACCACCAACGACCTTCTGATATAATTTCAGGATTATTGTTATGTTCCCTATCGATGATCATGACTTTGGTCTTGCTGTAGTTGATACTGATTCCACCAATAGTTACACCACCATCCCAGCTGTCCAGTACCCGTCTCATCAAAAACTCGAAATAGATGTTATACAACATCGCCGACAATACAAAACGCCGAGGAACCCCTTTCCTTGTTGTAATTGGACCAGGCATGTTGCCATCAACTCTTACTTCAGCTGTGTTGGACTCATAGAGCTGTTGTATGAGAAATATCAGGTGGTAAGGAACTTCCATAGTGACAAAAATTTCCCATAGTTTAGGCCACTTAATGTTGTAAAAGGCCTTAGAGTAGTTCACAAAGAAGATATAGACTGAGAAGTAATGTTCCTTATCTTTCTCAACAATTTGCCTCAAAGGTCAAGATCTGTTTACACACGCCACATTACGAAATCTGCTTGCTCTGGAGATATTTGTCAGCTAATAAAACCCTCTAAACGAGATTGCAGAATGTATAACATAACCTTGCGTGAATGGGAGATCAATTAGAGGAGACTATAGTTGTCTGGTTTTTTTGGAGATCCCTTTTTATGTAACGGGACAAAGATTGAATTGATTGAATTGGCCCAATCGTCTGGCCAGACACCGGAGGACCAAATTTTCTGACAAATACGATGTAAAAAGTGAAGGCCACCATCATCTAAGCACTTCAAAGTTTCGGCTGAAAGCGCATCAATGCCCGTAGCTTTACCGCTATTTAGTTTCTTAATGGCCTGTTCCACTTCCGTTAAAATAATATCCGGCTCACGCCCGTGATTTTAAAAAGGAGCTTGAATGTGAACGTCGGAATATAGGTTTTCGCAATATATGCGCCATACCTCAATTATCCCGTCTAAGCTGGTGATGAGATGTCCATTGGTGTCCTCAACTGACCAAGTTTTGAGTTTGAAGTCCCGATTGAGACATTTTATCTTTAGGAACATCTCTCTTGGATGGTTTGTGTTGGCGTGGGCTTGTCTTTTCCTGCAGAATTCTTGGAAAGGAGTTCTTATCTTGACGGCAGGGTCTTTGGATTTTACGTGTTAATTGTCTATACCGATCTTGCTTTGCGTCAGAATCCAGACCCGAGATCTTAAGCTCTCTACGTTCTTCAATGACAGATAATGTATGGGTGGTAATCCAGGGTTGTTTAGGTTGTGAGCTGCGTTTTGGTTTTTAAATGTTAACCACATATTATTGGGAGAAGATGCATCCATCATCGAAATTCTCTGAAAAATCTGAGAACATTTTGACCTAAAAGAGGCGGGATCAACAATTTCCGTTGAAAGTTTCTGTTCAGAACGTGGACATACTTTCAGCTTAAGCTGGAGTTCACAAATAAGGAGTTAATGGTCTGAGCCACAATCGGAACCTGGTAGAGTTTTACAATGACTTCCATATTGTTCTAACCAAAATGTAATCGATTTGATTGCGATATAAGCTATCTGGTGAGACCCAAGTATATAGACGTCGTGGATATTGTGCAAAAAGAAAGTGTGTTGGCAATTGAGAAGCTGCTGTCAATACAAAATTGAAGCAAACGTTGACCCCTTTCATTTCTGGCACCAAGACCGAATTTACCAATATATGCATTGAGATGTTTATCTTCTACCGTTTGACCTACTTTACGAGTTAAAATCGTCAAGGACAAGAACCATCTCACGACCTGATAGAGACGAAAGTGTAGAATCAAGATCGTTGTAAAATTATTCAACTGTGTCGTCATTCGAGTTAGAAGTAGGTGCATATACCTGCACAATATTGATCGGTGTAGGGGTCGCATTGATGTGTAACGTGATTATCCTCTCGGTGACACACTTGTAACCGAGAATAGTTCCAACTCCACCTAAAAGCCAACGCCGTTGATGCTTCCGTTAGAATTACCCGAAAAGCAAATGAAATTATCATTGTCAGAGGTGAAGTGTCCCGAACCCCCATAATGAGTCTCAGACAGGCCAGCGATTGCAATATTACTTCTTGTAAGCTCCTTTTCTAGAATATTGAGCTTACCATTCGCTTTAAAGCCTCTGACGTTCCATGTTGCCAGGCGATGTTTGAGGCGGGTATTAAAATGGCCATCAGTAGTGAAATTCGCACAAGAAGCCTGACACTCGCACCCCCTATGCCCAGTCACCAATTTCACACTGACCTCCCCGGACGAGGAATAGCGCCGATTGCCAGTCGGAGAGCGAAGCCTTTCATCCGAGGCCTCACTGTTGCTACCTGTACTCATTTCAAGAGTTTCTCTTGAGATATCAATACAGATCATTAATGCAGTATAGTCCCATTTGCTTTCTGCATCCTCATGTCGTTGACCAGATATCGGTTCATCCGCCTTTAGGGACAATTTCTCATCCCTAGGACAAGTGAGTGCCCTGGCTCTTGTTAACTCTTCCACCCGAAGCTGTTGGTTGACAAGAGGGTACTGTTTATACCCTTTAGTTGCCTTTTACGTCACGCAATATATACGTTGGGAGATATCCTAGCCCGCCCCCACATTGGGGCGGGATAATTCACATAAGACTATTGAATTTTTGTAAAAAATGAAAAATAGTACCAGTTGAGCAATGCAGGTGTAGAACTGGGTATAAGCCCTATTGCTCAAATTAGTCAAGCAACTAATTATATTCGTGATGGATTCAGAACAAGAGCGCTGTCTATAATGGTTATTCTTGATAAATAAGAAGCTTATGATTAGATACGGTTATTGTTTGAATTGGTTAGAATAGCTTATATTCCACCATACCTAAAAAATATTTAATCAAATCTTATATAAGTAAATGAAAATTTTACACAAATTGCTGAACACACTGTCCTTACAATATTTCGGTAGGAGTTCTACAATGTTCAGTCCTTCTCCCTTTAATTCACTTATGATTTATAACTTTCCCACCAAACCTAGAGTTTCATGTGCAATACACTCAGATTGTTTTGTATCTAGTGCTAGGAATATTGAATGGCAGCATAGGGTTTTTAATACAGAGTCCATAAGCGACAATGTGTTAGAAAGAAAGTGTATCACTTATTTTTTTTAACAGGGTATCATAACATGCCAAAGAAGTATCGTTGCACAAACTGTTAAATTGTTTTTCAAATATCACTACAATCATTATACATATGGGAAATATTCAATTCCGAACGCTGTAATTTCTACGCTCCTGAGAAAACAATTTCGTCTACAGTCGTAATTCTTCTATTTTGATGTATCCCCTCTCTTCATTTTCAATCTATGCGTTGAAAGTACAAGTGCCCAAACAATATTCCTTTTTAAAACTAAACAGAAATAATTCCTCATTTAATTCCAGCGTAAAACAATAATCGCCTCATAGTCAACGGAAAAATGTAAGAGGCACATGGCATTACCAGTGTGTTAAGAGAGAGACATGGTGAGATAGACAATCTAAAGTAAGCCTAAAGTAAGCGTAGATTATTACTTTTAAAATAAGGATACTAGAATATACGAATACAAAACGCGCGTACGCCTCTCGATGGCTGTAAATACCAGACGAATACGAATCGTGCGTGTCTCTCTCGAGGGCGGTACTTACCGGCTATGCTCAAATGATTAACTGTACGTTTATGTACGTCACTGTCAATTTGTTTCCGAATGAGGAACGATCTTTGTAAATCTTATAAAATGAGTATGCAGAGACACCAAAAAGTGCAAATTGTAAAATGGTATTACCAGGGTAATTCATATCGAGAAATAGCAGGAAATTTGTTTATTGTTGCATTCGAAAATACCCAACCAATTTGCAAGAAACAAGTGAAAACGGTTATAAAATTTTTTGAAGTACATGGATGTGTCACTCGTAGAAAACATGGACCACGTACACAAAATCGTCCAACCCAACCCAGAAGGGATATTTTAATCTGTGCAAGTGCGGAAAATAATCCTCTACAGTCGTCCTCTCTGTTAGCCAATAATTTTGACGTTGATCCGAAAACGACTGGGACTGTATTAAAATAAATTGCTATCGTAGTTTTAAACTGAAAAAGAGCCATGAAATATTTCCAGACGATCAATTTCGTAGAATGGAATTTTGTGAAATTATTATGGAAAAAATACAAATGGCTGCATAATTTTCAAAAAATATTTTGTTCACAGATGAATCGACTTTTCCCATACATAGTGCACATAATTCATCCGTTATGTGATATTGGTCCAGGACAAACCTACACAAACACTACAATACTAGAACTCAATATCCCCAAAAGTTAAATGTTTGGGCTGGAATATTAGGTGAACATTTAATTGACGGCAATTTAACGGGTCAAAATATTTGAATATGCTGCAACACCAAATTACTCTTGCCCTTATACAATTAGGTGTCAACTTCAATGATATTATCGATTAGCAATACATTTTTTAAATACACAATTTCCCAATCGGATAATCTCCATGAATGATAACATTAGATGGCCTGCTAGATCTCCAGTTTTGGCACCCAACGATTTATTTTTCTGGGGTTACGTGAAATTGAGAATTTATGGATTCCAGGAGAACAGGGCCAGTTACCTGAATGAACTTAGGGCACACATTCTACAAGCCTGTATGGAGATAACACCTCAAATACTCTTTGATCAATCAAAGATGTAGCCACCGAAATCTAAATATCAACTAACAATATCTCGATTAAAAACAAAGTTTCCCGAAATTGGAGAAGATGGGTTTGAAGGTTAAGAGTGGCACACCTCTTATTGAGGAAAAAATATTCACGGTGTAACATAATCACTAATTGTTCTTATTTTTTTAGGCAGGGATTACTCAAAGAGGTGTTAGAGCAATATTATTGGCGGGTTCGGATTCTAAACAGAACAGTACTTAAAAAACAACTTTACGGTTTTTAAGAACAACTATTATCTTTTTTTGCAGACCTCTATCATGTCTTCTTCTTCTTCTTTTTCTCTTAATAGGACCTTGTCCTGTTTAATTCCGAATATTTAGCCTCCTCCTGAGCTCTTCTTGAGACGCTGAGCTCCAGCTCTCATACCATCTTTTTAGTGGTCTCCGTGTGTTTGTTTTCTGGGTTTTCGCCCAATTTGCCCATCTGTTTTCTGGCATTCTTTCGACATGATCTCTCCAACCTCGTTTACGTTCTCTAACCCATCTCACCACATTCTGAATTCCTAATTCTTCTCTAATGCCCTGACTTCTCATTCTATCTCTGAGGCTCACTCTCTTACTTGTTCTTAGCGTTTTCATTTCAGTCGTCCTCATTATTCTTTTTGTTGTTGATGCATGTTTTGTAGATTCTTATCTTGCTTTGTGTACTCATCATATTGTTTTTCCATTTTATTTCTCTCAAATATCCGCTGACCCTTGATGCTTTTATCGCTTGAGTTCATGTTTCCTCTATTAAATCCCTCTTGCTTGATATTGTTACTCCAAGGTAATTGAATTTCATTGTTTGTTGTCGACAGCTAGTTTACATCTGATCAGATCTTTGGCTACGACCACTGATTGAGTCTTCTTAATTGAAATGCTTATATTATATTTATCTGCCATTGCCTTCATTCTGTATAGTAGGTGCTGTAAGTCATCTTCACTCTCTGCCACTAGCACCGCGTCATCTGCATAACATAACACTTTTAATGATTGTTCTCCCATTCTATGATTCTGTCCATGATAACATTGAATAGTGTAGGGCAGAGGCTGTCTCCTGTCATATCCCGTTCATAATCTGTACTTCTTTGGACAATCCCGTTCTGGTTTTAATCCTCGTTATATTTCCTGTGTTCAGTTCTTTAATAATATTTTGATATTTATGATCTATATTGTTCTTCTCTAGAATTTCTAACATCTTAGAACAACACAGCACAGCGTGTGGTCTCAGTATCAACTACAGTAAGACCCAAGTCATGATCATCGATAGGGACCATAACAATCATCCTGAAATTGCAAATTGCATCGGTTGGTCGTTGTATAATAATAATAATAATAATAAGAATCTTTACTTAGGAAACCCTAATATACATAAAAATTTAAAATTTAAAAAAAGAATTCAAGTATCGTAGTTAAATACAACTTGCACACTAAGTATACACTAACACAAATGTGACATAATAATTAGTTTATAATAACGTTGATGGTACTGAAAAGAACTGATTCAAAATAATAAAACACATTGCAAAACAGCGCAATTCAGCACCTACACAAATGTACTAAAATGTTTCATATTCATCTTCATACAAGAATGAGAAATGTCTTTTGAATTCAGAGACTTTTTGAATTTTTGACATTATTCGGTAAATTATTGTAAGTAATAAATCCTTTAAAGAATAAAGTTTTCACATTATATGTACTACTTTGAGTATTTACATATAAATTATTCTGGTTTCTAGTATCATATGTGTGAATTTGATTAGCAAATACGATAAATTTACTAAAATATATCGGCAATAGATTGTGTAGCATTTTGTAAATATAAACCATAGTCAAGTATTTCAACCGTCTCTCAACAGTAAACAACTGCAAAGTTTGGAGCATCAGTGATACAGGAGTGATTCTACTACACCTCAAAATAACTCTCATTGCTCAATTTTGTAACGTTTGTAATTGACACATCTTATTTAAATCAAGGAAGAATAGCAATGTTGGACAATATTCAAAATGAGGTTGAAGGATGGTTTTGTATACAGTAATTCTTGAATTTAGGCTTAAGTGTTGTGACACTCTTGAAAAAAGTATATAGCTTTTTCAAAATTTTCTTCCTAATATATTCAAAGTGACTATTAAATGACAAGATATTATCTAACATAAATCCTAAATATTTAAACTCTTTTACGATCTCAATTTTTTCATTATCTATGTTGACATTAATGTGATCAATATTTATTTGTTTGTATTTATGTGGTGTAGTAATTATCATAACTTTGCTTTTATTCACATTTAGCTTTAATTTATTAATTTTTAAATAGGTATGCATACTCCTTAAAACATTATTTATTTTTGCTATAGCTTTGTCTAAATTTAGATCACTAACTGAAATTAAAGTGTCATCAGCAAAAATATGAATATAGTCACATAACACGCTTATCCATGTCGTTTACATACATTAAGAGTAGAGGACCTAGAATACTACCCTGAGGAAAACCATGCTTTACCTCAATAGCTGATGACATTGTATCGCAAACTTTAGTTATTTGTTTTCTATTTGTTAGGTATACCTTAATCCAATTAAACACTTTACCCTTTATACCATATCACTCCAATTTTTTAAGCAGTATTGCTCCATTAACAGTCCCAAATGCTCGTCTTAGATCCAATGATACTGCTATAGTATACAAATGTTTGCTAATGTTATTTTTCCACTCAGTGACAGTCAACTAAATAACTGATTCACATGAATGCTTGGATCTAAAACCAGACTGGTTAAATTCAAATTCATTTATTCATCATTCAAATCACAATAAAGTAATTTATAAGACTAGTCAAATATTTAAAGTTTACAAGAAAAAGAACAAAATATTAAAATTACAATTACAACAGAAGTTAAAACTAGATAATTACAATACAATTCAAATACAAATAAAACAAAATAAAATGCCAATTGGGATGATTTCTATTCACTACAATCCAAAAATTCCTGAACAGAATAAAATGCTTTTTCACATAGATATTTCTGTGTTTCTTTCTTAAACCGATGTGGGCTTGTTTTAATATTAACAACGCATTTTATTTTGTTGAAACACTTAATACCCATATAGAAAGGAGAATTCTGACCGACTCCCAGTCTAGAATACGGTAAGTGAAAATCATCAACCGCTCGAGTATCATGTGAGTGAATATCAAAATTATGCTGCAGTGAATTTCCATTAGTATATATAAAGTTTATTAGTTGGAATACATACAAGCAGGGTAAAGTAAGTATTTTAAAGGATTTAAAGATATTTCTACATGACTCAAGCGGAGATATCCCCGCCACATTCCTTATAGCTTTCTTTTGCATGATAAATGCTTTCTGAAAATGAGCAGATGAGCCCCAGAATAACAACCCATACTGTAGCGTTGATTGTACAAGCCCGTAATAAACAAGTTTAAGAATACCCTCAGACACAGTTTCTCTTAATCTCCGTATTAAAAAACACAAAGAACTAATTTTTCCACATACATAGTCAATATGCTTTTCCCAAGTAAGCTTACAATCAACAATCAAACCAAGAAACAAATAATAAACAATTTGAATTAATATGTTCTAATAGTTGTTGGTAAACGACAGATTCCAATACTTTTTCTACAAAGGGTAACGAATTAATTGGTCTGAATTCACCACTTTTAATTGTATTAGCAACCTTTTCAATAGGCGTGACAATACTAGTTTTTAATTCCTCAGAAAATGTACCACTTTCCAATGATACATTCACAAAGTGACACCACACATGCCCAATAACTTCAAAAGAATTTTTTACGATTTTACTATTTAGTTCACAAATTGTACTTCCTCTATTTTCTAAATTTTTCATAACTATTCCTAAATCGTGTGAAGAAACTAACTTAAAACTACTAAATATATTCTCACACATTTGAATATCACAAATACATTCAATATCTTCAATACTAGACACCATATCATCAATACCATTAACGAAGAAGTTATTAAAATGTTCAGAAAGCCCACTAGCATCCCTCACAAAAGCAACCTGGCCATTATTTTCGAATTGAACACCGTTAGAGAAGTTATTATTAAGTTGTTTCGGATTGATTAATTTCTTCAACGTTTTCCACATTAAACGGGGATTCATCACATTTTTATCAATATGATTATAATAGAAATTATTTTTTTTTCCTTAATCAAATTAACAACAGCATTACGTTTTTGTTTATAGCTTCCCAGTTAATATTATTGGAGTTACTTTTAAATGTTTTATATGAAACATCTGTATTTTTACTTAGTTTTTTTTATATCACCATCATACCAAGGTAAATCGTTCTCACAATATGCTATTCCTTTTATGGGTGCAATCTCATTAACAACTATAATTCGGTTCCCTGATTGACAATTCAGGTGGTTGCAAGGCTGAAATTCGTCGGCGCATTAACAAGCACGGTCAGCCACGACAAAACTGACTAAAATATGGCGCGACAATAATATCACCAAAGCCATCAAAATGTCGCTGGTCCGGTCTCTTGTCTTTTCAATATTTTTGTATGGCTCTGAAACTTGGACCGTTAGAAAGGCAGATCGCCACCGTATAGACGCTTTTGAAATGTGGACCTGGAGAAGAATGCTAAGAGTTCCTTATATAGCCAATCAAAATAACATCTCTATATTAAATGAACTCGGCAATCCAAAGCGACTATCCTCCATTGTTTCGACGCGCATCCTGACGTTCTTTGGCCACATTCATAGAGACGAGGGGCGCTTTCCTACACGTTGGGTGGATGTGACAAAACAATTGCAAAATATTAGTGTCACAAGAGCTACCGAACTGACAAAAAATTGTGAAAGATGGAGAAATACCATTTTCAAAGCAATTGACAATCTTCGTGCCCACGATACTCCAATTGTGAACTAGTACATTTTATGAGTTCACAACATGTCTGACAAGACATTGTGACTATGATGATGATGCCTATGGAATATGGTGAAGACTACCGGATTTTGGAGTTCAACAAGAGTTATTGCTCTCTCACATTAGAAACAAGAGTAGAGATACATTGAATAACTAGTATAAAGTTACAAATCTCATTATAGAAATATGCAGACTGGTATAAAACTTCGTTAAAGAATTTACCTTTTACATTGAAACCATATTTTCCGTCTTCATCTGGATGAAGAACTATCGTTACTAAATTATCATCGATTATCTGCGATGTAGGCGAATGACTTAAACTATATGGCGGCGTATCATATAAGCCATTAGAAGTGGGAGAAGGTGGTTCTTCATCTGCATAACTTATAACTCTTCCTGCTATTCCAGGTGAAAATGGACCTTCTAATGTTCTTTCCAAAAAACCTCCATCACTAAAAGGAAAGAATGAAAATCATGACACCTCAAACGTCAAAAAAAATTTTTAATGTTTAGAATTCCGATTTTGAGGTCTGTTAATTTTGTGTAATGTTTTTTTATTGTGAAAATACTAATAATTTACTGATATCTTACTCATCTGATATCCTACTGTCTTCAGTCCACGCTTTTTTAGGTTCTTTGGTGTCTAATGAAGTAACTTTATGTGCGTAAGGTCCTGGTGGTCTAACAGGAGCATTTATTAGTTTGCCTTTATCTTCTAAATGTGGAGGTGTATGAGTAGAAGTGTGACTACCCTATAAACAGAAACTGAATAAAAATCGTTCTGCTTAGGGATATAACTGAATAAAAGTTCAAAATATGGAAATAAGTAGGTGGTACTGAAATAATGTTCACTTTACTTATAATGTTATGAAATTGATAATTAAAAATTAATGTCTACATCTTGAAATTGATTGAAATTTGGTGAATGAACAATCAGACTCATAAGAAATATGAGCCGGATCAAAAAAGCCAGCTCTACTTTTAACAAAATGTGATTAACAGCTTGAAAATTCGAAAACTTCAGTATTTGGGACACATGATGAGAAATCAATTTCACAGGGAAGGGTACTCCCTAGAGGATATATTAAAAAAACAATTCATGGTTGAGAAATCTGAGAGCCTGATTTAGTATCAACATAATTGAATGAGCCCGAGCAGCAGCAAATAAGATTAAAAGCATACAACGTCCGAAACAGATGGGAACTATTAGAAGAACATAAACAATATTCCTTAAAATAAACATACTTGCAGCTATATCTTATTTTATTGCATACAAGCTCAAAATATGTGTGTCATCGGTTATAGATAGTGTTCAGAATGGTTATAAAATCAAGTCTAGATCTTGAATCATTTTGAAGCTACAACAGAAAATAAAATTTTTCTTAAATGTGGCCCGATGTGGTTGAACTCATATTGAAGCATATATTCTAATAATGACACAATATACAGGGTATTAAAAAAATCGTGAAAACGGAACATCTGGCAACATTGTATAAGTGAAATTTGGAATCTACGTAACCCGAAATATGCTTATCAATAATTTTGTATAATTTGCACTAATTGTTGCACTCCGTATTATTAATATTATTATTGATATTATTTGCATATTGTAAAAATGCTAACAGAATATGAAATTCATGATCTTAAAGCATGCAAATTCTGTTAGAGCGATGGAAATATTACAGACTAAAGTTCTAGGGTTATTAATTTGATGACTAAAAACGTATTTTTTCCATACCACCAAATATTTACTGGGCGACCTCACGAATTTTCTTTCTAAAATCCCTCTCTGTCGTACCTCTGCTACTGTTTGATATTCTGTTCTTCCAGAATACGTGAATTTGGAACCAAGCGACAATGGAAATTTTCGTTTCACTCTTGGAGAATGAAGACGGAAGAATGTGTGATGTTCAACGCATGATTTCCAAAGAGTTTTAGATGAACGATATGTTTCCATGTTGAAACCAAGCAGAGTATCATATGATTCAGACTAAAAAAAGAAATAAAAGGTACAAACTGTTTAGTTGAAAATTGATTTCTCCTATCATATCGTGATGAAATGATCTATATATGTAAAACTTCCTTTTATTGGCCATCATACACTAAAGATTTGTTGAATTAGAAGTTCAATCAATCTTTTCAAACAGAAAATTTATTTTTAACATTAAAATACTGAACAAATTACATAAGTAGACTAGGAAGACATTCAATAGTCATACCTCAGTAATTGATTATATTTGAATTTTGAACTAAAGGAGACTTTACATATTTAGCCACTGATATCTACTTTGATCATATAGAAGAACATGTCATTTCTGAGATTACTTAATGTTTTTTCACTTGACATTGTTTATATTCAATTAAAATATCCATTTCATATTGTATAATGGGCTAGATATTTTTTCTGGTTAATTACAATACACAATTGGGTTTGTTTAGACCATAATGTATTGCAATGGAGTAAATTTTGTAGGTCCTATGATCGATCCTGTAACGAAAAAGTTATCTAAAAATATTGAATATGTAGCCAGAAAAAGTCTCATTAAACTGAAGGATTTTCACACCAAAGAGAAGTCTCCTCAGTTAAATGAATCCAAATTACAAGAAAACAGTTATAATGGGTCAAAAATTAGAGAATTGATATACAAAGTGAATTTTATAGAAAAGCTAAAGCACAAGATTGAGGGGGTCTTTGGGCAACAATATGGACGAAGAACTAGGTAAGGAACTTTCAGTCTATCAGAGTGATATTAAAAATTCAACAATTTGGAGTTTTCAACATCAAGTAGGGAAGGTTTTATCAAAATATCGGGGGAATAGAAATTTCGTATCCAGCTATGATAAATGATTATAATATTACTTGTTGAGCGCCAGATGAAATTAGTGAAGTAATAGATGACATTAAATGATTATGCAAATATATTTGTCTCCTTTTGAATTTTGTTTTGTTTATAAAATTAAAATTTAGAAATAGATGAATATTTGTTTATGTTAAAAAATAAAAGGCCAACTAAATTCAGTCCTCAAGATAAAACTCTTAATTACTTGTAAGGAGTGAGGATACGTTTATATTTAAATTTAAACTTCAAAATAATCAAGATATTAAATAATTAATAAGCAAAATAAATATTTACATTAAATAATACTTATTATTTCCCAATAATTTTTAATTCTTCTGAATTTTCTATTTTAATAATTTGTTTTTCAAATCTGTTATCAATTTCTACTCCTTTTCTTTAAAAAAAATCAACTCCCTGGATTAGCAACCATCTCTATTTTTTCTATATTCATCCTAGATGAAACTTTTAATTTTATAGTTTAACTAAATGACCTCGCACACTACACTTGGACACTTTTAAATTTTCTTATCTAATAATTTTATAATATATTAAAATTAAAATCAATATAACAAATTATTGGATTAATAATAGATTACATTAGATTTTAACGGAGTTACAATGCACTGAAACCTAAGGTTTATTGTACCCCCCCTATCATAGCTGTTCTCGGTACTACTACAGCTCACCTTCTAGTTCCAGGGATCTAATGAACTCTAGTATTTGGAACGGCTTCAACGAGGTTATATCCTCACTCTTACAAGTGTCTTGTCCGAAGCATTTCTTGCGTTGGCTTTCAATGGCGATGCATTCCACAATTAGGTGATCTGCAGTTTCATCCTCCTCCCCACAGAATCTACACTCGTCAGTTCCTGCTAGACCTATTCTCATTAGGTTCTTCCTAAGGCGGCAGTGTCCTGTAAGAAAGCCCGTGAGGAGATGTAGCTTATTTTTACTGAGGTCCATATATTTTTTGGATCTAGCAGTATCAAAGTTCCGCAGGAACATTTAGGAATGTTCCAGTCCGGGAAGGCACCGCTAGAGTGCTTCTCTTTCGGTTTCCTCCTTCTTCCGAAACTCTTTCTTATAGGAGCATTTTCCTACAACACAGAAAGGCTCCGGGCCAATACAGGGCGTTTGTGCTCCTGTCCTGGCAAGTGTATTGGCCTCTTCATTTCCTGTGATTCCCGAGTGGCCAGGAATCCAGACTAAAGAGACCCTGTTACTCTTGCCTAATTCATCAAGTTTTCTGCGGCACTCCCATGCCAACTTTGAGTCAATGACATGGGAGCTCAATGCTTTGATAGCTGCTTGACTATCAGAATGGATCGATATGTTACATTTCTCATAGTTTCTTTCTAGGTTCATTTCCACGCATCTTTCGATCGGAAGTATGTCTGCCTGAAAGATGCTCGGGAAGGAGCCTAACGATAATGAGTATTTAGTGCCAGGCCCAAATACTCCAGCGCCTGCTTCTATGGTCGTTTTTGAACCATCCGTATACCATCTAATGGTGTTTTCTTTGAGAGTTTGGGTGGTGTATTCCTTTTCCCAGTCTCTCCTCATATTTAGCATTGTACTGAAATTATTTTCAATACTTACTTTCTTGATCATTTCGTCACTGGGAAGATTTGCTGATGAGATGTATTTTGTTAGAGAGGACCAGGCTCCCTGATTTTTAATACTCTCATTGCCTGAACCTTCCTTAGATATTCTAAGAATTACCTCTTGGGCAGATCTTACTATCACCAGATGTAGAGGTGTGAGATCTGTAATGATCTCAAGTGCCCTAGTTGGACACGTTCACATAGCTCCAGTGATGCACACACAGGCAAGCCTTTGAACTTTGTCGAGGGTCTTCCTCGTGCTGTACTGACTGGCTTTTGTATGCCAAACTATTGCCCCATACGTAATTGCTGGTTTCACAATCATGGCGTACATCCATCGCAGAATTTTTGGGTTACAGCCCCACTTACCAGCTAGATTTCTGCACGCCATCAAAGCTCTTATTGCTTTACTAGCAGTTATTTCAATATGCTTATTACACAGAAGCTTACTGTCTAGGGTTATCCCTAGATATTTAACTTCTGATTTCCATTCTATGATTTCCCCGTTTAAGGATATGGGTTTCATAGCTGGAAGTGTTCTTTTCCGGGTAAATGGAATTACTATGGTCTTGTTTGGGTTAATGTTTAGCTCCACTGACAAGCACCATTGCTCAATGATTCTGAGGCCATTTTGTAATAAATCACACAAGATGCCCTCGCACTTGCCTCAGACTATTAGAACTACGTCATCAGCATAGCCCATACATTCGAAGCCAAGCTCCATTAGCCTGTAGAGTAACTCATCTACTACGAGGCTCCATAGAAGGGGAGATATCACTCTCCCTTGAGGTGTCCCCCGAGTGGCTTTAACTGAGGTGGTTTGATTCCCCACCTGTGTCTCCGCTATCCTCGTCGTCAAAAACTCATGCATCCATTTTACAATGGTTTCACTTACTCCTCGCCTTTTAAGTGCTTCTTTGAGAGACACATGAGTTGTGTTGTCAAATGCCCCAGATATAACCAGGAATGCGCACATTGCGATTTCTTTGTTGTTCAGAGTTCTCTGGATGACTTTGGTCAGCTGATACAGAGCCGTCTCAGTTTAGATTAATAATAAGTATAGAATCAAATTAATTTGAGAATTAAAATTTTAGCTCAATATATAATTGGTTGTACATTCCTATAGGAATAGTAACCGCTAATCAAGAGCTCTTAGACTCATTTCATGTGGTGAGTCAATCCACATTCAGATCACATTTTCTAACTAAAGTTCATTGCATGTTTTGGCTTTTTCTGCTATTTTTCTCAATTTTTTCTGTCCAGGGTGTTATTCCACCATCCGCACACTCCCATCTTGTTCAGATCAATTTTTACCTGACTTTCCCATTTGCTTTTTGGTCTTCCTCTGGGCCGGTTACCTAAGGGCTTCCATTCTGTTATTTTTTTAACTTCACTATTATTTTTCATTCTTCTTATGTGTCCTAGCCATCGTATTTGCTGAGCTTCTATAAATCTGGTTTATAGTTTCTTTGTTTAAAAATGTACTAATTTCAGAGTTCATGAGGATTCTATATTCCCTGTCTTTCATATTATTTGGCCCATATAATAATAATAATAAAACGTCATTTATTGGTACAATCAAATGACCATCGACCGAACTCCTTCAGCCAGTAATACTTACATTATTTAGTAGAATAGACTTAATAGAAATAAAATTAACATTGTGTATATATGTAAAAAAAGAGTATAAACAACTAAACTGAAAGAACAAAAAACAGTTATTGTTAGAATTTTCAATTCATCATTTTTCACTTTCCTTTAATGACTATTTACCACTTCCCAAACTTATGAGGATATTTTCGTTTCGACTGTTGTGTGTAATCTCGTTCTACGCATAGCGTATCCATAATTTCTTTATTATGTATCTGCTTGGAGAATGCTTGAGACAAAGTTGTCAATCTACCTTTTAGTTCAATGAGAGTTGAATAAACATTGTTTATTACTCTCTTAGTTTCCACAGAAAATTGTTTCCTGCTTTCTGTCGGGGTTATCTCTTGAGATATATTGGGTTCCCACATATTTTCCATGACTCACAATTAAACACACGAAGTAAGAATAATAACGAAGCATAAAACTAACTAGTGTGGCTGTATATACAGTCTTTAGAACATAATTTCTTTTATGGGATTAACCCTTTCATTTTGAATAAGGTAAAAGGACTAAATTTTTATTTTTATTACTTTAATAATGAAATTATGTCTTTCAGATTTGCATTGTAATATATTCTTAAACACAGACAGACCTATTCTTAACTGCATTATTCGTTCATTCAATGATTGTGTATGGCCACAGACTTTAACCTTTCTTAATTTACATATAATAAATTCAGTATGACAACTTACACAGTCAGGTATGTATATTTTGATTTTTTTCTAAAAAATATTCAATGAGTACTTACCAGCTCTCGACGAAGTTGTATAAAAAACTGCTTCCTTTTAAACGAAATTTTCATAATTTTAGACCATGAAAAAACGTTTATTCGGATATTATTTTGAAACACTACT
Source organism: Galeruca laticollis (assembly GCA_963921935.1). Lineage (NCBI taxonomy): Eukaryota > Metazoa > Arthropoda > Insecta > Coleoptera > Chrysomelidae > Galeruca > Galeruca laticollis. The sequence continues at coordinate 89,847,013 of OY998183.1, forward strand.
AAACCTAAATGTGTTACTCCCAATTGTATTTCCTTATTGGCAGTATCTCTAGCTTTATGCAATTCTACTCCATACATTTCAATTCGTTTTGCATGATCCAAAAAATTAAATTCGGCATCAGCAGGAACTTGGCCTCTAAAAATTCATACCAAAAAATACAATGCGTTCAAAGATTTAATATCGAATAAATGTATAAAATAGCTAACAAATCTTCTTAAATCATAAATTTAACTCTGCTTATTTCTCTAGGGAGTAGATCAGTAATTTTTAAAGAAATATCATAAAAAGTTAAATATCTCAAAAACAATAAAATATTGATATGTGACATAAAATCCACAAATGTAAAAGTATTCATGGTGTTTTGTGATAAATTGTTACATTTCTAAGAATACTGCTTGATAAATCATGTTGTGAAGAGTAAAACTACATTTGATTTTAAAAACCCTACTTCATTTGTGTCCCCGATCAGATGAAATGAAGCTATACTTACTTGTGCAGTTTGTGTAATTCTGAAATTTTTCTCTCAATATCCTCTGTTTGATTTGAAACAAGTTGTATACTTGATAAGTAATTTGGTCCATGTTCTTCGGGTTGATAATCACCTAATTCAGCTGAAACATAAACTTTATGTGGATATCTAATCATAAATTGTCACACTATAAAAAAATCTAAAAAACTCAGAGTATCTCTTTTTCCTTAACTAAATAAAATGAAAATACAAACTTTTAATTTATTCATGTAATTGATACACTAGATACTTTTTTGAATGTTGTTTTGTTCTGAATGATACACTTACATCTTGATAATTTATATTATGTACCAGGAGTTCCATTAAGAATGGGTCTGGGCCATATCTCAGGAGTGGTTTATAGTATAGTTTCGGGAAAAATATTTTTATCATAAAAAAATAATGGTAAAATTTTGACAGAAGTCACACGGCTCAGAAATCTGCTCAAGTAGTGTAAATATAATAAATGTATCATTCAGAAAAAACTGACTTTGAAAAGTTTGCAGTTATATTTAGACAATAATATATTTTGTGTTACTAAATGTTGACAGTTATGTAACTTACATTGTACAGTATAACTAGCTAAAAGTATGGCAGTGCTTGGAGGTAAATATAACTTTCCTTCTAAAATATCTCTTCTTAATTGTAAATAAAACTGATAACGTGTATATTCTTCTTGAAGTTTACTTGGATCGGATACATAAAACTTAACTCTAAAATATAACGGATATTGACATGTTCCCAGCTGCTTTTTTATTGACTTGGACGGATCTAACCAGCGCTAAAACAATAGTTACTAATACATTTTATAAAATATTGGCTATACTATGATATTAGTCTAGAGCAGCAGTTCTCAAACTTTTTTGGTGACGGAACCCTTTTGGAAAGCGAAATTCTTGATGGAACCCTACAGTAAAACAATTGTTTTTAAAAATGTATTCTTTATTAATAAGCATAATAAAAATACAATGTAACAGTTACTACTTGTTACTTACTTTACTTAGTTAATTACTATATAACAAGAATAATAATAGAATATATTAAAAAAGAAAAAATGTATGAAACTGTTTTTTTATTTTTCATCAACTGCTTGATGTCAGGTTTGATAGAAGACAGTTAAGTCTCATATCAGGTTCGGCGTCCATTCTATTGCGGTATTTTGTTTTCGTGGCTGCATAGGTTGTGTGTGTGTGTGGGAGAATGGCCTCAGACATAGTCTATTAGCCACAAAAAATTAAAAGTGAGTAAAAAGTTGAAATATTAAAATGACTGTAACGGAATAGAGATATAAAATTGCTGATTACTGATGGAGCATATATCTAAATAGACAATTTAGACTTATTTATGAAATCCACTATGGAATCAAGTACAGACTTCTCAGTATTTGCCAAAAGAGTGGTTATATTTGTGGGAAGAGGAACGTTGAAATTGATCAGAAAATTGTAAAGTTCAGTAGTTGCTATTTTGTTTTCAGTGCATTCAAAGAAAATATGATTCAGATCTCCTACTGATGCCTTGTTACAGGAGCAAGCTGGAGAATTGACAATACCTATTTTAAAAAGATGAGCTGGGAAACGACCTTGATTTATTCTTAAATGTGATATGATGGAAGTATATTGTTTTCTATAATCAAAATTAGAAATATGAGGAATATTAGTTGGTAAAGTAGGATGCAAAAGGAAATATTGACTATTAGATGTTTTAGCGAAGTCGGCGTATGACCGCTCTCAATTAGTTCTAATATGTTTCTTATAATAATTTAAAAGGTCTGAGGAGACATAAAGATTGATATAAGAAGTCATTTTGCAGGCTCTCTTGGCTTCCAAGTCCACGTACTCATTTCCTTCTAAACCGCAGTGCCCTTTTACCCACATGAATACAATACTTTTGTTCAAGGTTTTTAACTCGCTTGTTAATTTTTTAATTTCTAAAATTATATTTTGTCTGTAACACTTGAATGGAGAACCTTCTATAGCCTGTAATACTGACTTGGAATCACACATAATAACAGCTCTTTGAATCGGATTTAAAGTACACCAAGTTAACGCTTTTGATATGGCGAAAGCTTCTGCAGAAAAAACAGAACAATAGTTGGGAATTCTAAATCTTTCCACGTAATTAGTATTTGAAACAAGAAATGCTGCCTGAGTTCCTTCATCACATTTCGATCCATCAGTGTATACTGTGGTAACATTGTCGCCTATATTGTTAAGTTCAGTTTTCAAAATTACTTGGTTGATACTAGTAACTTCGTAAAAGGAGGAGTATATGATGTTAGGAACAGTCACTAAAGATTCATAATTGCATTGAAAAATAGGGAACTTATCTTGCTTTACGATATGATTTTCTTTGCTGTTGGTATTAAGCAAAGCCTCAGCTAATGGAGGACTGGTTTTTATTCTCCAGTATGGCATAGTCAGATTGTTAGTGTTTATTGCTGAAATCTTTTGAACCATGTACGTGTTAAATGTTCGGTATTTAATAAGAAGCTTTTCGGCTAGGTATTGCCTTCTAATATGCAACGGGGGCTCTTGCATTTCTGCTAAGACAGCTTGATTAGGTGATGACATCATAACTCCTAGGCATATTTTTAATGATTTGTATTGAATTCGGTCAACAGCTATTAAATTGGTTTTTGATGAGGAACCATAAAATGTACACCCGTAATCCAATATTGAACGGAATTAAGACTTATAAAAAATAAAGGAAATGTTTGAGTCGGCTCCCCATTTTTGTTTGGAAACTACTCTGAGAAGATTCATACCTTTTTCACATTTTTGTTTAGTGTACTTGATATGGCTAGTCCATAATAATTTTTTGTCCAGGACAATACCCAGATATTTGTATTCGTCGACAAATGGGAATGTGAACTCATCTAGAGAAAGAGCCCTGGACGTTTCCAGTCGATGGCGAGTAAAACATACCAGAGCAGACTTCTCCGATGAAACACTAAAGCCCATATTTACCAGCCATGGTTTGAGTACTTGAAAGAATGCTCGTAAGTCTTTAACACATTCTTCATATGAATTACGAGTAACATAGGGGTGTATTGCTAGTTCGCCTCCCCGTGGTGCACCCTGGATAGCGTTGTTAACAACGTGAACTAAATGAACTAGCACTAATTGGCGGCCAGATAATCATTTTGATCTCCTGGCTATCTGAAACACATCATCTCTGATATGTCACAATTATAAGCGGAACCATTCGCTCAACTCCAACACACTGGTTGCCTGTTTTGATCCACATACCACCTGAGGATCTGCGGCGAAGGAATGCTTTTCTTCGGGAATACAAGAATCTGATTGACAACCCACAGTTACCCATACATCGCGACATACCTGACCTGGCGAACGGCTGACTTCGGTCCAGACACCCAGCGATAGTAAATGATGTGTAATGCCATACGCTAAATAAATAAATAACGAGTAACATAAAAACATAAATAATCAGCGTATTGAATTTGGTTAATTGTTTCACCGCCTAACCTATGCTATGTTAATAAGCAAGGGACTTAATATGGATCCCTGTGGTAAACCGTTGAAGACTGTGCGTGGACCATGTAACACGTTATTATGGTCGCGGATAAAATTTTTTCTATTTGTGAATAAATTAACTACATTAGCACTAACCTTTTTCCTAATACCAGCATCTACCATTTTTTCAAATAAAATATTTAAATCTACTACATCATATGCACCTGTCAAATCGATAAATTAACATAATGTGTACCGGAAACCGAACTGCGTCCTAGGAAGAACAGAATTACTTTCAAGAAGAAAATATTCAAGTCGAACTTTGATTAATCTTTCAAACGTTTTTGTTATACAAGACAATAGGGAAATAGGTCGATATGATGAAGGAGACTCTGCATCTTTATTTGGTTTTAAAAGGAGACAAATTATAATATTTTTTGAATTGTCGCAATATTCTTGTTTCACCCACCAATCGTTAAAAATTTGAAGAAGGAAAATCTTTACAGATAAGGGTAGCTTTTGAATAATTTTATAAGTAAAACCATCTAGCCCTGGGGCTGTATTACGACTATCTTTTGTAGCAAATTATAGTTCATCCATTGTAAATGCTTTTAATGTATAATCCGTGGGTTGGAAACCAAATGAGCTGCAACTTAAGAGATTGGGTGCAGCAGGAGGTGCTAGTTTGTTAAAAAAATTTTCAATTAGCTCTTTAGGAATAGGCTTTTTACGATTTTGATTGCAGTTGCCGTTCATAGATCTAATATATCTCTATATATCAGTTAGTGGGGTATTTTTATTAAGTTTGTTTAAAAATGTCATCCAGCTGTTCCGTTGTTTAACTTTAAATAAACGTTTAGCTTTAGCGGCAGCATTTTGGTAGTTCAAAAAGTTTTCAAAACTTGCTAGAGTTCTATATTTTTTTAGAGCTTCTTTTCGTTTTTTAAATATCATTGTACATTCCTCGTCCCACCATATAGGCTTAGGGGTAATCGCTATAAAAGGCTTTTTGACCGGCATGGATTGACACGCCGCACTTGAAATCATTTCAAAAAGTCTCTTCACTTTATCCGGGCCAGTTGAATTTTCATCAAAATAATTTTTTATCATTTCGGTTTGCAAAACGTTTTGAAATGTATTCCAATCGGCGTATCATTACATTTCAAGGAAGGATTTATTGCAAGGTTTGTAGGATTAATCTGAATCTCAATTATTAAAGGGTAATGATCAGATCCCAATGTGTCATCTAAGATACTCCAGGAAGACTTTGTAGCGAGAGTGTTGGAGGTGAGAGTTAAATCGACTGCTGAGTGATTGCCTCTTGGGTTAATTCTAGTAGGGGAACCGTCGTTGAGAGCTATAAGTTCTAAGTCATCCATAGCTTCTACCAGTATTTTTCCGTGTCGATCATCAGGAGTTGGTCCCCACATATCGTGATGTGCATTAAAATCACCGCAAAAAATTGTAGAAGATAAATCAAATTGTTTGAAAAAATTAATCCAGTTGACTCGACTTACCATTACGTTTGGAGGTCTATATATTGATGCTATAGTCAAATTCAATGAGTCAAGCGATACGGCACATACTTCTAAATCCTTGATTCGAGTATTTAGCAAAATCTCTTTATTGTTAAGACCCTGAATCACAAAAATGCATACCCCGCCATAACCATCTTTTCTACATTTACTAACTAGATTATATCCTTTTATGCGAAATTTATTGTTTGATTTTAGCTAGCGCTCTAACATAACTAAAATGTCCACATGTGTGTCTTTAATATATTTTACAAGACTCGCTTGATTTGCAATAATAGATCTACAGTTCCACTGTACAATTGTGATATTATTTCTGATATGCTTATTAGAAAGTATCTGAGTCTTCGTCATTTTGTCTATTAATATTAATTTTTTCTTTTAATTCATATTTATCCAGGATATTGTTAATTGCTTGTTTAACATTGATCTCATTGATGTTACTTTTTTTGAGAATTATATCTTTAAAAATGTTTTCTACTTGAAATGCTAGCTGCTCTTTATAAAATTTGAAATCTTCCCTATAAGGATTTGGGAGTATGGAAGAATGTTTGTTTGTTTTTTTGTTCTCATGATTTACTGGAGGAGAAGGTGGAGGGGAGGACTTTCAGAGTTTTTTTGACGCAGATGTACTCATATTAAGTTTAGGTAAATGTACGGAGGGCTTAGGTTTACTCAAGATTGAACTGTAAGAAGAAGTTGAAGCTGTATGTGTTAGCTCAGGGAAATTTTGTGGATTTGATAATAATGAAAATCGATTATTAGTTGTGATTTTTCCGTAAGCAGGATTTTTCACAATAGTTTCGGCTTCTTTGAAAGATGCATTCATAGAGGCCATTACTTTTTTAATACTTAATTGTGTATTGTAAACAGGGCATTTTTTGGATGTACACAATGTGTTCTATTTTCTTCACAGGAAACTGAGTTACAATTTTCTTCTGAACAGTTTTGGAATTTCTGTTTACCTTTACATTGATGTTTGGTATGACCGAAACGTAAACAATTATAGCATTGAACCACCGGATATATGTATGGTTCTACCTGAAAGTTTACCATATTTATTTTAACGGATTGGGGAATCCTATTTCCTAAGAAAGTAACCACGATCATTTGTCTATCTACTTCTTTTGTTTCTTTGGTTTCACTGTCTACAATTTTACGCTTTAATCGCTTAACATCAACTACTTTAATTCCAGATTCAATTGAGTCTTTTAGGTACTCAGCATTAAAATAAGTATCTACCATACGTACTATACCTTTTTTATGCGTGAAGAATAGTGGAATATAAGCAATGTAATTATTTTTTAATAAAACTTCATGATTTACCAACAAGTTAGCAACATTGAAATTTTTTAAAATTACCTTTACCCTATTTACCCCTACTGGTTTTATATCTGTTATATTTTGCCTAAATTCTGTAATGTTTCTTAAAAAGTGACCGATTTTAATGGGAAATAAACGACCTACATTTTTTTCTTTATGTTCTATATAAACTAGATAAGGACCAACATCTGAAGGCTGATATTTATTCTCGAAATTAATATTTTGAGAATCTTTTATCGAAGACCCTTTATCAATTAATAAGGGCCCAAAAGTCGTTGAGAGGTGTCGTTTTGAACAGTGACTCAATACTTGTATCTGATGACATTTCTAAAAGAGATTCATATATCTCGTTTGACATACTTTCGGGCTTTTGCAAGTTGGGTAAAAAAGGATTATGAATCCATGAATTCAGTTTCCTTTTTGTTTTCTGTTCTTCGGGAAAATACTTCTCAAAAGGAGCACGCATCGAAGTGAGATATTGGACCAATTCTTCAAATACATCATCTTGAAACATTTCTGAGTCGTCATCGCTAACAAACTCACTTAGTGTCGTAAAGCTTTCTATTGTTCTCTTACCAACGCAAATAATCCAAAAATCTAATTTACTTTTGAAGGCAGTCATTTTCTTACAGGTCTGGAAAAGACAGTCGGAACAACCAAGTTTTATCATACAAACGATCTTTCAAATTAAAAAAAGTGCCTGAAAGAAACATTTGTAACTCGGCTCTAAGTTCAAATAGCTTTGTTAAAGTTTTACCCCGAGACAGCCATCGCACTTCTGTATGGAACTGCAGTGTTTTATGTTTGTTGCCATAATCTTCACACAATAATGAGAACAATGGGAATTGTAGTGGTCGTGATTTGATGAAATTAATTATTTTTATTGCTTCATCCATAACTAATTTTAAATTTGACAGCATTGGCTTCATCGTAAGTGCTTGTCTATGCAGGATACAATGGCTGGAACTACAATTAGGCGCTTTATTTTTTATTAGTGACACTGCTCCTGCTTTTTTACTTGTCATTGCCTTGGCCCCGTCTGTACAAATGTCAATGCAATCGTTCCAATTGAGATTATTTTCATCAAAAAATATACATATTTTATTAAAAATCTCTTCTCCGGTAGTGTTTGTGGGCAGGGATGAACACATAGGCATGTCTTCTTTAAAAGAACTTTCATATGGATCTCTCACGATAACCAGCAAGATAGCCAGATCCGCGACACCAGTCGACTCATCCATTTGCAAGATGAATCGTGTTTTTTGTAGACATGAAACTAGTTCTTTTTTGATGTAACTTGCCAGATCATGAATTTGTCGTGAAACAGTATCGTTTGATAGCGGCACAGTAGAAAGATGCTTTGCAGATTTTTCATCAAGCAAACAATTTATTATGTCTAACACACATGGCTTTATTAAATTTTCAGCGATAGTGTGTGCTTCACCTGCTTGTGAAATGCGATAGCTAACTAAATATGATGCCTCTGTGGCCTTTTCATTGATAGTTTCGGTTACAAGTATCATAGTTTTTTGACTTTCCAATAATTGTTCTTTTTTAGTACAAAAAATTCTTTATTTTTGTCTTTAGTCTCGGGGTTTACAGTTTTCAAATGTTGGCGCAACCCCTACGGGGTTAGGCAAACAGACTTAGAGAATGGCTGGTCTACAGTAATGTTCGGACATTGAAAAATTCCAAAATATTTCAATCTGGACTGTTATGAATACACTATGAAGAGGGCGGGAAGGAGACTGGTGTATTATCTTTGAAATAACTATACATTAGACTTATTGCTTCATGTATAAAATATGAATTTTGAACTTACTAGCTCCTAATTACTTTGCGACTTTTCTTGATATGCTCACATTGTTTTGAGCAAATACGAGGTCATGCTTAATTAGTTTATACTTTTCTAATTATTTGCTTATACGCTGTGTTCAAAGATGGAATGCCTCAATTATTGATAAGTTGTCAAGCAAATATAAATATATTTATTGATCGTACAGAAAATACAGTTCAATTATTCAATCTGGTAAAACAGGAAACACACCAAACATTCACTTTTTTAAAAATGACTATTACAGATAATCCTGTAATAAGATTTTTACTTAGCTCAATACCAATGTTTGAAACGATTCCATTTGTCTTGAATGCTGTTTCATCAAATAATAAAATATCTTAGTGAAAGAACTGTTCATCACATGTTTTTCACCAAAAAGTCAAGCCTCTTATCATAATCTTCTAAGGGGCGAATGCATTAATTTTGTTTTGCTGTAATATTTCCAGTATGTGGCTCATGCTACTACCAACCTTGTGGATCTATTTCATTAGCTCAAATTGGGATTTTCCCTTACTGAATGCATAACTAGGGCAGTAGGTACTTAATCTCCCTCACTGCACACCTTTTTTTTCAAAGATATACCTACTCTTTCTTAAAAAAATCAGCATTGTTGAAAAAGAATAAGAATTTGAAATTATTTACTGAGCATTGATAGTTATTTAGGAATATTGTAAACATCACTCTCTAGATTATTATTACATTTTGGAACTTTGTGCAACAGTTCATAGGATTTCACATCAAACCAACTATAAAAAGAGGTTGTGAAAAACTTGAATTCCATTGAATTTTATGGGGTTTTAGAGCAAGCAAAACTTTTATCAAGGATGACATTTTTCGTAAAAATTGAAAATAAAAATGTTTTTTGGGCTCCCCATCTGTGGACACAGTCAATGCTTATTTGTTTGGTTGTCAGTTGTTATAATTTGCAATAAAAAAATACGTTTTTTAAGACCGACCACTAAATATACACTTTCTGGATAATTCTTCGTCATCCAGAAAATACCGTTTTTCCGATCAAAACCAGAAAATGGACGTCAGGGACTGGCAAAGCTCTTTCCAGAGAGTGATTTTAATCCAAAAGAGCTGAAATAATACGAAATGTACAAATCTTTAAGAGAAGAGGTACAAAAAATGAATCAATATTAATCTCATGAAAATATTTCTGAAGCTCAAAATTTAGAAGATGCAATTAGGGACATTACAGAAGCATGTCCACCCTCTCCGTAGTTGCCCATTGCAAGTTCTTGAGCTGAAAAAACTTTACAAACCTTAAACATACATTCTACAACTTCAGTACCAGCTGCCAGTTCTTTAGTACAAATAGGCCACTATACTTAGAAAAACGTCTGACGAAACCATTGCCTATAGCTACCAGTTCGGTTTGTCAAACACATTTGGAAGAACACGGAGAGGAAGATAAACTTTCAAGGATTCCTTTGGCAAAAGCTTTAATAGAGGTAATAAATACATCAAAAATTGTGTCCCCTATGAAATAAAATTACCTAGATCTGAATCCGAGATAATATCTCCCACTAAATCCCAATTGATGCAAATTTTTGGAATTAACACAGCATGACGAAATTTAACGTGTGTTGAGATTATTCTTCAGTCAACGAAGAAAGTTATTCCTCTTTTGAAGCACCAAAAATATGGCGAAGCGTTGACACAGAAAGATGTTCTGTAATGATAAAAATATGCTGAAGATAAAACGAAAGAAAAAGAGTCTAATAAAGGTAAGAAAAGACAAAACAAAGAAAATGCTACATCAGCTAAAGAAAAAAAAATAGGTTACAAAGCAAAAACTTAAATGAAGAAAAACCAGAGAGCCGTGTTTTTCTTCGGTCTCAAATAATGATAATTCAGAGGAAATTCCTTATGTGGAGAGCGACAATAGTGACCACAAGTGACGAAGATATTTTAGAACAAGAAATGGAAGACAGAATTTAAATTGATAAAGATGGAAACATTGGAAAAGGAAAACAAAATATAATAACTAAGAATACAGGAGGATTGGAGAACACAATATTAATTTTAGAAAAGCATAATGTTGATGATGTAATAGAAACAAGACACAATGAAGATTCAAATGGAATAGATAGATACGTTTTAAATAACACATATAAAGAAGGCTATTATATTTTTGTGGAATTTCCAGGTAGACGAAAAAGACACAAATATGTTTGTGAAATACAAATTTTACTGCCAGAAGCTGAAGTTGTTGAAATGAAAAAATGCAGTGAACGAATATTTAAATTAAATGAAAAAGATATTTGCATTATCCGATATACATAATCAAATTTTGGAAAAGTGGGACTTCCCTAAACTAATTAATTCTGGGGATAGACTCAGTTAGAAATTTAATAAAGATTTAGATGTATGTGATTAATAAAATAATGTATTTTTAATCTTTTAGGTTGATTTGAGCGTTTTATTAAAATATTTTCTTGTTTTGTGAGTGAAATGTTAGCATGACATTTTGTTTATGTTTGTCAACATACAAATACATTACTAGTGATAACAATGTTTCTAAATACCCCTCTGCTAAAAAATTTTTCAATTACTTAATAAAAATAATATTGTAACATACAGGGTGGGGCACTATGAATGAACTATTCTCTGGCGTCTTAACAGCAAATAAAATTAGAAAAAATTAGACGTAGAATTAAGTAGATTACTTAGGACTATAATTTAAAAGTATTTTGGAATATACAGGGTGCTTCAAAAAAGTTAGGATCCTTTAAATGGAACACCCTGTGTTTTTGAATTCTACTATTAAAAATAATGTAAGTTCATCAACATTTCCCTATACCTATCTAGTTCAGTTTCTAGGATAAATCGATTTTACATAATGTGTGGACCCTCCGGAAAAATACAATAACTTCAAAATAAAAATGAATAACCACATTCGCTTTACACTATCTCACTAAAAGCTTTTAACGTTCTGTTTCCAATATTTACTGGTAGGTATGCTATAATATACAGGGTGTTTTTAATATGATAGTATAACACTAACCATTTGATACAAAAATTTCTGGCTTAATTTAAATGGAACACCCTGTATCTGTTGGGTCTGTACAACGTGGGAATTTATTACCTTTCAGTTGGTATTAGGGTTGCCTATATCTAACTTTGATAGTTTTAGAGAAATTTTAATTTGTTTTTTAATATTCAATTATTTGCTGACATCTAGTTACCAATGACATGATGATACTCCGATGGAAAGTTTTTAAAAATTTAAAATTTGTTATTTTGACAGTAAGTGCTTTGTTGTATGATTTATTATTGTTAAATTAAAGGTCTCTTAAATCAGAATTTTATTAAGGGTACACAATCATTAACTTTGCATTAAGATTAGTAAAAAAACTTATAAAAAATTTAAAGAAAGTATTCAAAATCATGCCTATCGTGTTAGATACAAACTTGAACTCTTTTAAAAAAATTATTGTTTATTTTTTTTAATATTTCTGGTGTTATTCTTTAAAAAGCTCACATTATCCTATTCTTCATGCCCTCTGAAGTGGGTGGCTATGTACTGTATTTGGTTTTTAATATTATTCACTTATCTGGCATCTAGTTACCTATGAAATGTCGTTCAAATAGATATTATTTTAATACCATTCCATCTGTCAAATAAATTTAGAAATTTGTATGGTGTGTATTTATGTATTGTATTTGTATTGTGTTGATGTATTATTAAGTTTTATTAATTGACATAGTTATTAATCCATGGTTAAACATGAAAAAGTACTCTAACGAAGAAAGAATAGATATGATCTTAATTATTGGTGAGTGTCAGGAGAACTGTTTTTTAGCAAGTAGATTATACGCTCAAAAGTATCCAAATATAGATCATCCTAACAGAAATGTTTTTAAAAGACTACTGCAAGTATTCAAAACTACTGGAAGCATGCAATATACAAAAAATTCTAGACGAAAATCTGCAATTACAGACGATTCAGATTTGAAGTAATGGGTGCGCTTGTTGAGAATCTACATACTAGTCAAAGATGTATTAGTGAGCAAGTAGGTATAAGCAAGAGAAGTGTCGCTAGGATAATTCAAAAACACAAATTTCATCACTACCGTATTCAAATGCACCAGCAACTATTTGATAGGGACATTGAAAATTGTATTAAGTTTTGTTTATGGGTTATGGACAAAGTGGCAGGGTCTGAAGATTTTTTTGATTTTGTTATGTTTACGGATAAAGCTACGTTTCATAAAAACCATTTAGTAAACATACATAATTCTCATTACTATAACAACGAAAATCCGCATTACTTCCGAAGTATTGATCATCAACATCGTTGGTCATTAAATGTATGGGCAGGAATCGTTGGAACCCACATAATAGGGCCTTATTTTTTTAATGGAACGCTAACTGGAAGAAAATTTCGTAAATTTTTAGGTAACAAACTACCAGAACTTTTAGATGACGTTCCACTAGCTACAAGACAAAAAATGTGGCTGCAGTTAGATGTCTGTTCATTACAGTGTAATTGTCCGGCGATACCTAAACAATATTTTTCCACAAAAAAGGATTGGGCGAGGGGGTCCTTATCTTTGGCCGGCAAGATCCCCATGCTTGACACCATTAGACTATTTTCTTTGGGGTTACATAAAAAGTATTGTCTACAATACAGAGCCAACCCCTCCTGAGAACATGAAGGATATGATAAGCAGAGCGTTTCAAACAGTAACACCGGAAATGTTAAAGAAAGTGAACAATAACTTTTTTAAAAGAGTTGAAATTTGTATCCAACAAAATGGGCGTCACTTTCAACACCTTCTTTAAATTTTTTGTAGTTATTTTTTTATAATTTTGAAGCTTATTGTATCTGTATGCCCAATAATAGTGTACTTACTCTTAATAAAATTCTAATGAAACCTTTAATTTATCAATCATAAATCATACAACAAAGCACTTACTGTCAAAATAATAATAATTTTTAAAAACTTCCCATCGGAGTATCATCATGTCATAGATAACTAGATGTCAGCAAATAATTGAATATTGAAAAACTAATTTAAAATTTCTCGAAAACTATCAGAGTTAGATATAGGCAACCCTAATACCAACTGAAAGGTAATAAATTCCCACCTTTAACAGACCGAACAGATACAGGGTGTTCCATTTAAATTAAGCCAGAAATTCAAAAATGTGATAAAATACAGGGTGTTCCATTTAAAGGAACCTAACTTTGATACGGTACGCTTTTTTGGAGCACCCTGTATATTCCAAAATATTTTTAAATTATAGTCCTAAGTAATCTACTTAATTCTACGTCTAATTATTTCTAATTTTATTTGCCGTTAAGACGCCAGAGAATAGTTCATTCATAGTGCCCCACCCTGTATAAGTTTGTTTCCATTTATCCTAAAATATGATTAATATTGCTTATTTTCATATCAAAAGTTTATTCTGATTCATTTGTATTTCACCTTTTTCTAGTTTGGAGAAAGAATTATTGTACTGTTTCTACAAATAGAAATACTTGCTTCCAATCACCAAAATCTTTTTAACAATAAAATGGGATGTGATTGTAAACATGCTCGTTTGAGTAAAACAAAGATGTTAACATAAAATGAAGTATGCAGTGTAATAAGTTAGATATCTGACAGTTCAAAGTTAAATTTTCATTAAATTACTAGTAAATCTACGTTTTTTTTTTAAATTTCAAAAAATGTGAAGAAGGGAGAAAAATAAAAACGTTTCCAATTACCCCCATTGAGTTTTAAACACATCTTCCCTTCAGATATTTATCATTCACAATTGTACATTTACCATATTGAAAAATAATGTATTTGTTCAGTTGTATCCAGTATCTAGTTTTAGTATTTGTCACTTTATTATATAAAATTAAGTTTACAAAGTGACATTCTTAAAAAAATATTGTACATCTCGCGTCTGAAAATTAGTGTTTTGCAGGTATCTCCAAACTGGAATTTGCTTGCGTCAACCTGCAAAACACCATTTTCCAGTTGTGTAAGGTAAATTGCTATTTTTTCTGACTTGATAAATATTTTTTGGAATATAAGTACCTAGGTGTAAAAAAAGATTGACAATAGTTAATTACACAAGGAGATTCATGCAGGCGACCGCCCGTTTTTCAGAAACCACACACACTATAACGTTAGAAAGAAAACTCATATCGAAATTTTTAATTTCCTTGTTTCCGGCTAGGCCGCGCAATTTTACGGAATATACTTGCGTTTCTTATAAAATATACTCCAATTAATGCCTGCAGAAATATCTAAAATATAAACTACTGTTATTATTTTGTAACTTTTGTCTGTCATTTATCTGTATCACCTATTGTTAAGTGGTGGAATAAGTGTCAGTAAAAATACAGTAACTTCTATAATATGCCTGAATTGATTTTCTCAAGCTTAGGCTCAATTCAAAGATCTTAAAGGGAGATTTCAGATGCAAATAACACATTCAATATTTCAAATGAAAACTACAAGATATTATGTAATAATTATCTCTATTTATTATTGTTGCTGGGAAATTTCACCCCTACAAAAATGGATTTATTATTAATCTGACCATTCAAAAGAGGTCTTATTAAAAGTCAATGGCAAAAATATAAATCCATCAATACTTTCCAAGAAAGTAACCATCCAACTAAAAGTAAATCAACTTTCAAACAATTTCTCACCATCCATGCAGAACTTCTTGTTCCAGGTAAATTGCCATTATCTGAATACTGCAATCCAAAATAATCTTTTTCAACTAGCTCAAGATGATGGTAAACCTGTTCCAATAATGTACTGCCTTTAGCACGTTTTTCAATATGAAAAACATGTTCTGTATCATCCAAAAATTTCACAGTAATACTTAATGTTTTCAATTTTCTTTCTCTTGCTGCAGCCAGTTCTAAAGCATGTACGTTGTATGTACCACTAGATCCACTGAATGCTCTTTTAGAGACACTCTCAATCATACTTGGAAATTCAGATGAAGCCACCTACCATCCTTCTTTACATCCTGAAACAAAATAGATATTAATTATAAGAGCTTGATGATGCTATTAAAATATTTTTAATTGTGAGAACACAGTTTTACTTCATATCTCAGGTACTGCATAATGGAAGATAGCTCATTAATAACATGAATTAATTACTGCTTCTCCTAATTATTAAGTAAACCAAGTTGATATTCAACTATCCGGTGGAATATTTTTGATTGCATATTTAAGTGTGTTAATTAAATACCAGCAGGTATCTCAAAATGAATGTATGATATCTACATACCATGCTCTCAAAATAACCCTTCAAATGATAAAGAGTATATATTAGTATTTATGATAGGTAAGTAAGTACCTATTAACACTGAAGAAAGAACAAGGAAAATCCTAGATTCTCAGTTGGGATTCAGAATACATAGGTCTACTCAGTATTGGATATTTATGAACAGAAAAATTTACAGTTGTATGATTGACCTGGAAACTGTCCCAAGAACTGAAATATGCAAAGCACTAACAAATTGAGGAGTTCCCTACAAAACATATAACCTAATCAAAAGTATGTACAAAGAAACTCTAAACACATGGAGAATTGGTGGAAATACAACAAATTTATTCAGAACTGACAAAGGAATACAAGAATGGAAAAACACGAGATACTTATATTATAAAATATTTAAAAAGCCAAAATGGAAAGAGAAATAAATAACGGAGTAGCAAATACTGATAAAATGTATAATGCATCTACTTCAATAAAAGAGATACTTAGTGAAACAACAAACATTAAGATATATAATATGCAATCCAGATAAGTTGAAAAGCAATATAATTCAGAAATAAGAATTTTAAGAAGATTGTAATGCTAATTTGATGAAATTTGAAGTGAAGAATATAAAAAAGATTGTAAAGGATATTATTGAATGTGGTGGAAGATATAGAATTTCAAATCTTGCATAAAACCATGTTTTATTGACCAATATAAATAAATCAAACCTTATATTTGGATATATGTTGGCTTAATATAAAAACCTATTAATATTTTTACTTAGGCGAATATACCTATAAGAATAAAATTAGTGCTTAAGAGTATTTTAAAATATATTATAAAAGCCCAAAGATAATTAAGTCATAGATAGACGTTTACACCTTCTTTTGTACAAAGCCCCAAGCGGTATAATAAAAGTAAACGTTTCCGGAACGCCCAAATTTCAAATTCAAATAAACAAACCTAACAATCTGTGATTTAATTAATGTGTCATCTCAATGTAAACTGTGACCAATGGCATACATTTAACTGGAGTTATCTTCTATATTAATTACATATTACAATAGTTCCTTGTTTAAACTAAAAAATGTAGTCGTTAACCTTTTGGTCTTGTTCATTTTTTAATTGATTATGATTGTGAGCTTAATCAAAAGGGAAATTATAATATAATTACCTAAGATCCTTTCGTTTTCATCACGATTTCATATCAATTGCAGTGTTAATATACTAATAATATTAAAAAAACGGTTTGGTTAATAATCTCTTCAGCACATTTCTTATTTTGTTCGTTTTTTTTTAATTACATAGCGACATAATTATTTAATTTTTATTAATTATCTCATAGACGTATTCGATGCTGCCACTGTCATTAGTCAATATCTTCTTCGTTTTTCACTAATACGTAATAATATTATTATATGTTGGTTATACAAAATTCAACCATAGAATACACCAACCTTTTGATTCAACCACAGTGGATTCAACGACAAACCTAACGACAAAAACAAATAATATATTACTTTCTCATGTCTGTGGTATGTGATTTGACCGACAAACGGGTACCACAAATCACCCACTGACCCACACGGGTACCAAAGTTAGATTGACGTCATCGTTTTTCGAAACGAAATGGGAGGGATTGGTATGATCAAAAATCAACCTAACCTAACCTATCATTTATCTATGTTGGTATGTATTTGACAGACCAAAGTGGGCTGAGACAAACAAGTGGGGTGTCAAAACGGGATGAAATTACCAATATATCACTGATATATATGTCGAATATGACATACTGCAGCTGAAATAAAGACATTTATCATTTTGTTATATCCTTTGTAGTCTTTCATGAAACTGTCACCGCTTCTACTGTCGCAGTTACATTTAAGTTCCACTTCCAGAAGAACAAACAAATCTGTTAAATAATTACTCACATCCAGAGAGAGTCTCTGCCAGAGAGTGTTGTCTCTAGTCTCCTCTGCTCATATGGAACAAAAATCGCTCCCTCAAAAGTCCATCCCATATAAACAGGGTGCAATAGACGTCAAATAGTTTCACTTTGCATAATAAGGCCAGATAAACAAATACATTTTAGTACTAATTTTAAAAATATAGAAAAAATAATTAATACCTATGACCATGGATTTGAGTAAAGTTAGTGTTGTTAAATGGTTTGAAGAAACAACAAGTCATAGTTGTGGTTATTGCAAAAGTAAAAATAGTATTTCACAAGGCTAGTTGTTTTTATCTCATATATCTCTTATTAGGAAATTGAATTTAATATCTTGTTTATAAGCAGTATATTTTCAGTATTATTTTATATAAATTTTAAATAATTTTCATTAGGTATGTGGGCAGAGAGTCTTACTGTTGACGATTATCAAGAACTTATAGATAGAGGATGGCGTAGATCAGGGAAATATTGTTACAAATCGCTAATGGAACAAACGTGTTGCCCTTTGTATACAATAAAGTAAGTAGAATACGAATATGTACTTATGTTTATTACTAACTATGTAGATATTAGTCTTAGTTTTAAAAAATAACAGATCACAAGCAAAAGATGAAAATAACTATAATAAATTTCACTGTTCTTGACATCTAAATTATCACTATCATTATTCTCCCAGGGTGGTACAGGTATGCAGTTGATATTTTCGCTATAAGTGTATAATATATATTATTATGGACATTTTAAAAAATATATTGGGAGATACTGTTGATCTATAGACATTTTGAAAGAATTCTATTGAG
This sequence comes from Galeruca laticollis, assembly GCA_963921935.1. Taxonomy (NCBI): domain Eukaryota; kingdom Metazoa; phylum Arthropoda; class Insecta; order Coleoptera; family Chrysomelidae; genus Galeruca; species Galeruca laticollis. The sequence goes on from OY998183.1 coordinate 89,865,670, forward strand.
AGATGGTTGATCTATAGTTGCTATGAGATATAGAAATTATTAAGATGAGGGAATAAATATTGGATTGATGACAGGTAATTTTAAAAAGTCAAGGAATTAATTTAATTAACAGAGAAGTTAAAATCGGTTAGAGAGATCAATATTTGAGAAGTGAAAAGTATTTGTAAGGTGAGAGCCGGGAGCAGCAAGTGAAACATAGTTAGAGTCAAAAGAGAAACAAAATAATAAGTATAAGAATTTCAAGATATTAAATTGGAAAGATAAAATTGAAATTTGTTAGAGATATTTAAAAGTTGAGAAGAACTTGCTGAGAGCAGCAAGTTGAACATAGTTAGGTCAAAATCAAATGGGTTAAAAAAAGAAATAATTAGAAGTGGTAGTCGCAGCGTGGAGATTTGAACATTTTTTATGAAATTTTAAAAAGTGTAAAACAAAAGATCTATGGGTAAGTTTTTTATAAATGCCATTTTTGGTAAATTCATTTGAAACTTTGTAAATATTTAAAAGTTATTAAATCATTTAAATTAATAAATATAGAAATTAAAAAATTAGGAATTTTCCATAACAATTGGCGCCCAACGTGGAGCTCCATATAAAATTTGAGGAAAAAAAAATGACATTATTTTCTTTTTGGCATTTAAAAAGAAATTTAGCAAATAATATTGATATATTAAAAATTATAACCAGACAAGGGACTAGACTAGAAGGAAGAAGTCAAGACGAAATTGAAGGAGACAGTGATGGGCAACAAGAAAATAAGAGTTTGGGAGATCGTAGCAGTACTACAGAATGTTTGCATATAAATAAACAGTTTGAAGCAATGATGAAATACATGAGAAGTATGGAAGAAAATAGAAAAGAGGATGTGAGGAATATGGATACAAATATGAGAAGTTTGGAAGAAAATAGAAAAGAAGATATGAGAAATATGGAAGAGAATATAAAAAGAAATTTGATATCATGAAACAAGATACAAATGAAAAATTCAAAGAAGAGCTAAATGGCATTAAAAAGGGCAATGAATACATTAAAATAAGATTAACAGTTATGAAAGAAAAAAATGGTAATCAACAAAAAGGAGTAGAAAAGGAATTGGTAAAATTAATAAAAAACAAAAAGATCATTTTGAAGAAACGAAGAAAAGTTTTAATAAACTTGACAATAAAATTGTTGAAAACGAGAAAATAAATGACATGACATTCAGGTAACAAATAGAAGAAAAGGCAAGTATTTCTAGAGGACAATATATAGAAGAAACAAGTAGATAAGGAGGACATGTTATTTATTTTAAATTTAATGGGGATAACAATAAGATACATCCGAAAATATTTTTAGATATTATAAAAATCCCAACACAGAATATCGATAAATTTGAAGATACATTCTTGGGATATTTCTGGGGAGAATCATTACAAAAAGTTGTAAAGAAATTTATAAAAAAAATGTCAGAAAAATATGAAAAGAAGGTGAAAATTAAAAAAAATATTTGGTTTTTACTTAAAATATTGAAGGTAGCAGATAAAAAAAATTAGTTAAAAAGGAATTCAGGGAATAGTTATGTATTGAAGGAAATAGATCCAAACAAAATTAAAGGTATTTTTAATATTGAACATTTATACAAGTTTTATTATGAAAAATAATAATTTTATGTTAGTTAATGCACATTTATAGATTAATCGTTTAAATAAGAATATTGAAAATTTATTTGTATTGAAAATAAGTATGTTCAAATATTAAAATAAAATAATGTTGGGGAATTATTATGGAAATTTTAAAATAATTATATTGGAAGATAGTTGGTGTATAGACATTTTGAAAGAATTGTATTGGAAGATGATCTATGAAAATATTTTGAAATAGTTCTATTGGGAGATGACGTTGTTTATTCTGTACCTTGCCAGGATTTAGAACACAATTTTGATGTTAATAGTGTGAGAATTTTGGAACAAGAAACTAATTATAAAAAACGGTTGTTCTCAGAGATGTGTCAATTTATGACAACAAGCAATCAATTAATTTTAAGACTGACATGAATCAACTTAGCTACATTTATATAGCTTATCTGAAAAAATAACTTAAATGTTATGAGTACTGATATTGTTAAAGTGTTGAGAGTAGGTAAACTGAATAGAAAACCAAGGCCTGTTAAAGGGGTTTTGAGTAGTTTACAATTAGCAAGTCAGATTATTAAATTTAAGAATAAGATTTCCATTGCCAATGTTAAGATAGCTATGGATAAGATTAAACTGCAGCAAGAACAACTTAAGAAAGTTTTGGATGAGTTGAAGATAAGGAAAAATAATGGTGAAAATGACCTAACAATAAGATATTTAAAAGGAATCAAAAAAATGTGTAATCCGGAAAACCTTTATTAATCATTTAAATGTTTATTACCATAATTCAGGAGGCATTAAAACCAAATTGAAAAGTTTAAGAATGTCAGTAGTTTCATCTAATTATGATGTTATCATATTAACTGAGACTGGCGATATTTCTGATGCTGAGATTGGTTTCTCAGTATATAATATTTTCCGTATGGATCGCAGTTTGTATACAAGCTCTTGTTCCAGAAGTGGAGGAGTTTTAATATCCATTAAAGACTGTTTTGTTGTGAAGATACTTGATGCAGTTATTTCTGTCGACCACATCTTTATTAGTGTTGTGATTGTTGAGAAGAAACTTATTTTTGGTGTTACATATATCCCGCCAGGCTCTATTGATACTATTTACGTGGATCATGGAAATATGTTGAGGACTTGGCAGCCCGGGATCCTGAATTTTTATTATACTTATTTGGTGATTACAATTTACCTTTAGCTACCTGGGGTAATTCTCAGGATGAGGGACTGTTCAATGCCCTCTGCAATATCCTGCACATATTGTTGATCAGCATTTTTCTATCTTTAATTTAAAACAAGTGAATGTTATCCGAAACCCACGCAATGTCTTTCTAGATTTAATTTTTTGTAATGAACCCCATTCTGTAAATCGATGGTGTCAAATCAATATGTCTTAACTCAAAAAGAACAAGTTTTCAGGATGCCAAAAAACTGTTTATATTGAAAAGAAACAACGAAATGAGTATCTTGTGAATTTTTATAGATATCAACTCAACAAAATGTAACAAATACATTCATCAAAATAAGAAAACTTCAATTCTAATAAATATATTAGACTTATGACAAATTGTCGTAAGAATTCCTTGACATACGACATGTTGAACCCATTCTGCTTTGTTGCAGTACCTAGATAAAAAACAACTTGAACGAAATAAATGGCTTTTTGAGCTTTAAAATCTTCAAGGGGAAGAAAAAGCAACGATTTATCATAAGTGCTTACATAATATATTCTGAAAACGTAAAAGCTGCTTATCTTACAGTCAACATACAAAACTTAACTAGCTGCTTAATATACTTAAAACAAACAATATAATATGATAGATAATGATTAATTCTTAGTTATTAACAATGAGGTAGGTTATCATAGAATTGCCAACAGTCCTTAGGAATTACAGATTTTAGTTCTTGAATTTACTTTCTTTTATAGGTAAGCGACCTGTAAATAGCTTCGGAAAAGGTTTAGCTGATAGGGCCTTAGGCCGATAGGGAAGATCCATGTAGTCGTTTCCAAAATCAATTTTATTTTTAATGATTCCTTACGGTAAATATTAGCTTTAATGTTATTAACAGTGGGATAGTCGACTTTTCGGCCAGGTCTTATAGAACGGTAATGCATGTTCTTATTATAACTAACAACAAAAGTGTGATCAATGTTCAAAGTTTCATAGGGATTTAATCTAGCTTCCTGGCATAATCTTGTATAGGCACTAGGCAAGTATATTGATTTCTTTCTTATTTTTCTCTCTATTACAGCATGGAAGCTGTCGCATTCCATATGCGTATGTCCCTTTGTTAGATACTTTTGTTCTATAGTTACTCCCAATTCTTTTGCTAGATGTAGTAAACAATTTGCCAAAGCAGCATTATTGTTTTGGTAACAACATCCGTCTGAAAAAATAATAATGGGCTTTCCGTCATTCAGATGTCGTCTGATGAAATCCGCGAGGCATGAAGCAAATGTTGACGAGTGCAAATCGGCCTCAGTTTCGTTACACCAATAACATGTACACTGTTTGTTAGCCAAATTGTATATTGTGAAATTATGTACGCTTAATTTAGTTTTGTAGTATGTCGAGCTGGCTTTGATTGATTGACATATTTTGACGGCTTGCATGTCCATAGTCAATGTATGACAGTTGCCCTGAATGGCTTCTTCTTTTGCCTTTTACTTTTCTGCTCTGGGCTTTTGTTTGTCTTGATTGTGAATTACCCATTTGCTTTCTTCTATGTTTTTAATTCGTACTCACAGCAAATGTCACACTTGTCCTTTTTTGGTGTATAGAGGGATATATTCATGTTTTTCATCATGCCTATTGGAGAATTTCCTGATAAACACTCTATGTTGGATTCTTTGCATTTAGATTTGTAAACAGAATATAAGTCGGCCAGAGTAGAGAATGTTTGTTCCAAGTACAATTTACTCGTATCTTTCCGACAGTAATGAGATGGAAGCTTATTAAGATGCAAGAAAAATTGTTTCATGAATTCCTTGACTTCTGTTTTAACACTTCTTCGTGGTTGTCTTTCGGATTTATCTCTAATGTTTTCGGAGATCTCGTGAGTACTATTGCTTACCCAACTTAAAACCAAATGTTCCTTCAAACCCAAAGTTGATAGAAACATTTTCTTGCAAAACGAAAATGATGTACTTTCAATTTTCAGATGGTATTTTAATGTGCGGCTCCGGCGGGACTCCTCATGTGCCTGTTTCGATTCTGAAGGAGAATGGTGCGTTATAAGATTAGCTACATAAGTCTTCTTTTGCTCCCATGAAAACTGCCTCCAAAACATCTTGAAAATATCTTTCCTTTTATCTTCAGGAATTTGATCACATTGTCGTTTTTTCGATTTTTTTTTACAAAATGCAGAAAGACATCTCTTTCCTTGTTGCCGCTCACCACGTAGAGTATCCTGAAATGTTTTGGTTTGACCCCGGTGGTGTCTTCTGTAACCTAAGTAGACTTTTCCTTCTTCACATAATTTTTTGATTATCTTCTTTTTATTACTCTGTGGGGGTCTCGATAAAGGTGTATTTTCATTCTGATGCACCTCACCCTCCCCTGATGAAACGTTCTCATTTTCTTCTTCAGAGTCTTTACGTTCATGACCTCCATCAAAGGGAGAGTCAATTTGCTGTTCTGGTCTAATTAAACCATCCTGATTGATTAGCACCAAAACATCTTCATTTTTGTGATGATTTTTTTCAATCCCACCTTGTTCTTCAGAAGTATGGACCATATTTTTTCCGATGGACTTTATATTATTAATCCCTTGTTGCTGATATACTTCTTTTTCAATCTCTTGGTTTGATGCAGTAAATCGTTCGTAGTTAATTATTGTGATATAATTACTGATAAACGTATTACCGTCTTTAATATGCATATTTTCATCTATAGGTGTTACATTGGTATCAATAGTGATTGAGCTTTCCTGGCTACTATTCATATTATTACCCTCTGACATAGTACAATCTATATCATACTCAACAATATCCATAGGCAGATCCATTATATGAAAATAATTATTTGCATTATTAGAAAGGGAATCTTTGCGGTACTTATTAATGTAAGTTTCTGAGTGCCTGCAATTTTCATCATTTTGTTTACACATTCCAACCATTTTCTTAGTTCTTAAACTAAACGCATCCATCTTAGAGAACTGAAAACACAAATAGAGGAAAAATAGATACAAGAAGTAGAGAATATTAGATTTTCACTAAGTACAACCCCAATCGCATTGCCTTGCAGTATAAAAAGTGATACATTTTGACCCACCATTATTTAGAAAATAAACCGAAATTATTAACTTAAAACAGCTAACTCTAATGTTATTGTTTAGGAATGATTGTGTTCAACCTTCGACAATATGTCGTAACTCGGAGCTTGTACAAAATTTAGTCAACGTCAATAATGTGTAACTCAACATCATTAATAAAGTTCCCTAAATATCGATAATTTTTTTCATTCAAAGCAATAAATCTACATTCAACAAATAACATGATTCTATATTTCAGATTAATACACAAATTTTAACAAAAAACTGCCCGATTATTTAAAAATAATTATATTTTACTCACCTACGATACACACTTGACAGAAAACCATACTAATCTAACAAGTTACGACAAATTGACGCTTGGAACTTTAACCATTGACTTACAATATGTTGAAATGCGATGTTTTTGGTCAATTCTTTTAATCATACACGCTGGGTGGTTGTTCTGAATGGTCCGTTATGTTATATTGAACACAATGGCGCGAAAACAAAATTTGTTGGATTTCGGAGTTACGACATATTGATTTGACACCATCGAAATGTAGTTAAAGCAACAGATTTATTACTTGATAATAATCATCACCACACTGCTCTTGAATGTGATGTTCATATAGGAAAAACATTTAATCCAATTCCGACAGAGGAATTTTTTGTAGATTTTAGGAGAGCTGATTATCAGGCCATCAATAATTATCTAGCCTCTATTATTTGGGATTCTGTTTTTATTGGGAATAATCTCAATGCGTCTGTTACTAATTGTTACCAAATCTTATCAAATGTAATTGCTAATTTTGTACCTATTAGAAAGTTTGTATCCTCTAGTTATCCTAAATGGTATTCGGCTCAGTTAAAACACTTAATTTTATGAGAAAAATAGAAGCTCATGTAAGATTTAAGACCAAGAAATCGCATAACGATTACTCTGTGTTTTCTGAACTTAGATCGCACTACAAGAGTGTAACAGAGCAATGCTATAATTCTTATTTACATTATGTTGAACAAAATATATGCAATAATTCTAAATTATTTTGGAATTATGTGAATTCGTTACGCAAAGATCATGGCGTTCCTAATAACATGCATCTTAATGACAATTTGGCAAGTGATGGTATTGAAATTGTAAATCTTTTTGTGTGTTGTCAGCAGATAGCATTTTGTCGGTGAATAAATCAGTTGATATTAATCCATTCAATATTCAATCGAGGGAAGTATTTTCTGAAATCTTACATTTAAAAGATACCCTGTGTTCCGGACCTGATGGAATACCTTCTTTCTTCCTTAAGAGGTGTGTGTACACACTTAGTGTACCTCTGTGTATGTTGTTCAACCAATCTCTAGCCGAGAAGTCATTCCCTAGCGCATGGAAGAGTAGTTACGTTACTCCGATATATAAAGCAGGGGACAAATCTAGCATTAAAAATTACCATCCTATCAGTAAGCTCAGCATCATTCCTAAACTATTTGAGATGCTAATAACTAAATTTTTAGAAATGGAAATGCAAAAATGTCATCCTTGATGAACAGCATGGATTTATTTCAGGTAGATCAACAGTGACCAATCTGTTATTATATCAAAATGACATCATCAGTAATATGGAGTCAAGAATGCAGATTGATTTTGTTTATACAGATTTCAGCAAGGCCTTTGATAGAGTATGTCATGCTGTTTTTATCTACAAATTGGGTAAAATGGAATTTCCTTCGTGGATATTGACTTGGTTGCATAGCTATCTTACCAATAGAAAACAATTAGTAAATATAAAAAACTATATATCTGATCCTATAATTGTCACTTCGGGAGTACCACAGGGGTCCCATTTAGGTCCGTTACTTTTTAACCTTTTTATTAACGATATTGGATCTATTTTTAAACGTTCATTGGATCTATTTGCAGATGACTTAAATATTTACAAAACTGTCAGGAGTGTTGAAGATTGCTGTAAATTGCAAGATGATGTTAATTCACTAAATAACTGGTGAATTGTTAATGGTATGACGCTGAGTATTGATAAATGCTGTTGCATTACTTTTACTAGGTCATCGAATCCACTTATTTATAACTACAGACTCCGAAATGAATCAATAAAACGGGTTGAGTTAATTAAAGATTTGGGTGTATTCTTCGACACAAAATTGTCATTCAATGAACACATTAATATAGTCATTAGTAGGGGTTACCAAATGCTTGGATTTTAAATGTGAAATGCCAAAGATTTATCAGTGAAGGCTGTGACAATTATTTATAATAGTTTAGTTAGCTATCTTCTTCAATATGCATGTGTGGTATGGTTCCCATATTACAGGGATCATATATCTTCTTTGGAAATAGTTCAACATAAATTTCTAAGGTATGTACAAAATGCATATTCCAGTCGGTCATTATGTACATGTACTGTATTAAAATTATGTGTTTGGAGAATAAAATAGCTTTCACGGAACTTACTGTACTATTCAAGTTGATCTTGGGCAGCATTTCATGTCCAGAACTTCTTTCATTGTTTTCCTTTAAAATTTCTAGTAAAGTCACTCGTAGTTACAACCTTTTGGAAGTTTCCTTTCATAGTACCAATTATGGTTACCATTGCTCGGTTTCACAGCTTGCACGGTCTGTAAATTCGTTTTGTGATTGGGGGCATGACTTTACTGGAATTTCATTGAATAAATTAAAGAGTAATTTGAGAGTTTTAATGAGATAGTGTTTATATTTTTCTTGGTTTGTTTATTATTTTTATTGTTTTATTTTGTTTATTATTTCTATTGTTTTATTTTATTATTTTTGTGTTTTTTTATGTCAATTTATTACAGTATGTGTCAGTATATCGTAATAATGATAGAATTAGTTTATTTTTAATGTTTTTCGTTCAATATTGTACTTACTATAAATTGTATAGTTTTATACTTTTATTTATGAATGTATTTCTACAAGGGGGGATCCCGTTTACCAATAAATAAAATAAATAAATTTATCGTAACATTTTAAATTTCAGTAGTCAGTACTAATTGTTTGGTGCCGGCCTGTATATTTAATGTTTTATTTTGTTTTTAAAGTGTGACAAGTTTTTATTGTTGTTGTTTTTTTTCTATAAAATGAGTTCGTCTTTTATCTTTTAGTTCCGTTTCGTCGAGTTTGTGTTTGTTTATATTTTAATTATAAAATAATTTTCATCGCTATGATGGGTTTGATGGATTAGCTTCAGCGTTGTGAGTATTGAAAGATTTTTTATAGAATTGTGTTTTTATTTTGTGCTATTGTTTCGTTTCCTTCTATTGTAGAAAGTCCTCCTGAAGAAGTTATAAATAAATAACGAAAATTTGAGGCACATTTGACATTTGTTTTTTCCACTATGTTCGTCCCTCTAAGTTGGAATCATATGGAAAACTTTTTTATTAATTTAGAAAAAAAAGTTATTCTTCATAAAAAAGTTCTGCATTATCTAAAACCCAAAATACAGTCGTCAAATATCTAATTTTTTAGTCGCATACGAAGTTTGTCAAAAAATATGAGTTTTACTCAAGAGTAAAGTACTTTTAAATTTGACAATATCGAAAAATGTTACTAAAAAAGTTGATCAGAATTAAAAATTACGTTTAAATATGTAATTACATTCATTTAAGTTATAACTTCAGATTATTTGATTTTTTACTAATATTTCTATTTTGAATGAACATTTATCTCTTGTGATTACGAAACACGATACCTTTTTAGTTTTTCGATGTTTTCTAATAATTTTGCAATTAAAACGCGTAATAAGTGCAAATTATTTTTAAAACGTATGTCTACCTTAATGCAAATTTAACTGTAGTTACATGTAATCTATGATGCACTGACAAACAAATAATTTGTTGATAGAAGGAAATGTTGACAGTAAATTTCAAACCGCGTTACAATTTATAACACATAAAAATGGTAGCGTTATTAACTGATGAAGAGAAAATAGAAGTTGTTTTGATTGTGGGAGATTACTATAAAACACATAGAGAAGCAGCAAATATTTTCAGTAATAGACTTCCCAATAAAAATATAACCCAATCAACTGTAACGAAAATAGTAAATAAATTTAGAAGAACTGGAAGTATTAAAATTAATTTTAATGGAAAACGTCGAAAACATGTTGCTGATGAGAATACGCAGTTTGATGTAATGCTATCTGTTGTAGCAAATCCAAAATTGTCATTGCGAAAAAGAAAGTCGTTGTTACAACAAAATGTAAGTAAAAATACAATGGCTAGAATTTTAAAACTAAATAAATACAAACCAAAAATTGTACACACATTAAAAGAAAGGAATTATGATAGGCGCTTTGATTTTTGCTCTCTCATCCAAGGAGAGTTAGAGGAGGATCCTTTTTTAGGAGGCATATATTTTTTTCCGATGAGGCGACATTTTCGTCAAATGGAACAGTTCTCATTGTCTTGGGAATTTGAGTATATGACTAAGTTGAAGAACTTCCATCTGCAATAACAGGTAGGTACAAACATATAATTTTAGCTCGAGATTTCAATATTAACATTAAAGATAAAAACACTAATTCAGAATACTGGCTTAATTTGTGTGAATCTTTTAATCTTAAACCTAAAATTGATCTACCAACGAGGAGCACTGCGAGGTCTTCTAGTTGCATTGATAATATTTTTACTGATTTGGATAATTCTGTTTGTGAAACGGGAATTTTTGATCCCTGTATTGCTGATCATGCAGGGCAAGTTTATTACAATATCTACCTATCCTGGTGAGTGTATCGATAACGCTATGAATATATGTATTACAAAAAAAGGGTTAAACTCTGTACAAGTAGCCTTAGAATCAGTTGATTGGAAAATTGCTTACGACGAAAACAACAACATAAATAAAGTAGCAGAATTTATTAACATGACCTACAGTTCTTTTATAAATCAAATTTTCCCATTAAAACGAATCAATATCAGGGACAAAAGAACAGTGACATTTTTTAATGACAAATTAAAACAAATGAGAGAAAACCTCCAAGTGTTAAATAGTATTAGCGCTGCAACTGGAAGGCCTGAACACCACAACGCATCCAAAGTTTATAAAATGCAGTACCAGAGCGCCATACAAATTGCCAAAAGAATTTCATACGATAATTTCATTAATAAATCAGGTAACAAATCCAAGGATGCTTGGAAGTTAATTAACTATGAGTGCAATTTAAATAAAAAACTCCCAGCCTCAAGCAGCATTTCTCCTGATGAATATAACATCTTTTTCACAAATGTAGCAAAAGAAATTGTCAAATCTCTACCCTCCTGCAACATTAATGCTCTAACCTACCTCTATACACTCCCCAAACCGAGCACGTCTATCTTTCTCAGTCCAGTTACTGAGCTTGAAGTTAAACAAGCAATAACTAAATTAAAAAACTCTGCTTGTTTGGACATATACAACTTAAACAGCAGAATGATTAAAGAAACTATAAACCTTGTTTCTGGTTCATTGACTTTTTTTTTCAATTGTTGCCTCCGTGAAGGACTATTTCCAGACATCTTTAAGACAAGTAAAGTTGTTCCCATATTTAAAAAGGGCGATCCAAATATTCCTGATAACTATAGACCCATATCTATCATTCCTATCTTTGGTAAAACTTTTGAGATGCAAATTAAAGAACGCTTAATTTCTTTTTTAACTGCTAATTCAATACTTAATAAAAATCAATTCCGATTTAGGTCTAACAAATCAACTACCCAATCCTGTGATGGCTATAGTTGAGTCAATAATAGATAATAATATAGAAAAGGGCCTAGTGTCTGCTCTAACTTTATGTGATATGAGTAAGGATTTTGACAGTGTGAACCATGACCTCCTATTAGGCACTGGAACATTATGGTATATGTGGCACAGCTTTAGAGCTAATGAAGACCTACTTATGTGGGAGAAAGCAAGTTGTTTATACATCTGGAAGTTCTAGCTCATGTAGATCCATTTCGTACGGTGTACCACAAGGCTCCATACTAGGACCAACTCTTTTTGAGAGATATATCAACGATATTTTCAATTTCTTATTTCCAAGCTTATCATTTTGCTATGCAGATGATGTATCAACGGTAGAAGCAGACTCAAATGTTAACAACTTAATGAACCTATGCTCGAGAACAGATAATAACGCTGAAACTTGGTTTACTTCAAATTATCTCAAACTAAATAGGCATAAGACACAGAAAATTATAATATTATCAAATCGAAAAATAACAACGAAGCAACATGTAGATTTATTGGGATTTAATATTGATGACATGTTAAATTGGGAAGCACATATTGCTGGTTTGTGCAAAAAACTTTCTACACAACTGTTGGTACTAAGACAGCTGAAAAGGTGTCTTAGTCATAGTATGGTATTACAGACATACTTTTCTCTTTTTAACAGCCACCTAACATATGGCATACTTTTATTAGGTCAGTCTCCACATGCAATTAAAGCCTTTCGAATGCAAAAAAAGCAGTCAGGATCATAGGCAATGTTTCTCACAGAGAACATTGTCGTCCTTTATTTCAAGTACTTAAGATTCTACCACTGCCATGTATCTTCATATTTTACAATGTCTTAGTACACAAAAATAATACTAAGTACCTTACAAATGCTGACTTTCATAATTACCCAACTCGAAGAGGTGCACAACTGAGGCCTCAATTTTATTGACTGGATCTATCAGCTAGAAATTCACTCAACTTGCATTTATACAATAAAATACCAGCAGATATTACTGGTTTGAGTCATAACCGTTGCAGGGTTAGAGTTAAGCACTCGCTATTAAGGCACTGTTTCTACTCCATCGAAGAGTTTTTGAATTGTGAGACATTGCTCTTTTAAATTGTTAGTTTTGTTGTTTTGACTTTTAGAAATAACTATTTTAAATGTAATAAGCGTGTATTAACTGTAACTAGCATTTACCTTACTATGTCTGTTTTGACTTGTCACTATTGTACATTTTTGTAATTAATGTGATGAAATAAATCTATCTATCATTGTCACTGGTGGTCTGAGGAAAATCCCAATTTTGTATTAAAGTCTTATGACCAATATTCGTTTAAGACGAACATGTGGTGTGGCATTTATAATAACCAATTAATAGGACATTTTTTTTTCGCGAATCTATGAATGCCGAACGTTATTTACAGTTTTTACACACTTATATCAATGAATTCATGGACGAACTACCCTTAATAGAACGTCAACGTATTTAGTACCAACAATATGGTTTCGCATGACATCTTGAAAATTTGTTTCATGGAAAAGTTATTCACAGATATTCTGATCTCTTTTGGCCTGCTAGATCCCCTGACCTAACCCTTGATTACTTTTTATGGGGTGACCTGAAACAAAAAGTTTACCAGAAAGCGTTGTTTCAAGATATTGACCACTTGGAGAGGATAATTTTAGAAACATGTCAAGAAATTTCTCCACAACTGATAAGGAATGTATTACGTGAATTTTCTAATAGAACAATTAAGCGTATTGAACGAGAGGGTGGATATGTCGAAGCATTAGTATGAGTGAAAATTATATTTGTTTATTTCTAATATTAATATGATGTTAGTTTTATAACTTAGTATTTGAATGTATTTTATTATTTGCAAAATAAATGAATATGCACTTATTACGTGTTTTAATTGTAAAATTATTAGAAAACATCGAAAAACTAAAAGGTTATCATGTGTTTCGTAATCACAAGAGATAAATGTTTATTCAAAATAGAAATGTTAGTAAAAAATGAAATAATCTGAAGTTTTAATTTAAATGGATGTACTTGCATATTTTAACGTAGTTTTTAATTCTGATCAACTTTTTTTAGTAACATTTTTCGATATTGTCAAATTTAAAGGTATTTTACTCTTGAGTAAAACTCATATTTTTTGACAAACCTCGTATACGACTAAAAAATTTGATATTTGATGACTGTATTTTAGGTTTTAGATAATACAGAACTTTTTATGAAGAATAATTTTAATAATAAAAAAGTTTTCCATATGATTCCAACTTGGGTGATATATTGTATATGTATTTTATTTTTTCTCTTCCATATTTTAACTTTATTCTCAGTCTTTTGTGTGAGTATCCAGGATTCACAACCGTAGAGTACTGTTGGCTTAATTATCTCTCTATATTTGATACAAATAAAGGGGTGATTTCATCTTCCAGTTAAATTTAAAATTTCCAAGTATTAAGTTCACGTATAAATTGGAAAATAATGGACTTTTTAGATACATTAGTGATTAGAAATAAAAATAATTTAGAATTTAATATATTTAGAAAAAAACACCACTACATACATATAGATGTATCCCGGCTGATTACTTCCATTTTATCCAACATAAACTGGCTAGTTTCATGAAATTGACTGTCTCGACCCTTACTTCGTGGAATATGCTCATATTAGTGTTTTTAAATGAAACTCAAGGTCTCTAGTTAATTCCACAATATAATACAAGTTATTGAAAATTCTAAAAAATTGACAATTGTTTCGATAAATCAATATCATCGTCAGAATGACAGAAGTTACATTTCATTTTATGCCTACCTGATGTTTAGTAGTTAATTTTGGCTAGACCAAGAAGTAACCTAACTTGTGATTGGCTTAATATATGTTTATAGAAAAAAGAAGAAGATGTGATATTACAAATATTGAAGCTTATATATTATTAGCCCTATGGTGATATCCTGGATATCATTTTTCCAATTAAGATCAGTATAACTGTGCAATGATATAGAAAACCAGGAAAACTATATCTGCTGATCTTTACAATTATCACTTAAGAAGACAGTTTATTAGTGGAGAATTCCCTAGATTTAACTGTTCATTGACAACTTCATATTGTGGGTTTCTTAAATGTCTTCTAATTTCCAGTTCTTCAAGGAAATCCAGTTCTTGTTTCTTTTCACAAATATGCAGTACTTCTAGTTCTGTGTTAGGTGTCAATGAATGATTTGTGTCAAGTAGATGTTTTGCGTAGTGGGATTTATCTGGTTGTTTTAATCTGTATGCTCGTAAGTGCTCACTGTATCGTACTTCAAAATTCCTAAGGGTCTGACCCAAATAGACAGCATTACATTCTGGACATTTGAGTTTATATATACCTGACTTCTTTAATAGTGGTATTATTCAATTCTAATCACCCTGTCTCACACAGACTAGCGGCATATAATTCAATGATACATAGAGCTTTTTCAGTTCCTATGAACAAATGTAATTTTGATAGAGAGATTAATACAATTAGACAAATAGCAACATCTAACAGTTATCCATTAGATATGATAAATAGGCTAATTAGTAAAAAAGAGAAAAAAGTGGCATTACAACTAATATATCCTAAACAAGCTGATGAAATTAAAACTTATAAAACCATCACATATGCAGGAAATATTTCTAATAATATTTCAAAGATAATATCTTCAGCAACGAATACAACAATTTCTTTTAAAACAGAAAGTAACGTTAGTACAAAATTGTTAAATGTAAAAACAAAAATACCACTATTAAAGAAGTCAGGTATATATAAACTCAAATGTCCAGAATGTAATGCTGTCTATTTGGGTCAGACCCTTCGGAATTTTGAAGTACGATACAGTGAGCACTTACGAGCATACAGATTAAAACAACCAGATAAATCCCACTACGCAAAACATCTACTTGACACCAATCATTCATTGACACCTAACACAGAACTAGAAGTACTGCATATTTGTGAAAAGAAACAAGAACTGGATTTCCTTGAAGAACTGGAAATTAGAAGACATTTAAGAAACCCACAATATGAAGTTGTCAATGAACAGTTAAATCTAGGGAATTCTCCACTAATAAACTGTCTTCTTAAGTGATAATTGTAAAGATCAGCAGATATAGTTTTCCTGGTTTTCTATATCATTGCACAGTTATACTGATCTTAATTGGAAAAATGATATCCAGGATATCACCATAGGGCTAATAATATCTAAGCTTCAATATTTGTAATATCACATCTTCTTCTTTTTTCTATAAACATATATTAAGCCAATCACAAGTTAGGTTACTTCTTGGTCTAGCCAAAATTAACTACTAAACATCAGGTAGGCATAAAATGAAATGTAACTTCTGTCATCCTGACGATGATATTGATTTATCGAAACAATTGTCAATTTTTTAGAATTTTCAATAACTTGTATTATATTGTGGAATTAACTAGATACCTTGAGTTTCATTTTAAAAACACTGGCTAGTTTCAATTTTTTAGTACACCAGTTGATTGATTTTCCACTTAATATTGAAATATACAACAAGAAAAATAATTTGATTGAGAATATAGCTGTTCTTAACAGTTATGATAAGAAGATAGTAGATAAAATAATAGTAATATGTCAAAGAAATCTCTTCGTGATACTATTTGTTTCCAAAATCGAAGGGAAAAACAGTAGAAATCTGTTTTATTACCTCTTGATCCTGCTTATACAAAAGGTTTAACGAATATTTTCAACAGTGTAGGTTTAGATTTAATTTATAAATCAAATAATACTTTGAAAGAATGGTTAGGTAACCATAAGGATAGAATACTGGATTAAGAAAAGGGTGATATTTACGAAATTTGCTGTAATGATTCTGACAAAGTATTTTGGGCAGAATAAGAAGTCGGTTAACGTTCAGTTTAAGGAGCATTTAGCTCACCTAAAATATGGACATACAGAAAAATCGAGTATCGCCGAGCATTCTATCAATCATAATCATACAATAAATTTAATTTTTTTTAAAAATGTATCCAACAATAGATTGTTAGATGCATTTGAAACTACTACAATAGTTAGATGTAAGAATAGTTTAAATAGAGACGAAGGACCAATAACTTATAGTCCACTTATTAGATAAAAATTATATATGAAATTTTTCCCGCTGGAACTATTACCCATGAGAAGTGTTGCAGTTTAGTATAAATGTAGGACAAAACTAGATAAGTTTTAGTTTACCTTCGCTCCTTGAAAAAGATAACTTATTTTTCGAAAAAACAGACTCTTAAGAATAATGTTGGCCAAGCCAGAAGTAGCAAAGGAAATTGTGCGAAATAAAATTAAAATCAAAAGGTACCAAGTAACTATCTTTGGTGATAAAACCAAAGTGCAGAGAGAATATTATAATAAAATAAAGAAACAGTTAGCAGAATGTAAGAACAAGGGGGAAAATAAGTGTATAAAATACATAAATATTCCCACATTAGTTGATTCGCCCCCTTCAAAAAAATTCTCAACAACGAAAAAAAATATCCTGAAGTGAATGACTGCCCGCATTACAATGAAGATATTATTTATTAAAACATAGAAAGTTTTCTGCCACATAAATCGGACATAATTGCTTATATTGTGTGTTATAACCCTACATTAATGGTATTAAGTGAATCGAGAGTCACCAAGGATATAGAAGATTTTGAAATACAAATTAATAATTACAGTGTAGTCCAATGTGATAGCGATAGTCTACATACTGGAGGTGTTTTAGTATTTATAAAACAAGTAGTAGACTACAAAATTCGAAAAAACAGTATTATTCCTGGAAATCTTTGGATGAGATGCGTTGAAGTGAAAATATCAAATAAAAAGTGGTTGATTGGAGGACTCTATCACTTGCCCAGTTCAAGTGATGCAGTGTTTATTGATTGTTTGGAGGAACTATTTGAAGGCTATTTTATTAAAAATAATTTTATATTGTTGGGATATTTTAATATTGATTTTGAGGATAACGATGCTTTTTACACTAAAAAAATTAAAAATTTCTAAAATATGTATGGTTTAACTCAAATAATTACGCAGTATATTACTATTACAGCAAACTCAAAAACCCTTATAGATTATGTGATAACAAATTGTAGCGTTGTTCAAGCATCTGTATTTCATACACCTAAGATAACTGACCATTCAATAATATCTGTCAGTTGTTTTAAATCCAATATACACATTCCTGAAAAAAAATTGTATGTTTGAAATATTACTTCTGAGACATATTCAAACATAAATATTGAACTTATTGATGAAGCATGGCTATTAAATTCGATTGATGTTAATGCAATCTTGAATGAAATAATTGTTAAAACTAAAATGTATCACTATGATATTGAATTGAAAAATAATGCCAAGGAAAGAGACTCAATATATAAAGAATTTAAAAAAAGTTACAATTCTCCTCGGGGATATCAATTCTGGGAACATTATATAATTGTTAGAAATCAGTATGTTAATATGTTAAAACATAAACAAATTCTTTACTATGAACAACAAATTGACTCAAATCGTAACAATCCAAGAAAAATGTGGAAACATCTTAATTATTAATAAATCCTGTAAATAATAATGCAGTTAATACAGTCATAGTGATAAGGAACAAGAGATAGCCGAGAATTTTAATACTTATTTTGATAACAGTGTTTCAAGTATATCTGATAGTACTCCACAGTCTGAGGAATGGTCATCTGCACATTATGTAGTTATTGGCATTTCGTTCTCTGAATTTAAATTATTAACTATGACTGAACTTAGAAGGATTGTTCATTCTTTGGATAATAAGACCACGTCCGAAGTATTGAATAGCAAATTTTTGATAGAAACATTTGAGGTTTTTGGGCAGGTGTTATTAAACCTTGTTAATACATCTCTGGAAAAAGAAATTTTTCCGGACCGACTGAAGATAAGTACTGTTGTTCCTATACCAAAGCAAACGAATTTCGGCCGTTAAATACTCTACCAACATTGGAAAAAGTTCTTGAAATGGCAGCGTATGAGCAATTAGTTGAATACTTTGATCAGAATAAATTATTCCTAGGTCAGCAATCAGGATTTAGAAAAAATCACTCATGTGAATCAGCTATTCAGTATACTTACTCTAAATGGAAAAAGGCATATGATGACAATAAATAAATATACTGTTGCTGTCTTTCGAGACTTCAAGCGAGCTTTTGAAACAATTGACAGAAACATTTTAATAAATAAATTAAATTATTATGGAGTAGCAGGATCTGTACTGGCTTGGTTCATGAATTACCTCAATAAAAGAAAGCAGAAAACAAAAATCAGTTCTACAATATCCGAAGAGATAGATATCAGCATTGGTGTCTCCCAAGGAAGTGTGCTAGGGCCACTTCTATTTATAATTTTCTTAAATGATATTTATTATGTTCCTGGGGTACATGAACTTAATCTGTTCGCAGTTGATACATTAACCGTTCTATGAAGAATATTGGGGAATACTTACATAAAAACAAATTGAAACTGAATGCTAATAAAACAAAAGTTATGGTGATAACAACTAAATATAAATTAAACTCTACTAATTATAATGAAATAAAATTCGAAATTGATAGCACGGCATTAGAATATGTGTCTGAAATTAAATATTTGGGAGTTATTATAGACAACACTCTGAGTTTAAACAGTCATGCTGAATATGTGATAAAAAAAATCTCTAAAAAATTATATTTTTTTTCTAGAATAGCAAATAATCTAACTATTAACTCCAGAATATTGACATATAACTGTATAATTAAGCCTCATTTTGACCACTGCCCAACTTTAATGCATTTAATAAACCAAAACAGACTTTCCCAACTTCAAAAACTTCAAAATAGAATCATTTTGAGATGCAGTCAATTTCAAATCGATTGTTTTTTCTTACGATGGTTTTCATATTCAAAATAACTAAAGGACACTAACCAGCATATTTTAATGAATTTTTTTTTCAATAATCAAATATATGAACATCAGACAAGATCAAATGCTTATTTTCATATACATGGAACCCACACTGGTGGTGGCATGAAAAATGTATTCTTCAAGGGACTACAAGAATTTAATAATTTACCAAATGTTATTAAGGTAGAAAGTACTGTGATGGGATTTAAAAGTAAATTGCTAGAATATCTAGTGTTGATTGGTTGGAATATATTTGTGTATGTATGTATATCTATATTTTTTATACTTTTTTTTTAAATATTTTTGTTATTCTTATTTCCATGTATTTTTTACTAGGTAATCTCAGTTACTATGTTATGTCTATTCACATTTGAATGTTAACATTTATTTTTGGAACTATGTAATTATTCATCATTTCTATTGTAAGATTATGATATATCCTATAATAAAGATTACTACTACTACAAACGCGCGCCAGACAGTGTAGTTATGAACGTCTCTGTAGTGGTGATAAATAGTGTGTTCATTATGAATATCACCAATGGTTCCAGAAATTCCAACTTATACCTATCTGTATACATTTTCTACTTTATCGAATTTTCTTGCCAGTTTGACATTTTTGAGCCAAAGAAAATATGTATACAAGACTGCTTCCCTAAACTCCAACTCTCAATATTCTGCAAAAAGAACTACCTTTCTTCAAGAAAAACGAATTTTTACTTCAAGTATACTAGATGCTGAGAAAAGGGAATAAGAAGTACAAAAAACTAACTTTTCAGAAAAAATATTTTTCTTAAAAGTTACCACACACTGCCATAAGAAAATTTTCATTTAGTTCTCCCTACTTCCATACGTGAACTTCGTAAATAACAATAATATCAAGTGAATTAATATCTGGTAACAGATTATGCTTGAAGAGCCAAGAATGCATTAATTAGTTCCGGATACTCATCCGCCAGTAGACTTGTTCAACTTTGAAAAAAGATCTTAAACGCTTTTGAATTATAAAAATTTTAAAAATGTATACTGTTTAGAGTTTACTGCAGATTAATAAAAATGTTTTATTATCCCTCTTTTGCGCTTGGGATAATAAATGGAATTGAAAGTTTGTATTGTTCAATGTTTTGCTAGAAGGACCTTTTGTTTTTTCACTATATGATTTGTAGGATTATGATGGATGAAGAAATTAAACAATTATTTCACTTTCATGTTACTATATTGTATGACGTTATAAGGTGTTCTTTTGCATGAACAACTAAGAATTTCACTGGATTATACGCGTTTTGCACATTGATTATTTTTCACATAATCTGCTGGAGTAATGAATAATTAATGATTAATTTACCGGTACCAACGCTGGGTGCTCTTATAACATGAGTACCATTATGTACGGTGGTTGACTGATGAAGAGGAAGAAACTAGGTTATTATTCCTATTTATAGGTCAGTCAAAGAGCGTGGGAAGAAGGAAAATCATGTGAACGTGTGACCAATGGGAGAAGAGGGTTTTAAGTTTAGAGGTCAGATACAGCGAGTGTAAAGTACACCTGTGTGTTTTGCTGATGTATGAGAAAGTTTGAATTTTAACAGCGAGTAAATGATACATGTGTGGGTTGGTTTTTTGCTGATTTCGATTGCTTCCAAATATTAAGTGAAAAATTCCTAGAACAATAATCTTCTGTAGTTCTTATGTGGGAGTAAACGTTAAAATGGAATTTTGTGGATGTAAGAAATATTAAATATTTGAGATGAATGATATATTTCTTTATATGGTCTGGGCAGGATATATGAATTATGTTATACAGGGGGAAGTTGAAGTAAACGTTAAAGATTATTAAATGATTGAGAAGACTGATATATTTCTTTATATGATCTATGCAAGATATATGAATTATGTTATACAGGGGAAGTTGAAGTGAAGAATACAGGAAGAATTTAGTTGTTAAATCAAATTCGTACAAAAAATATTCCAGGAATCGATTTTTGACAAGTTTCCTTAGATGAATACTATTTCACTGATTATAAAACTATTTATCATTTTACTTTTCTTTAAAGTAATATGAGCAGATTCGACAGAGTAAGGATTGAAACAGTAAAATTCTATTTATCATTGTTTATTCATTTGTATTACCTATATTATTTGTTTACTTATTTTTAGGTGTGATGCTGTTAATTTTTTATTAAGTAAATCACAAAAGAAGGTTATTAAAAGGTTTAATAAATTCCTCAAAGATGGTGATGTTAAATATGAAGGCAATACCCATTTTGATGAACCTGAAAGTTATTCTGATTTACCCCAAAACCATCCAAAGATAAATTTAAGTGGTATCAGTGCAAGTATTTCAAATAGTGTAACACAAAATAATGTTATATCCATAGAAGAACCCTCCACATCTAATACAAATGAAATTAAGCTGAATGGTATAAATAATGTACAACATAGAACTGAAAAAACACGGGGTAAGGACTAATGATTATGTGCCTTGTAGTTTAGTATATTTAGTAATATATACAATATATTTTTGTTTTTAGTTTTTTTTGTTTCTCGCAGCAACCATATTGGCTAATAGCAATGGCTTTAATAATATAATCACAGCTTATAAAGTAAAGAGGTATTTGACTGATATTTATAAATATTATCCTTTCCTAGCAGGGTATTCATGTCATTTGGAAAATTACATTGTTGTATTTGCGATGTTTATAATGTACATTCTAATAGTATATGTTTTACAGTGAGTTGAATGGCTACAAATTATACACAGGTTTATCAGTTTTACGTATTAAATATTCATGTGTAAGTTTAGTGTGACCTATTCTTAATCGGGTTATTATGACCTGTTTTAAGCGATTACTGCATATTCGCGGACACTGTTTGACACTTTCCTTTATTTGTCTTAATTTTTGGAGTGATCCTTGCAACTCCGATTGCCACCGAGAATTAATTTTCATTTTGATGTAGGTTTTCACGTCACTGTAAACCGCACTGTTCACTATATGTACATCTCTGCATACTGTAGCGTCTTTTGCATGTTTGTCAGCATCTTCGTTTCCTTGTATTCCTTGATGAGAGGGCACCCATAAGAATCTGACATCCAAGTTGTTGTTTTGTAGTAGATGCAGTTGAATCTTGATTTGTAGTTCAAGAGGGTTGTTAGTGTAAATATTTTTCAAGGTACTTAGGGCACTTAAGGAGTCTGTTATTATTACAGTTTTTTTGCAGGTTTGACGATTGAATTTCGATTAAAGCTTGTATATTTCTCCTGTCTACACAGAACTTACGTCGGGTAATTTATATTTCAAAGGTAGTTTATAGGAAGTGATAACTCCATTTGGGATTTTGAATGCATCAGTATATATTTTATGAAAGTTGGAATACATGGAGAGTTTCGTGTGAAACCTCTGATATACTGTGGAGGCTGGAGTTTCTGCCTTGTTAAAGTTGGTTAAGCTGGTGTCTATGCTCGGAATTTTAATAAGCCATGACAGTGGTATATCAACATTTGCTTCTAGTATGGACGGTATCTGCATGTCTAGTTGTATGATATATTTGGAAACTCTCTGATAGAAAGAGTAGTCGACTCTTTTCCTGAATTCGTAGGTGTTTTGATATCTATTTGCAACTGTGTTATTGTAGTGTGGATGTTTTTGGTTGCCTATTATAGTACTGGCATATGACAGTCTCAGGTATCGCCTTCTTTTATTTAGTGATTGCTCTCCAAGTTCAACTTGTAAGCTTTCGATAGGGGATGTTTTATAAGCTCCAGAAATGATGCGCAATGCTTGGTTTTCTATGACATCTAAATATTTTAATATGCGTTTTTTAGCGGATGCGTAGGCGATGGATCCATAATCGATCTTGGATCTAATAAGATGCCTGTAGATTAGGAGTAAAGTTTCTTGATCAGATCCCCACTCTCTGTTTCAGAGGACTTTTAGTAGATTTAGTCCATTCTGACAACTAACGACTAGATTCTCAACGTGTTCATCCCAATTTAATTGCGAGTCGAAGATCATTCCCAGAAATGTGATTTTTGAAACCCGAGGGGACTCCCATTTAGTTCAAGTAGTGGCTTTTGGCCTACTTCTCTCCTAGAGAACATTATACATTTGGTTTTCTCTGCAGAGAACTTAGACTTACTTAGACAATAGTTGTTTCAGCATTTCATAGTGTACGTAATAACCATTTAAATTTAAATAACCATTTGTTCGTGATTTGGGGGTACACTTTTTCTAGCATATTAATGAGAGACTCAAAATCTGAGGTATAATTTCTTATGGTACTGATTGGATCACTAGAACCATGAATATTGGTAATCAAATCTGTCAGTTGATCATAACTTAATATTAGTTCGTCTGCGTGTTCCTCAATGAAATTTTTGGCGGGTTCCATAATTTTCATTATTTCGTCAAGCCCAACTTTCTTAGGTTTTTTTCTTTAGGTGTTTTGAAAGTTGTTTCCTCTTCAGTGGTGTTATCTGGTATTGGGAGACTTTCAATTTCGTTGATTTTTCTTTTGTTGGTTTCTGTGTGATCATTATTTATTATGTCTATTTGGTTTGTTTCAAGTTCGGTTGAGTTGTTGATGGATTTAGGTTGGAGTGTAGGAGGAGTAATATTAATTTTCTCTGGTGGTGTAGGAGTAGTAACGTTAGCTTGAACTTGGGGTGTAGACGTAGTGGTGTTGCTGCCGCTTATATTAGATTGGGAGCGTAGTGGCATATTAGGAGTATTATTAATTTGGCTGGAAGAGGTACAGTTGTATGCAGTGTGACCGGGTTGTTTGCATTTATAACAACCTTGCTCATCCATGTTGAGAAAAATACGATAAC
This sequence comes from Galeruca laticollis, assembly GCA_963921935.1. NCBI lineage: Eukaryota > Metazoa > Arthropoda > Insecta > Coleoptera > Chrysomelidae > Galeruca > Galeruca laticollis. The sequence continues at coordinate 89,890,047 of OY998183.1, forward strand.
TGGTTGTTACGAATTGTATAAGGAGACTGCCTGGTACTACAAGGTTATTTGGTGGATCAATATATACTTGACGTCGGAAACTAAGTATATGGCTGTACGCAGGATCAGTTACACCAATTCTTAGGAATGTTATATTTAACATTAGTTTTAGTCTAATATTTTCTAAGGCTGCTTGGATAATTTCGTTAGGGATTGAAGGGCAAACATTTGAAATTACAAGTCTTTCTGCTGGAGTAATTACTCTACGAGCTTTGTTTTGTTGGCCGTTAATGGTAATTTCTCCTCCATGATCTTTCAAAAATTTGACTACAATCTGTTTCGATGATAAATATTCTGTCATTAGTAATGTGTGAAGCATATAGTATATTTTTAGGTGAGATAAGTGGACTGACTTGATACAAGTATTCTTGGCATTTGATTCCTGTTATTGACGGAAAAATAATAGCTTGTTCTTTTGGCGGGTACTTTGGTTGTTGACTTTGTCCCAATACACTCGAATATGACATTCCGGGTTGTTGTGAATTGCTTGTATAGATATTATTTATGATATAATTTTTGAAATTAAGTAACTTTTAAAACTATTTTCTGCTTCTGCACTAACATGTGCAGGTTCGACCCTGTTTACTGAGACAGAGTCAGAAGTAAAAAGTGGATAATGGAATTCCTTTTGATAAGCGGTTGGTTTGTTGATGAAATTTCGTCTTATTACTTCTATATACTATTCTAATTCAGTTGTAAATAGTACTTACGTATTTTATTTGTTGTAATTAACAAAGGTAAATTGTGAATTTATTTGATTTTATACTCACACAATTCGCTATGCACTTAGGAGCTGATCGATTTCAGTTGGTAACCCAATAGCGGTCAGGACCGTACCTTTTGCTATTATAGATAACAGTTTCCAAATAATGTAATTTATTTAGCATGCAAGCAAACGATATTAGTTTATAAAACAAAGTACTAGATGAACTATGTAGTAGATGTAAAAAACAGACATCATTTAACACAAAATATGTATACAATAAAATTGAGTGGTTCAGAATTCCTGTTATTTTAAAAAATTATCTCAACGCAAAAATTATTGTTTACAATTTTAAGAGACAGTGACTTAAAAGTAGGTTTGAACTTCCAATGTGGTAGCTCTTATATTGAAAGACATTTGGAGTAAAGTAAGTGGTTATAGCTGTGGACCAAAATAATATTTGCTACCCTTTACATTAACACCCATTTGTGCAACTCTGCCCTCAATTTTACCCCTCCTTAGATCATACCTTACTTCAAATGAAGACCATAAGTAAAAAAAATACTTTAAAATTTGAAAGGAAAAACGAAAATAAATTTATTGATCAATAATGTGATGATAAATTGAAATATAATTTGATTTTTCATGGAAAAATCTCCCCCAAGCTGTTCATTACAGTTACCGGGAAAGTCCAATTAAATAGATTGTGGAAATTCTTTTTTTATTTAGTTTGTTTATATAGAGTTAGAGTTATTTAAAAGCGAGATGTGGCAGCAGATTTGCTACTCTCTACCGAGCATGAATGTCTTCAACTGAACTTAACATACCTAAAGTAAAGGAAATGGTTACTGAAATTAGTCGTTGAAATCTGGAAGAGATTAAAATGTCTGTGTCTCACTAATCAATTCGTACCATTTTAAACAATTAATAGGACATAAAACGCGTTTCGCCTCGACTAGTTTCGAAATATCTGAATTTTGTGCAAGAACTAAATTGTGTAAGTGTCATTAAATGCATACCAGAAGATGAAATCATTAGTTTGGAATATTACCCTAGCGTTATTTGATTGAGAGAGAAAATTTATCGAAAAGACTAGATTTGTGGAAAGGAAACTCATAGATTTCGCACCACAATGGACCATCTCACCAAGCGAATTTCTGAAAAAAAAAATGCAGAAACCCTATCAAATACCCACTATATTGCCTTGATGTGGCTTCCAACGTCTTTATTCTCTTTCCAAGACCCAAATTGCCATTTTTTTTTAGTCACGAGGGGGTTAGGGTTCAGGCGTGAAAATAGTGGTTTAGCAATTAAGATTAGTAAAACAGTCTTCATGGTCTTCCAACAAAAAAACATTTCTTATGACTATTGCCCCCTAATAAGGGTTAAAAACAAATCCTTAGAGCAAGTGAATATGTTCAAGTATCTAGGCCTGACTATAGATCAAAAATTAATATGGGAGGCACACATAGAAAACCTCGTTACAAAAATGAGCTGTATGTGTTTTGTAATAAAGCAAATACGTGGAACAGTCTCACTACATGTGTTTAAGCTGATCTACTATGGACTTGTACAATCCATCCTATCTTATGGACTACCTTTCTGGGGGAACTCAGTCCATACAATAAGAGTTTTTAAGCAACAAAAAAAAGTGATAAGATGTGTAGCAGGACTACATTATAAAGAATCTTGTAAGAGCACATTCACTGAGTTAACCATATTGACTTTACCCAGCTTATATATTTACATAATAACCATGAATGTAAAAAAAAATGAAACACACTACACCAAAAATAATTTGATTCACAACTATAATACTAGAAGAGGTAATGAACTACGACTACCCTACTCTCGTCTGGCTCTGGGACAAGACTCTGCTAGTTATCAAGGTATCATCTGCTACAACCATGCACTCAGTTATTTGGCCACACATGTAGGTTAGTAAGCTTCAAGCCAGCTTTATACAATCATCTCATCCAAAATGTTTTTTACTCTGTTGAGGAATTTCTATTATCATAATGACTTTCTGATTTATCTACATAAATAAACGGTGGTTCCAAAAAAAGTTTATATTCCTTATCTATATATTTGAAATAAGTCTTTTCCAGGGTAAGCATTGTGTCTCCTGGAATACTTTATCTGTTTTATCTGTCTAATTGTATTTTGTACATATACTTAGTGGTATCTTTGTTGTTACTATTTGTTGAGTGTATATACCATAGAAAAATTAAATAATTAAAAATATATAAAAAAAACAATAATAACAATAGTCAAATTTTACATATATTTTCAACTGTTTGTGTCTGTACATAGGTTAGTATCCTTGACTAGTCTGATAAAATTTTATAAATGTATGTAATGCAGTTGTAGAATTTTCAATGATGAATAAATTTCTTTCTTTCTAATGGTTGCCGCTCAGCCATTAATTGGCTTATTGTGCACCCCCCCCCCCCTCACAGGTATTAAGCATCCCATCCTAAGTTCTTAGCGAACATTGAGATTCGTCGGACTATGTTTTCCTGCATTCCCTCCTGATTTGGCCTAGAAAGATATCTAGACAGGAGGCTCGCCTTCTGCACAGGGCAGGGCAATCGAAGACCATGTGCTTTGCGGTTTCCTCTGCTTCTCCACACATCCTGCAATGGAGATTTGTTATTTCAATCCCCATTTTCACTAGGTGTGCGTTGAATATCCAGTGGCCAGTTATGAATCCTACCACTTTTCGAAGTTCTTTCCTACCCAGTCTAAAAGCATTTGCTGCGTAGGAACTCGATGGTCCTTTTAGCATTCTTTTGGACTGAGCATGTCCCGTGATTTTTTTCCAGCGCTTTTGGTGTTCAAGCGACACCCAGTTGGAAACAGTTTTTCGTACGGCGCTGTATGAAACGCCGTATGCTGGTTCTGGTCCCATGAGGGTGAGATGAGCTCCTTTCTTGGCACACTTATCAGCTCCCTCATTTCCAGCTACCCCTGTATGGCTTGGCACCCAAGTAAGAATTACTCTATTGTCTTTTGCCAAGGTTTTCAAGGTATTGTGACAGTCCCACACTATCTTCGATGTATAGCTGTGGCTTGCTAAGACCAAAAGGGCCGCCCGACGACTGTCCGTGTTCACATTGTTCTAATTTAACCCTTTTTTCGTCGGGCTAATTAGAGGGAGTGTAGTTTCGTTGTTCTTTTCCGATGCATTCGAAGGACCATTTGGATGTTGTGAACTTTGGGGATGATGTATTTGATGTAATGAAACACTTATATCACGATATGATTTATATTATCACGAGGTTATAACTTATTTGTTTTGCGTCGACAATTAAGACTTCACTTATTTTCGCGATAACTGAAAGTATTGTGCACCTACTATGTTGGTTTATGAAAATAATTAATGATTACAGACACATGGTGGTTCCCGGGATTTTAATACGCCGGTGCTCTTCTAAACTGAGTACCTTTTCGTACCACGTTAAATGATGAAAGAGAGCGAATGTAGGGTCTATGGAGTATTTATATGTTTGATGACGTAGGATCGAAGAATGAGGGAGCTATTAGAAACTAGCCAATGGGATACAAGTATTTGAAAATGTAACGTTCAAACACAACTGAATTTTGCAGATATGGAGATGTTTTTTTTTGGGGTTTTCAACAGTTTCGTAGTAACAGATAACAGGGTTTGGACCAGCGTTTTTATGAAGAGATAAGGTGTCGGGAGCTTTGGTATTGTTAGTGGAATTTCAGAAGACGATTATTTCTGTTTTTCTTAGGTGTTAGTAAATTTAAATGACTTTTTGTAGTTATATAAAGAAATATTAAAGGTTGAAATTAAGGATATTTTTAGGTATCTGTTTTGAACATAATATTCGAAATATAGTATACAGGGGAAATTGAAATAAAGTCACGGGAGAATTTGGTAATTAAAACCAAATTCGAACATATTGGGGGCGGGGGAAGAATGGAAGAAAGGTGAGAGATGGCTGTTCTCAGACATCGAATGCTGATGTTAGTGACAGGGTTAGATAGCGTGAGAGTGTATAGGGCTCTGATGCAGGATTGTGAATGAAAGTGAATAATTGTAAATGTAATTATATAAATAAATGTATAGGGGTTGTAAAAGTAACCTAATGTGTGTCAGAGTGTTGTAAAGACTCTGACGTCATGAGTGTAAAGGAATGGTTAGGGTTGATGTTAGAGTTGTAAGGAATCTAACGTCATTGTTTAACGAATGAACAAGGGTTGATGTTAGAGTGTTGTAAGGACTCTAACGTCATGAATGTGACGAATGAATAAGATTTGAGGTTAGAGTGTTGTAAGGACTCTAACGTCATGTATGTAACGAATGAATAAGATTTGAGGTTAGAGTTTTGTAAGGACTCTAACGTCATGTATGTAACGAATGAATAAGATTTGAGGTTAGAGTTTTGTAAGGACTCTAACGTCATGTATGTAACAAATGAGTAAGACTTGAGGTTAGAGTGTTGTAAGGACTCTAACGTCATGTATGTAACGAATGAATGAATGTTGAGGTTAGAGTGTTGTAAGGACTCTAACATCATGAATGTAACGAATGAATAAGAGTTGAGGTTAGAGTGTTGTAAGGACTCTAACGTCATGAATGTAACGACTGAATAAATGTTGAGGTTAGAGTGTTGTAAGGACTCTAACATCATGAATGTAACGAATTAATAAGATTTGAGGTTGGAGTGTTGTGAGGACTCTAACTTCATGAGTGTAATGAATGAATAAGATTTGAGGTTAGAGTGTTGTAAGGACTCTAACGTCATGAATGTAACGAATAAACAAGAGGCCTAGATGTATGCTAGTTCTTGTTTGGTAAGGGCACGAATGTAAGCAATATACTCTAGAAATGGACTAGAGTTGTAAACGATAAGAATGTAAGCAATATACTCTAGAAATGGACTAGAGTTGTAAACGATAAGAGTGTAAGCTATATACTCTAGAAATGGACTAGAGTTGTAAACGATAAGAAGATAAGCAATATACTCTAGAAATGGACTAGAGTTGTAAACGATAAGAGTGTAAGCAATATACTCTAGAAATGGACTAGAGTTGTAAACGATAAGAAGGTAAGCAATATACTCTAGAAATGGACTAGAGTTGTAAACGATAAGAGTGTAAGCAATATACTCTAGAAATGGACTAGAGTTGTAAACGATAAGAATGTAAGCAATATACTCTAGAAATGGACTAGAGTTGTAAACGATAAGAATGTAGCAATATACTCTAGAAATGGACTAGAGTTGTAAACGATAAGAATGTAAGCAATATACTCTAGAAATGCACTAGAGTTGTAAACGATAAGGGTGTGAGCAATATACTCTAGAAATGAACTAGAGTTGTAAACGATAAGAAGGTAAGCAATATACTCTAGAAATGGACTAGAGTTGTAAACGATAAGAATGTAAGCAATATACTCTAGAAATGGACTAGAGTTGTAACCAATAAGAAGATAATAATACCTTTGTCCAGGTATTCACATAAAAGAATAATACCTTTGTCCAGGTATTCACATAAAAGAATAATACCTTTGTCCAGGTATTCACATGAAAGAATAATACCTTTGTCCAGGTATTCACATAAAAGAATAATACCTTTGTCCAGGTATTCACATGAAAGAATAATACCTTTGTCCAGGTATTCACAGAAAAGAATAATACCTTTGTCCAGGTATTCACAGAAAAGAATAATACCTTGTCCAGGTATTCACAGAAAAGAATAATACCTTTGTCCAGGTATTCACATGAAAGACTAATACCTTTGTCCAGGTATTCACATAAAAGAATAATAAATGCAGTAAAGAACGAGAATGTTTACGTCGATTCTAGTTCGACAAGTGTGGTACCAGTTTGTTTTACGAGTAACGGTCCAGGAACCTCGGACTTCCCAGTGTTTAATGAGATAATGAGAGAAATGTAAGAGAGTATGCTCATGAGACTAGAGCAAGTACGAATGCGTGCAACAACAAGTGAGTAAGAGTAAGTATGAATGAATGTGACTGCAAATGTAAATACGAGTATGTACGAATAAGTGTAAAAGTATTATGAATGTGAGCTTTGAGTGCCAATATGAGAATGAGTATGAGTTTGATTAAGGTGCAATTGTATGCTAGTACAAGTAATTATGTAAGTGTGAGTTAGCATAAAAGTAAGTGTAAGGTAGTGACCACGAGTGTTTAAGTATGATGAGAGAGTTTTTTCTAACTCTTTTGAGATTGTTTTTGTATATGTTTTTATGATTATAGATGTTTGTGTTAGGGGGGACCCGACTCTTTTGCGGGTAAGAATGAGTTTTTAAAATGTTTTAGTTAATGTAAAGGAGTTATTTCTGTTCTCGTCAAGAAAAGGAGGGTAAGATATGTATATAATGTTTTCGTCAAGTCGTTTTAAATTCAAAGTGTCGTCAATGTGATTGTTTAAGTAACATATGAGTAAGGGGGGATGCCGTTTTCTTCTAAACGTCACCCAAGTGTTTATATTATCCAAGTGTCATCTTCTTCAACCATGCATCTTCTTCAACCAAGTTTCTTCATCTTTTCAACCAAGTATCTCTTTTTCAACCAAGTAACTTCATATTTTCAACCAAGTATATTCTTCTTCATTTCAATACCTTTATCCAGGTATTCACATAAGAGTAATGTTCATGTCAAAGTGTCTAAGCTTTTTTTTTGTTAATCGTCCAGGGTTTTAAGTGTTAAAGTATTTGTTTCTCAATGTTCAAGTATAAGTTTAAGTTTTTCACATAGTTTCAAGTATATAAGTATCACTGTCCTCTTCCAGAGGACTAAAGGATTGTTTTCTTGACGAGAAAGAGTTTAAGCAATGATGAGTGAGTGCTATTCTGCACTGTAAGGGCGTTGAGTACAAATGAATCGTTTATTCGAGTGTAAGTGTTAGTTTGATAATGAATTATGAGCAAGAATGTTTTAATGTGAGAGTAAGTTTTGATTTTATAATTGTTTTGTGATTTAAGAATGTGTGTTACGGTAAGTTTTTCTTAAAAGTGGTTTGGTCACACCGGAAGAATGTATGTAATGAGTAAGAGAGGGGTTATCCGTAAGGTATTGTGAATGAGTTGTCCAGAACACTATGTTTCCTGACGATAATATTCTGGAGATTGTTGCATTGATGGTGAATGGTTAGGGTTTGGGATCTTGGGTTAACAAGTTTTCCAAGACTGTACATTTTTTTTCAAGAAATCAAAAAAAATATCACTAGCAATTAAATTTTGATCAGTCTCTTTTTCTTCAAGAGATCTTTTTGTATTATAATCTAACTTTGTTTTTAATATGTGAACGATTAGTGCATCAAATAACTCTTCCTTATTGATATTTAGATTTAATAATGATTTTACTATAGAACTAGCTTCGGACGTGAATGTTCTTAATTGTTGGGCAGTACATTTTGAAATGTTATTACAGGCTGTCAAACGGTTAAAATGGGCAGTAACAATCTGCCGTGTATTATTATATTTAGAATTCAGTAACTCCAATGCTACATCAAAATTGGTTTCATTTACCGGTAATTGAGAAATTAAATTGAGCGGGTCACCTTTCAAGTATGATTTCAAATAGTAGAATTTTTCAGTCTTGGATGTAAGCCGGGTATTATTCACTATAAGTGCGTTAAAAAGGTCTATAAAGGCAGTGTATTTAGTGCTATCTCCTGAGAAAATCGGTATTTCTATGGAAGGTAGTCTAATATGAGTTTCACTCTGAGACTGTACAGGTAATTGGTTAGGTTGATTGAATGTAGGGTTTAATTTTTCGAAAGCATTTTGTAGCTTGCAGTGTAATGAGTAATATTTTTCATCAATCTGACTTCTATCATCGAATTCTACTTCAGTATCTACGGCCATGGTTTCAATTTGGTCTTGAATCTCAGAGTATTTACAGTAATATTTTTCTAAGTTGACTATTCGGGATTTGAAAGCATACTTGTCTGACTCGTCCATATTGTTATGGAACCAGTTGTAAATGCGAGTAATTGCTGCTTTGCAACTAGCTCGTTGCGTCTTTAGTGAATCCATTTTGTAAATGATGTATTAATTATATAGTTAACATTAAATATGAATCAATGGCTATGTTTGAACAATGCTTATTTTGTATCAGCGTAATATATTTGTTTTATATTTTTGCTACCAGCCGTGCCTTTTCAGTTTTCTACGGCTCGTTGCAAGTTAAATGACACTGTAATTGTACCTGGTTTTCTCACACAACAATACCGACTAGTGTTATTATGGTTCCATAACAATCTTAAAATGTAATTATTCGAGACACACTGTACAATGAATGTATGTTATATACAAATATCAAATCACTTTGTCAATTAGCGTTATTATAATCAAACACATCCAGGTGTAATTATTTAAATCCCAATGTATAATATAAATATCAAAAGTTCAATAAGCAAATACAGAGTATGAATGTATGTTTTATAAGAAATGTCAACGATGTTATTGTACTTAATCAATATTCAGGTGTATAATATAAATATAAATGTTTATGTTGCATGAAAAATATATCGAAAACTTTTATTATGAATCCAGAACGATGTTAGTTATTTTGAAAATATTTGGGTGCAGACTTTCGTCTCCCACTGTATGTTAAATTTATGAGATTTTTACAGTTTGGTACGCAAATATATGAAAATATTTATCAGTTTTAATCAACTATCTTATCTTATAATATTAATATACATGACTGTTTCACATAAATGGTATTATAATGTTATTGGAAATCCAAGATAAATATTAAATTGTAAAATATGATTAAATGTTTTTGCCTTGTTAGATTACTAAATTTCGTATCACTATACAAAATTTTACGTTGGTTGATAAGCAAATATACAAATCGTTTATTATTGATAAATACCTTATCACCTTATCTAATGTTCTGTTTTCTGTTGACTGAATTTCTCGAAGAGTTCTCGGGAACGTTGAGGGTCTATATTCTCTGGATTCCAAGGGCTGTTTCACTCTTCTGTTCGCTAGGACTGCTTCACTTTTTTCTGATTCTATCCTGCTCGAAGGACCATGTTCTAATTTAACCCTTTTTTCGTCGGGCTAATTAGAGGGAGTGTAGTTTCGTTGTTCTTTTCCGATGCATTCGAAGGACCATTTGGATGTTGTGAACTTTGGGGATGATGTATTTGATGTAATGAAACACTTATATCACGATATGATTTATATTATCACGAGGTTATAACTTATTTGTTTTGCGTCGACAATTAAGACTTCACTTATTTTCGCGATAACTGAAAGTATTGTGCACCTACTATGTTGGTTTATGAAAATAATTAATGATTACAGACACATGGTGGTTCCCGGGATTTTAATACGCCGGTGCTCTTCTAAACTGAGTACCTTTTCGTACCACGTTAAATGATGAAAGAGAGCGAATGTAGGGTCTATGGAGTATTTATATGTTTGATGACGTAGGATCGAAGAATGAGGGAGCTATTAGAAACTAGCCAATGGGATACAAGTATTTGAAAATGTAACGTTCAAACACAACTGAATTTTGCAGATATGGAGATGTTTTTTTTTGGGGTTTTCAACAGTTTCGTAGTAACAGATAACAGGGTTTGGACCAGCGTTTTTATGAAGAGATAAGGTGTCGGGAGCTTTGGTATTGTTAGTGGAATTTCAGAAGACGATTATTTCTGTTTTTCTTAGGTGTTAGTAAATTTAAATGACTTTTTGTAGTTATATAAAGAAATATTAAAGGTTGAAATTAAGGATATTTTTAGGTATCTGTTTTGAACATAATATTCGAAATATAGTATACAGGGGAAATTGAAATAAAGTCACGGGAGAATTTGGTAATTAAAACCAAATTCGAACACACATAGATGGTCTTTTTGTTATATTTCCTGTCTATGCATGTTCTGCCGCATTCGATTAGTGCAGCTATTTCTGCTTGAAATACGATCGTCATTTTGCCAAGGCAAACACACATGCTTTGCCTGGGTCTGACGCCGTAAACGCCTGCTCCTGTACCCGTTAGGGTCTTTGACCCGTCGGTGTACCAGGTGATACTGTACAACATGCGTTGATGTTCTCCCTGTGCCCATTCGGATCTGCCACTCAAGTTGACACGATATGGTATTTCAGTTTCCACGACCTTGGGCATTCTGTCAGGTGGCATTTCGATGATGTTGCACCTCATGGTGTCGTGTATTTTAGTAAGTTTCATAGCATGGTGCTTGCACCAGTTGCCATTGCACTGCATTCTGTATGCAGCCATTTTAGCCTCCCCCTGTATATAAAGATCATATGGTGGGATGTTTAGCAGTATTTCCAATGCTGCGGTTGGGGTTCCCTTCATGGCGCCTGTAATGCTCAGACACGCAGCTCGCTGCACTTTAGAAAGCGTTTTGGCGGCTGTGCTTTGCTGAACTTTAGGCCACCATGCGATCGTACCATACACCATCATTAGTCTGATTATTCTGGTGTATAACCGGTTTACCATTGTCGGAGTTAGGCCCCAGGTGCACCCAATTGCTCGTCTCATCGTCATTAGCGTAATCTGAGAACGGCTTGTGATGCTCGCTAGATGGCTGTTCCATGTTAGCTTGTCATCTAACCGGATTCCTAGATATTTTGCGTCCCTCTCTACCTTTATCTGATTGCCGAGGAGTTTTGGCACACTAGTAATCTCCGTGATTCGCTGTTTTGTAAATGGTACCATGATGGTTTTCAAGGGATTGACAGACAATCCCTCCGCATCACACCATCTCTCCACTACGGACATTGCCCTCTGCATTAGTTCCAGGCAGATGTCCACGTGTTTTCCCCGTATTAGAATGATGATGTCGTCAGCATATCCTTGAGCATACCACCCCTGCTCGTTTAGTGTGACAAGAAGGTCGTCGACTACCAGATTCCACAGATTTGGTGACAGAACGCCTCCCTCTGGACATCCTCTTTCTGTCTTCACCTCTCTTATGACACCACACAGGGATGCTTGTGTTCTCCTGCTGCTTAGCATGATCTCTATCCATCGGGCGATTGTCCTGTCTGTGCCTCTGGATTCCAGCTTTCACAATATTGAGAGAATGCTCGTATTGTCAAATGCTCCCTCGATATCCAGGAACACAGCCAGTGCAACTTCTTTGTAAGTAATGACTTGTTCTATCTTGCTCACCAGGCTATGCAAGGCTGTTTCGCAAGATTTGCCACTTTGGTAGGCATGTTGATTAGGGTGCAGTGGCTTGTTACCCAGCACCGTGGCCCTCAAATGCCTATCTATCATCTTCTCTAATGCCTTAAGAAGAAATGACAAGAGACGTATCGGACGATGTGCCTTTGCAGTATCGTAAGAGGGTCTTCCAGGTTTTGGTATGAATACCACCTTGGACATTTCCCACACCGTAGGTATAACTCCTGTGGCTAGGCTTGGTCTGAACAGATTCACAAGTCTTGGAGTTTTTGGAGTAGTACAGGGTAAATTCCGTCCATTCCAGACGCCTTGAAGGGATCGAAAGATTGAATAGCCTATGTCGCAGACCCATATGTGACTATGGACTTTGCACAAGTCCAGCTATCACGAGTTGCCAGACCGCGGGCAACTTGCCGTTCTTCTCTGACTTCGTTCGTTGCTTCGACTTGTATTTCGGTGGATCCCGGGAAGTGCGTACTGAGCATTACTGCCAGTGTCTCCTCCGGTCCATCCGTCCATCCTAATTACCATAATATTTATTTATCTCAATTATATTTGTGTTAAGCTTAAAGTACGACAAAAGTAGATAACTATAACAATATTTTTCATTTACAGATAAAGCATCTGATTCTTGTCAGCTGAAGGTAACAAAGACACCATTAAAAGGAGGAGTTGGTGCTGACCCCAATAAACCACCATGTAAAAAAGCAAAAATATTAAGAATTGAAAGGAAAAAGGCAAAAGGATTACAATTTCAAAAAAGTCCACCTGCTTCAAATCAAAAAAGTTTAGAAGAGTTCCTTGAAGAGGTTTCTGAAAATGATAAGAAGAAATTGCGAGTGAGTTATAGTTCGTTATTTTAAATTTAATAATATGCATTTTACAAAATATTGTGTTTGTTTGTTATATGGAAATAACTACTGCTCTATTATTATTTTATATATTTCAATTGGAATAGATTGACACAGATAGGTAACCACATAAAGCGTGTGATCAACTACATTATTTTGATTTTCATAGAATTTTAATTAATACACTATTGCCTAAAAGTTTAAAAATTGACTAATATTCAAATTAAAGCAATTGTGCATAAAACAAATGTACAGATGTCAAAATATAGTATGAAAAGTGTAACTTACATGTTGTTGCCATTTGAAAAAATGTTGATAATGATGCCACAATGCTATATTCAACAATCATATTAATATTAAAGAAAAAACACACATTTGTCAAATTTCTTTGAAATTCTGTAACAGACTTAAGAATGTATAGGATGCTATTTCTTAAAATATTTATTTTTTCTAAAGACGTGTTTGATTCCAACCAGCATTCCGAATTCTACATGGAAAGCAACGGAAGATATAGAATTTCACTTATATAAAAAATATCAAATGGTTATTCATAATGATCCACCCAGCAAATTATCAACGGATGGGTTTCAAAGATTTTTAGTGAAGTCTCCTTTGAAGGTAACATCTTTGAAGGTATTTTAAGAAGCAGAGCAAATGTATATTACAAAAGTGACTTCAGTTTAAACAGGCCATTTAACATTTTATGCCATTAGTTCCATGGCTATTACTATTTATATTTTTATTAGACAGGTTATCAATACTTTTTCAGTTCTTAGTTTCAGAAAAAATATAATTTTTGATATAAAATATTGATTTGGTTTTGGCTTGAATGTAAGCATTTTATTCAATACACTTTTCTTCAAAAATTTGATTGCAACACTGTGAGTATAACATGCGACACGCTGCTCTCCTCCTGTCCATCTCCCCCATCAATCAACCACTTTCCAGCGCTCTGCCGGTTGGACTTATGTTTACACTTTTTATGGTATTTTGCAAAATTTTATTGAAAAATCAAGATATAAGTATTGTTGTGGTTCCATTATATTTTTTTCTAAATTCTAATTCTAAATCGGACCATCTATGCGGCAAGCAGACATATCACAATGAATTGCATGAATTTATTGAAATGGCAATTGCACCGATAATTATTACATTTTTCTGCAAACTTAAAGAGCATAGAGACCGCTACTTTTTCATTAAAACACAGCTATGAAAGATGAAAATTAATGGATGGATTAATTAGTTGAATAAACAATAAATTTTCCAGTTTTTTTTTCTAATTTTTCCAGGCCTGTAATTATCAGATCAAGTTGAATGATGTCTCATTTTATTCGTAATTCATTTGCCTACAAGTTATTGATTGATGTTATTATGAATACAAAAATAAAATAAAAAATGCGATTTTTTGGTTTAAATCCTTAATACAAAAATTAATAAATAGTATTAGTTTGTCCAAAATATTACATAAATAAAATATGATGACACAGTCATTTTTCTGAATTGAGTTATGTCATAACAAATATCCCATTGCTTGGCATGAAATACTTTTGTCTAAGTTAATCTGATTACATTGGAATTGGTATGGATGTCCACTTTCCTTTAATATTTCATCAATAACATATCCTTTTTATTGAAGTTTATGATGTAGACAATTCTCTAATAATTTTACTTTAAAAAGCACTTTCATCTAATCATATTGTGATAAACAGAATAGGCCAATCTAAGACCATGACCTGCGCAACACAAAAATGGCGGCTGGTGGGAACAGCCATAGAGTAAAAAACATATAAAATCCCGTGCAGTGAAAGCAAACTTTCTTATTAATGATAATTTTGAGTGGCAAAGAACATTTAGTGATTCAATTTGTTTCCCTAATAATACTATCCACGGCTGGAAATACAATGTTAGCCATTGCTGGATGAACACTCAGATAATGCTGCACCATACAAAGCAAAAATATCCAAAATTAATAGAATCCTGCATTTAATATAATGAATATTAATGTTTGTTGTAAACGGAAAGTAGATACACAGAACAAAGTAGCTATATCATTTTGTAAAAGCTACAATGCATTCTAATCAACTTGAAACATTAGAACTAGTAGATATTAAACAAAAATAACATTTTTCTATTCAAACAAATTGAGAGGTTTACTGTAAATTTTCTGTTAAATCTAAATTGCTTCAAATTTCCTTTCATACTATAACAGCCAAACAAATGATCAGGCTTTAATTAATTTTAAATGATCTTCAAAAAGCTGCAGAATGTAGCCCCTAACAATTAAATACAAATATTAAAATAAGTATCATAGAATTTCATAATCAAATTAGTTAAAATGGCTTAGGAATATGTGTACACGAGATATGTGTCACCCTATACATTCTCACATCAGTTTAATGAAAGAGAATTTCAAATTTGATTATGAAATTGGCCCTAAGAAACAAAAGGAGCAGTGGTGTAGCCACGGGCCTGTGTGCGAAAATTTTGTTGGGCCCCCATTATGATAACTATATTAATGTATGAATTTTGCGTACACAAAAAAGCAATTGTTATACTGATAAGTATTTATTTTCCAGAACATAGCAAAATATCTGCAAATACAAATCAAAAACAGTGTGTGATAAGAATAATAATTTATATACATACAGGTACCGTAAGATGGGGTGAAATTGATTTTGTGGGGGGAATTTGATAGTTGGAAGGAATATCATTCTAATA
Organism: Galeruca laticollis; assembly: GCA_963921935.1. Classification (NCBI taxonomy): domain Eukaryota; kingdom Metazoa; phylum Arthropoda; class Insecta; order Coleoptera; family Chrysomelidae; genus Galeruca; species Galeruca laticollis. The sequence continues at coordinate 89,905,528 of OY998183.1, forward strand.
TTCAAACTATGTGCCAAAAGTAATCCATGTACATCTGGCCAGGGCTCAGTCGAAAGTGAGAACTTCGAAAAGTGTTGTGAGCTCTGTCAGTTGCAAATGAGCATTGATATATTTTTCACAGGGTCTCGAATATAGTGCTTCTATTTAGTGCTAAATTTACAGTGGAAAACATGTGAGTACTATTTTGTCATTACAGAGTTTATTACCGATTTTATGCTGAATAATTATTTGTTATCAGTAGGATAAACTCACTTTTCGAGTATTACATCTAATTCTTACATATTCACATACCACGAGCATTTTCATTAAGTGGGGTCACTTTGATACTGATTTCGGGGTGAAATTGATAGTTATCAAAGTCATCCCACCATTCATAGATGTATTGAGATTTATCTAATGGTTCGAATAAAATAATATTTCTTATCATTACAGAGTAAATTCAACGCAAATCATGGGGCATACTTACAAGCGTAAAGTAGGTGGCAGGTGATACAAAGATTATAAGGAAGAAACACTTGAAGAAGCCTTATAAAAAGTGGTCAATTAAAGATGGTCTCTAAATAGGTCATCAAAAGAATTTGGTGTTCCCTTCGGAACATTATATAATAATTATAATGGTATGCATAGTAATAAACATGGTGGATAAACAGCTTTTACCAAAGAAGAGGAATATGCTATTATCAAGTCTGTTGTTACGTGTAGTGATTGGGGATTTCCATTGAGCATAGAAGACCTTCAGATGGTGACAAAATCATTTTTAGATCGTCAAGGGTGACAAATAACAAGATTCAAGAACAATACACCTGGGCGAGATTGGGTTTACTCTCTTTTGAAAATGCATAATAATATACTGACACAGCGTCTAGCTTCGAACATCAAATGCTCACGTGCAGGGGTATCGAAGGAAGTTATCGATGAATATTTCAGGAACCTGAATCTCAGCATCGAATATGTACCACAATTGAACATATTTAATTATGATGAAACCAACATGGCCGATGGTCTGGGAAGAAAGCGTTTGTTGTATCTGATTGGTAAAAAGTATCCAGAAAACATCATAAACCATTCTAAATCAGCAATATCTGTCACGATTAGTGGCTCTGCTTCAAAGGTATTATTACTGCCTTACATTATATATAAATCAGAACACATGTGGGATATATGGACAGAAAATGACCCTAAAGGTATTCCATGTTGTGCTGAAAGATGCTGCAGTTCCGGCTCAAGATACAATAGAACAAAAAATGGATGGATAGAAACAGGCTGTTTCGCTGATTGGTTCAAGAGCTCTTTCTTACCTCACGCTATAAGGTTGCCAGGAAAAAAAGTGCTGATTGGAGATAACCTTCCATCTCACTTCACTGACGAAGTGTTACAACTTTGCCAAGAAAACAATATTGCATTTATTTGCCTACCTCCTAATTCTACGCACTTGACACAACCTCTAGATGTTGCGTTTTTTCGGCCATTAAAATCAACATGAAGGTCGGTATTGTTGAAATGGAAAACCCAAAATTATTTTCCTTGAAGAAGGAGGAGTTTCCAATGTTGTTGAAAAATACTTTAGATAAAATGAATGAATCGGGCAACCATGCAGGTGATGCAATAGAACACAATTTGAGAAGTGGCTTCGAAGCGACTGGTGTGCATCCATGCAATCCAGAAAAGGTATTGAATAAAATTCCAAACAAGAATAAAGAAAATGAGCCATTTTCAGCCGATTACGAAAACAATTTGGTGGCCCATCGCAAAAAAGAAGAGATTGAATATTGTTGCTGGAAGAAGCGTTTCTTGTCTGAATCTGAAAATGACGATGATTTGATGAATCACAGAGAGGATATGTTAGGTGAAATTTCAATCAATAGTGCACATGATGAAGAGGTTGAATAAATCTCGGTTGAACCAAATAATATTGAAGAAGGGACATTTCTCGTTGTACGAATTCACTCTTGAAAAAGAAATGCGACATGTTATCGGTACATAGCTATTGTTGAGAAAAAACTGGAATATGATGTATGCGATGTTGTGGGTTTGAAGTCCACTGATACAGAAACATTTATTTTCAAAGAGGTGGAGAATGATAAGTTCACTATTGCTCTAATTGACATAATTGCTGTACTTAGTGAACCAAAAATAGAAAATTCTGGAACTCGTCTCAAAAGATATATTTTCACAAAACCAGTTTTTTTGAGCGTTGAACATCAGTTCAAAATTTCACTGACGTTACTTTCACGGCAATTTACCTGATTAGTTATGTTCACGATTTGTTTTATTTACTTAGTCTACAAATTTTTTAAGACAATTTGTCAAGTTGAATTTATATTCTTCGAATAAATATTTATTTTGGAAGCTGATTATTGCTTTTTATTTACCAAAGAATATATTCTGTATATCCGACCAATGTAAAGTATAATGTATCCACCTAAATAATTGGGGTGACTTTGATAAGACATTCATCTAATATGGATTATCAATTTAACCCCAATGCAGTGCAGATTTGATAAAAAAAACGTCTGCACCAAAATGGTAAAGTATGAAATTGATAACTTATTAAGTTAATCCCATACAGGGGACGCGAAAAAATTCGCCCTATCAAAGTCACCCAAATATAGGTGTTGGTTTGATAACGATTTTTTTTTAGATTGGTTTTATAAAAAAAAGATTGCATGATCGTGAGGTTCTATTCATTATGGATATACAAATTGTGTAGAATTTTTATTCTGCTGAAAATCTTTATAGGTTCAATAATATTATTCGAAAACTTGAAAAAACTATCAGTTTCACCCCATCTTACGGTAACAAAACTGATTACAAATCCAAAAATATATTTTCTAAATTAATATGATAAAAGAAAATATTGGAAATACTTCAACAACAACAAAAATAGAAAAACCTCTCAAATATTTAGAAATTAACTAGTAAAATATTTTTTTCTTGCTCGTTTCTGAAGTATTGCAACTTTTTTCTATGAGAATATTGTTTTTTGTTTTGCATTTTTGGCTCTGCTCCCTGACTAGTGTGCTTCGCACACATTGCAGACTGGTAGTTCTGCCACTGGGTAGGAGGCATATGAAAAAGATAAATTACTGTTCAACTACCTTTACAGAATGCAATTCAACATCACAAAGTATTTTAACTTCCGTTGACTCTTACATTCTTGATTTTTGCATCCAAGAAGTCTTCATATTTGAATACTTTCAGCCATTCTTGGCAGATAATTCGTTAAGATCAGTTCTATGTTTAAATGATAAACACTACTAGTGGAATTCGATAAAAGTTAACATTATCTTAGTTACTTCTGCTTCCACACTGAACTATACAACAAAACAAAGACATTTTTATACAACCAAGTGCCACACAACCACTAAACACTTCAAATTATCACTTTTGCTTACAGACAGAAACAACCTAATCTAGTACCACTGTATTCCTACCATCCGCCATATTGGTTTTAATTTGACAGATCGCTGGAGTGGCCTATTATCCATAGTAATAGGGATCGAGACTGAACTATAGAGGCAGCACTTATGTCGAAAGTAGAGCGCCCTGGTGTTAAAAAAGAAAAACATTGTTATGTAAACAGTATAATAAACAACCTACAAAATGCAAAAAATTAATAGATCTTTTTATTTTCTTTGCCAGGAAAAATTGTTGGTATGTAAGATGGGTGTAGGGGATTATCTGATTTTTGATTATTGACAAAATGAGCACTGCAAATTCAAGTATTTTTATTTGGTTCCCAATCCTCCCGATGTTTTCTGAAAGGTAATTGAAAAACTTGAAGTGATTCGTTTTGTACAAATGTTTACTTTCTTGCCCTTAATAGTATTTAATTAATTGAACTTATAAAGTCAGCAAACACATAACTAGTTTTTTATTTTATATTATCAATAAAATCGTACAGAAAACAACATTTTATTCTCTCGATAATAATCTTTTATTTATGTAAAAAGAAAGTTTAGAACTTTTCTAATAGCTGCCAATTGTAGTATCATACTGATTATACACAAAAAAATAGTTAACAAAATGTTTTAATTAGAACATTTTAATTACATATGGGTTTTTACTGCATTTATTCATTTTTGACGTTTCAATGAATTTTCGGAGAAACTATAAAATTTCAACTGCGTAGTATTTTTATACAGCATATTTGAACAGCCATGAATACAGAAAGATACTTTTGATGACGACATCACAAACATTTAATATCAGTTTTAAAAAATGAACATTTAAAAACGCTGATTATACAAAACTACTAATAGTGTTTACATCACATTGTTTGTGTTTTTCACGGCAGATGGCATAAACGTCATCTTTCTCGGTCCCTATTAGTGTTTGGTATTAGCAAATAAATAGTTTGTAAACATTAAAATATAAAAATAAACTATTCAATTACTTAAAATACTAAATATTTTTTGTATATCCAATAGATTACAGTGGAGCAGATGTCACTTTCATGTAATACTTATACTTTGAGTGCAGAATTGTACAAAAAATATCAAATACGTATTCACGATGACGATCCAATCGAATGTAGTGAAGATCAATTTTATAGTTTTCTGGTTGAAACGCCTTTGCAGGTAGATTTTGCTCTGCTTTTTGATAATAGTTTTCTCAATTTAATCGGACAAAAAATGTTGAAATACTTATTTTCGTGAAATAATTTATTTAGTTTTACCAAATCCTATGTAGCTGACTACTTTATCTGATTTATATACAATAAATTTAACGTTTTAATTTATCAAATATTAAAAATAAAATATACCAATAGTCTGACATTTGTTCTGGGAACATAAACGAATATTATTTTTATCTAAAGAAGCCAGAGAAACTTTTATTAGTATTACTTAAGTAGTATTAGGTCACTTATTTTGAACTTCCTGCTCGTTTCATGTTCCAACTGGAATCCAGGCCTTCTCCAAAAATGGATTGACTGGCGATCATTTATTTGCGAAACTCATTCTTTATTTTCTTTTGGTTCGGGAAGTAATGACTACTCTTTAATTAATGGAGAACTATCATACATTTTGCGGATTTTATTGTAAGGCATTTGAAGATTTCAATGGTTCAGTTTTGGTCGTCGAAACTAAGTTTCCTAACCTCCGTATAATTGTAACGGTTATACACAAGCTGGTCAAATTTGGAAACTGAACTTTAGCGATTTTAAACGTGCCTATTAGTAATGATAGGTAACTTAATAGTCATAGATTAAGTCACTGGGTCATGTTTTAAATGGGGACTAAGGCAAGCAGAAACTTCTATTCAATGACACAAATTAATAATTGTGTTTATGGCAGTTTTGATGAATGCAATCAGTAAAAAGTCAATGTTGATTGTTTATTGATCTTAATTACATATTCAAGAATCGGTGCCTACTTATTAGGTACTTAGCTCCTATATTTTCTTATTGAAACTGTCGTACTTTCAGGTGCGGCTATTTCCAAATTTTCTGTTAGTTTCCCTTTTTCAGAAGCATATTGACCTCGGCGTAGTAAGTCCATACGTAATTGGATTCCATTATAAATGAAACTAACTGGTTTTAAATAATTCCACAATATAATGAAATTTAGAATTTTTATCATTTTTTCATTATATTGTAGAATGATGTAGAAACAGTATCATTTATAACGGTAACATGAGTAGATTTCACACAGTAAAGGTGGATTTTTTCTTATCGGTTTCCAATATTTCTTACCCTTCAACTTTACCATTTATATGTATACTCCCAGTACATCTAAATCAGTACAAAAGTTTTAAAAAAGAAGGTTAACATTATATTTTTTTAGAAAGAAATAGGCTTACCATATTTATTTACCTAGCCTTTATAGATTAGAAAAAGCTTTTGACAATATACCAAGGAAAACATTACGGGGAAGGAATAACAGAAAAATTTGGAGAGGAAATATTGCCATGTTATGATAGAATGAACAATGCAGAATCCGAAGGGACCACAACTGAGGAAATACTAATTATAATGTTATTCAACATAATACTTGACGAAATTATACAAGAAGTAAAAGACAAAAGTAAGAAGCTATTAATATGTATAGAAATATGAAGCCAGTATATATAATGTACATTTGCAGATGACATGAATATGAAACGAAGAATATATCAAATTTTAAAAATATATAAAACATATAAAATGTACTACCGAAACAAATAAAACTAAAAATTGACACAGACAAAACAAAGATAATGGTAATGGCAACGACAAGAACAAACAATTAAGCAATACAAAAATAAAGCAAGGCAATTGATCAATGTTTGATAGCCAAGTTATATTTCTGGTTGTGTTCGTTTATAAACTTTTTGTATCTGGCATGTTTTAAATTTACAGATAACTGGACATTTCTTAAAAAGTACGATATTTTAAAATTCTAAAACGACTCTAAAGATACTTGCATGTGTTTTAAAACAACATGTATACCAACACCGTTACTTGAGAGATTTGAAAAGTGCTTTAAAATATTAGTAGGTAATAAACTCTTCATTATCGTCTAACAACCTCGTATTTAAAATTTTATCATCTTAACTTTTATTATTTTTTTGGATTAAATATATTGTATCTGAAATATGTGTAATTCGAACTATTAACAAATCAGTATTGAACACCTGAATGTAATTGATATCGGATATGTATCTCAACAGTTTTTGTCCGCAGCATTCAACTTAAAATTAATCACAGATACCATTTTAGCCTAAAAAATTTCCTGAAGGCATAGATGGTCCAGGATATGGATCATTTCATCAACAGTATTGGATAAACGATAGGTTAATAGCAGTAGGTGTAATAGATATTTTACCTAGATGTGTTAGTTCTGTTTATTTTTTCTACGACCCTGATTATCGAAGTTTAACACTGGGAACGTATGGATCTATGAGGTAAATGTGCATATCATATACATACCAAATGATATATATTTTAAAAGTGAACTTCCATTATATTAATAGTACTTTCACACGAAAAAAATCATAGGCACTAATTGGTAATTAAATTGAATAAAATATTTCAATAATATATTTACTAGAAACGCGGAGTGATTATCAAAATTAATCAATTACTGATAAGTGAATATTGACAATAAGTCAGATAGTAGATTTACGTTAAGGATGCTTCATTATTATTGTTAAATATAATTATTTATTTACGACTAATATATAATATAAGTATTATACTTGTGGTTTTTGAAGTATAATGCCATATATTAATCCCTTAGGGAATAATGGCGAGGGATAATAGTCTTTATTCCCTCTTGTACTCCTATCACAAAATTTCTCGAATTAAATAATACCATGGAAACAATATATCCAAACTCAAAAGTGTCAGTGTCAAACGCGTAGTGTTTGTGTATTTGTATTAAAATGAATGAAAATGAAGAATCTTTCACTTGTACACCACCAGAAATTGTACAATTAGCTGCAGCAACAACATCTACCTTAATACCAGAAACATCGAAATCCATTTATAATAAAACGTACGCATCGTTCAACGAATGGCGTCTTCGAAACAAGGCAAACTCTTATTCCGAAAATGTTCTGCTGGCCTATTTCGCTGAATTGGGTGCAAAATACAAGCCATCTTCATTATGGTCATTCTATTCAATGATTAAATCTGTGTTGAAGATAAACCATGACGTTGATCTGGAAAAATATAAGAAACTACGAGCATTTTTAAAAAGAAAATCTGAAGGATTTCAAGCAAAGAAATCTTCCACTCTGACCCCGGAAGAAATTAGGAAATTTATTGACAGAGCTTCTGATGAAATTTTTCTTTTGCATAAGGTAAATGTTCATATTTATTCTGATCTATTCAAAAACTCATGTTCTTTTTTGATTCAGGTTATATTAGTTATTGGAATTATGGGCGCATGCCGCTCAAACGAGCTTTATGAAATGAAGATAGAAGACGTGAAGGATTTCCAAACAGAGCTATTGATAACAATACCCAAGACTAAAACTAAAATTGAACGAAAATTCACCATAAACAGTACGTTTTACAATATTGTAAAGAAGTACATCGATCTCCGTCCGTCACATGTAGAAACCAATTCATTCTTTCTAAATTATCAAAAATCAACGTATAGGAAAAAACAAATTTGCAGACATTGGTAGACAAATTGCCAAATATTTAAACTTGCCAAATCCTCAAAGTTATACCGGCCATTGTTATCGCAGATCATCTGCCACTCTGTACATTGATGGAGGAGGCGATATAACTGGATTGAAGCGTCATGGGGGCTGGAAATCTACACAAGTAGCTGAAGGATACATTGATCAGTCTATGAGAAACAAAACAACTACAGCAGATACTATTGCCAAACAGATAAATAGTAATGAAGCAACTTCTTCTTTTACAGCAACCGAAATTCCAAATATTCGTGTTGAAAACTCTTCCAAAGTTAATCATAATTCACGACCAATTCAGTTTATTAATTGTACTATCACTAATTTAAATGTTATTGACAAATAAAGTTGTTCATTAAAAATCTAAAATAAATAAATTTGTCGTAAATAAAGTAGAGTATACTACTCGCAATAATGGCTATTATTCTCTCGGAATGTTACTCCCTCGCCTCTAACGCGGCTCGGTTCGTAAAAATTCCTCCAGAATAATAGCTATCATTATTGACACGTGGTATAATCTACTATTAAATAGAGTAACATCTTTTTTCCTACGATGCGGATAACAGTAGTAATAAAATTGATTGCCATATCAGGAACACCGATTATTAAAGGAATAAATGAGCCTCAAAAATCATTCAATTAAAATAGGTATAACTATAAAGAAGTTACATTATCATTTTGATCATTTTCAATTTAGGTAAGCCCTAAAAAATGGCCGTTTACAAACAAACTTATTATTATTATTTAACCGAAACAATGTTGCTGTTTTTAATTCATCAAGCTTCTTATACTTAAAATGAAACATTCACCGTACCGTTGATGCTGCAACTGTGTAGAAATCAGTCTACAAGTCGTGCTACCTAATTTATACTTAACTAATTGTTTTCGAATTTTCTTGAGTGGTAACTAGCGTTATCCATGACTATTATTGACTCGGATGGAATGAGATTTATCATTTGCTTGATTTATTCTTAAAAAACATCAGCATTTATATTTTCAACTTTAAATTTAGCTCCAATGCCTCTGGAATATGGCTTTACAGCTACCCCACCCCTTCCGTCTAGACGGTCGGAACGAAGGATATTATAAAAGGGAAAATTGACAAAGACCCCTGGTCTAAACCAAGTTTCTGATAGTAATGCTATGTCTGCATTAGTCTCACTCAAAAGATTTAATAAATTCTCTTTATTAGAAATTGCAGATCTGCAATTCCATTGGCAGATCTTAAGTTCTGCCATTGATAGGCCCATTATAGGTTCATTCTTTTTCGTTTTTGAGTATACTAAACAAATCTAATTCTTGTATATCGTATGTATTTTTGGCTTTAAGTTTTTCAGCTATTGTTTTGATTATTTCCAAGGATTGTGGTGTATTTATTAATTCCTTTACTTCTTCATCCATTTCTTGATGTTGTGATCTGAGATTAGAACAATATGTAGCTGATTGGGAGATTCCCCCAGAAGTGGAGGGTAGATTGCATGGAGCTATAATTTTATTATGTGCTTCTAATGTGAGACTTGGTGAACTGGGTCTGATTCTTTTGGGAGTTTTTATTATTGTTTGAGTATAATAGGATGACCTTTTTGGAGGAGATGGCTCAGTCGATGTAACTGTTGCAAATGTTCTTTTTGGAGTTTGATTGTCAGCATCTTTGTATGATACATTTTTTTCAGACATTAATTTTTTAATTTCTTTTTGTCGTTTGAATTCGGGACATTCGTTAGTAGCATTGGTATAGTGTGTCCCGTTACAGTGGAAACATTTAGGGGTTATTATTTCTGTGCAACTATCTGTAGGATGATTACCTTTACACTTTAAACATCTCGTCGATCCTTTACAGTGTTTACCCAAATGACCATATCTAAAACAATTATAACACAAAACCACTTTCTCAACATATGCTTCAACTTCACATATTACGTGATTAATTTCGATATATTTAGGAAGAGTTTGCGATTTAAATGTGACTAGTATCGTTCCAGTTGGGACATACTTGACAGTTTGATCCGGCAATATCACTTTTCTGGATAACCTTTTTGTTGATTCTACTTTGAACCTACAATGCAAATCGTGTTCTTTGATATTATTTTGATAATAGTAGTAATAAAATTGATTGCCATATCAGGAACACCGATTATTAAAGGAATAAATGAGTCTCAAAAATCCTTCAATTATAATAGGTATAACTATAAAGAAGTTACATTATCAATTTGATCATTTTCAATTAAAGTGAGCCCTAAAAAATGGCCGTTTACAAACAAACTTATTATTATTATTTAACCGAAACAATGGTGCTGTTTTTAATTCATCAAGCTTCTTATATTTAAAATGAAACATTCACCGTACCGTTGATGCTGCAACTGTGTAGAAACCAGTCTACAAGTCGTGCTACCTAATTTATACTTAACTAATTTTTTTCGAATTTTCTTGAGTGGTAACTAGCGTTATCCATGACTATTATTGACTCAGATGGAATGAGATTTACCATTTGCTTGATTTATTCTTAAAAAACATCAGCATTTATATTTTCAACTTTAAATTTAGCTCCAATGCCTCTGGAATATGGCTTTACAGTTCATACAAAAATGTTATGATACAATGAATACATATATACATTGAATGATATTTACAATAATTATATTTCGTTAGTAATATTGATTTCTGTTAGAAACGCTATTAGTTTTTTCATATCACATCTGGAGTTCAGTATTGCTTCAAATGATGGAGAAATGTTGTGTACGCGTCGCCGGTTATTGTATGTTGGACATTCTTCTAGGATGTGTTGGGCGGAGAGCTGACTTTGGCATACTTCACACGTTGATGGGTTACTTCTTGAAAGGAGGTAACTATGTGTTATTCGGGTATGGACAATTCTTAATCTGGAGAGAATGATCTGGTGCTTTTTACTGGCGGGATTTGATTTCCATGGGGTGACATGTTTTTTCACTTGAAATAATTTAGATTGAGAATTATTCCACTGAGATTGCCATTCTCTGATGATAGAATCCTTAACCGTCTTTTATAGTCAGTGTGTACAATTTCCGGTATAGTTGGGATCGTATCATCACCAATTGACCCTCTCGCTAATTTGTCTACATCTTCATTGCCTTTTATTCCGATATGCGATGGAATCCATAAGGACTTTACTATTTTGTGCTGCAGTTGCAGATTATATAGCACGGTCTTAATAGAGAGAAGGATTGGGTTGCTCGGAAATACCTGGGAGAGGCTGGAAAGTGCACTGAGAGAGTCCGATATAATAATTATATTTTGTTGCTCAATGGTTTTTATATACTCCAGTGCCTTAAGAATAGCCAGAAGTTCTCCGTGGTATATGCTACAGGTCTTATTCAGTTTATAAGCGGTGCTGTAATTTGGGCTCATGAAAGCTGCTGTTGCGCCATCTTCGGATTTTGACGCATCCGTGTATCCTTCATAAAAACCCTGCTGATTTTTCATTATTTCATTGAATTTTTGAATGATTAGGAGGGAGTTGATTTCATTTTTATTGTACTGTAATAGGTTTGTATTTATTTATGGAAGGTTGATTATCCAAGGAGGTGGGGTGGGGATATTGTTGGAAAATGTTTGGGGAAAAGTTAGCTGGAATCGGTTGATTCTCTCATAGAAAGGAGGATCTGTTTTAGGTTTTGAAGCATAAAGGTTTTTGAAGCGATCAGAGAATATGTTGTGTCTTGCAGGATTAGTGGGGTTTGAAGATACTGCAGCTGCGTATGAAAGACAAAAATTTTCTTCTTCATTGTAGGGGATATTCTCCTGTTTTGCAGTGGACACTGGCAGAAGTACTTGTACAGAAGGCTCCTAATGCGATTTTTAGTGCTGTATTGTGGATGGTATCCATGTCTCTCAGAATCGATTGTTTTGCAGATGAATATACTGAGCCATAGTCTAGCTTAGATCTGATTAAGGATTTGTATATCAGCATAAGACTGTTGTAATCAGCACCCCAGTTTCTGTTTGCAAGTGTTCTCATCAGGTTCAGTCCGTTTTGACATACATTTTTCAAGTTAATAATGTGATCTTTCCACTTCAGCTTTTTGTCGAATATCATTCCTAAAAACTTCAATTTGTCAACAAAATTCAGTGGTCGAGCATCTAAGGTTCAACGAGGAATTTCAGGATTATGTTTTTTTGAGAACAGTAGGCACTTTGTTTTATCGAGGGAGAATTGGACGCCATTAGTTTCTGCTCATTTTCCAAGACTATCGAGTGTTTTCTGTAACTGTTTTTGCATTGAATATTCATTCTTGCCTTTTGTAAAAATGACTAAATCGTCTGTATATAGTCTTGTTTTAACTGGGGATCTGCAATTGTGCAGAATGTTGTTTATTGCTACCAAGAAGAGGGTGACGCTAAGAACTGATCCTTGTGGTATTCCATTTTGTTGAATTCTCTCCGACGACGTAGTACCGTTTACTCGAATACAGAAGTGGCGATCTTTAAGGAAGTTGTCGATGAATTATAATATATTGCCTCGTATGTCCCATTTGTGTAATGTTTTTAAAATTCCTTGCCTCCACGCCGTATCGTAGGCTCGGGTGATGTCAAAAAATACTGTAATACAATCCTGCTTGTTGGCGAAGCCCTCATGAATTTCGGATTCCATATCGACCAGATTGTCTGCAGTTGTCCTGTTTTTTCTGAAACCGCTCTGTTCGGGAATTATTAGATTTTTTGATTCTAAGAACCACATTAATCTCTTGTTTACAATTTTTTCCAGTATTTTGCATAGTGCACACGTAAGGGATATGGGTCTGTAAGAATCTGGGTCCATTTTTGGTTTGTTTGTCTTGAGAACGGGTATAATGATTGCTTGGGACCACTTTCGAGGAAATACTTGATTTATCCAGATATGATTGTAGATTTGTAGGAGATACTTTTTTGCATTCAAAGGAATGTTCTGTAGGAAGATCGGTGGTATATCATGTGGTCCTGCGCTTGAGTTCTTCAATGCTTATTAGCGCATTTAGTGGGTTGGGAACCTCTTCTTCGAAATCTATATGTATTTTTTCAGCACTCGTTTTCAGTGCTATGAAAGATTCTCTGTAGTTTATGTTACTTGAATGCATTTCAAAGTTTTCTGCCAAGGTTTCGTTGATTTCCTCGTTGGATGATATAATGTGATCATTTTTAGCAAGAAACTTTATTTCATTGACTGTTCTAATTCCAGAGACTTTCTTAATACTTTTCCATACAGTAGAGGCAGGAGTAGAACTGTTTGTATTGCTTACGTATTGTCTGCCAATTCCCTTTCTTACTTTTTCCAATTATGTATCTCTTCTTGGCTCTATGTTTTTTGAACTCCAGGAGATTTTTTGTGGTATTGTGCCTTTTGTATTCCTTGAAGGCTTTTTTGTTTGAGGTAACTTCTTTCTCGCAAGCTTTATTCTACCAGGGTACCGGCTTTTAGCTACATGGACCTCAGCTGCCGAGATTATTATATTGCAGAGTTCTGGTAGACCCCATTGAATTCGTCAACCTTTCTTTCAATCACAATTGAGTATTCTGGCCAATTGGCATTTTTTGTGCTCCACTTTTGGAAAATAGGGAGATTGGTTTCTTCTCTGTTTTGTTCGTTGGAAATATTTATTGGGTGGTGATCACTGCCATATAAAAAAGGTATCACGTTCCACCTAAGCGAAGGTGATAGAGTTTGTTCGCAAAAGGATAGATCAATAGCAGAGGATTCCCCGGTAAAAATGTCTAATCGGGTTTTCGATCCGTCGTTGAGAAAGTTGAAGTTGAATTCATCTATGATCTCTTCGATTTTCCGTCCCATTGAGTTAGTTCCTTTGGATCCCCACAATGTATTATGGCTGTTGAAGTCTCCCAGGATTATTCGTGGTGAAGGGATTTGATCAATCAGGCTCTTAATTTGTTCAGTGTCAATTTCTGCTTTGGGGGGGGGGGGATATAAATATTGCATAGATTGATTTTTCTAGTTGATGATATGCTCACTGCAACTGCTTCTAAACTAGTTTGAAGTGGTATCGAGCATGCTTCATAGTTTTCGTCTATATATATAGCAACTCCGCCACTAGCTATATTCTGTTGTTCTCTGTTTTTTTGAAGCATTTATAATTTCGGAGTTTATAGTGGTGATTTCCTTTAAACTTTTTGTTTCTTGTAGGCACATTATAGTTTGGTGCTGTTCAAATATTAAGGTTTTGAGCATTTCCAAATGGCCATAGGGCCCATTTAAGTTCCACTGAATGATTGACTTGAATATTATATTAAAAGGTTTCTTGGGAGGAGTCAAATGATGAGTCGGTATCTGTGGTGTTATCAGTTGTTTCCGTTTTTAGTTGTTTCATGATTTTGAGTTGACTTTGGTGCATCTGGATTTTATCTCTCTCCTTTAGGTATGAGTATATTTTGGTCAACATTTCTAATAAACCATGGATATCTGAGGAATATATTCTAGCCACGCTGAGGGGGTCGTTAGAACCATATACATTTTCGAAAAAGTCAGTGATTTGTTCGAAGCTCAGTATAGGGCTGGAGGTCTTGTCTTCAAATAATGCTTTGGCTGGTAGTAATAACTCTTCTACTGATGATTGGTCTGTAGTTATATTGGTTTTACTTTTCTTTGAAGGTTTTTCTGCCGGTTTGATGAATATATTCTCCGAAGTTTGTTGAGGAGGGGAAGTTATGATTTCGGTGATGTTTCTTTTTGAGGTTTTGTTTGAGATTTCGCTTTCACTTTGAGCATTGACCAGTAGTGGTGATGTGGTATTTGGAGGTTCTGCAACAGTATTCTCTGAGGTAGAGGTTTCCGATATTACATCAGGTTCTTCCATTTCATTAGTTTCGTTGTTGGATTGAGATGTGACAGTCGTACAGTTGGCTGCAACATGGCCTTGCTGTTTACACTAGAAATATGTTTGATTTTCTTGGGACAAGAATATACGTAATGATGTGTTATCGTGTGATAGGAGTATGGAATCAGGTAGGGGGGTTTCAGAAGAGGATATATACACTTGTCGGCGGAAGCTTAGGTTATGCATGTAGGAGGGATTGGAAGAATTAATCCTCAAAAAAGCTATTGGCGATAATGTTTTGGTGCCTAGTTTTCGTAGTTCTTCATCATATCATGGGGGATAGTGGGGCTTACATTTGGTAACAGACGTCTTTCGCTGGGTGTTATCAATCGGCGGGAATGTAGCCGTTCATTATTGATAGATATGATCCCCTTATATGTATTAAGGAATTCGTCAACAATATTTTTGCTGGATAGGTAAATGCAAATCCGATTACTAGATATTCTTGATGAAAATAGAATGTTTGATGGGCCAATAATGGAACCAAGAGCTAATATATATTCTTCGAGTTTGGTATCATTCGAGGAGTTGAAAATGATTGCTTGATTTTTGGTGGGAAAAGTTAGTGCTTGTTGTTTACTGACAATAGATGAGTAGGTGGTTGTAGGTTGGTTTTGTGGTTGGGTGTTACTATTTTGAGTAATATGTTGGAAGCCCTCTGAAGTCAGAAGCATTCTGTAGAAGATCGGTCATTTTGAATGAATTTTCATCAGGTAAGTCGCCGAATACGGCCCTGACCTGCGATTTTGTTTCACTGGTACGGGTCTCTCGAACGACCTTGGTCGTTTAATGTGGAATCGGTACATTTCGATCGAAATAAAGAAAACTTTTTCTTACTGATATTCTGCTCCACACTTTTTGTTCAAGTATAACAAAAACTCGACGATAAAACTTGAAAAACAATACACATTAACTAACGCGTATTTAATGATTTTGACAAAAAACAGAGCTTAACGAGAGATACGTGGCTCCTAGAACTGTACTCAACAAAATTATTGTATTTCAATAATTCAACTGAAATCCAATATCCCACAGAGCATGTAGTCCGAGTAGTAGGTTCTTTCACGTATGGAACATTTAATTTTTCATTGACGCAAGATATGTTGGCTATGCAGAGTTTTTTGCCTTAAATTTTTTTCCTCACGTTAGATCTGCTGTATAATTAGGTTTTCCGTTAATCAAAATACCACTTCATAATATTTTGTAATTAGAATCGTTAATTTGAAAATGCCAGTTTTTGAATAGTTTGAAGTACTTTTTTCTCGTATAGTTTAGTCTTAACTTGAGTGTCAAAACTATTACATTTTTTGAAGATTAGAGGCAGATTTTATAACAATTTATGTAATTCTCTTCAACCATTTACATTTTGGCGATGTGGTAAGAGTGACTAATACAATAGCGGTGAATGCAGATGAACAGTTGTGGAAGCTAACAAAATTTTGCAGTTATGTATTTGGCTTCGTAGATGATGAAGTGTGTGTTCTTATAGAAAATATTTTTGCATCGGTCATATTTTGCTTTTAATTGCAAATTTATAATTAAACAATATTTGTACGCGGGTAACTCTAATATGTAATATCAAATTTAATAATTCGTTCATAACGTTTTTTCAATTTTTATAGGGAGGTACAGTTAACACGTCAATTACAGAAGAATTTACCTAACTTATCAAGTTACTACATGGGATTCTACATTCACTCTTGTCCTAAAATGAGATACAAAGGAAATTTAACTCCGTCATATTTGGTTTGTCCAGAAACATACCATTGGATTCCAATCGAAAAATGTATTCGTTTATTAGAGGCAAACAAGTACTCCAGATTAGATGAAGATATTGATGCTATAGACGAAAACCTTCCCACCCAGAGAGATATTTCAGAAATTAAAGTTGTTTATGAACGACGTCTTATGGGCTATGATGATTTTGATGAATTTGGAGATTTATCGGAAAAATTCGAACATATAGCAAATTTGATTGGCAGAAAATGTTGCAGAACACTTATTTTTTGGGAAGAATAATGAAGTTGAAATTTGTTCATTTGTTTATATTTTATTATAAACTATTAAAAATGAATAGATGTGACTTGAAATGATGGAACTTTAAAACAATTTGAGTATGTAATGATTCTAGCAAAAAGCAACCTCAGAATATATTAAGTACACTATATGTTTTTTTCCTTATCCGAGATATCTAAAGAAAGGATTTAAATTTATTTTCAAAGTTAATCTTGTTGACCTCAACGAAAATCGACATAGTGTCATTAGAAATATTTTATACATTGGTCCTTCTGTAGAAACCACTCTCCTTCAGGTAATGGCTGTACTTTAATTTCGGTTTTCTGTATAACATTATCATAATCAATTCTATTTTTATTCACTACTATATCTGCCCGGATCATATCTTCAAAATCTACCAACTCTTCATCATTTTCTGTTGGTTTCTCTGCAGCAGGTTCAACAGTAGAATCATCAACAAATTCACTATCTGCCGCCTCATCTACCTTAGATTCACTTTGCACATCTTCTTGGTCAGCAGCTTTAAGATCCTCACTGGGAACATCCTCCTCATATTGCCAATCATCTGAATTAAAAGTAGCTTTTTTTCTTTGTCTTAAGCTATATTTCTTAGGTGCTGGTTCGTAAACAGGGTCATCATCAAAATCTGACTCCGTTTCTGGTTCATCATCACTCTCATAATGCCTTTTAGCCCCTTTAGATCGTTTTCTAACCATTTTGTTTATTTTTAGTGTTTTTTCTCAATGATGCTTTTAGGTTAGAGTTTTCTATAGCATTTTCATTTATCTTACTATTTAACTGCTTTTCCAAATTGTACAAATCCATTAATAACTTTTTTTGGTGGCAATTTGCTTCACCTAGTTCATCCAATAATTTTGATTTATAATTTTCAGTTTCACTCTGTACATTTAATAAATCTGTGATTAGTTTCTTCTTGTTTTCTAGTTCTTCTAAAATATTATTTTTTTCAATAGTAATTTCTATAATTTTGGTTTTAAGTACTTCACATTCGTTTGATAAACTCTGTAAATTGTTGTTCAAGTTGCACAATTTTTCTTCAAACGTATTTTTGTCTGTATTTGCAATTGAAAGTTGTTCCAAGTATTCAGCACTTAATTTGACAGATTGATCTAACTTTATAGAGACATTTTTCAACTTTTCATCTAATATATTTTTCTCACATAATGTTTCTTTCAATGAAGTTTCAAGTACTGTGTATTGCTCACTTAATAACTGAGTATCATTAGCAGCTTTCTTCAATAATTGTACATTTTTGTTGTTTTCTATTAAAATATTTTCATTTTCATCAGTTACATTTTTGAATTTCTCCCTCAAGTTGTTAACATCCATCAATAATTTGTCTTTGGTAGAGTTACATTCTGCCGAGTCTTCTGTTATTTGTAATTTGTGATTTTCAGTTGCATTTTGCAACACAGATAATTCTTCAATTTTTCTCGTTTTATTGTTTAGATCATTCAGTAAATCATTGTTCTTAGTAGTAGTTTCGTTAATTGCAAGAGTTAATTCTTTACATTCATCAATTAAACTTTGTACTTTACTACTTAGATTCTGATTTATATTTTCCACAGCTTCTTTTTCAGTATTTGCAATTGAAAGCTCATCCAAATATTGGGTATTCAACAAAATTTGTTTGTCTAATTTGTCATTGAGGTGGTCTGTTAAATTAGTTTGAATAGATTGTTTTTCTAGTAATTCTTTTTTTATGGATTCTTCAGTAACTGACATCATTTTTGTAGTTATATCTAATTTTTCAAAAATTTCATTTTTTTCATCACATAACTCTTTTAATTGTTTGGTTAAATAGTGATTTATTGCTTCAATCTCATCAATTAATATATTTTTAACAACCACATCCTCGTGTGTTTTATCCTTTTCTATTATTAATTTCTTACAATCCAGTTCTATAGCTTCATATTTTCTTATTTGATTTGTTAGTTGTTCAAATAAGATACATTTTTCATTGATAGTATTACTTTTCCGCCCAACGTAATCTATATGCGAGAAAAGTATTGGTTTACCCCAAAAAAAGTTGGAATTATGAAAACATTTTTTGAGTTATTTTTACGTTTCCCATCAACAACAACACGAAAAAACGGTTTTTAGAAAAAAAATCCTGTGTGTATGTCGTCGTCGTCGGCCACTTTTCCTTATATGTCTTGTTAGCACGATACAGCCTCCGGAGTGCAATAAGTCACCAATTTTATGATTGAATATTGTTAAGGACATGTCACAGATGAACCCTATTGATTTTCAGTTCACCAGAGCTAGTACAACGGGCGCCATAGTACTTGAAGTACGACATTTTGTCATTTTTTGAGAAACTTCAGTTTGTTAGCACAATACAGCCTCCGAAGTTCAACAAGTCACTAATTTTATGATTGAATATTATTCAGGACATCTCACTGATGAGCCCTATTGATGTTCAGCTCACCAGAGCTAATACAACAGGTGCTACAGTACTTTAAGTACAATATTTTTGTCATTTTTTGAGAAGTTTTAATTTGTTAGCACGATACAGCCTCCGGAGTATATACAAGTGACCAATTTTATGATTGGATATTATTTAGAGCATCTCAAAGATGAACCCTATTGATATTCAGCTCACTAAAGCCAGTACAACGGGTGCTATAATACTTGGGGTACCAAATTTTTGTCATTTTTGGAGAATTTTCAGTTTTTTAGTATGATACAGCCTCCAGAGAGTATACGATTGATCAATTTTATGATTGATTATTGTTCAAGGTATCTCACAGATGTACCCTATTGATTTTCAGTTGACTAGAGCGAGTATAGCGGGTCTTATAAATCCAGATAAACTAAATTTTTGGTTATTTTTGGAGAAATTTTGGTTTGTTGGCACGATACATCCCCCGAAGTGTATACAAGCAACAATTTTATGATAGAATATTGTTCAGGGCGGAACAGATGCGGAAAAGTTAGTTTTAATCTTTAAAACCGTTTATTTTTTAAATCCTTTTGCAAACTTTCTTTTATTTTATTTTAATTTTAATTTCTTTATGACGTACCTACTTTTTGTACTATAGCCACTATATGTTGTACTATTCTTTTATTTTATGTTTTGTATATTATGTACATAGAATTAGTTATTTTGACTAAATAAAGATATTCACTGATTTATTCGGAATCAGAAATTCAGTATAATGTTCACTTAAAATATCAAAGATATAGGTCAGTATATCACAATCTATTTCTGATGATTTTTTGATTACTTTATAAAGATTATTGAAAAATAAACCATCTCTAAGATCATCTAATTTTTGAACTGCATTCGAAGGTTTCAAACAGTTTACCCAGTATTAAAATCCGTTCCCATAATGGAGTTTCCATTTTACAGAGTCAATATAGAAAAATATTACCGTCACTTGATACCTAGAAGACTTTATTTTTAGGGTGGATGTACATGGTGGTGGACTTGCGGTGAATATTTTTATTACTAAAATGGCCAAAAGATGACTTTGGCTAATATTTTCAGATTTCCAAGTTGATCACCAGGGGGCGTAACTGTCATCTTAAACTTTTGAAGTGATTTATCACTGAAATAGACCTAGTAAATGTATCAAAAAAATATATGTTTTTTAAAGCTGAGCTTTGTTAGAGTAATATTTGTTCAACACCTTTTGACGTATCTATTAAAATAAAGTGGTGAGGGGTAATTCAATGTTTTTTTAAATTAACAGCCATAAGTCCTAAGCGACTGAACATCTTTTAACAAACTGGGTCTCTTTTTTAATTACCACCCGCATTATGTAGTAAAAGGGGGGTCATGTATTGACCTCAAAATTGCCCCCGCCCACTTTTTTGTGGAAATACGCGTTTTCAAGCATCAGGACTCCTAATCAAGTGTTATCTCGATGATGTCGGTCTGTCTGTTTGTGCGCTAGGTTCCGGCCAAACCACTAAACCTACACGTTTGATGTTCTCATCCATTTATGAGTGAATATTGCTATTCTAATACTTTTTCCTTCTTTCTTTTACTTTTCCGCCAACCTATCTAATATGCGAGAAAAGTATTGGTTTACCCACAAAAAAGTTGGAAATTTGAAATTTTTTTTTGAGTTATTTTTACGTTATCCATCAACAACAACACGAAAAAACGGTTTTTAGAAAAAAAATCCTGTGTGTATGTCGTCGTCGTCGGCCACTTTTCCTTGCAAGTCTTGTTAGCACGATACAGCCTCCGGAGTGCAATAAGTCACCAATTTTATGATGGAATATTGTTAAGGACATTTCATAGATGAACCCTATTGATTTTCAGCTCACCAGAGCCAGTACAACGGGTGCTATGGTACTTGAAGTACGACATTTTGTCGTTTTTCGAGAAATTTCAGTTTGTTAGCACGATACAGCCTCCGGAGTATAACAAGTGATGAATTTTATGATTGTATATTATTCAGAGCGTCTTAAAGATGAACCCTATTGATATTGAGCTCACTAAAGCCAGTACAACGGGTGCTGTGGTACTTGAAGTACCAAAAATTTTTGTCATTTTTGGACAATTTTCAGTTTGTTAGCACAAAACAGCCTCCAGAGAGTATACGATTGATCAACTTTATGAATAAGTATTGTTCAAGGTGTCTCACAGATGTACCCTATTGATTTTCAGTTGACTAGAGCGAGTACAGCGGGTCCTATAAAACTAGATATACTAAATTTTTGGTTATTTTTGGAGAAATTTCGGTTTGTTAGCCCGATACATCCCCCCGAAGTAACAATTTTATGATAGAATATTGTTCAGGGCCACAGATGCGGAAAAGTTAGTTTTAATGTTTAAAACCGTTTATTTTTAGTTGTTTTAGTTTTTACTTTTGAGTTTAGTATACCTGAGATTTTAACCACCCCATATCACTTTTTGATTTTTTGTATATGAGGAATGTAGTTGTTCTCTTGTTTTATCGCTGTGATGTTAGCATTTCATATTTTAGTGAGGTTACCCCTCTAATTTTTTTTGGATATTTTGCTGAAGCATTTAGCACCTCATATTTTGGTAGAGGCTACCGCTCAAATTAATTTTTGGATATTTTAGAATCTCTATATGGTACCAACTGATTTTGTTAAATTATTAGATAATTTTTTTGCTAATAGGAATGATCTCCTATTGTAATTGCTTACTGCATTTTGTTTTCAATTTTTTTATCATAATTGCATTTCATTTGCGACTAATTATTATTGCTAATAGGTATAAGCACCTATTATAATATATTTACTTTTTTTAAGTTTTCAATATGAAATTGTCTTGAATCAGAAAGGAACAATTCTTGGACATTCATGGAATATGTTCCTTTCTTCTTCTTATTTGCCTTCCCTATGTTCTTATCTTCTTTTTATTTCTCGTTTGTTTTCTGAATCTCTAAGTTTACATCTTCTTCTTTTTGATCACCGCATTCCTGTTGTTTTGGCTATTTTTCTTTGTAGACTGTTTACGTTTACAAAAAAAAAGTTACTCTTCGAATTTATTTATTTTTCTCCTAGGAGAGGTGGTGTAACATGTTCATCGACTTGTTACGAATTTTTCATGAGTTATTTATTCTTCAGTTAATGAAGTTAACTGTGTCGACCCTTACTTCGTGGAATCTACTCTATTACTGTTTTAAACGAATCTTACTGTTTCTAGATAATAAACAGTAAGTTTCATTTAAAACAGTAATATTCTTCAGTTATTTTCACCTATAATCCAAAATTATTAACTTCGATATTTTAAAAACAAATCGAAAGATTGTTTTTACATTCAGAAGTCTCCAATTTAACCGGTGAATTCTGATTCGACGCTCTCTTCTTCCGTATCGTCGCTCGATTAGAAGCAATATTATTTATCCAGTCTGTAAATATCTTTTGTATGTGGTGACATTTTGTTTTGCTGGTAAGTTTTTCTTTCTTTGTTCAAATTGTAGTTGGGTGCTTACAAACCTATTCCAATTTTTCAAACTTTCATTTCTTTATTATATATTTCTATTATTTGAAAACGTTATTTTTTGGCGTTTCCAGTTTTTTCACCTACATCATTTTTATTAAAAAACTAGGTGGCGTCCAACTTTATTTTTTGAAGCAGATTCTTTTTGATTATTTCTCTCTAATTTAAATTTGCATTTTCTGAATATTTTGGGAACAGGACGGATAAGAATGAAGGAAAAGGTATTAGAAGAGCAAAATTCACTCCGAGTCATAAATGGTTGTAACATCAACCGTGTAGGAAAATTTGGTAATTATATTCTTAGGTAGGCACAAAAGGAAGAGTTGAAAAGCTTTTGGTAAAAATTGACAGGGGACGAGTGAAAGAAATTTAAAAATGCTATCTCTGTTGGGGGTTGTCTTTCGGATAAAGTGTACATAAATAAAATTATTCAGCGGGCCAATATGCATAACTTTTGAAACATTTTCCATAAAATAATGCATTTACGTTTTGACTTAGGGGTGGGTTCAATAGTGCGAATATGCAAAATATTTCGGTCGGGGTTACATTTTTGGCAAAAATGTATATACATATTATTACTTAGAGGGCCAAATTACACAACTTCTGTTTCAAATATTTTTTTCTAAAACAATGGGTTTCTAACTTTTAATTTTAGGTGGAGTGCCGTACGTACGCTATACAAGGTGTTTCTATATTCGACCGACAACGCTCTACCACAGAGAGATCTCAATAAATGATTCATTTTGATATGGGAATACGAATCCTTACGGGGCCTAGTTGCTGAGATATAGGGTGTTCACAATTTTAAATGAATATAAAAAATTTGCCATACATCAAGAACGCCTTTAAATTTTTTTTTCAAATTTGGTTACCAATATCCTCCTTAATAAAGTAATATTTTGACATAAACAAACTTTCGAAAAATTTAACCAGTGGCGCACTGTCAGGGTTAGTTGTCACTTTTATCCCCCTATTTTTTACGCCACTGGAGAAAATTCTTTTTTTAATTTTGTTTTAAATTGCCTGATTATTTTTAGTTAAAAAACTAATAACCTTTTATGGAGCTAAAATAAATGGTGTTGTAGAAATTTGCCTCTAAACAAAAGTCTGCAGGTATTTAAATACTACTCAATATTTCTAAATTATAATCTAGTAGGCACGTGACATATTTTTAATAGTTCGTGACACTTTGTGTATTTGACATGATCTTGGTAGATTAAATCATAGAATTTTAAATTAGTTTTTACATTAATTTTGCTGTTATAAAATGAATTTTTCATTTGAAGAGATGACCAATATGTTAATGACTCGAAAAAATGGTAGAACGGCAGCTCGTTTATACCAACAAAGATTTCGCAATCATCAAATTCCACATCATTCTACATTTGTAAGTATTGAAAGAATGCTGAAACCGGAAACTTGTTTATTAAAATAAATAATGCTGAAAAGCAACGTACAACAAGGACTGTGCATCTGGAATAGGAAATATTAAATAATATTTTTGAAAGGTCATCTTTAAGTACTCGAACTGTAGGTCGACCATTCTACTGTATGGAAAGTTTTAAAAGAACAAGTGTTACATCCATACAAATTGGCCAGTGTTCAAGCATTAGAACCTAGAGATTTTCAGGTGCGTATGTAATTTTCAAACTGGTGTTTGTGAAAGGGGATTTCAGCATAAATATTCGGTTACTATGTGGGTGGTTATGGTTGGAGATTGCTTAATTGGGCCTTACATTTTACCAAATAAATTAAATGGAGCAATGTATACGCGCTTTCTGGAAGAAATGTTGGATACATTGTTGGAGAATGTACCGCTAAATATTAGACAACACATGTGATTTCCCCACGATGGGGCATCTGTTTATTTTGCTGCAGCGGCAAGAAATGACTTAAACAGACGTTTTAGAGAAAAATGGATTGGTCGGGGTGGACCCAATTGTTTGCCTCCAAGATCACCTGACCTATCGATTTTTTTATATGGGGCTATATGAATAAGTCCTTAGTGTGCGAAACAATCATCGAATCTGAACAAGATCTAATAGCTATAATTGAAGCTGCGGCAGAAATCATTCAATCCCATCCAGATTTATTCTCAAAGACACGTTTTTCAATGACCAAATGGTGTGAGAAGTGTATTGAAGTAAGCGGCCAACAGTTTGAACAACTACTGTAACTTCAATTTTATTATTGTTGTAATACAGTGTTGTTTAAATTTAATTTGTACTATTATTATTTTTATTCTCATTGTCAATTTTGTTATTATTGTAATACATTTTTGTTTGAAATTGAGATTATGAATCATTGTATTTGTTTTGAACTACTTACGCTTAATCATTATTCGAATTTAAATACATAATTAATTAATTTGTAAATTACTTACGTGCTTACAGACTTTTGTTTAGAATCAAATTCCTACAATACCGTTTATTTTAGCTCCATAAAAGGTTATTAGTTTTTTAACTAAAAATAATCAGGTAAATTAAAACAAAATTAAAAAAAGAATTTGCTCCAGTGGCGTAAAAAATAGGGGTATAAAGGTGACAACTAACCCTGACAGCGCGCCACTGGTTAAATTTTTCCAAAGTTTATGTCAAAATATTACTTTATTAATGAGCATATTGGTCACCAAATTTGAGAAAAAAATTTAAAGGTGTTCTTGATTTATAGCAAATTTTTTATTTTGATTTACAATTTTGAACACCCTATATCTCAGCAACTAGGCCCCGTAAGGGTTCGTATTCCTATATCAAAATGAATCATTTATTGAGATCTCTCTGTGGTAGAGCGTTGTCGGTCGAATATAGAAACACCCTGTATATATGGGGAGTAGAAATGATTCAAAATGCTAATATCTACGTTCGGAAGGGTTTATATAGATAAAATTAATCAGTAGGTCAAAATACACAACTTTTGTTTCAAGCATTTTTTGTCTAAAATGTTTACATTTTTGACCCCTTTTTAATTTACTTTTGCCTCCGCAAATTGGTTTGTACTGGTTTTGTTTTCCGATCATGCTTGTGTTGCTAGTTACTAGAGCTCACCTAGTTCTAATCAGTGTTTCGATTTCAAATTATTTTGCACAGATGATTGCGGTGGTCTCTGTGCTGGCCTGGCATCAGCTATTTTTTTTAAATAATAAACGTATTAGTACATGTATTTAAAAAAATAAAAAGGAGGAGCAAATATAATAATCAATGCAGGTAACATGCAAGTGCAAGATAGGCGGAATATGAAGAGTAGATCAATGAGGAAAAACATACCTAAAATGAACTTGTCAGCAAACATTAAAATTATATTTACAGAGGCAGTGTAATTTGTGTTTGCTGCACACACAAATAAGTCCTTAAAACTTTCAAAATGCCTCTTACAAATGATGAAGCTGTCGATATGATTATTGCATACTTTGAACGTGTTCAAAATGTGGCGCTGGCTCAAATAGTATACAGAGTATCCAAATCAGCGTCGATGCGAGAAGTTTTTTGCACTTAGTGCAAAAGTTGTGTAATACTGGCAGTTTTCGACCTCAGTTGTGAAGACACTCTGCTAGAACAATATTGTTAATGTCTTAGCATACATGAAAGTGTATCCCCAAGTTAGTCAGAGGGACTCTTGTGTTGGGTATATGACGTCCTACTACTATTCTAAACATTTTAAAAGACCATAGGTAAATTTTCAGGTCACTAAAAATACTACTTTACATGTTTCACAATAAGTTTGTTATTTAAAATTTTTAGACTGCATCCATATCATATGGTTTTACATCAAGCCTTAAATGAGGAAGTCTTGACCAATGGATAGATTATTGTCATTGGATGTGGGACATTATTGGGGAAAATAGAGAACTTTTACGAAATTCTTTGGGAGGTCACTTTTAGAAGTGATGCAAACGTTAATTTGCATTATTGGTCTAACAACAATCCTCACTAGTTATGAAGTTCAACATCAATGCTATTTGAGTTAGAATATATGGTGTAGCACCCACTATTATGGATCCCCATTACGTTGATCAACCACTAAATGGTGCCGTGTTTTTTTATTTTGTGGTAAATGTATTGCCTATTTTATTAAAAGATGTGCTCTTGCAATTACCGCAAAATATGTTTTATGCAGCTAGACGGTTGCTCTGCACACTTTTCAAGAAATGTGCGAGAACAATTAGATCTACAATATCAACAGGGGTGGATTAGACGTGGAAGTCTTATTTCCTTGACATCTCCGATCCCCAGATCTCACCTGTTTGGAATTCTATCAATGGGATATTGTTTACCAAACTCTACCAACAAAGAGATACGACATGAAAATATGAATATAAGAGGCCATTCATAGCCTATCAGACCAGAAATTGAAGCTGCATATTTGGCCATCAGGTACATACAATTTAAAATAATCAAAGTAGAATTCTGACTTGATGATTTAAATGAACCTTTTGATATATTTTGAATTATACTATTAATGACTGTTATTATACAAGTTACTCTCTAGTTACTTTTTTAGAAATTTAACGATGAAGATATTTAAACTAACTAGCAAACCGAGTGTGCCCTTGAGAAAAGTAGATTATTTCAACAGCTGATAACTTTTATATTATGTATTGTCCAATCATACAGTTTTTTCAAATATTGTGTTTCAGGAACAAATAAAATTATATATCGCATACAAAGGGTGTTTTATTCTAATCTGTTGAAAGAAGCTACTTTTAATGAAATAGAGAAAACATCTTACTTTAAACATGTATTTAACTTTAAAAATAACAATTTATATTTAGGTGATGAATAAATTTGATTTAACAATAAAGAATCAAAATTATTTGTTTTATTTAAATTTCTTGTTTTTGTTATGGTTTGTAACTGTTGGAGTGAAGTGAGAGAAATGTTCAGATAAACGAGTTATTTGCCGAATAAGTTCTATTCATATTTTAAAGAGTATCAACATGCAACTACATTTCTTACCTGTCCAAAAATCATTGACAATTGAACATATCCTTTAAACTGCTACATTAGTTCCAGTACAACGTAAATTGGTCGAGAATAAATGAATTTTTACATGGAACTTGTTTTCAAAATGGCTGAACATTTACACCTCTTTTATCAATTTCAACGTGTTGATTTTCCCATTGTATTATTTTTTCTGGATGCAATAACGGCTTCTTGTTGCCGTACCATTTGATATTACTTTTGTAGATGATAAATACTCTTTTACATGAATTTTTGTTCCACTTATACAAATTTTTGATAAACCCTATGATGTTACCTGAAATATTCCATTTTCTCATAGATTTAAGAATATAGTAACTTGTTATTTTTTTTTTAATATAAAAAGGATACAGTATTCAGTACCTTTCGAACCTTCGAATAGAATAGTTGGTTTGTGTGGTGTGCCTTGTCTTTAAATAGTACGGTAAATTATCTTTTACTAGTGGCCAATTTATTAGTATAAATAATAACATATTTTATTAAAAATGTTCTTTATTTTAAATTATTATTCCCTTTACATTGGATAAAGAAAAATACAAAAAAATGAGGCCGATGTTCTGGCAATTTTCTTGATCCTCAGTTTAAGTCCTCATGTTTTCAATGGCTCCTTGCCGCAGCATCATCCATTGATATTCGCTAGTACCAATAACTTTGTCCCGCAATGAATTTTGACACCTAGTATATTTCGGCTGTTAAATAATAACATATTGGGCATTGGGTAAGTTAATTACTTCATATTATTATGACTGAAGATTCAGATGGGGGAGAGCCCCCATCTCAACACGACCCTCCTGACAAAATGGAGATTGAAGTAAATCAAAAGTACAATTTAAATAATAAATATACTTCAACAGATTTCTGGCCCGTTCTATGTTATTGTGAACCTTCAGATACAATTATTCGTATTTCGGCAGTCAAGGAATTTAAAAAATGATATTGTAGATAGTAAGTTAGTCGGTAGAAATAAAGTGAAAATTATTTTTAACAACTATCATACAGCAAATTCAATTGTAGGACATGAAATAATGAACCTTAATATATCTGTACTGTGTTTATAAGCCTCTTAAAATACAAGCGTCTACAAAAGACTGGGAACATATTTTCTTGCAGATTCAGGGTGATGTTATTGTATGGTTGGGGATCTACACTCGATAATACACAAGGTAACAGACGCTATAGATGAAACAAATTTAATTATTTTAAATGATGGCAACCCAACAAAAATTGGTAGGCCTAGCGAAAGACCTTCGCCAATGAGCTTACCGTAGTTTCACCTAGTTTGATGAGTTACTCAGAATGGAATATAATAGATGATACATTAGGATCTGATCATTTTCCTATACACATCTCCATATCCCGACAATATATCCCATCTCCTGTATTACCATCAAGAAAATGGATAGTCTTCTGCCTCCAAATTAACGATATAAACTCATTAGAGTCTTTTCTTGAAATAATAAATAAAGCAGCATCCAATTCTATGAAATCTCGTACTGGCGGATCTAAAAAAGTGTCAAACCCCCTTTGGTGGGACGATGGTTGTGTTAAAATTATAAATAAACAGAAAAACGCTTATAAAATGTACAAAACACTGCAAACTTAGAGAATTATTTACAATTAAAAAATATTCAAGCTAGAAGCAAATTATTATTTAAACAAAAACAACAGGAATGTTGGAAAAAATTTGTTAGCCGACAAAAACACGCCGATCGCGAAAAATAGGGCATTTGTTAAAAAATATCAAACAAAAATTCTACAATGAAAAAACAACCAATATCTGAAAGCCTTATAAATCAAATTTTTGACAATATTTTCTCAAGTTATATACCGATTGGTGGGTAAAAGATAAGTACATTGAACAACTGAAACAAGTAACTATTTGTCTAATCTTGAAACCATAAAAAGACAGAAATTGATTTACGTCTTACCGACCTATACCCCTGATGTCCTGTGTAACGAAAACTTTTGAAATGATGATTAAAACAAGGCTGGAATGACACTTTGAACAAAATTCAATTTTACCCTGGACACAGTATGGATTTAGAAGGGGCCTCGGCACATTATATGCAATAACACATTTAGTAAATTGTGTTCAAATTATATTCTTTAAAAACAGATATTTAGTTTGCTTATTTCTTGATATATAAGATGCTTATGATAGTATGGATATCAATTTACAAAATAGTAGAGGTTGGTTTTAGTGAAAGGACTTCTCAGAGTATATGACAATTATATTATTCGCGCACAATTTAGTGAAAGTGTCACGTGATTCGCTTTTGTCGTTCCCAACACTTAACCACTTTCAATTATAACATAAATGGTCAATTGCTCGAATCAGTCAACCAGATAAGAGATTTAGGAGTGGTTCTTGACAGTGCACTTACCTTTAACCACCACATCACTACTGTTGTTCAGAAGTCCATGAAAATGTTGGGTTTCGTTGAAAGAACTATTCGTGATTTTACCGATATTATCTCTGTCAAACTTTTGTATTTTTCCTTAGTTAGGTCTCACCTTGATTACTGTTCTTCTGTATGGTGTCCACATTATTTAGATTACATTACACTCGAACAGAATAACTTTTTACGCTATATTGCATTTAATCTTCATGAGACGGACATCAAAATTTTACGAAAAGGACTAACTGGGGTCCGAGAAGACCCCATGCGTAAAATTGCAGAAATGCTGTATTTTTCTTTAAATTAAATATATAGAAAAGAAGTTTTATTAAAGTTTTACTATTAACCATTTATTAGTCAAAAATCATCACGAAAAAATACTACTAGCTACATATCATTTTATCATTTTTTACAAACTATCTCCGATTTTGAATGTTCTAGGCACACAAAGTTATTACACCTAATACATATTTTTCTGGATTTTCTGTCATTTCCTCTTTGACACATATGGCAGCGCCCCCTGGTAATGTTTTGTTGCTGAACTCTATGTTCTGTTGCATCCAGTAGTTCGGGAAAAACGTCTGTCATATGCCGTTTTCTATTCGTCTGAATGTATTTATTATATCGCCGGAAAACGTTTTTCTTTATGAGTTCTTTTCCTAGTCCCAAAATATACATTTTACGTTTATCCAAACTGTTTTATCGCCAATCCGGGTTTTGCAGTAACCACAATTTATAAGCATTTATTCCTGCGATATCTATAAGATGCGAAAATATTGCCATTGGCCAGCGGTTTGACTTTCTCTGCACTGTATATTCTTTGGCCAACTTATCTGAAGTGTCGACAGCACCTTTTGTTTTCTTGTAACGAAGAATAACTTCTGGTTTATAGTGCTGTTCTTCTCCAGCTACTTTACTATCAGTATGCTCACTTGAAAGTAAGACGACAGCATGTTTTTGTTTTGGAACATAGGATACTAGCGTTCTTTGATTTCTAAAAGCAAACATACTTGAAAACTCTTTCTTGTACGATGCCGGTAGAAGTTCCCTGGGAATAAATGTTTCATTTTTCCGAAGGGTTCCACATAAAGTAATATTTTTTTCCACAACTTGTCAGCAAGTTCTAAACTTGTAAAAAAGTTATCGGTCGTTATTCCAAATCCGCCTTCCAAATGGTCTGTCAAATCTAGGACAACCCTTTGACCTTGACCCTTTTCCGCTTTGTTACCTTGTTTTCCTAAAAATTAATAGATACATAGGAATATAAAGTTTGCCTATATTGCTTTTCAAATAACTTACCCAAATAAACTTGCATGTTTGCAATATAAGAAGTGGTGCAGTCCACAAGAGCCCATATTTTGATTCCATACTTATCAGGTTTACTCTTCATATAGACTCGGAATGGTGCCTTACCCCTAAATGGTACAAGCTGCTCATCTACACATAGATAGTCGCCAGGATTAAGTGATTTTTTACAATTAGAAGTGAAAATATCGAATATATCTCTTATCGGAGCTAGCTTATCTACACTAATTTTCGTTCTTGTCTTGTTTGAAAATTATCAAAGCGTAAAAATGAAGTAATTTGTTTGAATCTGTCTCTTGACATTGCAGCAGGAATTATAGGACGACAGTAAGAAATATCTTGACACCGGAGCATATCGATAGCCTCTTTCGATCCGTAAAGTGCGCCAAGAATAAGCAACAGTCCAATACAAGCTTCAATCTCTGTAGAATCAACAGGTACAAAAACTTTAATTTTATTCGGATTTTCTATATTCCATTTATCATAATGTTTGTGCCTTTCTGTTTGTTTCGGTTACTATTATGTTCAGAATATCCGGAGATAGGAAAAGAAGAAAAGCGTCTTTTATACTTGAGATATCAGAACTGTAATTTGTAAGGCCTAGAGCATATCTCCGAATATTAGCTTTTGAACGTCTAATTTTTGTGTTTCCTGGAATTTTTGACCACTCAGTTCCATCTTTAGATTGATATACTGGAATGCCCTGGCTGTTACTAACTGTTGGTTCCTCTGGGTTCGTTTTCTCTATACTTTGATCAACAACTATTACATCATTTTCTTCCTCTACTTCTGTGACAATGTCTCCATCTTCTAAGTCACTCGATGTTTCCTCATTGATAACACTATCAAACTCTGGATCATCACTTTCAAGTATACGTAACATCTCATAGTCAGTAAGCCCCTTGCGATTGTTTGTAAATAAAAACTGACTCATTTTCAAAACGATGTACCCTACTCGCAATATCACAAGAGACTAACCCGAATATTCAAGTCTAAAAATTATATCGCAGTGCGGGGAATCCCCCATTTGAACTGGTAATTTACATTTTACAATTATATGGGTAAATTCCCTGTGAGTAAACAAACGTTAAATGTATGGGATTCCCCGATTTTACTAACAGTTACCGGGATTATTTTATCGGACGTAAAAGGCTGACCGGGGTCTGAAGAGACCCCTGGAATATAAAACTATTTTTTGTTTATACCAGCCAATAAAAACTACTAAATACATCATATTTTATCAAAATAATTCATAAACTACAGCTAGATGAAAGATCAATGTTTAAAAGTTTGCGTTTGCAAAGATACAGCAAAAACATACGTCATGGGGTATAAACGGACCCCGGTCAGTCCTATGAAGGTTAAGCTACATATCCATCATGACTATTCTGTGTGGCTGCAGCAACTGCGAATCCCCTCTCTTGAGAACCGCAGGATGCAGAAGGATCTTACATTACTTTTCAACATCATAAACGGTACATATAACTGTCCTCAGCTTCAAAATAAAATTAGTTTATTTGTTCCATCGCGGACTACGAGGCAGAGTCGAACATTTCACATACCTTTTCATAGATATAATTATGCATACTACACGTTTCTTCCTAGAACTTTTAGAATCGCAAACTCACTGGGAGACCTTCCACTTTTTGATGCCTCAATTACTAAATTTAATGGCTTTAGTCGTGATTTGAGTGTTCAGTAATTTATATTTTGTCAACTCATGATTTTTGTGTATTTTGTTTCAATAACTGTTTTCATTTTAGTGTATATATGTTTAGATTTGTCTGCATTGTGTATTGTGCTCACTTTTGTATTTTATATAAGTTAAAAGGTCTTGCCCATGAATAAATAAATTCTGTAGATTCCTGATTGGTCAGATAACAGCCAGTGTAACACAGCACTTTTTAGTCGAGTAGGGTAACAGGAGGAGAGGAGAGAATTCCGTCTCTCTCGATTATGTGGTGTTATATAAATGAGTTCCTTGTTACCTACTCTTACAAACTTCTGTCTATACCCAAGATATTTTTTTCCGATACTGTATATCTTATTACATAGAAATTGAATCATCCTCATTCCAACTGAACTGAACAAGAAAGCATATATCTTTTACTGCCAAAGATCCAACTAAGCAGAAGGTGTATGCATGTGATACAATTCCTTTTTCAGATAAGCTGATTTTATTTTTGTGATAAGTAAGCATTTTTTGTTATGTATATTATTTTCCTCTACAGTAGAGTCTAACTAATCTGGCACTATTAAGAACCATGGGGTGCCGGATTATTGGAATGTTAGAATTCATAATAAATAAAATAAAGCATTTAATGAAATTAACGTGTTACACTTTCCAGGTCCACATTCTCATTTCTTCATGTGCTCCACTATATTTATTCTTAGTAGCTCGCCAAACTCCATACTTTACCAATTTGCAATATTTTCTGAACTATCTTCTTCAAAATATCTTTTAATCTTTCAACTTTCACTTGTTAATAGCACGTGCTATTGTGATAAGTTTTGAGGTTAGACTGATAACGGAGCGCAAACGCAGAGCAGGGCGTAGGGTAGGGCGAGTGAGGCGCGGACGAAGGTGCAGGATTAGTGAAACTACCGTAAAACGGGGTTACATTGAACATTTTCTTCATATTTTGTTGAATAACTTTTGTATCAGTCGCTCAATCGAATAAAAAAAATACCACTTATGGGTCACTATAGAAGCATGACTTGACATACGTTAGATTATCTATTGGGCGTAGCTATGTAGATATAGCTATAAAAAAGTTGCTGTTCAATTTTACCACGGGCCCCGGGGTAACATTGAACATAGTATAAATGGGTGTCTACGAGCCCACAGGTTAGTTATTCGTTCAAATTGACCCCGCCAGTGAAACAAGCGAAAACAATTAGTGGGGAGAGTTTTGCTTGTTTTTTTTCTCAATGCCAAGGTGGTTATATTTATTGACAAAGTATTTTTTTACATTTCTTATTCTTATTATAATTGCCAGGTTGTGCCCTCAGTTACCAGACAATTCAATAGGGTACCAGAAATATGTAGTGTAGCTAGCTTGATTTCTTCATCTAATCTATTAGACTTTTCTATGAAGATACCTTAAGTCCAAAGACCCAATATGCGCATTTAGTGAAAACGTCACGGACGCCATTTTCTTGTTATTGGATGATGCTTCAAACAAACCTTTTATCTGTATGTTAATACCACAGAGCATTATTTAAAGTTTTAATTATAAATATTCATATATTTAAGCACTGAAAAAAGTTTAATATATCTATTATATTGGTAATGTAATACTGTGATTTGATGGCGATGTTACAAATAAGAAAATATCGCACTTTTTAAAATTGGGATGGATTTAGCTAATGTGTTTGTGTTAAACAAGATAAACACCAATAAATATACGATGTACATACCTTTTTGTTCGTTTTATATTTTTAATATAATAGCACATAATTTATTCCTACGATCACTACCCAAAGTAGGCTTTTGCACACTGAAATCTAACCGCAACGTTGATGTTTTCCGTGATCTGTCATAATTTGACATTATGCCCGCTCTAGAGCGTACTTTTCCGCTCGCATGTTTTCATTTACAATAAACTAAAGAAAGTTAGTAAATAATAGGTATATTAATAGCACATTATACACTAAGCGACTAAAGTGACCCATTTAATCCCGCGGGTGGGACCCATTTAATCCCCGAGGGAACCAATACATATACATTTTTAATAAAAATAAATACTACTTAGGATGGACTTTTACGAAACTTGGCTGGGCATCGAGGATGCACTTTTATGAAATGAAACTTGGCTGGGCATCGAGGACGGACTTTTATGAAATGAAGCTTTGCTGGGCATCGAGGACGGACTTCCATTTTTTGTAGTAAGTCAAATTGCGCCAATAAAAAAAATAGCGTAAAGTATTCGTGGATAACTGGTCTTTCAAACACGCGCGATTTTTCGAGCACGACGACGCAGTGTTATAGACCTTACAGATTAGACCGATTCAGACGTCATTTTAATTATTATTTTCTATCTTATAAACCCATGCAAAACACCTATGTTTATAGTTGTAGTTAATATTTAAAAATATTCAAAGTGTATAACTAATTACTTCCAATATTTTTCGAAACTCAATTTGTTTAACCTTGTAAATGTCATCATAATGTCGTTTACAACTTTTGTAAGTTTTAAATTGTCATTAGTTGCTTTTACGCCGTTTTTGATAGATTAGGTTAATTTTCTTCTCGAAACCTTGACTCAAAACATCAAATTGCAAGAGGTTATGGACACAGGACATGCGTGAGACACCATTGAAGCTTCTGGAGTTTGTAATTTGTTGAATTTTTGTGTTAATAAGTGATATCATGAGCCAGCTTTCGCTGATCGAGCATCTAAAAGGGCACGAGAACTATGGTACGTGGGAATTCGCGGTACAGATTTATTTAGAACACGAATAGCTTTGGGACGCAGTAAAAGGCTTTTTCATGTTTTTTTTAAATCATTTGTCTAAAAATAAGGTGATCGTAGAAAAAATCTTGTGTGGAATTCGAGCAGAAAGTGCGTTGCCGCTTTCGGCAGATTTCCAGCGCTCCGCTACGCGTCGCGCGGGCAACTCTCTGCCTCAAGCGGCAAAGTATCACTTTCCGCTCTTAATACACAAATAGCTATTACAAATACAATAACCCCAACGGATTCTTATTATTGTCATCCAAAACACATCTGATGATACACACTAAATGAGCGTATAATAATGTCAAACCATATGTTTTGTTATGGAACAAAGTCACATTAGTTATTAAAATATTTTCAAAAATAAAGTTTGATTTATTGAAAACTAACTATTAGTTCACAATGGTGAAAGCAACATTACAAAATTATTTTATTTTCTAATTTGCCTTATCTTATTTTTAAATTTTTTGTATTTTCGTTTTAGTATTTTACGTTATGAAACTTCCATATTAATTTCATTTTTAACAGCTTCTGCTGCTTCGTGCATTTCCAGACCTTCTAAGGTATATGCCAAATTATCCAGAGTTGCGTCTTCATCATCTTCAAACCATAGTTGTAATAAGTTCCGGGCTTGTTCTACTGGGGTCGGATTCTCTTTTTCAAAAAAATCAATTTCATCTTTTTTGAACCCTATATGAAAAACAGATTAAATTATGAAATTTTGTTTCAAGTGGTTGATATTATTAAATTTTTATTTTAAATGACACACCCTGTATATTTTTATTTTCACGCTTTAAATTAATGATAGATTTCCAAGTGAATTATGCATAATTAAATTTATTCAGAAGGTTATTGATTTTGGAAGTAGGATGATTATCATATCAAACCCTGCAGTACATCGTCGGTCCAATGCTAAAACCGCGAATGTGCCAATTTGCATATTTTCGTCTATGTGCAGTACATAGTTCAATATCATTCATAGTATTCAATGCCAAAAGCGCGAAAGTGTCTACTGATTCCCTTTCCCCCTCCCAGCCGGGATACATTCCATGAGTGTCAGTTAGAGATTTAGCTGCCATACCGAAAACACGAATGTACCACGTTCGTGCTTTTGCCATTGCAAGTTATTTTACTATTTGAGATCTAAATTAACGAATATGCCACATTCGTTGTATTGGCAGTGTAAACAATTGTGCTTTAAGGTATTCGTGATTTTAGTGATCTTGAGATCGAATAGCAAGAATAATGAGAAATTGCCGAAAACTACAAGCTCAAGGTAAGAAAATAATTGTAAACTCGAATGTAAATAATAGAAATCCTTATCCGCATTTTTTATATGAAACGATAATTTTTTGTTTGCAAAACAAGGATTTAATTTTATTGACTACACTGAATACTGAGGTTTTGTTTTGTCGTATGCAAAACTCTTTTTCCATTATGAATTATAGACGAAAATCTTTACTTTTTAAAACAATTTCTTAGGTTATGTTTTCCAGTATTATCTTTTCTGTTTTCAGATGATATGCTTAACGAACCTCCTTTAAAAAACACCATCGAAAATTTAGATTCACATCAACAGGGCAGGTAGGAAAAAAATTAAAATCCCATCACCCCTATATAAGATTTTCCACTCATTGCCTGCAAAAAAATAAAAACTTAAGAGCTATGCCATGGCTTATTTTGTTTTGTAAGCCTCACCTATTCCCTTTGTTTAAACTATTCACTTTCACGTGAAAAATGATGACATTATTTTCCTACAATCACTACCCGAAGTGGATTTGCACACTCAAATCTAACCGCAAAGTTGATGTTTTCCGTGATCTGTCATAATTTGACATTATTTCCGCTTTAGAGCGTACTTTTCCGCTCGCCTGTTTTCATTTACAATAAACTAAAGAAAGGTAGTAAATAATACATATATTAAAACAAAATGTAGGGCAGTCTGAATATTTTAATTGAAACATTAATATTTGAAGATATTTCGAACGAAATTAAACCTTATTTTATAAAATTTACCTAGTAGAAATATAGCAGTCAGAAGGTAGGCAATACATTATACACCTAGATGCAATAGTGATTGCATATTCAAGTACCTACCTACTATTTTGTGCAAATAGTAGTTTATGAAATTAATTAAACGTCATTATTTCATTTTTAGTTTATAAAAAAGTTGTCTGTTTATAAATAGCTATTTGAAAAATGGATAGTGACAGATATAGCAGATTTTGCTAAAAATATTACTCTTAATCTTCTGCCAACTGAATCCAGAGGTAAATACGAAAAATAATACAATATTTTCATGGATTGGTGCTGCTCAAAGAAAATTAAAAAATATTCGGAGAATGTATTGCTGACTTATTTTAGCGAAAAATCCAAAACTCTAAAATCTTCAACCTTGTGGACACAATATTCGATGCTTCGAAGCACTTTGCGAGTAACAAATATTTACATCAGTAAATACACTAAACTGATTGCATTTTTGAAGTTAGAAGCAGTGTGTTACAAAGCAAAGAAGTCAGAAACATTCTCAAAAGAACAAAAGTGGAGAACTTTATTAGATTTGCACGTGACTATGAACATTTGCTGAGAAAGGTAGGTACAAACGTTTTACTATTTATTTTATTCTGATACAGAATTTCTCAGAATATTATTTTTAGGTGATCTTAATCATGGGTATCGCTGATGCATGCAGTAGGGATGAATTAATCAAAATTGAATTAAAGGATATAGAATAGAAAATCCTTTCTAGTGGTCCGAATCCCCAATTCGAAAACGAATCAAAGTCGTACATTCGCAATAATTAATAGTGCCGAAGAAAATGCGATCGACTATATATTCTATTATAGAAAATATTTTAATTTAAGACAGCAAAGTCAAATTAAACGTAAAAACATTATCAGCGCTTATTTTTACGATACTCCAAAGGTAAATGCTTCAATCAGGTAATTGGTATGAATACTGTGGGTAAAGTACCAAGCGAAATAGCCAGTTTCTTGAAATTTCCCGATAAAAATTTATTCACTGGTCATTGCTTTCAATAAACGTCGGCGAAATTATTAGTAAATGGTGGAGGCGACTTAATTCAGTTTAAAAAAACATGGTGGGTGGAAGAGCAGTAATGTGGCTGAAGGATATATCGCCGAATCCATTAACAATAAAATAGATACCTTCCAAAAATTTCTGGGAACGCAGCAGTACCAACTAGCGAAGAACTTTCGATTCCTCCTATATCTGATATTGCAGAAAAATATTCAGAAGATATTACCCTACCTCCGACTTCTTCATATTGTAGGAAATAAATGAAAATAATAAGTAATTGTTACATGTTTTCAACGTCATATTCTAATAAAGTGTATTTTTCATGTTTTTTTAATTATTTGTCTAAAAATTATGTGATTATAGAAAAAATCTTGTGTGCAATTCGAGCAGAAAGTGCGTTGACTCAAGCAGTAAAGTAATTGAGCACCAGCCGTCAACATCTTTTCAAGTTGACCATCCTAACAGAATGCCCCCAGCTTCACCACAAACGTTAGAAGAAGATTTTTTGTTTGTTTCTGATTCATCTTCCGATTTTTATGAACCTTTAGGTTCGTCAGACACAGAAAATGACAGCTCATTGGAAAGTGATGTTGAGTATTTTGCTAACTGTCAGAAGACTGGACACACAATAACTCCTAGAAATCAGGAGATAGACGAATCTACCAAAAAAAAAGAAATGAGAAGGTATGGAAGCAAAATGTTAGGAAAGTTAAAAGGCTTAGGCGAATAGGGAAACCTTCACGAACTCTTTTGCCAGTACCTTGTCTCAATAAGCCAAAACATAAGTGTGCAACTTCAGTTACCGAGCCCAACCGAATTATAATTTATAATGATTTTTGCATTTTAAGCTGCATTGACGATCAGCGTCAATTTGTACATAATCACATTGAGCGAAAACCAAAAAAAAGCACGACAAGAGGTGTTCAAAATTCCAGAAAAAACTACACTTGCGTTTATAGTCTTACGGTTGATGGAATTAAACTTACAGTATGTAGAGAATTTTTTATGGCCACTCTGAATGTGACAGACGCCTTTATGCGAAGTGGCATAAACAAGCGCTCATCCAATGGAGTTTTGGAAAAAGATAAGCGCGGGAAACATCAACCACCAAACAAATTACCCCTGTATGTTGAAAAATTTTCATGGAACCAGATTCTATCATTTCCAGCGGTAGAATCGCATTATTGTCGTAAGTCCAGTAAAGAAAAGTACCTTGACTGATCCCTTAATATATCGATAATATACAGGATGTATAAAGAGTTGTGCATAGCTCAAAATTGTTACATTTGAAAAACATCGTCAGCTGTTCTCTGAATACACTTAGGCTACTTTAAGCCAAAAAAAGACCAGTGTCGGAAATGTTTGACATACAAAAATATGTCTGAAGGGGAGAAAAAGGAAGAAGAAGAAGCAGCGTATGAAAAACATTTCCAAATGAAAAATGAAGCTTGACAAGCCCGTGATGAGGGTAAGTTACTAGCCAAGAAAATCCTATAGTTCTTTCAATTTCGATTTGCAAGCAGTCTTAACAACGCCCAAAAGATCCGCGAGACAAATATTTTATTTAAGGAAACTAGCTGTGTACAATTTGATCATTTACAATTTGGGGAATCAAAACGTTATGTGTTACCTTTGGGACGAAACAAAGGGAAAACGAGGTGCTAACGAAATTGTGTCTCATGTGGATGCTTTTATTATGAGCTATCCTGAGATAGAAGTTGTTCGTATGATGTCTGACAGATGTGGAGGTCACACAACCAATTCAATATTTGCAACCATGTACATCCAACTTCTTGCGAAACATCCATCATTGAAAACAATTGATCATCGCTTTTTCGAAACAGGGCACACTGAAATGGAGTGCGACTTCGTTCACTCTAAAATAGAAAAAAAAGCAAAATATGTACCCGTTTATACCCCCGAGGGATGGGCGCAAGTTATAAGAGATATACATATCACACCATGTTCTTTTGCTGTGATGTCCTTGCTGTTTGATGACTTTTTCGATTTTAAAGGATTTTTAAATAATAATTCCTTCAATTTCAGTGACGTTCCCTGGAGAAAGCTTTGTTGCCTTCGGGACATTAAAGAAAATAGTTCCGTAAACGTTCTTTACAAAACAGACTTTACCGAAGTTTTTATTGATGTAGACTGCAAAAAAACTAGAGGCCGTCCAAAACAAGCGGATTTAAAAAAGGCCTATCAAAATGACTTATCCATGAGTGCAGCAAAATGGAGTGACATGGATAAAATGTGTAAGGATTTAACAATACCAAAAGCGTACCATGATTTTTGCAAATCCATGAAATCAAATCACATGGTGAGGGACAATTTACCGGAACCAGACAATGATGAAGAGTCCGATTCTGACGAAGATTAAACGTTTTGCTTAATTTTTTTTTCGTGGCAGTATTTGATGTTTTTTTTTGTTCAGTCCGATACTGTCGTAGACTTAACATTAATATATTTTATTCAAGTTTTCTCTGTACAGGAATTTAATGTTTGTTTATGAAGAGTAAATGTTAATGTTTTATTTAAGTTGTTTTTTGTAAGAGAATTTGATGTTTGTTTATTTTGTTCAGTTTTTCAAAATGCTGAGTTGTTATAAAAAAAAATAGTTCAATTTTACAAAGCCAAAACAAAGAATGTGTGTTTTTTTTCGAAAAATAATAGAAACTTTAAAATTTTCAACCGACAATATTAAATGTTTTATAAAGGTGAGGTTTTCAATAGTTATTATTAGACTGTAAAGTAAAAGTTCTATTTTTAACAATATCTTCAAAGTTTAAGACGCGTTTTTATTAAAACATTAAATATGCACATTTGTGAGTTTGGCATTGGACCGATGACATATAAACAATTTTTTAAATTATCTTTTATGAAATACTTTGCAAATTTAACATATTTTCTAGTGAAATTAACTGTCTCGACCCTTACTTCATGGAATCTACTCATATTAGTGTTTTAAATGAAACTCACGGTTTCTAGTTAATACCACAATATAATAAAAAAATTTTAGAATTTTCAACAATTTTTATTACATTGTGGTGAAATTGACTGTCTCGACCCTTACTTCGTGGAATATGCTCATATTAGTGTTTTTAAATGAAACTCAAGGTCTCTAGTTAATTCCACAATATAATACAAGTTATTGAAAATTCTAAGAAATTGACAATTGTTTCGATAAATCAATATCATCGTCAGAATGACAGAAGTTACATTTCATTTTATGCCTACCTGATGTTTAGTAGTTATATTTTTTTGGCTAGACCAAGAAGTAACCTAACTTGTGATTGGCTTAATATATGTTTATAGAAAAAAGAAGAAGATGTGATATTACAAATATTGAAGCTTAGATATTATTAGCCCTATGGTGATATCCTGGATATCATTTTTCCAATTAAGATCAGTATAACTGTGCAATGATATAGAAAACCAGGAAAACTATATCTGCTGATCTTTACAATTATCACTTAAGAAGACAGTTTATTAGTGGAGAATTCCCTAGATTTAACTGTTCATTGACAACTTCATATTGTGGGTTTCTTAAATGTCTTCTAATTTCCAGTTCTTCAAGGAAATCCAGTTCTTGTTTCTTTTCACAAATATGCAGCACTTCTAGTTCTGTGTTAGGTGTCAATGAATGATTGGTGTCAAGTAAATGTTTTGCGTAGTGAGATTTATCTGGTTGTTTTAATCTGTAAGCTCGTAAGTGCTCACTGTATCGTATTTCAAAATTCCTAAGGGTCTGACCCAAATAGACAGCATTACATTCTGGACATTTGAGTTTATATATACCTGACTTCTTTAATAGTGGTATTTTTGTTTTTACATTTAACAATTTTGTACTAACGTTACTTTCTGTTTTAAAAGAAATTGTTGCATCAGATATACTTAATTTATTTGATGTATGCATTAATCAGAATTATTTCACTTTTGACAATAAGATATATATTCAAAATGAAGGTTTACCAATGGGAAGCCCTATATCACCTATTTTAGCAAACATTTTTATGGACAATTTAGAAAGAAAGATCTTTGAAAGTAATATTTCGAAAAATATTTTATTTTGGTATAGATATGTAGATGACATCTTAGCTTGTTTTATGGGTAGTGAGCGACAATTAGATGTGTTTTTCAACCACATCAATAATTTACACCCGAAAATTAAATTTACATTAGAAATTGAAGAAAATAGCTCAATCAATTTTCTTGATTTAAAAATTCAAAGAGTTAATGATGTACTTGATTATTCAATTTACCGAAAACCAACACAGACTGATGTGACAATTCCATTCAATTCTAACCACCCTGTCTCACACAGACTAGGAGCATATAATTCAATGATACATAGAGCTTTTTCAGTTCCTATGAACAAATGTAATTTTGATAGAGAGATTAATACAATTAGACAAATAGCAACATCTAACGGTTATCCATTAGATATGATAAATAAACTAATTAGTAAAAAAGAGAAAAAAGTGGCATTACAACTAATATATCCTAAACAAGCTGATGAAATTAAAACTTATAAAACCATCACATATGCAGGAAATATTTCTAATAATATTTCAAAGATAATATCTTCAGCAACGAATGCAACAATTTCTTTTAAAACAGAAAGTAACGTTAGTACAAAATTGTTAAATGTAAAAACAAAAATACCACTATTAAAGAAGTCAGGTATATATAAACTCAAATGTCCAGAATGTAATGCTGTCTA
Organism: Galeruca laticollis; assembly: GCA_963921935.1. NCBI lineage: Eukaryota > Metazoa > Arthropoda > Insecta > Coleoptera > Chrysomelidae > Galeruca > Galeruca laticollis. The sequence goes on from OY998183.1 coordinate 89,949,362, forward strand.
TTTGGGTCAGACCCTTAGGAATTTTGAAATACGATACAGTGAGCACTTACGAGCTTACAGATTAAAACAACCAGATAAATCTCACTACGCAAAACATTTACTTGACACCAATCATTCATTGACACCTAACACAGAACTAGAAGTGCTGCATATTTGTGAAAAGAAACAAGAACTGGATTTCCTTGAAGAACTGGAAATTAGAAGACATTTAAGAAACCCACAATATGAAGTTGTCAATGAACAGTTAAATCTAGGGAATTCTCCACTAATAAACTGTCTTCTTAAGTGATAATTGTAAAGATCAGCAGATATAGTTTTCCTGGTTTTCTATATCATTGCACAGTTATACTGATCTTAATTGGAAAAATGATATCCAGGATATCACCATAGGGCTAATAATATCTAAGCTTCAATATTTGTAATATCACATCTTCTTCTTTTTTCTATAAACATATATTAAGCCAATCACAAGTTAGGTTACTTCTTGGTCTAGCCAAAAAAATATAACTACTAAACATCAGGTAGGCATAAAATGAAATGTAACTTCTGTCATTCTGACGATGATATTGATTTATCGAAACAATTGTCAATTTCTTAGAATTTTCAATAACTTGTATTATATTGTGGAATTAACTAGAGACCTTGAGTTTCATTTAAAAACACTATTATATTGTGGTATTAACTAGAAACTGTGAGTTACATTTAAAACACTAATATTTTCTAGTATTTATAATTAGTTATAAATGCAAAATAATGAATATTTCTAATTAATTATTGAAAGGAAAATGAAACAATGTGCCCATCTAGAATGTTTACATGACATTAAAATCTGCTGGTTACTCCAATCAGAGCGATTTACCTCCAAAAAAGAATGATAGTAGAGGTTACGTAAACTAAAATTATTATTTGTATTAATTTTTCCTTATACTAATTTAAAAAACTAAAAATATTTATACAAATTCTTTACAATATTGACAATGCCATTGATTCTATACGTGTGAATTAATATTACTGACTACATAACAGAGGGACTGTATACTATAAGAAAATCATGGCAGTCAGAAATCAATTTGTCTGTGATTTTTGCACAACTGACTTTTCGAAAATTAATCTCAAATATTCCTCAAAAAACACTTAATTTCAATTATTTCTCTTAAACCTATGAGTAAGTGCTATTTTATTTTATGTAAGTGAAATAGTAGTATTTATTATTTAACATTCTTTAATTTGAATATTTAACTTAAAAATTTAATACTGAGTAAATATCCTTACACGAGGATTTTCAGGCACCAGACTATAGCTATGTTAAATTTAAACGAAGACGTTGATGGCTGGCCAGAGCACCATAACTCGACCGCTTTTCATGCACTGTACAAATCATATGCATGTTAAAAATATTTAAGATGAACTGGATGAAATGGAGCATTGTAAACAAATGAAATATGTATGTGTAACGAATTCATTTTGTTATTTTCGTATACATAAGTAGAATACTTTGTACTTATACTCACTGTTGTCACCAGTTGAATTGTTTGTTTTCTTAAATGTAACTATATTATCAAGTTTTGCTATTGTTTTTTTTTCAATATTTTTCCAAAAATAGATTAAAAAAAGTCAATTATTTTTTGTTATAATCTTCAAGAATAATCATGTGCTATTATATTTTAAACTTAGATTGTGTTTTGTACTTTAGGTTTTCCATAATTATATAGTATTCAATGAATGTTTACCTAATTTTGTTGCTAACTTCTGCCAGTTCGGTGCAATCTTCTCACTGAGGTATATTAATTGTTGCAAAGTAATATTTTTTGTTTCAGGTCTCACAATATTATCTTCCACAAATTCTTCTTGATCTGTTGGTTTCAAATCATCTGTTGCTTGATCTGTTTCTGCTAGAAAATGATCCATTTCACTGTCGTTTTGAGTTTCTTGACTAACTTCCTTTCCAGGTTTTTCATGGGCTATTCTTTTAATCATAACTTCTAAATAACTTGATAGTGAATTTGTAACAGTTGTACCATAGGTGAAAAATTGAGGACTACGTCTTGCTAATAGTCTTAGCGCTCTCCATCCTAAACTGCCGTCTTTTAAGATACTGTCATCTATTTTGTGGTAAGTTTCCAACTGTTGAATTGGTTCGGCAAAGAATTCTTCTAACGTTGGCAAGAAATTTCTTCCTTTGCATGCTTCTAAATTATTAGGGCATTGATTCCAGAGTTTAGTTAATTCACCACTAAAATAAAAAGAAGTTATTGTTAAATTTACTCACGCTTATTATTGATTATGTTACATGTGTTTAATTTTATTCATTTTAATGTTTTTCTTAATGTGAGTGAAAATTGACTTTGAAGAGAATCCACATCATAAACTGAATAGTCAGTAGGTTGATAAAGAATGAAAGAAGAAACTTTACGAAATAATTTTCACGCAAAAATGTGTGCCTTATTAGTGCCTAAAATTCTCACCTCTGAACAACAAGTAGTCGCAAAAATCGTTTGAACTGACACATTTAATTATCCAAGTTTATTAGAAAGAATAGTAACATAGGACGAAACGAGCGGATGTTTGCTTATGATCCTCAAACAAATCACCAATACATACAATCGAATAGCTCAACTCCACCAAAAGACGAAAAAACTAATGAACAAAACAAATTCAAAGAAATGATCATTGCTCTTTTTCTGATATTCATGAGAATGTGTATATACACTTTTTTACCTCTAGTAATTGAAAAGAGATAACATTCAAACAACATATTCATTACTAAGAATAGGATGGATACATCGCAATTTTAACTTAGATATTGTAATGTTATTCTAATTTATTTAAAACGTAAACGGGTGGGATAAATTTTAAACACACGGTATGGCTACTTACTAATTTATTTAAACACTAAACTAGTCACTGACACTTAATCTATATTAATACAGTTCCTCTATTTAAAATGTAAAAGAAACATTGAAATAAGGAAAACTATTTATATTTGTATGCAATACTTTCGATACACACTGTATTATAGGTATAATCAATAATTTTGGAAGATTCGGTATACAAATCAAATGTGACATTTTAATTTTCGGATGACGTTTATGTAGAATATATTTAATGATAAACAGAATTATATTACATTTTGGAGAATATATTTGAAATTTTAAAATACAGATGTCTCTGCTATCAGAATTACAATGATAATAAAAGAATTCAAATCTCTCTTTGTTATAGGGAAACATAAATTAGTATTTTTGAAAAAAAAAGGAATTTTTCGTAACCAAAGGAGAGGAGATTTACTTATTTGAAGAAAGTTGAGTTAGTTATGTTTGAAATCCCGAAGAGGTAACATCGTAATTAGAGTTGTCTCAATTTTTGGTAGATAGTAGAAGTTGTATATTCATACAACCATATTCAAAAGCCATTTCATTATAAAGCCAGTGCGTGCATAATTCGAATAAGAATTGCATCATGTGTAGTGAATGTGTTCCAGATTTCTAAATAAAATTTAGAAAGTTTCCTGAATTCTAAAATCAATTAGAATTGTATGAGTTGTCCAGTCATTAGTTGGTGAGTCCGATCCAGTTTCTTTACAATAATTTCTCGAGAAATAATAAGGCCTATTTTTAAATTAAACTTGACATAGATGCATCTATTAGATTTTTGATTGCAAACAAAATTAATAAATCATAAAAGGAAATTCACATAAGAGAAGAAAAGTTTTGAACTAGAAAAATTTGAGTGAAGCTTGTTTTTTGACATTTATCCATATCAAGATTTAGATCGACAATTGGAACTTTTATTAAACGTTTTTCATTAGGTTAATTTATAGCATATGGGTTGTAGTAATTTCAAGTTTCGTAGAAATTACGACTGTTGTTTCGTTGTGATAATTTTGGGAATATTAATTTGTTAATTTGTATTTGAATCTAGTAGTATAATATAGAATTTTGCATTCCTACTCACTATAGTCTTTTTATAACATTATTTCAGAAAATTAAACATTTTTTATTAAATAAAACCGTCGATCAAATCAGTGACAGTTGGTAATTTTCAGTAACAGAAATATTGGAAACGCCATCAGAGATTTAAAGTGCCTTTTATAATATTAAACATACAGTTACTATAGGTTCTGACCAATAGTGAAACAGATAATTTGGAGATACGTAAAAATTTAAACAAATTTTGAATCATTAATTTTTGAACAGTTTGATCCCACCCTGAGAGAAGAGTAATAGGTCGATTACACATATAAATTCATTTTTAGAAATACTAAATTAATATTTATTAGAGCCGGGCATATTTTTGACAACTACTGTCAAAGTAGAAATTTCTTACATAAGGTTTTAAGTTGTATGTACAAGAATTGTCGCTGCGACAATATACATCAACGTGAGGTGAATCGAAATTTATCTTTACAGGAAGGTTTACATTAAAATTAAATAATTAAAATTCATCATAGAGAATTAGATATATTATAATTTGTCACTCAAACGTGGGGCAACTATAAAAGAATATTGAAAATATTATAATATATACTTAACTAATCACTTAATTATTAATTTATATCAACAGTATATTAACTCAAACTAATTTATATAAATACTTAATTAATTTATATTCACTTATTTATTTGTTTATTTCACGATGTCAAATTATCAACTCAACTCCTCCGCTGATCGGTCTTTTATTTATATTAAAGCTTTTTTTACCAGAGAATTCTGGATTGCGGCTTACACAAAAACAAATGCCTTTCGCGATATTTCTAGATTGCCGGCTTAATCCTTAAAAGACCTTCCGAGAGCATGTCTATTAGAATGGTCACAATAAATCCCAATAGACCTTCTCAGAATTCGGCGCGCTTGCCATTTTTTTAACTCCGTTAACATAACGTTACAGGACCGTACTTAGTATCTGCTTCGGTGTGCGACTTTGTAACAATATGGATGATAGCAAACTTATTGGCCTGTATGCGGAAACTTTAGCCAATTCTTTGCTATGTTTTGAAATGAGTATTTTCGGATTTTTAATTCTTTTTTTGCCAAAATTGTAATTTAATTATAGCATGAAATATGTATATTAATATAACTATCATTTTTTAATTAGTTCCTTCCATATTTTTTATGTTTAATTAAATCCCATGGTGCTTTCTTATTATTTAAGAAATATTTCTTTCTTTTACTCCTTGGAGTTACTGGTGCTTCAATGCTTGTTAAACCTGTGATGTCCAAATTGTTGTTTGGTACCTTTAGCTGGAGATAATGTTTATTTGTACGATTCATTTACAGATAGAAAATTTTATGAATAAAAAAGTACAAATGAACTGTTAACCACGAAGTAAAACTAAGTTTTCTTGTATGTGGCAAAAACACATTAAACAATTAAACTGTATATAATAAAATGTAATATAACTTATTAATATCTTAAATCTAACCAGAACTGGAAACTATAAACAATATGGAATTAATAAGAAATATAAAATTGTAAAAGATATAAAATACTGAAGATATAGGATGGATACTATTTTCACTATAACTATTAGTATTTCTCTTTTCTATATATAGCCTTTGCTTCACTTCAATCAATCAAGTTATTTATAAAATCTCTCAGCTTACTGCTGACAAAATCTCTTAATTTTCTTTTGCATAATGATAGTATGGTGACTTCCCTAACTTCACTCGGAAGTGAATTATATAATTTAGGGCCTAAATAGGTATAGTTTTTTTGACCAACCGTTTTTTGGGTATGTGGTGTAATAAATGTTGTTTTATTTCACGTTTCGTATTGGTGGCCTGGAGTTCTCAGTTCCGTCTTATGTGTATGTTGAATAATACATACATTTATAAAAAATATTTGCATAGGACCAAATGTGTGTTACATGGACAATCATAACCTCGGTGAAGAATTGTCCTAAGAAAACGTTTTTGAAGGATTTCTAATGGTAGTAGGTATGTCTTAGAAACTCCGCCCCATCCTATCATTCCATAATTAATGTGTGTTTCCACTAGACCTCTATAAACTATTTTTCTTTGTTTTAAGTTAAGTATTTCACATATTTCCTTGAATTTAAATAGTATGTAACGTAGCTTCTTTAATAGATCTTGTATATGCTGATCCCATCTCAAATTATGATCTATCATGATACCAAGATACTTTACTTTGTGAACTGGTGAAATAAGATTTTCAATAGTTAAGTCATAATTTGGCAGAGCATCAACGTAGGAACTGAATGGTAAGTATTCAGTTTTATTAATATTTAATGATAGAAGTCTATTGTCAAACCACATCTTAACTTGTTGCAGACCTTTCTCTAAATTATGTTGGTCGAACCAGTTGCCGTCATCGCAAAACAATACTGTGTCGTCTGCAAAACTAACTATTTTGCTATGTGTTTTCAGCATAAACAGATTATTCAGATATACATTGAAGAGAATAGGTCCTAAGACCGTCCCCTGAGGTACGCCACATGAAATGACTTTTCCACTACTATAAGTATCTTTTATTTTCACTTTTTGTATTCGATTGGTTAAATAAGTTCTGAATAGGTCATGTGGTATACCCCTAATACCCAAGTCTTCTAAAGTGCTTAGCAACATCCCATGGTCGACCGTGTCGAACGCCTTCGATAAATCTAAGAAGACTCCAATTGAAGACCTGGATTTATCTAGTGCGTTATAGATATTTTCTGTTAGATATCTAATGGCATCTTGTATGCATTTATTTTGCCTAAACCCGTACTGCACTGAAGACTGCAACTTGTGTTGTTCCAAAAATTTATTTAACCTTTTTTGTATTATTTTTTCAAATATTTTAGCCAGACTACTAATTAGGGAATTTGGTCTGTAATTGGCTGTTTCTTGTTTTGTTCCATTCTTATAGATTGGGGTTACGATTGAAAGTTTAAAAGCAGAGGGGAAGTGTCCCTTTTGTAGAGATTTATTTATTAAATATGTAAGTGGTTTAGCAATATCATCTTTCATGATTTTTAAAGTTTCTGCTTTTATGTTGTCATAACCAGGTGCTTTCATATTTTTTAGATGTGTTATAACGTCTTTAATTTCGACTTTGTCCGATGGATACATAAAAATGGAATGGTTGCAAGTTTTATTTTTTTCAGTGTAATTTATATTTTTGTTAATATTACCAGCCAATTTTTTACCTACTGATATGAAGTAATTTTTAAAAATATCTGCTATTTCTGAAGGTTCAGTAATTGATTCATTTTTATCATTTTTAATTGAATTTATTGTATCGGTTTCTGGGACCATCAGGAACTCATTAATAGTTTTCCATAGATTTGTTGATTTATTATCGTGTTCAATGCGGTTTCTGTAATATTCATTTTTTATTTGTGTTAAGTTTTTGATACATATTATTTTTTTATATTTTGTAGAAACATCTATTTTCAATTGTTTTAATAGAGAAATCTCTAATATATTGATCCATCCTATATATTTGCGATTAAAATAAACAAGTTCTATTCTGAATCAAATGTAAAGGGTTTTTCTTATATCCTAATTGACAAAACAGTTAAAAGACAATGTAAAAACACTGGTGATTAAATTATTATTCAAAAAGTAACTAAAACTAGATGGACAAATTTTAATAATATTAGTAGTCCAGACAGTGAGGCTTAAAAAATACTTAATTTTCTTGGTCTACTTCGTAGAGTTTTTTCGGGTTACATGGGTTTCAGCTTGTTGTATATTTTTTCTGCCAGTAGGGGGAGTGTTTTCAGTGAGTGTTGCAGATCATCATCATCAATGAAAGATAATAGTTTGTTAAGGTGTTGTGCAAATAGTTCTGCTTGTAATCAACCAATTCTGGTCCATGAAGTTTATTTTTTTAATGGACATATTATTCTAGCTGACAAAGGAATTTGGTCGACAGATAGAATTGTTAAAGCGGTAAAGGTTGATAATATAGTTGCTGTCCCTTATTTCTTTTCATTTTGTTTTCGGCATATTTTTTAATCAATTATAAATTGTTTTGTCGCTTGAGATCTTTTATAATGTTCTTTATTTCTCCTGATATATTAAGATTTTGTTCTCAGTCTTGTAGATGGAGCATGGCATGTTTGGAGGGATACATTCGATGGTTGCATTGGTGTTTTGACACTCATTTTTAGGTTCACTTTATTATTAATTTTATGTCTGTTTTTCCCAGTTTGTTTATGAGTTGTGCAAATTAAGTGGTTCCTTGAAGTAAATTCCAGAAGTGCTAATTACATGATGAGATGACCTCGTTTAACTCTAACAATTAATAATATTACATTGGATTTACTTCTCCTAATTTGTCTGTACTGTTGCTATTTGCTAAGATGAAGAAGCTTCTAACAATGAAATAAACCATGTCAACATTTTAATCATTTAGATACCTAAGTAGAAACATTCTAACTACGTGGATATCAGAAGAAGTACAGTTAAACTCTACCTGTGGACATGACGAGCAGACATTGGTGCAGGATACACTATTATTTATATGTAAATAACTTCTGTTTTACTCACCTGCCTATAAAGTATTTTCCTTGATTGTTAGCATCTTTGATAATATCTCCCAAGAACGGTTTATCTGCATCTCTTTTGCTTTCTGATACTTCCACTGGCTGAGGTAAGGTCTTCTTGATTTCTGTACAGATAAGTTTACTTATAAATTTTCCACATTAATAATGACAGTAAGCACATGCTTAATAACAAATAATATCACACATATATATAATGAAACAAAAACATATTTAGAAGAATCTTATAAATTATTTAGTGGTATTTTAAAACTGACCTACAAGCATATATTTTTTTAAATATCTGTATATTCTTTATCCTTCATCTTATGAAATTTGGAAAATTGAAACTTGGAATTTATTGAAAAAATTAATCTAGGCATGAATATTTATTATGTATTATGTGCTTGTTGTATCTTTGAGTGATTCAAGCGTTTTAAATAACCGAGAATACATTGAGGATTATTGTCATCCAGGCGTCCTCTCTATGTCATAAACTGATGACAATATCATAAAAATGAGGAATCTACTTCAATCTGAGCCTCGGTGAAGAATTCGAGCGAATGCTTAATCTGTAGGAATTGGTAAATAATGTATGCAGCTAATTTTACATAATAATTTTAACAGTGAATTCCAAAATTGTGCCTGAATCTCACATCCAACAAAGCTGCATTAAAAAATTGAGAATCGCTCAAACTTATTGGAACTAATGACGAGTCGTGATTATTTATTTATGATCATTAAAAGAAACGCCAATCCATGTACAGGGAAATCCCAAATTCACCAAGAGACGAAAAAGCCTGAATGAGCAAATCAAAATTGAAAGCAATTTTTTTTCGATATCCATAGAATTTTACTGGGTTCCTGAAGGTCAAACTATTAATCAGTGTTACTACCTTAATGAACTTACTGAAACAATAAGGAAAAAATGACCCGAATTGTGGAAGACAATGTGCTGCTACTTCATCCCTCATTATATATTATAAGGTTTGCAGCCAAATATAATATCCCAGTATTAAACCGTTCATCTTATTCGCCATATCTTGCACAGTGCTGCTTCTACCTATTTATGGGGCAAGGAGCATTGTAGAGGTAGAGTGGCGATAATAAATATGAACGAAATTAAAATTAAACATTTTGCAACATCCGTCTCGTTATTTAATAGCCACACTATGTGAAACATCCTTAACGTTGGCACTTCACTTAGGTAGTGAACTGCAGAAAATGGAAGTGAATCCATTTCTTTGATGAATACAATACTACAGAACTTGGCAGGCCTATTTCTGGAATGGACAATTTATTTGCAGAAGTAATCCAATTCATGGCCCTGAAGACTAAGAGATTGATAAAGGTCTTTGGGAACTGGATAAGATAAGATGTACATATAAAATAAATAACTAATTTATAACACATTCACGAGTCTCTTGTAGTTCACATGACGGGGGAAGTTCATTAGAAAACGCTTAGCTGCCTCAAGAAGCAATTCTGTTGAGTAGGATTGTAATTGAATTAAAATATTTTAATGGACATTGAATCAGATACATTATATTACTAAACATTTGAATGAGTAATGTTTTATTTTGAATAAAAATCATGGAATTTTATGTTGTAAATTCATAATACATATACATAGTCTGTCGATTATCCGAATCTCTATTTTCCGATCGCTGGATTATCCGAGTTTAGTAATAGCGTGGAAAAATCCGTATTAACTGAGCGACACAGAGGTAGGTAGGTACAGACCACAGCTCGGATATAATCGAGAGTTTACTGTACTTATATTTTGAAATAATTACTATTAAAAAAACACCTTTGTTTTTAATCTCACCTGGACAACTATCGTTTTTCCATGCATTCCACAATTCCTCCCGATGCAATATATTTTTGACAATTTGGGCAAATTCTTCTCCATCTGGCGGAGTTTCTCTTAACAAGTTATAAACTTTCTCTGTGTTTGTACTAATCCATTCTTTCTGATCATTCTTTAATTCATGTGCATCCCTAAAAGAGATATCTGATAGAAATAAAGTGTATTATTCAAATAGAAACAAATGATTAGACAATACAAAAACTGACAATAATATAAAACAATAACTATAATTGAAAAAAACACTTGACATGCACATTTAAAGTTATCAGTGTGCCAAGGGAAAAAAGGTATTTTTTGTGCAAATTGCTACAAGGACAGCATATAAAGCAATGACTGTTTGTTTTGTTTATAAACACTGTAGCTTTGTATTATACAAAAAAGAAAAGAATAAATAAATAATGCTTTAAAATCAACTGTTACTTTATTGCCATTAATGTTTGTAACCACATTCATAAATGTTATAAATGCCAAATTATTAGAATACTTACGACTTAAATTTTACTGTGGAAGTGAAATACTGGAATACAATTAAGAATTGTAATAAGACAGATCTTCTAAAATTAACATCATGTAACTGCAGATCTAACAGTTTTTGGCTAGTAAGATATTTTGCAAAATATCCCAAATTTGAAGACTTCTCTGTAGAAGTTACATAATCTAGTTTTATCCCATGGAATGTATTTAATACATTAGTGGCATGCTAAAAATGAATAGAACATTTCATATTATTGAGGCATATTCAATAACACAGTTAAAATAGCTAATGGCGAATAATTTAAATTGATCTTTGTATTTACTTTAACTTGGTTGCTTGTTGAAAGCAGTGTTGCCACACACCTGAAAGCTGAATACCATACATTGCAAAAAGTACAAAATTAGTAAATAAAAAACATAATATTGATTTATGGGTATGACTTTTAATAAAATAATAATTATACTTATAGAAAAATAACAAAAAAAACTTAAAACAAAATATACATAAGTACATGACCCAATAAAACAAATTACTTAATCCTAGGAGAAAAACGTTTACTCATCAATGTCAAAGTCATCCCCCTTCCCTTCTGAAGCCCCTAGAAGAGTATTTTCTTTGGCATATAGATATGAATAAGTTATTCTCAACAACATGTATCATCTGCATATGGACTAAATTTTACACAATTGCCTTGTTTAGCCAGACATTCTTTGGCCAGCAAGCGACCATTAATTGTGCTTGTTATCAATCTATTTTTAAATTTTCAAATATTGGAAAACTTGCTTCAATCTTCATTTGATGCAGTTTTGCCCAAAATGCATCAAGCATACTAATTTCATTGGGGGGAGCAAATACATAATTGGGTAATAACCTCCATTCGTCATCCTGTAATTGTTCATTGCCTGCAGTATACAGTCGTGTTAATTTTACTTTTCCACTCAACCTATCTAATATACGAGAAAAGTATTGGTTTACCCAAAAAATGGTGGAATTTTGAATTTTTGATTGAGTTATTTTTACGTTTTTCATCAAGAACAACGTGAAAAAACGGTTTTAAAAAAAATCCTGCTTGTATGTCGTCGTCTTCGGCCACTTTTCCTTACATGTCTTGTTAGCACGATACAGCCTCCGGACTGCAACAAGTCACAAAGTTTATGATTGTATATTGTTCAGGACATCTCACAGATGAACCATATTGATTTTCAGCTCACCAGAGCCAGTACAACGGGTGCTATGGTACTTTAAGTACGACATTTTTGTAATTTGTGGAGGAATTTCAGTTTGTTAGCACGATACAGCCTCCGGAGTGCAACAAGTCACCAATCTTATGATTGAATATTGTTAAGTACATCTCACTGATGAACCCTACTGATTTTCAGTTTACTAGAGCCAGTACAACGTGTGCTACGGTTTTTTAAGTTATGACATTTTTGGTTTATTAATTGAGAAATAATAAGATTGTACTATACTGATAGCTTAATGCAACGAACAATAAAAAAATCAACATTACTTTCGTTTATCCCTTCATGATTAATTTACAAAGAAATAATTCAGTAGTAATAAACTAATTCACTATATCAGTTCGGGTAGTACAAGCTAATATGATTTGAACAATAAATTAAAACCTACCTAGTAGGTATTTGAAATAAGTACCACTAAAAAATCACTGGAAGATAGCTAAAAAAATTACATTCGTCGATATTGAGTGTACAATTAATGAATATAAGCATAATAATTTTCATTAACATCATAAGGAATAATATATGGCAACAATACAGAGTCCAAAACCGACAATATGTTGTAATAAAACTAGTGTATTCAGTGTATCACCATTTTCTTTAAAAGGATATCATAAAATGAGAAATAAGTCGTATGCTAATATTTGTTCAACTGTCTTCTGGTTTTAAAAATATCTCAATGTAAACCGCCTGTTTCCTATGCTCCTGATAAAACGATTCCGTTTGCATCTCTAATTATTCTATTTTTATCTGTCCCCTCTCTTGGCGTTACCAGTGTGTTAGAGAAGGACAATCATTAGACAGAGAATTAAAAGCCAGCGTAGATTATTATACCAGACGAATACGAATCGCACATGCGCCTCTTGAAGATGTTTAACTGTACAATCTGGGTACTTCACTAAACGTTTGTTTGCGAATGAGTAACGATCTTTTGCAAATCTTATTAAAATGAGTATGCAAGTACACCATAAAGTGCAAATTGTAAAATGGTACTACCAGGGTCATTCATATCGAGAAGTAGCAGAAAATTTGTTTATTGTGGCATTCGAAAATGCCCAACCAATTAGCAAAAAACAAGTGAGAACGGTTATAAAAATTTTTGAAGAGCATGGATGTGTCAATCCTACTAAACATGGACCGCGTACACAAAATCGTCAAACAAAACCCTAAAAAGAAGAGATATTTTAATTTGTGCCAGTGTGGAAAATAATCCCCTAGAATCGTCCACTCATTTAGCAAAGGGTTTTGATGTTGATCCGAAAACGATTCGGACTGTATTTAAAAAAAATGGTTATTGTAGTTTCAAACTGAAAAAGAGCCATGACATTTTTCCAGACGATCAATTTAGTAGAATGGAATTTTGTGAAATAGTTATGGAAAGAATACAATTGGACGCAGCCTTTTCGAAAAATATTTTGTTCCCAGATGAATCGACTTTTCCCATACATGGTGCACATAATTCATCCGTTATTCGATATTGGTCAAGGACAAATCTACACAAACATTACAATAATAGAACTCAATATCCCCAAAAGTTAAATGTTTGGGCTGGAATATTAGGTGAACATTTAATTGGAACATTTTTTATTGACAGCAATTTAACCGGACAAAAATATTTGGACATGCTGGAAAATCAAATTACTCGTGCCCTTATACAATTAGGTGTCAACTTCAATGATATCTGGTACCAACATAATTATCGACTAGCAATAAATTTTTTAAATACACAATTTCCCAATCGGATAATCTCTACGAATGGTAACATAAGATGACCTCCGAGATCTTCAGATCTGGCTCCCAACGATTTCTTTTTCTGGGGTTATATAAAATCGAGAATTTATGGGTTCCAAAAAAACAGAGCCACTTCTCTAAATGAACTAAGGGAACAAATTTGGCTTTGCTCAAAACGGGGGTTTATTAGAACATTTGATTTAAGCTCATTGAAGAATTAAGTTTTATTTCTTAATTTATTACATATCATAATATTACTTTTATTTAAAAATTGTAGGCATTTTCATTAGAATTCGATTTTATTTTTATTTTCGTTTTTTTTTAATTTGTACTGTGTGTGTGTTTACACAGAGAATTCATTCTCATTTGCATACAAACGATAAAGATACCAAATTTTTTTTTACTAACACATTCGAAACACAGCAGATGTTTCGAGACCAATTTCACGTTGCCAAATCTGAAAAAAAGTAAAGGTATTACCGCTTTCAAACTGAAAACTAGAACAATTTCCAGCATTACAATAAAATATTCAACGAATAGATGGAATTAATTATATATTGATCTGTTACAACCTCTTGAATTATCATAATTAAAATCTTCTTATAACTTGTTCTCGTGTTAGAACAATGCATTTTACAATTAATATAAATATACAATGAAAATTGGCAATACTGTTAGTAGCTACAAAGAATTTGTAAGAGGCCGGCGTTGTGGGTTTTCCACTTATGAAATCCTGTTAGCGAAAAATGAGAATTGAGATATTTGGAAACACATATTATTATTAATACAAATTTTATTTCGCATGTTGTTATTTATTCCAATACTAACCGAACTAATATAGTGAATTAGATTATTACTACTGAATTATTTCTTTGTAAATAAATCATGAAGGGATAAACGAAAGTAATATTGATTTTTTTTTATTGTTCATTGCATTAAGTTATCAGTTTAGTACAATCTTATTATTTCTTAATTAATAAATTAAACTGTCCAAATTACACGTCTGTATTTGCACGTCTCTCGAAAGTGGTGCCTACCAGACATACCTTTACACGTGGTGGGAGTATACTTCCACCACACCTTTACACATATACAGTAATTGCACGTTTTTCACTTTATGATATCCTGTTAGCAAAAAAGAATGATCCACTGAATTTATATGTATTTTGTCTCTTTCTAACACATTGATGATAAAACATATGTGCCCACAAAATTTTCCTAACACTGTATAATAATTACTTCAGTAACTACAGAAAATTTTATCTAAATATGAGCAAGACAAACTTACTGAACTAAAAAGTTTCCATTGTACTTTATTGTAGCATTGATTTGGATTTCTAAAGAAGTCTTGGAGTTGCCAAAACTTGCAGTAAAATGTGAAATCTATTATATGTTTTTCTTGTCCGGGTTTACTAATGTCACTAATACCATCATCATCAGATGGATCTGTACCATATTCAGTAACATTTTCTAAATTAAATTCACTCACAATATTTAAGCCAGAGCGTTCAGAAAATGGAAAGAATTTTGCTAAAAATAACAGAATTTTTCCACAAAATACAGTTGCTGTTGTTCTAGAGAGTCTTCTTAGGAGATCATTACATAAACGTAAGAGATTGTTTTTGCAGCCAGAGAAGAACAATTCCTCCTTCCAGACGTGTACATTTTGTTCTAAAACATATTGATAACAATAATGCCTATAATTGGCAGATAAATAGATTGTTAAATGTGCATAAAAAATACGATTTCATGAAAATCTCTACTTACCTACAAAACTAAACATATTTTCACATATATCAAGAGTAAGTGTTTCGAAAATATCTCCCAGGAGAACGACAGGTATCGTGGGTGAGCTTAGGCCCTTTCTACACAGTAAAATAGAAAAGTCAACATAATCTCTTAAAATAACAACACTCTTCTCTTCTTCAAGTATATTTAGTAGCAGATCTCGAAGAGTTTGGTCTAAAGGGGACTTCAAGTCAATTTCAGTTTTCCCAAAAGATTTTACCTTTTGTTCGAGTAGATCGACATTGTTCGTTTTGAAGGATTTTTGTAAAACGTTCTAAAATGTATAATAGGCATGTGAAATACACTTTAGCCTGTTATGTAGACTTTATTACAAATAATTTATTGTATACTCACTTTATATTCCTTTCGTAAAAATTCAAAATTATAATTCATTTTTGATTGTTTATATTTAATCTAAAATATCATTTTTATACTTATTTCAATAGTAAACTGCGTTTTTATCTACTTTTTTGGAATTATTATAGTAAAATGCAGATAGTCCATAAAAGTTGGGATATATATATAAGAATGTAATCGATAAAAATTAGAAAAATAAACTAATAACCTTGGATGAAAGATATATGAGGTTATATGATTTCTTCTCTTTTTCTTGTATTACATTTTTGGTCTTGTTAAAACTGAATATATAACCAACTAGGCTATTCAGTAACAGAATGGTAGATATTTTGTTTTGTCTTCGAGCTCTTTCAACGATGCAAATAAAGGCTTTCGATTGAGTTAAACATAAGGTTTTTACGGAAACTAGATCAGGTTAGTTATCTATAACCGACTTGTATCATTTTGCGTTCGTTTACTTGATCCATTGTCTGAAGACAGAACTAACTTCTTTCCAAAAGTTGAATAGGTTATGGAACGAGTTAAATAGAGCGGGGTAGGGTAAATTGGGGTACAGAAGTAGTAGTAAGTATAAATAATCACTATCCAATACATAACATAAAACATATGTGCAAACAAAGAGTCTATTAGATATACAATAACGACCCATCGAAGAAACAACAATAAATATTATGCAATGCCATATACAGAGCAGATTTCTGAAAATCTGTAACATACTTTCCAAACATGACATCATAGTATGTCACAAAGCTCAAAAAATATATGGCTCAAAACACCCTATCACCATTATTGTGCTAGTTGTCTGGTGTTACGTTTAAGATATATTTAATAATTATAAAATAATTAAATACATTTTAACGATTGTTAGTTGAAATTATAATGTTAAATGAATATATCGTCTAATAAGCATTTTAAATTATAATATTATTGACTGGACTATGACAGTATTCAAATCAAAGGATAAGCCGAAACTTTAAAGTTCGCACTCTTACGTGATCTATACCTATTTACCAGACGTAAGTATCTGAACGTATAAAACGGACCCGACGTAGGATCTGAGCGCACCCTTGGTATTTTATAGTGTTTTCGATTTACCTGCGCTCTGCAAGTTCAGTTTTCCCTGAAAGACATCACAAAACTGGGCGAGGGCATGCTAGTTCACTTGATTGTACTAAAACGTGCGTTTCAAATCGAACATCCTTTCAACTGCAAGAGCAGTATTTTTAACCTAACTTTCGGTCAAGAAGCGGAAAACCAACAGCAACGAGCTAGACACCATATGAACATGAACAGTAGCATGGGAAATATATATTTTATAATAAATGAAATATACAGAAAAAGCTTTAAGAAAAATGTCTTCCAATGAAAAATGGTACATTTTCTTCTTTATCTGAATATTTCCTATCACATTAGTAAAATCGAGTATCGTGATCTTTTCTTCAGGACTTATCAGAAACATTTCTTCATACGAATTATGGTATTACCTAGAAGATGAAAGTAATTAGGTTAGCATTGCTAATTCAAATTTTTTTGTATTTGGCGCCACTTAAAACTGAACCGAAACGACTGCACCGTCTTTCGTTTCAAGGCAAATAAAATTGAACTCAGGGCGCACTTGGACAGTGCCGCATGTAAATCGAACACGTGAAACTAAAGGAGTGCAACTCTGAAAAAGATAATTGAACACTACTTTTCAACTGATTGCGCACTTAGTTCAGCCGAGGTAGGTAAATCGAAAACGCTATTAAAAGAAGAATAGCCCATAGATAAATACTCTTACTTTCTCTATGGAATATCCATAGATATGTCTCAGTTGTTTGTAAATAAAAGCGTGTGTCAAATTTAAAGGTATATGTGATACTACAATATTTAATCTCTGTTAATTCAATAATTTGCCCTCAAGGCCTCTTTAGAAGTGTTACAATCAACACTAAAGGCGAAGATTAGTCAATATTAACATGGAAACTAAGAACAAAAATTTCTGGTGGTTAAAATCGTCCGCAAACAGTGTTGCTGATGCCAATGAGAACAATTCTTTAGTCCCTCAATTGAAATTACAATCTTCTTCGTCCGTTAATAATTTATTAAACGATAAAAATAGTAATATTGAACCAGATGTAGATGTAGGAAGTATTATAGAAGAAATAAATAGAGTTGCTGCCCAAAGTCCGTTAGGCCCTTATGATAAATCAGTTGGAGAAAGAAGCATAGATGATTTACTTAAAGAAGCAGAAAAAATATATATGGAAAGCTCTAAAAGCTTTGAACAGTTAAGCCAAAGAAGTAAAACTTCTCAAAATATATCTGATCTGTTATCAAATATTTCCAAAGACTCTACACCAACTCCAAAGAGTTTAAGTCCTTTGCCAATGGACCCTGATCCTCAAAATCCAGAACTTCAAGAGATGAGTGAAAGTGATGACGATTATACTGAGGACTTTTCTGAAGAAAGTAAGATGCATTCAGTTAATGGGACTCCTTCCAATAATTTAATTTGCAAAGTAGCGAAGGAACTAAACCACGTTGACAAAGAAAATATAGAAGTTATGGACAAGGTAAAGAATTATTATGTGTCTACTGTTTTAAAATCTAATTGAGTATATATTTACACTCAGTTGTACACTTATATTTCCTAATAAATATGGAAACATGACTTAGTCAAAATATTTTTAATAATTTTCGATATGCTGATGAACTCATTGTTCATTGATAAATTGAAAATCATGAAAAAATGACAAATATAAATAAGTGGGCATGTTCCAACTTATTGGAAAATGATAACAGTAAGATTATATCATATTTATTATTGAGAAATTAAACAGTTACATGTAGATAGAAGAAAATATAATCAACCTCACAAATGTTGAAAAAAATAGAAGTGAATATTATAATGTTCAAAATAAGGCTAAAAAACAACAAACAATAACTGTTGTTCCTCTGTAAGATATTGTCTCTCCAAGAAGTGGATGGTGTTAGTTCTGCCTACTGCTAATTTAATAGTGCTATAATATTTTTGTACATATTTAATCAACAAAGTAGAATTATTTACTTTTGTTAAGTTAGCACCTCCATCATAAAAAAATCGAAATTACATATATAGTGTGACAATTTAAAAACTTACAATGGGCTATATCTCACGAACGAAAGATGATATCGAAAAAATGCTCAAAACCGTTTCTAGGATAGGAAGGGGGAACTAAAATGACATAAAAAAGAACTCGCCCCCATCAACCCCCTAGGCCCCATCTACCCTGAAAAAGTTTAAATGGCAGACCCCTACTTGCGATACATCATTGAAAAGCCTACAAAAAATGCTATCCAACGGTATGAATAATAATGGTACAGGGTGAATAAATACAAAAACTTGCCTTGAAAGGAAAATTTAATGAAGTTTTTGTTGAACTACAAATTTGTTAAAAATGTCAATGAAGTAAATGTTCAAAGTGGGTTCCGTTGTTTTATAAACAATAGTACAGCCTATTTTCAAATTCTGCACGAACTTTGACAAATGTTGTTCTAGTAATAGCGCGACATGCTTGAATAATTTTTTCCCACAGGCCCCCAAGTGACGCAGGTTGAGTTTTATACACAACTGACCTGAGGTAACCCCATAAAAAAATCAGGTGGCGCTAAGTCTGGTGACCTCGGTGGCGACTCAATAGAACCTCTCCTTCCAATCCATTTGTTCGGATAATTAGTATCCAACCAGTGCCTAACTACAGCTGCATAGTGAGGTGGTGCTCCATCTTGTTGGTAGTGCAGCAAATCTTCTTCTAGAGCTAGATTGCCTTGGTCATCCCGTTGATTCTCTAATTCATGCACAATTAAAGGTTGGATGGTGTTTTCCAGCATATCCAGATAAATGTCGCCATTTAAATTGCCTGGTATAAACAAGGGGCCAATTAAAGCATCCCCTAATATCCCTGCCCAGACATTAAGTTTTTCAGGGTATTGAGTGTGACCTTCTTTAAATCGATGCGGGTTCGTATCACTCCAGTACCGACAGTTTTGTTTATTCACATTGCCATTCATCATAAAAATACATTCATCACTGAAACAAATATTTTTCAATAGTCTAGGTTCAACGCGAATTCTTTCAGTCATTAGTTCACAAAACTCAATTCGTCGGTCTGGGTCATCAACGCATAGTTCTTGAAGAATTTGCGTTTTGTACGAGTGAAAGTTATGTAATTTCAACACCTTCCTGACCGACTCACGTGATAGTCCTGTCATTGTAGATACCTGACGTGTTGATGCAGTAGGCTCTATTGCAAATTGCCCAAGGACCTCAACTTGGCTTGCTTCATTCAGTAATCTTGGGGCATCCCTTTTTATTTTGCACTGATCCCGTTTTTCTAAATTTTTCAACTAAATCGCGGATGTACACGTGACTTACATGTTTGTCCGGATGCCTCTCATTAAATATTTGAGCTGTCCGTAAATAACACTGGTTCTGGGAGCCAAATATGAAAATGATCTCCACACGTTCAGATATACTGTAAACCATGGTGACAACTACAGCGAATGACAGTACTGATCGCACACAATGATGACACTAATGACATTTAAATGTCTCAAATAAACAAAAAATTATTGACTGCGACAGAAACCAAAAAACAGATGTTTACAACTTGTTTTTACAAAGACGGCAAATTAAAGTTTTTATTCAACAACAAAAAGTCCCCTCGGACACTTATCATTGAAAATAAGGTTTTATTGGCCTTTGAAGATTTTTAACATTGTATCACTAGTAGGGTTCCTACGTTTGTTTTTAAAATTGTTAGATAATAATTTGGTAATGATTGATACACCCTGTACCGTTATTATTCATACCGTTGGATAGCATTTTTTGTAGGCTTTTAAATGATGTATCACAAGTAGGGGTCTGCCATTTAAACTTTTTCAGTTGGGGTAGGGAGTTGATGGGGGCGAGTTCTTTTGTATGCCATTTTAGTTCCCCCTTCCTATCCTAGAAATTATTTTGAGCATTTTTTGATATCATCTTTCTTTCGTGAGATATAGCCCATTGTAAGTTTTTAAATTGTCACACTGTATGCAGAAATTAAGTGCTCTACTAACGATTTTTAGACTCGAGCAGTTTAGCGGGAAATCGCAATAATTGAAAGAGGGGGTGCTATCTTAACGTAAGTTAGCACCTCCGCTAATTAAAATTACATACAATCAAATAGTTAGAGTGCTAGAATTATGTGCTTTTAGAAGCATTTAACAAAATTAGCCTAACTATAATAGTTTAGAAGATATACCTACGCCAAAAAATATTGATATATTATACACTGTTGATACAAGAATAAAGTCCCAGTTAAAATACTGATAGCGAATTGGTTTTTGTTTTAAAATTTTCCTCAATTTATGTGCATTTGAAATATGCTTAATGAGATTTTCGTGCTTATTATACATTATACATTCAAAAGATATAATTACATTTAATTGTACTTTGTAAATTATTTTTTCTCAATGAGTTTATTGCATTGCACATTGCACACACTTCTTTACTTGTACGAAAATGTATTGATATCTAGTTAGCCTAGACCAGTTCCATGCATAAACAAAATATTGCGTTACCATAGCAACGAACAATAACTTATTAGAAGTGTCAGTGTAAAGTTTGACGTCAAAAAAGTAAACCAGAGTTACTCAATAAAAGTAAGGTAAGCAGATTTACGAAGATATGCTTAATACCCTTGGTGATCAATGTCCTTCGTATGCGACCGTGAAAAATTGGACTGCAAGCTTCAAAAGAGGTAAATTTTCCATTGAAGATGATGACCGATCGGGAAGGCCAGTTTCTGTGTCAGTCCCCGAAAATATCGATGCAGTTCATAACATGATTTTATCAGACCGTCAAATTGGGCTAAAACGGATAACTGAAGCACTGAATATTTCATACAAACTCGTTCATCATATAGTTCACGTCAATTTGGACATGAGAAAAATTGCTGCAAAATGAATCCCCAAATGTTTGAATGTTGACGAAAAGCGTGCAAGGGTATAAGCATCGCGTTCGATCTGTGCTCGATTTGAAAACGATGTACACTTCTTAAACCGAATTGTTACTATGGATGAGACTTGGGTATATATCTACGATCCAGAAACAAAGCAATAATCGATGGATGGCGACACTCTGGTTCTCCAAGACCTAAGAAGATTCGTGTCCAAAAATCTGCTGGAAAAGTTCTTGCTTTTGTTTTTTGGGATTGCCATGGAGTAATCATAATTGATTTTTTGGATAAGGGTAGAACAATAACTGGGATTACTATTCGACATTACTGACCACTCTACGGGAAAACATTAAAGAGAAAAGACGTGGAAAGCTATCCAAAGGTGTTTTGTTTTTGCAGGACAACGCCCCTGCACACAAATCTCATGTTGCCATACAAAAAATTAGTGATTTAGGGTTTGAATTACTTGAACACCCCCCTTATTCACCAGTTTTGGCTCCGCCTGACTATCTTCTCTTTCCTCAACTGAAAAAAAGTTTAAAAGGTCGTAAATTTTCTTCTAACGAGGAAGTAATAAAAGTTGGTTTGCAGAGCAAGAAGAAAATTTTTTTTTGAAAGGTCTAGAGACGCTGCAGGTTTGCTGTAATAAATGTATCCAATTAAGAGGAGAATATGTTGAAAAATAAAATATTTTGACATTGAAATTATGTTTGGTTCTATAGTAGGCTAAGAATTTTTCAATATATCCTCGTATATCTCAACTCATCTCATCTATTCCTGTGTAATATTTGATACGAATAATTATCGCAATGTTTTGCTACAATTTTATACAAACCAATATTTGTGCAAAAGTTAATAACTTTGAACAACTTTTTGAAGTCTTCCTAAACAATTTAATCAACACTGTAACAAATGCAATATTAACTGATCTAATTTTCTAACGATTGTAAATTTCAAACTATTAATTCTATCTTTATAGCAAAATTAGAGCATCAAAACTTTATTTTACATACATATATTGTAAGAAAAAAAATTCATCAGAGAAAATAATAAGATGAAAATAATAATGTTTCAACAATCTTATTAAATGTTTATTTACCTATGTTCCTTCATCCATACTCTTTTCATAAAAAAGTTAGCAGTAAAATTTCATCCTACATATTCTGAATGCTCAAAACATTTTTAGCCTAGATTTGCTATCTGTATTTTAACTGGGAGGCTTTACTCTTGCGTGGCAGTGCTCACATTGGGGCAGTTTGTCAGCGAAAGGGGATGAGCACGAAAAGCTTATTGAGCATATTTTGAAAGTACATAAATTGAGGAACATTTTAAGAGAAATACCATTTAGCTATTTGTATTTTAAATGGGACTTTATTCTTGTATCAATGTTGTATATATCGATCTCTTTTGGCATATATCTTCTAAACTGTTATAGGTAGGCTAATTTTATTAAATACTTCTAAAAGCACATAATTCTAGCATTCTATCTTTTTGATTGTACGTAATTTTAATGAATGGAGGTGCTAACTTACATTAAGCCAGCACCCCCACTTTGAATTGCGATTTCCCGCTAAATAGCTCGTGCACCAAACTCGTTAGTAGAGCACATAATGAGCGCTTAATTCATGCATTTATGTAATTTCGATTTTTTATGGTGGGGGTGCTAACTTAACATAGGTGAATTATTTGCTCAAAACAACATCAAATTTAAAATAAAAAGATTCATCATATTTCATTTTATATTACAGTCTGCTATTGATGAAGACATTAGTTCTGAATTAAACACTGGAAAATTATCAAGTATGATAAAATCTCAATCTTTGAATTATTTGAAAGATTCAAACACCTCTCACATTAAAACAATTGTTAAGAGTCAGTCAGAAGTTGCCTCTTTGGGCAAAAATGTGCAGACACAAATAATGGAAGCTAAAAGAGAACAGTTTTGTGAGTTAGATGAAAAATTGCAGAAATATGTAGAAGATGATGCTAAAAAGCAAGATTTGATTGAGGATTTGGAGAAACACAACAAACTTTTAAAAAAAGAATTGGAAGACTTTAAGGTAAGGAAGATGAATATTTCTTATTAACAGCTTGTACATACCTGTAGACAGTTTCAGCTCACTACTTTAAAGAAGGAGCATTGGTATAATCACACTAATATTTGAAAAGGCAATAAGGACGAGTATGATAATTACAGACCTATAAGTGTGCTAAACATCGCCTACAAAATGTTGACAAAGTTAATAAATGAGAATTTGAAAGAATCCTGAGAAAAGGGACGGGAGAATATCAGAACGGTTTTGTACCAGGGTTAAGCTTCAATGCAATTCATGTAAATCTTTTTGTATAGAGAAGACGTTGAAGAGGTGCTTAGAGAATAATACAATAAATATTTTGACATATATGTGCAATTTAATCCTCATTTGAGTATCAGAGGAAATGCAATTAGTGGGAAACACTACCAACACTTTTATAAGAAATGAATTTTCTCTTCTTCTTGAAGATGTACCCCTATTAATTCGTAGGTCCATGTTGTTCCAGTATGTCAGGCGCATTTCTCTAGAAAAGTTGGAGATTTTTTGGATATTATAGGTATATATTGATAGATGGATAGTACATGGAAGCCTATTTTTGGCCTACTAGGTCACCAGACTTCTTCACTGACTTAGACTTCTTAGTCTGGAGACGCACTGAAAACCTTAAAACCTTCTTTTTGCAAGTAGGACCACTAGTCGAGAGAACACGATCTACACAAAATCAAGAGAATTAATTCACTAAAATTATTGAATAAATTTCCCTGATTTTAGATTTAATGAAAAACGTGTTTCTTATAGATATATACGTATATATCTTTTTTACGCTCCATTTTATTTGTAATGAGTGATTGACATCCCTGTATATTAAAAAACAATCTAGTCTGTCAGTTGATTAATTCGGATTAATTTCGTTTTTAATTTTATCATCATTTTATCCTGTTAACATTTAAAAACACCCAAAATCATTCCCTGATTCTGAACGTGGAGGTCTCTTCATTTTTAAACTCATAAAATATTTGAACACCGTGTGCTTTATTAGAATAGTCTCCAAAATGCCATAATAAATCATTTTGCAATAAGAATTACACACTAATTATATACCCCATATTTTATAATTTCACTCTGAAATTTAAACTAAATTCTTGCGAAGGAAAACATATTATCACCAAGTATTGGTAACTAAAAAAATTTTAATGCGGTCAAGGCTAGTCTTGACTAGACGTGTGTTTATCGCTCCGAGTTACATGCTTAGTTTTGTGTCGTAATTTTTGGTCGCAAAATTTCGTTTTTTTCGCATACCGTTGGCTACAGTCTGATTGTTACTTTTCAACTACTTTGTGAAATGATATAAATGCAAGCTTTACGTGAAATTTGATTTATTCAATTTTCAATCGGTTTATACTCATAAAATAGTTAATTTCTTCCAGTGAAAATTCTCGTTGCCTGCATTATACCATTAGTCTGTGAGTGAGAATGGTAGTTTGTAGCAAATGTTCAACCTCGATTAATAATAAAACGCTTGGGCTGAAATGTGCTGGTCGGTGCTCGAAATCCTTTCACGGCAAGTGCGTGGGTTTGAGCAGGCAGGAGGCTTCGGGCTTTCAAGTTCATGGTGCTGCATGGTATTGTTCTGTTTGCAGATTCAAACCAGTTGTTCGTAAACGAACACCTTACAAATTCTTTAAAAATGTTACTGAAAAAGGTGAAAGAAATAGCACAGCTGAAACATTTCAAATATGTTTGGATTAGAAATGGTGGCCTGTTTATGCGGAAGGATGATAAGACTCATGTAAAGAGAATTTTTTCTGAACATGACTTGAACAATCTGTAATCAGCTTTTTGTTTCTTTTTACCTGTTAATTATAATAAACTGTTTTTGCAATGGCTTTCTCGGTTTTTTACCAAAACGTTCGAGGTTTGAAATCTAAACTAACGACTATTTTTAAAAACTCTTTAAATTGTGACCAAGATATTATATGCTTAACAGAGACTTGGCTTAACACAATTGCTTCTTCCGAAGTATTGAATGATTCTTGCGCAATCTTTAGACGCGACCGGGAAGATTCTGGATCTACCCATAAAGAAGGAGGAGGAGTTCTAATTGGAGTGAGAAATAGCTTCCATAGTGTAGTGCGTGGTGAGTGGATGTCTGATGCTGAAGATCTGTGGGTAACTGTCACTTCTCAATCTTTCAAATTTAATATTTGCTGTATATATATTCCTCCAGGCAACTCAATTGCTATGAACTTGTTTTGTACCAAGCTTCATGCTATTATTGAGGATAATCCTGAAGATACATTTTTAATATGCGGTGATTGTAACTTGCCCTGCATAAAATGGTCGCTAGACCCCATAAACAATTACTGTACACCCTCACATTTTTCAGATACTAATTCTAATCTGCTTATTGATACAATTTCTTGTTGCAGTTTCTATCAATTTCATAATTTTACCAATAAATCAAAAAACACACTTGACTTAATCTTGAATTATAGTTTGGTAATCGAAAATGTCATTGAAAGTGAGTTTTCCCTTGTTTCTGAGTATCATTTCAACACAACATTGGAGTTTAACATGAAATTATTGAATTTCACACGCGACAATCAGAAGATCAATTCGGATATCGAATTTAATTATAACAAGGCAAATTTTGACTCAATTAGAAATAATGTATCTTCTATTGACTGGAACAGTGAATTTCTTAATTTAAATACTTGTGATAGCACTAATAAGTTTTACTGCTATTTGGAGAATATTATTAAGAAACATGTTCCAAAATATCCTAAATATAAGTCAAAATTCCCGCATTGGTTTAGTCTAATCACCATCAAAGTTGTTAAAGAAACGAAAAGATTTCATGTTAAATGGAAAAAGTACTCTAATAACTTGGATTATTTAACATTCAAGCTTTTGAGGGGTAGTGCAAAGTATTTAATTAACCTAGATTTTGATAATTATATAAATAATATTGAATCTCAAATAACTACAAACCCAAAGCACATTTGGCAGTTTATAAAGTCCAAAAAAGGCAATTCTGGTACTTTCGATGCCATTAGGGATAGTAATAAGAGTCTGATTACTGGTGGCCAATTAATCTCTAATACCTTCTCAAATTACTTTAGTTCAGTCTTTAACCCTCCTAACCCTAACTCCAGCAAAACAATTTCAAATAATGATATAAATATTAATTACATATCTTCGTATCACATCCCCTTACACAACATTGTCGATAAAATTGGCAACCTTCCGGATAAACCCGCTGGTGCGTTTAAAATACCAACCCTATTAATTAAAAATTGCGTTAACGAAATAGCCTCTCCATTGTGTATATTATTTAATAAATCTATAACAGAGGGCTATTTCCCTAGTATATGGAAAACAGCCTTAATAATTCCTATTTTTAAATCCGGTAGTAGATATTTAGTCGAAAATTATCGTCCTATATCTAAACTTTCTATTATTGCCAAATTATTCGAATCAATTATTTTTGATTATTTGTTTAGGGATGTTAAATACATTATTGATGAGGAGCAACATGGTTTTATGAAAAAACGTTCTGTTGAAATGAACCTCTTTACTTATAGTGAATATTTATTAGAATACATGCATTAAGGATTTCAGGTGGATGCTGTGTATACCGACTTCAGCAGGGCTTTTGACAAAATTGATCATTCTACTTTGTTGGATAAACTTGGTGCAGTCGGAATACATGGTAATCTACTCAGATGGTTCAAATCTTACATAAGTAACAGGTCACAGGCAGTAGTCATAGGTAAATATGTATCACACTTCAGTGATATAACTTCAGGGGTACCTCAAGGATTCCACTTGGGACCGTTATTATTTAATATCTACACCAACGACATATCTCAATGTTTCAAATTTTGTAAGTACAAAAAATATGCGGGTGATTTAAAAATGTACCTCAAAGTTAACAATGTTGGGGATTCTCAATTGATACAAAGTGACTTAAACAGACTTGTTGCGTATTGCAAAAAAAACTTTCTTTTCTTGAATTTCAAAAAATGCTCCGCGATCACTGTCTCTAGGAAACGATGCATACTTGATTATCAATATTTTATTGAAAACCATCAGATAGAAAAGATATTACAGATAAAAGATCTAGGAATTTATTTTGATTCAAAACTTATTTTCGATCAGCATATCAATTATATATCAAAAAAAGCTAATCGGGCGTTGGGGTTTATTATCAGGACTTGTCATGACTTTAAGACCTCACATTCATTACGAACTCTATTTATGGCCTATGTAAATAGTGTCTTGAGCTTCGGATCAATAATTTGGAATCCACAGTATATTGTATACATCGATAGACTTGACCATATCCAGAATAAATTTATAAAGTACTGCAGGAAGAAGTTGTTTCCTAAGGATAATATTGTTTCAGTTAGGCGGAACTTGAGTTTAATTCCCCTGGAAGATAGACGTCAAATAAACGATGTTAAATTTGTATATAAAATTGTTAATAATCTTATTGACTCAAACGAAATTACCAGCCTCGTTAGATTCAATGTTCTGGCCTATGATACAAGAGGTTTTAAACTTTTTTATATTAATTTCAGTGCTAACAATTATTATCTAAACTCTCCTCTCCATAGGTGTTGTAAATCATTTAACTCAGTTTGTAACCACGCTGATATTGATATATTTCATGATACATTTTTCACTTTTTGTAGTAAGCTAAAAAATCTGTATTTGAGTGATAAAGCTGCGTTTTAATTTCATAGTGGTAATGATTTAATATTTACAATTATCAGTCTACATTTTATTAATTATATACTTGTGAATACTGTATTTGGGTTCGTCCCATTTGTATTCCATGTCATAAATAAATAAATAAATAAACATATTTTAATATTAGAAATATACATATTTCTAGAACAATACGTATAATAATCTCAGTAGGTACTTCAATTATTGACTAGAAATACTATCACTACTTGTGTGAATGGAATTTAACTTTTATGTGTGCTATGGTTATGCTAATTGAGAAATGTTTTACTTTACATTGATGTTGGTTGACACTACTACGTTGAAACTGGTCTGTAAATCTGCTACTACACAATTTCCATTTTAATTGTAAACTAAACAGAAACGGTTGATTTCGAGAAAATCATTACTATCCCATTTTCTGAAGAATTATACTTTTATGCCAATACAAAACCAGTAGTGATGACTTATAGCTGTAATACATAGACTTCTAAACAGTAATTTCAGTTTAATGAATGACATTGTATAAAAAAATTAACATCTATATATATAAAAGACAGTCGCGTTAGTTACACTATTTATTAAAGATCTCTTATTATATAGGGCAAATGATACATGTCGGGTTAAGAATGTCATGCATTTTTAAACTGTTACGAAATCGCACACTGGTGTAGTGCCTGAATCCTGAAAATTAAAATGTTGGCGAAGGCGCAGGGATTTATTCGAACTGTTTACATTATTTTTTGTGCCTAGTCTTATCTAGACAGTTCCAGGGAGTCGATTGTTTTTGTGAGCCGCAATCTAGAAGGATCCAGAAAAAAGGCATTTAATATATAAGAGAGACTACCTACCAACGGAGTTTAGTTTATAATTGGATCTCGTGAGATAAACAGTGAAAAAATAAATAGTCTTAAGTAAATAAACGGTAGTGAAGTGTTTATATAAATTAGTGTAAGTGAATATAATGTGTATATAATATAAATTTGTGAATACATAAATTAAGTGAGTAGACATACTGTATGTATGAATTTATCCGCACCCGTCGTATAAAAACTTTTAATTAATAAGAAAAACAGTGCATTGGTGTCAGGTGTGAGGTAATATAAATAACTAACTACGTAATAATGGCCAAGAGCCTAAGTGACCTGAAAGTGACAGAGTTAAAGGCAGAATTGGAAAATCGTGAGTTGGAAACGTTCGGTAAGAAAAGTGAATTAGTAGAAAGACTTAAAGTGGCACTGGAAAATGACATCTTTGATACAGAAACATTTTTATTCAATGACAAGGCTTCCACCTTAATCTCGTCAATGTCTGCCATGGAAAAGAAGATTTCAACTAATGTGAAAAACGATTTTTCTTTTATGAATAGAGACATTTCTGCTAACATGGACAAGATTTCTGCCGATATCTTATTAATGAAAAATGGCATGGTTGCTGATGTTGAAAATAAAATTTCGTCTCTAAAATCGGATATTCAGGATAAGATGACAACGATGAACGAGAAAATAAAATCAGACATTGAAAATAAGATGACAACGATAGACGAGAAAATCATGGAGTTAGAGAGAAATATGGCAGATTTAAGGACACAAGACACACGCTGAAGAAAAGAAGATTGAACATATGAAACCCTGCAAGCCAGAAATAAACTCCAGGATAGAAGATATTGGCAGTTTTACCCTAGTCAAGGCCCCAATGTTCGATGGAAAGATGTCGTGGACCAATTATGGAAAACCGTTTGAAGCAGCCGCTCGAGTGAATAATTGGTCCGAAAGGGAGAAGGCAGTGAACCTAACCATCGCGCTTCGGGGAGATATACTTCAGACGATACCACTTGAAGAAACGGATGACTTCGAGCAGCTGAAGAAGTGGATGGACATGCGATATGGCCATGAACATCTAGAACATTTGTATCAATCCCAGCTGAAGAACCGAAGGCAGAAACGTACCGAAGCCCTTCAAGAGTATGAAGTGGATATTGCCCGACTAGTTCGATTCGCTTATCCATCAGCACCAGAGAACATGATGCAATGTCTGGGTATCCAGGCCTTTATTGATGGCTTACGTGACCTCGATATGCAGAGGACGCTTCGTTTATCCCATCCCAAAACATTGGTCGATGCATTAACTGCTGTTCTTGAATATGAAGCAGCAACGAAGGCTTCGGGTTATAACAAAATTAGGACCATCCGCGAAGAAGGTGACGAAGGACATTTTGACCAGATCGTCAGCTTGATAAAAAGTATGATAGACAAGAAGCCGAAAAAGATCAGATGCTGGAATTGTGGTATGCTAAGGCATGTACGCAGTACGTGCAAGCCCCCCAGGATTCCTGCAAATCAAGAACCCCAGTCACAGGAAAACTAGAACGGGTCGGCTACGAGGGGGCAGCACCGACCCATGATCGTTGCAAATACCCTCTCATATTGATAGCTTCTCTTAGATGTCGCAACGACAGTGTATATGTAGATGGCGAAGTGAATGCAAGTATTATACTCTGCTGGTAGATACTGGAGAAACTGGAACCATTATACGACCAGAGATAATAAACTCCAAGAAGAAGCTTTTACCAACGAGACTGCGACTGCGGACCGACACAGGTAAGAGTGCCAACATTCACGGGGAGACACAAATCCAATTATGAATTGGCGCAGAAAAGTTCACGCATACGGTAATCGTAGCTGACATTGAAGAAGACGAGATTCTGGGAATGGGCGTAATGAATCTACATGGTTTCCAATTGGACTTTAGAAACAGAACCATAAAAGTGGGTTCCGAGGAGGTATTCCTTCATCCATATAAAGGCAGCGCGGTGTTGTCATCTGTACAGGAAGATACCGTTCTACCTGTAACGTGACGAAGAAAGACTGTTATCCTTTGCCTCGAATCGACGGTACGCTAGATACTTTGGCCGGCAGCATACTGTTTTCCACCTTTGGATCCGAAGTCTGGTTATTGGCAAGTGGAAATGGACCCAGAAGACAAAGAGAAGACTGCTTTTACTACCGGATCTGGATTATGGCAATTCAACGTCATACCATTTGGGCTCTAATGCGTCCACGACATTTGAAAGATTCATGCAAAATGTCTTGAGAGGGTTGTCTTGGAAGACATGCCTGGTCTATTTGGACGACATCGTAGTACCGGGGAAGACATTTGACGAACACCTGCAGAATTTGGAAGATGTATTCAAACGACTCCAAGCTGCCCAGCTCATGTTAAACCCGAAGAAATGTCAGCTATTTCAAAACCGAGTCAACTCTCTAGGTCATATAGCGAGCAATGAAGGAGTGGCGGTGGATCCAGAAAAAAATGCTTCAATTCAGCAATGGCCGCAACCAACCAACAAACATCAAATTAGGAGCTTCCTTGGACTTTGCACATACTATAGAAGATTTATAAGTCATTTTGGAAATATTGCCAAGCCCCTAACTCGACTCACAGAAGAAACAAGAGCTTTCCAATGGGACGAAGACTGTCAAATGGCTTTTGAAATTTTGAAGAGGCATCTAACCACGGCGCCGATATTAGGATATCCATTATCAGAGGGAGCCTTTATTCTTGACACTGACGCAAGCCACGTAGGAATTGGAGGAGTGCTCTCACAGATCCAAGGAGGGCAAGGAAGAGTGCTGGGATATTTCAGTAAAGTCCTCTCCAAACCAGAACGAAACTACTGCGTCACGCGAAGAGAACTTTTGGTGGTAGTGTCCGTGGAACACTTTTTCCAGTATCTCTATGGTAGGAAGTTCTTAATTCGTACTGATCATGCAGCACTCAAGTGTTTGATGCAGTTCAAGAATCCCGAGGGCCAGATCGCTAGATGGATTGAACGACTTCAAGAGTACGATTTCAACATCGAACATCGAGCTAGTATGAGTCACCGAAATGCCGACTCCCTGTATAGACGGCCATGCCCAATAGACTGTTCCCACTGCAACAAGGCGGAATCTAGGTAAGCTGCAGTTTCAAGAACTACAGTAGTCAATGAAGAATGGTCACCCACCAGGATCAGAGAAGATCAGGAATGGTCCTCATGTAAAGAATATTCGGCAATTGAAAGAAGAAAATCGGCGACCTACCTGGCAAGAAGTGTCAAGATTTTCACCGACACTCAAGGCATATCGGGCTCAGTGGGAGTCCCTTGTCCTGGAAGGTGGGCTGCTAAAAAGAGTCCTTGAAAACGATGATGGTTCCGAGATGAGAAGACAGATAGTTATCCCGAAAACGAGAGTTGTCGATGTACTGAGAAAGTTACACGACAATCCATCGGGAGGTCATCTGGTAGTGAAGAAAACCCTTCAGTGAGTCCGTGAAAGGTGTTATTGGGTGAACAGCTCCGACGATGTGAAGGATTGGTGTAAGAGATGCACGACTTGTGCTACGAGTAATGGATCACATCGCAAGAGAATGGCACCCATGAAACAATATAATGTTGGAAGCCCTTTCGAAAGGATTGCTTTAGACATCACTGGACCATTTCCGACGATAGAAAATGGTGGTAAATACATCCTGGTTGTAATGGATTATTTCACAAAGTGGGTGGAAATTTATGCGATCCCGAATCAAGAGGCCACATTTGTCGCGGATGTATTGGTGAAAGAATTTATTATCCGATATGGAGTGCCCTTGGAAGTTCACAGCGATCAAGGAAGATATTTCTAGAGCCAGGTATTCCAGGAAATTTGTGACAAGCTGGGAATGAAGAAGACCAGGACCACACCGTTGCATCCACAAAGATGGAATGGTCAAGAGAATGAACAGTACCATTGGAAAATACCTGTCCAAAGTAGTTTCCAGCCACCAGAGAGATTGGGACCAGTACCTTTCCCTATTTGTGTTGACTTATCGATCGGCCATAAATGAGTCCACGGGTGAAACACCTGCGAAAATTCTATTTGGACGTGAAATAAGGCTTCCTTGTGACCTGGAGTTTGGCTGTCGGTCTGGTGAAGATCTAGCAGGAGAATATTACGTGATCCAATTGAGAAGAAGGATGGACGGTGTGCACGAATTGGTTCGAACGAATCTTCAAGTTGCCAGTGACAGAATGAAAAAACGGTACGATACGCAGGCCACAGAAGGCATTTTCAAAGAAGGCGACAAAGTGAACCATCTACAACAAGAGTCTGACCCAGCCATCGAAGAATTTATGGGCGCATACGGAGGTACCGGGAAAGCTAGATACAGAGTCACTACAGAGCAAAGACAAGATTTGTTCACGCTCCCGGATGATTACTCACTGGCACATAACATCTCCGCCAGTAACAAAACGCACGAGGGTTGGCAAGCGTCTTTCGAAAGAACTTTGGACAATTAGATAAACCTGAAGATTAGATGTCAGCCTCTGGTAAAACACTGATACTCAAACACAATTCGCGGTACGTCTTTTACATGATAACTAGAAGCGAATTTCCACATTGATCCACCTACGGGATGTGTGGGAAGCGCTACGAAGTCTTCGAGATCATGTGCTGGAATCCCACGTGGAGAAACTAGCAATGTTGCTGCTTAGACATACAGACATACAATTTTGGCTTTTGGGTTCTAAAAACTTATCAGAAGGTTAGATGCAATAAATTAATTCATATTAAGCAGGATATTTATTTATTCAGTCTAATAAAATAATACTTACATAATTATGGCAATCAATTATATTTAAGAGGACATATATTCATATAATGTACCTAATCTTGAAATTAATAATTAGATCTGCTTTAACTGTTTTACTCATCATTTATTACATTTGTTTGTGATTACCAGATATCATGCTGTTGTAAAATATCTTACAAATGAAGGCAACTTTATTGGTTAGTTATTTGTTATTTCTTAATTTATATATCTATGTTTATTTCTAAAGGCCGCTTGACATGGAGCAATACTACCTGCAATGCAATGCAAGACGCAATTTTTCTTGATCACAAGCATGCGCAGTTGAAGCTCAGCTGATAGATCTCGGAATTGCAACTTTATCGGTTTGGTGCCATTTCTATTGCATGCAAGTTGCAATTCTAGGGAGAAATCTAGTTACTTTTGGTTTAACAATCAATCAAATGTCAGTCAAATCACTTGACCACAAAATACTGACGACGGGTCCGTTTTCTGTACACTTGATTGACTGTAGCACTTTTTTTGTATAACTTAATCTTCTTGTTGATTCGTGATTTTTGTTAATGCCATTTTTTTCAAGTTTTTCATTTGCCTTGCATAATGTCAAACAACGTGTAAGATTCTTCACATGCAATATTTTGATCTTGCAATAAATTGCATGCAACTAATTGCAGATTGTATTGCTTCATGTCAAGCGGCCTTAATGCATATTAAAAAGATTGTGGATGGTAAAATGCAAAAAATTTCCTTCATTAAATCGATATTCTTAGAAAAAGTATGTATTATATGTGTTAGGAAATCTTAATGTTATGCAAATTAGATGTTACTTCAACAGTCAGAATTTGTAGTTATAAATCTAGATAGCTGAACAACAATATGAATCATGTCTTAAATAATGAATATATTGTTGATTTAGTGTGTTTTAATAAATTACCAAATTTCTTGTAGGCACGTTACTTTGAGAGCTTTTTGTTGAAAGTTATAATGTACAAGACACACATTTTTCTCATGAACTTCAAATGTGAAAAAATCAAGATTTAAAAAAAATAAATTATTTGTTATCATATCGAGTATATTACACAACATACTTCCTCGTAATTTTATAATGGCCTATCAATGTAAATGAAATCGAAAATGATTTCCAATAAAAAAGGAATCTAAATTGATTCTATCTATGTTATAGTAGCGCCTTCCATTAACAAAGAGATATGTGAAGATGGACATTGTTTAAAAAAATGTTGTCTGCTTATGTTTATCTATGCTTTTTGGGCTGCTTCTACTATCACACGAACAGCTGCTAATGCTTCGGTAGCTGTTGGGTTTATGAAATCCGCTGGCAGTATGAAACCATGCCTAAAAAACCAAATTAATTAGTATTTTGTATAGCATGAAATTGTTATTAATTATTTATGTACACAGTCATTTAGCATTTTTATTTCTCATTCTATAGATGTATTTCCTCAGTTAACAGTGGTCAGTTGCATTTCCCTAAAGATAGATTAAACTTATTAATTTCTTGTAAGTATTGTAGCTGTAGCATATTTGGAACATCTCTACCGTTTTCAAACTCTTAGTAATGTTCTTGTAGTAGGAAATTAACAGTTATTCTAGGCAGAATGTCATCAATACGTTTTCCATTTGATGTGACATCATTTGGATTATATGTTTAACCCAAGAGGTGTTGACTGTTGACTATATAGGTTTCCTTTTTAACGGTGGCGACCTGCGTATGTCGGAAACCCTTTCATATCGACAGGAAAATATACGTTACAATATTTTAAAGATCCTAGTTTTCACACAAACTATTATTTACCAAATTTGTTTTCTTTTACTAAATATACTCCAATTAAGGTGGGTAAAAAATATCAACATTAGAAACTACTCTTCTTATTCTATATCTTTCTGTATCACCCAATATTAAGTAGAGATGGAAGTGTACTTTTATTGATGGAAAAACACTGTAACTTCCATTTGCCTGAACTGATTTTCTCAGTTTAGAATCAATTTAAGGTATATCGAAACTTAGCAGAGAACAGTTGTATGATCTCCTTTGGACATCATATATTTTTGTCGTGTAGTTTATTACATTGTAAAATAATAAAAATATATTAATAATAAATAATGAAGACATATTTCAGAAACTAACAACAAAACCTTGACTGAAAAATTATATTGCTTGAATTATTTTCACATCTAAATAATAAGTAAGAACACATCAATAATATATTAATAACTTAGGTAATGGAACGCAATGAAAAAAACTTACTGTTAACTAGAGCTGAGTAATTACATGTATTTTAAAAGGAAGTACAATTACCAAGTTAATTACTTTTATAATTACTTTTCCAATTACTTTTTGGATATATAAAAATTACTTAAGACAAACTTAAGGAACCTTAGTGTTTTAATTTTTTAAATATATAATTAAAAGTGTTTTACTACTTAAATGAATGAATTCTCAGAACAAATAGGTGCATCAAATATGTACTAGTACTAGTAATTCTTACCTATTTACTAAACATTTAAAATTAGAAATGGGTGTGGCATGTGAAAAGTTTATTAACTAAAAAATTTTACTTTAATACAAAAGTTTGTGTACTTGGGTACTGAGTACTTTAACAATATATAAGTCTAAAAATTATAATACAATTTGCGGATCAAAAACTTGTGACAACGCATTTGTCGCGCTTCTTGCAAGAAAATTCTTGTCGTGATTTGTTTTCCTTCTATACACTCACTATACAGTACCTAGTGAGGCACGAACGCGTTTGTTCTGTTTTTTCAAGAATATTCCTGTCGAGGCTTGTTTTCCTTCTCAACCTATAAATTAACGTTGCCCAACAATTTCACGCATTTCGCTAGTTAGGTTAGTTAAGTAAAGTGAAAACATATAAATAAAGTAAAATGAGTGGAAGAAAAGAGGACCCAATATGGCAGTTCTATATTAAGACAACTAATCCAAATAAATTGGGGTGTAGAAAGTGCAAGAAATATATTCAAGGGTTAGTCCAAATACTTAAAGTACACTACGATGTTTGTAATTATCAAGAGAGGAATACAGGTAATTAAATTATTAAATTAATTTTATTTATATTTAATAAAGATCTTTATTATTAACCCGAAAATGATCGCGTGGTTAGATTTTACCTAACATTTTCTGTTTTTTGTTGATTCTCCAAGCACTTGATATTTTATTTTTGAGATAATGTAGTGAAAGTTTTGAGACATAAATATTAATTATAAGTTAAGTAACATAGTGTAATTTTAATTATATATTCTGAGATATTTTGAAATATTTTTTAAATATATACGTATTATATTATAAGTAGATATATTTTTGATAAATAACAGAATACAACAGGGTAACAAATATTGTCTACAAACACAAAAATTAAAATATACAAGACAGTAATTAGACCAGTCGTACTTTACGCCGCAGAAACCTGGAATTTAACAAAAAAAGAGGAAAACACATTAGAAATCTGGGAAAGGAAAATACTACGGAGAATATACGGGCCAATTAAAGAAAATGGAGTATGGAGAATATTAAGAAACTACGAAGTTAATCAAAAATTCAATAGCCCAATAATAATAAATGAAATAAGAAGTAAACGATTAGGGTGGGCAGGACATGTACAATGTCTAGGTAAAGAAAAGTGTGTCAAGAAAATACAGGAAACTAAAAGACAAGGACGAAGAGCAAGGGGACGACCGAAAACTAGATGTTTGTTGGATGGTGTAGAAGAAGATCTTAAAGAAATTGGAATAAATGACTGGAAGAACAAAGCAAAAGACCGGAAAGAATGGAAAATAATAGTAGAAGAAGCAGAGGACAGACTTCAGAGCAGAAACTAAATCACCGAATTCACAAACGCCCTACTGATTTAAAGAAGTAGGGTTGGCCAAGCGGCTGGCCACCGCTGCCGGAAAAATGAGGCTAGGAATCCCAATAGGGACACTGTGGACCTTAAGGTCTGAAAGTCAATGAGAAGAAGAAGATACATTTTTGCGAGAATTAATTTTTTTTTCTTTTGATAGATATTATTTTTAACAAAGATAATATAATTTTTAAGTATCCATTTATAGATATTTTAGGATATAGATTTTAGGCATATAGGATTGTTTTTAAATGTTAGGTGAAATCTAACACATGGCCTTTAATGTAACTTTTTTAACGCGACCTTTCCCAGGTTAATTAAAGATTATCTTTACTCTTCTATACTTACTTAATTTTTAATTTTTTTCAACTTAAAAAAATAAATTTGCTTTTACATCTGTATTGAACATTTTCACTTTATTTTAAAATCAATAATTCAATACTATATCAATATATCATCAATTAATCTATTTAAATTTTCAATTATGTTTTTTCTGTTTCCAGAGAGTCGAATGTCGCTTGACAGTTTTGCTAGCACATCATCTGCCTCAAATTGTAGTTCACTCATGACGGATAGTTCATATGTTAAACAAACTCCACCGAGAGTACCAACAAGGCCAACAGCTTTTGAGCCAGTCCAAAAAAAGAAAGCAATCGAAACTCAGCCTACCATGAGTGGTTTTGTAATGCGGACTTCAACTGCTGAAAAACATAAAATTGACAAACAAATAGCAAAGGCTATTTTTGCTAATAATTCGAGCTTCAGATGTATTGAGAATTTAGAGGTGAAAAAAGCCATTCAGTTATTAAGGCCTGGTTATACACCACCCTCGAGAAAAACGGTAGCAACAAGTCTTTTGGACGAAATCTATGAAGAGGAAAAAAAAATGTTTCTCCTCCCTGTCAGGACAGTCCGTAAATATGTCAATTGATGGATGGTCAAACGTGCACAACGAACCAGTGATATGTGCAACGATAACCACTGAAGACGGACAATTTCTCCTATACGAAATTATAGACACATCATGAAATTCACATACTTCAGAATATTTAACTCAAATAGTTTGTGACCTGATTTCTTCATGTGAATTAAAATACAAGTGTACCGTGAAATCTTTTCTGACAGACAATGCCGCAAATATGACACTTATGAGAAAAACATTAGAAGAAAAAACGAACGCAAAAGTTATAACTTATGGCTGTTCTGCACATATTTTTAATTTACTGTACAAGGACTTTCAAGTTAAAGACGTTAAAGAACATGTGGTCCAAATTGTTAAGTATTTTCGAAATAACCATTTGGCAAGAGCTAAATTCAGTCAAGCAGGAGGCATCGCTTTAGTCCTTCCAAGCGATGTGAGATGGAATAGCCTTGGCGACTGCTTAGAAATGTATGTCACTCAGTGGGACATCATATTAAAAATCTGCGAAGAAAATAAAAAGGAGATTGATTCCACTATTTACCAAAAAGTTTCAAATATTGCGATTAAACATGCAGCGCAAGATTATTTAAACATTTTAAAACCTGTATCAGTTGCTCTTGATACTGCGCAGAGGAAAAGTGCTACTACTGGCAGATGCTGTAGAGCAGTGGAAATATTTACAATATATCTTTGATGAATCTGTGGAATTACCATTACAAAAAACACAACAATTTAATAATCGATATAAGAAAGTACTAACGCCATATAATTTTATAGCGTATATGTTGAATCCACAAAAAAAAACAAAATACCAGTTAACACCAGAAGAAAAGAATATAGCTTTAGAAACAATTAACGAGTTATATGAAAACATTGCACTGTTACCTTTAGTAATAAAGTGTAATGCCTGCATTGCTCCATTTAAGCATGTTATGTTTTCGGACGAAGTAATAAAAATGTAAACGGACTACAATGGTGGTTATCACAAAATGATGAGCCGGAAATCTTGAAACAGTTGCCAATAATAAAACAGTTCCTGTGTGCAACTGCTTCTTCAGCTTCAGTAGAACGCGTATTTAGGTCTTTTGGTCTTGTACACTCGGATATTAGAAACAGATTAGGCATAGAAAAAGGAGGAAAACTCGTGTTTTTGTTTACATTGTATAACGAAAATGAATAGACTGAAAATATACAGTAATCAAATTTAGGTGTTACGTTTAGTTTAAGAATTTTGAATTATGTACTTCTTTTTTGTTGTTTTTGCTAAAAGCAGATACTTCTTTTGATTTTTGAGAAAACTTTTATATTATGTTGTTATCTGGTTCTGAATAAAAAAGAAAAAAATTGATTTTAAATCATGATTTTAATTTTAAAAATCAAGCGATTTAAATCATGATTTTAATCGTAATTTTAATCACTTGATTTTAATCAGCCCAACCCTGATTAATTGTAATAATTGTAATATTAGTGTCTGTCAACGAAATTCTCTATAAAGATTATGTTAAATTTAAAAAAAAAATGTTGACATTGACATTTCCATGGGGAAAAATGCCATATCGTGTAAACAGTGACCAATGTTTGGCAGGACAACGTCTGCTGGGTTCATCTAGTCATTAGTTTTGAGTCGCTTTATCAAAAAAGAATAAATTAACTAACTGTTCTATATCAAACATTTCTTTCAGACTCGTTAATTCACACTCGTCAAAAAGTGTCTGATTATACCTAGATTTCGTAAAATCAATAATTTTCAAACTACGGAATTTTATAAAAGTTAAAGGATTTTCAAAAACATTTCCAATAATTGTACTCTATTTTTGTTTTCATCAGAAGATGTTACATCTTCATCAAAATTGAAGAAATCTTCGTTTAAAATACCCTTGGTCCCTTGTATAGGATTAGAAACTGGCCTAGCCATGGGACTTTATGCAAGTGCATGCAGAGAATTTCTTGTTTTTACACTATGTATATTTCATGAACACGCACAGTAATTGTAATTGTAAAATGTAATGGTACTTATAAATGTAATAGTAATAGAAAAGAGTTTGTAATCGAATTGTAATTGGAAATGCAATTGTAATTGAAAAATAAATTGTACTTGTAAGTAATTGGAATTGAAGAATTTAAATAATATAATTACAAATAACAATTCCAAAACAGATTTTGCTGCAATTACAATTCCAAATTAATTTGTTAAAAAAATGCTTGAATCAATTTCACGAAAACAAGTAATTGCAATTATTAATTACTTTTTAACTAGTAATTACCCAGCTCTGCTATTAACAGAAATTTACAAAACGTAAAAAAAGAAATCATCACTACCTCATCATTTTAAATATTCTTCAGTAAAGGGTATTAAAACGTTTTATGTGTATGAACTGTAACATAACACGTGTTATTGACTGTTTAGAGACATTCAGTTATTTAGTTACTGTAGCTGTGAAATTTACTTTGAATGTGTGCTTTATATCTTATCTTTCAAACCTAGAGGACTAATTATTTCTAAAATATTACCTTCCATTATCCCTTAATTCCAATGTATAAGCGTACTTCATGTGGATAGTTCCTTTGGCCCAGTCATCTGATCCACCTGAAGCTGGATAAAGGGTAGTTCCAGCAGGTCCGACAGTATAATTTGGCCCACCTGAATTTCGAATAGCTGCTGCTGCTTTTCGACCAACTGTTTCTAAATCTTGGTAATCTGGTGGAACGGCTCTGTTGTACCCCCAAGGATACAGTATATATTGTCCGTAAGAATGAAATGAAATATATGCTCTCCATTTAGCAGCGGTTCCTGTAATAATGTCTATTTATTTAAGCGGCTAAGCAAACACATTTTTCGTTGTTAAAAATAATAGTGAAATTGAAATTGCTGAATACACTTGTAAATTACAAAAATGAAGAAATTTCATTGTATTGAGTGTATAATTAATAAAATTGCAAAGTGCTTTCGACTTCCGTCATCATCAGGTACAGGAAGTCTAACAATAAGATTCATCTTGTTACAATATTAGGCAATAATCCTATATCACAGACTTCATTATACAACTAAAATAAAATCTGGTAGAATCACGTGGAAATGTCATAAATCAACAAGTGACTGGCTGTCTAAATTATAATTACCATTCCAAGGTACCCGTTTTCAGGCGAAAACACTTTTTCGTGGCTAGCATTGAAGCCGTTTTTGTAAATTCGTTCAAAAAATGTTTTATTCTTTGGATTATTTTGGCTTCGTGTAATTTTTGAGTAGTCTAATGTGAGGATGATACAATACATTTGGATAATATATTTCATTTTTACTAATGTTTGGCTAATATGATTTTTTCTAGGTGGCTGTTTTCATAAGGCCTCTATATCGATTTCTCTAAAACACTTTTTTGAGTAGGGTAAATGGTATAAGAGTGCGCAATGCATGTATTCATAGTAATATCGTATCTCTGCAATACCCTAATAATGCCTATTACGGAACAGTATAGCACTGGCAACAATGCGTTCTTCTATATTTGGCGCCAATTTTTCCAGAATGACAAGTGGATTGTTTGCAGCCGGCCGATGTAATTTTCGCTCATGCTAGTTTTAGTGATTGAGTAGGTATGTACGACCATAATTATATCTCCTAAGGTGTTTTCGCATGCTTTAGAGTCTATAAAATGTTGTCAACATTGAAATTTCCTCAAAATAGTGCCTACAAAAACAGAATAATTGAAAATAATCTTGAACGTAACAATGCAGAGTGCGCAGTGCGTACTCTTGTGCAAAGTTTTTCAAGCATTGTACAAGGTAATTCAGATAACCCTATAAATAAAAATATCTCTATTATTTTTTAAATTAGAAAAAAATATTCCGAATAAAAGTTGTTTAAAATCATCTGCTGCTACACACACTTTTTTTTAATGTATACACGGTGTTTTAAACAAGCAAACTGAACGCCAATTTTGTTTTTCAAATGGAACACACTATTATTTCCTTTTTGAATTTTCCATGAAATATTTTCAAATTCAACTGCTTCCGACAAATATTGACGAATCAGAGACCATTTTCAAAAAGAGAATCCAAACGGCTGAACTTAGAGTAAAACGAATTGAACTTTCCGGAATTAATTCTTAATTATCTATAGTCTGACCCCAAGTTCCAGGTAAACAGGAAGCGATAGATTTCCGGCTTAGGACTACTTCTGGTATAATCAGAAATTGGTGTCAAACGATAGATAATTAGAAACTAAGATAGAAATTGCAGTTCTAATAACTGCGTTCTTTTTCAGAATGAGTAGATATAAAAGAAAAACTAACAGGAAGCTGGTCTTTACGGTAGAAAATCTCACCGAAGCAAAACGTAGAATTGCTGAAGGTGTTAGTAAATGACGGGTAGCTGCCGAGATGGGAATTGGTGAATCTACTCTTAGCAAACGCCTTAAATGTGGGAATATTCCTGTATCGTTAGGACGATTTTCCAACGTATTCCCCGCCGAAATGGAAATTGAATTAGCGAAGCAGTTGCGCGATCTAGACGACCGTTTTTATGGGCGCACAAAAAAGAATTTGCAAATGGCAGCGTACAAATTTGCGGAATCGAACAGCATCCAACACTGTTTAAACAAGGATAAACAAATTGCTGGAGAATCCTGGTTCAGTGGTTTTTGTAAACGACATAATATCAGCCTACGGCAACCAGAAAAATGTTCGATGGGTAGGGTTATGGGCTTTAATAAAGCTCAAGTGAAATGATTTTTCCAAAATTTGAGAAGTTTGTACATTATTCTCCAGATTAAATTTTCAGTATGGATGAAACAGGTCTCTCAACAGTACCTAACAAATTACCAAAGGTTTTGACCACCAAAGGTAAAAAAGTCGTGGGTAAAGTAGCAAGTGCCGAACGTGGACAACTTATTACTGCCGTGTGCTGTATGAGCGCCTCCAGAATGTATATTCCACCCGCGTAAATATTCCCAAGGAAGCGGATGGAGGAGGAACTTTTTATGCAAGCACCCCCTGGAACACTTAAAATGGTTTCCGAATCTGGATTTATAAATACTGATCTATTTCACCAATTGATAATCCATTTTAAGAATTATAGTAAGCCAAGTCCTGACCACTCAGTGCTTTTGATTATGGATAATCATAGCTCGCATCGAGATTTAGACGTCATCAAATACTGCAAGGGTAATAATATTGACCTATTGACTTTACCACCACACGCGAGCCACAAGTTGCAACCACTGGACATCGGCTTCTTTGGTCCATTGAAAAGGGCATTTAGTAGAGAATGCGATAACTGGATGATAAGCAATCCTGGAAAAGTAATTACGCAAATGCAGATCTCGGGTTTGTTTAATGCTGCCTACGCGAGTGTTGCAAATATTGAAAAGGCTCAAACTTCGTTTCGTGCTGCTGGAATTTTTCCATACAATCCTGAACAATTTGACGAAACTGACTTTGCTCCTTCGCTAGTATCTGATGTACCCATTAGCGACACTGAAAGGCCAGCAAACTTCCTTGTAATCCCGAATGGATCACAGGATGTAGAAAATGATATATTAGAACAAACATTTTCATCGCATCAAACACCACCGTCTCAAACACCACTACAT
Organism: Galeruca laticollis; assembly: GCA_963921935.1. NCBI lineage: Eukaryota > Metazoa > Arthropoda > Insecta > Coleoptera > Chrysomelidae > Galeruca > Galeruca laticollis. The sequence continues at coordinate 89,994,030 of OY998183.1, forward strand.
CAAACGCCACCGCCTCAAACGTCACTGGCTCAAACACCATCGCCTGGGGTACCATGGTCTCAAAAATCACCGCTGCAAGCATCCTCTTCTCAAACGCAATTGCAAAACATTAGATTTATGAACTTGGATATTGAACGCGAAGACGGTGTACTCATACCGAATAGTTTCCAAGAACGTACAGAGACACAAAGTTGTTCTAATCAATTCGTTCATATAGGCGAATTTTTACCACTGCCAATTATAAAAGAACAACCATTGCGGCGTAAAATCAAGTCTCAGCGGTCTGAGATCCTTTCAAGCACACCATTTGCAAACGAGTTAGAAAAAAATGTTAGGGTGAAGCAGAGAAATGAGGACTCTAAGAAAATAAAAGCAGCAGCAAGGAAGCTGAAAATGCCAGGAAAACAAGTAAAGAAAAGGAAGGAAAAAGAAGCGAAGTGTGACAAAAACGTGAACTGTCCAGGTTGCGGCGAGAATTATAAAGATCCCCCAATTGAGGACTGGATAATGTGTTCTGAGTGCAATAACTGGTGGCACGAGTCGTTTACTACATACGTGATTGGCACATTTACATGCTCACTGTGTGAATGAAGTGGAGCAAAAATTAACATGCCTACCTAATGATTAGGTACGCTTTTATTTTTTCAAGTTCAAATTAAAGTTATTTGTTAAATAATAGAATAACATATGTTTATTTTGATATTTTTAAGACTATAATGTTTTATTTTGTCAATTAAAGGATAAATGTAGCTTTTAAAAATTTTTGTCTTGATTATATTTCATCATTTTTTACCGCTATTGCTAGAATTACAATACATAAGTCGTTGCGCACTCTTGTGCATTAATACGCGTACTCTTGTGCACATCTGTGTTTGAGAGTGCGCAATTGCACTGGCACTGAAAAATATGAATTTTGTCTCTTATTATTAGAATTTTTCCATTAATCAAGCATAATTACTTTCATCAATCGTCAATACATATGTACGCATGTGAAAAACTTTTTTTCTGGAAAAAATATTAATTTCACAGTCAATATTGTACTCGCACTCTTATACGCATTTACCCTATTAAACTTCAAATTTCAAGGAATTGGCGTACCTACTCTAAAGCTTGAACAATTACAATAGTGAAACACCAAAACAATCATTCACAGAACTTCACTTAAACTAGAAATTTTGAAATTGAACGAGTCTCTGGAACTCCTGCCAGTTTTCCAGGACCAAACGCGGCTGCAACAAAATGCCCACAATGTGTTCAGGAACACTTCTGTCCAAACGCAGCGGGTAGATGGAGAAGGGTTCCGCTTCTCTCAGAGGGTGCTCGAATGTGTTGAGATATGAAGAACAATTCTGATCAACTCAATTTAATGATACAAAAGAATAAATTATTTCATACAAATAATAAAATAAAACTCTGAAATACGCTGTTACCAGTTTGTGCACTATACACTTTTTATAACGCACTTTAGCTATTTATACACTACAGTGTGTTATAGAACAGAACCTAAACCAAATCTAACTTAAACTAAGCCAAACAGAAATAATGAAATAGTTATTTGTGAGATCAGTGAGGAAAAGGTATATTTTTCTTAACGTTCGAAAATAATGCGAGTTACGAAAAAGTGTTTCCCAACGTGATGCACACAATATTTTTTCTAATTTTGGATAGGATGTGACTATTTGAATTCAAATTAGTGTTTTAAATGAAACTCACGGTTTCTAGTTAATACCACAATATAATAAAAATTGTTGAAAATTCTAAAAAGTTCACAATTGTTTCGATAAATCAATATCATCGTCAGAATGACAGAAGTTACATTTCATTTGATGCCTACGTGATGTTTCGTAGTTATTTTTGGCTAGACTAAGAAGTGACCTAACTGGTGATTGACTTAATATAAGTTAATAGAAAAAAGAAGAAGATGTGATATTACAAATATTGAAGCCCTATGGTGATATCCTGGATATCATTTTCCCAATTAAGATCAGTATAACTGTGCAATGATATAGAAAACCAGGAAAACTATATCTGCTGATCTTTACAATTATCACTTAAGAAGACAGTTTATTAGTGGAGAACTCCCTAGCTTTAACTGTTCATTGACAACTTCATATTGTGAGTTTCTTAAATGTCTTCTAATTTCCAATTCTTCAAGGAAATTCAGTTCTTGTTTCTTTTCACAAATATGCAGCACTTCTAGTTTTGTGTTAGGTGTCAATGAATGATTGGTGTCAAGTAGATGTTTTGCATAGTGGGATTTATCTGGTTGTTTTAATCTGTATGCTCGTAAGTGTTCACTGTATCGGATTTCAAAATTCCTAAGGGTCTGACCCAAATAGACAGCATTACATTCTGGACATTTGAGTTTATATATACCTGACTTCTTTAATGGTGGTATTTTTGTTTTTACATTTAACAATTTTGTACTAACGTTACTTTCCGTTTTAAAAGAAATTGTTGTATTCGTTGCTGAATATATTATCTTTGAAATATTATTAGAAATATTTCCTGCATAAGTGATGGTTTTATAAGTTTTTATTTCATCAGTTTGTCTATATCATTGCACAGTTATACTGATCTTAATTGGAAACATGATATCCAGGATATCACCATAGGGCTAATAATATCTAAGCTTCAGTATTTGTAATATCACATCTTCTTCTTTTTTCTATTAACATATATTAAGCCAATCACCAGTTAGGTCACTTCTTGGTCTAGCCAAAAATAACTATGAAACATCAGGTAGGCATCAAATGAAATGTAACTTCTGTCATTCTGACGATGATATTGATTTATCGAAACAATTGTCAATTTTTTAGAATTTTCAACAATTTTTATTATATTGTGGTATTAACTAGAAACCGTGAGTTTCATTTAAAACACTAAGATGAGTAGATTCCACGAAGTAAGGGTCGAGACAGTTAATTTCATTTGAATTCATGTTTAAAATACTAAAAACGTCCCTACGAGCGTCCCTCGTACGCTCCCTTTAAATCGTCACAACTCTCCTTGCGGATTCTGGAGATGATTTACTGAGAATCAAACAGCATGGGGATTGAAGTAAGTCTAATACAGTTGTTGAGGGTTACGTGGATAATTCTATAATTAATAAGCAGATGATTGCCCCAAACATCCTTGGAGAAAATTACATGGAAAATACGCAAATTAATGCTAAACAGAAAACTATGTTGTCAGCTGGGGTTAATATCACTAATTGTTCAAATATTTATAAATAATTTTTTTTTCAAGTGGTAACATTGAATACATTTATAAATCTTCATAATATTTAATGACAATAAAGAGGTATTTCAAGTAGTTTAGTCTTACAATTGAGGAGTGTAGTTCCATAGCCCGCCTAATCCATAATGTCTGATACGTCAGAAATAGGAAAAAATGGTCTGTTACAAACGTAATCACTACAATAAACTGCAAATGTTATCATTTATAATTGGTTACACATAGCGAAGCTGGGATGATAATAAAAAATAATTTCGTCTAAAACTTTTTTCAAATTTTTTTTTATTTTGGAAAAGACTAGTTTTGGAAAAACATTGTGGATAAGACTGGGTTTGGAAGTAAATAAGGTTTCAAAACTCAACATTTTTGTTATTGAACTTATTTATTTGTTTTCTGGTAAAAACAATCATCATGTAAAACTGAACTAAAATAGTATTCTTTTTTAAAACTTTTTATTGCATTATATTCTGATATCAATATCATCATCTTCAAAAACTTCTTCATTCTGTTCTGCTTCTGCGTCTTCTTCATTAAAAGGCGTGTCTATTGCTTTTAAATAAAATTCCAGGTCTTGAATTTGTCGCCAGTTTTCACCAAAATGTTTTTTTAAAAGATTATCGCAGTCTTTTAGTTTTTTCACATTTACGGCGTGATCAATGGGAGTTACCTCATGATTTATGCTGTTCAAGCTTTTTCCTTTTTTCAGTATGGATTAAGATGCGCCACTGTCGCTATTGTAAGCGACCTCACCTCTTACCAATATGTTTCCCTGTGGCGATTTTTTTATTGAAATACGTTTGGAAGGGGCAAATTTGAAATGCCATTGACCAGGTGACTTTATTACATCAGCTATTGCTTCTTTCCATTCCATTCCAACATTTCTTCCTAAATTGAACACTGTCCCAAATTCACCAAAAATCTGTTCATATTCTTCTGGTTTGATTATAGTATCAAATTTTCTCACCCTCTTTTCTATTCGGCCAAAAACCCTATCAGGGGGAATATAGGAATGTCCAGGTACTGGGAATACTACGAATACCTCTTTAATGTTATTTGGCGATTAAAATTTCAGCCATTTAGAAAGCATTCCAATCATCGTTACTTTATATATCAAAATTAGAAAAGAATAATATAATTTTGCAATATTACCTGTAATAAATTTTCGAATAGCTTCTGTTTCTGGTTCCGAAAAAGGACCCGACCCACCGTACGTTTCAGTGCAAGGATTTCTTGACGATCCTTGTCCACCCCACCTATAACTAGAAAATAAAAAAACATTTTTTAAGACTTGATGTGATATTTGAAATTATGAAATAGAAACGAAACCAGTAATTTATTTCTTTCTCCATACATGATTTTGTTCATATTATCGCGTTTACTCTCATGTTAAATATCTTTAAATGATTCTAACGGTGGAAGATCCGGTGAACTTGGTGGCTATTTAATTGTTGCTTGTATACAGTTCAATTGTCACTAAGGTGTAGTTATTTCAGGTATCATCAAAAAATGGCTACTTGATTACCTAATAGTTATTGATTGTATAAGTGTTATGTTCCCGCAATAATGTTCAATTTACTTAGGTGAATAAAATGCATGTAATCAGACTCATTTAGAATCAGAATCGCCGAAATATCATCTGATGTTTTCAAAAAATTATTTGAAATTTCACTCTGTTACCTCAAACATATTGAAATTTCCCATTACCAAAAACAAAATATCAGGGGTGCTAGATCCGTTATTATGTATTTTCGATTGTTCATCGACTCCCGTTGTAAAAATTAATTTTTGAAAAGTGGAAAATATGGAAGAGATTCGTGAGAAAGAGTTTATTCCTGAACTAATACTTGAAGAAGCTTAGAGAACAACTTATTTGGCGAATTAAATAATTGGAAAGAAAAAAGGGACGTAAAAGGATCAATAACCGAATGGGTACTCCTGACATATTTCTACAATATTAATAAAAAGTTTGTGGCATCATCATTATGGTTAAAATACAGCAAATTGATGACCTGTTTTAAAAGCATCAAACGTCATTGTGGATGGAAGTTGTCTAATGGCGCCCAAACCTACGTTGAGAATTCTTTATCATTTCAATTCAAAACAGTTGAAATTATCCAGAAAGAGACTGCCAAACAAGTTGCAATAAACGATATCAGTGAGGCTTCTTGTGAAAGCTCAACTACTGTCTTCGCCAATAAAAAAAATGTTTTGTCTATTAGCGTGAATATCGATGTGAATCTTAATAAACAAAATAAATTCATTTTGAGTGTTTTGTGGCTTATAAAACAGTGAAGCTTTATATACACATGTTAAAGGGCGCTAAGCAGTTGAATTACGGTCGTATAATATAGTTATTGTGAATACTCGTGCCGATGCTGATGGCTATGAATAGCTTATAATGTGTACTCACCCAAAGTTTCTGTTTAAATCTGTTCCGGCACATTGTCCGGATCTCGCCCTATTTTTTCTCCATAGTCTATCGACATTGTGAGTGTATTCGTATCCATCAGGATTAATCAAGGGTGCTATGTACCAATCGATGTTTTGCATGTACGGTTCGGACTCAAAGTGTACCGTCAAATATTTAATTATGTAGGTCACTACAGCCGGTGAAATCCACTCTCTAGCGTGAATTCCACCATCAATCCAAATTGCTTTATTAGAAGGGTTACCATTGGAAATTTTCACTAACTGCAAAAAAACAATATTAACGTAACAAATTATAATGAAATTAGTCGGAAGCCAGGATACAAAATCTTAGGCCTGTTTTTATACACGGCGATTCATTAAGAATGTCCAATCTCTGAACTGTATATTCTAGGACCCAAAATATTATGATTTAACCCAACATGCCTTATACAAATATTGCTAGTATCCGATATACCGGGTTTTAATTTTCGCAATAACATTTCTTGTTTTGAAAATTGGCAAATTTACGTTTTTTAGCATAAGGATTGCCAATTTGGACACTAATTTAGCATTGCTAATAGAGGGCGCTATACTTCGTTTCCGTCATAGTGGTAGCACATCCCAGTTTAACTGTACTGGGTGGTTCTAACAAGTTTGGGTATATCTGACCAGTTTTGTAATAAACAATTTTAGATTGAGTAGAGCTGCTCGGTATATAGTCGAATGCCATTGTTATCGAGGTTCGTTGCTTATTGTCCTGAAGATTATAAGTCCGAAATATCACTGCGAAGGACGGAGTATTTGTTGTTTACCAAAAATTGGTATAACTTATAGCAAAAACCAAAACAACCTCTAAAAATGATTTTTTTATCGAACAATACAAGGACATGTTACAAAATAATTATTTACAATAAAAATTGATACTTAAAATCAAAAATAATAAGTACACTAATTACGTGAAAAACATTACTAATAAAAGTAACAAAAAATATGTCTACATTCAAAGCATAAAAAGTAGATTCTCTCGAAGCTATGTTTCTTAAGTTGTCCTCGTCTAACACAGAGTTATGTACTTACTTCTTTTTAATGTTTCTGCATTTTTTTTATATTTCGAACGAAGTTATTGGATTACCGTTATAAGTTATATAAATAGATACCAGGTAATTTTCATTGTAAAATAATTTATCATAATATTTTGGAAACCATTCTTGAAACATTATAAAATTATGTATACTTACCAAAATATTTCAGAAACAACAAAATAATACGAGGGATATTAGGAGTCTAGTTTAGTTCATTTGTTTTCTTTGTGAATGTCAGTAAAAACATGAAAATCTTGAATAGGTTTGTGTCGATATAAAGGCAATGGAGAAAAACATTCAAATGAGATTTTATATGATCTTATTCCTCTATGAGATCAAAATTTCCAGTTGTTATAGTAGTAGCATAATTTACGACCGCATTTTTGATTTTTGAAATTATTTATTATACTTACCATAATCGGTCGTTTTTGAACGGAATACCCTATCGTCTTTACAGAGCAAATTTCATGACACGTATCGTTGATGTACCTAAGAAAATCATGAATGTCTTGGCTCCTATGGTATGAAGTCCATGTTAAACGATGACCTACAAATATATATTAAATGGAAATTTTTAAAATAAAACTGGATATTACAATACTTCTTATAATAAAAGAACAATGGATTGCGTTGAATTCGGATATTGGTAGTACATAGAGAATATATGTACTTTATTTTTTTATTTTTAGTGATGTACATTAATCAGCAGTGAATAAAAGTATTATTAACTGTATGTGGCCTTTTTGATCACACATGACGGGGACGTATCAAACATGAGAGCGGCTCATATGATACTTCACTATCAAACAGGGAATCGTACAATGAAACACAACATATATTTTATCCATTCAAATTTATTGTATCGTTTCCAAAACAAGCCTCTTCCAAAATAATTCAAGTACTTACACTAACGAATTACCTATTCATCAAAACATTATTTCGACTTCAATACTTCGGAATTGTCTTTTACGTCTTTATTGACTGAAAATTTTATTGTGTGTCTTGAAGTAGTAATTTGAGTTTTAGAAAGATAAGAAAAAAGTCAACCAGGGCCATATTATAGGAATATGGTGGTTGTTCGATGATTTGTTTAGTTTTCTCCCTATATTCTTTTATCTTGTGATATGGTGCGTTCGTTTTTATACACAAATTTGCTTTTCTATATAGATAATAATAATGTATTATCAAAAAAAAGTACATAGATACATTACATTAAAATACAATAAAATGAGAATAAATTGATACTCAATAAGTGCCAAGCACTTGTTTTGAGAATTAATTAATCAAATGCAATATATAAAATGGATAAATCAGATAAACAAATAAATAAAATGGATGAAAATATACAAACAAAGACACAACAATAATACAATAATGACACTCAGGAACCCAAGAATGTATTGATATTAAAAAATATTGGATATGAGGCTTCTTGGTACTATCAGGAACTTTTTCACAAGTCATTTGAGTCTGAGAAGTACCCTGGTGGACTGAATTGTCTCAGGAAGAATATTAAATATTTTTGGGGAAAGGTAATAAATAGATCGATCGTTGGCTTAGAGTTTTTGTTACTGTCGGGAAAATGTGTAATGATCTATTTCGCATGTGGCTTGTTAATTTATGAGTTTTATTGAGATATTTTACACTCGAGCATAAGAAGTAAAGTTGTCTCACATTCAGAACATTACATTCCCGGTATAGTGGATTTGAGCTGTATAATATGTTTCTTGAATGTATTAGTTTTAGGAATCGCCTTTGAATAACTTCTACATGATTAATTCTCATATCAGTAGCACTACCCCATGCCACTATTCCATATCTTAAATGAATTACTAACGAACGATATAATTGTTTGAGAGTTTGGGATGGCAAACTTTTCTTTAAATACCTAAATGTATACAAAATACTCCGAAGTTTTTTAACGACATTGTGTATGTGGCAGTCCCATCTCAAATGGCAATCAATATAAATACCAAGGAATTTAATTTGTTTCATAGAGTGTATAACGTGGTTTGATTCGGGCAGAATAAATGAATTATATTTGCATGCTCCTATTTTCTTAGTTATGAAGTATCGTATTCAGTTCCCACACATTCTGATTATTTTTCCTTTCATTTATTAGATGTTTTCGTAATGTTTTGTTGTCTTCTCTTTGGGCTATAGTCAGATCGTGGGTAATTTTCACAATTGTTCCTTTTAAGCCTTTCACCTTGGAAAAAAGTTGTGGCTTTTTGAGATTAGATATAAACTCGATCTTTACGAGTGCATCAAGGTTTTTTCGCAATGCATATATGTCATTTATATCTGTTTCTTCTACTTCCAGCCCAACCAATTGATTTACTTCACTAATACTAGTGGAAATGTTGACATTTTGTTCTTTTCTAACAATTCTATTATATTGTTTCTCCTGCTTTGTCTTTCTAGAGAGCTTTTTCCCTAAGGATTTCGTATTCAGTTTCTAATTCTAAAATTTTTTTGGTACATCGCCTAGTTTTGATGTCAGTATTACTTTAACTGTGTCAATATAACTTTTAAGCTCTTTGTTACGTAATTGCAAATAGTAAGTCTTGATTCGTAATAGATTCTCCATCCATATTATAGGTATACTAAACTGTTTGTTGTAGATTTTTATTTATTATAATTTCTAACGTGTCTGGCCAATTAAAGTAAATTTATGGAATCGTTAAAACTTGTTATCTGTCTCTACAAACGAGTATTTAAGAGTTATAGTTTTTGTTTTGCTTTACCACGTTTTGTTATTTGATTTCAAATTTCTTGCAATAATTGTTTATGTGTATACAACCCTATGGGTTTCCTCATTACCAATATAAACTCATTTCTGTACATATCTTTTTCCATATTAAAAAGGGGTACTTTCAATTAATGTAACACTTAATCATACAGACCAACTTTTTAATCAACTTTATTGGTTAAATCTGAATTAAGTAGGATAGGTAGAATTTTTGGACCGATTACATTATTATTTAATAATTCAACTCAAATGTTTATTGACCATCATTTTTTATAGTTTTCATCTCTCGATTCATGCAAGTTATGAGTTATTCATGATCCTTGTCTGGGTAAAATTCCACTCATCAGTAAATATAAGATTTTGTATAAGATGTGAATCATTGTTTACGTTATCCAATAACCATCTATAAAAATTAATTCGAAGCTCTCTATCTCACTCATGTAAATCTTAAACTTTTTGATGCCTAAATGGATATAAGCCATTCTTTCTAAATAATCTATATTGGAATAAAGGTAAAAGGTTCAATCTCTCAGAGCTATTGTTCTTTCACTATTTACACTCAGAAACCTTAACTAACTATACTACTATACTAAATGAGGTAACTACATGTTACTTTTTTGTTATAAAGAGTTCTCCTCTGAGGAGTATATTAATCAAATATATATAGAACATAAAAATGGTAACTGGCGTTAAATACACGCGCGAGTGACCGCGAATACATGCATTGCCTAAACATATTTAAGTTTGTATTTTTATATAGAATTTTCAACCATATATTGAATCAGTTAAACAATTTGTTACGAAACAGCACACTGGTACAGTCCCTGAATCCGACTCTGTCTAAGCGATGTATGAAAGTTAAAATTATGGCGGATGCGCAGGGATTTCTTAGAATTGTTTACGATTGTGACTATCTTATCTAGACATTGTTTTTGTGACCAGTTTTATCTAGAAAATGCGAGAGCCAATTGTTTTTGTGTAAGCTGAAATCTAGAATTATCTAGTAAAAAGGGCACTAATATATATAAATGACCGACCAGCGGAGAAGTTTAGTTTAGTTGATAAAGTTATCTCGACAAATAAACAAGAATACACAGAAATAGCGAACAGTAAAGTGTTGAAACAAATTAATAAAGGTTGTGTGTATCTAAATTAAATTTAAGTGAATAGTTAAGTGTATATAAATTAAGTGTTAGTGAGTAGTTTAGTGTTTAAGTAAATTCGTAAGTAGCCATACCGTGTGTTTAAAGTTTATCCCACCCGTTACTGTTTAAATAAATTAGAAAAATATTACATTGGTGTCAGAAGTGGGATTCAGGGACAATACCAGTGTGCTGTTTCGTAACATTTGGTGTCAAGTGTGGGGTAATATAAATAAATTGCTACGTAAAAATGGCCAAGAGACTATGTGACTTGAAAGTGACTGAGTTAAGAGCAGGATTGGAAGATCGTGAGTTGGAAACGTCCGGTAAGAAAAGTGAATTAGTAGAAAGACTTAAAGTGGCACTGGAAAATGATGGCTTTGATCCAGAAACAGTTTTATTTAATGACGAGGCTTCCACCTTAATCTCGTCAATTTCTGCTAATATCTCGGCTGCACAAAAGATCCAGGAGGAACTGCCATTTAAGGAGGGGGTAATGTTACGAAACAGCACACTGGTATAATCCCTGAATCCGACTCTGTCTAAGCCATGTATGAAAGTTAAAATTAAGGCGTATGCGCAGGGATTTCTTACAATTGTTTACGATTGTGACTATCTTATCTAGACATTGTTTTTGCGACCAGTCTTATCAAAAACAATTGGCTCTCGCATTTTCTAGATAAGACTGGTCGCAAATACAATGTCTAGATAAGATAGTCACAATCGTAAACAATTTTAAGAAATCCCTTCGCATCCGCCATAATTTTAACTTTCATACATGGCTTAGACAGAGTCGGATTCAGGGACTATACCAGTGTGCTGTTTCGTAACATTATTATGATTTATTTATCATAGATAATGTTAACACTAAACAATAAAAACAACGAAGTACATACTTAATAAGCCAGATGATCAAAAAACAACTAGACAAAAAGAAAAAACGAAAAATAAATCTGCAAGCTACAAGATACACGCATAAAAATATCCAGGATGTAAGCACAAAACATAAATAGAAATAGAAATGTACAATTAGTTATATCAATAAAATAGTATAAGCAAATAAACAAACAAACTGTACCAAAATTAAACAGAAACATGTATAAAGCAACCATGAAACAAAGTAATATATAATATGAATAAAATATAAAATAAAACATGCACAAAATAAGATATAAAATTGAGATTAAAAATATAAAATATTACAAAAAATGTATATTATATACATGCCAATAAATAAATGTGAATATGAACCACTAGATTTCAGTGGGATTACTTTTAATGTATATGATCAATAATTTTTTAAACATTTTTACGCTTTCACTAACTTTTATGTACTGCGGTAGATCATTAAATTGTACAACACTTTTGTGGAATAAATTCTTCATCGAACTTCCTTTAATGGTTGTTTTCACATAAAAATTAATTGAATTTGCTGATCTTGTGTTTTTAGCATGTATTTGCGAAATTGGAACTAGCTTACCATGTAAATATTGCGGTAAAATATTATTGATAATTTTGAAGATGAAAATCATTGTTTGTACATACAGAAACTTCTCAAGTTTTAACCAATTTAAACAGTTAGTCATCAATTCCACACTAGTATACCTATTGCATCCCAGAATTACTCTCATCACCTTGTTTTGAATAATTTGTAATCGTTCATAACTAGCTCTAGAACAACCTGTATAAATTAGTGAACAACAATAATAAAAATGTGGTAGAATTAATGTATTGTAAACCATAAGCTTAGCTTAGCTTATTGACAGAAATGGTGAAATTTTTCTCAAAAAACCAATTTTCTTCCCAATCTTTCTACATATGTAATCTATGTGACTATTCAATTTTAGTTCATGATCCATCATAAAACCTAAATATTTTATTTCATATACACTCTCTAGGTCCTGATCATTTATCTTAACACTCAAATCAAGGTTGAAAAATTTAGCTCGCATAACAGGACCACCAATGAACATAAATTTAGATTTGGATTCATTTACTTTTAGTTTATTGATCTTAAATATGTCAGAAATTTTTTTCAATTCTGAATTGACTGTTTGTACTACTTCAACAAAATTATCCCCGTAATAGTAAATGAGGGTGTCATCCGCAAAAAGATGGATTTTACATTTCTCTAGCACATTTCCCAAGTCATTTATATATAATATGAAAAGTAGGGGCCCAAGAACACTACCTTGTGGAACACCAATATTGTTTAATTCCGGATCCGATGCTGAATTGTTAAATGTGGTTATTTGATATCTGTTCCTCAAATAATGCTGAATCCAGGAATAAACTACCCCACTGAAGCCATATTTCCTCAATTTCAACAATAATATATCACGATCTATTGTTTCAAAAGCTCTTCTGAGATCAATAAAAACTGAACAAATTCCTACTCCCGGCCTATCTAGAATATTTTTCATGTCAGATATAACCAGTTGGAGTGCCGTCTCACAAGATTGCGAATTACGAAAACCAGATTGATAACTGTGTAATATCTCATTTACTTACTTGATCATACACTACTAGTTCTAATAATTTCTCACATATTGATTGGCCTTAACTGATCAGCTTTGTTTGTATTTAATACTTTGGGAATAGGAACTATAGTTGAAGTTTTAAATCTTTGAGGAACTATGCCCTTTTCCAAACTCAAATTTATCATATTAAGCAAAGGATAGCCTATCACGTGAAACAAATTCTGAATAACATCAAGACCTAATTCATCAGTACTGTTTTTCCTTTTTTGGGATTTTATTATATCAAGTAGCTGTACAATGTTAATTAATTCGAAATATTCCATTTTTGAACCATTTAAAGGGACCGTTTGCAAAACAACATCGGTACCGGAATCAGGAACTATTATGTTACTCACAATATCGCAAATACTATTTATATATATATATATTGATTTAAAACATTGGCCAAGTTGTCAGTGTGAACGATTCCATTACAGTCTATACTGTCAATCTTAGTCGTACTAGCTTTCGTTCCGACAATTGTTTTTAGGTGCTTCCACATTACTTTTGAATTGCCTTTATTCATATCTACATTTCTCTCGTAATACCGTATTTTAGAACTTTTCAATACCTTGACACATGAATTTCTCTTTTCTTTATAACAATTCCAATCGTCTACCGCATTAGTTAATGAAAATCTTTTATACGCTATGTTTTTATCTTTAATAGCATTATAACAATCAGTATTAAACCATACATTACCCTTATTTTCAATATTAACGGTTCTACTAGGAGCTACCGAGTCCATTGCCGATAATATATTATTTGAGAAAATATCAGCCAGAACATCAACATCAACCAATGAATAACCCCAATCCTTTTCAATTAACATGTTTACCATTTCATTATACTTGATATCCGAACGAATTCGCTTAGTGTCATTTAAATTAGATGCAGTTGAACAATGCGTTTCAATTTGTATTATAGAATGGTCAGATATTACATAGTCTTTTTCCACATAGGTCGATATTGAGTAGTCATTGCTTATAACCAAGTCTATTATAGATTTAGAATTCCTGAATACCCTGGTATATTCGGTAATCAACTGCCTCATCCCATTGTTTTCAATATATTCTTGAAGTTTACGTTTATTATAATTATTATTTTCATAATGAATATTAAAATCTCCTGTAATTATTACCGAGCAACTACTATGCTTATCGTTATAATCATCAAACCATTTAAAGAAATTTACAAAGAAAATATTGAGATTACCATTTGGTGATCTATAAACACCTGTTATACCATAAGAAATATTATTTATTTTTATATCTAGAGATAGAAGCCAAAAATTCATATCCTCAACAACTGTTTTAATATTAGAGATTCGATAACCCGTTCTTACAAAGATTAGCACTCCCCCTGTATGCCGACTGCTTGAGTCACATCTTAAGATTTCATACCCGTTAATACATAATTCAGACATTTTAAAATCTTCAGTTATACATGTTTCTGTTAGGCAGAGAATTAGTGGTTCATATTCATTCACATACGCAATTATCTCATCACGATGTTTATAGAAACTTTGAGCGTTGGTACATGATAATAAGAGCTTATTATTTACAACTTTGCTGACATGTTTGGAATTATTCGTGCTTGATATTAATTGCTATTGATAATTGATTTTACCTCTATTAATTTCAATTTGCTTTCTATAACTTGTACATTCTTCATCAAATACATTATGTTCAAAATTAATATCTTTTAACTTTAACACATTCACCGGGTACTTACAGTTAGTGCATTCCTGTTTTACAGCCTTACAATTTTCTTTCTTATGATTTTGACTACACAGAGGACACACTACACTTGACTTACACTGATCAGCACGGTGGCCGTATTTCCAACAATTGAAACACCTAAGGACACTCACAAATTCAAAATATTTATAACTCGACCATCCTATATATATCCTGTCTTTATTCTTAGTTAAGTAATTGAAATGTTCACCAGACATTTCAATTAAAACATTACACCGCCTCTCATTCATCTTCGCAGCATACACACGGAGGCATCGAATTTCATCCCTCATTGTATCTGGGAAATGTTGGTTCACTATCTGAGATATCAGACTCTGATGGTCAGTTGTATCCTCTTTCAAGAGTATCCTCTTTCAAGACATTAACTATTTTTATACGTGGTTTGAATAAGTTACCAATTTTAACGTCATAACCATTACCTAATTCTCGTTCCGCTGTTGATTTCAATTTTTGTAGTGAATCCTTGTTATCACAATGTATCACTAAACCATTAGTTGTTTTTTATTTTCGATACAGATACCGAAATATCTGCAGGGTTAACTTTTTTCAGTAACTCGTTTTTAATATTTCTACTATCTTCTTTTCCATTTTTTGATTTGATAACAAGGGGTTCTACTACTTTTTTTTTGTTTCGAACAACTTCGGACCACACAGGTTTCATTTCCACATTTTTGTTTTCAAATAATTCAATTAGTTTATCGGCCTTCTCAAGAATTTCGTTTGTGTTGTTTATATCGATTGTGTTGACTTTTTTTAGTTTGTCATTAATAACCGATAGGCAATTATCACAAAACCATTTTAAATTAGGTGTATCTTGTAAAAACTTTGATAACTGGTCTTTCACTCTGATACACTGTAAATGAAAATATTTCTCACATAAATCGCATTGGATATTTTTTGTATTTACTATAAAGTTGTCTGAGCACTGAGCACACACGTGTGTACCCGACGGCATCGTACTTACTGACCCCCTCCTTAAATGGCAGTTCCTCCTGGAACTTTTGTGTAGCCGAAACTGGATGTTTGAATCAGCAACTGGCCCCATTTCTACACTTTCTGATCTTATGGAAATAGCAGGGCACCGTCTTCATGGGATACTGATAACGGGGGCTTGTAGCTGCAAATTAATATCTGGACACCGGTATCTCGAAAGATAATATCTACCATGTTCCTGATAACTCGCCAAAACAATTGGCTCTCGCATTTTCTAGATAACACTGGTCGCAAAAACAATGTCTAGATAAGATAGTCACAATCGTAAACAATTCTAAGAAATCCTTGCGCATCCGCCATAATTTTAACTTTAATACATGGCTTAGACAGAGTCGGATTCAGGGACTATACCAATGTGCTGTTTCGTAACAAATCGATTAAGTAATTGCATTATAAATAATCAAAATATAACATAAACTATTACAACACATGCAAATGAGTTTCGATGTAACTCGAAAACTTGTCGTTGGTTTCGCTTCAACAAAATCTCCCCTCTTTATTTAATCAGGGATATAAATTATCCGTTTCTAGCAATTTTTGCTCAACCTGTCGTATAGTTTTTGCCTCAAAGTGCCGTCGATTTAAAACAAATAACCGTATAAAATTATAGTTACAGTGACTCACAGCTTAAACGATGCAGTCGCTATAACAAAAACTAACTTGTCCCAGTGCCTCTTTAATTATTAAAATCAAAAACAACTTACTGTAGTTAAGTAAGTAAAGAGTCTTCTGAAAAATTATGAATTCCTTTTTGTCTTAAATATGCCTTACTTAATTAACAATAAATAATTAATTAAGTTATATCGAATATTAACGTCGCAGCTTAAAAGATGCAAAAACAAAAGATAACAAAATATGTATGTAAATAGAGAAGAAAAACTACACGATATAAAATACGCCTGCTAATATTTGGTCGGGCCTCCCTCATTATCAATAACAGCTTGTAGTCTTCTGGGCATTGATTCTGTGGTATACTCCGGGAAATTGTATTCCATACTTCAGTAATTTTTTCTTTTAGTTCATTTTTGTTAGATATTGGGGCACTATTTACTTTATTTTTTAATATCAACTACAAATTCTCAATAACGTTCAAGTCTTGTGATTGGGCTGGTGTTTTAATAACATTTGCGCAGTTGTAAAACAACCAACTGCGGACGCGAAATGACGTGTGTTTTGGATCATTGTCATGATAGAACCGATAATTGTTATCAATATTTAATTTTTGGGCACTAGCAGCGAGTTGCTGCCTTAATATATCCAAATACACATATTGGTTCATATTTCCCCCAATGAAATTCATTTTACCCACTCATGCAGATGACATACAGCCCCATAACATTACTCCACCTCCGCCGTGTTTTATCGTGGCTTTCATATTCTTCAATTTGAATTCTTCGATAGGCTTTCTCCACACTGATATTTTCCCATCGGGCCCAAATAAGTTTATTTTGGTCTCATCAGAAAATATTACTGAATTCCAGAAGTTTAAGTCTGTATTAATATTCTCTCTAGCGAATTCCAATCTGAAGTGTCTATTTTTGGGCTAATAAAAGGTTTGTTTCTCGCAGTTCGACCATGTAAATTATTTTTTCGCAAGATCCGTCGAATTATTTTGGAATTACACCTTTTTCCAAACTGTCTTTCCACCTCGACGCACATCTTCGGCGCACTTTTTTTGATTCCTTGGTACCTCCCTTACAATCCATCTTTCCTCACGTTCATTGAATATCTTATTTGGAGCCAAACTTGACCTATCTCGACTCTGTTTTAGTTCTGGTAACGTTCAATGATATGCTGAACCGTTGATGAATATTTATTTACCATTTTGGTTATGTCTCTTTGGCTGTATCCGTTTCTGTGATGAGTAATAATTAAATTTCTTTCAGAAATTGTAGTTCGACGACCCATTCTTAATCAACTTCGTTTTATTGAGTGAAAACCTGTCTTCAAATGTAAAACTACATAAAAAATAATCGGTTTTAAAGAATAAAACTAACTTTTCCGCATCTGTGAGATGCCCTGAATGATATTCTATCATAAAATTGTCACTTGTACACTTCGGGGGGCGTATCGTTCAAACAAACCGAAATTTCTCCAAAAGTAACCAAAAATGCAGTATATCTGTATTTATAGAACCCGCTGTACTCGCTATAGTCATCTGAAAATCAATAGGGTACATCTGTGAGACACCTTGAATGAGAAACCTTGAAAAATATCCAATTATAAAATTGTCCACTTGTATACACTCCGGAGGCTGTATCGTACTAACAACCCGAAATTTCTCCAAAGAGGACAAAAAATGTGGCACTTCAGGTACCATAGCACCCGTTGTACTAGCTCTGGTGAGCTAAAAATCAATAAGGTCGATCTATAAGACGCCCCGAATAATATTCAATCAAAAAATGGGTCACTTGTAAATACGTTGGAGGCTGTACCGTGCTAACAAACTGAAAATTCTCCAAAAATTACTTAAATTTGGTACCTCAAGTACCATAGCACTCGTTGTACTGGCTTTAATCAGCTGAATATCAATAGGATTAATCTTTGAGACGCTCTGTATAATATCCAATCATAAAATAGGTCACCTGTATATACTCCGGAGGCTGTATTGTGCTAACAAACTGAAAATTCTCCAAAAATGACAAAAATTTGGTACCTCAAGTACCATAGCACTCGTTGTACTGGCTTTAATTAGCTGAATATCAGTAGGATTCATCTTTGAAACGCCCTGTATAATATCCAATCATAAAATTGGTCACTTGTATATACTCCGGAGGCTGTATCGTGCTAACAAACGGAAATTTCTCCAAAAATGTCGTGCTTAAAGTACTATAGCACCTGTTGTACTGGCTGTGGTGAGCTAAAAATCAATAGGGTTCATCTGTGAGATGTGAATAATATTCAATCATAAAATTGGTGACTTTTTGCACTCCGGAGGCTGTATCGTGCTAACAAACTGAAAATTCTCAAAAAATGACAAAAATGTCGTACTTGAAGTACCATAGCACCCGTTGTACTGGTTATTGTGAGCTGAAAATCAATAGGGTTGATACGTGAAATGTCCTGAGCAATATTTAATCATAAAATTGGTGATTTGTTGCAGTCCGGAGGCTGTATCGTGCTAACAAGACATGTAACGAAAAGTGGCCGACGACAACGATGACGACGACATACACACAGGATTATTTTTCTAAAAACCGTTTTTTCGTGTTGTTCTTGATGAAAAACGTAAACATTTTTTTTTCAAAATTCCAACTTTTTTGTGGGTAAACCACTACTTTTCTCGCATATTAGATAGGTTGGGCGGAAAAGTAATAATTGCATTAAGAAATCAAAGCAACGCCGTCTTCGTAAATTTCAAACTGATAAATTTTGACCCCTGTTATTATTTTTGCATCATTCAAGCTGTGACGTAATATTCGGTATAATTTAATTAATTATTTATTGTTAATTAAGTAAGGTATATTTAAAACAAAAAGTAATTCATAATTTTTAGAAGACTCTTTACTAACTTAATTTCAATGAGTTGTTTTGTTTTTAATATTTAAAGAGGCATTGAGACCAGTTACTTTTTGTTATAGCGATTGCATCATTTAAGTTGTGAGGTCACTATATATACTGATACTGACAGACGATGGCAGAGCTAATCATCAGTCTTGAAAATTCCATTTTGATATTACGATAGCGTTCATATGAATTAAATATGTTGTCAGTTGCACAGTGGATGAATTATGAATATAAATTTTCTTTTATTAATGTTGAGGCATGCTGCAACTGTTCAATGAACTATTAACAACGACTTAATAAATATCCTCCTATATTTTTCAACCATGTTATAAATGACACATGTTTGTTTTTCTAATCATATTAAAGAAGTACATTTCTGATATGGTCTTAATTGAAAAAGTTGTTCAGTTTTCAACTGTGGAGAACATTGAACACTTTCTCCAAGGTTACTGGGTTACGACGAGATTTTACTCATGGAAATGGTCAACTTTCTCACTCGTCTATTATACTGTGATAATATACTATTATAATAAAAATGTAAAATATTATTACACTTACCCTGTCTATCCGTGTTTTCTTGTATTGGATTGTTTTCTTCGTCAATGGCTTTTTGTAAATCTTGTATTATTACATCGAAGTTGATATGTTTTTCTTTCAAAGTTTCTTCTACAGTAAGCAAAGAACTTGGTTTTACTAATATGTCAACCGCGGTTCTGTTACCTCCCCACATAGATATATCTGAAATTAAAAATGTATAAACATATTAATTATTAACACTAGTCAATATGACTTTGTTCTTGGATAGAATTATGAGTTAGAATTGGCGCATCACGTCAGGATTTTGAGTTATTTAAGATTATGTACTCAAAAATAGCATTGAGGTTATGCGCAGGAGGTTTTTTTTCGTTACATCGCTTATTACTATTCTTACTGTTCAATTTAAAAGTTGCGGATTAATATTTTTCTTCTCTAAGTTACACAAATATGTCCAATTAATGACATGAATACCACTGCCTTACTCACCTAAGTTTAATGTCAGTTTCAAAATGGGCATCATTGGATTGTTTTTCGCGGCCGGGCAGTAACCGTAGGTAATTCAGAGCGTTACATGGCTATGCTGGCTGATTTTATTGCTTGAAAGTTACAAGAACCGCACAATTGAAATACATGGTTTCAGCAGGTGTCACACTTCGAATGAAATCATGGGTGTGATAAGGAATATGTTTCCTTCTAAAATGATTTCGTTGATGATTGAAATTACCTGGCCGCGATGGGTCCCGACTTAAGTCTTCTGTTCATGGGGATACCTTAAAAGCAAGCTTTACGCTAATAATTCGACTATAATGCGGCAATTAAAGCTGAATATTCGAAAGAAACGCGTTTACATAGTTATACTAGTTTCGTTTTCTTTCTATTTTCCAAAATGAATTCAACTGTTCGGCGTCCGTTAATGTGGTCTATGAAACTTGAGTGTTTTAAGACTTATAAAACATTGAATGCATTAAATTATTTGTTAAAATTCGCATCAATATTCACGCTGAGACAAAACATTATTATTCTTTTTTGTTTTTTTTTGGCAAAAACAAATGAACTTCAACCGTGGCTGTAATGAAACTTTCACAATAAGTTTCACCAGTATTGTCCATTGCAACTTGTTTGGCGGTCTCTTTCTGAATCTTTTCCACTGTTTTCAATATATTTGATAGATATAATTCACAACATTAGACGCCTTCCATCCACCGTGACATTTGATGTTTTTCAAAAAGGCGATCAACTTGCTGCAATTTGAGATATCCCTCTGTTAATGTGCACTTTTAATATCGTCTTCAACATAGAATGTTTTGTCCATAATGCTGACGCAAGCTTTTTATTAACATTGTAGAAATATGCTTCGCTTATTACTATACTTTTACACCATTTTTTTCTTTCTAATTATTGAACTCGGTAAATACTTTTATGTAGGCGTCGTTTGATTTTCACGGCAATAAACCTTGTTGTATTCTGAGCTTATTTTTCAGATAGCAGCCCCTGTCAGAGTGAAATGTCAAAGCATTTTTTATGACATTGGATGGAATTTTGGCGATTCTGATTCTAAATGAGTAGATAAAACATTGTATTGCATGCGCGTTTTAGATATATTTTAAGAATATTAAACGCTCGAGTAGTAGCGTTCACACATTTTGCGGGAATGAAAACTATCTAAAACACTTTTACAATAAATAACTATAAGAATCCAATGGAATAAAAATATGAGAAAATAGTTTTTTTCAAATATATTATTTGAACTAGTGAGTTTATTGGTTTATATTTTTATTTTCCACAGTACCGTACTAATTAATTTCGCATAATGCCGTGTTAATAGGAAATGAAGAATGCGCAATATGTAATGGAATTCGAATTAAAGCTGGAAATTTATTATTAACCGTTAAGTTTAACGACCTGGCAATGGATGGTACTAAATACTGATCGATTGAGCAATTTAATTTTTATAATTTACAGGATCTACATTTGAGAAACCACATGAGTTATCAAACAAGAAAAAAAGTAGACCAAAAAACATGTAAAATATTACACATTGGTTTCCCCAAGTGTCCTATTAATTAAGCATTACGACTATTGAGAATGTCACAATACACAATTTTCAACAATATTGTAATGAGGTGTCTGACATTTTTTATCCTTTTTAAAAACTATTATATCTAAAACATGATTAGGATTTTATACTATAATGAAGCTATTGCTCTAGTGCTACAATAAAACTGGTAGCTTTTAGAATTGCAATCTTTTTGTATAGAGTGTTTTATACACAATGAAAGAAAATACTGAAGAGATTAATAACTGTTCAGTTCAATTTTAACAATACTAATTGAAAACGAGCTATTCAAGTCGTTTTCTGTTCACATACTAGGAAGGACTATAGGAAATCCATCACTGTCACGTTCACCAAGGAAACGAAATTCCTTATTCGTCGTCGAACATAGCCAGGCAGGTAGTTGTTTTAGCACCACGAAGTGAATATTTCGCAAACGATTAGTAGAGTAATACAGTACTGATGGTTAGACGTGTTTATGTCGATCTGTTAAATTGTATAAAATAGTAGTGGTTTTCTAAAATGAAAATTATTGTGAGTTGACAAATTTTGCACTTAATATACCAGCTTCATCTCAGTACCACGGGTGAGTCAAATTCAGCCTTTAAAGTGGTTTCTTCTCAAGAAATAAAAAAAAATATCAGAAGAAAGAGGTTACAATTATTTCGTTATCATACCTCCTACTACTAGCACAAATCAGCTGACTGTGGTTCGAGGACCTGTCGACCTACAGCAACGGTTTGTTTATTTTATTTAGTATACCTACGAATAGCGCACTGGGAAGGTGTATAAGGAAGTATTCATCATGAATAAATGCCCGAATTGCAAATCGGCAATTTATAATAACAAAAATTGTACTCCATACATGTGTCAGGCTTTAATTCATAGGAGGCAATAAGAATATCAAGGACTAAATCTAAGTCGGTTAGAATTGTTTGTAGCAGCTGCTGCTCATTTGATGATAAATTGAATAAGCTAACTAAAGTATTATCTAATTTGTCTGATAGATTTACAATTTGAGGAATGCGTGCAGGAGGCAAATATTCGCTTTCAAAAATCCTATAACTTGATCATATATAACTTGCCTGAACCAAACATAGATGATATGGATAAGGTTACTGATATTGTTGATATATTTAAATCACGTAACTCTAATGTGATTGTAGTTTTCCGTATAGGCAAAGCAGACGAAAATAGGAACAAATCTAGACTGCTAAAAATTCAATTTCAGGATAATAATACTCCATCCTACATACTGCGCAATAAGAAAACATTACAAGGTACTCGATTCTCTCGAATTCAAATAAAGGATGACCAAACTAAATATCAAATTAACTACTTAAAGAATTTGAGAGAGGAGCTGGAAAGGCGCAAAATGGAGGATGAGCATCTAACCATAAAATACGTTAATAAAATTCCAACTGTATTGAACACTACGGAGGAACTTTGTGCAAAAAACAATTAAAACTCACAAACATAAATATATTCTACATTAATATAGATTCTCTTTATGCAAAACAAGCCGATTTTTTTTCATTTATTTCATCTACCTACAATATTCATATTTTTGCGATAACAGAATCCTGGTTATCCCCTAGAATACCTAGCTCTCTTATCAAACCCAATGGGTATAGCTTATACCGTAAGGATAAATTAAATAGAATTGGAGGAGGTGTTTGCGTTTTCTTTTATAAAGAGTTCTTTAAAAATTGTTTTACAGGTCGGAAAACCTCCGAAAAAAATAAGGAAAATCGACGTAATTGTGAAAATGAAAATTTTTCGCTTTCGGCTCAAATGAAAATTATTTTTGTTGGCTTCATTGATAATATCTATTTGCGCCACCCAAAATTAAAAAAAAATCATTAGGAAACGATGAAAACTCGCTAAAATACAATCTTTTTTTTTGCGCGCGTGATTTCATGCCGCTTACTCATTTTCGGCCGTTTCGCGCCGCAACCGCCAACTTCGCCGCCGCGAAAATGGGCTTCTAATTTTTTTTGGTAAATTCGTTTACAGCGCTAATTATTAAACGATTTTCATGAACTTTTTTTAAAATGTTTGGGAACAATTGTATCTTTGCGAAAAGTTATTCAGTAATGTTTATCGGCTCATGGTGCTCCAAGAAACTTTGAAGGAAGTTGGGGTAAGATGATCTCAGCTCGCTTCTCAGAAATGCGTTGACGTGTTCGCTCATTTAACGCGCCCATTTCATTTTTAATTCATTACGACATTTTTTGCATGTAATATAATAAAAGGATTCGATTTGAGCTGTATAAACAATATATAATTGTATAAAATTTCCTAGATTGCAAATTCAAAATGTTATGATTAGAAAAAAAATCCGTTATTGATTCGCAAAGAAAGTAAGGCTACGAGCGAAAACTTTTAATTTCTGTAGCCATTCACAGGTAGAGAATGACCCTCGCTGTAAGACCCGCCCTAAAAATTTTCACCCGAGCTTTCATCGTTTCCTAATGATTTTTTTTAAATTTTGGGTAGCGCAAACAGATATTTTCAATGAAGCCAACAAGAAATAATTTTCATTTGAGCCGAAAGCGAAAAATTTTCATTTTCACAAGTACGTCGATTTTCCTTATTTTTTTCGGTGGTTTCCCGACCTGTAAAACTTCTGGCGTTATTACACCACTGTTAGTTAAGACCCCAATAGTCAAGTTAAAAAGTTTGACGCGTGTACCACGTGATGTTTTTCGGATGAATTTTCCGGCACTTTCGGTCGCTTCTAGCGAGGGTTTCCCGACCTGCAAAACTTCTGGCGCTATTACACCGCTACTAGTTGAGAGTCCGACCTCACATTCCACAAGGTTTCACTCGTGTACCATATCGGGTTTATCGGACCAATTTTCCGGCACTTTCGGTTACTTCTGGCGAGGCTTTTCCGACCTCCAAAACTTCTGGCGTTATTACAGCGTTCTTATTTGAGGTTCGGACCCCACGATCCAAGAGTTTTCACTCGTGTACCATATGAGGTTTTCCAGCCCATTTTTTCGCCCGGGAAAACCGGCTGGCATTTTCATATCCGACCTGTACAGAGTGCCAGAAATGCCGTTTGGTGATGTACTAATTACGGGCCCCCCGTTCCCAAGCTCAAACGGCGTGTACCTTATCGATGCTGTTTTATGTAGTCAGCTCTGGGACTAATAAGATCATTCCAGATTCCCAGCATGGTTTTCAACCTAATCGATCAATAATGTTCTAACTGCTCTTAATGACTGGACATTATATTTAGATCATTACGAACCTGTGGATGTGATATACATAGATTTTTCTCGAGCCTTCGATAAGGTATCCATTAAAAAACTACTAGCGAAATTGGAACATTTCGGAGTGCGTGGTGAGCTGTTAGAATGGCTGAATTTTTTTTCGAATTTTCCAAGTACAATATGAGGATAACTTAAGTAATTCCCGTGAAGTGCGCAGTGGGGTACCTCAAGGTTCCATTTTGGGTCCTATCCTTTTCCTGGTTTACGCTTCTGACTTAACTGCTAAGTTTAAATGCAAAAACAAATCGTTTGCCGTTGACATGAAGTTTTACCATTGTCCTGATATTCAAAACTCTATTCAACACGATCTGGATGAATTATTGAAACGGTGCATACCAGTAAATTTTAACAAGTGTTATGTTTTGCAGTGCGGTTACAACAATCCATGTGTTACATACTATCTTGAATCAGAGCCTATAAAATTAGTTCCGGAAGTCAGTGATTTTGGTGTCATGATTAATGCAGGTCTGGGTTGGTCCTCGCAGACTGCAACAGCGGTTAACAGGGTAAACTCAGCTCTGTACTTGATATCTAAGGAATTTCCAAGAATGAGTCCAGGATTGTTCTTAAGGCTATACAAAAGTTACGTCCGTCCTCACTTAGAATTTGCTATCTCCGTTAGGTCTCCGCACCTCAGACGTGATATAAACCTTATAGAGGGAGTTCAACGTAGAGCTACAAAATTGCCACTAAATTTTTCTCACTTAAACTATGAAACAAGACTAAGCAGGCTCGGACTGACAACACTATCTGAGAGAAGAGAGAGGGGTCATATCATTACAACGTTTAGGATTCTAAGAGATGACTTTTGGTACACTTCTAACTTTTTTACATTAAATGAAGATAACAGGTTAAGAGGTCACAATTATAAGTTGAAAAAAGAATCTTTTAGATCTAGCATTAGGCAAAACAAAACTGGTGTTGAACTTGATTAGTGTTTTATAATTCTATAGTGCTACTATCTTTTTAAATCTCAATTTATTTTAAGCTAAGTTTGTAAACAGCGGTTAACAGGGCAAACTCAGCTCTGTACTTGATATCTAAGGAATTTCCAAGAATGAGTCCAGGCTTGTTCTTAAGGCTATACAAAAGTTACGTCCGTCCTCACTTAGAATTTACTATCTCCGTTAGGTCTCCGCACCTCAGACGTGATATAAACCTTATAGAGGGAGTTCAACGTAGAGCTGCAAAATTGCCACTAAATTTTTCTCACTTAAACTATGAAACAAGACTAAGCAGGCTCGGGCTGACAACACTATCTGAGAGAAGAGAGAGGGGTCATATCATTACAACGTTTAGGATTCTAAGAGATGACTTTTGGTACGCTTCTAACTTTTTTACATTAAATGAAGATAACAGGTTAAGAGGTCACACTTGTAAGTTGAAAAACGAATCTTTTAGATCTAGCATTAGGCAAAACAAAACTGGTGTTGAACTTGATTAGTGTTTTATAATTCTATAGTGCTACTATCTTTTTAAATCTCAATTTATTTTAAGCTAAGTTTGTAAAATTAGTTCTACTAACCTATTAGTACCTATGTAATTTGATTTTGTAATTGAGCCGTACAAGCTTAGCTTTTGCTCGTAGTCACTGAGTAATAATAATAATAATAATATCTTCGAAAAAATTTCCTATTTTTTGACGAATGACGAATTCACTTTTTGTGGGTTGTATGCTTTCTAAATAAACTGTATCCTAATGATCACTCATTCAAATCTTTGGGGGAATTCAAAAATACAACATATATGTAACATATTAATAAACTATTTTAAGTTACACTTTCAACGAACTATAACTCAGTAGTGGAGACACATCAGACAAATTTATATTTAGTCTTTTTCAGGCTATATAAAATGTAAGTGACACTCATTGAAGAACAACTACTTACGATTTTCATCTCTTAAACCGGTTAGTACCCTAATTTTATCATTGTCGTCAACCACAGCCTTCCATAATTGATTCCCATTATAGCTAATCCGCGCTGTCGGTGTAAGATCTTCGGAATCTTGTTCATTTTTATCTTCGTTTTCAGGTTCAACTATTTTCAAGGTTGATTCCGTTTCTTCAATTATTACTGGCTCCAAATTCAAAGGAAATTCGTCATTTTCTCGGACTGTAAACGATGGAGCTAAAATTTAAAAATATAAACTAAATGTTCGATGAGAGGAGAATTCAAAAGTGAAATAGTAGCTTGTACAATAAGTGCGCGAAGCGTCACTTTTCCCAGCGAGTGAGAAAAGTACTTTGCGTACGAGTTGTACTCGATATTTTTTTTACAACCACAACCATAATAAGTTTTCATTAAGTGTAATATTGTCTGTCAACGAAATTCACTATAAAGATAATGTTATATGGTCAAAAATAATTTGACATTGACATTTCCGTACGGAAAAGTGACATTTCCGTGCGGAAAAGTGCCATAGCCATAACAGTGGGTAAGTTATGACTTTTCCAACGGATATCTAAGAAAAGGCTTGCTTTGCGTATATACAAATTTGTGTGGAATAGTATATTCCGATACGAGTGCGGAATGAAGCTAATTCCATACGAGTGTGAATGTTTTGCCTCGAGGTGAAGTCGAGTGGCAGAATCACACGAGTATGGAATTGCCAATTCCCACGAGTGCCGGATGCGATTTTTTCTACAGCCACTAAGAAATTAGAAATTTGAACATTTTAATTATTTTTGTTCTACAACAGCACAAATTTGTGAATAGTTATATAGAAAAGATCCCGATGGGACAGGACCAATTGGACAGGCTTATTTCAGTAACATTTTTGCATCAAATCCAAAATAAAAAAAATTAAATTTTGATAAATTTAGCGAATATGACTATACAATGTCTAGAACGTATATTTGTATTTAGTGATGAGGAATTTCCTTTGGTTAGTTTTAATATCTTTATAATTTTTTTATTTTTATGGAATTCCATTAAAACGTGAATTGTCTTATCCAGACGTTTTATCTTTTTTCCTTGCAAATAATAATATTCAAAAGTATTTTATGCATACTTTTCAAATGCATATTAGTATTTGCTGCTGATTTTGTAAAGTTATGTTTTTATGTCATTTTTTAAGAATGTTCAAAATGGCAACATTGGTGTGACGTCCTACGTTTAGCCGTTCCTCATCTTTTGAGGATAGAAGCATATATAATTTCAAGTAAAATGACAATCACAATGTTATTTTATTATAACCCTTAAATTAATTTATTATTCTGTTTCTTTAAGTTTATTGGTATTTTTTATGTAAGTGTAAGAAAATTCCTCATCACAAAAAATTTAAAAAGTAGTATAATTTTAAAATAAAGTTTTGAGCTCTACATGGAATATAAGAAACATTTATGGGTTAAATGAATAAGAAATTATTTCAACTAGCGTTTTTACATGAAATAAAAAAATTAGATACAAAAGTTATAGAATGTTTTGAGATGTACAAAAAACCAAAGTAACATTTCGGCATCAAATCAAAAACAAAAAAATCTGGTAAATTTTCTTAAATGTTTTAATGTACGTTTCAGAGAAAAATGTTAAGTACAAAAGTTGTAGAACGTGTTAAGGTCTATGAAAAATATCAGTAACTTTTTTGCGTCAAAATGAGACTTTTTTTCAACTTTGACAGGCCGCCATTTTGTTTCTACTGGGCCGATCTGGCTCATAAACGAACTCGTCCAAGATTTTGGCCCAACCGATTTTTGTAGCGAGTTTGGTTTCGATCCGTCAAAAAACACGCCCTCGATTGTGCTTACAAATTCCGTTATAGCACATACATATATAAATAGGGTGGTGACTCGATCTTAGGACCATAGGATTTTAACATGGGGAATCAGAAAACCCACGTAGTACAACTTTTTTTATTCTTAATAGGATTTTTATTCTTATTAGGATTTTTGTTCTTTAGTTTCTTATTAATATAATAAAGAAGTTATTAAAATTTTAAAACGGTATAATAAATTAAAAATGATATGTCACTAGTGGTTGAATGACTATCGGAAAAATCTCCTCGAGCATGATTTTTTTTCAAAAATTATCGAAGGCGAAGACGAGGGATAATTTAAAAAAAATCACGCTCTCAGAAATATTTCCTATGCCATTCATTTGTTTCAAGCCGATTTCGTTTTTAATAAAGTTTCCAAATAATTGAATTTTAGATCTTTGCTTTTTTATCAATAACTCGGTAACCAAAGACAAAACGCAACATTTTTATTCTTACGATTCAATTTGTTCCAGTCCCCCGATTCATATTCGGAAAGGTCGGGTGTCAATTTGGAGTCATCCTGTATAATATCTATGGTAGACATTAGAATCATAAATAGAAAATTATGTATTATGTTTAATATCAAAACAATTGAAATCTCATGTTTACTGCCGGACGTGAGAAAACAACAGTGATATTGTTTGTAACCTGTGAAAAAAAGCGATAGCTACAGTAATTAACGACCAGATTTAAAAATAAAATCTAATAAATTAATTATCAAAACCTCAATACGAATCTAATTTAGAAAAAAGGTTAAAATTTTGTTATTAAATTATATTTAACTTTTTTAATATTGGTTAGATTTTTAAACAGAGGTAAAATTAAATGAGTCAGATTAGTAATATACGGAAGTTTATAATATTTTATGGTTTGCTCACTATGTTCGTCAACTTGACAGTCATAAAAGTCGGTGTTATAAGTTAATCTTTTTAAAATACCTGTTGAATAACCGTAATTTTTAAATATATCAAACTATATTTTTAAGTTTTTTGACACGAAAAGACTGCATCCAATGAAACCAAAATATAGTTTTCTGGTCATTTACAACCCCTAATAGCAACAACAAACGAAAAAGTGTCTTTTATATTATAGTTAGTACGATCTTCAAATACATTTTTTTAAATATCTGTCAAATATTTTGACAATTTATAAATAGTACAATTAACTGAACTAACGATTGGACGTAACGGTATATCCGGTTTATGTATTTTGGACAAACAATACCGTTGAATTATTGGATCTTTACCCGTACCTCCTTAATATCTGATAACATACCCGACATAATTATTAAGTGGCATCTCTTTCTATTAACAGTGAAGAACAGAACAAAATAATTTGACATTTGTCGGTTATGTTATCAGATATAAATGACGCACGGGTAAAGATCCAATAATTCAACTGTAGAATTCTCCGATGATATTGCTAAAGAATTATTTATTTATATTTCTAGTTTTCCTAAACTATATTGTTTACCCAAAATGCCTAAACCGGATATACCGTTACATCCAATAGTTAGTTCAGTTAATTGTACTACTTATAAATTGTTAATTTTTTGTAAATATTTTTATATCTATACCGAATTGGTTTTTTGAATTATTTTAATTAGTTTTGTCCCAAACATTTTATGTTATACACGTTATTGAATTCCAGACTCTAAAATGTGTAAGTTTTACTGTGGTTATTGTTTACAAATATTTACTGAATAAATTTTGTAGTATTGTAATGTTTTTCTTATTTATTTAAACAGTACGCGGGTGGGATAAATTTTAAACACTCGGTGGGTTCACTTACTTAATTTATTTAAACACTAAACTACTCACTAACACTTAATTTATATGCACACAAACTTAATTATTAATTTATATCAACACTTCACTGTTTGCTATTTCAGTGTATTCTTGTTTATTTGTTGCGATCACTTTATCAACTAAACTAAAACTCCATGGTCGGTCCTTTTATATATTAGTGCCTTTTTTACTAGATAATTCTAGATTGCGGCTTACACAAAAACAATTGGGTCTCGCATTTTCTAGATAAGACTGGTCACAAAAACAATGTCTAGATAAGATAGTCACAATCGTAAACAATTCTAAGAAATCCCTGCGCATCCGCCATAATTTTAACTTTCATACATGGCTTAGACAGAGTCGGATTCAGGGACTATACCAGTGTGCTGTTTCGTAACATTACCCCTTCCTTAAATGGAAGTTCCTCCTGGAACTTTTGTGTAGCCGAGACTGGATGTTTGAATCGGCAACTATCCCCATTTCTACACTTATGGAAATAACAGGGCACCGCCTTCATCGGATACTGATAACGGGGGTTGTAGCTGCAAATTAATATATTGGTATCTTGGAAGATAACATCTACCATGTTCCTGATGACTCGCCAATCCAACTGGTTATTTGCTATCTTAGGCATAGCCAGTTTCTTCACGTTGGATTCTAACACATGGCCTCGGAGGTTTGTTTCGAAGTCCTTCCCACATATCGCGGTAGGTAGATCGATCTTGAAATTCATTTTTAGTTACCACGTAGAAGACGTACCGCGAATTATGTTTCAGTTCAGTGTCTTGCCAGGGGCTGGAATCTGGTCTTCAAGTTTTTCTAATTGCCCGAGCTTCTTTCGAAAGACGGTTGCCAACCCTCATGCGTTCTTGATACGGGCGGGGATGTTGTATGCCAGTGAATAATCTTCCGGGAGAGTGAACAAATCTTGTTGTTGATCCGAAGTGACTCCATATCTAGCTTTCCCGGTACCTCCATACGCGCCCATAAATTCATCGAAGGTAGGGTCAGACACATTTTGAATATGGTTTACTCCTTTCTCTAGGTCATGGTCTCCTTCGAATTGCGCTAGTCTGTTTTGGTGAACTACTTTTGTTTTTCCGTTGGGGATCTTGCTTATGCGATATATAACATCATTGATCCTTTTCTTGATTAAGTATGGACCTTCCCAGGATTTTTGTTATTTTGGAGAAAATCCTTTTCTCCTCGTCGGGTTGCGTAACCATACTTTGTCCCCTTCTTTAAAACCGCCTACTGTGGCCTGCGTGTCGTACCGACTTTTCATTCTGTCGCTAGCAACTTGGAGATTTGTTTGAACTAATTCATGAATATCGTCCAGCCTTCTTCTCAATTGGATCACGTAGTCTTCTCCTGCTAGATCTTCTCCAGGCCGACAGCCAAATTCCGGGTCACAAGGAAGCCTCATTTCACGTCCAAACAGGATTTTCGCAGATGTTTTACCCGTGGACTCATTGACGGCAGATCGATAAGCCAGTGCGAATAGGGAAATATACTGGTCCCAATCTCTCTGATGGCTGGAAACTACTTTGAACAGGTATTTTCCAATAGTCCTGTTCATTCTCTCCACCATTCCATCTGACTGTGGATGTAATGCCGTTGTCCTGGTCTTCTTCATTCACAGCTTCTTGCAAATCTTCTGAAATAGATGGCTCTCAAAATTTCTTCCCTGGTCACTGTGGACTTCCAATGGCACTCCATATCGGCTGATAAATTCTTTCACCAATACATCCGCGACAGTTGTGGCCTCTTTGTGAAATAATCCATTACAACCAGGATGTATTTACCACCATTTTCTGTCGTCGGAAATGGTCCAGCGATGTCTAAAGCAATCCTTTCGAAAGGGCTTCCAATATTATACTGTTTCATAGGTGCCTTTCTTTTGCGATGTGGTCCATTACTCGTAGCACAAGTCGCACATTTCTTACACCAGTCCTTCACATTGTCGGAGCTGTTCATCCAATAAAACCTTTCACGGACTCGCTGAAGGGTTTTCTTCACTCCCAGATAACCTCCCGATGGACTGTCGTGTAACTTCTTCAGTACCTCAGCTCCTCTCGTTCTCGGGATAACTAGCTGTCTCCTCATCTCGGTACCATCATCGTTTTCAAGGACTCTTTTCAACAGCCCTTCTTCGAGGACAAGTGAGTCCCACTGAGCCCAATACGCCTTGAGTTTCGGTGAAAATCTTGACATTTCTTGCCATGTAGGTCGCCGATTTTCTTCCTTCCATTGCCGGATCATCTTTAGGCAAGGATCATTCTCCTGATCTTCTCTGATCCTGGTGGGTGACCATTCTTCATTGACTACTGTAATTCTTGAAACTGCAACTTCCTTAGATTTCGACTTGTTGCATTGTGAATAGTCTACAGGGCATGACCGTCTAGGCAGTATCTTCTGATGAAGCTAGCAAACGGTGGCGAAATATTGAGAATAGGTCAATCGAAGTTTTATTTCATTTTACTGACCGCGTATCCTCTCTACATCAAAGTAATCTTTGAAGAAGTAACAGCTAAGACATTTTTTCTTAAATGAAAGAAAAATTCGAGATAAATAGCACGGACGTAGGATATACAAAAGAGAATAAAATATTTTTAAACCATTAGCTCACAAAAACAAACTTTATTCATGGCAGCAAGAACTTATAAAAAATAGCATAACTACGGATTTTTCTGGATGGGAAACGGAAATATCCTCTTAAGATAGGATGAGCACTCAAAAGTTCTTCTTGTTGAGGAGAAAAGTCAGTTGGAAAACTAGAAAGGTCCCGCGACAACTAAAAATTGCATACATCAATTTGCAAAGTATTAGAAACAAATTGGATCTTGTGCTGTGCTTTGTTGTGAAAGAAGATTGTGATAAATTCTTGCTTACTGAGACGTGGTTGGAGGAGAATGAAACATTCCTATTTCAAGTTAATGACTTCTCTGCATTCCATTCGTGCAGAGCTGATAGAGGGGACCGTGTAGCTCTTTATGTACGAAAAACAATCAAATTTCGTGAAATTGAGAAATGAAGCAAAAAGGAGCCAGTAAACTGGATATGTATAACTTGAAAATAAGTGTTATATGTAATCCTCCCTCCATTAATAAATGTCATTTTCTTCCATTTTCGGAATCAGTTAAGCTGAAGCACCCTATTAACACTTTATAATAGGTGATATGAATGTTAGTTTGCTAGATGATTCGCAAGTAATCAAAGATTATATAGACTTAGTAGCAATAAGAAACTTTAAAATAAATTATGTAGTCAGTGAAGAATTCGCAACCAGAGTTATCAGTGTCTAAGTCGCTTATAGACCATGTTCTTAGTGACTAGGTATAGTGGTAAGCTGAATTGTAAAGTTAATGTTAAGGAAAATGCACTTTCCAATCACAAATTGATATTAATAGATATTGAAACTTCTGTACAAATTCATAAACCAAAGGTAGTCAAATCTGTGAATTATAAAACGTTTGTAAATTTATTTAGGGAAAAAGTTTAAGTATGAACGTGACAACGTTTCAACAATTAATTGCTTTAGTCAGAGATTTTAAAAAGAAGTCTGAGTATAGTAAAAAATAAAGAATTCGTTCCAATAACACCTGGATGAGTAGTGAAGTCCTTGAGATGATAAAAAAAGAGATCAAATTTATAAAAAAGGCCAATCAACCTGAGAATGCATATACGTAATCGAGGAGTTTAAAAACATTAAAAATCAGATTAACAATAATATAAAAATCGTTACTTTCAAGAAAGAAAGAAATTAGACGGAAATAATGTAAAAAACAATGGCTATATAAATAGCTTTATAAACAATAAAAAACATTAAGTACTTCTTGATTCACTTTTGATAGATAATATTATAAATGGTCAACGAGATATAGTTAATAAAATTAATGAGTATTTTTCTCAAGTGGGTGGAACGATTGTAAAAGATGTGGTAACTGAAATCAATCAATCGAATGAGGATTTTTATGTCAGGGAACTATATAAAAATAACTCAAAATTCGCACCTTTAACTAATGAACAGGAGTTGTTAGATATCATTAAGGAACTAAGACAAAACTGAGCACCCGGACACGACTAAATTACAGTTTAGGGATATACATAATCCCAGAGAATACATTCTACCAATTCTAGTACGATCAACGAAACCATCCAAAGTGGAATTTTTCCACAAGAACTAAAGATAAGTAAAATGACTCCACTCTTTAAGTCGGGAGATAAAAAAATTCATGAATAATTACAGACCTATTTCGGTATTGAATGTATTTTTTAAACTCCTAGAAATACTAATAAAGAAAATAATGTTATCTTTCATTGATACCCACTAATTGACCGACAAATTTCAATATGGTTTTATAAAAAGCAGTTGAACACTTGGTGCTGCTACTGATTTCATAGATTATATATCAAGGGCTATAGATAGGAAATAAGTAGTTATAGCAATTTTTATCAATTTGAAGAAGGCTTTTGACGGGGTGATTATAGATATTTTGTTGAGCAAATTATTTAGAATGGGATTTGGTGGTATTATGTACATCTTAATTAAAACATATTTACTTGACAGGAATCAATGTTTGAAGCTTCAAGATACAAGTAGTGATTGTTTGTTCAGTGCTTACGGAGTGCCACAGGGGTCGGTTCCTGGACCTCTGTTGTACTCACTTTATGTACTCAACCTAAAACTTGCCAATCTGGAGGCAATATATTTCACCTTCGCAGATGGCTGTTTCAAATAAATTAACAATTATTGTTGATAAAACCAAATATATTGTATTTAAGGAGAAAAATAAAATAATTAACGAGTTGCATCTTAACATGAATGGTGTATCGATAGAGAAAGTAAGGTGTATAAAATATTTGGGATTCATTGTAGATGAAAATTTGAACTGGTATCCACACATTACCAAAATCTCTGAAAAAATAAACGGTTTTAACGATTAAAACTAACTTTTCCGCACGTATACACTCTAGAGGCTGTATTGGGCTAAAATTACCAATAGTGAGGTACTTCAGGTACCATAGCACCCGTTGTATTGGGTCTGGTGAGCTGAAAATCAATAGGATTTATCTGTGGGATGCCCTGAACAATATCCAATCATAAAATTGGTGACTTCTTGCACTCTGGAGACTATATCGTGCTAACAAAATATAATTACAAAAAGTGGCTGACGACAA
Source organism: Galeruca laticollis (assembly GCA_963921935.1). Lineage (NCBI taxonomy): Eukaryota > Metazoa > Arthropoda > Insecta > Coleoptera > Chrysomelidae > Galeruca > Galeruca laticollis. Next base: position 90,030,026 of record OY998183.1, read on the forward strand.
CGACGACCGGATTTTTTTCTAAAAACCCTTTTTTCCTGTTTCTCTTACTGAAAAACGTAAAAATACTTTTTTTGGGGTAAACCAATACTTTTCTCGCATTGTAGATAAGGTTGGCGGAAAAAATGTATAGTTTCAATACTATCCGCTTTGTATAAATGTCTTGATTATCTGTCTATGAAAAGTAAATTTCAAGTTTATAATTCTTTTTTTAACACGCTTCAGGTATCTTTTGCCTGTGTGGGGAGTTATAAAACAAAACCATTAAAATGTTATTTAAATATGATTGGCTCACTATCACAAATATAATTTATTCAGAATTGAATTCGATTAAAAGAAACTGTGGCTATAGAACAATGCAAACTTCGTTATAAAATACTTAATAATCAACAGAAATGTAACAAAAATATTGATTTTTACTTTGATGTACATGATTACCAAACAAGCTCCCATAACATCTATCAAATATATAAGGACAAATATAGGTTTAAACAATCCGATTGTAGATGCAATCAAAACATTTAATAATTTATCTCAGTTTATAAAAGACTTGAATAATTATAAGAGTTTTGTTAGAAAATTGAAAGTTTATGTAAACGTTAATTAACTGTCTTTGCATCACTGTATTAACTTTAAATTTTGTTATTCTCGAGACCAGTTGAAGCACTGCTTTGAGAATTGTTTACATTTCTTCAATAATTGTAATAAATGTTTCAATAACCGATATTTCAAAAAAAAATTAACAATAAACTTCACAAACTTATTCAAAATTAAAATGATGAATGAATTATAATTATACATTTATTTCTTGAATTAGATTATAAATGTTTGTTGTTCGTAGAAATTATCGCAAAATCTATTTAAAATTCTTTAAGCACACAACTCAAGAAGCTTATAAAAAACCACATTTTTTCTGCGTACTCACCTTGAAAAGGTGTCCGACCTAAAGTTATGTCCACTACGACAACCAACACAAATAAAAACAATAGGCTGCGCCTCATTTTAATGTGAGTCGCGACTCGAAAATTTTCTACTTTATATACTAACGAGAAGTTGACCCGTTTCAGATGAACGGTACTGGTCAGGTTCTTCGAACGACCACATATTAACGACTAATCGCCGTTTTGAATATTGGCGTCGCGTCGTCGATAAGATAGGCTAAGTGAAAAAATTCAAATTCTAACCGTCTGCTAACGAGTTGTAACAGCATCGTTTAATTTCTACAAACCGGTTGCATTTTTGTAAAATTTGAATGTGTACAGGGAGGTCAAGAATAAGAATTATTCAATGTTAGGCTCATATTATTGTTTTTGTTAGTTAATGTTCTCTGGTTTAGTTTAACCAACAGACCATTATAAGATAGGTTTGTCATTGACATAGAAACGCGTACACTCACTAAAAACTATTTTATTTCTGTAATATTTGGCGTACATATCAGGGGGTTCGTAATATGTAAATGTTTGAAATGTTAATCAAAACGGATGAGGATAATCTATGTTTCTGCTCACCAACTTTAATAATGGGTTGAAGCTCACGATATATTACACGTTCCCTAAAGCATCTAGGCATACTCATAATCAGGTGAATAATATCCTCCTGGGGAATCTAATTCCATACTACCCAGTGTCGTCATTAGCTATCTCGGGGCAATTAGCACTTTTGAACTTGGGACCCCTATCCCGATTTTTGAAAATGGCAAAAAAGACAACAATCATTCGGAATAGAATTTATTTGTATTTAAAATAATAAAATGAAGTACACAAGCCTGCACAAATAAGTTACCTTTATTTATAAGTTATATTAATATTTAATAGGTATATCTAATGCATGAAACTAGTCTTATTTTAGAAGAACGTTTACAAAATAAACAAAAATGATTATTTACATAGATGCAAATGGCTTTTTCCTCGATTTTTTATGTGCATAATCATTTATTACGTCGTCAAAATCTATTTCATATAATATGTCGTTTTCTATGCCCATAAGTGACAAACTATTTAGCATGTCTTGAAGCATGATACTTCTAAGCTCATTTTTAATTCTGGCCAACTTGGAAAATGAACGTTCCCCACTACAGTTGGTTACCATTAAGCATAGGAAAATTCTTACCGATATATCGACATTTGGGAATGTATCTGCGATATCTTCTTTTCGTAAAATATTAGCCAATTCTAAAACTGTTATTTCGTGCATTTTACTGATTCCATCTGTGTGATCCTTTAGATATTTCATTAGATGAAGGCATTCAGATTGCAATTCATCTCCATCAATATCCTCATGGTATGTTTCATCGAAATATTTACACTTGTTATTTAGCTCGCTTAATTCAATTGTTTGTAGTTCAAACAGAAAGCCAAACCGCTTATAAATCTCTTTATATGAGGCAAATAACTTCGCTGCAGCATCCACGGTTTTTTGGAGACTAATATTCGTTTTGTTTATTCTCTCCAATATATTGCTCCATATTGCTACTACCCGGCGACTATTGCTGGGAAGTCTAAAGTTGTGGTTACTAGTAATGGGAGTGTTATTGCAACGGTTCCATTACGTGCCTACGACCAAAATGGGGAACCTTTTGAAGGTGATAGTTACGTAAAAATTACTACCTTGGAACTTATGACGCTACGTCGCAGTTACGTTCCAACTACGTGGCGGGTACGTAGTGGCGTGGTCACCGCTACTCGAGCCGCTACTTTATGAGACTTGTTCCCGCCTACTTTACTTGATCTCGTATTCGCCTTCTGTTTGTCTTACATAATATTTACAAAGACTTTAATAGCATCTTCCGTCATTATTCAGCTTTCTCAATCATGTGTGTTTGTGTGTATGTGTGTTGGTAGTAATGGCATCAGCTCTCGCTACTTGCTACATACTATCTGATGCGGATAAAAACACTAATTATATATCAATATTAGTTGTTTTGACAAATTTCACTAGCAAATCGAATATATTCTTATTTCCTGTATCTAACAGAGATGTGATACAAGTTGGTAGTTGTATATTATATTGATGTAGGTCTTGCAAGAAAAGGTCTGATGCCTGTTTCATCATCTTCCAAACAAAGACGGCAAATCGGATCGTCCGACAGTCCAAGTTTCAGCATATGATGATTCAAACGACAGTGGCCTGTTAGAAGGCCTGTTAGGCACCGTAGATCGTGTCTATTATAGCCTAACAGTTGTTTGGATACATTATTCGAAGGATGTATGAAGGCCTTTGAATGAACCAATCCTGGTATATTATGCCAGAAGTCTAAAACTCTTCTTGCAGTCCAGGTATTTAGTGTTTGTTTGACAACACTTGTTGCAATGCCAATTGTAGGTTCTGGTCCGATAAAGTCATGAGCGGCACCCTCCCTTGCAAGAGAGTCAGCCTTCTCATTACCATCCATACCAGAGTGGCCAGGGATCCAAACCAACGATACCCTGGTGCGTTCTCCTATTGAGGCGAGTCTTTTTTGGCAGTCTAGAACCAATTTCGACGTTACACGGTACGAGCTAAGTGCTTTCAAGGCCGCTTGGCTGTCCGTGAAATTTTTTATTGATCTGTGTGTCAGGTTGGATTGCCCCAAACTCTCCACACATGAAGCAATGGCATAAATTTCCGCCTGAAATACGGTTGCATAGGATCCCAGAGAGGTTGATATTTCTGTCCTAGGTCTTCGACCGTATACACCCGCACCAGAGCCTGAGGGTGGCTTTGATCCATCAGTGTACCAACAGATGTCTGCTCTTGAGAGTTAATCCTTGCGGAGGACCCATTCATCTCTATTTGGAAATAGGACGGTATAAGGCAGATTATAGTTTACTGTTGGGGGCATTATATCAGAGGTCATTCCCAGAACACTATGACTTTCGGTGGCCGCTAGCATTCTACTTTGCTGTGTATAAGCCTATTTTGTGTATTTAGAAATATGCACAATTCTATATGCTGTCCATCTGGCCTCCTTTTCCAGAAGTATATGGAGAGGAGGAAGGTCCAGGAGGATTTCCATGGCTGCTGACGGTGTGGTGCTGGTAGCACCAGTTATAGCCAAACTAGCCTATTTGTGTATGTCAGAGAGCTTTGCTTGGGCCGTTTTCTGTAAAGCTTTGGACCACCAAGCAATGGCTCCGTATGTGATCATTGGTCTAACAATCATTTGACTATATTATTACTAGCGACAAAAAACGCGGAACCTGTTCCGTATACATCCTTAGAACCATCCGTATAAATAATAGTATCTTTGTTATGATTCTGTAGTATGGATTTCAAGATTGTGTTATTGAGGTTACGATAGTTGGTATATGAGAGATAAATGATGCAAGGTTTGAAAATAATAGCTTCATATTGACACATATAAATAGGATAATTTGAACTAGTTTTGATTTTCAATATTTTATTTGCATCATTAAAAACGCTCGCTAACGTGGGAGAACTTCTTTTTGCCCAAAAAGGATTAACTAGATCTTGCACACTCAAGACAGCTGTTTTTTGCTATAACAACGCGTTAATTGATAGATGTTTTATTATTTGTTTGTTTGCTAAATATTCCCGTCTTAGATTTAATGTCGGTTCTTGAGTTTCCGTCAGAATTAAATGACATGGTGACGATCGCATAACTCCCAATGAGATGCGGATAGCCTTATATTGTCCTATGTCGAGAATTAGCAAATTACTATGTGAAGCGGAACCATATAGAGTGCATCCGTAGTCTATGTGTGAGCATATGTAAGATCTGTAGAAGATGAGAGATATTTGTATCAGCACCCCATTTAGTTTTTGTGACAGTGCGAAGAATGTTTAAACCTTTCCCGCATCTTTCTTTTATGTGTTTAATATACCTACTCCAAAGTAATTTGTTATCAAGGATAATTCCAGGATATTTATAATTGTCGATGACTGAAAGCGTTATATCTTTAATGCTAATTGAGTCCGCCTGATGAAGCCGGTGCCTTGTGAAACACATGACCGCCGACTTCTCAGATACAAGACTAAAACCAAGATCGCGTAGCCATTCTTCGGCGCAGTAAACAACATATTTTAGATCTTTGAGACACTCCCCATAAGTACTATGATATACGTAAATACAAATATCATCAGCGTATTGAATAACAATAATCCTTTCGTCAAAAATGTCATGCAACTCTGCCGCGTATATATTAAAAAGTAAGTGGCTCAAAATAGACCCCTGCGGAATACCCGTATTGACTAATCTTGGACCATGTAATACATTGTTATGATCTCTTAAGAAAGTTTTTCTATTTTTGAAAAGTTCTACAATGTTAGCGCATACCTTAGAATTGACACCAATTTTTCCCATTTTAGAAGCTAGTGTGTTCAAAGTCACCACATCATATGCCCCTTTCATATCAATAAATAAGCCAAGCAGATATTCATTTTTTTAAGAATGTAATTTGGACATCGGAAACAAATTGAGTTAGAGCGTCTATTGTACCACGCCCTTTGCGAAATCCATACTGCGAATTTGGGGCCAATGCATTGCTTTTTACATAATGTTCTAGTCTTAATTTGATCATTCTTTCGAACGTTTTTGTTACGCAATGCATCATTGAAATGGGGTGAAATGATGAATACGAATCGGGTCTCTTAAATGGTTTTAGGATAAGACATATTATTATTTCTTTTAATTTTTCTGAGTACTCTTGTTTAAACCACTAAGCATTAAATATATTTAATAACAAAAATTTGGCAGAGGTAGGCATATTGTATAACATTCTGTACGTGAAGTGATCAGTGCCCGGAGCAGTGCTCTTAGTACTTTTTAAAGCTAGTTCTAACTCTATCATTTGAAATGGTATAGACAAGTTATCGGATTTTGACTGAAAATTGAAAGATGGGAAACTAAAGATTTTCGGATCAATTATTTTACACGTACATCTCTAGAAAAGTATGAAGAATTAAATTTTAAAATGTCAAAATATCAAAGAAAATACATGCTTATATAGGGTCAAATCCATGATGGATTATATCAATCTTTGAGGAAGTAAAAATTCACATTGAAATAAAAAAATTTGAAACGAAAATATCACAGACATCTTGTATAAAGATTCATTAAAACTTTAGGATCCATGAGATTTTAGGTACATGCGCATAGCACTATCAGCCACACTCAGACAGATGAAGTGACAAGACATAGAAAAAGACAAAAATAAATAGAGAGTGAACTGCAAGCATCAACGTTCTACGGTTTTAAAAGAGAAGTCTAAAAGGTTATCAAGCCACTGCTATTGTCATAAGGGGTTATGACAAAAGTCTGTGTAAAGAGATGAGGTATCTGTCTTAATTCCACCTGGGTGTTAAGGCAATTATTATTATTACTTAGTTCAAACTTAATTTCAATGTCCTCTAATGAGTCTAATAACGTGATATTTTTATGTGTCACAGGTGTTATGGGAACGGAATTCAGATCTGGATCAAAGTTATGTTTATTAAATTTTAAATGGTGTTCAAAAGTGACCTTGTCAGGTTTGAGATGCTCATTTATATGAGTTCCCAAAGCTCTACAAGTTCTACTAGTATATGTAGCATCACAATCCCCACAATTCAAATTTTACATTCTACTTTTTGCTAGTTTATAAATTATATCCTTAGAGTTAACTAGTTCATTACTCAATTTATTATAAGTTTTCAAGGACATTTTAAAATTATCTGAAATGTAATATATTTTTGGAATATTGTTGATCAACTTTCGATTTAAAAAAGGGACAACAACAAAAAGTTGTACATTAGATGAAATTGTGGGATAGGCTAGCTTTTTTAGATTTTTCAGTTGGATTTTTATGGATTATTTGATCTATCGATTCGCATTTATTGAATTTTTTAAATAAATTTGATTACATTATCCCTGTTTTTAAACTATGAGGAATTATTTGAATTTAAGTTGGCAATTCTGTAGATTACTGATTGGTCAGATCACAACCGGTTTTACTTTTGAGATATATACTATGATGGAACAATTGTGTAAATTGTAAACAAGCATTTACGCAAATAGAGGATGATTATATGTTTAAAAAGGTTATTTTTTTTCAGTTTTTTACTTTTGTCTCGAAAAATGCCAAAAATATGAACACAGTTATTTCTACATTAGTTCTTCTTCTTCTTCCTGCTGTGTATAGGCATCATTGCCTGTTTTTCTTCACATCATTGCCTCTGCTCAGTCACCTGGGAGGTTGTCCCTCCATCTTTTCCTAGGTCTTCCAAGGCTTCTTTGTCCTGCTGGTGATTTATCCCTTGATATTTTCATAATTCGTTCTTCCGTCATTAGTTAACTACATTAAATTTTTGCTCAAATGAAGTTATGTACAATTCTACAGTAGGATCAATACTTTAGAAGTTACAGGGCATTTTAAATAATAAATACATACTTATTTATCCAATTTTTATTAAAATGGAACAAAATAAAATCTTACATAGGTATGCGGAATTATGTTATTAATCTAATTGTCTTTCATCATCGTCATCATTTGCATCAACTTCGATAGGGGCTCCATTGGTACATGTTCCTAAGCAGCCGTTACAGAGAAGACTGCAGTTAATGCCTGCTTTCCGGCAACTACATATTACAAAGCAATTACTCTTGCATCGATAGAAAATAGAATTCAACTATGTGTCAGGAGCAGACGGGTCTAGGTTGTACTTGTCGTAAGGTTACCATTAACAACCGGTTCCAACCCCACATTTCAGGTGGCAGTTGGTTCTCAAGTCACTCTTGCACTTGGTGGTATATTCTGAAGGCGGGGTATTTCGCAGACCCTTTGGTAGGAGGAAGGGAAGAAAAATCAGGTTTGACCTTGGAACAAGACTTCCAAAAATCCGTGTATCGGTGGATATTAAGATCAGTCTGAGTAGAAGGCGCACTGTAAACTGCAAGAAACATATTTTCTCCCGATTCTTTGATGCTCCTTTGGTAGGAGGAAGGGAAGAAAGATCAGGTTTGGGCTTGGAACAAGACTTCAAAAAGCCGTGTATCGGTGACTATTAAGATCAGACTGAGTAATCTGCAAGAAACATATTTTCTCCCGATTCTTCGATGACTTCCACAGTTGATAGTGGGCCATAAAAGACAGCTGCTATATCTTTTATCAATGGTTTATTTCCAAAAAACTTGATAAACGATGCTTTACCCTTCCTAAAAATGGTTGAGGTATCACAACCACTAAAACTATGGAGAAAAATAATAGACCAAGGAAATGAATGTTTTTGAAGCTCTTTGGACGAAAATATACTTGTTTCTGCTTTCCCCTCCCGTATTAACAAAAAACCATTTCCTGTTTTGGGGGAGTGAAAGCCATGGGAAGTACTACAAGAACTACATCCTCTCCGACAACATCAACCAGAAGATTGTCTGCAGCTTTATCAATTGCATTGCGTATAATTGTACAGTCAGCATTCTTTTCAGCTATTCGTGTTTCAATTCTCAGCCTGTATGTTTTCTGACAGAAGTTGAATAAGTTGGCACCTATTTTTTGTATTTGACAGAAAATGTTCTTGTTGAATAATAATTTTCATAGTCATATTAAAATTTATATCAACGGATGATTTTGCCGCCGTCTTTCTTCTTTGTTCCGATGTTTTCGTACTGTTACTTATATCATCGTAGCTATCAAACACGACGATAGAATGTGGTCGGTAATGAGATTTTACATAGTTAATGTACTGATCACATATATCAGAATAAGTGGAGTCCAATTGCCATTTGGTACGGCGCAGAAGAGATCCGCCATCTATAACTGTGACACTAGTTTTCAGAGTTATATTAGTGTCAGTTTTGGATAAAACATTATATAAAGCTGCTTTTTTAGTTTTTCTCATTGAGCCTTCATTGAATAGTCAATGGATAGGGAGCTAATTCATATTCCAAATGCGATGCCAAATGTTCATAACTCTTCTTGCTAATTGCTATCCTGTGGAACAGAAGCAATGGATCGACGACTACAGACTCGTCGTTGATTTTGATAGCACTCTGCATAGCTCCTAATGGCAGAACTTTGTCTTTGCGTTGTGGTTTCATATCTGCGAAGTTTTTTCCATCAGCTGTTTACCGACTTCTTCTGCAAAGTGGCAATTTACTTTAGTATTTCCAACAATACCTGTTGCTAATGACATACTTTTTTCTATAATAATACCAATATACCAATCATAAAGTTTCTTTCTGTCCTCTTGATATCTGCCCTGATGAGACAATAGCAGATCCGCATATTGATCTGAACAACAAAATACTCCACTAACTTTTTTAAGTGAAGGGCAGATGGCATTGATTACTACCGTTTACTACCATTTTGCTAATGTCGAATCCGTGATTCCCCTTTCTCAGTTCATTTCACCACAGCTCTTCATGTTGCGCATAAAGGTCTCTTCGATCGTCATATCCGACCAAACACCAGACCAAAAGAAATCGCCTCTTATTGGAACGAAGTTCCTTATCGCGCGTTGTGAAAGGAGGCTAGACGGAAAAAATTCTTACGAAAAGTTGTCACGACACTTTTTGAAGCTATTGTAAGCTGTGCGGCGTGCGCATGTTTCTCCAATCAAGTCATACCATTTATAATCTCCACATTTTGTGTGTTTAGCAAGTGTACGCGTCATAATTTTAATAAATTCAAAAACAAATCATATTTTAATATTACTTAGTATAGTTTTTTGTCTTTATTATGTTAATTAATTGTTGAGATTCTCTACAACAAAAATTGAAATAATATACTTCAGTTGCTTGCTGTATAATGAATAATACTTTTGAAATCTCCTAAACATATTTCTCGGTAGTATAGTTTTTTTATTGATTACATTGTTTTATACTTATGTTAAATAACACTCTTTATAAAACTAATCTAAATTATATAAAAATCTTAAGCATATCTTATACAAACATAATATCCAAACATGTTAGACGTCATAACTTACAAACAATTAATTGCTTATATTTAAGTGTTTCATCAAAATTTGAGAAGTAGATATGGCCACACTATAGCAGCATTTGTTGATTAAGTGTTCAATTTCTTTTTCTTCCATTTTTAGGTCTTTGTGTAGGATATTTGTGAAATTTTTGTGTTCATCAGTCTCAATCATCTCACCATAGCAACCTACAATGAATATTCCTAAGTAAACGGGGCATCGATGGATTCTTTCAAGTTCATTCACAATATTTAGATCACGAAGAATCGTATCAACATTTGTGTTGTCAATCTGGGTGGTGGAGTTGATTGCATAACGTGTTCGTTTGATTTTTTCTTGTAGTCTGTAATTTTGAATATGCGCAACAGACACTTCGATGAGAATGATGCAATCTGGATTTGAAAATTTTATCATAATATCAGGTTTGTTATGATATAATTTCTTCTCAGTTAATATTTTTGTGCCAGCTCTTATGGTTATATTTCTTTGTCTTTGTTGGTAGTCAACAGTTAGGGTTGCTTTTCCAAATTGAAGGCCTCTTTTAATATCTTCAGGGGCATCTGTAACTGTAAGGATGGTTTTGAGTAGCCAATGTACAACGTTGTCATGTCTTGATATGTACATGTTTGTTGGGCAGGAAGATGAAACATGATAAGCTGTTTCGGCATTTTTACATCCTCTCCTACAATTTTTCCTGCGGCCTGGAATTGAGCCAAGTCCATGGAGTTGTTCTTCTGCCGCAGAGTGGAGTAGTGACAGTCTCCAACCGTCTATATAAGGGGATGAATAGGCGGGAAAGGTAATCTTTTTCTTTTCAGACGTTACAACTTTACCATAATGCATGTTTGCCGTCCATTGTTGTAACAGTTGATTTTTATATTGCGCTCTAATATGTTTGATGATGTTTTCGCATATCTTCTTGTATTCGCCTAATGGGTAAACTGTGGTTTCGCATCCATATTTTTCGATAATGAAGTCATGGTCACTTATGGGGTTTCTCCACCCTGCAGTTTGCAGACTTTTGTAAGATTCGTATGTTTTTGTCATGTCTGCATGGGATTGTAAGTAAACTCCTTTTCTGATATAATGAATTTCCGTTTCTAATTCTATGGATTTCATACCTAATCCTCCTTCTTGTGAAGTTAGATAAATTCGAGCATTTGATGTTGTTCTTCCTTTCAAGTTATACTCTACTAATAGATTTCTAAACATGGTATCTAATTCTCTGCAGTGTTTCAATGTAGTTGCTCTTTTCTCATTTGGAAACATATTACCTATAATATAAATTACTGCTGGGATAATCGTGCTATTAAATAGTTCGATTTTTTGTTTTGAAGTAAGTTCTGATTCAAATATTTTTGTGGTTTTTGTTGTTATTTTTGTTTTTATGTTTTCTAAATTTTTGGCAGTATCTCTCTCTAGTTGGTCTAAACCAAGGTACGTATAGCCTTCTCTCACTTCTGGAAGAAATGGAGTGTCATCTTCCTCTTCTTGAAACTTCATGCCATTCCTAGTGTAAACTCCACATTTACCTTCATTAAGTTTTAATCCAACTTCAGCGGAAGCTTTTTTTAGTTCGTTTGTTATTAGTTTCATGCTCTGTTTCGTATTTGTGTGACACTTGATATCATCCATAAAAGCTAAAATGGTATGTTGGCCTTTAGTACATCTGTTGATATTGGGATTGGTTTTTATGTGTTCTATGATTCCCGCAGTAATTAGAATGAATAGTAAAGGACTTATAGAATCGCCTTGATAAACTCCTCTTTTAATGTAAATGGGTTTTGTATTCTTTTTGTCTGTTCTTACTTGGATCGACCACAAATTCATGGATCCTCTTAAAACGTTTTTGATGTTCATATTTAAGGGAAGTTTTCCAATTAATCTTTTAAGTTGTCTATGTGAAATGGAATCATACGCTTTTCTAAAGTCAAACCAAGCTGAGTAGTGTTTTTTTTTCATTCTAGCTAATTGTGTTACTGCCTTGTCTTGAAGCATTCCATGTATTGTACCCCATGTTTGTTTTCTTGCCAATTGTTCTTTCGGAATCGCCCAGTCTGGGAGATCATTATTAAGAATTACAGTTATTGTTCCTGTTAATATTTTATATTCTGTGTTTAGTAGAGCGATGGGGCGATAATTGACAGGGTCTTTTTCATCGCCTTTTTTATAAATTAGTATTACATTTGCTCTTACATCTGTTTCTGTCAGGTTTTCTTTGCCTTGTAGTATTTCAATGATGAATTTTGTTAAGTATTCTTTGGCACTAGGTAATATTTTATAAAGGTAATTTGGTATGTAATCGCTGCCGGGGCTCTTCCAAGGTGATGTTTTCTTTATTACTACTTCAATAGTTGATTTTATAGTTGTTTCATCTAATTGTTGATTGTAGTTTTTCCCCGTTGAGTATTTTTGAAGTTTTCCTAGCCAGGTGTTCAATATGGGGGTATCATGTGTGTCATCAAATTGAGAATACAATTTCTGATAAAATTCTAATACTTTCGACGGGTCTGGGCTTCTTTTAATCGGTTGTTCTAGTGTCCTCATTGATGGTCTGTTATTGAAAATATATCTCAGCCGCTGAGTTTCTGCTTGTTTTCGTTGATGTTCTGCTTTTTCTTTTATAATTTTAATTCTATCATTTGTAGATGTAATGTACTGTTTGGGTTTCATTTTCAGTCTTTTCATTTCTTCAGCTTCTTCTTTCAGTTGTTTACTGAATGTACCTCCATTCCAATTTATTATTGTTTCTGCATTTTTCACTCTTTTTTCTAGTGTTTTCATTTTCTTTTCTGTTTCTATGTAGCTTGGATTTGGTTGTTTACTTTTTCCAGCAATGTAATTTCTTAAAAGAACACCGGCTACATATATTGATTTTTTGATGTCTCTTCTTTTGTTTATATATGATAATGTACTATTTTCTATGGTGGTAATGTTGCTTCTCAATATCTCGTTTACATGGTTGACATATCTTTGGTGGCATCGTCTTATATAGAATTTTTTGATCTTTTTCTTTATTTTTGGGGTAGATCTGTATATATTTTTGAATTTTGTTTTTATATTATTTAGTTCGATTACATCAAATTCTTCAATGGGTTGTTCTGTTAGTGTTTGTTCTATATTTTCTTGAAAGTTACCTGTTTCATCATTGTCAATAGTGATGATTGTATTATTTTCCTCAACTGCAATTATATTGTTTGTTTTATTTTGTTCGTTTATTTCATCTTCACTACTACTACTGTTCGATTCTAGTGAGGTTTTCTTCATATAATAAATATTTGGGTATTTTTCTCTTAATTTCGTGGCTATTGCTTTTTCTGTTCTACCAGAAATGGAATTGAGGATTGCCTTAACACGTTTTGTTACCTGTTGTTCTTCTCTGTTTATATATTCACGTATTAATTTACGTTCCTCATCTTTCGTCCATTTGTTTGGCTGCTTTGGTGGTATGTTTCGGTTATGTTTTAGTTCAAGACATTTCTTTTTGATTGCTGCTATTGATCGGTTAGGGATTGTCTGCCTTATGACCAAGTGATCTTCTGAGGTAATGGGACCTTCCTTGTTGTTTAGGTATTTCTGAATTACATTTATTTCACTTTCTTTCCATGTTGACATCTTGTTGACGTTTCACAGTTTTAACGTGGTAGTATAAGTTTTTTGCGTGATTTTTGTTATCACTATCCCTATTTATTAGTATTTTATTTAAAATGAGATAGTTCTACTTTTATTTGACGTATTGGGCCCGTATTTGCTAATTAATTTCGAAAAATTATTTAGATAACTTGCTCACACGTCCACCTTCGATGAAAGCTGTCATAAAAGTATAGTATAGTGGTCAGTATCACCGCCTGTCACGCGGGAGACCGGGGTTCGATTCCCCGCCGGGGAGGAATTTTTATTTTCTGAAAAATTGTTTTTTTTTGCTTTTTGGAACGAAGTGAAGTGAAAGGGGGCTAGACGGAAAAAATTCTTACGAAAAGTTGTCACGACACTTTTTGCTATTGTAAGCTGTGCGGCGTGCGCATGTTTCTCTGTCTGTCTGTCTGTCTCTCTCTCTCTCTTATAGAAAGCAAGCCAGATATTTTCATTTCTATTTCGCATTGAACAGTGTACGTAAGACGTACAAATGTTGCAGATTTATGTGCGGCAGAGTGTGTAATGGAAAACGGTGTTACCTTAATCATGGCAGTCATATATTATGTCTCACCAAATAACAAATTAATAGATATTCAGGAGTTCATTCATCGAGCACTGCTAGAGTATTCTAAAGATGTATCTCGAACGCTTAACAGATACAACAAAAAATTAGATAAAGTTCCACTCATTTTAGCCGGTGATTTTAACATCAACTTCAGTAATGAAAAATCAAAACCATTGGTACAGTTTCTAGAGGAAGAATTTGATTTAAGAATTAACAATAATCCAACAGAATCAACAACAAAATATAATACTACCATTGATGCAGTTTTTTCAAGACATTTAAATAAAATAGAATCTCAAACATATGTTTCCTACTTCAGTTACCACAAGCGAAAATTGAGCCTACTGATTAAGTTTATATAACATTATATTTGTTAATAATAAAAAAAATATTATGATAACTTAAAAAAAATAAAATTTTATTACAATTCCTTCACTAATTAATCGAAAGGAACTTCGTTCCATCCGGGTGTCCCTTGACACCTCTCAACTTTTTGTAAAATATCCTTGCTGTGTAAATAACTTAAATTCTTGGTTTCATTGTTGTTTCAAGCTGAATCATATCCTGCAGATGTAGATGGGCACAGCGTGCGTACTGAAAGTACTGCTTGCAGAAACTTTGAAACCTACTTAGAAATACTGGAACTATTGAGTTCCAAATTGTAGTAATAATAACTAGATAATTACCAAAAGAGTCTAAATAAAAGTAGGAAAAACTAGAAAGTCGTTTTTTAGTGACAATGAGTCTCTAGGCTTTTGTATACGAAATTCAACTTCCAATGCAAAATTCAAAGCAGATTATTTGTGCGATATTTTTATCAATAGTAAAAATAGTACCTGACAAATGGACCACTCTAAACAAACTAAATTGCAGATGACGCTAAAAATGCGCTTGAGTATAGAGGACAGCTAAGACAGCTTAGCGACAGAAAGAAATTCGGCTGTTTATTTAAGCGGGCTTTATAAATAATCAATTTCTGATTCTTCCTTGACTGTAATATGTGATTTTAAAGGAAGTCAGAAAAACTAGAGTAGACTGGAATCATTGGCAAAAAATATCAAGTTGTGTTTTCTTGGCTCTCAAATATCTACTAGAGACAGCAACTCTCACTTTGAGAGGTGCAAACTCCGAACAAGGCAAATAGTCCAGTAAATGAAGCCCGGAAAGTAGGCAAACCTAGACAAAATCCCCTACTACTGTAATTTTTGTTTCAACGAGTAGATATTGACTAGTACTTTAAAATGAGAAAAGTTCTTAGAAATATGTTATGCGACGGGGGGAGAAAAGTGGCCCTGAAGTTCCAAAAATCGGTTTCTTGCCAATATCTGCTAAAATATGGCATTTAGAGAATTTTTGGTTAGATAAAAGAATGAAAATCAGTTTATTATCTACAAAAATGGTAAAAGCCAGGGTTGAAAATCCATAATTTTGAGACTGAGAAAATACATTGATCTTCATGTTATGGATTGTAAAGACCAATTGTGGAGGACGTAACCACATTCCTTCTACTCGCGAAATTATTGCGGTCATGAATGAGAAATCCTGGGAATGATATCTATTTCTCAACAATTATTGTGGTTGCGAAGATGATTTTTACCTTGGAGATAAGTATTTGGGCTATCTTTAGCGGACCTTAAGAGTCAATTGCATGAGGATGGGCTCAATACTTGGTCGGACACATGCAAAATATTTTTTTTGCATGCGGCAAAATCTTGAAGTCTACGGAGATTATAATCTTTAAAGTTACAGTACAAGTTACACAGAAAACGAAGATAAAAAATGGTTGGTTGTCCGGTGAGGTTTCATAGAAACGAGAACATTCGAAGAAATACCATTATTTCACATTCCGCCTACGCCGCATCCGCCTCCGCACCGTCGTCCTTTCCGTTCCGCACCGCCATTATGCCGTGTATCCCACTTCAATACAATAATAACAGATAATGCTTCCTTTGGTATGATCTTAGCTTCGACTACACTCTCTGCCATAAGAGATATGTGCTAATGCCATTTTGGAATGATATTCATTACGACTATACCCTTCATCCCCAAAGACGTATTCGACCAAGAAAGATACATCCTTATGCCTTTTTTATATTGACTGACTTTCATTACAACTATACCCTGTATAATTACATCATTCGCCCTTCAAACGCTTGACCTTCACTCACATGTCGTAATATTACCAGCTAATTAGCGGCGGAAAACATCAAAGAGGTATATTTTCCTTCCAATTTTTCAGGTTCAAGTGTCGCATTACCTGCAAACACAACGCCAGCTACCGGATGTCTACGCATCCTAGATGTCAAACGATGTTAGAGAGTTGTACCGATGAATTAACTTACACCGTCATTTATTAGGAATTCATAGAACTAACCAATAAATACACACTATTGTCGTATAATAAATATTTAATTTGCAATAAAAAATATTGAGGTTAAATAATTGACATAAAAACAATCCTATATTTTAAGTTAGAACAAATTACAGACAGTTATGGAATTTGAACAAAATCTGTTCAGTAGTTTCGGAGTTTATCCCGAACATACATCGTGACACGAGATTTTTATAAATATAAGAATTACTGGCACCCTAAAAATACGGTATAAAAGAATGTTCGATCCCTTTTTTTCAATATGGACGAATGATAGAAACGGGATTAAAGTCACAGGATACGATAACTGTGGATTTCCCCTATCACATGAACTTTGAATCATGAGAAAATATGTATTTTTACTCGAGTTATTAAGAATTTATTCGCCGCTTATCACTAAATTATAGAACGCTCTTCTGATCTTCATTTTTTACCTAACATTTTTTTCTATATGTCATATTTTAGCAGATATTGGCGGGACTCCGATTTTTGGAACTTTAGGGACATTTTCTCCCCCCGTCGCTGAACATTTTTCTAAGAACTTTTTGTCATTGTAAAGTAGCAGTCAATTTCGACTCATAATTATAAAAACTACCTCAGTAGGAGATTTTGACTAGGTTGGGCCCTTCGTTTAGTGGACTAAAAGGGCAATAGAAAGACGAAATACTCATGTTGGGCGTCAACCTCCGGTACCCGGTATCACCTTAGAAACGATGTGATTAGACGGCGGACAATGGTGGAGAATGTAATAAAACGAGTTGTCGCAATTCAATGAAGTGGGCTTGGAAAGGGCGGGATGACACTCGTTGTATAAGACATATTATGCAGTGGAGACCAAGTCTGCATGAAAGAAGCGTCGGGAGAACCCCCAGAAGATGGACGACATTAGAGAGGCAGCGGATCCTAATTGGTATCAAATAACTGGAGACGGAAAAAAATGAAAACAAGGAGGGGAGGCGTATATGCAGGAACGGATAATGAAAGGCTGATAAAGAAGAAGGTATCATGACGCTTCGTATGAAAATTTACCTATACCACACCTAACTTGATCAAATAAAAATAAATCAACAAAATAATCAGTTTATTATTTCTCATAAACTAATTTAAATACGATATTTGATTTAATTAATACATCAATGGTTAGACTTGTAAAAATCAGTGGATACCTATTGATTTTTATCTGCTTGTATGTATAATCTCCTAGAGTAATTGAAAATTCAATTTACTAACGTCTACAAAAGATGTTAATTTGTATGGAAAATCCCATATAATAGAGGTATTATATCTATTTAAAACGAAGTAAATATGTTAAGCATCAGTTCTGCGAAAATACATTGACGTACGTAGATTTATCCTTTTTTAATTATTTAATTTATATATCCCACGTTAGGTAAACAAAATAGGTTAATTGATGATGTAATTTGTTAGGGTTTATCCGTAACGTACATCATTTTATACGATATACACATTTATTCTGCTATTGGAGTGTTGTTGAGTTTGGAGCTGTAATTTTTTTATTGTGACATGAGTCGTAAACATTTAACTATAGGTTGTAACTTGTACTTGATTCATGCGAAAACATATTGTTTCCAATAATGATGCTCTTTCATAGAAAAAAAATCACTTCCCTTTCAAGGTAAATAACTTGTAAGGCTTTTGCTAAATGATATTAGCAGGGTTAGGCTTATTCATATCAAGTAATTTATATTGCGTGCTTTTTATAATTCAAACCATTTTTTTAGTATTTAGATCAGTATAAGGCTGTATAAAAAAACTCTCAAAAATTTATGCATAACAATATAATAATCTGAAAAATCAATTTTTTTAAAAAATACATCACGTAATATAAACAGAAATACGAATTTACTCTTTTTTCTAAACCCATAATGTTCCTATTGTCCGATTGAACTTAGCTAGAAGCATACAATGCCTTCATATAATAGTCCGGGAAAGTAAGGAAATAGAAGTCAAAAGTTTCCCATAATTGATTTTTCATTTTTAAATGAAAATATATTGACCCAGCATCACTCTACTAGATTGTCTAATAATTTCCGCTGGAGCTTGCGACGCAGCTTGCAAGCACAGCTCAGACCACCTAAAATTCAAGTGATTTATGCTCGTGTCATTTCTGGATGTGTTCTTACAAAAAAATCGTGGAGATGAATATTGAAGCAAATCTTATGCTCCTGAAGATGACGTAAATAGTTTTTCCAAAAAAAAATTTCCGATCTTAAATTTTCCAAAAATTGAAAAAATTTACGAAAATTATATTTTTGGTTGGTAATTATAAATAAAATATTAATATCGAGGTCAAAACATAGATAAACATAGAGGGCAAACTTCTAAAAATTTACATTTTTTCAGATTTGGAAAATTCAAAACGGCGGCTGCGCAAATTGGAAACAATTTTTTTTTTCAATCGTGTCTAAATTTATGAACATTAACGATATTGAGAAATGGTTTGTTGCAATCGACAGAGTGAAAGTTATATTTTTATAAATAACATAAACAACATTTTTAAAAATTTTTTTACATAATTTTTTAGAACATTTACCGAAAATAAAAAATTTTCCATCTAGTTTTTTTCTCATTTTGGCGTTGAAAAATTTGTTTACAAATATGTTTTCACGTTATAAATATGTGTGTCTTTGAAAGACGAGTATTTAAAAAAAATTTTTTAGATGCGACTATTACAAGTTGAGATAAACAAATTCAAAGTCTGTGATAATATTGATTAAAATTTTCAAATTTTGATCACTTCGCTAGGTTGTCGAATTCAAATTTCCATTTTTCTACCGTCAATTGGTCCATTCAAAAGAGAATAGTAATCCTAGCTCGCTCGGCCAAACGGTGCGGTGGCAGCTGTTTGGCGTTGTGGTGGGGGGTCAGCGCTCGTTCGCAGTTGAACGAAGCTCAAGCTTTTATTTTGGTTTTCTTTGTAAAAATTTTGCATTTGTGGTTTGCTAATAGTATGGTTATTATCAACCATTACATATTGCTAGAAATAAGGTACAATGATATCTATAATTTATATCTATAAATCCATTTATTATATATATTATACATAATTAGAAACGTAGATACTAAGAATAATATTTATTTACAAATTTACATCTATTTTCTACAAATTCTCACCCTTTTCGGTCTCTGAGGAAATGGCCCTGTACAATTTTCCTCGTCATTATCATTAGCAAACAAATCCTCATGGATATTATTGCTACTATCAATTGCAAGTTCACAATCAACTAATTGAGTCATATCAAAATTTAGCTCATCACTCAGAGATTCATTATCATCCTTGTCATTGTCAAATACCGTACTTACAATTTCTATGTTACAACAGTTTTTACCTTCGCAATTTTTACATAATATAGTACAATGTATGCCAACTTTTTTACAACCACACCTGGTAGTAGAGCACCCTGTGGTACAAGAACACGAAATAATGTTCAATAATTCGTCGGGTACAAGTACGTCGTCAGTCATGTTAGTAAGGGTCTTTTGGGCGTTCGAAAAGAATGAGCGCTGACCCCCCACCAGAACGCCAAGCAGCTGCCGCCGCACCGTTTGGCCGAGCGAGCTAGAATTACTGTTCTCTTTTGAATGGACCAATTAACGGTAGAAAAATGAAAAATTGTGTTTAAGTTGAGTTGGGATTCAACAACCTAGCGAAGTGATCAAAATTTGAAAATTTCAATTAATATTATGACAGTATCTAGCAGATTTTGAATTTGTTTATCTCAGCTTGTAAAAGT
The DNA here is from genome assembly GCA_963921935.1 of Galeruca laticollis. Lineage (NCBI taxonomy): Eukaryota > Metazoa > Arthropoda > Insecta > Coleoptera > Chrysomelidae > Galeruca > Galeruca laticollis. The sequence continues at coordinate 90,050,244 of OY998183.1, forward strand.
CGCATCTGAAAATTTTTTTTTCAAAATAATCGTCTTTCAAAAACAAACATATTTATAACGTAAAAAGAGATTTCAACGCCAAAATGTGAAAAAACTAGATGTAAAAATTTTTATTTTCGGTAAATGTTCTAAAAAATTATGTAAAAAAATTTTGTTTATGTTATTTATAAAAATATAACTTTCACTCTGTCGATTGCAACAAACCGTTTCTCAATATCGTTAATGTTCATAAATTTAGACGCGATTTAAAAAAAAATTGTTTCCAATTTGCGCGGCCGCCGTTTTGAATTTTCCAAATCTGAAAAAATGTAAATTTTTAGAAGTTTGCCCTCTATGTTTTGACCTCGATATTAATATTTTATTTATAATTACCAACAAAAAATATAATTTTCGTAATTTTTTTCAATTTTTGGAAAATTTAAGATCGGAAATTTTTTTTTGAAAAAACTATTTACGTCAGCTTCAAGAGCATAAGCTTTACTTCAATTTTCATCTCTACGATTTTTTTGTAAGAGCAGATCCAGGAATGACACGAGCATAAATCACTTGAATTTTAGGTGGTCTGAGCTGTGCTTGCAAGCTGCGTCGCAAGCTCCAGTGGAAATTATTAGACAATCTAGGAGAGTGATGCTGGGTCAATATATTTTCATTTAAAAATGAAAAATCAGTTATGGGAAAGTTTTGATAGTTAACAGATTTTTCGACCTTTCTTTCCCGGACTATAAGCAGCGTTAATCATTTCAGCAACTTGAAAATGGTTCTTTAGCCAAGTGGTAACTCTTGATTATAGAATGAACGGAGGGATGAGTGAAAGCTAACATCCAGTGGCTCTATGAGGGGGGTTAGAAAACAAAACAACACAATGCCATTTTAGTTCGTGAAAGTTAGAATTTCTAAACTTTTGTGACTTGAGTAACCATCTACCAACAATAATACCTTTTGGTCCACGGTTGGTTTTACAAATTTGACGAAATGTTTGAGCCATTTTAAAAGTACTTCATTGTTCATCCAACCTTTCTCCTGAATCAGTCAAACTAATCCAGGTGGTGCATGGTCCATTAACGCGTTCTTCATATTCTTACGTGGAAATATTAATGCGGGTGACAGGAATGTTCCAACAGCATTCATGCAACAGACTACTGTCAAATGCTGGCTTTAGTTCAGCACTACTTAGCACCTCAACTTGTTTCTGTACTTTAGTTGCGAATATTTTAACATTTTTGGAGGGAACTGTAGACAAGCCCGATTCATCAACATTTCAAATATTTGCTGGTTCCAATGCATGTTGATTGAAAACTTCTTGTTGTTCATTGAATGCTCGAGCACTGGCTGCAGAAGTGGATTCTGGAGTTCTAAGACTGATTGAGGGGTTGTGTTGTGTGAATCATTTTAGCCAATCCCAACCAATCTGTTGTGGTTAAACAAAAAAAAACAGTTTTCTAAAGCTTTAATATGCTGTACTATTTCAGTCTCCAAATCTTCAGAAAAAGCAATTTTTTGACCGCCCAAGTAGCATTTCTTAAATCCCTGTGGAAGTACAACACGACGCCTCAACGTTGTGAAGGGAACGTCATATGTTTTTGAGGCCAGAAGCCAACCCATTATCCTATTTAATACAACATCAATAGCTTGCTGAATATTTTGCTTTACCCAGCTTTATTTGGTTGATATTCTTTTATGCCGACCTTTTATTCTAAAAAGAAAGAATTCGTTTGGAAACTTTTTTAATAAGCAGCGGTTGAGATGGCATACCATGCCATCTCAGCTGCTTGCTTGATATGCCATTTGAGCCAAAATTATCGTCAAATGTTTTCATAACCTAAAATTATTCAAATGAAACTTCTACCACTTTAATTCATATTGCCCTAAACAGTTTTCTAAAGCTTTAATATGCTGTACTATTTCAGTCTCCAAATCTTCAGAAAAAGCAATTTTTTGACCGCCCAAGTAGAATTTCTTAAATCCCTGTGGAAGTACAACACGACGCCTCAACGTTGTGAAGAGAACGTAATATGTTTTTGAGGCCAGAAGCCAACCCATTATCCTATTTAATACAACATCAATAGCTTGCTGCATATTTTGCTCTACCCAGCTTTGTTTGGTTGATATTCTTTTATGCCGACCTATTATTCTAAAAAGAAAGAATTCGTTTAGAAACTTTTTTAATAATCAGCGGTTGAGATGGCATACTATGCCATCTCAGCTACTTGCTTGATATGCCATTTGAGCCAAAATTATGGTCAAATGTTTTCATAACCTAAAATTATTCAAAGGAAACTTCTACCACTTTAATTTATATTGCCCTAGGAAGCCAAATGATAAACAAACTTACCGTAAGTATCCAATGTTTCGAATAATAACTATGCCATCTCATCCAGTATGCCATCTCAGACATATCTCCCCTACTGTTTAGAACGGAGCTTCAGCGGACTAACGGTAAGTGCTAGGGCTTAGGTATAAACGGATTCGGAATCTATATGGCCTGAAACCTCTGCAACAGGGAAAAATCTTTAGTTTTTTTATACAGGGTCATGCATTAAACTGAAAGTCTACGTATACGCCACACTGTAGCGCTTCTATACTTGTTATCCATTAAACTTCTCCCATGGCCATACAAAATTTTAATTATTACATTTTATTTGTTACTATTCAGAAGCACATACTTTATGATTATCTAATACTGTATTAACATTTAACCTTCTCAGGAAAACAAATTTCAGCGAGTTTCAATTTTCAACCAAGAAATACAAAGCGTTAGACAATATTCCTTGAAGTTGACCTCAGTTTAACAGTAGTTAAATGTTTAAAAATTCCACGTTTATAACGTTTGACCGACTATGGATACTAATTCAGATTGATTACATTAAAAAAATTGGGTCCGAGTAATTTTTTAACTTTTACATTGATTTTGTTCAAAATTGATTATGTTTGAGGTTAGCGCAACTGTCTAATCCTAGTGCGTTCCTGTGAATTGTACTAGTCTAATTTGTATTTATCAATATTTTTTAAATAAAAACAAGTACAGAAAAGAAAATTTCCTTTGGAGGCAATCGCTAGATGCGCACACATGGTGCGGTTTATCAAATAATATCACAAGATTCTTGTGGTAATATCATTAGAATAAAATTCTTGTGGTAATATCTTATTAAAATGAGAAAATATTCTCATAAATCGAAAATAGAGCAAAACTTTAAGAACTCCGAAAATTTAAATACTTAACAAATAAAAAATTAAAAAGCAAAAAACAATCGAGGACTATTATATACTTAGTTAAAGATATTTTGTATAGTAAAATTTAGAAAAATTTCCTAAACACGCAAATCAAATATGAAAAATGAAATTCAAAAAGTAAGTTTTGTACATGTAAAAGTTTAAAAATTTAAAAAATTCACAAAATTGAATATCCTTCAAAAATTTCTCTGAGAAACATCATTAAATAAAATTTAAATTGTGGATAATTAAAAAATTCTTTAAGGTGTCACTTTTATCTAGTGAGGTTTTTCCGTTGAGCAGAAATGATATTTTATTTCTTTGTCAGTTCAAATGAAACGTGAATTTTGAAAAAATTTAGAACGTTTTAGGCTCTTCATGTAAAATCAATTCAATGCAATTTTTTTTTAAATATTTGGAAATAACTTCTTTTTCTTTATTGATAGTTCAGAAACAAACTGTACCTAAATATTTGGATGTTTAAAGTAAGTCAAACGTATTTTATTGATAAAAGAAAACAAAAATTGCAAAAACTGCTAATGATGTGGGACAGCTTTTTGTCTTAGCGAAATTGTTAAAGACCCAAAAAACAAAAATATCTATTGTATATATATATATATATATATATATATATATATATATATACCTATATATGAAACCTATACCCAAGAAAAATCCAAAAAAAAGATAAATATATATATATATATATATATATATATATATATATATACACAAATTGAAAAATATCTTATTGGGGATTGCAGCAAAAGAGGAAAAATACACTCTATTCAAGTCTCCAAGCTTTCGTAAATCTTTATTTACATCATCAGGGAACTACAATAAAGGAAGGAAAAACATAAATTATAAAAAGTTTTCTTACAAACATTTCTACAACTTACATTGATCGAGATTGCATCATAGATCTTGACTACAGGAAATGTGTAAAACAGCAAGTCATTAGAGAAATAGGTCCAGTCGGCAATACATTTGCCTACTACTGGTTCAAGTTTAAAACATTATTAAAAAGTAAAAGTTAAAACATTAAAAAACGAGAATCCACACACCCACGCGGACTTGTGAGAATAATGGCGGAAACTGAAAATGTCAGGTTAAGTACAACATTCATCATTACTGAATGAATGAAAATAATCGATCTTTGCGATGACGCGAGACACTGAAACAATCGAATTGAAACTTTCAGAAGAATACCAGGGTGGTACCAAAATTATGGAAATGTTTTGAAATATCACTACAAGGAAATTCTCATTAACGAGAATTAATATGTGATTATTGATGTTATTTATTATTATTATTAATATTATTATGAAACTCTTCATGAAGGGGGAACACCTACCATGATGACACAAGTAGAAAACTAGTGAGAATTATTAATATTATCATTATTATTATTAATATGAAGACAATTGTGCTTATCAAGCGTTAGGAAGAGGGAGTAGAGATTACTCAAATTCTGAATGTCAGTCTTCTTATTCATACAACCTTCTTCTTTGAAGATGAACGCCATTTCCAAAAACAATATTTTGTTATAACTTCTCTCCCGAGAGAGGATATTAACTCCTTCAAAATCAATGACATGATCCAACGAGGAGACATGATTAGCCAGAGAACATCTTTCAGGATGTAACCTTATATAACTTTTTTCACAACATTTTTATAATTTTGGTACCACCCTGGTATTCTTTTGAGAGTTTCAATTCGATTGTTTCAGTGTCTCGCGTCATTGCAAAGATCGATTATTTTCATTCATTCAGTAATGATGAATGTTTTACTTAACCTGGCATTTTCAGTTTCCGCCATTATTCTCACAAGTCCGCGTGGGTGTGTGGATTCTCGTTTTTTAATGTTTTAACTTTTACTTTTTAATAATGTTTTAAACTTGAACCAGTAGAAGGCAAATGTATTGCCGACTGGACCTATTTCTCTAATGACTTGCTGATTTACACATTTCCTGTATTCAAGATCTATGATGCAATCTCGATCAATGTAAGTTGTAGAAATGTGTGTAAGAAAACTTTTTATAATTTATGTTTTTCTTTCCTTTATTGTAGTTGCCTGATGATGTAAATAAAGATTTACGAAAGCTTGGAGAATTGAATAGAGTGTATTTTTCCTCTTTTGCTGCAATCCCCAATAAGATATTTTTCAATTTGTGTTCTAATTGATCAGCAACGATCACGGCGTTTTTCGCTTTTCAGCTATATATATATATATATATATATATATATATATATATATATATACATATATATATATATATATATATATATATATATATATATTATTATAGTTTATTTTATGGGAATTTAATTTGCCCTACGTTGGGCCGACATATTATTATGAATTGGCTATGTTGTAATAAGAATGTTAGCTTATTTTATTTTAGTTTAAATTTACTTTAAGTTTATTGTTTGCCCGGTATATTGATGATTTTATATATATGATAAACAGTTTATATTACTAACATGAAAACTTCTCATCTCAGGGTAGAGTTCAAGTATTTAGGATAAAATGATTTTAGAATTTTATATATATATTAGCGCCAAAGTTAATAAATGCTTTATATTTCAAAAATAAATTTGTTAATCAAAATATGTTACTTATTCAATGATTCCAAACTAAATACGGTCCTGTCCTGCTTAAAAACAAATCTGCATAATTCAATAGATGTCATTCAGAGCTTCTGCCTATGGTAAGTAGATGGTGCGCAAGTCACCAGATGAAATGAATAACTCAAAAAATAGTTTAAAACGTTCTTCAAAGGAAAAACGATATTTAATTTAATGAAAATAAATACATTACACTTTTACAAGTGTTCTTGAAAAAATTTAACTATCTAAAAGGATGACTCTTTCATACAACATCCACGCACTCTGGTGAGATATTATTATAAGAGTGAAATACAATTATAAAACTTGATAAACATGTGATTTTTAGAAATTGGCGAAATACACTCCTAAAAGCGTCTATGCGTCACAAAATTTTAGTTCTTTGCATAAATTGGTAAGTACGCTTGACTTTTTAATATATTAATAAATTAACTTTTACTACCTTATTCACTTCACTGTTTTGATTGTTCACCTCAATGATCCGTTTCTTTAATTTGTCTCAGATTCTCCTCCTGGAAAAAAACTCCATGCTGGCATTCCGTTTCTACCAGAACAGGAATCGATGCCGCCCTTCATTCAAAGTCCAAGCAGCTCACACAAATTCCACTATTCAGTGTTTTTCAAAAGCTATTGTGGCTATTTTACTTCCACAAGATACAAGACACCATATTATAAAATAAAAATCATGGTTAGTACTGTACAACATTCGACAATTCCTTTTTTTAATTATTAATATAAACTTATCTACTTACATTGATCTATATCTTGTAAGTATAATGTATTTGTTCTTCAATTCTATAGTCAATTTTTTTATCTTCCAAATAATTTCAAAATGATTTTCTTTACCAAAAAGTTTTTCTACTTACAAACTTTTCTTCCCCAAAAAGAACCTCTTAGTCAATAGACCCCATAATCAACAACCTTTTTTATTTCGATTTTTTTTTCGTTAGCAACACAATTGTCGCCGATATGATCCTTTTTAAATGTTTATTTACCAATCAGATTTGACTATTTATTTTATCATTCAAATTCTTCATTTCAACCAGTGAAATGTTCATCCATTATATCAGGATATTGTATTCTAAGGTTTTTTTAATTGCTTAGACTTCCTATATTATTTTCATTCAATAATATTTCTTAGTATTGTTAAAATGACATTTCCTAACCTCTAAGTATGTATGTCAAATGAATATTCATAATGTTTTAATAGATGACAGCTGTTACCTTTAAATATATATGCAAAATGAAAATTCGTTTCTTTTTTATGAGTCATGTTCTCTGAAATTCACATTATTATATACTTTTCTGCTCTGTTATGTCTAAACAGCTACACTAACTTACTTCAATGTTTTAATCAACAAATATTATGAGATTAGCTTGACTTTACAGAGTAAAGCATTATTAGTTTCTCATCATGAACAAATCCTGATACTTGATTTTTTTTTAATAAAAGTTTGGTTAATTTATTTCACATAAATTGTTTATCACACCTATTCGCAATTATCCCTACATTATACAGTCTGTCCTTTCTGTATGTCTTCTCTATCGAATAGTGGATCGTACAGATTGTCTCCATTCAAATGTTTAAAAAATTTTTGACTTAAAAAAAATTCTTCTAGATTACAATGTACAATCTTAATTTTTTATTGTTTGATATACAGGGTGTTTCACTCTATAATAACATCCCCTAAATTTTGCGTTTATCAAATTTTGATGTTCTGAAAAATTTTATGAACGCAAATTTTACCTTAAACATTTACTATTTTGTTTTTTCTTTACTTCTTCATCAGTTATTGTACTTATTTCATCATTTTCCATATATTTTAAAACATAGCTATTTATCCCGTTTTCATTATCTATAACATATGGTCCCTCGAAAGGTGGTTTCAATTTCGCACACATTTGTTTGTTTCTGTCTGACATATTACTAATAATACATTTCTTCTTATTTCAGGTCGCTGTTACAAAGATGATTCTGGAATCCTGTGTTGCAGTATCCTCTTCAAATAGTTTTAAATCTATTTACAATACCATAATTAAATATGTATACAAATTCTTATTTTATTTTTAGGTACATGTTTCATTTACAAGTTTCATCCAAAGGAATTAGTTTAAAAAATCATGTTATAAATCCATTTTTGAAAATTCTTTAATGTTCGTTATGCGACTTATTACTTCTACATTTCTCAGAGTCTCTTATATCGGTACAATTTATTAATTTATATTTCTTGTGTTACATCTCTCTATAATACCATCCTTTAGCATATTTTGTATCTCTGAATCAACTTCTTTCCTATATTTATAAGGTATGGGATATGTTCTTATTCTGAAATTTTCTATTCCCTTAACTTCTATCTTATGTACATAGTTATTTGCCATTCTCATCTCTTTTTTAACTAATCCTTTATACTTAATTATTAAATTCTTCACTTTCTCAGCATATTCCTTATTTCCACATACTAATTCCAATTCTTCCATTATTTCATCCCTCTCCATATTCCATAACTTCCTATTATCCTCTTCAAATTCCAATTCTTCCATATTTCCACTCCTCTTTATTTTCCATAACTTCCTATTATCCTCTCCAATTGCCAATACTTCCATATTTCCAATCCTTTCTATATTCCATAACTTCTTATTATCCTCTTCAAATTCCAATTCTTCTATATTTTCTTCTTCAAATTCAATTCTATTACCATTTAATTCAATCTCCATCTTTTCAAAATCAATTCTTGCTTTATATTTCGTTAATTCATCTATTCCTATAACTATGTCTGATTCTAGATTATCTACTAACAATAATTGCATCTCAACTTCTTTCCCATCCTTTAATTCAATACTTTGTATTATAGATCTGCTAACTTCACACAATTTCATTCCGTTTGCTCCTATTAATGTAGTTTTCGGTATTTTAACTAGCTTATTTTCATAATTTCCAATATTTTCTTCAATTAGTTTTGTTTTTATTATGGACGCTTCCGAACCTGTATCTATCAATATTTTAACAAATTTCCCATTTAATTTTCCTTTAATTTTAATAAATCCCATTATTCCTTTCAATTCCAAATCTTCCCCAAATTTAATATATTCCCTTGGATGTTCATATGTCATCACTCTATCTTCTCTCCTTTGAATACTGTTCTCTGTAATTGTTATTTTTGTTGTTATTATATTTAAAGTTTCTGTTATAGTTGTTTTGGTTGCTATAGTTTTTATTATAGTTATTGTTATTTCCTGAATTGTTATTATAATTATTGTTATTTTTATAATCTCCATTGTTATTATATCTGTTAATGTAATTATTTCTGTATTTCATCATTATATCTTCACGTATCCTAATTGCTATCTATGTACAAAATTATATTTACATATGTTTTTTTTTAATTATTATTTGTTAGTTATAAACTTTTTATTTACATGTGGTTTTTATATCCCTTCTTGACCTTTTACAATTCCTAATTCGTTTTCTAGATTCCTGTCCTATAATACAGCCTTTTTATTCAATTTTATTTTCTTTTCCTAAATTTCGTCTTATCCTCTTCTCTTATTGTTTGATTCTCTTGTATCCTAAATTTCTTTAAATTTTCCACTTTGTCTTTCTTTATTTTGTTATCCCCTGTCTCATCAATTTCTTCCAATAGATTCATCAAAATTTGCGTTTCCAATTTCTTGATATTATTGTTTCTTCTTTTTGTTATTTCATTTCCCATAATACTCTTACTTCCTATCATTTCATTTTTAACTATCCTATTAAAATTTCTTGAATCAATTATCTTTATATTTCTGCCAAGTTTTACCCTCATCTCGAAATTTTCTGCATAAATTATTGTTTCTATATTCTGTCTTATGGTTTCTTCTATTTCTTCCTTGGTATCTTGTAATATCTTATTCATTTCCTCTAATTTCCAATTAAGTTGTATTCCCTTATTATTATTATTATTTCTTTTACCATATGTCACTATTCGTTTCAATATATTAACATCTGGGTCTGTTATTTTCCAATAAATCTCTTTTTCATAAATTTTCATAGCTTCCTCACTTCCTAGATTCTGTAAATTGCTATCTATCATCTCCTCATTTAGTTGTCTTTGTATTTTTACTTCATCAATTTCCATTTTATTACTTAATTTTTGTTCTATAGTATCATCATTTATATTTTCATTTTGTAACTTTACATCCATTTGAATCTCTCCTTTGAAATCCTTTTCTTTCTCCTCTATTTCCTTGATTCTGTTGATCTGTGAATTGTCTATTTCTGTGGTTTTTTCAATCCCCTTTCCTCTTATTTCTTGTTTAGTGGATTCTATTTTATTTTCCATGTATGTGTTTGATTTTTCCAATATCTTCTCAATGTGTCCCAATTTTTCTTCCATCAATTTTATTATTAAATCCTTAGTTTGTTTTATTTCTTCTCTATTTTGGTCCATCTTTGTGTTCATTTCTTGTTTTATTTCTTCTTTATTCTGGTCCATCTTTATATTCATTTCTTGTTTTAATTCTCCCTTATTTTGGTCCATTTTTCCATTCAAATTTCCTTCTATTCTGTTCATATCTCCCCTAATATTATTCATATTCTCGTTTTGTTTATCCATTTTTTTATCTTGTTTATCCAAATCTCCTCTTATTTCTCTCATCATCATTTGGAGCATACTCATTACGTCCATTTGCTCTTTTTTTTCTTTAGGTTCTTGTTTATCCTCTTCTGTTTGTTTTTTAGACTCTTGTCTAGACTTTTGTTCTATTTCTTCTTGCAATGTTGCATCCTCTTCTTCCTGATCTTGTTCTGGAATATCTTCGTCTGAACGTTCTCTTCCTTGCTCCAAATATTCTACTTGGAAATCTCCTCTTCCATGATTTCTCTCTTCCCTTTCTTGTTCAGAGCCACTTTCTCCTCCTACTTGTTTCCCGTCTCTCAAAGTCATTCTCCGTTCCATTTTATGTATTTAAAATTCTTTTAATAAAGTCAAATAAAAAATATTTCAATGCTTTTTATTATTATTTACAAAATTTCTATATTAGCCCCACGTTGGGCGCCATGTTATTATAGTTTATTTTATGGGAATTTAATTTGCCCTACGTTGGGCCGACATATTATTATGAATTGGCTATGGTGTAATAAGAATGTTACCTTATTTTATTTTAGTTTAAATTTACTTTAAGTTTATTGTTTGCCCGGTATATTGATGATTTTATATATATGATAAACAGTTTATATTACTAACATGAAAACTTCTCATCTCAGGGTAGAGTTCAAGTATTTAGGATAAAATGATTTTAGAATTTTATATATATATTAGCGCCAAAGTTAATAAATGCTTTATATTTCAAAAATAAATTTGTTAATCAAAATATGTTACTTATTCAATGATTCCAAACTAAATACGGTCCTGTCCTGCTTAAAAACAAATCTGCATAATTCAATAGATGTCATTCAGAGCTTCTGCCTATGGTAAGTAGATGGTGCGCAAGTCACCAGATGAAATGAATAACTCAAAAAATAGTTTAAAACGTTCTTCAAAGGAAAAACGATATTTAATTTAATGAAAATAAATACATTACACTTTTACAAGTGTTCTTGAAAAAATTTAACTATCTAAAAGGATGACTCTTTCATACAACATCCACGCACTCTGGTGAGATATTATTATAAGAGTGAAATACAATTATACAACTTGATAAACATGTGATTTTTAGAAATTGGCGAAATACACTCCTAAAAGCGTCTATGCGTCACAAAATTTTAGTTCTTTGCATAAATTGGTAAGTACGCTTGACTTTTTAATATATTAATAAATTAACTTTTACTACCTTATTCACTTCACTGGTTTGATTGTTCACCTCAATGATCCGTTTCTTTAATTTGTCTCAGATTCTCCTCCTGGAAAAAAACTCCATGCTGGCATTCCGTTTCTACCAGAACAGGAATCGATGCCGCCCTTCATTCAAAGTCCAAGCAGCTCACACAAATTCCACTATTCAGTGTTTTTCAAAAGCTATTGTGGCTATTTTACTTCCACAAGATACAAGACACCATATTATAAAATAAAAATCATGGTTAGTACTGTACAACATTCGACAATTCCTTTTTTTAATTATTAATATAAACTTATCTACTTACATTTATCTATATCTTGTAAGTATAATGTATTTGTTCTTCAATTCTATAGTCAATTTTTTTATCTTCCAAATAATTTCAAAATGATTTTCTTTACCAAAAAGTTTTTCTACTTACAAATTTTTCTTCCCCAAAAAGAACCTCTTAGTCAATAGACCCCATAATCAACAACCTTTTTTATTTCGATTTTTTTTTCGTTAGCAACACAATTGTCGCCGATATGATCCTTTTTAAATGTTTATTTACCAATCAGATTTGACTATTTATTTTATCACTCAAATTCTTCATTTCAACCAGTGAAATGTTCATCCATTATATCAGGATATTGTATTCTAAGGTTTTTTTAATTGCTTAGACTTCCTATATTATTTTCATTCAATAATATTTCTTAGTATTGTTAAAATGACATTTCCTAACCTCTAAGTATGTATGTCAAATGAATATTCATAATGTTTTAATAGATGACAGCTGTTACCTTTAAATATATATGCAAAATGAAAATTCGTTTCTTTTTTATGAGTCATGTTCTCTGAAATTCACATTATTATATACTTTTCTGCTCTGTTATGTCTAAACAGCTACACTAACTTACTTCAATGTTTTAATCAACAAATATTATGAGATTAGCTTGACTTTACAGAATAAAGCATTATTAGTTTCTCATCATGAACAAATCCTGATACTTGATTTTTTTTTAATAAAAGTTTGGTTAATTTATTTCACATAAATTGTTTATCACACCTATTCGCAATTATCCCTACATTATACAGTCTGTCCTTTCTGTATGTCTTCTCTATCGAATAGTGGATCGTACAGATTGTCTCCATTCAAATGTTTAAAAAATTTTTGACTTAAAAAAATTCTTCTAGATTACAATGTACAATCTTAATTCTTTATTGTTTGATATACAGGGTATTTCACTCTATAATAATATATATATATATATATATATATATATATATATATTTAATACATATCCTCTATCTAAATTCGATAGAAAACATTGAAATAAAGAAAATATGCATATTTAGATGTAATACTAGTAATACACACTATATTATCAATGATTTGAAAGGTTCAATATACCAATAAAATTTGACATTTCAATTTCATATGACATTACTGCAGAATATACTTAATGACAGATAGATTTTAAAACGATTTGAAAAACCAGAATACAGATGTCTCTATTAGCAAATGGCACTTATAAATAAAGTAATGAAAATCTCTCTTGGTATATAAAAACGTAAATTTGTATTTTTAAAAAAAAAAAGAATTCTTGGTAACCAAAGGAGAAGTGAATTATTTATTGAAACATTTTAGTTAGTTGAATTTGAAATCCCCATGAGACAACATCATAATAAGAGTTGTCTCAAATTTAATTTTGAATATTAGGGAATTTATATAATCGTTATCAGTTCAACATATCTTGCCTTTTGTAAAGCCAGTGCGTGTACTATTCACAAAGAATTACCGCTAAAGTGCAAGTGTTTTTCGCGTTTTCTAAATGATTGATTTGGAAACGTTTGTTCCGGAAATTCTAAAAATACGTTTTAGAATACGTACGAGATCTTCTAGTATCCAGTTTGGTGCGTCCAGTCCATATTATATATTATTCTCGAGAATTAATAGGCCTTTGATCAAAAATAATAAAGAAAATAGATGCATCTTATGATTAAATTATAGTAACGTTACTTATATAAAATTCTACGTCAAGTGCAGACAATTTTGGGAACAGACAATTTACAAGAACATTTACGTATTTTACATTGACAGATATCAAGTATAAATTTAGACATTTTGAACTTTCGGTTAAATTATTTAGATCGGAAATTTCTAATATAGATTGTTTTTAATATTAAGGTTTGATAGAAAATTCTATCTTTGTTTATGCGTTTATGATATTTTTGAAGAGTTTTAATTTTTGTAAGTGTTATTTTGATAATATATTATATAAATTTGAATTCCAAATCTCTTTGGCTCTCTTTTCATATTCATTTTCATTATATTTGATAATTTTTATACTATAGAAAATTTAGTATAATAAGTGACATTTAGTTAATCTCCTGACAGTAAATTCATATATGTCATAAGATAATTTAAATTGTCTTATAGTGTATTAGACAAACAGTTACTGTAGATTTGAATAGTGTGATACGTAATTTAGAAAATTATTTGGAAATTTACAAATTTGAATTATTAGTTGAAATCTTTGATCCCTCCCTGAGAAAAGAGTGAGTTGATTGGTGTTGTATTGATTTATCTTTCATAATATAAAATTTAATATTTATTTAGCCGGGCATATTAATTTGACAACTGCTGTCATTAAAATTTTTATAGGTTATATTTAGAGGTAAAGGTATTTTCACAATAGTATAGTTATTATCACAAATTGCGAAGTAAAAAAAATAGGAGAGATTAGATATATACAATAATTTGTCACCCGAACGTGGGGCAAATATAATTAAAGAATATTGAATATATTATAATTTATATACATATACATTGAATTAGTAACAATTGTTGCTTAATTTGATATAATTGGTAATTATGGTTTGTGAATTTTATTAAAGTTGTTAGTATCTGATTTTTTGTTCACCGCATTCTCACTTAATTCAATAAATATCTTTTCGCTTAAGAGGCGTTTGTGATAATTAGTCTCTTTATAAAGGATGCTGACGGTTTCAAAGTCAAATTTGTGATTTTGGCCAACCGTATATGTTGCTAATGCTGTTTTTTCAGATTTGTCCCTACGTTTTTCTTCGCATGAGTTCTTGTGGGCACATATTCTGTTTTTCAACCGTTGTCTGGTTTGACCAATCGCATTCCAAACAATTTATTTTGTAAATAAGGTTTGATTCAGTGTCTCGGTAATTTGTCCTTCATATAGAAATATAAACAATTTACCCTTTTTGTATGGTAAAATACGATTTTTATTCTTTCAGTTTGTAATATGTGTTTCACCTAGTGTAAATGCCAGATAGAGCTCGACTTTTACCGATTTGTTAACCAGATGAAACATGTTTTTTATTATGTTTCAATAATAGATAAATACGTCTAAAATGGCTTTCCTATCAAAATCCTGACCAGGCTATTTCTAAATTAATTAATTAAAATTTATTTATTTTTATTTTTTACCGATCTGTGAACCAGCCGAATTTTGCCTAGGTTGCCTTGCCTACTTATTTCTTGACCACACTACCTGGCAAGCGGGTATAAACAGGTAAGTAAATATAGGTAACTGAACCGATCTGTTAACCGCTTGAATTATATACCAAAATATAGGTAATTTAATAATAAACACGATAGTATAGCATTGCCTACAATAAACCTGTTATTAATTATAATTGCCAGGCTTTGAAGTTTGAAAATCGGAGCAAGCAATGAGCTGCGAGAGAGAAAGTATAGGCGCCGAAGTCCACGCAATAGAAGAGGCCATAATATAATAACTGTGCGGGCAATATCCCTCAAATGAAAGCCACTGTGTATGTACTATCCCATACTTATATTATTCATCCAGAATTATTTTGGAGCGATTGACAATAAACTTAATAATTTGATTCATAGTTATTTATCGTATTACTTACATTTATAAGTATATTAGTACATATATATGATAATTCGAGAGGTTGTAACAGATCAAGATAATTAATCCGATCTATTTGTTGAACATTTTATTGTAATGCCGGAAATTGTTCTAGTTTTCAGTTTGAAAGCGGCTAGAACCTTTACTTTTTTCAGATTTGGCAATGGGAAAGATATCACTGAACACTTGGTTGGTATTCGTCTGGTAGGTACCGCTCTCGAGGGGCGCACGCGCGATTCGTATATTCTAGTATCCTTATTTTAACTGTAATAATCTACGCTGACTTTTGATTGTCTATCTCACTATTGTCTCTCTCTAACACACTGGTAATGCCATGTGACCTTTATATTTTCCTGTTGATTATGAGAGGATTATCGTTTTACATTGAAATTTAATGAAGAATAATTTCTGTTATTTATAAAAAGGAATAGTATATAGGCACTTACACTTCCAACGTGTAGATTGAAAATGAAGAGAGGGAATAGATAAAAATAGAAGAATTACGGCTGTAGACGAAATCGTTTTATCAGGAGCGTAGGAATTACAGGCGGTTAACTACCGAATATGTACAGTATGTGGTTATCGAGTTGCAATAATGAATTATTTAATTTAAAAAAGTAGCCTATTCAGCGTCTATATCGTCGAATTATTGTTTTTCATATTATATCCTTTAAAAATATTAACTTTTCAACTTATTTTTAGAATCTTTATAAAGATCGGATTGATATTTGAAAACAATTTGGGCAACGACAATTCTTTGGCATGTTATGTTAAAGAAAATAGGTGATACACTGAATATACTTGTTTCTTTACAACATATTTTCGCTTATGACTCTGTTGCCATTTGCCATAGATTATTCCTAACACTTATACGAATCGCGCGTGCGCCCTTCGAGGGCGGCACCTACCAGACGAATACCAACCAAGTGTTCAGCAGCATCTTTCACGTTGCCAAATCTGAGAAAAGTAAATGTTTTAACCGCTTTCATACTGAAAACTGGAACAATTTCCAGAATTACAATAAAATCTTCAACAAATAGATCGGATTAATTATCTTGATCTGTTACAACCTCTCGAATTATCATAATTAAAAGCTTCTTATAACTTGTTCTCGTGTTCGAACAATGCATTTTACAATTAATATATATATATATATATATATATATATATATATATATATATATATATATATATATATATACAATGAAAGTTGGCAACACTGTTTCTGTTATCCTGTTAGTACCTACAAAGAATTTTACACATGTGCGTTATAGACATCTATAGCACGTTTTCCACTTTATGATATCCTGTTAGCGAAAAAGAATAATACACTGAATTTATACGGTTTCAAATTAAGGAGTTCCTTTTCCAATTTTTTTATGAATAAGCTCTTCACCTAAGCTACGGCAGAAATATTTTCTAATTATGATTTAATTAGAAATGCTTTTTAAAGATCTAGTTGTGTGAATGCTCCTTATCATTCGCTGTTGTGTTCTAATGAACAGTGCTGTCCTATAGTGGCGCCAGGGAAACAGTAACAAAGCCTACACAAAAAATACGAGGCTAAATAACATTAACAGTTGATGCCTATTACACAAACATCATTTCCTCTATTAGAATATTTCTGAAGTATTAGTATGTCACAAAATTACCGAGAATCGGTTAATGAAAGTAAAAAATACTAAACGAATCATTAGTTCACCAAAAAATATTTCAAACTCATATTCGTACTTGCCACGAATTTTCTTTTGTCTTCTAACGACTGAAAACACGTGCCACAAAGTGGTAATTTGCCTTTTACAAACAGAAAAGATTCACGCTTGGGGTCATACTAGTAGAATATAGTAGATCTTGGATGAGTTTTGGGTCCGAAATTCGCATTGAAAGCTTTATGAGATAGTGCTTGGCGTGGTGAGTAAATAATTGTTTAAAATGGTACGAAGTGATTTGTAAAACATAGAAATGTTAGCGACTATCTTCTTCAGACTTAAACGGTTATTTTCAGGCTTCATTTCCTTCATTTTAGCAATGTTAAGAACGTTGATGGTCGACCAAAACTAGGCAAATTTTCTACCACATTACGAACGCTTTTGAATGCACTGTATATCTAATAAACGCATGAGTATAGATGACAGTTGCGCATACTCAGCGACAAAAAGAATTCCAATAATACCGTCAAGCGGGCTTTTCAAATATTCGATTTCCTTGACGGTTGTATAGCTTAACTGAAATGGTGGCCGACATCATCAACGAGAATTCCTCACATAATGCATACAATTCTCCTCAAATATTTGGAGGTCACCCGATTCTCCTTTCACTTGCTGTACGTTTTGTTCAAATTATTCATTATTTTAGAAATTATTTTTCTTTACAGATGGAATTACAAATGACTCAAACCACCTTGGAACAAACCAAATCCGCTTTATCATCTAAAACCCTTTCGTCTCCAGAAATAAAAATGGAGCTAGAAAAAGCATTAGAAGATCTTAAAGATTCAAAAGAAATAAATACATCTTTACAACTTCAGTTAGAAACTGTCAATAAAAGCCACCAACTCCTGAAAAGTTCCTATGACGATCTGCTGAATTCTAATAAAAAACTCGAACGTCGTCTTATTGAATTGGATAGTAATTTAGACAAATACAAAAACGAATTTATGCTGCTACAACAATCAAAAGATAAACTAGTAGATAACGAAGTCAATTTAAATAAATTGCTCGAAATGGAGAAACTCCAAAATAAAAATTTCAAACTTCAACACGATAAAGATGCCAAATGTATCCAAGATTTGAATAGACAAATCAAAGAAATGGAAAGGATAATAGCTAGAAAACATCCAGATTCAGTATCTGCATTAATAGTAGCAGCTAAAGAAAATGCTACAGATACGAACCTAACTGCTAGAAAAATTCTTGAAGATAGAATAAAATCGCTGGAACAAGAACAAGTCAGTAGAGAAACCCAATCTTCCAAAGTTTTTATGGAAATACAAGAAAAGTTTAACCAAATGAAATCCAAATACGAA
Source organism: Galeruca laticollis (assembly GCA_963921935.1). Classification (NCBI taxonomy): domain Eukaryota; kingdom Metazoa; phylum Arthropoda; class Insecta; order Coleoptera; family Chrysomelidae; genus Galeruca; species Galeruca laticollis. Next base: position 90,068,807 of record OY998183.1, read on the forward strand.
AATCACATCGAGGATTTGGAATTACATGTTTGTGATCTAAAGAATCAGTTAAAAAGAAGGAGTGACACTTACGACGTTTATACTCAGACTATGGTCGAAGACAGAATACCACAAAAAGAAACTGTTACCACCTTTACACAAACGGATGATGTTACAAATGTGACTGCAGCTCCATTCCCACCATCAACTACGAGTAAACCCCAGAGATCAATGACCTTAAAGAAAAACGAAGATTCTCATTTATTAGCTACGATACGAGGCTTACAAGCAGACCTCTCAAATAAGCAAAAAGTAATAACTAAAGTTCAAAAAGAAATTGAAGATTTAAAGAAGACAAACAGGAGATTACAAAAGGAAAGAGAGGGTAGTTTAAAAAACTTAATTGATAAAAAGGAAACAAAAAGTCTTCCCCTGGATCGGTTACAAACCAGATCAAATAGCTGTAGTTCTGAGAAGGATTTTCGGAAGGAAGAGTCGGTCCTTCAGTTAAAACGAGAAAGAGATAGATTAAGGCTGCAGTTAGATAAGTTACAAGAAGATAACCAACAACTACAAAGTAAGAGGATACGAGATGTAAGTTTAATGCCTAGTTTTTTTTCATTTAATTCGAAAGCTTATTATTAGTTTATGCGCCTATTCGACATTATCATTAAATATTTTAATGTGGGGTAATTAGGATCACTCAAAAACATTCAACCAAAGAAGTTGAATGTTTTTGGGAACACTTAACTTTAAACGCTCAGAAATAATCGAAAAGTCACAGACATATCAATTTTTATTGTAACATCTATCTACTCATTAGTGACAACAAATTCTCAAAAATCAGTGTTTTATTAGAAATATAAACAAAAACAAGAAAATACGATGAGCATTCTGTTTCGTTTGAATGGGCTTGGAAAATTAAAAAAAAAAGTTTATTTTTTTTAACGAAAATAAATACAACTCAATTTTACAAGAATATTGGCGTTTATTTCAAGTCGATAGGATTAGTATTAACGAACTTATGAGGTTTAAAATCTGGGTATATTTTATACCACCCAAGATCCGTTCGAAATAGATGCTACGTCATCAGCGCCGATTGTGTGGGAGAGCGGCCGGTCTGTTCTACAAAATGTTACTACGGGCTGAGTGGCTAGTTGCTATTTTGACGACAAATAGAGTTGATTTGCGAGTAAACGTGTTGATTTGTTAATAAAAATGGAGCAGGGGCTTGTTCGTGCTCAATCAGACAATTTGCCCCAAATAGATTCCCTGGCAATGGCTAGTTATTTTGCCACAAATAACGATTTTATAAGTGCTGAAATCCGCGGCATAAAAGCATCAAGGTAAGAAGTTCAAATTGTATATATCAGTTATTTTCAAGGTGTTTTTTACTATTAATAATAATAATAATAATAATACGTCTTTTTTTCTTACATATTTGAGGCCATAAATTTTACACTGTGCAATATTATTAATTCAATCAATAAGTATATTTGAGAAAAACGATATTTTAGTTGAAATAGTAGTTTGTACAAGTGCGCGTGAAAAAAGTACTTTGCGTACGAGTTGTACAAACTATTTTCTCTACAACCACGTTAATTAATGAGAGAAAATGATATTTTATTTGAGCTTTGAATAGTAAAATTTTTATATTGTAATGAATACAGAAAAACCAGGTAAACGTAGGTTTAGTTATTATTGAAATTTCATCAATTTTGAATTGTTATGGTGTATCTTTTTTTGACAATAAGTTTTCATTAATTGTAATATTGGTGTCAGTCAACGAAATTCACTAAAAAGATAAAGTTAAATTGTCAAAAAATATTTGACATTGACATTTCCGTGGGCAAAGTGACATTTCCGTGCGGAAAAGTACCATAACGTATACTTTTCTCACACTCTACATCATTACCTACTTTTCCAACGCATATTGAAGAAATTGAGAAAAGGCCTACTTTGCGTATACAAATTTGTATAGAAAAGCATGTTTTGTATAGATGTTGTAGACAAATTTATTAACTTTCCAGGTCAGCTAGAGAATCTTATGGCGATAACGCTATAGGGTACGTGCAGTTGAAGAGGAGAGGTGATATATGCACAGTAAAATCCCGTATTACACCGGAACATAAGGTTCGTAAGACACCGTATCACGTTACTTTAATTTGTAACGAAAGAATATCTGTGGTTCAAAGTGTCCAATGTCACGACTGTGCTGCAAGTGCCGGAGGCTGTAAGCATGCTATTGCATTCTTATCTTGGATGCATCGACGAAGCGAAGAACCAGCACCGACTTCTGTGAAGTGCTATTGGTCGAAATCAACATTGTCTTCAGTAGGTACCTCTATTAAGTTTTTAAAAATCAAAGATATTGCGAAGGTGTCAACTTCTACTGAAGATACCGATGGAGGATTTTTAAAGACAGTTATAGAAGAATCTAAACGAAGATCACTGGAAACTCAGTTAAGTAGCTACTTTTACGATCCTACCATTGCTATTGAACTAACAATTCATAGATTATTTCACGCGTTTAAAAACACAGGACCATGTGCATCTGATGTTAATCTTTGTGGCACGAAATGCGTTATGGTCGTATCACTGCCTCTAAAGCGTACGAAGCAAGCCATTGTAACACTTTAGATGGATCACTGGTAGAGGGTATTCTTGGTACGAATAGTCTAGTAGATACTCCGGCCATGGCTAGAGGAAGAAAATTGGAACATCTTGTTATTGCGGAGCTTCGAAGACAAACAAAAATTAAATTTAAGAGATGTGGACTTCTATTAAAAAAGGACTTGCCTATATTTGCCGCATCTCCAGATGGCTTAAGCAAAGATTACTCTCTGGAAATAAAATGTCCCGTAAGTAGTAAGTCATTTAAAACCTATTTTACTCTAGATCAGAAACCCGCAAACAGATACATGGCACAAATCCAAATGCAGATGCACTTTTCAAATAAAAAGAGTGTTTTTTGCATTGCTCATCCCGACTTCGAGACATCTAAATCTCTTCATATTCTATACGTGGACTATGACCAAAATTACTGTAAAGATTTGTTTGATAAGTGTTTCCAGTTTTGGGTAAACGCAATTTATCCAAGAATATGTGTTTAATTACATAGGTTTAGGTCATTATACATATTATTACATCATATATATGTTTGTAACAGTTTTATTTATATATAATATACAATTTTTCGAAAGAGCAAAACTTATTCATTTATCTGTTTTATTTATTTAACCTAATATTTTGAAAGATGAACAAAAGCATACCTAATTACAAAAGATTATAAGAGTTAACCTATTTCTGGTAAATATGGATATTTTAAAATTTTATTAGTTTGTTTTGCAAATTTATTAGACCACATACTATAATAACCACTTCATCAAATATCGCTAAATGTCTAAGGTCTACGCATGCATGTGGTAATGTCATGATAAACTCTCGAAGTCTTCCTATGACTCGTTCAACATGAATTCTAAGAGATGCTATTCTTTTAGATTCAATCACTTCTTCTCTGCTACTAAGAGTACTTGCAGTCACACTAGGAGGTCTGACAAGTGAACAGTCATATTGATTTAAGATTTGTGACACATTCTTAAAACCCCTATCCGCCATAACTTCCATTCCAGGAGACAAATGGTTAACATATCCACAGTTTTCGAAAATTGCAGTATCTGATGTCCTTCCCCCAAATCCACATCAAACAAAATTCACTACACCATCTGGAGTGCATGAAATCATATACTTGACAGTATTGCAACTCTTGTATTCAGACCATGTCAATGATTGGTGTAAAGGATTACTAGGCTTTTGAATTCTAACCTCAAAGCAATCTATGACGGACTGAACTTTTGAATATCAGCTTCTAAATGCCACTGGCAAATGTTTAGCTACTTTGTTAGGAGGTGGCGATATAATTAATTCTTGAAAGTACTTTGATAATAAAGGAACAGTGCGCCTGAAGATTTGACCAATATTTACTGATGATCTTCCAAACTGCATGGCTAATATTGTATATGGTTCATTTAGTCGAATTTTCTTAATTGTAATGAGAATATGTGTATGTGAAACCGGAATTTTATCTGACAAAATTTGCAAGCAAAAATATGACTCCTTTGGGATACCTAAAAGTAGTTTGGGAGCTCTATCTATTGACATTAAGGTCCCCTTTAACATGTAAGCTTTGTACTCATTATCTTGGTCCAAATTTGTGTCTGAAGAACTGCATTCCCAATCAGTAGAATTTTCGGAAGAGCAACTTGATTCAAGATTTTCCAAAGAATGTCTCTGCTTGAATGTGATAGGAGAAGTACTTACATGTGATACCGCAATTTTTATTGGAGAACAGGACACATCAGATATGTTTGTGGTATTATCAATTTGCATTTGTTTACATCGAGAAAAGTCTTTTCTTCTCACTTGGATTTTTTTATGTCTCATATGAACATTGTTGGGAGCAAGACTAGGTCCGTCATCAGAGAGCTCGAATGGATTGTCTTCAATAGCACCACTACCACTACTATAATTAACCCACTCCACTGCTTTTGAAGTATGTGTGACATTTGACGACTCTATATTTTGGAGGATTTCAACGCGACGTCTTTTCGCTGCAGCACCTCTTTCAGGTTTCATAGACTCGGAACCTGGCTTTTGACACTTAAAAATATGAGGTAAGACACCTTTCCCGCCCATCATCTTCCACTTCCTATAATTTTCCATATCAGTTTCAAGCTGGAATAAAAAAATATAGAGTACTATTATGTTCTGTTCTTTTTATGTCTTAAACATTTTTAAATGTGTTTTGCAAATATTAATAAAAATCTCTATTTTCTTTTGAATACTAAGAAATCCAGAATATATTTGGGTGGATCTTAAAGGATGAGCTATTTATTTCCGTTATAATATTGGGGAAATCCCATAAATTTATAATTCCTTTTTATGACGGTAGACCCAAATTGAATGGTTCATTCTATACTATTTACCTGCATATTTCTATATCATTAGAAAATACACAGACTCAGAATTTACATAATATGTTCTAATATAGATTTTATATTACTTTGTAATTGTAAGAAAATACAGATAAGTATGGAAAATCCGTCTGGCCTTTAATGGCTTTTACGTATATAGTGATTTATATTAATATTTACACAAAATAGAGTAGATATTCCATTGTTCTGTGTTTTGCTTTTTAAAATGATCTAAAAAAGTAACATTTCATTCCTTCAAATGCATCTTTATAGATCTTTTATCACATGAAATTTGAATTAAACAGTAACAAACCCTGTAAGTTAGTACGTGTGCTAGTAGGAATAAAAATACTACTGTAAGAGGCATCTGAATTGATTAAAAATTAACTTACCTCGAAATGATCTTCACAACAAAACCGATTACATGTACTGGAAAGAACTTTGTTTATTTTATTGTCCCTCTTCATTGCATTACACCACTGTTTCCGTATTTTCCTTTTGGCACACTAATAAATACTTTATTTGGTGTAGTTATTGTCGTATTTGTACATTTTGGCACAATGCAATATTTATACCGAATTTTTTGAGCAGACATTTCAAAAATCACAAACAGCGAAGGCGTAATAGTAATTACGTTCCACGTGAAACTAATTCTCTAGTGAGGCGATCGGCGCTGATGACGTAGCTTACCGACAGAGCCGCTACAAGGAAAATGAGTGGAGCGACGTATTTATTCGAATTTTAATAATTAATTGTGAAGTAACTAGAGGCGCTAGAGAAACCAAATAAATTGCTAATTTCAAGTTATAATGTGTCCAATTCGATAACAATATAATCCAAAAGTCGTTTCCAAGCTCATTGTTTTTAGTTGATCATAAAACAGATTCACTTCGTGACGTTAAAATCGGTTATTCTATTAAGTGAAGTAGCTTCTGGAATTCGTAAACCGATGAAACGATGTTGAGACATAAAACCATAACATACCAGTCTTTGCCTGCTAGCTGGGTTTCTTTGTTAAAATTGTATTTCAGTTTTCAAGTTTCAGCAATCTATGTTTTAGCAGATCGAAAAGCAACTCTATAGCAATAAGTATCTCTTTTTCAAGATGGTCGTCTTGTTTTTATTATTAAATACAGTAGACCAAATATTTTTTGCTATCTGGCATTTGTTTCATTTAGTTGTTTGCTTTTCATCAGAGTTTTTTTTCAAGTATAGAGTATAAAGTTCTCCGTGTGTTAATTCAACGGACGTTCTTCAGTACTTCCACTTAATGGGGATTAAATAATAAAAATTAGATAAGTAATAAGTAAATAGTATAACATATTATAATTTATTTGATTGCATGTATTATTTTCTTCCTGATTTTTCTATCTGCACGCTCTCCTTCAGTATTACATTTATTTCAGTTAACTGCGCTTCAAGAAGCCCACGAACAAGAAGTGTCCAATTATATAGCTAGCGTGAGCCCTCTAAGAGAACAGCTGGAAATTCACCAGATCTCATTAGCGTCTCTTCAATCGCAATTGACATCTGCTAGAGAAGAATTGGCTATTGTTAGAGTTGAAAGAGATCATTTGAATAATCGTTTGCTTAATATGCCAACTAGCAATAAGACGTTTTCAGAAGAAAATATAGGTGTTCCTCCATTATTACAGAAGGTATGATACATCACAAGTGCACTATCTTCTCTACTTCTACGGAATTTTCCCATTATGAGTTCGCCGTTTTTTCCCTCCACAGTTCCCTTGTCCAATGTAGTTTCCCCCCTTAGAGCTGGCCTTCCTTTTCGCCTCTTTCCCGATCAAGCTATTTTTCAACTGTCTTTGTATTTCAAGGTTTTGGATTCTGTGAACATTATATTTGCTACGACTTTTGCTACTCATTTCCTTTGGTCGTAGCTCCTGCTTTAAAACTTAGCAATAATTAGGAAATAGTTTATACTCGCATCCTCTCCTCTACAGCTTCTAATATTTTCTATTAACTTCCTATACTTCTGCTCTATTAGAATGTGATCAATCTGATACTGGGTTTGCCCGTCCGGTGACATCCAAGTATCTCTTTGTGGTCAAAACTAGTGCTAGCTACTATCAAACTTTGCTCTGCTACCAGTTCCATCAAAATTCTCCTATGTTCGTCACTTTATTCGTGTTTTCAACAATAGTTTCAAACTTAATTACTACAAGTATTTTGTTACAACTTATTAATAATTTATACTTCATTATTTTACAGATTGGATTTTTGGAGAAACAGTATGTGGAACGTGAGTATAGGTTACGGTCCATGATCCACAACTTAGCTCAAAAAAACTTAACTAACCGAAGTTGTCCACAGTGTTCAGAAAGACATCAGCAGTTGATTTCGTATAAAGCAGAGTTGGACCAAACATTAACTTCCGTCCGAGCTTTTCAATAATTTAGACTTAAGTTGTTCAAGTGTTCGATAGGGATTAGTTTGATAACATGTCAATTTTTCTCATTAATGGACAGAGGTCAAATAACAATCATAAAACATCAAGAATTTGGTATATACAACCGTATGTAATCGGTTAACATAATACAAAATGAAATTACTGAAACTGTGCTAAACTGAAAAGTCATATTCCTCCACTATTAATGAAAAATATTTTATAAGACTGAAATGTAACTTTTGCAATGGCCTGATGACTTAGACAAGGGAATACAAATAATGTGTAATCAGGACTATAGTCTATTTCTTAATGTCTGACAGCACAGTAGCCTCATTAAATATTCAATTAGAAAGTTATCTCTTACAGAGTGATCCTAAGAATTTTACAAGGAAATACTAAAATTCTAATGCAAAACTAGTAGGTGTCTGTATTGGTTTTTCTGTACATCCCTGTTTCAGCTCAAAATACAATATGGTAATAAAACTGCACAATGCCAGCTAAACGATGAACAGTGCGGCAGTGGCGGAGATTACGATATTAGTTCATTTTGCTTATTTAATTAGATTCGGTCAACATTACAGTTGAAATAAAATTCATTCGTTTAGGCCTATTAACAAGTTACATTTTCATTTTTATCAAATTAAATTAATTAAAGAAAATATAGTTTAATTTTCATAATTCAAATTTATTGACAATGAATTAATGTATATTAAATAAAGTAAACATACAATTTATAGGAAATATAAAATTCAATCTATAGTATCATCCTCTTCGCTGGCCATACAAGAATCATCCGAAGACTCGTCGAGAGAGATCACTATCGGTTCTATAATTTGTTCTAGGAGGTTATCTAAAACCCACATTTTCTCTTCCTCTTTAATTACATGATTCACAGCATCTCCCCAGTTTTCTTCAGTTATTGTTGTCAATGAGTACTTCATGAGTTCACGAACATCTTTCATTTTAAATGTTTTATTATGTCTAGCTACATAACCTTTCATTTGGGCCCATATTAACTCTATCGCATTTAATTCACAATGGTATGGCGGCAAACGAAGCACTGTTATTCCACGATTCTTGGCTATTTCATCACTAACAAACTTTTTAAATTGTAGCTTGTGATCTGAAGCAACCTTTAAAAGTTCTTTTTTCAACAAATCATCTTCAAATTGTATATCTTTTACGATTAACCAGTTTCTAATATCAGCTTTTCTCCAAGAGGTAGATGGAAGATTTTCTGTCCAGTAGATAAACCTTCTATGAAAGCTTGACGACTGGTTTGAATACTTTTGTCCTGCCATATTTTTTTTACTGAATGTCCTTCATTGAGCCATGTCTCATCTAGATAATAGATTTGTCTTCCCTCCTGTCTGTATTTTCGGATATTTCGTAAATACTGGCGTCTCCAACATATTATTTCTTCGTTATCGATTAGCACTGATTTGCGACTTTGCTTCTCCCAAGTAAAATTTAATTAGTGTAATATTTTTCACAAAGTTTTTCTCCCTATGTCAGGCAAATTCTCGTCCTCCACTATTCTTAGAATTATGTCAAGGGTTGGGATCTCTTTTTTAAAATATAATTCATGTACTTTTCGTCTTATTGTATTTTGCATATGTTCATCAAGGTCAAATGGTTTTCTTCCAGTCGACTTTTTATGTGGAGATATATTTCCATTTTTCCTCTCTCTTAGAAGCCTGTAAATAGTAGATTCACTAACTCATGTCATATTGGAACATCTTGAAACTATATTTCTAACAGTAGCAGCCGGCATTTGATGTACAACAGCATCATGCACATTTAACACTACAGTTTTCGTTCGTAAGCTAAGCACGCTCTTACACTTTACAAGGGTAAAACTTGAAGACATTTTTCACAACACAGTTAGCACTTATGGAACATAAGCGACTCAAAGCAAAACAAATTAAACAAATTTGGGCGAGACCAAGTTTCACCGTATATACCTGCAAAATTTCTAAGTAGTCATTGGGACAATGCCTAGTAGGACCCTATTGTAATGTTTCTTGGAAATGTTATTATCAACATTTCGAAAATCAGAAAGTAATTATCTGGAGAATGAATTGATAAATGATTTGTTAATATGTCTCCCAAGAATTGACCTGCTTCAAATTCTCAAGATAATTAATGAAATATTCAGTCAGAATAGTTGCGTTATAAGATTATTTCAAAAATAATTTATTGTTTTAACTGTATTTACTCTACAAATTTATGAAGGTCAGTTAGTTGCTTTAACTAACCGAAATTACATTTATATTACCTTTATATATCAGATCGGGTATAAAATTAAATAGTAAATAAATTCCTTAGATGAACGGTGACGCCTATGGTTTAGTACCTGACTAGCATCTGTGACCTTTTCGCGTGCTGTCAGACAATAAGAAACAGACTATAGGTGGGCGTGACTAACTGTGATCAAGCAGATCCTTTCGTATATACAAATTATATAGTGCTAGTTATTTTCCAAATAACAAAGAGTCAAAGATTTACGGAAAAACAAATTATTTTTGCATTTAAAATTAAAAAAAAATGGGGAGGTGAAAAAATAAAAAAAAAACGTATTTAATTTACTACACTATAGTCTAATAAGAAAAATAAAATAATGAGGAATGTAAAGTGCCAAACCTTTAACTAGCTTGAGAAATACTTTCTTTTAAGAATTATCCCAGTAGATTCATACTTTGATACATACTTCTACCGTTTAAATACAATTTTATTAGTAATATACTGATATCTAATTGACTTTATAAAAAATTTTTACTGAGGACAAATCTATCAGTTGAGTAATATTAGAATGTTAGTATTAAATTACATGGTTTTTTCATAAAGAAAATTATATAGATATATAAAAAGTACCTAATACAAATAATTTCAAGCATTTGAATTTTCTATAATTTAATGAATTATGAATTCAACATAAATTGAATGATTGATTAGTCCAGAGGGTTTTTACTGCTGTTTTCTTTTTCGCAGTTTTTTGTCTTTAGTCACAAATTTACGTTATTCCACATTTGATACTGATTAATACAATTTTGTATTAGTGAATCAACAATTTTAATGAGATACACATTTCATAATAGAAAATTGCTTTTTGTTGTAAATATTACACTACAAATGAATAATTTATTATTGAAATTTACGATTTACACAAGTATACCACAAACATTGTCAAAAATAGGTGTAAACCACTTGTTAGAGCTCCATTGGACAGTTAACTCAAATATGTAACGTTATTTGTGTTGTTGAGCAGGTACAAAAATGAGCAAATTTGTAAAAGACTTAATTTATTACCTCACATTGAACATGAAAATCATTTTACAAGCTTCATACATTTTGCTACGCTTTTAAATGTCTCTTACAATATGTTTCAACTAGATCCATTAATGAACAAAAATTGTTTATGTTACACAATCCCATTATTATTAGCATTGACCCACACAGCAAATTTAATTGTATATACTGCATCTGAAATCTTATACTTTTTGTGTATATACATTAATGCAGTATACATTATGTGCATGTCTACATCTACATTCATCCGATAAAGAAAATATGTTCTCAAGAATATAAAATGTATATTATTACATTACAACTATATTTTCTACATTAAATATACAAAAATATGTAGGTACTATGAATGAATACTTACATAGACCATTGTTTGGACACAAGTGATATTTATTTTTATACAAACGTGGACAAATAAAGATATTATTCAGCATACTAAAACTATCAATCTAACATTGAGAAGTATTAAAAAAAGAGAATATTCGTTCATAAAAATTTGCTATTTTATTCCAAAATTTGCTCATCTTATGGATTCATTAAAATGATAAAGTACCTGAAAATATTTATTAACTATAGTTAAGACACATTTCAACGATTAAAATGGCTTTTACATTTTGCCCCATACCAACTAAATATACTTTACGTATATCGTTACCCTAATTCGCAAACCTCGTATCTCCAAAATCTAAAATTTTACAGGTGTTTTTTTATATGAAATCTTAGGAATATCTTTTAATATATTTATTCTGTATGTCTGCTGATATTGTAATAATAATGTTCTGAGCTCGTAATACTTTTGCTGAGTTTTCAACGGAGATATGTGGTTTTCTATTACGTTTTTATAATAAACAGGAGTTACGAGGCAAACAAACTTTATTTCAAATAATAAAATAACAAGTTATTTACTAAAAAAAAACTAAATTTTACACTGCTTTAAATAACTGCAAAGTGAACAGTAAATAGAACCTAATTTTTGTTCTATACGGTAGGGAATCATAGAAGGAATGATAGTCTTTTTCCAAGCAACTTTGTAGTTGTTGTAACTATTCATACTTATCTTTTGATATTTTTAAACGTTCATTGTATAGTGTGGGTGTGAGAGTTTTTGGAATTTTGTTTATTCTAACAGGTAAAGTTTACCACTCTTCAGGATGCCTTATCTTGAACTCAATAAAACCTGTAGGGTTATATCTTAAGGCACGAATATCCTGAACTGTTGAATCTCCGACCTTTTTTCCTGGTCTGATAGAGGTTAAATAATTTAGTTTACCAAAGTCTTTAAAAAAAGAATTATCTAGGTATTTGACATTGAATTGTTCCGGCTTTGATCTAGCTTGAAGACATATATCGTCATAATCCGGAGGGATGTTTATTTTTCGATATTTCAGTGAACGTTCTATAAGGGAATGCATCGAGTATGCTTCCATTTTCGTATGCCCATGTTCCAAATATTTCTGGACTACAGTGATTTTTGTTAGCAATGGAAGCATGTAAGATATCGTTGGCTAGAGTGGCGTTACGATTTTGGCTGCAACATCCGTCGCTGTAGAATATTAGCTCCTGATTTTGTCGTAGATGACGTGCTTCATGTCCTATGAAGTAAGAGATGATGGTTGAGAACTCGTTTGCTCCTATTTTACCCTCATGGAAATATTTGACTTTGGCGTCAACAGGATTGACTGAAGGTCAATTGTATATACCTATAATTAGCATCATTTTCCTTATCCTTGCTTTTTGCATCCCTGACTTCAGCTTTCTTCAACTGATGTAATTCATATTTGGTTTCGTTCAGAGTGCCTGGATTTCTTGCGACACATGTACTACATTCGTCATTTCTTGGCACAAAAGTACTGAGGTTCATATCCTCGAAAAAAGGGCGGTCGAGACTGGCGAAATGTTTTTCTCATTGCACCAGTTTTCGGAATAGACCTTGTATAAATGCATTTTAGAATGCCAAATAGGTTCAAGATACAGCTTTTGAGTGCGAGCTCTGCAATAGTGAGACTCCATTTTAGCAAGAGTGTTAAAGAAATCCACCAAAGTGTTTTTTTCTTTTGAAGAACCTCTCGTGTACGAGGTCTTGCTTTGTATTTTCAAAGCAACATATACATCTTTGTTTTCTTAATATTTTTCCAAGAAGCCACGGACCATTCACCCACACATAGCGTATTCAAAAACATTTTTTTACAGACTCGTCTCTTCTCTTCGTTTTTCTTCAAGCAATAGATCAAGCTTGACTGTCGTCTTGAACTTTCTTCTTATTTCCTATCTCTTGGTAGTATGATTGTATCAGCTGTAGTAAGCATATCTATATAGATCTTCTTTTCAGCATCACTTAATTCCCAAAACTCACTACATTTTAATGTTTTTTTCTTGGAATTCTTTTTTGACGTCCGACGGTTGCATTGCGTTTTGCTTGCTTTGGCCTGGGTACTTTGTAATTCCGTTTATCACCTTCTTTCTTTTTCCCAAAATAGTCTTCACCTTTAGCTTTCTTCAGTTTAAGGTTTAAATTCTTGCACCATGTTTTCTGATCTACCTGTCATCGCTGTTTCCTTTTTCTGACATACGTGGGTGGAATAGGTGGAATTTTATTGGTTAAAGTTTCAAGTTCACTTGTCTCGGACTCGTCTGATTCGAAAAGAATGAAGTTTGGATCTTTGCTACACCCGGCAATAGGTAAAATTTTATTGGTCAGAGTTTTCGTTTCACTTGCTGCTGACTCATCTGGATCATAAGGAATGAAAACTGGATATGATGCATTTTGAAACAATCCAGTCGTTGGTGCAATGTCACAAGCAGAACTTCCTGATTCTGGGTACAGTTGCGGAGTTATTTTATTTGAGTTTTCACCTGAGTTCACATTGATTCCGTAGACAGGCTAATCTATGAATAAATGTTCCATAACTCCTAAGTTGGTCGCCGAATTGGGAAAGACTGACTCATATTCACAGAGTGACATAACAGATGATTCAGAAGTAGTGATTAGTTGATCGCCAGAAGTTGCCGTAAGTGTTTCCATACCATGGTAGGATTTGTCAGGTAGAAGCGTAAAATCATTTATATTTTGGCTTGGTTTTAGGGAATCTTGCATATGGAATAAAACTTTCTCTTGCAATGCCATTTTTAATATCCTTTTTGAGCGAAACATGAAATAAAAAAGTAAAGCTTTGTTAGCAGAATGTTTCAAACATGCTTATATTTTTCAATAAAAATTAATGAACATTGCAGAACAATTTCGTATACCAATTCAGTACGAGGATTTAAGTCTAGTAACGAGTTCCTTTCTAATAGGTGATAATTTAATTACACAACCACACTCAAACGTTTAACCCCCTTCACTGTACCGTTACTGGAAAACGTTGTTCTTAAATCGCACACAGTTATCTCTGGATTTCTACATGAAAATTAATATCAAATCATGAATTCTCATTTCAAAACATCCTCGTTTACACGATTTGGGCAAATTTTTGTTTTTTGCAAAAATTATTTAAAAAAAAAAAATTAAAATAGACTCACTATTTTAACATCTTGTATATTGCTAACGAAACCCATACTTGAACTTTTAGTCTTACAATTAGGTGAGGAATAACACCCTGAAGATTGTGTATAGGTACTCTGTACAGAACCCGTTACTAGAATAACGGATGCCTCGTTACCGTAGAGCGGGGCTAAGTGGGCCACATCTTTCGTAAATATCATTGCTCCTATTTAGCTATAAATTTGAATTTAGATAGCTATTGGTACCACACCTATGTCTTGGGAAATTTGTTTCCAAAAAACAATTATGTCGGTTAATAATTTTTTTTTGTTAACCGAACCACTTTACCCATATCCACGGGGAAAGAGAGCCACCCATTTAATATCCGTGGTTTGGCATATTTAACTGTCCTACTGTGTAAAGTGGGTCACCAATTTACGTTTTTAAAAAGTTTGGTGTTGGAAAAAAACTGCGGTATGGTGTTTTTAAAAAAATGTAATTTACAAAAAACATAGAGACGCTCCGATAATTACTCTCATGCAGTTATTGTACAAAATAAACTTAAACGGTAAGGTACCTACACTAAAAGACGTGATTAAAATTAACAGTAAAATGTAAACACTAAATGATGTCGAATTTGAAAGCGGTACTTTTAAGATATCAAATTGGTATCTACCTCGAATACAACGTTTTACAGCAATCGTTTCAATAATCTTATTACTGTCGATGTCGATAACACATTCACCTCTTGAGGGAATTGAAATAAGTGTCCTTACCACACACTTTACGCAAAAAATTCACTTTAAACTCTTTTCCGCCTTTTTTAATTTCGATTATCTGCCCTACAAAGTATAGTTGTTTTTTGCGTAATTCTAAAGGAAAACTAACAACAATGAAGTCTGTTATAGCCAGATTTGTTGTTATTTGTACATTTTTTTCTCCACAGTTTAAACACTCATGGAAAATATCTGTGCTATAATTTATATCACTGTCAACTTCTATATCATCCGAGCTCTCGTCGTATAGGCTGGTTTCGTCACCACTATAAGCAATATCTGAATAATCATTGACAGTAATATTGGAAACACTTTTTGCAGTAGCCGGTGACCTAGTTTTCTGCAAAAAGTTTAATAATTCGGGGTTCCACATGTTCACGGCTTCATGCGGTTGACCCTTTTATTTTGGCAACTTGTCTAACATTTTCTGCCTATTTAGAGGATATAAACCAGCAGCAACAAAGCCCGCAATTACATTTTCAGACCTTTTTTCCAATGATTCTAGGGCTTGACGCAAAACTCTTGGAAACTCGGACTTTGGGAGAACTCCCCGATTTTTCTTTTTCCAGTCAAGCAAAACAGATCGCCATTTTTTCTTTAACGGCCCGAAAAATGCCACGTCCAGAGGTTGACATAGATGTGTTGCATTGGGCGATAGAAGAATAAATCGAATTTAATTGATCCTACATTGCTCAATTACATGTAATGAAACATGGCTAGATAAATTATCTCCGACAAGAGCGCGTGGTGCCTGTTGCTTCTTGAAATAAGGTAAGGTAAGTGTTTCAAACCAGTTTTCAAAATGTTTTCATCAAATCAACCACTTTTTTATCTGATTATACCGTGTTCCAACTGGCCCTCCTTCGATCCAGGTAGGATAACTATTTTCGGCGCGGTACACAATATAGAGGGGTAGTAAAAAGCCACTTGCTGTTCCTGCCATCATTACCGAGACGTTTTCAGGATGCTTTTTACAATCACCCTTTGTTTACCCGGGTCATCGCAAAAGTTTGTCTCATCGTAATTTATTAAACTCTGTGGAGAAACATTTGCCAAAGAGATCTCCAATTCGTCAAAGTAGTTATTTATTTTCTGGATGTCTACCGCGGCTCGCGACTTTTTAATATATTCACTAAAGCGGGCAGTGATGTTGGGATGTCTCTTAAAAAAGTCTTTGCCTGGCATATTGTTAATAAAGCGTGGTTTGTTTCTATCCGTTCGGTCCAAAAATTGCTGTACAATAATTCGAATGTCTAGTTTCGTTAGTGGGAACCCCCAGCATGCGCAAAGCAGAAGGCCATCTACCAATTGTGTTTCTTCATGTTGACTCAAAACTGGTTGTCTTCCGTATGGTTTTGGATGTGAATTATCTAATTTTCTCTTCAATGTTGCTCTCGGGACACCATATTTTTCCGAATCCTTTCTCTGCGATAAACTTCCTTTCCTTATTTTAACTAGAACCAATTGCAGATTCCTCTCAGTATAATTGCGGTTGTGGGCTTTGCCCAATTCTCTTTTATAATTGCGAACCCATTGTATTTATCTGCAATTAAAAAAACTCCGTGTGAACATAGGTAGGTAGGTAGGTACCTAGGTAGTAGGTAGGTAGGTACTGGTAGTATACAGGTGGGTAAAGTGGGCCGGTTCACTTTTCTCTCACTTTATACGTTTTTTGATTCATATTTTAGTATTTTCAAGACAATGAAAAATAATTAAAAAAATAACTTAAACATGGTATAACGGGATCATATAGTATGTACCCAATGTATTAATAACTACAAAATTTACTTACCTCTTTATACAATGAACGAGGTTTCTAACCTATTTAAAAAGTATATTTTACCACAGGAGTTTCTATGACGGAGTTTTATCGCTAGTACAACGTCAACCGCCAAGCTACTCACGGCGAACTGTTCGGTGCGTGTTAGGAATCATCTAAGAAAGCAGCGCTGTTGCCGTTGTGACAAATGTTTGTTTTAAATTATTTTGTTATAGTTGTCCGTTCGGACCACTTTACACGCGGTGGACCACCTAGCCCCGTTCTATGGTATACATTTATGAGTAAGAATCTCTGAAACCATTAAAAATAGTTATAAGTAATTAAACGCTTAACAAAATTCCTTAACCCCTTTCATTAGCAAACGTGTCCGAAGTTATATTTTTTGATTCTTTAATTGCTCGTAGTCATAGTGAATTTGAATAATAAAATTGTTGGAGTTATTTTAGGTTATGTACTAAAACTTTTCGTAAACCGTAAAATATTAATACTTCAAATTAATTCATCACCACTAGCGATTTCAACTAATGTTTGCCAATACGTACCTTAAACACTATTATTACAGTTTCTCAAATATAATATTTATCAATAGACCAGGCACTAATTAACAACAGAAAACATACATTCTGATTATTTGACAATAAATATACATCGGAGTTACGAGATTTGCTTTTATATTATGATGTTTTTTGGAGATACGAGGTTTGTGTCTTCTTTCGATTTTCGTAGTTACAAGGTTTTCTAAGTACCGTTACCATGGTCGGAGTTAGGAGCTTCCTATATTTCTGGAATTAATGCTTTAAAAATAGAATTGGAGTTATGCGATATTCGAGTATCGTTCGCTCAGTGCCATGCTAGTAGATGGCGCAAAAAACACGATCTCGAAAAATTCTGGAGTTGTGTGGTTTGCGACTTAGGTAACGATATGTCTTTTTTACTGCATAATCACACATGTTCTTTTATTTTATGGCAAAACTGATTAGACGTGAACTATAAAAAACTTCAAAAACTTAATTAGGTTTAAATTTATCTCTTTTTTCCTTATTCATTTGTAATGCTAACCCTATATTAATATATGTATAACATAAACTATGTTTTCATATTATTAAGTATGCTATGAATATCCATGGTATATTTTCTGTTTATATGTGAAAATATATGTCTATATAAAGAATATATATATTTTCTATGAATATATTATATGGATGTTTTCGCTGTACTATTGATATAATACATGAATTGCTGTGTGGGAAATATTTTTACGTTACTGAATGTTAAATTATTTTTTGAATGTTGTTTAATATAGTTGTATTGTTCATATTGTTTGTGTTTAAAATCAAAGCTAGTGTGGCATTATAGAACATCCCTCAAGTATCCGGCTAAAAACAACAAAATTACTATAATTTGGGTGCCGAGACACAAAGACTACGTCGCAAAAAATTTTTCTTATAAACCTACAGATCTGAACCCTATTTCGATATTACTAATAGCCGCAAACGAGAGAGGAACCAATTGTATGATTATAATTTATAATACATACTTAAGCTAAAAAAGATGCCCAATCATTGTTATAATAAGAATGGTCTACTAATTATAACATAACTTTCGATGGGACACTTCATCTCTAAAAAAGTAGAACATGAGTAACGTTTCCTGGTATAACAACTCATTCGGATATTTTAGGTCCAAATCATTCAGGTCAATAAAATACATGATTTCTAAAGAAAATCAAGGTGAGTATGATATCCTTTGTAGTAATTGTTCCTAGACTCACTTGTCTCAAAATGGCCTACGAACACAGAATAGACCTCCTGAACACACCTTATAATAATAATATATTTATTCAATAAAGATAGATACAATAATACATAAAAAGATAGATACATCAATACATAGAAAATAGTTACGGTAAATTGAATCAGTTTAGGTCACAGAATTAGTATTTATTACTACTTGTATTGTGACCGGAAAACATGAACAAATCAGTTTTTCGTTAAATCCAGTAAATTGTCAAGTCAAGTAAATTGTCCAATCCGGTAATAATTTAAATCCAGTAAATTGTCAAGTTCTATAATACATTTTTAGGGGGTACCATATTAATTGTTAGACATATAAACATTGCTGAAATGGATACTGTCAATTATGATAGAGTTTGATTTAATATATTGCTAAAGAATTGTCTGCCTACTTCCATAATCCATTTTTTTATTCGCTTTTAAATAAATTGTAACTTTTAGAACTTTTTATATCATTAGACAGCAGCACATAAATTCTTGCAGCTACATAGGTAGCATTTATTTCACCAATAGTTTTTCCACTGCGTGGGAAAACGATCCCCGCATATCCGAGTTTTGTAGAAATGTTCATGATGTACTAATTTTATATATAACTTCGACATAGTTATTACACAACAACATTTAAAAAACTCTTAGCTTCATGTTCAACTTAAAATATCTCGAGAAAAATGAAAAAATTGTTTTTTTCGTTATGAGGAAAGAGTATATCGAAAAATTATGCTAAAATTTCTATTCGGCCAGTGGCGTAAAATTTGGGAACGATTAACCAGTCACTTGCCCCTGTCGTATGCCTCTGAGAAACGTTTGTTTCACATAATTTAGTAGGGTGTACAGTGTCTACACTTCCTGCCAAGTATGAAATGGTTACGTAAAATAGGTTTAAAGTACTGATCACAAATCGGTTTTAAATTTTTAAACAAAAAACTCTGTAACTCCGTAAGCAGCTACACTTTATTTAGATGTTATGGGTTAAAGCTTCATAATTTGAAGTCAGGATTCTACTGTTAAATTATTTTCAATTAGTAATGAATCACCCTGTATATTGAGAGTGGTTTGCTGATTTTCATGGGTTTCAAGACCTATCAGGCAAATTATTGAGGCCTCTTTATTGACAGTCTCAAAGCAGCTCTTTCAACTTACACTTAATTTAGGAGATGTTGGTGAAGAACAAGGAGAACGCTTCTATCAATACGTAAAGACGATAGAGAGTATATGTCAAGCAATTCCAAAGCCATATTTTCCCAAAATAATTTTAATGGAGAAAATCACTCAAAAGACAATTGCTTCATGTTTAATGCCATACTCAAATGATATGTTTGCGTTTGCATTTTTTATTTCATGAACTAGAGCCGATACGACAGAACCAGTAGCATTTTTGATATCACCCTATAAGACACTGACCATCCAGTGTAGGTCAGTGTAATAATAAAAAAGATCAATAGGCCGTATTTACAAAACTGAAGTGTCGCCTTCAAAGGTAAAGGTAGAAGTGAAAGGTAGAGCTCACAAGGACAAGGTAAAAATAAAAAGTTTTGCTTTACTTCGTATTCATAAGGTTTTCCTTTGATTTGCAAACAAATCCTCGCAAAAAGAGGTAAAAGTAAATACACGTGACAGACATATTTAAGAATCGGAAACCGCCGTTTTAATTGTCCAAAAGCGTGTTCCATAATCCATCTCTCTTTTTTTAATAATCGATTAAAGGCAGCCTGCGCTGCGTTTTCCACGACAAAGAAAGGCGTCATCAGAAAGAGCATTATACCATAGCCACTGCCCTTCAATAATACTATTTGTCGTCTGCCGCATGATTTCTTGAGCAGAAGGATTTTTCGGAGACGGGCCACCGTGCATTCATATTAATAAAAACGTAATCATGGTTATATATGCCTTAAACATTAATCATAGCATAATTTTCACAGTTTATATATTCATTCCCAAATACATGAGGCCTTTCAATTTCAACATATGTGCTAGCTCCTATTGCATTTGGACAATTTTTATTCTCTGCCCATTTCACTTTGGCTCCATAATGTCATTTTCGGTCAATGGGAACTTGATCCACGCATCCGTTTTCTCCAGTGGTGCCGACGATTCTGGAGACTGTAGGCTGTGTACAGTTGCGGCCAAAAAAATATGGGACAGTTTTTGTTGCCTAGTGTGAATATGTCTTTTCAGTTTCCGGGAAACAGTTTTGTCGCATATTTAAATGATAATAATACTAAAGTGTAAATAATATTGTTTTCCATTATTAAATATCAAAGGGTACTAAATAATTTTTAATTTTCAATAAAAAAACAACAATCAAAATGTAGTAATCCCGCCATTATGCTCTATGACTTCTCTTAATCTACTGATCATCGATCAATATAATGTTGAACAATATTCTTCAGTTATTTCCTCTCAAGCATTATTTATAACTTCCAACAAATCTTCAACGTTTCTTGGTCTTACGTATACCCTTCGAATTTCTCTTACTAACATTGTCCAAACATTTTCTACTGGATTCTAGTCTGATCTTTTACTACACCAGTAAGAACATTAATATTACGTGCCCGAAATCATTCGGTGACTACACCAGAGTTATACACTGCACAGTTATCTTGTTGGAAGATAAAATCATTGTTAGTGAAAAGAATCTGAACAGAAGGGAGCATAACATTTTCTAAAATTCTGATATATGCTTCACTATTAAATCTTTCGCCAATATGCCATAGAACTCCAGGTCCCTGTGTAGATATCCACGTCCACATATTTACATTTACGACCATTTTTATTTGTGAAATGGACATAATTCTCGCCAAACCGTGTATTCGGTGGTCGATAGACACGAATATCGCTGCTATTTGACGATTGGAAAACCCATTCATCCGTAAAAATAACACGATTTCAAAATTATTCGTCATAAGCAATATGCTCTAAAGCAAACCCCATTCTTGCTTCCTTGTAACGATTGTTTAATAATAGTTTCCTTGCTGCTGCGTGGCATTTCAATTCAGACTGTGGTACTCTGCAACGGCCCGTACGGCAGGATACTGGAAAATTTGTTGCTGGAACAGCTTGAACTACTGTTTCAAATTATTTGCTCTTAAATGGTTAATCAAAGCAGCATCCTGTTCAGCAGTTGACTTTCTCGGACGTCCTGAGCCTGGAGCTCTATCAATTCCTCCCTCATTTCGCCATTTTCTTACAATACTTGAAACTGAGTTCTTGTTTACATTGTAAAATGCTGAAGTTTGCCTCACTAATCACCCATCGTCTATTTTTGCGATTATTCCCCCTTCGTCACTGAATTTATATGCGACATGATTATTTTCAAATTTGGAATTGTGTAACAGATGTCAAATATTCAATGTTGACATATGACATATTCATAAGACAAATTCAAGCAGCTAGAATTAGAGAAAAAGTTGCTATAAGAGTTTTCCCATTTTTTATTGGCCGCAACTGATGTTCCTCACCAATACTGCTCTGGACGCCCAGATCTGCCGCGTATCGTAAAAATATTTTTATAATTCACGTATATTATAACATTGTTTACAGTGTCACAGTGAAGCTCTTTGAACACTGTTATAGTAATTTTTAGTGTACAGTTGGTTATTGAATTTAGTTATATTTTTATTTGACATTTGACTTTAACCTTGACACAAATTATAAATAAAATGGTATAGCTTTGTTCTAGCTAACAAATTATTATATTAAAGGTAAATTAGAATGATTTATATATTGAAAATATTAATGAATAAAGTACGCTAACGTTTATTTATCAATTATTTGTCAATTGTTTATTTTTATATTGTATATGATCAATATATACGTATACAAAACGTTCGATTTTTGGGATAAATTACCAGATATGTATGTGAAGATGTATTACAGAAATAATTCTGTTCATGATAAAATATAAATAGATCGCAAGAGTATATACGAAGAAGCTCTTTTTATACAAATGTTTTTGCTTAAATGAAAGTTTGTTTACAATTTACACAATTATTTGGTTCTAACATGTCAAAAGTCAGAAGTGCTGAATAAAACCATCTGTGATCTGACCCATTAGGAATCTACAGAATTGCCAACTTAAATTCAAACCTCCTAGTTTAAAAACAGGGATTATATGAAATTCTATTTTATTTAAATAATAAAATAAATGCGAATTATAAAAAATATTGTGTAAAACTTGTGCCACAATGACTTTCTGTACTCGTGATATGCACAACTCACCACTTCGCGGTTCGTTGTGCAAACTTCACTCGTACTACAAAACGAGTCATTGTGACACTTGTTTTACAAATAACTATTTAATTTTTTGTACAGTCTAAAGCGCAGTTCTTCTGGTTTCCAGATTCTCGGCAATAAGGTATTGGACTAACCATTGCACATTATTTTCGTAAAACCGAAAAAGGGTTCGAAAGTTGCACTCACGTACTTTCATTGTAAACTTTTCGTGCACGTACGTGAACCACATCCGCCATGAAAAATTCGAATTTAATAAATTCACTTCACAACTAAACACCTTCGCCCTACAAGCGACTGAAATGAATAATTTACTACAGAAGCTTCTCTCAACTAGATGCATTTTTTCTGAAGCAAATCCTTTAATTATAAAGCGAATGCTACTGTTTATAAATTCCAAAAAAGTAAAATCTTTTTCTTTGGTACAAACCCTTCAAGTCCAAACCTTTTCCATCTTATTTTTATGAATAGAACGCGGAGGAAATGCTTAGATTTCTGCAAGTAAAAGCGAATCCTTTTTTTATGAATACGTCCTAATTTCTATTTTGACATCAAAAAGATTGATCTTTTTCCCACATTCTAGTAACGCATCAACCAACGAAAGTGCATTAGCATATTATAAAGATAAGCTAATTAGTAAAAAAGAAGAAAAAGTGGCATTACAACTAATATATCCTAAACAAGCTGATGAAATTAAAACTTATAATACACATGTGCAGGAAATATTTCTAATAATATTTCAAAGATAATATCTTCAGCAACGAATACAACAATTTCTTTTAAAACAGAAAGTAATGTTAGTACAAAATTATTAAATGTAAAAACAAAAATACCACTATTAAAGAAGTCAGGTATATATAAACTCAAATGTCCAGAATGTAATGCTGTCTATTTGGGTCAGACCCTTAGGAATTTTGAAATACGATACAGTGAACACTTACGAGCATACAGATTAAAACAACCAGATAAATCCCACTACGCAAAACATCTACTTGACACCAATCATTCATTGACACCTAACACAGAACTAGAAGTGCTGCATATTTGTGAAAAGAAACAAGAACTGGATTTCTTTGAAGAATTGGAAATTAGAAGACATTTAAGAAGCCCACAATATGAAGTTGTCAATGAACAGTTAAATCTAGGGAGTTCTCCACTAATAAACTGTCTTCTTAAGTGATCATTGTAAAGATCAGCAGATATAGTTTTCCTGGTTTTCTATATCATTGCACAGTTATACTGATCTTAATTGGAAAAATGATATCCAGGATATCACCATAGGGCTAATAATATCTGTTTAATTTCTAACTTGTCTAACTGCTAACATGATAGCTTAAATATTTATTTTCAATTCAACCTTGGAAGTTTTTCTGTCAGTTACAAAAAATTGTCACTGTCAAAAAAAAATAAAAAATTTCTACTTCATAAAATATATTTGATTTTTATCAACGATTCAGGATAATTTGAATGATATCCAATCCTTCCAAGTGAAATAAGAGCTATTGAAGCTTTATGTGTGTTTAAGGAATAATCGTTCGTTTATTCCCATACATAAATTTGATCCCTCGAGTCGGACAGAGCATAAAACCAGCGATAAATCCTAATTATTAAAATTGGAAAATGGAATGTGTGTCTGGTATCTGGTAATTGGACTGGACCGATTGTGAATTGGACTTTGTCAAGGACTCATTCAGGTCAGACGTTTCCAATATATTTTTTATTTTTTGAACTGTTCAACATTTGACGTGCGAGTTTTCGCACACAGTTTGCAAACTTTTTTTACGTATATAAACCTGTAATCAAACATGGATCCGGATGCGTTGTTATTAAAAGCGCACGCCGCTCGAAGAACTGCTAAAGGTAGTATCACTAGAATAGAGAATTTTATCAATGCAAATGCAGGTAATTTATTGCATAAACTTGAATATGATACCAGGTTAGAGCTACTTGAAACTTCTTTCAAAAAATTTTGTGAGTCTCAGGACGTCATTGAGGGCTCCGAGACAGATCTTGATAAGATTGGTGACCCTAGTGACTATGAAGAAAAATATTGTACTTTAAAAACTCAATTAAAAATTTTGATTGATCATTCTTCTCCTAAAGATAATGCTACCGTTCAAGGTACAAACCAACAAGGTCATCACGCAAATTCCATACAAAATGTTAATGTTAAAACAGAGGTAAAAGCTAAGATGCCTGAAATTGTAATTGACAAATTTGCAGGTGGGCACCAAAGTTGGAATGGTTTCTATGATATTTTTAAAGCCCTTGTTTTAGACAATGATGATTTGGCAGAAATACAAAAACTTATTTATTTAAAATCAAATTTACTGGGTGAACCTCAAAAATTAATTTCAAATTTACCATTGGTCGCCTCTAATTTGTCAGTAGCAATTGACATACTTAAGGAAAGATATGAAAATAAGTTAGCGAATATTTACGTTCACATCAAGGGCCTATTAGACGTTCCATCAATAAATAAAAGTAATTCAATGAATTTGCGTAACTTTGTTGTCACAGTTAAACAGCACACTGAGTGCTTAAAAAATTTGAATGTTCCTATAGCAGAGTGGGATTTGATTTTGGTGTATATTTTGTCCCAAAAACTAGACATTAACACTAGACGTGGGTATGAATTGGAAAGAGGTCCTACTCTTTTACCTACTTTAGACGGGTTCCTCAAGTTCGTTGAGAAAAGATGTCAGGCTGCTGAAAATTTGGTTTCGCCAGAGTTGCCTCGTAAAAACTCTAATTTTGCTAATGTAGATAAAAAGTTAAGTTGTTTGTTTTGCAAAATGTCAAATCATAACATGTTTAAATGCTTTAAATTCAAAGAATTGCCATTGAATAAAAGAAAACAGTTTATATTTTCAAATCGGTTATGTTTAAAATGTTTTGCTCCACATCATGTAAGTCGATGTGAGTGGAAGAATTGCCCTATTTGCGGCGAAGCTCATAATTCCCTATTACATGCGGGAAATTCTGTCGATTATTCGTCAAAATCTAATAATTCTCACAATAATACAATAAATGCTCAACAAAATTCGAGTTTTGATTCCAATCGTGGGCCTACCAATCACAAACAAAAAGGTTATTCCATGAACAAATCGAGTAGTAACTCAGATCAAGCTTCTAACATAGAACAAATACAAAATTCGGAGGTTGCTCAAGCTTCCACTAGTGACAAGCTTGGGGCACAATCCAACACTATGTCAAGCCTTTTTATAAACCAAAAATCTCATATTTTATTGGCAACTGCATCCGTACATGTTTCAAATAACAATGGCCATTTAATATCTGCCAGAGCCGTGCTTGATAGTGGGTCTCAAGTATCACTAATCACACATAAATTAGCGAAAAGACTACAATACCCTACCTATAATAAAAACTTGTCAATTTGTGGTGTATCAGGTCACATGCAAGTAAGTGAAGGAATAGATATTAAATTGTTCTCAAAGGTTGACCCAACAAAAACATTTGAAGTAAATTGTTCAGTAACAAATTTCATTTCTTCTAAGCTGCCTCAATTCCCTCTACAAACAGATCGATTAGAAATCCCTTGTAGCATTGTATTGGCCGACTCAAATTATGATGTTCCAGATCACGTAGATTTGTTATTAGGAGCAGATGTTTATTATTCATTACTTTTACCTGGTCTGATTAACCTTGGGGACAACCTACCCATATTACAAAATACTCATCTTGGTTGGGTGGTAGGAGGTGTCCTATCCCCAACAATCTTGTCAAATTTTATAACATGTGATCAAGTTCCCTCACATTCTTTATTCATTAATTTCAATCAAATCGACAATTTGCTGCAAAAATTCTGGGCAGTTGAAGATGTGCCACAAGGACGTATTTTATCAAGTGAAGATGAACTTTCTGAACAAATATTTAAGGATACCACAAAAATTTTGGATAATGGTAGATTTCAAGTGGATATGCCATTTAAATCGCCCGTTGAGAGTTCTAAACTAGGCGAATCTTTTTCATATGCCAAAAAACGTTTTCTTTCATTAGAGAAAAGATTGCATCAAAATAAGTCATTGTTTGACCAATATTCAGAGTTTATTAAAGAATACATCAACTTAGGTCATGCACGGTACATTCCTCTTGATCTTAAAAATATTCACAATAACCACAAATATTTTATACCTCACCATTGTGTGATTCGCAATGATAAAGTTACAACGCGTCTCAGAGTTGTTCAGCCAGAGCTATTTGACATTTTGTGTCGCTTTAGAGCTTATATGTTGGCTGTTGTTGCAGACATCGAAAAGATGTACCGGCAAATCTTGATTAATTCTGATCACATTTACCTACAAAACATCTTATGGCGAGAAAATATAACAGATGATATTAAATGCATTGAATTGTTAACTGTTAGCTACGGAACAAATTTTGCACCTTATGTAGCCACTCGTTGTCTCGTTGAATTGGCAGACATGTATAAAAAAGAATTTCCGTTGGCAGCTATGGCAATCCAAACTCAAACATACGTTGACGATGTGTTGGCTGGAGCTGACTCTTTCGAGGAGCTCTGTGAACTGAAAACCCAATTAATAAAATTACTTAATTTAGGCCAATTTACACTTCATAAATGGTGTTCAAATTCCATTGAGTTTATGAACAATTTTACCTCAGAAACTGAATCCAAAAACTACTCTATAAATTCTGAGAGTAATTCCAATAAAGTGCTGGGTGTTTTTTGGGAGCCGAAATCAGATCACTTTTCTATTTCTCTGCCCAAGAACATAAATGTAAATCCAATTACGAAAAGAAACGTCTTAGCTATTATAGCTCAAATCTATGATCCGTTGGGGCTTGTTGCTCCAATTGTCATAACAGCCAAAATCTTCATGCAGAAGCTTTGGTTATTGAATTTAAATTGGGACGACTGTTTAAATTTAGAGTTAAGTAACGAATGGATTCAATTTTCTACAAACATTCTTGAATTATCAGAGTTAAAAATTCCGCGATGTTTAATTAATAATCGCAATATCAAGCGAATTGAGATTCATTCTTAATCAGACGCAAGCTTAAAGGCATATGGGTATTGTATATATTTAAGAACTGTTTATGAAAATAACAGTGTTTCTTGTCATCTAATTTGTGCCAAATCTAGAGTTTGTCCTTTGCGAACAATTTCTCTTCCAAAATTGGAATTATGCGCATGCGTGTTGTCAGCAAAGGTCACCCATCGTATTTTAGAAACATTCAAAAATAACTTCCAAATAGCCAGTGTTAATCTTTGGACTGATTCGCAAATTTCGTTAGCATGGCTACAATCACATCCAAGTAGATGGAATATATTTGTCTCTAATAGAGTTTCTTTAATTCAAGAACTAACATCCTTGTACACCTGGAGGTACATTCCTACCAAACAAAATCCAGCTGATTATGTATCTAGAGGTATGATGGCGCAAGAACTTATTTCTAATAATATGTGGTGGCAAGGGCCCTCACATTTGAAAAATGTTGATTTTAATTTAAATTCATTTCAGTCAAGTGTTAATATTCAGAAAATTCCGGAAGAACGAAAAGTTGTTATGAGTACAACCTCTACTGAAAATTATATGATAAGTATTTTCAATAGGTTTTCAGATTTTCTGAAAATACAACGTATAGTTGCATTCTGTCTTCGGTTTAGACATAATTTACAACATAAAGATGATAAAAGGTTTGGTCCTTTAAAAGTAGATGAATTACAACATGCTTCAAAGGCAACATTGCAAGTTTTGCAACAACATTATTTTTCTCAAGAAAAAGATTTATTAAAAAACAAAAAGGTCCTTCGAAATAAACAGTTTAATTCTTTGAATCCCTTTATTGACTTGGAAGGCTTAATCCGCGTTGGCGGGAGATTGTCAAATGCTGATCTGCCATTTGCACAAAAGCATCCAATATTATTGCCCGCTAGATGCCACATTGTTGATTTGATGCTACGGAGAGAGCACCTTAAATTATATCATGCCGGTGCTCAAACCGTGTTAAGTAACTTTAGACTACGTTATTGGCCTTTAGATGGCCTTAGAGCTGTTAAACGCATAATCCACAAGTGCATCCCTTGTTTTAAATTTAAAGCTAGGTGTGCTGAGCAAATGATGGCAGATCTGCCCAAAGATCGAATTTCAGTTTGTCGTCCATTTTTAAAGGTCGGTGTGGACTTTGGGGGTCCATTTTTAATTAAAACCTCGAATTTACGCAAAGCCTCTAAAGTTAAAGCATATATTGCTATATTTGTATGTATGACTACTAAGTGCGTCCATATAGAATTGGTGTCGGGCTTGTCGACAGAACAATTTTTGCTCACATTACAACGTTTCATAGGCCGACGGGGTAATCCTTCGGTAATATACTCTGACAATGCCACTAATTTTTTTGGCTCCAGTAACCATTTGAAAACCTTATACGAATTTTTTAAATCCAAAAGTAATATTGAGTCTATTGAAAATTTTTTATCGAAAAATGAGACTCAGTGGAAATTTATCCCACCTCGTTCACCACATTGGGGCGGTCTTTGGGAGGCCGCAATTAAGGGTGCTAAGCATCATCTGATTAAAGCTATTGGTAAAACAGTTCTAAATTTTGAGGAATTTTCGACAGTCTTGGTTTGCATTGAGAGCATCATGAACTCGCGGCCTCTTAGCATTTTATCAAATGATCCGACTGATTTAAACTCTTTAACGCCGGGACATTTTTTAATAGGCGACAATCTTTCAGCATTCCCAGACAAAGACTTGAGTAATATTCCAGAAAATCGATTGTCAATGTATCAGAAGTGTATTAAATTCAAACAAATATTTTGGAAGCGATGGTCCATTGAATATCTTAATAGGCTTCAGCAAAGGCCAAAATGGACCAATCAAACCCGAAATTTGGAAATTAATCAATTAGTCCTTTTAAAGGAGGATAACTTGCCTCCTTTCAGGTGGGCTCTCGCGCGAATCATTGAAATTATTCAGGGTTCAGACGGCAAAGTTCGTTTAATTAGAGTCAAAACATCAGATGGAACGTTTCTTAGGTCTATAGCGAAGGTATGTCCCCTTCCTGATGATACCTAGATTTGTGTATTGTTAAATCTTAAACTTTGTCATTAGGTTAGCTATTTTTTATGTTTTATGTACTGTGTTGTGTGCGGAAGTTATCTGAAGTGAAGTGTTTTGTTTAAGTTGGAGTTTTCTCCCGGAAAACGTCCAAGGCGGGAGTTATGTTTAATTTCTAACTTGTCTAACTGCTAACATGATAGCTTAAATATTTATTTTCAATTCAACCTTGGAAGTTTTTCTGTCAGTTACAAAAAATTGTCACTGTCAAAAAAAATAAAAAATTTCTACTTCATAAAATATATTTGATTTTTATCAACGATTCAGGATAATTTGAATGATATCCAATCCTTCCAAGTGAAATAAGAGCTATTGAAGCTTTATGTGTGTTTAAGGAATAATCGTTCGTTTATTCCCATACAATATCTAAGCTTCAATATTTGTAATATCACATCTTCTTCTTTTTTCTATAAACATATATTAAGCCAATCACAAGTTAGGTTACTTCTTGGTCTAGCCAAAAATAACTACTAAACATCAGGTAGGCATAAAATGAAATGTAACTTCTGTCATTCTGACGATGATATTGATTTATCGAAACAATTATTATATTGTGGTATTAACTAGAGACCGTGAGTTTCATTTAAAAGTACTAATATGAGCATATTCCACGAAGTAAGGGTCGAGACAGTTAATTTTATATTATAAAGATATTTTGCGCTGTTGTCACGAGGGACAACTTTATAAGTAGACTAGTTTTCTTTTTTCCTAACATCCGTTAAAGAGAAACGCAAAGTACTGTCAAAACGTACTCTTTCAAATAATGCTCTCCTAATCGGGTGCCTCTTATTAAAAAAGGTAACTCTCGCGTAGTCAAGGAAATTTGGAAATATATATTTTAGACTGCAGTGATGATGCTTTCAAAATAGAAAATATAATGTAAAATGTATGTTTAATGAAAATTAAATGTTCTCCATGTAGGTGGAGTTGTTTGGAAAACATGTGATATAACACACATACACAAATTGCGTTACCAACACACATACACAAATTGCGTTACCCCAGAATTCCGAACCTGATTTAGTACCGGATCGCTTATTATTCTTCTGTTTAGGGGAGTTCAAGTGACTGAGACACCATGTCCACATCTACTTGAGGAAGATTTGTCGAATTAGCTTCGGTGAAACCTGGATCCATTTTAAAGACGTCTTTTAAAAGGCAAACAAACAGAAGCACATTTTCTCTACTATAAAATAACAAACGACTGAAAAGTCGGCGAGTTGATACCTGTTTGAGGTTGGTTGTGAATA
This sequence comes from Galeruca laticollis, assembly GCA_963921935.1. Lineage (NCBI taxonomy): Eukaryota > Metazoa > Arthropoda > Insecta > Coleoptera > Chrysomelidae > Galeruca > Galeruca laticollis. The sequence continues at coordinate 90,099,888 of OY998183.1, forward strand.
TTAATGTCAGTTGTCAAATTCTTCTAGTTGACTTTCACTTTGTATTAATCATATACGGAATAAATAAAATATAGTTTATTTACGATAAAAAGACGATGACGTTGCAAAACAAAATATTGTGATGTTGCCAAGCTGTAGTTTTTTCCTTTACTTAATGAAAACTAGAAAAATCAATCTGATGTTAAATTGACAGTTCTTCTTTTTCATTGTTCCGTGCCTCGTAGGGAGTAAGTCAAAAATATTTATTTAAAAATAAAAGGCTTGTATGATAGGCTTGATTAATTTAAAATATTTATTCATTGAAAACTATGGATAAGATACAAGAAACAGTAAACAATCATTCTATATTCGACTTAACATTTAATTATTTTACATAGATGAGGGTTAAATGACGAACTGTAGGTCCTTATACCTTATTCTATGCTCTATAGAACCATCTTCAAGGAATCAATACAAGCTGTAATCATCTTCATGCAAATTTAAATATTGTTTCTTTATACAATATCTATTATATTTATTATAATAAAAATAGAGTGGAAAAGAAAAATATATATACACAAAATAAAATTATGTTACAAAATATAAAAAATCTCCCATTTTATCAGTATCATTTGTGTAGAGATAATGTGGTCGTGGTTTTAATTTGTGTATTATAAAATAACTATAATAATTAATTCAATAATAGTTATTAGTGATTTTGAAAAGGTGGAAATAAAGCAAAATGGATAAAAATATACAAAAAATAAAACATAAGATTTCCACTACTCCACTACAAAATCATCACTATCTTCATTTTCACTGTCAAAATTAATAATAAGTGGAGGCACATCCTGTCTATTAAATACTACTTCTCTATCCCACCCATCTTGTATAATTTTTTCAGTGTGCTCTACTGTCTTTGACCAAATATCAGGAGTCACTTTTTCTAAAGACTTTTTCCATACACCTATTGCTTGTTCTGTTGAAGAACCATCAGTTTCCACATGATCTCTATAAGTTTTTTAACTATGTCCCAAATATGTTCAATTGGGTTGAACATACAGTGGTAAGGGGGAAGTCGAAGCACTTTGTGACTATATTTTTCAGATATGTCAGCTTCATATACTGTTGGTGGTTTATTCCTACAAAAATGTATATATTTAAACAAAATAAGTTATCTAAGTATTACCATAATATATTAAAAAATGTTTATATCAACTTACCGTTGTACTAAATTCAATAATTGGGTTTTGAGGAAAGTATTTTCAAAAGGACTATCATTTTGTATCTACCAGTTCTGTATATCAGCCTTATTGGTAGCTGTTGTTGGTACTTTATTTTATATAGATTTAAATAAAATAGTGTGACTATATATATAGTAAATATTTGAAAAGGTCTTAAAATGGCAGGAATGTTAGTACATCATAAATTAATTGCTAAATTTTATTATTCAATTACCTTGGAACACCAACTTTGGTTTTTTTCACGCTTCTATGATTAGAACCTTGCCAAGAACGTCCAACAGTACCGTCTTTAAATATCCAGGTCTCATCCAAAAACACAAATTGATATATACCTTACCTTTTTATCTTGACATATTCATGTAGAAAATGTACACGTTTTAATGCAATATGTGGCACGATGAGGATAATCTTTTTGGTATTTGAATCCAATATTTTTCACTATCTTCCAGAGTGATGTTAAATAACCATTGAAGAGTTCACGCTCCTGGAGTTTGTCTCTTAAAGTTTTCAAGGTTATGTGTTCCTCTGAAAAAATACTGTGTTAGTTAATTGTGAATAAAATAAAACAGTACATTCAATATACTCACTGTTTCCATACATTTCGTATATAACATTTCGGAAAGCATTTTGATCAAAGTTATCAATTTCAACAATAGATTTTTTGCGTTGTCTCTTTTTAGGTGGGCTTTTAGGCTGTTCACCTCTATTATGCTTGGCAGCAATACGGTTAACAGTGGTAACGCTAAGTTGTAAAGCTTCTGCAACTCTCTACAATATAATTACTTCAATTTATGAAAGAATAATATATTATCAAGTTTAATTAACCTAACCTAACATTAAAAACATTTAATAATTTACATTTAAATATGTAACAATAATATTAATAATGATGAATACAAATAGCGAATACTATTACTTACGCCTCGTACAGCAGTAAGCGGGAGAAGCGGGCCCCCATTTCGGTATTCTCGTTCAAAATAGCTCAACAAAGATGTTACCATCTCTTGACATTTCCTGTTCAGCTGCTTCGGCATTTTATTAATCACACATTGCAGATTTGCCTAAATAATTAGTTATGAAAATTAACTGTTTTTTAAATCTTAAAGAAGCAATTAATTTGAAAGCACCAAAAAAACTTGTAAATATTAGACGATGATCGAATGTCAATAAACTTCAAAATAAACTGGGGAATTTTACTAGTTGATTTGATAATGTCTTGAAGTTTTGCCAAATCGTGAGCTGTAAATTGCCCTGGCTGTTGAGGATAAATTGTATTCACGGTTGGTAAATTCAAATTTATTCTGATAAGCAGGAAAGAAATTAAAAATGACATCAACGTCTTTTTATCGTGAATAAACTATATACTGCTAACTGCCTATATCTCCAATAAGCGAAATGCATTCTATTAAGAGTGAGAGGTCCGATTACACTCTGTGTGGCCATGTTAGTTATGCGCCAGTGGTGTATATTTGCTGCCTGTAATATTTTTAAACGAAGTTACTTGAGCTAATAAAAACTTCGTGTCTGATTTTTGATTTGACCAAATAAAGTGCAATTATGAAATTACAATTTTTTTCAGTTCTAACATAAATCTCAAATAACGTCTATTATAGTTGTCTAGGTTACTTCAAAAGAAATAGAAATGAAGTTAATGAACATGAAATACATAGTGAGCACATAACCAATTAAGATTTATTATTTTTCACTGAACTAAAACCAAGTTCAATGTTATTTTAATGAATTATTTCTTCGATATCTACACACTAATAGAGCAATACATATTAACAAATTAAATGGTTATTGCATACCTCATGGGATGATTTGTTTTAAACGGAATTTATTTTTATATACCTGTAGATATTTACCTATGAAAAGTTAAATTAGGACCAATCTTATTACATAAAAAGCAGGTCGTGGAGACATAATTTTTAATAGAAGTCCAAATAAAAGAAACATGCAAAAATCACTACACAACACAAGGATTAAACAAATAAAATGACTAAACATCCAAATCACAGCTTAACTTTACCATGCTGTGTCCAAACAAACAATCTTTACCTAACCCCTGAAGGTCTAAAACATAGAGAAATAAACATATTTGATTTGTCTAAGGTCTAAAAGCGTTAAATCATCAAAAACGGGAATGATACAGCCAATGATATTAAACAATGCACATTGATCTTGGCCACAGACTGTGCAGATATATATATATATATATATATATATATATATATATATATATATGTCGGCACTCTTATGATCTCCACGCTTCCCTGATCGCTAGGCGCAGTATATTTTATTTATATGTATATGGTATCCTTGTTTATATATACGCTACGCTCATAAACAAGGATGGTATTAATCAATTTGGATAGACAAGTAGGATTTGTCAACGTAGTTTCAATCTGACAACACGGGCTTCTGCCATTGGTCGACTTACAGCGGTTTATTTAGATCTAATAAAAACTTTAAATCTAATTTTCGAAGATATTTATAACTTTTTGAGATAAATATAGTTTTCATAGAAAAATAGATGTTATTCTTAATCCTTCTGATATGATTTCACTTGTTAATTCATACCCATGAAACGAGCTCATTGTTGGTTTCGCAATATTTATTGATTACCTACTTCATGTATTGTTTTGGGTATCAAATGTTTTTCACGCGTCTATATTCATTTCCACGTATTAGTTAATGTCTACATGCGTGTTTGACTGATCTGAAGACGAGTCATAATGACCCGCCCTCTTCTCTTCTGCAGAGTGTTTCCCAAGGACGTCCGGTATTGTTGCTCTCTTGTAGTTTACTTAGAGTGATATTTCATCACTTTATCTTCAATTTATGTTTCAGATTTGCGTTAGGTGATGTATCACTATTATTTATTAGTCTGGATTCAGTCAATTATTTTGATCTAAAACATCTATTGTTGCGTTTCTTGCAAATATGGCTACGCCACCACAAGCAATTATTTCTTATTTTCAAAAAAGAAATGTATAATTTTTTAAATTTTGATACTTATTTACTTTAAGGTATATAAACCTAAAAACCTACACAATACTAGTTACTTATCTAGTAATTATTTGGTTCAAAATATTTACGATAGATATCGATAGTAGTACTGAATCGGCTTTCAACATATTTTCTCTTTATGTCTTTCCACTCTTGACGGTTCAAAGAAACGCATCTCTGGACCAGATGTTCGGATGTTTTACTTTCAAATATTTCAACTTTTTGTGAGCACAGAAACCTTATCTCTGTTTTTTAGGTTGCATCCAAACAAAACTTGCTGACATAAGTATTTCCATTTGAGTGTAGATTTTTGATTATTTATGCGTTTCATAAATGTTTTTGAAAGGAATTAATTGTTAAAAAGTAAGTAATCGGATAGACTCGATATGAAAAATTATAGTTATGATAATGTAAATTATCCTGCAATCCGTACTTTTTATTTTAAAGGCTATGTTTGAGGTTATGTTTACTGGATTATTTGATTAATGTGAAAATATGAGATAGATAATACTGATTGCTTGTTCTACTATCATCAAAACATCTTTCAACATTCTCTTGAAACCCTGTTTTAATGGTAATATGGGTTGGTTAGCGAAAAATGCTTGAATGAAGTGAAGTGACCTTTCAAGTATCAGAATGAAAAAAATTAAAACCGCTCTCAAAAGACAAGAATTACATAATTCATTTTGATGAAGATATAATAATAAATAAAAAATATAACCATTATCACCTGATACAAAGTGTATTACATATTGCATGAAAGGACATTGCTATTTAATAATATGGATACCAAGTGACAGAATTGTGGGAATTGCTAGAAATCAACAATGGAAGAAAAATATACATGCTTTAAAAACATTATACCTTTCAAAATTTGTACCATTTATATTAACATAATAAAATGTTTTCATAATTATAAGTTTTGTTTGTTTCATGCTAAGAAAATTAAATTGCGGAAAGTTGCTAATTTACATGATTGAAAATAGGCCATTTAGTCTGAAAACACAGAACGTCGTGTCACAACTTTGCCTCAATCTAACCATGTTTGTATCAGTTTCAGAGTTTCTGTTGGTTGCTTTCAAATTTTATTTGACATAATATAGGCTCTTTTCAACTACATGTGTAAATATATTCAATTTTATCTGAAAACAAAAAGTTTCGAAATTTCTTTATTATTCAGAGAGATGTTTATAGGGAGGAACCTCAATTTAAAAAAGCAAATGTTTAAAAAAACATACAAAGCAACTATAACAACTAATAAAAAATGTAAAGCGAAAGATCAGTAATGATAAATAATAGGTAATGTATATATTGTGGGGAGATCGATATATACAGTACAAAAGCAAACATACAATCAACATGTACAAGTTTGCTTCTACATTGTTTGCAAAGATTGATCATGTGTGTTGTGGAGATTGGAAGTGAAACATTTTTTGTTAATTTTTATATAATACATTATTGGTATTATTTATTTTCCGTCCATCCCATCTAATATGCGAGAATACAATACACACTACTAAACTATAAATATGGAATATTTTTAAGGACACAAAACATATAACAACATTTGACCCATAGAGAAAGTAATAATATTATTTGTCTATGATTTGACCGTCGTCATCTGTCATTGAAGTTCCATACAGCGCCATCCATCAAGGCGGTGGAACGGTTGAACTAAAGTAAAAAGTTGTTTGATTGCAAAAATTTGCGTGCAACAAATCTCAATCATTTGAGATTTCATATTTTCAAAATCGAATTCTCTAGGATTCCTTTTGGGGATCAGGTTGTGGCGTTCAAATTGGTGAGCACAAATTGTCAAAACTGTCAAAATCGCACCATCACTTAATGGCTTATATCTTTTTTATAACAATATAAAACTTAACCAAAATACCTGATCCCCATCACAAAGGACCAAGTTATATTGTGTTAAAATTTCAACACTTAATTTCACTGCATCCTTTAGATTTGTTGATTACAAATTGACCTAAATTTTGTTGCAAGTCACGGGTGCCAACTGTTTTCAGGTTCCTAAAACGTGAGGCCCCTCTTAAATTATTTTTTTTGTTTGCACAAATCATGAGTTTGTGTTTAGTGATTAGTATTTTTGAAAGTTCCAAATGTGAAAGTATCGTTTTAAGTTCAATTGAACAATTGAATTAGAGTGCTAAATTTTTTAATAAATACTCAAACTCCTTGCCGATATAGATATACAACGTTTCATTTGTTTCAAAATTCCGTTTCTAATTCGTGTACATTTAGCTTTCGTTTTCTTGTTTTTCAAATGATGATGTGAATATATATATACTTTACTGAGTGGATCTGTAATTTTTTATGTTTCTTTAAGTATCACTGTTTTAACTGAAAGTTACTGTTTCTGGATAATTCCACAATATATTGAAAAAAATGTTAAAAATTCTAAGAACTTAAACAATTGTTTCGATACTAAATCATCGTCAGAATGACAGAAGTTACATTTCATTTGATGCCTACCTGATGTTTAATATTTATTTTTGGCTAGACTAAGAAGTGAACTACCTTGTGATGGACTCAATATATGTTAATAGAAAAAAGAGGAAGATTTGATATTATAAATATTAAAGCTCTATGGGGGTATCCTGGATATCTTTTTCCCAATTAAGTTCAGTAAACTGTGCAATGATATAGTAAACCAGGAAAACTTGCTGATCCTTACAATATTATCACTTAAGAAGACAGTTTAACAGTGTAGAACTCACTAGATTTATCTGTTTATTGACGAGTTCATGTTGTGGGTTTCTTAAGTGTCTTCTAATTTCCAATTCTTCAAGGAAATCCAGTTCTTGTTTCTTACCACTAATAGAAGACACTTAAGAAACCCACAATATGAACTCGTCAATAAACAGATAAATCTAGGGAGTTCTACACTTTTAAACAGTCTTCTTAAGTGATAATTGTAAAGAACAGCAGATATAGTTTTCCTGATTTTCTATATCATTGTACAGTTATACTGATCTTAATTGGGAAAAAGATATCCAGGATATCCCCATAGGCCTAATAATATCTAAGCTTTAATATTTGTAATATCATTCTGTAACTTCTTCTTTTTTCTATTAACATATATTAGTCAATCATTTCTTTAAGTAGATTATGGGAATACTGAGTGGCTTCATGAGCTTCCGCAATTTCCAAAGAAATTCATTAATTGTTTTCTTTTTGCATTGAAATTATAGTTATCCATGATACAACCAGGTCAAGCTAAATAAAACCGTTTAAAAATACGAATTAACACCACAGATTAACAACCAGTTATTTCCAGAAATTAAATTTCCAATTGTCTTGCAGCATTGTTCATTTATTTACTAATATAACAAAACATTGACGTCAATTCAGAACATACATTTGATGTAGTATTTATCATGTTTAGGTTTAATGCATAACATACAAACAAATATTAGCTCTTGATAACATAGTCTCAATCTGTATTATTATACATTATTTTTTAAACAAATTTAAAATGATTTGGTGAAAATAATAATCACATTCTATAATACCATGATTATCATTTAACACATCCTTATTTTTGTAACACACCTACGAATTGTAAATATTGTAATAAACATAAACATGGTATGAAGCAGTATGGTGAAACAAAATAATATCTGCCAGCATGCAGGTAGTGTCTTCTGAAGCTTTATAATTTCATTTCCTTTGGACAAAACACTTGTTTTGTGTAGATTGGTCAATCCATCTCAAAACAGTGGGAAAACAGACCAATTTTTCTAACACTATGTTAAAATCCTGAAAAAGTTTGTTGGTAATATATTATCCCGGCATCCTAAACAAACTAAATTACACATCCCCACTCAAATTGGTATTAGAATATCACGATCTACTCCAGACAATTTAGATGATCCTGTATCTCTTATACTTGAATCATTTATCATAAAAGTATAGGATGATTAACATCTTATCCTTCAAATGACGTTATATGCATATGTATAATTTCTGGAAATGTTTTAAGAATTTTTGAACAAAATCTGCATAAGAAATTGTCCTTTAAATTGTTAACTAACACAGTTATGAACAAATCTCTAACAATGAATGTGCCTGAAGATTTGAATAAGTATGTGTTGGAAAATGATGTTAATCAAATTTACTTTTTAATAGCCATAAACACAAAATACCTAATAATAAAAATACACTTTATTGTTAAGAAGAAAAGTGAAATTAAGACGCCAATTAGAAACCATTTAACTAAAATGATGTTGTTCTCCCGATAATAGGAGATGATAATATCATCTATTCATATTTTTCTATTGCTTGTCAAATTTTTATTTGTACATATACATATTTTTATAATAAATATTGTTTTGGTTTTAAAAATGTGTATGGTAGATGTTCTAATTTAACCTTCCAAGTCTGTATCTAATCAGAAATTTTTGATTACTTTAGATACAATATTTAATATATTTTAGATACTACAATCGAACTCCAACAAATAAAATATTTGAGAGTTTCTAATACTTTTATTTCCATCCTAATTTATCTATATTTCTGTTATCAACATTGTTCCGTCACTGGTGTGACTGTTCAGTCGGTTCGGTCCGAACTTTGTTAGTCGTCCATTCGTATTTCCTTGTCTAAGGAATGAGCAAAAGCGAGACAGGCATCTTTCGAGTTGCAATTCAGGCAAACGTTGCCACTATTTGAAGAAAGCTCTTAAACATTAGAAATATAGGTCATTGCACTTTTCAAACTTTTTGTTTTTAGTGTATAGTACGCGCACAACATATAGTGCAGACATGTACTTGTATATCCCCTTTAAGTTATGTTGCGGTGCTAGACTCTGAAAGGTATTAATATTTTGTTTACTTTTACCAATACCACTTACAAACTATACTCTATCTTGATGCTAGCGCACCAACTAAATAGTGAGCGGTCATTATCGCTTGTAGCCATTTGCTATGTTCGAAAAAACTCCTATCTCAAAATATACTTATAGTTCAGTAAATATAAGGGAGTCTTAATTGTCTGGTGTTATGTTTAAGATGTATTTAATAATTATAAAATTATTAAATATATTTTAATGATTGTTAGTAGAAATTATAATGTTAAATGAATATATCGTCTAAAAAGCATTTTAAATTATAAAATTGACTGGACTATAACAGTTTTCGAATCAAAGGATAAGCCGAAACTTTAAAGTTCGCAATATATTTCTTACGTGAACTATACCTACTTGTACGATACGACTCACTCACCCCCGCTCCGTTCGGACACTCGCGCTCCCTTTCCGAACACTTCGCTGCGTGTTTAGTATTATCTTCTTGTTTCCGGCGTGTCTCATGAGTGCCGGCGAGCATCAAGCTTATTATTTTCCATTTCGGGGGATTCGGGAGGATCAATCCCCCTTGATCCTCCTTGGCTACGGCCTTGATCCCAGAAAAAGAAACTAAAGGGTTAGGTGACGATAATTTGAATTCTATTCTTCGTGTCTGTATTTTTAAAATCCAAAATTATTATGACAGTTATTTCCATAAACCCATTGACAAATTTTATAAAAAATTATAGATGATTGTAAATGGAATTCAAAGATCTTTTAAAGGAGGTATCCCTCGACCCCCTTGCAATTCAAATTTTTTAAGGGGGTGTCTGTATGCAAGTATAATGGTAGAATGTGTCCCCCTTGAAATGAAGGTCGACGTATTTCACAACTTTTTTAGATAGTTATTACCCCCGCAGATATTTATGGTGGGTACTTTTCGTTGGGATGCCGTGTATTTTAAATTAGTCTTTTTATATCTCTATTGTAAGTAGTTAAAATACTCTTGGTATTTTTTAGTGTAAAGAAGCGAATTTATTTTTTGCAATTAGTAAATATATGGTTTTTTGTATATCTATCCAGATTAGCATAATTGTTTTCTTATTTATGTGCATCTTATAGTCAGACGAAAAAAAAAGTGGGATTTGGCGAAAGTTGTACAGGGTTTAGACGACGAGCAATGGTAGTAGGGAAAATAGTCCTGTTATTTTCAGATTAGAAATAGTGGAGTAGGGGGATGAAAGGGGTGGAAATCTCGGTTTTCGATGTTCAAGCCCAAAATACGGTAAAACTAGACTTCCTATTGTCATATTGCGTATTTATGTACATTGTGAACTTGGCCTTATTCATAGTCTAGTGTAAGCTCGGCTTTACGTATTATTCAGATTTATAGGTTGGCAAGACATTTGAACGGAAGTGAATCCCGCCTTGGAGGGGGACTGTTAATGGTCAGGCGGTAGAATCTTATATTATGTTTCGTGTAGTAAGAGATGATGTTTTTAGTTAGAAATTAAATAAAGATCAATTATTGTTTAAAAACAATTTCTTTACCGTCATCCTGTTTCCTACACTATCGAAAAATAAGGCGTTGTAGAGAATAAAAATCTACAATTCATATTAGCTGCTTTTTCCACCTAAACTCAAAATTCCTGAGAATACGCAAAAAAACCACCCTTGGTTTTTGATCTTTTCTCACGCAAAAAGGATCGAATTTATTATAAATTGTTGGAACGGTAGTTTTTTTTCTATAGTAGAGTCTCGATAATCCGAGGTAATTGGGGCTCATGGTACCTCGGATTACCAAAAACTCGGATTACACGGAAAACAAATCAAAAATAGTATTTTTATCAAATTTAATTTAGAATTACATAATATTAAAGTTATACAAATACATGAATAGTTTCCTTATAAAGTAGAAAACGTTTACTGCTTTAAAAAAACTGTCCAAAGTCTTCCGCCTCAAAGTAGAGAAACGCTTTTTAGCAGCAATATCAGGCCATCATCTTAGGAGCAGGGTATAGCTTGGTGTTGCCTCTGATTGCTGCTCTATGTAGCGCAGCGCTGCCTCCAGCGCCGCCAGTCGATCTGTTTCAGTCATCACTGGCACAGTCTCAACACAACTATCTTCTTTCTTACTTCCTTCAGTTGGCTCTGATACCATTTAAATTATCACAGAGTCAGTTACTTCATTTTGCTCATCATTGCTCAACCACTCAGCAACTTCACTGACGTCTGCGTTCTCGCAACCAAGGAGCTTTTTAATGAGTTCCGATGAGGGCAAAGCCTCATCAGGGTCGTCTTGTTCACTTGTAGTTGGTTCTGTTTTTAAAATTTTGTTCCAAGATTTATTTACGGTGTCAACCCTCACTTCATCCAATGATTCGGCTATCCAATAGATAACGTCTTTCATCGTTATTTTCTTAAGAAAATTGCTTACTGTCACTTCACCTTCGATTGCTTGTAGCATAGTCTGTAGTAGACGTCTATACTTATTTTTCATGGCTTCTAGTACGGCTTGTTCCATAGGCTGTATCAAACTAGTAACGTTTGGTGGCAATAATAGGGCTCAGATTTAATCAGAAATGAGTTCTTCTTCACCAGGGTGACTCTCAGCGTTGTCTAGTGTCAAAATCGCTTTCATAGGCAATTTGTTTTTCTCCAAATATGCTATTGTTTTGGGCACAAACACTTCTAGAAACCATTGTTTGAAAATGCTTTTGTCCATCCATTTTTAAAGCCCGATGCTTGGCAGATTTACCGATAACCATTAACTGCAGTTTATCGTTACCACTAGCATTCGCACTAGCAAGCACTGTCACTCTCTCTCTCTCTCTCTCCCTCTCTCGCTCGCTCTCCCTCTTATAGGTTAATCCTGTTTAGTCACAGTTGTAAATTTGATCCAACGTAAGATTTTCTTCTATAATAATCCTTTGAATACTAATATCGGCAGTATAGAGTTAGTCGTTTGTATTTTCAGGTTAATATTCATTTTTTTTTGGCATTTCGGATTGCACGGAATTTCGGATTACCGATGCTCGGCTTAGCGCGACTCTACTGTATATATAAAATCCTATTTTTATTTTGAAAATTACCAATTCGTTTCAGAAATATTGTATGTTTCGAAAAAGATGCTAATTTTGAAATTAAATTTCACTGCGAAAAATAGACATGGGGACCTCTGATAGAGCTGGTAGATATACTAGGCGAGTTCTTGACCATTTCTTATGTAAAATAACATGGGAAAACGCGAAGATCGATTCTGGAGTGTTTTGATCAAATCAGTGTCATTACGGCTGTGAGGTCATCAACCCCGATGCTGCTATGCGCCTGTGTGAAATGGAGGCGTACTGTCCTCGAGCATCCCTCACAAGTAGGACAAACGGCATTATGAAGGAAACGGGCTATAGACAAGATGTAAATAAGAAAAGCCACAAGGGCACTAACGTATATTCTTGCAAATAGGTTTGCTAAAAACCACTTTTCATATAGGTAAGAAAACCACATTGCTTTACTTTCGGCGATGCAGTTTCTGCGACCCCCACCCCTTCTCGTACGCCTTTCTGCGATAGCATAAATACGGATAAATACGGGAATTCTGATTTTTAACGCTTTAGTATTCGATGATCGCTGGAACTGTTAACATGGCCAGCTCCAAAATGTTTAGTATTTCCCAACTTTACGACAGGAAGGTAAAACCGACCGATGAGAGATTTGGATTGTAGCTCCAGTTGGAAAATTTGGAAGGTAACAATATGGTTACAGATATTGCAAATATTAATTACACGGAAGGCGAACACCCACTGGAAGATGTACTTATACGAATTTTGCGACAACGTAATGTTTGTAAATATATGCGGCTTAGAGGACTGCGATGGAAATTCTAAACTTGTTAAAAAGGAAGAACTCAAATTTTTTTTTCAAAATTCCAACTTTTTTTGGGGTAAACCAATACTTTTCTCGCATATTAGATAGGTTGGGCGGAAAAGTAATACTTGGTCTACCAGATTAAAAATTGTCACAATGTTCTAGGTGTGACAGTCACTTTCTGACATTTTTAAGCTGGCAGACCAAGTATTACTTTTCCTCCCAACCTATCTATATGCGAGAAAAGTATTGGTTTACCTCAAAAAAAGATGGAATTTTGAAAAAAAAGTTTTATCGGCCACTTTTGGTTACATGTCTTGTAGTCTTGTTAGCACGATACAGCCTCCGGAGTGCCACAAGTCACCCTATTGATTTTCAGTTCACCAGAGCTCGTACAACAGGTGCTATAATACTTTAAGTACGACATTTTTGTAATTTTTGGAGAAATTTCAGTTTGTTAGCACCTCCAGAGTATATACAAGTGACCAATTTTATAATTGGATATTATTTAAGGCGTCTCAAAGTTGAACTCTGCTCACTAAAGCCAGTACAACGAGTGCTATGGTACGAGAAGTACCACATTTTTGGTCCTTTTTGGAGAATTTTCGGGTTGCTAGCACGATACAACCTCCGGAGTATATACAAGTGACCAATTTTATGATTGAATATTTTTTAAGGTGTCTCACAGATGTACCCTATTGATTTTTAGCTGACTAGAGCGAGTACAACGGGTCCTATAAATCCAGATATACTACATTTTTGGTTATTTTGGGAGAAATTTCGGTTTGTTAACACGATACATTCCCCGAAGTGTATACAAGTGACAATTTTGTGATAAAATATTGTTAAGGGGGATCTCACAGATGTGAGAAAAATAGGTTTAATCTTTAAAACCGTTTATTTTTTAAATATTATGATATTGGCTAATTAAATATTTACTGAAAATTCAGGTTTGTGATGATGGCAAAACCTTGTTGCTTATTATTAATAATTAATTTAATTGAACTTTGTTTATGGTAAATTCGTATAGTCACACCAAGTTAATTCTGTATTGTTTTTTTATAATTAATAATATAAAAATATTGAAGGTCAGCAATGACGTCACTTTAAGTGTCACCTGCTCCCTGCCTGTTACTTCATCTTGTGCTTGATAATTCAAGTAAATTTGACTAGAGGCGGTATTGATTTATTACAATACTAACTGGGAAAGAAATTTAATATTTAAAAATTCAGGACCAACATTCTCTCAATGTTTTGAAACAAACAAATTATGTTTAGTTGTTTATTTCTCCTCATATCCATGTCCCATACTATATATAGGTACCGGTTTACTCTATAATTATTCAATAACAAATTAAGTTTTCACTCTTTCAATAAAAATAACCTCTATCATTATGGTAGGCCATTGACTTCTTTTCGTTTTGCATATTTTTTTATAAAAAATGCGCCATTCTTTGGAAACGTAAATATGTTTCAACATTCTTCACTGAATGGCATTTTTTAGAATAGCATCTACTGTTATTGGTAGATTGAGAAGTAGTTACTTTATGGCTACAATAATGCACAGAATAGTTTTTAAAGAAACTACCAAACTAAACCAGTATCTACGTTAAAGGATGGCTGTTTTGATCGTTAACAGGTCAAATACATTTCGAATTCACAAATTGTGACTGTTTCGCCTTTTGGGGAATTCAGATTCAAATGATGCGAGTTTACTTTCGAAATTTATACGTTTTATGAAATGGATTTTTTAACCATTGTCGTATATTGTTTATGTCTCCCACAGGATAGAAATGTATACATTTTTAATTGTATCTCGTGAATCATATTTCCCAGTAGGGTGTTTTTGTTACTTAAGTACTTGGGACTGCTGAACACAAATACATTTTTACTGTTATCGTCCTCAGAGACTAGAGGTTAAACTCATGGAGACACATTGTTATATAACTGGAGGAAGTGTGGGTTGATTTGGAGAAATACTTCTTTTGATAGTACGCGATGATAGTGTGGGTAATGACCTTGTACAGTGAGGTAGCACGGAAGAGTAAGCTCCAGAACTTTGCATGTCCTCCAGTGCCAATTGTCCGGAGAGGGACCTATATCACACGACTGTCACTGGTTTGGGATATTTGTTGTTTGTTGCAGATAGAAAAGGTTTTATAATTATTTTGTAATTTATTATTAAATTCACGTTATTTATAGGTTAAATAATTTATTAATTTAAATTATATTGTTTTGTTTATTTTGATCCTCCATATCTTCTCTCACCTTATCAATTTTCTTTCCAAATTCTTCATTGGTCTTCTTAAGTTCCTTAATTTCCTTACAATTTTCAAATTTCACTTCTTCTATTTTCTTTTCTAATCTAGTCATATTTCCATTGATGTTGTTTATATTCCCTCTAATTTCTTCTCTCATACTATTCATATCTCCCCTCATTTTATCCATGTATCCATGTTTCCATTCATGGTGTCTATCTTACCATTTATTGTATCTATGTTTCCATTTATCTTCTCCTCCATGTTGTTCATATTTCCACTCAATTTGTGCTCGATTTTGTTCATATTAGCAAATAATTGTTGAATCATGTCCATCATCTGATCATCTCCACTTTTTCTTGCTTGCATTTCCTCTCTCTTTCTTGCCTCCTCTCTTCTTGTTCTACAGCTTCCTCATCTGTCAAACCTTCTTCATGTGCATCGCCTTCCGCTTGTTGTCCTTGTTCCAAATAAATATACTGCTTGATAATCTCCCATTCCATGACTTCTTTCTTCCCTTTCCTTTTCCGAACCACTTTCTACTCCTACCTGCCTTCCATCTCTCAAAGTCATTTGTTTTGCCATTTTAATTACGTTTTAAATTTTACAAATGCAAACAAAAATTTTCAAAACGCCCCAACTATTTTTATAATTATTTTAATATTTATTATTAGATTTCGTTATTAGATTATTATTTATTTTATTTATTTATTGTTTGTTTATTTATTTAACTATTTTACGTTTGTTGATTTAGCTAGCTCAGTTAATTTTCTAATTCAGGAGCATGAGACTTGTTCTACTCTTTGAGTTCAAGCTTAGATTGAGATATATTGTTTAATTAAATAAAATGAAACACATTGATTGTGAATAATTTAATTTTTTCAGAAATTTTTTTATTTCAAAATATATAATTGATACGCCTATGGCATTATAAAACCACAGTCATAAATTATACCATCAAACATTCTATGCGCATGCTCAAACTAAACGGAATAATGCGAGAGAAAACCGAACGTTTATGTTAGACGCTTGCCAATTGGTATGTATATGATATACATAAAACTCGTTTTTTTGTAATCAGAAAAGTGATGGAAAATATTATAAAAGGATTTATGTGTGAAAATTATATATACATATTATTAAATGTTCAGAAGAAATTGACTAAAAACTACACATACTTTTGGAAATATTATGTCTATACATAAAATGCAAATTTCTCATATGATTATTCATCAAGTAAGTACCACCATTATTTCTTGACAACATTAAGAATGTTCATGTAGGTTTCATAATAATCTTAAATTTAAATCTAATGAATAATTACATAAATGTCTTTTTCTTTTAGTTTGATCGATCAAATATACGCCAAAATTATTTTACAAATGGAAATAATAACTGAATTTAAATTAGTTTGTTATTATTGGCCAATAATATTAAAAACACACTGACCTGGAATCTGTATTCTCGATTCTACCACATCTGGTAACAGGAAAAACGCCGAATGGAAACCACGCTGCACAATTTCTGGAGAAATCTTGGATATTCTCAGGGATAACTGGATATCAACATATGTAAGTGTTTGGTGTTTGATTTATAGTACGAATGTTAACTTTTATACGTATTTATTGCAATTTAACTTAAAATTTGTTGCCAAAACTTACATCATCTTCTTATCCTCTACGACGCCAAGCTCAATCTACCCACGCTTCCCCTCGATCGTCAATTTTTTAATCAATAAACTATTTGTTTCCCAGCTCACTATTCCAAACAAAAATTTTTGTTTTCTTTACAATTTAACAACACTGCCCTGTCATATTAACACCAATGCTTTTCTTTCCCGAGCTATAAAGTTCTATTCACTTTTATTGCACTTTTAAAGTTTTGGAAAACATATGATTATGCATTTAGCTTAAAGAAGTCTGTTTTTTCTTTAATATATACAAATTTCAATTAAATAAGTCTTTGGCAATTCACGGTTAATAATAAATTAACCGTGAATTTCAAAGTGCAATAGAAGTGAATAGAACTTTATACATCGGGAAAGAAAAGCATTGGTGTTAATATGACAGGACAGTGTTGTTAAATTGTAAAGGAAACAAAAGTTTGTTTGGAACAGTGAGCTGGGAAACAAATAGTTTATTGATTAAAAAATTGACGATCGAGGGGAAGCGTGGGTAGATTGAGCTTGGCGTCGTAGGGGATAAGAAGATGATGTAAGTTTTGGCAACAAATTTTAAGTTAAATTGCAATAAATACGTATAAAAGTTAACATTCGTACTATAAATCAAACAGCAAACACTTACATATGTTGATATCCAGTTATCCCTGAGAATATCCAAGATTGCTCCAGAAATTGTGCAGCGTGGTTTCCAATCGGCGTTTTTCCTGTTACCAGATGTGGTAAAATCTAGAATACAGATTCCAGGTCAGTGTGTTTTTAATATTATTGGCCAATAATAACAAACTAATTTAAATTCAGTTATTATTTCCATTTGTAAAATAATTTTGGCGTATATTTGGTCGATCAAACTAAATGAAAAAGACATTTTTGTAATTATTCATTAGATTTAAATTTGAAATTATTAAGAAACCTACATGAACATTCTTAATTTTGTCAAGAAATAATGGTGGTACTTACTTGATGAATAATCGTATGAGAAATTTGCATTTTATGTATAGATATAATATTTCCAAAAGTATGTGTAGTTTTTAGTAAATTTCTTCTGAACATTTAATAATATGTATATATAATTTTCACACATAAATCCTTTAATATTTTCCATCACTTTTCTTATTACAAAGAAACGAGTTTTATGTATATCATATACATACCAATTGGCAAGCGTCTAACATAAACGTTCGGTTTTCTTTAGCATTATTCCGTTTAGTTAGAGCATGCGCATGGAATGTTTGATGGTATAATTTATGACTGTGGTTTTATAATGCCATAGGCGTATCAATTATATATTTTGAAACAAAAATTTTTCTGAAAAAATTAAATTATTCACAATCAGTGTGTTTCATTTTATTTAATTAAACAATATATCTCAATCTAAGCTTGAACTTAAAGAGTAGAACGAGTCTCCTGCTCCCGAATTAGAAAATTAACTGAGCTAGCTAAATAAACAAATATAAAATAGTTAAATAAATAAACAAACAAACAATAAATAAATAAAATAAATAATAATCTAATAACAAAATCTAATAATAAATATTGAAATAATTATAAAAATAGTTCTTCGTTGCGATAGAAAGTATGAATGGGCAGACTTTTTTTATGAACAAATGAATGGTATGATTGGGTTTCTGATAAGAGAGTTAATGACCAGGCAGTAATAAAAATTGTCGATTTTTCGTGCGTGGTTCGAATTTGACTTATCTTCAAAATTTGCGTTCGAATTCACCATTAACTGACATGTTCCTAGACTTTATAGATAGATTTTGGATTTTATCTTATATCGATAATAAAGGTTCATAATAGTTTGGGTTGTTACAGAGAGATATATTCTAAATTTAATGTCTTTCTCGAGATTATTAGAATATTTTTAATGGTTTTGAGTTTAGAGAAAATATTTAGAGTAGTTGGAATTCGTGTACGATTGATGGTCTTGTATAAGGAGCTATTTTGGCTTTTTGTTGGGTACCTATGTGAGGGGATGTTGTGAGAATTTGTATTTGTCATGGCGTCTCACTCTTTTCCTTTGGTTCTCCGTTTTTACTAACACTTTTCAATTCCCTTTTTTTAATTTTTGTATCACGTTATACCGATTTGTACCAAATGAGTCAAGCTTCGTAGAGTGTCATGCGTGTCAACTATCAACAAGTTGTATTCCCTTCGTAGATGTACTCATGCATATTATTCACTATTTTGTGGTAGAACCCACAATTGTCTGCTAACGGCAGCTCTTCCAATTGCTTACACTGAAGATTATTAAATATGCTTTATTTATACTCTACCTTTCAAGTTCAAATTGTTGTTTGCATGAAGCTTACGAAGTGATATTTTGGAATATTGTCTGTCAAGACTGCATTTACAACAATGGAAATTCTATTATTAGCATTGTTGAGGATTTACTTATTTGTTTGTTTTATTTTGTGGGCTTAAGCTTCACTTTCTGGAATTTTCTGCAAAATTGTATTAGTCTCCAAGCATGGATCACAGTGAAAAAGTGAACCGGGAGATTAATCCCCGAGAAAATGCAAACATATTATCCATCTTAAGTTTTGTGTAAGTTTCAAAGAACTAAACTAAGAACATTTCGAATGATTAGTGTTGAGCCATAAAGTTATTGTTATTATAACATCACAGTTGTTTACAAAAGTTACATTATTTTGGAGTTTTAGTTATATATTAGTCTGGATTTCTATGAAATGTATTTTTAAATTTGTCTACTTGCACCCCAGTACTAGTTCGACTGTCGTATCGATCGGTTTTGTTTGTTTTGTATTATTTTCGCAGTCCGACTATTATTACTCAATACGTGTATTTGATTTTTGTTACTGTTAACTCGCATTAGTTCGGTCTTGTTTGGTTTCGACAGTGACCTTGATCTAGATATGGCCGGGTACAAATGTGAGGAATTGTAAGGAATTTTTAGAAAAAGATAAATATAATAAGCTTCTATGCAGCTGAGAATGTCGACGCTTTTCTGTATGAGCTGTACAGGACTTAACAAAGCTACTACAAAAATTCTACTTTCCCAGAAGTTCAATAACTTGCGCTCTCCGATTCTTCTAATTTGAGATATCTTAAAGATAAAATTTCTGATTTAACCAATCAAGAATCAGATTGCCCATGAAATATTTGACTCGATTGCAAATCATATAAATCAGTTAACTGACAGCGCACCACTGAGATATACGATATGTTATTAAAGAATGAATGTAAATGGAATCTTATGGAAAACAAGATAGAAGATATCAATAAAATAGTCGACATGTTTACTATCGTTAAGCCAGATTTGTTGCTTAGCCCTTTAGTGCACGGGTCGGGTCTTACGGACCCAAAGCTATTTTCCAGGTGCGGAGAACGCGCGAACGCGACTTCGACCGACTTCACCCGACTTGGTACCTCTTCCTCGTGTCGGACGATATGAATTAGTATATACATCAGTTCTGTTCAGTAATTTGTTTAGGTGTCATCGCTTGTTTCATCCTGACAGACCCAACCCGTTCCTTCTGGTAAGTTTTTATTTTGAAAAATGTAAAAGTGAAAAAGTGAAATAGTATAATTTTAGATTGAAAAATGTCAGATCCATACGAAAAAAATATCAATTGGCTGCAGAAGTTGTATGATGAGGTGCCTACGGACGAGGAAGATACTATTGAAGAATCTGACGTTTCCGATGCAGACGACAGAACATGTGAGCACAGCGATCACGATACCGATTCAGAGCAGGAGATTACTCCGTTAGACGAACTTGAAAATCCTACGCCGAGCATTTCACGTGGTAAAAGGGCTCACTTATATTATGAAGCTAAAGATGGGTTTAAATGGAATAAAATGTGTCCTCCGAAAAACGTGAGAACTAGACAGCACAATATTATATCCAGGAGTGATTGGTGATGCAAAAAATGCTTCTACGGAGAAACAGTGTTGGGACTTATTTTTTGACAAAGAATAACCATGAACATTGTAAAGTGCACTAACATTTATATCAAAACTATTGCCAACCGTTACCAAGACAGCTCTGATGTAAGACCAATTACAATAACTGAGCTGAAAGCCTTGTTTGGTCTACTATATCTGATCGGCGTATACCATAGCGGCCGAACATCTATTTTTGAGTTCTGGGCAACTGATGGAACTGGCGTAGACATTTTTCCTGCTACAATGGCTTTGAGAAGATTTCGATTTTTGATACGATGTCTACGATTTGACAACAAACATACCAGAGAGGAACGTAAACGAGAAGATAATCTCGCTCCCATGAGACATGTTTTTGAAGCCATTGTTAGAAATTTTCAGAAATGTTATACCATCGGGCAATATGCGACCATCGATGAAATGTTGGTAGCTTTCCGAAAACGCTGCAGCTTCAGGATGTACATTCCCAACAAGCCTGCCCGATATGGGTTGAAAGTTTTTTCATTAGCCGATGCTCGAACGTTTTACACTCTGAACCTAGAAATTTATGCAGGTAAGCAGCCAGAGGGTCCGTACAGAGTGAGCAACGCAGCCTATGATGTAGTTGAAATAATTGTTCAACCGATTGCGCAATCAAACCGAAACATTACTATGGACAATTGGTTCACTTCGGTGGAATGTGCTGAAAATTTACAAGTGATCCATAAGTTGACGGTTGTCGGTACTATGCGGAAAAATAAGCGACAAATACCAAAAGACCAAGACCAGAGAAGTCAGGTATGTTTGGGTTTACTGAAAATATGACCGTTGTTTCCTATAAACTAAAAAAAAACATGTTATTCTTCTGTCTACGATGCACCATGACGACTCCATCGATGAAAGCACTGGTGAAGATGATAAACCGGAAATAATCATTTTCTGTAATATGACAAAATGTGGTGTTGATGTAGTGGATCAACTTTGTGCCAAATATAATGTTGCCAGAAACACCAGGAGGTGGCCGATGGTCATTTTCTACAATTTATTGAACGTGTCTGCGATAAACGCTTTCATTATAAAAAGAAGTAATGCTCCTTCATCACCGTCAGGAAAACAGAGAAGGATATGCCTGAAACAGCTTGGAATTCAATTGGTAATGGAGCATATGAAAGAAAGAGTTACATCTTCGCATTTGACGAGAGAAATACGATAGGTACCATGCTGCAAAAATTAGCGGTGTCCAGGTACCTGAACCAGTAGCTGACGAGGGTAATAAAAGAGGTCGTTGTAGCTCTTGTAAAGATCGCAAAACACGTTTTAAATGCAAAATTTGTAAGAAATATATTTGTTTAGAACATTCCAGATATGTATGTCATGTGTGTGCTGACGAAATTTGAAACGTTAATTTTCTACAGGGTATTTAACATTTATGGACCAAAAAAAATATATATATTTTTTATTATTATTACTGATCTTTTTAAAAATTAAAACATTGTTTTTTGTCAAAAATAGGAAGTAAAATGTTTATTTAGATAATGTGTAATGTTATTTTGCATAATAAAAATGTTCAATTGAAAGTATATACAGTTTTTCTACTGGGTCTGTAAGACCCAAGCCGTTCCTTTATGTATTAAAATTTCACCCGTGCACTGAAGGGTTAAATCAGTACGGGATATGGAACATAATCTCTTCAATATATCTTGAATGTGTTTCAACGATTCCGGGGAAATAACGAAAATTCATATCCATGATTCTTCATCCGCGGAGATGAAAGATTTGTATAATTTGAAAAGAGATTTAACTCATATATCTAGTTTAGTGAAAGAGATGAACACCCAAATTAATAACAATAATCAGAAGAAGCGTCCCACTTATATTACATCATCCTCTACACAAACTGAAATATCTCTTGAGGTAGCCAGTATTCCTGAAGTTTCGAACAACTTATCCCCTAGCCGTAATCAAATGTGGCATTATGTAATAGTCAACAACCTCCTTGCAGGCTTCACCACAAATCATATTGTACATCATGCTAAAGAGATGCTGGGCTCTACAGAGTTCATTCGTTGCTTTCATTTATCAATTCAAGCAATGATTCAAAAACATCAACATTTAAAATTGGTTTTCTAACAAAAAAATTTTTCCTAGCAAATTGTTTAACAATGATGTATGGCCACTTGGAGTTTCATTAAAATTGTCTGTTGAGTCTTCGTTATACTAAGAAGCCTCGCCTCCTCCGACGATGGATTCTCTTCATTATGTGAAAGTTGATCAAGTGATACGTAAGTAAAAGCTCTGACCCTTCTCGTCCCGTAGTAGTAGCCAACACATCTGACAAACATGCTATAGCCGTATTTAAATCAAATAGCTTTTCGTGTAATAAATTATTTCAGTTTACAAAAGATTCACATAATGACACTTTTCGCTGGACCCGATGACTTCTCTAACTCTAATTGTATTTTCTGGCGAGGACTTCTCGACTGTATTAAAATATGATTTACTACAAGTAGAAAATGCTTTTGAATTTTCCATAATTTAGAACAAAAATATCTATTTATATATAATTTATATTTACAGACCCCCTCAATAAAATGTTCATTCTCTTTTTGAGAACCTTCTAAATTTACTTGACGCTCTGCCTGTTATGAGCAAGAAAGTTTTATGCGGCGATTTTAATATCGATTTTATTAATGACTGTGCCACTCGAAGGTCTTTGTTAAATATCTTTGAGTCATTTGATCTGAATATGCACGTGCATTCACCAACTCCAACTACTAAAATAACTTCTTCAATTTTAGATTACATAGTTTCCGACTTTCTACCCCATAATGTGAATCACTCAGTAATTAACTCTCTCTGATCATGAAGCAGTTTTCGCCGAATTTGCATTACCTCGTAAATCTCTGAAGAAAAACACTCAGTTGGTGAGGATCTTCTCTCAACAAAGCTTCACCAAATTTCATAACTTTTGTTTAGCAAATGATTGGATTGATCTTTCTGAAGATATTGACTCTAAATTTTAGGACTTTCTTAAGAAAATTATCAGGTGCTTCAATACATCATTTCTTCATCGCTCTCGTAATACTAAACATCACAAATCATGGTCTACGAAAGGAACACGTACTGCATCTAAGAATATGAGATCACTCATGTACATAAAAAATTTCACAGACAATCCTCGCATACTCAATTAGATCAATAACTATAAAATATTGTACCGGAAAATTATCAAATCTTTTAAACAAAACTATTATAACAATCGCATCTCTAGAGTTAAAAATTCCTAGAAAGAAACTTGGTTTGTTATCAATGATTCAAGGAACGAGACTCGTTCCTCAAACTTTATTTAACTCGACCCAGACGAACTTAACAATTATTTCGTAAACGTTAGTAAGAATATTAGCTCTAAAATATCTCCAGGTCATCATGCTCCTTCTTTCCCCGTTCCTTCTAAAAGAATCTTCCTTAGACCAATAAATAAATTTGAGCGAGTGCAAACCATAACCAGCATTCAAAACAAAACTTCCTGAGGCATTGATGGGTTATCAGCTAAGTTATTTTTAAATATTCCAGATGCGGTGATTAACGTTTTATGTTCTCTAATCAATGAATCCTTTGAAAAAGGTTTCTTTCCTAACTGTCTTAAAACAGATATAGTTGTTCCCTCCACAAGGGTGGCGAGAAACATAATACTCGTAACTATAGTCCTATTGCCTTATTACCAATCTTATCGAAGATAATCGAAAGACTAATGAAAAATCGGCTATTGCCTTTTCATTTCAAACTTAAAATCTTGAAATTCTATCTATTCGGTTTCCTACCTAATAAATGTACTAATGACGAAATGTTTTCTATTCTTAATGTTCTTATACCTCACTGAAACTGACGAAATTATTATTGGCAAAATATAAGAGCTACAGCTTCTAAGTACATATCACAGATGGTACATATATAGACTGGCGATAAAGGTCAGCGAACACAATACGATATACATTCGTCATATGCACCACTAGTAATAAACGAGATCTTGCTGAAATTTTTCGTAAGTGTACTTTCCCACATGGGTTATCTGTATTTCCCAC
The DNA here is from genome assembly GCA_963921935.1 of Galeruca laticollis. Taxonomy (NCBI): domain Eukaryota; kingdom Metazoa; phylum Arthropoda; class Insecta; order Coleoptera; family Chrysomelidae; genus Galeruca; species Galeruca laticollis. The sequence goes on from OY998183.1 coordinate 90,124,691, forward strand.
CGCACGCTATGCGATGCTATGCAGTTCAATATCGTACTATGCTATTAGAGAGATATTGCAATAACGTCTGGCAGTATTATAGGCGACTTTATTTTAATAGTGACCGGTATTTTTCTATGATTAAATACAGAGATATTGCAAGTAAGTATCATTAGTTGTCCTTATTCGATACCGACAAGACGTTCGTTATTCAATTCATAACATAACCTAAATTTAAATTATAGAAACCTATTTGAGATTTGAGCTGTTGATTAGTTGATGTTACGTTTGAACCGTTTGATATTGTTTTTGTATTCGATGGAAGAAATAGTCGAGGCCGTAATTCTGGGTGGAGGAGATGATGAAGATATTGAATGGGTAATTCTCAATAACCTATTGATTAATCAAGATGAAGTTGATATTGATGCAGGAAACATTGATTTGAACAGTTATGCAGATGAAGATGTGAAGTTGCACTTCAGATTTTCAAGAGATGGCATTTTGAGACTTCTTCAATGTTTGAGTTTGCCGAATGAAATCCAGACAGACAATAGAAACAAAGTGAGCAGTAAGTCATTCTTAAAGTGATAAACGATTTCATGAAAACCCGTTATTCAATCTCTTAAAGAGTAGTTTGGGAATTTTATCAATAATTTTCATTTCAGGTTTAACAGCACTCTGTATTCTATTGAAGCGTTTGGCTTACCCAAACAGGCTATTCGATATATTTGCATGATGTTCGGATATTCACCACAATCTTTGTCTCAAATAATAAAATGTACAATAAATTTAATAATAGAAGATCTTGAAAGATTATTAAATAATTTGGATAACTTGCAGTGGTTGGATAGAAACAAATTACAAAATTATGCGGCGGTAAGTTTAGTGTATATACCTAATAAACTTCAATAATGGGCATGTTTTGTAGGCTGTCCAGAATAAAGGAGCTGCGGTACCAAACTGTTGGGGATTTATTGATGGTACTGCCAGACAAATATATAGACCAACTATAGATCAAGAAAATTATTTTTCGGGGCATAAAAGGTTTCATTGTGTAAAGTACCAATCGGTACTTTGTCCAGATGGCATCATTGTCAGTCTAAAAGGTGCCTTTCCAGTAAGGAGACATGACGCAGGCATATTTCGAGAGTCTAATCTGTATCAAGAATTAGAACGGAAAGCTGTTGTTAATGAAAATGAAAAGTATGTTAATTATTGGGGATCAGGCTTATGGAATCATGGAACTCGTACTTTCTCCATATCATGGACGAACATAATATTTACCTCCACATCACCAAGAATTTAATAGGGTTATAAAAGTTTTGAGAGTAGCAGTTGAGTGGGGTTTTCAAAAAATTGTAACTGAATTCGCTTTTGTAGATTTTAGAAAAAACCAAAAATTGCTGTTACAAGATGTACAATCATTGTATAAGGTTGCTGTTTTGTTTACAAATTGTCATACTTGTCTATATGGCTCTCAAACAGCATTGTATTTTGACATCATGCCACCCACTCTCGAAGAATATTTTGGTATTGGAAACTAAAATTTATAACTCAATGTGAAGTTAAATATTATGTTTATCATTTGTTTTTTGCATATTTATTCAAATATAGTGTTTGATTTTTTTTATTTATTTGCACACTTTCCTTCAACTATAATCAAAGTTGTAGAAAAGAGAGGAACATCTACAAAAAATATATAATCATAAAAAACAAAATATGAGAACTCATATAAACTGAAAAAATACGTTAATATTGTTTTAATAAATAACCTGAAATAAATAAAATATTGTACTCCTAACATTACAGAAAAAATTTTAGCTTTTTTAAACAAAAGAGAATCAATCCTAGAATCACAAAAGGAAAATATTCTGTCACAACCTAAACACCCGGCCTTGGGAATCCGCTCAGGTAGTGAATTCGGCCTTAGTTACACTATTTTTTATTGCCTCAATTGGGATAAGGTGAATCAACAAACAAAATTTCGGGACAAATGGATTTATTTGACACACAATAATAAATTTACAAAAACTGTATATTCTCGACACAAATACGAATAAATATCAGTTATACAGTAAAAATGTCCAACTCAATATTTTATATATACCAAAAATAAGTTAGGGACTTATCTTGGGAAGACTCGGGACGTACAGCTCGCAGCTGTAGTCAAGTGTTCTTGAGCCGTCGTTGCCTGGACTTGGACGCTGTATGGTGCGGTGGAGTGGATGGTCTGTAGAGTCCGTCAGATCCGTAAGGGTAAGTCCGTGGAGGTAAAACTCGTAAACGGTCCGTAGAATAAAGTCTGTAAAGCGGTCCTGAATGTACAGGCTGCAGAGCAGCGAAGAAAATTAAAAATCCAACACAAAATGATATTATTTATACAGAGAATGCTGATAAGTTTTCAGCGAAGAAATGAATAAAAGAGACCGAGTTCCATGCCAATCGTAGTTTAAATAGCTATGTAATGATAGTAAAAACTGTCAACGATACGTTCCTAATATTCGATATAAAATGATTTGTAATTAGAGGTGGGAGTAGCCGACGAATAAGTAACGCTCCAAAATAATTGATGAAAATAGTAACATGTCTCAGCGACATGTTATACAACAGCCTTAAAATATAAAAATATCCTTATTCCGAGATCAAGTTGGTCACTATAATGAAAAACATATAAATTGAATTAACAGCCCTTGTTAATTTGAGTTAGTTCCTTCTAACTGTTTCATTAATGATTCTATCAGTTGTTGTTGCGTCTGTAATAAAAGTTGAGTAATTGTCTTGTCTGATATCATCATTTCAAGTTTTTTTTTCTCAATATCCAATTTTTCTTTTCTTTCGGTTATTTCCCAATCAATCCTCTTTTCTTCCAGTAGTAACTTTTTTCTTCCAACAATACTTTTCTTGTTTCTAAGTCTAGTTCTCTATTCTTGAATGTAATTTCCCTCTCATTTTTTTTTGACAGATAATCCAATGCATCCTTTCTTAAGGTTTTATTATTTCTCTTTCTGATTGGTCCTACAATGTAGAGATTAGAAAATACTTTGTCTAGATGAAATTGAAAAAATGAACATTTTAATTTTTTTATTAGGTGACGAAAAAGGATGCTTCACAAATAATTGTTTTAAAGCGTATCAAAACGCATGTGTTCTGAAGTTATAAAATAGATTTTTATGAAACTTACGTAGAATATATGTTTTTTCATCATCAGAATTTTTTGGTACGTTGGCAGGTACTGATATAACATCTGGTATACTTATTTTATTGGACGGGACACTCTCAGCACTGACATTTAATTCTGCAAGAACAAAAATTGATGATAAATTTTACTCATTCACAAGTAACTATTTATAAACTTAATTTCCACATTCAATAACAAACCTACCACAGTAGTTGTGATCTCTGTCATATAAAATTTCTTCAGTTTCTATCACTTCTCCTTCAAATATAGAATTGTTGATAATGTTTTCATAATTATCATTCACAAAGTTTAAGGCAAATGATTCTCTAGCCTGTCGACCCAATTCTGCAATTTGTTTTTCTTTAGAAATCATCTTCTTTTGTTTAATTGGTAGCCCTCCACTTTCTAGGCATATGCTGCTGACTTCTTGCAGTAAATGGTCTTTTTCGCTGTAAGGATCTTCACAACCTGATCTGAAAAGAAAAATCAATAGTGAATTATTTGAAATAAAAGTACATTATAAGGATCTCTTACCGAATTTTGGTGATTTTATCCTTTTTAGCCCACAATTCTAATAAAAGCTGCAAATGTTGTTTTAGTGTTTTTATAAGAAATTTCTTCTCCAGAGATGTTTATATATCACGTTGAATTCCAACCCATGCTGCGGGGTTTCTTAGAGGATTGTGGGCAATTATCTCCCTGAGTAAAAAAATATTATCATCATAACTGAATCTTAGTCTCTTCGATTTTTCTTTCTCCATAATACCTCAAATTGTTCCCAACGTCCAACAACATGTAATCAACCACTGTCAAAAATTTGAAATTTGTCAGCCACCTGTCATGTCATATCCACCGAGCATGTCACGATCTAGCCCAAAATGAAAATAAGGGAACGTTAATTCTCCCTTTTAAATGTCCACTAATAAAGTTAGGCCGTATTTTAATAAAGTTGTCCTCATTCCAGATTCACACTGAGCATGCGTACATGTCAAAATAAAGACTACTTTATTCATGCCTGGCGTTATTGAGCACTGCCATATCTCTCTATTAACGTTTGTTATACCTAACTAAAGCTCGGAAAAAATGCAACCGAAAAAGCCAAAAATATGCGCATTTAAATGCATATAAATTGAGAAAAAATGTAAGGATTTTAGAAAAAAAATGCAAGGAATTTAGAAAAAAAATGCAAGAAATGATGTATATTATAATGTTGAATAATACTATTATTTCATTATTTTACTATGGTAGAGAGTGGGGGCGTGATTTAATAATTAGGTATACAACGAAAATTTTTAATAAGTATCAGATTTTATTAATAATAATAATAATACATAGGTACTATTAAAATTATTATGGTAACAATAAAACAAAATAACAATATTTAAACAGACATAAGTCACGTCTTACAATTATTGTAAAAACTATTAATAATTATGTGTTTTTCAAAGTTTTCTAGCAGGAAACTTTGTCTCTTGTCAGAAAACATGTGTTTAAAAATTGAAAAACTTCGTTCAACATCAACTGATGTAATGAGAGCATATTTATATTCACAAATGATGTTTAATTCTAAATTTGGTATATTTACATCGTTTTCGCCCATAAAAATTTTCGACATATTTTTTAAAATTTGAAAGCCTGTATTATTTTGAGCCACAGAATTGAATTTATTTAGAACGACGGTCCCAATTTGGCCACCGATTTCTTACAATTTGACTCAAACTGGCTAATTAGAGCTACTGATTCCGTTAATGCAATACAAGATTTTTCTAAATTTTTAATAGTTGTAGATACAAACATATAATTGGTTTTTATAAATAATAAATTATTCTTTATTAATGAATTTTTAAAAAGATTTTTTGAGTTTAAAAGAGATGTAGATGAAGAGTCACTAAGATCGTCAATCACATGTTTAATGGCGTGGTAATTGTCTGCATAAAATATAGCTGCATCCAACCAGGTACCCCAACAGGTTGTGGAGGTAAGGCAAGATTTGAAAATTTTTCTTTGTAAAATTGAACGCGTGTCGGAGCTTTTAAAAATACTTTTTTTACATTGCTAATTAGTAATTAGGTCATTGACCAAAGGAAACTGCTCTCTTATACATTCTGCCACTCTATTAATTCCATGAGCTAAACAGGTTACATGTTGCAGATTCGAATAAAATATTTTTAAATTTTGTCCAGCTTTAATCATATAAGGTGCTGCATCAGATAAAAATTAAATAAATTTTTATGTGGGAACAATTTGGGGCAAGAAAAAATTGTTCAACGAATCTTGGACAAATCGTGCAATTGTTAAATTATTAGCTTTTTCAAGTTTTTTTGAAGCAAAAAGATAGGATCTGCTTGGATTTGTTTCCCCTAAAACACCTAATAATGCATGTGCGATATATCTACCGCACGAATCGGTGGTTTCGTCTACTAAAATATAGAAATCGTTTGAATTGATTTCGTTTTTGATACAAGTTAATGTTTGAAATTGACTGTCTCGACCCTTACTTCGTGGAATATGCTCATATTAGTGTTTTTAAATGAAACTCAAGGTCTCTAGTTAATTCCACAATATAATACAAGTTATTGAAAATTCTAAAAAATTGACAATTGTTTCGATAAATCAATATAATCGTCAGAATGACAGAAGTTACATTTCATTTTATGCCTACCTGATGTTTAGTAGTTAATTTTGGATAGACCAAGAAGTAACCTAACTTGTGATTGGCTTAATATATGTTTATAGAAAAAAGAAGAAGATGTGATATTACAAATATTGAAGCTTAGATATTATTAGCCCTATGGTGATATCCTGGATATCATTTTCCCAATTAAGATCAGTATAACTGTGCAATGATATACAAAACCAGGAAAACTATATCTGCTGATCTTTACAATTATCACTTAAGAAGACAGTTTATTAGTGGAGAATTCCCTAGATTTAACTGTTCATTCACAACTTCATATTGTGGGTTTCTTAAATGTCTTCTAATTTCCAGTTCTTCAAGGAAATCCAGTTCTTATTTCTTTTCACAAATATGCAGTACTTCTAGTTCTGTGTTAGGTGTCAATGAATGATTGGTGTCAAGTAGATGTTTTGCGTAGTGGGATTTATCTGGTTGTTTTAATCTGTATGCTCGTAAGTGCTCACTGTATCGTACTTCAAAATTCCTAAGGGTCTGACCCAAATAGACAGCATTACATTCTGGAAATTTGAGTTTATATATTAATCCAGGAATAATATCAGATATACTTAATTTATTTGATGTATGCATTAATCAGAATTATTTCACTTTTGACAATAAGATATATATTCAAAATGAAGGTTTACCAATGGGAAGCCCTATATCACCTATTTTAGCAAACATTTTTATGGACAATTTAGAAAGAAAGATCTTTGAAAGTAATATTTCGAAAAATATTTTATTTTGGTATAGATATGTAGATGACATATTAGCTTGTTTTATGGGTAGTGAACGACAATTAGATGTATTTTTCAACCACATCAATAATTTACACCCGAAAATTAAATTTACATTAGAAATTGAAGAAAATAGCTCAATCAATTTTCTTGATTTAAAAATTCAAAGAGTTAATAATGTACTTGATTATTCAATTTACCGAAAACCAACACAGACTGATGTGACAATTCCATTCAATTCTAATCACCTTGTCTCACACAGACTAGCGGCATATAATTCAATGATACATAGAGCTTTTTCAGTTCCTATGAACAAATGTAATTTGGATAGAGAGATTAATACAATTAGACAAATAGCAACATCTAACGGTTATCCATTAGATATGATAAATAGGCTAATTAGTAAAAAAGAGAAAAAAGTGGCATTACAACTAATATATCCTAAACAAGCTGATGAAATTAAAACTTATAAAACCATCACATATGCAGGAAATATTTCTAATAATATTTCAAAGATAATATCTTCAGCAACGAATACAACAATTTCTTTTAAAACAGAAAGTAACGTTAGTACAAAATTGTTAAATGTAAAAACAAAAATACCACTATTAAAGAAGTCAGGTATATATAAACTCAAATGTCCAGAATGTAATGCTGTCTATTTGGGTCAGACCCTTAGGAATTTTGAAGTACGATACAGTGAGCACTTACGAGCATACAGATTAAAACAACCAGATAAATCCCACTACACAAAACATCTACTTGACACCAATCATTCATTGACACCTAACACAGAACTAGAAGTACTGCATATTTGTGAAAAGAAACAAGAACTGGATTTCCTTGAAGAATTGGAAATTAGAAGACATTTAAGAAACCCACAATATGAAGTTGTCAATGAACAGTTAAATCTAGGGAATTCTCCACTAATAAACTGTCTTCTTAAGTGATAATTGTAAAGATCAGCAGATATAGTTTTCCTGGTTTTGTTTATCATTGCACAGTTATACTGATCTTAATTGGAAAAATGATATCCAGGATATCACCATAGGGCTAATAATATCTAAGCTTCAATATTTGTAATATCACATCTTCTTCTTTTTTCTATAAACATATATTAAGCCAATCACAAGTTAGGTTACTTCTTGGTCTAGCCAAAATTAACTACTAAACATCAGGTAGGCATAAAATGAAATGTAACTTCTGTCATTCTGACGATGATATTGATTTATCGAAACAATTGTCAATTTTTTAGAATTTTCAATAACTTTTATTATATTGTGGAATTAACTAGAGACCTTGAGTTTCATTTAAAAACACCAAGTTAATGTTTGTTTATAAATTGAGTCGACACTTGCTTTACGTAAGGTCGATTCGTCAGGAATATTTAGTTTACAATATTTTCCTAAAAATTCCTTCAGGTTGGGATTATTTAAATTGCTCAACGGTATGTTACTGGCAATCATTGCCTTGCACAAATCCTCATTAAACTCTTTTTGGTTGTCTTTTTTTGGCTCCTGTTGTTGGAGGCAACCTCTTAAGGTTTGTTGCGATGATAATTTCTGCAGATTGGAAATATGCTTTGCAGATTTCACGTGTTGATCTATAATGGGAACGGAAAACTACTCATTATTTTTACAAGACAAATATACGCAAAAAAACAAATATCTAACTGCAAAATAATTCGACACCCTGTATGTTTTTAGAAGGACATTTTTTTTACTTGGTAGACACAAAGAACGTGTCAATCACGTCCGACCATATCATTCACCCTTTTGTTTTATAATTATCTCTTAAAATAGGTTTAACAGTTTTATGATTTTATGATCTTGTGAAGTATCATGAAACGCCTTTATTATAAAAACGAGAAGTTTACAAAATTGATGAAAACCCTCAAAACTCATTAAATAAACAACACAATAGTAATATCCGGTTACAATTTGTTAAAAAATAAGCTGCGAATAAGTAAAAAGAAAAAATTAAAAAAAATAATATGTTACCTATATCTTGAATACATGAATAATTATACTTTTAGATAAAACATACTTCACAACCGAAGCCAATAGCAATATGTAACATACACTTACAATTTTTGAACACACTGTACAAAAAAAGTGGTCTCCATCGCAAGTAAGTTCTTGGTGACACTTTATCCACATATCATTAAATGTCTTTTTAGGCATTTCGACTCAAACACTTGTATATTGTATCCTGATTAAAAGGAAGTACAATATGTTCACTGTTCACTAATCGTAATGCTTTCGTTGGAAGATACTGCTCAATTAAAGGTTTACCTAATATTTACCGGGGGGAGGCCGCTCCGGCTGCGATGTTTTGGGAATCCCCCGGTTACAGTTACTTGTTTATGGTATTTCCCATTTAAAGAACAAAGTAATAAAATAATCAATATAGTAAGACCCTTTCAATAAAGTAAGTTCTTTCAAGTTCTTTCAATTATGGGGTAGCAGGTATATAGTTCCAAACCCAAACAGATTTAAAAATTCCATAATGAAAACTTTCTGTTCAATAGTATTTTGAAATAATTGGCAATAAATGCAAAAAATGCTCAAATCTTTAAACAAATACATTTTTTGGGAAAAAGTATAGAAAAATGCAAAAAATGCACGTTGCATTTTTTCCGAGCTCTAGTTATAACAGCCAGATGTGTTCACTCAGTTTGGCGTTGGCGCTATGTTGCGATCGGTGATGAGAATGTATAAAAACATCTTCTTAAATATTTGCTCTTCTTTAAAATACATGTTCCTGAAAAACATATTCAAAAAGAGAAATATCTGGGTTCATGAAATATACGGAAACTGATCAAGATTTGGTGAATTTCATCACTTATTTAAGGAGCTTCGAAAACATACGCAGACATTTTTCGAATATTTTCGAATGCATCAGATACCTTCAGATATATCCTAAATGGAACAACACCAGTATTGAGAAAAAGGGCAACAAACTTCAGTAAAGAAGCGACTTGTGGTTATATTGAGGTAAGTGACAATCGAATAAAAAGTATGCTCGTAATTCATCCATCATGTAACATATTTATAAAGATTCTGAACTTAACATCGTAAAGGCATAAGGGAAGTTATGTTGTTGATATTGTTAGATTCTCAATTATTCGTTAAATTTGTGTATGAAACAATTGGGTTCCAATTATTTTCAGCGCTCATAAGTTGATAGTTTAATAACGAATGTTCTGAAGTTGCTGTTGAAGGTGTAGGAAATAAGTGGGCTTGTAGTAGATTGTGATTGAATGGGTGCTTGGGGCATCCCATCGGAAACAGTACATTTGTATAAAAACTCTTGCATTTCAGACGAAACAGCTTCTTAGTTGAGTAAGTCAATTTCTCCATTCTCAGCAAGAAACCCATTAGGAAATGAAAATCGTCGTCATTATTCGTCCGGTGGTTTGTTTTCAATAACTGAAATTTTTCTTTTTGTAAGTGCAAAAATGTATCCATATCAGATTCGTTTGGCAACCCGTTTAGTTACAGGTGCCTTAAAGTTTGTTCGTTCAGAAGGTCTTGGAATATTTTTCGGCAAAGTATTTTCATCTACTACTACTTGTTGAACAATTGTAGACCCATCTTTCTCGCCAAAATCGTTTGAATTTTGCTCAAACGTGTCTTCCCCTGTTTCTTCTTCATTGTAGAAGTGTTCTGTTTCTATCTCAGACAATGTGTAGGCTGGAGATTCCCCGTCTGTATCATATACTTTTTCAGTTTCAGAAACAGTTACGGAACTTGTAAGTCTTCTGGGGTTCATTTGATTTTTAAAGAACACCATATTGTTGAAAAAAGTCCAAGTTCAAGTGAATGTAGAAGGAGTTTTTTCGCCACTTTTCGGTTTAGATAGTTTTTCAAGGCCGTTCTAAATACGTCTCTCAAAGACCTCCATTTTTTGCAGAATCTTCTGCAAAATAAAAACGTTTAATTCGGTAGCCCATAATAATACTTATAGTATTAAAAATGGATTCTGTTTTAGCAAGTATTGTTTTTAATAACAGTTGGTTTTCTTATTTTCATTATGTGTTGAATGTTCGGGAGTAAAGCAAAAAGGGCTATAATTCTTTTACAGGTTTTTGGCTACTAGACACTGGCATTTACATTTCGTATTGCAGCATCAACTGTATTGAAAATAGTGCGAGACGTATTATTTGTAATATGGAAAGTTTTTGCAGAAAATCATTGACTCGTACCAACTGAAGATGACCTATCACAAGTGGAAGCTAATTGGGAAAATGGAATTTGCCAAATTGTATGGGTGCAATTGTCGGCAAACACATCAGAATGAAATGTCCTGAGAATTCTGGGTCTATGTTCTACAATTACAAAAACTTCTATTCCATTGTTTTACAGGCTGTTGCAGATGTTTATTATCGTTTTATAATTCTAGAAGTGGGAGCATATGGCAAACAAAGCGATGGCAGTAATTTTAATTATTCTGCCTTCATACGCAATAATACATTTAATTTACCACAAGAAAAACCTTTTCCAAATACTGATATATTTTTTTCTTTCTATATGATTGGCGCTGATGCATATCCTTTAACTAAATATCTAATGAGAGTTTATCCACAAAGACAGTTGACAGTAGACAAATTTTATTTCAACTGTCGTCTTTTCCGAGCGCCAGACGTTGTATCGATTGTGCTTTTGGCATACTTGTAGCAAAACGGCGAAAAGGCCATAGAAAAAGCTTCCAACGGCAGAAGTAATTGTGAAATGTACATGTTTACTTCACAATATAATTATTGATCGCGAAGGCATGACTCATAATCTTACAAGCAATCAAAATGATAATGCTGCGGTTCACACTAATCGTTCAATATCATGGACTTATAACAGAGCAACAAATGAAGTATATAAATTACGTGACACACTTAAGAACTATCGGAATAATAATCCTATCTAGACCAAACTAAGTTTGTTTACAAATAAATACAAAAATAAATACATTGTCTACTTACTTGATAACTTCAATTCCTGAGATACTTCTTCCCACAATTTATTAGTTACATCTCTATTATGACCGTTGTTCCCATAAAGGAGCACGAGCTCGAATATGGCATCAATTAGTTATTCCACGGTCATCACGGTAGCACATATAATCAAAACTGACAAGTTTGAGGGTGTGTGGGCAGAAGAGAAAATAAGCTATCAGGTCGCTGGTATCAGAAGCCAAACAATGTAAAAATGCTCATCACATAATAGTTCTTAGCAGCTTCGAGTAAAAACGAAGGACCACCTGCATTGCGCTGCAGGAGCTTGTTACCCGTACCAGAGGCAGAGGGATAACCTATACATAAATATACATGAAAATAAATAAAAGTCAAATGTTACAACGGATTCTTTACTTTAGTATGTAAGAAAAGAGATTATTTACAGGAGAAAAAATAAGAGTGAAAAATCCATAGGTTGGATAAAAAAACACTCTGCTAGTTATCAGGAAACATGTTGCAAGTTATGAGTAAATACTCAGCTAAATATATACACGCTGCTAGTTAAGAAAACACGCAGCTAGTTATGCAACATTAAAGTACAAAATAACGTTTCACTATTAAGATCATCGTCAGGATGAATATAGTCAATAGCCGGTTGGAAAGTCTGAAAATTATACACTAGTCTATACAAATTTACAATATTTATAGTTAAAGCCAAACCCGCACTTAGCTGTAATCAATCAGGTAATAGTTTCAGGTGAATATAAGGTCAGAAATTTACATGGAATAGTAACGTAATAAAGCGATAAAACGTTTATAAATCAGTGGAAAAACAATATGGTATCAAAAATAGGATATATTGAAATTAGCTACCAAAAGTTCTCCCGGTTCTCCAGCATTCTTAAACGCGCGGCAACCATGCTAGGTGAACGATTTTCGACTTGGAGACAGTCGGCGGATATTATTGGATATTTTATCCTTTTAATAATGATAAAGATACTTACAATCAGTTCCAATAATAGATTACACTATACTTATTAATTACTACTAATTATAAGCGGTACAATCCCCATTTTATAGAGGAAAAACACTACATTTTGCAGAGCACTAGGAACATACGTCACTTCTATGACATTGTCAATGAACAAGTAAAGTTTTTAGCGGGAAAGCGAACTAGACCAGCAAGTGTTTAACGTTTGCACTCAAATATTATACTATTGTACGAATTTAATGAGAAATTCGTACAGAGCGATTTGGTACGATAAAATCAAACTTGTTTGAATATCTAGCAGTCGCAGCTAAACGCTGCTACTAGCACCGCACCGCATAGCTGTTCATAGCGCGCAGCGAGAACACTCTGACAGGTTCTTGCATGTTTCTTTTCATAGCATCGTCTCGCATTATATAGCATAGCATCGCATAGCATGCAGTGGGAGCGTACACTACAAATTGTATTTAAACAAACCACATTACGCGTCTGCCATTTATAGCTCTGCACTGCTCTGTGTTTACGATGCCGAGCGAACCTGTGAAGAAATTTGACACTTGACGGGTTCGCTAGGCACGTTAACAACGAGCAGAGCCGAACTGGCTCGGACGCTTCTCACGACATTATATATTGGAATTATTAAAAATGACCAAATTATCAGTTTTCTGTATTTTGATGGCTGCTGTTATAAAGAGCAGCTTGTTCTTGATACTAATTTTATTTATCTTATTAGTTTTGATTAACTATCCAAAGTGTACAGCAGAAAGTGAATATAGTTGGATTTGCAGGTACTCAGGAAAAATCTTTTCCAAGGGGTTTAGAAAGGATCTTGAAGATGACGATCTATATGAAGTTATTGAGAAGTGCCGATCACAAAAATGCACAGATCAGCTGGAAGATAGATATTTTAAACAAGATGATACTACGCAACCAGGCAAAAAACCTTCTATATTCAAGGTGATATTAAAATTGTACGGATTTAGATATTTTGGATTAGGACTCATTCATATGGCTTGGAGGTTACTAATGAGGTGAGTTCAATATTACTTCGAAGGTTTTGTATATAAATAACTCATTCAGGCTGGTAAATAGCTCTATTGTTTATTTCTCTATATCAAAATAGTTATTTATTGTTTGAGGTAGCATTTTATTCACACCAGAATACTTAAACGGGAGAGCTTACTCGAGCATTTAATTTTCTTAAGTGAGTGAAATGCATATAAAGCACGTATGCAATACAACGTTTTATCCAAAATCACATTTATTCAGAATCGCTGAAATTTCATCAGAATCGCTGAAATGTCATCAGAATAAGGATATGTAATTTCACTCTGACATCGGCTGTTCTTCAAAAATCGTTGTAATTTCGTAATTACTTAAAAATATCGGTAGGTGCTGGATCGGGTACTATGTATTTTCGATTGTTTATCGCCTCCATTTGTAAACATTCATTTTAAAAAATCGAAAAACAGTTTGAATATTTTATGTCGTGTTTTATCAATCAATTATAAAACACTAAAGTTTTATAGGCAGCATTAAAGAGCACTAAACATTTGAGTTATGGCCTTGTTGGTGGTGTTTCATAAGTCACAAAACACAGAATCAATTTATTTACACAATTTTAATCCTAATAGACAAAACATTTTTTTCCTTTATTTGTTTTATTCAGCATTTCAAATATTTGCTTAGAAATACACATGTTCTCACAAATCTCTTCTGTTTTAAACTTTTCACAAAAATGAATGTTTACTAATGCAGCTGATAAACAATCTAAAATACATAGTAAGAATCCAATATCCAACACCCCGATATTTCTTTATTAATGCGAAATTTTAATGAGTATTGAGGTAACATTTGCTGCCAGAGTGAAACCATTTTTAGATGAAATTTCAGTTCTCACAAATCGTTTCCATCTTTTCCATTTTTCAAAAATAATTTTTTACAAATGGAGTCGATAAACAATTGATAATATGAAGTAACGTATCAAACACGTTCCGATATTTTTTAATTATTGCGAAATTTCAATAATGGGAGTCAAAGTGAAATTTCAAATCATTTTTTGATCCCATCATATTGAAATTACTGCGACTCTGATTCTAAATGAGTGTGATTATAGATAAAACGTTTTATGCGTGTTTTAGATGCATTTTATGCACTTGTACAAGCTCTCACAATTAAACATTCTTCCGCGAATAGTAACTATCTAAAACACTTTACAATAAACGACTATTACTTTTTCACCCAACCTATCTAATATGCGAAAAAAGTATTGGTTCACCCCAAAAAAAGTTGGAATTTTGAAAAAAATGTTTGAGTTATTTTCACGTTTTCCATCAACAACAACACGAAAAAACGGTTCTTATAAAAAAAATCCAGTGTGTATGTCGTCGTCGTCGTCGTCGTCGTTGTCGTCGTCGTCGTCGTTGTCGTCGGCCATTTTTCCTTACATGTCTTGTTAGCACGATACAGCCTCCGGAGTGCGATAAGTTGTAACGACACAGTCGTTCTGAACATAAAATAACCCCGATAAATAATCAGAAAATAGAACTCTACACGAAACAAAACTAGACAGAGTTGGGCACCCAGCACCGAGAGGGCAGCACCTTCGCCTTTCCGTTAATAACTTGACCGATACTACCAAAGCATACGTTCTGCGATATACCAAGCAAGCTCTACCTTACGTAGAATAACGATAGAAAGCTTCAACTGAAAATAACCGAAGTGTTGCATTATATTCCGGAGTGTGTTGAGCTTAGGAATCGTGAACACATAAATATCCCGCTTCTCGTTGACCCCTCGATGTGCGTTGAACTCGAGGCTAGACGCTAAGCGAACCTGTATATCGGACGAAGTCCTAAAGCGTGTTGAGCTTAGGGCGGACGCCAACTATCCTAGGTCAAGCCCTGCAGCGTGTTGAGCGCAGGACCGAGGCCTTTCCGATTAGCCGAATTTCGGGAGCGCATTGAGCCCGGGACGGAAGCAAACTCCCGACCTCCGAGATCACGCTGTGCGTTGAACGCGGGATCTCGACCCTGACACACATACCCCTTTGGTTATAGGAACCTGACGTCTCAGTGAGGAAGCTGGACAGCCGAGAAGAATATTCCGCCGACCACCATAGAGGGATTGCCAGCCTCCAGGACTAATAAATCGTGTATATATATTGTACAGAATTTTAGGTTTTAATTGTAGATAATTATTGTAGGTTGAATAAAGAAATATATCTAACCATCCGACCCCTTTTATGCTTTACCCTACTGATGCACCCTCACAAAGTCACCAATTTTATGATGGAATATTGTTAAAGGACATGTCACAGATGAACCCTATTGATTTTCAGCTCACCAGAGCCAGTACAACGAGTGCTATGGTACTTGAAGTACGATATTTTTATCATTTTTTGAGAAATTTCAGTTTGTTAGCACGACCGGAGTGCAACAAGTCACCAATTTTATGATTGAAAATTATTCAGGACGTCTCAAAGATGAACCCTATTGATATTCAGCACATTAAAGCCAGAGCAACAGGTGCTATGGTACTTGAAGTACCAAATTATTGTCATTTTTGGAGAATTTTCAGTTTGTTACCACGGTACAGCCTCTAGCGTGTATACAAGTGACCAATTTTATGATTGAATTATTGAGGGCATCTTATAGATGAACCATATTGATCTTTAGCTCACAAGAGCTAGTACAACAGGTACTATGGTACCTGATGTGCCACATTTTTGGTCCTTTTTGGAGAAATTTCGTGTTGTTAGCACGAAACAGCCTCCAGAGTGTATACAAGTGACCAATTTTATAATTGTATATTTTTCAAGGTGTCTCACAGATGGATAATATTGATTTTCAGCTGACTAGAGCGAGTACAGCGGGTCCTATAAATCCAGATATACTACATTTTTGGTTATTTTTTGGAGAAATTTCGGTTTGTTGACACGATACATCCCCCGAAGTGTATACAAGTAACAATTTTATGATAGAATATTGTTCAGGGCATCTCACAGATGCGGAAAAGTTAGTTTTAAACTTTACAACTCTTTTACTTTTCCGCCAACCTATCTAATATGCGAGAAAAGTATTGGTTTACCCACAAAAAAGTTGGAAATTTGAAAATTTTTTTTGAGTTATTTTTACGTTATCCATCAACAACACGAAAAAACGGTTTTTAGAAAAAAAATCCTGTGTGTATGTCGTCGTCGTCGTCGTCGTCGTCGTCGGCCACTTTCCCTTGCAAGTCTTGTTAGCACGATACAGCCTCCGGAGTGCAATAAGTCACCAATTTTATGATGGAATATTGTTAAGGACATTACACAGATGAACCCTATTGATTTTCAGCTCACCAGAGCCAGTACAACGGGTGCTATGGTACTTGAAGTACGACATTTTGTCGTTTTTCGAGAAATTTCAGTTTGTTAGCACGATACAGCCTCCTGAGTTCAACAAGTCACCAATTTTATGATTGAATATTATTCAGGGCATATCACTAATGAACCCTATTGATTTTCAGCTCACCAGAGCCAATACAACCGGTGCTACAGTACTTTAAGTATGATATTTTTGTCATTTTTGGAGAAGTTTCAGTTTGTTAGCACGATACAGCCTCCTGAGTATATACAAGTGACGAATTTTATGATCGGATATTATTCAGAGCGTCTTAAATATGAACCCTATTGATATTGAGCTCACTAAAGCCAGTACAACGGGTGCTGTGGTACTTGAAGTACCAAATTTTTGTCATTTTTGGAGAATTTTCAGTTTGTTAGCACGATACAGCCTCCAGAGAGTATACGATTGATCAACTTTATGAATAAGTATTGTTCAAGGTGTCTCACAGATGTACCCTATTGATTTTCAGTTGACTAGAGCGAGTACAGCGGGTCCTGTAAAACTAGATATACTAAATTTTTGGTTATTTTTGGAGAAATTTCGGTTTGTTAGCACGGTACATCCCCCGAAGTGTATACAAGTAACAATTTTATGATAGAATATTGTTCAGGGCCACAGATGCGGAAAAGTTAGTTTTAATCTTTAAAACCGTTTATTTTATATTGATTTCCGAAATTCTTCTTCTAGTTTATGAATATAGCAAGCCACAGAACAAATATTTAGCAACGGTTAGTAAAAATAATAATTTATAAGAATGGAATATTTAAAGTAAAATTTTCATCATTTGCTTACTTATTTTTGAACAGATTGGAGTTTTTTGAAGACGCATTGAGTGTTTACAGATTTTTGTAGATGAACTAGATTAGTGGAGTGAAGTGTTATGTTTGTCGTTCACCGATACACCAAAAGTTGTTATTGTTGTTTTTCTTCGATTAGGTTTTTAGAAAGAAGAACCAGTAGCAATTTTAAGTAACTCTTAATAACAACACTGTAGTATTTGGCGTCGTAGCACGATAGATATTTTTATACTTTTAGGTAAAATCGTAATTCGCAAAAAACAGATATTACGGTAAATACAACAAATGATACGGCGAGTTCATAATTAACTACAGTTCTTCACATATATTAGTTGCTCGTTTGAGAAATATGTATTTCTCTCCGATAATTCTTGAACTAAAACATTTGTAGTTAGCACTGTTGTATTTCGCGTCGTAATAGGTTAGATATTTTTATACTTTTGGGTAAAATCGTAATTTTCGCGGTTTGGAATTAAGTTTAGTTTTGAGTTGCTTAGTTTAGACTTTTATTCTGACCGGAGAGATTCACTAAGCTGTTAAGATACTTGCTACATTGTGAAATGAGTTCGTTTCGAACAAGATATGTTTCACCATTGTTTGGATGAGAGATAATTGACTTCTGGTTATTTTGCTCGAGAATTCGTCTTTTTATTACAAGGCATAAGATAGTATAGTGCTCATTTTGCGACAGTGCTTTACTGAAAAGAAGTCCGGAAATGGGAAAAGGAACTTAGTGCAGCCTATTGGAAAAATGTTTCAGGCCATAGACAAGCAAAGAGGTTGCTACAACCTTCTGCTCGCTATGCTAAATCGCCCTTAGAGCTTCAGAAGTCTGATCTCAGAGCAATCACAGGACTCCTTACGGGACACTGCCCACTCAGATATCACCTCTGCAAGATGGGAAAAGTGGACAGAGGAACATGTAGATTCCGCGATAGTGCAGATTAAACGACTGAACATATAATCTGCCATTGCGGAGTACTTGTTCGTCAACGCCATAGGTACCTGGAACGGTTGCTCTTGAGACCTAACCAGGTAACAAAAATAGCTCCCAATCGGATAAAAGGCTTCCTTAGAAGCCTTGATCTTTGGGAAAAAATAGGTGGAGGGTATACATAAAAGATCTTTTCAGGTCGCAGTGTGGAAAGGCCAGCTATAGGCCAATCGACCCCTTTGTAATCTACAATCTATTCCCACTAATTGGATGTTTATTTCCCCGTTCACGTTCTGATGTTCACCTAGTACATAATAATAGATTTAAACTATTAATAGACTCAATCGGATTTAATATTTGAGAATTCGGTTAAGAATTTTGTAATATAAACAAATATTCGCTGAACAGTAGTGCTGTTCTGTCAAGTATTTTAGGTGAACTCCAATATAACACTTATTGAAAAACAGTGTCTCTTTTGTAATACCATTTCTGCGTATTCCATAACTCATATATTCATGAATGATTCGTCAATTTTTGTTTTAGTACTATGGAACCTGTGGCAATTTCAAATTTGGTAGCATACTATAAACCTGGTCAAACTGAAATGTCAATTTATGATGCTATATATTACGCTGGAATTATGCTTGGACTCAAAGCTTTGCAGTTTTTGTACTTTCCCAATTATTTTATATATTTGACAGAATTGGCAATTCAAATAAGAATTTCATTTTGTTCTTTAATTTATAGAAAGGCGTTGAGGTTAAGTCCAAGAGCTTTAGAAAATACAAGCTTGGGTAAGTACTAACCGATACAATCTATGTTCGATCTGTTTCTTTTTAGGTCGTAGATGTAGCACTGTCAGATTTGTAGAGATACTTACTTTAACAACAATAAAACATTTTAGGTAATATTGTTACTATTATTACCAAAGATATTCAGCAATTTGAGCAGTCAATATGGATTTTTAATGATGTATGGATTTCCATTGTACAGACGATTATAATATGCGTTTTAGTATATGTAAGAACAGGAATAGTATCATTCGTGGGAATTTCTATGTTATTAGCTGTGATGCCCGTCCAAGGTAATGAGTATTCTGGAATAAAGCCACTACTAAACATTCGTAGCGAATTCGAATTATCCTTGTAAACGTAGTGATCTGCGAAATATTAGTGGTTGTTTTAGCTAATAAATTAATGCCACTGTAGTTTAGAGATGGGCATTTAACGTTATTCAGGTCGTATCCACTCACGCGTGACCCATCGTGTGTGGGTATGAATTTTCGTACCACTCACGTGACTATACGTGAACGTGACTAGTTCATAACATCCTACCGAGTGCAACCAAACTCAACGAACCGACCCATGGGCAGCCAGGCGTCAATCTTGGCTTCTCCATTGCAGCTATCGGATTGTATCGCGTTACTGTCCCAGAAGTTTTCATTTTTCTCACATTATTACACAAGTTAATTATAATTTTTATATTTATTGTTTTTTCATTCCATAGCTGAAATTGCACTACATACACAGTGCATATTTACATTATTCATTACATAGTCATGTTTGATGTCGTGATTCCCGCACGAATTACGCGATTCCCATATGAATTACGTGAATCACGTGACTCATGTTAGATATTTACGTGAGTGGCGTGCGTGATTCGGGCCGGATAGATCGTGAGCGGGCGAAAAGTCACTTACGTGCCCATCTCTACTGTAGTCTACTTCTAATGATTTTATTACAAAAAATCTTTTTCCATCAGAGGAGGAATTTTTTCCGCTTTGTAATCAAAGTAATAATCATGTAGGCTAAGCTATAAATGCCATGCAAACGTTACAACACCTATACTAGACTCAACTTCTTTTCTTCTTAAAGTGCCAAGCAGATTCCTGCGTAGCCGACCGTCTATTTACATCCTGTCAGATTTCTCTATTTAGAGCAGCATTTTGGAGAGACATAAAGTCGTGTATTCCTGTCCATTGTCGAATGTTCCTGAGCCATGAAAGTTTTTTTCTTACTATTCCCCTTCTTCCTTCGATTTTTCCTTGGAGGATAAGACGTTGGAATTCGTAATGAGGACCACGCAGGATGTGACCCAGATAGGAAGTCTTTCTCTTCTTAATGGCGTCGAATAGTTCACGGCTGGTCAGACCGGCTCTTCTAAGGACTTCTTCATTTCTTACCAGATCTGTCCAAGGGATCCTAAACATTCTTCTAAGAGTCCACATTTCAAATGCCTCCAATCTGTTTATCGAAGTTGCTTTAAGAGTCCAGGCTTCGACACCATACAACAGGACGGACCAGACATAGCACTTAACCATTCTGTATCTGAGTTGAAAGCTGAGATCATTATTTGTTAGGAATTTTTTAAGTTTAAGGAAAGTTGATCGGGCTTGTTCAATTCTGCTTCTGATCTCGACTTCTGGATCCCATTTGTTGGTAACGAGGTAGCCCAGGTATTTAAATTTAGTGACTTCCTCTATTAGAATGCCGTTTATGTATAAAGGGGTGGCGGGGATGTTATTTTTGCTAACCACCATAAACTTGGTTTTCTTTATGTTAATTTTTAGGCCCAGGTGCTCACTTTTCTCTTGAACCATATGCAGAAGTGCTTGAAGGTCGTTTGGGTTGTCCGCTAAGATTACTGTGTCGTCCGCGTATCTAATATTATTAATTGGGATGCCATTTACTTTTATACCAATTGTACACATTGACATTACCTCAGCAAACGCTCTTTCTACGTACAGGTTAAATAGCATAGGTAAGAGAATACATCCTTGCCTTACCACTTTCTTTATTACAATGTCTTCGGTGGTTCTAAAATTTTGAAACCTTACTTCGGCAGATTGGTTCCAGTACAAGCTAGCTATTATTCTGATATTCTTATTGTCTAGTCCTAATTCCTGTAAGTATCTTATCAACAGGTCGTGTTTCACATTGTCGAACGCTTTCTCGTAGTCAATGAACTCCATGAATACATCCTTTCTCTGGTCGAGGCAGTTCTGAACCAGTGTTTGTAAACTAAATATAGCTTCTTTCGTGCCAAACCCACTCTTAAATCCAAAATGACTGGACCCACTGGCTGCTTCACATTTTTTATATAGCCTAGTATGTAGGATGCGTAAAAAGAGTTTTCAAAAATGGCTCAAGAGGCTTATCAGTCGGTAGTCCTTACACAATTTTGCATTGGCCGTCTTTGGAAGAGTGATGAACGTGGATCTCAGCCAGTCTTTAGGGAGTTGTCCGGTGTCATATATGATGTTGAAAAACTTGACTAATTTTTTCATGTTATTTGGGTTTAGCATGTGTATAGTCTCTGCATACATATCGTCTGGTCCGGGAGCTTTGTTGTTCTTCATCAGTTTTATGGCATATCTTACCTCACTTTCCAGTATGCTCAGCCCCTCCGGTGCACTGTTAATAACTTCGGGTGTATTCTGCGCTCTGTCGTCATTGAAAAGGCTGGCCACGTATGATTTCCAGGTTTCCTTTAACTCGTCTGGGTCTATGATCGGTTCGTTTTGATCATTTCTAAGAGTGGTTGTAGGTCTTTTGTTGTAGATGCCAGCAAATTCTTTTACTTTTTTGTGTAGTTGAAAACTGTCTCCCATACCCACAAAGTTTTTAGCCTCCTCGCAACGCTCCGTTAGCCATTTCTCTTTTGCCAATCTTATCTCGTTTCGAATTATTCTTTGATAAGAAGTATAACCATCATGGTCCTCATTGACTTTGCATTTCCTGCCACTCTCCATTAGTTGTAAGATACTCTCCGTCATCCATTCCTTCTTTGCTGTGTCTCTTGGTTTCAGAAGAAATGTATTATTTGCTGTTTCGAATGATTCTTTGATGCTCGACCACATTTCTTCAACGTCTTCTGAGTTTGAGGAATTAATCAGTTGGTGATTTAAATGCTGCTCAAAGCTGAATTTCGTATCAGCATCCTTAAGTAGTCTTGGGTCGATTCTTTTGGTGACTTTCCTTTTCTTGCCTTTTGACAATCGCAGTTTGAGGTTAGCGCAACTTACAAAGACGAAATTCAAACAATGGTACAAACGTTTTGTTGTTAATATATTGTGTCTAAAATAATATTTCCATTGAGATGTACATGTATAGTAAATTGATGGAGAACCAGACATGTATAAATATTTATATGTTGACGTTGAAGATTTTAAAATTACATGTATAATAAAAACGTCTTTGTTGTTGAATTTTTTCTGGTTTCTATGAGATCTCGCTGGACAACAAACCATATGTTTTGCTGTGAGTGTTCACCACAGTACGCACAGATCCTCATCACACGAAAATACTCCAAAAAATATCCCAGCCCACGCTCTGTAAAGGAAATCAATCCTGTATCAGAGGCCAACTGATAAAAACATACAAAAAAACAGAATTCTCCAAACTTATAGAATTTTTTTTCGAACATCTCTCTCTCTCTCTCTCTCTCTTGTAGTATATTTAGTTGAACGTCAAATCAATTAAAACAAATTGTAAATATTTACTCTGATTTTTTTCCTTCTCAGTCCATTATGTCATGTTTGTACTTTTTTATTGTTATTTATTTATTTTACAGTACTGTCCTGTTAATATATTCTTGTTAGACAGTGAAACTATTATTGATATTATAAATGTCTTTTATTTTACTCCGTCTTTTACAATCCAAAAATTTATGCCCTTCACAAAATTAGTGCCAATTTTCAAACATACTATATCAACCAGAATTATTCTAGGGAAGCTACAGAGATTAATGTTCCCTTTTCCAGAATCCGAAGATTGAAGCTGAACAAACTCGAAATTGATGTATAGTTTATTCGTGAACTAAGTAGTCCAGTGAGGATCATTAGCAACAAAAAAAAATACAGATCTCTCAAAATATTTTTTATTTCATCTAACTATTGTTCTTGAAGAAATTTGTTTTGTTTGTCAGTTATATCTCACAGATTTTTGTTAACTTCAATGTTTAATCTTTTATGTCATTGTCGTTTCAAATTCAATTTTTTATAGAGTTGCGACTACAAACATAATATTTTGTGGAATGTATAAAACTGAAGGATATCCTCCCAAGTAGGAGGTTGAAATATAAGGTTATGAAGAAAAAGTGTAAGGTAGAAGTAGAATGATATCCTTTTTTCTAAATGAATAATGATATACTTGAAGGATATCCTCTATGATTTAAAGGATATCCTCTATGCTCAAGTATAAGCTGCCACTGCTAGATTGTATCAGTATTTGGAGTGCTTTTCTGGTTGAAAAGTGGAAGAGTGGGAGTTGACAGCGCAGATACAATTTTATCACTCATGTCCAGCCCTGTAGTCAGCTGTTCACTGTTTGCACTTTACTTCAAAGCTTTGTATTTTATGTTGCTATGTCTGATTCAAGTGAAAGTGAATGTGATACAAATAGTGGTAGTAATGAGTTAGATTTTATTGCTGATGAAGTTGTGAAAGCACCGGTTATATTAGAGAAGTCCCAAGTTCCTAGTGTGAAAAACCGGAAAGATCAGGCATTAGAGAAAGTGACAAAGCAGTATGGTGCAGTATTTGGCAAGCCTTAAGATAGGAAAGGATTGCTTAAAAAAATTAACATGAAATCTCGATTGAAAAAGAAAACTGACCTTACCAAGACTGGTAATGAAACAATTAAATTGCTAGAATGGGAGAAGAAGTTACTGGAAGTTAGGCAAGGGGATTCTATTCCAACAATAAAAAAAATCAAAAGAGCCATGCAATTGGGTGTAGCAGAATAAGGGTCTCAGACTTCCAGTAAGCTTATGGCACCTGTCCAGCTTTCCCTGCCACCAAGAAGAAAACTGCCTACTGAAAAATTTGAAAGTGAGGAGACTAGGCCATTAACCCTAAAAGAACTGCAACGCTTGGTTTTATTACAGCAGTATCGTTCTGCTGAAGTTCAGCAAGAGTATTATGAGAAGAAGCTTGAAATGATAAATGAAAAAGGAAGTATGCTTAGTGTAGTAAAAGAAACAGTTTCTTATGGTGAAAAAGCATACTTCAAACTTTAATTTCTTTCAGTACACTTTAGTTATTAGTGTTATTATTAATGTAGAAGTTATTATTTTATGTTTTGTATTCTAAGTAAACATTTATATATAACTGTTTGGTTAGTTAACTTGCTAGTTTATTTAATTCGCCTCTTGTAATGAAATGAATATGGTGTGGAAATAATAAATAAAATGTTTATGATTAAAATAAATTGTTTATAACAACACTCAAGTTTCTTCTTATTTCTTGTCCTTGTTTTCGAAGAGCAAGGTCACCAATGTCATGAAGTGGTTCATGATCTTCTTCTTCAGGTTCTTCTTCTAGTGGCTCAAAGTAAGGGTCGGTTAAAGCTTTAGCAATATTGTCAAGTACCATGCAGGCAACAAATATTTTAGGCACACTCTCTAGTTTTGTCCGGCAAACATATTGCAAGACAGGAAACCGGCGCTTTAATTGACCAAAACAGCAGCCGATAATTACTCGCTCTGTTTTAAAAAGAGAGTTGTAAGCACGCATATCCGCTATCGGCAAGTAGTACAACGTTAGCTTTGTTTGCCAATACTGTTCTTTTTTGAGAATTTTTTCATATTCTTGAGTCATGTACAGATCCAGGCCAGCTAATATCAACACTTGTAAACATTTCTTTAGCATTACAAGTAGCTTGTACATTAAGAGTTGTTTTTTTTTCTGTTTATATACTCACCTCCATGGAATCTAGGTTTCAAAATTCCAACGTGAGTACAATCAAGAACACCAATTGCCGTAGCTGCTTAGCCTCGTTTATTTCATTATTGGAAATTGGAAACATAATCCAATGGTTTCCGTGTGCAACTATACTATTAACAACTGTACCTACAGTTCGGCACCCAGTAGCCTGACCAATACCAAGTTCTTGGCCAATACCTTTTTGATATCCAGGATCAGCAAGATATCGCAAACAAATTTTTATTTTATGTAATGATTGCAATGCACCTACCAGAGTCTCTTCATTTGCTTCTAAAAATGTGTCTGTTAACCACTGAACGTTGTGTTTGTAGTCACGAAGCGGCGTGGGTAAGCGGAGCTTGTAATGTTTAACATCTCTTACATTCACAACATATGTCATTGGAAACACACTTAACGAATTTACCAAAGCACTAAAAACAACTAAAGTATTGAAAAAACTTTAAATACATAATAAAAAGTGAAATAAACACCATGCACTTCAAAGGTGGGTCTGCTCCTGAGCACACTCAGCAATTCACAAGGATATCCTTTATGTTAAAAGTATGAGGTTGATGTTATACATTTCTCTTTACTTCACAAAAAGGAGGTCAAGAGGATAACTTTCTACTTGGAAATAAGGCTAACCTTGTGCTTTAATTGTTATGCATTTAAACTGAAGGATATCCTTCAAAATTTGATAGTATAAGCATATCCTTCTTCTTATACATTCTGCCCATTATGTTAGTAAAAGTAGACAATAAACGGATATCTATCTTATGTTTGCGTTTTGTTTTATATTTACATTGTCCGCAACTGGGCTACAAATAATATACTATGGTATTTAATAACTTTCGCTGTATGTTGTTGCTGTTACCACAGACTTTCTATTACATTGGTTGTAAAATATAAAAAAAATGAGAAGAAGGTTATTATTTTGATTCGTTTATCAAGTTTTTGGTAAAGATGAATTTAAAAACGAATTAGAATTATTAAGGTAAAAAATTGACGAGGTAAAAATGGAGTGAAGTTGCCGTGAAAACCCAAAACACCTAATATAATTTTGAATGACTCTATTGCCAAATAAACAGTCAACATGGAATGCATTTGCTTTTAATACGTTAATAAATATATTAGGCCGTATTTCTAAAAAGAAGCCTTACCTTTTTCTTTCAAAAAATAGAGCAATTCCTTCAAGGTATATGCATTAAAAAAGTGAAGAAAAAGGTTTTGCTTCGAAGGCTTTGCTTTAAAGTAAAAGGTTTTACGTTTTTCGAATTTACAAAAAGAAGCTTTGCTCAAAAACTAAAGGATTTGATTCTAAAAAAGGAATCTAGGGGTTCACAAGAGCTTTTATCACACTTTTGAGTAGTTGCCCAGCCAACACACAGCTTGTAACGTAAAAATTTGTGTATTTGTAGGAGTGTTTTCTTGTGCTGAACTGTATCTGGAAGGGCTTGTATCCTTGGTTGTGTTTGTTATGGCTAATATGGTGCATTTAAGTACAAGAAAATACTATAAACTAAGACGTACGCCACGTGAATAAGATTTAAAAACGTTGTTTATATTTGACGAGGAGAATGTGGTGTGGTTGCTGGACCACTTTCTTGGCGTGGATCACGAGGTTGTGGAGCAGCCCTGTCACTTGTACAGAGAATGAAAGTATTTCTGCGTTATTGTGCGAACCCTGGATTCAAGAGCGGAATTGCTGAATAATTGGGTTGCACGCAGCCCACAGTGTCCAGAGTATTTCATGAGGTGCTTGAGCGGATTGTACAGGCTGGTGAATTGATCCGGTTCCCAAACACAGGAAATCAAATCATGCAGGCCAAAGAGAAGTGGTTGACCAGGTTCAATTTCCCAACAGCTATTGGGGCTATTGACTGCAAGCATATTCGTATTGAAGAGCCAACCCAATTTGGAGACGAATATGTAAATCGAAATGGTTTTAGCAGTATTAATGTGCAGGCTACGTGCGACCAAAATTGTGTCATAACTAGTATAGATGCAAGTTGGCCAAGATCAGTTCATGATACTCGTATATGGAAGAATTCGGCAGTGTGTGAAGTCATGAAAAGGACAAGAAACACTATCCTACCAGGAGACAGTAGGTATGGTATAATGCCGTGTCTTATGATACTGCATGTGCAGTGTTACACAACATAGCTAAGCAACTAGAAGATGAAGATTTTCAAGAAGGTGAACAAGAGGAAGAACAGGACTTGCAACATATAGACGACGAAATTGTAGATGCTATCCGCGCCCAAGGACAAGAACGGCGAGAAGAATTGACGCATCTCATTACCAATAACAATATAGGCCTATAATATGTTTAATAACTCTCATTTGATAATATGTAAATATTGTTTACTAAGAACCCACATACACCATATAAGGAAACTACGAAATATCTCAGGTGTCGCTTACCTGAGTTCAATAAAACTTTGTACATTTAGTTATGAAATTGTGCCTGATCTAATGGTAAGTTCTGCCAAGTTTACTGCTTTTCTGTAATTAAAGGAATTTTTTTTTTAAATGGAACACCATGAATGTTATGTGCTTTTTATATTCCGCTAATTATGAGCATTTTTTGTTAAAGATAATATGAGTCTATTTTTGATTGTTTTTAAGTTTGAAATGTGACATTTTGGGCATTTCGAAGACCTATAAAATCCAAAGGGCTTGACTTAGAGCAACATGACTTTCACATGCCCATCTTACTTTTTGATAAGCTATCTGATGATGCCACTTACAGGGTGGTACATAAAATCTAAAATGATAAAATTTATTATTTTTGTGCCACCCTGTAAGTGGCATCATGAAATAGCTTATCAAAAAGTGAGAGATGAATGTTAAAGTCATGTTGCTCCAAATCATGCCGTGTGGATTTTATAGGTCTTCAAAGTGCCCAAAATGTCACATTTCAAACGTTAATAACGTAAAAACATAGTATTTTTAACAAAACATACTCAGAATCATTAGAAGAATCCAAAAACCACAATATACATTTAAAAAAAATAATTTTCCTTCAATTATAGAAAAGCGGTAAGCTGGGCAGCAATGCGAAACTCACCAATCAGGCACAATTTCTTATCTAAATATACAAATCTAACATATCTAAATATATGACAAAGAAAATAACTATTTATTTTTTATATTTCTCATTATTTTAGTAAAATACAGGACACGAACTAAACGCTACAATGAATTGAAAGTGAAAATGACTAAGTTTTCTTTACGAGAAAAATCGACAAACTGAGGTCAAGTGGACTTTTTTGAAAATTGTAACCTTTTTTCACTATATCGAGTTTTTTAGACATGAGCGCATTTTTTAGCATTGTGATTTTTTTACATGTTGTTCTTTAGACGTCAACAAATATAAAAACACAAAAATTAAACTGCTAAAAAATGCGCTCATGTCTAGAAAAACTCGATTTAGTGAAAAAAGGGTACAATTTTCAATAAAAAGTCAGTTTGACCTCAGTTTCTCAATTTTTTCTCGGGAAGAAAACATTCTTATTTTCACATTTGATTCATTGTAGCGTTTAGTTACTGTCCTGTATTTTACTTAAATAATGAAAAATATAAAAAAATATAGTCAGTGTTTTTGTCATATTGGGTCAATTTTCTTAGCTTATCGATTACCCCTCCATTTATTAAATTCAGGTTAGCGACACCTGATATATTTCGCAGTTTCCTTGCGTTTGTTACACGGTTTAGATATAGTTACTTAAAATAAAAATAAGCTTACCCGTTGGAATTCCGAAGAAATCGTTTATTTTGTAATCTCTGAAATACATTTTACATACCTACATTACAGATTATTTTAAGTTTTATCTCCAACTACAACATTCCCTATTGAAGGTTCGTTGTTGGATGTATCGTCCAATTTCTGTAGGTAGGCGGAGAAATATTGTTGTTGGAGACGTGCAACTTTTAGTTGCGCAAGTAAAACTAATCGTTGAAGCTGGGTTATCGTTAACTGCCTCATCTCATCATACTCTTTTGGTTTTCCACAAACAGATGTAGGCTTCGGAGGTAATTTTTTTGGAGCAACCTCTTCAACTGATCTTCAACGATCGCTTTTTGTTAGCTTTCACTTCAGGCACAGTCATCTGATGGGCATAACTTTCTGTTATAGTATAATCAGGAAGCTTGAGTCGGCACACCAATTGCAAGAGCCCCTAATAAAAATATATAGTAAGTACGGACTAATGGTGGCCATGAATGTATTTCTTACCTGGGACCCGGCTTAGTACGGGATTTATGTCTGCATCCATGGCCTTCAATATCACTTTCCCCCAGGATAGAAGGCGAATGGGCTTGTTCCCTGTTTTATTTTTATCTGTTTTTTTTTCAATCGTGTTTTCATATTGTTCACTTTTTTCATGAAATATTTTATATCCATCTCTTTACCAAACAGAGTCACATATTTCTTAACGATTTCAGTTAATGCAGCAGTTTTCTTCTTTTTCATCGCTGGAACTTGAGATTTCTCGAGAATTTCCGGAAATGCTTGGATTTTTTCAGCAATAAACATCATCTCAGTAGTCACATCTTCGCTACCTTCCCCTTTACTATGTGTGTCAGACATTTTACGTATGTTGAATTTCAATAGTTCACAAATAAGTCAGAAGAATCGAACACTTTAATTTACTTGCGAACACGTTTTAAGTCTAAAACAAATAAAATAAACTGCTGTGGCGGAACAAGTTGATTGCATATTGCAAGTTTCAACAGGTTTGTAATCGCTAACGGCTAATCCCTGTACCTTTTACTTTATTTATCAGAAGCATTTCCATGCATGCAAGGAAAAGGCAGAGATTATGAATACGAATTAGAGCAAAACCTTCTACCTTTTACTTGAAAGTAAATGCTTCATTTTTATAAATAGGGCCTATTGAGCACTCACTTTGATTACTATTTATTAGCAATATTATATTTTTCGCTACGGAATTTTAGTAGGCTTGATACCTATTCATATTTCGTCTATTTATACAGAACCAAATATTTTTATGTTGTCATGTTTCTGTTGTTCCTTTTTTAATTTTCTATAAGAAAGTCTAACAAAACAATTTCTAACTTCCGTAAATAATACATTTAACATATTTTTAGCACTCATATCTAAAATCATAAAGGGTCTAAGGTTAAAAATGGGTAAACTAACAGATGAAAGATTACAAAGAATGCAAGAAACTCTATCTACTATCAAAACAATTAAAATGTATACATGGGAACAGATATTCGCTAACAAAATCGACGAGGCTAGGGTGTAAGTATTCCATAATTCAACTTCTCAACTTCGCTTTATAACGCAATTCATTACTACTAAACAGCGACTACATAAAATACAATTGAGAGTGGGAAATAGGACAACCTCAGATTTTCCAAGACAAAATAAGACATATGAATGAAACAAGCTTACTCATTTCCTAGCGACGGGAAGTTCTGCTTCTTCCTGCTTCCTTAATAGACTCGCGCCTGTTCCATCTTCGGATGCCTCCTCACTATATATCCCGGTTATCACTCCATCTCTTCCTTCGCCTTCCAATACTCCTTCGGCCGTTTGGGGATCTGTCTCGTGCAATCTTTACCATTCTTCTTTCTCCCATTCTACTTATATGGCTATACCATTCTTTTTTCTTTTCAGTTTCCATTCATTTATGTTCTCTATATTACGGTTTTCCCTGAGGTCTGTGCTACGTTCTCTGTCCTATAGTGTTTTTCCTGTGATATCACGGACTATTTTCATTTCATATGTTTCCATCAGTCTTTTTGTCCTTGTTGTATCAGGTCTTGTTTCCGCAGTGTAGGTCATAATTGGCCTCACTACTGTCTTATAAATCGTGGCCTTTGTTTCTGTCCGTAAATGTTTGTTTCGCCAGATAGTGTGTTTAAGACATCCTGCTATTCTGTTGGCTTTGTTTATTTGTTGGGCAACTTCCGCTTCTGTATCTCCATAACTGTGCATTAGTATTCCCAGTTATCTGATGCTTTTTTCTTGCTGGATTATCTTTCTGTCCACTTCCAGCTTGCACCTTATTGGGTCTTTAGATATCACCATACTCTTTGTTTTATTCGGTGATATTATCATGCTAAACTTTCTTGCTGTTATATTAAATTGATGTAGAATTCTCAGAAGATCATCTTCACTCTCCGCAATCAGTACATCATCTGCATAGCATACTATAGAGATAGTTTCTTCGCTCATTATGTACCCTCTATTCAGATTTTTGACTTTATGGATAATTTCATCCATGATGAAGTTAAAGAGCAGCGGGTTCAATGAGTCTCCTTGATGTATTCCTTATTCCACTGGTATCGGCTGTGTTAGTTTGTTATTAATTCTGGCCTGTATATTATTTTTGTTGTATATGTTTTCGATAGTCTTGATGGTATTTGATGGAATGTTTCGTTTATATAACAGGTGAATTATGTCGTTTAGCTCTACCCAATTGAATGCCTCCTGTAGGTCTATAAAGCAGCAGAAGGCCGGGACGTTGTATTACAGTAACTTTTCCATGGCTTGCCTGACGACAAAAACTGCATCGTTACAGGATCGTACGGATCTGAAGCCTTGTTGTTCATCTGCCAGATCTATTTCGTTGGTGATTTTGGTGGTTATGACTTTTGTGGTCAGTTTCAAAGCGGTGCTGAGCAGATTTATTCCTCTGTAGTTCTCGGGTACAGTTGTGTCACCTTTTTTAAACATCAAGATCGTTGTGCTAGTGCGTCAGCTATTTGATATTGTATGTCCCCAGATAATTTTCTGTACAAGTACCCTTAGTTGTTCAGTTAGTGTGTTTCCACCGTATTGCATTTCGTTTGGAATTCTGTCCGGTCCTGGAGATTTACGGTTTTTTAGTTTTTCTAAGGCTTTAGTAATTTCCTCCGTTGTGACGATTACGTTTTCGGTTGGTATATCAGAAGTTTCTGGTAGGGTCTGGTCTTCGGTTGTCTTAAGCAGTTGGGTGAGATAGGAGGTCCAGGTGTCGACATCTATTTTATTGGTTTCTGTTAATCCGCTTATTTCGTTTCTCTGCGTTCCAATGAATCTCCATATTTGCCTTTGCAGTCCGTAGTAGTCGGCTTCTATTCTTAATGAGAAAACCTGCCAGTATTCGTCCTTTGTCTTCTTTACCAATGCTTTAGTTTCGTTTCTTATTTTTTTGTAGTTGTTGTAAGCTTCTGGTATTTGTTGCGATCTGTACTTTAAGTGGGCTTCTCGTTTTTCTTTACACTTTGTTTTGATTCTTGTCGGAACCAGGGCGTTTTATTAGGCTTCTTGAGGTTTATATTTACTGTTCTTGTTCCTAACGCTTCACATGCCGCCGAGTTCAGATTATTTTCTAGTTTTTTCCATGCTATCTCTATGTTATCTTCCTCCAACATTTTATTTGCTTCTATTTTGGAAGTTAATTTTTTCTGATATAGATATCTGATTGATGGTTCCCACTTATTTTCGATGTTTATTCTTTGTGTGTTTCTCGACTATTTGCGATCTTCTTGTTCTCCGTCGGACTTCCATTCTTATTTTGCAGATAAGCAGACTATGGTCACTTCCCACGTTCGCGGAATTCAAGGTTGTCACATCTAATATTTGAGAAGGGTGTATGTTCGTAGTTGTTATGTAATCTATGGTCGATTTTTGACCCCTCGTATTGTGAAATGTATATTTATGTTGTGTCTTGTGTGGGAAGTAGGTATAATTGATGCGTAGTTCATTGTATGTGCAGAAATTGATCATTGACTCCCCATATTAAACTGATAAACTATTTATTGCCATGATTTTTCACACTCTATTATTTCCGGGAAAAAAGTGGGGAATTATATACTCGAAAATTTCCACTGTGTTCACCATACACACTTTCTCAGATGAAATACTCTAAAAAAGTGATGGTCTGCTTGATTTTCCAATTATGACAGTAGCATTCTGTATTTTATTCCAGATTTTATATCGATATTGAAGTGGGAAACATAAGGATATTTTGAACATCCAACTTACGATTCACCAAAAAGAATTCATAATGTAAATTTGAAGTGAAGTCCTCCAACATTTTGTCTACATAGTTTTGGAGAAATAGATATTCTACGCAATTCAATTTTGAAGAAAACTCATAAGCTGATTATTCAGTTTCTATCTATGCTCAGTTTTCATATTCATTTAAGCATTGATAAAAAATTCTATTAGAAAATAATAAGCAGTAGCCCACGAAACGAACTGGGATAGAACAGCAGTGTATGTTTCAAAGACTTTATTGTTTTCGAAGTATTTATTGTCCATGAAGATCAATACTCAAATCAACAGGTATTATGTTATTGTAAGTGGATACAATAACAAACTAAAAATAACATAATTCCATACTGTAATCATTCATCTAAAATAAATAAATTCAAGACATTTGGCAATGAGATTAAGACAAAAAAGCTTCATTTACAACATTAAGTCCAGAATTGATACCAAACTGGAAGTAAAAATCAACAAGCGTAGAATGGGTCACATAATAAAGACGCATTAATTTTTACTCCAGAAGGAACCAGTTCCATACTGTGATGATTTTGCAGTACCACTATGACTTACTTGTTCAGTGTAGGTACTCAAGGAAAGCCTCAAGTGTTGATGTAAAAACTATATTTTTCTGAATTCGCTCAAGAATGTCTACTTTCTCGGCGCAACTTCAGACCGCAAAATACGCTATTCTACTATTATAGTCCATTGCTATGCAACGAACTTTCCGAGATCGAAAAAGGTCCAGCAAAATAAACAAACAGTGATTATCAAGGAAACGATTTCATAAGCAATAAGATGGTAATAGAAAATTGTTATGCATTTATAAAAATTCCGTAATTTATGATAATGTTGATTGCGATGTCAGAAAAAAATAGTATGTCTACTTCGTAGTAAAAGCATATTCTCTGACTTCAATGCTTGTTGGTCTCGGCCTACAAATTACATTAGCGTCCGGAAATTTATTGATTTTACTACTAGGTACTAGTTGTATTTGTGTCTATTTTCTCACATTTATTTTTTGTTGTAACACTGTTATCGCCGCTGTTTTTCTATGTGATAAATGTGACATCTAGGAATACTTAAAAACGAAATAATGAAAAAAATGTATTTGGGAAAACTGCATAAACATATGAAAGTAATACGTGTGTTATTAAATTAACGATTGACAATCCGGAATATTAACTAAAAAATATTTGCATTGTTATCCGCCCTTAGTGTTTCGTCTTCTTCTTCTCGTTTCCTTTTACCTTTTCAAGTGTCGGATAGGGGTTCCTGACGCTCAAGTACCCATCTCTTCCATTGTCTTCTGTTTTGGTGGGATGCCATAAAAAACGAAGGACCAGAAATCATGCTTTTTTATGTCTTTATTGGATAACTTCAACTTATTACAAAAACACTTCACTAAATAAAGGTAAATCTTGAATTTTATAAATCCGATTTTATGGTATAATACACCCCAGGTACCAGAGCGTTGGTCTGTTCCCTAGGACTACATCTTTTCAACTCTCTGTCTTTCTTACAGTCTTCTGTTTTTTGCCATCTTCGGCATTTTCTTTCCAAGTTTTTTCTGCTTTTGCCTCCCAGCTCTTCTATTTGGTATATTAATTTCTCCCTTAGTCTCCTTCGTTTTTTAATAGTGCTTCCTGCCTCCTTTATTATTCTGGATAACCTATCTTAAGATGTATCCATACCAATTCAGTTATTCCTTGTTTATTATTCTCTATTAATGGTTCTTGTTTTGTGACTTTTCTTCGTTCTTTATCCTGTCCCACTTATTTATTCCCCTTATTCTTTTGTCTCATCTTTCCCCTCAATTATTCAATTTTCTGTTGCTTATGTTATAGTTGATGCTGTTATTGCGTTATATATTTTCATTGTGACATAAATATCACGATTTTTGTGTCCCCATATTGATGTATTTAGTTTGTAGTAAATTTTTGTTGATTTATTTGTCATGTTAGTTATTTCTGCATTTATTTTCTCGTCTTCTATCATCATACTTCCAAGATATTCGTATGTCGTTACCATTTTTAAAGTTGGGTCCTTTTATTTGTTTGTTAAATAATAATATATTTTTAGGAAGGAACTAAAAACCTTATTGAAGGCTGCATACTCAAAATTGTCTTTAGCCATATCCAGTAATCTGGTAGCAAGATTCTCTTTATACGCAGTAATAATGATGTACATTTGGATGTACCACGATATGGAAGCGGATGATATTTATTATATAATCAAAATATTTGGATCTTTACGTGTTGCAATGGAAATGGATTTTGCAATGGGCTTCACGAAGATGGGAGAGCTTTCAGCTTCGCTTAACAGAATTGGAAACATTCTTGAACTCGAAGAATTACCCGAAGTTGAGGATTTTCCCAACGATAAACCTCAAGTTAATCTGAAGTCTGTTTCATTAAAGTTGCATAATACGGATATTTTGAGAAATATAAGTTTTACTTTGGAAATAGGACTAAATGTTCTAACAGGACAACTAGGTTGTGGCAAGAGTTCTCTATTAAAAACTGTTTTAAGAGATTACGTTCCTGATGAAGGATTTGTTGAAAATAGAGGAACGATGAGTTATGCATCACAAGATCCATGGCTGTTTCCATCTTCAATTAGACAGAATATATTGTTTGGCGAGGCTTACGATTTGAAAAGATATCAACAGGTTAGTCAACTTAGGCATATACTTTCATTCCATGTTATAAGTAGCATATATAATTTTATCTCCTAATAAATTAATAAATATAAAACTAATAAAAAATTACAGCTGCTGTCAAAAGTTGTTTTTGTCAGCAAAACTATGCAGCGGATTATCATAATCACTGTATCTGTGTTCCAAAAGAAATTAAATTAGCAGTTGTTTCCGAGTATTTCTGCCAATTCAGTTATTACCTTAGATCAGCGGTTCTCAAACTTGTTTGCTGAAGGAACCCTACAATAAAGCAATTGTTTTTAAAATGTATTCTTTATTGATAAGCATAATAAAAGCACAGTGTAGCAGTTACTACTTATACTTAGTAAATTACTATATAACAAGTATAATAATAGAAGATATTAAAAAGAAAAAAATCTAACTAATGAGAGATATGAAACTGTTTTTTATTTTTCATCAAATGGGTGATGTCGGGTTTGATAGAAGAAAGTTGACGTCTCATATTAGGTTCGGCGTCCATTCTATTGCAGTATTTTGTTTTCGTGGCTGCATAGGTTGAGAATCCTGTTTCGCACAAATATGTTGTTGGGAACGGGAGAACAATATTTAGAGCCATTTTGGCAAGCATTGGTAATTCATCACGAATTCTGCACGAAAAATCGTTGATAGGTGTCGTTTTGAACAGTGACTCCATACTTGTCCATTGAAAAGTTACATTTGGGGTTGCGTTTTTTAGAGGACGCATTTTTATTTTTTTGATGTGCAGGTGTTTTTACGATATATCTCTTAAACTATTAATTTGTTAACATTTTTTAGTGCAAATTAAATGCTCTACAACTCCAGAAACTTTTTATCGTAGAACTATAAATAAAAAAGTTGTAGGCGAAAATGTTCAGAAATTAGAGTAAAAAATTTATATTTTCCAATATAACTTTTTTTTTACGAAAAAATTATATCAGACCATTTTTGTAGATCGTTTTTTGAGGAACAACTTTTATAAACAACATTTTTTCATTAAGTCAATAGCTAAGGTTTTACAGCGCTCCGAAGTGAGTACTATTTTTCAGTACACTGGGCTACGCAAGTATCCGATACTCGACGACTCAAGTATCGTGGTGATTAACGCAATACATTATATTGGAAGTTCGTACATATCACGCGTAGCCGACATTCGTCGACGACGTTAGTCTCCCGCGACCAGCCAGCTCAGGTAGTAGCTACTGACGTCGTCGAGACTTTCAAATATGGCGGAGCAATTATTGAATATAAAAATTGTTTCCGATGTAGAGAAATATCCGTGTCTTTACAAAAAGACTATTCAAAAAAAGATGTGACAGAAAATGCGTGGTCGGAGGTGGGGAAAGCCACAAACTTAACAGGTATGTTCTTAAAAATGTTTTTATTTTTTAATGTACTAAATGCATAATATGTGTTGATCAGGTAGATATATACTATATATTGATATACGGACACGGTGTATAGTCTATCCAAAGTTAATTGAAACAGAATAAAAACTAGCAGGCATCTCCTTGAATCAGCGACAACAGCAATGCACGCATATTTTATTGAATTAGTTATTTTATTATTTATACACGTTATAATTCAAAAAAAGTGGTAGTAAATTGGTTGGACTCTAATTTCCTTGCTGTTTCAATTGACTTTGTATAGACTACAGTCGATTAAATGATATAATTATTTTGCCATGGAAGTGCTGCCTGGGCTTTCAAAAAGTAATTAGATATATAGGTTCTTAAGGTATTTGGTGAAGATTAACCATTAATGTAAATATTCTGCTGAGGTTGAACTATGACATGACGTACACTAGTGTGGTTTTCTTGTATACAGTATGGACTGCCCTCTCTTTTCCGAACATAGTTGTGCAAGATGCACACTGATTTTATAATATTATTAATTTTCTCAGTGTCGTGACATCTAATAGGCGTATTTAAAACTTGAAACTTCTCAGCCATCATGCCAAAAGCACACTCAACTGTTTTTCTTCCCCTGTTCAGCCTGTAGTTAAATATTCTTTTCACATTGTCAAGACCTCTTTGGGGATAGAGTCTCAGCAAATAATGCAACAAAGGGAATGCTTCATCCCCAACAAAATAAAATGGAAATTCGCAATCATTGTCATCATTCGGCAATCGTGTAGGCGTTGGAATATTAAGGTTGCCTCGTTGAATAAAATTTTTGATTGCTGAAGCACGAAATATACCACCGTCACTATTTCGGCCAGAAAATCTTGTTTCAATAAAAATAAATGGACCGTCAGCATCACTACATGCTAAGAGAACAATAGAATGGTATGACTTGTAATTGAAGTTACTTGATCCTGTGTTAGGCAGCTTTTCTATTCTTATGTGCTTCCTGCCAAAGCACCCAAACAATTTGGCAAATTCCATAGCAAATTAAAACGTTCCGCTACTAAATTGCACTGATTTCTATCTGGGATTGGCATATAAATATCTTTTAAGGCATTCCATATATTAGCTGTTGTTTCTCCTATTCTCCTACAATTTTTGATACTGTGCAATCTCCTCGAGCAAAATGTAAAGCAAGTGAGATGAATGTGGATCCAGTTGCTAAATATCTGAAACAGAAGTAAAAAAGAATACTAATATTGATCCATTTTGTTTCAGCACTATAAGCAAAAGAAAAATGGAAAAACCCCCGTTCTGTTTTTGTGCGAAATTTAAAGCCGTTACCTAGTGGGCCATCAAAAAAAAAGAAATACTATTTGACAGATGCAATGCACTTCGCAATACCATTCATAAAAACAGCTGGAACAGTATCTGGCAATTTACCTAATGTTGATCTAAGCGAAGATGTACAGAACGATGACAATGACATGCTAGAAATAGATGGAAATGTATCACTTGCATCGCCATCGCAATCAGACTGATCTCTCATCCAATAGTCTTCCGTCACCCCAGTGTCCCAGGCCATTGAGTCACGGTCGTGCTTTCCGCCAACGCCAAGACCAGTCTCGTCTCAGCATAGTAAAAAAAAGTTTAAAAATACATCAAGTGATGTTGATGAACGTTTTAATGATTACTTAAAATATAAAATGTCAAAAACTGACGACAACTCTACAAGTACTGCTAACAAAATGTTTCTATTAAGTTTATTACCAGATTTAGCCAGTATGTCACCAACAGAAGTAAGAAAATTCAAACGAGAAGTCTTACTTTTGATAGATAATATAGTAACAGAGCGTTCAAGTACACCAACAGAGTATAGCGAACAAAGCTCACAGCATCCCGGAAATTATTTTGCAATCTTACAAACACCAACCTCGCAAGCACCAACAGCGAATAGCGAACAAAGCTCACAGGATCCCGGAAATGCTTTTTCATTCTTTCGAATAGTTCAAGAAGCAGTAGTAAATGAAGAAAATGTTGAAGATTGGTAGAATATCGTCATGGTTCAAATTTTCATCCCTATCGTTATTTTTAATTTGTATGATTTAAAAAATATATTAAACTTTTGTAAACTTACCTAACTGTAATCAAAATCCTTTCCTCAGGACTGACACATTCCCTCAAATGTGTATCTCTCTGGTGTATGTAAGGAGTGAGTAAACTCACTAAATATGTATAACTCTCTTTGGACATCCTATAGCAGGCTAAGAATTTAGTGTCAGTTTGCTGCAACAAACATAATGCAAGTTTATATTCCTCTCTATATAGGGATGCACCCAGTATCTTCTGTTACGGCGATTTCTCCTTCGGTGAAGATAATAAGCAAAAATGATATTATCATCACTTGTGTCAGACATTTTTCACGTGTGATGATGACGACCGCTAGAATTACGGCAGTGGTGGTAACGCGGATATTGCGATTTGAGTAGCGACGTGTACGAGTATGCGTATCAAGTTGCTTGCGACGTGAGTTCGCAACTTAGGTATCGGATACTTGCGTAGCCCAGTGTACGAAAGGCCTTAACTATACCTATATTATACGTGTGTACTAATAATGTGTTATGCAATGTTATTAACAATTAATTACTGACTCTTTTCCCCACCACCCACGAGGTAGAGTCTGGAGGCGCGTTTTTTTACGTGGTATCCCCAATAGGCATAATCCACGGTGATTTTCTAAATTAGAACTACTCCGTCCTCAGTCTTTTCGATGGATCAGGCTGCGGCTCAGCATCTGATCGGCTTTCTGAATTAAATATCAGTGGGAGAACTGGAGAAGGAAGGGGTGTTAATATCGGCGGTTCATCATCAAAGTCATTATCATTTATTAATTCTGAGAGTTCCATTACGTTGCTGCAAGTCTTTCCAGAACAATGGAAGCACACTGCAGAATATTTCAGACCTGCTTTTTGACATCCACACATCGCTCCACAGTTTCCTTTGCATTTGCAAAAGATCAATTTTAGAAGTTCAGGTGCTGGAGGTTTAGAGTTCTGCATTGATATCAATAATTTTCCACATTTTTTCCAGCCCCAGTCTTCAGGATCATTATAATTACCAAGCCACGACTGGACCTGATGGTAGACTCGGAATGTATGAAAGCGAGCTGTGTCTTGTGTTGGAGGAAGTGAAGATAAGTTGAATGTACTTTTTGTCACTACCTTGGCGAATTGTTTGTATCTAAGGCTGTCAAGAGAATTATCATCTTTATTACCACCGTATAAAGAGATAAAAAAACGTTCACTAATCACAGTGAGCAAAGCAGGGTCAACTCTCTTGTTGAGAAACAAAGCCGTTCCACTTGCAAACTCTAAATGTTTTTCCAGGGTTTTCACAAATTTCATTTTACCGATATTGTAAGGAGCTAAAGTAGTGTCACATCCGGAAAAAGTATGAAGAAATAGGAAGTTATCCGCAATGACATCTCGGTATATAAAACCTGACGCACAATATAATTGTTCTGCTGTTCGTCCTTTTCAGATTTAAACTTATTTTAAAAATCAATAATTGTAAAATTTTGTTATGGAGTGAAAAAGAGTCAATAATTAATTTTTAATATCATTGCAAAATTTATAATTAAAAAAATTATAACAACAAAGTAAATAAAAAAAATGATGACACATTATTAATACACACGTATAATATAGGTATAATTAAGAATACTGAAAAATAGTACTCACTTCGGAGCGCTGTAAAACCTTAGCTATTTACTTAATGAAAAAATGTTGTTCATAAAAGTTGTTCCTCAAAAATTGATCTACAAAAATCTGATATCATTTTTTCGTACATCGAAAAATATAAATTTTTTTCTCGAATTTCTGAACATTTTCGCTTATAACTTTTTATTTATAGTTCTACGACAAAAAGTTGTAGAGAATTTAATTTGCAATAAAAAATGTTGGGAAATTTTTTTTCTCAAATAAATAGCTTAAGAGATATATCGTAAAAACCATTTCAACCCCTATTTTCAAGATGGCGGCCGTGGGACAAGGGTGGCGACCCCACAAACTTGTTTTTAGCTTTACACTGACCCCCCCTACACATCAAAAAAATAAAATTGCGTCCTCTAAAGAACGCAAGGTAAGGCCTAAAAAATGTAACATTTCATTGGACTAACTTGTATCTGACGATATTTCTAAAAGAGATTCATATATCTCGTTTGACATACTTTCGAGCTTTTGCAAGTTGGGTAAAAAAGGATTATGAATCCATGAATTCAGTTTCCTTTTTGTTCTCTATTTTCCTCTTACCAAAGCAAATAATCCAAAAATCTAATTTTATTTTCCCTATCCCTATGTTATACATTCCATCTTCTATCCGTTGTCCGTTTTGTGGGATATAAGTTGCTATGAAAGGCACCTTAGCGAGAAAAGTGTCCCTGTGTAATCCTGTTGGATTGTTTCCACTACTAAGTACCCATCATTTAAGTTGATTAGGGCCGTGAATGGAGAGTACTTGCTTTGTCAATGCAGTGTTTACAATATACTTTAACAATATACCGATATACTAGGCCTATCCTCTTATGTTAACTATTAAAACAAGCTGTACAATAAATTCGTGGCTGAGGGGATCAAGCTATCCAAAGCCATTTGAAAAATAAACGGGTTTAAAGATTAAAACTAATTTTTCCGCATCTGTGGCTCTGAACAATATTCTATCATAAAATTGTCACTTGTATACACTTCGGGGGATGTATCGTGCTAACAAACTGAAATTTCTCCAAAAATAACCAAAAATGTAGTATATCTGCATTTATAGGACCCGCTGTACTCGTTCTAGTCAGCTGAAAATCAGTAGGATACATATGTGAGACATATTGAACAATATTCAATCATAAAATTGGTCACTTTTATACACTCTGGAGGCTGTATCGTGCTAACAAACTGAAAATTCTCCAAAAATGACAAAAATTTGGTACCTCAAGTCCCATAGCACCCGTTGTACTGGCGTTAGTGAGCTGAATATCAATAAGATTCATCTTTAAGACGCTCTGAATAATATCCAATCATAAAATTGGTCACTTGTATATACTCCGGAGGCTGTATCGTGCTAACAAACTGAAATTTCCCCAAAAATGACAAAAATATCGTACTTAAAGTACTGTAGCACCTGTTGTAGTGGCTCTGGTGAGCTGAATATCAATAGGGTTTATCTGTGTGATGTCCTGAATAATATTCAATCATAAAATGTGTGACTTGTTGCACTCCGGAGGCTGTATCGTGCTACCAAACTGAAATTTCTCAAAAAATGACAAAAATGTTGGACTTCAAGTATCATAGCACCCGTTGTCTCGCTCTGGTGAGCTGAAAATCAATAGGGTTCATCTGTGACATGTCCTTAACAATATACAATCATAAAATTGGTGACTTGTTGCACTCCGGAGGCTGTATAGTGCTAACAAGACATGTAACGAAAAGTGGCTGACAACGACGACGACGACATACACACAGGATTTTTTTCTAAAAACCGTTTTTTCGTGTTGTTGTTGATGGAAAACGTAAAAATAACTCAAAAAAAATTTTCAAAACTCCAACTTTTTTTGAGGTAAACCAATACTTTTCTCGCATATTAGATAGGTTGGGCGGAAAAATAAAACTTGTCTTTGGGCAAATCAATACTTTTCTCGCATACTAGATGAAATTGGGCGAAAAAGTAATAAGATCAGTTCGATAATGCATGGGAGATAACTTTCATTTATCTAAAGAAGGAGAGTTTTTTAGGATGTGTGGTTTTCCGCATAATGTTGGACTCTGGCTATTATTCTCCATCATGTTTAGTACAAGTCACAGACAGTCTATTTATTATAGCGATTGTTAGAGAAGAAGTTACGTACTACTGTTTCCAACTTATAAGTATTTAAATCTTGATGGATTATCAGAATATTGACACTAAGAATAGAAGTTATCCGTAATTAATATACAGTGCTATTCATGAGTCCCCTCCCCCCGTCGTATCTTTTGAACGGCTACATTTACAATAATAAAATTTGAAGGGTGAAAATAAAGTGTTGTAAACTTATCTACGAATGGTAACAGGTGACGTAATAGTAATAGATGACGTCACAGTGCCACTCTGTTCAATAATTTTAAATAAGACCTTATGGCAAGTGATATCTCGTTTGAAAGGCATTGACATTGGCTACACAGCCACATTAATTTTGTTTGGGTTTAAATTAATTTTGACGGATAAATTAAATAAATACCAAAATTATTGAAATTATTTTTTTAAATTTAATTAACCAAATATCAACAATGGATTCTTATAGCAAGTGTCTACTTCCTGACAGGAATACCTCGTATTAGTAAGCTCTTGTACTCGTTCGAATGTGTCAGCTGAAATAGCATTGCATTCTTCAGTAATTGTTTCTTTCAAAACGCCAATGCTATCTGGTGCCGTAGTATAAACCTTGGATTTCAAGTACCCCCATAGAAAAAAATCTAATGGTGTCAGATCTGGTGACCGAGGTGGCCATTCTATAGGACCTCGCCGGCCGATCCATCTACCTCGATATTCTTCATCCAGGTAACGTCTTACTGCACCATAAGAATGTGCAGGAGCACCATCTTGTTGAAATGTTATTTCCAGATGGCCGAATTCATCTTGATTATCTTCCAGAATTTCAAGAATTAACGGCTCAATTGCATTTTGTAACATCTCCAGATACACTTCTCCGTTTAAATTTCAATTTAGGAAAACAGGACCAACTATGTGGTTTCCCAAAATACATGCCCAAACATTGACTTTTTCTGGAAATTGGGTATGTTGTTCACGAAAGGTGTGAGGATTTGTGTCACTCCAATACCTTACATTTTGTGTATTCACATTTCCATTGAGGCAAAAAGGACTTTCGTCACTAAAACAAATTGTTTTTGTGTGATGTGGGTTTTGACTAATTTTATTTGTCATACATTCACAGAATTCGAGTCTTCTGTCGGGGTCGTCATCCGAAAGGTGGTGCATCACTTTTAACTTGTATGGATGAAATTTATTTTTAGCCAACACTCTCTGTA
The DNA here is from genome assembly GCA_963921935.1 of Galeruca laticollis. Lineage (NCBI taxonomy): Eukaryota > Metazoa > Arthropoda > Insecta > Coleoptera > Chrysomelidae > Galeruca > Galeruca laticollis. The sequence goes on from OY998183.1 coordinate 90,169,118, forward strand.
CTGTACTTTTACTTACTTCACAGATAGACGCAACTTTAGTTGAAGAGGAAGTAGGGTTTACTACCATTTCAGCAACTATATCAATTTTTTATCATCACTAAATGTTGGTCGACCAGATCGTTTGGCATCTTGAACACTACCTGTTGCTTCAAACTTGTGAAGAAGCTCCCTCAAATAACTTCTCGAGATATGGCGATCTGGGTATCTCTCATTAAATAAACGTTTCGCTTCATGGAGATTCTTTCTAGATTCACCAATTACGAAGATAGCTGCTACTTTGTCGGCTTGAGTACGTACCATTTTGCCTATGTAAACTCTTAAACGTCTCGTTAAACAATAATAAAATTAAATATTTAAGCTATTTAGAAAAACTTTGCAAAGCAACAAATACTATTAAATTAAAAACGTCAATTTTTTTGACAACTAACCAGAGGCGGACTGAAAAATCTTAAATATTTAAATGTGAAATAATAATTTTAGTATTTATTTAATTTATCCGTCAAAATTAATTTAAACCCAAATAAAATTAATATGGCTATGTAGCCAATGCCAATGCCTTTCAAACGAGATATCACTTGCCATAAGGTCCTATTTAAAATTATTGGCCAGAGTGACACTGTGACGTCATCTATTACTATTACGTCACCTGCTACCATTCGTAGAGAAGTTTACAACACTTTATTTTCCAAATTTTATTAATGTAAGTGTAGCCGTTCAAAAGATACGAGGGGGGGAGGGGACTTTTGAATAGCACTGTACTATTGGATAGTATTATTCCAAAACCAATAGTATATTCATATAATTATAATCTATCTGTTAGACTCTATTTTAAAAGAATAGAGGTTAACCTTAATAAATATATTGACTCGATAGTATTGTTATTTTATTGTTATCTATTAATATAATTATAATCTATTTGTTTAAACTGTATTTTATAATAATTTAAGGTGGTTGCTGCCTGTGCATTGAGTTATGACTTCGGAATTCTTGAAAAGGGAGATGAAACTATTGTGGCCGACAGAGGGATAAATTTAAGTAAGGGTCAGCAAGCTAGAATAAATTTAGCGAGAGCTGTATACAAAGAAAGTGATATATACCTAATAGACGATGCTTTGACGGCTTTGGATATTCGAGTACAAGAGCATATATTCAAAAGCTGCATTCGAGGATTGTTAAAAAATAAATGCGTAGTTTTAGTAACTCACAATCCCAACCATATTAAACAGGCAGATAAGTTATTAGTATTGAAAGATGGGAAACTCGATTTTGCAGGAAGTCAGAGCGATAATTCTAAAGATATAGTAGAAACATTAGAATACGTGCAAACTGAATGGAATAAAGTAGAAAACGAAACTGAGAAACAAATTGACGAAACAACGAACTTAATTGAGAATCAATCTGAAGTACGAAGAAAGCAAGTATATCATGAAGAGAAGAAATCTGGTACAGTGGATTTGAAACTGTACGGAGAGTACATTAAATTGGGAGGATATTTTTTAGGTGTCATAATTCTGGTAACTTTTATTGTTGAAATTTTTGTTGACAGTGTCTCTCAAAAATTGTTGAGTACTTGGTAAGTCTGTAATCATTTGATCAATAAGATCTACTTTTTATGTTATATTAGGTATCATATAAAGCAACACTGTCCATCCCTTACAATATACGCGGTATTTTCATCGTTTAGTCACTATATTTCGCGAAATGGAGCATTCGCAGTAGATATGAGAAAAGTGTAATGGCAAAGTGCATAGTGTGGCAACTCAGCGGAAATTACCGGTGCATACCAAACATTCCACGGGGTTAGTGATTACATATTTTTGACGCCATTTTGCTTTTGCACATGTGCGTAATAAAAAAATATTCAGTAAAGGAAAGGGATGCATTATTCCTCATAATAAAATATGTAAACAATCTGTAACAAAGTAGAGTTCGAATCAACTAAGAAAAATCCAGAGCCGTCATCAATTAGTCATCGTCTATCTCACTTTAATATACAGTTGAATTATTGGATCTTTACCCGTGCGTCATTAATATCTGATAACATAACCAACAAAATTATTAAGGGGCATCTCTTTCTATTATTAGTGAAGTGTCGGTTATGTTATCAGATATTAATGACGCACGTTGTTTATTAATAATTTATTTAAATGAAAATTTCTGTAAGATTTTGTAAGTACTACAAAAACTAAATAACCAAATTGTAGGTTACTTTTTTAAACGAAACGAAGTGTTTCTATGAGTAGATTTCACAGAGTAAGGGTCGAAACATTACATTTCAAATTTGTTGGTATTTAAAACAACAGTTTCAATTACTGCCAGAAACAAGAGGCGAGCATCCTAGTTCATTATCATCGGACACAATCATCCGAAGACCTCGTATTAATCGTAAATTTGAGGCCGTATCTGCCAACTTGAATATTGTGTTGTGTGCTGCCACCTAGTTTTTTACAAACGCACAAATTTTCTCAGTTGTATTTAGTTCGGAGAGATAAGATGGTAAATGGAGTACTCAGTGACAAGAGATCGTCTCATTTGTATTTTGTAGGAAAGCGAAATTTATTTTCTTTATAGATATTATACAATTCCGGTTTTGTTGGCTTGGGATTTCCCGGTAAATGATTGTCTGAAAGCCGATTCAAAATTTCTTGTTTCCTAGAACCTGTTGTAATATTTTTTTATTGGAGCATTGTGATAGACTGCTTTGTCGATAACAAGAAGGGACCTTTCAGGTAGATTCGGTAGTAAATTCATTTCAACCCGTGCCATAAAGTTTTGATGATTCATGTGAAGGTGATAATCTCCAGTTTTTGAACCTGCAAATACAAAAAGAAATAAATGATGAGTAAATTTCAATGTACACGGCGCTTGTTAAAATTAACTGATTTGAATATAAGTAGTCCGCTTTATACGATTTTCTAGAGAATATACTATATTTTAACTACGTATGTAAAACTTGACAACATCGGAAAATGCTTTACTATAATAAGGGATGCATGTTAACTCAGCCGCTTCCGTTCGAATTCTAATTTGAACCACGCATAAATCGTGCATTGCTGCCATGTAATTTAAATATACCATACAACCACCTATACAACAAGAGTACGGAACGCTCGTAATCACGTCACTGAAGCATAAATACGATCGACATAAGGGAGGAGAATATTATAGCGCTCTTTGTCTGGTATGACACCTCGGTATTTTTCTTAATTGATTCGAATTCTAAAACCATTTCAAAACTATATTTTACTAGTTTTTCGCTGAAAAATCTGTCTACGGCCTTCATATATTGGATTTAATCACAAGAGTCCATAGGAATAAAAGCGATTATTTACGGAATAGTGATATTCATGCTCATCACACAAGATAGGTATAAATCAGATTTCTCTATACCTTACCGGTATATAGAAATCTGTAGTAATGGAAACTAAACTTTATAATAGTCTCCCACGATGTTTCAAAGATATTGCCTTAGTGCATAAATTTAAAGCGAAAACTAAAAACCAAAAACATTCAACTGAAACTGCTAAAAACTATCTCAATGACATATGTCCATATTGGGTTGAAGATAATATTTTGAAAATATGAAAATACTCGTTGAATTATGTCTAAGCTGCAACATATATACTTTGTTTGATCTTAATTTTTAAAATATCTGTGAGTTTCTAGTTTTTTATTGTATTTTCTGTTGAGTTAGTAAACGAGTATAGTGTTTTAATTTGCATCTATAGACTTTCATCAACTGGTAATGCCGAAATTTTCAGAAGCAATGTTTATAATTTACTGACTATATACAGTGATATACGTCTGATAGGCACCGCCCTCGAGAGACGTGTCCATAACGTCAATGTGTTACAATTTGTTTCTACATAATTTACGAATAGAAACAGTGTTGTCAACTTTCATTGTATATTTATATTAATTGTAAAATGTATTGTTCTAACATGAGAATAAGTTATAAGAAACTTTTAATTATAATTCAAGAGGTTGTAACAGATCAAGATAATTAATCCCACCTATTAAGTAAAGGACCTTTGAATAAACATTGAAATATTTCTTCTACGATCGCGTACACTGAAATATACGGAATATTCAGAGACAGAAAATTTTATTTCACTAAAATAAATAGTAAACAATTTTGGTAAGCTTGTGAAAAAGTAAGTTGAACAGAGGAGATCGAATTAACTATTAACTTGTACATGAGAAAATGGAGAGTAGCTTTATAATAGTTGATAAGTGTGATAAGTGGATATTACAGTAATTAAACCAAATGAACATATAAACAATAATTAGAGAAGCACAAAACAGGAAATGCTAATGAAATGTTATTAGGAAAATAAAAATAGATGGAAAACATCATAACCGAAGCATCAAAAGAGAATTGCAAAGGAGGATAAAAATAACTAACCTCTGAAGAAATAAATGTTAAGAGGCAGTAAAAAAGCGGATTAAAACTACAGAAGAAAGTAAGGAATGAGTGTGAAAAAGAATATATTGTAGACCATGGAGAGAATCAAGAGATTTTTGATAATGGTAGATGGAACTCTATAAAAGGTTTATACAAATCGTAGCAGACAGAGACGTAAATAGGAACTGGATTAAGTTTGATTAGAATAGCTACGGAAGAGACGAAAAAAAGAAAGAAAACATTCACAACTGGATAAAGACAAGTTGACTAAAATATAAACAGGAATATGAAAGATACACATTGAAACTGGGAAACTGGGAAGAATTTTTATGTTTAGGATGCAGTAAATGATGTTATAAAAGTGCGAGAGATGAGCGAGCTCAGTTTTGGAAATAATCCACATTTTGTTTTTTCTGTTAGATCGACCAAGTAGGTATATTTATACATTAGCAAGCCCAGATAATTTATTCTTCTCTTGATCGAAACACCCAATGTTTGGATTAAAAAACATGTATCTTTCAAGTATTCATTTTAGTTAAATACTATTCATTGTTCGTATTAGTAAAAATCTAAATCAATGACAATATACTACATCTGTGACGATTGCTATTTTTCTTCACAGAGTCCCAAAGAAGGAAATCAGTGGAAAGGACGTGAGTCGAATATTTAAATAAATAGTTGAACGCGTTACGTAAATTGATAATACAGAGAAGAAATCTACAAAGAATGCAACTATTCACTAAACTGGATGTTCAACATGAACTCTACAAATTCCTGAACAGCAAATAAATAAAACTTATCTGCTACTCATGTAGAGAACATATTCCATCTTGGTATCAGATATTTGTTATGCTAAACATTCTAGTGCAGATCTGATCTAGAGGCGGTTGTCCACCTACTCATGTCCAAAAAATGTGTAGGTAATATGCTAAAAAGTCTACAGATGAGGAGATTTTAATTGTCATAAAGCAACCTACTTGTCAGGAAATTTCGGTGGACAATTGAATATTCTCTTCCATTTCTTTAGCTTCAAGAGGTATTAAATTAAATAATCGTATTTAAAATTAAGAATATTTCAATGAGTTTGTTTGTACAAAGTTCAACAATCGCATCTAATGTGACGGTTATTCTAATATTCTTTACTTTATGAAATATTTTAGGTTAAATCAGAAATCAAAATTAACTCAAATTAAAAAAAGTATTCCAATGGGTTTGTCCATACAAAATTCAGCAAACCTTTCGAATGTGATGATGAGTGTGTTCGAGCAACATATGACAAATACTTCAGTGAATTCGTTGAATCGTATAATATTTGAAATTACTAGTTTGGAAAGTAGTGCATCATATACGTTAAATTTATACACTGGCTCTATGGTAGTTATTGCTGCTATGGAGTTACTGAAACAGTACTTTATATTGAAGATGGGTACAGAGGCGTCCATTAATCTTCATAAAAATATGGTAGATAAAGTGGTGAAAGCAACGATGACGTTTTTTGATACCTTTTTTATTGGGAATGTGCTTAATAGGTTTGCACAAGATTTAAGCGTTGTAGATGAACACTTACCACGAACAATGGCTGCATTCATCGGCGTAAGTAACTTCAACAAATACATTTAACAAATAAATTATTATAGACCTGATGACATATGGGGAAATATTAAAATGATTAATTTGTTGAATAGCCTAAATCAGTCTTAAAAAATATATTGCTAACCTTGAATTCGTCATACTATACGTATATACACTTGACTATACATTGTCGATCATGTATTATTTTGTAATTAGCAGATAACTCAATTATTTCTCTTTGTAGTTTTGAAAGTTGACCGAAAATATGTATATTCATTCATTCCAGCTTTCGTTTCTTGCAATTGAAATTATTAATGGCGTTAAATACAATTGTTCATCTACTTGCCTAATCCTATCAAACGCACAAATTGTCTCAAATCCCAAATGCGTTTTCATATAATTGTTGAACTAGACGTCTTTTTTCTACTTGCGTCATTATATTGATTTTCGTGTTTTCAAATACTGACAAAACAACTATTATATAATGCCATTTAGATAAGTCAAAATCCTGTCAGTCAACGCCTACTACGATATTGGTACTCTTAATCGATCTAAAATTAAAATGCTAGTATGCAAAATCAGAAAATTCCAGATACCTTCTGGTCGTACTATATATTATATTAAGTCAGTGAAGCAATCGGAGATTGGATGGCGAATCATTTGTTATTAATTCTTTCCATTGTTTTTAGTCAGTGTATGTTGTTTTGAGTTACTTAAGTGATATCTAGTTAATTCAATCAATTTGGGTTGATTTCAGTTCAATGTTAGTGGTTTTTACTACATGTAAATTATTTCAAAACCATGAAACCGTCAAATTCATATTCATAAGTCTATTTGCAACAAAAATTGTTTTTTTTAAGTCTGTAATTGTTCCAAATATTTCTTACTTATTTCAATAATTATTTTCAGACTATTTTACATCTGTTTGGTATTGCCGGATTGATTACATCAGTTAATTGGAAGCTCATACTTCCAGCTATTGTGATAGCTTTGGCTTCGATACTAATTCGAGTCGTATATATTAGAACAGCCAGAAGCTTGAAACGTCTCGAGGCCGCTAGTAAGTTAAAAAATCTTTAAGTACCAACTAAAACTAACTAGAGAATACCAACTCTGACAGTAATATTGTATGGTTTTACTTTTAATTGCGTACAATTGGTACAAATGATTGAAATATATCTTTGTATACCGAGATAATACCAGATGGGGGGCAGAGTTACTTGCTTATTTTGAAATTCAATAAAAAAAAAGTAGGGGAGAGTGGGCCACCATGAGACGGAAAAAGTCTGGTTTAAATTGTCGGTTAATTTATTGTAAATACGACGCATATATGTCGTCGGTGCATAAGTTATGTTACATTAATGTAAAAAATGGATATAAACTATTTATATTTGACTAGATTTTAAAGTTATGTGACATTCATTTTTTCAGTGCCCGTCTCATAGTGGCCCTTTATTTGGGCCACTATGAGACAGGACAAAATGGGAAGAAAAAAACTAAAAATTGTATTAAAATATTTATGAAACACACAAGAAACCATTATTAGTATCATCACAACAATTGAAATAAGGAAATATTTATAAAACACTCAAAAAGGATCAATCTTTATCTTATATTAATAATAAAAATTAACGCATGTTCAGTTGATTAAAATTGATTTCAAACTTATAATACGATGTCAATCGTTTTGTATTTCCTAAAAGAGTTGGTTTGGGTAAAATCATTTTCACATAAATGACTGGAACGGTGGCAATGTCTGGGACAGTTGGAAATATAAAATGTCCTTCAACCTTCGAGGCTTTTCTTAGGAAATTGATTTTGACATCACTAGATACTGATTCTAGTTCGACTACTTTTCCTACAAAGAATACATCATTTTTTGCCTTGAATTGTACCAAAACCAAATCATTGGGCTCAGGATCCTTATCAATCTCTTCAAAGCTTGACGGTTCGACTTCAGGAATCCACCCGTCCTCATCAGAATCGTCTTGGAAAGGTATCTCACTTTCAACTTCGGTATCATCTTCATCGGAAGATATGTTCTTAGTGATCTGTTTTCGTTTCTTCGCAAATACGTTTTTTTGCAAGCTTCCTTTCTTTTCTTCTGTTCTTTTTCTTCCATTTCTCTCTGTTCAATTTTCTCCTTTTCAGGTGTCTCTGTGGGTATACAACTTTTAGCTCTTTTACGCTTGCTCTTTTGTAATTTTCTTTGGCCTGCCTTCGGGTAGCCTTTGAATATCTGGGGACTAACAAAAACTGCTGTAGCAGGTTTATCTTCAGCTGGATTATCTGTAACCTGTGGTGTATTTAAGGAGATAGATGGAATTTGTATAAAATGGGATGTTTCCACAGAAGTTGATGGTATTTCTTCAGTAAAATCTTCAATGACAGGTGGGACATCCATAGTCGTTGACGCAGTTTGCTCATCAGCAGTGTACAAAGCTGAATAATTTAATACATCTCGATCAGTCACTGAACTACTTAAAAAATCATCATTGGTGAATATTTCCCGATCAAAAGGAAAAATTCCGGTTTTCTTGAAACCTGCCTTTAATATTTAATGGAGTCATAGATCGTTCAAATGCCACACCAACACAACCAGCAACTTCATAAATAGATAACGGTGTGCCAGGATGATGTAGAAGCCAGGAATCAACTGCAGAATTATAATATGTCTTTAACGGAGCAAATATTGATATATCTAACGGCTGTAGCTTGTGACTACAGTGTGGAGGTAGTGTAATAATTGTAACTCCATTATCTTTAGCAATGTTAAGTGTTTCTATGGTAAGGTGGCTTTCATGATTATCGAATATTAAGATAGTAGGGCTCGTTTTGGAGTATCCACTATATTTTACGAAGTGTTTCATTACAGATGGAAATATTTCTCCATTCATCCAACCTGATGAAGTTGCGAAACCTAATGTACCTGATGGGGCTCCATTTAACATATGGCTTTTAAATTTTTTTCGTGGAAACACCATGGCAGGTGGTAAAGTGTTTCCACTGGCACTCATTATACAACATGTAGTAATTAATACTCCACGTTAACCACTGGTACATTGACTGACTTGTTTAACTCCTTTTGCCGATAATACTTTTTTCGTCCAAGTTGTAGATGAGAGTGCCATCAGAAAATGCTTCGGAGCGATCATATGCGTTTCTAAGATTATCAAAGAATAACTTAACGTTATGCTCATTAAATGACGAAGCTCTGGAAAGACTGCACCCTTCAGGCTGCCGAATACTTAACTGTTTGCTATGTCTTTTTAGAAACCCTTGTAACCAGTCCATGCCAGCCAATTTATTTCTTTCCCAACTTAACGGAATTTTCTTTTGGTTAATTTTTGCCATTTCATACGCCAATTCTCGAGTATCTTTTGTTGTTTGTCCATAACACATTTTAGAGCATATGATTACATCATCCACAAGCGGTCTTTCTTCATTATCTGTAAAAATTAATCTATGTTTATATTGGCTTTTCATGGATATTTGCATGTCTTTTCTTTTACTTTTTTAACATATCTCTGCAACGTCTGAAAGGATAAACCGTTCTCTTCTGCAGCTTTACGTAGAGACAGTTTTACGCCACCTTCCCCTATCAATACTTGTCGAACAGCTCTTCTCATACATTCTTCTGAAAACAAACCTTTCTGGCTTTTCCTTTTGCGACCTCTGGACATCTACAAAAAATAATTTACCTGACACAGCCAGTGCCTTATGTGGGCCACCATGAGACAGTGTCTCAAGGTGGTCCTGAAAATGTGTCTCATGGTGGCCCATTTGCACGTGGTTAGTAGATGTACATACATAATTTTTTATTTGCCATTTCATACATTTATGACGAGCGAAAGAATGCTTATTAACTGTTCTAAAAAATGGTATAGAAAATTTACCTTTACTAGTTTTATTCTTCTCTTGACGAACGAACGAAAATGCACGTCTTAAAAATTTCGATGAGATACACACCCACTGGTGGTCATAACTCTACTAAGGCTAACGTACGGTAATAAGAAATTATATTGGTAAACCGACACGTAGTGTTAACTTATTACCTCGACCAACAGAGGTCAACACTATATCTAAACGGAAATATTTAATTGTCTCATGGTGGCCCATGTCTCATAGAGGCCCACCCTACCCTAATGCAGATGTACATTTTATTCTCTGAGCAATATTGAGTAGGTACATGTGACGTTTGTATTCACGCAGCTTTAAATGCAAAATCAGGCAGAACTTTTTAAATTCAGCGTACGATGGTCGATTTTCTTGTTACGATTAAGGCCAGACGTTTTGGTGCTATGATTTTGAGAAACTGGATGAAAATATCTGCATTTAAAATGTTGGTATGGTATTTAGCGAAACTACTTTGAAAATGTTTATAAGTAGTACAAGCTCTTGTAACGTTTTTAATTTTTTTTATATTCGAATTTATTTCCCAGTGCGGCCCTGTGTAACCAAAATTTTCTTCGGACTGTGTAAAAGATAGTTTCATACTACCAATAAAAATAAAATTACCGGAGTATAATACATCTTTGAACGCCGAAAAAGGTTTATTACGGCTCAATCGGGATTCTCAATTGAACGAAATGACAATTGAATGTATTTATAATACCGCCCTTAAAAGGATTATGATGGGGACACAATAGTTTTAGAATTACCTTCAGGGAACGAAAAGTACCTTTTCTGAAATTCTCGGTAGACAGTGTAATCTGTGTATTCACCGCCCGATTCGTTTTATATGGCTGTTATATGGCTTTTTGGAACTAATTTTACAGTTATTTTTCGGAAATAATTTCAAAGAGAAGGCTATCCATCCCCAAAAATCTCGTCACGAGAGCAGTGAGCAACCGATTCTCAACGCGAGTATTTGAAAAACTTCTTGTAGTGTTAGCGTGAATTATCGTTCATTATTTAGTGCCGTTATCGAGATAGAGTCTACGAAAATTATTTGAGCGAAGCAGTGGTGATTTTCTTGGCTATTAAGATTAAATTATCGTATAGTACCAAGGTATCGGTATTTACTGTGTTCATAGTCGAATTAAATTTACCGGAGTATATGTTTATAGTGATTATTACCTTCATTAGACTACCGAAGATTTCCGAGTGTCTGTGATCTGTTCTTTCACGCGGTGAGGGTAGCTTACTTATTACAAGTGTTATCATAAGTTTTTTAAATCGACCTAATCGAGAAACCACGCCTCCGGCGTTGTTGCAAGTATCTTCACTTGAGTAGTAATTTGGTGATTGGATGGAAACAATTGGGCTCAGGTATCGTTAATGATTATTTAGTATCTCTCCTACCTGGAGTAATCGCACCCGTTCTTAGTCAATGGTGGAAAGATTAATTTAGTGTCACGCTATTCCTCTAACGAAAGAACTATACGGTCAGAACTATTTTATTACAATAACGAGTGTATTGATTACTAATATTGCCATTGTTTTAGAGAACCTTTGTTTATGTTTTATAGTATAATCGTTAGGAAATTCGGCGTACGTCAAATCTAGACTAAGTTATTTTCCCGATATTGACATAACTTTCACAAAGCCTATGTTTTTTTGTTTTCAAGTAATTTAATAATATAATATACTACATTTTCCTTTTTAAATAAACGGAAAATAATTTCGTTTATAAACTAATTTTTTAGTTCGCAAACTCTGCGACATTGATCATTTGTGTATGTATATGATTTGTATATTTGTTGTTGTTTATGTATATATTAATTTTGTTTGCGGTACCAGTTTATGCATGAACCCATCTTGTAAATATTTTTGATGTTTCGTTCACTGACGCTGGTAAAACCTGTTAATAAACTGGTTAACCTAATAAAACGCGTTTTAGTGAGTACTTCCCTAACCTCCACAGATACAATACCAAAAATACCTCCCTTTCTATAATTTCTCTCGTTTATCGCAGTTTTTGAAATTTTTCCTGATAATTAAAATTTCTGGCGCCCTCTAATTACCTTTTCGATTGATTAACGTTCCGCAAATAAACCCACGACCCTTAGCTCTCCAACCAAAACAAGAGTGCCGTTCGCATACGTCTTAATTGTTTATCGTCCAGTATTGTTCCCAATAAAATCGCTATCTTGGTCCCATCCAAGGTAACTTGGAAAAAATTGATACCGAACAATTAAGAAGGTAACACTCTTCATGAAAGGCCGGGACGTTGTTAACAACAATTCCGCCCTGAACGCCTCAGTTCCTTAACAACCGATGAAAACGCTGAAACAGTAAAATGAAGAAAATTGTTATCGATAAGCGTCAGAACAATATTAATGATGTTGTTGGCATATCGGTTTTGGCTCATGCTGTTGCTGCAACATTTGTTCCAAAATTGCTAAAGGCTAAAGCTAAAGACAGGAGAGCGAAGAACCACATCATGTTCGGTCAAATCTGAAGGTTGCTCATTGATTTCTACAATGACGTGGTGCAACGTCAGCTCTTGCCACTAGGTTGTACGGTCAATAAGGAGAATTACGTGGAAATTATGCATTGTTTGCATGTAGAAACACGAAGAAAATATTCGGATTTCTGGAGAATAAGAATCCACTCCTTAAGTGACACTAGCGAAGCTTGATTGAAAACACCGTTACCCTAATTCGCAAATGTCGTAAGTCCATTTTTGCCAAAATTGGGTTTTTGGTAAAATTGGGTTTTTGGTACCATCTCTTTTAATACCACCTTAAGAACATTATTAGAAATATTACAGTTACCTGCGATTTAAAACCCATTTTAGAAATCATAGTCAGTCCGCGTGTGGTGCATTAGCGTAAGTCCAACAGTTCATAATAGGAGATTATCCAGCATTGTTTCACTCTTACATTTTATAAAAACTAGGATTTCATTTAAGATTTATTGAATTATTATTTTTACACTTTATGGTAATAATCCAGTCATTTTAGAAAAGAATGAAGATATATGCAAATGATTATATCTTCAAAAAGTGCACAATAGAAGAATTTATAGAAGAAGGGAATAAAAGGTTGAAAAATATACAGGTATGTATATGTACCAAAAACGGTACAGCAGAAAGAAGAGATTCAAAAGATTCTAGAAAGATATCACAACGATGCAATGTTTGGAGGACATGTAGGAAACAATAGATTATTAAAGAAACTGAGAGCAAATTTTAGATGGAAAAATATGGAGAAAGATGAAGTATGTAAAGAATTGCCACAAATGTCAAGTGAATAAAGCAAAACCCAGTCATAAAGAGAAATTTGTCATCACGGACACAACTATAAAACCGTTTGATATCATTTATATAGACACAATAAGTCCTTTTGTAGAAAGTAATAATGGAAACCGTTATTGTATCACAATATTATGCGAATTAACAAAACACGCGGTCATGATACCGGTCGTTAACAAAGAGGCACAAAGAGGCAGCCACAATAGCAAAAGCTATATTTGACAACTTTATACCAAACTATGGTTTGATGAAAGAAATAAGAACGAATCAAGGAACAGAATATAAGAACGAAATAATGAAGAACTTAGCGGAACTTTTAAAAACGAAACACAATTTCTCAACGGCATGTCACCACGAACCCAGACAGCACACAATATCCACTAGATATCCAATGGATAGCCCAATATCCACTGAATATCCAGTCCATGTAAGATATCTAATGGGTATCTACTGAATGTATTTCATGGATATGAAAAAAAATATTTTCTATTTTACGGATAATATATTCAATAATCACATAAAAAATTATTGAGAAGGATAATACCTTCAATGTATAAATGTCTTAATCTCCTGATATTATATCCATTGTATATCCATGAATATTTATTATTATTTTCTTTCGCATTTTGTATGTGCTCAACGTATTTTTGGATTTATCAAGGCGTGAAATTGAAAAAAAAATGTACCTAAACTCAGTTATGAGTTTAATGAACAATACGAATTCGGCATAAAACGAGCTCTTAACACACAACAAATATCACATGACTTAATGTTTATTGCTAGAATAGACAAAAATGCATATATCTGTGTATTTCCAAATTACATACCCGCAAAACTATGCAACCATCCATGCACGATGGTATCTCTGTTCCCTCATTGTAGGGTAGGTTATCATAGTTTTAAATACGTGCAAAAGTGGTTGGTTATTTTGTATCGATAGTTTGGATTTGGAAAAAATAAGTTATGTATATGTTTCTTACCTTAATTCTGAATATTCTTAGGTCTCCTATATTTTATTGATATTTATTATTGATTACCTACATTAAAAGCGTTTTGTATACTTATACAATGTAAAATAGCATGGTGAGAAAACGTGAAATAGGTTTTACCTCGGCTTTTACTTTGTTTCATGATAAACTGTGCTGGGGGCTCGGCTGATTTGCTTAAAACATCTTTTGAGCTCAATAATAATATTGGTGTTCTTATTACAGGTATGTGCTCGAATACAAGGCGTGGGCTAATGTTCAAAACGTTACTTCACAAAAAAGGTGCATCTTATATTCGTGCGTACCTATACGGTATATAGCTGACCTTGAAAATATATAATCCTTCTTTTCTCGTTCTTACAGAAAGAAGCGTGCAGAGTAGATGAGTGATGGGTGATGAAGACGAAGTATTATTGATGTATATGCAAATATATATTATATAAATTAAAGTCTTTTCTATCTTTCTATTCCAAGGTATATAATTTTATTATATGTCAAATAATACTACTATTATGAAAAATTTATTCCATTTGCACCTTCTTACTCACAGATATTATCTGACTAGTACCTGCTGTTGGAAATACAAGATGGTTAACAAAAACAATGCTTACCTAAAGTTGTGTATCTCCACAAATCTGGAATAAAATTAACTGTGTATCTATACTTGCTCTTGCTAAATAACCACCACATCTCTATTACCCCCAATACAGTATTTCGACAACCTTTAGACGCAGTCGGTACTTGTAATTCTTGTTACTTTTCAAACTGTCTGAAAATACTTTAATCCGTTGATTAACTTCTAATAACATGTGTATTATTGAGTTGCTCTTTGGTTTGCAAATTGCATATTTGGTATATGCAGCCGCTTCTAAGTTAGCCGGTATTCTCTAGTATCACAAATTAGTTTATAACTAGATTCGAAGATTTGATATTATTCTTTGAAATAATTATAATACAATTTCAGCTAGAAGCCCAATCGTAGGTCATTTAAATTCGACAATGGAAGGATTGACTACAATAAGGGCATATAAAGCTCAAGAGATACTGAAAAACGAGTTCGATAAACATCAAGATCTTTATACAAGTGCATTCTATACATCAATATGTGTTAGAGGAGCATTTAACTTTATAATGGATTTATTTTCATTAATTTTTGTCACGTCTGTTGTTGCTAGGTTTTTATTTGCTGAAACAGGTGAGTAAAAGTTACATCCTCACTCATATGAACATGACGAGAATTTCCATACATATTAAATTGGTGGTATAGTTATTAAGTAGTCGGGGTGGTACTCCGTGTACCTGGATTTTCTGTAGAGGAATAGCCCGAGTAGATGCAGAAGCTTCCAGAATATCTAAGACACTTCAATATGAAGGGTAGAATCGCAGCTTTCGTAATATTTAGTTTATAAAAATGACTTTTAACATATTAATTCAACGAGAAGAAGCTTTTGATTTGGGATTTTGAATATTTCCAGATTTGAGTAAAAATTGTGACTAAAAATCGTTGTTTAGTAAGAGAAATAACCGCTGAAATTTCTGTCTCTCATGAATCGATTCATGCCATTCTAAATTATTGTACCGTATCACATGACATACGAACAGTTTCCTTCGATATGGTTCCGGCAGATTTTCTTCTATTTTGATTAATTTTTACTTTAATATCATGGTTGTTGAATTTTGCCATGATAAAGCTGATAGCAAATATAATCAGAAAATACTAAATTTAGGCTCTCATTAGGTATGTCAAAATATATATCGTGACTTTGTTGTAGATTCCCTGGCTGGAGACGTAGGTTTAACTCTAACACAAGCTGGAAATTTAACAATGATAATTAGTAGAGGTTTGATGATATGGTCCGATCTTGAAAACAGTATGACTTCTGTTGAAAGAGCGATGGAATACACGACTGTAGAATCAGAGAATGAAACAGGATTAGAGATAGCAAATTGGCCCAGTAAAGGAGGAATTGTCTACGAAGACGTTTCATTAAAGTATAGGAATTCTCATGAAACTATTTTAAAACATATTTCTTTCGCAGTTAAGCCAGGGAATAAAATTGGAATTGTTGGAAGAACTGGAGCCGGAAAGTCGTCTATTATATCCACATTATACAGGTATGAGAAATGAATAAAAATTGTTTTTTAGTGGTAATTTTGGAAGCACTAACGAATAGGAATAATATTTCTTCTATTTAAAAATGAAACTGGCTTATTGCTTGATACTGCTCAATATATTTTGTTACGAAGTGGTAGTTTTACATTTTAGTATTTTTGAAATTTATTATCCTTGTAAGACATTCATTTTGTGTTGATGTTTTCTTGTTATTTCATGATTAGTTAATGCTGCTTAATTTTTTTATAGTATTGATGACTTTTTAAACTATTTTCCAAATATTGTGATGTTTGTCCTATGTAAGTAGCATCACAATTATTACAAGGTACTTCATATATAATGATACTTTTTATTTCTAATCTTTGTGACTTATTTTAACTTCATATTTACTAAAATACTTTGATAACTGGTGGGTACGTAACGTGAAGAGATGTTTAATATTGTGTGTTTAGTATTTTTTTGGGTTTGTTAATTGAATTTAAATGTCCTTATTTCTATCTTTTCATCAGTGTAATTATTTTTTTTTGTGCAATTTCCGAGTTCACAATAACTGTGTATTTAAATTCAGGATCTGATAGCTGGATAGCCTGACTAACAAATTTTTTTTAGATAGGGTGATATGAATTAAAGCTTACATTTCTTTACGACCGGGTAGATTCTGTACACCATTCGGTTTTTATGTTAATGTCGATTTTATTTAGTGTGACATCAAGAAAATTAATTGTATTATTTTGTCTAATATCGGTTGTAAATTGGATTTTTATGATAAGAATTAAATATTTGGCTTATGTTTTCAATTTCGTTTTTTTTTGTACAGCATTACTTAGCTTACTGTGGTAGTTTTATCAAGATCACTAATTGTGCTATATACTTGAGACTACATCTAATGAAATAAATACATATTTATCAGGCATTTTTATATTTTAAATTTTTGCTTTGAAATCCTATGTATTTTTGATATAGTGTAAAATATTCTTTAAAATATTTCTCGGATGAATGAACAGTGGGGTTAAAAGAGTTTGAAACACACACACATACATATACGTGTCTAAACCTGCCCCTCCAGAATGCATCCCTCAAGAACCATGAATTCTAGGAAGCGTATACCACGTCGTACACCAGTCGTCGATTCGGTCGAAGGCTTCTTGTAATCTTGTAGTTACCATCGCTGCGTAGAGCGCCGTAGAGGGCCGTTATGGTTGTCTGTCTTGGGGATGTCCACCGTGTAGATGTTGTAGAGCACCGCAGAGATTACTACTCCCTGTGGTACTCCTGCTTCCATCCATCCCAGTTCGGATTTGGTCATGTTGAGCTTGATCCTGAATCTTCTGTTCTTCATATGGTTGCGCAGCAGCTTCGTGTGGGCTCCGGAGTATGCGACTTCGTTCATCTTGTATATCAGACCTTCCAGCCAGACACGGTCGAAGGCTATGTTGGTATCGAAGAAGATTGCACCATTGCTTGGTTTCTGTTGAATCCTTGGGTGGTGTATTCTACTATCTTCAGGTCTCGGTCTTCGGCTCTTCATTGTTTCCTGAATCCGAACTGTTCTTCTGGCAGGATCCCGATGGCTTCTGTTTCCTCTTGAAGATTATTTAAGATGATACTTTCGGCTATCTTGCTCATCGTGATGAGGAGATCGATAGTTCTGGGGGAACATCGGGTTCTTTTCGCTCTATCACAGCATGATGGTGTTCGCTTCTTTCCATTTGCCTGGGAAGTGCTTGGTATTCAGTATTCCGTCGATGATGGCTGCCATGAATACCACTCCTTTCCTTGGTAAATGCTTCAGGGCGTTATTGTTGATGTCATATTTCCCTTGTGCCTTCCTCTTGTGCCTGGATGATGTAGGCTACTTCCTCAGGGGTGGTGTAGCCTAGGTTTCCGTGGTCGTCGTCTTTGTCTTGGTTTTGGAGTTCTTCTTCGACTTGGTCTAAGAAGTCCATATCCTCGTCTGAGTGCTCGTTCAGGATGAACTGGCGTTCCATGGTTGTTCTGAAAGCTTCTGCTTTTTTTCTCGTCCATGTGGGATAGTCCGTTGACTCTGTGTATTCTTGGGGTCTATATTCTATCTTATCTCAGGATTTTGGCTAGCTTCCATAGTTCTGGTGTGTCCAGGTCCAGTTCTTCTAGTTTGTTCTCCCATTCCTGGGATCGGTATTGCTTCAGTTGCGTCTTGACCTCTTCTTTGAGTCTGTTCGCTTCTCTCTTGTCTTTCTGGGTTTCTTCTCCTGTTGGCTCTTCTTCTTGCTACATTTTTCACCCCGATGAGCTCCCGTAGTTCGTCGCTGAAGCTGGAAAACCTCTTGTAGTTATCCACCCGTCTCGTTGTTGTGCTGTCTTCTAGTGCTTGTTGGATGGCTCCTTATAGCTGTCTCAGTTGATCTTACAGTTCCGCTGTATTGGAGATAAACGGTACTGGTCCAATCAGCTATCTGGATCTGCACTTGAACTTTTTCCAGTCGGTCTTCTTTACTTATCTTCATGTTGTTCTCTCGTCCTCTCCCAGCGTGTGGATGAGTGGCTCGTGGTCGGTACCTCCTTCTCCGTTAGTGGTGTCCCATACTTCTGAGATATCTTGTAGTATGGTGATGTCCAGTACGTCTGCTTCTCTTCTAGTAGGTGTGTGTTGCTCCTGGTGGTCCTATGACGTGTAGCTCTGTTCGTCTGTTTGCGATGTCTCTCAGCTTTCTACCGGCTGTGTGGAGGTGTTTGCGGTTCCAGGCTCTGGATTTAGCGTTGGGATTTTCGCCACCTTGTCTTCTGGGTCGGTGAAGGTGTACCAATTTACACTTTGGCCTTGGTGCTCTTCTAGATACTTACTTAGTTTCCTGTAGTCATCGGCTTTTCTAGGGTTATCCTAATCACTAGTCTCTCGTTGTAGGTGGTCATCATGTTGACTCCTCTTGCTTGGGCTTCTCTCCTTATCCTCGGGAAGTCTTTCGTCGTTTTGAGTATTATCTTTTCTTTTGTTGATTGCGTCTTATCTGCCTGGGTTGAAGATTGTGCCTCTGTTTTTTCTCTTTTCTGCTCTCTGCTGGCGTTGGATTTATCTCAGGGTGTTGTTTCGTCGTCATCGTTGTCGTTGCTGCTTGGCTGATCTGGGTTGGATAGTTGGATCTATTTCTTCATGGGCTTCTGCTTCTTTCTTTCCTCGATTGGCTTGTCAACTGGTTCATCAATTGTGCCTGGGACGCCCCAATTTTTTCTTGGAATTTGCGGCTTTTCATCCTTGATTCGGCGAGGTCACTCATCAGATTGAGCTTCGGTAATCTTTCTTTTCAACTCTGGATTCTCCTGTTCGAGCTCCATTTTTCTCTTCTTCCTCTCCTGGGAAAAATTGCGTTTGGATTCGTCCATCTTCTGTGCTTTCTGTTCCTCTAAAGGCACAAAAAATAAATATTAGTATTTAACTTACCCTTTATAGTGTCCGTTGTATTCAGTGCCTGGCATAATTTTGAAACCCACGTTTGATGCTTGACAGTTTTTATAGTTGTCTTCTTATCTTCGCCGAATCGCTGTATTTTCAAAAAACACAGTTTATTTCATAAAGGATGAAAACATTAAGAAACGTAGCCTTAGCAGGTAGTTTGCCTAATAATCTTTATTTGTACACGTCAGTTCAACGTCGAGATCTAGTCGTTACTTGAAATTATTGGTTGGAGAAGTTTATATAGTTTTGGTAGCCCATATATTTTAGGGCGTATGGAATTATAAATAGTTAACTGGTTTTAATTATTGGTGAACTAAAAAGTTTTTTCTTGCAAGACCAAAGTAAATTATGAATATGTTTTTGGTACACCTCGTGTGATCTTGGTCCATATTCATGTAAGTTGTATCATTCTACAATAACATCACAGATTCATAAAATTTTTAGATGTTTGATTCGCTTTTTTATAATATCTGTTCGATATTGTGTTTCTAGTGCATTTATTTCTTTAACCAATGGTCTCAAGTGGAAATAGTGGACAGAGTCGTGTTTACTAGTTCGAATTAGTGCTAGTCCCAGCTTGAGGGGTAGCATTCCTGGGTTTTCCTTGAGATCCTACATCAGGACTTCTTGAGCCATTATGTATGTACATTCGTAATATAGAATTAATATTAGATTTGCTTGACATTTTTCTTGTGTAGTTGTATTTTGTGTGTCAACAATGACTTCGTTGTCTTTTGTAACGGTTTTAGGAGAAAATCTTGAAAGTAATTTATTTCTTTTCACCATCTTTCTGCTATAAATTTTGATACAAGGTTTGTAGGGTATAGGAGGAGGTGTCGTTTCATATTCTTTTTCTCAATGGCTTTTTCTATGATGTATTGGATTCTTTTTTTGGTTTTTTTATATATTTGCTCCTTGTATCTCATGTTTGAGAAGCATGATAGTTCCTTGGGTACTCGGACCTGAGTGATTATCTGTGATTCGAGTTGGATGGAGTAAAAACTGGGTTTTATTACTTTCGTAATATTGAATAGATAGAATAAAATGTTCTGTAACGAGTTCAGAATCAGGAAAATTGAGTTTGGCTTTCAGAAGCTTGACAATCTCAAAGCCTATTAGGCCGTCAAAGATTTTGTGGAATTTGAGTAAGTAGAATTTGAAATTTCCGTTCTTTTGGAATTTGGAAAATATAGTTATGTCAGCACAATAATTTTGGAAAATTGAGCTTACTATGAAAGGTTCATGTTTGATATTATCATGGAAATATTTCGAGGCGATGTCGGAATTGAAAAAAGATTTAGCGCAAGTGTCGATAAGTAGTTTAAGAGAAGGGTTGGAGATTGTTATATAGGGTAGTTCCCTTTTATACTGGTAAGAATTTAGCACTATTACGTCGCGGTGCTGTTTTCGGCATTTTCTCCAAAATTTGTCGTTTGTTCTTCATTGTCATTTTGAAAAGGTTTTCATACGGCTCTGTGGCCTCGCGAAACTGATTTTCTTGATGCTAATAGTCGTAAGCTCTTTCACCATCAAATACATTAGTATCATAACCATAGGCTTCGTTGGCATATTCAATGTTAAATAATTCATCGGATGTGAATCTTGGTAGATTTTGCTGCTATTGAGGTTTCCAGTTTCGGTTTTGGGTCGTAGCTCTAATTATAATACTCATAGGTGTTGGTTTATGTGGCTGGGGTATTCCATGTTTACTAATCCAGGTGTTTTTTGTTGAGGCCTACTGAATTGTTGAAAACTTGCCGGTCCAGGGAATACTTTCTGGCCCTGTGTAATTAAATTATTTGGCTGCGCTGGTGGTCTAAATCCAAACTGTTGAGGTTATGGCTGCCTTTGTGGTCGGAAAGGTGGAGGTTGCTATTGTAGTCTGAAAGTTGATGGTTGCCATTGTGAAGACATAAGAGGTACTGGTTAGCGCTCACACGTCTGCTTGTTTTTACTGCTTCCTGGAGATCCCTTATCTTTTTTTCTTCCTGGATGTACTGCATTACAGTAGATATATCGCTTGGTTTCATTGTTTTAATAGTGGATCCTAAGGGTTTCCGAAGTCCTGCCAGGAAAGTTGTTAAAGCTTGTTTCTGGAAAAGCTCTTGTTACATGCCTTTATGTTAATATCGTCGTTGTGAAATTCTACGTAGTTGGATATTGTATTTAGCAGACCAATTACTTTCGCGTGGTACTGCTGTCGATATTCATTGGGTTCTTGTTGTAGATTTACTAAGTCTCTTGTAAGAGAATTCTCATTACGTTGGTCGGTCAAATTATCATTGGTATGTTCCCATTCTGTACATCCGTAGACTGAGCTGACTTCCTTAGCTCTTCATGTCAGTTTACGTAGGATTCCTTGGAAAAGGAGGTGATTTTGAAAACTCTGGTAGTTGTTGTTGTCTCAGAAATGGCTTAAGTGTAGGGTAGTGGTAATAATGAAATTGTATAGCTCATTGGGATTTCCATCGTATGGGGATGTATAGGTGTTTTGGATTAAATTCAGGCATGGTATTGATTTGAGGTGGGGTGTCTAGGTGCGTTTAAATTTAGGATTGGTGGACGTAGTATTGATTGATAGGTCTGAGGAGTGTTTGCTTGAGGTGTATCTAACATATAGATGAATAAAGGAAAAGTATAGTTTCATACAGGCTAACGATGAGGCTGAGGTGCATTCCGGTTACTAGTTTCGTTTTCTTTTTGTTTATTTACTCCTAACGCTTTTGGATAAACTTCACTAACTTTTCTTTTTCTTCTAACACTTTTGGATGAACTTCAACGTTTTCCGATGGTTCTTGAAGTGGATAAACGTTCAAAAACGAAGGGGATCACTAAAGGCTCTTCCACTATACAACTGACTGCGCCAATTAATCGTTACTGCACTACAAGTCACTTTTAAAAAATATACTTTATAGACAATAACTACACTACGTATAACAAAATACACTATATCTAATATAATCAATCAATCGAACTTATATACAAAAATAAATACAACTATAAACTAAAAATGTACAATTCTCTAAAATCATCAGTTGTGTGATGTTGTTGAAACATGGATCACCGTCTGCGAATTGTAACGGGAGCTCAAAGTTCAATACCATGCATGAACCGTTGGTCAGCGAACAGTAACCAATGTGGCACAACTTTTGCTTAACAATTAAAATGACAAATGCTGTATGTATTCAGATACATGCATATCATACCAATCTCACGCAGTATTATAACTAAGTGGCAAGTTCAAAACGAAGAAGACTGTAGTAAATTGTTATACGAACTTTTAAGCAACACATATAACCTACCTCGCTTGCAACTGATGAATCTACTATATAATATCTAGTATAGTAGTTCAATTCTCAATATTTTTTGTCGAACCCAAACCATTCTCGAATTTTATATTCAATTTGTTTCTATTTTTATTTTTAGATTATATCCATGTGAAGGACGCATATTAATCGATGGAGTAGATCTAAAGACATTATCTCTCAAATTCTTGAGGCAGCATATATCTATCATCCCTCAAGATCCAATAATGTTCTCAGGAACAATAAGGAGTAACGTGGATCCTTTAAATGAATATACAGATGAAGATATTTGGAGAACGTTACGAGAAGTGAAGCTTGATTGCATTATTTCCACTCTTCAAGCAAATGTTGCCGATATTAATTTGAGCACAGGACAAAGACAGTTAGTTTGTTTAGCTAGAGCAGTTATTAGACAAAACAAAATCCTAGTTTTGGATGAAGCTACAGCCAACATGGATCCTGAAACTGAACGTATAGCTCAACAAATTATAGATAAACATTTTTCTGCATGCACTTTATTGATTATTGCTCATAGATTGGAAGCTATTTTGGACTGTGACAAAGTGTTGGTGTTAGAAAGAGGAAATGTTATTGAGTTTGCTGAACCTAAAAGTTTGCTGGAAAATAAAAATTCCTTGTTTGCTGAAATGATTAGAAACTCGAAAATCAGTATGGTACAAAATTAAACAATTTGTAATGACAATTTCAATAAATTATAGAGTTTCTTAAAATTATTTTATCCTGCACTTGAGTTAATTTTTTCAAAAATCAAGGAGCACTCAAAGGACAAATATATACCTGAAGTTTACCGCCGCGCTGTGGCTTAGGTTCGTTCGTATCCATATTTGTTTTTGTTTCGTTCATTTGTTTGTTCTATTCAGTCTCAGCAGCTACCTCTCTGCAGATCTTTGAGGGAACAATTCCCATGATAGGATATATTTTATTAGGTGGTGTCGATTTTAAACATCTCATGGTTATTTTTCTAGCGTCATTGATGGAAGTTAGTGGGTTGAATTTCTTGAGACTGGTGCTGAATATTCCGGTGCTCAGACAGAAAGTGCTAACTATAAAGTGTGAAGTATGCTTGGATAAGTTTCCTACGCGAATGCCATTAGCGAATCTTGGAATTTGAGTCTGAAGCAAAAAAGATGAGTGATAAAGCAAAAAAGTACCAAAATTACTCCAAAAAGGGATTGCTGCAGAAAAGAGGGTCAGATAGAGATTAATTAGTGGCTATAAACAAATAATTATAATAAAAGGAATGAAGGGGACATACCCGATATCTCCAGTGGAGAAATTAGTATATTGATTTCGGAATACACAAATGAATGAAAGAATCATTCCAGAATAGGCAAACTATGTTAACGTTGTTACGGCAAATAATTCAATAAAGATATTCTCTCCGGGATTTGAAACTGATAGAAAGGCGACTTCTCCCTTGTTACATAACGAATCAATTCTAGATTTCCGTAGATAAAATATGGTCGGTGGTGCACATTTCATGTTGATTGAAGTGAAAGCTATTTTCTTTGCTTATTAAATAATCGTAAAATTGGCTTATTAAAAAAATAACAAGAGTTAATAGTTGCTTCGTTTGCCATACAGAAATTAGGATAAACAATACAATAATTCTGTATCTGCATTCTCTTTTATCAAAACTATTGTTTTGATAATTGAAGAAAATAATGAACTATAAGCATTATCACGAAACAAATTTCACATAACAATTTCCTTCAATAATTTTTAAAAGTTATTAGTTCAAATATTTTTCCTCAATCATCCATGCATCCATTTTCTTAATTATAAGCAAATTACTACGAACATTATTTCCAAAGCTTTTGCTTCTTTCTCAGTGACATTCCAGTTATCTTTTTGTTCTAAAATCCCTATGCAATGGAAGTCTGTGTGGAATTTCAAATAATCTATATTGAGGTGACATCTTAGGTGCGTTCTTTTTGACTGAGATCTCAGATCACTTCAGTTAAGGTGATCTGAGATTAAGTGATGTGAGTAAGCACCAAAAAGAACGACATCTCAATTGAAACGCGCGATCTATCGATAGATTTAAACTATACGACAGATTCGTATCAGCATTTAATAATGTTAATTAATGTATCCATAATTTGGAACAAAAGAAAAATAGATTATGTGTGTTTATTATTTATATGTCAATGGTTAAAACCTTAGATAACCTTGGTTAAAACTACAAATAAACCAAACAAATCAAATGTTTCTTCATCCCCTCCACTTCATTTCCGACTCAATTCCAACTGATACCCCCTTACAACACATTAAGCATCGGTGAAGGGGGAGGAAAAATCTCAGCTCACTTAAAGTGAGTAAAACAAAAAGAACGCTCACATTACTGATGTGAGCTGAGATTAACTGAGATCTCAGTAAAAAAGAACGCACCTATTAATACCACGTTTCATATAAATAATAGTGCTCATAACCTATGTAAACGTTTCGTAGCATGCGTGTTACAAATGTTATTTGTTTAGAAGTATCAAATTGAAATAAAAAACTTACTTTAAATAAATCCTGTATACAAAATATTAAATTCATATAAATGTATTTATTGAACACTTACATTGGATAAATCCTGTATACGATATATTCAATTCATATTGACTTACTTTTTGAACCATTGTCAGAAAGACATTTTATAAATGATATTTTAAAGAAATGAATTAGGCAATCCAACGACCTGTCAAAATAAATTCAATATGGCGGCGACGGTAAAATAAATAACAAAGTTACTGTAGAGTGTGATTGTTTAACCCACGTTAAATTGATTTTCGTTCTGTTTATTTAAAGGTTTGTCTTCGATATGTATTGTAGTTGGTTGTGGAAACCGTTCTAATCGTGATGAAGTTTCGTTTTATTGCATTCCCGCAGAGACAAAACACAGGTTTCTAACGAAGAAAAACGATTTGACCAAACTTCTCAGGGCTGCATGGATTGCAGCAATAAAGAGAGACGATCTGACCGAATCTATATTGAAACAACAGAAAGTTTGCTGTAGACACTTTATAACTGGTAGGCTTCTTATCAAATATTATATCCACTCTACTAGCTCCTAGTTTATGTAGTTTGTTCTCAAATAGGTATTAACTCATTCTAGGCAAACCTGCTGTCCTCGAAGATAAAGAACACCCTGACTGAGTACCATCTCAACATATGGGACATGTGTCTCAGAAAGTAAAAAAAAAGCTGCAGATGTTGACCGGAAGAATCGCAGAGATAAAAGGACAAAACTGACTGACACTAAGGTAAAAAATAATGAATAGTAGTCCTTTTTTATGTAAATTGTCTCAAGAGCTTAATGACAATTGATTGGGATATGTTTAACTGATCGTCCTGGTCAAGAAAAGGTAATCGATGAGCATGTTTTGTACACTTTATTTTGATAAAAAGAATGTTAATGTTAGTAATACCAATGTTAAGTTATATATTGATAGTTGCTGAAAACTGTTATAATTAATTACTTTGTCAACAGGTCATGGATATTGATGAAATGCCTCAACAGTCCCAGCATGATCAAATTGAATTTATGGAGACTGTGGTGTCTATGATGCTTAAGTATTTATGTTTTTGTTTTGAAGCTAAACATTTAGCAAATATTACTTTGCAACTTTTATTATTTCTCAACATTTAATGAATGTTTTATTTTGATTTGTACTTAAATTAGTAACAATTCTTGTCTCTTCATAATACGTATAACGTTTATGTACTAAGTGTTATTATAGTAATATATTTTTTCATAGATTTGTCAATAAGATCAAAATCTTTGAACAATGAGGCTGAAGTTCATTGATTTTACTCATGCTAATATTAGAAATATGTATTGTAATGTACACATGTCAAAATGAAATAAAATTTATATTTTGTAGTGTAAAATAATTGTTTTTCTAATGCATTAAATGTCACACACTTTAGGAACAATAAAAAAATAGAACCCTTATATAACAGTTTATTTTTTCCAAAAACAAAAAAAGCTAGAAAATAAAACCCCTAAGGTCATAGAAATAATTTCACAAGACAACATCGACAAAAAACAATCATTTATAAACTCATTACATAACTCCAAATACATACGTAATTTCTTACAATTAATGAAAGGCCAACTTAGTTCTACATTTATTTACAAAAAATAAAATACAACACTCTGATTTAATAGCAGAAGGTTACACATAATATATCTATTAGCTAAACTGTTTATGTTACTCCAACATCTGGATTTTACACTAATAACGATTTAAAATAAGCACTCTTCATCTTAAAATAGGAAAATTGTCCTTCTCAAACACTACAAAACACCTTAAAACCCCACAAAATACAAAGGAAACCGTTTTATAATTATAAAACTCTGCAGTTTTCTAAACATAAATGAATGTACTGACTCCAATGTTTGACCGTCGCCGCAATATTGACAGCTAAAAAGTCACGTGGTTTGGATTGCCTAATTGACATGTTTATCTATACCTAGGTTAAGTGTGAAAAAAGGTGACTGAAGTGTAAAACAAGGAAAATATTTGAACGAAGTTATAGTAAGTGAAATAAACGCAAACCTAGGTAAATGGATTTGGAACAAACTATTGTTTTTAAGAAAAACAAATCAACATTAAAAAACAAGAGGGTTGTTGATTAACAAAATGGGGAGTGGAGTGGAAGATAAAAACTAAGAAAGGTGTACGTGAATTTGAAACTTAAAATAAAAAATAAAACTAAAAAATAAATAATAGCCGGTATAAGTGCTTAAAAATGCTAATGTAGTTAATTTATTCACAAATAGAAAAATTTTTATCCGCGACCATAATAACGTGTTACATGGTCCACGCACAGTCTTCAAAGGTTTACCACAGAGCTGCATAGGCGGTGAAACAATTAACCGAATTCAATACGCTGATGATTTATGTTTCTATGTTACTCGTAATTCATATGAACAATGTGTTAAAGACTTACGATCATTCTTTCAAGTACTCAAACCATGGCTGGTAAATATGGGCTTTAGTGTTTCTTCGGAGAAGTCTGCTCTGGTATGTTTTACTAGCCATCAACTGGAAACGTCCAGGGCTCTTTCTCTAGATGAGTTCACATTCCCATTTGTTGACGAATACAAATATCTGGGTATTGTCCTGGACAAAAAATTATTATGGACTAGCCATATCAAGTACACTAAACAAAAATGTGAAAAATGTATGAATCTTCTCAGAGTAGTTTCCAAACAAAAATGGGGAGCTGATTCAAACATTTCCTTTATTTTTATATCCGTTCAATATTGTATTACGGGTGTACATTTTATGGTTCCTCATCAAAAACCAATTTAATAGCTGTTGAACGAATTCAATACAAATCATTAAAAATATGCCTAGGAGTTATGATGTCATTACCTAATCAAGCTGTCTTAGTAGAAATGCAAGAGCCCCCGTTGCATATTAGAAGGCAATACCTAGCCGAAAAGCTTCTTATTAAATACCGAACATTTAATACGTACATGGTTCAAAAGACTTCAGCAATAAACACAAACAATCTGACTATGCCATACTGGAGAATAAAAACCAGTCCTCCATTAGCTGAGGCTTTTCTTAATATTAACAGTAAAGAAAATCATATCGTAAAGCAAGATAAGTTCCCTATTTTTCAATGCAATTATGAATCTTTAGTGACTGTTCCTAACATCATATACCCCTCCTTTTACGAAGTTACTATAGTCCGTTTTTAAAAGGCATGGAGTAATAAAAGCTCATTAGGTATGCAAAACCAATACAGGGTGTATAATAAAATATCTCCGAAGTTTATCTAATTTTGTACTAAAATTTCTCATTTGTTACGAATTTCAGGTATATTCGGTTCGGTCGCCTATTGTATTGAAAGAGACGCTCTATTGTATTTGAATGAACAAATAAACAATTTAATCCTCAGAGGCGTGCAATCAGGACAAAACAAACTTGGTATATGAATATGAAGGCACTATGAAATAATAATTACGAAAACTATTCAAAAGAGTTCACAATATCGATTCAATAAAAACACATTTTTTCTGTTCCTATGAATAAACAATAAACATAAAATATATAAAAAATAGCAAATTTTTTTGCAGTAGGTATCAACTTTACTACTAATATACCGTTTACAATAGGAGAGGAAAAAAGAAAAATGCAGTAATAAAGTACGAATTAATGTAATATTTATAAAAAAAGTCTAACAAATAATAGTAATAACTAACACAAAAACTAGTCTATATATCAGAATCAGAGGATTCTGTTGAGCTTCCATTATTAACATTGATTATAAATGGTTCAATCATGTGTTCACTTATATGATCCATTTCCCACATATTTAGTTCTTCTTGTATCACGTGTTCAACACATTTCTTCCAGTTTTCTTTGGTTACGTTACCTAACGCGTCTTCGAATAAAACTTTTACGTCGCTCATTTTGAATGTCGTATTCTTTCTTGAAACTTCCCCTTTCACTTGGGCCCATATTAATTCTATGGGATTGAGTTGACAGTGATAAGGAGGTAGCCTCAGCACCGTTATACCACGCGCTGATGCCGTTTGATCTACAACGTATCTACTATATATTTGTGTTTATGTGAATTGGCCAGTTGCAAGAGCTCATTTTTCAGCGGGTTATCTGGCCATTCAATATTTTTCGAGGTTAGCCAATCGTCGATATCTTGTTTACGCCATGCAGTTGAAGGTAATTTCTCCACTAACCTGGAGTGATAACTTGCGTTATCCATAACAATAACCGAGCCCGTTGGAATTAGATCTAACATTTGTGAGAAATATTCTTCGAAAACGTCTGCATCCATATCTTCATGATAATCTCCGGTTTGCTTCGACTCAAAGCACAACAATCCACCTTTAACAAAACCTTCGGCACTTCCGATATAAGTAATGATGAGTCGACGTCCTTTTCCTGCTGGTGGATTGAGGCCTGTTGACCACCCTTCAAGAGCTGCCTGCCTCCGAATTTTGACATTCGTGTCTTGCCAAAACATTGAAACAGTATGACCTTCATTTAACCAAGTCTCATCCAAATAATAAATTCGTTTTTGATCTAGTCTTGCTTTCCGAATATTGCGCAAATAACTCCTTCTCCAAATGACAATGTCGTCTCTATCAATCAACATTGCGTTCCGATTATTTTTTTTATATTCAAATCCAAGTTCCTTCAAAATTTCCCATAATGTACTTCGAGACATTTTCGGAAAATCTGAATCTTCTTGAACCGAAGCCATAATTTTGGAGAGAGTTGGGATCTCTTTTCTAAAGAAAAAAGCATGCACCTTACACCTTATTCCATTCTTCAAGTCGTCATCCATTTCAAGTTTGGGTCGGCCTGGGGACTTTGCTGGGGCTGTGATGTTTCCATTTTTTTTCTCCTTCATTAAATCATAAATTGTTGTTTTTGAAATACCCATCATTATTGCAGTAATCTCCACAGTTTCATCAACACTTCCTGTCAAATTCATGATTTTTCTCCTAATTTCTTCGTTCTTCAACGAGGAATAGCAATTTGATATCAGATTTTTTTCGTTCAGCGACAATGGGCCAACTTTAGGTCGCTTAGATGGTGATAAATCCTCCATATCTGGTCGAATTTGGTTGGAACACTATATAGTTGGAAGGTGTAGTTAGGTGTTTGTCTCCTGTGATGAGAAGAGAACTTGTATAGATGAACAAAAATAAACACCAGTTAACAATAACGGTAAAAAATAATAACAAATAACAGTAATAATGGGGAAATCAATCAACACAGCAGTTTCTCCAAAACAGATGAACTGTAAATTGAAAATATTCAACCTTTCCGCTACTTTTATAGTTGAAAAGTTCTAGTAAGTACATTATATTATGGGGGCATTTTCTTAGAACTGGAAAGACTATATTTCACAATAATAAAACCATTTTTGAGCTACCTTCCCTGATATATTTCCAGCATATAATCTATTAAGAAAGATTAAGCTATAATCACTTCTGTCATTACCTGTGTTCTTATACAGGAGATCCTGAGTTCTTCCACTTTACCTGAATTAATCCTTAATAATTCCTCCACTTGCTTTCCAAGAATTTTGGGTAAAATTTTCTAATATATTCCTGTGAGTAATCTAAGAAATGTTTGTCAAGTTTCTTCAATGACCTGCTAATTGGGTAAAATAATCGGCAAATGGGGTTGGTTTAGATATATATATATATATATATATATATATATATATATATATATATATATATATATATATAATAATAATTCGTATTAGCAGCTGTTTATTTCACAATTTAGAAATATTAGTGAGGATGCAGCAATTGGCTTGGAAATTAAACTCCTATTTTAATTTAGTGAAAGCTTTCGTAATAGTTTTATTACTTCGTCAGTCACGCTAAAATACAATGTATAACTAAAAATGAAAAATCAAAAAATGGGTACTTACATTAAACGAGTAAAATATATAAATTAAAATTCAGAAAAAACAGTGTAAAAATATTGATATATGCTTGAGACTTTTCAAAAATTATTGTCAATATGAAGTTGACAAATGGATGATATAACAGAAATGTTCGTAAAAATTATTGTAAAAGGTTGAACTAAGATATTGATGAAAAATTATTATTAGATCTGTGATTCTTTTTATTTAATTTTGTCTCAATGTCCAGAATATTAGAGTAAATAATGTTTAAATTTTGGAAATCACTTTTCTTGTTCAATCTATTTGGTTCATTTTTTATATAAACCATTTCTAAAAAACATCTTTTGAACAAATTATTTTCTTTGGTTAAAATAGAAACGTTTTTGAAATCTATGGAATGTCCTGTTACACCAACGTGCTGTGACAAAGCACAAGCATTCGGTCTTAAAAGAATATCGCTCTTATGTGAAGTAATTCGTGATTTTAAATTTCTTGAGGTCTCACCAACATATTTTTTATCACATTCTTGACAACTGATTTTATAAACAACTCCAGTCTGATCAAGTATAGGTGTTCTATCTTTTAATTTTGTGAATAATGAGTTAACAGTTTTGATAGGTTTATTAGCCAGAACTATGTTTTTTTCTTCTTTCAGTACATTACTAATTTTGGGAGTGAGTTCTTTTATGTATGGGAATGATCGAAATTTTTTTTATTTTTTTATGATATTTTCTTGAGAGTTTTCATTATTATTTATAATATTATTTGTTGAAAATATTAATTTATAAAGTAGTCGTTTTGGGTAGGAATTTTCAATAAGTAAATTAAATAATTTCTTGAAATTTTTCATTTTCAAAGTTCCATGACATATTTTGTCTATTCTATTCTTCATCCCAAGTACTAAATTAATTTTGGTTTTTTCCGGATGATAGGAGAAATAGTTCATATATCTCCCAGAACTTGTAGGTTTAATATACCAGTCTAATATTATTTTATTTTCTGGTGTTCTTATGAGTTTTGTATCTAAAAATGGAACACTTCTTTCAGTTTCGGTTTCAATTGTAAATTGAATATATCTGTTATAATTATTAAAAGAATTAAGAATTTCACTTTCTTTACCTTCGGGTATCGCACAAATAATATCGTCTACATATTTTTTTAAAAAAGGAATTTCAAAAGGTAGTTTAGGTATACAATAATTCAGTAAGTCATCCATAACATATTGAGCTAGAATAGGTGATATTTTTGATCCCATGGGAGTTCCGAAAATCTGTTTATAAAATTTTTTATTAAGTGAGAAAAAAGTATTATTAAAAATGAATTTAATTATCTTAATGAAATTATCTTTATCCAGAGAACAATGATCTTTGATAGAGTTCCAATTATTGATGACACTATTGATAACTAATTCCTCAGAGATGTTAGTGAAAAGTGAAACGACGTCAAGACTTATAATAACGTAGTTTGATGGTAATTGGAAATCATTAATTATTTCTGCAAATTAAATCATTAATTATTTCTGCAAATTTGAAAGAATCTTCAATATAATATTCATTATCTACGTTATATGCTTTGGTAAGTATATCTGTGAGGAAAGATGTTAATTTATCAGTAGGTGCATCAATAGATGCAATAATAGGTCTTAGTGATAATATTGGTTTGTGAACTTTAGGCAAACCATAGAATTTTGGACACAAAGAGTTATAAATTGTTAGTGATTTACTAACAGTTTCGTCAATATATTTATCTTTTTTCAATTGACTAACTAACTTATTAGCTCTTTGTTGTGTTCCTGATGTTGGATCTCTGGGAATTCTTTTGTAATAGATTTCATTATCAACACTATTTTCGGCTAATTCAATATATTTATCTCTATCGATAACTACTGTGATGTTACCTTTATCAGATCTTGTTATGTAAATTTCAGGATGTTCTTTTAGGAAAATTTTCGTTTTATCAAACCATGAATTAAATTCGGAATATTGGGAACATGAATTGTGTAAAAAATTGGTGATAATATTGGTTATTCTAGAAATGTAAATATTCTTTTTTTCAGGATCCTTTATTTCATTTATTGAAAATTCAATATCTGCTAAAATATTTTTTATAGAAATATCTTTTATAGTAGGTTGAAGACTAAATTTAGGACCTAATGATAACATATTTTTGACTTCATCGGGAATTATATTATTTGTTAAATTTTGAAACCAATTCTCTTTAATTTTTATATTAGTCCTAGAGTTCTCTTCCAATTCTTTGATCTTTTTTAAATTTATTTTCTTCACATCATTAAATTTTTTATTATATTTATTTGTCTGTTCGTTTTTGAAAGAATTCCAAATATTTTGTGGAAGAGCTTGGATGATCTGTTTTTCTAAGTTATCCTTTTCATTGAGTAATCTCTTAATATGTATATGTGTGATATGTATTTCTAAATTCAAAACCTTTTTGTTCAACCTTTTACCTAAATTTTTAATATATTGTCCAGTTCTTCCATCGTGGATGTCGATTGAACCATATACATCCTTAGTTCTGTCTTGAATATGTCTCGGTGTTAAGCCATAAGTTCTACATTGAAGTAAAAATATTTTTCTGTTATTCTGAGATGCCAATTTGATGTTGATATTTGCCCATTTCTTGAGATGACGCATATTGATGATTCCATATGTTGATGCAATATGTTGGTAAAACCCCATACTTATTAGTAATAATTCGTATTAGCAGCTGTTTATTTCACAATTTAGAAATATTAGTGAGGATGCAGCAATTGGCTTGGAAATTAAACTCCTATTTTAATTTAGTGAAAGCTTTCGTAATAGTTTTATTACTTCGTCAGTCACGCTAAAATACAATGTATAACTAAAAATGAAAAATCAAAAAATGGGTACTTACATTAAACGAGTAAAATATATAAATTAAAATTCAGAAAAAACAGTGTAAAAATATTGATATATGCTTGAGACTTTTCAAAAATTATTGTCAATATGAAGTTGTTATATCATCCATTTGTCAACTTCATATTGACAATAATTTTTGAAAAGTCTCAAGCATATATCAATATTTTTACACTGTTTTTTCTGAATTTTAATTTATATATTTTACTCGTTTAATGTAAGTACCCATTTTTTGATTTTTCATTTTTAGTTATACATTGTATTTTAGCGTGACTGACGAAGTAATAAAACTATTACGAAAGCTTTCACTAAATTAAAATAGGAGTTTAATTTCCAAGCCAATTGCTGCATCCTCACTAATATTTCTAAATTGTGAAATAAACAGCTGCTAATACGAATTATTACTAATAAGTATGGGGTTTTACCAACATATTGCATCAACATATGGAATCATCTATATGCGTCATCTCAAGAAATGGGTAAATATCAACATCAAATTGGCATCTCAGAATAACAGAAAAATATTTTTACTTCAATGTAGAACTTATGGCTTAACACCGAGACATATTCAAGACAGAACTAAGGATGTATATGGTTCAATCGACATCCACGATGGAAGAACTGGACAATATATTAAAAATTTAGGTAAAAGGTTGAACAAAAAGGTTTTGAATTTAGAAATACATATCACACATATACATATTAAGAGATTACTCAATGAAAAGGATAACTTAGAAAAACAGATCATCCAAGCTCTTCCACAAAATATTTGGAATTCTTTCAAAAACGAACAGACAAATAAATATAATAAAAAATTTAATGATGTGAAGAAAATAAATTTAAAAAAGATCAAAGAATTGAAAGAGAACTCTAGGACTAATATAAAAATTAAAGAGAATTGGTTTCAAAATTTAACAAATAATATAATTCCCAATGAAGTCAAAAATATGTTATCATTAGGCCCTAAATTTAGTCTTCAACCTACTATAAAAGATATTTCGATAAAAAATATTTTAGCAGATATTGAATTTTCAATAAATGAAATAAAGGATCCTGAAAAAAAGAATATTTACATTTCTAGAATAACCAATATTATCACCAATTTTTTACACAATTCATGTTCCCAATATTCCGAATTTAATTCATGG
Source organism: Galeruca laticollis (assembly GCA_963921935.1). NCBI lineage: Eukaryota > Metazoa > Arthropoda > Insecta > Coleoptera > Chrysomelidae > Galeruca > Galeruca laticollis. The sequence goes on from OY998183.1 coordinate 90,204,587, forward strand.
TTTGATAAAACGAAAATTTTCCTAAAAGAACATCCTGAAATTTACATAACAAGATCTGATAAAAGTAACATCACAGTAGTTATCGATAGAGATAAATATATTGAATTAGCCGAAAATAGTGTTGATAATGAAATCTATTACAAAAGAATTCCCAGAGATCCAACATCAGGAACACAACAAAGAGCTAATAAGTTAGTTAGTCAATTGAAAAAAGATGAATATATTGACGAAACTGTTAGTAAATCACTAACAATTTATAACTCTTTGTGTCCAAAATTCTATGGTTTGCCTAAAGTTCACAAACCAATATTATCACTAAGACCTATTATTGCATCTATTGATGCACCTACTGATAAATTAACATCTTTCCTCACAGATATACTTACCAAAGCATATAACGTAGATAATGAATATTATATTGAAGATTCTTTCAAATTTGCAGAAATAATTAATGATTTCCAATTACCATCAAACTACGTTATTATAAGTCTTGACGTCGTTTCACTTTTCACTAACATCTCTGAGGAATTAGTTATCAATAGTGTCATCAATAATTGGAACTCTATCAAAGATCATTGTTCTCTGGATAAAGATAATTTCATTAAGATAATTAAATTCATTTTTAATAATACTTTTTTCTCACTTAATGAAAAATTTTATAAACAGATTTTCGGAACTCCCATGGGATCAAAAATATCACCTATTCTAGCTCAATATGTTATGGATGACTTACTGAATTATTGTATACCTAAACTACCTTTTGAAATTCCTTTTTTAAAAAAATATGTAGACGATATTATTTGTGCGATACCCGAAGGTAAAGAAAGTGAAATTCTTAATTCTTTTAATAATTATAACAGATATATTCAATTTACAATTGAAACCGAAACTGAAAGAAGTGTTCCATTTTTAGATACAAAACTCATAAGAACACCAGAAAATAAAATAATATTAGACTGGTATATTAAACCTACAAGTTCTGGGAGATATATGAACTATTTCTCCTATCATCCGGAAAAAACCAAAATTAATTTAGTACTAGGGATGAAGAATAGAATAGACAAAATATGTCATGGAACTTTGAAAATGAAAAATTTCAAGAAATTATTTAATTTACTTATTGAAAATTCCTACCCAAAACGACTACTTTATAAATTAATATTTTCAACAAATAATATTATAAATAATAATGAAAACTCTCAAGAAAATATCATAAAAAAATTTCGATCATTCCCATACATAAAAGAACTCACTCCCAAAATTAGTAATGTACTGAAAGAAGAAAAAAACATAGTTCTGGCTAATAAACCTATCAAAACTGTTAACTCATTATTCACAAAATTAAAAGATAGAACACCTATACTTGATCAGACTGGAGTTGTTTATAAAATCAGTTGTCAAGAATGTGATAAAAAATATGTTGGTGAGACCTCAAGAAATTTAAAATCACGAATTACTTCACATAAGAGCGATATTCTTTTAAGACCGAATGCTTGTGCTTTGTCACAGCACGTTGGTGTAACAGGACATTCCATAGATTTCAATAACGTTTCTATTTTAACCAAAGAAAATAATTTGTTCAAAAGATGTTTTTTAGAAATGGTTTATATAAAAAATGAACCAAATAGATTGAACAAGAAAAGTGATTTCCAAAATTTAAACATTATTTACTCTAATATTCTGGACATTGAGACAAAATTAAATAAAAAGAATCACAGATCTAATAATAATTTTTCATCAATATCTTAGTTCAACCTTTTACAATAATTTTTACGAACATTTCTGTTATATCATCCATTTGTCAACTTCATATTGACAATAATTTTTGAAAAGTCTCAAGCATATATCAATATTTTTACACTGTTTTTTCTGAATTTTAATTTATATATTTTACTCGTTTAATGTAAGTACCCATTTTTTGATTTTTCATTTTTAGTTATACATTGTATTTTAGCGTGACTGACGAAGTAATAAAACTATTACGAAAGCTTTCACTAAATTAAAATAGGAGTTTAATTTCCAAGCCAATTGCTGCATCCTCACTAATATTTCTAAATTATATATATATATATATATATATATATATATATATATATTGAAGCACTTTCATTTGGTTCTATTCAATTTAATAAGGATTAACAGTATTACTGAAATAAGTCATATTGATTTTTTTCAATCTTGTACTTTATTAGCCATCATTTTAACGAATATTTATAAATTGTAAAGAAAAAACATGTCTAAATTAATTATAGATGCTGATAGTAAAAACAGTGAACAAAATCCTCACTATAATACTGAAGAAAATCTGACCAAAGATATTGAAACAGACGATATACTCTTTAAACCATCAGAATCGAAAATATTGAAATCTGATTCAGATACAATAGAGATTAAAATTAATAATGCAGTACATGATGTAATTCCAAAAGCATCCATTGAAATTAGAATGAAATTCAAAATAATTTAAAAGAAACGCGTTAAATTTTCATATAGTTAGTAATTAGGTTATTTTATGCAAGGGATTTCAGGAATTTTAATAAATAGTAAATAAGTTATGTTAATATTTATATGTATAAAAATCTTTATCTCTATATGCTAATTTCTAATACAAAAATGTCATTTTCATGTTTCATATACGGCTTAAAAATTCATGGTAATATAAACAGTGAATCGTCGTTAATCACACTATATCTATACAATTCATACGATATAGAGAAGTTTCGATAGCAACCCGCAACGTGATAGATTATGATGGAAATCAAAAAAGTCAGTGGGTTTTTAAAATGTCAAAGTGGATAGTCATATTATAATTGATCTCGTCAAGAAGAACGTGCTAATTTACGCAAACTTTTCGGATTATTGTGGAGAAACGATCTCGTTCGAATTACAAGGAAGCATACAGTATATATCATCTGACAGAAACAATAATAGTTTATGTAATTGGGTAATACCTTCACCAGAAAATACAATAACTACATTAAGAATATTAAAATTGAACTTCTCAAGAAATTCCACGTGCTTGTCAATTAGAAACTTCGACAATATTCAATTTAACGTGTGCAGTAACGACATACTACCCAAACCTGTTGTACTATCTTCAAGAAACAAACTCTCCATAACTTTAAAATATAATAACCCAGTGTTTTTATGTGTTTGGATTGATCTGGTTGTTACAATTCCACAAATATTTGTAGAACAGCAGATTTCGTTTGTACAGACCATTCTGATTTCACGGGGTGTGCTATTTGTAATTCATCAACTACCCCTTGCAGTAATATTTCTATAGATAGATGTTTCGACCCGTATAAAGACAAATGTGACGGAATCATTAATTGTCCAAAAGGCGAAGAAGAAATAAACTGTTCAGAACTTTATCCTCAGCTTATCAAATGTCCAAATGAAGATTAGTTTGAAGTGGATACAAACCTAGTAAATAAAAGGTACCATTTTAAAATATTATATTAGAGATCTCTAAATTAAAAAAGGCCTTTATTTAAAAAAACATTTTAATTGTTCGATAGTAATAGTAGTTTTATTTTTTTTGTAGTATATCTGTACACATTTTCTGTTTGTAAATTTCTATGTTTTAAAAAATTTCCTGAAATCATAATTTTGTTCATTTTAATTTCACAAACCAATAATTAGAGTAAATTTGAATGGCGCACTTGAACCCTACCCTTTGAAAGAGTTGGTATACATGTTTAATGATTTTTCAGTGTCAAATAATAAATAATATTATTGAATCCTATACAAATTTGGCGCCCAACGTGGGGCGAATTAAGAATTTTTTCGTTTAAAAACATTAGAATTAGATACAATTAAAATGGCAAAGAGAATGATGCTTAGGGACGGAAAACAAATAGGTTTGGAAGGCAGATCAGATGAGGAACAAGAAGAAAGGAGACGTGGAATGGGAGATTTAGATGGAGAGGAACAAACCTTAATAGATAAAGAAAGTGAAGAATCGAGGGAACAGCAGGATAGTAGACAAGACAGGCAGGATAGTGTAAGCAGAGGAGATCAAATAATGGAATTTTTAATTAATATGAGGGGAGATTTGAATGGGAAGATAGATAATATGAGGGGAGATTTGAATGGGAAGATAGATAATATGAGGGGAGATTTGAATGGGAAGATAGATAATATGAGGGGAGATTTGAATGGGAAGATAGATAATATGAGGGGAGATTTGAATCGAAAGATGGACAAGATGAATGGGTACATGAATGATTTAAATGGAAACATGAACAGGATGGAAAAGAAAATAGAAGAGGTGAAGATGGAAGGTTTGAAGGAAATTAAGAAACTTAGGGAGGAAAATGAAGAATTTAGGAAGCATATAGATAAGGTGAAGGAAGATACGTTTGAACAAAATAAACATTTGCGTATAGAAATACAAGAAAATGAGATCCGAATTAGAGAAGGGATAAAAAAACATATGGTGGAAGAAATTCATGAATTAGGGAAATGTATAAATGAAAATTTACCGGGAACTATTCAGGCTGAAGTTGAAAAACAAAATGAAAATATAACAAAAGAATTGGAATACATTAAATTTCAAGGACAAACAATAGAGGAAGTTATGCAAAGCTACCAAGAAAAAGTAAAAAAAAAATTCAATGACTTAGAAGATCTAGTAGAAAAAAAAAACAGGTACATGCGTTAAACGAAATGAAACAATGGGTAAACAGTTTAATAAGGAACTGGAGGAGATGAATAGGAAACTGAAGGATACTATGGAAGAAATAGAACAAACCCCAAAACAAAATGCCGGACGGTTAATTTATACAGAAAGTATCGAAATAAGAGTGAAATTTGATAGAAATATGAAAATAATTGATCCTAGAGTTTTTATTAATATAATTGGAAATGAAATAATAGGAATTGAGATTAGGGAGGAGAAGAAAATAATAAAAAATCAGTTCAATGATACGGAAGAATTTGAGATGCAAATTGTAATGCATTTCTGGGAAGAAAGTACAGAAACAGGAATATATGATGAAGATAATGAGATATGGGGCAATGAATTTAAAAAGAACATAGTGGAAAATTTAAAGAAATCTAGGAAACGAATATGGCACAATGATTTTAAAAAGGATATAGTGGAAAATTTAATTGAATTTAGGAAACCGATAGAGAGTCAAACAATAAGAGAAGAGAATAAGACGAAGTTTAGGAAAAGAAAATAAAATTGAATTATATGACAGGATTATAGGAACGAAATCTAGAAACGAAAAGGAATTGTACATGGTAAGGAAGGGATATAAAAACGATGTGTAAATAAAAGGTTTATGATTAACAAGTAATATTTAAAAATATATTTAAATAGAAATTATATAAACATGGATTGATAATAGAAGAAATGATAGACATGTTGATATGAATTATGGAAATGAAAATAGAAGTTACAAAAATGAAAAACGAATATATGGAAATGGAGATAAAATTTATGACAACAAGTATTGTGAGAATAGAAGAGATTTTAGAAACTTTGATAGAAGAAATGATAAAGAAAATAGAAATGAAATTAAGCAAGAAAATAGATGTACAGGATGAAATAATTACATTTATAGGAACAAACGGACGGAAGTTATATGAATTAAGCAAATATATAATACAAAAGATTGAATTAAAGGATGAAACAGAAGTTGATATGTAAGCATAGTCGATGAAGAAGTTAGAAACAGACAAAGTTATTGATGTATTGATGAAATATAAGGAAATAATTGATTTTGAATAGATAGATAGAATTAAATGGTCAAATAATTGAATTTAAGGAGGTAAATATGGAAGTATTGGCAATTGAAGAGGATAATAGGAAGTTATGGAATATAAAGAGGAATGGAATTATGGTAGAATTGGAGTTAATGAGTGGAAATAAGAAATATGAAGAGAAAGTGAAGAGTTTGATGATGAAATATGAAGGATTGTATGAAAAAGAAATTAGAATGGTGAATAATTATGTGCGTGAGCTAGAATAAATAAAAGATGTGAAAAGTAATGGTAATTGGTCAGATTGTGAAGAAGAACATTATGGATTTATAAATGAATTGTTAAAGATGTATACAAAAAGAATTTCGAAGTAACTAAGGGTTGCTTAATTAAAATATGGATATAATAAAGGAGAAGAATACTGAGAAAGGTTAAAGTAAAATCATATCCAGTTCCATGTAAGTTGTTTAGGCGGAGTAGAATAAAAAAGAGTTGGAAATATGGCAGATTATAGAAGAATTCGGGAAACCTGAGACTATCATACTAGATCATGCGACGTACTTTGAAAGTGACAAATTTGGAAGGATATGCCGAGAGATTCAAATAAAATTAAATTTTATTAGTGTACAAAAGCCATCAACAAATCCTGCGGAACGATATATTTAAGAAATAATAAAATATCTAAGAATATTATGTCATCAGCAACATGATCAGTGAGAAAATAATTTAAAACAAGTGGATAAATTCCTTAATCACACACCTCATGGTATTATAGGAGAATGTCCTATCTTTTTAATGACAGGTCAGCTACCAGAGAGAAAATGGATAGTGAGCCGAGACATGCATATGTTGGAAATTCTTGACAAAGTGAATAACAAATTACAAAAACAAGCAGAACGATATATTAAAAGAGCAAACAAGAAGGAAAAAAGAAAAATGGTTTTCCAGAAAGGAGATTTAGTTTTAATTAAATCATTACAAGTTGCAAAAAGGAAAGATAATATGTGTGCTAAGTTATTATTACCATTGGAAGGGCCATACGTAGTGGTAAATGAAAATGCTCAAAATAGCTATAAGCTGGCACATCCAGATACTGGGTTAATAAGGGGGATATTTAATATTGAGAGTGTATTCCAGTATCATCAGCAGTCAAATTAAATAGGTTAGATGTATATACGTTTTGGAGTTTAAATTGGATAGGGGGGAGAAATTGATGATATTATGAATCAAAATTTATGTAAATATTTAGATTAAGATATTTCATTCAAATGAGAAAGAAACATATTTATTGAATTGAGAATATTAAAAAATTAAAGGATTTAAATTTTAATATAATCAAATAAGTTTGAATATATTAAAATATAAATGGGGGGAGTTGAAGCACTTTCATTTGGTTCTATTCAATTTAATAAGGATTAACAGTATTACTGAAATAAGTCATATTGATTTTTTTCAATCTTGTACTTTATTAGCCATCATTTTAACGAATATTTATAAATTGTAAAGAAAAAACATGTCTAAATTAATTATAGATGCTGATAGTAAAAACAGTGAACAAAATCCTCACTATAATACTGAAGAAAATCTGACCAAAGATATTGAAACAGACGATATACTCTTTAAACCATCAGAATCGAAAATATTGAAATCTGATTCAGATACAATAGAGATTAAAATTAATAATGCAGTACATGATGTAATTTCAAAAGCATCCGTTGAAATTAGAATGAAATTCAAAATAATTTAAAAGAAACGCGTTAAATTTTCATATAGTTAGTAATTAGGTTATTTTATGCAAGGGATTTCAGGAATTTTAATAAATAGTAAATAAGTTATGTTAATATTTATATGTATAAAAATCTTTATCTCTATATGCTAATTTCTAATACAAAAATGTCATTTTCATGTTTCATATACGGCTTAAAAATTCATGGTAATATAAACAGTGAATCGTCGTTAATCACACTATATCTATACAATTCATACGATATAGAGAAGTTTCGATAGCAACCCGCAACGTGATAGATTATGATGGAAATCAAAAAAGTCAGTGGGTTTTTAAAATGTCAAAGTGGATAGTCATATTATAATTGATCTCGTCAAGAAGAACGTGCTAATTTACGCAAACTTTTCGGATTATTGTGGAGAAATGACCTCGTTCGAATTACAAGGAAGCATACAGTATATATCATCTGACAGAAACAATAATAGTTTATGTAATTGGGTAATACCTTCACCAGAAAATAAAATAACTACATTAAGAATATTAAAATTGAACTTCTCAAGAAATTCCACGTGCTTGTCAATTAGAAACTTCGACAATATTCAATTTAACGTGTGCAGTAACGACATACTACCCAAACCTGTTGTACTATCTTCAAGAAACAAACTCTCCATAACTTTAAAATATAATAACCCAGTGTTTTTATGTGTTTGGATTGATCTGGTTGTTACAATTCCACAAATATTTGTAGAACAGCAGATTTCGTTTGTACAGACCATTCTGATTTCACGGGGTGTGCTATTTGTAATTCATCAACTACCCCTTGCAGTAATATTTCTATAGATAGATGTTTCGACCCGTATAAAGACAAATGTGACGGAATCATTAATTGTCCAAAAGGCGAAGAAGAAATAAACTGTTCAGAACTTTATCCTCAGCTTATCAAATGTCCAAATGAAGATTAGTTTGAAGTGGATACAAACCTAGTAAATAAAAGGTTCCATTTTAAAATATTATATTAGAGATCTCTAAATTAAAAAAGGCCTTTATTTAAAAAAACATTTTAATTGTTCAATAGTAATAGTAGTTTTATTTTTTTTGTAGTATATCTGTACACATTTTCTGTTTGTAGAATTCTATGTTTTAAAAAATTTCCTGAAATCATAATTTTGTTCATTTTAATTTCACAAACCAATAATTAGAGTAAATTTGAATGGCGCACTTGAACCCTACCCTTTGAAAGAGTTGGTATACATGTTAAATGATTTTTCAGTGTCAAATAATAAATAATATTATTGAATCCTATACAAATTATATATATATATATATATATATATATATATATATATATATAATAAGCAACGAATGATTAGTGGGTATTGCACGCAAATAGAAGAAGGGGCTACTGAAAAGAGTGGTAACCGCAGACATGCATGTTTCTAGCTCATTAGCCGTCATCGGTACGGTACAACCAAGAAAAGATGTGGAACATGAGAGCAAAGGAGACAACAACCAACATGTTGGTTGTTGTCTCGAATATTCGAGATCTTCTAATATTACTGACACAAATGTTGTGTTTGACTATCCTGCTGAATTCTGTTATATTTTCTCATGTTTCATTCAATACCTTTGCTCCCATGTTTCACATCTTTTCTTGGTTGTACCGTACCGATGACAGCTAATGAGCCAGAAACATGCATGTCTGCGGTTACCACTCTTTTCAGTAGCCCCTCCTTCTATTTGCGTGCAATACCCACGAATCTATTCGTTGTTTATTGTTCATATGCCACGCACTATTCGTATATATATATATATATATATATATATATATATATATATATATATATGTATTTGTATAAAATTGTTATTAACATTTATTTTATCATTTATTGTATGTAGGATTATAATTACCTGGAGCTTAGTGGAGGGACTCGTCTACGCCCTTTTATACATAATAATAAATTTTCTGGAAAATTGATGTCAGTGATATAATCCACAGTTTATTATATTATTGATAATTTGAAATTTCATTTTAAATAATATTACAAAACGGTTATTTTCGAAATGAGATAATTTTAGAAGCCTTAACTTTTTTAAATGACTAAATGTGGTACGCCTATGGTTCCGGCCAAAATGAGTGATTTATTACTCCATGCCTTTTAAAAACGGAGTTTAGTATTAACCAAGCAATTTTGAAAACTGAACTTAACAATATAGGCGACAATGTTACCACTGATGTATCGAAATGTGATGAAGGAACTGGGGCAGCATTTCTTGTTTCAAATACTAATTACGTGGAAAGATTTAGAATTTCCAACTATTGTTCTGTTTTTTCTGCAGAAGCTGACGCCATATCAAAAGCGTTAACTTGGTGTACTTTAAATCCGATTCAAAGAGCTGTTATTATGTGTGATTCCAAGTCAGTATTACAGGCTATAGAAGGTTCTCCATTCAAGTGTTACAGACAAAATATAATTTTAGAAATTAAAAAATTAACAAACGAATTAAAAACCTTGGACAAAAGTATTGTATTCATGTGAGTAAAAGGGCACTGCGGTTTAGAAGGAAATGAGTACGTGGACTTGGAAGCCAAGAGAGCCTGCAAAATGACTTCTTATACCAATCTTTATGTCTTCTCAGACCTTTTAAATTATTATAAGAAACATATTAGAACTAATTGGGAGCGGTCTTACGCCGACTTCGCTAAAACATCTAATAGTCAATATTTCCTTTTGCATCCTACTTTACCAACTAAGATTCCTCATATTTCTAATTTTGATTATAGAAAACAATATACTTCCATCATATCACGTTTAAGAATAAATCACGGTTGTTTCCCAGCTCATCTTTTTAAAATAGGTATTGTCAATTCTCCAGCTTGCTCCTGTAACAAGGCATCAGTAGGAGATCTGAATTATATTTTCTTTGAATGCACTGAAAACAAAATAGCAACTACTGAACTTTACAATTTTCTGATCAATTTCAACGTTCCTCTTCCCACAAATATAACCACTCTTTTGGCAAATACTGAGAAGTCTGTACTTGATTCCATAGAGGATTTCATAAATAAGTCTAACTTGTCTATTTAGATATACGCTCCATCAGTAATAAGCAATTTTATATCTCTATTCCGTTACAGTCATTTTAATATTTCAACTTTTTACTCACTTTTAATTTTCTGTGGCTAATAGACTATGTCTGAGGCCATTCTCCCACACACACACACACACACACACAACACACACACACACACACACACACACACACACACACACACACACACACACACACACACACACACACACACACAAGTGCTTGAAAACTCTAATAAATCGAAAATAGATATATCAAATAAAAGTTTTTCCTACGAGAATTTGGTAAGACAATTTCATTACCTTCGTTTGATCTGAAAGACAACTAGACGACGGTGATAGCAAAAATCATATTTTGTTCGAACAATATAATCCAATGACAACATTATTACCTTTACTAAAACTAAATAGAAGATTTACGACACAAGATAATGAAAAGATATTTCATTCGTGTAGTAGACCGAATAATTTTTTTATCTCATAAAACATCAGGAAGTTTAATAATCTCTAGGTAAAGAACAACTAAGGTTAGGTGTGTTAATGTTTGTTTTCGATTTTATTATGAATATTTTTGTATAGTTTAGATATAATCAATACCAAAAGCTAATTAACGTAATCAAACTGTACAAAATAATGTATGAATTAAAATTGTTATATTTTCGATTCCTCTTGTTTTCTTCAAGTGATCTCTTACGTTATCGTTACTGTCACTAACGAGCGTTTGTTGTCGATCATACGTACCCTGAGATGAGTGAGAGAATTAAATATGTAACGCGAAAAATCGCCCTCCCGTCGATAATATAATTTTGGCAAGCCTGCCGACGGAAATTTATGACAGACCCTTTCGATGAGGAGGGAGTCAGTTCTCCATGGTCGTTGAAGCGAACGCTGACTAGTGACGATTAAAATTTTTGTGTGCTCTGGTAGCCATTACATCCGATATTTGAAATTTCACCAACGACGTGGGTATTTCGATTGACGGCCATGCCCGAAGAACTCGTGATCTAGGGGGGGTTAAGTCTGGAAAATTTTGAAGCGTCGACTTTGATTGCTGTTCTGAGGAAGGAGAATGACTCGTAATAGTCATTTTCCTTATTAATTTTATACATTTTTCATTCACAATTAACAGTCAAAATTTCATGAAATTTTTTATGTATGGTTTTTTTTCTATTTTTTTTGCGGTAATTAATTATTATTTTACTTTTCGAGTACAAAATTTTGAAATATTCTTTCTAAATATTAAATTGTTGGCTCTGAACGCTAGGTATACCACGGTACGTACCTGGGTGCTGCGCTATTTAGATCTTTTTCTGACTTTGACGATTTTTTTTATGTAACTAATTTCGCACTGTACATAATTTTTTTTGAACATTGTTGAGCTCGCCTGCTTATTTAATTTTATGCTTATGCATTTATATATATTCATACTCATATAGATTGCGGAAGTGTGAACCCATGCAACTAATGCAATTGTAGTTTTGGTGTTAGATTTTAACTGTATTTGAAAAATCGTACGTGAACCATTTGTTCGTTTCCTGTAATTGGTTTGTGATTTGAGACATCTTTGTAGATTGGGGCCCTCAGCTTTTCTGCACCCTGAGTTAGTAGCCTTCAGCTCTACTTAAGAATTATAGGACCTGCTTGTCAATTATTCAGATAGTAACTTAGAGTTTCGCTTGTAACTGGTAAATTAGTTTGCGATTTAAGTTTTTATGCAGATTTCGGCCTTCAGCATAACTGCCCGCTGAATCTACAGCCTTCAGCTATATTCAAGTGTTATTATTGTCATTTTTTTTGTTGTAAGCTTGTAATAATCACATTTTGAAAAGCGACATATGGTCCAACGAGATTAATAAACTTCAATCAGGGGATATTTGCTGACTTTTATTTTTAATGATAACTTTCCCATCAGTTTAACCTTTCGGAGTGTGTAAGTAGTGCTGTTAACCCACTGAGGAGTTGTGGGCTAACTTAGGAAGTCTTGGGTGTTTGCCAAAACTTCTCTGGCACTATTTTTAGTAAACTGTTAAATTTTGAAGAATCCGCCCCTTCTTCGACTCGAAGCTAGTCGACTGGCGAGCACGGGTTGTACTACGGGAGACAACCCGCACATCTATAACGTTCACTGAAGGTTAGCGTTTTCTCGTTATAAATGAATAAATCTATTGAGTTTGGTTTCATGAACTTGAATTAGATCCAAATTATATTACTTGAAATTTTCCTTTATAGGGTATCATAACATGCCAAAGAAGTATCGTTGCACAAACTGTTGAATTGTTTTTCAAATATCACTCCAATCATTATACGTATGGGAAATATTCAATTCCGAACGCTGTAGTTCCTACGCTCCTGATAAAACGATTTCGTCTACAGTCGTAATTCTTCTAATTTGATCTATCCCCTCTCTTCATTTTCAATCTATACGTTGAAAGTATAAGTGCCCATACAATATTCACTATACAGTACCGTGCCAAGACCAAAACGGTACCGAATCATGCAAAAAAGTATTCTTTGTACAGAATCTTATGAGACGTCGCCCACTATATCGTTCCATGCACTACTGGGACCGTACCGTGCTATGACCGATCCGATCCAGTAGTTGTCGATATAATGTCGGGTATTTTCCTTCAGATTTTCATGTTTTCAAAATATCGCTAATCCAATACCGTTTAGATTCTATATGAATGGTGAATGTTTCTTTCTTTCGGTTTTTTTTGCTCGTCTAATAGAAGGGCAATCATCTAGGCATTTCGTTTATTTGGGCTTCAAGCACTTGTGCGTGACACCTCAGTCGTAACGACTTTTAAGATAAACGAACAGGATTTTTTAGATCCTCAAATTATCTGTGCTCAAAATCACTTGTCAAATGTCAAAGATTTTGTAATTACCAAACTTTAGGTTACTTATACCCTTGTTATAAACAAGGCTTTTACTTAGCTGTATTTGTTAAACGTAAATTATCATTAATTATGGAAAACCAAGCGGGACCTTCAAAACAATATATACTTAATATATTTGATCATAAAAAGCATTAAAAGGTAATTATTCTAGTACAAATGAATTTACATTTAACAAGTTCCTTATTGCTGTTGTTAGAGGAACAGTTCTCAATTATAGTGTGTTTAATATAATTTTGCATATTTATTTAGGTATTTTTAATAAGTTTAAATCGTAATCTGCACAATCTTAACCTTGAATCTCGTTAAACGTCAAATATTTAAATGTCAAAATGTCTGCGGCTTGAAGCTCAAACTTTTAGGTATGTGCTCAAGGGTCAAGGGGAAGGTAAGACTAGGCATCCCACCCTATAATAAACAAACGGAATTCATTCGCTACGAGCTGCAACTAGCGGCTAAAAGAGAATAATCGAAAGGCCTTATCATTAATTCTCAATTGTTATATTTACTAATAACCATTTTCAATCACACAGTTAAAGAATTAATAATTTTTGTATAAAGAATATACAGAGTGTCCCAGCTGAAACTGACACATTTTAAACGTGATTATTGACTAAGCCATATAAGGTAAAAATGTGCGATTTTCACCAATGAGTTTCAAATTTCGAAAAGTTTTTTCCCTAATAAATTAAAAAATGTTCTCTGTTATAAAGGGCGAGAAAAAAAATTGCCTCTTTTCAACTGAAAATTACTTGATTCTTTTAAATAGAACATCCTGTATATTTTCACACCATTCTTTAGCTTTTTGAAAATATCAACATTTGTAATTTAATTTTTGTAAATAAAGATAATGTGCGAGCCTTTGTGAGTGCGTGCACTGTCATTATTTCAATATCGCCAGCAGACTTTCAATTTTTTAAAGTACGCATTTTCTAAATTAAATTTTTTTTTTCGTTATTTATACTCTGAAATAAATAGAAGTTACCAAAAGCTTTATGTTTTTATTGCTAAACGTTAGGGGAGAGGTAGTGACACTGAGACGGCTGGAACACTGAGACATGATAGTTTTGTCAAAAGGTATCTGTATTTGGATGCAGATCATTGAATAATAACCCTACCAACCAACAGAGGGCTCTCAATACATCAGATGCAATTTAGTTGATAAAGTAAAAAAGCAGTAACAGATGATCAGTTTAGTGTGTGACAAGGGAAATTTATCAGCCCTCTTTGAATTAGAATTTTTCCTGGTTAATAACCAATTTAAACAAGGTAAGTCTACTAGAAGTGTTTATTAGTGTCATGGTAGCACATGACTATAGTCTTTAGTTCGTAAATTCAAGATTTAATATTTTGTGAAAAGTATTTGTAAAAAATGTGGTTTAGGAACACTGAGACTAGTCATAATTGGAACAGTGAGACGTGTCTCAGTGTTCCTAAGGCATGTCTTAGTGTTACTTATTGCATAGCGGCATTACTGACCAGGTATACTTTTTATTACAGACAATAGTAATGCCAAGAAAGAATATAACAGACAGGGTAGTGGGGCGATTTAGCGACACAGCAATGAGATAAGCTGTTCTGTTAGTCCAACAAGGAATGAGTATCCGTCAAGCCGCTAGAAAAAGGCTTGTCTTTTCAGACTCTTGCCAGATATGTTCAAAAGTTTAGAAACGATCCTGATGTTAGAATGTGTCCAAACTATACATTCAATCAGTTTTTCACTTCAGAGCAAGAGAATGAAATTTGTGATTATATTATTACATGTGCAAAAATGTTTTACGGACTCTCTCGAGATGACACCCGTCGCGTCGGTTAGTGTATGAATGCGCAATCCGAAATAAAATGAATATTCCTGAGAAATGGCATGCGTGCCAATCAGCATCCTTTGCCTGGGTAAACGGCTCTCAAAAAAGACACCCCCTCTTAGCGCTCAGAACCACAGAAGGCTGCAGTTTATCAAGAGCCACTGGATTTAATAAATTTAATGTGAAGTCTTTTTTTTAATAAACTAGAAGAAGTCTTATAGCGTCATCCTGCATTTGGAGATGGAACCAGAATTTTCAATTTAGATGAAACCGGGACGCAAACAGTACAGACTTCACAAAAGGTGTTTGCTTGTAAATGTGTTCGGCAAGTCAGTAAGGCAACCAGTGCCGAACGTGGAACTCTTGTAACAACCTGTTGAATAGCTGTGGCCTCAGGTGTAGCTATTCCCCCGGCTATGATTTTCCCGTGTGTCCATTTTAAAGACTTTATGACAAACGGAGCTCCACCAGGAACCCTAGGGTTAGCTGCTAAGGGAGGATGGATGAACACCGAATGTTTTGTGCAGGTTATAAGTCCCTTTATCCGACATACTTCTAGTTATTAAGAAAATCCATCTCTGCTAATAATGGATAACCATGTTAGCCATCTATCCATAGAGACCATAGACATTTGCATAGAAAACGGGGTGACTATATTAACTATACCACCACCACATTGTACAAATAAATTGTAACCCCTGGATGTTGGGGTTCCATTCCAGACATTTTACAGTTCAGCAATTGATAGCTGGATGATGAGCCATCCAGGACAAACTTTTAGCATTTATAATGTTGCATCATGCGTGGGCATTGCTTATCCTCGAGCTATGACTCCGGTAAACATTACCAATGCGTTTAGGAAATGCGGGATATTTCCTTTTGATAGACATATTTTCAATATGGAAGACTTTATGCCAAGTTCAGTAACTGTTAGAGAATATACCCCATCTTCTTCAATACCGACTTTGCCTTTCCCAGGTCCTTCATTATCGACACGGACCTCTCCAGGTCCTTCCACATCGACTAAGATCCACGGAAATAGTTCTCAGACTATGACAAATGACACTTCTGAAGCAACATTTCTGAGCCCGAAAATTCTTAGAGGTTTCCCGAAAGCTAAACCAAGAACAACCACTCTAACAACAAAACGGCGCAAAGGAAAAACCATGATAGCAACTGACACTCCTGAACGCGAGGAATTACTAAGAAACAAACAGAATAAAATAAAACCAGACAAAGAAAGAGTAAAGAAAAATATATTTGAAAATGAAATAAAACGTGGTGGCAATGAAATGAACCTTG
This sequence comes from Galeruca laticollis, assembly GCA_963921935.1. NCBI lineage: Eukaryota > Metazoa > Arthropoda > Insecta > Coleoptera > Chrysomelidae > Galeruca > Galeruca laticollis. The sequence goes on from OY998183.1 coordinate 90,221,118, forward strand.
AAAAAAAAGCCAGAGAAGTAATGAAGAAGGAAGTGAATCAGAAGATGATAGTTTTGATATAGAATTGCCAGACTAAGTGTTGGTGAGGATTATGTAAGCGAAGATAAAGAAATAAATGTGAACATGGGATTAGAACGAATGCCAGTTCCAGAGCAATATGTTTTAGTGGAGTTTGAAAGTAAAGGAAAGTCTGTTTACTATGTAGGAGAAGTTTTGTCTACAGCAGGTGACGATGCTGAAATAAAATTCCTCCGAAAAAGTACAAAATGTTATGGAACTTTCATGAAACCTGATGTTGAAGACATATCACTTGTTCAGAAAAATGACATTAATGATATTGCCATCTTCAAAGCTTCAGGGGAAGACTAAGCGTCCACAAAACCTCTTGAAATTTGAAATAACCTTCGATTCCTTAGATATTCGTTAAATGTCTCACTGTTCAGTTTTTTTGTTGGAACAGTGAGACACTAGCCAATTAAAAAACCAGAATGTGTTTCTAGATTTTCATATTTTCTAAATGAATATATGTTCTACTATAAAAAAGAGTAAGTTTCCTTGTTTATAGAATTTTACATTTTAATTTTTTTAGTACAAATTCTGGTGTAAACATTTTGTGTCTCACTGTTACTACCTCTCCCCTACTATTTTATAGAGAGGTAATTTTAAAACCTTAATAATATATTTATTATTCTTGGATAATTTAACGAGATTAATCAAGGGTCCCGTGAAAATCACGTGTTTATTGTTATCTGTCTAATGAGTTAGTTTGACTTTAAAACTTAAACAATGTACTTGTGTAAACAGGTATTTCGCAATAATGATTTACACAAAACAAGAAAAAGTAGCTGCAGTATTATTATTTACAAAAACTTCTTCGATTATAACCACAAGAAGAAGATTACAATTTGAAAACTCTCCTCCGTCTATAAAGTTCATATTTAAATGGTATCAGACATTTAAAGAAAGTGGCTAACTTGAGAAAAAGAAGGTAGTATATAAAAATCAAACTAATAAAAAATTTCTCGATTGTCTCTTAATTATAAATGAAATCTTGACTGAAAATTAAAATCAAATTTGTATTAGAGAAAAAGCAAATTTTATTAATGTAAGTATCTAAAAGTGAGGTACAAAGATATTTGAAAGTTTCAAAATTAACTCCTTACAAGGTACAAACGTTTGAAAAACTTAAAGAGAGACTTTTGAAAATGCCCAATTATGTGTGAAACTTCACAAGATCTTTTTAGAATAGAACCTGAAGTTTTTTTTTCTCGTTTATTGGCCTTGGGAGTTGGATCCCATTCAGCCACGAAATAAGTAAATAAGTAATATGACATAAAAAGGGAAACAAAGGACATGTCGCAGCAAACATATTTACTCATATCCAAGTCACACATCATTAATTGCCCTATACAACAGAATTCGTAGAAAACGAAGAAGAAAGGATAATAGACATGGACACTCGTTTCACGCTAAGGTGCCCGTCATAGCGACTTTATTTAGAACACACAATCAAGGCAACGGTAAGGGGGTATATCATTGTTACAAAGGAAAGACAATAGGTATACTACAACTAATCTCTACCATTCTACATCTAAAATACAGTTGTACTGATTTCTATATTTTTCTTTTGGTACGTTTAAGAAATTCCCATAATATAGTGCGAACCATAGTATGTCGCCGACTGAGAAATAACAGAGAAACTTGACTTTGTGGGAGAGGAACCTTTTCTTTAGACAGAGTTTCCATCAGATATCTTGTAGCTTGACTATTATGTTGACAGATAAACATCCAATGATTAATATCATCATAACTTTGATTACAATCACACAATTCGGAGTCGCTCATTTTAATTTTATAAAGATATGCGCGTACTGTTGCATGACTAACGAGACATCTGAAGTACATAGCGTTAATCTTTCTTATAGGATGACTATGCTCCTCAAGTCTTGTGGATGGAAGAGTGGGGTGTATTTTGCAGTACGAGTTATTGCTTCTGTTGCAGAATTGTGACCATTCTATTTCCCAATTGTGTCTCATACTCTCCTTTCTTGAGCAAATGACGTCACTCCATGGTAAACAAAGATCTTCCGATTCGGAAAGAACTGCGGCTTTCGCTAGTTGATCAACTTTTTCGTTTCCAGAGATTTGAAAGTGGCCTTTGACCCACATAAACGTTACAGACTTGTTAAGTTGTTTTAATTCAACTAATAAGCATAATGTTTTTACGATTATACTATTGCGATATATACTTCTTGCAGAGTTTTTAATGGCTGTTAAAGCTGACTGGGAATCCGAAAGGATGACAAAGTTTTCATATCGGAGATTACTGTATAAAGCCCAATATAGTGCATAATATATGGCCAATAGCTCTGCAGTGAAGATTGAGCAATGACAATTTAATTTATATTGTAGTGTTGTTTCCTCGTTAGATATGTATACAGCACATCCCACACCTAAAGAAGATTTGGACCCGTCTGTAAATATTTTGCAGAGATTACCCAGCTTTCCAAAGTATTCTTCCATAGTTGTGCAACTACTTGGTACGTCGTAATTAGGTATAACTACTGTACACGAAAAAAAAGATATGTCATAAGGCGCTGAAAAAGTACTTTGTTCGTCTCTATTAATTGACAGGTGTGATGTATTGGGATATGCAATAGCTAAAATTGGAGAATTTTTATTTAGCCACCATTTTTCTGTTAGGTTGCTGACTGATAATTGACCTATCTTCTGTAGAAGTACTTTTTGGTTATTGGATGTACATTTAAGAATAAATTTTTCTGCAAGAAATAAGCGCCTCAGATGTAAAGGAGGTTCACCACATTCAGCCAACAGTGTGTTAGTACGTGTGGATTTGAGAGCACCTAAAACCAATCGTAAAGCCTTGAATTGTATTCTATCTAATTTGATTAAGCGAGATTTTGTGGCTGAGCCATATAAAAAACTTCCATAATCCAAGATGGATCTCGTATAGGCCCTGTAGAACATAAGATTGGTTTTGGGGTCAGCGCCCCAATCGTAACGATTAACAACTCTCAGCATATTTAAACTTTTTTCACATTTGACAATACATTGGTTTATGTGACCATTCCAAGTTAGTTTTGAATCCAGTGTGATACCTAAGTAAGTATAATTTCTATTAACTGATATCGTCATATTAGTGAGTTGCAGGTTGGAAACAGCTGGTAGACGATGTCGTGTGAAGAATACAACAGAAGATTTTTTAGGTGATAGGTGTAGACTTAGATCTGAGAAGCATTTATTACAATGTTGCATAATGACTTTTAGAGTTTCAATGCACTGTTGATAAATCTTTTCCTTTACATATAAACAGAAATCGTCTGTATATTGCAATATGTTGCACTCTGTATCAATAACATGTACGTTTAAGGTATATAGGTTAAAGAGTAGCGGGCTTAGAACTGATCCCTGCGGTAAACCTTTGAATACAAGTCGTGGGCCAAGAATTTGGTTGTTGCACCGAATAAATATTTGTCTATTCATAAATAGTTCAACCAAGACATACGCGCATCTGGATGGAATTCCAATTTGAATTAATTTATTAAAAAGAGAATGCAGTTGAACATTATTGTAAGCACCGGTAATGTCCAAAAATAATGCAGCAAGATAATTGTTTTCGGTAAACGTTGATTGAATATCTGTGACTAGATGTGCAATGCAGTCTACTGTGCCTCTTGTCCTACGAAAACCAAACTGTGTGTCTGGAAAAACATTATTTCTTTCACACCACCATTCCAGTCTAATTTTCATAATCCTTTCAAAAGTTTTTAATAAACAGGACATAAGGGCAATGGGTCTGAGGGCAGTTGAATAATTTAACTTCGGAATTGGAACAATAAGACATTGTTTTAAAGAGTCGCAATTGTCTCCTTTCATCAAGATATTATTATAGATTTTGCATAAGAACTGTAACGCTACGTCCGGCATGTTTCCTAGCATAAGGTAATTAATTCCATCCATTCCTGGACTTGACTTTTTAGAAGTTTTAATACTTGTTTTTATTTCATTGATGTTTATCGGTGCTAGTAAACAATAATGTTCTGGAGAATTAATAGGCCAGTCTATTGGATAATGGACGTGGTCGGGTGCAATTTTTTTAAGCAAGTTTTCAACTAATGTTTCGTTCACTATACAAGATTTTTTAACACTTTGAACGTTATTAACCCTTCTCCATATGTCGCTTGGATGAGTTTGTCTGTTAAGTGAGGAGCAAAATTTGGCCCAATTTGTTCTTGATTTGGTTTTTAATAACCGTTTACACATAGCATCTAATCTTTTATATTCAATGAAGTTAGAAGGGATTAAGTTTGTTCTGTAAGCTTTTAACGCATTTTTCCTAGAATTTGTCGTTGCGAGGCATTCTTGATCCCACCAGGGAATGTATTTAGTCGGATTATGAGTAGTTGATTTTATTACCTTACAAGACTTATTTGCAGCTGCCGTTATTGTATCAGTGAGAAAAGATATCATGGCGTTAGAATCGTTGCAAATAGGGACGGATTAGAATGATTCAATGATAGAGGTTTGATATACCTTCCAATTAGCGTTGGACATTGACCATTTAGAAGTACGCTTAACCGAAAAATTTTCCTTTTGGATATCGTTGATCACAATCCTAATAGGGAAGTGATCAGAACCATATGTGTCCGATGAAACGGACCACGTAAATGAAGAACACAATTTTGAAGATAAAATAGTCAGATCTACAGCAGATTTAGCTTGTCCTGGAGAAGAAATTTTTGTGGCACAACCGTCATTAGCTACAGCTAAAGCAGGAAAATAATCGCTTCAACTAGTATATTACCATCTGTCGAGCACGTCTCCGAACCCCAGATTCCGTGATGAGCGTTAAAATCACCACCGATGATATACTCGTGCTCAATCTGGTTAAATAAATTGATATAATCTTGTACAGTTGCTTTAGTTATCGAAGGTTTGTACAAACTTATAATTGTCAATTTTTCATCACCACTAGTAATGTTAATACCACATACTTCTATTTTGGGATTGAAGTTATTAACAAATTCAATAATTTCATATTTAATTGAGTTTGATATGAATATAGCCACACCACCATGTCCTTTGTTTCTATCTTTTGTTATTATATTAAAATTTTGAAACCTTTTGACATCCGCTGGTTTATACCAGGTTTCAGATATCAGAGCAATATCAAAATTGTCTTCAACATTAAGTTGTGTTAACGAAAATTTATCGGAGTTTAAAGATCTGGCATTCCACTGAACTATTTTCAGGCTAGTATTGACCATGGTTAGTTGAATAAACTATCGACAATATTTTTAATTTTACTATCAATATCATTTTCGTTAAATATTAACTTATTATTGATTGCACATGAAGAAGATTGAGGCATATCTCGTATAAAATTTTCAAGCATGGTTTTTATTTTAGAACTAAGTTGATAGGCAAATTTATCAAAATCACTTTCAGTATTCTTTTGGCTGAACTGGAATACAGGACCGCACAAAAGCTGGTATTGTATTCTCTACGACTGGGAAGGAAGTCAGAGTATTATTACTTTTTCTCTTTTTACGAGGATTTGAGCTAATTTCCGGAGTAGGTGAGGTTGGACTATTTGCTTTTAGAGGATTGCTAGAGTAACGATTTTGATAACTGGATGGTTTTAGAGTGGGAAAATCAACTTCTGAATTAGCTAGTGGAGCAAACCTATTTTTTTGGATAATGCTAGTGTAGCTGGGATTATCGACTACTTTTTCAGCCTCTTTAAATGATATATTCAAATTAGCCATAGCTTCCTTGGTTTTCCTTTGTTTTATATATACTGTGCATTCCATGAATGAAGAGGAATGGTTGCTAGTTTGACAGTGAACACAGTATCTACTACAGCTATTCGGACAATTATCAGTTTGTTCATATGATCTGCAATTTTTACACCTTTTCTTACCTTTGCATTGAGACGATGTATGACCGTACCTAAGACAATGATAACATTGCATGACCGGACTAACATAGGTATCGACAGAGCACCTAACTTTATAAATGTAAATAAATTGTGGAATTAATTTGCCGACAAAAGTTACGATTATCATCTGCCTAGGAACCCGCTGTATAACGCCATCTTTATCCACTGTTCTATTCAAACGTTGTACCTTTTTAATTGACACATTCGATTTTATAATATTTAAAAGAGTATTTTCGCTCAGAGATGTGTCAACACCTCTTACTATGCCACGTTTTTCGGTTAAATAATTTGGAATGTATGCAATCAGGTTATTTTTCTCGAAAAATGGTTCTTCTACTAATTTATTAGCATGGTTACTCGAATTTACTTCAATTTTTACGCGATTTTTTCCAGCACTAGTTATTTCAGTAATATTATTTTCATAATTTGATAGCGCTAACAACTTTTCACCTAATTCCATCGGATGTAATCGACCAATATTTAGTTCTAAATGCTCTACAAAAATAAAGTATGGACCTAAATCGGTCGGTAGAAATCTATTGTCTGTATTAACTGGCCTACGACCACTGTTTACATTACCTGATATATTCGAACCTATTAGTAAGTTTTTTACTGACTCCGTATCATCATTGTTTTTGTTCACCGTTTCGTTTGAAATATTATTAATTGTTAAATCCATCGTATTTTAGTTATTTTCATGATTCATATCAATATCTCCAGAAAATGTAATTTCTTACACATGCACATTAGGACAATTTCTTCTCGTTGATCGCAGAGGTGGGTCCTTCCCCCTTTTTCATATTGGCCACCGGACATCTGGGCTTCAGAGCCGGGGCAAAACAAATAAATAGATAAAAGCTACTTACAGTATCGTTGCTACACTAATTATATACAGCACAGAAAAAATAATAATAGGAAACTGCTAGGTAAGTAAATCACTTATCACAAGAGAACTCAAATCAATACGTCCGCATTGTAGGATAGTTCGACCGAGAATGAACCTGAAGTTAATATAATTATGTCTAGAGAGGCCACTTTTCATTTAAATGGAAAAGTAAACAAGCATAACTGACGTATATGGGGTAGTGAGAAGCCTAGAACTTTTAACGAATATGAGCGAGATACTCCAAAAATAAATGCCTAGTGTGCTGTTTCTCAAAATAAAATTGGTGCAATATATACAGATATGCTAGAAAACTTTTCTACCCCAACTGCAATAAGAAGGTATCATGGAGGAGGTTTATTTTCAGCAGGGCGGTGCATCTTGTCATTTTTCTTTTGTAGCAAGAGAATCTGTGAGTAGAGCATTTGTAGACAAATGGATAGGAAGGCGTGGGCCGATCGAATGGGCGCCGAACTCTCCTTAATTGTTTATACCTGATATTATTTATGGAATTATGTTAAGGATAGGTGCGATAGTCTCAAAATATTGATGAGTTAAAAAATAACATCAAAAATGTTATTGATGGAATTCCAAAAGAAATGCTACAAAACTCTTTTTTGAACGTGCAAGTTAGGTTTCAAAAGTGGATAGACCAGGACGGAGGCAACATTCAGCAATTACTATAAAATTTAGTTGCAATATATTATTCTCTTAGTTAATGCCATAATGTTTAAATTAGCAATAAAACGTAAAGCTTTTGATAACTTCTACTTATTTCAGTGTATAAATAACAAAACAAATTTAAAATGCAGAAAATGCGTCCTTCAAAAAATGGAAAGTCTGCTGGCGATATTGAAATAATGACAGTGCACGCTCTCTTAAACACTCGCGTATCATCTTTATTTACAAAAATTAAATTACAAATCTTGAAATTTTCAAAAAGCTAAAGAACTCAGCTTTGGAATGGTGGACAAATATACAGGGTGTTCTATTTAAATAAATCAAGTAATATTTAGTTGAAAAGAGGCAATATTTTTTCTAGCTCTGTATAACTGGAAATTTTTTTAAATTTGATTTAGAAAAAACTCTTCGACATTTGAAACTCATTCGTGAAAACCGCACATTTCTACCTTATTTCGTTTAGTCAATAATCACGTTTAAAATGTGTCAGTTACACCGCGTTGTTTAGCAAATCGGGATTGATGAAACTATTACAGTGATGTAGGTGTCCGCACGATGTCCACCCGTTGTAATGAGCGAGTAAAAGCTGTTTTAGACTACACAATTTCTTGTACAAGATTTGGTTCAATTTCTTGAACGCTAGTATCATGCAGCAAATTGTTTCAAAACCGTAGATTGAATCGAAAATTGTGTCGGAAAATAGAACATGTTCTATTTCTACACAATTTCTAGGCCAAGGGCATGCGCAGTTGGGATATATTCTAATACCCTGTAACCTAACATAGTTGATTGTTTGCAGTTTCACGTTTATCAACGTTTATGTGTTAGTTTCATTTATAACAATAAATTAATCAAAAGTAATCAATAATTCACACACCAAACGGATCAACCAAAGCCCAAAATTTTTAAGTTGTTTTATGTTTGATATTTCACTAGGATCATAGAACATTACATTTAGCCTTTAACATAGACGATTCTGATTTTAACGCGAGAAAAACGATGTACTGCGCAGAATCACGAACTATTTCTTGAACAATATATTGTACAGTATAATACAGAATCAATTTACTGCCAAACAATTTGTGGATCCAGATCTTGTACAAGAAATTGAACCAAATCTTGTACAAGAAATTGTGTAGTCTAAAACAGCTTTAATATCGAATTGGCTCCGGCAATGGTCTGGATATGTTCCGCTTACGGTCATGGCACGGTATGGTGTAGTGATTGAAGACCTTAAGACTAACCGAAATAACTCCTCATTTAATTCCAACGAAAAACAATAATCGCCTCATAGTGAACGGGAAAATGTAAGAGACACATGGCATTACCAGTGTGTTAAGAGAAAGACATGGTAAGATAGACAATCTAAAGTAAGCGTAAGCGTAGATTATTAGTAAAAGTAATGATACTAGAACATACGAATATGAATTGCGTTTACGCTTCTCGAGGGCGGTACTTACCAGACGAATGCGAATCGCGCGTGTGTCTCTCGAGGGCGGTACTTATCGGCTATGTTCTGACGTTTAATTGTACGTCTGGGTTCGTCACTACCTGTTTGTTTCCGAATGAGGAACGATCTTTGTAAATCTTATGAAATGAGTATGCAGATACACCAAAAAGTGCAAATTGTAAAATGGTATTACCAGGGTAATTCATATCGAGAAATAGCAGAAAATTTGTTTATTGTGGCATTCGAAAATACCCAACCAATCAGCAAGAAACACGTGAGGACGGTTATAAAAAATTTTGAAGTACATGGATGTGTCACTCCTACAAAACATGGACCACGTACACAAAATCGTCAAACCCAACACGGAAAAGAAGAAAGAGATAATCTGTGCAAGTGTGGAAAATACTCTACAATCGTCCACTCAGTTAGCAGTAGTATTTTGATGTTGATCCGAAAACGATTGGGACTGTATTAAAAAAAATGGCGATCCTACTTTTAAACTGAAAAAGAGCCATGAAATACTTCCAAACGATCAATTTCGTAGAATGAAATTTTGTGAAATAGTTATGGAAAAAATACAATTGGATGTAAACTTCTCAAAAAATATTTTGTTCAGAGATGAATCGACTTTTCCCATACATGGTACACATAATTCATCCGTTATGCGATATTGGACAAACCTACACAAATACTACAATAGTAGAACTCAATATCCCCAAAATTTGAATGTTTACGCTGGAATATTAGGTGAACATTTAATTGGACCATTTTTTATTGACGGCAGTTTAACCGGAAAACATATTTGAATACGCTGCAAAACTAAATTACTCCTGCCCTTATATAATTAGGTGCCAGCTTCAATGATATTTGATACCAACATGACGATTGTGCATCGCGAAATTTGTTGATTAGCAATCAATTTTTAAAATACACAATTTCCCAATCCGATCATCTCCCCGAATGGTAGATCTTCAGATTGGCATCAAACGATTTCTTTTTCTGGGGTTATGGGACATCGAGAATTTATGGATTCTAGCAGAACAGGGTCAGTTCCCTGAATGAACTTCGGGAACAAATTCTACAAGCCTTATTTTAGATAATGAAAGAAAGGTAATAATTTATATTGTTTTAGTGTAATTTGAATTTGTAAATATTGACATAATTTTAACTTATACATGTAACAATTTTAGATTATTTTATTAATTAGAAGATGACTTAATAAGTCGAAACGTACGTCGTTAATAAATGTTTTTTAAGTATATTTCCAAAGAAATGTATAAGCTTTTAGAATCTTCAGAAAATAAATTATTATGTTAACGTGACGTTTTCTAGCAATAATATTTCCTCAATATGTATTTGCCAGCAATCTTCTGTTGTTCACCAACATCTCAGCTCTCAAACTTCACGATAACGTTCAATTGTACCTTCTGCTGCACTCCGAACTTCTTTTCTTGCCAAGTTATTTTATTTAAATTTTTCAACATTAGAATTTCTTGTTATGTGACATATTTATTTCGTTCTTATTGACGTATCAGCTCTCATCATTTACTTTATATTATTCTGATGCTGATTCTTGTTGTTTAAGGTTTATTATTTGACTTCTGCTTCTCTTGTTACTTCGTTTCTTTTTAAGTTGTGTAAATTAACTTTTTCAAAATTGATATTTTTCTTTTTAATAGTTATTACTTTGATTTGGTTCCCTTTTCTTTGTAAAATCGTCAAATAAATATTATTTAAGGTTGTTTTTTATAATTTTTCTCTGGAATTCTAAAATTCCTGTCACCTCTTTCAAAATCTCTCAAAAAACCCCTATTTATTCCTTTTCCCGGTATCGATATTCTTTTTTTTATATATAAAAAGTTCAATCCCTCTTAGATTATTTGTTTGGACCAATCACATTTCTTTTTTTATTTTAATTTAATGATTTTATTAATTGGTATACCTTCTATACATGTACTATAAACTAAATCTACATTATAAACTATATTGTTTACAAGTTACATTTCTTTAAATTTATAAGAAAACTTTTCTTTCAAATGTCAATTGGAATCTTTATATTTATCGAATGACCTGTATAACCACATATATCTCACACCATATTCTTCTTCTTATTTGATTAAAACCATTGACGTTGACAATTTTAACCCAACATTTTAACTGTCATCGTGACATTTTCTGTTTACAAAGTTTATCATAGATATTAAGCGAAATATGGATTGCATTTATCCCTAATTTTTTTTTTCACTGATGTATTACTGATGTGTAGTTCATATTTTATGTTATGCTATGAATACGTTGTCTTCGAAACAATATTATAGTGGTTTTCAGGACAACAACCAAGATCGACACGGCGGCGCATATAGCCCCCCCGCCTGAACCTTCTGGGATCTCCCAATTGAAGGCACAAATGAGCGTTTGGTTTCCCTGCTGAAATCCGTTGTTTTGTGTTTTCTAATGTTTCGATTAACATCTTTGCTCCCAAATTTCACATCCTAATTTGGTTATACCGTGCTAATGACGGCAAATGAGCCAGAAACATGCATGTCCGCGGTTACCACTCTGTTTCAGTAGCCCTTTTTCTTTTTGCGTGAATTACCCATGAATCTATTTGTTGTTGTTAACATATCACGCGATATTCCTACATCTTCTTTATATATATATATATATATATATATATATATATATATATATATATATATATATATATATTATAACGGATAAATGAGATATAAATATAATTATAAGATAGAGTCATTATGAAATACTGAAATAGTAATGGTCTAGATCATACTTTATTAAAAAGTTAGGAATAAGATATTTAATTTATTTATGTTCTCTAGATTATTATGAATACTTTCATTCCAATCCACTAAGACAACCTTTATGTGATTTAAAAAAAAACCTTATAACTTATAATGAAACAAAAAGAAACATTACCTTTGATTATAAACACATGTATTTGAACCATTAAATAAACATCATCCACCACTACAAAATCTCTTACAAAGAAATACCATGAATCCATAATCTGAAAGAAATATCAAACAATAATAATATTCAACAATGCGAAGAACAATACTCAATGTTATGATTTAATATTTACAAAATATGTTTGGTTAGAATTCTTGATGCCATAAGTGTCAAAATGCTACAGCGACATAACGCCGGCGACAAACGCTTGCGACAGAGAGAACAGAACATGAAACTCGTAAAACGTGTAAGATTATTTGTTTGTAAATAATATTAATTTTGCGAAAAACGAAAAATACCATCTGGGAATAGTTTATTGACATCAATTGTAAAATTAGATTAAGTGAATATTTGAAAAAGACTCACAAACATTTTAACGTAAATTTAGACTGTAGATTTGTAATTCAAAATATTTTCAATATGAACACACTACACAACATTTTAACGAATATGAACGATTTTAACGGCTAAGACAATTGGAAACAATCAAAAATGAAATACAAAGACTCAAATTATATGTTTCAACAAGTGATATTGCTTAAAATTATTAAATTAGTGGCATACATGAAATTATTTAGCAACAGATGCGAAAAAAGTTTGTTGATTTTGGAGACAAAAGAAGGTCGGTGAGAAGCGTGGGCTTGAAAAGGATGTATGAGGAGTCGCATCGTGAAAAATCATAAAAAAGTATTTAAAACTCCTTTAAAAAGTCCTTAAACAATAAAAATAAACATTAAAAACAATATATCTAACTATTGATAACATTCGTCACGCCGTGTATAATTAATAACCCAAAGAAAAAACAAAATTAGCATCCACGAAACGTAATAAGAGTAAGTGAATTTGTACTCACCTAAGAATAACTGAGAGTCTACCATCCATGCAAGCATTTGTACAACGATCCTTTTATTCCACGGGGAACCTCATCAACTGGTTTTCGTCAACTAGAGTGTAGCAGTTTGTGTGCGGCAACTTAAAGGTCAGTGATAGTAAAATATAATTAATCAATTATAAAAAGTCATACTTTCTCATGGTACCACTGAGTCGAATAATAAGTCTAAAAGACAAACAAAGTATAACTACAATAATTTATAGGTTAAAAGAAATTAAAACATTGAACTAAGTAATATATAGCTTGTAAGATCCTCACCTTATTGTATATAGATTTATTCATTTTCATTCCATCATTATCTACACACATACATTTCATCATCAAAGTTTATTGTTTAGTAAATTGTACGTAACCAAAACGTTTGTATATATTTACCATGTTCTAGGAGTCTCTCTGTTGAACGACGAATTGTCGTAATCGATTCCCGCAGAGCGAATGATTTAACCTCCATAGGCATATCGTAGTGGCAATTAGATCATCAATATAAACATCATAGAAGCACAAAATCGATATAGTTTGTAAAGAGCTATTAACTGCCAGGACTCAAAGAGAAAGAGAGGATTTTTTATGCCCCGGCTAAAATATTCTAACAGGTAATTACAAAACTTTATAAGATAAATTGAGCTAGTCGTATAAGGAAACAATAAAACTTAAAAAAATTATTATTAAATTAATTTCATTATTGATTATATATTATAATATATATATATATATATATATATATATATATATATATATATATATGTATATATATATATTATACTGGATTGGTTTGGTGTGAGAAACCCAATTATTATTGTTATTGTTTAGTTATTATGAATTATTAGTTTTGGTTTGCCCGGTATATTAAAGTTTTTTTAAATATATCATAAAATAATTATACTTTACATGAAAACTCTATGATCTCAGGATTGGGTTCATATGTTAAAATGAAACTATTTTAATTTTAATTATAAGCGCCAAAAAATAGAATCCTTGTATTTAAATAAAAAAAATTTTAATCAAAAATACTTGTTTTTAATTTCTTTATAAAATCCTAGAACGGTCCTGTATATTTGATTTCAAAACCCCTCTCTAATTGAGAACCGTCTGGTCAATAATACCAACTGTTAAATAATAAATGGAGCAATCATCGAGAAATGAAATTCTTCAACAATGTATTTTTAAGTCTTTCAAATGAAAAACGTTATTTAATATGAACTTGAGAAAAACAAATACATTATTCATTTACAAAATCTTCATAAAGAACAACCTATCTACGATGATCATTCATTCAAAGACACATACACTCAAATGAATTATTACTATATGTAAGTACAAACTATGCAACTTTATATACACATTTAAAATCGGATATAATATGGCGGATATAACGATGGACAAAGTGTATGAAATATCAAAGTTCAAATATTTGCACAACACAAGTGAGTTTATTTAACCTTTTTTATTTAAGTGAAATAGTTTTAAATAACTGTTCACTTTTTCTTCAATTCAACTCATTGATTGTTTTTTAGATTTCTTCTTGGGACACCACACAGTCTGTCGTGCTTGGGTAATAGCCAAAATTGATGTTATATTTCATCCACATCAATACATTTTAGATGAAATTCCATAGTCCAGCTCTTTCTGAAATGTATCGTGGAGATACCATTCCCACGATACAAAACTTTACTTGCTTATACAGATAAAATTTAAACGGTTAGTATGCTACAATTTTTACCAATTTCTTGTTAAATCTATGTTTATCAGCTTGATTTATAAATTTGTTTAGTTATATGTAAGAATAATGTATTTCTTTTATATTTACCACTCCAATGGGCTGCTTTTCTAATAGTTTTTGAATTATCTTCTCTAAATTTTACTTTTTACCCCATTCATTCTACCAAAAAAGAATTTCTACCTAGTGAATAGTGTACATTATCAACAAACTTTTTTCATTCAATTTTTTTAGTTTTTAATCCGGTTGCCGCTGATCAAACATTTCAAATCTAATTCACCAATCAAATTGGCTATAAAAATTGTTGGCAAATCCCACTTCAAGTTTCAAATTGCTCATTTATCCTTCTAGGACATTCCGTTTAATATTTTTAAATGATCAAATCTGATATATTACTTCCTTTAAAATAGATTCTAAAATATTTAAAAATGACAGCTCTTTTTATTTTAATTTAATCTATTCAGAATGACAGTTCATTTCACAAACGTCATACATTTATAACCTTAATGTTATTATTATTTTTACTTTATTCCTTGACATATACTAAATAATTTTCTAATGTTACCAAAGAATTTCTTTCAATATCTAATTAGTATATTTGAAAACAAATCATAATGTTTTGACTCTTATTGTGAGAAATAAATTGTTACATTTATACAAGGTAACGTTCAAAATGCTCTCTCTCAATGGCTAGAAATCATGTTATATATTTCACATATGTGTATCTACAAAGTGTACTGAAAACTTCCTTTATGTTCTTCGGTTTGATTCATGTTTATTTTCTCTCTTGAATGATGAATGATACAGATTGTCTATATTTCGGACGATTTAAAAAATAATTTAAATCCTAAATTTTGTATTTGCATATAGTGTGTAGTATTTCATTCCATATTATAGTTCTATGTTAATATATATATATATATATATATATATATATATGTATATATATATATATATATATATATATTCTAATATTCTAGAGAATTTGTATATACTATCCTTTTTGTTGTAAGTTCCCACCAGGTGGCGCAGCATATCAACTTCTATGTCGCTAAACCGATCAATATGATTGCGAGGGGGAAAGTGTTTTGCGAACGAGTTGCACACAATATTTTTTCTACAACTATGTTTATTAATGAAAGAAAAAAGTAAAGTAAAAAGTATTTTATTTAAACTTCGAACGGAAAATTTTTATAAAATGAATATTGAATTTTGAAAAAATCAGTTAAACGTAGGTATAGTTAATAGTGAAATTTGAAAAAATTTGAGTTGTAGTGCCTGATCTATCATTTTTGATAAGTTTTAATTAATCGCAATATTAGTGTTTCTAAACGAAATTCACTATAAAGATAATATTAGATTGTCATTTTTTTTGAAATTGACATTTCTGTGAGGAAAAGTGCCATAGTGTGTACTTTTACCACTCTTTCCAATGGATATAAAAGAAATAAAGAAAAGGTCTACTTTGCTTATAAAAATTTGTGTAGAAAAGCGCGTTTTGCATAGTGGTTTTAGAAACATTTTATTATAAATATTTTCTGTTACTTAATCTGTTATATAAAATAAAAATTTAATTAATTATTGAAAATACCCATACATCTCAGTTTATAAGATATATTTTAAGAGCGGTAATTTGCAGTGCTAGAAAGTATAAACAATATATTTTAAAACAAGTATGGATGAATCGAAGATATCTAATACTTCATTGAATTTTTTTATAGAAATTATAATCAAAACAATGTTTGGGTTTAAAAATCGGTATTGATATATAAAGTAATTCGTAAGTTCCTTCAGAATAAATAGCTATTGTGACTGAATAGTAATTTAAATAATCACAAATAGTAAATTTAAAATTGAAGCGCAAAAGAATATCTCTTACTATTCTTTTGTTTATAAATACGTAGTTAAACTATCTTCAAACAAATAGTATTTGTGACAGGGATTAGTTATTACTGAGTAGCTTTAAATATATCAAACAACCAATGTTTGGCAGGACGTCCGCCGGGTTCAGCTAGTTCTTTATAATAAACAGTAAATATTTTAGTTGACGCCTAACCTTCAACAACATTTTGGAATATTAGTTTTATTACAAAGCAAAAAGTACTTAATTGTATTAAATGTTTAATTAAAATTATGAAAAAAAGTATATTTGCTTACTTAATATTTACTCAAAATGCAAAAAGGTTTTATTCATTATCCCTTTGTACATTGTGTCGTGAAGTAATCAAGATATTGCATGAGTTTTTTTTGAATACAACAGATATATGGTGACGGAACTCTTTTTTTTGTGATTTCAATACTATAATTTATGAATGAAGAGTA
Organism: Galeruca laticollis; assembly: GCA_963921935.1. Taxonomy (NCBI): domain Eukaryota; kingdom Metazoa; phylum Arthropoda; class Insecta; order Coleoptera; family Chrysomelidae; genus Galeruca; species Galeruca laticollis. The sequence continues at coordinate 90,237,995 of OY998183.1, forward strand.
TATTCTTTGGTCATGGATCACAGTGAAAAAGTTAACCGTCTGCCTCATCCAAGAGATACAGCTAATATATTTTCACTCCTAAGTTTTGCGTAAGTAATTGAATTAATATCTTGCAACATAGTAATTGACAAGTTATACCTATATTCTTTTATATTATTCATTATTTATGTATCTATGATTATTCCCCTATGATTGGAAGTTTCATTTCATGGTATCAAATTCTTTATGACTGGAAACTTTTATTACCTCTCCAAACTCAATGTTCATTTTCAATATTTTTCAAATTATATATAGGAATAGTGCACGATATTTTCGACAGATATTTTTTTTTTTTTTTTTAAACTTCCCAATTTATTTACAATCTGTAAATTAAAATTACAATAGGTAAATAGTTTGTCACTAATCACATTAACATGCAGAGCAATGGTCCTATAACCATACTCTATTCTTAAATATTTTATATAAAATATAAAATTATTTGTCTCTAGGGTATTGTGCACATTAATTTAAATATACATTTAAAATCTTGTTGGTAAATCACTAACAATATAACGTTTTAATCTTCTTCTTGCCGGTATTCTCCTGAGGGACTTTGCTAAATTATTGGGGTGTTGCTGCAGTCTCTGTTGGTATTTTTGGGCGAAGTTTGATATTTCTTCTTTTACAGTGGGTATTTGGAGGTCATTTCGTATATAGTTGTTTGGGACATACCAAGGTGCATTGGTCATGACTCGAAGAGTTTTGGATTGGAACCTTTCTAAGATTTCGAGGTTAGAATTAGAAGCAGTTCCCCATAGTTGTATTCCATAACTCCAAATGGGTTTCAAGATTGTTTTATAAATAAGTATTTTATTTTGTAGACATAGTTGTGATTTTCGACCTATAAGCCAATATAAACCATTAAGTTTCAGTCCAAGTTCCTTCCTCTTCATGAAAATGTGTTTTTTCCAGGTCAGTTTTCTATCTATATGCATGCCTAAATATTTTACATCCTGTTGCTGGTTAAGCTGTTGACTGTTTAGGGTCACTGGTGGGCAGTTTCCTTTTCGGTTCGTAAAAGTAACATGCACCGATTTCGTTGCATTTGCTTGTATTCTCCACTTTTTTAACCAGGTTTGTATATTGTTCAGGTTCATTTGGAGTATTTGTGATGCTTGATTGGGATCTTCATGCATTGATAGTAGGGCGGTATCATCAGCATATGTGGCTGTTACAACGCCATTGGTGGTAGGTAAATCGGCTGTGTACAAGAGATACAACACAGGTCCCAGAACACTGCCCTGAGGAACTCCAGATTTAACAGGAAATATTGACGTATGCGCGTCTTGATATTTGACGAGGAAATGGCGATCTTCTAGGTAGGATTTTAGGGTTAGGAAGTAACTAAGTGGAAGGATTTTTTTTAGTTTGTAGAGGAGGCCAGTATGCCAAACTTTATCAAAAGCCTGAGAAATATCCAAAAAGGCTGCAGAGCAGTATTTTTGTCTTCTAGTGTTTGGCTTATGTTTGTACAGACACGATGAATTTGTTCAATAGTCGCATGTTTTGGTCTAAATCCAAATTGGTGAGTTGGTATAATTTTACGGGCTGTTAGGACTGGTTCAATTCTTGAGAGTATTAACTTTTCCAGGACTTTGGACATTGCTGGCAGTAAGCTGATCGGTCTGTATGATTTTACTTCTTCAGCCGGTTTACCAGGTTTAAGTATTAAAATTATTTGGGCTACTTTCCAAACCATGGGAAAGTGACCTATCCTCAGAATTGCGTTATATATTTGTGTTAAATATACTACACCTTTTCTTGGTAGTTCTTGAAGTACTTTTCCTGTAATAAGGTCATAGCCAGGGGCTTTTCTAGGATTTAAATTTGTTTTAATTATACTATTGACTTGCGCGATTGTAAATTTTTCTGCTGGTAATTCTAACTGGTATGGAGATTCTAGATCAGTTAAGAGCTGTAGTTCGATGTCGTTGTCGTTATTTGGTGGATTCGGTTGAAAGACCTTTTCAAGGTGACAAGCGAATGTTTCTGCTTTTTCTTCGTCGCTCTTTGCCCACTGATTGTTTTCTTTGCGTATAGGTGGATTAAGCAGTTGTGGCCGGTTGATTTTTTGAGTGGCTTTCCAAAGTGCATATTCGGTAGCTTCGGTTGCGGTGAGCCCTTTCAAATACTTTTGGATACTGTCATTTTTGTGATTATTTAGTAAATCTTTAAGTTGACGAGTGATTTGATTAAGTTTTGTTTTGTCTTGAGGGCACCTCGTGTTCTGCCATATTTTCCGTAGCCGTCGTTTCTCTACTATTTTTTGTTTTATTATAGTTGGCAACACCTGACGAGAATAAGTAGTTGTGTTTGTAGGTGTGCTGTTCCACACTGCTGCTTGAATAATTTTGTTAAGATTTTGCACTGCATTTTCTATATCTATGCGTGACTTCAATGGTATGTTTAATTTTAATTCCTCGTCTATTATTTCTCGAAATATATCCCAATTTGTGTTCTTGCTGCCGAGTTTTGGGGGTGTTTCTCGTATTAGTATTGTTGTACTCAGCTCTATTAGTACGGGAGAGTGATCAGAAGACAAATCAAAACAGGATTCTGCTTTTTGCGATTCTTTTGGGATACCTTTGGTTACGCAAAAAACAACTAGGTCTGGGATTTTACTTCTATCCGTTGGCCAGTACGTAGGTTCGCCAGTAGATAGGTGTTTGTAATTATTATCATTTATGGCCATCAGGAGTTGTCTGCCTTTCGGGTTGATTAGCCTCGAACCCCAGTGGGTGTGCTTGGCGTTGTAATCACCACCTGCGAGAAATCTATTACCAAGTTGCTTAAAGTATTGTTCAAATTCTTCTTTTTTGACAGCATGTTTTGGTGGGAAGTAGACGGCAGAAACTGTTAATGGACCGTGCCAGTCTTCTATTATTACGCTTGTTGCTTGTAAGAAGTCTTTTTTAAAGCTAACTGTTTCGTGATGTTTTATTTTAGATTTAATTATTAGAGCACTTCCGCCATGCGCCGTACCATCCGGGTGCTGGGTGTCATATATTACATAATTTGGAATTTTAAGGTAACTTTTTTTTGTAAAGTGGGTTTCTGACACCAGCATAATGTCGATGTCGTGGTTATATATAAAAGTTTTGAGTTCTTGTGAATGTTGGGTAAGCCCATTGGCATTCCATATTGATATTTTTAAGTACTTAGTCATTATTTTAATTTACTAATCACGATTGTCAACAGATTTAGCATTGTGCCCATTTGCTCCATGAGACCTTTCATCATGTGTTTAAGTTCAGCCATATCATTTGTCGCTGGAAGGTATTGTTGTATATTAACTGGTTGTGTGTTATTTCCAGCGAATTCTTGTTGTTGTCCCTTACAAATTTGTGCATAGCTTGTTCCTGGTTGGTCAGTTTGTTCTCTTCTTTGCATCGTTGTGTTCGGTTTTTGTCTTAGGGGAGGGTACTTTTTCTTTTGCAGCTCCTTATAGATAGAGCAACCTTTATAATTTGCCGGGTGGTTCCCTTCACATAATATACATTTTACATTTGTGGATTTCTCTTTTCTTGGGCAATCAACTGTTGCGTGATCTTCAGTACATTTTACGCATCTTGGTCTGTGTTGACAGTATTTTTTTGTGTGACCATACCGTTGGCACCTTGCACATTGTGGAATGTCTCTCTTTTGTCGAGGTGGTTCAAATTTCACTTTGTAAAATAAAAGATTCTCAATATCGTATATTTTTTTGTTGTTTACATCTGGTTGTAGGTCTATAAAGAACATAGGTAACGGTTGCTTGGTCTTAAAATGTTTGATGTTCCAGATATTTTCGACTACGTGACCTTGCGCTTCAATCGCTTCTTTTAATTCTGTTAGGTTAACTGAATTGTGCATGTTTTTTAACACAACTCTAAAGCTACGTTCTTCTTTGGGTCTGTACGTATGAAATTCTGTTTTTTTGTCTATAAGTGCTTGGGTTATTGTTTTATAATATTCTACAGTCTTTGGCTGTACTTTTATTTGATCGTAGCCTAATACCTTTATTTCATATCCATTTTTAGTTATATGATTTAAAAGCGTTGTCAGCGGAGTTCTATTTTTGACTCCTTTAATAAATATTGGAGGAGGCTTAGGTTCTTTCTGTTCTTCGTTATCCATTTGCTGTTCTGCATCTACATCATTTCCTAGTTGCTCAAACCGGTTTGAAGTGGTTGGCGTATTTAACCAATAATCATTGATTTTGGTTTGTTTAACTGAGCGTTTGTCTGGACTAGTTCTATTTCTCTTTTTATTTTCTACTATTTTCCATTCTTGGGATTCGTTAGTTTGTGATTGAGGAAGGGGAGTAGGATTAGTGTATTGCAGGTTTTGCATTGGATAATAAAAATTGGGTTGAATATTACCTTGCGGCTGTTGCTCATTTGCCATTTGCAGTTGTGAAGGATACGCCACTGGAAGCGATGAAAACTGACCTGGTTGAAACATCGGTATTGCTGGACCCGCAGTGTAGTACATACCCGATTGTGGCTGCGGTATTTGATTTGTTGACGAAATGTTAAAGTCCATGTTGATGGCTTTTAAATATATATTTTGTTTCACATTATAAGGCAATTATAAACATTTTAACTACGTTGGATTATCTTTTTCTTGGCTTGTGCAGTTGGTCCACTCCCATCATTAAAATTGATAAAAACGGGATTTCGTTTAATTATCGATTTTGTTCTTACGAACAGTCTAAGAACTAATTTGTATTGCGGAACTGTTGCAATAAATTATAAGTTACTAACACTTACCAGTGCAGTAATTGTTACAATGAATCTGCTGGTCCACTTTCACTTTTTAACTTTGTTGTTTAACTAGTGTATTCCTGATTTTAATAACGAAATATAATAACAGGTGATAGTTAGTTGATGGCTCAACTGCACAGATCGACAGATATAAAATGATTTTCAGATTCTTAAATGATTTTGGTAATCAACAACTTTTTCTTTAATTACCGTAGACTGTTATGTTTTATTAATAAGCCCTTTTATACCACATTATCGGATAACCAGTAACTATTTTTTGCTCAATATCTCGACATATTTACCTCACCCATTTTTTTCATTCTTGGAATTATTCATGTGATTCAGAATCGTATAATAGCAAGTAACATAGAAGTCACACAGCTTTCAACCCCGTTCATACTATCTGTTACTCGTATATATTCAAATTCACATCTCTATTATTATTTCTCCGCCAATGTTCTGTAATTCAAGTTTTACAATTTTATCAAATCTTTACCTGTTAATACTGATAGTACTTCAAGACTTATATTTTATTTCTATATCTTGTAGTGTTTTGGAGTTGGTAACATGATTGTTACACTTGATCCTTGTTGTCTAGATTTCCCGATTATTAGGATACATATTTACATATCTTGATTGAATGCTTTATTTCTATTCTCAGATATTTTAATTGGTCTTTTTATTTCATTACCGCTATTTTTTTAATTAAAATTTTTTTTGAAAAATTTCATGATTGGTTAATGGGGAAACGTGCATTTAGTTATAAAGATACATAAATTCTTGAAACAGATTCGGATACAAAAATAGAGAATTTTTAGGGATGGTTTATATACAAGAAAATGAGAAAGCTATTAATTATTAAAAAAGCCTAAGCAATTTAAGCAAAATATATAATTTTAATGATTTTGGAATAAAGTGTGAATATGTAGCTATAGCTTACCTTTATTTTAAAAAGATTATAAGTAGATATAATACTTGTGTCGCCCTATACATCGTATGATTTGATATCACATATTTTATAAAGGGTGTACTAGCCACGGGAGTGCAACAAGTCACCAATTTTAGGATTGAATATTGTTCATGGCATCTCACAGATGAACCTTATTGATGTGTAGCTCATTAGAGCCACTATATCGGGTTCTATTGTACTTTAAGTACCACATTTTTGCCTTTTTTGGAAAAATTTCGGTTTGTTAGCACGATAGAGCGTCCAGAGTGTATACATATGACCAATTTTATGATTGGATATTGTTAAGGGCGTCTCACAGATAAGCCCTATTGATTTTCAGCTGACAAGAGCCAGTACAACGGGTGCTATGGTACTTGAAGTACCACATTTTGGGTAATTTTTGGAGAAATTTCGGGTTGTTAGGGCCTCCAGAGTGTATACAAGTGGCCAATTTTATTATTGGATATCAGACAATGCAACAGGTTCTATGAATCCAGAAATACTACATTTTTGGTAATTTTTGGAGAAATTTTGCTTTGTTAGCACGATATAGTCTCCGAAGTGTATACAAGTAACCAATTTTATGATAGGATATTGTTCAGAACATCTCACAGATGCGAAAAAGTTAGTTTTAATCTTTAAAAACGTTTAGTTTTATAGACGAACAAAGTAGAACTGATAAATAACGACGATTGTTCAAAGATGAATACAAGATAAACCATAATTCAATTAGTTGTTCAAAATAACCACCATTAACATTTTTGCAATGATAAAACCTAGTTATTGGTATTGAATTCTTGACGGAGTCTTCAAGAATGTGAAATACATCCAGAAAAACAACGTTGTCTCTGGAAATCTTAATGATTATTTTTTGACGTTTCTCGAAACCAATAGAAATTTTCAATTTCAGTAATTCATATACGTTCTATAGCCAATCAAAACATTATTATAGTGAGAATAATCTACTTACAGTATTCCAGTGAGAATAATTCAATGTACATTGTTTTTATTGAATGACAACCACATGACAACGGATTTTCTTGATTTGACGCGTCTGTCATAAATTTTCAAGAAATTCGTAAAATGAATCCCAAACGTTTTAGTGAATCATCAGTCGATGATATAAATAATATTATTAATATCACAAAACTTCAATGCATCCTAATTTGAATAACTCATTCTGTTTATATTGAGTCGAGTGATATAAATTTGTTGTAATAAAAATATAAAATCTTGAAAATGATTTTGATTGCAACGCCAAAAAATAATCTATCGAATACCACACGAGAGTTCGATAAATTAGATAATAATTCCCCAGGCATTTTCTCAAACTTGTTGCCATTGGACAATAGCCACTCGAGCCCTTCGGGCAACAAGTTTTCTAAAATCTGAGAAATTATTTTCAATTTATTCTCACTCTCTTGTGATATTACTACTAATACTCTATTAGTAGCAAATTACAGCGACACATTTTTCACGTTGTTTGATTGGATATCCGTTTGAATGATTGCGTAAGAAAGTTAGCTACTGACGTGGTGGTCAAAGTAACGCAGCTGTTTGTCTCAATATAAACATTTCAAATTGACCACCATCTCCATTGTGAAGTATCACTCATATTTCTCTTCTGAGATTTTCTCTAACATATGAGGTGAGTGAATTGGTATAAATTTGAAGAAACTTCACAATTAGTCATTTACAAAAACCAGCATGAGCACGAGATTTGGTCAAAACATTTTACGAAATAGTTTAAAAAATAATCAAGCCGAATCACATTCGTGGTAATGATTTTTTAAAATAATTTTAACTAGATTAGCACTCGTCTTTGTTGCTATTAAGAAATCTCACTCATGGACTTTGTCCACTCGTGAGATTTCTATAGCAACAAAGATTCGTGCATCTAGTTAAAAGTATCAAAAAGATACCACCACTTGTGTAATTACTGTTGATTATTCTATAGTTTCGAATGAAAACAGTGTAATTATCGGATTACTGTGTGCTGGAAAACTACCTTCTTTATTTTGTCAGTAATATTCTTGCCATTTTTAGCAACATTCCACAAGTGTTGTACTCTCAATTACCTATATTTTTTACATATGTTTATGATGTGATAAGATCAAAAACTTTGAAAAATGGCTATCAGAAATAGATATCAAAATTTTTGAATCATATATAATTACTTCTTGTACCATGTAGCGCAATATAAAAAGGCAATAAAAAGACTCATAAATTTTATTATTTTTTTTTTCATGGTAGCTACTGTTTTGGATATAAAACATTCTATAGGATCTTGATTATTCGAATAATAAATGACAGTAATAACTTTCTGTATTAAGGAAATTAAACAAATACAAATCTATGAAATGTCGTCACAATATACTTTGTATCGAAATATCATGCGTATTTTCTGTTGAAATACTACAAACGTTTTATGTACTTTGAATTATCTTTTCGAACAAAACAATATGTTATGTTATTACTGCTTAGTGAGCAAATATTTATAGAGAAAATAATGAAACAATAGGTAATCGCTTCAAATTCCTTTTATGTGCATCTTATAATTTTTTAAGTGATAACAAATTTGTGAGGAATGAACTATTTTTTTCCACTACTACCTATGAAGTTGACAATTATTGCGTCTTCTAACCAACTGAGAAGTTTAATTTGTCATTAGTGGTCAATATTTTTTTCAATTATTAACCTAGGTCACAATAATGGACACATTCAAATGTTTTGAGAATCCAGGGACAGTAGTTTAACAAAAATTTGTGCAACATATTTTTTATACCCAGAAAATTGTCTTTAACGTATTTGCTGCTCGAAATTACCTAACACGATAAAATTATTTGAATAATAATGCTTTTAGTTTAAAATTCGCCCTCAACCAATAATGACTGATGGCATGTCGTAACTACAACATGGCGTTAATTACAAACGCCGGGTGCGTTCAGAAAACACAACGATTGCACAATCGTTTGGTGAATGTTTCGGAACACAAACGTAGCTATGACAACAAAAAATTAGATTCTAACTATTCAAATCATTTATTAGAAAACCAACACATTTTCGACCCAAATTTTGAAATTCTCCATGTAGTCGGTAAATCCTTTAGTTTAAATTTATTAGAGGCCCTAGAGATTAACAAAAATAAATATTCAGGTAATCTCATTAACGACCAAATAGATATCAATCAGTCTCCTTTATTGAACCTCTTTACCTAGAAGATAGCTTGGGAATGTTTGTAGTGAATGAATTTCCAGGTAATTTCTTTCAATACCATTGTTAACCTTAGTAAATAGATTTAGCACTGTATATATTAAAACATTTTTATATTTTACCTTCATTCGTTTTGACAAAGCTACTGTGTTAGTGAAACGCGTCAACAAGTTAAAATTGAACATTAGTTCAAATAAATGAAGATTTAAACAAACTATATTGTTTTATTTCATCGTTCAATAACAGTCTTCACCATCTCGGTGTATAATATACTATTTTGTGTGCATTATCTAACTCTGCCACACTAATTCTCTTACATATTCCTGACAAGATAAGCTGAGCTGACAAGACAAGAAAAGGTGATAAAATTAATGCACTGAATAAATACAACTTCTGAATATTCGCAGTTGTAAAAGAGAAAAATGTTATATGAATGTTAATGCAATGTCTAAAAAATAACATCTTATCAATGATCTAAATGCAACATTTCAAAAACAATATAGTGTATTCTCTTAGAAGTTGTATGGACATTACTTAAACCTCTAAATAACATACCTAAAACATTCTAGATGACATCCTATAGATGTTTCTGTGCCTTCAGGAAAATGGCTCTGAAAAATCGCTGGAAAATATTTTTGAGTTCCTAAAATATCGGTTAAGGGGTGGAATGAACACTTAAAAACATAATACTGTGATTATCTCCAAAAAAGACATACTAAAGGTATCCTAGAAATACAATTTTTGATATATTGATGAGATTATGAAAAAGTGTAGTTAGGGACTTTTTGTCCTTATTTTTTAAATAAGGGGTGGAGGAGTTCACTCTAAAAAACAAATGTAACACTTTTTTGTTTTTTAATCGATATCGATGTTTTTGGCGTCATTTAAGAGTTTTTCCTCTTTAATAAGATATATGCTTAACAAAAATAACAAAATTGGACAATTTTGTCAACGCTATGTGAAAAAGTCGACAACTTTCCCATTTTCTCGGAAATTTCAAATGTAATGAGACATTTTTTAAATTTTGATGAAAAGGGATTTACGTTATCAGATATAAAAATTAAAAAAATGCTTCAATTTACATTTGAAATTTCCAAGTGAATACAAAATTATCCAATTTTGTTATCCATCTTATTAAACAGAAAACTCTTTTAAATGCAGCTAAAATCATTAATATCGGTTAAAAAACGAAAAAGTTATACATTTGTTCATAAGTTTGAACTTTCCCCACCCATTAGTTGAAGAATAATGGCAAAAAATCTCCTTAATTAAATTTTTTCATAATCTCTTCAAGATTTCAAAAATTATATTTTTAGGATATCTTTAGTATGTTTTTAGGAGTATTATGTTTTCGAGTGTTCATTCCACCCCTAGCGGATATTTTGGAGACTGAAAAATATTTTCCAGCAATTTTTCGGTATCACTTACCTAAAGGTAATTTTTTTGGAAGCTGTACCATGATTATTTTCTGAGATGTGGCAGTCGTTCTTAGTTGTTCACCCTGTACATTTAGAATAAAGTAGCAAAAAAACCAATAAAGGATTTAAAACGTTTATTCACTTTTAATGAACAGTACAGTGAATTTGAAAAAAACAGGTACAAAATTAAAAAAAAATATCTTGTCCAGGAATCCAACCTAAAAAAAATTAAATTGTGTAAGCATATTACATAACAAGTGTGGAAAGTGGAAACTATTGAACGCATTCAGTGAACGCAAGGAATAAAAAAGAGTATATTAATCTGTAGTTGTCATAATGTAACATACTTTGAAACTGAATTAATAAAGTTTAACGGATACACATACATTACAGCTAGTGTACAGAAAATGTATTAGAATAGTTTTTTAATGATATTAAAACTATTAAAAATTTTACACCATAAAGATTGTATGAAACATTACGTTGAATCAACAGAAATCCAATCTGATTAAAGAAACTTCTATCGTTTACTTACGGTTACTTTTCCTTACGCAAGAGTCGCTGTTTCGAGTGCCTCAACCATTCCATAACGTACACTTAAAAATCCTTATCTGTGAAACATTTAATGGTGTTCTGAACAGCAGCTAATAAAACAATTACTTTAGATCTTTGATCGATCATCATAAACTACATCAAACTTGATTTTCAGCCAATTGACTGGGACCCATTTTCCACAAGATACATGCGGGGCTCTTCAAAGGAATAACAACATATTTTATGTCGAGAAGTGACTTTTCATGATTTACCTTCTATTACATGCCTCACTCTGTTTCGAAGGTAAATTCAGATGTGCCATGAAAATTCATACTTCTTTTCTGTATAAAATAATATACTATTCTCATCATGTTATGTTCATGCTGGAACATATTGTATATTAACATCGTGGAATTGTAACTTAATGAAAACTAAGCATTATTAATACACTGTATACAAAAAAAAACTACTTATGAAGGAGAGATATGAACACATTATCAAGTTGAATGAGTTTATAATTAATTGTATCCAATTGAGTATCCAATAGCTGTGTTTCTACAATAATAAATAATTGAATTCTGTTTGTTGACTGGAGCATCCAGTGCCATAAGTTACATATCCTTCAACTAGTTTAATATAGGTACCATTGTAAGGGACATCTACAGGTTTTTTTATTGTATTCAGTGTATTTTCAAATGGAAATGAGCTTTTTAACAGAAATTTCTGTTTTTAAAGCCTTAAACAGTCTCTAATTGTTCACAAGAATTATTAGTATTAATGTTAAAATTTTCTAAACCTGCAATACTATATTGATGGCTATGACTGCTACTACAAAAACTAGAACTAGAGATAGGTACTCGATTCAATATTTTTTGTACTGTTTAATACAATGTCTGTATCTACCCTATTGCAATATTAAGTTTTTGTAGGGTATAATGCATATCTAGGTTTTAAAATATTGTGAATCGTTTTTAAAATATACTTACCAACTAAAATATTTTGTAAGTTGAAAAAACCCATATTTTGTAAACTCTATTATATAATGTGTACAATTCCGCCACCTGGAATTTCAATGTACAATAGCCGATTAAAGTCTTGAATGAGTATTAAGTTTTAATAATTATGATTTTGGAATAGGTACTTACCGATAACAGCTGTTGTTCGTCCATTATAACAAGAATTATAGCTAAACATAGAAACTGAAGCTGAGTAGGAACTAATGAAAACGAAGTCCACTTTATTCAAGTACTTGTAAAAAATGTGCTTCCTGCAAATAAAATATAACACAAAACTGAAAACCATCCGCCATATCATGCTTGTCATTTGTTTCCACAGTCCACAGATAATGTTCGTTCGTCAGTTCCTCTTCTGTTTTCTTCTTTTTTTTATGTTACTGTGATGTTTAATATGAGATATTACTGAGATTTTTATGAACTAACATCGTAAAAACGTAATCACACGAACTTACTAAAAATTATTTCGAAGGATGTGAAAGTAACTGCAACATGTGATCATCTTAGAAACATGTTAATTTGTAATATTACAGTAACGTTCTGTATGTGATATTAGTGAGAAGTATACAAATTAACATCGTATGAATGTTTCCTATAGGAAGTTGATAAAAAGAAGTTCATAGGATGTGTATGTAACTGCGAATTCAAGTATTATTGTGTACATCAAAAATATGTTTTATTTACATGACATGGATGTTAATAGAGTTGGTAATAAAATTAAGACATCTAGGAGATATCCCATTAACTTTTTAAATAAACATCACAAAAAGTCTCTAAAAATAACATCACAAAAAAGACTTGTTATGTTTCTTGTTTAGTGGGTTACAACATCTACTGAGTGTTGATACTGTAATATTTTTCTTATTTATTTAAATACACAACGGGTGGGATATATTTATACACACGACATATCTACTTACGTAATTTATTTATACACTTAACTCACTTATAGTTAATTTGAGTAGGTACACTGTATATTCACTAACACTAATTTATATAAACACTTCACTAATCTTTATTTATGTGCACGTATATTCACTATGGCATTCAATTGTAAACTGACTAACTCCGCTGGTAGGTAGTCTTTTCTATATCAAAAGCTCTTCTAGTGCCTTCTATTCCGGAAACTCCTCGATTACGTCACCCAACAAACAATCGACCTTCTTGAAAATCTCTATAAAAACGGTCGCAAAAAAATGATAAATAGTTCTAAGAAATCGGTGCGAATTCGTCAAAATTTTAACTTGCATTTATAATATTAGACAGAGTCGGATTCAGGGACTACACCAGTGTGCGAATTTCGTAACATTACCCCTCCCTTAAAAGTTCCTCCTGGAACTTCTGTGTAGCCGGGACTGGATGTTTAAATCGGCAACTGGACTCATTTCTACGCTTTCCTGTTGTATGGAAATAACAGGGCACCGTCTTCAACGGGTATCGATAACGAGGGGTATAACTACAAATTAATATGTGGACACTGGTATCTTTGAAAATCACCTCTATCATGGTCCTGATGACTCGCCAATCCAACTGGTGGCTCTCTATCCTGGAAATTGCTAGTTTGTCCCCATGGGATACCAGCACATGATCTCGAATACTTCGTAGCGCTTTCCACACATCGCGGTAGGTGGATCGGTCTTGAATTTCGTTTCTACTTACCAGGTACGTACGTACCGCGAATTATGTGTTGAGTCTCAGTGTCTTGCCAGGAATATGATCTTTAAGTTTTTCTAATTGCCCAAATTTCTTTCGAAAGATGGTTGCCAACCCTCGTGCGAATTTGTTACTGGCGGAGATGTTATGTGCCAGTGAATACTCTTCCGAGAGCGTGAACAAATATTGTCTTTGCTCTGTAGTGACTCCGTATCTAGCTTTCCCGGTTCCTCCGTATGCGCTCATAAATTATTCGAAGGCTGGGTCTGACTCCTGTTGTATATGGTTCACTCCTTACTCTTTGTCATGGTCTCCATCTAATGACGCTAAGCGGTTTTGGTGGACTACTCTCGGTTTTCCATTGGGGATCTTGCTTATCTATTTATTAAAGTCCTAACAGGCTTTACAACCTAATTATAAGGACATTAGCTATATAATACAAAATACAAAATACCGAATTCAAAATACGAAATACAAAGTACAAATTAGAAAATACAAAACTGACAGAACCAAACCGAATATCTTATACTCCGGTAATTTCTAAATATTTATATATTTCATGCCTAAATTGCAACAACGGGATTAAAAAATTTATTTCCGACAATTGATATACATTGTTCGCTAGTTTCAACAAGGAATTCAGAGGTGAGGAGGAGATGGAAGATTCTAGTATTCCAAAAGCAATTTTGCATCTTGTTACCTTCTGGGGTACTTTAAAGGGTATTAAAAAGAGTATAGCACTAGAATTTGTCATACTATTTATCAATTTATACAAGGTCATTGCTAATAACCGACGTCTAGACTGTAGAGAAATAACATTAAATTATATACGTAATCTTGTTGATCTTACTGTTTCATAGTCCGGCCAGTTTTGGTATTTCTTGAAATAACGAGAACATTTATTAATATTGAACTTTAATTGGTTATCAATACTCCATTTATGAATATTATTTATATCTCTCTGTAATAAAACGCAGTCTCGAATTGTTTGAATTTTTCTAAACATTTTAAAATCATCAGCAAACAACAAAAAGGCAGAAAAACTAACACAATGTGACAAGTCATTCACTAACAAAACAAACAGTAATGGTCCTAAGTTAGAACCCTGAGGAACTCCCGAATTAGCGTGATATTTTCCAGAAGTATTCCCTAGATGTTTCACAATAAAGTACCTATCTTGTACATAACTTTTAAGTAATCGTAATAAACTAGAGGACAACCCGTAGTTGCTAAGTTTTTTTAACAATATGTCGTGGTTTACTTTATCAAACGCTTTCTGAAAGTCCGTGTAAATGACATATAACTGCTGCTGTTCTTTGAAAACCTAATTGGCAACTTGTATAAATAGTAACAGATTAGTATTAATAGATCGGCCCACCATAAATCCGTGTTGTTCGTCAACTATAATATGTTTTACATGATTATAAATATAGAAATGCAATATTTGTTCAAAAAGTTTAGCAGGAGCACACATTAACCAAACTCCCCTATAATTCTCAATGTCACTCTTACTACCCGATTTGTGGATAGGTATGCAAGTAGCGAGTTTCCAAATAGACGGATAAGTAGAGGTAATGATGATTCTATTAAACATATGTAACAAAGGCACCCTCATCCACTCATGACAACCCTTGAGTATATACGGGGGCATTCCATCAACACCCGCAGCTCTTTTTGGTTTTAATTTTTGTATAGCCATATTATAGTCATCCACCGTTATATTAGATATTTGTAAGATGTCATGCATGCTAAACGTAGATGAACTCTCATCTTCATTGTAGTTAGACTTTACATCTGCATACACGCTTGCGAAATATTCCGCAAATTACTCAGCAGTTTCTCCTTTAGGAATTTTGTTACCATTATAATTAAATTCTGTTACTTGAACCCCGCTACATTTATTTTTATTAACATGTGACCAAAAAGTATGAATATCTCCCTTAAGTTTTTCTTGAATTTCATATAAGAATTTCCTATGGTGAGTATCAATAAGAGATTTTAGTTTCCTTCGACACTCCAAAAATGTATCATAATAATATTTAGAAGTATCTTTTAGCTTACGAAAATTATTTTTTAATTTTAACAACTTTTTTATTTCTGGCGTAAAACATTCAGGATACTTATTATAATATTTATATGTATTATATTTTGGGACCACTCCTTCGAAAATTTTATTAATTATTTCATAAAAAATTGTAAGTGCGATGTTGACATCACTTTCTTTAATAACTTCATCCCAGCATGCGCCCCTTATCATTTCAGACATTAAAAGAAAATTTGCTTTTTAAAAATTATATTTATATTCTGTCAATTTATTCATTGCCTTAGAGTTGGCTTCAGTAAGAACTAAAGTTATTTGTAGATATGGATGATATCTGTCTTCATTCACTAAAGGTAACTTCTTTAATAACTTAGCATTTTTCAGCATGTTCCATTGAGGCAATTACGAAGTCCAGAGTTTTTCCTTGGACATTTTTTATAGTATTAAACAGACCAAAATCATTCAAATCTAAAAATTCAATTGATCTTTTCAATTTAGGACTCGAGCTAGAAATATTTAAATTTACATATTCAATTTCTGGCAAATTAAAATCTCCGAAAATATAAGTATTATTAGTACTACTGATATGTCTTTGCAACAATTCCAAGCAGCTTTTATAATCATTCAAGTTACATGTAGGAGGTATATAAACTCCTATAACGTCAACTTTCTGACTATTAAATAATTTTATTTCAGCAACAATTATTTCAAAAAAAGAAAAATATTGAGAAAAATGCACAACTTTGTGCTGTTTCTTTATGACCAACATCACTCCTCCACCTCTTGACTTACCCGTAATATTCCGGTTTCTATCAGATCGTAATACATTATATAAACTATTTTCAACGAGTTCACAATCGGCAACATCGTCATGTAACCATGTCTCTACTGCCACTATAATATCATAAAACCCTTAAGTACAATTTCTGTAGAATTCTATCAGTTTTGTATTCAATCCTCTACAATTTTGAAAATTTATATAGATCTCGTTCATTCAAAAAAAAACGGTCTCTTGATAAAAAGTAGAATAGTAGACAAAATAAACAAAACAAAACAAAATATGTGCGCTACCCGAAACCCAACCAATACTTCCCTGATGTTGAGTTATACTTGAGCACAATAAAACAACTCAAATCTACTTTAATTGTGATTAACAGCTTTTTCATAAATACAGAACATATGGAAATACCCAATAAGACCCATAAGAATATTTATGTTAAATGCAAATAGATTACCTTCTGCTGTATTTCAGTAGTTAATAAAAAGAACTTATGCGATAGATGGCGTCGTTGATCCTCTTCTTGATTAAGTACGGACCTTCCCAAAATTTCAGTAGTTATAGTGAAAATCCTTTTCTCCTAGTCGGGTTGTGTAACTATACTTTGCAACTGCCTTCTGTTGCCTGCGTATTGTACCGTTTTTTCATTCTGTCGCTGGCAACTTGAAGATTCGTTCGAACCAATTCGTGCACATCGTCCATCCTTCTTCTTAATTGGATCACGTATTATTCTCCTGTTAGATCTTCGCCAGGCCGTCAGCCAAATTACAGGTCACAAGAAAGCCTCATTTCACGTCCAAACAGGATTTTCGTATGTGTTTCACCCGTGGATTCATTTATGGCCGATCAATAAGCCAACGTAAATAGGGAAAGATACTGGTCCCAATTACTCTGGCGGTTGAAAACTACTTTGAACACTTATTTTCCAATGGTCCTGTTAATTCTTTCCACCATTCCATCTGACTGGGTATTTCACAAATTTCCTGGAATATCTGGCTCTCGAAATTTCTTCCTTGATCGATGTGGACTTCCAAGGGCGCTCTATATCGGCTGATAAATTCTTTCACCAATACATCAGCAACAGTTGTGGCCTTTTGATTCGAAATCGCATAAATTTCCACCCACTTTGTGAAATAATCCATTACTACCAAGATGTATTTACCACCATTTTCTGTCGTCGGAAATGGTCCAGCGATATCTAAAGCAATCCTTGTGAAAGGGCTTCCAACATTATATTGTTTCATGGGTGCCTTTCTCTTGCGACATGTTCCATTAATCGTAGCACAGGTATTACATTTCTTACACCAGTCCTTCACATCCTCGGAGCTGTTCATCCAATAAAACCTCTCACGGACACGCTGAAGGACTTTATTCACTCCCAGGTGACCTCCCGATGGACTGTCGTGTAACTTTCTCAGTACCTGTGCTACTCTCGTTCTCGGGATAACTATCTGTCTTCTCATCTCTGAACCATCATCGTTTTCAAGGACATTTTTAAATAGCTCTTCTTCCAGGACAAAGGAGTCACACTGAGCCCAATATTCCTTGAGTGTCGGTGAGAATCTTGACACTTCTTGACAGGTAGGTCGCCGATTTTATACCTTTCATTGCCGAATCATCTTTAGGTGAGGATCATTCTCCTGATCCTGGTGGGTGACCATTCTTCCTTGACTACTGTAGTTCTTGAAACTGCGGCTTCCTTATATTCCGCCTTATTGCAGTGGGAACAGTCTGCTAGACACGGCCGTCTCGACAGGAAGTTATTGGTATTGGTATTGGTAAAAGTGTTCCATGGACTTCACTACCGCCAAAAGTTCCCTTCTCGTGACGCAGTAGTTTAGTTCTGGTTTGGAGAGGACTTTACTGAAATATCCCAGTACTCTTTCTTGCCCTCCTTGGATCTGTGAGAGCACTCCTTCAATTCCTACGTTGCTAGCGCCAGTGTAAAAAATCAAATCTCCCTCTGGTAATGGATATCTTAATATCGGCATCGTGGTTAAATGTCTCTTCAGGGTTTCAAAAGACGTTTGACAGTCTTCGTCCCAATGGTAAGCTCTTCTTTCTTCTGTGAGTCGAGTAAATGGCTTGGCAATATCCCTAAACTTAATGATAAATCTTCTATAGGACGTGCAGAGTACAAGGAAACTCCGAATTAGATGATTGTTGGTTGGTTGCGGCCATTGATGAATGGAAGCATTTTTCTTTGGATCCACCGCCACTCCATTGTTCACTATATGATCTAGATCGTTGACTCGTTTTTAGAACAGCTGACATTTCTTCGAGTTTAACACGAGCTGAGCAGCTTGGAGTCGTTTGAATACATCTTCCCCAGTACAATGTCACAATTATTATAAAATATTCACTACTTATTACTAAACAAGATAGTTTTAGAACATATTGACCTACTCCTATATTACTTTTCCTCCCAACCTATCTAAATGCGAGAAAAGTATTGGTTTACCCACAAAAAAGTTGGAATTTTGAAAAAAAAGTTTGAGTTTTTCATCAAGAACAACACGAAAAAACGATTTTTGGAAAAAAAATCCTGTGTTTATGTCGTCGTCGTTGTCGTCGTCGGCCACTTTTCGTTACATGTCTTGTTAGCACGATACATCCTCCGGAGTGCAACAAGTCACGAATTTTATGATTGAGTATTCCTCAGGACATCTCACAGATGAGCCCTATTGATTTTCAGCTCACAATAGGTAGTACAAAGGGTGCTATAGTACTTGCAGTACGACATTTTTGTTATTTTTGAGAATTTTCAGTTTGTTAGCACGATACAGCCTCCAGAGTGCAAAAAATTACCAATTTTATGATTTAATATTATTCAAAACATCTCACAGATGAACCTTATTGATTTTCAGCTCATAACAGTCAGTACAACAGGTACTATAGTACCTTAAGTGCGACATTTTTGTAATTATTTGAGAAATTTCAGTATGTTAGCACGATACAGCCTCCGGAGTATATACAAGTGACAATTTTATGATTGGATATTATACAGGGTATTTCAAAGATGAACCGTATTAATATTCAGCTCATTAAATTCAGTACAACGAGTGCTATGGTACTTGAGGAACCAAATTTTTGTCATTTTTGGAGAATTTTCAGTTTGTTAGCACGATACAGATTCCAACATTTATACAAGTGACCCATTTTATGATTGAATATTATTCAAGGCGTCTTATAGCTCACCAGAACTGGTACAACGGGTGCTATGGTACATGAAGTGTCACATTTTTCGTCCTTTTTGGAGAAATTTCGGGTTGTTAGTACGATACAGCCTCAGGAGTGTATACAAGTGGCCAATTTTATAATTGGATATTTTTCAAAGTCTCTCATTCAAGGTGTCTCACAGATGTCATCATTATCATCAATCAGCCTGTCGCATCCAATGCAGGATATAGGCCTCCCTCATTTCTGCCCACTGTCTTCTGTCTTGAGCGCTCTGCATCCAGTTTGTAGTCATTCTTCTGATATCGTCCGTCCATCGCGTGGGAGGTCTTCCCTTGTTTCTTTTGTCAGTCCTTGGTCTCCACTCGAGCAGCCTTTTTGTCCATCGTCCATCTGTCATGCGGGCCACATGTCCAGCCCAGCCCAAATGGAACTCACAGATGTACCCTATTGATTTTCAGCTGACTATAGTGAGTACAGCGAGTCCTATAAATCCAGATATACTGCATTTTTGGTTACTTTTGGAGAAATTCGGGTTTGTTAGCACGATACGTCCCCCGAAGTGTACAAGTGACAATTTTATGATAGAATATTATTCAGGGCATCTCACAGATGCGGAAAAGCTAGTTTTAGTCTTTAAAACCGTTTATTTTTTTGAATATTTACTGCCATATATCATTTTGACAGAGTAGTTAAATGTAGCAGGCTCTTATTGAAATTATCCCTGACAAAATTGTATACTATCTGTGAATAGAACGCTAGTGTCAGAGCAACTTTGGTTCGGTACTTTTGAGTACTCGATCCTTTCATAATTTACTCAAAGATGTCTGCAGCACGTCCTGAAGCTGAACGTTTGACTCATTACTCAAACTATTTGACAATAAATTCTATGGGCTCACCCTGTATAAAAAATGAGAACAGGATGAGAAAGAAAAAATGGAAACTATTGAATAGTTACTCAAACTAGTTTACAAGAAAATATATGAGCCCAACCTATAGAAAAATTGCACAAAACAGGATGAGAAAGAAAAACAGCAGAAACTATTGAGTAATTAATCAAAAAACACGTCTGTTCAACTTTTCAGTTTCGAAATTATGAAAAATTAGAAAAATATTCAATAACAAAATGACTAGTTTTTGTCCAGTCCGGCAGAAGTAAACGAAGTTTTAATTGAATTCAGGTACTACAGTACCTTCAAGCTCACTCACTTTTTGAAATAAATTTGTTCGATTTAAATTATTCGAATTGAGTAAAAGTGATTAATTGTACATTTATAATTAAATCTATAGATGGAAATAGTCAAAAAATAATAATTATTCGGCTATGAAGGACCAATGTTCATGACGATAGCGCTTTAATTTTTGATTTTATTTTAAATGGACTGTATGATACATTTATTTATTTATAAATGACACTTTACCTTGTTTGCGTCGTTCCTCGGGGTAATCTTCTAGTCGGCCGGCATTGAGGCGATGTAAGACAGGATGAACAACGATATGCGGACACTATCTGTTGTATACAGAGGTAAATCAGACATTGTTAGTCTAGGTCTGGTCTCGACCGATTGACTCAATACAAGGCAAGATGAAATGTCATCCTAGCGCGGTTAAATTTGAAAGTATAAAATGAATCGATTGTGACGCTATCACGAACACAGTGTGGCTGATAAAGAAGATGATCATCCTTTTGTACCATTTGCATTGCATTATTTTCTGATTCGCTCGAAAATTACAAAAATAGGGATACAACTAACTACCATATTACAAAATTAATCAATGTTTCTACTAAAAATTGAAATATGATACTCGTGTATAGCATACCTTTTGCTCTACTCTAGTACTTTCATCAACTCTTCCATCTGAAGTTCCGGCTCAGTTTTTTAATCGAGCTCGAACTATAAGTAAATTGAACTGATAGTATTCAGATTCCCAATTCTAATGTGCACCTACTTCTTAAGCAAATAGTAAATATTAGAAACCTTTGATAGGACTTACCTGGAGGATACTAAAACGAATGCTCGATGTGAAAGTAGTGGATGTGTACCAGATTTAATATATTTTACACCATTTGCTTTAACAAGGATATCACTTGGAGTATATTAAAGGTTGCAATGGAACTATATCATCTTTTTGTAAACCAAATTTATCTTTACTCATCATTCGTGAAAAACCTGCAATATATGTTGTTGAAAAACCACTAATTTATATGAAAAATAGTAGATGGAATTATATTTGTTTTTTACTTACTTATATATTGTACTTAATAAAAAGAAAATGGATCTACTGACCAGTTAAACAAAAATAATTGCATGATTTAGGTATTTCATATTTAGTCTAGTAAAATAAGGTCTGAAATCAAAATTTTGGACACAACTTTGCATTTTTGATATAATCTAGTTTCAAAGATATAATAACAATGTGTAGAGGTTTTAGTGTCTGCAACCCCCGGGAAGAGTTGAATAAAATGTTGAAAAGTATTTTTTCGCAATTACTCGAAAACGGAGGAAGTTAAAAAAAATGTCATCAAAAATTGAGGAGCTTAAAATTTTACATCAAAAACGTCTCCTGACTTTTCTTCTTCCTTCATAATGGTCGTAAATTTAAAAAAAATCGTACGCGAGAGAAATATACCGATAACCTTTTTGTGAACTGCTTAATAAATATAATCTTCAATTTTAGAGAGAGATAGATATTAATTTTATTGTTGACAAAAATTTATAACAATTTGAAATTTTTTAATCGATACTTGAATGCTTAAAAGTTAATAATTAAGTAATTAGCGAAACATGTTTTTTATGGGTTTTTAGGTATATAGAGATAGAATTTCCCAATTGATCGGTTATTTATTCCTGGAACGCTTGATATTCACTCTGCCTTATGATTTCTATACTTATGATGTGATTTTTTGTAGGTATTTAGGAAAATTATTTGCAAAAGGATTTAGAAAAGATTTAGAAGATGACGATTTATATGAAACTGTTGGAAAAATTCGTTCTAAGAAATGCGGAAATAAATTGGAACATGCATATCTTAGCCGAGCGAAAAGTAAATCTTCAGTTTCATTTTATCGATTACTATGGCAGATGTATGGAATTCAATATGCAGGACTTGGCGTTATTCAATTAACTGTGAAATTAGTTATAAGGTAAGTCATGACGTGTTTTCAGTTGAGATGTAACAATATCGTAAAAATATAAAAGAAGCAAATTGTTGACCAACTTTGAGTTAATAGAATAATAGAATCAATTTTTGAAACTGGACCAAATTGAAAAGTTTCATATTTTGGGATCATTCTGGATTAATTGGCCTCGTCACTATAACATGTTTTCCTCGTTCAGATAGTCTCTGATCTGAACAGAAGACTTCTTGGAAACAGCATGGCGGCATATAACTAGAAAAGTAGTTTCGAGTGCTATGTAACAACTCTGAGTGGTTTGTTTATTGTTTACTTTGGTTTTGCAACGTTTGAGCTGGTGTCTAGGGGGGGATTTGTCGGGAGTAAAGGAAATAGACTAGAAAGATAACATATAAATATGCCTATATTACGAACAAGTGACTAGCAAAATAAAGTCAACAACAAACAAAAATAAAATAATTTAGGGTACACTTTCGGCGCCTATGGTATACAATGAAAGCATAATACAATAAAAATTATTCGTTCGGCAAATGGAAAAATAGCTAGGATTCCTTAATATACTCACCCTCTCTTTCAGTTAGTGTCCGGTAAGGACAACGAAGTTCATCCCGTCAGTGAAAAGTGACCGAGTTTTTGCTTAAGAAAAAAATATCTAGCGTCTCCTTACTAAAATATGAACATAAGACCGTGACCTAGCTAATGGTTACTTCATTAACTTTCGCAACATTGAATTACTTACTGCAAAAAAATGATTTTGTAACCGGACTTTTCTGCTGACATGGGTGACCTTCGGCGCCCGATAAATTTTTAATGAATAACGAAATCTTAGTTTTAGAAGCGAATACAATTGAAGCTATAAATATAAGGTCATTGGTGTCTTCTATATACCAGGGGTAGGAACTGGTATTGAGTAGACTTCTCCCTAATGTGTAAAATGCTTATTCGCTAGTCTTGAAAAGAACATACAGAATACCAAATCGACAGTAACATAAATAGATATCTCAGGAATAAAGCTCTATAATAACTTATACGAAAATTTTTCAGCGTATGATTGGAGTAATCTGTATAGCTCAGGTTTGGGTTGTGTAACCCTTGTAAATATCCCTGAATAAAATTGTTAAATAACAAAAAAAGTTACAAAGTATAATACTTTCTAATTAAGGTGATATACGGCTCAAGCTTCAGTATAACACTTATATGGCGGGAGGGATAATCAGACAAAAAAATAATATGGTTTTCCCAGAAAAAAAATGTAAAAGGTTTTCAGATTCAAAACTTACGGTTTGGAAAATCCGGGTCGGACGTCACACAAGAAAAAACGGCATCTGGCTTTTATTCTCGATCAGTCGACGGGAGATGAGCTCTGATCGGCTATCTCTGATTCCAGCACTTCGCGAAAATCACTGAAACGCGTGTTGTCGTATGTCGACAACCGCTGGAAGTACCGTACTGTACTGTACTGTACCGTCGCTGTACCGAACTGTCCTGTCGTCGTCGTTTTTTTTTCTATTTATTTCGAGTTTTTTGGGACGAGTTGGTTCTGCCATTTCAGCAATCGCTGCTGTTTTTCGATGCGTCACCTACTCGTCCTTGCTTCTATATGTTTTGTGTTTTGATTGTTGAAGGTTATCTTTAATTGCTGTTCTAAATTTCTCTATACTAATTGCATAATTCGTCTATATTTTATGATATTCATAAATAACGGTGTTTTGGTGTTCGACATTTATGCGTGACAACCTTGGGGCTAATTTGTTGATTTTTCATAATTGCTTATTTAAGTTTTACCGCCTACAATAACAGAAAACTAGGTCGCTTTTTTTGTAGACTTTTGTATCGTATTTTGATTAAAATAATATTTGATTTAAATTTTTTATATATAGGGTGTTCTAAATTCCCTTACCATATTTGTGCTTATTACAGCTACTTCATTTGGGTGTAATTACGTCTTCCTCTTGGACACGGCTTCTGAAAATAATCTGTTCAGTAGCATTGTTCAGCTTTGCTCCATCTGATGGGAAGCTAGATTGATACCATATATCTTACCTCTTTTGCGGATATTAACATTCTTATCTCTAGTGGGTAATTATTACCTTTAGATCTGACAGTAATGGTTTAAAACCGCAAGACGTATGTTGAATATTGAAGCTGTGCCAATCAGTCATCCTACGACATTTTTTTTGAACAATGATATCACTCAATGTGAGTAATAAAGGAATATTTCGAGTGATAGAAATATGAAATGAGTCTGCCCATATATCTGTTCTCCAGTTGACAACGCTTCACATTTTGCCATTTGCATTGCCCCAAAGGGACGTTTTCTTGAAGCGTTTATCAATCTGTATCCACGATGGTTGTGTTCTATACAGTTCTTCCTGAGGCACTTGACTGCAACAATAGTGTCCTCATTCGTTCAAATTTGCATATTAACAGCAAAAGCTTGGAATGTTTTTTTTTGTACCTATGCCATTTTCTGATAACGCTTGATCGTCTCTTTTATTATGATTGTTTCCTATTGATGCATTTTCGGGTTGTTATACTGATACACTTTATATTTTCACAATGTAATGTAATAATAACTTACTAGTAAAGTGTGTCTCGGTGTCTCGAATATGAGACGAGCGTAAATGTTTCCAATTTTTAACGTATATTTC
Source organism: Galeruca laticollis (assembly GCA_963921935.1). Classification (NCBI taxonomy): domain Eukaryota; kingdom Metazoa; phylum Arthropoda; class Insecta; order Coleoptera; family Chrysomelidae; genus Galeruca; species Galeruca laticollis. The sequence continues at coordinate 90,263,342 of OY998183.1, forward strand.
TTGTTTGTACTACAACATATTGGACCATTTTTTTCTAATATTTGTTGTAGGGTATTCGATTAAATATTATTATTTTAAGCATAACCTTAGTCTGGCCGTAGATTTTTTGGGTTCTCTCGCTTCAACTTCAGTTTCATCTTGTTTTTTGGTGTGGTTCTGTAATAAATGCGAATATCAAATAGAAAAACTTAAATCAGTAACTTTCAGAACACACGGTAAAATATATTCTATTTCAAATATAATAAAAGTAGAATTCGACATACTTTTTGTTTAACAAAAATGAGACAGGACCATAACAATTTTGCAACAATAAAACAATTTACTAGGTCAAATTTAAATTATTGTTTTTGTAATAAACGCGAATACCAAATAGAAAAATTTGAATTAGTAACTTTCAGAACACACGGTAAAGCATATTTTATTTCAAATATAATTAAAAAGTGGAATGCGACCCACTTTTTGTTTAGAAAAATGATACAGAACCATAACAGCTTTGAAACAAATAAAACATATACAACTAGTTAATAACGAAAAATTGATTTTTGCAATTCAACAAAAAAACCCAAACCTAATTCGGGGGGATAGTGAAAACCAGGTACAGAGCAGTGAGAGCGACAGTGTCGGGCGAAAAACGCGAAGGGAAAAATCCTTTCCCTGTCACGGTAACGGGTATCAGTTTTCTTGGTGTTAGCGGCTTCACAGGAAAAATTTTTTCTCCGTTGTGTCAGGTTGTAAAAGGGATATTTAGATATCCTTGACGGTGAACACTGTCGGTGACACAAAACGGGAAAACTCGCCCTCTACTCGAAGTTCAACACAGCTGGATACCGGTTACTAGCGCTACCCGCGGTGTCTAGAATGATAGTGAAAACAGGCAGTAACGACGACCGGAGAAAGGGAGTTTCCAACGCAGTAAGTTTTTAAACAAGTTAAGATTTAAGTTTTTTTTCTTGAGGAGAATTTTATTCGTTTTATTATTGTACGCTGGTTCTAAACTTGGTATTTATAACATAACTATATACATAGGTAGAAGCTATAACAGTATATTTATTTATTATTTATTCTTTCACGGGGATTGGACAAGTTGGCAGGTTTCAATTAAGTACTGCAGGTACAGGCTCACCATTTGGGCACCGCTCGTTATATAGGATATGAGTTTATCGTGTGTGATGACAGAGTAAGGTTTTCTCTAAAATTGTAGGAACATTTCGCTTTCTTTAGTGTGCATATAACCGACTGGAGTTAGGCACTATCTATTTGATTATTGTTTTACGCCACATAATTCGCTTCCACCTCGTTGATATAAAATAAACAAGGGTTAAACCGAGATTTATCTGTACTTAGTAACACGGGCCCGGAGCGTATGATTTTGTCTCCTTGAAGTCCCATTTCCAGTGAAATTTCGCTACGATAAATAAAAGCTAATTATTTCAGACGTGGCTAGGTAATTTCATCATATTAAGTAAAATAAATAAACATTATAGGTTATTCAAAGACCTGAAAATTGCAACTCGGAACTTACGCACTGAACGGGATTGTCGATAAAAATTTATTACTCATAGATCAGCAGACTCTGCTTTCACTTTCTGTTGATACAAAATGCAATGACTCGAAACCACAGTCGTTTTGTATAGTATTGTTTTAAGAACAAAATAAGTATTTCTCTCAACGAAGCAGGGGCACTTCGAAATAAGGATTAATTCATACGTCCCTCGCACACGTCCAACATATTAAATGATAAGTGGGTAATATTTTTGTTCTATTTCATGGTGAGGGATATCATATTTGTTTTGTTGGTAGTCATATGTTATACAGCGAAAGATTTAGTATGTGCAATTTATAGATAAGTGTATAGTTACTTTTATAGTAGGAAAATTTAATATTTGTTTGGATATTGGGATTTTTTTTATATATACAGAGAAAGTTTCATTACATTTTTTTTCATACAACTTTGTGGTTTCCCGATACTTTACTTAGAAACCTACCCCGAATTTTCCCCTAGAGTGTGTATCGTAATTGTGTACGAGGCCGAACTGAGAGAACAATCCTGTCCTGGCGAAGGAGATCAAACCGTTTCAAGCCCAGGCGCTCCCCGTCGAAATCGGACTGGAATTGCCTTTTTCACGCTCGGCTGCATATTTAAGAAAAGAATTGGTGACAGCAGGTATTAGAGTTGGTGACAGCAGGTATTAGAGTTGGTGACAGCGGACCCGGTATAGAAGGGGTCAAATTTATCACGTTTGAGGGCCAAAGTATTACAATAGGCTCACCATAAGAGTGTATAACAAGGTCTACATTTATTACACTGGTGATAGCGTTTTTTTTGTTAATAAACAACTCAGTAACAAAGGGTAGAGTTGTACATCTGGTGACAGCATTTGGTAGATTTTGTATACAAATGAGTTGGTAACGAAAATTGAGGACACTTCAAAACAAAAAATGGAACCTTTTCAATTCAACAAAAAAAACCGAACAAAATTTGGGGGAATAATAAAAAGTAAGTTCAGAGCAGACAGAGCACAGAGTCGGACGAATAACGCGAAGGGAAAAAGTTCTTCCCTGTCACGGTAACGGGTAGCAGTTTTTTTAGTGTTAGCAGGTTCATAGGTAGAAGTTTCTCTCCGTTGTGTCAGGGCGTCAAAGCGATACTCAGATATCCTTGACAGTGAACACTGTCCCCCTGAGTTGGCACAAAACGGGAAAAACTCTGCCTCCGACCGTAATCCAGCATAGCTCGACACCGGGTGCTAGAAATTTAGCGTCATCCGCAGTTTCTAGATCAATAGCGAAAACAGGCGGTAAGCAGAGACAGGAGAAGGGAAGTTTCCACACAGTAAGTTTTTGAACAAGTCAAAGACTTTTTTATTGGGAAAGATTTATTTATTTTTCGTGCGCTGGTTCTAAACTTGATATTGATAACATAAATATTTGCATAGGTACAATATATAGCAGTTATTACTTTTCACTGTGTTATTGGACAAGTTCATAGGTTCAGCTAAAATTGTAGGTTCTGGCTCATAATTTGGGCACCGCTCGTTCTATAGAATATAATTTTATCGTGTGAGATAGTATAGTAAGATTTTACACAAGATTATAGGAACGTTTTTTTCTTTAGTGTATACGTAACTTGACAGGATTTAGGTACTATTTTTTTTGGTGTCACTTAATTCTCACCCATCCCGTGTAGGTAGACATAAGTAAGGGTTAAAACAAAATTAATTGTAATTAGTATCAATTGCCCGGAGCGTATGATTTTGTCTCCGTAAAATCAGGTTATCAGTGAATTTTCTCCACGATTAAATAATTTTGGTTTTTCAGACGCGGTTATATCATTTACTCATAGCTAGCTAAATAAATAAACATTATAGTTTATTCGAAGAAAACAAAACTGTAATACACACTGAACTGTTTACCGATAAGATGTATATTCAAAATCAGCAGGATTTTAATTCCTCTACTTTCACTTTCTGTTTACATAGAGTACAATGACATTCAACAAACATGAAGATTAGCGGCAGTCAATTTGTACCGTAGTTTTTTTAATATAGATAAGTATTTCTCACAGTGAGGCAGGTCAAATTTCGAAATAGGGGCGAAATCATACGGACAATGCGCACCTTGAAAAATTTGTAGATAAGTGGGTAATATGCTTTTATTATGAAGGATTTAATATTTTTGTTGTTGGTTCTATTTTATACAGCGAAAGATTTGATATATTTTTTTATACATTTGTGGTTACCGAAAATTTATTCAGATCTCTACCACGATTTTCCCTCTAGAGTGTGTAGCGCATTTGGATAATAGGCCTAACAAAGAGATCAATCCTGGTCTGGCAAAGGTAATTCCACCGCTTTAAGTTCAGGAGTTCCCCGCCTAATTCCAGGAGTTCCCCGCCTAATTCGGACTGGTGTTATTTTTTTTCCACGCTCGGCGGCTTTATTTCATTTGGTGACAGTCAGTTATTAGAGTGGTTATAGCGGACTCGAAAGAGAAGAGTCAGTTATCCCACTGGTGACAGCGGATTTTTTTTGTTAAGAAACAACTCGGTAATAAAGGGTAGAGTTGTACAGTTCTTAGGACAGGACAGTCTGTTTGGCGAACTCATCTTTTTACTTTTCTATTTCATTTATACGGCATCCTCAGAAGTTTGCAAGATTATTTACATTATAGTGGACTACTTTTTTGGGTTATCGCAATTTAGTCAGTACGCGACCGGCAGCGTGGACGCCATCTAACATTGCGAGGATCTTTAGAGCAGAGTTTTTGCTTATGTGCATATGGCTGGTATTTTTGCAATGTGGTATTAGTACTAATATATCGAATATTTCATAGATTTTCAGTTGACTAGAGCGAGTACAGGGGGTCCTATAAATCCAGATATACTGAACTTTTGGTTATTTTTAGAGAAATTCCGGTTTGTTAGCACGAAACATCCCCCGAAATGTATACAAGTAACAATTTTATGATAGAATATTGTTCAGGGCCACAGATGCGGAAAAGTTAGTTTTAATCTTTAAAACCGTTTATTAATATACTGTATATTTACATATACTTAATTAATTTACACACTTCAATACTTATATTTATATTTCTAAAACACTATTCACTTAATTATATTCACATTCGCCAAAATTTGATCATTCCATAATGTTCTGTGAGACAGGGTCGGCTTCGAGGACTATGCCAGTGTGCGATTTTGTAACAGTATTACTTATTTTTGGTACCACCATAAATTACTAAAAAAGAAAAAATGCATACTTAAAAAAGTGATAAATAAATAAATAAAGATAATAATCGATTCCTGTGGTTAAAAATGGAAATCCATATATTTAAGGATGTTTTGAAAATGTTTTAATTTTTATTTGGTAGAATAGAAGAATAAAAGCGCGAAAATAAACTGTTGCCGCCCTTCAAACAAGTAGCCACGTCTAAACAATATTCTTTCTTATCCTACATATCCGCTGAGCCCTATATTGGTTCCACCTGATAGCCCAAGAGGCCTATAACATTGACATTTCAGCCTCATTTTCTACTCAGTCAATATTGACTATGAACAAAACGTGTTTGTGTGGTATACATGTATGCAGTAGTAAGTCCCCTAGATAGATAAGGAGTCATTGTAAGGATAAAGTGAGCGGTAGCAATCGGGATTTTTTTTTCATCTAAAGCTAATAGAGTGGTCCATTTGTCCATTTGGAGATGTAAGTATTTTCAAAATGTGACTCTTAGAAATTGATATATGAAGGTGCGAATAATATCAATCCACTAAATATATGCTAATATTTAACACAATTGACAGATTCTATAGTAAACACATTTTCAATAAAATTCATTTTAATGGATTTTATTTGGTTTATATATCTATGGATTTCGTTTGTAATTAAACTTTTCCGCCCTACCGCTAATATGCGAGGAAAGTATTGGTTTACTCCAAAAAAGTTGGAAGTTATTTTCTCGTTTTTCATCAAGAACAACACAAAAAACGGGTTTTAGAAAAAAAATCCTGTGTGTATGTCGTCGTTGTCGTCGGCCACTTTTCGTTACATGTCTTGTTAGCACGATACAGCCTCCGAAGTGCAACAAGTCACCAATTTTGTTCAGATATTGTTCTGAACATTTCACAGATGAACCCTATTGATTTTCAGCTCACCAGAGCCAGTACAACGGATGATATGGTACTTGAAGTACGACATTTTCTTGTCATTCTTTGAGAAATTTCAGTTTGTTAGCATTATACAGCTTCCGGAGTACAACAAGTCACCAATTTTATGATTGAATATTATTGAGGATGTCTCACAGATGAATCCTACAGATTTTAAGCTCACCAGAGCCAGCACAACAGGTGGTATAGTACATTAAATACGACATTTTTGTAATTTTTTGAGAAATTTCAGCTTGTTAGCACGATACAGCCTCCGGAGAGCACCAAGTCACCAATTTTATGATTGAATATTATTCAGAACGTCTTTCAGATGAACCCTATTTATTTTCAGCTCACTAAAGCCAATACATCGGGTGCTATGGTACTTGGAGTACCAAATTTTCGTCATTTTTGGAGAATTTTCAGTTTGTTAGCACGATACAGCCTCAAGAGTGTATACAAGTGACCAATTTTATAATTGGATATTTTTCAAGGTGCCTCACAGATGTACCCTATTGATTTTCAGCAGACTAAAGCCAGCGGGTCCTAGAAATCCAGATATACTACATTTTTGGTATTTTTTGGAGAAATTTCGGTTTGTTAGCAGTAAGGATACATCCCCCGAAGTGTATGCAAGTGACAATTTTATGATAGAATGTTGTTCAGGGTACCTCACAGATACGGAAAAGTTAGTTTTAATCCTTAAAACCGTTTATATTTAAAACGATTTGATTCAATTGAGTGTATTGAATAATATCTAATATAATATAAAACAACACGACTAACAGTATAAATAATAATTGTCAAAATACTTTTGCAGAATAATTATGCATATGGATAATGAAAAGAATTTTATTCTTTATATCCCAAATTCTCAAAATAATTAATTGATATATCTACTTTTTACAACACTTTTCATTTGTTTATTGTTATTCGATAAGAGTTTTCTAAATACAAAAATATTAAGACCAATTTTTTAAATTTTGACATATAAAGTGAGACTTTTTAAAACTCATTGACGTTTTAAAAGTTACGAAAAGTAAAATATTTCTCAATTGTTGATGAATAGTAGTTTGTACAAGTGCGCAAAGTTTCACTTTTCCTACGAACGCAAATCCAGCGAGTGAGAAAAGTCCTTTGCGTACGAGTTATATACAATATTTTTTTTACAACCACGTTTATTAATGAGATAAAAAAGTAGCTTATATTTTATTTAGACTTTGAACAGAAGGAATTTAAAAAATGAATTTTAAATATAGAAAAATCAGGTAAACGTCATCAATTTTGACTTGTTATGCCTGGTGTAACTTTTTTTGATAAAAAGTTTTAATTAATTCTAATATTAGTGTTTGTCAACGAAATTCACTATAAAGATAACGTTGGATTTTCAAAAATAATTTAACATTCACCTTTCCGTGCAGAAAAGTGACACTTCCGTTTGGAAAAGTGCCATAGCGTGTACTTTTCCCACTCTAAATTATTACTTTCCTAACGGATATCAAAGAAATTGAGAAAAGGCCTGCTTTGCGTATAAAAAATTGTGTATAAAAGCATGTTTTGCATAGTGGTTGTAGAAAATACCTAGTACTTTTCCCAACTAGTTGCACAAATAACTATTCTTAGTGTCGTAATCGTTACCGTAATTTTTTTTTTCAGCATTTTGGAACCTGATGCTGTTGCTAACTTGATACAGTATTTCACCCCAAGCCAGACGACCATGACCATTTATGATGCCCTATATTACGCTGGAATAATCATTGGAGTAAAAGCTTTCCATAGTATATATTCTCCAAACTACTCTATTTTTTTAGTAGAATTGATGATAAAAATGAAAGTCTCTATTACATCCTTGATTTATAGAAAGACATTAAAATTGAGTCCTAAAGCATTGGAAAAGGCAAGTCTAGGTAAGTGGGAATTTCAACAAAATGAAATTTTTTAAATCCCTTTAAACATGTTTTGAATCTGTGGTTTATTTATTACTACTAACATTTTCAGCTTTCTCTGGAAATAGATATTATTTTCAGCGATATTTTGAACAGCTTCGGAATGAAAAAACAACTACCTCTTTGGCTATATACCTTGACAGATATTGAACTATATTTCCTCGAGGGTGGGGTCGATTCATATCGTAATAATTTGTAATTGAAAGTAGAAAGGCATAACTTACGAATCAGCATCATCGCGCCTCCTTGGTGCAAGTTGTGTGATTAGTAGTTGGTTGTCGTGAAGACGGTACCAGAACTTGTTAACAGTTATGCATCTCCCTTTTAAATCCAATCAATACTATTCGACTATCGACACGTTTCATGTCGGAAATATAATTCAATATCTGTCAAGGCATATATAACAATTTCGTATAGAGAAAATATCAATTTCAGAAATCTTTAAACTAGAAATGTTTAAATCATTCCTCAAAACTTAAAAATCCTTTTCAGTACCCAATTCATCATATTTAACGCAGTTAGGGGGATTGACGAAATGCTTCTGGTCGCTAAGTTGGCAGAGTTGACCTTTATACTCACGCGCAGTTTCAGCGTCCGTAGAGTTGCGACGGTAACATTACCGGTAATTTGAGTAAAATTACGGAATATTACTCATAGTCCAGTAAAATCAGTAAAATCATTACGATATTGTGAAAAATTTAGTGGAATGGCGAAGTGGTATGCAAAAACCTAAAAACAACAAAATACGCTTTAGGATTAGAATTATAAACAAGGTTAACGGAGTAGTAGACACTTTAAAAATAGAATTGAATAGATGAGGCTTTTACTTGATGAAGATCCATACTGAACGATGAAATAAAACAATATAGTTTGTTTAAATCTTCATATATTTGAACTAATGTTCAATTTAAACTTGTTGACGCGTTTCACTAACACAGTAGCTTTGTCAAAACGAATGAAGGTAAAATATAAAAATGTCTTAATATATACAGTGCTAAATCTATTTACTGAGGTTAACAATGGTATTAAAAGATATTACCTGGAAATTCATTCACTACAAACATTCCTAAGCTATCTTCTAGGTAAAGAGGTTCAATAAAGGAGACTGATTGATATCTATTTGGTCGTTAAGGAGATTACCTGAATATTTTTTTTTGTTAATCTCTAGGGCTTCTAATAAATTTAAACTAAAGGATTTACCGACTACATGGAGAATTTCAAAATTTGGGTCGAAAATGTGTTGGTTTTCTAATAAATGATTTGAATAGTTAGAATCTAATTTTTTGTAGTCATAGCTACGTTTGTGTTCCGAAATTCTAGTTTTAAAATTTCTGAAAGTTCTACCGATATAAATGTTATCACAATTGTCATTACCACATTTTAATTTATAAACTCCTGATTTGTTTAATTTTGAAGATTTAGATTTATTATTTTTAATGAATTTGGATAAATTGTGATCAGTTTTAAAGGAAATATTCATGTCTAAAGTTTCTAAAAATGATTTAATTTTTAAGGATGGTGTTCCAAAGTATGTTAAGCTTTTAAATTGTCTATTATTTTTATCTGAAGGGAATACTTGTTCTAAAGTCTGTTTTTTTATCTTTTTATTTATGATATTGTCAATTAAATTTGGATCGTAATTATTATTAACTGCTATTTGTTTTATGATATTTAATTCTTTGAAATAATTATTAATATTTAATGGGACTGTTAAGAGTCTGTGTATCATACTATTGAAAGCTGCTAGTTTATGACTGAATGGGTGGACCGAACTATTATGAATTGTAATATCTGTATGTGATGGTTTATGAAATATAGAAAAATCATGTTTATTATTTATATTTGAAATTGTAAGGTCTAGAAAGTTTATAGACTTATTTTGTTCAAGTTCTACGGTAAATTTGATATTATTGTGAATCGAGTTTATGTAAGTAATGAAGCTCTCTAATTGTCTATTTGTACCGATGAAGCTAGCTAAAATGTCGTCCACATATCGGTGCCAGTACATAAATATTTTACTAAGGGGGTGTTCATGAATTATTTTTTCTATATTATCCATGAATATTTCTGCTAGTAGGGGGCTGAGAGGGTTGCCCATAATCAAACCATCTTTACTGCTATAAACCTCTCCATTGAAATGAAAATAATTTTGATTCAAACACACTTTTAATAAAGTAATGATATCAGAGTGAATTATAGGATTAACATTATTGTATGTGAGCAAGTTATCAACAAGAGTTATAGTTTCTTTAGGAGAGGTATACTAGAGAATAGATTTGTTACATCGAACGATATGAATTTAGAATTATGGGGTAGTATTATATCTTGAATATTATTAATTAATTCCGTTGAGTTTTTAACTGAAAATCGAGGTATGAATGAACAATATTTAGAAATGACATCTATGAGAATCTTTGAAATTTTGAATGAAGGTGCTGTGAAATAAGAAACAACTGGCCTGATAGGGTACCCCTCCTTATGGAGTTTAATTAATGAATAAAGTTCAGGGTGTTGCGGATGGGGTAAAAATAATTTATATTTTTCTTTATCGTTAACTATTGATTCAACGTTATCTACTGCTAATTTTATTTCTCTCTGAAATTTATTAGTTGGGTCTTTTTTAAGGGTCTCAAAATTGCTTGCCTGAATAAAATTGTTGGTTTTTAATAAATAATCTTCTTTAGGTAATGCTATTACCGTATTTCCTTTATCTGCTTTTGTGAAAATAAGACTATTTGACTTTGATTTTTGTTGAATTGATTTGGCGGCTGATAATTCAAAATTGGGTTTGTTAAACTCGACGAATTCTTTTTTAATAATTTCTGAAGCTTTGTGTTTTAGATTAGAATTATTTGGAATATTATACAAGTTAATTTCAGTTTCTATACCTAGTTTGTTGAAGTTATCCAATGAACATGTGGGTTGAATATTATGTTTAAAACCTTTTTGTAATAATTGAATTTCTTTATCTGAAAAAATTCAATTATTACAAAAAGGTTTTAAACATAATATTCAACCCACATGTTCATTGGATAACTTCAACAAACTAGGTATAGAAACAGAAATTAACTTGTATAATATTCCAAATAATTCTAATCTAAAACACAGGTAATTCTTTTAATAAAGCGGTTGTAGAGGATAAGCCAATCGAGCAACTCAATGTCTTTAAATATCTAGGCATGGACATCTGCAGCTACCACGATCCGGCGAAAGAAGTAAGAAGTCTTATAACTAAAGCAGCAGCTCTGTCAGGATGTCTTAGAGATGTGATATGGTCAAACCAGCACATGGGAACAGATAGCAAGATGAAGATCTATAAGACTTGCATCAGACCTATTATGACTTACGGAATAGAAATACGCGAAGACACAAATAAAACAAAAAGTATGCTGCGCTCGGCCGAAATGAAAATCCTACGAACTATCCTAGGGAAGACCAGACGGGACAGGATAAGAAACACTGACATACGAGCTCAATGCAGCATAGTAGACATAGTCAGATGGGGCAGACAGAGACGAAGAGAATGGTACGCGCACGTACGAAGAATGGACGAAAACAGATTGCCGAGAATAATGATGGAAAGCAAGCCACACGGAAATCGCCCACCAGGAAGACCCCCAAAAAGGTGGCAGGAAAGCTGGCAGTCCACCTCGCAAGAAACCATCCAGAGACGGCTTCAGCAAGCAACAGACCAATAGGTCTATTTAAAAGTAGAAGAAGAAGAAGAAGATCTTTTAATACCATTGTTAACCTTAGTAAATAGATTTAGCACTGTATATATTAAGACATTTTTATATTTTACCTTCATTCGTTTTGACAAAGCTACTGTGTTAGTGAAACGCGTCAACCAGTTAAATTGGACATTAGTTCAAATATATGAAGATTTAAACAAACTATATTGTTTTATTTCATCGTACTTTAAAAATATTTTGATAACTTGCAATTCCTGAGACAAAAATTTATAAATTTTGATAAAATAAAGATATCAATAAAGAAAATACGTTTTTTTAATAAGTCAGAAATTAAAAAAAAATTGTGGATTTTTATTCGCATTTTTGTTTTTAACGTTTCGGACGTTAAGAAAATTATTTACTACAAAGAGAGAGTTTACAAACTTCTTTTCAGAAAACACACCACAAAACAAAAGCTTGCAAGTGCATCTCAAATTGTAAGATGAAGCAACGGTTTTAGTTTAAACCCAAGAAAAATATTTCCGAATATATATATATATATATATATATATATATATATATATATATTAAAATATATGCTAACTCTGCATTCCTTATTTTATTTACTGTAACATAATATTCTTATTTATTTCTAGAGTTTTGTCGTTCTATAACTCGCATCAGCTCTTCTGTTGCCAACTCTTTTTTGCGGAATGTTGTTTTATAACAATTATTTGTTCTTTCCGAAAATAAACTTATTATTACTTTCTTTATTTAATTCTCGAAGCATTTCTTGCCAATCTTCAAATAAGGAAGGAAGGAATACACAATACAAATCTCAGACGATTTATAAATTCTCCATACACTTTTTTGCCCTACTCTTCCCAATTTAGCTCCTTAAAAATTTCTTGGAGTATTGCATTGACCGGTTCAGGAGAAATTGTATCGCCTTGTCTTACACCCTTTCTGATTTTTAATGCATTATTATTTGTTGTGTGGAGATTTTATTCTTTATAAATATTTTCAATGTTAGCATTCCTTACAGTTAACCGTCCAATTTTGGAGAATTTTTTCACAATAATCAAATGCAAGAAACTAATATTGGCAACGTGACAGCCAATCAAGCAAGGCAAATTATGTAGTCATATTAAAAAATAAAGCATGCTTCTCTTAGGAAATTATATCATTTTCAATTTTTGTAGGTAATATTATCACCATTATCACCAAGGATGTACATCAAATTGACTCTGCAGTGGTAATTTTGAATGAAATTTGGATTTCCATTATAGAAACGATAGTTATGTCTTACCTTATTTATAGAAGAATAGGAGTATCTTCCCTTGTTGGAATTATCATGTTGGTACTCATCATACCATTACAAGGTAAATATGCTCTATCAATTTTGATAGTATTTTCGAATATATATTCAAAATAAGTAGTTTATGGGAACACAGCTATTTAAAATTGATTGGAAATGATTTACTTATACACATTGTAGTTGAATAAATTGAACATAGAACCTTAAGGATCATAGAACGCTTCCCAAATGAAACGTTTTTATATCTAAATATGATATAGTAAGTTTAATAAATAGTATTGTTCATATGTTATATTCGCAACCTTATTACTTTTCCGCCCAACCTATCTAATATGCGAGAAAAGTATTGGATTACCCCAAAAAAAGTTGGAATTTTGGATATTTTTAAGTAATTTTTACGTATTTCAGCGAGAACATTACGAAACAATGGTTTTTAGAAATAAAAATCCTGTGTGTATGTCGTCGTCGTGGTCGTCGGCCACTTTTCTAATTCTCTCAGAAAATTTTTAAGCTAACAAGTTATAGTCGTAGGTCGAAATTCTGTACAGTAACTCATCACTCGTACTGTCCATAAAATCAGTTGCAGAAGCGAACTTCATGAGCGCATAATTTGTGAAAAGGGTTCTTAATAATCCTAAATAAGAAATAAGTAGTGCACTCTGGAGTTTTAATTTCAGAGAAAGAAATACGACATTATTATGGTAGGTATCATTATGTATATACAGTGTTATCAAAAATAATACACATTTTTAAGGATGAGCTATAATAAGGTGTATAGTAGATCATAATAACGTTACATGTAACGATCATGTAATTATGGTAATTAATACACGAACGAGAAGCTTGTAGCATACGAAGCAAAACATTTTTCACAATCTGTTGATTCACATCTTTTAGTTACTTCCAACCGATACAATTTTTTTTAGCTTTAAATCCTGGGATGTCATTTATAAGGGGACAATAGCAAAACTGAATGTATAACTAATATCAATGAAAATTTTAAAAGCAAAGATCACTTACTGCTGATTATTGTCTGTAAAATCACTCAAAAAATTAACTGGCGTCACTGTCACTCTCCGATGACTTCTCAGAAAACGAATTATCACTTTCTTTTTTTAGTTCTATAATAAATCGTTCAGTCACCACTTCAACATGTATGTCTAAATCCCAAAACCTTATTTCTTCTTTATATGCGTGCTGAATACATTTATGCCAAGTATCAGCAGTAACAGTCTCTAAAGCATCGTCAACCAGTTTTTTAACGTCAACCATTTTAAATGTTTTGTTTTTTCGTGCAGCATAGTTTTTCACTTCGGCCCAAATTAGCTCTATCGGGTTTAATTCGCAGTGGTAGGGAAGAAGTATAAGAACTGAAACGTTAAATTCTTTATCCATTTCATCAACTATATATTTTATATATTTGGCTCTATGCTGCCGCACCAGGGATAATAATTTAGTTTTTAGCATTGTTTCTTCGTGCGAGATACGTTTACTTGCCAGCCAATCCATTACAACACTTTCGCGACTAGCTGAAGTAGGTATGTGCTCCAGACGGCGACTGTGGTATGAGGCATTATCCATAACTATTACCGGACCGGGAGCTACTTTTGTTAATATTGACTTAAACCATGCTTCAAATCTGATACCATCCATCTCCTCATGGTAATCACCAGATTTTTTTGACTCGAAAGTCAATAAGCCTATTTTCACAAATCCTCCTTCACTGCCGATATGTGCAATAATGAGTCTGCGCCCTTTTTCAGAAGGAGCTTCCAAACCGGTAGACCAACCCTCCATAAAGGCTTGTCGACTGCTTTGGATATTCAAGTCCTGCCATACTTTTGATACAGTGTGACCTTCGTTAACCCAAGTTTCGTCAAGATAATAAATTTGTCTTCTTTCGTTACGAAACTGTCGTATCTGCCATTGAACAATTTCATTTCGTTCGACTAAAGCACTTTTTTGCTTCTTTTCAAGTAACGAAAGTTCATTAGTCTTAAAGTCCTCCTTAAAACTTTATTGTTGATGTTTGGTAACGTTGCATCTGTTTCTATAGCTTTACTCATTTTTGTTAATGTGGGGATTTCATTTTTGAAATAAAAAGAATGAATCAGTCTACGTACAGCGTAACGTGTTTGGTCGTCTAAAACAGTTTTCTTTCTTCCTCTAGTTTCCTGCTAACAATTCTGATTTCCTTCTCTTGTCAACGTCCCTTCTTGTACATTTCTCAAAATTTTATATATGGTACTCTCTGAAACTTTTGTTAAATAACTGCACAGAGCCACAGCATCGCAAACGCCTGATTGTTTGTCCCTGGTATGTAACCCTTCATAAACATTTGAAATCATAATTTTCTCTTCTCTTAATAAATTTTGATGACGCCGTTTCTTGTCGCTAACACCACTACATTCGGCCATTATTGTTAACAGAAAATAAAAAGTAACTTTAATTTACAACGTACAAAAAAACAAAAAGTTGTAACTAATCAGATAAAAACACAAAAAGCACAAATTGATAAAATACCAAAACGATCACAATGTTACGTCTATGAATACTAGACAGTGAATAAATTATGCAAGTGACCTATTCTATCCTCTCTGTTTTGTACACATCGCTGCATCAAGCTGTCTTTTTTCACAAGTAAGTAACTCTTCGACGTTGTCACGTACGACAAAATTCTCGCAAATAATATTTTTTTAATAAATTCAAATAGACTAGCTGTGCTTATGCACAGCTCGTCTATTTGAAATCTATAATCAATATATTGAATTGATGTTTGCATAGATGTTTGTTACAAGTATAAGAAAAGAACTAAAATCTTTGGATTTTATTGTTATTTGTGTATTTATTTAGTGTATGGCATTACACATCATGCAACAGGGTCAATCAAAAAAAGAAAAAAAATTAAAATTGAAATTAGAATCAAAAATTAAAATTAAGGTATATACAAAGACACAAACAGGAGTTTAAATGACAAAGAGCGAACAAATCAAATAGAATCAAAAACGAACATTAACATTACATATATAGTCTTTTGTGGCGTCGGTTGCCATCAGAAAATCTGAGAAGTTTCCAGCATAAGCCCTTGTTTTGCATTCGGACACTATGTGGTGAACGGTTTGACGTTCTGCTCCGCAGTCACAGCCGGGATTCGGTATTTTACCCCATTTATGGAGGGAATCTGTACAAATTCCATGGTTGGTGCGAATACGATTTAGGGATGACCATATATGGCGAGGCAGTTCATACCCAGGTGGTTTCTCCGTGATGCAGGGGAGGGTTTGACAATGCCCGGGGCCCACTACCTGCCATTGTTCCCTCCAAGATTCTATTATGTTATACCCCGTTCGTTGCATTTCCTTGGCTGTTACTATTGCTGGGCGTCTGGACCGAAGTCTGTCGTTATCCAGGTCAGATATGTCGCAATGTATGGGTAACTGTGGGTTGTCATTCAGTTTCTTGTATTCCCTAAGAAGAGAATTCCTTCGCCAGTGTGTTGAAGCTGAGTGAATGGTTCCGCTTATAATTCGCATAGTGTTGTTGAGCTGCACATCGATTTTCTTTGTGTGAACACTATTTAACCATACTGGGGCGCAGTATTCCGCTGTCGAGTAGACCAGTCCAAGTGCTGTAGTGCGTAACGTGTCAGCCGAAGAACCCCATGTGGGACCGGACAACTTATGGAGAATATTATTCCTCGTGTTTAATTTAGCTGCAGTGTTTTCGAAATGCTATTTATAAGTGAGCGTTCTGTCTAAAGTAACTCCCAAATATTTCGGACGCGGATTGTTTCGATGATGGATTACCTCAAAATAGACGTTTATTCTTCTGTTTGCGGATATGTTGCAGAGATGGAAGCAGGTGGTTTCTGTTTTTGTGTAGTTCGGTTGTAACCTCCATTTACGAAAATATGTGCTCAGAGACGTTAAATCAGATGATAAAGTTGTTTCCATTGCTTCGAACGTCTTGTTGTGTTGCCAGGACCCAGTCATCCGCATATCCGAACCTTTTGGAAGTTGTATCTGGCATGTCGGCGATATATATGCTGAATAATAGCGGAGCCAACACAGATCCTTGTGGTAAGCCATTATTTAAGACTCTTTGGGCACTTGACTGTTCTCCTGTTATCACCTGGAATGTTCTATAGGTCAGCATGCTGTCAACGAGTCGGGTAATCTTCTGGCAAGGAATCACTCGGATGAACTTGTAAAGCAGGCCATGTCTCCAGACAGTATCGTATGCAGCAGACAAATTTATAAATACAGCTGATGTCTTTAATTTATTTTCAAAGCCAGCCTCTATGTAGGTTGTTAGGGACATAACCTGATCTGTACAGTTGTGCCCGGGGCGGAATCCAGCCTCTTCTATGGGAACCGCTGTCATTATTTTGATAGCAATGCGGTTGTAAAGAAGTCTCTCCAGGAGTTTATAGACTGAGCTCAACAGTGCAACTGGCCGATAGCTCTTTGGTTCGTTACTTGGTTCTCCTGGGTTTAAAAGCGCAATGATTTTGGAGTGCTTCATTCGCTGTGGTATTTTACCATGTATCATCATATCGGTGAAGAAGTCGGCCGGTTATTTGTGTAATCAATTACCTATCGCTAGAATATATCTGGCAACACCGCTTATAATACATCGCTTGCTAGGGGGTGGTGAGTCACTATACAGAATTTCGACTATCGACTATAATGAAAATGAAATGAAAAAAATAATTATTTGGGAAATTTACTGTTTCGACCCTTACTCTGTGGAATCTACTGAAACGAAACTAACTGTTTCTAGATAGTTTCACAATATATTGAAAAAATGTTAAAAATTCTAAGAAATTAACAATTCTTTCGATATTGCTATTATCATCAGAATGACAAAAGTTACATTTCATGTGATGCCTACCTGATGTTTAATAATTGTTTTTGGTAACAAGTCATGAAAGAGAATACTGTATATGTAATAAAATTGCGATGATATAATGTAATATATTACTCTATATATTTGATTAAAATCATTTACATAATCCATATTTTATTCATTAATTGTTAGCAACAAGTTGAAATTATATAATTTTCGTTTTCAGCGTATGTATCGAAACTTATCCGACGATTTAGATTGAAAATGTTGAAACGTACTGATGATCGGTTACAAAAAACACAGGAAAGTTTATCTACCATAAAAACTATAAAAATGTATACTTGGGAAGATATATTTTCAGAAAAAATTGGGGAAGTGAGATTGTAAGTATTTAAAAAACAGTTTAATGGTAAAAATGTGATATACGAGTATATCTTCCTACAACATGCAAGAAAACTTGGACATTTCAAACTTATCTTGTATACTTACGGCAATAAAAACTATTTACTGGCTGAACCCAGCTTCTTAACTCAGAGTCGTCAAAGTTTATTCCCACTCTGTGATATTTTTGAAAGAATCAAACAAGTGTTTATTATGGCGGTATTGCGCATTTTAATTGATAATCTATTGTTCTATCTCTACGTTGTTGGGGTCTTTCCTCAATCTTGAAATGTTAGTTCTGGATATAACAGTATTAATATATTCCGTTACAAATGAGGAATGAAGGTAATTACATACAAGTGTGATTGTTTTACCATGAGACGAAGTCGAGTGGCAGAATCACACGAGTATGGAATTGCAAATTTCCATGAGTGCCGGATGCCATTCTTTCTACAGCCACAAAGAAATTAGAAATGTGAATATTGTTACGAAACAGCACACTGGTATAGTCCCTAAATCCGACTCTGTCTAAGCCAGGTATGAAAGTTAAAATTATGGCGGATACGCAGGTTTTTTTTTATAACTGTTTACGATTGTGACTATCTTATCTACACATTGTTTTTGTGACTAGTCTTATTTAGAAAATGCCAGAGCCATTTGTTTTTGTGTAAGCCGCAATCCAGAGTTTTCTAGTGAAAAAGGCACTTATATATATATATAAGGAACCGACCCGAGAAAGTTTAGTTTAGTTGATAAAGTGATCTCGAGAAATAAACAAGAATACACCGAAACAGCGAACAGTAGAGTGTTGATATAAATTAAATTTAAGTGATTCGGTAAGTATATATAAATTAAGTGTTAGTGAGTAGTTTAGTGTTTAAATGAATTAGTAAGTAGTCATACCGTGTGTTTAAAATTTATCACACCCGTTTACAATTTAAATAAATAAGAAAAACATTACATTGGTGTCAGGAATGGAGTATAACCAAATTAGGACCATTCAAGAAGAAGGTGACGAAGACGGATTTGACCAGTTCGTAAGTTTAATAAAAAGTATGATGGACAAGAAGCCGAGAAAGATCGGATGCTGGAATTGTGGCGACCTAGGGCATGTACGTAGTTCGTGTAAGCGCCCCAAGACTCCTGCAAACCAAGAACTCCAGTCACAGAAAAACTAGAACGGGTCGGCTACGAGGGGGCAGCACCGACACATGATCGTTCCAAAGACACTCTCATACTGATAGCTTCGCTCAGATGTTGCAACGACAGTGTATATGTGGATGGAGAAGTGAATGGCAAGAAATATACTCTGCTGGTTGACACTGGTGCAACTAGAATCATTATACGACCAGAGATAATAAACTGGAAGAAGAATCTTTCACCAACGAGACTGCGACTGCGGACCGCCACAGGTGAGAGTGCCAACGTTCACGGTGAGACGCAAATCCAATTGGGAATTGGCGCAGAAAAATTCACGCATACGGTAATCGTAGCTGACATTGAAGAAGACGTGTTTCTGGGAATGGACGTAATGAATGTACATGGTTTCCAATTAGACTTTAGAAACAGAACCATTAAAGTGGGTTCCGAAGAGGTATTTCTTCATCCATATGAAGGCAGCGCGCTGTTGGCAGCTGTACAGGAAGATACCGTTCTACCTGCACGAAGCGAAACCATGATAGTAGCACGGCTACAGGGAATCATGGAGGAAGGTACACCGGATATGATGGAGCCAATGAACCACGACGAAGAAGGAGTACTAATTGGAAAAGGATTGGTTACGTCAGCGAAAGAGATCCCAGTACGTGTGATAAACGTGAACGATTACCCAATGACCATCATGAAGGAAACCAAGATTGGATCCTGCGCACCAGTGACGTCTATAGTTCGTCAAACAACGACCGCTGACAATTCTCATGCCAGATTCGAACAAATGTTATCAGTAGCTGGTCAATCTTTGGATCGAGCTGAAAAAAAGAGAATGAGATAATTTCTCTTGCAGTATCGAGACCTATTCGTACAAAAAGGAGGAAAGACTGGTAGAACATCAGCCGCCAAACACAAAATCGATACTGGTAATGCTAAGCCAATTAGGCAACCAGCTCGACGACTTCCACGAGCGAAGAGAGAGAAAGCTGAAAGAATAATTCGGGATATGGCAGAAGAAAAAGTAATAGAACCATCTACTAGTCCATGGGTGGCTCCCGTAGTGCTCGTCAGGAAAAAGGATGGAACTACGAGATTCTGCGTGGATTATCGCCAACTAAACAACGTGACGAAGAAAGATAGCTATCCTCTGCCTCGAATTGACGATACGCCAGATACTTTGGCCGGCAGCAAACTGTTTTCCACCTTGGATCTGAAGTCTGGTTATTGGCAAGTGGAAATGGACCCAGAAGACAAAGAGAAGACTGCTTTTACCACTGGATCTGGATTATGGCAATTCAACGTCATGCCATTCGGGCTCTGCAATGCGCCCGCGACATTTGAAAGACTCATGGAAAATGTCTTGAGAGGGTTGCCTTGGAAGTCATGCTTGGTCTATATGGACGACATCTAAGTACCGGGGAAGACATTTGACGAACACCTGAAGAATTTGGAAGACGTATTCAAACGACTCCAAGCTGCCCTGCTCATGTTAAACCCGAAGAAATGTCAGCTGTTCCAAAACCGAATCAACTATCTAGGTTATATAGTGAGCAATGAAGGAGTGGCGGTGGATCCAGAGAAAATTGCTTCCATTCAGCAATGGCCCCAACCAACCGACAAATATCAAATTAGGAGTTACCTTGGACTTTGCACGTATTATAGAAGATTTATCAGGAAGTTTGGAGATATTGCCAAGCCTCTAACTCGACTTACAGAAGAAGCAAGAGCTTTCCAATGGGACAATGACTGTCAAACGGCTTTTGAAACCGTTAATAGGCATTTAACCTCTGCGCCGATATGAGAATATCCATTACCAGAGGGAGACTTTATTCTTGACACTGACGCAAGCAACGTTGGGATTGGTGGAGTGCTCTCACAGATCCAAGATGGGCAAGAAAGAGTGCTGGGATATTTCAGTAAAGTCCTCTCCAAACCAGAACGAAACTAGTGCGTCACAAGAAGAGAACTATTAGCAGTAGTGGAATCCGTGGAACACTTTTACCAGTATCTCTATGGCAGGAAGTTTTTAATCCGGACTGATCATGTAGCACTCAAGTGGTTGATGCAGTTCAAGAATCCCGAGGGCCAGATGGCTAGATGGATTGTACGACTTCAAGAGTACGATTTCAACATCGAACATCGAGCTGGTGTGAGTCACCGAAATGCCGAGTCCCTGTCCAGACGGCCATGCCCAACAGATTGCTCCCACTGCAACAAGGAGGAATCTATGGAAGCTGCAGTTTTTTAAACTACTGTAGTGAACGAGGAATACTTACCCACCAGGATCAGAGAAGATCAGGAAAATGATCCTCACCTGAAGATGATCCGACAATGGAAGCAAGAAAATCGGCGACCTACCTGGCAAGAAGTGTCAAGATTGTCACCGAAACTCAAGGCGTATTGGGCTCAGTGGGACTCCCTTGTCCTGGAAGAAGGGCTGTTTAAAAGAGTCCCTGAAAACGATGATTGTTCCGAGATGAGAAGACAGCTAGTTATCCCGAGAACAAGAGTAGCTGAAGTACTAAAGAAGTTACACGACAGTCCATCGGGAGGTCATCTGGGAGTGAAGAAAACCCTTCAGCGAGACCGTGGAAGGTTTTATTGGATGAACAGCTCCGACGATGTGAAGGACTGGTGTAAGAAATGTACGACTTGTGCTACGAGTAATGGACCACATCGCAAGAGAAAGGCACCTATGAAACAGTATAATGTTGGAAGTCCTTTCGAAAGGACTGCTTTAGACATCGCTGGGCCATTTCCAACGACAGAAAATGGTGGTAAATACATCCTGGTTGTAATGGATTATGTCACAAAGTGGGTGGAAATTTACGCGATCCCCAACCAAGAGGCCACAACTGTTGCGAATGTTTTGGTGAAAGAATTTATCAGCCGATATGGAGTGCCCTTGGAAGTCCACGGCGACCAGGGAAGAAATTTTGAAAGTCATCTATTCCAGGAGATTTGCGAGAAGCTGGGAATGAAGACCAGGACAACAGCATTACATCCACAGTCAGATGGAATGGTCGAGAGAATGAACAGAACTATTGGAAAATACCTGTCCAAAGTAGTATCCAGCCATCAGAGAGATTGGGACCAGTATCATTCCCTATTCGCATTGGCTCATCGATCTACTGACAATGAGTCCACGAGTGAAACACCGGCGAAAATCCTGTTTGATCCAATTGAGAAGAAGGCTCGACGATATTCATGAATTAGTTCGAACAAATCTTCAAGTTGCCAGCGACAGAATGAAAAGCCGGTACGACACGCAGGCCATAGAAGGCGGTTTTAAAGAAGGGGACAAAGTATGGTTACACAACCCGACGAGGAGAAGAGGATTTTCTCCAAAATTACAAAAAACCTGGAAAGGTCCATACTTAATCAAGAAAAGGATCAATTATTCAATGATGTTATATATCGCATAAGCAAGATCCCCAACGGAAAACCAAAAGTAGTTCACCAATACCGACTAGCGCCATTCGAAGGAGACCATGACCTAGAGAAAGGAGTAAACCATATTAGAGATGTATCTGACCCTACCTTCGATGAATTTATGGGCGCGTATGGAGGTACCGGGAAAGCTAGATATGGAGTTACTTCAGAACAACGACAAGATTTGTTCACTCTCCCGGAAGATTATTCACTGGCATACAACATCCCCGCCCGTCTCAAGAACGCACGAGGGTTGGCATCCGTCTTTCGAAAGAAGTTCGGGCAATTAGAAAAACTTGAAGACCAGATTCCAGCCCCTGGCAAGACACTGAAACTGAAACATAATTAGCGGTACGAATTTCAAGATCGATCTACCTACCGCGATGTGTGGGAAGCACTTCGAAACCTACGAGACCATGTGTTGCAATCCAGCGTGAAGAAACTGGCTATGCCTAAGATAGCGAGTAACCAGTTGGATTGGCGAATCATCGGGAACATGGTAGAGGTTATCTTCCAAGATACCGGTGTCCAGATATTAATTCGCAACTACAACCCCCGTTATCAGTATCCGATGAAGACGGTGCCCTGCTATTTCCATAAGATCGGAAAGTGTAGAAATGGGGCCAGTTGCCGATTCAAACATTCAGTCTCAGCTACACAATAGTTTTAGGAGGAACTTCCATTTAAGGAGGGGGTAATGTTACGAACCAGCACACTAGTATAGTCCCTAAATCCGACTCTCTCTAAGCCAGGTATGAATGTTAAAATTATGGCGGATACGCGGGGTTTTTTTATAACTATTTACGATTGTGGCTATCTTATGGAGACATTGTTTTTGTGACCAGTCTTATCTAGAAAATGCCAGAGCCAATTGTTTTTGTGTAAGCTGCAATCCAGAATTTTCTAGTAAAAAAGGAACTACTATATATAAGCAACCGACCCGAGAAAGTTTAGTTTAGTTGATAAAGAGATCTCGAGAAATAAACAAGAATACACAGAAACAGCGAACAGTAAAGTGTTGATATAAATTACTAATTAAGTTTGTGTGCATATAAATCAAATTTAAGTGATTAGTTAAGTATATATAAATTAAGTGTTAGTGAGTAGTTTAGTGTTTAAATAAATTAGTAAGTAGTCATACCGTGTATTTAAAATTTATCCCACCCGTTTACTGTTTAAATAAATAAGAAAAACATTACAATGTTTAAATTTTTTTTTGTTCTACAACTGCACAAATTTAAAGAATACAAGTGAATAGTTATATAGAAAAAGTCTAGTCATCGACGATACCCATACTGGAAAAATGTTAATTCTCCATATAAATATATGTGGTGTGGGGAAGTTCGCCTTTAGTAACTATTTAATGAACTGCTCAGCGTGTGGAATATGTGCCATTTCGCACGCCTGAGCGTATAGAAATGAGTTAATTTTATAATGGCTGTAGAAAAATATTAGTACTTGTCTAATAACGTTTATTAAGGTTTGATGAAAGAGTACTAACTTGAGCATAACAGTTGATAATAATAGGTACTTTTTAAAATGAGGTAAAACAAAAACTGAATGTACCTACTTTACTTTTGAGCAAAAATATGTACATGAATTTAACGATTTGATTGTTTATTGTAGCAAAGAATTAAGGACCCTATTAAGAGCAGCATATTTAAGGATATCTTTGATAATATCAAGTAGTTTGGTGGGTAAATTTGCCTTTTACGCAATGATAATGACGTATATATACTTATATAAAAATATGACTGCTTCGGATGTGTTTTACATCATGAGAATATTCGGTACTTTGAGATTCACAGTATCATTATCGTTTTCACTTGGATTTACGAAACTAGGAGAGCTGAGGGCTTCTTTGATGAGGCTAAAAAATGTACTAGAATTCGAAGAACTACCTGATCACATAGATAAACGTGACGATGATCCACAAATTGATTTTAGATCGGCTACGGTTATTTTACACAATAAAGAAATATTGAAAGATATAAATTTAAAATTGTCAAAAGGCTTAAACATAATTACTGGTCAACTAGGTTGTGGTAAAAGTTCTCTAATAAAAACAGCATTAAGAGATTATCCCCTCGAAGAGGGAGGTGAATTGAGAGTCAGAGGTAGGATGAGTTACGCTTCACAGGATCCATGGCTGTTTCCATCTTCCATTAAACAAAATATTCTTTTTGGTGAAAAATTCCACGCAGAGAGATATCAGCAGGTGAGTTACAGTTATAAAATAAAATATTCTTAATTTGAATAGCTTTCTCATATTTGTAAAATTACATTACTATCTCATAATTTAATTGATACTTTCAAAACACAAGTCAAACATTTCTTTCTTGGTTTGTTATTAAATTAATATTTCTGACTGCCTACATAGGAAATTGACCAGATACTCAACTCGTCGCAAATAAAGCTGTTTTTATATATTATACTCTCCTTCTCTCCTGAGGTTGACGACTAATATGGCATATTTTTTTGGTGGATAAGGGAGTTACCTACCATCTGTGTGAGTCCTTTCTGCAGTATGTCGTAGCAGTTCGGTGTGCCTGAGTTTTAATTCTTGACAGCATTTGACAGTTCGTCGTTCTACAAGTTCCACTTATGCTAACCATCCGACGATACATTCACGTTTCAAAAGCTTTGAGCTTTTTATATCTTCTTGTTTCATCGTTTCGTATCAATACAAAAGTAATGACCAAACGTAGCATTGCAGTATCCTTATCTTTGTTGTTTATTGATAGCTTTGGGTGACACAAAAGCTTTGGCATATTGAGAAAACCTCAGACTACTTTTGATATCGCTGGAGTGGTTCAACTGGCTGTTAATGTCTCTATCTAAGTCAATATAGTGTTGCTTGGTTTTAAATTGTATTCCGCTTATTTTTACATGCAAATTGATGTTGTATTTTGGATTTGTGCTGAAAATCATGGTTTTTGTCTTAGCAGTGTTGACTTCTCAACCTATTTTGGCGCTTTTCTCTGTCAGATGTTTCATTAGGATTTGTAGCTGTTCTTCTCTGACTCTGACAATACCTCAGTGTCGTCTGCGTATTTTATTATTATTATGACTTATACATTATACCACGAAAAATAAATATATCCAGGTTTTGACAGTTTGTTGAGGAATTGCCGCTTTTGATGATAGTTTTGGTTAATTCTAAAATGCTCAGAGACAACTACGAGAACGTTAAAATCGTGCTTGAAAGTATCAAGTATGAAGAATATGCCTGTTTAGTGACAGGGGATTCCATGATGGTTGGTTCTGTGGTGGAAATGCAAGATACATGTTATCTTTGCTAATGACTTAGTATTGCCGATAGTCAGTGTCTTGCCAGGGGCTGGAATATGATCTTCAAGTTTTTTCTAATTATACAAACTTATTTCGGAAGATGGTTGCCAATCCTCGTGCGTGTTTGTTACTGGCGGAGATGTGTACCAGTGATTACTCTCTGGGGCGTGAACAGATCTTATCGTTGTTGGGGGACTTACTTTCGGTTTTCCATTCGAAACTTGCTTATGGGATAGATGACGTAATTGATCTTTTTCCTGATTAAGTACGGACCTTCCCAAGATTTCTGTAATTATGGAGAAAATCATTTTCTCCTCATCGGGTTGTGAAACTATACTCTGTTCCCTTCTTTGAAACTGCCTTATGTAGCCTGGGTGTCGTACCGTTTTCCATTCTGTCGCTGGCAACTTGAAGATTCGTTAGAACCAATTCTTCTCCAACTAGATCTTCTCCCGGTCGACAACCACATTCTAGGTCACAAGCTAGTCTCATTTTACGTCCCCTATGACTGGAGTTCTTGGGTTGCAGGAGTCCTTGGGCACTTATGCGTACATGCACAATCTCGCCACACTTCCGGCATCTGATCTTCTTCAGCTTCTTGTCTACCATACTCTTTATCCAGTTGACGATCTGGCTCAATCTGTGTTCGTCACCTTCTTCTTTCATGGCCCTAACTTTTTTGTACCCCGAAGCCTGCGTGGCTGCTTCATATTCACAAGGTTCTTGGTTTGCAGGAGGCATAGGGCGCTTACGCGAAGTTCGTACATGCTCTAGTTCACCACAATTACAGCATCTGATCTTCTTCGGCTTCTTGTGCACCAAACCTTTTAATAAGTTGGCGATTTGGTCAAGTCTATCATCGACACCTTCTTCTTGCATGGTCCTACCTTTGTTGTATCCCGAAGCTTTCGTGTCTGCTTCATATTCAAGAGCATCGGTCAATATATCTACCATGGTTTTGAGATGGTCCAATCGAAGCGTTCTCTGTATATCGGGTCATGTAAGCCATCAATAAAGGCCTGGATGCCCAGACATTCCATCATGTTTCCTGGTGCTGATGGATGAGAAAATCGAATTAGTTGGGCAATATCCATTTCATACTCTTGAAGGGTTTCATCACGTTTCTGCCTTCGGTTCTTCAGCTGACCATATTGCACGTCCAAACTTTTCTTCAGCTGCTCGAAGTCATTCGTTTCTTCAAGTGGTAACATCTGAAGTACATCAAAGGTATCTCTAGACGCGCGATGGTCAAGTTATCTGCCCTCTCCCTATCGGACCAATTATTCACTCTAGCGCCTGCTTCAAACTGTTTCACAAAATTGGTCCACGATGCCTTTCCGCTGAACGTTGGGGCAAATTGCCAATATTTTCTATCTTGGGCTGTGTTTCTGGCTTGCAGGCTTTTATTAGATCGACCTTCTTTCCTTCTGCTGGCGTGTCTCGTGTTCTTATATCTGAAATCTTTCTTTCTAACTCCTTGATTTTCTCGTCCATCGTTTTCATTTTATCCTCGATATCCGATTTTAGAGACGAAATTTTATTAATAAGATTTTGGCAGAAGTATCGTTCTTCATATTAGCAGAAATATCGTTCTTATTAGTAGAAATATCGTCCTTCATATTAGAAATCTTCTCGTCCATATTACCATAAATATCGTTCTCCATAGTTGACATCTTCTCGCCCATATTTGCAGAAATATCGTTCTTCATGAAATTTAGTGTCTCGACCCTTACTTTGTGGAATCTACTCATATTTCTGTTTTAAATGAAATTAACTGTTTCTAGATAATTCCACAATATATTGATAAAATGTTCAAAAGTATAAGAAATTTGACAATGACTTTTGGTATAGAAACCATTCTCAAATTTCCTTTAAAACTGTAATCGTTCTTCAAAGTTTGAAATATTTTTGTCCATATTAGCAGAAATTGACAAGATTTAGGTGGAAGCCTCGTCTTGGAATAAAAATGTTTCGGGATCCAAGCTGACACTTACCTGTGCCATTTTTAGTCTTTCTACTAATTCATTCTTCTTTCCGGACACTTCCAGCTCGCGATTTTCGAATTCTGCGTTTAATTCCGTCACTTACAGGTCAGTTACTCTCTTGGCAATTCTTACGTAACTATTTATTTGTATTGCCCCACACTTGACACGAATGTAATGTTTTTCATATTTACTTAAATAGTTTTTAAGATAACGGGTGGGATAAATTTATACACTCGGTATATCCACTTACGTAATTTATTTATACACTTAACTATTCACTTATACTTAATTTATGTACACACTTAATTTCTAATTTATATTGAATACACTGTTCACTATTTATATAAGTAATTTACAGAGTTCAGCTGTTCTACTCACGACTCAATTAAAATGTAGACTGCTTGCGGATCGTAGGTAGTCGCTTATATATTAAAACCCTTTCTGAAACAATCGAATTCTTGAAATTTCTAGATCGCGGCTCCGTACAAACAATCGACCTTCTTAGAAATGCATCTATAAAAACAATTACAAAAAATAGTCCTTCCCAGAAATCCACGCACTCCAGCCAAAATTCTAACTTTTAGATATCATATTGGACAGGGTCGGCACCCGTGTGCGATATCGTAACAGTTCTGAAGAACCATGGTATAATTCATTCTATGCCATGAATGGAATAGAACATTAGCAATAGTTTTAAGAAGACCCAGAGTTTTACGAATTTCCATTACCTGAAAGGAAGCAGAAACATTGAATTCTTCAATGACGGAGAAACTATTGAACACATATAACAAATAAGTTTATTATCTTGATAAAACTGGAACGAAGGCAGAACTTGAAGATCCAAAGCAGTCGACAAGATTTTATAGATAGTTACTTGAGATTTGAGTGAAGAAAATCGCGTGATTACCCTGATTAGATACATGGTATCGAACGTGAGTTGCGATCCATATAATTAAAAGTTGCTGGTTGCTGGACAACTTTTTTATTCAAGGTTTCAATAATGCAATCGGGAGTCCATTCAGCTTAAACTTGCTCAGAGATTTTCACATTTTTATGTTTTACAACGCTCCACTTGTCTATATTATAGATACAATTTGGATGGAGAAAGTTTTAAGGCTGTAGATAGTTCCCATTATTCCATCAAAGTTCATTGAAATTAACACATGGAAATTTTTTCTATAATTTCCCATGTTTCGTACCCGCGTGTGATTTTAATTTTGTGGTCTTTTAATTTCGATATTATCTTTGGATTGGGCGTCTCAATACTCCTCTGACATATTGTCTAATTCGTAAATTGAAGAACATTAAATTGATTCATTTATGTTTACAGGTTGTTTCAGCATGCGCCTTAGAGTATGATTTTGAAATTTTGGAAAAAGGAGACGAAACTATCGTAGCTGATAGAGGAATGAATTTAAGTAAAGGGCAGCAAGCGAGAGTAAATTTAGCAAGAGCTGTTTATCAAGATTGTGATATTTACCTAATAGATGACGCGTTAACTGCCTTAGATACTCGTGTTCAAGAGCATATATTTACAAACTGCATACAAGGTTTACTTCAAGACAAATGTGTTGTTCTAGTCACGCATAACAGTCATCATATTAAGTTAGCGGATAATATAGTGATATTGAAAGATGGAAAAGTTTTATCTCAAACAGATCAGACAGATATAGCTAAAGAACTGATGGAAGCATTTGAAACTGTAGATTCGAATATTCAAGAAAATATTGTTATCAAAAGTGAAAGTAAAGAAGATACTGTCGACGAAAAATCTAAACTTTTGCAAAGCACTAAACCACAATTACGTAGGCGACAAGTGTATCATGAGGTCAAAAAATCTGGTAAGGTCGATTTTGGCTTATACATTGAATACATAAAAATGGGAGGAGGAATAGTCATTGGAATTTTATTGTTGTTGACATTTGCTGGCTCAACTTTTGTAGATAGTGCATCCCAAAAAATATTAACTAATTGGTAAGTATCTTGATTAATAGATAGTATTGTCAGATTTAAATATTTTAGATATCTACATAGTTATATATTTGCGTGAAGTAGATATACTCGTATTGAATACATCTAAGAATAGTTGTAATTGCACATACTGTTAAGGCGCAATTCCACTGAGGCAACATGTAGCATGTGACAATGACTCATGCCATAAGTTGACCTTTGTTGCTCAGACGCATGCTTTCTCGACAAATTTCAGGGTGTCGAACATTGTCGGCGTTTATCCAATAGGCATCGGTTCGGCGCGACTTGTATTCTGCGACATGGAGTGGAATATTGAGAAAACTAGTTTTTACACAATCGTGAGCAAAATCCATTCTGAAAATAGTGAGCAAAGTAGCATATTGAATCACAAGTGAGCAAAATAAATAACTGTCATTAGAAGTGGGCAAAATAAATACACCAACATATAATTGGTCTCTCTCTCTCTCTCTCTCTCTCTCTCTCTCTCTCTCTGAGCACAATGTTTTCATGGGATTAACTATTACAATATAATTGGAATACAATAAATTTATGTAGATAATGAAATAGAAATTCCTAATATAAGGTACAAGTGCCAGTAGTGGACATGTTAAGACAATAATTGCGTGTTTCTGACGTTCAACAGACACAAAACAATAATAATGCCAATTCCACATAAAAGAGCATAATCATTAGACTTCCAGAATTGCATTACTTAATAAATAATAGTTTATTGAGCCATTCTTATATAAAAAAAATTAAATATTCAATTCATATTTATACTATTTATTACTACTATAATATACATATTTATAGTAGTGGACACACAAAATTGAAACTTATCTAATAGTGGACACTGTTTGTTTTCCAAAAGTGGACACCCATATTTTTGTTTATTGTAAACGCTATAAGTAATCATTATGACATAAATAGAATTCCTGAAATAAAAAACATTTAATTGTTATACATGCTTATTTACATATCATCTAAGATGTAACATTTAAAGATTTTTCAAATTTAAAACTGATCTTTTCACCACGTACCAAGTTCAGGCGGGGGAAGTCGACATACAATTTGATTCAAGTTGATTTCTGATATTTATCATTGGACAGAAATTCTTTTTTTGAGCAGTCAATGCTTTTATATCCCATAATAATTATCGACAGTGGTGATGTTAATGTCTGAATAACACACACATATCTAAATTTTGCGGTGTGTCTTTTGCCACACAAACTCTACGAGTATGTAGTCACCTTCTTTCAAGTCATTGAAATTTAAAGTAGGGGCATCATTTTCCTCATAATTGCTTTCATCCTCCTCTTCCCATTCCTACCGGCTTGATCCATGAAGGAAGCATTCGCTTTGGGAAGGAGATGAAGTAGATCGTTTTCGTTTCCTAGCAGCCAGCTTTTGTGCTTTCTGTTCCTTGGCCTCTATTGCTTTCTTCTGAGCATTCTTTTTCTTTTCCTCTCTAGCCAATTTACGTTTTCCTTTTTCAAGTTCAGCCTTTTTTTATTGTCTTCCTTGCGCTTAAAATACTCCAACATCTGTGGCGATGTGGCTACTGCCGGTAGTACTTCTCTTCGTTTTTTCACTAGTGAAGGTTTATCGTCTGGTTGTATCCAACGCAGTGCAGGGAGATGGGTAAAACTCTGCATATGAAGTACTGTGTCTGCTCCACATCAACGTTTGAAGACTCCATCCCAGGTGGTGTTCTCTGCACTGGTATATTAGTGCTTGGTTAATCAGGTTGTTCTACTACAGATATATTAACATGGAAAAGAACTTACGACACTTTGTATATGATTATATGGAATGAACATGCTACACATTGTATGTAAATATAAAATTTAAAATTTTGATTACCATTTAAATCATCAGAAAGATAGCTGATCTATGGAAGGAAAATCATTCAAGAGAGAAAATAAGTAGTAAATCAAACCGAAGAAACATAAAGAAAAATTTTAATATATCCTGTACATGCACATATGGTAGAGATAACATGAATTCCAACTATTGAGAGAGAACCTTTTAGAACGTCACTGTATATAAATTGTAACAATCTATTTTTCACATAGTAAGAGTCAAAAGATTATGATTTGTTTTAAAATATCCTAATTAGATATTGTAACAAACTTTTTGGAAACACTAGAAAATTATTTTAGAATATGTCAAGGAATAAAATCAAAATAATAAAAACATTAGAGTTATAATGTCTGGCATTTGTGAAATTATTTGTCATTTTAAATTGATCAAATGAAAATAAAGAGAACTGTCAGTTTTTAAATATTTTGGAAACTATATAAAAGGAA
Source organism: Galeruca laticollis (assembly GCA_963921935.1). Classification (NCBI taxonomy): domain Eukaryota; kingdom Metazoa; phylum Arthropoda; class Insecta; order Coleoptera; family Chrysomelidae; genus Galeruca; species Galeruca laticollis. The sequence goes on from OY998183.1 coordinate 90,295,284, forward strand.
GTAGTATCAAATTTGATTATTTAGAAATATAAAACCGAATGTTCTAAAAAGATAAATAAACAATTTGAAACCTGAAATGAGATTTACCAACAAAAATGTTTATAACCGATTTGATTGGTGAATTATACTCGAAATGTTTTGATCAGCGGCAAGCCGATTGAAAATTGAGAAAAAATGAATGCGAAAAGTTGATAATGTAGGTGCACTATTAACTAGGTAGAATTCTTTTTTAACAATGAATGGGGGTGAAAGCTGAATCTTTGGAGGAGAATTTGAATTTTAACTAGAAAAGCGGTACAATTTGGATGGTAAATATAAAAAGAAATACATTATTCTTTGAAATAATTCGATAAAATTTGTGAATAAAACTGATAAATGGAAAAGTAACAGGAGATTGGTAAAAATAGCAGAATACTAACCTTTTATAGTTATCCGTTTAATAAAGTAAAGTTTTGTATTGTGGAAATGATATCTTCACGATACATCTAAGAAAGATTTGGACTATGGAAACCCATCAAAGATGTATTGATGTAGATGAAATATAACATCATCTTTGGTTCATACCCAAACACGAGAAACTGTATAGTATCCCAGGAAGAATCCTACAAGAATTTAACAAGGTGAATTGGACATAAGTGAACAGGTATTTAAAAACTATTTCGTTTTAAAAAGTTAAATAAACTCATTTGTGTGTATATCGTCAAACTTTGAAATTTAACAGATATTGTTCATCACCATATCCGCCATTTTATATCCTAAAATTTTTTACATCATAAGATATTTAGTGTGTATAATATGTTGCATAGTTGGATTTAAATTTAATAATAATCCATTTGAGTGAATGTGTATTGAATGAACGATCACTGTAGATAGGTTATTCCTTTTAAAATTTTTGTATTTGAATAATGTATTTGTTTTCCTTGAGTTCGCATTAAATAACGTTTTCCATTTGAAAGATTTAACTGCATTGTTGGAGAATTTCATTTCTAGACGATTGTTCCATTTATTATTTGGCAGTTGGCATCATTGATGAGACGGATCATAACTGGAGAGGGGTCTCGAAACAGAATGAACAGGACCGTTCTATAAAATTTTGTAGAGAAAGGAAAAGCAAGAATTTCATGTTTTATTTGAAACTTTTTAATTAATAAAAAAAATTTGTTTTTTGGCGCTTATGATATAAATTAGTAAAAAAATTTCATCTAATTCCATGAACCCAAGATCCTGAGGTTATTAAGTTCTCATATAAATAACTAAAACTAGGATTTCGAAAGTATTAAAAAGGTGAGTGTAATTATTTCATGACATATTTTAAAAATTTTTAATATACCGGGCGGATTAAAACATATAATTTATATAAACTAAACAATAATAATTAGGTTTCTCACACTGAGTAAACCACAATACAAATTTATTGATGATAAGGGTTTAAATCACAAAGAGTAAACCATAATATATATATATATATATATATATATATATATATATATATATATATGCACAATCCATATCAGGGTTTGAAGAAGTCGGTTTTGTTGGTGCAGGCTGCTCTATCATGGATAGGTTTACTGGCGTTGATATATGTTCCACTTCAGCATTTTCATTTTCTACTACTGTATCGCCTTGTACCTCAAAAAATTACAAAATTTTACATGTTATATTAGAATAACCCAAGAATAAATCTACCTCATCTACGGCTCTTCTTCCCATTCCATTTTTTCCATAGGTTATAGAGGGATGAATCTTCTAAGTCACCTTCCCATTTTCCTCCTGCTTTTATAATGGAATTCATTTTTTCTGCACCAATTTCTCTTTCTAAAATTAAGAGAAAAACTTTTTCGTCGTGATTCATTGTAGCTGTACTTGATTCAGTAGTTGACTTTTGTCCTACTACCACGTTTTTAGGGTTCCATGGTACTAATCCTCACTTTTTAAAACTATTCACTATTGTTGAATCTTTTATTAATGGCAAAACCTCCTTCAGGAGTGGGGCAAAATGGTGTTTCCTTATAACTGCTTCTCCATTATGTTGTATCCTCCACTCAAGAAAGTTTTTAATACTTGAAAAACAGCAACATCCATTGGCTGTAAGATGTGTGTAGAATTGTAATACAAAGCAACTAATTCTATTTTGTTTTCCATATAAAATGTACTTAATTGAAGAAAAATGTTAGCAATGTACTCAAAAAACAATTCTTGCGTCATCCAAACATTTAGTGATTTTCCGATTAACCAGGTTGCAGGAAATACCTCGGCAAAATGCTGAGGAATTCTGGAATATCTGTATAATAAAAAAACAATGAAAATCACAAATTCTACGAACTACTCACAAAACCTCCCTGTATACAATTAACGGCGGGGCTATTTGTCCAATTGTAACCCTGAGGGTCGTTAAAGACGTATTTACGTTCATTTACGGATTACTGACGAAAGTAATTTTGAGCGAGATTTCAACCCTCTCAATGCGTGGCTATCTGATTGCTTATTTGGTTATGCCTAGTTACTGTCACCACAAAAAAAAGGTTATGAAATAAGTACATCCGTTTTTAGTTTCTTTCGAGTGGTCTCAAGCTATTTTTCCGAAAGAGCTTGAAGTCCCACCTCAGTTTACAATATGAGGATTTATTTATAGAAAAGGATTTTCTCCTCCTTGTATAAGGTTAGAGTGATTTTAAATGAAAAACCTGATCTTAACTAATCCATATATATTTCATTATAAGATAATCAAAATTTTATAATCAACAAACAAATAAAAATAAGCAAAAAAATTAAAGAAAATCTAGAAAGTTTACTATTATTAGCCTATTCACGAGTTGGCGCAAAGAGAGTCAACTCAAAAAAAATATCGCTCAAGTTACAATCCCATTACCTTTTAGTAAAATTACAAACAAGGTCAAATTTATAAGAGAAACGTGAGACAACACTTTAAAATAGGACTTTTTTAAATGACAAAAAAAATATATATTTAGCCGATACGGCCGTAATCTAATGGAACTAACTAGTCCACACGGTTACAGTGAAATTTGGTCCACAATATCATGAACTACTCTATTAAAAAAACTTTGTATCTGCTAAATGGCACTCTATACGTATTTAAAAATAACATGAAATGCTTTAAAACTGCCTGGGACTATTTGATCAAATAAATAATTAGTAATAAAAAAAATATATAAAAATAATAATCAGTTAATTGTGAAACCGTTACAAACTATCGCTTCTTACTGGCCCTCTTGATTTGTAGATCAGTTAATGACCTTTTATGAATTTCCGAGGCAATATTTTGCAATACTTCCCTATTAAGATAAAATAACTCCTGACAAATCTGATTAGTAGTTATGTGTCATCGGCCACGAGAAGCAATGTATTGAAAGATATATTGGTTTCTCTACTGATTCTCTGAATAATGGTTAGTAGGTTAAATAAACTTTCAAATTACACACCGGAGACGAAATTTCTTCAACTCAGACGTGTAGCGAGTAATCCAAAGAATATGCACACGACAAAACAAAAAAAAACTAAGTCTGATAAATGACGTTAATTTAATCTGTTAACGAACAGAAGGCGCAATCACTTATGCTAGTGTTTGCGGTGGTCGCGAAAACTCCCCGTGATTCCAGATCGCCGGCTGGACCCATTCCGACTCTTTTAAATTTTTTCATTCCCCTCTTCATTAAGTTTTTTAGTTACTTGTCGACTAAACTCCATATGTGGGTCGCTGAGTTTGCGATTTCATGCATGAGTTAATGTATTTCTCACTTTTTTTGTTTTAAATTATCGTTCTTACGCTATAATTTCCAATCACCTAGTTTTACGAATGATAAACATTTTTTGTTCAATATAGTTTCGTAACGAAATAACTGAAGAAATAATATTTCATTTTTTTATATGATACAGGCTGTCCCAATTCCAATAATCGCTTTTACAATTTATTTATACTCATCATTACACAATGGCATTGGCAGTAACAAGTGTTGTAACGTTGAATTTCTCATCATTTCCAGAAGCAGTGTACACTGACTTGCAACCTTTAATAGCCAGGACTTTTTCCAGTTTTGGTTTTAAGAAAAATGCGGTTTCATCCGCATTGAACACCCTTCTCGGGTCCTCGAGAACTTTAAATAACTCCTTGTCTTTGAGATACGTTTCTACTTCTGTGAACCATTTATTTATGTTTTCGTGTGATACGCTCTTTCTCATAGCAGTTAGGTTCTGACATACCCTAAAGCTGATATTAGGATGTCTTTTAAGGAATAACTTTAACCGTTTGTTACCAGGTGATGCATTTCCTTTAAACGTAACTTTTAATTCTTGTACCAATTTAGTTACACTTCCTAAGAATCCTTTGTAAGTGGGAATCCAGCGGTTGCCATTGATTTCACCCATTTAACAAGTTTTGCCTCCTGGTCTGACGTGAAGGTGCCTTCCAGTCCCATTTTTCTATTTAGGGGTACTATGCCTCTATGCTTCCGCATTAACGTCACTCTGGGAATACCGTACATTTTTGCTGCAGCTTTATAGGATATCCCCCGTGTTTACAGCCTCAACAGCATCTAGCATAATCTGTTCTGGATATTTTTAAAAAAATTATGGTCCGTATTTTCCTTTAAATACCTAAAAACGTCAAAGACCTAAACAATTGTTAAAAGATGAAAATACTTCTTTATACGTGTACTTATGAACTGGTACCATTGAAGAATTACTGAAGCATTAATATTAAAATATTGTAAAAGAGAATGTTAATAAAAATATTATTTAGATTTTCTTCAATGTGGCAGTTAAATATATATTTTTTTATTTCAAGTGAATAATATATCATAAATATGTACGGACATTTGTTACTGGTATCAGGTGTAACAAGCTTTTGCACAGTTGCCAAATGTATTACTTTTCTTCAATAATATAGATTTACTTTAGTTTTACAGTTTGAATTTAAAGGTGTCCACTACGGGAGCCGTGATCACTACTGGTAACTTTAACTACAAAGACTTACACTCCAAGAAAAAAATGAACATATGATGTAGGTACATCAGGAGTTATCAATTTTGGTGGAGTTGCAAATTTCTGAGTTTTTCATTAATACACAAAGTACAATGTTTAATTTTTTGGGGAAAATTATATTTCCAGATTGTGGAAAAAATCATGTTTAGCACACGTGAGCATGTCTTTTTCTGACTTGTCCAGTTGACGCACTGGCTTTGTTCGTGCAGCCAATTTCTGGATGCGAGAGAAAAATATATACTTCGCTCATTACTAAATTGTTCATTGATGATTATTATATTTCACCGGAATTATGAAATAATAAAATTGCCGATTATAAAGAAAAAATACAACAGATTTAAAAAGTATAGCGATTGAAAAATGCAACGTGTTTGAGGCCAATCAGAAAATCAAGAATTTGCGTTCTGTTTTCCATCGTGAAAGAAACAATCTACAAAAATCGAAAAAAAATGGAAACTCTTTTAAGAGGTCGAACTGAGCTTTGCAAACCTCTAGAGTAATTCGTGAAATGCTTGGAAAAGATACCCCGAAAAGGTATATACGTGCCGGTAGGCAAATATAATCTAATAACCTAACACGAGTTCATTTTTCACGAAAGTTGTTATAAGATTTTATTACAATCGGTGTGATCTTTTCTAATAAGTATTCCAAATTTCTAGGCTCATTCCAGTAAAATTTCGAAACAAAGTTTCATCTTTGGTAGTCAACTTGTCAGTCCAAGATTCATGACCACCACTTTGGCCTTCTTCTTTTAGTTTCTCTATTTAAAGCTATTACCAAACATGCAGCCGCCGCAAACGTTTGTAAAGACGTGATGACACAAACTGAAGTTGCCTCGTCTCTACTGAATGTATTATAGATGAATGCTACAAAACACGCATGCGACAGTGACAAGTTGCTCCTGCGACATTGTTTAGATGTTGCTACTTCGTGGCCACAGATAACCCACAGATAGATGAGACACTGATTGTGGCACCATCTAAAGAGCCTGTCGACTAAACAATTGACTGATGTTGAAAAGATTTCTGTAATTTTAGGTTTTGGCGGTATATTCAAATTTACTGTATTTTAATTATTTTATTTCAAAATGACCATTTATAGTCCATCATTTAACATTTCATTCAATTTAACTCAATAATGATTAGATGTTGAGGTAATTTAAATGAAATATCAAATGATGGACCATAAATGGTTAATTAAATTGGAAAAAATAAAACGGTAATTATATAAACAGTTTATTTATTTTGGTATAAGAATACACAACAAATAATTTCTATCATAAAGTACTTTTCTTAACAAACAGAATGCCAATAAATAAACTATAATGTAAAAACAATGCAATAGTTAAAAAATTATTTGAGTAACATACATTCTAGATTGGAGTATCATTAGATTTTCAAATGATATTAAATCAAGATAAAAGTAGAAAATTATTTGTGATAAGTTTATATTAATTTATTTATTTATTATTATACGCGTATAAACACGCAGAGCTGGACAAACTGCTGAAGTATAACTGCTACTTAGTTAATCAAAAAAAGTGTTAGCAATGAGTAGTTAACTACTATTTTTGGCAACTTTTTGTGAAAGAAAACATTTTAGTATAATTACTGTGAATGTTAGAACTAAAGTAATCAAAATACTTTTTTCTGAAATCGTCAAGAAAGCTTGTCATGACAGAACTCAGGTTGGTCATGAAAGTGTCACTTTAAAAACTAGTCACTTTCATGATTTTTACAAGACTCCTGTCACTTTACAAGACTCATCTGTTATTTTTAGACTGCAATTGAATTAGAAATCGTCACTTATCTCATGAAACGTTTATTTAATGTAATTAAAAACACTAACAATCAAATACAACAAATATTATTAATTGGTATTAGAACTATGAAAATTAATGTTAATGCTGCCGACACTAGTATTATGCACATTAGAAAAGTTTATTCCTGGTATATAATTCAAAGCATTATTATTTCTGTTTTCTGTTGCGTTAGCTATGTTTGACAAAACTACTTTTTCGTTGGCATATATGTTAGGAATATTAACATTTTAGTTTTGAAAAACGATTTCAGAAAAAATATAATACATCACTGGTCATGAAAGTGTCTCTGCTTGACTCGGAGGCTTTAAAGAGATACTCGGATGCTACGTATGCTCGTACTCATCAATAAGCCTCCTCTTCTGCAAAGTTTCACATCCACGACTTGTAATGTAATATACAATTTTCTGAAATCGTCAAGAAAGTTTGTCATGACAGAACTCAGGTTGGTCATGAAAGTGTAGCTTTAAAGACTAATCACTTTCATGATTTTTACAAGACTCCTGTAACTTTATAAGACTCATCTATCACTTTTAGACTGCAATTGAATTAGAAATCGTCACTTATCTTATGAAACGTTTATTTAATATAACTAAAAACACTAACAATCAAATACAACAAATATTATTAATTGGTATTAGAACTATGAAAATGAAAATTAATGTTAATGCAGCCGACACTAGTATTATGCATATTAGAAAAGTTTATTCCAGGTATATAATTCAAAGCATTATTATTTCTGTTTTGAAAAACGATTTCAGAAAAAATATAATACATCACTGGTCATGAAAATGTCTCTGCTTGACTCGGAGGCTTTAAAGAGATACTCGGATGCTACGCATCCTCGTACTCTTCAATAAGCCTCCTCTTCTGCAAAGTTTCACTTTCATGACTTGTAATATACTATTAAAGTAAATATTGTTAACTACTGCCCAGCTCTGTAAATACAAGGTGCCAAGTAATTACATATAAGAGTGGTAAACAGCACTTTTGACTGTACAACATTTGAAATAATATATCTGACATTTCATTTCCACTTAAAACACATCTTTATTTATTTACTGGAAGCATTAAATATGTTTATATCACAGGCTTAAACCTAGTATATTGCATATTTGTATATTTCTACATTTAAAAGCATTCCATTCTTATGAAACCATCGCATAAGGCAGTTTAAGTTACTCTGCAGCTCCTGGCAGTCTATGATTGTTAAAATGTTTCTTAAGTATAGTATGTCCCTAATCTCACTAACATTTTCGACGCTCATACTTAACTATTTTTTAAAAGAAATTTCAAAATAAATAGAAACAGATTTTCCATGGGGGATTTATAAACTATTCACTATTTGTCGGGTACGGGGTTAAAGGTTAAATTTGTAAAAGAAACAGTAATGCGCATGCCCCAAACAAATTGCTAGCGAATAATCCACAAACCGTTCTGATAGTTTACAAACAGGTTTGAAAATCAGTTGGAACAGAAAACTAATCGTTTACTAACCTGTCAGAAACTCTGGCTGGAACACATTTGAGTTAGTGCGCAGAATCCTGACTGTAAGAAACTGTTTCTGACGCAGGTTGGAACAAACCTATAGCCACTGCTTTTCAGCCATATTAATTTTATCTTCCTGGGTTGGAGGAACAAAACTGTAAAAAGAAATATTTACTTTATTAATGCTGCAATTTTCAGTTTAGCTAATGTAACATGGTCTCTAAAGTTGTCAATTAAATTAGTAAAAATTCTGTGTTTTATAAAAATAAAGATAATGGTTGTTAATTGTGAACGAAAAAATGCTCAAATTTTTTAATAAAACTTATCGAGTACACCACTTATTAGACTCCTTCAGAATACACTTTGACATTGTCTTTTCAATTAATAACAATAAAGCAACGAAACAACAGATAAATATTACACTATAGCAATTAAAAAATACACCAAAATACCGTAACCTTGTAATAACCTCTACACTCGAACTAAGAAATGATAACAGTATAACATATAACATGTGGGGACGAGCAAGATGATATCCCGCATACGCAGTAATAAAAATCAATAAAATTTGATTACTAACGACGTTACAGTTTTCGTAAATTTTTTGGATTTATCTACTGATTTTAGTTACTAGACAGGCTCTATAGATGGCACGGTCTGCCGTGTCCCTTTCGTGGCCTCGAGCGTAACTTTTCCATTTGTGCGTAAAATGCTTCTTACACCACACGTTACGTAACATAGTATTACTGTTTCGACCCTTACTTTGTATAATCTACTCATATCATTGTATTTATTCAATACATTGAATAATCTTGGTGAATACGTCTATTATATTACAGGGTAAACATAAGAGCAAATATAACTAGTGCACAAGAAAATTACACAAAAGACGTGGAATATTACAATAAAACCTATGTCAGTACAGAAGGTAATCCTTTGAATCTATCTTTTTTGAGTACGTTATACGACACTGAACGGCAGGAAATGCAAGCTGCAAAAACATTACATTTTTATACAATTTTGATAATAGCCTTCGGAGCTGTGGAATTACTAAAGCATTATTGCATCCTGAAACTTGGTTTCTCTGCAGCTATTAAAATTCACAAGAGGATGATAAATAAAGTTGTACATGCTACTATGGCTTTTTTTGATAATTTTTTCATAGGCAACATACTGAATCGGTTTTCTCAAGATTTAAGTGTCGTTGATGAACAAATCGCAACAATTCTCAGTCGCATTGTTTCAGTAAGTATATAAAAATTATTTTGGGCTACTATTATTTGGTAATAATCAGTCTATAATGGAACACATTTGATGATAAATTAATGAAAGCATGTCGGACAGGTCGATTGTTATTTTCAATAGCGCAATGCTTGCATAAAAAAATTTCATAGGATGGTCATCAAATAATAGAAAAAACCAGCTCTCTTATTTTAAATACACTCCTATATATTATTCCGTTTTTTAATTCCTCGGAAAAAGTCCACAGATTAGTTAAGTTCTGATATTGCTAATGTTACTGGCCACAGTAAGCCATTTAGGAACGCTAGACAGTGGCAGTAATCTTAAACTGCAAATTCATTTTGGAACAATTCGGGCAATAGATCGGTTAGGTTCCTGTTCCTATTGTTTTCATGTTCATTGAAACGATGGAGGAAATGAAACCTATCTTATTGGATGAAATATTAAGTGATAGCGATTCTGATTCAACAGAAAAATCAGATAGCTCAAGTACCTCAATCTCTAATGAACCTATGGAAGATCCCATAAATTTAATTACTATTCTTCCTAAGATTAGAGGACCAATTAAAAGGATTCCACGATATCCAGATATTTTCAAACTACCTACAAAATTCGCATCTAAAAAAAAATCATTCTTAAACTGGGTTAGCTGCATCTATATGAACAACAGTGGAGAACAAACTTTGAAGATTAGCAAATGTATCAGCATCAACTTCTACGCTAAAATCCTCCAGTACAACTTTATACATTTTACATATTTTTTAACCTATAACATTAACAACTTATCATGCATCTACTGTCAGCTGTCACATTACTGCATCTACATGACCATATCTGTTAAAGTAGCACCAGTAAATTTTTTAGTCTCTAACAGGGCTTCTTAGAAAGTGCGGCGAAAATATTGCCAGTGAATTTCAGTAAAATTGGAACGGCTAAATTTACTGGGCAGTACTGTTCGGGAATATCGGAACATGGCAATAGTAAAATACAAAACGTAGACATATGACAATTATTCAAACGACAGATGGCTGACAGATAACTTGTTGTCAACAGCTCTATGGTCGTCGTATGCTGGTTGCTAATCATATTTCATTAGATATTCCATTAATTTCTGTTTAAGATACAATAGTGCTATTGAACGCGACAATCGATTACAATCATTTACTGTCATTTAAAAAACAACATGTTCAACAATAGAGAGTTTTTAAGCCCTTAATTTTGTCACGTAGGTATGGTTATCGTTATTCTGAGAATGCACAGTATGAAAACTTGGAGACCTTAACTTTAATAACGATAACGGACTTCGTTAATAGAGACATAAAGCAATTTTCAAAATACATCACTTATCCGTATACGTAACAGAGATACGTGACTAATCAAAAAAGGTATAAAGCAAATGCGTTCCTAACGTAACCATTTCTTGGGTTTCAATTTTTAATCTAAAAAATATTCCACCTGCTTGGATCTTCGTAGGAATTGTGCCCCGATATCTGACTCAGCAAAATAATGTCAATGCCACTGTAAAAAAGTCTCTTTCGTTTTAAATCCATTATTCTATATCAAATAAGTAGTTTGTTATGTTCATTAAAAATAAGGTTATGATTTTTGAGCATACATCACTTTTGTCGTTTGGCCATGGAAAAACGCGAACATAGAACATAAGAATGCAATACGGTACGTTAGGTACGTGTGACGAATTGATACGTTTCACGTAACGTTACGAAACCCACGTATCGCTTCTGCACACGCGCATTGCGATACGGATACGTATAAGTGGTGATTTTTAAAACTGCTTTTTGTCTCTATTTACGGAGAAATACCGTAAGAAGGTTTTTATGCTTATGGTTATTTTTCCAATTACAACGTTGTCAAAATTGATATATTTTGGTACACGTATTTGTTAAAACCTACTTAATTCCTTCAATATATAGGAAACTAATATTTCTTTATGTTTTAGAAGACAATCGTTTATAAAACAATGTTTTTTTTGTCAATAAAGCTGTTACATATTTTCTCTGCGAAAATCTGACAACGTCAAGAATTTATTGTGCCAAACATAAAACCTAACCTTCAGTATTATTATCCATTATATTATTCAATCTGGAAGGATCCCTCTAACAATAACATTTTCTAAAGCTTCTTCCATTGTTAAATTTATAAAATATTGATCCATTTACTATTTAAATAACATGGGGTTATATTTCCAATTCGTCAACTGTCATTATAATTGATCTGTGACTGTTACGTTATTTTTAGATGGCTTAAAATACTTTCTTTTCTTGTTGATGAATGTAATCGTTATTGTGAATAAAGTTAACCATAACTAAACCTAAAATCTCCGTTATATTTGTAGGCTTAAAAACTCTCTAATACATTTTCGATATCAATCGATCACACTGATTATAATCGGTCTAAAATTATGATGCTATTGAAAACAACCGTAAATCGGAAGCATGTGATTGGTCGAAAAATTTAAATAAACTACCGTTTGTCTATGGGTTATGTGATGTGATTGATATTTTGCAATTGTATATTACATTTTTAGTTAACAGAACAGCTTCTATAAAATTAAACGCGATTAAACTAAATGAACTTGTGAAAAGTGTGAAATACACGTTTAATAAACTAAAATACTGATGAGGTTATGTCACTATTGATTTATTTGACAATTGACAATTTTTTTGATCGTTCAACAAACATCAATCCGTTTTCGATTTAGATTATAAACAAAATCGGAATCAAGTTCGAAGTGCTGAATAGCACTAATGTTTCTTCTTCCTTCAACTACTACCACGTTTGAATTCAGTTACCAGCGATTTATAGTGACCTTGGATGGACCTAAATCGCCATACGTTGAATTAATTTGATTGCTGCTTTTTTTTGAGCTATACAACTTCGAAAGTCATAGTAACTATATATCATAGCTGGAAAATTAATTCAGCCTAGATGGAATGATTAACTTACTATGAACAAAACATATAATTCTTTCACGTCAATACGTTCTGGAGATGTATACTATCAAACTTTGAGATGGCAATAAAATATTTCACCTGGCAACACCAGTGTTTTCAGTTCTCAATACTGTAATATTTTTCATATTTATTTAAATAGTTTTTCTCACGATGGGTGGGATAAATTTATATACACACACAGTAAATTTACTTACTGGTGGATATGTTGTGTGCCTTCGAGAGGCGGGAACAAATCTTCTCGTTGTTCTGTAGTGATCTACTAGCTTTCTTGGTACCTCCATATGCGCCCATAAATTCTTCGAGGGCAGGGTCAGACTCTTCTCGGATATGGTTCACTCCTCCTTCTAGGTCTCCTTCGAATGGGGCTAGTCGGTTTTGGTGGACTACTCTCGGTTTTTCATGGGAGATCTTGCTTATGCGATAGATCACGTAATTGATCCTCTTCTTGATTAAGTACGGACCTTGCCATGATTTCTATAATCTTGGAAAACATTCTTTTCTCCTCTTCAGGTTGTGTAACCATACTTTGTCCCCTTCTTTGAAACTGCCTTCTGTGGTGCGTGTCGTACCGTTTTTTCACTCTGTCGCTGGCAACTTGAAGATTCGTTCGAACCAATTCGTCAACATCGTCCAACTATCTTCTCAATTGGATCACGTAATCTTCTCCCGCTAGCTCTACTGCCGGTCGACACTCAAATTCTAGAACACAAGGTAGTCAGTCTTATTACGCATCAAAACAGGATTTTCGCAGGTGTTACACCCGTGGACTCATTGATCGCAGATCGATAATCCAATTCAAGTAGGTAGAGATACTGGTCCCAGTCTTTCTGGTGGCTGGAAACTACTATGGACAGGTTTTTTCCAATTGTTCTGATCATTCTCTCTGTCATTCCATCTAATTGTGGATGCAACGATGTTGTCCTGGTCTTCTTAATTCCCTGCTGGTTACAGATTTCCTGGAAAAACTGGCTATCGAAATTACTTCCTTGATCGCTGTGGACTTCCAAAGGCACTCCATATCGGCTGATGAATTCTTTCACCAACATATCCGCGACAGTTGTGGCCTCTTGATTCGAGATCGCGAAAAATTTCCACCCACTTTATGAAATGATCCATTACAACCGGAATGTATTTACCACCATTTTTTGTCGTCTAAAATGGTCCAGCGATATCTAAAGCAATCCTTTCGAAAGGACTTCCAGCATTATATTGTTTCATGAATGCCTTTTTCTTGCGATGTGGCCCATTACTCGTAGCACAATTTTAGCATTTCTTACACCAGTCCTTCACATCGTCGAAGCTGTTCATGCAATAAAACCTTTCACGAACTCGCTGAAGGGGTTTCTTCACTCTCAGATGACCTCCCGATGGACTGTCGTGTAACTTTCTCAGTACCTCAGCTACTCTCGTTTTCGGAAGTAATTGCACAAGTGCATAAAAAATACCGATAATTTTTCATGACAGCGTGTTGTCTAAAAACTGCATGAGTTCATTTTCATATTTTGGAGAAAGAGCTCGACACCGAAAGTGGAGGGGTCTTTTAACAACATATGAAAATGACCGAATGCAGTTTTTCCAAGACAACACGCTCGAATGCACGAGTGTAATTCGGGGGAATATTTCCCGAATACAAATATTGGTTTAAATATTAAATTCCTATTTCTTTTTTTAATACAAAATATCCATTTTAAAACATGCTGTTAGGTACAAACAAAATAAAAAGACCCAAAAATACGACTTTTTCATAACTATTTTTTATAGAAAGAACGGAAATAAATAATAAAACGATTTTACTTTTCTGCCCAACCTTTCTATATGCGAGAAAAGTATTGGTTTACCACAAAAAAGTTGGAATTTTGAAAAAAAGTTTTGAGTTAATTTTACGTTTTCCATCAACAACAACACGAAAAAACGGTTTTTAGAAAAAAATCCTGTGTGTATGTCGTCGTCGTCGTCGTCGTCGTTGTCGTCGGCCACTTTTCCTTACATGTCTTGTTAGCACGATACATCCTCCGGAGTGCAATAAGTCAGCAATTTTATAATTAAATATTGTTGAGGACATGTCACAGATGAACCCTATTGATTTTCAATTCACCAGAGCCAGTACAACGGGTGCTATGGTACTTGAAATACGACATTTTGTCATTTTTTGAGAAATATCAGTTTGTTAGTCTAGGTCTGGTCTCGACCGATTGACCCAATACAAGGCAAGCTGAAATGTCATCGTAGCGCGGTTAAATTTAAAAGTATGAAATGAATCGATTGTGACGCTATCACGAACACAGTGTGGCTGATAAAGAAGATGTTCATCCTTTTGCACTGCATTATTTTCTGATTCGCTGGAAAATTACAAAAATAGGGATGTAACTAACTACCATATCACAAAATTGATCAATGTTTCTACTAAACATTGAAATACCATATACTCACGTATAGCATACCTTTTGCTCTAGTCTAATACTTTCACCAATTCTTACATCTGAAGTTCAAGTTCAGTTTTACTTTTCCGCCCAACCTATCTAATATGCGAGAAAAGTCTTGGTTCACCCCAAAAAAAGTTTAGTTTTTAAGCAAGAACACATAAAAACGGTTTTTAGAAAAAAAATCTTGTGTGTATGTCGTCGTCGTCGTCATCGTTGTCGTCGGCCACTTTTCGTTACATCTCTTGTTAGCACGATACAGCCTCCTGTGTTCAACAAGTCACCAATTTTATGATTGAATATTATTCACGGCATCTCACTGATGAACCCTATTGATTTTCAGCTGACCAGAGCCAATACAACAGGTGTGACAGTAGTTTAAGTACGATATTTTTGTCATTTTTGGAGAAGTTTCAGTTTGTTAGCACGATACAGCCTCCGGAGTATATACAAGTGACCAATTTTATGATAGGTTATTACTCAGATCGTCTCAAAGATGAACCCTATTGATATTCAGCTCACTAAAGCTAGTACAACGGGTGCTATGGTACTTGCAGTACCAAATTTTTGTCATCTTTGGTGAATTTTCAGATTGTGAGCACGATACAGCCTCCAGAGAGTATACGATTGATCAATTTTATGATTGACTATTGTTCAAGGTGTCTCACAGATATACCCTATTTATTTTCAGTTGACTAGAGCGAGTACAGCGGGTCCTATAAATCCAGATATACTAAATTTTTGGTTAAATTTGGAGAAATTTCAGTTTGTTAGCACGATACATCCCCCGAAGTGTATGATAGAAAATTGTTCAGGGTCACAGATGCGGAAAAGTTAGTTTTAATTTTAAAAAACCGTTTATTTTTTAAAGTAAACCTAAACTAAAAGTTGCAGGAACTGCAATGAAATACACAATTGTAATAACTCTTTGTGTTCTGATTAGACAAATCAGATACCGGTACATTAACGGCTGAAGATGTTTGAAAGGGCTGTGGTACATCATTACCACGCATTTTTGTCACTATTTCTTCATGGTGATTTTCATCCATTTGAAGATATGGCGTTATTGATTTGGAATTGGAGTGGCCAGTGATTTTTATAAGTTACTGCTCGCCGACACCCTTTTGCGAGATTGGAGACAGCCGTAGCTCGTAAGGAATGGTTAGTTAGTTTGATATTCTCTGTATTTAAACCTGATATTTTGGCTTGTATGTTAGTCCATTTGCTTACTGTATTTCGTCCAGAGGAAACATCTTTAAACCATTTTCTGTTCAACTTCCAAGCGGGATTTATGGTATGAACAAGTCGATTTGTTTTTCTTACATCCCGTTTTTCTAAGAATATTTTGTATAATCGAATGGGACACAAATCAGGATTGATTTTATTCATTATTAGCCATTTCGGCAAAGCGCATGGTTTTTCCCCTCCTTGCGTTGTCTTAGTAAATACAGGGTCGTAAATAATCCTTACTGTTTTTTCACCTATGGTTTTTTTTTCTTCTTTAAAGTATGAAATTAAGCACTTGTAGCCTTCTCCACCCCGCCAAGCTAACTCAAAAGCAAAAACAAAAAATACCTTCCTTTGTAACCCATCTGGGGTGTCTTCATCACAACCACGAACCATATTGTGAAATTCATCGTACTTTAGAAAAACTGCACTTTCTTTTCTTTTCGCTTGATCAGTTTGTAATTATTGTTTTCTTTTGGCATTTTTCGCATCTTTGGCTGTTTTGAATTCAATGTCAGTAAAAGGGTTAAAAATAATTTTATATTCGGTGAAAAACTTATTCATTAGTAATTTTGCGGTGGCGTTCCAAATGGTTTTAACAGTGAATTCACCATTTTGCTTACGCATATTGAATGCCCAGTCCATTAATATTTCTGTCAGAACGTTGATTTGTGTTGTTTCATCCAATGTATATTTTTTTCCAGCACAAAAGCTCATAAACTATCGCCACACGTATTATCTGTAGTATTATTTGGTTCGTTTTCCATCACTTTATTTTCTATAATAACCAATGAATCACATCCGAAACGAGACATTTTTAAAAATATTTTTTGACTTTACTTGTTAAACTGATTTTATTTTTAATTATCATGGATTCACAATGGAATTACCGTGGATACGTAAACAATGCAATTATCGCAGTGCTCTTTCGGTTTCTACAGTACAGTTACCGCTGTAATCAATCGATAATTGCACTCCTCTTATGGGATTTTTTACACGCGAGGGAAATATTCGAGATAACTAGGTGTCTTCTCTTTTCGGAACTATCGTCGTTTTCAAAGACTCTTTTCAACAGGCCTTCTTCCAGGACAGGGGGGTCCCACTGAGCCCAATATGCCTTGAGTGTCGGTGAGAATCTTGACAGTTCTTGCCAGGTAGGTCGTCGATTTTCTACCTTCCATTGCCGAATCATCTTTAGGTGATGATCATCCTTCCGATCTTCTCTAATCCTGGTAGGTGATCATTCTTCTTTGACTACTGTAATTCTTGAAATTGCAACTTCCTTAGATTCCGCCTGGTTACAATGAAAATAGCCTGCTGGGCATGATCGTCTAGGCAGTGAGTCGGCATTTGGGTGACTCACACCAGTTCGATGTTTGCCCCTGTACAGTTTTCCCTATGATTGCAGTTTTTGGGTTGCCTAGGGCGCTTAGCCGAACTGCTTAAATATCTTAGCTCGCCACACTTCCGGCATCTGATCTTCTTCGGCTTCTTATCTACCATACTCTTTTTTAAGATGACGATCTGGTCAAGTCTCTCTTCGTCCCCTTCTTCTTATCTATATATCTTTTTCTATATCGTGGTCACATAAGCCGTCAATAAAGGTCTGGATGCCCAGACATTTCATCATATTCTCTGGTGCTGATGGATAAGCAAATTGAACTAGTCGGACAATATCTACTATTCTTGAAGGGTTTTGTCACGTTTCTGCCTTCGGTTCTTCAGCTGGGATTGGTACAAGTGTTCTAGATATTCTTGACCATATCGAATGTCCAACATCTTCTTCAGCTGTTCGAAGTCATCTGTTTCTTCCAGATGTATCGTCTGAAGTATATGTAAGGCATCTCCCCGAAGCGCGATGGTTAAGTTCACTGCTTTCTCCTTATCGGACAAATTAATCACTCACTTTAAACTGTTTTTAATCATTGGTCGACGACGTTTTTCCATCGAACGTTCGGTCCTTTATTCGGGTAAGACTGCCATTATGTTCTATCTACGGATGTATTTCTGCCTTGCAAGGTTCTATTTGATCGATCTCATTTTCTTCCGCTGGCGTGTCTTGTGTTCTTAAATCGGCAATTTTTGTCTCTAACTCCTTGATTTTCTCGTTCATCGTTGTCATCTTATTCACGATATCCGATTTTAGAGACGAAATTTTATTTTCAACGTCAGCAGCTATGTCAGTTTTCAATGATATGATATCGGAAGACATATCGTGCCTCATAGCGGAAATCTTCTTGTCCGTCTTAGCGGAAATGTCGTTTTCCATAACAAAAAAATCAGAAAAATCATTCTACTTGGTTGGAATCTTCTCGTCCATATTAGCAGAAATATCGTTCTTCATATTTGAAATCTTCTCGTCCGTATTAGCTGAAATATTGTTCTTAATAGTAGAAATATCTTTCTTCATAGTTAATATCTTCTTGTCCATATTAGCAGAAATCGAAATCGTCTCTGGATAAAAATGTTTCTGGATATAAGCCGTCACTTACCAGCGCCATTTTGAGTCTTTCTACTAATTCATTCTTCTTTCCGGACGTTACCAACACGCGATTTTCCAATTTTGCTTTCAATTCCGTCACTTACAGTAGAAACAGTGAAAATAATAAAAAAAAAACAAAAAAAGTCTAAACACTTGAACCAAACATTGATGATCGATCAATGAAGATGGTTGTCAAGGTACGTACTCTTTATATTCATATGTACCCTTAATTTTGTGTGCTATTTTCAATGTAAATTGTTTGTCAGTGTTATCCAATATGAATTTTTATTGTAGACTGAAATTAAAATCTTTTGATAAAGCCTTGTAATTAAGGCGAAACGAAACGAAATTTTGGCATCTAGGAACACCAAAACGAAAAACTGCATTGTAATTTTTCCGAAGTCGCGTCATGCTACTCTCTACAATAGCCCTATTTCATTCTGAAATAAGCCTAAAAGAATGCTGAAATGGCTTTTACTTATTTTCTGATTATTAAGACCTAAATAAGCCTCGAATCTAGTATATAGAAATTCTGTAATCAAATTATGGAATATATAACAGAATTCTCCAAAGTATCAAAAAATTGAGAATATCCGAGAGTTGTTTTTAAAATGAGAAAGCCGGTATTGTCCACTGTTACATGATACAAAATGTTGTTCAGATATAAATGATACTAATCGAATCATGAAAAAAATTTTTAGGCCATATTCCATTTAGTAGGTGTTGTTGGATTAATTGCAACAGTAAATTGGAGGTTCGTAGTACCTGCCATAGCATTGGCTATATTCTCAGTTATATTCCGAAATATTTATATACGTTCAGCGAGAAGTTTGAAACGTCTCGAAGCCGCCAGTAAGTATACTTCATTGTTATTTACAGCTAAAAATTAATATATTTTCGAAAATACAGAGAATGTTGATTAAATTTACTGTTCTAAATGAAACTAACTGTTTCTAAATAATTCCACTAATAGGAAATTCATAGAAACTCTAAAAAAATTGCTTCGTTATCTTCAAATATCATCGTTAGAATGATAGAAATTACATTTCATGTTATGCCTATCTGATGTTTAATAATTATTTCAGCCAACCGTCCATTTATGGTGTATTTTACCACACTCAAAATCGTTCATTAATGACTCCTATTAATGAATGATTTTCAATTAATCAATGATTTTATTATATACAACCCAGAAACAACCAAAAATTTTGACAACTGTTTACCTTAATATTTCTTTCAATGAATTTCGAATGTACTGATTCGATTGAGTGGGTTGTATATTTCTCATGTGATAAAACAATTTAAATTGTAACGTAATTTTTTATTTCAATTCATTTTGACATACAGATCAACAACCAAGAAGACTTGAATATAAATTTGTTAAAATGCTATACTGCAGATACTCATTTATCAACTTCTTCCTCTAATTTCAGTAATTGTGTAATTTCGAATATTAATGTTTACAATAATAAAATTACCACTACGGAAAATTAAACTAATATAAATAGGAAATAGTGATTGTTGTTTATCGTTAAATTAATAGAAATTGATTGTAAGATATCTTCATTTTTTAACAGTACGGTCAACGGAAAAGTTTTGTAACGGACTCGTGAATTAAAATGGCGATTAATAATCTCGAACATTATCGAGCTCGCTCCGCTCGTTCGTTAAATTATCTTGATTGTTATTCGCCCTTATTAATACACTTATTCATCATATAACTATTTTTGGCTAGATCAAGTAGTGACCTATCGTGTGTTTGACAGTGAGCACGTAAAGGTTGCAACAAATTCATTAAAAACTTGATTTGGCCATTGGGGAAAAAGCTCAGGCACGTCGATTCTATTTTTCTCATATTTTTGATGACGTAATCATTGCTCGAGTTCTGACGTCATTATAATTTTTTTTAAATGGGAACACAGATAACCCACAGAAATGAGAATACCCTATTTTAATAGTACCTTCAAAAGTGCGCATTTTTCTGTCTGTGTAGGCATGTCATATTTTTTTATGTTACACTTACAGTATGTTAGAGAAATAATAATATTTTACCTACGACCACCCCTGTAAGTACTCAAAAACACACAGTCGGCAATCAATGTAAGACGTCTATTATGCTCGGTAAAACAAAACGAACGGCTGTAAAGTAAATCGCACGGCTTCCGTAGCAACCACTTAGCAGCTGTCAATAGACGTTGCCATTTTATTAAAAATTTATTATTTAGATATTAGACGTTGAATTTTAGTCTATATATAAATGGTAGATAACATTTATTAGATATGAGATTGCGTTTGGTACTAAGAGTTATTTGGAATTATATGATAATTGGTTCCATTTCATTCAATCCGCATCTTTTAGCTGTCTGAATATACCATATTAGTAAACAATAGTATATTATACACCAAGCGACTGAAGTGACCCATTTAATCCCGTGGGTGGTGTTTGATTCCTGAGCTAAGTAATACACCTAAGGGATTAATGTCACTTTAGTCGTATACGTTATTTTTTGCAATTTCGGTAATTCTACATACATTTTTAATAAAAATAAATATTACTTAGGATGGACTTTTACGAAACTTGGTGGGCATCGAGAATGGACTTCTAAGATGCTTGGCTAGGCATCGAGGAGGGACTTTTATGAAACTTGGCTCTGCATCGAGAACGGACTTCTAAAATGCTTGGCTAAGCATCGAGGATGTACGTTTTTATTTGTACTTTAAATCCCTTAATAAGATTATGAATACAAGTAGGTCGTAGATAAAGTATAGTACGTAACACGCGTTGTAACGCATTTTATGCACTCACGTAACTTTTCCGTTCGTTCGTAAAATGCTTCTTACAACACACGTTATGTAATATACTATTTTACAAAAATGAAAAACATTATTAGTATCAATCTTTTTTATTGATATAAAAATTATTAATAGTTGAGTATCGTATTGGATATATCAACTCTATTCTGCACGTAGCCTTCTGCAACAGCCTTCACATGACAATATTTTAAATTAGGTATGTAGTTCATGTCTTCTGTAAGCTCCCATAATTAACGCAACCTGTTAAAATATATGACATTTAATTGCAATGCTTCCACTTTCATAAAGAAAAATACTTATATAAATAATGTAATCAATTTTTCTTCCAAGAAAATACAAAAAAAAAGTCGACTCATCCGTGATTCGAAACATGAACTCATGAGTAATATCCACACGCGTTGTAAACTGGGCTACGAAAACAAATGATATCAAGAAGGCACATTCCTCATATACAGGTTGGCAAATTAATTTTGGCAGTTGACGATTAGCGAGAAAGCCCTACAACTTGACAACGTTGTAAACGCAGTTACCGGGAAGAGCAGGCGACGTACATTCCGCATGCAAAGTTTTAAAGGTTGTGATGCTGCTAATACGTACGAGAGTAACACAATATTTTGGAGGATTTTAAATTAATAAATTGTGGCACATGTATAATCCTATATAAAATCGAGTTTAAAAAATAAAATAACAATAATGTGTTCTTTATTATTAATTACATGAATAAGGAAATAAAAACCATTGGATTTTTCTACGAAAATTGGGTGTTTTTTTGTACAGACGTAATTATTTATTGCTTCAAAAACCATACGAGGAATTCTATAATTACCCTTTATTATTTTATGTGATGTAAATAATAAATAGATTTCAATAGACATAAACTTTCCCCTTTACTTCAAATTAATGTCTATTAAGTGGTTCCTTCGTCATTGAGGTTTATTTGTATATAAATAATAAATAATAAGTCAGGTACATTTTGTAGATAAAGCGTACAATATGATAAGGATTGTTAAACGACGTTCTAAATTTACCATTGGCCAACAATTTTTCCTATCTGTTCGTAGTAATAGTGAATGACATACCCTACCTGTTAATCTTTCTAAAATTGTTATTCTTAATAATATTTAGTAGATAATAATGTAAAAATTCGGGTTTATACATAAAATTTGTAAAACAAATTGGGGTAATCGCCTTTAGAGATGGTCTAATAAGTATACTAATAATATGTGTGTGGGGGTGTTAAATGGCATCGGAACGAATCCATTTGCCACAGAGACTGTATTTACCTAAATCTAATTTTACAGATCAAAATTTTATTTGGGAGATTCTAATAAAATTCACTATTTCATCTAAAACCTTTTATCATTTAAATGGAGTAGCATAGTAATGTTAACTGGCATATGAATGCCCATGCTTTTTATATTTTGTAGGAATATGTTTCTGTAACGGTGAAAATTGTCGCATTGAAAAATTAAATGATTGAGATCTCCTACCGAGCTGTTGTCACATGAGCAAAGGGGCCCAAATAGCAATTTAAACTTGTTACAAACTTACATCATATTTGACACATCAAACTTCTAAACTTGCATTAAGTTTGCTACAGCAAGTTCACAAACTTGCTGCAAGTATAAAGCAAACTTGCTAGTTACCACATATCAAAGTTGCACCAAGTCAGCCATATGAAACTTGCTTAAAGTTTATAAACTCAAACTTGTCACAAGTCACAACTGGCTGTCAAATGTCAGAATAGTATATATCCCACAGGGACTTGCTGGTATTCATTTCCTCCTTTATCATAGATGTCAACGACTTTTATTAGCATCTACGGCACACTTGTAGTTTTAAATGAAGTAGACAAACAAATTTAAGAACTTTTATTAACCTATATTATTTACAACATCATTTTTTCGTTGTTGTCTCTCAGCTCTGAAACAAAGGTTGAATTGTGATAAACTAATTCAAACAATTTCATTTGTGTTTGATTGAAAGACATTTTTTTCGAAAAAGAAACAAGTTTACAATAAGAAAATGTGTATCAATTTTGTTTTTACGAAAATATTAAACAAAAAAATATATAAGGGTAATTCAAATTCAACAATTTGTTTTAATTTCATTCAATATCTGCCTATTTGAATTTGATTTAAAAACAAAAATTTGTTGCATATTTTCCCAATTGTCATTTTGATTTGGAGCTCTGGCAGTATTCTCTGTTTGGGATAAAATTGAGTCAACCTTCTACTCCACTCTGTTTAAGCCTTCTGTTAGGTCAGTCACTAATTGAATATGGTAGCCAGCTGAACTTAGTTTTTTCAATTACATCCTGTAATAAAATAATAAAACTTGTATGACTATATAAACTACTTCAGAAGATTGTCAAATTCATGAAAACTGCTGTTTCCCCATCTCTCTGAATATGTTATATCACTCATCTATATTTGAGATAAATAAATTCATAGTTTTTGAAATGAGATATTACATCTTAGTATCATTTTATTTTGATTGTAATACTTTTACCCAGAAATCAAAAAATTAATAATTATCTATTATAAATAAAAGAAACCCACGTGCTCTATAACTTATTCTCCTACTTTATTTAATCAGTAATTGGAAATTGAAGTTAAATAAACACAATTCATATTAATAGACGCATATTCTTACACAAACATTATTTTTATATATAAAAATAAGATACTTACATCTATACAACGAAAATCACTATATAGAATCGTGATAGAATTTCAGGGTCTCTGGCAACTATTATAACGATATAGAATCACTAACACTAATAACGCGCGAAAACACTCTTTTCTAGATAAAGCCACCAAAACTCACCATTAAAATCTTCATCTTTAATGGCGTCTGACCCTCAACGAACAACGAACAGTTCATTGTGTAAGGTTATGTTAATCTTCTTCTTTTCGTAGTGAAACCCTGATCTTTAAATAAAATAGTATCCGGTCGCAACGATGATATGTCTAAATTTTATGAATATTTAAACATTATTCTATTACCTAATACCTTTTTTTGTTTTTTGAGCTTATTTGCATATAAGTGATAAAATTGATTACGGTTAAATACAAAAACAATAAAATGTTTTTTTTTAAATTTGCATCAAATTTGCAACAATTTTTCATATTCACCTTTGACATGGCAATTTTGTTGCAAACTTGTTTCACGCTTAATATGACAAATTTGCTTGAGCAACTCAATATCAAAAATCAAGCAAGTTTGTGCTATCTGGGGGGGAATGTAGGACACCGATTTAATGTAGGTGAGACGGAAAGCCACCATGATTTAATTTCATTCTGGTAACGTATATGCAATATTGTCTGGAGACATTGTAGTCCTGTATAGGGGGAATTTTATTTGGAAGGCTAGGGTGAATAAGAAAGTAATGATTATTGGATTTATGTTTATATTCGAGCCAATTTTTTTCCCAATTTTTCCTTATTTCTTCTTTGAAGATGCTAGTAATGTCAGGAATTGTATATATTCTATCTATATTTTCCAAACTTGTGGCTTCTTTTGCGGCGATGTCATTGCCGATTATCCCCGCGTGTCCTTTTACCCATGATAAAATTATATTTATATTTTGTTTTGTAAAGTTACATAGTTTCAGTCTAATCAAATTAATCATATAATTGGAAAATGTACTTAAATTTTGTTTTTCTAAAGCTGTTAACACTGACTGGGAATCTGAAAAAATTATTGAATTATTTGCATTTTCTTTCTCTACCCACTACAGTGCCTGTAAAACGGCGTATGCCTCTGCAGTAAAAATGGAACACATATCTGTTATCCGAAATTTATAACACAAATTTCTGTTTACGATGAAAATTGCACAACCAGTTCCGTTTGAGACTTTGGAACCATCACAGAAAATAATATTAGAATTTCCCAAGTTGGATATGATACTTTTCACAAGTGTATTGTTATGAATTGGTATATTATTAAAATCAGGCCTTAGGATAGCTGGTCTAAACATAATGAGGTTGTATGGAAGTTTGCTGTCAAAAGGAGAATTTAAATTTTGTATTTTTTCCACCAAATTATTGGTATAAATGTAAGCATCCGCTAAGGGTGGACTATTTTTGAATTGCCAATATTTGTTTGTTAGGTTTTCTATATCCTTTTTGTGAATAGATTTAACGATACAATTGCAGGATGTTGTTCTTAATAATATCATTTTTTTTGAGCTAAAAATTGTCTTCGAATAATGAGTGGGGATTCTTGGGCCTCTGCTAATACTGCTGGTGATGGAGAAGATTTGTAAGCACCAAGACAAATTTTTAATGCTTTTAATTGTATTCTATCTACTGTTAGTAAATTCGAGTCTGCTGCTAATCCATAAAATATGCAACCGTAGTCTATTATTGATCTTATATACGGTCTGTAAAATAATATAGAGGTTGTGGGGTCGGCGCCCCAATTCCTCGCCGTCACACATTTAAGCACATTTATTCCTTTTTCGGTTTTATTTTTGATATGCTCTAAATGTTTTTTCCAAGTTAGCTTTTTATCTATTACCATCCCAAAATATTTGTAACTATCAAGGATAGGAATATCTATTTAACCTAGTTTTATAATATCTCCCAATACCAGACGGTGACGGGTGAAGACCATCACCCCTGATTTATTGGGGGATAACTGAAAGGAGTGCTCGTTTAGCCAAGCTTGGAGGCAGTACATTACGTATCGAAGGTCTCTCACACATTGGTTGTATGTTTTATGAATTATATAGATACATATATCATCAGCATACTGTATTATTCTGATGTTTTCATCAAATAAAATGTGAAGATCTAAAGTTAGACATTAAATAGCAGAGGGCTAAGAACCGCTCCTTGAGGTAAACCCCGATTAACAGATCTCGGTCCGTGAAGAGTATTGATATGATCTCTAATGTATATTTTACGATTTCTAGAAATTTGTACAATGTTAGAAGATACTTTTTTACTTATACCGATAAGGTTTAATTTTGATTCTAATATGTCTAAATCAACTGAATCGTAAGCACCTTTAAGATCGACAATAAAACACGCAACATATTCATTATCTGAAAACGTGCATTGTATGTCCGATACTAGTTGCGATACTGCTTCTATGGTTCCTTTGCCTCTCCTGAAACCGTATTGTGTAGTCGGGAAAATAGATTTGGATTCCAGGTACCACTCCATTCTTACTTTAATCATACGTTCAAAAGTTTTTGCCAGGCATGACATGAGGGATATTGGTCTGTAAGACATGGGATCATTGTGATCCATTTTGGGTTTTAAAATAAAAATTAAAATGATCTCTTTAAAATCTCTTATAAAATTATTATTTATTCACCAGTCATTATAAATGTTTAAAAGTTTTTGCTTTGTTTGGAAGACTTTTAATCATACTATAAGTATAGCCATCTTTTCCGGGAGAGGTACAGCGGGATATTTTGATTGCAGATTCCAATTCTTCTAAGGTAAAAGGTACCGATAACATATTGTAGTTGACGCTCTCTGAGATTATTTTGGGTTGGTTGATCACATGTGGCGGAGCTATTACTTCAAATAATTTTTCGATTAATTCATCAGAGAGTATTGTCTTATTATCTGAGAAGTTTTTATTAGAGAGTTTTTTTACTTGTTTCCATATTTCCCCTAAAGGTGTACTTTTGCTTAGGCTACTAATGCATTTTTTCCAGCTATTATGCTTTTTGTTTTTAATAATAAGTTTAACTTGAGCTTCTATTTTTTTGTATTCAATGAAATTTTCTAAAGTAGAATTTTGTTTGTATTTTTTAAGGGTTTCTTTCCTTAAATTAATTATTTGTGAACATTCCTCGTCCCACCAAGCAGGTAGAGATTTGGGACTACTAAAAGGTTTTTTTAGAGGCATTGAGGAGTTTGCCGCATCAGTCAAGATTCTGGCAAATTTTTGGAAATCATGAGGTTCTGGTGTTTCGTCTAGAGCATGGTTTATATGGTATGTAAATTTGGGCCAATCAGCTTTATTTTCATTCCAAATTGTAGCTGGATGTATTTTGGGATTTTTGCTTGTGACTGAGATACTTATTGAAATGGGGAAATGATCAGAACCCATGGTGTCTGGAAGGGTCTTCCACTCTGCTATACCTACTAAATCGGGAGAAATAATGGTAAAATCTACTGCCGAAGGAGGCGAGTCGGGGCGTGAAATTCTTGTAGGAGATCCATCGTTCAGTAAAATTAAATTTAGGTTATTTAATGTGTCAACGAGGCCATTTCCACTACTTTCGTTTGCAATACTTCCAAAAAGGGTGTGATGACTATTTAAATCTCCACATATAAGAACCGGTGTTTGGAATTGTGACATTAAGTTTTCCCAGTCATTGGACGTAATTCTATTGTTTTTTGATGGATTATATATGCTAACAATCGTTAATTTGGGTTTTTCGAGTATTACCGCGCATGCTTCGATTTTTTTATTATAATTACTGTTTATGTATTGTTCTTTGAAGGTTATATTTTTAGAGATGAGTATTGCTACTCCACCGTGTTCGTCTTCTCTATTTTTGCAAATTAAATTATAGCCTTTTACATAGAAATTACTTCTTTTTTTAATCCAGGTTTCCGACAAGATGATAACATCAGTTTCGTTATTTGCTAGGTATTGTATTAATGACGGACATTGCTTAATTATAGAATGGGAATTCCATTGTAGAATTGACATGAATGAATTCAGATTCATTATCACTAAGTTCCATATTGGTATCTGAACTTGTATCTGGGCTTAAAATAGATAGTATACTGTCGCGAATATTATTATCAAAGTGTGTCGGGAGCCCATTAAAACTGGGTTCTTTATTTAACCATGTATGTAAACATTTAATGATATTATCAACAATCATATCTTTTTTGGTTTCTTTAAATTTTTGTAATTCTTCCCGGTATGGGTTGGGGATGATAGGTTGGGAGGGGGGAGGGGTGTAATGTTTTGTGATGTTCTTTTTCTATGGAAGGACTTTGGAGAGGGGAAGTTGAATGTTTGCGTCTTTTTGAACTATGTTTGGTTGTTTCATTCGTTATGTTTACGGTTTGTTTTTTCGGTATACGTTTTCTGATAAAATTATTTGTATAGGTTTGATTTTTTAGGTTAGGAACTGGCAGACTTGGAAAATTTTTTTGGATTGCTAATATTGAGAATCTGTTGTTTGTAACAATTTTCGAATACGAGGGATTATTAGATATGACTTCCGCCTCTTTAAATGAGATGTTCTCATTGGCCATAATTATCTTAATATTTTTTTGTTTAATGTAAATCGAACAAGTTCTGCTTATTGAGCTATGTTCCGAGCTATTGCAATGTAAACAGATTTGATGATTTTCACAATCATCGAATGTACAGTTTTCTTGTCCGTAGCGTTGACACTTTCGTGCACTTTTGCACATTTTGTTTGTATGCCCGTAGCGTAAACAATAGAAACATTGAACCACTGGATAAATGTAAGGCTCAACGATAAAATTTACCATATTAATTTTGACGGTATCTGGAATATTGTTACCTAAGAATGTAAGAATTACCATTTGTCTGTCAACAAAAATATTTTGTTTTGAGGTTTCATCGAATACTTTTCTTTTAAGACGTTTTACTGATACGACTTTAATATTTGATTCTATATTTTCCTTAATAAACTCCTCTTTAAAATAAGTATCAACCATTTTTATGATCCCTTTTTTTGGGTAAAAAACGTTGGAATGTATGCTACCAAATTGTTTGTTATAATTAATTCATGATCAATTAATGTATTAGCAGTCTCATAATTTTTACAAAATATTTTTACTCTATTTTTCGCTATTGATTTCATGTCAACAATATTATTTTTAAATCGTATGTCTTTCCGCAAAAAATGCCCGATACGAATAGGAAATAATCTACCTATGTTTTTTTCTTTATGTTCAATATAAACAATGAAAGGTCCCTTATCATTAAACGTATATCTGTTGTTTAAATCGTATTGTATTATTTCATTCTTTTCGATTTTATTCTGAGATGCATCCAGTGGTTTATTAGTATTATTGGATTGTACATCTAAATCATGGGGCGGCGATTCGCCGCCCGTTGTTTCGCCCATTTTTAAATATATAAGTAAACGAAAAGATTTAACCAGCTATTCAATATGAAAATCTAATAACTAAATATTATAAATAACAAAAATTACTTATCTTAAGATAGTAAGACCACTTTTTTTACACAACCGCTCACTTCTAATGATCGGACAAAACTGATACTAATAATATAAATAAAATATTAAACTTTTTTTGTGGTAGATATTTCTACTTTCATATGTAAATTTTTGGATTTTTGCAAATATTTACTATGAAATTAGAACATCCCTTCACACTTTTTACAGTTAGGACTGCCAAAACAAACAAAATCTTAGTATGTACGAAAATCGATTTAAAAAATTTACTATTGAGTGTAAATTTGTAAAATAATTACTTTGGTTTAAAAATTTTATTGCAATAATTGAAACTTACCTTTGTTAATGGAATTGTCGACTTGCCATTGTTTACCTCTTCGGTCATGAAATTTAAAACGTTTATAATTATTTCACGACCCTGCTCACCCTTTTTTTCATGAACAACTTTACTTTCTGGAATCGCCATAACAAGTTAGTATTGCGCAACCCCGGTAATCACACTTTTCTCTGAACTGTACTGTCGAAACGAAGCTTACGAATTCTGCCAGCGAAGTGAGCTCTTGCAATCCGCATAAGTCTTTGCTACGGCGCATCGGAAGCTGCAAAACTTCCGACTGCCAAAATTAATTTGCCAATCTCTACATTTTTGTCGCAAGCAGAAATGAATAAAAAATGTCTTTAAAAGAATTTGAACATAAATATTTGCTAACCTTTATCATTAAGTAATCATCGTCTGGGCTTTCTCAATGAATTTACTGAGCTCGTTTGGCTGGAATGTTTTGGACTTTTTTCCAATGTATCCTAAGTCTGTATCGAAATGAACAATATTAATAAATTGGTATCAAATATTTAATTCGCATATACGGGAGCAGAAAAAAGATATTTCATCCATAATATTGTAATTTATAAAAATGTAAACAGGACTAAATAAATCTACGAATGTATTGAATGGAATGCTCAAATGACAAACCATTTGCCACTTGATAATAAGCAAAGTAATGTTGAAACTTTTGCAAAACATTATTTAGGGCATCAGCGTTGATTTAACTAATTTCGGTCCAATTCTCTCTTTTAGTTCCTCGATATTATTAGGTCTGTTATCATAAACTTTTAACTTAAGGTAACGTCACCCCACAAAAAATCTAATGGGAATAGATCAGGAGATCTAGCTGGCATCTATAAAAATCTTCATCTACCCTTTCGTATATTGTGCTACCAGACAATTCGCTAACCAGATTTTTTTTAAAGAAAGATAATTACGGCGAAGGAACTGGAAACGCCATGACAAAAACAATGTTTTTTAAAAACGAAATATTTTAACTAAATAGAAAAATCGAAATAGAATGATTTGTAAGCACACAGATACAATTTGATAATATAAAGATAACTTACCAGCGAAGAAAATTAAAAATCACACACAATTTTTTATTTAGCAGCTGAATGCTAAATTACTTCTTAGCGAAGAATGAACAAAAGAGCGAGTTCCACTTCAATCGTAGTTTAAGTAGATATTTTAACGATGACAAAAACTATCACCGATGTGTTCCTAATATTTGAAATAATAGGAATTGGAATTAGAGGTGGGAATAGCCGACGAATAAGTAACGCTCCAAAATAATTGATGAAAATAGTCTCAGCGACATGTGACAATTGTGCTACCATAAAATTCGCTATGGATGCAATAAGATGGAGCGTTTCCACCTTATGCACGACACGTACGTGAATAATAAATTAAATTTACATTAGAAGTTGAAGAAAATAACTCAATCAATTTACTTGATTTAAAAATTCAAAGTGTTAATGTACTTTATTATTCAATTTACAGAAAACCAACACACCCTAATGTGACTATTCCAGATAATTCTAATCATCACAGGTCACATAAATTAGAAGCATAAAATGCAACGATACATAGAGCATTTTCAGTTCCTATGAACAAATATAATTTTGATAGAGATATTAATACAATTAAACAAATAGCAACATCCAACTGTTATCCATTGCATAGAATAAATAAAGTACTCAATAAAAAAGAGAAAAAAGTGGCATTACAACTAATATTTCCTATACATACAAAATAAATAAAAATATTACAAAACCATCACATATGCTGGTAATATTTCTAATAATATTTCAAAGATAATATCTGTAGCACTAAATACAATAATTTCTTTTAAAATAGAATGTACTGTAAGTACAAAATTGTTAAATGTAAAAACAAAAATATCCTCATCAAAGCAGTTGGTAAACTTAAATGTCCAGAATGTAATGCTGTCTGCTTGGGTCAAACCTTTAGAAATTTTGAAATTAGATACAGTGAACACGAGCATACTGATTAAAACAACATCTCTCGCGTGCAATAGTAAAACCTAGTAACTCGAAATTTACAAGTTTTCAGAACTGAGATTTAAAATAGTTTAAATACTAAAACCCATAAGAAAAAATATCTAAGCCTAAAATTTCACACTCCCTGGTAATTTTGTACGCTCTATTCAAATTTGATACAATAAATAAGATATTTATTTGTATTAAAATGTTATTAACACATTTATAGTTACTAGAAACAAAAAAAGCAAAGGCAAATTGAGTTACTACCTTTTTCTATTTGAACATTTCTTAATGAGCGTCATTTTGCTGTAGTAAAAGTCAGTAATTCAATTTACTATATCTTTTTATCCATTTTGCCGTGGTAAAAGCTAGTAACTAGATCTACTTCCTTTCTTTATTTTTAAGTGTCTAACCAAAAACCAAGCATGTAGACTTCGCCTGAGTATAAGTGAAATCCATTCAATATTAAAAGACAGTTAAATTCAACTTAGTAAAATAGTTTTGAACATAAAGGGTAATGATTAGAAAAATAACTTTCCCCTTACGATTCAACAGATAAGTAAAATTAGCTAGGTATAAAGGATAAATAAAATTCAATTTTGTGCCACCTTAATTGAAGTTAAATTTCAAATGCCAAAATAAAACAATAAAAAATTTACATCTAAGTTTTTTATTGATTGAAATACAAAAAGAATGCATTTTAATAGTTCAACAGTTAATAGCACTTCTTATCAAACAAAAATTTAAATTTCAGTAAATGATTTCCCTAGATTTTCATTCTCATCTGAATTTGGTAATTCTTGCCAAAAAATGTGCTTCCTGGGTGGCATAAACGGCAAAAGCTCTTTCAGAATAGTTTTTTTCTTTTTTGTATTCATTCTCCTACTAAGTGTTGCTTTTTTTGGTAATTACAATTTAAATTTAGGCTTCTTTAAAAGCCTCATCTTCCAATTCTTCTTTAAAAAACAGTCTTTTGGATCCTTTTCTAAAGTGCACCGACTTGATGTAAGAAAGTTTTGGTATAAAACAACTATATTTTTTTTCGTTGAGTGCATCCATTTTCAAAGAGCCTGAAATCTTCCGCTCTTAGTGTAGTTACCCACATTTAATTTATTTGAGGTTTTAATTAACTCTTCTAGGTCTTCTAAATCCAGTATTTATTTTGATTTGTTCCATTTCTTGCCGATTTGACCATGTAATGAGTCGGCTGTCATGAAACTATGTCCAGGTTCGAAGTACTTAAATGTAATTGTTTCTGGGCCCCAGTATTCGTTAACAAATGTAAGACAAGCAGTGAAAAGAACCCAATTTTTATTTTGAGAGCAGCAATTATCGGCCCAGAAGATAACGTGCTTTTTTGCTGCATTTAATTTGATTATAGAATTGTGGTAAGCAGATGCGACATATACAGCCTTCCGTTCCATAATCGCTTCGTGCCAGACTATGCATTTATTCCATCCTGCTGGTTTTAAGTTAGCAAATGTTTCATGTAGAACAACTAACCTGCTGACCAAGAATGAATTCTTGATATGATAGTCATTTTTGGTAAGAGGAGTACTTTTTGCATGTCAACTCCATAAAACTCGGTGTCGTTACAATTTTCGATAGATGTATCTTGGTTGTACATTTGTTCTTGCAATCGTATATCGTTGTTTATGTAGGGCATAAAGGATTATTTGAAGATAGTAGTTGCTCTGTTTCTTTTGAAGATCTGCCTTCCTAAGAATGATGATGGTTTTTGTAAATAGAGCACAAGTCACATTCATCTTGCGATGGAGCTGAAAAACCTATATTTTCTTTGACGAAAACTTTCCTATACGTTTCGTAGCTATTGCCAGACTTGTGTTTGGAACAAAAATCTTTGTGCATTTGGTGTATCGTTATATCTGGAGGAAGATACCTTCTATGAGGTACATATGCCAATTTATAATGGCTTACCTGCGGATGGTAATGAATATATATATATATATATATATATATATATATATATATATATATATATATTAATTTCAGAATAATTTGCTTCTGCAATTTCCTTCATTTTATTTGCATGTACTTTTCCCCGTTTATCTTCAAGAACTGGTAGGTCGTTAGAAGCTCTTCTAAGAAAATATGTAATAATTCCGCCCGTATTGAAGCCTAAAGTCCCAAGAAACATTGGTTCACAAACTACCATAATTTTTCGTGTTGTACTTTGGTTTGTGGTATCCTCCGTGCTAGAATTTTCATTAATAAATGGTAGTCTATACGAAAGTGTAAACTGTTTGTTTTTTTCAGCATCAACTTTCCAATATTTCACTACATTTCTTTCTATATACTTTTCCAGAAACATGTTTTCTTGCATGACGACATAAGCAAATTCTTTGTCTACTTAACCTTTTTATTTTTCTGCGGGTTTGATGTGTCAGTTTTGTTAGCTGTTGTATGCAGTGCATTCGGTTGAGTATGGGTATTTTGTATATTTTCCTTCCAATTTGAAAGAGCAAGTTCCATATACATTGGTGTATCTCGTAATCCTAGAGTTTCCCATATTTCGGGACTTGGTAACATCTCTGCTTCCTTTGTAGTACATAAGTTTTTTTTTTAGTTTTGTTATTTTTGATGTTTTCTTTATTTTCGATGTATTCTTTATTTTCGAATGGCAAACAATTAAAGTCTTCCTCTGTGAAGAATTTGTGTAAGGGTTTTTTTGCAGAAGGTTCCGGGTTTTCGGGATCAAAATCCGACTCATTGTCAAAATCATCAGAGGGCGATTCTTGTAGGACCGATTCGTCAGGATTATTAATCAAATTTCTACAAAAACATTATCATTAATGTATATTGTTTTGTAATACCAAAATAATCACAAATAATATTCAATAATTGTTGCGTACCTTATTTCTAAAGCCAAATCCATCATTTTTTTAATTCGGTTTGTCATTTTGTATGTGAAAATATGAGAGAAAAATAAAGCAAACGTTCGCCTTCTCAGCTCGACTTCGACTGCAGAGATCGACTGCCGCACGGTTATACGAACTGATCCTTTCCTTGCTGGTGGCATTCTTTCACTATGATGGCTTATACGAGATACCTTACAACTACACTTACAATCAGATTGCTTTGGTATAATCACAAAGCAAATCGAGTAACTAGGTTTTATTATTGTAAATCTGAAGATATTTTAACCGAAAATCACCATACACAGCCATAAATTGTTAAAAAAAAGTTGGGATCCGAAGTAGAGATACTATATTTTATGATAGTAAAATTAATTCATAAGTCAACTAAATGCAAAAGGTTTTAAGTAACTAGGGTTTAGGTTGTTATAAAGTTATTTCAAGTCGATATATTGAAATAGTATATTAAATAATTCATAAACGGTTTGGCGCACTTACAGGTTTTTTATGGCCAATGGTACAACTCGATTAGTAGAAACAGAATATGGACACAAATGTAAAACCTAGTAAGTCAGGTTACTAGATTTTATTAAAGTACGGCAGATCTACTTGACACTAAACATTCATTGACACATAAGACAGAACAGATAAATCTAGGGAGTTTTCCACTTTTAAGCTGTCTTCTTAAGTAATAATTGTAAAGATCAGCAGATATGGTTTTCCTGGTTTCCTATATCATTGCACGGTTATACTGATCTTAAATGTGAAAAAGATATCCAGGAGATCCCCATAGGGCTAATGAATCTGAGTATTAATATTTATAATATCATATCTTCTTCTTTTCTCTATTCATGCATATTAAGTCAATTACAAGGTAGGTCACTTCTTTGTCTAGCCAAAAACAATTATTTAAAATCAGGTAGGCATCACATGAAATGTAAGTTCTGTTACTCTGACGATGATATCGAAACAATTGTCAATTTTTTAGAATTTTTACCAATATATTGTGGAATTATTTAGAAACAGTTAAATTCAAAAGTAATGTGAACAATTTAAATTAAATAACAATATTTTCATAAAAAAGTTCGGGCCCTAAAATGATTTATCAAAATTTAGCGAAACTTTCAGATTGTGAAAATTAAACATAATATCTTGGAATAACAAATATTTTTTAGCTCGCAGTCCAATGGTAGGTCATTTGAATTCTACAATGGAAGGCCTAACTACGATACGAGCTTACAAGGCACAAGACATTTTAAAAGGCGAATTTGATAAACATCAAGATCTGTATATTAGTGCCCTGTTCACATCAATATGTGTTAGATCAGCTTTTTCATTTGTTATGGAAATATCTTCAACTATATTCACGGCGACTGTCATTGTACGGTTTTTGTTCTTTGACCAAGGTGAGATTAAAGTATTTTTCTTTCATTTTACGAGACAATTTGAATCTAATTCTTTATTTTTGAATTATTAACTCTGCCAATTGTAATAGAATTAGCAGCAAACTTATATTGCATTAAATAAGAATTTGAGTATTTTGTCTACACAACCAACACGTATGAATGTCTTCGTGCACCTTCATTGCTTGTCATAGCTGCATTTCATATTTTTCTAGAGGCTGCGTACATATGAATTTGAATAGACTACCAAAAAGTTTTGAAATCAACATTTCGATAATTTTGTTTAGTAAAGGTTTACTGAGAATACGATATTTCAATCAAATTATAGTCGGGCGTTAGTGGAAACCTTGTTAGGGAGAAAGGCCGGTAAGTTTGGCTGTGCTTAATCGATTTTTTTATAGAAATCTTGTTTTATTCAAAAAATATCGAGAAGAAATATGCAGTTTCAATAATCGTTGAACTTGCTTCGCCAGTACATAAACTAAAATTGGAACGATACAGTGAAGATTAGACAAACGAACTACTCATAGCTTTTAAGAATAGGAACAAGTCGAATCCGGGATGATACCAAATACACTACCCAATGCTAGCTAATCTAAGTAGAAACTCACAAGAACAAATCCTCAAGCAGTTTAAAAATATTTGGACCCACCAATCCCCAATACCACAATACTGGAAAGATTACATAATAATACTAATATAAAATAAACGGTTTTAAAGATTAAAACTAACGTTTCCGCATCTGTGGCCCTGAACAATATTCTATCATAAAAGTGTTACTTGTATACACGGGAATGTATCGTGCTAACAAACAAAAATTTCTCCAAAAATTTACTATATCTGGATTTATAGGACCCGCTGTACTCGCTCTAGTCAACTGAAAATCAATAGGTTACATCTGTGAAACACCTTGAACAATATTCAATCATAAAATTGACCAATCTTATACTCTCTGGAGGCTGTATCGTGCTAACAAACTGAAAATTCTCCAAAAACGACAAAAATTTGGTACTTCAAGTACCATAGCACCCGTTGTACTGGCTTTAGTGAGCTGAATATCAATAGCGTTCATCTTTGAGACGCTCTGAATAATATCAATTCATAAAATTGGTCACTTGTATATACTCCGGAGGGTGTATCGTGCTAACAAACTGAAACTTCTCCAAAAATGACAAAATATCGTACCTGTAGTACTGTAGCACCTGTTGTTTTGGCTCTGGTGAGCTGAAAATCAATAGGGTTCATCAGTGAGATGTCCTGAATAATATTCAATCATAAAACTGGTGACTTGTTGATCTCCAGAGGCTGTATCGTGCTAACAAACTGAAATTTCTCAAAAAATGACAAAATTCATTTTTTGAGAAATTTCGTACGAATGTCGTACTTCAAGTACCATAGTACCCGTTGTACTGGCTCTGGTGAGCTGAAAATCAATAGGGTTCATTTGTGACATGTCCTTTAACAATATTCCATCATAAAATTGGTGACTTATTGCACTCCGGATTCTGTATCGTGCTAACAAGACATGTAAGGAAAACTGGCCGACGACGACATACACACAGGATTTTTTTTCTAAAAAGCTTTTTTTCGTGTTGTTGTTGATGGAAAACGTAAAAATAACTCAAAAAATTTATTCAAAATTCCAACTTTTTTTGGGGTAAACCAATACTTTTCTCGCATATTAGATAGGTTGGGCGGAAAGGTAAAAAGGACAAATTACCTGATAATTACCAATTATGTAGACTATAGACCCATATCGTTAACATCATGTATTACTTTTCCGACCAACCTATCTAATATGCGAGACAAGTATTGGTTTACCCCAAAAAAAGTTGGAATTTTGAAATTTTTTTTGAGACATTTTCACGTTTTCCACACGAAAAAATGGTTTTCAGAAAAAAAATCCTGTGTGTATATCGTCGTCGTCGTCGTTGTCGTCGGCCACTTTTTTTTACATGTCTTGTTAGCACGATATAGCCTCCGGAATGCAATAAGTCACCAATTTTATGATTGAATATTGTTAAGGACATGTCACAGATGATCCCTATTGATTTTCAATTCACCAGAGCCAGTACCACGGGTGCTATGGTACTTGAAGTACCAATTTTTTGTCAGTTTAGGAGAATGTTCAGTTTGTTAGTACGATACAGCCTCCAGAGAGTATACGATTGATCAATTTTATGATTGAATATTGTTCAAGGTGTCTCAGATGTACTCTATTGATTTTCAGTTGACTAGAGCGAGTACAGCGAGTTCTATAAATCCAGATATACTACATTTTTGGAGAAATTTCGGTTTGTTAGCACGATACATCCTCCGATGTGTATACAAGTAACAATTTTATGATAGAATATTGTTCAGGGCCACAGATGCGGAAAGGTTTATTTTAATCTTTAAAACCGTTTATTTTGAAGACGTATTTACGGCTAATAAAAAATCGCTTAGAGTTTTGGTTGGAAAAAAATCAATTATTACCTAAATCACAATATGGTTTCAGACGGGAACGATTCATACAAGAAAGTTTAACCAATTTAGTCACTGATATACAAATAGCTTTCAATAAAAACAACTCAATTTCTGCTATTTTTCTGGATCATACGCGCTGGGTACTTTATATACCAAAATGGTCGCTCTTGGTATCCTAAAGACAATTATAATACATTTTATAAATATATACTCAACACCTCGGCTCTATATCAGAACTAGTAGAGGCCTCACTGACAAGGAAGTATCTTGAGCCCACTGCTTTATATAACATACACGCAGGAATTAGAAAATTTTTAAAAAACAGACACTAAAATATTGCTATTTTCTGACGATATATGTATCTATACAGAGTCAAAACAAATAGATAGCTGTAATAACAACCTTTCTCAGAATATGGAAAACATAAAAAATGGACCAAGGAAGTTGGTTTAAAAATATTAGAACAGAAGTCCAACGTTTGTATTGTACTTTTATAAGAAAAAGGTACAATCCACCACGTTACATCAAAATTTCATCATTCAATATTAAATATGAAACAAATGTCAAATTCCTAGGTATATATCTTGATAAGAAACTCAACTGGAAAAAATACATGAACTACATTACGACCAGAGCAGCAAATGCAATTAAAATTTTAAAGTAAATACGCGGTCAAAAATGGGGAGCAGACCCTAACATGGCAATTTTACTTTTTAGTTCGTTAATAAGATCAATATTAGACTATGGTTCATTATTCTATAATAATACATAGAAGTATTCGTATTTGCGGAGGATATCTGACCAGTACCCCAATAAATATACTTGAAGCTGAATTTCGAGAATCACCAATGGAAATAAGAAGGGTTTTACTGGTAGGAAAATTTACATTAAAACGTATTGCTACATTTTATCTCAATTATTCACTAGTCATAAATACCGGGCTCACAAGAAAGAACCCCTATTGATAGAATCATATAATCAGGTCAAGGAATATAAACACGTTATACACCAAACAGAAAGCTTTGCAAGGCACATAACACAATATGAAATATTCGATAGCCCTCCGCAAAAAATATACACAGATGGATCATTCAGTCAGGGTAATACTGGATGCGCAGTATATTACAAGAATAGAAATAAGGCATTCAAACTACCAAAGAACTCACTAGCGTCTAGCAAGCTGCAAGTCACAGATGATCCTAACCAATCAAAAACGACCGACGTTAAGATCCGTTGGCGTGAAAGTTTAAAAATAATAGCTGCTTTCTATTGACAAAAATATTGAATTATTTCAATTAAAACGCATTGTAATTGGTTGTTGCTAGGCAATTAATCGAGACTATTTGATATTCGGCCACATTTGCTAAATCATAGAGACATTGTTACTCTGACAAAAAAGAAAAGTGGAGAAAAACATTTTTCTCATTTAAGTTTGAGTTTTCAAAAAACGTTAACAAATATGGGTATTTCATTTTTCAAATTAAAATATAAATCGTTAAGTAGGAACAAAAATATATTCATTGCTATATCGACGACAATTGATATAATAACAACAACATTTAACAGTTGTTATATTTGACAGCGAATACTGCAGATTATCTGGTTAACTGACATTTAAAAAAATGCAATAGCAATGCAATGCAAAATACTGTTTACCACTGTATCTGTTGTCATAAGGAAATAAGAATATTTAACAATGCAAAAACAAACTACTCAAGACTGTTGGATTGTCTTATAAATAATTATTATTTATTTATACATTTTTTTATGAAAAATTTAAAGCTATTTTTTCTACTTCTTCATGACTGGGCTTACAAACACCACTTTTTGATATTTTTTTCTTCTTTTTAGTAGCAGAACAACCTTATCTGAATATATGTGTTCTTTTATTTTGTGGAACATTAATTTAGCAATAACAGGAAAATGATCGAGAAAAATAAACGTTTCATTATTTTTCGTCCTATTAACGATTTATATTTTAATTTGAAAAAGCAAATACAAATATTAGTTCAAGTTTTTTTAAAACTCGACCTAGAATGAATAAATTAGCATCCCACAACATTCCTTAAACCGTTAAAACAATATTTTTATTTCAGTTCAACAGATTTTATAAGTTGAAATAACTGCAAAACATTCTCTAAACTCTTATTTTCTCTCCGTGTAGCAATGCCGTTATGATCTAATAAATGGATCCGAATATCAAATAATCTTAGTTAATTGTCGAGTAAGAACCAATTAAAATGCGTTTTAATTGAAATAATTTAATATTTTCCTCAAAATAAAGCAACTATTACTTTTAAACTTTCGCGCCAATGGATCCTAACCTTGGTCGTTTTTGATTGGTCAGGATCATCTGTGACCCGCAGCTCGCTAGACGCTAGTACAGAACTCTCCAATATTCACAGCGGAACTCACCCCAATAAGAGAAGCATTAAAAATGTGCCCAAACTCATGAAATATTAATTTCGTCATTTTCACAGATACTAAAAGCTCACTTGAAAAAATAAAAACCATTACAATCACATCAGTTAAAAATCACATAATAATTGAAATATTTGACTCTTCACCACCAGATAAAACTTTATAATAAAAATATTTATTTAGTGTGGATTAAAGCACATGTAGGTATTAAGGGCAATAAAAAAGTAGACTTGTTAGCAAAGTTCACTGCAGAAAACGAACATAAACTAGAAGGCTTTGAAAACCCATTTACAGATTATTTTTCAATACAGAACAAAAAAAAAGGAAAACATGTTTCCAAGAAAGCATCAAAGGTCGCTTTTATAAAACAATACAACCAAATATCCCAAATAAGTATGGTTTAAAACATACCACAACAGGAACATCATTACAAATATAAACAGAATGAGGAGCAATTACGCCATGTATCCTGAGTATCAATTTAAAATTGGATTAGTAAATAGTTCAGAGTGTACATGTGGTAGTATAGAAAACCTAACACATGTCATCATAGTGTGTCTCAATAATACCTTACACATTTTTCCCGGAAACGGAAAAGTCACAGTCACACTAGGCAACAACAACTATCCCATTTTTTTGGCCGCAGCTGTATATAGAGACTCTTTACCATCTCTCACTACCATGACCAGCGATCACATCGAAAAGATTCATTATTTGGCATTGGATATCTAAAGAAAGCATTTGTCAAATATTGACTAAAGAATTAGGCATGTTTAAGCAATCCGCGCATTGGTTGCCGCGTTTGCTAACTTTGAATAAAAAACGCATTCGAATGATCGATTCCAAATTGGAACGGTTTAAGTGGAACCAGTGCAATTTTATGTGTAGATTTATAACTGTAGCTGAAGTTTGAATCCACCATTACACTCCTGAGAGGAAGTGTGGAGTAGTGGGTTAGAAACGGTGAACCTGTTTTTTGAGATTGCACGGAATTTTGTTGAGCGATTATCTTCAAAATGTCAACGGGAGACTATTACACATCATTACTTGATAACCTAAAGATAGAAATTGCAAAAAAACGACCGCATTTGAAAAAAACGCGCTTTTCCATCAGGACAACGCCCATACTCACACTTCAGCTATCGCCGTGGCTAAAATTCACTTTGAATTGGTTGACCATGCACCGTATTCTCCAGATATGGCCCCTAGTAATTTCTTCATGTTTACTTACCTAAAGATTTGGCTTGGAGGACATAGATTTCCATTGCCCGAGGAAGTAATAGAATACGTAAACACTTCCTTCGCAGAGAAAGACGTAAACTATTATTTAGAAGAGTTAACAAAGTTAGAGCATCTCTGGAAATAATGTATGGGCTTAAAAGGAGACTATGTATGTTGAAAAATAAAACTAAATTTCAATAAAAAATACCTTGTTTATTTTTGGGTCGAAAACTTTTCAGATAACTCGTAGTTTTGGTAATAATAATAGCAAACATTATAGTTTAATTGTTACAATTATCATATATATTGCGAATGAATTAATCTATTTAGTTTGACTACACTGTTAACTTACAACTGGGTATATTGTTTGAATAAATTAGCATCCCACAACATTCCTTAAACCGTTAAAACAATATTTTTATTTCAGTTCAACAGATTTTATAAGTTGAAATAACTGCAAAACATTCTCTAAACTCTTATTTTCTCTCCGTGTAGCAATGCCGTTATGATCTAATAAATGGATCCGAATATCAAATAATCTTAGTTAATTGTCGAGTAAGAACCAATTAAAATGCGTTTTAATTGAAATAATTTAATATTTTCCTCAAAATAAAGCAACTATTACTTTTAAACTTTCGCGCCAATGGATCCTAACCTTGGTCGTTTTTGATTGGTCAGGATCATCTGTGACCCGCAGCTCGCTAGACGCTAGTACAGAACTCTCCAATATTCACAGCGGAACTCACCCCAATAAGAGAAGCATTAAAAATGTGCCCAAACTCATGAAATATTAATTTCGTCATTTTCACAGATACTAAAAGCTCACTTGAAAAAATAAAAACCATTACAATCACATCAGTTAAAAATCACATAATAATTGAAATATTTGACTCTTCACCACCAGATAAAACTTTATAATAAAAATATTTATTTAGTGTGGATTAAAGCACATGTAGGTATTAAGGGCAATAAAAAAGTAGACTTGTTAGCAAAGTTCACTGCAGAAAACGAACATAAACTAGAAGGCTTTGAAAACCCATTTACAGATTATTTTTCAATACAGAACAAAAAAAAAGGAAAACATGTTTCCAAGAAAGCATCAAAGGTCGCTTTTATAAAACAATACAACCAAATATCCCAAATAAGTATGGTTTAAAACATACCACAACAGGAACATCATTACAAATATAAACAGAATGAGGAGCAATTACGCCATGTATCCTGAGTATCAATTTAAAATTGGATTAGTAAATAGTTCAGAGTGTACATGTGGTAGTATAGAAAACCTAACACATGTCATCATAGTGTGTCTCAATAATACCTTACACATTTTTCCCGGAAACGGAAAAGTCACAGTCACACTAGGCAACAACAACTATCCCATTTTTTTGGCCGCAGCTGTATATAGAGACTCTTTACCATCTCTCACTACCATGACCAGCGATCACATCGAAAAGATTCATTATTTGGCATTGGATATCTAAAGAAAGCATTTGTCAAATATTGACTAAAGAATTAGGCATGTTTAAGCAATCCGCGCATTGGTTGCCGCGTTTGCTAACTTTGAATAAAAAACGCATTCGAATGATCGATTCCAAATTGGAACGGTTTAAGTGGAACCAGTGCAATTTTATGTGTAGATTTATAACTGTAGCTGAAGTTTGAATCCACCATTACACTCCTGAGAGGAAGTGTGGAGTAGTGGGTTAGAAACGGTGAACCTGTTTTTTGAGATTGCACGGAATTTTGTTGAGCGATTATCTTCAAAATGTCAACGGGAGACTATTACACATCATTACTTGATAACCTAAAGATAGAAATTGCAAAAAAACGACCGCATTTGAAAAAAACGCGCTTTTCCATCAGGACAACGCCCATACTCACACTTCAGCTATCGCCGTGGCTAAAATTCACT
Source organism: Galeruca laticollis (assembly GCA_963921935.1). Taxonomy (NCBI): domain Eukaryota; kingdom Metazoa; phylum Arthropoda; class Insecta; order Coleoptera; family Chrysomelidae; genus Galeruca; species Galeruca laticollis. The sequence continues at coordinate 90,339,531 of OY998183.1, forward strand.
TTGAATTGGTTGACCATGCACCGTATTCTCCAGATATGGCCCCTAGTAATTTCTTCATGTTTACTTACCTAAAGATTTGGCTTGGAGGACATAGATTTCCATTGCCCGAGGAAGTAATAGAATACGTAAACACTTCCTTCGCAGAGAAAGACGTAAACTATTATTTAGAAGAGTTAACAAAGTTAGAGCATCTCTGGAAATAATGTATGGGCTTAAAAGGAGACTATGTATGTTGAAAAATAAAACTAAATTTCAATAAAAAATACCTTGTTTATTTTTGGGTCGAAAACTTTTCAGATAACTCGTAGTTTTGGTAATAATAATAGCAAACATTATAGTTTAATTGTTACAATTATCATATATATTGCGAATGAATTAATCTATTTAGTTTGACTACACTGTTAACTTACAACTGGGTATATTGTTTCTTCGGCAATTACCTAAGTAATTCATGAATTGAAATGTGGACGACCACTGATTTGAAGAGTTATTTGGAACCCGTTTTCTCGCGAGTCACAAGTTTTTATCAACCCTACTAACTAACTATGTTGTGAAATTTTCAATAATTATTCACACATACATTCAATTCTAGGAACCGAAGCAGGAGATGTCGGTTTGACGTTAACGCAAACTACAATGTTAAGTAACATAGTTCATATAGCTCTACAGAGCTGGTCCGAACTGGAAAATACCATGACGTCTGTTGAAAGAGCTATGGAATACACTACAGTAGAGGAGGAAAGTAAAACTGGTTTGGAAATTGACAACTGGCCAAATAAAGGAGAAATCATATATAAAAATGTCTCGTTGAAATATACGAATTCTGATGAAAATGTTTTGAAAAACATTTCTTTTAATGTGGAACCAAATAACAAAATTGGCATAGTGGGAAGAACTGGAGCTGGAAAATCTTCGATTATATCGACGTTGTACAGGTACAGTAGAAAGTCTTTTCCATCACGTGACTGATTAACGACAATACGACAAACGCTTGTATCGAGCTTCGCTCTTTTTCTGTTATTAGAAGAAGACAGTACCAACATCGTATGTGTTGAATAATATCGTCAACTAAGTCACGTGATGGAAAAGCTTCACCGTTTCTACTTTACATATTTTTATTTGTAGAGACATCTCAATATGAAACAATTTGATCAACGCTATCGGCACACCTCAATTTGCTATACTCTCCAGTTGTATTTTTCACATTTACCTGTGACTAAAATAGAATATTGTATAACAAGTGTTGAAAATGAAAGATTTCATACGAGTTTGCAGAATTGTGCCACGAGCTGTAGGCGAGTGACTTAAGCAGACGAATTTGAAATCGAATTTTCAACACATGTTGTACACGATATTCTTCCGAGGACTAATTCGCTCTTTCACTTGATAACAGTTCAAAAGTCAAACTTAAAATGTCATTCTGGAAAACACTCTAACTACGGACAAAATAATTATGCCGTTGTGCGGAAAAGTGGACATCGGTAATCATGTGTGTGCAAAATAAGAACACACAGCTGTCGGCCAATCAGATTCCTCAATTTTTTCATTTCACACGGATATGCCTTTCGTTCGTCTTCGTGTTGAAATTGTTCGCAGTTTTAAATTTTTACTTAGGTAACTGTATGAAATGTGCCATATTTTATAGTGGTCGTCGGAAAACATGTTGAATTCATGATACCCGTCAAATTTTTACGTTTATACATTGTAGTTTGCAAAGTGGTCTTTGTAATTATTCCACCAAGTATCGATAAACATTTGACATTTAATTTTTCTAAAACTTTTTAATTTTCTTCAGACCTCCTTTCCGTCTTTTGGCTTAAAATAACTTGACAATATCATACTTTTTCATGTGCAATATTAGATATAAGTAAAACACTTTTTCGGATTTGTGACTCAACTTCCATCTTTCCTTCCTTTGGGCTGGTCTCCGGTTAGAACAGAAAAATAGCTCGATGTGGACAAATACATACACGGAAAACTTATGCCATATAAAACAATTTGTTATGCACCAGTTATTAGTTAGTTTTACGTTTAAAGTTTCTCTAACGATTCTTTTATAAAACAGCATAAACTACACATAAATTTAGTCTGTAGTGACTACCGAAATTTACACATGTAATCATCCTTCCTCTCGTAGATTTATTGGACGTTCTCAAATATTTTATAGATACTACTCCACCCATTTTGTTGCTAAATACCCTACAAAACCCAGTAGATATACCATTTATATATTTTTCAGAATTCAAAGTAACCTAACAAATTCGTTGATTATTTCAGATTGTACAACTATAACGGTGAAATTCTAATAGATGGAGTGGAACTGAAGACTCTATCTCTTAAATTTTTGAGACAGCACATATCAATTATCCCACAAGATCCAATAATGTTTTCAGGTACAGTGAGAAGTAACGTAGATCCTTTGGATGAGTACACAGACGAAGAGATTTGGAAAACTTTACACAAAGTACAACTTGACAGCGTTGTTCCTGACCTTCGAGCTGAAGTTGGAGACGTTAATTTCAGTACTGGTCAAAGACAGTTGATCTGCTTAGCCAGGGCGATTATAAGGAAAAATAAGATTATAGTGCTTGATGAAGCTACAGCCAATATGGATCCTGAAACAGAGCATGTTGCTCAAAAGATAATTAATGAAAACTTCTCAAACTGTACTTTACTTATAATAGCTCACAGACTAGATTCTGTCTTGGACTGTAACAAAGTCATGGTATTAGATAGAGGACAGATAATGGAATTTGATAACCCGAAAGCTCTACTGAATGATAAAACTAGCTTATTTGCAGAAATGATGAGAAATGCTGGAATGCACCATGTTACAGAAAATCGCAGTTCATAAAAATGATTTATTCTACTAATAAATTTAGCAAATTTATTTGGAGAAAACTTCACTGTATTGTATTATTTCAAATTAAATAAAACTGCAGAACAAGAGTCTGAATTTTTTATTGGGAACCATTTTGTGTATAAACTGTTCACCTGTCTAATATTATCAATAAGTCCAATTTTGGAAGTATGTTAATATTGGTGTGTAAGTTTTAGGAACACTGTTCCTCGTCTAATTTTTATAACGGCCTTCTTGACTCAAGTGAGTTATATGAAGATATCTGGAGACACGGAAGTAATTTGAAGCCATCCTGTTGACATAAATAAAGATTGCTGTTGTCAGCAGTTAGTCTACTTGGTGTAACTTGTATTGTAAACATAAAAATTTAAATTAGTAAAGTTTTGTATATTTGGAAAATAAAAGTTTTTAAAAATATCTTTGTGAATAAAAACATTTAACAGGCGCAGTCAGTAGGATACATCGCAGTATTTTCGTGAAAAGCCACGGCATCGAGACCGATTTTCCGAATTTCACGTGAGTGTCAACTCTTTGGCGTTGGAACCTACCATTTCCAAGTGTAGCAGAATTGGAATCACTGGAGAAAACTTTGGGTAAGTACCAAGGTTTATTAGGGTTAAACGAACTACGTGCTTTGGAATTTTCAGTAGATTTTATTAAAAATGTATTAAGTAACAAAAATATAGAAATTCCACTTTTATATAAAGTAGATAGGAAACAGTTCACTATATCTGTCGATGCAAACGAAGTAGTCGTATTAAAGTACCGGTTAGTCACTCAAATGGCGAGGTAATTGTACCCGAAAGGAAATATGAGGATTTATATTTTCCAGAAACGTTGACAATCTCAAAAGACGGTTTTGCAAAAACAGAAATAGTTAACAATACAGATAAAAGGGCTACGATTACATTAACACAGCCGATCGAGGTTATTCCTTTTACAGAGTGGCACAAAAATAATTTTGAACTTTATCATTTAGAAAATATTATCCCAGATAGTAGTAATATAAATTTAAGTGATGATATTCATTATTTACTTAGAGTAGAACATTTAAATTCAGAAGAAGAAAACTTCTGTTTATAAATTATGTGAAGAGTTCAGCGACATATTTTACAAAGATAATGAAAAATTGAGTTTTACTAATCAAGTGAAATATGGGATAAAAGCAACTGACGAGATCCCGATTTATACTAAATCATCCCTACATATACAAGGATGAAGTCCAAAGTCAAATTTACAAGATGCTAGATGATGGCATTATTAGGCATAACCAAAGTCCCAGGAGTAGTCCAATCTGCGTTGTTCCAAAGAAGAAAGATTCTAGTGGAAGGAAAAAGTTTAGAATAGTTGTAGATTATAGAAAGGTGAATGAGAAGACTATACAAGATCGCTACCCTATACCTAACATAAATACTATTTTGGACGCACTGGGAAAGTGCCAATATTTCACTACTTTAGATCTGGCGTCACGATTCCATCAAATCGAAATGGACCCTAAGTCAATACCAAAGACAGCATTCTCCGCCGAACACGGTCATTATGAATATACTCGTATGCCAATGGGATTGAAAAATGCACCGGCAACGTTTCAAAGAGTCATGAATAATGTTTTGAAAAATATTGAAGGTAAAATTTGTCTTGTGTACATAGACGACATAATTATCTTTAGCTCCTCTTCAGAGCAACACATTCAAAATCTAAAAGTAGTTTTCAAACGTTTACAGGACATGAAATTGAAAATACAATTAGACAAAAGCGAATTTTTTCGAAAAGAGATAGAGCTCTTGGGGCATGTAGTGACGACCCCTGACGGCGTAAAACCGAATCCGAAAAAGATTCAAGCTATTAAAGAATTTCTACTTCAGAAGTCTCCCAAGGAAATTAAATCATTTTTAGGACTAGTCGGTTATAATCGAAAATTTATTAAAGATTTTGCGAAATTAACAAAACCTCTGACAATATGTTTGAAAAAGGGTGTTGAAATCGAACATACACCCGAATTCTTGAACGCCTTTGAAATGTGTAAGAATATATTGACTAATTCCCCTATATTGCAATACCCAGATTTTTCGAGACCGTTCAATGTAACAACGGACGCCTCTAACTTTGTAATTGGAGCCGTATTAAGTCAAGGTAAAATAGACAATGATTTGCCCATTACCTATGCTTCTAGAACCCTTAACGCTGCTGAAATAAACTATAGTACTATTGAAAAAGAATTACTGGCTATTATTTTTGCATTAAAAACATTTATATGTTATTTATTTGGAAGAAAAATTAATAAAATATCTGATAACAAACCTCTCACATATCTATTTAGTATGAAAGAGCCAAACTCTAAGTTCGTAAGATAGCGTTTATTCATTTCTGAATTCGATTACGAAATTCATTATAAGCCAGGCACATTAAATAAAAACGCAGATGCTCTAAGTAGAGTAGAAATTAACGCAATAACAGAAGACGAGAATCATCAACAATTGTATGACGAAATTGACTCCCTAATTGGTGAACCAAGTGATATCAACCAGATAACCGAAGACTTTTTTCAGAATCTCATTGAACCCTCCGATGACACCTTAGAAAATCAACTGGACAACCTAATCAATACAACCAATGTTAACGATATAAACCAAGAAGAAATACTAGAAATTATAGGCACTACAGATGAACCACTAGTTTCGCAACAAGAAGAAGACGATGAGACCGTCCATACAGCCGCCGAAAATCCGACTTTGGAAATCCCATTTACAGAAAATGTGACAAATTTATACAATAGGCAAATAATAATAGTACAAGGTAAAAGTAAACATTTTTTCATTAAAAATAGCAAACATTTCATTACTAAATCTCGTATAATGGCCTATCTAACTGATAATGTAGGTGATCTTAAAAATCAAATTATTAATATTTTTAAGACTTACGTAGAACCGAAAAAATTATATTGTATTCATGTAAAAAGTACAACAATAACAGATTTAGTATCTCTTATTATAACTACATTACAAAATACGTTCAAAAATCAAAGTTATAATTTAGTTATATCTAGAATGTTTGTGACAGATGTCAATCAACGCGAAATGAATATCAAATATCAGCATGAATGTAAAACATGCCACAGAGGTATTAATGAAACTCAAAACGCTTTAAGAAATAAATACTACTGGCCCGACATGAACGCTGATGTAATTAAGTACATAAATCTTTGTGAGATATGTAACCAAGCGAAATATGATCGGCATCCTCCACAAGTGAAATTTTCATTGACAGTCACCTCAACAAAACCATTCGAAACAATCCACGTGGATATATTTCAAATTTTAAGCACTAAATTTTTAACAATTTTGGACTCTTTGTCAAAATACGGACAAGCTTATATAATAGAATCAAGCTTAAATTCTGTTAGCGTTATAGAATGTTTAAGTATCTTCATATCGCATTTTGGTATACCGTATTCTATAGTTAGTGATAGTGGAACGGAATTTAGAAGTGAATTAGTTAAGGAATTCTGTAAATTACACAAAATTATGATACATTTTACGACACCTCAAAACTCAAATAGTAACAGTCCGGTAGAAAGGTTCCATTCATATCTTAGAAAATTGTAGAGTTTTAAAGTTAAAACATCCCAGAATGAATATCAAACAAATTATGCAATTCGCCGTTATTGGCTACAATTCATATATTCACTCTGTAACCAAAAACAGACCATATGATGTTATTTTAGGGGACACAAAAGCATTAGATCCCTTAGATCTTACGGACGAACGCATTGTTAATGATTATGTTAATGATAGAAAACTTGGGTTAGAAACTCTTTATAATAGTATATTACGTAACGAGTGTTGTAAGAAGCATTTTACGCACGAACAGAAAAGTTACGCACGAAGCCGCGTAGCGGCGAGTGCGTAATTCCGTGAGTGCGTAAAATGCGTTACAACACATGTGACGTACTATACTTTACCTACGACCTACTTGTACTTGTATCGATAATCTTATTAAGGGATTTAAAGTACAAATAAAAACGTACATCCTCGATGCCCAGCCAAGTTTTATTTAATAAAAGTCCATCCTCGATGCCCAGCCGAGTTTCGTAAATGTCCATTCTAAGTAGTATTTATTTTTATTAAAAATGTATGTAGAATTACCGAAATTGCAAAAAATAGCGTATACACCTCTCAACTATAGTGACATTAATCCCTCAGGAATCAAACACCGCCCGCGGGATTAAATGGGTCACTTTAGTCGCTTGGTGTATAATATACTAATTGTTTACTAATATGATACATTAATACAGCTAAAAGATGCGGATTGAATGAAACGGAACCAATTATCATATAATTCCAAAAAACTCTTAGTATTAAATGCATTCTCAACGTCTAGTATCTAAATAATACATTTTAGATAAAATGTCAACGTTTATTGACAGTTGCTAAGTGGTTGCTAGGGAAGCCGTGCGATTTACTTTACAGCCGTGCGTTTTGCTTTACCGTGCGTAATAGACGTCTTACATTGATTGCCGACTATGTGTTTTTGACTACTTACAGGGGTGGTCGTAGGTAAAAATATATATGATAATACCGTGAAACAAAAAGTAAAGATAATTAGTAAACGTAACTTAACTCGAGACGACTCTAAGCAATATGTTGAAGGTCAGGACATATTTATAAGAAATATGGAAGCTTTAAGCAATAAATCAAAACCAAAATTTTTAAAGAGAACGGTAAAACTAGATATGAACAAGAAAATACTAACAACAAAAAAAAAGTACAATCCATAAATCAAAGGTTAAAAATCCACTTACTAACATTCGACTTTCGTTACAGAATGACGAAAACACGGGGGACAATCTTCCTAACCCTGATCACAACCCTTGTGTATATAGCTCAAAGTAATGACGTCGAAATACAAGTGCTTGACACTCCTTTATTACCTTTAGAATTAGGCAAAACAAAATTAATTGAAACTGTTCGAATTTGATTTAATTACCAAATTCTCCTGTGATTTTATTTTCAACTTCCCCTGTATAATACAATTCGAATATTCTGCTCAAAACATATAACTAAATATATCCTTCTTCTCAACATTTAATATTTCTTTACATCAACAAAAAAGTCATTTTAACTTTACTACCACATAAGAAAAACAGATAAATATCGTTTTCTGAAATTCCAATGAATACTTCAAAGTACCCGACATCTTATCGCTTCATGAAAACTCTTTTCCAAACTCTGTTATCTGTATCTACGAAACCGTTTCAGTCCATAAAAAAATCACCCTAACTGCCAACCTTCACTTGCTGTATCTGACCGTTACGTTTTAAAACTCTTTTATCCCATTGGCCAGATCCTAATATTTTGCTCCTACCTCGCAACCACGTTACCTATGTATAAATACGATACAACCTCAATTTTAATCACTTCCCAGTAGTCACTCATACTTCCCAGTCGCCCCTCGTCACTCACAGATTTCCCAGTCGTCATTCGTCATTCATACATTTCCCAGTCAGCGGTAACAAACATGTGTATTTAACTTTTAATCATCCATTAAACCATCATATTATGTGCAAAATAATCTCAGTTAACGCGTATGTACAAGTGAGTTCTTAATGGGCTAGTTTCATGGGTATGAATTAACAAGTGAAATCATATCAGAAGGAATAAAAATATCGTATATTTTTCTATGATAACGATATTTATCTCAAAAAGTTATAAATATCTTCGAAAATTAGATTTAAAAAGTTTATTAGATTTAAATAAACCGCTATAAGTCGACCAATGACAGAAGCCCTTGTTGTCAGATTGAAAGTACGTTCTGTTGACAAATCCTACTTGACTATCCAAGTTTATTAATACAAAGTGGAAGTCGACTAGAAGAATTTGACAATTGACATCAATATCCACAACCAACATCAAACAGATATCGTCCTCGCCGACTTTTTAGTTGTTTGTTATATTATTTTATAGTGGAAAATGTGCTTCTGTTTGTTTGCCTTTTAAAAGACATCGTTAAAATGGATCCAGGTTTCACCGAAGCTAGCTCTACAAATCTTCCTCAAGTGGATGTGGACATGGTGTCTCAGTCACTCGAACTCCCCCAAACAGAAGAAGAGTGAGCGATCCGGTACTAAATCGAGTTTGGAACTCTGAGGTAACGCAATTTGTGTATGTGTGTTACATGACACGTTTTTCAAACAACTCAACCTACATGGAGAACATTTAATTTTCATTATACATACATTTTACGTTATATTTTCTATTTTGAAACCATCATCACTGCAGTTTAAAATATATATTTTCAAATTTCTTTGACTACGAGAGAGTTACCTTTTTTAATAAGAGGCACCCGATTAGGAGAACATTATTTGAAAGAGTACGTTTTGACAGTACTTTGCGTTTCTCTTTAACGGGTGTTAAAGAAAAAAAGATAACTAGTCTACTTATAAAGTTTTCCCTCGTGACAACAGCGCAAAATATCTTAGTTTGCCATTGGCTCTAGCCTACCACAGTCTACCACAAGAATTCAAATTTCAATATTTTTTTTCATTTTTATTTGAAATCGTAGAGTGGCCTTATTAGTCGCAAATTCTTAGTTCAGACCCAATATATCTTGTGACATTATCATTGAATTTCATGAAACGAGCCCATTGTCTACGCAAGAATAAATAAAATTATAAATTCATGCAATATATAAAAACGAAAGTGACATAAGTGTTTCATTTCATCCTACATTTCATCATTACAGCATACATCAGTGAAAACAATCGTTGGTCCTTCGAGTACATCTTATAACAACAAAGAACTTTCATTCCATCTAATAGCCCACGTAAAAAGGGTTATTTAGAACAGAAACAAAGCATACCTTTTTACATTTTATTGAAATAGATTTATTAGTTGAGCAGCAGTTTTGAATCACCCTGTAGCCGAACAAATCAATAGCAAATTTTTGTTATTATTGCCAACTGAAAATCCTATGAAAGCTGAAATTAACTGCGATAAGAATAGAATAGCTATAATCAAGAGTAACACTGTCATTAAATTATTACAAGGACGTAGTGTAAAAATTGGAAAGTCTTTATATGAGAATACAGTAGAAAAGACGAATGGGAACCCACTTTTATTACATTTAATTTCCGAATTTGGAGTACCCACAAATCGACATCCACCTTTACAGCTAGAATCAGTAGATCTCAAATCCCTCAAAGACATTCGAAAGGAAACAGATTCGTACGAAATTTTAGAGAAAGAAAAAGTGCACCCCGCAATTTGGAATATGACTAGTCTAACATTGCTATTTCTAGGTTTAATTATTATCTATATCTGGTATAGAAGAAGAGGCCAAGAAGATGTTAGCCAGTCACTACAAGAGGACTAGAAATCCGAAAACAACCCCCCATCGGTATTGTTTTCGCCTAAGGAGGGAGGAGTTATATGAAGACATCCTGCACACACGAAAGTAATTTGAAGCCATCCTGTTGACATAAATAAAGATTGCTGTTATCAACAGTTAGTCTACTTGGTCACCGTACATAAATTTGTTTATATACGGTGAGTTGGTGTAGGCACCGTACATAAACAAATGTTTGTTTATGTACGGTGGTGTAGGTCGCATTAATACGAGTAATTATCATTCTAATCGTGTAACTTGTATTGTAAACATAAAAATTTAAATTAGTAAAGTTTTGTATATTTGGAAAATAAAAGTTTTTAAAAATATCTTTGTGAATAAACACATTTAACTAGTGATTTACAAATTTTGAAAAACAATTTTTTTATTCACAAAATAAACATCACAACAATAACATTAATATCCATTCTTTGTAGAATACAACTCTAAACTGAAACTGAAAATATCAAGAACTATACTTAAGCAAAACAGGGTGGACATTGGTACCATTTTGTGTAACCAACCGAGAAATATTGGAATTATTCATTTATTTGTACACTAATTGATTTAAGTATCCAAATTTATAATGAAGACTATTTTATTATCACGGATTCTCGTTTCCCTATGATTTAACAAAAAAACTTTTTATTATATCTACGTAGTTGTAAATAAATTAATTAATCTTTTCCAAAAATACAGGATGATTTATTTAGGGTGACGACCGGCTGTTTGTTTGTTTTAAAATGTCTTTATTTTCAATAGTTTATAGTTGAATATTGTAATGTTTTTCTTATTTATTTAAACGTTTTGATACGACGGGTGGGATAAATTTATACACACGTTATGTCTACTAACTTAATTTATTTTATTCACTAATTTATATTATATACACAGTATATTCACTTACACTAATTTATATAAACACTTCACTACAGTTAATATACTTAAAATTCATTTATATATTTACTTGTTTACTGATTATCTCATGAGATCAGTTTATAAACTAACTTGTTGGTAGGTATAGTCTCTCTTATATATTAAGTGCCCATTTTTCTAGATATTTCTAGATTGCGGCTCACACAAAAACAATCGCCTCCCTGGAATTGTTTAGATAAGACTGGTCACAAAAACAATGGACCTCACTGAAAATTTCTAGATAAGAATAGTCACAAAAAATAATGGTAAACAGTTCGAAGAAATCCCAGCGCATTCGCCTAAATTTTAACTATCATACATGGCTTAGACAGAGTCGGATTCAGAGACTACACCAGTGTGCTATTTCGTAACATTACCCCCCTCCTTAAAAGGAAGTTCTTCCTGGAACTTGGGTCTAGCCGGAACTGGATGTTTCAATCGGCAACTGGACCCATGTCGTATGGAAATAATAGGGCACCGTCTTCAAGGGGTACCTATATCGAGGGTTATAGCAGCAAATTAGTATGTGGAAACCGGTATCTTGGAGGATCTCCTCTATCATGTTTCTGATGACTCGCCAATCCAACTAGTTGCTCTCTATCCTGGGCATTGCTAGTTTCTCCACGTGGGATTCCAGCACATGTTCTCGAAGGCTTCGTAGCGCTTGCCGCACATCCAGGTAGGTGGATCGATTTAGAAATTCGTTTCTAGTTACCAAGTAGAAGATGTACTGCGAATTGTGTTTGAGTCTCAGTGTATTGCCAGGGGCTGGCATCTAATCTTCAAGTTTATCTAATGGTCCAAAGTTCTTTCGAAAGACGGTTGCCAACCCTCGTGCGTGTTTGTTACTGGTGGAGATGTTATGTGCCAGTGAGTACTCTTCCGGAAGCGTGGACAAGCCTTGTCTTTGTTCTGTAGTGACTCCGTATCTAGCTTTCCCGGTACCTCCGTAGGCGCCCATAAATTCTTCGAAGGCTGGGCCAGACTCTGGTTGTAGATGATTCACCCCTTCCTCTTTGTCACGGTCTCCTTCGAATGGCGCTAGTCTTTTTTGGTTAACTACTCTCAGTTTTCCAATGAGGAACTTGTTTATACGATAGATGATGTCGTTGATCCTCTTCTTAATTAAGTATGGAGCTTCCCATGATTTCTGTAATTTTGGAGAAAATTCTTTTCTCCTTGTCGGGTTGTGTAACCATACTTTTCGTTCATTTGTTTGTTCTATTCAGTCTCAGCAGCTACCTCTCTCTGCAGATCTTTAAGGGAACAATTCCAATGATAGGATATATTTTATCAGATGGTGTCAATTTTAAACATCTCATGGTTATTTTTCTAGCTTCAGACAGAAAGTGCTAACTATAAAGTGTGAGGTATGTTTGGATAAGTTTCCTACGCGGATGCCATTAGCGAATCTTAGAATTTGAGTCTGAAGCAAAAGAGAAGAGTGATAAAGCAAAAAAGTACCAAAATTACTCCATAACGGGATGGCTCCAGAAAAGAGTGCAACAGTGTCAGATAGAGATAAATTAGAGGCTATAAACAAATAATTATAATAAAGGAAATGAAGGGGACATACCCAATATCTCCAGTGGAGAAATTAGTATATTGATTTCGGAATACACAAATGAATGAAAGAATCATTCCAAAATAGGTAAACTATGTTAACGTTTTTACGGCAAATAATTCAATAAAGATATTCTCTCGGGGATTTGAAACTGATAGAAAGGCGACTTCTCCCTTGTTACATAATGAATTAATTCTAGATTTCCGTAGATGAAATATGGTCGGTGGTGCACATTTCATGTTGTTTGAAGTGAAAGCTGTTTTCTTTGCTTATTAAATAATCGTGAAATTGGCTTATTCAAAAAAATCCCAATGGCACAGGACTAATTGGACAGGATTATTTCAGTAACATGCTTGCATAAAAATTTCCAAAATTCCCAAAATTCCCAAAATTCGAAAAATTGTAGTGTAGTTTTGGAATTTTTCGAATTTTTGGAATTCTTAAAAATTTTCGAATTTTTCGAATATGTTTCGAATTTTTGGAATTTTTCGTATTTTTCGAATTTTTGGAATTCTCAAAACTTTTCGAATTTCACGAATTTCACGAATTTCACGAATTTCACGAATTTCACGAATTTCACGAATTTCACGAATTTTACGAAAATTCGAAAATTCGAAAAATTCGAGAAATTTGAAAAATTCGAAAAATAAATATATCAAACATTATATAATGTTTGGCAGGACGTTTGCCGGGTTCAGCTAGTTCTTTATAATAAACGGTAAATATTTTAGTGCTTTAAATGAAACTCACGGTTTCTAGTTAATACCACAATATAATAAAAATTGTTTGAAAATTCTAAAAAATTGACAATTGTTTCGATAAATCACTTATGTTGAAGTTTGTGGTAATACCTGAACGTATAAAATTGGAACTTGTTTAAGGGCATAACATGTAAAACTAATTAATTCGATGGATCATCTACATGATACATATATAGAAGTTGTATACTACGTTTACATTCACTTATTTTATGAAGCAATTACTGTCTTTAAAAAATTAAAACGTGAAACATTTGTTGTGTACGACTAATTTATAAGTCTCTTATTTTAATTTTGAATGTTTATAGTCTAAATTTGAGGTTAACTCGTATGACATAAAAATTGAAAAGAATTCACCTGTTTTATGCCATTTGGCCCGGATGCACTATACCAAGCTCCTAACTTGGCCTATTTGCACCATTAAAGATCCAATTTCCCACTGTCAAAAGATTCCAATAACTAGCAGTTATACAAAATGGACGCCGTCATGCAATTCAGAACCTTACTCACCTCTTTTTAAAAACATGCTATTTTTACCAATTTTCACCCTTTGCAGGTATCACTTGATTCACTATTTAAAGCTAAACATGTGTGGCTGTGCGCTTTTCTGAAACTTAAAAGGTCTAGGCTGTTGTAAACAGCCTTAAAAACTTATAATGTTGATGTAAAAAATATCCTTGGGTCAAGTATCAATTAGTTCTTGTTGAACTAACACTCAAATTGTATTATGAATATGTCGCTGTGGACTAATATAATACCATGTGGCCCACTGCCTGGTATTAAAAAAAAGGGCTGCCGGAATTTTTGTAATTGGGTATCTAAAACTTTGGACTGTGAAGTTTGAATGAACATTGAGACACCACTGTGTCCAAGAAGGTTAGCGGATGACAGGTAGACATTTTTATCTAACAGGGCTGAACTAGCGACTTTGCCAGCAATCACCCAACCTAAAAGTGTGTTTTGCATAACTGGAAGATTATGTCCTAATTTGAATATGCTATTTAAGATGATGTCATAATATACATCAGCACCAATGAGTATATCTATTTCAGCGGGAGTGTGATACTCTGGATCACCTAATGGCATGTTATTTATGGGAATATCTAACATGGAAGTATCTACCCTGGATTGCGGTAGTTTGCAGGTTATGTTTGAAAGTACTGAACAAGTAACCTTAAATGTGTGTGTAGGATAAGGTATGGAATGAATGACCAAATCCGCCATTTTGTTAGAAGGGAGAACATTTTGTGAAATACTTGTGATATTTAATGGTTTATCATAGGGGTTTAGATTTAAACGTTTCAAAAACATTTCTGTAACGAATGAACTTTGACTGGCACTATCGAGTAAAACTTTTGCAGTAATGGGAAGACCATTTGATTTGTAAACATGGACTTGCGCTGTGGCAAGCAAGACATAATGACCCTGGTTATCATTATTGACTGAATTTAATGTGACTTGAGGTGATTGACGTCCATTTTGTCCACCACTATGGACTGTATTGCCGTTGTAGGCTGGATAAGTAGTTTGAACAGTGTTGCCGTTGTAGGCGGGAGTAGTGCAGAGATAATGATTGTCACATGGGGCAGTGTGATCTTCAGCTGTGTGAAGAACTGAGCTGTTTCTGATTTGGAACATTTTGAGAACCACTGGGGTTATTGTCTTGAAATGTGTACAAAGGAGTTACTTTGTTGGCCTTGTGAAACCCTATTACCAATATGGCTTGGGTTTTCTGAACTAATTTGAGAATTATTTTGATCACGAGTAAAATTGTTTCGTTGTCTAGAAAAGTAGTTATTATGCCCCTGTAACTGATCGTTACTTGAATTTGGTTGAAAAGGGGTACTTTGATTTTTATGAAGCAAGGTATGATGTTTAAGTGGGCATAAAAAGCATGATCTCGAAGTGCAAATAATTTTTGAATGACCTTGTGTAAGACATTTAAAACAGAGCCCTTTGTTTTGTACAAATTTTTGACGCTCATTTACATTCAACCTTTTAAATTTATCACATTTGTAAATAACATGAGATTTTTCAGAACAATATGTACAACAAACTTGACTTTGATTTCGTTGCGACTCATTTCCCTTGCTTGAGTGTAAAGCAACACGAGATGACTTTTTTTTGCTTGTATTAAAGTTAGAATCATCAGAAGTTAAGTTTTCTAAAATTGTAGATTGTTTTTCTAAGAATTCAAGAAATTTGTTAACACTTGGCAACTCTGTAATGTCTCTTTCGCGTTCGAATGACTTTCTTGTGCCAAAATCAAGTTTACGTACTGAAATGTGCATGATTAACAAATCGAGTAACACTGCATTTCAATAGTTTAAATTATAATTCTGATCTAAACTTTTTCTTAAATTCATGACAAATTCTCTTAAATTTTGTGCATTAGGTTTTACTACAGTTTTACTATCAAAGCATTAAACAAAGCATTTAATAAAATTAGTTTATTTTCGTATCTTTTTCTTATGGCAACGTTGAAATTATCATTAGTGACTTGTAAACTACTTATTATTTGAAGAGGTTCATCTTTTAGGATTGATTTTAAGTAAAGAAAGATTTGTACATTTGACAACGTTGCATTGTCAATTATTACTGTTTCAAACAGTTGTATGAAAGGAGACCACTCTTCAAATTTACCCGAAAAGGGTGCAATTTGTATTTCTGGTAGTTTAACATTTGAAATAGGTAAAACCTGTTGCACTGGTGACTGAGAAGAAGTTAAATTATTGGTTTGTACAGTAAAGTTATTTATATATCTTTGTAAACGTACCTTTAAATCTATTGCGTTACCTTCAAACACTGAACGGTCCTCACTGTCCAAGGAATCGTAATCAGGCAACAATTCTATCTTATCCTGAGCCTCGTCATAGGCCAATATGGCATTCTTTAATTTATCTAAGTATTCTTGATACATTAGTGCATCTATCTCATAATCAGTATCATATTTTTCTAACCAATTGTATATCCTGGTTACCTTTCCATTGGCAGCAGTGCGTTGAGCTTTCAACTGTTCATAACTCATATTGAATGTGAGTATATTGACAAAAAGTAAACTGAAATACCTTTGTTATTATCACAGAGTAGTCCCACTAACTACTTGTGCAAGTAAATTTACAATTACTTAGCTTTAATACCTTTTTATTTGTGCTTTTTTAAAAAAAATAGATGTAATCCGGCTCGAAGGCCAAAAAATGGATCAAAAGGGGGTGGGGCTTTTCCTCTTGATACCACTTTCAGTAGGTTTAACTAATAAATCTGGCTAGTGGATTAGCTCAATAAAACTGAAATAGCTCTATTTAAAGAGCTTCATAGGTAATTCGATTTAAAGTGTAGGTATTAAAACTACAGTATTTGTAAATAATACGAATAAGCTTACTTAACACACTAAATTTATTCAAATCTAAAACAAATATGAAAAATGGACAATTGTCAATTTTTTAGAATTTTCAACAATTTTTATTATATTGTGGTATTAACTAGAAACCGTGAGTTTCATTTAAAACACTAATATGAGTAGATTCCACGAAGTAAGGGTCGAGACAGTTAATTTCAGTAAATATTTTAGTTGACACCTAACCTTCAACAACATTTTGGAATATTAGTTTTATTACAAAGCAAAAAGTACTTAATTGTATTAAATGATTAATTAAAATTATGAAAAAAAGTATATTTGCTTACTTAATATTTACTCAAAATACAAAAAAGTTTTATTCATTATCCCTTTGTTCATTGTGTCGTGAAGTAATCGAGATATTGCATTAGTTTTTTTGAATACAACAGATATATGGTGACGGAACTCTTTTTTTTGTGATTTCAATACTATAATTTATTAATGAAGAGTATATTCTTTGGTCATGGATCACAGTGAAAAAGTTAATCGTCGGCCTCATCCAAGAGATACAGCTAATATATTTTCACTCCTAAGTTTTGCGTAAGTAATTGAATTGAAATCTCGCAACATAGTAATTGACAAGTAATACCTTTATTCTTTTATATTGGTCATTATTTATGTATCTATGATCATTCCCCTATGATTGTAAGTTTCATTTCATGTTATCAAATTCTTTATGACTGGAAACTTTTATTACCTCTCCAAACTCAATATTCATTATCAATATTTTTCAAATTATACAATATGTATGGAATAAATTCAATTTTAGCGTTATTCTGTAGGTACTATGTGAAAAAAATCTGAAACAGGTCGATTTTTATTCTTAAATTGACAATTTACAGTATGAAAATATTATCCCCTCCAGCACCCCTCTGAATTATTACCCAATAAACACACAAACGTTTTAAAAACGTAAAATATTTTTTCTCCGATTGGCAGCAAATATTAATTTTGCTGAGACATATCAATCAGCAAAGTATTACTTTTCCTGTCTAGGCAGCAAAGTGGGTACTTTTCTGCCTAGACAGCAAAGTGGTTACTTTGCTGCCTAGGCAGCAAAATGATTATACTCAATTGAGACTTCTCCGGCAACAAATTCAACTCTATATTTTTTGCGACCTCCCTTATTTCTGGAGGAGTAAGTACTTCCAGGTCGCTATCACTGTCCATTATATAATGATTTAAATATACCGATATTTTTTCGCACAACTGTCAGAAATTTCATGGATTGTCAAACTATGATTATTATGGACATTTCCATAGCAACCAACCATTCCAACAACTGCGATTTCTATCAAATTTTATTTCAATTGAACACTACAGGAAAAATAAAGAGATTGTGGGAATTGTAATAATTTGCAAATACAATATCCTCCTATATCATTATGAACAATCGGAGAAAAAATTATATGTTCAACTCGGCAGCAAAGTAGATTGACTGCCTTAGCTGACTAGTTAAACAAATAACTATAATATGTAACCTAACGTTTATAATAGTTATGTGTAAAACAAGTGTCACAATGTCTCGTTTTGTAGTACGAGTGAAGTTTGCACAACGAACCGCGAAGCGGTGAGTTGTGCAAATCACGAGTACTACAGAAAGTCATTGTGGCTCAATTTTTACACAATATTTTTTATAATTCGCATTTATTTAATTATTTAAATGAAATAGAATTTCGTATAATCCCTGTTTTTAAACTAGGGAGAGTGGTTTGAATTTAAGTTGGCAATTCTGTAGCTTCCTAATTGGTCCGATCACAGATGGTTTCATTCAGCACTTCTGACTTTTGACATATTATAACCCAATACTGTGTAAATTGTAAACAAACTTTCATTTTAGCAAAAAGAGGATGATTATTTGCTTAAAAAAGAGCTTCTTCGTATGTGCTCTTGCGATCTATTTATATTATATCATGAACAGAATTATTCCTGTAATACATCTTCACATAGATATCTGGTAATTTATGCCAAAAATCGAACGTTTTGTATACCTATATATTGATCCTGTACAATATAAAAATAAACAATTGACAAATCATTGGTAAATAAACATTAGCGTACTTTATGCATTAATATTTTTAATATATAAATCATTCTAATTTATCTTTAATATAATAATTTGCTAGTTAGAACAACGCTAGAGCATTTTATTTATAATTTGTGTCAAGGTTAAAGTCAAATGTCAAATAAAAATATAACTAAATACAATAACCAACTGTACACTAAAAATAACTATAACAGTGTTCAAAGAGCTTTATTGTGACACTGTAAACAATGATATAATGAAGTCTCTTTTATACGCGAATTATAAAAATGCTTTTTAGGCCACTGGTTATATTACCGGAGTAATGTCGCTCGTTTCTACGTAACATATAATGATTTTTCCAACGTTAAATGCAACGTGATTTTCGTAACGTCATTCATACGTTACCGTTTTAATGTGATTTACCGGTTACTTTTGAACGCAATATAAACGTTTATATAATGCAACTTATAAACAGTCCTCTGAAACGAAATGTAGCACACATTTTACTAACGTTACCTTTTCAATGTGATTTACCCAGTACTTTTATAACGTAACATAAATGTTTTTATAATGCAGTTTATTAACATTTTTGTATAATGATATTTAGCACATACTTTTAACGTCATTTAAACGTTACCTATTTGATGTGATGTACCCATTGCATTTGTAACGTAATATGAACGTTCTTATGCTACATATAGACGGTCTATTGCAACGAAATTTAGCACCCACCTTACTAACGTCACTTAAACGTTACCTTTTCAATGTGATTTACCCATTGTTTTTGTAATGTAATAAAAACGTTTTTATAATGCAATTTATAAACGTTTTTGTATAATACTATTTAGCGCTTACTTTTAACGTAATTTAAGCGTTACGTTTAATCGGTTTAAACCATCCTTTTTGGTAACGTTATATTCACATTTAAAATTAAAAGTAGAGGGGAGCATATCTGACAAAAACTGGAATCGTATATTAATGTTATATTTATTTTATTTAATAAATCCACACAAAAATATTATACAATAAAAAAAGAAAATAAGAATTTCTTAAAACTATAACATAAAATATATAAGATTTCTAGCTTTGATATTTTACAAAACAACGTGTATATATATATATATATATATATATAAATATACAGAATTTTTAAATTTGAATGTTCATTAAGTTACTAATACATAATTGGGAATTTATGTATAATATGAAACTAAACAGCGAATTATCATGCACTCCATCAGAACTTATAATTAAATATTGTTTATTTTTAATATATATTGTTCCTATCCAATTTATTTTAATTCTTCAAAATTTATACAAAATGTATCAACTAATGTCAGCTACAAATGTCAGTCTGTCAGCCAAACGTTAAACAGTGCATGCCACTGTATAAAAAGTTATAAAAAACGATGTCACAATCGTTATTTTGTGAAACTGTTTTCGATGTCACAAAGTAAATTCTAGGATTTAAACAGGATAAGATGGAGTTTCTGTGTTAAATTGCGTTCAATTTCTTATTATATTTAATAAATTAATAAAAATCAAATATTTTAAGCTTAGACCACACAAATTATACTTTTCCACTTTTAACGGAGCCTTTAATACTCATAGGTCGCGTTGTATCAAACACCTAAACTCAGTTTAATGATAACTGATGTTTAGACGTATGTAATTGATTGATAATAAATACATCAATCTGTCACAGTCTAAACATGAGTTATTATTAAACCGAGTTTAGGTGTTTGATACAACGCGCCCATAGTATATCAGTCTTCATTTTTTTGAATTCTCTCTAAACTTAGCGTATTTCAACCATTCTTTCACAGTTTTCGCAACTAGGTAGTCGTTCTCTTCTCCATTATGATTGATTTTAGCTGCATCTAAAAATGTTTTCACGATTAAAATGATGGTATTAAGTAAAGTACAAATAATGCACTGTGATTTAGTTGAAATATTTCTACATATTCAAGTAAAATATACTACAGATAATAGTTATTTATGTAACAAGTGCTAAAAGTGGGTGTTTATTGCACGCAACGTGTTGCATACAAATTTTTTCTACGTTCATGCAAAAACAACAAAATGTTTTATTTAGGGCACTAACTGTAGAAACTACCTACTACGGTTTAACTTAAACTTTAGGAACTACTCTCACCATTGAGTTCTCAGACTAAAGTGATGAGGGTTTGATATCATTAGATCTTTTTGGAAAATACGCAAGAATATTTTTTTGTGAAATTAACACCTTTTTTTATCGAAACACTACTCTTTCAAACGATTATAACTTATTTCATAATGTTTTCTTGAATTACTAGGTAATAAGTTTAATGACTTGTGAAGGGGTCCTAATGGATTCGACTTCATAGCTATCTTCCATTTTTTCAATAATATTACTCATTATAAAACTTTAAATTATGTAATTGTTAGAATCAATTCTTGACTGACGTTTCTAGAACTGCAATTGCATTATTCAAATAGTACAATAGTCGTGAGCACATACCTATGTTCGAGGCATTTATTTAGATTTGTGTTCATAATTTGTAATGGCATTTTCAATAAAACCCATTTTTCAATAATTTCGTAATGTAGTCTCTAATAAATATGATTGAAAATGATATTTACTGTTTCGGCCCTTACTTGGTAGAATCTACTCATTTTACTTTTTTAAATCAAACTACTGTTTCTAAATAATTGTACAGTATAATCATTTTTTCATTATACTGAGGAACTATTTAGAAACAGTAGTTTCATTAAAAAAGGTAAAATGATCAAAAATAATATAAAATATGTAATTGTTTAAAACGTAATACAATCTCATAGAAAATGGGCTGAATATTTGACATGATTACAAAATGCTATACTAGAATGACACATGCAATAAAATTAATAATGCACTAGAGCAAAGAACTAGTTTTTCCACTAAATAGAGCGAGTTCAATAAAGTTTGGTTTTTTGCATGAACGTAGAAAAATACCATAGTTTCAACGTTATAAATACGTTTGAAATACAATCAATGTGCCAATGATAAAAATTCAACAAGTAACGTGAAATTGATTATATACGAATGCCCGTATTCACGAAGCGTCGTTCAATTTTAACAAGAGAAGGCGTTAAATATAACGAAGTGTAATATTGCATATTCCCTACAATAACAATGTTAAATGGTTAGTTACAACTACGCCATTTTGTATCAACCATGCTTTGTAAATTTAGACGATTGTAGTAAATTAAAACGTTACTTACTCTGAACAGATATAAGTTTTGTAACAATAATAACCCGCACACCGTTCTTACCAAAATTTAACAGCTACGTTAAGATCAGTGTTGCCAGTGTCATTTATTAAAATGTACCAAATATTATTGGAAAATGTACCAGAATTCAGTATTTTGTACTGAAAAATAAATACCAACATAAATAAAAGTTCTAGGAACTTTTCCGAAGACCGGTGATTCCCAGTCAACGCATGGACACACGCGAATCAAATGATCTAGCATTGGCAACCAAATAACCGCTGGAGCTTTGATAATGATTTACTGTTTTTTATTTATTTAAGTATTATAATTCCTGTTATTACAAAAAGTATTTCGGGTATTTTATTATCTGAAAATGTAATTGGTCAAAAATGTACCAAAAATAGTGAAATTGTATTTTTGTACAAGAAGTCTGAAAATGTACCAAATTGATACAATTGTACCAGCTCTGGCAATGCTGGTTAGGATATATGTTACATAAATTATTGTAAATTTGTAATGCAAACCTACTAACTTCGACTTGCATAAGGAATCGGGCGATGGCGATGGCGAATGCCGGCAATTTCGCTATGTCGCATGCGCGGTACGTCAAAAACAATACGAGTAAGCCAAGCGTTGCCACATTTCACAATACGTACATGATTTGGGAAACTTAAATGGGTAAATGTATTAGTTTGAGATAAAATGTTTAGAATTCTATTTGAAATAAATAAATTACTAATTTGACTTTGAAAAACATTATATTTGTTGTGAGGCAGTTCAAATGTTAGCAGGCAAAATCACACAATTGGGTAAGTAAACATATAGGTACTTTATATACCTACTAGTTAAATAACGAAGTTAGCTTGTGTAATAAGATTATACTACCACTATACAAAAATTGTGCAGTGTGCATAATAATTACTATTTCAATTATTCACGTTTCACAGACAACCATTTCCGCATCGTTTTTGGTAAATTTTTATACAGTTGCATGCCCTCTTTAACGTATGGCTGACAGACTAACATTTATAGCTGACATTAGTTGAATTTACTGTATTCACACTTACTTCGTGGAATCTACTCTTGTTATGTTTTTAAATGAAACTAACTGTTTCTAATTGATTCCACATTATATTGAAAAAAATTCGAAAATTGTAAGAGAATTATCGACAATTGCTTCGATATATGAAATATCATCGTCAGAATGACAGAAGTTACCTTTGATGTGATGTCCACCTGGTATATATTTTGGTCAATCACAAGATAGGTCACTAATTTGGACTAGCCAAAATATATATCAGGTAGACATCACATCAAAGGTAACTTCTATCATTCTGACGATGACATTTCATATATCGAAACAATTATCAAAAAATATCTTACAATTTTCGAATTTTTTTCAATATATTGTGGAATCAATTAGAAACAGTTAGTTTTATTTAAAAACATGACATTAGTTGATAAATTTTTTATCAATTTTGAAGAATTGAAATAAGTTAAATAGAAACAATATATATTAAATATAAACAATATATAATTATTAGTTCTGATGGAGTGCATGATAATTCGCTGTTTAGTTCCGTATTATACATAAATTCCAAATTATGTATTAATAACTTAATGAACATACAAATTTAAAAATTCTGTCAACTCTGTTATGAATTCTGTCAACAGTTATTTATATATGTGAAGGTTACTAACATAAATAAAAAAGCCCAAAAATCCCTAATAACAATTTTATTTTCATTAAAAACATTTTTGCTCGTTCATTATAAAAAATAGTATGTACAACTCTTATCACAATTACTTTTTGTAGTCCTCGTGCACCCGTATTACAAAACGAGTTGTGACACTTGTTTTACATATAACTTTTGTTTGGTATCAAATTCTTGACGGAGTCTTCAATAATGTGAAATACATCCAGAAAAACAACGTTGTCTCTGGAAATCCTAGTGATTATTTTAGTGAACATTTTTTAAACGATCCTGTCAGCCAATCGTGATTTGATAAAAAATCAAATCGACCAATAGCATCAAAATTACACTGATAATTTGTTAGTAGCAAATTACAGCGACAAATTTTTCACGTTGTTTGATTGGATCTTCGTTTGAATTAATGCGTAAGAAAGTTAGCTACTGAGTTGGTGGTCAAAGTAACGCAGATTTTTGTCTCAATATAAACATTTCAAATTCACTACCATCTCCATTGCGAAGTATCACTCATATTTCGCTTCTGAGATTTTCTCTAACATATAAGGTGAGTGAATAGGACCGGTGTGAAGTTAGTAACCCAAAGCTGGTAGTTCAATTGCCGAACAATGCCGAACGATCAGTGGCGTCGTTAATATCATTTTGACTACGTAGAGAATGATGAAGTAGCTGAAAACAACAGCGCAAGTATCTTGAGGATTCACAAAATATTCAGCCGGAAGAAAAATCATTTAAATATGGTCAAAGGGAAAAATTCCTTCATTTATAGTGGATACATGTAATTTCCTCAGACAAAGAATTATCGCGCAATTTAAAATTTATAGTTAAATGAAAATTCCAGACGAAAGAAAATGAAGTCAATCTCCAAGGGGTAGTTTTTGGTTCTATATTTTAGAAATATGTCATTTTGACGGCGAATAAGATAATAGAGCAGATCTAAATTTATAAACAAGTATCCTAATGATAAATCAAATACTCCACTGATAGGAAAATGACAGCTAATTTCCAAGGGGTACTTTTTGATATTTATTTCAGAAATATGTCATTTTGACGATGAAGAAAATAACGGAGCAATTTTAAATTTATATAGAGGTATCCTAATGATAAATCGAAAACTCCACTGATAGGAAAATGACTTGGCTTATCGCCAAAGGGGCAGTTTTTGTTATTTATTTCAGAAATATGTCATTTTGAAGGTGAAGAAAATAACGAGGCAACTTTAAATTCATAGAGAGGCATCCTAATAATAAATTCAATTTTCCACTAATAGGAAAATGACTTAGCTAATCTCCAAGGGGTAGTTTTTGTTATTTATCCCAGAAATATGTCATTTTGACGGTGAAGAAAATAACGGGGCAACTTTAAATTTATAGAGAGGAATCCTAATAATAAATCGAATACTTGATTGATAGGAAAATGACTTAGCTAATCTTCAAGTGGTAGTTTTTGTTATTTATTTCTGGAATATGTCATTTTGACGGTGAAGAAAATAACGGAGCAATTTTATATTTCTAAACAAGTATCCTA
Source organism: Galeruca laticollis (assembly GCA_963921935.1). NCBI lineage: Eukaryota > Metazoa > Arthropoda > Insecta > Coleoptera > Chrysomelidae > Galeruca > Galeruca laticollis. Next base: position 90,364,904 of record OY998183.1, read on the forward strand.
ATGATAAATCGAATACTCCACTGATAGGAAATTTTTTTAGCAAATCTCCAAGGGGTAGTTTTTGTTATTTATTTCAGAAATATGTCATTTTGACGGTGAAGAAATTAACGGAGCAACTTTAAATTCATAGAGAGGTATCCTAATGATAAATAGAATTTTCCACTGATAGGAAAATGACTTAGCTAATCTCCAAGGGGTAGTTTTTGTTATATATTTCAGAAATATGTCATTTTGACAGTGAAGAAAATAACGGAGCAATTTTAAGTTAATAGAGAGGTATACCCATGATAAATGGAATACTCCACTGACAGGAAAATAATTTAGTTTATCTCCAAGTGGTAGTTTTTGTTATTTATTTCAGAAATATGTCATTTTGACGGTGAAGAAAATAACGGAGCAACTTTAAATTTATAGAGAGGTATCCTAATGATAAATCGAATACTCCAATGATAGGAAAATTACTTAGCTTATCTCCAAGGGGTATTTTTTGTTATTTATTTCAGAAATATGTCATTTTAACGGAGAAGAAAATAACGAAGCAACTTTAAATTTATAGAATCGAATACTCCACTGACAGGAAAATGACTTAGTTAATGTCCAAGGGGTAGGATACCTCTCTATAAACTTTAAGTTGCTCCGTTATTTTCTTCACCGTCAAAATGACATATTTCTGAAATAAATAAAAATTACCCCTTGGAGATAAGCTAAGTCATTTTCCTATCAGCGGAGTATTCGATTTATCATTAGGGTACCTGTTTATGAATTTAAAGTTGCTCCGTTATTTTCCTCTCCTTCAAAATGATATATTTCTGAAATAGATAACAAAAACTACCCCTTGGAGATTTGCTAAGTAATTTTCCTATCAGTGGAGTATTCGATTTATCATTAGGATACTTGTTTAGAAATATAAAATTGCTCCGTTATTTTCTTCACCGTCAAAATGACATATTTTAGAAATAAATAACGAAAACTACCCCTTGAAGACTAGCGAAGTCATTTTCCTGTCAATCGAGTATTCGATTTATTATTAGGATACCTGTTCATAAATTTAAAGTTGCTCCGTTATTTTCTTCACCGTCAAAATTACATATTTCTAAAATAAAGAACCAAAAACTACCCCTTGGAGATTGACTCCATGATCTTTCTTTCGTCTGGAATTTTCATTTCACTACAAATTTTAAATTGCGCGATAATTTTTTGTCTGAGAAAATTACATGTATCCACTATAAATGAAAGAATCTTCCCCTTTGACCATATTTAAATGATTTTTCTTCTGGCTGAATATTTTGTGAATCCTCAAGATACTTGCGCTGTTGTTTTCAGCTACTTCATCGTTCTCTACGTAGTCAAAATTATATTAACGACGCCACTGATCGTTCGGCATTGTTTGAAAAATTAGCTACCAGCTTTGGGTTACTAACTTCACACCGGTGTGTATTGGTATAAATTTGAAGAAACTTTACAATTAGTCATTTACAGAAACCAACATGAGCACGAGATTTGGTCAAAACATTTTACGAAATACTTTGAAAAATAATCAAGCCGAATTACATTCGTGGTAATGATTTTTTTAAATAATTTTAACTAGATTAGCACTCGTCTTTGTTGCTATTAAGAAATCTCACTCATGGACTTCGTCCACTCGTGAGATTTCTATAGCAGCAAAGATTCGTGCATCTAGTTAAAATTATCAAAAAGATACCACCACTTGTGTAATTACTGTTGATTATTCTATAGTTTCCGAATGAAAAGAGTGTAATTATCGGATTACGGTGTGCTGGAAAACTACCTTCTTTATTTTGTCAGTAATATTCTTGCTATTTTTAGCAACATTCCACAAGTGTTGTACTCCCAATTACCTATATCTTTTACATATAATCTCATTCTTATTATTTATCACTATCTTAATGTAGCAATAATTTAACAAAGTAAATAGGAAAACTGAAATTTTTATGATGTGATAGGATCAAAAACATTGAAAAATAGTTATCAGAAATAGATATCAAAATTTTTGAATCACATATAATTACTTCTTGTACCTTGTAGCGCAATATAAAAAGGCAATAAAAAGGTTCATAAATTTTATTCTTTTTTTTCATGATAGCTACTGTTTTGGATATAAAACATTCTATAGGTTCTTGATTATTCGAATAATAAATGACAGCGTTAACTTTCTGTATTAGGGAAATTAAACAAATGCAAATCTATGAAATGCCGTCAGAATATACTTTGTATCGAAATATTATGCGTATAAATACTACAAACGTTTTATGTACTTTGAATTATCTTTTCGAAAAAACAATATGTTATGTTATTACTGCGTAGTGAGCAAATATTTATAGAGAAAATAATGAAACAATAGGTAATAGCTTCAAATTCCTTTCATGGTCATCTTATAATTTTTTAAGTGATAACAAATTTGTGAGGAGTGAATTATTTTTTTCCACTACTACCTATGAAGTTGACAATTATTGCGTATTCTAACCAACTGAAGATTTTAATTTTTCATTAGTGGTCAATATTTTTTTCTATTATTAACCTAGGTCACAATAATGGACACATTCAAATGTTTTGAGAATCCAGGGACAGTAGTTTAACAAAAATTTGTGCAACATATTTTTTATACCCAGAAAATTGTCTTCAACGTATTTGCTGCTCGAAATTACCTAACACGATAAAATTATTTGAATAAAAATGCCATTAGTTTAAAATTCGCCCTCAACCAATAATTACTGATGACATATCGTAACTACAACATGGCGTTAATTACAAACGTCGGGTGCGTTCAGAAAACACAACGGTTGCACAATCGTTTGGTGAATGTTTCGCCAACATACTTTAATCAGTGAGCGAAATTCAACATGTTTGGTGAGCAGACGACATTTTTCTGAGTAGTTTTCTAGTACGCTCATTGAGTACAACACGTTGCAGATTGTGATGTTTTTATATTAGTGCAACAAAAACATAAATAAAATACAACATAACATTATACGCTGAAATTATTTTTTCATAAAAATTCCTGTTTTTTTTCACGAATACCGCGTCTTCTAATGTTATAATTATGTGTTAATGGTTCCTATTGCATGGGCAATATTTCTGATTATATCAATTATATTACCATCAGCTAATAACCCAAAAATTAGATCGGATCTAGCCATACTTTTAATTTTTCAATACTTATACTTTCTAAAAAATTATCGTTCAGAAGACACACGTCAACCATTCGTTGCTCAGTGAGCGCTCACTCAACGGATGAGTTATAAGTTTTTGGAAGATAATTTTTACTAGTGGGAATGTCAAATTGCATCAGACTACTTGATTTTTGTTTTATTAGTGGAAAGGCCAATTTGCATTCCTGTGCTACTCAATTTTTACAAGAAATTTTTTTATTTTTGTCTTGAATCTGTTTAGTTGCGGAACAAAATTGTATATACACCACGCTAGTGAAGATATTTATAGGTTTCGCACCTTATTCCTTATCTTGGTGCTCAGTCAATAACAGTCTTCGCCATCTCAGTGTATAATATACTATTTTGTGAGCATTATCTAACTCTGCCACACTAATTTTCATACATATTCCTGACAAGATAAGCTGAGCTGAGGAGACAAGAAAGGGTGATAAAATTAATACACAGAATAAATACAACTTCTGAATATTCGCAGTTGTAAAAGAGAAAAATAATGTTATGATTCTCGATTTAATAACTTTACATATGAATATTAAGAATAAAACGTAATAATGGAAGATTACAAAATTTACAGAGTGTTGATACTGTAATGTTTTTCTTATTTATTTAAATAAACAACGCGTGGGATATATTTATACACACGATATATCTACTTACGTAATTTATTTATACACTTAACTCACTTACACTTATACGTAATTACGTAATTTATGTAGGTACACTGTATATTCACTAACACACACACACACACACACACACACACATATATATATATATATATATATAAATATATATATATATATATATATATATATATATATATAAACGCTAGTCTTTGCTGACCAGTTAGGAATAAAACTCAGAAATATTGGGGAATGCAGCAACAGGGAAAAAGAGAATTCTTTATTTCAAATAAACAACCACATTCTACTGCGGTTACAAACTTTCCTCTTTTTTGAAAAAAAAGCTAAACTTGTTATTTTCTTATAACAAAGATTTGGAATACTTTTATTACTCTAAATACTTTATAATGACTTTTGTTTTCTTTAACCTTCAATATCTTTTTCAACTGTGACATGTAAATGTCATCAGAAATTAAATAATCTGCCACATCTTATATATACAGGGTTGTTCTACCATATTGATTTTATAGACAATAAAGGGTTTGCCAAAAGTATTGCAAAAAATTTGACTGAAATTCTTTAAAATTTGAAATAATAGAACTGTATTAATATATATGAAAAAGAAGATGTAGGAATATCCCGTGATATGTTAACAACAACAATAAATACATTCATGGGTAATTCACGCAAAAAGGGCTACCACAGTACCCCTTTTTTGCGTGAATTACCCATGAATGTCTTTATTGTTATATATATATATATATATATATATATATATATATATATATATATTGAGAAAACAAATTTTGGGAAAGTTTTCATAGTATGAACCATCCAGCAAGTATAATGAGCACTTTGAATCTATTTTCTTGAATGCATTGACGTTGTGACGAAATTAATGAAACTGCTGATATTCAAAATTTAAACTATATGGAGATACATACTGCTTTGGTTTTAAAATTAACCCAAACATGAATCCTAAGAACGGAGATCCAAAAAGTGCTTCCTGATATAATAAATATAATAGGGAATAAAATAATATGGGAAAAGATGGTTTTATAATGTAATAAATAATTAATCGAGTTAAATAATAATAATCTACATTCCTTCAGACTAATACTTCTTGTAATAATAGTAATTCATTTTAATAAAATGAATATTTTGCTACTGTCTTTATGGCCTGTATTTCAGTTCTATTTGGAATTAATTTAACTCTAAGTGTACAGTATTATATTTTATATGTTTATTTAAGAAAAGAGAGCTAGTTATATAGATGAGAGATGCGGCAATTCAGAAACGATAAACCCACTCTTGGTAAAACAAGCTTCTAGCATTGTACCGAAAACATTGTCCAATTTAAAAGTAGCAGTCACTACATTGGAAGCAAAATGTAGGGTCAAAGATAAGATAATCGAAGAAACAACACAGAAATTACGAAATCATTTGAGTAGTTCTGTATTAATTGATCTTATGAACCGTATCGAATCTTCAAGAAACGCTCAAACTCAAATCGATCATTCTTCAAAGGATTAAAGGGGCATTCCATGTAAATGCGGAAGAATCCATAAAGATAACAAACATGTTTGTTTAAGTGGATTTATGGTAATCAATTTCAAAAGAATCAGTCGAAATTAGAATGTAATTTAAAAGAAACACGTTAAATTTTTATATAGTTAGTAAATATGTTGTTTTATGCAAGGGGTTTCAGGAATTTTTAGTAAATAGTAAGTAAGTTATGTTAATATTTATATGTATAAAAATCTTCATCTCTATATATTCTAATTTATAATACTAAAATGTTATTTTCATGTATATACGGCTTTAGAAATTAACAGTTCATACGATAGAGTTTTGAGTTTCGCTAGCAACCCGCAACGAGATAGATTATGAAAGATAATAAAAACGTCAGTGAATTTGAAGACGTCAAAAAAATTTGGGAAAGGAGATAATTGTATCCTGAATATAAAAGATTAAAACCTGAATATTTAATAAAAAGGAAAATTAAACGAATTTCAAAGTAATAATCAGAAGAAATAAGAATATTTAAACTATTACAATACAATTTGGTACGTACTAAAGTTTATTCAAAATTGGAATCAAATGGCATAGAGAGTTGAGAAACGTAAAGGTGCTTACAAAAGGCATAGCTGTTGGTGCTGAAGAATATTCGAAGTTTGTTTTGGACCACACAACCATAAATCCGGAGTAATATAAGGTACGAAAATTTTATCAATTTTTTGAGCTCAAAAAAAATGGATCTGTGCGTGATCAGTGTCATTGGGGTTTCCTTTCTAACATTTGCGGAGAAAAATAAATACACATTTTCTAAAATTTGACGGTCATTGGCGGTTTATATTTTTTATTCAGAATAAGAAAATTATAATTGTATGTTATTATGGTAATAATTTTGGACTGTTACCTATGATATGTGTATATAGATGCAGTAACAATATTTCATAATTAAAATTCCTGAAACCATAAGCTTGTTCATTTTAATATCACAATCCTATAATTGGAGTAAATTTGAATGGCGCAATTGAACCCTACCCTTTGATAGAGTTTGTTATACATGCTTAACGATTATTCAATCACAAATCATAAAATAATAAATAGATATAGAAAACATAACAAATTATCACCAAAAAACGTGGGGCAATTACAATCATAAGTTATAGAATACATAACAATATATATATATATATATATATATATATATAAATATATAAATATATAAATATATATATATATATATATATATATATATATATATATATATATATATATATAAACACTTCACTAATCTTCATTTATGTTCACGTATATTCACTATGACATTCAATTGTAAACTGACTAACTCCGTTGGTATGTAGTCTTTTCTATATTAAACGTTCTTTCAGTGCCTTCTATTCCGGAAACTTCTCGATTGCGGCTCCCAACAAACAATCGACCTTCTTGGAAATCTCTATAAAAACTATCGCAAAAAAATGATAAATAGTTCTAAGATATCGGTGCGAATTCGCCAAAATTTTAAATATCATATATAGTATTAGAGAGAGTCGGATTCAGGGACTACACCAGTGACGATTCCGTAACAATACCGATGACGTAGAAAAATAATAGACCGAGCATCTCATTATAATATTGGTATTGTTTTGAAGTCATCATTAAATTCTTTAATAATGTGGTAAAAAAGGAAAACAATACATCCATTTTCCTAGTTATTATTTTATTCTAGAACAGAACTGCTTGTCGTAAATACCATTAACAGTCTTTCAATAAATTTTGATCGAATTAATAATAAATTAGTATCGTTGCTTAGCATGAACTTTGTTATCAATGTAACAATTATACAATATTCACTACTTATTACTAAACAAAATAGTTTTAGAAAATATTGACCTACTCCTATATTTCTTTGAATATTTACTGCCATATACCATTTTGACAGAGTAGTTAAATGTAGCAGGGTCGTATTGAAATTATCCCTGACATAATTGTATACTATCTGTGAATAGAACGCTAGTGTCAGAGCAACTTTGGTTCGGTATTTTTGAGTACTTGATCCTTTTATAATTTTCTCAAAGATGTTTGCAGCACGTCCTGAAACTGATGCCTTTAAAATTAAATTATAAGATACTTCGTGAAATATATTATAGATGAAATCTATATTATTCACATATAAACTTCAAATGAAATTCACTCACATTTTGACATAATGCCAAGTATGAATTTAATGGTAAGACCCATTTCACAAAGGACTGATGATCAGTACTGACCATCCGTCCTATTAATTGCTTTATATGTGTCGTTCACATATCCGCGTATCATCGGTCGACCGATAAAAAGCGCACGGGCATCGGTCTAGCCCGTAGCTCTGCCGTAGTAAATAATCGTGAGTGGTGTGTCATTTTATAAACATTACTATCTATAAATCTATTGAGAATTTAATTTTTGTATGAAAATGGCTGAATCTACTTCTAAATTAAAAAAGAAATGCCGGCAATACAGTATGGAATATTTGAAATATGGATTTGCGGAATCTTCTACAAACAAAAAATTACCTATGTGTTCAATTTGCCGAAAAGTTTTTTCAAATGAAGCTATGAAACCTTCTAGGCTACAAGAGCATTTACATAAATTGCATCCTGATAAGAAGAACAAAGATATATTATATTTTCAAGAACTCGAAAAACAATATTTAAAACAGCCAACTATATCAAACCTTTTTGCATCGTCTTCTAAACGAGACGATGATGGGCTACGAGCCTCATATAACGTTTCATTGTTAATCGCAAAGTCAGGAAAACCACACACCATTGGCGAGGAATTAATTTTGCCGGCAGTCGAAGAGATATTAAAAACTGTTCTCCACCATGACACCATGTGATATTATTAAAAAAATTCCTCTCAGTAATAATTCAGTGCAAAGAAGAATAGATGAAATGGCAAATGACGTTGAAATATCATTATGTGATTACCTAAAGACTTGCAAATGTTCCATTCAACTCGATGAATCAACTCTACCAAGTAACGAAGCTTTACTCTTATCATACGTACGATTTATAGAAGGAGAAAAAATTCATCAAGAGTTATTATTTGCTAAGAATTTGGAATCTGATACAAAGGGACATTCTATATTTAATATCATGCAAGAATTTTTTCAAGAGAAAGACATTCCTATTAGCAATATTTTGTCTGCTGCTACTGATGGTGCTCCAGCAATGACCGGGCGTTATAAGGGTTTTATAGCACATTTGAGAAAAGCAGTGCCAAATGTACTCGCTGTACATTGTATTATTCACCGTCAGCATTTGGTTGCAAAAAAATTAAATGAACGTCTGCATGCGTCCCTCAATAACTTATTAAAGCAATCAATATCATTAGAAGCAATTCATTGAATGACCGATTGTTTCATAAGCTTTGCAATGAAAATTATGAAGACCTTAATCGCTTGCTGCTGCACACAGAAGTACGTTGGCTCTCTAAAGGTGTTTGTCTGAATCGTTTTTTCAATCTATTTGACTCAGTGTTGGAATTTCTTGTAGAAAACGAACAATTGCGCGAAAACATGATTACGTCAAAAAATGACATCGCTTATTTGACTGACCTGTTTAAAGTATTTAATCAAGTTAATCTACAATTGCAAGGTGATGATTTAAATTTAATTAAAACTAAAAATGTCATAGCTGCCTTTGCAGGAAAACTTCTTATATTCAAAAGAAATCTTGGTAGAGGTGAGTACAACCATTTTCCCACATTATCAACAGTGTCTGCAAATCCGGAAGATTTACTTACTTACTGCCACCACTTGGAAGTTCTTCATGTTGATTTTACAGAGCGTTTCCAAGATATTTTAAAAATGGAAATACCAAGTTGGGTTATAGATCCTTTCGCAAACAAAGATACTGAAGGCTCATCAAATTTGGAAGAGGAGCTATTAGAACTCACAACTAACGAAGAACTGAAAGTAAAATTCAAACGTGGATATCAAGAGTTCTGGCTTCAAAAACCAATACCAGTTCTCTATCCTGAATTGTGGACAATAGTACAGAAGTTGTTAATTGCATTTCCTTCGTCCTATATAGCTGAGCGTGCATTCAGTGCAGTAACTGATTTGCTGTCAAAGAAGAGGAACAGACTACGAATTACTGAACGTGGCGATCTGCGATTGATGTTAACGAAATTGGAACCCGATATTAATAAACTGGTAACACTCCACCAGCCTCAACCGTCTCATTGATTTTTTCTTTATTATTAATTTTGAATTTCTTATTGTATTGCATTTCTTATTTCTATTGTGATTGTATTTCTTATTGATTCTGTGTTTATATTTAAAAGTTTAATAAACAATTTTATTGTACATTTGGTAGCCGTTTAATAAATTTCTACTTCATCATTCCTCTAAAATAAAATTAAGACATTAACTGAAATTAAAGCTAAATACAGATCAATTGGGACGGTACAGATGATATTCAAATAAAATTAACTACTTTGGACCAACCAGCGACTGGCGGGGGGGGGGGGGCGGTGAAATATTTGCTCTCTTCTACAGGGGGCGGTGTTCCAGAAAAGGTTGGGAACCACTGGTCTAGCCCGTGGCGTTTGCGGATCATCGGTTGAAGTTGGAGCCATTTGATAAATATATATTTTCACATGCAAGCGTACCATCAGTTGTAGTTTCGGGGCATTGTTGCGAGCTTGTTTAGTTGGACTAATATTTTTGAAGAAAAATACCGTTTCGACACAATATGGCGCCGCAAGATTATTCACTTATTGAAAACAAGCACGACGAAATGGACCAATCTACTTTGTTGAAGTTGACAGGGGTAAATGTTGGCCGTAGTGCATACATTTCTTCTTACTGTGCCATATTCGTGATCGGATGTTGGCGATATCACTTCTACCTGTGTTGTGCTCTCCAGTTACCACAGATAGAAGGGACCTACAGTTTAACGACGGATCCGAACGTCTATGTTGAGAGGCTGTACTAGGCAGAATACTGTCGGTGGTTTGCCATTGCCTTCCGACAGGCGGCTCTCCGATTTTTTAATTTTGATGTATTTAGGTCCGGGTTTGATCCCGGAGCCTCTCGGTTAGCAGACAGAACACCATTCCACTAGACTACGGAGACCACTTATGCATAAATAATGATGTTTAATTATATTTTGAGCCGTTTTGTATCTTAGTGTTAAGTCCTCCATCTTTTTTTGCATTTAGTTAATGGTTTCCCTTTTTTATGAAATCAATAAAACATTATAAATAAGTCAGTGCCTATATAATCATTGTTATTGACTATTTAAAAAGTATAGTAAATATTTTCAAGAATCCTACCTTACAGCAACACTCAATGTTTCCACCGAAGAAATTAAAACTCTAACACGGTCTGAAAATTTTAGATCGTCTACTAGCTTGTAGAGCAGTTCGTCGAAAGAAGAAATGGACATCCAAAAATACATACATAATTTGCCTAGATCAACTCGTAAATATGAATACAAGGTGACAGTAACGCCTTTTATTGGTATTTGTAGACATAAAGGCAGTGGCATTGGGGGCCTGGGGCGGCTATAGATGAAGGGGCCCTATAAATGGTACTTTCGTGAACGTATACGTAGTGTGTGTTGAATGTGTTTTAAATGTATCGTTATTGTACAAATTTAAACAAAAACAAGAGTATAGAAAACTAATTACCATAATGGAGCTTTATAATCTATGAAGAACACCTCACTTGTTTTAATCAATTAAGAACCAAAATTGCCCAAGAAATACATATAGACTATAGAATATAAATCATAAGCTACAAGAAAAAACCCTCAAATTTCCAATATATATGGGTGGTTATCTGACATTTGGTTAACTTCTGACGTAATTTTGAAAGTGGTGTTTTTAGTTGAAAATCAGAACAGTTTATATTATATGCTGTGGGTACAACATCTACTTTGCTGCATCTAAAAGGGACACTCATTCGAAATTTTTTTATAGAAATTTATGATTTTTCAAAATCAGTGTTCTAGGGACTGACGCCAAACACGGTTATTATGTCAAATCACATTTTTATTGCGGAATCAACTGAAACAACAAATTATCTCTTAAGTTCTATGAAGTATAACCAAATCATAATTTGAACACAATATTCAGACTTTTATTAATTATTTAAAGATCACAAATATTTCAAACTTAAATTACCTAGTACTTCGCATCTATTTTTACCAGTATTTGTTTCACTTCTCGTAAACATTAACGGGTGATTTAAATTTGTAAAATACTGTATTTCTCTTGACGATTAGATTAGGAACTGGCAGTTTTTCTATAACGTCTTCGTAAGGCACGTCGGCGATATCATTATTATTTATTTCAAATTATGTGCTCTCTTCATTGCAAACTTTAACGAATGTAACTGTCAGCTCTCTATCTTCATCATCATATTTTGAGCAAATTGTGGCGTCCCTAAGTTATAATGATTACAATCAACATTATCACAGAAGCAACTTAATGACTTCAAGACAAGTTAATTAGGGTTATAAATATGACCCGAGACTAGATGCACTAAGAGAGTTCCTTTAAACGGTTTCTGCTCTTCCTCATGTTCATTGATCATTTTGTTAACTTTTTATATGTCAACATCTTCGATAACAGGAATCTGTACATTTGAACACCTTTCTCGAAGCACAGCTACAAAGTCGTACACGTTTGCAATGTCACCTCTCTGAGCTATGAGTTGGTCTGCAGTACCTTTGCATGTAGCTCCGATTCCATCTGGTGTCCCTTTCTCGCCTCACGGAAATTCCACGTGTATTTCATAGCCAGTGGATAGAAATCCTCTATTCTGCAGCACAAAATACAAAAACTTGTTTTATTTCGATATTGGGTTACAGGACCGCCACTCAAAAAACGCAGGTTTTCTACAGAGGATGGAAATCTTATTAGGACAGGCTGTAAATGTGCCCAAATGGCTCCAGCGTTGTAAAATAAATTTAACGATACCGTGCGATGAGATGTTACTTTATCCTTTGTGTAAACCACCACTGCATGCAAAGAAATTTGAGTCCTGGAGCCACCAAAATGATACGTCTGAATTTCTTGTTTGTATTTAGTTGTGTAGATTTCCGAAAAGTCCATGACAATTACTGCATCCTTTTCTGTAAGTGACTCTTTCAAAGATTTGATAGTTTTATATCGATGAACGATGTTCTGTTCATGTTGGAATGATTTTGGAAGATCACTCTCTTCTAATTGCATAACTAAATCACGAGGTCTTAAGTTCTACATCTCTTTCTTATACTTTGTTACGTATTGATACTGTTTAGTTTTAATGTCTTTAATCAGTTCCTTGCTATGCTTCCATTGTATGACTGCAATGTTCATACTATTATCAAACTCCTTATATGGTAAAATCTTCATCGAGGAGTACTGGCAAGTTCTCGCTGAGCATTTTTCCGAGTAACGATCACAGCAAATTGTTTCCAGTGCAGTTTAATATGTTGCAAAGTCAAGAACATTTGCCTTATTTAAGGCACCTAATTCCAAATTGATGTTTTCATGAGTAACACAAGCACAGGTGTCACGGTCTGTAAGCTGTGGCACAAGAACCCAAAATGGACGCAATTTGCCGAACGAATTATACCCAATTTTCATCAAACTCGTATTGAGAAATTTCTGATGCAAGTTTTTCATTTTTTTGCGAGTAAGGCATTCTTTTTTTCCTGTCGCATAAAGACTATTATTGTCATCTTCATAAAACTTCAACTCTCTTTCGCTTAACTTCATATTTTGTACGATTAAATCCCATCTTTTAATATGTAATGGCTTTGTTAACATGTCTACATATCTTATATTTATGTGTGAGTGGACTGGACAAAATCGTTTTCAAGCAGGTTTTTTTTGGTGTGTCTCAATATTTTCATTTAAAATTCGCCTCTGAATAATATCGCCAAATAACGCTTTTTTTATCAATTCTACGTTTTGGTTAGGGTCGTTGGCCATTTCTACAACTTTACCTTTAGGTTTGGGGGCCTATGATGGTGAGGGGCCTGGGGCGGACCGCCCCTGCCGCCCCCCTTGGTACACCCCTGCATAAAGGATGTACCCATATCCTTCTGAATTTTCGTTCATTTTTTTGCTTTTTTTTCATCTTTTTACGTACAAAGTGACAACAACGCGATTCTGTGTACTTCTCAGATTAATGTTAACAACTGATGATACGCGTTAATGTGAAAACAATTTACTCGACCGATGATCGGCAGCGACCGACCATCAGCACTGATCATCGGTCTTTTCTGAAATGGGCTTAAGATTATTCGTTTCTAATAACAAAAACAAAATTGCACAGACTTTTCATTACAAGTCATAGTAGTGTGGATAACATTAATTCAGAAACATCCTTCATATTAAAAAAATTATTACCAGTATGGTTGATTCTGATTCATCAGAGATAAAAACCTTTTCCTTGAAGTACTCCAGCAAGGATTTCAGAGTTACAATGTCACTTTTAAGTCTTCAGACAAACAGGGGACGAACTTTATTTGTATCTCTTTCAACCTTATCCTTGATTACCTTCAAAATTTCCCTTCCTTTTGTCGGCGTGGAAAAATCAGAAATTTCCATATCACCTATGTAGCCCCCTTCTATAGTAGAATATTACCAATAAACAAATTTGTATTGATAATTTTCTTACACGAAATGTTAGTTATAAACAATAATCACCTTTTAATAACTTCCTTGAGATTCAATAAGTTTGTGGTACTACATGATGGATCTGTATTTTGGAGGTACGAAGAATTTCATCCTACTTCAATTTTCGAAGCGATGGCATTTTAATTTTTGATTTTATTTTAAATTGTTTGCGTCGTTCCGAAAAAGAGAAAAAAATTCGATAAATAATAAATACCTAAAATTAATTAAGTGTTGTGTGTACCTTAAAAATGTTGTATCTGGTTATATATTTACGAATACTAAAAATAACTATTAGACATAACATATAACTTATTAGGAGTACATTAATTGTCCTGTATCGGCAAAGGGGACAAATTAACCAAGGGACGCTTTAAAATTCCATTGGTGGCCCGAACACTTACAACCCTAACAATACCATCTTGATGTAGAGCAGTAATTCGAGCCATGATCCAACGCAATGGGGGAACATTATCATCAAGAAGTAAGACTAGTTAGGAGAAGGTGATGCGGGCGTTAGCCACTTTGAGCGTTGTTGGAGAGTATGAAGATATTCTCGTTTCCAACGAGACCAAAAGTTTTGACGCAACCTTTGAAGAAGCTGTCACCGAGACAATCTATTCATAGAAATTGTTGAAAAATCAGGAAGAAAAAAAGTTTTTATTGGTTCTAGAGTGTCCAGGAGTGATAGCATTAATATACTCTATATCATGAGTTGAAGGCGTGAGAGGTCGAAAATTAAGCAAGATTTCAATTAACACTAAGACGGTATACAATTCTTCGTAAATTAAAATTGGGTCTCCGACCACGCGTGTCAGATCCGTTTTGACTGACTTTGTAACGGATTTTCAAAGACCATTAGAATGTGGTCCAGCAGGCGGACTGAAAGAAACTGACAGGTTTTCTGCTCAGCTGCAGTTTTCATATATTCTCGAGGTTCTCTCGAGGCCCCAGTAAAATTGGTGCCATTGTCGAAAAAGATGTGGGATACCCGAGCACGACGAGCAATAAATGTTTACAAAGCGGCAAGAAAACATTCAGAAGTTAAATTACTCACTAACTCAAGATGTACAGTCTTAGTGGCACAACAAATAAAGAGACATATGTAGGCTTTGGTTGTTCAAACACCACGATCTCCCGAAGGGGCAATGTAAAATGATCTTCCAAAGTAAACACCACTCTGAGAAAACACTTTTATCGAGAACAATCGGAATTTAGGTAAATCGCCCATAGACGGCTGAAAAGACTGTTTCCAACAACGAATTCAGTTTCTTGTGACAGAGTTTATTGCTCTTTTCGAAGATAATATCTAAAAACATTGGGATATAAAAAATTGGGTGGTTTTTGGCCCGGCATATAAATTTTTTTCGTGAAAATATCTAATTAGAATCCATTTTAAAGGAGCATTGCGGGGTAATGAAAGGGGGTATTTCGAAGCGTACGATAAAGGAGCATGTTTTAATCGACCACCAACCCTAAGGAGCTTGTCTTCGCCCAGGAAGGTGCTAAGTTTTCGAAGAGGTTTCGAGAAGAATGTAGACGCTTGTTCTTTGTGAAAATAATTAGTCTGTGTATCTTTTACGAGACATAAAAGAGAGTCATGTAATTCGGTAGAAGTTAGGAAACCTGAGTGTCGAGAGGAAACCTGAGTGTCGGGAGGAAACATGACGAAGATTATAAATAACTCGTAAAACATATGCTAAAACTGGCTGTAAGGTAGCGAACTATGAATATCTATTTATAAGGGATTCTAAGAAAGCAGGATCCAAGGGCACAAAATAATCCGTTCTTCTTCGGAAAGATCCTCAGAAGATAAGGACACGGGTCCTGTCGGGAAATAAAAGGGATAGTCGTAGAAAAAAATTAGAACCATTAATCCACTCGGGCAAAGATAAAAATTTTGATGGTACAACACCACGGGACGCAAAATCACAGACATTTTGCTTACAATCAATGCAATGCCATATAGTCGAAGGAATTTTAGACTGAATATAAGATATATGATTGGCCAGTAACATTTTTCATTTATAAGGAGTAACTTTTAATCCAATGTAATACAATTTGGGAATCCGAACATGCATAAGTTGGGATTTATCTGTAGAGCTTAAGCAACTAACTTGGAGAGCAAAACAGCTGCACATAACTCAAGTCGCGGAATTGTCAATTTTTTCGTAGGTGCTACTTCCGATTTTGTACATGAAAATTGGACAGAAACTCTACTTTCAGCATCCACGCCCCGAAGAAGACGCAAGTATAGCCTCTTCTTGCGTCACAGAAACCATGTAACTCGACTAGAGGAAAACTGTGAAACAATAAATGGCGAGGTTTGCCAACTTGAGACAATAGAGGAGGTTTAATTTTATATTGTTCCCAAATTTGAATGATATCAAAAGATGGAGATTCATCCCAAAATGCTCCAACTAACCGCAGATGCTGAATTAAAAACTTGGTAAAAAAGGTTATAGGAGCTAGAAATCCTTTAGGATTATAGGTTCAAGCTAATTCTGAAAGCATACAACGTTTGGTACAAGGAAGATATTCCCGCGGTTGGACACAAAATATAAAACAGTCCGAGTAAGAAGACCAACGTAACTGAAAAACTTTAAGAGAGTTCTCCAAATCTGGTTGAAAACTTAGACTAAGGGGATTGATAAGAGAAGTAGGTAAATTAGATAATAAGACGGGTTCGTTTGAACCCCATTAACGAAGTTCAAAATCTCCCAAATGAAAAAGGGAAATTAAATCTTGCATAAGCGTTTGAGCTTCTACAAAATCATTCGAGCCAAAACAAAAATCATCAATATAAAAGCAAGTATGGATAATTTTAGCTGCTTGTGGAAAGCGATGTCCCTAATCAAGAGCAAATTGATACAAAGAATGAAGAGTGAGAAATGGAGAAGAAGTAACACCATAAGTTAAAGTATTCAGATGATACACCTGAACACAATCATCTGTAGAAAGTCTGCAAAAGATATTTTGATTAAGTAAAATAGAAACAATGTCTTGTTGAAGTTTAGGTTCAACGAATAAACAATTATCAAGGGAAATTAACTGTCTCGACCCTTACTTCGTGGAATCTACTCATATTAGTGTTTTAATTGAAACTCAACGTTTCTAGCTAATTCCATAATATGATAAAAATTGTTGAAAATTCTAAAAAAATGACAATTGTTTCGATAATTCAATACCATCGTCAAATGATAGCTAGAAACAGTGAGTTTCATTTAAAACACTAATTATTAAGGGATTTCTAATTAGGAACTTTGGCAGATGCGTTAAAAATCACACGTTATTTGGTGCTAACCCTAACAGGTTTGACCACACAATGGTGAAGAATATAATATTTACCATTCCCTTCATAGTCAGCAAGACCCCGTGACCTAGGTCGAGATACTGCCGCATAAAGGCGGAATAGTGTTCATACAGATCGGGTTGCTTAAGAAGTCTGCGTTCAAGAAAATGAAAACGATATGACGCCAGCTCTCGTATGCCAGGAAAAGTAGGATCTACATCCCGAAAAGATAATGACACAACATATTGTCCTGGAGGTTTACGAGAAACATCTTCGAAAAGATCATCAGAATTAACGGGAATGGCTTCTGGAACCGTTTCTACTTCCCAGAAAGTTTTGAAAGTAGTATCTAATGAAACTTTAGAAACGGTGTGGTATAATATAGAGGTGATAATAGG
Source organism: Galeruca laticollis (assembly GCA_963921935.1). Classification (NCBI taxonomy): domain Eukaryota; kingdom Metazoa; phylum Arthropoda; class Insecta; order Coleoptera; family Chrysomelidae; genus Galeruca; species Galeruca laticollis. The sequence continues at coordinate 90,382,572 of OY998183.1, forward strand.
ATTCTTTACATGAACCGGGCCCATGAAAATGTAACCAAAAACAGTATTTGTGGCATCGGGTTCACCTGAGTTGCCAGACATCGTATCTGGGAGCAATAATTTGAGAATCAAATCAGTCCCAATGCATAAGTCGATAGTTGCTGGTCGATAGAATTGAAAATCAGCTAGAGAAGTATTAGTTAAATGGGTAAACTTATTGGGATCGTTTTTAAAATCAGGCATAGGATCAGAAATTTTGTCTAAGACTAGAGCATGAAAATTAAAAACAGGAAAGTCTTTAGTATGCGGGCAAATTGAAAGGACAACTTTCCCAGTCTCCAATTTAGAGTTCATTGAGACAAGACCATTGAATTTAAGGGCACATTGAGACTGAGGGATACCTAAGCTGTTTAAGGTTTTACGGATTGTAACGATGTTCTGGTGAACACCGCTGATGATACGCCTATGGTTCGAGTATCTTTCCTTCCATTTGGTAGGGTATTGACCTACCAAACGGCGGCCACCCGTGGGAGAGGTATTGACTGTTACACACTCCTGTACTTCCCGTCTCTAAGGTACTGACTTAGAGGTACTTCGTCTCGCCCGAGGTATTGACTCTGACGAGCATCCAGAACCCGTATCACCGCTTACACCCGTGTATCGAAATCTCAGCGTTCGCATCGTCCAAACCACTATTCCGTAGGTGTATCTCCCCGGTCGACAAGAAATAATTAGATACACCGCCTTATACGGACCGATAGAATAAATATTTAATTTTAGGCCAGGTATTGATCTTATTGTACATATGTAAATAGCGCCTGTAAATATTTTTATAAGAATAAACTTATTTTATTCTGGAATCCTGTCTCTGACTGTACAACCCTACCCGGAAATCCGTAACCACCCCCCCCCCCCGAGGGTTACAGGGTAATAAAAGAAGTTTGGCTGCCGCAATCTAAAATTGCTCTTAAGGGTCGCTTACTGCCTTTACTATCAAGGGCGTCAATCACAGCCGTGGATAACAAAATCCCCTTTCAACAGGGGATTGGAGTCCAAATAAATTAGTGGTACTTGATTGATTTGAAGACGGACGGTTTGGGCTCAAATTATGTGAAACTTCGGTAGAGTTTGGGATTGCTTTATCGAAATGTAACAGAGTATGCTGAGCCTTGGATTTGAAAGATCGACAAGTGTATTTGAAGCGACAGGAACGAAGATCGTTCGTGAGAGGAACTTAAACAATTAAAGCATAGATGAGATTGTTTGCAAAAACGATGCCTTTCTGAAGAACGAAGAACTTTTACTCAAAAATTAATCACGTGTGTTAATAGTATGGTTTTGTTTGCATACAGTACTATGTTGATTAGACAAATTAATATCTAACAAAGTTGGAGACCGAGTTTAACAGGAAACTTTTGAAATTGAGGGTGGATCATTCAATCGGAAGGATTTCGGCGAAGAAACGTTAATATTTAAATTACTGTAGGCGTTCAATTGGGATTCTAAAAAGGCAATCAAGCTAGTGAAGGTGGGTATGTTGATTTATGTTCCATTTCAAAGAGGCGTGTGATTTCTGGAGTTAATCTTGAATATATCATATTAAACATAATGAAGTCCCACTCATCTATAGGTAAACCAATCACTTGTAGTGCAGAAAGATTTTATAAAAAGGTATCGATGAGATTAGACAAAGAATCAGCAGTAACCATATTTAATTTTGGGGCCTGTTCAAGGGCATGCCAATGGGCTTTGGCACAACGTCTTTGATTGGTATATTGCTTGGTAATAAAGTTGTAAGCAATATCATAATTATCGGCGATCACTTTTAAATTACGAATTATACCTAAAGGGGGACCTTCTAACGATGCTTATAATGCTTTAGTTTTTCGACATCTGACATAGATTGGTTGTTGTGGATAAGAGAATCATATAAATCTGAGAACGATGCGAATTCCTTTACATCACCTGACAACTTGGTAATCAGATATTCGAACCAGTTTGTGAAAGAGCACTAGTATTCTCAATGTATTGTTGACTGGAATTGTCAAAATGCTCGGAACATATTAGTTTCGTTTGAAAATACTGCGATAAAAAGGCTGCAACAATTTGGTCTTCTGGATCTAGGTCTTGAGGATCTGGAAGCGCCATTAATCTAGTAATCACTGAATCATGATGTTTCACAGAAGTGTCACGAATTGAATCTAATTCAGTTACACACGAATTTGTAAAAGAGGATGAACCGACTTGTCCCAAAAGACATTATTTAAAAGAAATTATTAGATTTTAGTAGACATTAATTTCGAATATTGCTTGCGGCCAGTGAACTGGAAGGTCATTGGCAAGGTGTAGTAAAATCAATAACAAACACGTTCGTTTTATAAATAATGTGTCAACAAGGTCGAGAAACGGATCGTTGACTGTGTTAGTCTAACAATTTCCTATATATAGAGAGTACATTGTTATTTTTGTTATTAATAGTACAAACGTCTATATTCAGTGTTACTTATATGGTCCGTAATTTATATACGTAGTTTTAAACCCTAAAGAATGGTTCACGAGGTAAGTGTTTAACGAAAATGAATGGTTCGATGGTTCAAGAAGTACATACGAGGGGCACTTGCTAAGTAACCACCAAATTGGCTAAATCGCTCAATATTTGAAAATCATTTGACGCTGCTTAACGATGAAAGCGATACTGTTTGACGCTATCCATTGTAAATAAAAATAAACAGTATTATCGAAACAAAAGATGCGAGAAGAGAAGTAAAATATTGAAAGCGAATTTTCAATGAAATATTACAATTGAATTGAATCAAATTTCAAATGACCATTTAATAGAGTCGTTGAATCACCCTGCAAAGCGAAAATATTTGAGAAAAAGTAAAGTGAAAATAAGTGACTACAAAAAAATTAAACAGTTATTCAGAAAATATTTGAGTTCACTATTTACGAAAGAAGCACGCAGATCGCAAAAGGATATAGAACGAGAAAAAAACCACAAGATAAATAAATAGGTAGAGTATAGCGAAAAAACTCTTGATTCATTACTCAAACTAGTTGACAAGAAAATATATAGGCCCAACCTATATAAAAATTGCACAAAACAGGATGAGAAACAAAAACAGCAGAAACTATTGAGTAATTAATCAAAAAACACGTCTGTTCAACTTTTCAGTTTGGAAATTATGAAAAATTAGAAAAATATTCAATAACAAAGCGACTAGTTTTTGTCCAGACCGGTAGAAGTAAACGAAGTTTTAATTGAATTCAGGTACTACAGCACATTCAAGGTCACTCACTTTTTGACATAAATTGGTTCAATTTAAATTATTTTAAAAGAGTAAAAAAAATTAATTGTACATTTATAATTAAATCTATAGATGAAAATAGGCAAAAAATAAACGGTTTTAAAGATTAAAACTAACTTTTTCGCGTCTGTGGCCCTGAACAATATTCTATCATAAAATTGTTACTTGTATACAGTTCGGGGGATGTATCGTGCTAACAAACCGAAATTTATCCAAAAATAACCAAAAATGTAGTATATCTGGATTTATAGCACCCGTTGTACTCGCTTTGGTGAGCTGAAAATCAATAGGGTACATCTGTGAGACACCTTGAACAATATTCAATCATAAAATTGATTAATCGAAGACTCTCTGGAGGCTGTATCGTGCTAACAAACTGAAAATTCTTCTAAAATGACAAAAAATTGGTACTTCAAGTACCATAGCACCCGTTGTACTGGCTTTAGTGAGCTGAATATCAATAGGCTTAATCTTTGAGACCCTCTGAATAATACCCAATCATGAAATTGGTCACTTGTATATACTCCGGAGGCTGTATCGTGCTAACAAACTGAAACTTCTCCAAAATGACAAAAATATCGTACTTAAAATACTGTAGTACCTGTTGTATTCGCGGTGGTGAGCTGAAAATCAATAGGGCTCATCTGTGAGATGTCCCGAATAATATTCAATTATAAAATTGGTGACTTGTTGAACTCCGGAGGTTGTATCGTGCTAACAAACTGAAATTTTTTAAAAAATGACAAAATGTCGTACTTCAAGTACCATAGCACCCGTTGTACTGGCTCTGGTGAACTGAAAATCAATAGGGTTCATCTGTGACATGTCCTTAACAATATTCGATCATAAAATTGATGACTTATTGCACTCCGTGATAATAACTCGAAAAAAATTTTCAAATTTCCATCTTTTTCTGGGGTAAAACTTTTCTCGCATATTAGATAGGTTGGGCGGAAAAGTAATAATAATTATCTAGCTATGAAGGACCAATGTTCACGCCGATAGCGCTTTCATATTTGATTTAATTTTAAATGGACTGTATGATACATTTATTCAAATACAAATGACATTTTACCTTGTTTGCGTCATTCCTCGGGACAATCTTTCAGTCGGCTGGCTTTTAGGCGATGTAACACAGGATGAACAACGATATGCGGACACTAACTGTTATATACAGAGGTAAATCAGACAATGTTAGTCTAGGTCTGGTCTCGACCGATTGACCCAATACAAGGCAAGCTGAAATGTCATCGTAGCGCGGTTAAATTTAAAAGTATGAAATGAATCGATTGTGACGCTATCACGAACACAGTGTGGCTGATAAAGAAGATGATCATCCTTTTGCACTGCATTATTTTCTGATTCGCTGGAAAATTACAAAAATAGGGATGTAACTAACTACCATATCACAAAATTGATCAATGTTTCTACTAAACATTGAAATATCATTTACTCACGTATAGCATACCTTTTGCTCTAGTCTAATACTTTCACCAATTCTTACATCTGAAGTTCAAGTTCAGTTTTACTTTTCCGCCCAACCTATCTAATATGCGAGAAAAGTCTTGGTTCACCCCAAAAAAAGTTTAGTTTTTAAGCAAGAACACATAAAAACGGTTTTTAGAAAAAAAATCTTGTGTGTATGTCGTCGTCGTCGTCATCGTTGTCGTCGGCCACTTTTCGTTACATCTCTTGTTAGCACGATACAGACTCCGCAGTGCAATAAGTCACCAATTTTATGATTGCATATTATTAAGGACATGTCATAGATGAACCCTATTGATTTTCAGCTCACCAGAGCCAGTATAACGGGTGCTATGTTAATTGAAGTACGATATTTTGGTAATTTTTGAGAAATTTCAGTTTGTTAGCACAATACAGCCTTTGGAGTTTAACAAGTCACCAATTTTATCATTGAATATTATTCAGGACATCACACATATGAATCCTATTGATATTCAGCTCACCAGAGCTAGTACAACAGGTGCTATAGTACTTAAAGTACGATATTTTCGTCATTTTTGGAGAAATTTCAGTCTTTTAGCACGATACAGCGTCCGGAGTATATACAAGTGACCAATTTTATGATTGGATATTATTCAAAGTGTCTTAAAGATGAACCCTATTGATATTCAGCTCACTAACGCCAGTACAGCGGGTGCTATGGCACTTGAAGTACCAAATTTTTGTCATTTTTGGAGAATTTTCAGTTTGTTAGTACGACACAGCCTCTACAGTGGATAAAAGTGACCAATTTTATGATTGGATATTGTTCAAGATGTCTCACAAATGTACCCTACTGATTTTCAGCTGACTAGAACGAGTACAGCGGGTCCTATAAATCCAGATTTACTACATTTTTGGTTATTTTTTGAGAAATTTCGGTTTGGTAGCACGATACATCCCCCGAAGTGTATACAAGTGACAATTTTATGATAGAAAATTGCTCAGGGCCACAGATTCGGAAAAATTAGTTTTAATCTTCAAAACCGTTTATTTTTAGTCGATCTTGAACTGTAAGTAAATTGAACTCATAGTATTTAGATTCACAATTCTAATGTGTACCTACTTCTTAAGCAAATAGTAAGTATTAGAAACCTTTGATAGGACTTACCTGGAGGATACTAAAATGAATACTCGATGTGAAAGTAGTGGATATGTACCAGATTTAATATATTTTACACTAATTACTTTAACGAGGATATCACTTGGAGTATATTAAACGTTGCAATGGAACTATATCATCTTTTTGTAAACCAAATTTTTCTTTGCTAATCATTCGTGAAGAACCTGCAATATATGTTGTTGAAAATCCACTAATTATATAAAAAAGAGTAGATTGAATTATATTTGTTATTTACTCACTTACACATTGTACTTATAAATAGAAAAATGGGTCTACTGGCCAGTTATACAAAAGTAATTGCATAATTTAGGTATTTCATATCTAGTAAAATAAGATCTGAAATAAAAATTTTGGACACAACTTTGCATTTTTGATATAATGTAGTTTCAAAGATACTATAACAATGTGTAGAGGTTTTAGTGTCTGCAATCCCCGGGAAGAAGCTTATAAATTTACATAAAAAATGTCTCCTGACTTTTTTCCTTCCTTCAAAATGGTCGTAAATTTAAAAAAAAATCGTACGCAAGAGAAATATGCAGAGAACATTTTTTTGAACTGCTTAAAAAATATAGTCTTCAATTCTAGAGAGAGGAGTTCGGTCCTGGCATCTATCACTGATACAGATAAATTGTCAGCTCTTAACAAATTAATATTTAAACAGTGATCTATCGTGTTTTAAAACCTATACTGCATTTAATATACAATATATTAGTGTACCTAACCATATACGTAAGTACGTTTTTCGATATCTAAACGTAAACGTCAATTTGAATCACCTAACATGCAAGTTTCTTTTGGAACTATCTCGAACAAAAAAGAGTCAAACCTCTACTCTTATCAGTACCGATATGTTCAACGAAACTCGAAGAACAGGTCCGTATTCAGGTTCATGAGTGAAAATTCGTATAAAAATATGAATATGTCAACACTATCTGCTGGGACTTCTGACTACAGGGGTTCTCAGATTAATACCTGACAAACTTACTCAGATGTAACTTCTCAACAACACTTCCCAAAGAAAGAACAAGCAATAATCTTTCCTGCTATAGAAAACGCAACACTCCAAGATTACCTTATACCTCTAGGAACAACTATTGAACCCAAAAATATATTATTCACTTCAAGACTATCGAATAAAAGAATCTGCATGTATCTTACTAGTCCTAGCATAGTAGAAAAGTTCATTACTAATCACGAAGGTGAGATCAAAATTAACAATGAAATTGTGCAGGCCCGTAAATATGTAACACCCTCAGAAAGGCTTGTACTTTCTAACGTTTGTCCTACAATACCATACGCTATATTAGTGAATAAATTAAGCAAACTGGGCATTACCACTCTTTCTACGATGTCATTTCTTAGAATCAGCTCAAATCTCCCCGAATTTAATCACATTTACAGCTTCAGACGTCAAGTTTTCGTAACTCCACCAACACACACACTTCCAGAATCCTTTTTGATAAATTATGAAGATACAACTTACAGAATTTTCCTCTCCCAAGACTCACTCTGCTTTTCTTGTAAAAAGCCAGGTCACACCGCAGCAAATTGCGAAACAGCAACACACTCTCCACCTCCCACTACTAGTACCCCTACCGCTCCACTTGAGACTACTTCCCAATAAACATAAATACTGAAACACCTACATCCTCCGAGCAAAGTTCTACAATAGAAACGGACACTGACAATCAAAAATTAACAAAACGTACTTTTAAGGAAATAGAGACACCTTCTCCTCAACCAGAAGAAGAAACAAACGAAGCCAAGAAAGACCCTTTCACTAAACCGCAACCAAAAGCAAACATAAAGAAAATCAAAACAAACAACAATCGAAGTTCTTATGGAGCCAGTGAGAAAAATTATCAACGAACACAATCCACCCTTTATTCTCAACTTCACCCAAATATCAGATCTTTTCGCAAACGTTTACGGATCAGCCGACCCAGTAAGCATCATTCAAGACTACACAACCGACCTTCACAGCACTAATATATATGTTAACCAAAATCTATCCGCATTTTACCCACCGGGCTATCAAAACAAGATGTACAAAAATTAAGAAAAAACTTTTAATACACCTGCAATTAATCTATTTAGATACAGAACAGGAGAGCGATTGTTCACAAACGTCAACCTATTAAAATAATTATCCATTTTCAATTCTTTCTCATCTATTTTACAATGGAACCAAAATGGTTTCATCGATAAACTTCCAATACTACAAAAGATCATAAACGAATTTAAATCTGACATAATTTGTTTGCAAGAAACCAACCTAAAACATAGCAATGTCCAAACATTTAATCAATTTCAAAAATTTTATAAACATCGAGATACTGCTCAAAAAGCTAGTGGAGGAGTAGCAATCCTCACTAAAAATAATATCGACGCCGTGGAAATTCCCCTAAATAGTAATCTTGAAGCCATTGCTATTAAGATCCATGACAAACAAGACTTACATATCTGCAACCTATATCTTCCTCCAGGATCGCAAATAAACCAGCAGGACTTAGGCAATTTGATACAACAAATCCCCCATCCTAGAATCATACTAGGAGATTTCAATGCTCACAACTATCTTTGGGGCTCAACATCTCAAAACACAAAGGGTCACCTTGTAGAACAAATATTAGACGACTTTAACCTTTCTGTTCTCAACGACGGCAGAGCCACAAGATTTAATATACAAACCGGAGAATCATCATGTATTGACCTTACAATCTGCGATCCAACCCTAACTCCTTCGTTAACATGGGACAGACTAGATGATACCTACAGTAGTGACCATTACCCCATTATTATATACAACAATACAAAGAATAATACCAAACAAAGCTTCCATCCTAAATGGAAACTTAAAACTGCTGACTGGCAGCTCTACTCCACTGTCATTGAAGAAAAAATTGAATCTTGTACTATCCTACCTAATAGAGACGAATCGTTAGAACAATTTATGGAAACCATAAAACATGCAGCAAACATATCAATTGGAAAAACATCTTACACCAAACAGCACACTCCGGTCGCATGGTGGAATAACGATTGCGAAGCAGCTCTAAGAGCCAGCAAAAAAGCTTTCAATAGATACAAACGATATAAGACTCCGGAAAACAAACTTCAATTTTTAAACTTACGTGCAAAATCAAGGCACACGATCAAAAGTGCAAAGCGCAAATCTTGGACTGAATATGTCTCATTATTAAACCCAGATACACCAATGACAGAGGTCTGGCAGAAGGTACGCAAAATATCTGGCATTAATTCAAGTAATAATATAAAAATACTCAACATGGGAGGAGCTATATTGACAACTGACTCAACTATTGCAGATGCGCTTGCTGTAACGTACGAGAACCGTTCCAGTGATTGCAATTATACGAAAACTTTTTTAGCTCACAATACACTAGAAGAACAAAACCGCCTGGAAGTGACTACCGAAAATGACAATCCTATAAATGTACCGCTCACCATGTCTGAATATGAAGACGCCTTATCCAACCTTAAAGATACTTGTCCGGGTCCTGACAAAATTCCATCTACCTTTTTAAAACATCTTCCTTCCAATGCCCACGAACATCTCCTAAATCTCTACAATGTGATCTGGTTGCAACACACCTTTCCAAAAGCATGGCGAGAATCCCTAATAATACCTGTTCTAAAACCCCGAAGCCAAAAATCAAATCCTCAATCATATCGACCAATTTCTCTTACTTCAGTGATTTCTAAGCTACTAGAAAAAATCATTAACAGAAGATTATTGTGGACATTAGAGCAACATAATTTAATAATACCTGAACAAAGTGGCTTCAGACAAGAAAGATCAACTACCGACAATATTATAGACCTGGAAAGTAACATCAATGAGGCATTTGCACAAAAACAAAAATGTTTAGCAGTCTTCTTCGATATCAACAAAGCATTCGATACTGCCTGGCATGATTACATTATCAAAAAACTTCTGAGCTGGAATATAACAAGTAACTGTCTACACTTTATCCAAAACTTTTTAAAAAAACGAAATTTTAGAGTATTAGCAAACGGAACCACGTCAGATTTAAAACAAACAAAAAATGGTATTCCACAAGGATCCGTAATTAGCCCCACCATTTTTATCATAGCAATGAATGATATCATACAGGCATTAAAACCCCCAATGAAAGCTCGTTTGTATGCGGATGACTTAGTTATCTATTGCAAAAGCAAAAACGTGAACAATCTAAAATCTCTTACGCAAGCATTCATATCTCATCTAGAGGAATGGTCGGAGAAAACAGGCTTCATGTTTTCTACTAGCAAAACTCGCTTTATGTTATTCTCCAAAAAGAAAACAGTAAACATCCCAGATATTCATTTATATGGACAGAACATAAAAGCCGAAAAGTCACTAAACTTTTTGGGTACAACCTTTGATGAAACGCTCAATTGGAATACACACATTAATAACTTAATATCTACGTGTCAAAAGAGACTTAACCTCCTGAAAATACTATGCAATAAAAACTGGGGCGCTGATCGAGACACTCTTCTAACATTATACAGGATGTTAATTAGATCGAAATTGGATTATGCAGCAGTTGTATACTCGTCAGCCAACAAACGAACCCTAAAACGGTTAGATATAATACAAAATACGGCTTTACGGATAAAAACGGGAGCCTTTCGTACATCTCCAGTTGTAAGCTTATACGCTGAAGTTAATGAACCTTCCCTGGAAGATAGGCGTATGTACTTGAGCCTGACATATGCAGCTAAAACGATATACAATCCGTTCAACTCTACAAGGCATAACTGCTCTCCTCAAAAACTCTCCAATTCTTCCACAATTAAACCTCATGCTCCCAAACCCTTTTATGCTAGAATAAAAATGTACCTTGAAAAACTAAGCTTCTCCTTTCCCAAATGTTTCCCTCGACTGACTACATCTACTCCCCCTTGGCAAATCAAAAAACCAAAATGTATAACCACTCTTAGCTCTCTAGATAAATATTCGACTCAATTTCAGTATTAGATCAACCTTCAGAACAATACTAGAATAGTATTATATAGATTTTGCGATAGTCTGTATAATCATACAGACTATCGCAAAATCTATACCGATGCTTCGAAATCTGCAGCTGGCATTGGAGCCGCGGTGGTAACTACAAACTCAACTTATAAGTTCACATTTCCAGATACATATTCCATCTTCTCAGCCGAATTATATGCCCTATATGAAGCCTTAGCTAATATAAATTCATCTTCAAACACTCAAAACCATCTTATTCTCACAGACTCCCTCAGCTCAATAAAATCCATACAAAAAATATTCACAAATCACCCCCTTGTCTTAAAGATTAAAGAAGAACTCAAAATAGCTCAACAAAACAATAAAGATATCATCTTTATGTGGATCCCATCACACGTAGGAATAGATGGCAACGAGGAAGCTGATCAAAGAGCAAAAGACGCCACGACCAACGAAGATGCTCGAGTAGTGCAGTTTTCAGTAAGTGCGGATGTCAAATCTATAATTCAATCTAAAGTGAACAGTGTTTGTGAAGCTAAGTGGAAAACAGCGGGAACCAAACTTAACGAGGTAAAAAAGTCTACTAAACCGTGGTCGGTCCTACCAAAAAATCGTCGCGATCAAGTGCTACTAACACGGCTACGTTTAGGTCATACCCGGCTAACTCATAGCTATCTATTCAACAAAGGTCCCGAACTAAAATTTAATTATTGTGACTCAAAACTAACTATTAAGCACCTACTTGTTGAATGTCCTCAACTAACTCAACAGCGACAACTGGCACAACTATCCAACAATGGATTATCCGACGTATTAGGAACAAACTACAATCTATGTAACCTAAAGACATTTCTTAAATTAATAAATGTTATAAATTCTTTATAAAATCCAAATGTAAATAACTATATGTATGTATACACCAAATATCGCTAATGACCCTTCGAGGTCGATGCGCTATAATAAAAAAAAATCTAGAGAGAGGTACAGGTTTTTTTATTGTTGAAAGAAAATTATAACAATTCGAAATTTTGTAATGGAAATTTAAATGCTTAAAAGTAATTAGCGAAACATGTTTTTTATGGGTTTTTGGGTATATAGAGATATAATTATTCCTGCAATGCTTGATATTCACTCTGCCTTATGATTTCTGTACTTATGATGTGATTTTTTGTAGGTATTTAGGAAAATTATTTGCAAAAGGATTTAAAAAAGATTTAGAAGATGACGATTTATATGAAACTGTTAGAAAGATTCGTTCTAAGAAATGCGGAAATAAATTGGAGCATGCATATCTTAGCCGAGCGAAAAGTAAATCTTCAGTTTCATTTTATCGATTACTATGGCAGATGTATGGACTTCAATATGTAGGACTTGGCGTTATTCAATTAACTGTGAAATTATTTATAAGGTAAGTCTTGATCCGTTTTCAGTTGAGATGTAACAATATCGCAAAAATATAACAAAACAAATTGTTGACCAGATTTGAGTTAATAGATTGAAAGAATCAATTTTTGAAATTGGACCTCCTTGAAAAGTTTCATATTTTGGGATCATTCTGGATTCATTGGCCTCGCCACTATAACATGTATCCTTACTCGTTCAGGTAGTCTCTGATCTGAACAGAGTACGTCTTGGAAACAACATGGCGGCATATAACCGGAAAAGTAGTTTCGATTGCTACTTCATTCGGGTGTAATTACGTCTTCCTCTTGGACACGACTTCTGAAATTAACCTGTTTAGCTTTGTTCCATCTGATGGGAATCTAGAATGATACCATATTTTATCCTACCTCTTTTGCGAATATTAACGTTCTTATCTCTAGTGGGTATCATTTCATTTCATTCGTTTGGGTTGTGCTCAACAGCCCGGGCACTTGACCTAAGTCATTGTACCGTTCCCAATATTATCTACTTCCACTACAAAAAATTCGTGTCCTCGATATAGGTCACTAGCTTATTTGGGGTGATTTTGAGTAGTTCCGATGGTTGTATTGTTTCCTTTCCAAAAAGCTTCTTGTATAAGCAGAGTGTATGAATAGGTGTTTCATCCCTTAGTTCGCATTTCCTACAGAAAGGTTCACTGACTTTTCTCATTTTGTATTAATGTTTCCTTATGGTACAGAGTCCAGTAACCAAATCGGTAACTGTCTTCAGTTGCCTCTTGCTCAGTTTCAGTAAACTGATTGAGAGTTCTTTGTTTACATTTCCCAGTAAGCTTTTTGTGTGAAAGTGACCTTCTGTCAACCTCCATTTGATTTGGTGTTCCTTGTCTAGCCAGTTCTGGATTTCCCCTCTTATGTAATCCTTTGTGATTCCACAGAACGGTTCCGGACCTATGAAGTCTCCTTTAGAGCCTTGTTTAGCTAGCTGATCCGCCAGTTCATTACCTGCAATCCCTTCATGTCCCGACACCCATACTAGAGACACTGTATTGTCTCTTGCCAGCTTGTTAAGGGACTTTTTGCAATTTTTAACCAGTTTAGATTTCGTGGTTGGATTACTGATAGCTTTCAGCAATGCCTGGCTGTCAGTATATATTTTTATTCCTTATTCGGTATAACCTCCTCTCTTGGTCTTTTCATCAATGCAGGCTATAGCAGCAATTGTTTCTGCCTGAAATACATACATATATCTGCCAAGGTTTTCTTCCTAGGTCCATTTATACCAGTCCCAGTGCCGTGGTTCGTTTTAGATCCATCAGTAAACCAGACGATGTCTCCAGGATTTCTCGAGTGCGTCACCTGTTGCTTAGATGGAATAATGATATTTACTCGCTCAGTGAATTTGTTCTCTGGTATCATACTATCCAGATCCATTTGAAAGTTCGGTTCCTCTAGTATTGTCTCAGTTGTATCGGTATGTCCCCCACGAACATTGTTCGGGCTCCACATGCCTCCCGATTTCAGTCTGAGGATCGCCATTATTGCCTCTGCCCTAACAAAAATTTCCAGAGGAGGAAGGTCTATAAGAGCTTCCATTGATGACGTCCCCGTGCTGTTTATTGCACCGGTAATACCGAGGACAGCTTGTCTTTGGATTGTAGTTAATTTATTCTCTACTGAGGACACTTCTGTCCTTCACCACCAGACTATTGTTCCATAGGTGATCATTGGCCTAATCACTGTTGTGTAAAGCCAGTGTACCACCTCAGATCGTATTCCCCAGGTTTTGCTCATAAATATTCTGCGTTACCAGAACAATCTGGTTGCCCTGGTAGTATTTTTTTTCAGGTGTGCCCCCTCCAATTCAATTTAGAATCAATTGTCACTCCCAAGTATTTCACCTCTTTAGATATTTCTAGTTTTTCTCCGAACAGTTGTACTCTGTCCTGTGGAAGAGCTCTTCTATTCGTAGAAGCAACTAGTTTGGTTTTCTTTGGGTTGACTGTAAGGTCTTCCACAATTCGTAGTGGTTCTTGTAAGACATTCGTGTACCACCCCAGGTTGTATTCCCCAGGTTTTGCCCATAACTCTTCTGCATTGCCAGAATAGCCTGGTTGCCCTGGCAGTAGTTTTTTCCAGGTGTGTCCTCCAATTAAATTTAGAATCAACTGTCACTCCTAGATATTTCACCTCTTTGGATATTTCTAGTTTTTCTCCGAACAGGTGTACTCTGACTTGCGGAAGAGCCCTTCTATTCGTAAAAGCGACTAGTTTGGTTTTCTTTGGGTTGACTTTAAGGTTCTCTTTAAGGCACCAGTCTTGTACAATTTGTAGTGCTTCTTGTAAGACATTCGCGACTGTCTCCAGTCATTTCCCCTTGGTAACAATCACTAGGCCATTAACTGTCTCAAGCCTTACTTCGTGTAATCTACTCATATTAGTGTTTTAAATGAAACTCACTGTTTCTAGCTAATTCCACAATATAATAAAAATTGTTGAAAATTCTAAAAAATTCCCAATTTTTCAAGGAAATCCAGTTCTTGTTTCTTTTCACAAATATGCAGCACTTCTAGTTCTGTGTAAGGTGTCAATGAATGATTGGTGTCAAGTAGATGTTTTGCGTAGTGGGATTTATCTGTATGCTCGTAATTGTTCACTGTATCGGATTTCAAAATTTCTAAGGGTCTGACCCAAATAGACAGCATTGCATTCTAGACATTTGAGTTTATATATACCTGATTTCTTTAATGGTGGTATTTTGTTTTTACATTTAACAATTTTGTACTAACGTTACTTTCTGTTTTAAAAAAAATTGTTGTATCCGTTGCTAAAGATATTATCTTTGAAATATTATTAGAAATATGTCCTGCATATGTGATGGTTTTATGAGTTTTTATTTCATCAGTTTGTTTAGGGAATATTAGTTGTAATGCCACTTTCTCCTCTTTTTTATTAATTAGCTTATTTATCATATGTAATGGATAACCGTTGGATGTTGCTATTTGTCTAATTGTATTAATCTCTCTATCAAAATTATATTTGTTCATAGGAACTGAAAAAGCTCTATGTATCATTGAATTATATGCCGCTAATTTATGTGACATGGGGTGATTGGAACTATATGGAATTGTCACATCAGTGTGTGTTGGTTTTCGGTAAATTTAATAATCAAGTACATTATTAACTCTTTGGATTTTTAAATCAAGAAAATTGATTGTTGTTTTCTTAAATTTCTAATGTAAATTTAATTTTTGGGTGTTAATTATTAATGTGGTTGAAAAATACATCTAATTGTCGTTCACTACCCATAAAACAAGCTAATATGTCATCTACATATCTATACCAAAATAAAACATTTTTCGAAATATGACTTTCAAAGATCTTTCTTTCTAAATTGTCCATAAAAATGTTTACTAAAATAGGTGATATATTGCTTCCCATTGGTAAACCTTCATTTTGAATATATATCTTATTGTCAAAAGTGAAATAATTCTGATCAATACATACATCAAATAAATTCAATATATCTGATATTATTCCTGGATTAATATTTTTATCTTCTAGTAATTTTCTGACAAGTATTAGACATTCTTTAGGAGGAATTTTAGTAAACATATAGTAGCATCAAACGAAATAAGTTTATAGTTATCTTGCAAGGTGATTGCTTTTAATTTTTTTATTAGTTCTATTGAATTTCTAATTGAGTACTGAGATGCATATCCGTAACTATTAGGTATATTGTTAAGCCTCTTTCCCAATATATTATAAGGAGTATTAACATAAGAAACTACAGGTCTAATTGGTTTCGTTGTTTTATGTATCAAATTAACTATCACATTAATAATTTACACCCAAAAATTAAATTTACATTAGAAATTGCAGAAAACAAGTCAATCACTTTTCTTGATTTAAAAATTCAAAGAGTTAATAATGTACTTGATTATTCAGTTTACCGAAAACCAACACACACTGATGTGACAATTCCATATAGTTCCAATCACCCCATGTCACATAAACTAGCGGCATATAATTCAACGATACATAGAGCTTTTTCAGTTCCTGTGAACGAATATGATTTTGATATACACAGTTATACTGATCTTAATTGCCAAAATGATATCCAGGATATCACCATAGGGCTAATAATATCTAAGCTTCAATATTTATAATATCACATCCTCTTCTTTTTTCTATTAATATATATTAAGTCAATCACAAGTTAGGTCACTTCTTGGTCTAGCCAAAAATAACTACTAAACATCAGGTAGGTATCAAATGAAATGTAACTTCTGTCATTCGGACGATAATATTGATTTATCGAAACAATTGTCAATTTCTTAGAATTTTTAATAATTTTTCTTATATTGTGGAATTAGCTAGAAACAGTGAGTTTCATTTAAATAATTCTAATAATTTTAATAATCACTAGGTCGCCCGCGAAGCTCTGCGTCCATATGCCTTGATCATTTAGACTGCAAATCAAGTCATCCACAATTAAATTCCACAATAGTGGTGAAAGTACTACACCTTGAGGACACCCTTCAGTTGTCCTGACGGTGTACGTTGTATCATGCATATGTGCCGAAATTTTCCTATGCCCAAGCATGGATCTTATCCATCTGCATGTGGTATTGTTTATCCCTCTTTTTTCGAGGGATTTGTTTATTGATGTGTTATCAAAAGCTCCTTAGATGTCTAAAAATGCTGCAAGCGCTATTTCTTTTTGATCCAGGCTCCTTTCGAGGCCCAAGACCAAATTATGCAGGACAGCTTCTCCTGATTTCCCTGCCTAATAGATGCTCTTAAGCAATCCTTCTTGCAGATGCATCGGTATCACTTTTTCCATAGTTTTCACCATGAATGGAGTCAGACTGAGTGGCCTGTAGGATTAGGCCGGGGTATACGTTTCTTTCCCTGGTTTGGGAATAATCACCACCCTTGACTCTCTCCATGCAGTTGGTGTATACCCCCTAGAGCATGGCTGCTGCGTAATATCAGAACTAAAAGGCCCATGTTTATGTCAACTCCCTCTTGCAATAGCTTGCGAAATATGCCATCTGGTCCTAAAGTTTTGTAAGGATCAAATGAATCTACAGCCCATCTAATGAGATGGGGTCTTAAAATCTCATTTGTTAGTTTCCAGTGCTCTTTGGTAGCCCTTGTTTTGGCTACCGGCCCGTTATCGTAATTTGGATCTATCTTTGCTGAGCCTGGAAAGTGCACACTAAGGAGGTGCACTATAGCATCCTCCCCAGTATTTGTATACTCTCCGCTCGGCAACTGGATAGATCCTACTTTATTAGAAGTGTTCCTTTTGAGAATCCTGTTAATTCTGACCATGTCAGGGACACCTTGTATGTCCTCATAGAATTCCCTCCAGGATCTTTTCTTTGATTCTTTCATTTTTTCATTATAAGCACCTAGTTTAGCCATATATGCTCCCCAATTGCCCGTTTTTTTCGCTTTGTTAAAAAGACGTCTTGTTTCTTTCCTCAGAGTTGTCTGCTCTTTGTTCCGCCAGACGGTTTGTCTGGAAGAGCGACTCTTCCTTATTGGACAGTTATTGTGATAGGAAGTCCTTGCAACCATGCAACTGTGCCTTCCAACTTATCGGCAGTTTTAGGTCTGCCTAGGTGTGTGCGGCTTTTAGAAATCAGGTCCTCTTTGTAAGATACCCGATTGGTACTCGGGATCCCTGTATATTCTAATAGCCGATTTTTCTACATCTACTTCGAAGTATATATGGGCATGGTCAGCCAGAGATGGTTCATCCGATACATGCCAATGCCTTATCATCTCCCCGACTCGTAGAGTACAGAGAGTTACATCTATTGATGATTCCCCCCTCAATGTTCTAAATGTTGGCGTGTTACCCAGATTCGCAATATCAAGTTCAGTAGTACATAAATAGTCAAATAGTTTCTTACCTCTAGTGTTGTTGTCCTTGCTGCCCCAGCTGAAGGGGTGTGCGTTGGTATCAGCTCCTACAACAACATCCCGTTTGTGTCGTCTGGCGTAGTCCATCAGGTTCTCTATGTTAGCCTCTGGTAACGGTTTTTCTGAGTCGATGGGAAGATAAAGAGACACTATTATTGTCTCCCCATATTTTTTCAGTTTAATCTTTGCTGCTACCATGTCACCAGTACAAAGTTCCATGATTGGCATCAAGTTAAATTTAGATCTGTAACAGATACAAGTTCTTACATTAGTACAATTAGTTCCCATTATCAGTCCCATTTCTATAATATTTAGCCCTAGTATCTTACCTTTGTTTATCCAAGTTTCTTGGTTTAGAACGATGTCTATGTCACAACCCTTTTATGTAGGACAGCCGTCGCCGTCTTTTTTGCTACAAGTTTGCTTGTAGCACCTTGAATATCCTAGGACGCTGTTAGTTCAGGTACTTGATGAGTCCCTATTTCCTCTTCGGTCGTGTTGTCTAGTGGGTAATTATTACCTTTAGATCTGACAGTAGGGGTTTAAAGCAGCAAGATGTATGTTAAATTTTGACGCTGTGCCAATCAGTCATCCTACGACATCTTTTTTGAAAAATGGTATCACTCAATGTGAGTAATAAGGGAATATTTCGAGTAATAGAAATATCAAATAAGTCTACCCATATACCTGTTTTTCAGTTGACAAGACTTCACATTTTGCCATTTCCATTGCCCCAAAGGGACATTTTCCTGAACCGTTGATCAATCTGTATCCACAATAGTTATGCTCTATATTGTTCTTCCTGACGACTTCGTTGATGAGGCACTTGACTGCAGCAATAGTGTCCTCATTCGTTCAAATTTGAATATTAACAGCAAAAGCTTGGAAGGTTTTCTTTTTGTACCTATGTCATTTTCTGATAACGCTTGATCGTCTCTTTTATTATGATTGTCTCTTTGGCTGCATTTATGGGTTGTTATACTAATACACTTTATATGTTTACAATGAAATATAATAACAACTTACTAGCCCGGCGTTACTCGCTATATGAGATTTTATCTCACAATTTTTCAAAATCGCCCCTACCTCCTGCAAAAGTTGGTGGGGACGCTCGCCGCCTCAGGAATGCTATCATCTGACTTCCCACAAACAGTACGCCATAGCATTTCACAGTGTTGTCTGTAGTTTTTAAGTGAAGCGCCTTGAGATAAGTACGTGTCCTAAGTGTGAGATTTTCTCTCATCAAGCGAGTACTCGTGTGTCAAAAATTAAACATGAGTCGCAGCAAAAGAATTGTGGATTTAGCATTACTACAGGCTGAACAGATGTCAAATAGAGGTAAAAAATATTTGAAAAGTATGTTTATAGGATCAGCTTAACAATAACAATTCGTTTGGTTTACAGAGCTGGAATCAGATGTAAATTTAGAAGAAATTGTTACTGATGAGCAATTAGATGAAGACAGCGATGCTGAAACCGAGCGCAATGATGAAAAGAGTGATACAGAACAATCCAACTCTTCTGACGAAGATGATACACCACCTCCTGCTCAGAATTTTTCAGGTATTCCCGCGTGTTATGGTAAAGATGGAATAACTATGTGGTTAAAACATAATCCTAATATACATAGAAAAACATTGCAACGAAATATAATATTAAAATTACCTGGCGTCAAAGCTCCAGCACGAAATGCCAAATAACCTCTTGACTGTTGGAAGTTATTTTTTCCTGATGAGGTAATTCAGGTGATAATCAATCATACTAATAAATATTTACATCTGATTCGTCAAAAGTATAGCCGTGAAAGGGACTGCCCTGATACTAATTTCGATGAAATGAACGCTCTGTTAGGTCTACTCTATTTAGCAGGCGTGAAAAAATCACAACACCTAAATTTGCGTGAAATGTGGGATGATGACGGAACAGCACCAGAATGTTTTCGTGCGACAATGTCTCGAAAACGGTTTTATCAGCTTTTATCTGCACTAAGATTTGATGATATTGAGGCTAGAGATAATCAGATAAATAATGACAATTTAGCCAAAATTAGAACAATATTTGATGGATTTGTAAAAATAATTACGAAGTTGGTGAATACGTAACGATTGACGAAATGTTGGACGCTTTCCGTGGAAGGTGCAAATTTCGCCAATATATTGCAAATAAGCCCGCAAAATATGGGATCAAAATATATGCTGTAGTCGACTCCCGCACTTTTTACACCCATAACTTAGAAGTATATTGTGGAAAACAGCCTCCAGGTCCTTACAATGTGGATAACAGTGCTGCTTCTTTAGTTATGAGATTGTCGCAATCTATTCTGAATAAAGGAAGAAATATAACCATGGACAATTTCTTTACATTGGTGCCGTTAGCAGGAGATCTTAGCAATAATTATCGAACAACCATCGTAGGAACCCTGCGCAAAAATAAAAGAGAAATTCCTCCGGAAATGATCCAAGTAAAGCAGCGCCCAATTCACAGCAGCATGTTTGTATATTCAAAAAGTTCTGTAATGGTGTCTTACGTGCCAAAAAAAATAAAAACGTCTTGCTATTATCAACAATGCATGATGATGATAGCATCGATGAGGAAACGGGAATCCAAATGAAACCAGAAGTAATTACCTTCTATAATTTAACGAAGGGTGCAGCTGATGTTGTTGATGAGATGAAGACCCTTTATTCGGTAGCACGTGTCAGCTGCAGATGGCCACTAACAATTTTTTTCCCTCATGAATATTGCTGGAATAAATAGCTACATAATTTACAAGGCTAACAATCAAGATTTAGAAGCAAAAAGACGTTTGTATCTAAAGGAACTTGCATTGCAGCTAATGAAGCCTCATTTGGTAAACCGTTCGAAAATTACTAATCTTTCACTTAGTCTTCGCACATCTATAAATAAAATTGCCAAGATAACTGAGACTCCAGTAGCAGGAAATGAAGTGGCAGAATCCCAATTTTGTCATCTCTGCCCACGGCGGAAAAATAGAAGAACAAAGAAAAAATGCCACAATTGCTTGCGACCAATCTGTCCACAACATAGTATCTTTTCATGTCCTAACTGTGCTGTAAATAATAGTGATACTGACGAAAACATGTAAAAAAATTAATCACTCAATCTTTTTTTCATCAGTTGTTTTTTTACATTCAAATTTTCTAATTACCAAGATTTTCATCTTTTTTTTACTCAAAAATAATGTTCCTTACAGATGTTCTTTAAGCTTAGGTATTTTTTGTAGAAATTTTTTTTAATAAAACACATTATCATTACTTTATTTAGCTATTATTTCATTTGCACTAGTTTTCAGCGCTACTTCTGGAAATTTATAAAATTTGAGAAAAAATCTCACGCGCGAGTCATGGTGGGAAATTTGATGTAGCGAGTAACGCCGGGCTAGTAAAGTGTGTTGGTGACTCGAATATGAGGTGAATGTAAATGTTTCCAATTTTTAACACATATTTCTTGTTTGTACTGCAAGAGTGCATTGGCATTTCATTTCATTATTTTTCAATTAAGTGAACGTAAATTTTTCTGAAATATCTCCTTGTTGCCATGCTGCAGTCTTCCATTCTCTCCCCCCTTTTGGACCATTTTTTTCTAATATTTGTTGTGGTTCTTAGGGCAGGACAGTATGTTTGGCGAGCTCATCTTTATACTTTTCTATTTCATTTGTTATCATGCATCCTCGGAAATTTGCAAGATTATTTACATTATAGTGGACTACTTTTTTGGGTTATCACAATTTAGTCAGTACATCTAACCTTACGAGGATTTTTAGAGCAGAGTTTTTTGTATGTGCATATGCCTGGTATTTTTTGCAATGTGGTATTAGTACTAATATATCGAATATTTCATAGATCTTGTCCATAGTATCATTGTATTTAAATGACAGCTGAAACATTTTTAATATTTTTGTTGTTTTTATACTTTGATCTAAGAGTGTCTTCAATTATTAGTCTGTATAAGCTTTTACGTTATTTTCTTTTTGTTTCATGAGCGAGACAAGGGAAGTATCAAATATTTCCCTGTTCCGCCTACTCATTCACCAGTTCTACATTCATTTGTATTTTCTTTGATAAGATTATCAAACAGTTTGTTTTATAACTTTGAGTATTTCTTCCAGTTCTTCGTGCATTTTCGTATTTTTATTTAATTGGATTTGCAGTTGGCCTACCTTGTTCGAAGAGTTTGGTTTGCATTTCCAAATTTTGTAGTTGGTGTTCATTCTGCGGATGAATGATTAAGTACTAGAAAATCTCTAGTTCTCATTCAGAAGTGAGTTAGTTCATTGTATTTGAAAACTACCTTTATTTGATCTAAATCCTATCTAAGCTATTTTCATAATGAGATCTATTATTTTTGGAAATTTTCATAACATTTTAGAGAACTGCTGCTTGTAAGTTATTTAATTGATTTTTTCAGTTCTGCATTGTTTCTATACATGTATAATAACCCTTCTTTGTTTTATATTTAAAACGATTTGATTCAATTGAGTGTATTGAATAATATTTGATATAATATAAAATAACGGACAGTATTTCTCATCCTCATCATGCAAAACAACACGACTAACAGTATAAATAATAATTGTCAAAATACTTTTGCAGAATAATTATGCATATGGATTATGAAAAGAATTTTATTCTTTATATCCCAAATTCTCAAAATAATTTATTGGTATATCTACTTTTTACAACACTTTTCATTTGTTTATTGTTATTCGATAAGAGTTTTTTAAATACAAAAATATTAAGACCAATTTTTCAAATTTTGACATATAAAGTGAGACTTTTTAAAACTCATTGACGTTTTGAAAATAGTTACGAGAAGTAAAATGTTTCCCATTTGTTGATGAATAGGAGTTTGTACAAGTGCGCAAAGTGTCACTTTTCCTACGAGCGCAAATCCAGCGAGTGAGAAAAGTCCTTTGCGTACGAGCTACATACAATATTTTTTCTACAACCACGTTTACTAATGAGATAAAAAAGTAACTTATATTTTATTTAAACTTTGAACAGAAAGAATATAAAAAATGAATTTTAAATAGAGAAAAATCAGGTAAAAGTCATCAATTTTGACTTGTTATGCCTGGTGTATCTTTTTTTGATAATAAGTTTTAATTAATTCTAATATTAGTGTCTGTCATCGAAATTCACTATAAAGATAACGTTAGATTTTCAAGAATAATTTAATAAAAAATTGTATATAAAAGCTTGTTTTGCATAGTGGTTGTAGAAAATACCTAGTACTTTTCCCAACTAGTTGCACAAATAACTATTCTTAATGTCGTCATCGTTACGGTAATTTTTCTTTTCAGCGTTTTGGAACCTGATGCTGTTGCTAACTTGATACAGTATTTCACCCCAAGCCAGACGACCATGACCATTTATGATGCCCTATATTACGCTGGAATAATCATTGGAGTAAAAGCTTTCCATAGTATATATTCTCCAAACTACTCTATTTTTTTAATAGAATTGATGATGAGAATGAAAGTCTCTATTACATCCTTGATTTATAGAAAGACATTAAAATTGAGTCCTAAAGCATTGGAAAAGGCAAGTCTAGGTAAGTGGGAATTTCAACAAAATGAAAATTTTTGAATCACTATAAACATGTTATCAATCTGTGGATTATTTAGTACTACTAACATTCTCAACTTTCTCTGAAAATAAATATTTTTCTCAGCGATATTTTGAACAGTTTCGGAATGAAAAAAACAACTACCTCTTTGGCTATATACCTTGACAGATATTGAACTATATTTACTCGAGGGTGGTCGATTCATACCGTAATAATTTGTAATTGAAAGTAGAAAGGTGTAACTTACGAATCAGAACTGTCTGGGTATGGTGTACACACTAGATATAAATTGAGTGAATGAAACGACGAGTACTCAGTGTGTATTTATTATTAAAATTCAGCTAAAGCTGCGTACAGACCGGATTTCCAGTAGACCAACGCCAACGGCACATGTGCTATCGTTGGCGTTGGCAGTGGAAAGCATTGTGAAGGATTTGAGAACATCGTCCATACCGAATTTTAGTATTGCATTGGAGACCGTTGGTCGCGGTTCGGTGGTTTTTAATTGTTTTGGGATGTCATCGAGCGAAAGTGATGATGATTTATTATATGCAAGTGCAGGATTTCTCTTTTTACATAAGTTAATCAACAAAAAAAGTAAGAAACTAAAGCGCAGACGCTGGTGGATGACAACACCTTATAAAAACAGAAGTTTCTACAGCGCGAGTAATTTATTGGATGAGCTCCGGAATGAGGACTGGTCATTATAGGAACTTCTGCCGAATGACCCAAGATATTTTTGATGAACTGCTTAATTTAGTGGCTCCAAAAATTGAAACAAAGGATACCAATTACCGAAAAGCTATTCCAGCTAAAGAAAGATTGGCTATTACCCTGCACTATCTAGCAACTGGAAATTCCTTTACTAGTCTTGCATACACATTTAAAGTATCGAAACAATTATTCTCGTCCATTATACCAGAAGTTTACTCGGCTTTAGTTGACTCACTACAAAAATATATTAAGGTAAATTTTTATTAGTTCTGCTTACAAAATTTTAGCGTATAAAAACATAACTTAAGTATATTTTTTCAATTTGTTTGCGGAACGCAAAACAGTTCTGTGTATTGTATAGCAGAATCAGATGAAGACTCATTAGTGGATGTAGATATCCGTGCCATACTGGGTGCGACAAGTACTGGACCAGAATCACGCGCGGGCAAATGTGCTGGTATTGGTTGCTGATGTTGCATGCCAGCCAGATGTTTGTGTTTCCTGGTATCTCTGTTCTGGTTGCTGGCAATAATTAGATGATGACAATGGAGTCGATGATACCGCCGAACTGTTACTTTCAGGGTTACTCCATTGCGGGCTGGGGTTTGGATGCACTGATGCGGGAAGCAGAGCTGCATATGTTCCCATTTCCGCTTCGAAAAGAATGGTGGCAAATTTGTGTTTAACCACAGCTCGTGTACGTGAATCAAACTTTTCAACCTGACTAAGCACATACTCCCCGTATATAGTAGATTCCGTTTTCTCTGTCCTCCTCAATTTCTTTGCTTCAATATTTTTCAAGATGTTGAAGGTCTCGTCTATTCGAGGATCCTCGCTTCTCACTTAATTGGGTTTGGTAAGTGTAAGTGGTTTAGATTGACTTATTGCATCATTTGATTCAACTTGCGTTTTTTCGATAATTTCTCCATCTTCCTGTACATTTTCATTATTTTCTTGCTGTAAGTCTGACGACATGTCTTCTGATTCAGTGTTTCCGGCGTAATCGATCTCCTGTAAACAAATAATTGAGAACTAATTACGTAGTCTAATTGGTCCTATGTTTATGATTTGTGTAATTGAGATACGATTTGTGTTTCTCGGCTAATACCCATACTTTTGAACTGATCCGCTAGGTATCAGCCGGAACCCGGAACCGAATAATTTGCCATCATACTTAACAATATGTTAGCAGTTATTAACTTTAATTTTTGTACCGTTCTTGTGTATTCCCTATTTCATTTTTTATTAGCTACTTTCCTGAATACATCAAAACGTTTTTTCCAGCTACCGGAAACCTCAGAGGATTGGCTTACAGTAGCTCGCCAATATGAAGAAAATTGGGATTTTCCCCATTGCATCGGTGCCATGGATGGCAAACATGTACAAATACAAGCACCAATTTGTAGTGGGAGTAATCATTTTAATTATAAATCAACATTCAGCATTTTCTTTTTTGCACTTGTCGACGCTGATTACAACTTTCTATATGCCGATATTGGATGTCAGGGAAGAATTTCTGACGGAGGTGTTTTCAGAAATACGACTTTCTTCAAAAAATTCTCTTAATTTGCCTAATCCAGATGTTTTAGCGGGAGGACACAACCGTATCCCATACGTTTTCATTGCCGATTAAGCCTTCCCTTTAAAAGATAATATTTCAAAACCATACCCAGGTTCTCATCAAAAAGGATCCCCTAAACGAGTATTCCATTATGGACTTTCGCGAGCGAGAAGAACTGTCGAAAATGTATTCGGTATATTATCTGCGATGTTTCGAGTTTTCAGGAAGACAAAGTTGTTAGAACCACATAAAGCAGAGAATATTGTATGGCATGCATTTACTTGCACAATTATTTGAGAAAAAATCAATCTTCGAAACATGTGTATAGTCCAAATGGAAGTTTTGATAGCGAGCAAAATGGACAAATAATAGAAAGATTATGGCGACAACAATCCGACGGTCAAACTGGATTAACCTCAATTCCAAAAGTAGCTCGAAAATCGGCTACAAGTGCTGAATAAATACGAGCTGAGTTTGCCGAATATTTTACGTCTATCGGATCTGTACCTTGGCAAAATGATTATGCATAGAAAAGGTATCCCTACTGTATTGTACCATAGATGTATTTTTAATATGTTGTATGTACTTTTTTGTATGTTCTACGTGCTTTCTTCGACAAAAGACCTTCCTCGGAAAAGATGGAATAATCTTTCGGGGGTTTACGTGATTCGGGGTTTTGTATGTTTATAAAACTATTTACTAGGATATGTTTAAAAAATAAATTTGTATACTTACAGTTTCAGTGTTTTTAGTTTTTCTAGGACGAAACTTGCTATTGATAAACTGCATAGCTTTGAATGCAAACCATTTCGACTGGTATACATCTTCTGTTCCCATTCCAGAAAATGTCGTATTTTCACGGCGTAGTTCTCGGCGGTAAGGTGTCATCAAACTTTCAATTTTTTTCTTAACTTCTGAGATCTCGCAGTTAACTTCAGGTGCTATGCGTTGCCAAATGTCTATTTTCTTTTTCGCCAATTTTAACTGCGAATTAGTAGGGTCCCATAAAATAGGATTATCCCTATAAGTTTCTATCAATTTCAAACACATATCTTCGGTCCACTCCATAACAAAATATTAATAATAAAAGCGTACGCACGGAACACATGTTTTACAACGACTGAAATCAGAAAATAATCTCCAAATCGCGTCCAAACCAAATTCGACACAAACAAGCATCTCTTTGATGTTACCGCTAGACTACCGAACGCTAGTCAAGGCCAACGTTCCCGTTGGGAAGCGTTGGCTTCGATTGGTCGCCGCCGTACACACCAAAACCAACGCGTTCCAACATAATTCACATGTGCCGTTGGCTAGCGTTGGAAATCCGGTCTGTACGTGGTTTAAGAGCTCTCGGCCATTAGGTCATTCTCAAAGCTGTCGTCATAAGAAAACCTACAATAGGTGTTAAAAAACATCCAATGCATACAGAATGAAGAAATGTATGACATAATTATTGGAATAAAATGATTAAAAAGACTAAAAATACCCTTTACACTTTTAAATAGGACGTTTCATTATGTGAAATATAATTGTACACCCTCTTGAAAGGGTATTTTTAATCTTTTTCATTTTATTCCAATAATGATGTAACATCATACATTTCTTCATTTTGTATGCATTGGATGATTTTTGACACCTGTTGTAGGATTTTTTATGACGACAGCTTTGAGAATGGCCTAAAGCGCTTAGCTGAATTTTAATAATAAATACACACTGAGTACTCGTCGTTTCATTCACTCAACTTACGAATCAGCATCATTGCGCCTCCTTGGTGCAAGTTGTATGCTTTTCTATTTAGCATTTCTAAGCTGAATTGATAACGATATAATTACTAGTTGCTTGTCGTGAAGGTTGTACCAGAACTTATGCATCCTCCTTTTAAATCCAAACAAGCATTAATGGTTTTTAGTCGATACTATTCGAGTATCGACACATTTCATGTCGGAAATATAATTCAATATCTGTCAAGGCATATAGAACAATTTCGTATAGAAAAAATATCAATTTCCTATATCTTTAATCTAGAAATGTTTAAAAAATCATACCTCGAAACTTAAAAATTTATTTCAGTATTCAATTGATCATGTTTATCGCAGTTAGGGGGATTGATGAAATTATTCTGGTCGCTAAGATGGCAGAGTTGACTTATATACTTACGCGCAGTTTCAGCGTCAGTAGAGTTGCGACGGTAAAATTACCGGTAATTTGAGTAAAATTACGGAATATTATTCATAGTCCAGTAAAATCGGTAAATTATTACGATACCGTGAAAAATTTAGTGGAATGGCGAAGTGGTATAATGCTAAAAACAACAAAATACGCTTTAGGACTAGAATTATAAACAAGGTTAACGTAGCAGTAGACACTTTATAAATATTTTGATAATCTAGAATTCCTGACATGAAAATTTATAAATTCTAGAAAAATAAAGATATCAATTAAGAAAATACGTTTTTTCTAATATGACAGAAATTGTGGTTTTGTATTCACATTTTTTTAACGTTTCGGACTTTCAGTGTCAGTCATCAGAAAATTATTTACTACTAAGAGAGAGTTTACAATTAAAAAATTATACAATATAAAACTTCTTTTTATAAAACTTACCTCAAAACAAAAGCTTGCAAGTGCATCTCAACGAAACAACGGTTTAAGTTAAAACACAAGAAAAATATTTCCGAAATACACACACACACACACACACACATAGCAAGAAAATGGAAAAGGTATACTCTTAGCGGAACATGTCCAAGCTTTCGAGGATGATTGTCCTCATCATCAGGGAGACTAAAATAAAAAAACAACAGTGAAATACTGTGGTCAAAAAAGAATTATTTGAATTGAAGTTCACAACCACGTGTGTACTTACCTCCTAAGTGAGGTTAGACTACATCAAGTTGTAAAACTACAGATTGTAAATTGTGAAATGTTTTACAGGAATTGAGTCAACGGAAGGTCAACCAACCGCGTTACAACACCAAGTGAAAATGTCGCAACATTTTATAAAATCTTCATGCGTTACTATGTTGAACGCCGGTAAGGAAATGATATAGTTTCCCTCCAATTGGGATGTAACAAGAGACAAACAGTGCTGCCAACAGTCAAATCAGATAACTGTAGGGCAATGTAACCATTTCAGTAATGGACTCTGTTGTAGGGCCAACAATTGGTTTAATAAGAAGATGTATTATTTTAGAAGAGAGGAAACAGGAGAGAGAATGCGAAACAGAGAGAGGGGGAACGCTCTCAAATTGTATTAAGGGGGAAAATTTGAGTGTGTAGAGACCATAACCCCAATATGACTCACACTAAGGAAGAAGAGAGAAAGAAAACAGTACAATAACAGTATTAATATGTAGTAATAATATTATAATATAGTAATTAAGTAAAATTGTAATAAATATATAATCTGAATGTATCTACCAACACCAATACATTCAAATTTGAGTTTTTATTATTATTAAGTTAAAGTAATAAGGGTGGGGCTGTTAGAAGCAATATGGTTGTTTAATGCAACCTGAGGAGTACAATTAGTATCTAAGGCAACAAAAATGAATAGATCTCACTCAAGTGATCAATATCAGTTTTCTCATTTATAACATTGTTGTCTTGCTAGATAAAAGCAATTTCCAAGAATGATCTTTTCGTTCTGTCGGATTCAGTCGCCAATACTTTCACAGCCTCATAATTAGGGTAAAAGATAAAAAACCAACAAAATTTTTGTATATGTATTAATATAAACAAGTATAGGCTTTAACATATTAAAAATGCAACCTACTAGCAAAATCTTAAAAATTCAAATTTAAACTATTAGATTATAATCCTTACAAAATATACCTGTTTGAAAAATAGGAACAAAAACACCTTACTTAAGAAAAATAAACGAAAACAGTTCAAAAATATACATATCGCAAAACGAGGCGACTTGATACCATTTTTGGAATATTCGATACCCTACCGCCGTTCATTTACCGTTCTAATTCAAATAACAATTATTTTAGATTACTTTGAGGTGGTGGCTATTGGACACAACGCTTAAAAAAGTTGTACCTCCCTCCACTCCCTAGGAAAAAAATATGGAAGGTCTTTTTTCAAGTTGGGACGGTACCAGAGGTTGGTGCTCCAAACCTAGATTTTTCAAACACTTCTTTTGGTAAATCGACAATTGCATCTTGCTCTTGCGTTCTTTGCTTGTCTGTTTTTGGTAGCTTGCATAAAATTTTATTTCTATTCAGTGATAATAGACCGGTCGCTTCAAAGCCTGATTGAATATTTTTTCCATACTCTTTGAAAGTCTATTTATTGCCTGTGTTAGTAATCGTGGGAATACTTCTTTTCTTACAGTTCCTTTATTATGTTTTTTCCATTCTTGAAGTATTTTTCTTCAAGCGATCTTAATTGGACGAAAAACGCTAACATCTAATGGCTGCGTAAGGTGCGTACTGTTAGGAGGTAAACGCACAAAACGAATGTCATTCTCCGTACATTTCGAAATAACATTGGCCGAAATGTGGCTTGCCAAATTAACTCCAATAAAAACTTTAGGACCCGTGGCAAAGATCGAAAATATGGCAATACTATGTTATTAAACCAATCTTCAAAAATATTTGTATGGAACCATCCAGAACAAGAGCGATTATATCTGGCTCCGGTTGGTCCAAATTCCGTCCTTATAGACTATGTAGACCGGAAGCTGCACAAGCAGACATGACGGAAGTAGCTGTTTTAGATGTATCCATTGCCTTCTCCGCTCTTTTAGAAGTCCTACAAACGATGACTTTCAGGCGGCCAGGATCGTCCGTAAAATTAATATCATCGTAATTTACTATTGCGTTGGATGGAACATCTTTTAGACTTTCTGATAAGTGGTCGAAATATGTATTAATACTATCAGGGCAAACTTTGGCTCTACTTCATTTTATTTATTGAGACATTCTTTTAGTCAGCTCCTCCTTATGTCACTTTAGAAATTTTTGCAGCCAGGTTTCACCAGGTCTGTTGTCTCGGAATTGTGGCAATTTTATTCCACTTCTGTGCAAGTAGAGTTTTACTATCTCTTTTATATCGTTTGAATCACAGGGATAACCCCAGTCCGCTGCAATAGATATAGACCGAACCAGATAGTTTTCCTCTTCGATCGACATTGCAGTTTGACCTCCAATTGATTTTGTGTGTAGTCATTTAGCTTTTCTATATAAAGTTATAAGAGGAATTTCATATTTTTCACTTAAATCTTTTAATTTTCTACCTTGTTTATGTAGCTGTAATACTCGCTGGAGCGTGTCTCCGCTATTATCCCGATATTTCCTACTTCCCGGTTTCCTTTTGTATATACGCACCATTTTTCAAATCAAATCAAATCAATTACATAAAAAAATAAAATGATACGCCACTGGCAAGTAAGAAGGAGAAGTAAGGCTTTTAGGTTAGGGAACGGTTGCCTGATATATAACTACTCTTGAAAAAAATACGGCGATATTCCAGTATTTTTAGCTTCTTACCTTTTTTTTGGAGATGCACAACACAATAACAGTGGGTAAATAACCAGTACCACAACATAAACTCAACTAAGAAGCATGGTAGGCATAGATGCAGACTCAATTTGAGATTAAAATTTCGACCGCCAGAGCGCAGCATCGGTTTTAACTGGAAAAAGCAAAATTTTTCAATTCACCCCGGTGTTTTCAAATAGCCCCATTTTACGGTACTTAAAAAGTGAAAAGAAATTAATGAAAAAAAATATTATTTGTAGCCAACTGTGTTTGGATTTGGAACCAACTGCCTGGGCTTTGGAGGGGGTGGTTCCCCCCGCCCCCCTTCCCCCCGCCCCCCTTCCCCCCTGCTCCCCTTGGTCACGGCCCGGTATGCCTAATCAAAAAATTAAGTGTTAACTTTTAAATTGTCAATACCCTATTTATGTTAATAATACAAAAGCTTAGTTTGCTTAATGCATTAATTTCACTATGTTAAACATAGGAAGTCGAAGTAAGTTTTCATAAATTTATACTCACAATAAAGCATGTTAAATTGTCTTTCGAACAGCATATTTCTTTTTTTGATCTGATGAATTATTTAAAAAAATATATAGATAAAGTCAAAAGTGTACAGTGGGCCTATTTCTATGCACGCAATTGTATTTTTCTCTTCGGAATTCATATGATCTGTTCGAATTAAATTACATATCTCTATTTTTTGTATATTAACTTCTATGTCTTTATTCTCCTTCAACTTATTCATATACGCAAAATTGTGAATTTCATATGGAGACGATTTCAAATAGACATGCATTAATTGGTTTGTTCAAAACGATTGAAATTGTTTTATTTGTTTCATTTATTATTTCTACTATAGCGTAACCACTCTGAGATACACTTACAGCCGGTTTCACAATATCGCGTTAACTCCTTGAGTCAATTTACCTTTACCTATAAGGTTACCATTAACTACCGTTGCACAATTGTCTGTTCGTCTATTGGTCAGCTGACTGATAGTTCCGAAATAATTTTTGTTCAGTTGGTAACAGATTATGTAGACTGATCAGACTTTATGGTTAGTGACATTTAAAATCGCAAAAAAGAAGAAAGAGTATAAAAATAATTCATTTGTGGTACACTAGTAGTTACATGATTTGTGCTAGTAGTGGTGGTAATATTTGGTTCTTTGGCAGAAGTAATATATTAATACGACTTCTTCGTAACGTCCGAATATTTCAAAAGAAGAAGAAACCTTATTGCTGTATCTAGGTAATAAATATAAACATATAATAGAATCCAAACAATCAAATGCAATAACTCGGAAAGATAAAAATAAAAAATGGGTTGAAATAGAAACAGTATATTGTGCAACAAGTGGGAAAAGTACTTTTCCCACATGTTGCACACTACCACTCTTTTCAGTAGCCCCTTCTTCTATTTGCGTGCAATACCCACTAATCCATTCGTTGCTTATTATATATATATATATATATATATATATATATATATATATATATATATATTTGTAGCCTGTAGATTTGCATAAATTATTGATTAAGCCCCAACAGTTGGATGTCAGCGGTTGATTAGAAGGATACCCGCAATCGCGCCATAATCTGTACAATGCAATATCAGTTCACCCTAACTTAGTCAGTCCGCTAAAGTACCGCTATGAATCGAAGCGGGCGATAGTCTGGGGGCCTACTGGTGGCCATCGCGACATGGGCTAGCCGGGCCGGCGACGTATCATGATTGTGGCCCACTTATATTGTCCGTCGGTTGTGTTTAAAGTGCCTCTAGAGGCCCACGTGTAACATGTTTGCTGGGTTGTGAAGAAAAAGTCTAGGCGTCGAGGACCACCCACCGAAAACGGCTGGGCATCGAGTATAAGTTTCTGAAATTGACTGGGCATCGAGTATCCCCTACTGAATTCTTCATATAAATGCATGTAGTGTGAGCAAAGTGCCGTGAGAAATGACATTTCTCACAGTGTGAGCAATATATGGTTTTGAAATTAAATAAGCTATGAGAAATACGCTACTTTTCATAGCAGTTGTAGAAAAAATTAATTTAATACCACAATTGGTGTAAACGAACTAAACGAAAAATTATCCAAAATAAATTACAGACAATTCGGAGGTGGACCTCCTCAGGAGATATTAAGAGAGATGGATAATGTCATAATTGATATAGTAGCAGATCAAGCCATATGTCTTTCAATTATTTTTGATAGTGACATAGGTATTCAAGAAATATGATCTTCAATGTCTTCTAACAGATGCCCGACGGTTCTCTTTGGAATATAAATATATTAAAGAAATCGAGGTCATACTCTTTGAAATAATCATATCCCGGCCTTATTATTTTAGGTCCTTTTGGTTCCTCATCACTAATACAGGTATATATTTACAACATAATCGTTCATTTCGAAGTATTTTGATAAAATACCACACACTCAAAAAATAAATAAACAAATGCAATCAACTTAATTCAATTGTTAAGTTAAAATCTCCAGGTTATCGTTATTGCCACTAGATTTTTCTTGTGGTCAAATATTCTGAGAGTTAACCATAACTTCAGCTCTTGACTGGATAATGTGAAACACTTGTTTTGAGATAACCAAGGGTTATTTGTTAACCTCAGGATAACTTGACATTGTGAAACCGGCAGTTAGTGTTTCTGGAATATATGCGTTACCTAAATATATTTTATTCATTAAAATTTCTCCGTTTAGTACATTAACAGGTAAAGCTTTTAATAGTTTTTCCGTTCTACCAATAGTAAATTCAAATTTAATGTCTGTTCGTAAAGTAAATTTCATAGGAATAGGGACATGTTCATTAGTTAATTGCTTATTAATCATATCAATATTCAACTTCATTTTAATCATATCTCCGACTCCTATAATACCATCAAAAAATTCGTGAAACTCGTATAATATGAAATTAATATAGCCATTATAATTAAATTCTTTAAACGCCGGAATTTCAGCCTGAAATATTATTTTTTTAGCTTATGAGTGAGGTTTTAATATCAATATTTGAGTGATAAATATTGTTGATAACATGGTCGTAATAGAAATTTTGTGCTACCAGTGTCTACTAAAAGTTTTAATTTGAGGTTTTTTATTTCAATGTATGGTAGCGGGTTATTTGAAGTAATATTTGTTTCTACTATCTCGGATTTCTTTTCTGAGGAGCTTTCCGAAATTTTTATTTTGTTCTTTATCATCATTTTGTTCTGTACGAGCCAAATTTTCAAAATCATCTGCCAATTCTACTGTTTCTTCTATTTCTTCCATTTCGTCATAGTTATTATTATATAGCTCTTCACATATGAAGCTTCGCCTTTGATTATTATTTTGGAAGTAATGATTATTAGTATTTCGGAATCTATTATTGTTATTATTATTACTAGTATTGTTATTATTATTTTTATTCGCAAAATTATTATTTCTTTTTGGAGAATCTGTAAAATTTCTTGACATGGGTTCCGGCCTAGGTAACTTGTGTACAGATATTTGGTGAGGTCTAAGAACATTTCGTTTTGGACCAAATACTTGTGCATTAGTATATTGTCAAGGTTGTTGTGGTTGTGGCTTAATATAAATTGGTTGGTTTCGAAAGTTTTGTCGTTGTTGAAAATTATTGTTATATTGGTTATAATTATTTTTAAGATAATTTGGATAATTAAAGTTCTGATTCTGATTAGCCTACTCCCGCAGTCAATTAAATTTTCATTATTAAATGGCCGTGTTCGTGTTAATTCCTGCATAATGCAGTCCAGATCTCTTCGATCTGAAAAATACTGTTTCAAGGTTTCCTTGATCTTTGGCCATGTATTTACTTCCATTCTGTTACCTACCATGGCTTTATATTTTCTTACCAGTTTTCCTTGTATATAATCCAATACATGGTTATTTATTTCTATGTCAATATATATGGCATACGTTTCGATTGATTTTTCACATTTAGTTATAATTTTATTTAATGTGTTACTGTCACCGTCATATGGTTTAATAATTTTCAGTTTTAATTTAAACAGCACCCAATTTTTCGTTTTTGTAGATGCAGTAGCCATTTTGTTAATATTTTCAGATGCAAATGAATTCTCAAAATTATTATTATCTTTAATATTTAGTTTAATAAATTTTCCAATGCGTTTATAAAAAAAATTGGTTGCAAGTATATTGAAAATTTTATAAAATATCTCTCCTACTCTTTTAAAAAAAGGTATGGAAAGGTAAAAAAGGAAACTTGGCACTTACACGTAATTTGAAGAGCTCCGGTTCCTGCCTTCTTCGTCGATAGTAGAATCTTCTGGAATCCGCGCTAGATGTTGAAACACCAAATCATGAGTTCTTTATTCTTCCGATTCGATAAAGTTCTTTTTCACGACCGCACGAATCCTACTGACTGCGCCAATTATAACTTTGAAAACTGTTTTAAAAAAGTTTATTTTCACAATATGACCAAAATTACAATTAATAATTTTAAAATAATATAATTATATAGATGTATCTACTGTCTTAATAATACTTTTAACAGCTTAACCAACTACGCTATTTTGCACAACATATATATATATATATATATATATATATATATATATATATATATATATATACATATATTATGAAATATATGTTAACTCTGCATTTCTTATCTTATTTACTGTAACATAATTTATTTCTAGAGTTTTCTCGTCCTATAAATTGCATCAGCTCTTCTGTTGCCAACTCTTTTTTGCGGAATGTTGTTTCATGACAATTATTTGTAAATTACATTGTTTCTTTCCGAAAATAAACTTATTATTACTTTCTTTATTTAATTCTCGAAGCATTTCATGCAAATCTTCAAATAAGGAAGGAAGGAACACACAATACAAATTTCAGACGATTTATAAATTCTCCATACACTTTTTTGCCCTCCTCTTCCCAATTTAGCTCCTTAAAAATTTCTTGGAGTTATGCATTGACCGGTTTAGGTGAAATTGTATCGCATTGTCTTACACCCTTTCTGATTTTGAATGCATTATTATTTGTTGTGTGGAGCTTTTATTCTTTATAAATATTTTCAATGTTAGAATCCCTTACAGTTTACCGTCTAATTTTGGAGTATTTTTTCACAATAATCAAATCCAAGCAACTAGTATTGGCAACGTGACAGCCAATCAAGCAAGGCAAATTATGTTATGTAGACATATTGAAAAATAAAGCATGCTTCTATTAGGAAATTATATCATTTTCAATTTTTGTAGGTAATATTATCACCATTATCACCAAGGATATGCATCAAATTGACTCTGCAGTGATAATTTTGAATGATATTTGGGTTTCCATTATAGAAACGATAGTTATGTCTTACCTTATTTATAGAAGAATAGGAGTATCTTCCCTTGTTGGAATTACCATGTTGGTACTCATCATACCATTACAAGGTAAATATGATCTATCAATTTTGATAGTATTTTCGAATATATATTCAAAATAAGTCTAATTTCATGGAACAGCTATTTCAAATTTATTGGAAATGATTCACTTACATAGATTGTAGTTAAATAAATTGAACAGAGAACCTTAAGGATCATAGAACGCTTCTCAAATGAAATGTTTTTATATCTAAATATCATATAGTAAGTTTAATAAATAGTATTGTTCATATGTTATATTCGCACCATCATTACTTTTCCGCCAAACATATCTAATATGCGAGAAAAGCATTGGGTTACCCCAAAAAAAGTTGGAATTTTGGATTTTTTTAGTAATTTTTACGTTTTCAGCAAGAACATCATGAAACAATGGTTTTTAGAAAAAAATCCTGTGTGTATGTCGTCGTCGTCGTGGTCGTCGGCCACTTTTCTAATTTTCTCAGGAAATTTTTAAGCTAACAAGTTAATGACAATGAAATGAGAAAAATTATTATTTCAGAAATTTACTGTTTCGACCCTTACTCTGTGGAATCTACTCATATTACTGTTGTAAATGAAACTAGCTGTTTCTATATAGTTCCACAATATATTGCAAACATGTTAAGAATTCTAAGAAATTGACAATTGTTTCGATATTGCTATTCTCATCAGAATGACAAAATATGTAATGTTTTTCTAATTTATTTAAAACGTTTTATTACGGGTGGGATAAATTTATACACACGGTAGGTTCACTTACTTATTTTATTTATTCACTACACTATTCACTACACAGTATATTCACTTAAACTAATTTATATAATCACTTAATTTATATTCACTTATTTACTGTTTATCTCACGATGTCAAATTATCGACTGCACTAAACTCTTCTTGATCGATCCGTTTATATTAATGCCTTTTTCACTAGATAATTCTAGATTGCGGCTTACTCAAAAACAATTGGCTTTCTGGCATTTTCTACAAAAGACTGGTAACAAAAACCATTTCTAGATAAGATAGTCACAATCGTAAATAATTATATGAAAAAACTGCGTATCCGCCATAATTTTAACTTTCATACCTGGCTTAGACAGAGTCGGATTTAGGAACTATACCAGTGTGCTATTTAGTAAAATTACCCCCTCCTTAAATGGAAGTTCCTCCTGGAACTTTTGTGTAGCCGAGACTGGATGTTTGAATCGGCAACTGGCCCCATTTCTACACTTTCCGATCTTATGGAAATAGCAGGGCACCGTCTTCATCGGGTACTGATAACGGGGGCTGTAGCTGCAAATTAATATCTGGACACCGGTATCTTGAAAGATAATCTCTACCATGTTCCTGATGATTCGCCAATCCAACTGGTTACTCGCCATCTTAGGCATAGTCAGTTTCTTCACGCTGGATTCCAACACATGTTTTCGTAGGTTTCGAAGTGCTTCCCACACATCGCGGTAGGTAGATCGATCTTGAAATTCATTTTTAGTTACCACGTAGAAGACGTACCGCGAATTATGTTTCAGTTTCAGTGTCTTGCCAGGGGCTGGAATCTGGTCTTCAAGTTTTTCTAATTGCCCGAACTTCTTTCAAAAGACGGATGCCAACCCTCCTGCGTTCTTGAGACGGGCGGGCATGTTGTATGCCAGTGAATAATCCTCCGGGAGAGTGAACAAATCTTGTCGTTGTTCTGAAGTAACTCCATATTTAGCTTTCCCGGTACCTCCATACGCGCCCATAAATTCATCGAAGGTAGGGTCAGATACATCTCGAATATGGTTTACTCCTTTCTCTAGGTCATGGTCTCCTTCGAATGGCGCTAGTCGGTTTTGGTGAACTACTTTTGGTTTTCCGTTGGGGATCTTGCTTATGCGATATATAACATCATTGATCCTTTTCTTGAATAACTATGGACCTTCCCAGGATTTCTAAAATTTTGGAGAAAATTCTTTTCTCCTCGTCGGGTTGTGTAACCATACTTTGTACATTTCTTTAAAAGCGCCTTCTGTGGCATGCGTGTCGTACCGACTTTTCATTCATTCGCTGGCAACTTGAAGATTTGTTCGAACTAATTCATGAATATCGTCCAGCCTTCTTCTCAATTGGATCACGTAGTCTTCGCCTGCTAGATCTTCTCCAGGCCGACAGCCAAATTCCAGGTCACAAGGAAGCCTCATTTCACGTCCAAACAGGATTTTCTCCGGTGTTTCACCGGTGGACTCACTGATGGCAGATCGATAAGCCAATGCGAATAGGGAAAAATACTGGTCCCAATCTCTCTGATGGCTGGATACTACTTTGAACAGGTATTTTCCAATAGTCCTGTTCATTCTCTCGACCATTCCATCTAACTGTGGGTGTAATGCTGTTGTCCTAGTCTTCTTCATTCCCAGCTCTCACAAATCTCCTGGTATAGATGGATTTCGAAATGTCTTCC
The DNA here is from genome assembly GCA_963921935.1 of Galeruca laticollis. Lineage (NCBI taxonomy): Eukaryota > Metazoa > Arthropoda > Insecta > Coleoptera > Chrysomelidae > Galeruca > Galeruca laticollis. The sequence continues at coordinate 90,421,993 of OY998183.1, forward strand.
CTGGTCACTGTAGACTTCCAATGGCACTCCATATCGGCTGATGAATTCTTTCACCAATACATCCGCGACAGTTGTGGCCTCTTGGTTCGGGATAGCGAAAATTTCCACCCACTATGTGAAATAATACATTACAACCAGTATGTATTTGCTACCATTTTCTGTCGTCGGAAATGGCCCAGCGATATTTAAAGCAATCCTTTCGAAAGGGCTTCCAGCATTATATTGTTTCATAGGTGCCTTTCTCTTGCGATGACGTCCATTACTCGTAGCACAAGTCGTACATTTCTTACGCCAGTCCTTCACATCATCGTAGCTGTTCATCCAATAAAACCTCTCACGGATTCACTGGAGGGTTTTCTTCACTCCCAGATGACCTCCCGACAGACTGTCGTGTAACTTCTTCAGTACTTCAGCGACTCTTGTTCTCGGGATAACTAGCTGTCTCCTCATCTCGGAGCCATCATCGTTTTTAAGGACTCTTTTCAACAGCCCTTCTTCCAGGACAAGGGAGTCCCACTGAGCCCAATACGCCTTGAGTTTCAGTGAAAATCTTGACACTTCTTGCCAAGTAGGTCGCCGATTTTCTTCCTTCCATTGCCGGATCATCTTCAGGTGAGGATCATTCTCCTGATCTTCTCTGATCTTGGTGGGTGACCATTCCTCGTTGACTACAGTAGTTTTTGAAACTGCAGCTTCCGTAGATTCCGCCTTGTTGCAGTGGGAGCAGTCTGTTGGGCACGGCCATCTGGACAGGGAGTCGGCATTTCGGTGACTCACACCAGCTCGATGTTCGATGTTGAAATCGTACTCTTGAAGTCTTCAATCCATCTAGCAATCTGGCCCTCGGAATTCTTGAACTGCATCAACCACTTGAGTGCTGCATGATCAATCCGGATTAAGAACTCCCTACCATATAGAGATACTGGTAACAGTGTTCCACGGACTTCACTACCGCCAAAAGTTCCCTTCTTGTGACGCAGTAGTTTCGTTCTGGTTTGGAGAGGACTTTACTGAAATATCCCAGCACCCTTTCTTGCCCTCCTTGGATCTGTGAGAGCACTCCACCAATCCCTACGTTGCTTGCGTCAGTGTCAAGAATAAAGTCTCCTTCAGGTAATGAGTATCCTAATATCGGCGCCGTGGTTAAATGCCTCTTTAAGGTTTTAAAAGCCGTTTGTCAGTCTTCGTCCCATTGGAAAGCTCTTGCTTCTTCTGTAAGTCGAGTTAGAGTCTTTGCAATATCTCCAAACTTCCTGATAGATCTTCTATAATACGTGCAAAGTCCAAGGAAGCTCCTAATTTGATGTTTGTCGGTTGGTTGCGGCCATTGCTGAATGGAAGCAATTTTCTCTGGATCTACCGCCACTCCTTCATTGCTCACTATATGACCTAGATAGTTGACTCGGTATTGGAACAGCTGACATTTATTCGGGTTTAACATGAGCTGGGCAGCTTCGAGTTGTTTGAATACGTCTTCCAAATTCTTCAGGTGTTCGTCAAATGTCTTTCCCAGTACTACGATGTCGTCCAAATAGACCAGGCATGTCTTCCAAGACAACCCTCTCAAGACATTTTCCATGAGTCTTTCAAATGTCGCAGGCGCATTACTGAGCTCGAATAGCATGACGTTGAATTGCCATAATCCAGATCCGGTGGTAAAAGCCGTCTTCTCTTTGTCTTCTGGGTCCATTTCCACTTGCCAATAACCAGACTTCCAGTCCAAGGTGGAAAACAGTTTGCTGCCGGCCAAAGTGTCTAGCGTATCGTCAATTCGAGGCAGAGGATAGCTGTCTTTCTTCGTCACGTTATTAAGCTGGCGATAATCCACGCAGAATCTCGTAGTTCCATTTTTTCTCTTGACGAGCACTACTGGAGACATCCATGAACTTTTCTTCTGCCATCTCTCGAATTATTCTTTCAGCTTCCTGTCTCTTCGCTCGTGGAAGTCTTCGAGCGGATTGTCTAATTGGCTTAGCATTACCAGTATCGATTTTGTGTTTGACGGCTGATGTTCTGCCAGTCTTTCCTCCTTTTGGTACGAATAAGTCTCGATACTGCAAGAGAAATTCTCTCATTCCCTTTTTTTCAGCTCGATCCAAAGATTGACCATCTACCGATAACATCTTTTGGAATCTGGCATTAGAATTGTCAGTGGTCGTTTTTTGACGAACTATAGACGTCACTGGTACGCAGGATCCAATCCTGGTTTCCTTCTTGATGGTAACTGTGTAATTATTCACGTTTATCACACGTACTGGGATCTCTTTCGCCGACGTAACCAATCCTTTTCCAATTAGTACTCCTTTGCCAACCTCTTCGTCGTGGTTCCTTGGCTCCATCATAACTGGTGTACCTTCCTTTATGATTCCCTGTAGCCGTGCTACTATCATGGTTTCGCTTCGTGCAGGTAGAACGGTATCTTCCTGTACAGCTGCCAAAACCGCGCTGCCTTCAAATGGATGAAGGAATACCTCCTCGGAACCCACTTTAATGGTTTCTAAAGTCTAATTGGAAACCATGTACATTCATTACGTCCATTCCCAGAAACACGTCTTCTTCAATGTCAGCTACGATTACTGTATGCGTGAACTTTTCTGCTCCAATTCCCAATTGGATTTGTGTCTCGCCGTGAACATTAGCACTCTCACCTGTGGCGGTCCGCAGTCGCAGCCTCGTTGGTAAAAGCTTCTTCTTGGAGTTTATTATTTCTGGTCGGATAATGGTTCTAGTTGCTCCAGTGTCTACCTGCAGAGTATATCTCTTGCCATTCACTTCTCCATCTACATATACACTGTCGTTGCGGCATCTGAGCGAAGCTATCAGTATGAGAGGGTCTGTGGAACGGTCATGGGTCGGTGCTTCCCCCTCGTAGCCGACCCGACCCGTTCTAGTTTTCCTGTGACTGGGGTTTTTGGTTTGCAGGAGTCTTGGGGCGCTTACACGAACTACGTACATGCCCTAGCTCGCCACAATTCCAGCATCTGACCTTTGTCGGCTTCTTGTCCATCATACTTTTTATTGAACTGATGAACTGGTCAAATCTGTCTTCGTCACCTTCTTCTTGGATGGTCCTAATTTTGTTACATCCTGAAGCCTTCGTTGCTGCTTCATATTTAAGGGCAGCTGTCAATGCGTCGACTAATATTTTCGGATGGACTATACGAAGCGTCCTCTGCATATCGGGGTCACGTAAGCCATAAATAAAGTCCTGGATACCCAGACATTCCATCATGTTCTCTGGTGCTGACGGATAAGCAAATCGAACGAGTCGGGCAATATCCACTTCATACTCTTGAAGGGCTTAGTCAAGTTTCTGCCTTCGGTTTTTCAGCTGGGACTGGTACAAATGTTCTAGATGTTCGTGACCGTACCGTTTCTTCAAGCGGTATCGTCTGAAGTACATCTAAGGCATCTCCCTGAAGCGCTATATTTAGGTTCACTACTTTCTCATCATCGGACCAATTATTCACTCTAGCGGCTGCTTCAAACTGTTTCACATAACTGGTCCACGACATTTTTCCATCGAACGTTGGGGTCTTGACTCGGGTAAAACTGCCAATGTCTTCAAACTTAGGTAGTGTTTCTGGCTTGCAAGGTTTCGTTTGCTCGGTCTTCTTTTCTTCTGCTGAAGTGTCTTGTGTTCTCAAATCAGCAATCTTTGTCTCTAACTCCCTGATTTTCCATCGTTGTCATCTTATTCTTCCATGACAGAAATTTTCTCGTACGTGTTAGCAGAAATTGACCAGATTAAGGTGGAAACCTCGTCATTGAATAAAAACGTTTCTGGATCCAAGCCGTCACTTACCAGTGCCACATTGAGTCTTTCAATTAACTCACTCTTCTTACCGGTCGTTTCCAGCTCGCGATTTTCCAGTTCTGCCTTTAGCTCTGTCACTTTCAAGTCACTAAGTCTCTTGGCCATGTTTACGTCTTATTTATTCATATTATCCCACTTCTGACACCAATGTAATGTTTTTCTAATTTATTTAAAACGTTTTATTACGGGTGGGATAAATTTATACACACGGTAGGTTCACATACTTAATTTATTTATTCACTACACAGTATATTCACTTAAACTAATTTATATAATCACTTAATTTATATTCACTTATTTACTGTTTATCTCACGATGTCAAATTATCAACTGCACTAAACTCTTCTTGATCGGTCCCTTATATATTAATGCCTTTTTCACTAGATAATTCTAGATTGCGGCTTACTAAAAACCAATTGGCTTTCTGGCATTTTCTACATAAGACTGGTCACAAAAACCATTTCTAGATAAGATAGTCACAATCGTAAACAATTATATAAAGAAAACCTACGTATCCGCCATAATTTTAACTTTCATACCTGGCTTAAACAGAGTCGGATTTAGGGACTATACCAGTGTGCTGTTTCGTAACAGTTACATTTCATGTGATGCATACCTGATGTTTTTGGCAACAAGTCATGAAAAAGAATACTATAGATGTAATAAAATTGCGATGATAGAATGTACTATATTACTCTATGTATTTGATTAAAATCATTTACATAATCCATATTTTATTCATTAATTGTTAGCAACAAGTGGAAATTATATAATTTTCGTTTTCAGCGTATGTATCGACACTTATCCGACGATTTAGATTGAAAATGTTGAAACGAACTGATGATCGGTTACAAAAAACACAGGAAAGTTTATCTACCATAAAAACTATAAAAATGTATACTTGGGAAGATATATTTTCAGAAAAAATTGGGGAAGTGAGATTGTAAGTATTTAAAAAATAGTTTAATGGTAAGAAATATTATATATATCTTCCTACTACATGCAAGAAAACTTGCATGCTTATCTTGTATACTTACGGAAATAAAAATTATTTACTGGATAAAATCAGCTTCCTAACTTAGAGCCGTCAAAGTTTATTCCCAATCTCTAATATTTAAAAAAAATCAAACGAATGTTTAATAAGGGTATTGCGAATTTTATTTGATAATCTATTGTTCTATCTCTATGTTGTTGGGGTCTTTCCTCAATCTTGAAATGTTAGTTCTGGATATAAAAGTATTAATATATTCCGTTATGAGTGAAGAATGAAGCTAATTATATACGAGTGTGAATGTTTTGCCAAGAGACGAAGTCGCGTGGCAGAATCACACGAGTATGGAATTGCGAATTTCCATGAGTGCCGGATGCCATTTTTTCTGCGGCCACAAAGAAATTAGAAATGTGAACATTAAATTTTTTTTTGTTCTACAACTACACAAATTTAAAGTGAAGTTATATAGAAAAAGCCTAGGCATCGATGATACCCCTACTGGAAAAATGTTAATTCTCCATATGTGGTGTGAGGAAGTGCCTTTAGTAACTATTTAATGAACTGTTTAGCGTGTGGAAGATGTGCCATTTCGCACGCCTGAGCGTATCGAAATGAGTTAATTCTATAATGGCTGTAGAAAAATATTAGTACTTGTCTAATAACGTTTATTAAGGTTTGATGAAAGAGTACTAACTTAAGCATATCAGTTAATAACAATAGGTACTTCTTAGGGCCGATTGTACATAGAAAGCTTAAACCAAGGTTCAGCTGAACTCAATAAATGGTTGAACCTGCCTATTGAAAGGATACGAATTGTACATTTCTCGTTCAACGTCGGTTCAGGTAAACTCCATTATTGTAATGTTGGTATCATATACACGGGGTTGCCAGATTTCGAATTTATGAAGTAAGTAAGGGTATCTTTGTTTATCTTATTAGAAAAAAAGAGAGTATATAAAATATGACTTCTCTTCTTCTTATCATTTGAGTGAAGTAGAGAAGCTGAGTAACCACTATTTTTCTATTTTATGAGGTTAGAGAATACGTTGTAGTTGTGTGTGTTGTTTTTATTTGTTTATCGATTTTTTTTATTCAGTTTAACGTGCTCGACAACTATGGCCATTTACACATTCACGATGAATTATACAATTTCTATGTGTTATAAGATTACAATGGATTCACAATTATAATGGATTATAAGATTACAATGGATTTATAAGTTGCAATGGATTATACGATTAAAGATAAAAGAAAGAGTAAACTATAACAATTGTCAGAAATATATCAAAATTATTTTTTGGTTCATATTTTGTTATTATATTTAGTTGCTGTCTTCTCATTGTAGGCTGATGACATTCAGTCAGGATGTGTTTAACGGTCAGGAGGGATTGGCAGAATTGACACATTGGTTTAGCACTTGTTGCCATTAGATAACCATGTGTTAGTTTTGTATGGCCTAATCTTAGTCTTCTTAGAATGACCATCTCTTTTCTAGAAAGTTCGGGGAAGGTCGGTCGATCAAGATTCGGTCGGATTTGATAGAGTTTTGTATGGTTTTGGTGCCAATGTAATTGCCACCTGCTGTTTGTTATTCTCTTTATTTCCGATTTCATATCCTTGTAGATCTGGATGTTGGAACCAGTAGTGGATGTGACAGATTTTTTTGCATAACTATCAGCGAGCTCATTGCCTGTTATGCCGATGTGTGAAGGTATCCAGATGATAGTGACTGTTACACCCTGGGAGGAAAGATTTTGGTATGTATCATGTATCTTTTGAACGAGGGGATGGTCAGTGAATATGTTGCGTATGGAGTGGATTGCTGCTAGAGAGTCTGTACAAATGGCAATATTCTTATTTGTTGGAGTGAGGCTATTGAATGCTAAAAGTATGCTGAATAGTTCGCCCGTGTGGATACTGCAATGGGACGGGATACTAGATGAGTTTACGGGGTTATAGGTAGTTGTGACAGAACAGCCTACACCAGTTTCGTTTTTTGAAGCGTCCGTGTATAGTACCGGATAATAATTGTTTGTTTGAGTGATCTCCATGAAATTTTGGATTATTAGGTCCTTTGAGGTGTCATATTTGTCAGGATTACTCAGGAAGGTATTTAAGCGAGGAATATGTTTATGCCAGGGGGGGGAGATGGAGTTGGGAACGGAAGTGTATGTGATAGGTTGATGTTGCTTATTATTGGCGAGAGAAGATGTGGGATAGATTTTAATTTTGATTGATTGGGTTGATTGTTTGGGATATTAGTAAGGAGAGCATGCGTAGGATATGAGGGGTTCGATGCTGCTGATGCTGCATATGTGAGGAGAAGCTGTTGGCGTCTCAGCCAGAGAGGTGGTTCATTAGCTTCGATATAAAGATTTTCTGCTGGGCTGGAGCGAAAGGCTCCTAGACACAAACGTATGGCGGTGTTATGCACAGAGTTTAGTAGGTTTATATGGGTTTTGCAAGCAGACATGTAAATGAAACTAGCATAGTCAATTTTGGAGCGTATCAGGGCTTTGTATACTTTATGGAGGGTATTTTCATCTGCACCCCAGTTATGATGCGCAAGAGTTTTAATGATATTTGGTCTTTGAAGGCTTTTACGCTTAATATCCATAATGTGCTGTTTCCAAGTGAGACGTGAGTCAAAAATTAATCCTAGTATTTTACATTGTTCAACAACAGGAAGAGGGAAGTCATTAACTAGGATGCAAGGAGTTTGAGATGGAGGTAATCTTCTGAATTTGATAATTTTAGATTTTTGAGGACATAGAGTTAAACCTAGGAGCTTCGTTCTGCTGTATAGTAGATTTACTGCATTTTGCAGCAATGAGCATATAGTGGGTGTAAATTTTCCATGGCAATATAATACTAGATCGTCAGCATATAGGATGTGTTTGACAGAACTTGGGAAGTCTGAGCTAAGGTTATTCAGTGAAAGAATAAATAAAGTAGGACTTAGGACGGAGCTTTGAGGCACACCGTCTCTTTGAATGTAGGGAGAGGTGAGGATACCATTGACGGATACCTGGAACTTTCTGGTGGATAAAAAGTTTTGAATGAAGGATAGAATGTTGCCTTCAACGCTGCATTGTTTTAATGTATTGATTATCGCTGTTCTGGATATGGTGTCAAAAGCACCCTCTATATCAAAAATGGCTGCGATCATGTTGTGTTTATCATTCAATGCATCAGTTATATGTGTTTGAAGAAGCACCAGGTTATCGTAGGTAGAGCGGTGAGGTCTGAAGCCCGATTGGGCTTCAGAGATAATTTTATGTTTGTTTAGAAACCACAAGAGTCTTTTATTTATCATTTTTTCCATAAGTTTGCACATGGTGCAAGTCAATGAGATGGGTCTATAAGATTGAGGTAATGATGAAGGATGGTCGGGTTTATTGATGGGCAGGATAATAGAGTTGAGCCATTGTTTAGGAAAAGTATGTGATGTCCAGATCACGATATAAATTTTAAGAAGTTTATAGAGGCATGGTGTTGTAAGTTTTTTGAGAAAAATGTAGGGGAGGTCGCCGGGACCCGAAGCGGTGTTTTTGCAGAAATTGAGAGCAGATAATAGTTCGACATCTTGTGTTTTAGTTGTTGGTAGGGGGAGTGGTTGGAGAGTATTTGCAGATAAAGTTGATAGATAATTATTCTTGCTTTCAAATTTTTCTTCAAAGCTTTGAGCTAAACAGTTAGCAATTTGTAAGTTGTCAGTAATTACTGAGCCATTGCTTACTAAACTAGGAATATTGGGATTCGTTTTATTTCCTTGTATTTGTCGGATTTTTTTCCATACTTGACTTGGATTTGTTTTAGTCAAAGATGATACGTAGTTTTGCCATGAAGATTTTTTGCTCTGTTTTATTTTGAATTTGGATTTAGCTTTGGCTTTTTTCAGAAAGATTATGTTTTCTTGTGTTCTGTTTCTGCGGAATTTTTTACGGGCTATTTTGTATTGCTCAACAGCTTTTTCACAGGAGGTATTCCACCAAGGTACAGTTTTTTGGTTCCTATGTAGGTTTCTGCAGAAGAAATTATTGCATGAGTGAATGCATTGGTAGAGTCATCGATGCTGTCATATATAGGGATTAAGGGTATATGGGCATCGGTTTGGGAGGTGTATCCTTCCCAGTTAGCTTTTTTAAAACGCCAAAAACTTCTAGTAACGACTTGGTTGCAACTGTTCGTATTATTGGTAATAATGATGGGAAAATGGTTGCTATCGTGCAAGTCATCAGTAGACCATGTAAGTGAAGGAGCTGATCCAGGATCTCGTATACTTAGATCAATAGCAGAAAATGTCCCAGATGATATATTAAGATGTGTATCTCAATCAGTATTTAATAGGCATGAGCTGAATATATTAAGTACATTCTCTACTGTTTTGCCTTTTCCAAATGTTTGAATGGAGCCCCACATGGTATTATGGGCATTAAAATCGCCTACAAGGATATATGGAGAGGGTAGCTGATAGACAAGGTCTACCAGTTCTTCTTCTTTTAGAGGGTGGTCTGGAGGGATGTATATGCTACAAATTGTGGTTTTATATGGGCACCAAGTAGTTACGGCAATGGCCTCAAGATTAGTATTAATAGGAAGAAGAGTTGAATATAGGTTACTGGATACTAGTATTGACGTCCCACCACTTGCTCAAATTTTTTTAGATGATGTTGATTAGTAAGCTTAGAATTGGTTTCCTGTAGGCATAATATGTCAGGGTTAGTTTGTAAGATTAGGCTCCAGGCGGGGAAAGAATCCGTCACAGTTCCATTGGACTAAAGTGAAGATGTTTTAAAGAAAAAGAGAGGAGGGAGTTTATTCCCTTCAGGGTAATATTGAGATTTTAACTTTTTTTGTAATCTAGTAATGCGATTCTTCAATGACCTTTCAGTCATTTCTGAATATATGAGTGATAGATCATGTAATAGAGCTGTAATATTAGAAGTGAAATTAAAAGCTTCTTTCAAGGGGTCACTATGACCAAAAGAATTTTGTAGGAAAGCAATAAGTTGTATTTCATCTAGCGAGAAAGATTCAGATGCATTTTCGTAGAGATTATGAATGGTTGCTAGGGCATTAGGGCTCAATTTGTTGTCTTGAGAGATGGAAGTCCTGGTTTTATTCTTGGCATGTTTGGGAATATCTCGGGGGGCTGTAAATTTTGGTGTTTGTATTTCACTAGTCTCTTGTGCAGGTACGGGCGTTGAAACAGGTGAAAGTGCAAGAGGAGAATCAAGGTGACTGTCATTAGAGCGAATTCTTTTTTGACCAGATTGATGGGCTGAGCTATATAAAGGGATCTTCTTCTTTCGGTTCCGTCTTCACCTTAGTGAAGGTTGGCAACAATCTCGGCGAACTGATATAAAGGGATATCAGATGATATTTGAGAATCAATTGTGGGTTTATCTTTAATGGGTTGGGGTGTAGGTTGTGAAGATAGAGTAGAGAGAGGTGGATTATTATTGGAGGAGGAGCTAGTTGAAGAGTTGGATAGCTGTTGTTGGATGTCAGGGGCATTGGGTGCATTTGAGCAGGTATCGGCAGTATGTCCAGTTTGTTTGCAAAAAAAAACACTCTAGTCTATCAGTAGATATAAATATTCGATTTTGCGTATTTTCATATGAGACTGGAAGAGATGTTTGAATAATAAAATTGTCACTGTCAGGTATTACATAGGAGATTCGTCTAAAACTCATGATATGTGCATATTCATCACCGGTGGCACCACATTTTACGAACGAAACTGGTGAGGCTAGTTCCAAGCCAAGTTCTTTGAGAGCTGATTCAATTACCGAATGAGGGATGGACGGACTTACATTGGGGATTAGGATTCGTTTAGCAGGAGTAATTAGTCTTCTAATTGGGACAGAAGTAGAGTTTATCACCACGATAGGATTTGATTTAAGGAGATCATCTACGATGGCGATAGAAGAAAGATATATGCAGATGCGATTATTTGAAATCCTAGAGGCAAAAGTATATTTTTGGATGAGACAATGTTATCAATAGCTTTGATGTATTCGAAAAGAGCCGTGTTTGGAATTGAATGCATGATTATCGCTTGTTCTCTTTTAGGGAAGGATGGAGGAGGGGGTTTTGTGAGTGTTGCCGCTACGTACGATTTTGGATTTGAGGGGTAGTGACATTAGGTGCATTTGGATGAATCAATTGAGAAGAAGAGTTGACAAAATTATTATGAGATGATGTAGTTGGTTGGTGAGATGGGGTAGATAATGACATTTTGTGCGTGATTCTGGATACCAAAATCATTACACTAAAAGTGGTATTCCCGGTTTATCGGGGAAAGTATGTGAGTAACAGTCACTTACCAACGAACGAAGATGTTACGCCACTGCTTATTTCTTGAATAGATACACTGGTAAAGTTTTTTTGGCTGTCTCACAAGTTATTATCACATTCTTAATGCATTGCTAATTACAGTCCAAAGGAACACGTAGCAAAAACTGATAATAAATACTTAATTGCTGAATTGATTTAAATGACCTACTTTATCGATCTTTACTCGTCGGCCGCTGTAGTATGAATGTTTATCGATTTAAAATCAAAATATGGAACAAAAACAAAAAAAAACACCAAACTTCACTAATTCAGAAGAAAGCTTGTTGGTGCAGCTAGCTAAACAATATAGAGATATTCTGGAAAATAAAAAGAGCAATGTCAATATAACGCGCAAGAAAAATGAGTGCTGGATCAAAATTGAAACCGAATTTAATTCAAAAACAACCGTTACTTTTCGCAGAGCTAACGTATTGAGAAAAAAATACGAGAATGTTAAAAAAAGAACAAAAAAGATGATAGCGGAAGAGAAATGCTATAGAAAAGCCACAGGGGGAGGGCCACATATAGAATTTCCGTTAGATACTGTAGACTCAGATATCATTGAGTTATTAGGTGAAAAAAGGGTCGAAGGGACTTCATGCTACATTTGGTGGCGATAAAGGTATGTTTATCACAATTTCACTTGTTTCAATGAATAATTTATCAGATTTGTAGAAGCAGAGTATATGGAAATAATTTTTGAAAACGATGACAATGAAACAACAATTAATGAAAATAATTGGTGAGTCTATAGTGTTAGTTAATATGGAACTAGCTTATCTATATTATGATAACTCTTTAAACAATGATGATAATTTTCTATTCAAGAATAAACAAATAAAAATTGCACAATATATTAATTGCTTGGTTTTGATAAAGAGGTTGCTAATGTATTTTGTTAACTTTCCTCAAACATTGTCTTCAACCTATATTTATGTTTCAGGTGATATAAGCAATGTTCTAGATTTAGACGATATGAGTTCAGTTCCAGATGATATCAATATTGGAAACGACCTCAGAAATGACAAGACACACACCTGGATGAGATACACACCTGATATGTTGAAAATACCTCAATCAAAATCTCTTAATACAGGGAAAGAAAATAATGGTAAGTTGTTATATTTTAAATTGACAATGATCTTAAATCTGTATTCTAAAAATATAGATTTTTTAGATAAATCTCGTAAAAAACCTGAGAATCATATAATGACAAAAGTTTCTCACTGGGCAAGTATGAAAGCAGGGATGGAGGTACAGAAAAAGAATCTAATGGAAGAAGAACATAAACAAAAATTGAGACTTATGAAAGAAAAGCATGATGTTGAAATAACATTTTTAAAAGAAGAATCGCAAGTAAAACTGGATGCATTAAAGGAAGAAAACAAAAATAGACATTTTGCAGGTGCAAAAAATGCAGTTATATAAAAATTTAAATATTGCAACAATTGAAAAAAATTAAATGTGCATCAAAGAATTCTTCTTTATTGTTAGTAATCATAGCTGGATAAATCACTTTTACTAAGTGCTTTGAAGACCGAGCAATTTCTTAAGGTGGCTTTTCACTATGAGCCACACTAGAGGATATCTTAATTCTAATATATTATGAAAATGCTGTTCCCGTTATTATAAATATATCTTATAGCTTGTATATAACATACTTCGTTAATTATCATTTACAGATATTTTCTTCATATATTCGGTACATGATACCTCGAGTAAGCCTCTTGTGAAATGCCCCTTTTGTAAAAGTGCTTTAGCCAGGCTCTGTTTGTAACAAATATTATTTGAAATGTTGCAATATTGTGTTTCGACTTTAGTTTCTTTGGAGAATTTATTGTTTATTTAAACCAAAGTATTCCTCATTAAAATAAGGCTCAAAAAAGTATTATTTATTGCTTGTAGCAAGTGTTATTTGAAATTTACTATTTATTTCTACTTTAGTTTCTCTGTTTGGGAAGTTACCTGTTTATTTAAATTAAGTATTACCTACTCATTTAATGAGATTTAAAAAGTTATTTTTTATTACAAACCTCATTTGAAAATGTTGCAATATTGTTTTTCTACTTTAATTTCTTTGGATAGTTTATTGTTTGTAGCAATTGTTATTTGAAATGTAATATTTATTTCTAGTTTAGTATCTCTGTTTGGGGAGTTTACTTAAATAAATAATTACCTACTCATTAAATGAGATTTAAAAAGTTATTTTTTATTACAAATATTATTTGGAAACGTTGCAATATTTTTTTTCTACTCAAGTTAGTTTCTCTCTTTGCGGTGTTTATTTAAACCAAAGTATTACTCAATAAGAAAAAGTAATTTACATATTTCAAATCCGTTATTCAAAAATAAAATTCTCTCACCTTGCTTGTTTACGTTTTACTTGTTACAAAATTGTGTGTTTATAAAATAAAATAATTTTTTATATCTGTACATTATTTTAATTAAATAAAAACGTATAGACATGCTGTATTACCGTAATATCATTAAGTTTTTTTATGTTAAAATAATAATTACACATTTAATTATTTAAAATGTTTTTATTAAAGACCTAGGTACTATTTAAATCAAATTTATAAATTAAAAATATTCATTAAACTAGCCCATTAAAATAGTTAAAAATTTCAAGCCTTCTTATATTATTTCTGTTAACGTGTCTATTTCTGAAGTTCATTGGATCATTATTAGCATTATTTACAAAATTTATTGCAGCTTCTTCATCATTGTTAACCGGAGGATCCGGCTCATCTAATAGTTTACCTATATTATGTTATACAGCTGTAGCTATAACAACTCCTTCAATTTTTCTTTGCTGCATGCGTATTCCAAATGATAATATTGGAAATCTTCTTTTCCATATCCCAAATGTCTGCTCTATGCGATTTCCAGTTCTTATTTGAAATTCGTTATACAGGGTGTCCCACGACGTTCGACGTGAAAGTTCGATTTCTCGAAAACTGTTCATATGACAAGTATGAAATTTGGCAGATATCAACAGTCAAAACTGATGCTTATATTTATTATAAACTGATCTCCGTTGTTCCTGTCCTTCCGGGTCACGTGACCCCAACATAGTTTTTTAAATGGGACAACCGGTATAATAATACAATTTTGGATATATCATGTCATGTCATCATTATATTGTGCAGTAATGATAATATCGGCTATTCATTTTCACTTTGTTAAAGCGATATTAAGCACTCAAAAATGTAGGTGGTTATGAAACAAATAACTATAGTAGCCACAACATAGGTTGTCATTCATTATTGTTAGGTGAAGTTTATTAAAGAACTGTTATTAATTATTAGTCATAATTAGGGGCAATTAGATGAACATCTGTGTAAATTATTTTATTAAAAAATGTAACAGGAAATTAAAAAGTACAAGTGATTAAAAAATTAAAGAAAATGTTCAAATTGATGACCATGTACATTGACACAATGTTCAAACCTTGTTAAAATATTTCTTTTAAGTGCTGCTGTAATAATTTCGAGTGTTACGGTCCCACATGCCTGTTTTATTTTATCCTTTAAATCATTTAATCAATCGGGGGTGTGATATGAAGTCGACCTTTTAAGTAACTCCAGAGAAAGAAATCTAAGGGTGCAATATCCGGAGAATGGTGTTGCCACACAATTGTACCATTTCGAGCAATCAATTTTTCAGGAAATGTGTTATCAATATATTCTATAAATGACCAAAAAAAGTGAGGAGATGCTCCATCTTGCTGCCACCTCATTGTCTGCCTTTCATGTAAAGAAATATCTTCAAGTAATTCTGCAAGAGTATTTTGAAGAAAATCTAAATATCTTAGCCCCGTTTATGTTGCTTCATGCAAAAAGGGACCAATCAACCGATCGTTAAATAAACCACACCAAGCATTGATTCCCCATATTGTTAGAAAATTGGTTTCTCTCATCCACTTTGTATTCTCTTGCGAACATAATGACAATTATGACGATTAACAATACCATTGTTATGAAATCTACTTTCATTACTCCATAATATTTTTTCAAAAACAGAAGGGTCATCATTACTTTCAACTGACACTTCAGCAATAAAATTTATTCTCCTTTCAGAATCTGCAGGAACCAAACCTTGTGTTAAATGTATTTTATAAGGATTGTATTTGTTATTTTTTTAATACTCCTTGTATCGAACTTCTACTTATTTGTAATTCTTGTTCAAGAAATCGTATTGAGGTGTGTGGATTTACCTGAAGATAAGCCAAAATATTTATCACATCGTCATCTGTTTGAGCGGTCTTTTGTCGAGGAACTTGATTTTTACCGCTTGGAAAAGCTTTCGTTCGACATAGACAAAAGTATTTTTGCTTGGAGTTATTCTACGAGGAAAACGATTTCTCTACAAACCTTGAGCATGAGTTTTGCTTTTTCCACATTCTCCATAAATAAGTAGCATGTCAACATATTTATAGCAAGTAAGAATTGAAGTAATTATTTACTTATTATTGCAGTGTCTTCACAAGATTATGACTAATAATTAATGACAGTTCTTGAATAAACTTCACCTAACAATAATGAATGACAACCTATGTTGTTGCTACTATAGTTATTTGTTTCATAGCCACCTAAATTATTGAGTGCAAAATATTGCTTTAATAAATTTAGTAAAAATGAATAGCCCTTATTATCATTACTGCACAATACAATGATGACAATTGTGGTATCGTTGAATTTGTTTTTGGATGATATATCCAAAATTGTAATATTATACCGGATGTCCCATTTAAAAAAATTATGTTGGGGTCACGTGACCCGAAATGACAGGAACAACGGAGATCATTTTATAATAAATATAAGCATCAGTTTTGACTGTTTACATCTGTCAAATTTCATACTTGTCATATGAACAGTTTTCGAGAAATCGAACTGTCAAAACGTCGTGGGACTCCCTGTATAAGTTTCCTGCCGGAGTTGCTACATTTCCTAATGAAGGCATCAAATAACTCTTGACAGCATAACCACTATCATCTACCAATAAATTGTCATTAAAATCGCCACGTACAAATTTTGCCCTTAATAAACTGTTTAAAAAAATTGTTGAATTCTGTGTTGATCCTGGCCAACGACATACCATATCTTGAAATAGACGATTTGAATCGCAAACTGCTTGAACATTATATGAAAAAAAGGCCTTACGGTTTCTGAATAGTTCTGCATCATTGCCTCCTCGGATATGTGAGCAATCTTTGGCACGTATGCACTTCGGGAACCTTGCTATATTATAGAAACCCTGACAAACAGACTGCATTTCTTCATGGGTAATGGGCATTTTAATAAAAGTATCATACAATCTTGTTATCGCTTGTGTAACTCTCCATATGTGCCTGCATGCAGTGGCTTTGTCAACACCAATAAAGTCGCCAGCTACTTGTAAAAACTTCCGGTTGCATAAAATCGTAAAGTCATTAGTACCTTCTCTTCTGCAATCAAGGCATGATTTCTGAAATATTTCTTTATTTAAATTTATATTTAGATACTATCAAAATATACCTTTTTGTTGGAGAAGTTATTAAATGGGATATTTGATTTGTGATGAATCGAGCCCCTTCTTTTGTGAATCTGAATCTTTGTAAAAAATTAGTGTCATTCCACTTCACAAAATGATTGTCCCTTTGTCTATATATTTGTTGTTGCCTTTCTGGCTGTTGCAAAATATTAACTAATTCCATGAAATCTTCATCTTCAGACTTCCATTTTAAAAAATAAAGATAACTGTTATTTGTCTAAGAAATAACTAATAAAAATCAAAACTGTTTCAAATGAAAAATCAAAATTTGTTTATTTTTATGTCTCTCTGTTAGTATCAACGTCACCAACACAACATTGTATGATGGGGTAGCAACATACTAAATTGAAAAATACTTCTGAACTTGGTTTAAGCGGGGAAAATTGACCGCTTTGTAGAACTCGTAGTTAAACGCGGTTTAACATCGGAACTAGTATTGTACAACGTTAAGAATCAGGTTTATCTTGAACCGAGGCTAAACTCGCATTGTACAATCGGCCCTTAAAGTCAGGTAAAACAAAAACTGAATGTAACTACTTTACTTTTGAGCAAACATATATACATGAATTTAACGATTTGATTGTTTATTGTAGCAAAGAATTAAGGACCCTATTAAGAGCATCATATTTAAGGATATCTTTGATAATATCAAGTAGTTTGGTGGGTAAATTTGCCTTTTACGCAATGATAATGACGTATATATACTTATATAAAAATATGACTGCTTCGGATGTGTTTTACATCATGAGAATATTCGGTACTTTGAGATATACAGTATCGTTATCGTTTTCACTTGGATTCACGAAACTAGGAGAGCTGAGGGCTTCTTTGATGAGGCTAAAAAATGTACTAGAATTCGAAGAACTACCTGATCACATAGACAAACGTGACGATGATCCACAAATTGATTTTAGATCGGCTACGGTTATTTTACACAATAAAGAAATATTGAAAGATATAAATTTAAAATTATCAAAAGGCTTAAACATAATTACTGGTCAACTAGGTTGTGGTAAAAGTTCCCTAATAAAAACAGCATTAAGAGATTATCCCCTCGAAGAGGGAGGTGAATTGAGAGTCAGAGGTAGGATGAGTTACGCTTCACAGGATCCATGGCTGTTTCCATCTTCCATTAAACAAAATATTCTTTTTGGTGAAAAATTTCACGCAGAGAGATATCAGCAGGTGAGTTACACTTATAAGATAAAATTTTCCTAATTTAAATAGCATGGTCATATACGTAAAACTACATTACTATCTCATAATTGAATTGATACTCTGAAATACAAGTCAAACATTTTTTTCGTGGGTTGTTGTTAAATTAATAATCATAATTGTCTACAACGGAAATTGACCAGAGACTCAACTCGTAGCAAATAAAGTTGTTTTTATACATTAGGTATACTCTCCTTGTCTACTGAGGTTGGCGACTAGTATGGCATATTTTTTTGGTGGATAAGGGAGTTACCTACCATCTGTGTAAGTCCCTTCTGTAGTATTTCGTAGCAGTTCGGTGTGCCTTATACAAGTTCCACTTATGCTAAGCATGCGACGATACATTCACGTTTCAAAAGCTTTGAGCTTTTTATATCTTCTTGTTTCGTCGTTTCGTATCAAAACAAAAGTAAGGATCAAACGTAGCATTGCAGTATCTTTATTGTTTATTAATAGTTTTGGGTGGCACAAAAGCTTTGGCATATTGAGAAAACCTCAGACTACTTTTGATTTCGCTGGAGTGGTTCAACTGGCTGTTCATGTCTCTATCTAAGTAAGTATAGTGTTGTTTGGTTTTAAGTTGTATTCCGCTTATATGCAAATTGATGTTGTATTTTGGATTTGTGCTGAAAATCATTGTTTTTGTCTTAGCAGTGTTGACTTCTCAACTCATTTTGGAGCTTTTCTCTGTCAGATGTTCTCCTGACTCTGACAATACCTTGGTTTCGTCTGCGTATTTTATTATTATTATGACTTATACATTATACCACGAAAAATAAATATATCCAGGTTTTGACAGTTTGTTGAGGAATAACTGCTTTTGATGATAATTCTGGTTAATTCTAAAAGACAACTACGAGAACGTTAAAATCGTGCTTGAAAGTACAAAGTATGAAGAATATGCCTGTTTAGTGACAGGAGATTCCATGATGGTTGGTTCTGTGGTGGAAATGCAAGATGCATGCTATCTTTGCTAATGACTTAGTATTGCCGACAGTCAGTGTCTTGCCAGGGGCTGGAATATGATCTTCAAGTTTTTTCTAATTGTCCAAACTTCTTTCGGAAGACGGTTGCCTGTTTAGTGACAGGAGATTCCATGATGGTTGGTTCTGTGGTGGAAATGCAAGATGCATGCTATCTTTGCTAATGACTTAGTATTGCCGACAGTCAGTGTCTTGCCAGGGGCTGGAATATGATCTTCAAGTTTTTTCTAATTGTCCAAACTTCTTTCGGAAGACGGTTGCCAACCCTCGTGCGTCTTTGTTACTGGCGGAGATGTTGTGTACCAGTGAATACTCTTCTGGGGCGTGAACAAATCTTATCGTTGTTCTGTAGTGACTCTATATCTAGCTTTCTCGGCACCTCCATATGCGCCCATAACTTCTTCGAAGGCATGGTCAGGCTTTTTTCAGATATTGTTCACTCTTTATTCTAGGTCATGGTCTCCTTCGAATGACAGTAGTCGGTTTTGGTAGACTACTTTCGGTTTTCCATTGGGGATCTTGCTTATGCGATAGATGGCGTCATTGATATTTTTCCTCATTAAATACGGACTTTCCCAGGATTTCTGTGATTTTGTAGAAAATCCTTTTCTCCTCATCGGGTTGTGCAACTATACTTTGTCCCTTTCTTTGAAACTGCCTTATGTGGCCTGGGTGACGTAATGTCTTTTCATGATGTCTCTGGCCACTTGAAGATTCGTTCAATTCAATTCTTCTCCCACTAGATCTTCTCCTGGTCGACAACCAAATTCTAGGTCACAAGGTAGTCTCATTCCACTTCCCCTGTGACTGGAGTTCTTGGGTCGCAGGAGTCCTTGGGGGCTTAGAAGACATGCGTACATGCACAATCTCGCCACACTTCCGGTATCTGATATTCTTCGGCTTCTTGTTTACCATACGATCTGGTTCAATATGTCTTCGTCACCTAACTTTTTTGTACCCCGAAGCCTGCGTGGCTGCTTCATATTCATGAGGTTCTTAGTTTTGCAGGAGGCATAGGTGGCTTACGCGATGTTCGTACAAGCTCTAGCTCGCCACAATTACAGCATCTGATATTCTTCGGCTTCTTGTGCACCAAACCTTTTAATAAGTTGACGATTTGGTCAAGTCTATCATTGACACCTTCTTCCTGCATGGTCCTACCTTTGATGTATCCCGAAGCTTTCGTGTCTGCTTCATATTCAAGAGCATCGGTCAATATATCTACCATGGTTTTGGGATGGGCCGATCGAAGCGTTCTCTGCATATCGGGTCATGTAATCCATCAATAAAGGCCTGGATGCCCAGACATTCCATCATGTTTTCTGGTGCTGATGGATAAGAAAATCGAACTAGTCGAGCAATATCCATTTCATACTCTTAAAGGGTTTCAACACGTTTCTGCCTTCGGTTCTTCAGCTGGGATTGGTCCAAATGTTCCAGACATTCGTGACCATATTGCATGTCCAACCTCTCCTTCAGCTGCTCGAAGTCATTAGTTTCTTCAAGTGGTATCGTCTGAGGTACGTCAAAGGCATATCTAGACGCGCGATGGTTGATTCTCTGCTTTCTCCCTATCGGACCAATTATTCACTATAGCCGCTGCTTCAAACTGTTCTACAAAATTGGTCCACGATGCCTTTCCGCCGAACGTTGGGGCCTTGACTCGGGAAAAATTGCCAGTATTTTCTAAATTGGGTGTATTTTCGGCTTGCAGGCTTTTATTTGTTCGATCTTCTTTCCTTCTGCTGGCGTGTCTCGTGTTCTTATATCTGACATCTTTCTCTCTAACTCCTTGATTTTCTCGTCCATCGTTGTCATTTTAACCTCGATATCCGATTTAAGAGACGAAATTTTATTGATAAGATTTTGGCAGAAGTATCGTTCTTCATATTAGCAAAAATATCGTTCTTATTAGTAGAAATATCGTCCTTTATATTAGAAATCTTCTCGTCCATATTACCATAAATATCATTCTCCATGGTCGAAATCTCGTCCACATTAACAGAAATATCCTCCTTAATAGTAGAAATATATTTCTTCATAGTTGACATCTTCTCGTCCATATTAGCAGAAATATCGTTCTTCATGGAAGTTAGTGTCTCGACCCTTACTTTGTGGAATCTACTCATATTTCTGTTTTAAATGAAACTAACTGCTTCTAGATAATTCCATTATATATTGATAAAATTTTGAATAGTCTAAGAAATTTGACAATGACTTTTGGTATAGAAGCAATTGTCAAATTTCATTCAAAACAGTAATCGTTCTTCATAGTTTGAAATATTTTCGTCCATATTAGCAGAAATCGACAAGATTTAGGTGGAAGCCTCGTCGTGGAATAAAAATGTTTCGGGATCCAAGCCGTCATTTACCAGTGCCATTTTGAGTCTTTCTACTAATTCATTCTTCCTTCCGGACATTTCTAGGTCGCCGTTTTCGAATTCTGCTTTTAATTCCGCCACTTTCAGGTCAGTTACTCTCTTGGCAATTTTTACGTAACTATTTATTGGTATTACCCAACACTTGACATAAATGTAATGTTTTTCTTATTTATTTAAATAGTTTTTAAGACAACGGGTGGGTTAAATTGATACACACGGTATATCTACTTACGTAATTTATTTATACACTCAACTATTCACTTATACTTAATTTATGTACACACTTAATTTCCAATTTATATTAAATACACTGTTCACACTATTTATATAAGTAATTTACAGAGTTCAGCTGTTCTACTCACGACTCGATTAAAATGTAGAATGCTTGCTGTTCGTAGGTACTCGCTTATATATTAAAACCCTTTCTGGAACATTCGGATTCTTGAAATTTCTTGATCGCGGCTTCCAACAAACAATCGACCTTCTTAGAAATGCATCTATAGGAACAATGACAAAAAATGAACGGTTATAGATTAAAACTCACTTTTCCGCATCTGTGAGATGCCCAGAACAATATCCAATTATAAAATTGGTCACTTGTATACACTCCGGAGGCTGTATCGTACTAACAACCCGAAATTTCTCCAAAAAGGACCAAAAATGTGGCACTTCAGGTACCATAGCACCCGTTTTACTAGCTCTGGTGAGCTAAGAATCAATAAGCTTCATCTATAAGACGTCCTGAATAATATTCAATAATAAAAGTTAATTTTATACACTATGGAGGTTGTATCGTGCCATAGCATTCGTTGTACTGGCTTTAGGGAGCTGAATATCAACACGGTTCATCTTTGAGACGCCCTGAATAATATCCAATCATAAAATTGGTCTCTTGTATATACTCCGGAGGTAGTATCGTGCTAACAAACTGAAATTTCTCAAAAAATGACAAAAATGTCGTACTTAAAGTACTATAGCACCTGTTGTACTGGCGCTGGTGAGCTGAAAATCAATAGTGTTTTTCTGTAAGATGTTCTGAATAATATTCAATCATGAAATTGTTGAGTTGTTGCACTCCGGAGGTTGTATCCTGCTAACAAACTGAAATTTCTCAAAAAATGACAAAAATGTCGTACTTCGAGTACCATAGCACTCGCTGTACTGGCTCTGGTGAGCTTAAAATCAATAGGGTTCATCTGTGTGATGTCCTGAACGATATTCAATCATAAAATTGCTGACTAGTTGCACTCCGGAGGCTGTATCGTGCTAACAAGACATGTAACGAAAAGTGGCCGACGACAACGACGACGACGACATACACACAGGATTTTTTCTCTAAAAACCATTTTTTCGTGTTGTTCTTGATGGAAAACGTGAAAACAATTTTTTTTTTCGAAATTTCAACTTTTTTTGTGGTAAACTAATACTTTTCTCGCATACTAGATATGTTGGGCGGAAAAGTAATAGTCCTTCCCAGAAATCCGCGCTGTCCAGCCAAAATTCTAACTTTTAGATATCTTATTGGACAGGGTCGGCACCAGTGTGCGATATAGTAACAGTTCTGAAGAACGAAGGTATAATCCATTCTATTTCATGAACGGAAAAGAACATTAGCAGTAAAGTTTTAAGAAGACCCAGAGTTCTACGAATTTCCATTACCTGAAAGGAAGCAGAAAAATTGAGTTGTTCGAACGAAATTGAATTCTTCAATGACGGAGAAACTATTGAACGCAGATTCAAAAAATTCATAACAAATGAAAATAGCTTTATCATCTTGATAAAACTGGAACGAATACAGAACTTGAAGATCCAAAGCAGTCGACAAGATTTTATAGAGAGTTACTTGAGATTTGAGTGAAGAAAATCGCGTAATTACCCTGATTAAATAGATGGTATCGAACGTGAGCTGCGATTCATATAATTCAAAGTTGCTGAACAACTTTTTGATTCAAGCTTTCAATAATGCAATCGAGAATCCATTCAGCTTAAACTTGTTCTGAGATTTTCACATGTTTATGTTTTATAGCGCTCCACTTGTCTATATTATAGATACAATTTGGATGGAGAAAGCTTTAAGGCTGTAGATAGTTCCCATTATTCCATCAAAGTACATTGAAATTTACACTTGGAATTTTTTTCTATAGTTTTCCATGTTTCGATATTATCTTTGGATTGGGCGTCTTAAAACTCCTCTGACATATTGTCTAATTCGTAAATTGAAGGACATTTAATTCATTCATGTATGTTTACAGGTTGTTTCAGCATGCGCCCTAGAGTATGATTTTGAAATTTTGGAAAAAGGAGACGAAACTATCGTAGCTGATAGAGGAATGAATTTAAGTAAAGGGCAGCAAGCGAGAGTAAATTTAGCAAGAGCTGTATATCAAGATTGTGATATTTACCTAATAGATGACGCGTTAACTGCCTTAGATACTCGTGTTCAAGAGCATATATTTACAAACTGCATACAAGGTTTACTTCAAGACAAATGTGTTGTTCTAGTCACGCATAACAGTCATCATATTAAGTTAGCGGATAATATAGTGATATTGAAAGATGGAAAAGTTTTATCTCAAACAGATCAGACAAATATAGCTAAAGAACTGATGGAAGCATTTGAAACTGTAGATTCGAATATTCAAGAAAATATTATTATCAAAAGTGAAAGTAAAGAAGATACTGTCGACGAAAAATCTAAACTTTTGCAAAGCACTAAACCACAATTACGTAGGCGACAAGTTTATCATGAGGTCAAAAAATCTGGTAAGGTCGATTTTGGCTTATACATTGAATACATAAAAATGGGAGGAGGAATAGTTATTGGAATCTTATTGTTGTTGACATTTTCTGGTTCAACTTTTGTAGATAGTGCATCTCAAAAACTATTAACTAATTGGTAAGTATCTTGATTAAAAGATAGTATTGTCAGTTTTAAATATTTTAGATATCTACATAGTTATATATTTGAGTGAAGTAGATATACTCGTATTGAATGCATTTAAGAATAGTTGTAATTGCACGTACTGCTAAGGCGCAATTCCACTAAGGCAACATGTAGCATGCGACAATGGCTCATGCTAAAATTTGACCTTTCTAGCGCAGTCGCATGCTTTCTCGACAAGTTTCAGGGTGTCGAACAATGTCTGCGTTTATCCAATAGGCATCGGTTCGGCGCGACTTGTATTCTGCGACATGGAGTGGAATATTGAGAAAACTAGTTTTCACACAATCGTCAGCAAAATCCATTCTGAAAATAGTGAGCAAAGTAGCATATTGAATCAAAAGTGAGCAAAGTAAATAACTTTCTTTACAAGTGAGCAAAATAAATAACTGTCATTAGAAGTGGGTAAAATAAATACACCAGCGTATAATTGGTTACATACTCTGAGCACAATGTTTTCATGGGATTAACTATTACAATATAATTGGACTAAAATAAAATTATGTAGATAATGAAATAGAAATTCGTAATATACTAGCAAGACTTATACTCCAAGAAAAAAATGAAAATGTGATTATTTAACCGATGTAGGTACATCAGGAGTCATGAATTTTGGTGGAGTTGCAAATTTCTGAGTTTTTCATCGATACACAAAGTACAATGTATAATTTTTTGGGGAAAATTATATTTCCAGATTGTGGAGAAAATCATGTTTAGCACACGTGAGCATGTCTTTTTCTAGCTTGTCCTGTTGGCGCACTGGCTTTGTTCGTCCAGCCAATTTCTGGACGCGAGAGAAAAAGATGATATACTTTGCTCATTAATAAATTGTTCATTGATAATTATTATAATTCACCGGAATTATGAAATAATAAAATTGCTGATTATAAAGAAAAAAGACAATAGATTTAAAAATGATAGCGATTAACGAATGCAACGTGTTTGAGGCGAAGCAGAAAATCAAGAATTTGCGTTCTGTTTTCCATCGTGAAAGAAATAATAAACAAAAATCGAAAAAAAAGTGGAAAATCCTTAAAGATGTCGAACCGAGCTTTGCATACCTCTAAAGTAATTCGTGAAATGCTTGGAATTGATACCCCGAAAAGGTATATAACTGAGAGATAGCTATCGCCGGTACGCAAATATCTTAATCTATAATAACCTAACACGAGTTCATATTTTACGAAAGTTGTTATCAGATTTTATTAAAATCGGTGAAATCTTTTCTGATAATTATTCCAAATTTCTCGGCTCATTCCAGTAAAAATTTCGAAACAAAGCTTCATCGTCGGTAGTCAACTTGTCATTCCAAGATTCATGACCACCACTTTGGCCTTCTTCTTTCCCTTTCTCTATTTAAAGTTATTACCAAATATGCAGCCGCCGCAACCGCTTGTAAAGACGTGATAACACAACTCACATTGTCTCGTCTCTACTGAATGTATTATAGATGCATGCTACCAAACACGCATGCGACAGTGATAAGTTGCTCGTGCAACATTGTTTAAATGTTGCGGCTTCGTGCGTAACTTAACAGATAACCCACAGATAGATGAGACACTAATTGTTGCGCCATCTAAAGAGCCTGTCTACTAAACAGTTGAGTGATTTTGAAAAGATTTCTGTAATTTTAGGTTTTGGCGGTATATTCAAATCTCCTGTATTTTAATTATTTTATTTCATTTGACATTTCATTCAATTTAACTCCATCAACTCAATAATGATTAGATGTTGAGTTAAATTAAATGAAATATCAAATGATGGACCATAAATGCTTAAAATGGAAAAAATAAAACAGTTTATTTATTTTGGTATGAAAATACACAACAAATAATTTCTTTCACAAAGTACTTTTCTTAACAAACAGAATATATGATGTAAAAATAATGCAATCATTAAAAATAATTTGAGTAACATACATTCTAGATTGGAGTATCATTCGATTCACAAATGATGTTAAATCAAGATAGAGGTAGAAAATTGTTTATGATAAGTTTATATTAATTTATTATTATTCGCCTATGAACACACCGAGCTGGACAAAATAGAGGAGTATAACCGCTATCTACTTAATCAAAAAATGTGTTAGCAATGAACTACTATTTTTGGCAACTTTCTGTGAAAGAAAATATTTGAGTATAATTACTGTGACTATCAGAGCAAAAGTAATTAAAATGTTTTTAAAGGAAACGTAGTCAACTACTGCTCAGCTGTGTAAATACAAGGTACCAAGTAATAACATATAAGAGTGCGAAACAGCACTTATGACTGTACAAAATTTAAAATAATATATCTGACATTTCATTTCCACTTAAAACACACTTTTAAAAATTCCACCGTCTTGTGGAAATTCTTTCTCGTTTCTGGATGAGCTTCTACAATTAACAACAGTTATATATGTAAACACACAAATATGCTTGAAAATTTATATCAATAGAAAACAAAATGTGCTTACTATGGAAATCATAATCAAAAAATGTTTGAATGTTTACATTTTGGAGTTTTTTTTTGAATTAATAATTTTTTTTATTTCTAAATTATTTCTTGATTTATAGATTTTTTTTTGATTTTTTGTTTTTATTGGATATTTTGTATTTTTAGTTACCACTAGACCAAATACTTAGGCATAATGGCTCAACAAAAGTTAATACTGACTGTCCCATAAATTGCCATAACGTGGGCTATATATGAAAATCGTTTCTTTAGGAGTAAACTCAAAATATAAGTACTTAGTGGAAAAATAGTGCTTTTGCTAATTGTAAAGCATTCATTTTTACTTTGTAAACGCCTTTAATTGAATGTATTGGAATAAACTTTGGCATTAGATAAAATTATCAATTTTTACGACTTACTGATCAATTAAAATAGATGAAAAAAATATAATAAACAAGATTGTCAATTTTACATATATACGATTATGAACATTTACATATTAATTAATTTATTTCTTAAAACTATCTACATACGTTTGAAAAATGAAAGGACTTTATGCCGATTAATTTTTTTTGCTTCGCAACACATTTAGTGGAGGTGGCAAGAACTCAATACCTTCCATCCCATAGCTGGTGGAGGGAATAGCTATAACATAAACTTGAACCCAGATTATTATTTTTTCAATAAGTACATTTTAAAATGTCCAAACTTATAGCATGCTATATATTGAATGAAATTAATTGTCTCGAACCTTACTCTGTGGAATCTACTCATATTACTGTTTTAAATGGAACTTACTGTTTCTAGATAATTCCACAATATACTCGTATTGAAAAAATGTTAAAGATTCTAAGAAATTGACATTTATTTCGATGTTAAATATCTTCGTCAGAATGACAGAAGTTACATTTGATGCCTACCTGAGGTTTAATAATTATTTCTGGCTAAATCAAGAAGTGATTGACCACAAGAAATATCATATTATATTAACATATATTAAGTCAATCACAAGGTAGGTCACTTCCTGCTCTAGCCAAAAATAATTATTAAACATCAGGTAGGCATTCTGACGATAATATTTAATATCGAAACAATTGTCAATATCTTAGAAATTTTAACATTTTTTCAATATATTGTGGAATTATCTATGAACAGTAAGTTTCATTTAAAACTGCTATATTAATTACAATAAAACTTACCTTGAATTTCTGTTAATTACCTCTCATATTTTCTGGTGGGCATTTCAACTTTTCCAACTGGAGAATAATATGTATGGCTGGAAGGCAAATATAGAAAAAAATGTATGTTATTAAACTCTTTTTTTTCAATTGTGGGTAATAATTACCTTAAATTATTTTAGGGATCGTCTCCTGTATAGGCTCTACTACTTTCACGGGAAACAAAAAATTGTCTGTTAGATCATTGAATAATCTAAAATATATACATATTTAATAAATTTATATAAAAAAAATTACTCACCAGGCAAAAACAGGGACGGCAAAGCAAACTTTTTTAATAACCTGCGTTTGTCTTTTTCAAATTTTGAGCAACAATGTTTTTGAAAATCAAGGGGACCTATCCTTCATTGCTTCCTCTTCAACAATTTAGTTGATTTATTCCCACTGCGTTCCAGCCATATTAATTTTATATCTCCCTAGGTTGGAAGAACAAAACTGTATAAAGAAATAGTTACCTTAGTAAGAAAACAATTTTTATGTTAGCTAATGTAAGACGACCATGATCTCTAAAGTTGTCGATTAAATGAGTAAAAATTCTGTATTTTATTTAAACAAAGAAAATGGTTGTTAATTTAGTAAGAAAAAAAGCTCAATATTTTTTATTAAAACGTACCGAGTACACCACTTATTACATTCCTTGACCATACACTTTGACATTGTCTTTTTAATTAATAACAATAAAATAATAATAAAACAACGCAACAATAAATAAAAGCAATTAAAATACACACAAAAATATGGAAACCAAATAATAAGCTCAACAGTTAAACTAAGAAACGACACAGATAACAGGATAAACGAAAATGACTGGACGAGCAATACAAAATACGGGTCAGTTTTCTGTGAGGAGCAATATGACATCGCGCATACGCAGTTATAAAATCTATCAAATTTTATTACTAACGACGTTACAGTTTTCATTAATGTTTTGGAATTTTTTGAAATATACCGATTTTAGTTACTCGACAGGCTCTATAGATGGCACGGTCTGCAGTGACCCTAGCCTGCGTAACTTTTCCATTAGTGCTTAAAATGCTTCTTACAACACACGTTACGAAATATAGTATTACTGTTTTGCCCCTCAGTTTGTCGAATCTACTCATATCATTGTATTTATTTAATATATTGAATAATCTTGGTGAATAAGACTATTATATTACAGGATAAACATAAGAGCAAATATAACAAGTGCAAAAGAAAATTACACAAAAGACGTGGAATATTACAATAAAACCTATGTCAGTACAGAAGGTAATCCTTTGAATCTATCGTTCTTGAGTACATTATACGACACTGAACGGCAGGAAATGCAAGCTGCAAAAACATTACATTTTTATACAATTTTGATAATAGCCTTCGGAGCTGTGGAATTACTAAAGTATTATTGTATCCTGAAACTTGGTTTCTCTGCAGCTATTAAAATTCACAAGAGGATGATAAATAAAGTTGTACATGCTACTATGGCTTTTTTTGATAATTTCTTCATAGGCAACATACTGAATCGGTTTTCTCAAGATTTAAGTGTCGTTGATGAACATATCGCAACACTTCTCAGTCACATTGTTTCAGTAAGTACATAACAATTATTTGGGGCTACTAATTTTTGGGAATACCTAAACAGTCTATATATTAGTTCAATGAAATAAATTTGATGATATATCAATGGAAGCATGTCGCACAGGTCGATTGGTATTTTTAATAGCGCAATGCTTTCATCGAAAAACTTTTTCAGAGAATGGCAATCAAATAATAAAAAACCAGCTCTCTTATTTTAAATACACACCTATAGGTATATTATTCCGTTTTTTAATTCCTCGGAAAAAATCCATACATCGTAAAATACATTTGACAATTAATGAAATAACGACAGCTGGCTGACCGATAACGTGTTGTCAACAGCTCTATGGCCGTCGTATGCAGGTTGCTAATCATGAACTTCTATTTGAGATACTATTTTTCTCCTTAGTTCAACTACAACCACGTTTGAATTCAGTATACCACCGATATATAGTGACCTTGGATGGACCCAAATCACCACACGTTGAATTAATTTGATTGTTGTACTTTTTTGAGTTATACAACTTCGAAATTCGTAGTACCTATATCATAGCTCGAGAATTAATTCAGACTAGATGGACTTGTTAACTTACTATGAACAAAACAAACATTTTCTTTCACGTCAAAGATTTCACTTGGCAACACCTGTGTTTTCAGTTCTCAATACTGTAATGTTTTTCATATTTATTTGAATAGTCTTTCTGACGATGGGTCGGATGAATTTATATACACACACAGTATATTTATTAACTGGCAGATATGTTGTGTGCCAGTGAATACTCTTCCAGAGGCGTGAACAAATCTTCTCGTTGTTCTGTAGTGATCTACTAGCTTGCTCGGTACCTCCATATGCGCCCATAAATTCTTCGAGGGCAGGGTCAGACTCTTCTCGGATATGGTTCACTCCTTCTTCTAGGTCTCCTTCGAATTGGGCTAGTCGGTTTTGGAGGACTACTCTCAGTTTTCCATGGGGGATCTTGCTCATGCGATAGATGACGTTATTGATCCTCTTCTTGATTAAGTACGGACCTTGCCATGATTTCTGTAATGTTGGAAAACATTCGTTTCTCCTCTTCGGGTTGTGTAACCATAATTTGTCCCCTTCTTTGAAACTGCCTTCTGTGGTACGTGGCGTACCGTTCACTCTGTCGCTAGCAACTTGAAGATTCGTTCGAACCAATTCGTCAACATCGTCCAGCTTTCTTCTCAATTGGATAACGTAATCTTCTCCCGCTAGGTCTACTGCCGGTCGACACTCAAATTCTAGGTCACAACGTAGTCTTATTAAGCATCGAAACAATATTTTCGCAGGTATCACACCCGTGGACTCATTAATGGCAGATCGATAAACCAATGCGAATAGTGAAAGATACTGGTCCCAGTCTTTCTGGTGGCTGGAAACTACTATGGACAGGTTTTTTTCCAATTGTCCTGTTCATTATCTCTGTCATTCCATCTTATTGTGGATGCAACGCTGTTGTCCTGGTCTTCTTAATTCCCAGCTTGTTACATATTTCCTGGAAAAACTGGCTATCGAAATTTCTTCCTTGATCCCTGTGGACTTCCAAAGGCACTCCATATCGGCTGATAAATTCTTTCACCAACATATCCGCGACCGTTGTGGCCTCTTGATTCGGGATCGCGTAAATTTCCACCCACTTTATGAAATAATCCATTACAACCAGAATGTATTTACCACAATTTTTGTCGTCGAAAATGGTCCTGCGATATCTAAAGCAATCCTTTCGAAAGGACTTCCAGCATTATATTGTTTCATGGGTGCCTTTTTCTTGAAATGTGGCCCATTACACGTAGCACAATTCCAGCATTTCTTACACCAGTCCTTCACATCGTCGGAGCTGTTCATCCAATAAAACCTTTCACGAACTCGCTGAAGGATTCTCTTCACTTTCAGATGACCTGCTGATGGACAGTCGTGTAACTTCCTCAGTACCTCAGCTACTCTCGTTTTCGAGATAGGTGTCTTCTCTTCTCGGAACTGTCGTCATTCTCAAAGACTCTTTTCAACAGGCCTTCTTCCAGGACAAGGGAGTCCCACTGATCCCAATATTCCTTGAGTGTCGGTGAGAATCTTGACACTTCTTGCCAGGTAGGTCGCCGATTTTCTATCTTCCATTGCCGAATCATCTTTAGGTGATGATTATCCTCCCGATCTTCTCTGATACTGGTAGGTGACCATTCTTCTTTGACTACCGTAATTCTTGAAATTGCAGCTTCCTAAGATTCCGCCTTGTTACAATGAAAATAGCCTGCATAGTCGGCATTTCGCTGACTCACACCAGCTCGATGTTTGCCCCTGTATATTTTTCCCTATGATTGCAGTTTTTGGGTTGCCTGGGGCGCTTGGCCGAACTGCGTATATGTCTTAGCTCGCCACACTTCCGGCATCTTATCTTATTTGGCTTCTTATCTACCCTACTCTTTTTTAAGTTGATGATCTGGTCAAGTCCGTCTTCGTCCCCTTCTTCTTATCTATCTAATCTCTATATTGTGGTTACATGAACCGTCAATGAGGGTCTGGATACCCAGACATTCCTTGATATTCTCTGGAGCTGATGGATAAGCAAATCGAACTAGTCGAACAATATCCACTATTTTTGAAAGGTTTCGTCACGTTTCTGCCTTCGGTTCCTCAGCTGGGATTGGTACAAGTGTTCCAGACATTCGCGACCATATCGCATGTCTAACATCTTCTTCAGCTGCTCGAAGTCATCCGTTTCTTCCAGAAGTATCGTCTGAAGTACATCTAAGGCATCTCCCCGAATCGCGATGGTTAAGTTTACTGTTTTCTCCTTATCGGACCAATTATTCACTCTGGCGGCTACTTTAAACTGTTTTTAATCATTGGTCGACTCCGTTTTTCCATCGAACGTTGGGTCCTTTACTCGGCTAAGACTGCAATTATCTTCTACCTACGGATGTATTTCTGCCTTGCAAGGTTCTATTCGATCGATCTTATTTTATTCCGCTGGCGTGTCTTGTGTTCTTAAATCGGCAATCTTTGTCTCTAACTCCTCGATTTGCTCGTTCATCGTTGTTATCTTATTCACGGTATCCGATTTTAGAGACGAAATTTTCTTTTCAACGTCAGCAGCAATGTAATTTTTCAATGATATCGGTAGAAATATCGTGCTTCATAGTTGAAATCTTCTTGTCCATATTAGCAGAAATATCGTTTTTCATAGCAAAAATATTATACTTCATATCAGAAAAATCGTTCTTCTTGGTTGAAATATTCTCGTACATATTAGCAGAAATATCGTTCTTCATATTTGAAATCTTCTCGTCCGTATTAACAGAAATATCGTTCTTAATAGTAGAAATATCTCTCTTCATAGTTAATATCTTCTCGTCCATATTAACAGAAATCGAAATCGCCTTTAAATAAAAATGTTTCTTGATAAAAGCCATCATTTACCAGTGCCATTTTGAGTCTTTCTACTAATTCATTCTTCTTTCCGGACGTTACCAACACGCGATTTTCCAGTTCTGCTTTCAATTCCGTCACTTTCAGGTCACTTACAGTAGAAACGGTGAAGCTTTTTCATCACGTGACTTAATTGACTATTTTATTCAACACATACTATGTTGGTACTGTCTTCTTCTAATAACAGGAAATAAGCCAAACTCAATACAAGCGTTTGTCGTGTTGTTTTGATTAAGATGCATACGGTTGATGTCGCATCAGTCACGTGATGGAAAAGACTCAGCGTTTCTACTGTAGTCTCTTGGCAACGTTTTCATAACTATTTATTTATACCTCACACCTGATACCAATGTAATGTTTTTCTTATTTATTTAAATATTTTTTATCACGATGAGTGGTATAAATTTATACACGCACAGTATATTTTGTTACTTAATTTATTTATACGCTTAACTATTCACTAATTTATATTAAACACACTGTATAGTCAGTTACGATAAAATGTATATACACGTCTAATCACTACTAGATTAAATTGTGAACTAAACTCATCGTTTGTACGTAGTCGCTTATATATTAAAACCGTTTTCTGGAACCTTCGGATTTCTGAAGTTTCTAGTATGCAGCTCCCAACAAACAATTGACCTTCTTGGAAATGAAAACAATCACAAAAATAGCCCCTCCCAGAAATAGTGCGCTCCCTCCAAAATGTTAACTGTTAGATATCGTATTAGATAAGGATGGATTCAAGGACCACACCAGTGACGAATCCATCCATAGATTTTTTCATTCCATACCAATATAAAAAAGAATGCTGAAACAGCTTTTACTTATTTTCTGATTATTAAAACCTAAATAAGCCTCGAGCCTAGTATATAGAAATGCTGTAATCAAATTATGGAATATACAGGGTGTCTCAAATAAGAGTGACTTATTTTAAATATAAATGCCCAGCTTATTAATTGCTCCAATGAAATGCGGTTTTCACTAGGGGTTTTTTTAGGCTTGGCTGTTAGGGTGTCTCCTTTCCAAAAATGTATAGTTTTCTATCTTTTGTTTCATTAACAACAAAGATATTCGATGTTTCATGTAGTAGTACATTTTTAATTAGTAGTTTTATATGAACGTATTTTGATACCTAAAATCAACTCATGCTGTGACCGTTTGACGCATAACAAATTCATTTAAGTCGGTTTCATGTAGTATGCATTTTTAATTACGTAAATAATTGCCAACAAATCTGACAAACAGTTTATTTCGTAAGAAAACATAATAACATTATTCAATACTTATACAGAACGAAGAACAAAAAAGTTACAATAAACGCTGCATATGCCTACCTTCTTCGTTTATGAATAACTGTAAGCGAAATTTTAAATTTTCAAATGAATTTTCTAACATTTCTTGCGGAATGTTTTCAATAATGCACCAGATATTATTTTTTTGTTCTGCTAAATTGTTAGGCTTAGGATTGTAGCACCTATCCTTCACATATCACCAGAGAAAAAAATCTGGGACAGTTAATTCAGGAGACCGCGGTGCCCATACAATCGGTCCAGCTCGATCTATCCACTTATCATTAAAAAACGTTTTTAATGAATCTCGTGCTATTAACGAATAATGTGGTGGTGCACCGACTTGTTGAAAGTAAACGTCGTCGCTAATTCCATCTTGAACTAGTTGCGGATAAAAAAATGTTTCCAACATATCCGTGTAATTAGTACCCGTCACTGTTGGTTCCGAAAAGAAAAAAGGACCATAGATTTTTCGCCGAGATAATGCACACCAAACGTTTACTGGACTATCTCTCTGAAATTCATTAAAAGAAATTGGTTTTTGAGAACCCCATATTCTACAATTATGTTTGTTACACATGCCATTAATGTGAAACGTTGCATCATCAGACATAATTAATAATGAATTGGGTTCGTTTCTTAATAAGTCAAGTAAAGTCTCACATACCATTACTCGTTTTTCATAATCTGACAATTTTTGATAAGTATGAATTTTGTATAGAGTTAGTTTTAAAATTTTTAGACATTAAAATTTTTAGACATCTTTGAACGTCACTTTTGCTAAGCTCAAAAATTCCAGCAATTTTTCTAATTGAAATTTTATGATCGTTATCATGTAGCACTTCATTAATTGACATCAGCTTGTTTAAAAGACCATCATTATTTCTTGGTTTTTTTTTAAGTGTGCAATGCAACCAGTTTCGATAAATTGTACATACCATTTTTCAATTATATTCACTGACGGCGGATTTTTCATAAATTTGAAAACCCCATCTCTTTGGAGCAATTAATAAGCTGAGCATTTATGTTTAAAATCAGTCACTCTCATTTGGGACACCCTGTGTAACAGAATTCAACAAAGTATAAAAAAATTGAGAATATTGAGAGTTGTTTTTAAAATAAGAAAGCAGTTATTGTTACTGTTACATGATACAAAATGTTGTTCAGATATAGATTATACTAATCAAATGATGAAAAAATGTTTTAGGCCGTATTCCATTTAGTAGGTGTTGTTGGATTAATTGCAACAGTAAATTGGAGGTTCGTAGTACCTGCCATAGCATTGGCTATATTCTCAGTTATATTCCGAAATATTTATATACGTTCAGCGAGAAGTTTGAAACGTCTCGAAGCCGCCAGTAAGTATACTTCATTGTTATTTACAGCTAAGAATTAATATATTTTCGAAAATACAGAGAATGTTAATTAAATTTACTGTTTCAACCCTTACTTCATAGAAACTACTTATGTTACTGTTATAAATGAAACTAAATGTTTCTAAATAATTCCACTAATAGGAAATTCTAAAAAAGTTACATTTCAAGTGATGCCTACCTGATGTTTAATAATTATTTCGGTCGTCCGTCCATTTATGGTTTATTTTAACGCACTCAAAATCGTTCAATGATGATTTTCTATTAATCAACGATTTTATTATATGCAACCCAGAAACAACAAAGAATTTAGGCAACTGTTTACCTTAATATTTCTTTCAATGAATTTCGAATATACTGGTTTGATTGAGTGGATTGTATATTTCTCATGTGATAAAACGATTTGAATTGTAACGTAATTTTTTATTTCAATCCAGTTGACATACATAATGACAACTTATTTTGACATACAGATCAACAACCAAGAAGACATAAATTTGTTAAAATGTTATATAATCATTTATAAACTCCTTCCTTTAATTTCAGTAATTGTGTAATTTCGAATATTAATGTTTACAACAATAACAAAACTACCACTAAGGAAAATTAAACTAATTTCGAATAGAGTTAATATAAATAGGAAATGGTGATTGTTGTTTATCGTTAAATAAATAGAAATTGAAAGTAAGATATCTTCATTTTTAAAAGTACGGTCAACGGAAAAGTTTTGTAACGAACTTGTGAATTAAAATGGCGATTAATTCGCTCCGCTCGTTCGTTAAATTATCTCAATTGTTATTCGCCCTTATTAATACACTTGTTCGTTAAATCTCTATTGTTGGCTAGATCATGTGTAGTAACCTATCGTGT
This sequence comes from Galeruca laticollis, assembly GCA_963921935.1. Lineage (NCBI taxonomy): Eukaryota > Metazoa > Arthropoda > Insecta > Coleoptera > Chrysomelidae > Galeruca > Galeruca laticollis. Next base: position 90,458,409 of record OY998183.1, read on the forward strand.
GTTTGACAGTGAGCACGTAAACGTTGGAACAAATTCATGAAAAACTTGATTTGGCAATTGGGGAAAAGCTCAGACACGTCGATTTTATTTTTCATTTGCGCTTTTTTGGTGTTCTCATATTTTTGATGACGTCATCATTGCACGAGTTATGACGTCATTACCATTTTTTTTAAGTGGGAACACAGATAACCCACAGAAATGGGAGTATCCTATTTTAAAACTACCATCAAAAGAACACATTTTTCTGTGTACGCATGTCATCTTTTTTATGTTACACTTATAGTATGTTGGAGAAATAATAATATTTTATGCAACGATCATATAATGATAGTTATTATTACACGAGCACGAGAGGTGTCATAAATCGTCTGCGAGTGTATTAATAGCCATTACATGATTGTTGCATACACCACGACCAATAAAAATAAAAGCAACAATTCATTTCAAATTAATTATATTTTAACATATTCCAACATTTTTACAAAAATGACAATACAATATTAGTATCAATCTTTTTTAATGATATATATTGTTATATTATTGATGATATGATGTATAATTATTAATATTTTTTTATTTATTATTGTATTTTAAATTCGGCTAGCTCAGATTTTTATTTTCTTTTTATATTATAAATTGTTTTTAGAAACAGTATAGAAAAACAATATCCAATCTCTTCAGTCCATTTGTGGGTTCAAATTATATTATATACTAAATTCTTACATATTATCTATAAACTACTAATTAACTATTTCTTATATTAAATACCTTCAGTCCTCAAAATTGTCCTTTTCTAAAAAATCGTTCTATAGTCCGTTTCTAACTTCTCCAGTTTACACACAAAATCCATTCACATTGTCCCAAAATTGTCTCTTAACACCTCCAGTCCCTTTAAACATGTTCACTACCTAATTTTCGTTCTTCTCTGTCCCTCACTTATAAGTTTGTTTTACTCTTTAATGTCTATTACTTCTTCTCACCAACACTTCTTATCATGAAATATTTACATTCCTAATCCTCAATTTTACAATCTTTAGCAAACCTCAAAAAAACATTTTTCAAATTTTTTTTATATCGTACGTGACAGTTCCTAACCTTCTGACATTACATATTCTAGAATTCACAACTTAATGTCACCAATGCATATTTTTGGTTATGGAACTGTAACATTATAAATCATCATGATTATAAGCATTCTTGTTTACAATAAATACCTTAGGTTGATTGTAGTCAACTGAATTTTCCGTTAGCGATGGCTTAGCTATTGGGCTCTTTTTTGAGTAAACATACAAAATATAATACTGTACACTTAAAGTTAAAATAATTCTAAATAATACTGAAATACAGGCCAGAAAGAAAGTAGCAAAAATATCCATTTTATTAAGATGAATTACAACTACCACAAAAAATATTACACCGAAGGAATGTAAATTATTACTATTTAAATCGAATAATCACATATTATATATATAGAATTATTTAAATTGAAATACCGACCGTACTACGTTAAAGGAAAAGAAAGGTAAATATTGGGTAATCGGTCTGTATCAATACTCAAACTCTTTTGTTCAAAGTGCCTTTATATTTCGTTGTCAATTTACAACTTCTTCGGGAGGTTATTGCTACAAACATCAATTAATGAAACATAAGGATTATAAAATAAAAAATAAAAGCAACTTGCAGCGTGAGTAATTAAAATATGTGAAAACACATGACGTAGAGTCTACCAGTCAAAACAGGAAAGAACGAACACATTGGTAATATAATTTTTAAACTGTACAAATACACATCAAACTAGCTTTCTAAAACTTGTCACACCAAAAAATACATTTTTATAAGCGAGAATAAAAAGTGAAGTTGGAATTAACAACTAATTACAAACGTATAAAAATACAAAAGTGGAAGTAGTATAGTCCAGTAAAATTATTTCACAAACACCACAAACGTTGAAACATACTTATTTACATTTGAGAATATTGCAATAGATTACACTTAGTTGGTCATTGTCAGATCTAAAATTGATAGAGTTTTTTGCAGCTATTTACCTGAACCACTGTCACGGTTTGATTTTACTATTAAACTTTCTCGAGCCACCCTGTATTCATAAATTATAATTCTTATTGTTTTAGTATAATCTCGATATATTCAAGTGAAATATCTGGTTAATTTACCCACAACTGACTGTTATTATGCCCAGTTCACGTTCTACTTCTGCAACTCTTTCAACTGAATCGTGATTTATCCTTTATAATTCAAATATCTATATAGTGTTTCGTTTTATCTTAGTGGCATACAGACAAATAGCATTGTGTTTTGCTAAAATCAACATTTTTTTACGAATCAATTCGGTACAATGTTGGGTTTATAATAAAGGAAATTGTAATCTATTTTTTTGAAACAATGCGTGGATACAGGCCTTAACTTTCGTTTCTACACTTTCGTTACTTACCAAGGGGATTAGTTTTTGCCATCTAACGTCTTTTCATTTGATTTATTTTTATCGATGTCTGTGAGAACGGAATTTGAAGAGAATTTTGATTTCTCTTCACTTCGAGAGTTGTGTTCGGCTGGTTGGAGATTTAATACCCCGGATTTTGTCACTTTTTTGTGGATTTTGGGGCTTTTTCTCCGAAGAAATCTTCATGGTTGGTTAGTTCTGAAAAACAATCGATGTTTGTATCGGTCCGATTGTTTTTTAATATGTATCATATTGCTAGGAACCCTAACGCGATAAACCTAAAATCAGACACTAATGGACTCAGTAATATTTATTGTCAACTTTTAAAATCGTTTTAGAAATTAATTTGTCTTATCACCCTGTAATTTGTTTTAGTGTGTTTCTTGTCAGTTTTTTGTAAACATTTTTATATCTATACCTTATTGGTTTTTTAAAATTATTTTAATTAGTCTTGTCCTAAACCTTTTAATGTCTAGACGTCACTGAATTCCAGACAAAAGTTCACTATTTGTTATTGTGTGCAATTGTTTATTAAATAAATTTTGTAATATCTCCTGATGAAGCTACCAAACGGTGGCGAAATATTGAATATAGGATAATAGTTTCATTTAATTTCACTGACCGCATACCCGATAATTCCCTCTCTATATTTAATCAAGTACGGTCGATAAACAATACAAGCATCTTTTTGCTTTCTATATATATATATATATATATATATATATATATATATATATCAGCACTAAAGGCCCTTGGATTGGTTTGTGATTTTTTTCCAGACTTTTCTGTCCCTTGCCTTTTCTCTCCAATTAGTAATATGGCTCTGTTCTACGTCCCTAATTACTTCGTCTTTCTTTCTTGCTTTTGGTCTACCTCTTCTCTTTCTTCCTACTATTATTTTCTTTGGTATTCTATCGTCATTCATCCTCATGATGTGGCCTAGTCATCTAAGTCTTTAGCAACTGTGATTATATTTGGTTGTTCAAATAACTCTAGTATTTCTCCATTTGTTCTTCTTTCCCATCCTTCCGTTGTTCTCTTTCCTCCATATATTTTCCTTTCCGATACTCCTAGCAGCTTCTGTTCTTTTATCCCCAATGTCCATACTTCACTTGAAAATAATATTATAGGTCTAATAGTTGTTTTGTATATGCCTATTTTGAGATTTTTGGAAATACTTCTACTGTGTATTATTCTTTTAAGTGAATGAACGCACCGATTCCCTGTCATTATTCTTCTTTGCATTTCTCTGTTTATTTCTGGTTTTCTGTAGAATCCTGTCCCTAGATATGTAAACTGCTCTACTTCAGCGAATTTGTAATTTTTTCCTGTTTTTGTTGTTATATTTCAAGTACTTTGCTGATTGTATTCTTTTTCTGTCCATGTCATATATTTCGTCCCATTTTCATTTATTTCTAATACCACCTAATTCTAATATTACTTTCTGTAGTTCTTTTCCCCCTCTGGTTACGATTACTAAATCATCTGCAAAGGCTAGACATTGATGTTTTTTTTATACATTAACCCATTTATGTTAATTTAGGCTTTCCTTATGACATATTCTAGTGCACAGCTGAACAATATCGACGATAGGGGTTCTCCCTGTCTTAGACCTTCTTGCACGTTGAACTTGTCGGATGTTCTTGTTCCTACCCTCACCATATTATCAGTTTCTTTTAATCTTGGTTTTACTAATCTAAAGAGTTTCCCTTTTATTCCTAGTTCGTTTAAGGCTATATATTGTTGTTTTCTCTTTATTCTGTCATATGCTTCCTTAAAGTCTATGAATAGCACATATATTTCTTTATTATTTTCGTAGCTTTCTGCCTGTAGCTCTCTTAAGGTAAATATCTGATGTATAACTGATCTTCCTTTTCGAAATCCACACTGGTATTCTCCTATTTCCTGCTCCAATTTCCTAGAAAGTTTATTTTTGAAATGTGTGGCCAAGATTTTGTATGCAACATTTGAGAGAGCGATACCTCGGTAGTTTGTACAATCCATTTTTTCTCCTTTATTATAAATTGGAATTAGTATCGCTTCATTCCAGTCTTTGGGAAATCTTTCTTGCTCCCAAATGTTTTCAACCAGCTGGTGTATCCACCTTCTTATGGTTTCGCCTCCATATTTAAGCATTTCTGCTGTTATCTGGTCATTCCCTGAACTTTTGTTCTGTATACTCTCTTTTCTTATACCGTATTAATTTTTTACAGTGTTTCGTCTGTTCTGTGTATGTTTGTTTTGATTCTTGTGTTTCTTCCTTTATCATTTCTAGTCTTCTGGATTTTCGTATCACTATTTCTTTTTGGCATTCTTCATCGAACCACTTTTTCCTTCCTGATGGAGTTTTTTCGTGGATGTGTCCAATCGCTACTTCTGTGTATTTTCTTATGTTTGTCCAGATACTCTCTATGTCATTTGTATCATGAGCTGTCCGTATAGCATAATTATTTATCAATTCTGTATACAGCTTTCTTTCTTCGTGTTTTGTCAATCCACTCCTTGTGTTTTGTTTCTTCTCATTCCTTTTTCGATTTTTTGCTGTAGTATTTCTTGTTTAAGCTTTATTCCTACCAAAAAGTGGTCAGTGTCTGCATATGGTACTCTATAACTTCTGATATCTGTTATACACTTTTCTTCGTCTTCGTCTATTAATACAGGGTCTATTTGATTGGTGTATGATCCGTCAGGTGATCTCCAGATGCCTTTATATATTTCTTTCTTTATATTTAGGTCATATCTCGGGATTCTTTCAAATATATTATCTAGTTCATCGTAGTAACTTTCTATATTCGTTTCTTCCGTTGGGACGTGTATATTTATTAATAATATATTTTGATATTTTCCTTTTAATCTAATCCAGCATAGTCTTTCAGAAACCGGTTTAAATTCAACTATGGCATGTTGAATTTTTTTACTTACTAGAAACCCAGTACCCAACCCTCTGTTATCTCCTTCACTGCTAAAGAATATGTAGTCATCTATTCCAATAACTTCCTTTCTGTTTTGTCTCTTGTAATGCTATGAGATCGTAGTCATACTTCTTCATTTCTCCCGTTACTTGTTTGATTGCTCCCTCTTCGTATGTTCCATGTTCCTATCCTTAAATTCCCTTTTAGTTTATTCACTGATTTTTCTTTATTTACTCTTTTATTTTCTTTCTCGTAATTATTTTCCATTGCTAGTGCCGTTTCAAAGTCATCCGGTTTTCGTGACAGACCTAGGTTTTTGACTTTTGTATTTCTAAAGCCTTTGCTTCCTTACTTTTTGATGTCCCACTTTAATTTCCTTTCTTCTGTTCAATTCTTCTTTTGCAATTTTTCTTATATCTCTCTGTATTTCTCTTTCCACTTTATTCATATCGTTGTTAACAAATACTTTTTCCCTTTCCTAATTCAATTAATTTCGGTCCAATTCTCTCTTTTAGTTCATTATTAGGTCTGTTAACATAAAATTTTGATTTAAGGTAACGTCACCCTACAAAAAATCTAATGGGAATAGATCAATAGATCTAGCTGGCTACTCTAAAAATCTTCATCTACCCATCCGTATATTGTGTCACAATCCAAACAAAATTTCGGGACAAATGGATTTATTTGACACAGAAAGATAAATTTACATAAACCGTATATACAAATACGAATAAATATCAGTTATACAGTAAAAATGTCAAACTCAATATTTTATATAGATCAAAAACAAGTTAAGGACTTATCTTGGGAAGACTCGGGACGTACAGCTCACAGCAGTAGTCAAAAGTTGAGACGTCGTTGTCTGGACTTGGACGCTGTATGATCCGGTGGAGTGGATGGTCTGTAGAGTCCGTAGAGGTCCTTAAAGGCAAGTCCGTGGAGGTTAGGTTTGTAAACGGTCCTTAAAGTAGAGTCTGAAGCGGTCCTTAAAGGCTGCAGAGCTGTAGGGAAAAAATTAAAAAAACAGGAGAAACAGTAGAAAATTTAAAATTGGAAAGGAGGAACAAAATGAACAGGTAGGAGCTTATATATACAAAAATTTGAATTTAATTTTCAAAATAAAACCGCAGAAATCTGTTTATTCTTATCCGTCCTGTTCCCAAAATAATCAGAAAAAGCAAATTAAAATCGGTGAAATATAATCATATAAAGAATCTGTTATAAATTCGCTTCATAAAATAACTTTGGACGCCACCAGATTTTTTTAAAGAAAGATAATTACGGCGAAGGAACTGGAAACGCCATGACAAAAACAATGTTTTTTAAAAACGAAATATTTTAACTAAATAGAAAAATCGAAATAGAATGATTTGTAAGCACACAGATACAATTTGATAATATATAGATAACTTACCAGCGAAGAAAATTAAAAATCACACACAATTTTTTATTTAGCAGCTGAATGCTAAATTACTTCTTAGCGAAGAATGAACAAATGAGCGAGTTCCACTTCAATCGTAGTTTAAGTAGATATTTTAACGATGGCAAAAACTATCACCGATGTGTTCCTAATATTTGAAATAATAGGAATTGGAATTAGAGGCGGGAATAGCCGACGAATAAGTAACGCTCCAAAATAATTGATGAAAATAGTAACATGTCTCAGCGACATGTTACAATTGTGCTACCATAAAATTCGCTATGGATGCAATAAGATGGAGCGTCTCCACATTATGCACGACATGTACGTGAATAATAAATTAAATTTACATTAGAAGTTGAAGAAAATACCTCAATCAATTTTCTTGATATAAAAAATCAAAGAGTTAAGAATGTACTTGATTATTCAATTCACAGAAAATCAACACACCGTAATGTGACTATTCCAGATAATTGCAATCATCACATGTCACATAAATTAGCAGCATAAAATTCAACGATACATAGATCATTTTCAGTTCCTATGAACAAATATAATTTTGATAGAGAAATTAATACAATTAAGCAAATAGCAATATCCAACTGTTATCCATTGCATATAATAAATAAAATTACTTAATAAAAAAGAGGAAAAAGTGGCATTACAACTAATATTTCCTATACACACAAAATAAATAAAAAATTATAAAACCATCACATATGCTGGTAATATTTCTAATAATATTTCAAAGATAATATCTATAGCAATAAATACAATTTCTTTTAAAACAGAATGTAATGTGAGTACAAAATTGTTAAATGTTAAAACAAAAATAACCCCATTAAAGAAGGTTGGTTAACTTAAATGTCCAGAATGTAATGCTGTCTACTTGGGTCAAACCTTTAGAAATTTTGAAATTAGATACAGTGAACACTACTAATTAAAACAACATCTATTTGACACTAAACATTCATTGACACCCAAGACAGAACTAGAAGTACTACATATTTGTGATAAATAACAAGAACTGCATTTCCTTGAAGAGTTAGAAATTAGAAGACACTTAGAGACCAAAAATATGAAGTCGTCAATGAACAGATAAATCTAGGGAGTTTTCCACTTTTAAGCTGTCTTCTTAAGTAATAATTGTAAAGATCAGCAGATATGGTTTTCCTGGTTTCCTATATCATTGCACAGTTATACTGATCTTAAATGTGAAAAAGATATCCAGGATATCCCCATATGGCTAATGAAGCTGACCTTTAATATTTATAATATCATATCTTCTTCTTTTCTCTATCCATATATATTAAGTCAATCACTTCCTTTGTCTAGCCAAAAACAGTTATTAAAAATCAGGTAGGCATCACATGAAATGTAACGTCTGTTACTCTGACGATGATATTTAGTATCGAAACGATCGTAAAATTTCTTAGAAGTTTTACCAATATATTGTGGAATTATTTAGAAACAGTAAGTTTCATTTAAAAAAGTAATGTTAACAATTTCAATTCAATTAAAATGATTTATCGAAATTTAGCGAGAGTTTCAGATTGTGAAAATTAAACAAATATTTTTTAGCTCGCAGTCCAATGGTAGGTCATTTGAATTCTACAATGGAGGGCCTAACTACGATACGAGCTTACAAGGCACAAGACATTTTAAAAGGCGAATTTGATAAACATCAAGATCTGTATATTAGTGCCCGCTTCACGTCAATATGCATTAGCTCAGCTTTTTCATTTGTAATGGAACTATCTTCAACTATATTCACGGCGACTGTCATTGTACGGTTTTTGTTCTTTGACCATGGTGAGATTAACGTATTTTTCTTTCATTCTACGAGACAATTTGAATCTAACTATTTATTTTTCAATTCTTAATTCTGTCAATTGTAATAGAATTAGCATCAAATTTGTATTGCATTAAATAAGAGTTTGAGTATTTTGTATACACAACCAACACATATTAATGTCTTCGTGCACCTTCATTGCTTGTCATAGCTGCATTTCATATTTTTCTAGAGGCTGCGTACATTTGAATTTGAATAGACTACCAAAAAGTTTTGAAATCAACATTTCGATAATTTTGTTTAGTAAAGGGTTATTGAGAATACGATATTTCAATCTATATTTGCAAATTATAGTCGGGCGTTAGTGGAAACCTTGTTAGGGAGAAAGGCCGGTAAGTTTGGGTGTGCTAAATCGATTTTTTATCGAAATCTTGTTTTATTCGAAAAATATCGAGCAGAAATATGTAGTTTCAATAATCGTTGAGCTTGCTTCGCCAGTACATAAATTAAAATTGGAACGATACAGTGAAGATTAGAGAAACGAACTACTTATAGCTTTTAAGAATAGGAACAACTCGTATCCGGGATGACACCAAATACACTACCAAATGTTAGCTAATCTGAGCACAAACTCATAAGAACAAATCCTCAGGCAGTTTAAAAATATTTGGACCCCCCAATCCCCAATACCACAAGACTGGAAAGATAACATAATAATACTAATATTAAAAATCCCAACGGCACAGGACCAATTGGAGAGCCTTATTTTAGTAACATTTTTCCATAAAACCCATAATAAAATAGACGGTTTTAAAGACTAAAGCTAACATTTTCGCATCTGTGGCCCTGATTAATATTCTATCATAAAAGTGTTACTTGTATACACTTCGGTGGATGTATCGTGTTAACAAACCGAAATTTCTCCAAAAACAACCAAAAATGTAGTATATCTGGATTTATAGAACCCGCAGTACTCGCTCTAGTCAACTGAAAATCAATAGGGTACATCCGTGAGATACCTTGGACAACATTCAATCATAAAATTGATCAATCGTATACTCTCTGGAGGCTGTATCGTGCTAACGAACTGAAAATTCTCCAAAAATGACAAAAATTACAAAATGTCGTACCTCGGGTACCATAGCACCCGTTGTCCTCGCTTTAGTGAGCTGAATATCAATAGTGTTCATCTATGAGATGCTCTGAATAATATCCAATCATAAAATTTGTCACTTGTATATGCTCCGAAGGCTGTATGGTGCTAACAAACTGAAACTTCTCCAAAAATGACAGAATTATCGTACTTAAAGTAGTGTAGTACATGTTGTATTGGCTCTGGTGAGCTGAAAATCAATATGGTTCATCTGTGAGATTTCCTGAATAATATTCACTCATGAAATTGGTGACTTGTTAAACTCCGGAGGCTGTATCGTGCTAACAAGACATGTAAGGAAAAGTGGCCGACGACAACGACGACGACAACATACACACAGGATTTTTTTCTTCTTAAAACCGTTTTTTCGTATTGTTGTTGATGGAAAACGTAAAAACAACTCAAAAAAAATTCAAAATTCCAACTTTTTTTGGGGTAAACCAATACTTTTCTCGCACATTAGATAGGTTGGGCGGAAAAGTAATAAACGGTTTTAAGGATTAAAACTTACTTTTCCGCATCTGTGGCCCTGAACAATATTCTATCAGAAAATTGTTACTTGTATACACTTCGGGGGATGTATCGTGCTAACAAACCGAAATTTCTCCAAAAATAACCAAAAATTCAGTATATCTGGATTTATAGGACCTGTTGTACTCGCTCTAGACAACTGAAAATCAATAGGGTACATCTGTGAGACACCTTGAACAATAGTCAATCATAAAATTGATCAATCGTGTACTCTCTGGAGGCTGTATCGTGCTAACAAACTGAAAATTCTCCAAAAATGACGGAAATTTGGTACTTCAAGTACCATAGCACCCGTTGTACCGGCTTTACTGAGTTGAATATCAATAGGGTTCATCTTTGAGACGCTCTGAATGATATCCAATCATAAAATTGGTCACTCCGGAGACTGTATCGTGCAAACAAACTGAAACTTCTTTAAAAATTATAAAAATATCGTACTTAAAGTTCTGTAGCACCTGTTGAATTGGCTCCGGTGAGCTGAAAATCAATAGGGTTTATCAGCAGGATGCCCTGAATAATATTCAATCATAAAATTGGTGACTTGTTGAACTCCGGAGGTTGTATCGTGCTAACAAACTTAAATTTCCCAAAAAATTACAAAATGTCGTACTTCAAGTACCATAGCACCCGTTGTACTGGCTCTGGTGACCTGAAAATCAATAGGGATCATCTTTGACATGTCCTTAACAATAATCAATAATAAAATTGCTGACTTGTTGCACTCCGGAGGCTGTATCGTGCTAACGAACTACTTATAGCTTTTAAGAATAGGAACAACTCGTATCCGGGATGACACCAAATACACTACCAAATGTTAGCTAATCTGAGCAGAAACTCACAAGAACAAATCCTCAGGCAGTTCAAAAATATTTGGACCCACCAATCCCCAATACCACAAGACTGGAAAGATAACATAATAATACTAATATTAAAAATCCCAATGGCACAGGACCAATTGGAGAGCCTTATTTTAGTAACATTTTCCCATAAAACCCATAATAAAATAAACGGTTTTAAAGACTAAAGCTAACTTTTTCGCATCTGTGGCCCAGATTAATATTCTATCATAAAAGTGTTACTTGTATACACTTCGGTGGATGTATCGTGTTAACAAACCGAAATTTCTCCAAAAACAACCAAAAATGTAGTATATCTGGATTTATAGAACCCGCTGTACTCGCTCTAGTCAGCTGAAAATCAATAGGGTACATCAGTGAGACACCTTGAACAATATTCAATCATAAAATTGGTCATTTGTATACACTCTGGAGGGTACTGAAAATTCTCAAAAAATGACAAAAATTTGGTTTTTCAAGTACCATAGCAACCGTTGTACTGGCTTTAGTAACCTGAATATCGATAGGGTTCATCTCTGAGACGCCCTGAACAATATCCAATCATGAAATTGGTCACTGGTATATACTCCGGAGGCTGTATCGTGCTAACAAACTGAAATTTCTCCAAAAATGACAAAAATGTCGTACTTCAAGTACTATAGCACTTGTTGTACTGGCTGTGGTGAGCTGAAAATCAATAGGGTTCATCTGTGAGATGTTCTGAATAATATGCAATTATAAATTTGGTGACTTTTTGCACTCCGGAGGTTATATCGTGCTAACAAACTGAAATTTCTCAAAAAATTACAAAAATGTCGTACTTCAAGTACCATAGCATCCGTTGTACTGGCTATTGTGAGCTGAAAATCAATAGGGTCATCTATGAGATGTCCTAAACAATATTCAATTATAAAATTTGTGATTTGTTGCACTCCGGAGGCTGTATCGTGCTAACAAGACATGTAACGAAAAGTGGCCGACGACAACGACGACGACGATGACGACGACGACATACACACAGGATTTTTTTTCTAAAAACCATTTTTTCGTGTTGTTCTTGATAAAAAACGTGAAAATAACTCAAACATTTTTTTCAAAATTTCAACTTTTTTGTGGGTAAACCAATACTTTTCTCGCATATTAGATAGATTGGGCGGAAATTTTTTTCAATAAATGCTTTAATGTATGATTTAGAGAAAAATGTTTAATACAAAAGTTGTAGAACGTGTTAAGGTCTACGAAAAAGCTCAGTAACTTTTTCGCGTCAAATGAAAAACAAAGGAAATACGATTTTTTCCAACTTTGACAGGCCGCCATTTTGTTTTTACTGGGCCGATTTGGCTCATTAACGAACTCGTCTAAGATTTTGGCCTATCCGATTTTTTTAGCGAGTTTGGTTTCGATCCGTCTAAGAATATGCCCTCTAATGGAGTTATAAATTCCGTTATAATATATATATATATATATATATATATATATATATATATATATATATATATATATATACAGGGTGTTTTTTTTCAAATTTGGTGACCAATATGCTCCTTAATAAAGTAATATTTTGACATAAACAAACTTTGGAAAAATTTAACCAGTGGCGCGCTGTCAGGGTTAGTTGTCACTTGTATCCCCCTATTTTTTTACGCCCTTGGAGCAAATTCTTTTTTTAATTTTATTTTAAATTGCCTGATTTTTTTTAGTTGAAAAATTAATAACATTTTATGGAGCTAAAATGAGCGGTGTTGTGAAAATTTGCCTTTAAACAAAAGTTTGCAAACACGTAAGTAATTTACAAATTGATTAATTATTCATTTTATTTCAAATAATTATTAAGCGTAAGTAGTTCAAAACAAATACAATTATAATCTAGTAAGCACGTGTCATATTTTTAATAGTTCGTGACACTTTGCGTATTTGACAGGATGTTGGTAGATTAAATCATAGAATTTTAAATTAGTTTTTACATTAATTTTGTTGTTATAAAATGAATTTTCCATTTGAAGAGTTGACCGATAAGTTAATGATTTACGGGGAAGCTCGAAAAAATGGTAAAATGGCAGCTCGTGTATACCAACAAAGATTTCGCAATCGTCGAATTCCACATCATTCTACATTTGCAAGTATTGAAAGAAGACTGAAAGAAACCGGAAACGTTTTAATTAAAAGAAATAATGCTGGAAAGCAACGTACAACAAGGACTGTGCATCTGGAAGAGGAAATATTAGATAATATTTTTGAAAGGCCATCTTCAAGTACTCGAACTGTAGGTTGCGCTTTAAGAGTGGACCATTCTACTGTATGGAAAGTTTTAAAAGAACAAGTGTTACATCCATACAAATTGGCTAGTGTTCAAGCATTAGAGCATAGAGATTTTCAGGTGCATATGGAATTTTCAAACTGGTATTTACAAAAGGGTCGTGAAAATCGAAATTTTCCAAAATATGTGTTATATACCGACGAGGCTAGATTTACTAGGGAAGGAATTTTCAACTCTAGAAATAGTCACGTTTGGGATGGAGAAAATCCGCACTTTGTTCGTGAAAGTGTATTTCAGCATTCGGTATGGTAGGAGCCTTACATTTTACCAAATAAATAAAATGGAGCAATTTATACTAGTTTTCTGGAAGAAATGTTGGATGAATTGTTGGAGAATATACCGTTAAATATAAGATAACACAAGTGGTTTACACGATGGGGTATCTGTTGATTGTGCTGCAGCGGCAAGAAATTACTTAAACAGACGTTTTAGAGAAAAATGGATTGATCGGGGTGGACCCAATTGTTGGCCTCCACTTAAATCCTATTGCTTTTTTTATTTGGGGCTATATGAAGTCCTTAGTATACGAATCAATAATCGAATCTAAACAAGATCTAATAGGTAGAATTCAAGCTGTGGCATAAATCATTCAATCCCATCCAGATTTATTCTCAAAGACACGTTTTTCAATGACAAAACGGTGTGAGAAGTGTATTGAACTAAGCGGCCAACAGTTTCAACAACTACTGCAACTTTGTCAATTTTGTTATTGTTGTAATACAGTGTTGTTTAAATTTAATTTGTGCTATTATTATTTTCATTTTCATTACCAATTTTGTTATTATTGTAATACATTTTTGCTTCAAATTGAGATTATGAATAACTTGAATTTGTTTTGAACTACTTACGCTTAATCATTATTCGAAATTAAATGAATAATTAATTCATTTGTAAATTACTTACGTGTTTGCGCAGACTTTCGTTTAAAGGCAAATTTCTACAACACTGTTTATTTAAGCTCCATAAAAGGTTATTAGTTTTTTAACTAAAAATAATCATGTTATTTTTATCGATATCCAGTCCACTCATCACATTATTTTTCTTCTTATATTTTTCCAGCCTCTCTATATTTTTCTTAAAGTCATTCAGATCTTGTTTTATCTTCATATTTTCCTGTTTCATTATATTATTTTCTTGCCGTAATAACTCATTTTCTTTTTTTATTGACATTATTTCATCACTAAACTTTTTGTGTTCGATTCTTAGTTGCTGCAGTTCATTTTTTTATTAACGGTTGGTCATCTTTCATGTCCTTCATCATTGAAATCAATGTGTACAGTTTATCTTCTTCCATTCTACGTTGTTTCGTAGGCGTTCTGAATGTTTTTCTACTATTTTCATCGCGTCCTCCAAGGTTTTCCTCTGCAGATATTTTCTTACTTTCATCTGTCATATAGTCGTCGCTGTTTGTGTACATTTTATTTCAAATTCCTTACTCTAATATTCTATTTATTATTGCGAATATAATTAAATACTGCCCTGTCCTTATTAACTTGTAAGCCGTGCAAAAAAAACTGACTCCAGTCGACCCGTCGGAAGTCAATCTCTTATCAACAATACTAGTTTTTTGAGGGCCGCTTATTGAGTTCTGGTATATCAATTTATTGTTATTAATCTTATTTTATTGTTTTTCAAATAATTCTGCTCTTACCCAACTTATACTTACGGTATTTTTCACTGTTAAACTTGTTTTTATAATTATTGTTTATTAATTTCTGTAAATAAAGCACTTAATTGCAGATCGATACAACACACAACTAATCACTCTATACACATATACCCAACTGTAAGTTAACAATGTAGTCAAACTAAATGGATTAATGCATTCGCAGTATCCACATATTTGCGAATGCATTAATCCATTTAGTTTGACTAAATTGTTAACTTACAACTGGGTATATTGTTTATTCGGCAATTATCTAAGTAATTCATAAATTGAAATGTGAACGACCACTGATTTGAAGAATTATTTGGAATCCGTTTTCTCGCTAGTCACTTTATCAAGTTTTTGTCAACCCTGTTAACTATGTTGTGAAATTATCAATAATTATTTACACATACATTCAATTCTAGGAACCGAAGCAGGAGATGTCGGTTTGACGTTAACGCAAACTGCAATGTTAAGTAGCATAGTTCATATGGCTCTACAGAGCTGGTCCGAACTGGAAAATACCATGACGTCTGTTGAAAGAGCTATGGAGTACACTACAGTAGAGGAGGAAAGTAAAACTGGTTTGGAAATTGACAACTGGCCAAATAAAGGAGAAATCATATATAAAAATGTCTCGTTGAAATATACGAATTCTGATGAAAATGTTTTGAAAAACATTTCTTTTAATGTGGAACCAAATAACAAAATTGGCATAGTGGGAAGAACTGGAGCCGGAAAATCTTCGATTATATCGACATTGTACAGGTACAGTAGAAACGCTAAGTCTTTCCCATCACGTGACTGATACGACATCAACCATATGCATTGTGAGTGCCGTGGGTAGTCAGGGGGTAGAACATAAAGGGCTGTTTGATTAGAATTGTTTATTGTTCAGATTTAGTCACAGTTATGCTGGAAATAAAATTAAATAAACATGGAAATAATAAAATTATGTACAATAAAATTTTCTATCCAACTATGTACAAAGCGTCTCGCTTCTGGTCCATGCTGTTTCAGGGATTTCAATCTTGGCCGGCGGTCGTCGGTTGGGTGGTCGGCTTCTATAAATCTCACGTACTTCGCCCCTAAAGTGCTCTGCGGTGTGTTCTGGGTTTAATAATGGTCGTTCTTCCTATATTTCCAACTTCTGAGATATACCCGCGTCTTCTCTGGATTATCTACAACATATAGGGTCTAGGTGCCTCCCCCCGCGATCAATACTCAGCGGGGCTCGCTAGGGTGGGAGCTCGTCACTATCTCCGAGTCGATACTTGACGGAGATTTCGTACCAGCGAGGAATGCTTCTGTCCCGGGATCGATTCTCACCGGGAGTTTAGCGACAGATAGGGTTGGTCTGTGTTCTACCCTCCGGATCAATAATCGACGGAGGGGTAGGACAACTACCTAGGGTCAACCGTTATCTCCGGATCAATACTCAACAGATATTTGACGGCTAACGCTGACATCGTCTCCTCTCGTCTTACAACGCGAGGCGTTGACTTTTATCACGAAACTTCCTTGCAACGACGGTACCAGTATTAAGTTTCCGGTATCTGGTTTCCTTTTCGCTTCTACGCGTAAAGGCTTAACCATTAATGTGATGCTACCTATCACTCCTGGTGCCAGGTACGAGCTTGTCTGGTGGTCGAATTACCTCGAAGGTATGTCCGTGATTCATTTCTATCGTTTTACGGCGAAAGTACCGCCATCTCGGTGTGGGACGTCCAAACTTGTTATAGTATCGCTCTGGTCTGGTATTGCGACGTCGGTAACTGTTGTAGGAACTACTCGCCGTGGTGTTGGAGTACTGGTTTGACGCCAGTGTCGTTACAGCATCATAATCAAAACAATACGACAAACGCTTGCATTGAGTTTCGCTATTTTTCTGTTATTAGAAGACGACAGTACCAACATAGTATGTGTTGAATAATATTATCAACTAAGTCACGTGATGGGAAAGCTTCCCCGTTTCTACTTAACATATTTTTATTTGTAGAGACATCTCAATATGAAACAATTTGGTCTATGCTATCGGCACGCCTCAATTTGCTTTACTCTCCAGTTGTAAATTTCACATTTACCTGTGACAAAAATAGTATATTATATAACAAGTGTTGAATGAAAGATTTCATACGAGTTAGCAGAATTGAGCCACGAGCTATAGGCGAGTGGCTTAAGCAGATGAATGTGAAATCGAATTTTCAACACATGTTGTACACGATATTCTTCCGAGGACTAATTCGCTCTTTCACGTGATAACAGTTAAAAAGTCAAACTTAAAATGTCATTCTGGAAAGCACTCTAATTTCGGACAAAATAATTATGCCGTTGTGTGGAAAGGTGGACATCGGCAATCATGTGTGTGCAAAATAAAAACACACAGCTCGACGCCTATCAGATTCCTCAATTTTTTCATTTCACAGGGATATGCCCTTCGTTCGTCTTTGTGTTGAAATTGTTCACAGTTTTAAATTTTCACTTAACTGTATGAAATGTGTGGTCGTCGGAAAAAGATGTTGAATTCATGATACCCGTCAAATTTTTACGTATACACATTGTAGTTGGCAAAGGGGTATTTGTAATTATTCCACCTAGTATCGATAAACATTTGACATTTAATTTTTCTAAAACTTCTTAATTTTCTTCAGACCTCCTTTCCGTCTTTTGGCTTAAAAATATCTTGACATTATCATACTTTTTCATGTGCAATATTAGATGTATGCAAAAATGACGTGTGGCACTCGGAGACTGCCGCGGTAAAGCTCTTTACACTTTGACGTTCACAATTTCTTTTTCTTTTTAGCTCTTTTTTTAGCATTAGAAGTTTCACTTTCACAGTCCTCGTATCAGCATAAAATAATCAAAACTTATTGGACAGTCCTCGTATAATCATACAAGTATCAAAATTTATTGGACAGTCCTGATATCAGCATAAAATAATCAAAACTTATTGGGCAGTCCTTGTATAAGTATAAAAAATCAAAATTTATTGGACAGTCCTCGTATCAGCATAAAATAATCAAAACTTATAGAACAGTCCTCGTATAATCATAAAAGTATCAACATTTATTGGGCAGTCCTCTTATAAGTATGAAATAATCGAAATTTATTGGACACTCCTCGTATAAGTATAAAAGAATCAAAATGTATTGGACAGTCCTCGTTTAATCATATCAGTATTAAAATTCATTGAGCAGTCCTCGTATCAGCATAAAATAATCAAAACTTATTGGACAGTCCTCGTATAATCATAAAAGTATCAAAATTTATTGTGCAGTCCTCGTATAAGTATAAAACAATCAAAACGTATTCGACAATCCTCGTATAAGCAAAAAATAATCAAAACTTATTGGACAGTCCTCGTATAGTCATAAAAGTATCAACATTTATTGGGCATTCCTCGTATAACTATAAAAGAATTAAAATTTATTAACAGTCCTCGTATAATCATAAAATAATCAAAACTTATTGGACAGTCCTCGTATAGCCATAAAAGTATCAAAATTTATTGGGCAGTCCTCGAATAAGTATAAAAGAATCAAAATTTATTGACAGTCCTCGTATCATCATCAAATAATCAAAATTTATTGGACAGTCCTCGTACAAGTATATAGGTATTAAAACTTATTGGACAGTCCTCGTATCAGCATAAAATAATCATAGAAGTATTAAAATTTATTGGGCAGTCCTCGTATAAGCATAAAAGAATCAAAATTTATTGGACAGTCCTCGTATCATCATAAAATAATCAAGACTTATTGGACATTCTTCGTACAGTCATAAAAGTATCAACATTTATTGGGCAGTCCTCGTATAAGTATGAAAAATCAAAATTTATTGGACAGTCCTCGTATCATCATAAAAAATTCAAAATTCATTGGACAGTCCTCGTATAAGCATATGGGTATTAAAATTGACTGGACAGACCTCGTATCATGTCAGGTTATTTTCGTTACGGAATTTCTAGATTCGTTCTCCACGCTCAAGGCCCGCGGTAGAAGCTAATGCAATAGCTTAATAATCAAAATTTATTGGACAGTCCTTGTATAGTCATAAAAGTATCAACATTTATTGGGCAGTCCTCGTATAAGTATAAAAAAATTAAAATTTATTGGACAGTCCTCGTATCATCATAAAAAAATCAAAATTTATTGGACAGACCTCGTATAAGCATAAGGGTATTAAAATTTACTGGACAGTCGTCGTATCGTGTCAGGTTATTTTCGTTACGGAATTTTTGGATTCGGTATCCACGCTCAAGGCCCGCGATAGAAGCTAATGCAATAGCTTAAAAAATTTTCGGATTTGTGACTCAACTTCAATCTTTCCTTCCTTTGGGCTAGTCTCCTGTTAGAACAGAAAATCAGCTCAACGTGGACAAATACATACACAAAAAACTTATGCCATATAAAACAATTTGTTATGCACGAGTTATTAGTTAGTTTTCCGTTTAAAGTTTCTCTAACGATTCTTTTATAAAATAACATAAATTATACATTTAATTTAGTCTGTAGTGATTACTGAAATTTACACATGTAATTATCCTTCCTCTCGTAGATTTATTGGACGTTCTCAAATATTTCATAGATACTCCTCCGCCAATTTTGTTTGTTAAATACCCTACAAAACCGAGTAGATATAACATTTATATATTTTTCAGAATTCAATGTAACCTAACAAATTTGTTGACTATTTCAGATTGTACAACTATGACGGTGAAATTCTAATAGATGGAGTGGAACTGAAGACTCTATCTCTTAAATTTTTGAGACAGCACATATCGATTATACCACAAGATCCAATAATGTTTTCAGGTACACTGAGAAGTAACGTAGATCCTTTGGATGAGTACACAGATGAAGAGATTTGGAAAACTTTACACAAAGTACAACTTGACAGCTTCGTTCCTGACCTTCGAGCTGAAGTTGGAGACGTTAATTTCAGTACTGGACAAAGACAGTTGATCTGCTTAGCCAGGGCGATTATAAGGAGAAATAAGATTCTTGTGCTTGATGAAGCTACAGCCAATATGGATCCGGAAACTGAACATGTAGCTCAAAAGATTATTAATGAAAACTTCTCAAACTGTACTTTACTTATAATAGCTCACAGACTAGATTCTGTTTTGAACTGTAACAAAGTAATGGTATTAGATAGAGGACAGATAATGGAATTTGACAACCCGAAAGCTCTACTGAATGATAAAACTAGCTTGTTTGCAGAAATGATGAGAAATGCAGGAATGCACCATCTTACAGAAAATCGCAGTTCATAAAACTGATTTATTCTATTAATAAATTTAACAAATTTATTTAGAGAAAACTTCACTGTATTGTATTATTTCAAATTAAATAAAACTGCAGAACAAGAATCTGAATATTTTATTTGGAACCATTTTGTGACTAAACTGTTCACCTCTCTAATACTATCAATAAAGTCAAATTTTGGAAGTATGTTAATATTGGTGTGTAAGTTTTAGGAACACCGTCCCTCGGCTAATCATTTTAACAGCCTGATTTACAAATTTTGAAAAACAATTTTTATATTCACAAAATAAACATCACAACGATAACATTAAGATCCATTCTTTGTAAAATATAACTCTAAACTGAAACTGAGAATATCAAGAACTATACTTAAGCAAAACAGGGTGGACATTGATACCATTTTGTGTAACCAACCGAGATATATTGGAATTATTCATTTATTTGTACACTAATTGATTTAAGTATCCAATTTTATAATGAAGACTATTTTATAATCAAGGATTCTCGTTTCCCTTTGATTTAACAAAAAAATGTTTTTATTATATCTACGTAGTTGTAAGTAAATTAATTAATCTTTTCTATAAATACAGGATGATTCATTTAGACTGACGACCGGCTGTATGTTTGTTTTAAAATGTCTTTATTTTCAATAGTTTATAGTTGAACGTTGTAATGTTTTTCTTATTTATTTTAATATTTTGATAAATTTATACACACGTTATGTCTACTCACTTAATTTATTTATTCACTCAACTATTCACTAATTCATATTATATACACTTACATCAATTTATATAAACGCTTCACTACTGTTTATATACTGAAAATTAATGTATATATTGACTTGTTTACTGATTATCTCACGAGATCACTTTATAAACTAACTCGTTGGTAGGTATAGTCTCTCTTATATATTAAGTTCCCTTTATTCTAGATCTTTCTAGATTGCGGCTCACAGAAAAACAATCGCCTCCCTGGTATTGTCTAGATAAGACTAGTCACAAAAACAATGGACCTCACTGAAAATTTCTAGATAAGAATAGTCAAAAAAAAAATAATGGTAAGCTGGTCGAAGAAATCCCTGCGCATTCGCCAAAATTTTAACTTTCATACATATGGCTTAGACAGAGTCGGATTCAGGGAATACACCAGTGTGCTATTTCGTAACATTACCCCCCTCCTTAAAAGAAAGTTGTTCCTGGAACTTCGGTCTAGCCGGAATTGGATGATTCAATCGGCAACTCGACCCATGTCTGCACTTTCCGGTCGTATGGAAATAATAGGGCACCGTCTTCAAGGGGTACCGATATGGAGGGTTATAGCTGCAAATTAATATGTGGAAACCGGTATCCTGAAAGATTACCTCTATCATGTTCCTGATAACTCGCCTATCCAACTGGTTGCTCTCTATCCTGAGCATTGCTAGTTTCTCCACGTGGGATTCCAGCACATGATCTCGAAGGCTTCATAGCGATTCCCACACATCCCGGTAGGTGGATCGCTCTAGAAATTCGTTTCTAGTTACCTGGTAAAATACGTACCGCGAATTGTGTTTGAGTCTCAGTGTCTTACCAGGGGCTGGAATCTGAGTTTATCTAATGGTCCAAAGTTCTTTCGAAAGACGGTTCCCAACCCTCGTGTGTGTTTGTTACTGGCGGAGATGTTATGTGCCAGTGAGAACTCTTCCGGGAGTGTGAGTAAATCTTGTCTTTGTTCTTTAGTGACTCCGTAGGCTGGATCAGACTCTTGTTGTAGATGGTTCACTCCTTCCTCTTTGTCATGGTCTCCTTCGAATGGCGCTAGTCGGTTTTGGTGAACTACTTTCGGTTATCCATTGGGAACTTGCTTATACGAAAGATGATGTCGTTGATCCTCTTTTTGATTAAGTATGGACCTTCCCATGATTTCTGTAATTTTGGACAAAATTCTTTTCTCCTTTTCGGTTTGTGTAACCATACTTTGTCTCCTTCTTTGAAACTGCCTTCTGTGGCCTGCGTATCATACCATTTTTTTATTCTGTCACTGGCAACTTGAAGATTCGTTCGAACCAATTCGTGCACATGGTCCAGCATTCTATTCAATTTGATCACGTAATCTTCTCCTGCTAGATCTTAACCAGGCCGACAGCCAAACTCCAGGTCACAAGGAAGCCTCATTTCACGTCTAAATAGAATTTTCGCAGGTGTTTCACCCGTGGACTCATTTATGGCAGATGGATAGTCCAACGCAAATAGGGAAAGATACTGGTACCAATCTCTCTGGTGGCTGAAAAACTACTTTGGACATGTATTTTCCAATGGTCCTGTTGATTATTTCGACTTTTTCATCTGATTGTGGATGCAACGCTGTTGTCCTGGTCTTCTTCATTCCCAGCTTGTCACAAATTTCTTGGAATACACCTGGCCCTCGAAATTTCTTCCTTGATCGCTGTGGACTTCCAATGGCACAATATATTGGCTGATAAACTCTTTCACCAGTACATCCGCGATAGTTGTGGCCTATTGATTCGGGATCGCATAACTTTCCACCCACTTTGTGAAATAATCCATTACTACCAGGATGTATTTACCACCATTTTCTGTCGTCGGAAATTGTCCAGCGATGTCTAAAGCAATACTTTCGAGAGATCTCCCAACATTATACTGTTTCATAGGTGCCTTTCTAATGCCATATGGTCCCTTACTCGTAACAAAAGTCATACATTTCTTACACCAGTCCTCTACATCATCGGAGCTGTTCATCCAATAAAAGTTTTCACGTACTCGCTGAAGGGTTTTCTTTACTCCCAGATGACTTCTCGATGGACTGTCGTGTAACTTTCTCAGTACCTCAGATACTCTCGTTCTCGGGATAACTAGCTGTCTCCTCATCTCGGAGCCATCATCGTTTTCAAGGACTCTTTTCAACAGCCCTTTTTCCAGTACAAGGAAGCCCACTGAGCCCAATATGCCTTAAGTGTCGGTGAAAATCTTGACACTTCTTGCCATTTAGGTGGCCGATTTTCTTCCTTCCATTGCCAAATCTTCTTTAGGTGAGGATCATTCTCATGATCTTCTCTGATCCTGGTGGGTGACCATTCCTCGTTGACTACAGCAGTTCTTAAAACTGCAGCTTCCCTAGATTCCGCGTTGTTGCAGTGGGAACAGTCTGTTGGGCACGGCCGTCTGGACAGGGAGTCGGCATTTCGGTGATTCACACCAGCTCGATGTTGAAATCGTACTCTTTAAGTCGTTCAATCCATCTAGCGATCTAGCCATCAGGATTTTCGAACTGCGTTAACCACTTGAGTGCTGCGTGATCAGTCCGGATTAAGAACTTCCCTCCATAGGGGTACTGGTAAAAGTGTTCTACGGACTTCACTACCGCCAAATGCTCTCTGCTTGTGACGCAGTAGTTACGTTCTGGTTTGGAGAGGACTTTACTGCTCCTCTCCAATTCCTACGTTGCTTGAGTCAGTGTCAAGAATAAAGTCTCCCTCTGGTAATGGATATCCTAATATCGGTGCCGTGTTTAAATGCCTCTTCAAGGTTTGAAAAGCCGTTTGACAGTCTTCATTCTGTTGGAAAGCTCTTGTTTCTTCAGTGAGTCGAGTAAGGGGCTTGGCAATATCTCCCAACTTCCTGATAAATCTTCTATAGTATGTGTAAAGTCCAAGGAAGCTCCTAATTCGATATCTGTCGGTTGGTTTCTCTGGATCCACCGCCACTCCTTCATTGCTCACTACATGACTTAGATAGTTGACTTGGTTTTGAAATAGCTGACATTTCTTCGGGTTTAACATGAAGTGGGCAGCTTGGAAACGTTTGATTACATCTTCCAAATTCTTCAGATGTTCGTCAATTGTCTTCTCCACTACTACGATGTCGTCCAAATAGACCAGGCATGTCTTCCAAGACAACCCTCTCAAGACATTTCCATGAGTCTTTCAAATGTCGCGGGCCCTTACAGAGCCCGAATGGCATGACGTTGAATTGCCATAATCCAGATCCGGTGGTAAAAGCAGTATCTTCTTTGCCTTCTGGGTCCATTTCCACTAGGCAATAACCAGACTTCAGGTGCAAGATGGAGAACAGTTTGCTGCCGGCCAAAGTTTCTAGGGTATCGTCGATTCGAGGCAGAGGATAGCTGTCTTTCTTTGTCACGTTGTTTAGCTAGCGATAGTCTACGCAGAATCTTGTAGTTCCCTCATTTCCTTGACGAGCAGTACTGGAGACACCCATGCAGTAGTAGATGATTCTATAACTTTTTCTTCTGCCATCTCTCGAATTATTTTTTCAGCTTCCTCTCTCTTCGCCTGTAGTAGTCTTCGAGCTGATTGCCTAATTGGCTTGACATCACCAGTATCGATTTTGTGTTTGACGGCTGACGTTCTACCAGTCTTTCCTCTTTTTGATACGAATAGGTCTCGATACTGCAAGAGAAATTCCCTCATTATCTTTTTTTCAACTCGATTTAAGGATTGACCAGCTACTGATAACATCTGTTCGAATCTGGCATTACAATTGTCAGTGGTCGTTGTTTGACGAACTATGGACGTCACTGGTATGCAGAATACAATCCTGGTTTCTTTCTTGATGGTAATTGGGTAATCGTTCACGTTTATCACACGTAACCGATCCTTTTCTAATTAGTACTCCTTTGCTAACTTCTTCGTCGTGGTTCCTTGGCTCCATCATACCCGGTGTACCTTCCTCCATGATTCCCTGTAGCCGCACTACTATCATGGTTTCGCTTCGTGCAGGTAAAACGGTATCTTCCTGTCCAGCTGCCAACACAGTGCTGCCTTCATATGGATGATGGAATACTTCCTCGGAACCCATTTTAATCATTCTGTTTCTGAAGTCCAACTGGAAACCATGTAGATTCATTACGTCCATTCCCAGATTCACGTCAGCTACGATCTCCGTATGCGTGAACTTTTCTGCGCCAATTCCCAATTGGATTTGTGTCTCCCCGTGAACGTTGGCACTCTCACCTGTGGCGGTCCGCAGTCGCAGTATTGTGGGTAAAAGCTTATTCTTGAAGTTGATTATCTTTGGTCGCATAATGGTTCTATTAGTTGCTACCAGCAGAGTATATCTCTTGCCATTCACTTTGCCATCTACATACACACTGTCGTTGCGACATCTGAGTGAAGCTATCAGTATGAGAGGGTCTTTCGAACGATCCTGGGACGGTGCTGCCCCCTCGTATCCGACCCGTTCTAGTTTTCCTGTGACTGGGGTTCTTGGTTTGCAGGGGTTACACGAACTGCGTACATGCCCTAGCTCGCCACAATTCCAGCATCTGATCTTTCTCGGCGTTTTGTCCATCATACTCTTTTTCAAACTGACGATCCGGTCAAATCTCTCCTCGTCACCTTCTTCTCGGATGGTCCTGACTTTGTTATAACCCGAAGCCTTCGTTGCTGCTTCAAATTCAAGCGCTGCTGTCAACGCGTCGACTATGTTTCTGTATGGGCTAAACGAAGCGTCCTCTGCATTTCGGGGTCACGTAAGCCATCAATAAAGGCCTGGATGCCCAGACATTCCATCATGTTCTCTGGTGCTAATGGATAAGCAAATCGAACTAGTCGGGCAATATCCAGTTCATACTCTTGAAGGGTTTCGTCACGTTTCCGCCATCGGTCCTTCAGCTGGAACCTGTACAAATGTTCGTGACCGTATCGTATGTCCAACCTCTTCTTCAGCGGTTCAAAGTCATCCGTTTCTTCCAGAGGTATCGTCTGAAGTACATCTAAGGCATCTCCCCAAAGCGCGATGGTCAAGTTTAGTGCCTTCTCCCTGTCGGACCAATTATTCACTCTAGCGGCTGCTTCAAACTGTTTCACATAATTGGTCCACGATGTTTTTCCATCAAACGTTGGAGCCTTGACTAGGTGAAACCTGCCAATGTCTTCTAGCTTAGGGTTTGTTTCAGGCTTGCAAGGTTTTGTTTGATCGGTCTTCTTTTCTTCTGCTGGCGTGTCTTGTACTCTTGAATCTGTCAGCTTTCTATCTAACTGATTTTATTTTCTCGTCCATCATTGTAATCTTATTCTCGATATCCGATTTTTGAGAAGAAATTTTATTTTCGACGTCAGCGGAAATATCATTTTTCATTGATAGGATGTCGGTAGAAATATCGTTCTTCATACCAGATATCTTCCCTTCCATATTAGCAGAAATATCATTATTCATGGCAGAAATATCGTTTTTCATGTTAGCAGAAATATTTTCTTCCATGGCAGAAATTGAGGAGATTGAGGTGGAAGCCCCGTCATTGAACAAAAATGTTGCTGGAACCAAGCCGTCACATCAATTAATCCTTATATTTGTCTAATTGAAAGTGACATACATAAATATAAACTCAAAATTATAAAATTCAAAGAAAATATATGTGCATTTTTCTAAAAATAGGATGAAATTTTATATAAAAATATTAAAATTATGTCACCGCCCAAAAGTAAACTTTGGTTTAATTTTGAGAAAATTAATTGTACAATATAATTAATCGATTATTTGGTAATAACTGCCATCTCTATATATGAAATTTACTGTTTCAACACTTACTCTGTGGATTCCAAAGAGTAACAGTCCAAACAGTAAATTTCATTAAAAAATCTTCGAGAGAAGATTTGACCAGACTGTACTCGAAAATGTGCTCAACGAGTGGCTTAAAGAAGAATGTAAAAAATGGTTTGAAGTAAGAGGCTCCTTAGACACCTACATAAACATTATAGATTCGGAACTCAACTACCGTTCCAACTAAATCCAGTAGAGTTTCACTGTTTAGATGACAAAACCAGAGAAAGTGTCAGCACGGTGAAGCACAAGAAATTTAAGAAACAAGAACAAAAACTAAAAAAATTTGAACACACACATCATGGACTTCAGTACTCTAAACATCATGAAACTGTAATCACATACTAACACACTTTGCACCACGATTTGAAAACCTTTCAGACACTAATTGTACAAATGGTGAAATAGAATTAAAGTAATTTTTATTTAAAACTGCTATATTGAATACAATAAAACTTACCTTCAATTTCTGTAAATTCCTCTCATATTTTCTGGTGGGCATTTCAACTTTTCCAACTGGAGAATAATATGTATGGCTGGAAGGCATATATAGAAAAACATGTATGTTATTATAACAACTAACCCTCTCAGTGCTCGTTATAGGTATGCGGGTTGTCTCACGTGGTACAACCCGTGCTCGCCAGTCGACTAGCTTCGAGTCGAAAAAGGGGTGGATTCTTCAAAGAATTATTAAGTTTACAAAAAGGGCGCCAGAGATGTTTTGGCAAGCACCCAAGACTTCTTAAGTTAGCCCACAACTCCTCAGTGGGTTAACAACACTCACTACACACTCCAAGGTTAAACTGATAGGTAAATTATCATAAGTAAATAAAAGTCAGCAAGTATCCCCTGATTGAAGATTTAATTAGTCTTTGTGGACCAAATGTCTCTTTTAAAAATATTTATTACAATGTCACTTCAAAAATGTTACAAATAATGTCTGAGCTCAGCTGAAGGCTGTAAACTCAGAATGTAGATGGGCTGAAGGCCGAAATCTACATAAATCCAAAAATTTCTAACTAATTTATCAGTTACAACTCAAGTAAATAACTGTCAAGCAGATTCTATAAACTCTGAGCAGAGCTGAAGGCTTCAAACTCAGGGTGCAGAAGAGCTGAGGGCCCCAAACTACACCGATGTCTCAATTCTATAGTTCTAGAGAAACGACCAAATAGTTCATGTACAATATCTCAAAAATGCAACGATAATATATATATATATATATATATATATATATATATATATATATATATATATATATATATATATCAAATTCACAATGTACAGTTAGAAGGGTTCACACTTCCGCAATTTATACCAATATCAATATAAATATAAATAATTGCATAAGCCTAAAATTTAAATAGTAACGAGTTTAGCGTTGCTAGAGAAAATACAATTCAAAATTATGTACGGTGCAAGTTATATACATAAATCGTCAGAAATAGGCAAAAAAAACGCTAAATAACGCAATACCAGGTACGTACCGTAGTGTTTTAGCGTATCTTAAACTATGAGCAAAGATTTCAATTTTTTAAATACAAAATACAAGTGTAAGCGAGATTATAGTAAGTGCCGCAAAAAAAAGAAATAAAACTTTATATGAAAAACGGTAATATGTGAAGCATAAATGTGAGTTTACTAATGAAGTTGAAGAATAAAGAAAAGGAAAACTGTTCACTTATCCTTTTCCGGCACCAGAACAGGAACTGAAGTTGCTCCAGAATATTCCAGCTCTCCTGGAACTGGTCTCACTGACCCATTAAATTCCAATCAGTGATTTTTTTCAATGTCCACGTACAAAAACCCCCCTAAAATAGAGAAACGAATTAGCCTCTACATAGGGTTTACATTTTACCCCGGTCAAATTTTCGACGTACCCCCGTAATATCCCATCATACTGACTATATTAAAAACACCCGAAATTCGCAAATAATCATACATCATGACTTTTAACTGTATAAAAGCCATCTACACTGAGAATAAAAACTATATGACTGGTTTTTTTTTCGCTTAGCAAAAAACTACGATACCAAAAAAAACTCATAATAAAAAACTATGTCGTTGGACACATCCCTGAATATTTATACAACCCCCGTGATACATTCTTATTTCAACAAAATATAAAGCAATGAAGAATATGAACTAATAAGAATTTATGAAATGCTTCGAAACTATCTCGTGAAATCCAGATTACATACTCCAATAAACTACGAATCAAAGCTGAAATTTCTACGTTAAAATACCTATAAAACTGTTAATTCCGAGAAAGTATTTTCAACCATTTACCTTGTTAATGAATCCTTCTAATCTAACGCCGTCTACGGAAATTTACCACACATACGCAATTCCTCTAAATTCTTATGGTACCCACAGTCATCGACCGTTTTTGGACCAGAAACCTATCGGGTCGGAGCTGCCAGTTGTTGGTTTCAGCCGTATTTCTCTTCCCCTACGTCGGAATTGTCGGTTTTTCCAATAAAATGCTTATGACTTCCAGAGTACATGCGAAAATTTTAAGTTGAAAGAGGTGTGTTCACACCTTGACGGCAAATGCAGTACTGAATTTTTAACTTCGTACCGACAGCGCTGTGACTTCTCTCAGTCGACAGGTTAGCCAATATTAAGTCTCCGACGGCTCGGCAAATTTTCTCCAATTGTAGGTAATAATTACCTTAAATTCTTTTAGGGATCGTCTCCTGTATAGGCTCTACTACTTTGACGAGAAACAAAAAAATGTCTGTTAGAACATTGAATAATCTAAAATATATACATATTTAATAAATTTATATAAAAAGAATTACTCACCAGGCAAAAACAAGGACGGCAAAGCAAACTTTCTTAATAACCTGCGTTTGTCTTTTTCAAATTTTGAGAAACAATGTTTTTGAAAATCAAGGGGACCTATCCTCCATTGCTTCCTCGTCGTCAAATTGGATGATTTATTCCCACTAAACGATCACAACCACGATAAACGAAAATGACTGGACGAGGAACACAAAATACGGGTCAGTTTTCTGTGACGAGCAATATGATATAGCGCATATGCAGTAATTAAAATCAATAAAATTTGATTACTAACGACGTTACAGTTTTCAATAATGTTTTTGGAATTTTTTGAAATCTACCGATTTTAGTTACTCGACAGGCTCTATAGATAGCACGGTCAGCAGTGTCCCTAGCCTGATTAGATTTTCACATATGACGCGTTCCATCAGTTCCACAGACCACTGATCAGTTCATCGTGTCGTATGGACTGACGAGACGACATCTGTACGCTAGTTTCCTGCGTAGGTGTAAGAAACGCGTGCGTTGTTTCTATTGGAGCCGATGTGTTATTTCACACGTTCACTGATCGTCAGTTGAATTCGAGGGTTTTGTGGTGTAGGAGTTGCCGATGTTTTTAATCTCTCAGTATCTTTATAGCAAAACAAAATAGAAGAAAAAAAAATGTATATGAGTTGTGTCCAGTGAGGAGTATAAAAACAGAGACATGAAAAGTAAAGCTTTTATAGACGATGCTGCTGTCGTGGTGCAGAATTTTGAAGATCTAAATGAAAAAGAAACGACGAATCTGGTAGGAATTAGAAACAATACGTCCATCTAGGTATAGTATGTGTATAGCAACAGATAATAAACAGTGTGTGTAAAGGTTAGGAACGGATTAATAACCTCACAATTTACTAACCGAAAAACCAAATTAGGTACATTCGTCCAAGAGAAATCTACACGCCGAATGACGATATTCGCCTTGTTACGACTGTTTAGTTTATCGAAAATGCAAACAAATTTTAAAGTTTATTTTACCTATAGATATGTACCACCCGTTATATTTTTGTTATTAAATTATATCCACACACCTGAAAAAGGTTAATAAGGCAGAAATAATGTTTTTCTACGACTATTATGGAATATCTATATTCCGTCGTAGTTTTTGAATATGGAATAGCTTCATTCTAGCCCTAGGGCAAGAATATTCATTATCGCTCTTGGTATAGAACGAATACTTGTGGCGCCCTCTAAATATGGCGGTTCATTTGACAGAGCGAGAAAATATTAGTGTTCCATTTTCTACACCAGCTGCACCACGCAGAGTAGTAGAATTACAGAAATATAAAAATGCATAAAAAATCCTCTAAAGTGAACGTAAAATAACTAATATGGTCGTTCAGTATTAATTGTTAGATCGAAATGTGCAGCAAAAGTGTATTTTGTGGCACTTTTTGAGAAGAAAATAGAAAACGTTAGCAACAATTGTCAACTGTCAAAATTGTATAATTATTATCTATTTTTTCAAGTTTTAGATTAAAATTGATTAATACTTCATAGAAGTAAGTAAATTTGTAAAATTTTATTTAAATAATAGCTATTGCATGGCTTCATTCCTCTTCAGTGTTTGATACTGACAGAAGTGATAGTTTCATCACAACTCTTTCAGAAATTATGGAGTTAGCAATTCAATATATGTTGTTTTGTTTTTTATTTGATAGTCGTAGGGAAAGTATAGTCTAAAACACGGATGGAATTCAAAATTCTAGACTCGTAGAACCGTTTCCCTCGCCTTGGGAAACAAATCTTTCTACTCGTGTAGAATTTTCCTTATTCCACCCTTGATATCGAATATACTATTTTGTAAACCCTTTAATTTTTAGGTTATGATTAAACGCATCCATCTCTAGTGCATATAAAATTGTGTAAGATATAGCAGGCTTTTACGATTTCCTTAGAAAGACGAAACGATACATTTAAAGGGCTGTGGAATATACGCCATTTGTTGGATACTGAGTCTAAAAATTTACCGAACGCTCCTACATCTATATAAGTAAAATAATAGTTTGAATCACATATAGCTAACAGAACTAAAGAAAAAAAATGTTCGTAATTAAAGCATAGGTTTAATTATTCTGATATGCTTCCCGTCCACGGCGCGAGTTGGTATACTTTTCAAAATTAAATGCAATTTCTTTCCATTTTTTTTATGGGTTTGGCATACATTCAGTTCTTAATCAGATCGTATACACCCTCTACAATAGCACTAATGGTAGACATTCCTAGTCGATACGTGTAATGCATGTCAGTAACAATAGTGCAGAATAGAATTAAAGAAACTGAAATCTGGTGATGGTGCCAAACAAATGAAGAAGTACATTTATTATGAAAACCTAAAATTTTTGGAGAAAACGACGGAGTTAAATATGTAAGATTTCCATAATTTTAGAAATGATAGAAATGGTAGATTAAATTCTATTTTTAGAGCTGACAGCAACTTGTAGCAAGAGGACGCAAATCCTGGCGATGCATTGTTAGAATCAGAAAATGAATGCGTGTTGTAGGTGATGAAGAAGGTATAACAATAAGAAAGAGTAAGCAAGTAGAAGATTTTCCACGGTGAAAAAAATGAGGCTGATGCACTAGAAAGCAAAGTTATAGAATTTTTTGACAATCCTCCAAAGTGTGAGAAGGATGACGATGATCATAAGGCGTTTTTAATCTCTCTCTTGCCAACACTAAGAACCAACACTTCAATTTCGTTCAGAAGTACTTCGAATAATCATGGAAATGAAACAAAAACCGCCCCGGCCATCTAATTTACCTGCTGGTTTTGCATCTGGATCTGAAACGTATTTGCCTACACACCCGCCATATAACGAAAACGTCAATTTTTCCCGACTTTCAACTTCGCACTCTGATTATTTATCTGTCTCCAGAATATAACTTCCACGTCTACCTCCAATGACAGTCCAGCTTTAATGACTCTTTGTGGACATTCTAGAAATGAATAATAATAATTATATTTATAGTCTGGTTCACAAGTCCCATTTTCCTCAGATCCTAAATCGGACCACCGAAAATTATGATTTTGGTCTCTTTCGATTCGGAATGGGATCTAGAACAGTCTATCAAAGTTTTAAGAAGGACTGAAAACAAATGCAAAAGTTATAAACAATAAAGTAAAATAAAAAATAAGGGTTTGTTTTTTTTGAAATATTTCAAAAACTATTTGAGATAATCGAAATTTAAAAAAAGATCCTTAAAGAGCAGGAACTTTCCTAAAAAAAGTCCTACCTCCCGGAACTGTACCGACAATCCTTATAATTTTAATTTAGCGGCGAAATTAATGGTAAAAATGCTTGGTTCGGCTGCCGCGCGCATCGTCCCAATCTGACACATGAACTAAAAAAATTATTTTAACTGATTAAATATTAATATTGAGGAATAAAAAAATTTGGGTACTAAGTAGACATATGAATTAACAATAATCCGTAAAAAAACTTTTTATCACAATTTTTTAATTAAATATGCTTTTGTTAATTACTTAATTTTCACCATTTTATTGTTAACAAAAAATCGGTGATTATTTCAAAACAAGAAATCTAGATTCTTTTTTGATTTTTTGAAGCTAATCTTAAAAGGGTTTAGAAGAGATCCCCGTTGGAAAAATTCAAAAATTTTGAGTTTTCATATTTTTATTAACAATGAAAGGCATTAAAAAATTAATTATATAAATAAAGCCATCAGGAAATTTTTTTTTCCAATTACTGTTAATATTTTGTTTTCTCATTGACGAAAGCCATATGACAATAATTTATTTTTATTTTTAACTAACATTATTTAAATAATTATTATAAACAAATGCATTGTTTATAAGATTTTTGAAAACTTTTTTTTGGAATTTCATCCATGGTGAAAATAATGATTTAAAAAAAAATAGTTTCTTAAAAACATTTTTTTATTAACAAAAAACGCACTTGTTATTGAACAATTTTTTTTTGTTACTAAATATTAAGGAATCATTTTTTTGAATCATTATTTATTATGTTCTTTCGTATTATAAGAAAATATTTTTTTTATTAATTTTTCATTTGTTTATTAAACAAATAATTTGATATAAACAAATGCATTTTTAGGAAATATTTTTTTAAACACTAAAAAATATTACAAAAACAAACACATTATTTTTATATGAAAATTTTTTTATATAATTTTCAAATATATTGTACTTTTCCTGTCTTTAAAGATTTTTTTTCAAATTTCGATGATCTCAAACCGTTTTTGAAATATTTCAAAAAAACCAAACCCTTATTTTTTATTTTATTCTATTGTTTATAACTTTTGCATTTTTTTCAGCCCCTCTAGCAACTTTGATAGAATGTTCTAGATGCCATTCCAAATCGAATGAGATCAAAATCATAATTTTCGGTGGTCCAGTTTAGGTTCTGAGGAAAATGGGACTTGTGAACCAGACTATTAATGTACGAATTAAATATAGGTAAGCATCGTTTATGTATTCGTTCTTTTAATATTATTTACTTGTTTTTTGAAATTATTGCACAAGGATTTAAGGTATTTTATATGTTCAATAAAATATTTTTCGTATATTATTATTAGTTTTTACTTACCTTAAACATATTGACAGCCTTTCCACTGATGAAACTGAGATTCTTATTGCTTTCAAAAATTTTAAACTCTCTTCTAATTTACTATGCAGTTCATCAAACGAGTTTATTGACATGCGAAAGTAGATGAAAATTTTTATTTCGTTTTCTCTTAAATAAACTAGAATATAATGTTACGAATGCACCGTTTAAATGTCTGCCAGCAAAGGATGACCCCACAATCTTTTTCTATACTTATTATGTTCTCTTTTTCTTTTAATAATTAGCCAGGCAACGGCAGCAGCGACTTTCTTTTTACGACCAACCATCTTGTTGAACTGATGAACAGCGGACATGTGAAATTATTAGAACGTATTGTACGAACCAGCACAGACTGCCAGTCCTGCTCATGAGTACTGACCCTACACTTTTTACTCAAAATGCTCACTCCAAATCTCTGTAGCTTGGCGCTCATGGCAACCAAACATTCAAGGCCGATCAAGTGAGAAAATATTGAGGTGGAGCCTACTGCAGCTTTGCCAGAGCAATGACTTTCTCCCCAAACCTAACGATTGATCACTTTTTCTATGGATTTATGAATGACTTGATTCGTCTATGTTTAGTTCAATGTTTTCGATCCACACCATTTCTTTTGATTCACGAGCCAATATCGTTGTTATGGCGCTTTTTTTGGTACTAGGTTGATTTCTTTCTGTTCAGCATATCTAAGCTAAACAGAGAACATCATTCCAGGTTTTATTAGTTGTTATTAGTGTAAACATAGGCGTGCGCAGACTTTTTTATTAGGGGGGGGGCATTGATTCATTTGAGTATGCCTATTAAAAATGATAATTAAGCAATAACGCTGCCTTTTCTATAACGCAAAAGTGCATTGCATACTCATCGGCGAAATAAAAAAACGTCATTGCTCCATTTCTAATTAAAAGATTTAGTGATTACGGAATTATAAGTAATAGAACAAAATATATTGAACCAAAAAATTAACTAGAAAAACAAAACGTAACATTCGTAACAATACATGGACTTCAGAGGAAAAAGCTAGATAATGATAGTATTCTATCAACTAATTTACAAACGCATTCGATGTGTTGCTTCGGATAACACTTTAAACTCGTCTATTACATTGTCATAATTCACATTCGCCGTTTTCTCTTGTTCAATGAATAAAAAGAGAAGTGAATCGAGTTTCTGTTGTAATATGGCACTCCTCATTTTTGATTTAACTTGAACCATTTTTGAGAACGAACGTTCACAAGAGCAACTAGTAACTGATAGTATGACAGCCAACATTTTTAAAAGCGGAAAAAGCTAGTGTATATTTTGTAGTTGTCTGAGGAAAGGATCCAAGCCATCCAATCATCAAGATTAACACCTTTAGGAATAGAATTATCAAATTTTATTTCACTCAGTTCGGCAAGCAATTCTTCTTTTTTATTTTAAATTTATTTTCAATTAAAGTGAAATCGCCCTCACAATTCAATGATAGTACTTCGTTCGCAGTTTTAATAATGTCTGTCGTTTCTTGACGAAAACGTTGGTATATTCCGGAAACAAGTGAATCTACAAATGTGTTTATTCTATCAAAATATTTCATATTTTCAAATTCATATTGATTATCACACATCTTATCAATTTTACGCGGAATTTTTCTTTCCCTTGTTTCCGGAATTGTAATACCATGTTGGTCAGATATTCTTTCAACTTCAACATACATTTTATTAAAAAAAGTTTCAGAATCCAATCTCAATTTTTGTAAACATGATTGTAAACACTTTACAGAATTGATTGCGGACAGTAAATTCAAATTTTTCGTTTGTAATACTCTGATTACTTTGAGTATCATTACTAGAATAGGAGCAGTCATATGTAAACAAATCAAGAAATTAAATGATTTCAATTGCGCCAGTAATCCCACAGCTTTTATTTTAACATCAGATTGTGGTTTCAATAATTTCTTGAAGAGCTAATATCAAAATTTCATAATTATCCTTTACTGCAGAAACCGCTTCAGATCTGCATGTCCATATAGTTATTGACAACGATTTCAATTTCTCTAGAATTGCATGTCTCACGCAACTACCTTCGAGAAACGAATAAACACATTGAATGATTCCAAAAAAATCAAATATTAACTTGTTATTCGAGTGAGAGCAGCAAGCATCTACCAGAGTTGAATTTAAACAGTGTGCGTAACAGTGAACATATAATATATCCGGGTTATTTAACTTGCATCGCGACTGAACACCAGAAATATTTCCAGACATGGTCGAAGCTCCGTCAAAACATACGGAAACTACTTGTTCCCACCGTAATTTCAATGATCTAAGAGCATTATCCAAAGAATTAAAAATTGATTCTTAATTTACAGAATTTAATCTTTGTAAAGATATAAACGTTTCTATAAGTTTGTTGCCTCGTAATATTGTTGGTCCGTTTTTCCTACCTCATAACTTGACGGGTGAATCTTATCTTAATTTGCTCGAAGACCTCATCACCCTCAAATTGTGGAGATAATGGAAACCTATGATCGGATCCCAGAAAATGATTTTTTTTTCAATAGGATGGCGCTCCACCTCACTATGCAGCTCCCGTACGTTACTTTTTAGATCAACATTTTCCCGCACATTGGATTGGTAGAAGAGGTTCCATTGAATGGCTCCCAAGATCTCCTGATCTATCACCGTTGGACTTTTTCTTATGGGGTTATTTAAAAGGTGTTGTTTACAAAACGCAACCGAACTCTTTAGAAGATCTTCGTCAGCGGATAACTGTGACATGTGGTGAAATAACTCCTGTTATGCTACAAAATATTCGGAACAGTATTGAACTAAGGTTGTATTATTGTTTGGAAGTAAACGGATCACAATTTGATCACTTACTTTGATTAAAACTTTTTTTAATTTCTTTCACTCACACTTCCAGCTGGATTTTGTAATTAATTTTAACACTTAACACAAAAATGTTAGCATGTCTTTAAAGAGAATCGAAATACCTTTCAAATTATGTGCCACTCAACCCCCATGCCATTAAAGATTCTCGAAGGGGTTGTCACCCTTTTAGGGGGATGACCGTACAACCATAAGTTAACTATCGAAAGTTGTCCCCCTCGAAAACAAAATCGACGTGTCTCGGTGTTTGCCGTAAAAACCTCCGCCGCCAACAATATTTGAGGTGGTACAGCATACATAGATTATCGGAAGGCATTTGATTCTGTACCACATTCATGGTTAATATCCACTCTCCATATTTACAAAATAGCACCTCCTATTATCGATCTATTTCGTCATCTGATGTCTCAGTGGTCGACACAGGTTCAGCTTAGTTATCATGACGGTACTGTTATCACTGACTTAATTAAAATCCAAAAAGGAATTTTTCAACGGGATTCGTTAAGTCCACTCTGGTTCTGCCTTGCCCTGAACCCGCTTTCCCATTTATTAAATGTAAGTAAACACGAATTTACCATCAAGACGAACGGTACAGTCCAACAAAAGGTTACACACTTACTATATATGGACGACATTAAACTTTATGCTGGGACCGAAGCTCATATCAACTCACTACTAACCACTGTAAAAATCTTTTTTCGAGACATCCTAATGGAGTTTGGGCTCAAAAAGTGTTGAACCCAGACGCTGATAAAAGAAAAGCATAGTACACACGCATTCGATCTTGACGATGGTAACGCTTTAGAAGCAATGCAAGAAGAAGAAACCTATAAATACCAGGGTATGCAACAGTCAGTCTGTACAGAGCATAAATTTGTGAAGAACCAGATTCGGGAAGTGTATATAAGACGGTTGAGGGCAATACTGAAAACAAAACTAAATGCAAAAAATACAACAAAGGCAGTTAACACCTATGCTATCCCCATCCTAACCTACACATTCGGAATTATTAAATGGACTGGGATAGAAATAGAGGATATCGAGCGAAAAACTAGAACCACCTCAACTCAATACCGTGCACATCACTCTAGGGCAGCTATTGAAAGGCTCACAATACCAAGAAACCAAGGAGGAAGAGGTTTACTTGATATCAACTATCTTCATCAAAAACAATGTGCAGGTTTGCAAAAATATTTTATCCGAATACAGCAGGAGTATCCATTGCACAGAGCTGTATGTATGGCCGATAAAGGTTATACCCCACTGGATTCAAGTTCAGCTCATCCACAAATCGCTACACAGAGGGAGGAAGTAAATCTTAAAACGGATACATGGAAAAGAAAAGCGCTGCATGGAAGACATCCACATGATCTGTATGATGAGGGGATAGATACGGAAGCTTCAAATCTGTGGCTAAGTCGTGGCACTTTATTCCCTGAAACAGAAGGCTTCATTATAGGCATACAGAACCAGGTCATTGCCACAAAAAAGTATCTTAAATATATAGCGAATGACTCAAGTTTAACGGATGATAAATGCAGAAAATGTTTTCAAACATCTGAGACAATCCTGCACATCATTGGAGGATGTATAAGCCTAGCACACTCTGAATACCTACACCGCCACAACTGTGTGGCCAAAATTGTTCACCTGAAACTAGCATCTATCAACAAACTCTCAGAAGACCCGGTACGGTATTATCACTGTACACCTGAAAATGTCTTGGAGAATGAGAGCTTCCGTCTATATTGGGACAGAACGGCACTAACGGACAGAACGGTGGTGGCAAACCGTCCTGATGTTATTCTCCTTGACAAATCACGAAAAATTACATATATTATTGATGTCGCAATCCCTGACTCCAACAATATTAATGAAACTTTTCAAACTAAGTGAACTAAATGCGCAAACCTGGCCTTCCATATTAAACAACAGTGGACACAAGACAGTGTAATAATTCTTCCATCAATTATCAGTACAACTGGAATAGTACCCAACTCTCTTAAAAATAATTTAACAACCCTCGGGCTGCAATCAGCATTAATAGCTGATATGCAGAAATCTGTGATACTTAACACATGCCGGATTGTTCGTAAATTTTTAAATGTACAAGAGTCAGTACTCATCTTGCAGACCGCCGATGAATACGAAGAGACCGCCATAAGCGAGAATATACCACAATAATAATAATAATAATAATAATAATAATAATAATAATAATAATAATAATAATAATAATAATAACTAGAAACTGATGATATTCTAACTGAGGAGCAGAAAGGGTGCAAAAGAAAATATATGGGCTGCAAGGAACAAATAACAATCGATAATGTGATATTGGAACAAATCAGAAAGAAGAACAGAAATCTATACATGGCTTATATAGACTATCGGAAAGCTTTCGACTCAGTGCCCCACAGTTGGTTAATAAAAACTTTGGATATTTACAATATACACCCTGTGGTGGTTAGGTTTCTAAAAAGTACTATGAGTAATTGGAAAACAAAACTCAAAATTAACCTAAATCACACAGAACTAGAAACTGAATCTATCAGTATCAAAAGAGGAATCTTTCAAGGAGATACACTTTCCGCTCTATGGTTCTGCTTGTGTTTAAACCCATTATCACGTGGCCTAAACCACACAGGATATGGAGCAACTATTAGAGCGGACCGAAACTCAACAACCATAAGTCATCTATTCTTTATGGATGATCTGAAACTATATGCCGCGTGCAAAAAACACCTAGAATCCAACTTAAAACTCATGCACCAGTGGAGCACAGATGTCGGAATGTCGTTTGGTATGGAAAAATGCCAAACTGTATCGGTTGAAAAGGGAAAGCTGAAAGAAGGAGAACCTATAGAACTAGAGCCAGGCAAATATATTGAAGCCATGACAGACAAACCCTACAAGTACTTAGGAATCCTTCAGACACACAAGATAGAACATAAAGAAATAAAAGCCATATTAACCACCGAATTCGAAAAACGCCTTTACAACCTCTTAAAAAGTAAGCTAAATTCAAGAAACCTTACCACAGCCATAAATAGCTACGCCATATCCGCTCTTCAGTACTCCTTCGGAATAATTAAATGGACTCAAACGGACCTGGAAGCAGTAAACAGAAAGATTAGAACCGAGCTAACAAAACATAGAAAACACCATCCAAAAGCGTCCGTCGAAAGGGTAAATTTACCTAGAGAAAAAGGAGGTAGAGGAATAAAAGATGTTGTGGAAGCTTGCACTCAGCAAATTGCAGGCTTGAGGAGTTTTTTCCGCCACCAAAATAGTCAACTTCATAAAGCCATAGTGAAAACAGATACGGGTTATACACCTTTAAACCTAAGCATGGAAAACTTTACGCCCTTTAATACACGAAATGAGGAAGATAAAATTAGAAATTGGCGTTCAAAAGAATTGCACGGAAGATTCATTAATGATTTACAGAAAGACACGATAGATCAAGCTAAATCGGTTGAATGGCTTAAAACTGGAACGCTGTTCCCAGAAACTGAAGGTTTTATGGTTGGTATACAAGATCAGGTTATAAAAACGAGGAATTACCAAAAGTATATCTTGAAGGAACAAATACCAACAGATAGGTGCAGAAAGTGCAACAGAAGTCAAGAAACGATTGAACACATTCTTTCTAGTTGCCAAAGCATAGCTGAAACTAAATATTTAGAACGACACAACAAAGTTGCCACAGTAGTATTCCTAGAAGTACTGAAAAAACTAAACCTTGATCCACAAAACAACGAGCCATATTACAAATATAAGCCCCCTCCAGTTATCGAAAATCAGTATGTTAAGATCTACTGGGATAAAACTATCATGACGGACGTAACAGTACGACACAACAGGCCGGACATCACAGTCATTAATAAACAATCCAAGCAAGCTCTGCTTATTGACATATCGATCCCAAATAATTCTAACACAGAAAGCAAATACAATGAAAAACTAAGCAAATACGCCGAGCTAAGGACCGAAATAAAAGAATTGTGGAATCTTAAAGAAGTCAAGATCATTCCAGTTGTTTTATCCTGTATGGGGCTAATTCCCAAGAAACTAAGTACTTCCCTCAAAGACATTGATATTCCTGAATCAACCTACCGATTAATGCAAAAATCTGTAATCCTGGATGCGACAAACATTGTTAGGTCATTTCTAGAATAGTGACACCCAACGAAAGTCTTGCTGTTGAGGCCGACTGTCGTTGACACACGCCGGGTGTAAATCCGGTGACACAAAAAGGAAAATAATAATAATAATAATATTATTAATAATAATAATAATAATAATAATAATAATAATAATAATAATAATAATAATAATAATAATAATAATAATAATAAGAAAGCACAGAAAAGAAGATACAAACAGAAGCATATATATCACTTTATTCAACTCCATCCTATTTTCTTACTCTGAATACAGAATAATTTATACGGACGGCTCCAAAATGAACAATGGAGTAGGGAGTGCGTTCGTCACAATGGGAGAAAGCTTTTCCTGGACACTCCCTCCATCGGCAAGTATCTTCACGGCTGAATTATACGCTATATGGCAGGCCCTAAGATATGCTGAAATGGATATCTACAAAACCACTTTGATTTGTACAGACTCTCTCAGCGTATGCCAGGCACTTAATAATAGGTTCAACAAAAATCCGTTAGTACAAATCATTCTATCGCTGACAGATTGGCTCCACCGGCTGGAAAAACGTGTCTGTTTCATTTGGATCCCTGGCCATATAGGAATAGCTGGGGACGAGTTGGCCGACCTGGCTGCGAAAGATGCTACTGACTCCGCAATGTTCGAAGATATTCCTATAACTCCCTCAGATCTAAAACTTGAAGCGAATATTAAAGCAATAAATCAATGGCAAAGACAATGGAACTTCAGCGACACTAAACTCAGGGAGATAAAACACACAGTTAGTAAATGGGAATACCCACCTAAACTGAATAGAAGAGAACAAGTTGCTATATCCCGTCTAAGAATTGGCCACACCTATCTCACTAATGTGTTCATGCTCCGGAATGAGCCCCAACCCCGATGTGAGGTTTGTCAGAATGCTAGGCTAACAGTAAAACACATCTTACTTAAATGCAGAAACTTTTCACATCTCCGGAGTCAGATGAATTTATCTGGTGATATACGTGTTTGTCTTGCCAACAACCCACGTGAAATGTGGAAAATGGTCATCTTCCTAAAAAATTCAAAACTACTAGGAAAAATATGAAGTGTAGAAATTATATTATTCTTTTACCAGAACTACATCATGATTGTATGAATACGGACCTTATGATCGGCAGAAAGTTTTGAACAACTGGTAGAGTAAGGCTAATGACCAAAGTAGTCGATGCCTGAAGTGAAAGAAAAAAAAATAATAATAATAATAATAATAATAATACCTGAGATTTGCACAAGCTAGGGGAATTGAAACTAATGAAGTCAAGAACAACCTGATGGAAAAATTCAAAACAAGAACAAAATTAATCCTAAAGTCGAAGCTCTCAGGACAAAATCTAGCAACTGCATACAACGCATACGCCGCGCCAGTTGTTGCCTACAGCTTCGGGGTGATACCATGGTCGATCACAGAGCTAGAGGAACTCAACAGAAGAACACGGGTAGCGTTCACTAAACACCGAAATCACCACCCGAAAGCCTGCAAAGAGCGGTTTCACCTACCACGTAACAAAGGAGGAAAAGGAATAACTGACTTCCGCCTCAGATATAAGACACAAATAGAACTTCTGAGGAAATATTTCTATGCAAAACACGACCTCTCACCACTACATAGAGCTGTCATTGATATAGACAAGAAACTTACACCACTAAACCTCAATAATAAAGAATTTGAAGCGGATAAAGAATACACAATAGCGTCAGTAGAAACAACATGGAAAGAAAAGGAACTCCATGGACGGTATCACAACACTCTTAATAATGAGCAAATTGATAAAACGGCAACAGTGAGTTGGCTAACAAAAGGTGGAATATTCCCGGAAACAGAAGGGTTCCTTTTCGCCATACAGGACCAAGTAGTTCCAACCAGAGCACACTTAAAGTACATAGTAAAGGATGAAAGCATCAACACCACCAGATGTCGCATGTGTAACAAAGGTCACGAAAACATAGAACATATAATAAGCTCGTGTGAGGTTCTTGCATCACGTGAATACACAAATAGACACAACAACGTCGCAAAAATTATTCATGCCGAAATCTGCACCAGATTGGGACTAGAGGACGAACTGGTACCATATTACAGATATAACCCGAAGAACGTAACAGAGAATGACGGTTTTTTAGTGTACTGGGACAGAGAAATCCAGACGGATCGGGAAGTAACGCACAATATTGTTCTATACGATAAAGAGAAGAAAAAAATTTCCAATTGAAATATCCGTTCCTGCTCCCGCAAACGTATTTAAAAAAGAAAAAGAAAAACAAGATAAATACCTACCTTTAATGGAAGATATGAAGGAGACATGGCAGGCAGAGACCGTGCATACAATCCCAATTGTCATAGGGGCCACTGGCGAGGTTTCGAAAAAGCTCAGAAAACACCTGGAAGAACTAAATTTACCTTTCGGAGTACATAAGGAACTGCAAAAAGCCGCAATATTGGGAACTTGTAACATAGTCCGTAAAGTTCTGAATAAACCTGCAAAAGATAATTAAAATATGCATCACGCTTGTACGTCTTGTGACTCACCCCACCGGCTACAAGACACACCGTGGAAACACGTGACCCAAAAAAAAAAAATAATAATAATAATAATAATAATAATAATAAAGCTGTATACAGGGTGGCGCATTAGAAACAGTCCACCTCAAATTTTGTTGGCGGGGGAGGTTTTTACGGCAAACCCCGAGACACGTCGATTTTGTTTTCGAGGGGACCACTTTTGATAGTTAACTTATGGTTGTACGGTCATCCCCCTAAAAGGGGTGACTACCCCTACGAGAATCTTTAATGGCATGGGGGTTGAGTGGCACATAATTTGAAAGGTATTTCGATTCTCTTTAAAGACATGCTAA
This sequence comes from Galeruca laticollis, assembly GCA_963921935.1. Lineage (NCBI taxonomy): Eukaryota > Metazoa > Arthropoda > Insecta > Coleoptera > Chrysomelidae > Galeruca > Galeruca laticollis. The sequence continues at coordinate 90,502,653 of OY998183.1, forward strand.
CATTTTTGTGTTAATTGTTAAAATCAATGACAAAAACCAGATTGAAATCTCCGTTGTTAAAGAAATCGGAATAAAAAGCTGAATTAATAATTAGGTAATAACATTCCAATAAAATGTTATTATTGATATAAAAAAATATAGACAAATAAAAAAAGGAGTAAAAAATTGAATTCATGATAATCTAAATACTACAAATAAAATTAAACCTCTTATACCTTTTAAATTACAAACCTATTCTCATTTATTACTGAAATAGCGAAAAAGATGACGTGATAAGTAATCGTTTTTAGTAGAATTTTACGGCTACCTAGTTTTATTTTAGTGAAATTCCTTCATTATCTAGTTCAAAGTAAATGAATCTAATTATCACGGTTTACACCACTGCAGAGAAAACTGAAATTGTTGCACACTATTTTAGAAAGAACGAGTCTGCCCGGGCAGCTGCAAGAGTTTTCAATGAACGTCATCCCGGTAAGAATGTAAGACATCCCTACGTGATAAATTTAATATCTAAGTTCACGGAGACCGGAAACGTTTCTAACAGAAAATATGAAAGACAACATCCTGTTACTAACGAGGCTACACAGGTTGCACTTTTAAGACATGTTGCATTGGATCCCACTTCAAGCACAAGACAAATAGCAGCAGCTACAGGAATTCCACGTTGAAGTAGATTATTATGCACTACAGCTGTACGAATTTGATTTAACAACCAAATTCTTCCTGTATTCTTTATTTTAACTTCCTCTGTATAACATAATTCATATATCTTGCACAGACTATATAAAGAAATATATCATTTAATAAACTTTAATCTTTACTTCAACTTTCCCCTGTATAACATCAAACATTTAATTTCTCTTACATCGACAAAACTCCATTTTAACGATTAGACCACTTAAGAAATATATCATATTTCACAAATATTTAATATTTCTTACATCAACAAAATTCCATTTTAACGATTACTACCACATAAAAAATACAGACGATTATTGTTCTAGGAATTTTCCACTTAATATTTCCAAGCAATCAGCATCAGCAAAATAAACCAACCCACACATGTATCATTCACTCGCTATTAAATTTCAAACTTTCTCATACATCATCAAAAAACCAATCCACACGTGTACATCCCACTCACTTCAAACGACCTATAAATAGGAATAATACTCTATTTTCAGGCACTTCCCAGTCATCCTTCATACTCTTCATCAATCAGACATCATACATAATGGTACTATTTTCATAAGAACATACCGGCTTGAGACCGGTGAATCATTTTTATTTTTACAATTAACATAATGTGATAAATAACCAAAAGTGAAATTTTTGATTGTACAAGCAAAAGAACAATTTATATCTTCGATCAATATATTTAAATGAAAGTGAAGTAATTGTTTAATTTATAAAACCGCCATCCTACGTATACTACAGTGAACAAAATATACAGGTCCTTCGAGCTAAGTGTTAAATACAAAACTTCTCGTTCCATTTATTATCTCTAAGTAAAAAAGGGATAATAAAACCACAGCCGTAGAGCCATTACATACAAAACGTGCAAGACGTGCAATGGTTTTTTTCAAGAATCATATAGGTAGGTATATTATATATATATGTATAGGTATATTATATTAATAGAGAATTTTATCTTACCTTCTGTTTGACTAGCCATAGCACTAGCACCTGATGTACTTTGAATATCAGCTACATTGCTAGTTGGACTCTTAGTTGATAAAGTTGGATTATCAGCATTAGCATCATCAGCAGAATTTCCTGGAGGTATCACTTTCGCGAAAAACGAGCGAATATTGCCACTGATTTTTTTTATACTTATAAGTACTAATCCAAAATCTTACGAATTACGAATACCTAGATAGATACTGTATCTAAGATACACAGCAAATAGGTATGTAACAGTCTATAGAACGACAAGCACTCACTGTCAGCAGCGAAATCGAAATGAAGATACAGTACATAGAAAAATTTAAAATATCAAATCGCAATCTATTGATGATAAAACAAAGAGCCGTGCCCGCCTAAACATTACTTTTGCATATTGCTGCCCTTCAATTTCTCGCAATTCATTATAAGAATAAAAAACTGCTTCCTCATATTATTGCGGCTATCCCTTTGACTTTTTTAGTGTGCGGCACGTGCAACGAAATCCCGCTCTCAGTGTCGGCTTGCCACGATTTCAAAAAGCCGGCAAAGCGGTATCTTTGGCGGCATTGGTGTAGACAAAGGCGGCACGCCGCGTCGTAAAATGATAACAACTGTAGGTATATTTATATTTGTTGTGATTTTGAAAGAACACGTTTTTAATAGATTGATATTTTGAGGAATTGGGGTGGATCGATTTGAGTGGGCCATGGCCCACCATGCCCCCCTTGTAGGCGTGTAAATGTGAGTGTAAATACTTGACGGGACTAAAGAAATTATGAGTTCAAGTTTTGAACGTATGTACGTTTGAAGCCGCGGTGGGAATTTTGGATTGCAGTATCTGTGTGGGGATTGTGTAATTTTAAATAAAAATATTGTAAGTAAATAACATAAATATATTTATTCACACAACATCTTAGCCCACATTTTTAGGTTATGATGGTCACAACGTCGTATAGTTTAGTTTACCGTTCGCCCAATAGTAAATAAGTGAGAAATTCATTAAAGTACTAAATATTTTTCAGTATCCGGTAAAATTTGGTGCACATATAGCCCAGAAGGAAATCTATACATGCAATCTTAGTATATTAAGAAACCAACTTTCTGAAATTCTTAACTTTATATTTATATGCTCCACACATCACTAGATAAGTAGTGTGATGCAGTATTCCACTATTATGAGTATGAAGTATATTTTGAGACAATTGAAGGAATGTACATTCTTGATACAAGGTTTATCAAAATATTATAGCTGATATTGCCACCCTTTTGCAAGATGGAGATCCTATTTCGTGTAAAGCTCCAATTTACATCCAAGTTCTCACAGTAAAGGCAACAACTTTGTACAGATATTAGGTTTTAATAATTTGAAGATATTTTTTATAAAAGGCAACATATTTTTCACTCAACTTTGGTGTAAATCGGGTCATTAAAATTATTTTATCGACCTTATGATTATTCTTGTTGCCTATTATGAAAAACTGTTCGCCACATCAACAAAAAATATTCGTATATTACAGGTGCTCTTTCAAAGCAGATGTTTAAATAGAATTCTGAATTTAACCTTTTCCGATCTTGATCAACGATCACTGCCAAAAATACTGTTTTCGTGAAGGTATACCCTTAATACTCAATACTACATCACATATTTCCAATACATACAAGTTGCTCAAGTATTTCTAGTATTTGAATAATCATCAAGAGAGAGGAAGCATGACAGTTATGCCCCCAGATTTAATATGTGCATATAAATTTTACCGCAATAGTTACATTACATCTACGGTTTAGAAAAGTAGAAGAGTATAATGAAAAAATAAACTTTTTTCAGTCTGCTTTGAGAGTCTCACTTCTTTCTTGAAAATTTTAGCCTATGAGTCGGTTTATAAAATAACATTAATAATATACAGACTGCATATTTCAATTTATTGAAAAACGAGCATTTCATGTCAATAATTAATCCAATCTCAAGAAATAAATAATATAAAGTCATGAACTAATCACAAAATATTTAAAATATATTTATTTCTGTTCTCAATATAATGTTCTTCTTCAAATTATTAGTTACCGTCTCAAATTATTTATTTTGCTCACAATCCTCTAAATATGTTTTATTTATGTCTAATATCTGTGTTAAAATAATCTCACGTACTATTTTCCCAGTCTTGCATCATTCCATAATAATTAATCTCTGTTTTTCATATACTGTTTTAATTTTCAATTATATTTGTTGTATTCCTCGTATTGACTATGTTATTTTAATTTTCAATCCCTGAATCGTCTCCTCCAATATAATTTATTTAGTTATTTTCCGTCTTTTCGGGATAAAAAACTTCCGTAACCAAAATATGTCAAGTGAATAGTCTCCCATTTCAACAACCTCTCTCCTCACTTCCTTCCTTAGTTTCCTTAAAGGCTTGTTCAGATAAATTTTTATTTTAATCAATGTCATGTATTGTCAAACTCAGATTTTATTCGATGGAAATTAATAGATCAACTATCAATAATGCAACCGCATCGAACATATCATTTTCTTTTCTAATCCTAACAATTCTCAATTAACACACTTCTTATTTCCTACTTCCGTATACCTTTCCAGACGTTAACACCCATTTCACATCTTCTTGTAGTACCTAGACTAATAAATTTATCACTAGACTCAGATATATTATGTTTCTCAAAATACCACTTTCTTTCAAATAATTAAATATGTGATCAACACATGTCACTACAATGGTGGGAGAACCTGTATGTGACAATATATATATATATATATATATATATATATATATATATATATATATATATCGAGACAAATGTAATCAAAGCATCCACAAAATTTCATAAAAAATCATGTGGATAACTTTTACGGTTACAGAAATATAAATTTTTATCGAAGAACCTTAAAATGCGTGTTAGCCTTTAAAATCGTTTCAACGAAATTATTAATGCAGGGGCGCGATGCAGAAGAGGAAGAGGAGATGTTACAGGTGTGTATGAAGTTTACGGAAATAGAAAAGTGAAGATTCGGAATTTTTTAACATTGTCAGAAAATAAACGATCCCTATTGAAATTTGTAAGCGGTTATCTTTTGGAGCATTCGGCTGATCAACAAGTAGAGGAAACTCTGATTATCGCTGGCGGTTTTGAAAATCCAGAGTTATGCTTTTCTGTCAACAAGAATGGTGTAACCCAATTGAAAGATTTGAAATCAAATCTTGATTAGGCTGATACCCGACTGATTCATCATGTTTTATATGAATAACTTAACCAAAAAAAATTGGTAAAATCTGTGGATACAGATGTCCTCATATTACTTATTTACTGTTATTCTGAATTTATTAAAGCACATGCTCCACAAGAAACAAATCTTCATATGCAATTGGGACAAGGAAATAAAAAACGGATCATTTCAGTATGAGAAATAGTACACAAACTAGAAACTGAAGTTTGTATATGTTTACCAGCGCTGCATATGTTATAATAAGATGCAATGCAATGTTTAAGATCATCCAAAAAACAACGTATGATTTTTTTTTCTAAAAATCTTGGAATTTGCAAAGAATTATCAAACCTGAACTGCGTACATACAACCGAAGCTATAAATATTGCAACTATAACGAAAATTCATATTTTAACACAGTTTGAGTTTCTTATACTTACTTGTGAAACAAAAAAAGGGATCAGTCATCACGGATGTTTTGTATCGATTGTCAGTATCTTTCAATTTTAACGTCTGTCTTTACGAATGAATGTATTTTATATATTGACCGATGTCAGTATATCGTTCTTGTTAACGAATTGGCAGCCATGAGATACAAATATTTTGCCTCAGGATACTTTCGATAACATCCCCGTTATACATAAAAATTGGCAACAAATACTTTAAAAAAATTATTTGGTACAATTATGCACGTGAAAAAAACAACTACGGCAAAAATATTTTTCACAGCCCGTGCACTTTAGTTTTGTTCGTGAAGCTTTTTTTGGACTTGGGCTCGTCCAGATTCTTTTTGAAGTTGTTTATAACAAAGAACGTATCGACGTCTGTTGTTGGTACCAACATCTTCCAAAGAATGCTGACGTTCTTCAGCTGCAACATTATTCCTATGTTGCTGAAGTTCAAAACCTAAGAGACTGGTTATAATTTTGTGCTTGAACTGAATTATGGACATATTTTCATTGGCTACCTCTTGATGTAGAATACGTGGATTTACCAATGCACTACCAATAAAGAGCTCAATTGCGAGTTTGCGGTACCATTTCACACCTCTGCGTAATGACGTGGTGTAAGCCTTCATTTCATCTGAGAGGTTGATGAAGCCTTTATTATTATTATTATTATTATTATTATTATTATTATTATTGTGGTCAACAGCAGCAGGTTTTCGCATTTCTTTCTTAGTACCAGCCCTAACGGTCACTAACTCATCGGTATGTTTTGTGGACAAGGTGAGTACATCACTTTTATCCTTCCACTGGACAATTACCCTGAGTAACTTTCGGCTGCGTCGGTCTCTCTTTTCTTAGGTTTTTTATTCACAACTTCTTTAGGATTCATTTTTATCGTTGATCGGGGAGTTCCAACTAAGTGAGTGTTCTTGGCAAGGAAAGCATGTGCCAAAGCCAGACTAGTGTAATAGTTGTCGGTGACAATTATGCGCCCCTTCTCAAGCAAGTCTTTAGCAAGAGTGAGTACCACTCTTTGGGATGCAGGTACGCCCGGTGTCTTGTCTTGTCCACAATAAATCAACATATTGTAAGTATATCCCTTTTCGATGCATAGTTTGTATAGTTTAATCCCAAATGTGTGCCTCTTATTCCTTATATACTGGTGGAAAGATAACCAACCTTGAAAGGGAACAAGATTTTCGTCAATACTTGATGTCAAATAGCTTTGGAAATTTTGGTCGAATTTGTTTAAGAGCGACGATATTTTCTGCAATCTATTATTAGACACAATTTCATTATTTTATTGCATTATGGTATATACTCATTCTGGACCAATAGAATTCAATACTTGGGTATTGAACAACACCCATCCAAATTAGTACACCGTTGAATATTTTTATTTCGTCCACATTTGTATCCTGTCATTGACGAATTCTAGCCCCTCGTGTACTTTCTTTAGCCAGACATTGAGATGCGTATCTGTATGGTTCCGTGACCATCATTTCAAGCATGTCTTCGTCTAAGACCAAATCCAACGGCGATTTATCATAATAGTCTTGAAAAAGTTGCATATTTACGCCAGGATTAGGGTCCATGAACACAAAACGCTTCAAATTTTTCCCAGTTACAGGACCCCAAATAAGCTGCTCATCATCATCGATATCGCCTTCGTCACTACTACTTGAAGCCACGTTGTCCTGAATAACCTTTTCAATCGCGTCCATAATCAAATCTTGGGTATCTGGCATATTTGAGCAGCTTGGCTGTGGCGAATTTGTATTTGAAATGAAAGGATGTGGCGTAGTTGAATTTGAACAGCTATACTGCGGCAAATTAGCACGTATCTTGGCTCTTTTCGGTAACAGGGGTTATTCTATAGAATCGTCAGATTCCACCTCCCTGCTTGGCACATATTCGTCGGACGTTTTACCAAAGAGACTTTCGTCATCTTCGTCAGATAACGTTTCCTGAAATGAAAAATACCAACTAGAGCCTAAACCAATGTTACAGCATCAAAGTTCATAAAATCGGTTACGCGCAAAGAGTTATAATGTTTTGTTGAATCAAAACAGTTTTTTGAGTTTAGCAGGATTCTGACTATTATAACATTTGTACTCGAAATTAAGAATATTTACAGCGCACGAAGTATATAAATAATAAAACAATAATAATAATAATAAATAAATAATATTACCTGCCACAATGCTGATACTTGTTTTGTTCTTTTTCGAAAGACATTTTGCCACTGAGATTAGTCAAGAGTACACTTTGGTTCGTTAAATTATTACGCCGAACCTTTCAACAACACTAAACAATCAGAGAAACAATAAGCCGAGACGATATGTACTTGCCGACTTCACAAACTACACTAAAATACTCTCATCCTCATCTAACATTATTCAACATGCGCAGTCATGTCGAAATGGGACACCACATTTGGTGCACGCGGCTATTGGGTCGAATTTCATATGTTGAGGCCGCGTGACCTTAAGATGAGTCTCATAAAGAAAATTACAAAAAAATTATGAAAAACATTTTTTTTGGAAAATAAATTACGCACAATGGTTCTAGACAACTTAAGTTAACCTTTAAAAGAAAAAAAAGTTGGCCTCAGGGGCCGAGTTTTTAAGGCATTACGACAGCCCCTGTTAATTTTGTATTCAACTTGAGATTTATAAAAATCCTTTACACTTGTAACCACGGACTTAGGATCCATGGACTTCTAATAGTATATGTTTCCCATACATCCGAAATGACCCCTCTTTTTGCCTACACATGGCCGCCATGTTGGGCTAATTTTAAGTTGGTATTAAGAAGCTACAGTTCATATGCGTTTTCTTGATATTGAGGATGGAACGTTGGTTGGTTGCGCGAAATAATTGACAGCATAATAGAATTAATTAACCAATTAGAATTTAGCTGGATGAACTGACGCGAAATTTTCGTTCTGTCAATTTCTGTTTCCTTTGTTCCGTTGTTGCAATGCGATTTGACTGATTTGTGACAGCGTCAGGAGTGGCATCAGGTCACATTTCACAATTTTCGCATTGTATTTTATTGAGCGCAAGTTTGATATTTGTGTGTTAACTTTTGGATTATATTCGTGATTATTGCAAATTAATAGTGGTTATTTTAGTAAGGTACTTAATAGTATAGTGTTATTTGTAAGATCTAGAACTGTAGGAGACTAGCTACCAACTGCTAAAATGCCTTCCTGTTTTGTACGAGGTTCCTCTAACGCTACTTACATTCCTCGTTTGAAAGAGGGTGTAACATTTCATGGGTCCGGTGAACTATAGGGAGACACGAATTTTTGACTGATTTTGCGAAAAATCAATAGTACTCACCTATTTTGAAGATTATCCGTCGAAAAATTTGCGGGTTATACACAATTTACAGAGAAAAATCCAAAAAAAGATTTTTTTTCGTCACGTAAACCATCACTTTTGGATTGAATATTTTATACAAAAAAACAGTTTAAATGTATCGCACTGTACAGGAAAGTGATCAACAATACATATTCTCACAAATTATAATAAAATTTCAGTTAGTTTGCTGATAATATTATTTAAAGTACCACTTTTATAAATATATATAATTGTAAGACAACAAATTTGTATGTGAATAGTTTTAATGACAGAATTGACAGATACCTTTCCGTGAAACGTAATGCATAACCAAAACCATAAATCTAAATATGTATTCTCTAACATTTTCGTTTCATCATTCAATGCGAATGAGAACATTTTAAATTTGTTAGTTCATTATAAAAAATAAAATTGTTCGAACCATTTAATTTTAAATGTATATCACGTTTGGTTCTCTTCATTTTATACTTTATAATATACCATGAAACCAAAACTTGAACATTTATATCAGTAGGGGTGCGTTCACAAACCAACGTCTTGAGTGTAAGAGTTATACTTAGGTACAAAGTGACCGTTCATAAAACATTTAATATATATCTCACACTCTGTAACACAGCGCTCATAAACGCACCACGGGGATCGCCGAAAGTGTACTCTTAGTTACCCACTCGAGATCGAGGAAATTATTACCCTGACATGCGTAATTCGTATTACACAAATGTTCATGTTTATAGAGGTTAATGCGTTGAGGTTAGCTATAAGTTTCCATCAGCAGAATATTTTCAAATTCCATTGGTAATAATGTTAAAGGTTAAAACACTCGACAATTCCTGTTTTACGCAACCAACGTAAAATAATTTCAATGTCTAAATTAAATTTGGACAGTATCGACCTACAAATACTTTGTAACGCGCACATCAGGATGCGCGAAGGATGAATCCAATGATTATATTCCCTTCCCCTTCTTGAATGATATTTGATTTCGCATCTTAATAATAATGTAAAAAATACCATGATTCTCAAGTAGTCAATTACAGCTGGCAACCATGCTACAAAGTATCATATTCTGTTTTGTTGGTTGCATATCTGTATATATACGCTAGACTGCATTCATAATATATTGGCGAGGTGAGGAGAGAACTCTGACAGGGTAACATGTCAGTCAAACGCCGGGTAGAAACCTAGGGAGAAACCAACTTGAACGATTAGAGCGCGCGCCCTACCTATTTGTAGGTCGACACTGTCCAAATTTGATTTTGACATTGAAATTATTTTACGTTGGTTGCGGAAAACAGGGATTGTGGAGTGTTTCAACCTTTAACATTATTACCAATGGAATTTGAAAATATTCTGCTGATGGAAACTTATAGCTAACCTCAACCCACAGAATAACAATTACTGACGCATTAACCTCTATAAACAAGTACATTTGTGTAATACGAATTACGCATGTTAGGGTAATAATTTCCTCGATCTTGAGCGGGTAACTAAGAGTACACTTTCGGCGATTCCCGTGGTGCGTTTATGAACGCTGTATTACAGAGTGTGAGATATATGTTAAATGTTTAATGAACGGTCACTTTGTACCTAAGTATAACTCTTACACTCAAGACGTTGGTTTGTGAACGCACCCCTACTGATATAAATGTTCAAGTTTGGGTTTCATGGTATATTGGTATATTATAAAGTATACAATAAAGAGAACCAAACGTGATATTAATTTATAATTAAATGGTTCAAACAATTTTATTTTTTATAATGACCTAACAAATTTAAAATGTTCGCATTCGCACTGAATGATGAAAAGAAAATGTTAGAGACTTCATATTTAGATTTATGGTTTTGGTTACGCATTACGTTTCACAACAAGGTATCTGTCAATTCTGTCATTGAAATTATTCACATACAAATTTGTTGTCTTACAATTATATATATTTATAAAAGTGTTAATTTAAATTATACTATCAGCAAACTAACTGAAATTTTATTATAATTTGTGAGAATATATATTGTTGATCACTTTCCTGTACAGTGCGATACATTTAAACTGTTTTTTGTATAAAATATTCAATCCAAAAGTGATGGTTTACGTGACGAAAAAAAATCTTTTTTTGGATTTTTCTCTGTAAATTGTGTATAACCCGCAAATTTTTCGACGGATAATCTTCAAAATAGGTGAGTACTATTGATTTTTCGCAAAATCAGTCAAAAATTCGTGTCTCCCTATAGTTCACCGGACCCCATTTCATAAGTAAGTTATATGATTTTTTTTGTATGTAAGTTAATTTACATTTTCCTTTTTCTCCAATTTGTAGATTTCCCAGTGACAATACGCTTAAAAGGTCCTGGTTGGTAGTACTTGGAAAAGATCCAGCTTATAATATTGCCTATGAAAGGGTGTGCTCCGAACATTTTGGACAAACCAATTTTGGAGTGGCAGGCGAACGGAAACGATTAAGAATAGGATCAATTCCAACCCTAAAACTACCTCAATGTTTTGAAGTAAATCACATGGTATGTTAATTTTCACTTAGTACTCACAAAGAATCAAAAAATATTTTTTAATCGTAGCAGCAAGCTGGAACGTGTTGATTCACCTCAAAGTAGTTCACCAAAATCGCCGACATAACTTTCTCCAATAAAACGGAGTGATTCAGACTCGTCTTCATCTGCTCATTCTTCTGATATAGTACGGATGCTACAATTCTTTCATCCGTATAGGTAAGTTTAATATCAAATTTTCTTTAAAATCAAAATGTAATATGTATTTTATTTATATAAATTTTACGTAGCATTTATATAATGCCTTATTACCAAAGTTTAACTAGTCTAAAGAAATGTTCTATTTTCAGCAAACCTTCCACAGAAGATACCAATGTAAAATTGAGAGAGAAGATTCGCTTTTTGAAGAGGCAATTAAGAGTATGCAGAAACAAACTAAAAATTTGCAGAAAAACAAGCAGGAGGCGAAAACTACGATTTTAATCGTACAAATTATGAAGCAATGTGCCTTTCCTTGGAATCAATTGACTGAGATGGTGTCCATATTTTACGATATAATGTACACTATAATAAATTGCTTTGTTCCGCTGAAAAAGGTTTGCAAGAAGAGGTTTCCATGTTGGTATACTCCGGAGTTGAAGAGGCATTTGTGCGAGAAAGAAGTGGCTCACAAAATTACTAGGTGTCCTGTAAACTAAATGGAATTTAGTAGATTAAGGGCTCAGTGTAAACTTTTATCACGAGAGTGCTACCGAAATTATGTAAAATATACTGAAATTGTGTTACAGATAATGTTGAGTTTTTTGGAAGTGTGTAAACAGTAGGAGGGTGAATAACACTATACCTTCTGAAATGACTCTTGGGGACCTTACTGCTGGTAACGGGAATGATATTGCAAATCCATTTGCTAAACATTTCTCATCAGTTTATTCAAATCAACCTCTGGCTTCGAACATCTATGCAAATTTATCTAAACTTGATATTAAAAAACGCCCCGGTCCTGACGGAATACCTTCCATTCTTAAGCAACTTAACTTCCTTTTATCTCGTCCGCTCTTTCATATATAAGTCTCTTGTTACAGGCGAATTTCCAGATCATTGGAAAACTTCATACGTCACATCAGTGTATAAATTGGGTATAAAATCAGACATCTCAAACTATCGTCCTATATCAATCCTTAGCATAATTCCCAAAGTCTTTGATAGTATTATTTTAGATTATCTCACCTATGACTGTTCTAGTATTATGACATCACAATAATTTGGCTTCACTTCTAAAAGGTCTGCAGAATTGGGTTTACTCACATATGTTCACTTTTTGTCTGATGGTTTGGAAGGGGGTCTGCAGATTGATTATGTGTACACTGATTTCTCTAAAGCTTTTGACAGGGTTAATCATGAGCTCTTGCTACATAAACTTTTTCATTATGGTGTTGACGGTCTTGTATTACAATGGCTAAGTGATTATCTTACGAATAGTTTACAAATGGTCAGAGTTACTCATGAATAATCTCATACTTTTCCAGTAACCTCTGGAGTTCCCCAAGGGTCTCATTTAGGACCATTATTATTCAACATATTTATTAATGATATAATGCATTGTTTTCAAGGTAGCAAAGCCTTGTTATTTGCTGATGACCACCTGACATGCTTTAGTGTGATTAGTGGCATAGATGATGCTCTAATATTACAATCTGATTTAGATAGTCTATCAAATTGGTGTATACTTAATGGAGTGAATCTAAATGCATCCAAATATCATGTAATGCGTTTTCATGGAATACACCACCCAATAGCTTTTGATTACAATATTAATAATGAAACTCTAAAATGTGCTTCTCAAACTAAGGGCTTGGTTGTTATAAGTCTCATGTTACCGCTGTTGTTCAAGAATCTATGAAGATGTTGGGTTTTATAAAGAGAACCACTTCTAATTTTACTAATATCACTGCTATTAGATCTCTATATTGCTCACTGGTCAGAACTTATCTTGATTATTGTTTACCAGTATGGTCTCCTCATTATATTACAAGAAGCTGTTCAGCACAATTTTTTAAGATACATTGCTTTTAAGATGCATTTGTTATGATTTCTTAGAACGTTTTTTAAACATTCCTACTCTGGTCGTTAGCTGAAGGTAAAGGGATCTGATACAGCTGTTCAACATAGTAAATGGTATTTGTGATAGTCCCAAGCTTCTCTCTAAAATATATTTAGTTGTCCCTTCTCGTCTTTCTAGGCAGGTACAAACGTTTCATGTCGAATTTCATAGGTACAACTATGCAATGAATAGTTTTCTACCTAGGACACTTAGATTAGCAAATTCTGTCGATGGAATTTTAATTTTTGATGTATCCACTTTCAAGTTTAAAAAACATTTGCTGGAGCTTCCACTTTAGAGCGTACATCTTTTATTGCTGGTTTGATGTGTTATCACTCCTCTTACTTTATTTGCTTTTTTCTTGTGATTTATACTATACTTTAGGTTTTTCCTTTTGTTTTATAGATAAGTTTAATGCATGTGTCAATTGATCTATCTTGTTCTAGTTTTATATATTTTTTTTTGTTATTGTAGCATTCTTTTATATTTCCATGTTGTAATAATGTGAATTGGGCTTGACCGTGATAAAATTAAATTAAAATTAACGGTTATTTTATTTATTTCCTGATTAATTGAATTTTAATAAGAATATATAATAATATAATTTATAAATAAACACTTCTTGAAATTTATGAAAATGTTTTCCATAATCCCAACTTGGGTAAATACACAATACGCATTAGCTAGTATAAATAATAAAGTAGGTTTACTTTTTTCTCTCACCGTTTCGTATTTTCCTATCTTATAAATGATTTCTGATTTATTGTTTAAACCGGTCCTGTACGAATCACGTGACTCAGGCCGGCCAACTTAAAATTAGAACAATATGGCGACCACCGTAGAGGAGTCAAACCGAATATACAATTAGTAGTCCATGGATCCTAAATCCGTGCTTGTAACACAATAAAATATAATGTAGCACGTGCATTTACCATCTTTTAGTATGCGGTTGCATTAGAGGTAGTATAATTATAAGTCACAAGGTCATTACTTTAGAGTTATGAAGCTCACTTTTAAAATACCATTGAAGAGATTAAAAGAAAACGGTTATTAAAAAATAACTGACGTTGCTATAATAAAAAATCCATTTTAAATTGATTTAGTTCGGCAGCGGTATATTTGCTGCTCTCGGCGCTCTCACTCTGCGCGCGCATTTTAATGTTCTTCGATAAGAATTGTATAACCGTAAAAGTTGGCAATTTTTTAAAAAGTTTCTGGATGTTTTGACTACATTAGACTCGGTATATATGTATAGAAATGTTCAATAACGCTGACCGCAGGGTGGTTTTGGATGCGCGATTGCTAACTTTTTTTAATACCATAAACTTTCAAGTACCGGTATACCAAAAACATTATTTTAGATTAAAAATTAAAAATAAGACAACGATTAATGTTAAGAAAAATGTAGTCAAGCTCAGTGACATGTGAGCACTATTTTCAAAGTTCGGTCCTACTAAAGAAAGTTGTAGAACACCATTTCATATGCTCTAAAGTGTCCTCTGCAAGATGACGTTTCATTTAGTTATACCTCCAAATTAAAGTCATAATTTCACTGTGATTTTACTGTTCTAAAAGATAATCATTCATGTTTATGACGGAAACATATTTGTGGATAACCTTAGAAGACAGGAAGCGACAATACTGATTTCTCATAGCCAATGTGAATTAAATGTCCTTAGAAATTTGCTTCATCAGTGTTAGCAATTAAGCGTCCAATTCTTTCTCGAACTAAAATATATAGCGAATATCCTCAGGATATGAACATATAATATGTCGAATACCATAATATGGACAACAGTTAAGTACATTCTTTAAACAGAAATAGTTGGATGAGAATAATTTGAAATATACAGTCTGTTACCTTTGACAATTCGTTTGCACATAAATACAAAAATGGAGAGAAATTGATTTTCAAATAGATCACAATCTACTCCATTGGAAACCAATTTTACTTCACAATATTTGTATAAGCTGATTTGTATATAATGACATGTATAATCACACTAATAGTAGCTTGAAAGAGCTCTTTAATTTGTTCATATCAACTCGTCTTATTTTGAAGTAAATATTCCTCCGCGCGAAAAAAATATTGAAATGTCTGTTAATACAATGTATGCTCTTAACTACGAAAATTTAAGAATTTCCGAATAGTTATGGGGACAAATATTTTGTGAACAAAATATTGTTCATGAACTTTACTTAACAATATGATTAAATATTTTCAAGCTAAGTAATGAAGGATCATGGACTAGATGGTTTTATACATGACTGTTTGATAATATACACATTATTCGTTAGTTTTGTTAATTATAAAGTGGCTGTTTTCATTTATTTTAAGTTGAGTGTCCCCGATTTGACAAGTGCAATATATCGTGCTTAGTTTGAGATAGCGGCTGGTTGGTGTTTTTCGGCTTAATAATAATGGCTGGCTGAGATTTGTCTTTAAGTAAATCCGCATATTTAACAGGTGGAGGTAATGGAGATGAGTTTTTAGATATTTGCCATTTGATTTCAGTGTTCAGTTGATTTTTCAAAGATGATATGGTGTCATTCAACTTAGATTCCAATAGATTCTGCAAACTGTCAGCATTGATTAATAAGCAATTTTTCGTACAGCTATCACATCCCCACGACAGCCCTGGCACAACTTGTAGAAGTTCT
The DNA here is from genome assembly GCA_963921935.1 of Galeruca laticollis. Classification (NCBI taxonomy): domain Eukaryota; kingdom Metazoa; phylum Arthropoda; class Insecta; order Coleoptera; family Chrysomelidae; genus Galeruca; species Galeruca laticollis. The sequence goes on from OY998183.1 coordinate 90,518,616, forward strand.
TTCAAGTTTTCTGTTTTAGTAATGCAAATAACGTGAAACTCACACCTACTTACAACCATCACAAGTAATGCTAGGTCTCGTTCGACTAACTGCCGAAAAACACGCTGCACAATTGACCATTACAACTTTTCTGGGAGGTATACCAGTTCATATTTTTTATTGACTGATTTATCAAAGAAAGTTCGCTAATTGATCACTTTGTTAATGACAAATTAATTGCCTCACAGTAGTAATTACAGTTCAATATATGTTCTTGATCAAATTATAAACGCTTTTGATAATAATACTGTGTGATTATTTATGAATAAATCGATAAAATATTCAGCATACACAAACGATGTTTCAAGAACGACGGCTTAGACTAGACTAGACTTAATAGTTGAAACGTTTTCAATCACAATTCTTATCTGTGGAAATTGAATTCGCATTTTGGAAGATTAAGACTCTCAAGTGTGAATTAATTGGAATTAAGCGAATCCTTACCGATATGGTACCTACCGACATTGTAAACTCTTTTAGCATAAATCAGGAAAACTTCCATAAATTAGAATCCCACAGAATCTGTAAAAGGCACCGAGGAAAGTTCCAAAAATTAAATTACACACAGAAACATATTCACTTTTTAGAAGTAAATGATCAATCTTCCGAAAATAAATGGATAGTTAATAAGACAAACATAAATATTCCTCGCAATGTAGAATATATAAGTTTAGACGACAAGTTTAACTTACCCTATGATGAACAGAGCTTTCCTCTACAGCAAATATTAATTGATCTGGAATCGGTTTTATCAGGTTATAAAAATGAGCAAGTTGTTTTTAAAAAATTATAACTGCATTTTTGGAAATGGCAAACATTCCTCTTAATGATTAATCTGTGTATAGTGTAATTACTGAAGATCCTACTAAAAAAGGTCAAAACAAACTAAATAAATTAATTGACAATTTGACAACGCCACTAAAGATGTAGCTAAAAAATTAAAATGTAATAATGGTGTTTTTCCAAAGATGTATCTTTTGCCAAAGGTACAAAAGCAGGATTTGCCCTTAAGACCAATAGTCAGTTATGTGGGTTCACCCCTTTATTTCTTATCTGAACTTTTATCACTTTTCCTCAATAAATATGAAAGATACGTTAAGAATTCTTCTGAGTTCTCTAATGAAATGAAAAACTTAACAATTCCTTCAAAACAAGTTTTGGTTTTTTTAGATGTCTTCACTAATATTCCAGTAAATGGAACATTAAATATTATTGAAAGAAACTGGAGTAAATTTCACAGTGATTCTACTATCACCTTTGACCATTTTAAGACTCTTTTCAACCTATGTATTGAAAATAGTTATTTCAATTTCAACGAACAATTTTTTGAACAAATTTCAGGTTTGGGGATGGGCAACTGTCTATCACCTATCTGTGCAGACATTATAATGTCAGAATTACAGGATATATGTCTTGGGAAATTATCTTTTGAAATTTTTAGGTACAAACGTTATGTTGATGACATTTTTTTAATTGCTCCTGAGGGTACAGAAGGGGAGATACTTTTAAATTTTAACCACCTTTTCAGAGAGATTCCTAAATTTTTACTCTCAACACCCAATGAGTCAAAAAATAAACATAGTTAAAAATCTTAAATTTAGAATAGAAAATATTTGTAGTGATGAATGCATCAACCAAAATTTTTAAAAATCTCAAGTCGTACCTCACAAAAAATAACTTTCCCACCAAATTATTAAATCAAATAATATTTCATTCAAACCATACTTCTAGTACCAATAAAGACCACCCTGTAATTTACCATAAAATGACATATGTAAAAGGTATCTCAGAGAAATTGTGTCAAATTTTAAACAACGAGGAACAGCAAATAACTTTAAAAAGCGAGAATAATATTAAAAAAATGTTTTTTTCTAAAGTAAAAACTAAAACACCAATTGAATAACAATCAAATGTTGTTTATAAGATACCATGCAGCAACTGCGACAAATGCTTAGGGGAAACCAAAAGATATGCATCTGTACCTAAAAATGAGCACCGAAGGGATGAGAGGAAGAAATCATTAGTTTCATCTTTGTTTCAACATTCTTTCTCAAAAAGCCACACTTTTAATTTTGATGACGTCTCAATTTTGGACCAACAAACCAACTTTTATAAAAGAAGGTTTCCTGAAATGATTAACATTGTCAATAACACTTCAGTGAACTTCAAAAAGACGTCGAGAATTTAAATACATCCTAAATTTCATTAATAAATATAACCAAAGAGTTGTTATTGAAAAACAAATAAAACTCATTTTTGAACTTGTTTCTCATCTGATATCTATAAAATTCATTTTATATTCAGTTCCTACCGTACCTAAACATGAACACTAACAACAAATTAAAATGTTATTTCCTTTTTTGATGGAAATTCGTTTTTGGAGGGCATGATATGATAGGGAATTTTTTCAAGAAGAAAATCAATTTTGGTAAGTCTTTGTTTGTTTAACATAGCTTAATTAGGTTTTTTCACCCGGTTTTCATTATTTTGTGAGTTATTTAAATTATCACAAAAAAAATTGTTCCTTAATATTAGCAACAATAGATTCACATGTAATCAAAAGATATTTTTTTAACATCTTGATTTACATAAATTTATACCATAATATCAATTTTTACTGTAAGTTTTTTGGTTTCTTCCAATTAATTGAGAGATGGCTCTTCATTTGATTTTTCTCTGGTCTATCTTCTTATAGAACCATACTGGGGATTGCACCTACATAAATAATTACAACAGTATATAGCCTTTAAATAGCGGCTATTGGGCGTTGAAAGATAATAAACATTATGCAATTCATAAATAAACTCGAACTACACCTGTTTTCCTGTAGTTTTCATAACTGTTATTTAAAAGTTAAATTTTAATGTATTTTAACAATAATATTTGTCGTTTCTTACGTATACTATTGTATTAGTTTCTATTTGATTTTAACAACGTTTATGCCTTTTGTGTTTAGTGTATCACAAAAAAAATACATTCTTTGTATGTTTCTTGTAGACGCTCTACAGATGACCCAATAAAGGTCGAAAGTTTGGCTGCAAAATAATAGATTTTCGTTGTTTTCATTCATCATAACCCCATAAACTGTACTTACATACATTGATAGTTAAATTTTAAATCCAAACGAGTACTAAGAAATTTCGTAAACTCTACCCAGCCTTTCATACTATTTTGCCTATTCCACAAAATTCAATTTGGCAGTCTAAACTTTGGAACTCCCTACAGTAGACAACATATTTTCCCATGATTTCACATAGTATAGAAATCAGTTATACAAATTAATCTTTTTTCCGTTTCTCGTTAAAAATAATCCAGTACTTTTTATTAATTGGTTACTTCAAATAAGAACTCCTTCAAGCCACTTGCTGTTATATGTTTATAGATTACAACACAAAATCAATATCAACTACATTTACCACATTTACCACTGTCGCGCCTCTACAATTAGATCAAGAAAACAGGAATGTTGGGCATTTGGTAACATCTTTTTGCAGGTTGAATACTGACTATTTAGCCTAAATATCTCTTCATTCATAAGATTTAAGCGCGAAACTAGCTATTTCGAGCAAATTCCGAATTACATATTCAAATCAGTTTTTTTTCAAACAAATCTATGACGAAAACATTGCCATAGAGGTTTGTAAAAAAATACAGAACGGAATCAGTTGGAACTTTTCAAAAATTTCTCAAAACTTGATGGTCTCTTATTCCAAAATGACAACGAAAGTTTCATCTGTAAGAGTAAATAAAGAACCATATCTCTTGGATATCGAAATATCATCTTATCACTGTATTTAAACGGTTCAGACAATCAGTAGATTGGGATAAATATGTCTGTCGTTTTAATGAATTGGAAATTTGAAGTCATTTTGTTACGTAATTGTTTACATTTTCTCTTTCCATCTTCATTGCTTCATCTTTTTTATGAAACTTATGAAAAAACGAACTTAAATTCAAGTTCTCATGTAGTTATACAGCTTCCGCATTAGAAACTTTATAGCTTTAGTGACACTTATTTTAACATTGATGAGAATAATAGAGACATTTCATATTTACTTATAGAGAATAAATATATGACATGTATATCAGAAAAGATTTCTATAAATTTATATATCAGACACAGAGTAAACTTTGCTTCTTTTGAATGAATCAAACTTTTGGCTGTATCACTTACTTGTACCTACTTACTCTACAGGGAACAAAAGACAGACTATTTTATCAAAAAATTAGTGATAAGATTGTAAGTCAAAATTATCAAATCAAACACTTAAAATTTGAATAGTACTTGTTGTCTGAAAACAGCCTTCATAATGTCATGGTAAAAAACGATTCCAGGTAACTAAAGAGCAATAATCGGTCAATATCTTGATTTAGTAAAAATTTATGAAAGATCAATTGAGTCACCTTTTGTATATTTTCTTCAGAAATTCAATAGGTAGTCTTTCATCCAAAGAAATTGAACCGGCTTCTCTATTTTGTTATTATATGAAAGCCATCGACTGTGTGTAACACAACATAAATTTTCTTTACAGTTGACAGGAGTAACTCAAACTATTAAGCAATCACAAAAGAAAACCCCAGAAGTCAGTCTTAGATAATGTTATTTGTGATTTGTTAAGGTTTGGTCTATTGCTAACAGGCTTTGGTTCACACATTGTAAACTTCTACAAGAAACTACACAAATGGCATCACCAAGACCATCTTAAAGTTGATAACCTCTCAGTGATTGATTCCTATTTATCAACTATTCCTGAATTATTTGAAAAATTCATTGTGTATAGGAGGAAAAACATCAACTAAGCATCAAATCCGTGTTATTACACTATAACGACAATTCAAGTTTTTCAATTAGGTAAAGCATTAACCGAATAATTATGCTACAATTTTGTACAATAACTTTATTCTCATGGTATGTTTTCGCCTAATAATTTTTTTACTTGGATTGAGTAACATCTTAGAATGTTTGTTGTATCGATTGTAAAAATTTTTTGTATTCAATTTACTATTTCCGTCAATACAGCTTTAATCTATAGAATACTTGATAATATGGCTATGTAGTCATTTTCAATTACATTTGGACCAGTGCGGGAGCTAGGACGTTATAATAGAAATTTAAGGTTAACAACAATATTTGACAATATTTCTTATTATTAGTTATTGATTAATTTGGTGATTGGTACGATGAAACATCATATTATAGGAACACATCATGGGAAGTGGTAGGTACAATAGGTATTAATGTTTACGATACAATAATCCTATAAAATGTTAAGCATGTAAATCCAAAAACTCGAGAGAAGTATCAAAATTAGTTATTGAATTTGTATACGCTCGTACCCATCAATTTCCTTTCAAATGATACAGGATACATGATCATTTAAAACAATTTTAATTTATATCTTAGTCAAACCAATTCTCAAGTTAGATTTCAAGACATTTTGATAGGTTTCTAACACCCTAGATATGAATATCTAAATTTTATCGACATTTTTCTGATTCAGTTAATCGATTTTGAGGCTAGATTAAATTTAAAATCTCTTTGGTAAGTTAAAAAATGAAAATTTTCAATCAAATAACAATTTGAAGGTATGTTAAACGTAATCAATCTCAGCTCTTACAGAATTTTACAGGTTTTATTTGGATGTAATTTCAGCTGACCATGCCACTTTGATGGACCATCCTCTTTTTGAAAGTTTTTAGGCTTCAAATGGTCCTCCAAAAAGATTAACAAGAAGTACTTCACGTAAATATAGTAAAAATTTATGTCGAAGATAGTCGTCGAAAAAAATCTACGGTTAACTTTTGGCTCAATTGGCGTACTTTATAAATACGAATGATAATAAATACTTTCTTTGAACTACCAGATCGTAGATTGTACACCTGGAAATCCCCTGCGGACAACCCAGGAAATAGAGTTAGAAACCAAATAGATTACATCCTCATTAACAATCGCTATAAGAACTCAGTCAAAGTTGCTAAAACCTACCCGGGTGCTGACATTAATTTCGACCACAACCCAGTTATAGCTCTAGAAGAACTCTAAAATCCATGACACAGTTAAGAAAGAGGTTAACGAGTGTATGAGATATATTGGTGCATCAGATGAAGTTAGTGTAGATGAAAAGTGGAAGCAAATAGAAACAGAGCTAGAAATAATAGCTGAAAAATATCTAAGAAGCAAAAGAACTAAGACAAAGCCCTGGATGACATCAGAAATTCTAGATCTTATGGAGGAAAGGAGAAAGAGCAATGGCAACAAAGATGAGTACAGGACACTAAATAAAGCAGTACAGAGAAAAATTAAGGAAGTAAAAGAAGAATACCTAGCAGCTCAATGTTAGGAAATAGAAGTACTAGAAAAGAAATTTGCTTTCATATGCACAAAAAAATAAAGGAAATGGCTGGATGTAACAGGCAGCTAGTAATACTATCAAGGATACAAATGGGCGTATAATAACTGACGTGGGGGACAAACTGGAAAGGTGGAAAGCATACCTGTCGGAACTGTTCGATGATGAAAGACCTCCAAAACCGGTCTTAGAATCAAGCAATGTGCACTTAAAAATATTAAGATCAGAAATAGTTTATGCCGTGGAAACTATGAAACCCGGTAAGGATGCTGGTCCTGATCGGATACCCATAGAGCTTATCAAACTCTTTGACGATGATGTGGTTGATTTTCTTCTGGACCTCTTTAACCGCATTTACGATAAGAAAGCAATTCCTAAACAGTGACTATCATCCACTTTTGTGCTCATACCAAGGAAACCGAATCCAAGAGAATGCTCAGATTACAGAATCAACGCACTTATGACCCACACCCTGAAGTTGTTCTTAAAGATCATTCACAAAATAATTTACAGAAGACTAGAGGAAGACATAAGCAACACACAATTTGGATTCCGCGAAGGACTTGGAACACGAGAGGCGCTTTTTGGGATTAACGTTCTTTTCCAGCGCTGTCTCGGTATAAACCAAGGGGTGTATACATGTTATATCGATTTCGAGAAAGCCTTTGACAAGGTGAAACATGACAAGTTACATCAGCTACTCGTCAGCCAAAACATTGACTCCGACGACGTTAGAATAATTAGTAATCTATATTGGGGCCAAAAAGCTAATACAATGGTAGAGAACCAACCAACAGGGGAAATGGAGATACGTCGTGGTGTTAGACAAGGTTGCATCCTATCACCGCTTCTATTTAACCTCTATAGCGAAGCTATTTTTAGTGAAACCCTAGAAGATGAGTCAGTGAGAATAGTTATAAATGGAGAAGTAATTAATAATATGAGGTACGTAGATGACACCGTCTTGTTAACGAGCAACCTTGGAGACACACAACGCCTTTTAGAAAAATTAAATGATCGATGTAATGAATACTGGCTAAAAATTAACTTTAAGAAAACCAAGTTAATGGTAGTTACAAAATTCCATCAAGATCTAAATCATGCGAACCTGATGGTGGCAAACACCACGATAGAGAATGTGTCGACATATAAATATCTAGGAACCTAGATAGAACAATCGGGTGACCAGAAAAGAGAAATAAGAACGAGGATAGAGACAGCCAGATCAATATTTGCAAAGAGGAAGAAGTTATTTACGAGTCGAAATATTAACATGGGACTTAGGATGAGGATGCTGCGTTGTTACGTTTTTTCCACTCTCTTATATGGAGTTGAAGCATGGACCCTCAAGAAAAAGCACATCGACAAACTACAAGCATTCGAAATGTGGTGTTACCGTAGAATGGGGCGCATTCCCTGGACCGATAGAGTTACTAATGCCGAAGTGCTGAACCGGATGCAGAAGGAGTTTGAAATCATTAACACCGTGAAAACAGAAAGCTTCAATACCTGGGTCACATAATAAGAGGACAGAAATACATACTTCTCCAACAGATAGTCCAGGCAAATATTGGTGGAAAGGGGATCATTGGAAGGCGCCGTGTGTCCTGGCTAAAGAACCTGTGGGATTGGTTTAACTGTAGCAATGTTCAGCTGTTCAGAGCTGCAGTAAACAAGGTCCGGATTGCTGTGATGATAGCAAACCTCCGATAGGAGATGCACTGTGAGAAGAAGATAAATACGGAAATAAAAATAAATAATTGTAATAATTACAAAAGGCACATTTCACGTTTTTGCCTGTTTATACTAAATAGAACCTTTAAATTTGCAGATGTTCGAAATATTATTTTACAAGCTATTGACACTGTGAATGCGCAGAAATGGAAAAAAATTGAAAAAGGTGTGATAAATGGATTTTTCAATTGATTATCTCTGTGAATCAAGTTATTGTTAATTGTGAATGATACTACTAGTGACACAGAAAGTGGAAGTGATTATAAATAAAAAAAATTTATGAACTCTTATAATATCAATAAATTTCGCTTTCTATTAAATACAATGTTAAAAGACAAAAATATTATCTTTCTTTCCACAATCTAATTATTTTAGCGTTTAATATTAATAAAAGACGTGTGGCACTCGGAGACTGCCGCGGTAAAGCTATTGCATAGAGTTTTACACTTTGACGTTCACAATTTCTTTTTCTTTTTAGCTCTTTTTTTAGCATTAGAAGTTTCACTTTCACAGTCCTCGTATCAGCAAAAAATAATCAAAACCTATTGGACTGTCCTCGTATAATTATACAAGTATCAAAATTTATTGGACAGTCCTGGTATCAGCATAAAATAATCAAAACTTATTGGGCAGTCCTTGTATAAGTATAAAAAATCAAAATTTATTGGTCAGTCCTCGTATCAGCATAAAATAATCAAAACTTATTGGGGAGTCCTCGTATAATCATAAAAGTATCAACATTTATTGGGCAGTCCTCGTATAAGTATGAAATAATCGAAATTTATTGGACACTCCTCGTATAAGTATAAAAGAATCAAAATGTATTGGACAGTCCTCGTATAATCATAAAAGTATCAAAATTTATTGTGCAGTCCTCGTATAAGTATAAAACAATCAAAACGTATTCGACAATCCTGGTATAAGCATAAAATAATCAAAACTTATTGGACAGTCCTCGTATAGTCATAAAAGTCTCAACATTTATTGGGCAAACCTCGTATAAGTATAAAAGAATTAAAATTTATTGACAGTCCTCGTATAAGCATAAAATAATCAAAACTTAATGGACAGTCCTCGTATAGTCATAAAAGTATCAAACTTTATTGGGCAATCCTCGTATAAGTATTAAAGAATTAAAATTTATTGACAGTCCTCGTATCATCATAAAATAATCAAAAATTATTGGACAGTCCTCGTACAAGTATATAGGTATTAAAACTTATTGGACAGTCCTCGTATCAGCATAAAATAATCAAAACTTATTGGGCAGTCCTTGTATAAGTATAATAAATCAAAATTTATTGGACAGTCCTCGTATCAGCATAAAATAATCAAGACTTATTGGACAGTCCTCGTATAATCATAAAAGTATCAACATCTATTGGGCAGTCCTCGTATAAGTATAAAAAAATTAAAATTTATTGGACAGTCCTCGTATCATCATAGAAAAATCAAAATTTATTTGACAGTCCTCGAATAAGCAAGTGGGTATTAAAATTTACTGGACAGTCCTCGTATCGTGTCAGGTTATTTTCGTTACGGAATTTCTGGATTCGGTCTCCACGCTCAAGGCCCGCGATAGAAGCTAATGCAATAGCTTAAAACAAGAATTACTTTTTGTTTTAGTTCGCATATATTTAAAAATAGAATAATACATATTTTGTCTCAACCCTTCAAGTGTCAAAATAGAGAGTATCATATTTTCAAAGAGAACATTTCTATATTGAATTGTTCCGAATTACATCCGGGAACATTTCATTTACATGATCACCTTGATAATTTTGTTTTAAAAATACCCTTTTGGATATGTACTATTCAGATATTTGTGTAAATATACGGTTTCTATATGGTTGAGACTTATTTTTTCAGATTCGTGATTCCACGCTGAAATACGAGCAGAATAGTATTCTACGCAACAGGAGGAAATTATTTTCTGTTGTGTATACATATAAGTTGATTACTTTTTCTTTATATTTGGATTTACTGCTTAACTCACATTAGTTATGATTAGCTAATGATAAACACTGTCAGCAGATTGATCGAAATCCCAAATTAAATTTAATCAAAAATAAAAGTGACGGTAATTTCAATCTCTCACAATATCCTCTAATATTTAAACAGAAATATAGTTTGATAAATTCTCCGAACGTACTCTCCTATTGTTAAATTGTCCATTGAATTAATCAAAATAGCATTAATGGATTGGTGAATTAAAAACTGCAATATATGTTGGTTTTTGACAATTATAGGTCCATCTGATTAGCTATATGCTATAACTTAACTATAATCATTGCAGAAGAAATGAGAAAATTTGTTGATTATTCCTATGATGAAAAGTGTAGTAAAAACTATAGCTTATGACCTCAATGGTAAAAGAACTAGCGAACCAGCCTCATGCTACTATAGCTTTTGATCTCAATGGTAAAAGAACCTGTGGATCAGCCAAGTGCAGTTAGTGCAGATAATATTATTTATAACCAATCCTGAAAACTATTATATACAAATTTGTGATATTCGAAATTTTGTTGTCGGAAATAATCTAGGAAGGTAGAGATTCCTCTTTCCAATTCTGAAACGAGTAGCATTAGTAGCCAGAGTAACTAAATGAGTATGAAATTCTTATTATTTTTTCCATTTTACAGTCAGATCTCTATTTGCACCAGGTTTGAGTACTACAAGAATGCACATTCCATATAATATTAAGTAAAATAATAAACACCCTAAAGCCAACAGTTTAGTGAAAAAAAAATGTAAATTAGTTTGCACTCGTGAGGGATGACAAACAGTAATTGATGTTTTCTCAATAATTGGTAGGTTATGTTTGAAAAGGTTAGTGACAAAATCTGTGGATCCTTGAGAAATAGATAACTTTTACATTCAACTTCAACTAGGATACCTATTTTTGTTGGAATTTGTGAAAAAAGAAACTTCACCTTAAGAACACTTCCTTTTTACCCCAACTATTTTTTGACTTTTTATTAGGGTCCAAATTTTCACTTTACATACTATGATTCTTAATTATCCGATAATGCACACTTTGCTATAAATTTTATCGATTTTTTTATTTTGAAACCAGTTCGGTATACAAATAATTACTGTGAATGACTCTTGAACGCTATAACTACAATTTTTAATTTTGATTAAATTGAATTTGGATGGAGTATGAAATATGTGAACTAAACAGAAATATTTGTTGATACAGAAAAACTGTTATTGATTGCTTTGCTCAATCCCTTTATATTTGATTTTTTTAAGATAACTCATTGATGGAAACTTAGCGGTCTTTTATGCTTTAGTTTCGTATTTGAAGAATTTAAGTTATGATCCAAAACTGGTTGAGAATGAACGAAACATTGCGTTTAACGAGTGTTTCTAGCATGTATATAATAATTGTGCTGATTCTTTTAAAAACATATGAAATTTAAAGTCATCTAACTTCTATTTTTAAGTTCTGTTTTTGACAGAATCAATATAGTATCGAAGTCGATCTAGAAGATATGTCAACAATTACATCGTTGTAATTTTGAGCTTAAATTATTGCTAATAAATATATTAACAATTAAATTATAATTTTCACTCATTTTCATTATGATAACCAATTATTGCCTAGAATGATTGTGTACCTATGTGTAACCTGTTTAAAATTATATCAACGCCTAACATCTTTTCCCCCTTTTCAAAATGTTTCAGCCGAAACAATAAAATTCCCATATTTTCTTGATAATTATAGTAGAAAAATTTACTGACAATGATACTTAACACAATGAATATGTTCAAAGAAATATTTCAAATTTCGATTTCATTTGGTAAGTAGTTCAACTATGAAAACATCTTAATCCAGCATATACTCTAAATACGCATTCTTATGAGTCTATATTGTTGTGCCATGGTTGTTTTTGGTGAAGGTTCCACTATTGATATTACAATTTTCATTGTCCATATAATAACCTACATACAAATTAATTTACTTTTCTCGTTTTGAATCTCACTGACTATATACCATCATTTTCGTATCCTCGTTATATTCAGGTTCACAAATTTAAACATTCGTTTGCATGCTCCCAAATTAAATTTCAGCTCATTCTTATTCCTAGCAAATAAAACTAAATCATACTTCTTTAGCATATTTTTATGCATCTGATTCTGGTTTAAAGCTTGCATTCTGCTGTAGGCTTCTCCAAATTTCATTTCATGACATATTTCGGAATTTTATTGAAATTGCTTTCCCATTTTTTGTGGACTTCTTTGTTTCTTGAAGCCATTTTGGGATTCCTACAAATTTATTCTCTATTTTTCCGTAATATGTATTTTATTCTTTCCATCATTTTGTGTACTCCTTTCCTTAACCAATTTAATTCACGATCGAGTAATATTTTCATAACTCTGTAACTGCTACAATTTGGAGTATAACCATTTTTCAAAGCGATATACTAGGCATGAATTTTATCTTGGTTCCATATTTTCATCTATGGCACTCCTTCTGCTCGGGTTGCATCTGCTCTGATAATCACTATTTTTATTAGGAATTTATAGACACATTAGATCTTTAAGCTGAAATATAAACAGTAGCTCCTATGTTTACAATATATTTTCACTAGTTAGAAACTTTGTTTTATTTTGTACCCAATAACTCCAGGGAAACAGATTTAGGCGTATATTACTCACAAATTACACTAAATTCTGAAATACGAATTTGATTGATAATTTGAATTCATTTTAATTAGATTATTAAACATCAAGATTTAATTATTAAATGATTACCAATATTTATCTAAGCACGCATGTTTTATATCAAACCAAAATTATTCTATCCGGCCCATTAAATATTTTTATTATTTAATAGATATATTCTTTTCTTCTAGTTGAGTATTTAATAATGTTAACAATTAGCTTGTAATTAAACGATTCATAAAGCCAGATCAATATTGCTAGTATTAAAAGACATATTCTATTAATTTTTACCTATTCTGCAGTAAACACAAACTAACCGATGTAAATTTAAAAGTGACATTTACATTTGATGGTTAGGATTATTCTCGTCATTATTCGTTACCTAGCGTTACTTTTTAGAATCGTCGCTATATAACATTTCACTCACCTTTAACTGTACTGTGTTGAAAATACCTTCTTAGCTATATTGCCTTGGAAAACAAGTTCTATTATTTTTCTGAATAGGACTGTTGATATTCACGTGCTGAAAAACAAATATATTCAATTTTAAAGTTCCCACTCATCAAATTGCGTGATTTTCTTCAGGTTTGGTAGAATTTTCTTGTTGAAATATTAACCACGACATTAAAAACTCCTAAAATTCGTTTTCTTTTAGATATAAAAGGACCACCTTTCTCATAAATTATACTAATTATTTGACGAACAAAGAAAGGAAATTTATGTCTAGAACGAAGATGAAGGAGCTTCGACTTCTAACATACAAATGAATGAAAATATTATCAACTGTCCGCGGGAAGTTAGGATAGGATAATAACAAAGCCCATATGGATTTCTGAAGAGCTAGATACATTCTTATAATGTGATGCACGTGCAGATTTAATATTCAACACAAACTTCCATCTAATAAAACAGTATTGATTTGAGAAAAGTTGTTTTACAAAAGGGATCTGAGAATGAAAGTACCATTAATTACTTGCAGGTGTGGTAGAAGCTGTTAATTACGGCGATTGCAGGATATATGAGAGAACTAGGTACTTGTTTCAAACGCAATAGCAATAGCTTGATATAAAAAAGAGAGAAGTGCTCAACAATTGATCAGTATTTATAAAGATCGTCAAGTGTATCCGATAGATCTAAGTGATCTAGAACTGGCAACGAAAACTAAGTATTCTTACACAATACAGCTACCCTACCTGGAATCAGAGTCGCATTTTGGGCTCTTAACCCAAAGATCGCAGCAAATAACAGATAAGGCTGATTGGTTTTAGTTCCTATTTCCCTTATTTTAATCCTGAATCTTTACATTCCCTAAATGTGCGGCAACCGTGCGTACACCCTAACGTATAAGATGTGGCATACCTTCATCACCTGGTTTTCCGTGCAACCAAATGAGAAGATCAGGCCTCGGTTGTCTGCATCCAACTGTTGATACTTGACGAACTGTTCCAACGATTGACTGAAGAGCTTAGAATACTACTTTATATTCTAAGCTGAAGAGAGACCAAACACTTGGTTCTATTGAGAATCGTTTGCGGGCTTGAAGAAGCATGTGTCATACCGCGATATAACTACGGCCGAAATTGCTGAAAGTGGTCCGATTTTATGTGTGTCCACGGTGAAACCATGGCGAGTTCCTTTTCACTTTTAATCTGGCCCTTTGCCACCAATCCCCAACAAAGGCCTTTTTATAGAACAAATGTAACTGATTTCAACTGGAGACGGAGAAGTTTGGGTCCACAAAACATGAACACTAAATAGAAAATAATGTAAAGGGAGACGTAATTTTTTTCAAATATACTCATTTTAATTTTCCTCCCACCTCTCTATGGTCATTTCCCCCATTTTTTAAACGGAACACCCTGTACATTTTTTTATTCTTCTACAATAGAAGATTCCAAAAATGTATAATACATGAAGTAAAAAGTAAATCATTTGGGAGTAAAAAGTAAAGCTTCTGAAGCTCGATTATATTATTGTATGGAAACCAATGGAAGTCAATTTAAACACCTCATAATAGTATATTACGTAACAAGAGTTGTAAGTAGCATATTACGTACGAGTGTAAAAATAAAGCACGAAGCCGCGAGTGTGTAATTCCACGAGTACGTAATATAGTTAACTCGTGGTAGGTACTATACTATATCTACGCCTCGACGAAAATAACAGATTATTCTAAATATCAATTTTAAACACTGGCATTTAAAAAGTAATTACCGGTTTTAAGTAAATTCATATTACTTAATGTCAAGTTTAAAAGTGTTATAGTATATATGTTGACTTATTTGTACTCTATTATTTCTTAACGCCAACCACTAAAATGTGTTTAAAATGGCACCTTGATTATAAAATGGCAATAATTGTTCATTATAATTTATTGAAAACTAAATTCAAATTTTTCTAACATTTTCATATGCAATCAAATATTATACACATTTATGGATTATATAATAATTATTTTTTATAACATTACAACAATTGTATTATTATTTAATTATCAAAACTGCTGAAATTTGTGTCAAAGTTTTTTAGTAGACTAAAATTATATAATGTAGTGTGTGTTGCCTGAATTGACTAAATTCATTACTATTATTAATGTTTTGAATAAAAATGTAGATAAATTAACGTATTTGATGATTGTAATGTCTTAATAACGCATACCGTGCGATTTTTATTACCATCACAATACGCACAATGTTATTCGTTGCTTAATGATGTTTTTGACAGTACAATATATGACGATTAGAGTGCAAGGCGTAGATAAAATCATTTTCATAATTCGCGCATAAATGAGGCTTCATTATAACATTCTTTAAAGTGTCACAATCAAATCTCTTTGAACACTTTCTTAGTAATTTTTAGTGTCATACAGTTAGTTATTGTATGCATTTTTATTTGACATTCGACTTAAAACAAATTATAAAATGATTGGGCGTAGCTCTAGCTAGCAAATTAATAGATTAAATGGTCTTAAAGGTAAATTGGAACAAATTATATATTAAAATTCTTAATAATTTAAGCACGCTAACGTTTATTCATCAATGATTTGTCATTTTTTGTTTATTTTGTTATTTTATATGATCAATACATAGGTAGGTACACATAAAGTTCGAGTTTTGGTATAAATTACGACATACCTATGTGAAGATATACTACAGAAACGATTATGTTCCTGATATAATATGAATAGAACACAAGAATATATAAAGAAGCTGTTTTTTAAACGAATAATCATCCTGTATTCACTTAAATGAAAGTTTGGTTACTATTTACACAATTGTTCCATAATAATATATGTCAAATATCAAAAATGCTAAGTAAAACCGGCTGTGATCTGACTAATCAGAAATTTACAGAATTGCCAGCTTAAATTCCAATCACTTATCCTAGTTTAAAAACAGGGATAATGTAATTCTACTTTATTTAAAAAATTCAATAATGCGAATTATAAAAAATATTGTGTAAAACTGATGTCAAAATGACTTTTTGTAGTACTCGTTTTTTGCGCAACCGTACTACAAAACGAGTCATTGTGACACTGTTTTACAAATAGCTCTTATGTCAATTTGTTAAGATTTAAACTGTTTCTATTAGTAAATTGAAATTATCCGTAGCATTCTATGAATCCAAAAATGCAAAAATGTATAAGATGCTCCATTTAAAAGAATGGGAGGAATTACCTTAGGGAGGAGGGGTGGAAAGTTATAACGAATACATTTATATTATTTTTGAAATATTTTTCCATTTCCAGTGGCGCTTTCAGATTTATATAGGCGATGGAAAGTTTTCATTGTAATGCTCTGCATTTACTTCTTAAGATATCTCCCTGAACTCTTAACATGTATTTTCCTGAACTATCAGGTTATTGATACATTTAAAACCATCTCAATGTAATAAATAGCCTTGGAGATGTATCCATGTATAGTCGATACTATTGCAAAATACTGATCCAGATTTATGATTCAATAAACCAACGCAAAATTAGAAATTAACTGGATAAAGGAAACTTTGTAATCAGTACAATGAAGTGTTTTCATTCAAATACTAATTTTAAATAAAAAATATATGTTTGTGAGCGAGAAAAAAAAGAGCTTGAGGAAATTTTAACATTTTTCAAATTGTTATTATTTGTGGTTTCTTTCGACTTAACACTTATGACAATGAAAACATAATTATTTACTATTTTTATTAATAAAATTAGTTCAAATTCTTGATATTTTAACGGCATCGTCAATATTAATATCTATAATTTTAAAGAGTTGAAGTGAAGTTTTTAGTATGACTTCCATACCTTCCTTTGTCTTGACCTTTGGACCTTTGGAATGAATAGCAATGTTTCTAAGCTGTAGATATAGTTATTTTCCATAGATGTGAATTAGAAATTCTAATATATGTCCGTGGAAGCAACTAAGCGAAGTTCAGTACAGTAAGAATACGCTAGTATTGTTTTAAAGTTAGAGGAATCACAGAAATGTGTATTCCATCTAAGGGTTTAGAACGTGTGACTGTTTGTGAATCTACTCACCATAAATCCTTCCTTTTGCTGCTGAAGGTAGCCATCAGATGTGTGCGCAAGACAATTTTTTTTCGCAAATGTGAATAATTTTCACGAAAAGTATTTTCATAACTTCTCAGTGAATTTAGTAGAAATAGTTTTGAAGAACAGGGCAGATCGAAAATAGTCGAGTAACCCGCAGCCAAGACCGAGCCAGGATCCAAAGCCAAGTCAGTTTCGGAATTTTTCCCTTGTCCCACCAAAGCTCCGCAACAGCGACGCCACAACAACACGATTTCGACATGACACAAGCAGGCGACATGGAGTTGTCCCACCAAAGCAACGTTTTTACTACATTCAGTTCAGTGAACAATGTCATCAAGTGAAGACGACGATGTGATTGCAATGTACTGGTACTTACGAAACAGAAAAAATTCTAGAGAGTCTAAGAAAAAGAAATGGTGGGCGCATCCTGTTATCGAAAAAAACAGAACGTGTGTTGCTGCTAAGGAACTCGACAGACATCCGGTTAAGTTTAAATTATTTTACCGAATGTCAAAAGAACAGTTTCTTGAGCTGGTTGAAAAAGGCAGACCTCACATTCAAAAGAAAGATACAAATTTCCGAAAAAGTGTGAGTGTTGAAGAAAGGCTGTTAATAACGCTAAGGTAAGTGAATAACATTATTTCCAACGTGCAATTTCTGATTATTCATCAATGATGAGAACTGTTATATAAATTTAAAATATTTTATATTACTTTTATTGCGGTAAATATGTATAATTTACAAAGTTAATTTAATAATTTGGTGGAAGGTCAGATGTGTTGCTGTTGTTGGGGAGAGGCCACACATTTGGCCATTGATTTCCGCTTGGAATATTATTGGGGTCAGGCGAATGCGTGGTGCTAGTGTGTTTTGGCCACCGATTTGTGAAGTGGGTGTTGCTAGGTGAAGGTGTACTGGTGTTTCTGCTAGACCATTCATCTGCGCCGTAGGTGCACGCAGTTATAAGAGGTGCAGGAAAATGAGTTGCATCAGACTACTTCCGTGTGTCCATGAATTTGCGTTGTAAGTGTGGATAGATGATGATGACGATGAAGGCCTGATACTATCGTGGAATGTAGCTGATTCTCCATAATTTGCGTTGGATGCTGTCACTGAAAGTGGTCCATCTGAAATGTCGTCAATGAGATTCATTACTTGTCTTTTAAATCGTCAGATTTGTTGAGGGTTCATCTGGTTTACTTCTGGTAATAAACTCAATAAGAACATTTTATTTGGGTCCCCATTTTCCTTTCTGTTCTTACGACTTTCACAGAACTTGACTAATGTTCTATCAGGATCGAATATATCTGACTTCCGTTTCTTAGCCCGGTTTTTAGCTGTTTTTTGAATGGTGCCTCCTCTTCTAATCACTGGCTCTGTAGATTCAGTCACATCAGGTTCAGCGTCTTCCACTGCAATCTCATTTTGCACCTCAACATTTTCGGATTTGGATTCAGCCTCACTTTCAATATTTTTTGTGCCTCTTGCAACTGATGATGGTAAATTTCCTTGTGTGTCGGAGTCCGGGGCTTCGTCGTCATTTAAATAGTATGGTTTTTTAGATTCAGCCGATGATCCACTTGGAGCTGATTTTAAATTCCTCACAAACGCTGATCTTACATTTTTCCTCTTTTGATTACAGGTGTTTACTGCAACACAAAAGATATGTGTAAAATATCTGTCAAATTTTTTTTATGAAATTCAGTTATAAAAAATGCATCACATAGTTTTGTGTGGGATATACCTTCAGTTCTTTTGCGTTTTATTTTGCTCGAAGACATAACACTATTGCAAAAATTGTCTTTGAAACAACAGACGCTATTTGGAAAAGTTTACATGAACAGTATATGCCAACTCCCAATCGAAATCAGTGGAAAATAATAGCAGACAGATATGAAGAATTGTGGAACTTACCAATCTGCTTGGGGTCGATCGATTGAAAACATGTACGAATAAAAAAAATGCCTAGAACTGGTTCTGAAAATTTTAATTACAAATCTTCCACTCGCTTGTTTTGATGGCTTGCAGTGATGCTGACGGGTACTTCATTATGATCGAAACTGGGTATGCTAGAAGAAATAGTGATGGTGGCATTTTCAAAGCGTCACGAATGGGTGAGTGGCTACAACAAAGATTATTAGATTTGCCGGAACCCGACGCTATTTGGAAAAGTTTACATGAATAGTATATGACAATTTCCAATCGAAATCAGTGGAAAATAATAGCAGACAGATATGAAGAATTGTGGAACTTACCAATCTGCCTGGGGTCGATCGATTGAAAACATGTACGAATACAAAAAATGCCTAGAACTGGTTCTGAAAATTTTAATTACAAATCTTCCACTCGCTTGTTTTGATGGCTTGCAGTGATGCTGACGGGTACTTCATTATGATCGAAACTGGGTATGCTAGAAGAAATAGTAATGGTGGCATTTTCAAAGCGTCACGAATGGGTGAGTGGCTATAACAAGGATTATTAGATTTGCCGGAACCCGACGCTATTTGGAAAAGTTTACATGAATAGTATATGACAATTTCCAATCGAAATCAGTGGAAAATAATAGCAGACAGATATGAAGAATTGTGGAACTTACCAATCTGCCTGGGGTCGATCGATGGAAAACATGTACGAATACAAAAAATGCCTAGAACTGGTTCTGAAAATTTTAATTACAAATCTTTCACTCACTTGTTTTGATGGCTTGCAGTGATGCTGACGGGTACTTCATTATGATCGAAACTGGGTATGCTAGAAGAAATAGTGATGGTGGCATTTTCAAAGCGTCACGAATGGGTGAGTGGCTACAACAAAGATTATAAGATTTGCCGGAACCCGACGCTATTTGGAAAAGTTTACATGAATAGTATATGACAATTTCCAATCGAAATCAGTGGAAAATAATAGCAGACAGATATGAAGAATTGTGGAACTTACCAATCTGCCTGGGGTCGATCGATTGAAAACATGTACGAATACAAAAAATGCCTAGAACTGGTTCTGAAAATTTTAATTACAAATCTTCCACTCGCTTGTTTTGATGGCTTGCAGTGATGCTGACGGGTACTTCATTATGATCGAAACTGGGTATGCTAGAAGAAATAGTAATGGTGGCATTTTCAAAGCGTCACGAATGGGTGAGTGGCTATAACAAGGATTATTAGATTTGCCGGAACCCGACGCTATTTGGAAAAGTTTACATGAATAGTATATGACAATTTCCAATCGAAATCAGTGGAAAATAATAGCAGACAGATATGAAGAATTGTGGAACTTACCAATCTGCCTGGGGTCGATCGATGGAAAACATGTACGAATACAAAAAATGCCTAGAACTGGTTCTGAAAATTTTAATTACAAATCTTTCACTCACTTGTTTTGATGGCTTGCAGTGATGCTGACGGGAACTTCATTATGATCGAAACTGGGTATGCTAGAAGAAATAGTGATGGTGGCATTTTCAAAGCGTCACGAATGGGTGAGTGGCTACAACAAGGATTATTAGATTTGCCGGAACCCAAGCCCCTTCCTCGTGATGAAACTGGTCAAAATTTTCCGCATTAGTTTGTTGCTGACGAAGCATTCCCGCTTCAAAAATATCTAATGCGACCATATCCGAAAAGAAGACTAAATAACAAGAATTCAGTATTTAATTTTCGATTAAGTAGAGGCCGAAAATCTGTTCAATGCTCTTTTGGCATGATGACACAAAAATTTCCGGTGTTATTGACTGCGATTCGTTGCTAAACAGTGAAATCTGTTAATCATATTATTCGAGCAGTTTGTATCCTCCATAACTATGTTCGCATAAGAGAAAGAAGACCGTATTTAACAGAGTATGATGAAGAGGAGGAGGGAGAAGACGACACTAATGACAGATCACCTGACATGTTTGCAAATGACCAAGAAGTAAATACTCTCTGTGACAGATCGAATGCACAAACTTTGAGAAATTATTTATCCCAGTACTTCCTACGGGTACCTATATCTTGGCAATGTAAATATACCATTAATAATTAAAACCTTTTTTTATTTAC
This sequence comes from Galeruca laticollis, assembly GCA_963921935.1. Lineage (NCBI taxonomy): Eukaryota > Metazoa > Arthropoda > Insecta > Coleoptera > Chrysomelidae > Galeruca > Galeruca laticollis. Next base: position 90,539,984 of record OY998183.1, read on the forward strand.
ACTAGGTTTTTACAAATAAAATTTATTAATAGCTTACCTGTGTCGTTTACTTCTTTGGCTACTGCTGCCCAAGCTTTTTCGGTCATATCTTTTCGAGAATATTTAGCTAACTTATAATTATATAAGAAAGTATATTTTTCTACAGCATCTACTAATTTTCCATTAAATTCCTGTTCCTTTTTCTGTTTTCGTTCCATGATATTAATTTCCCTTTTTGTCACTAAAGCAAAGTTTAACACCGCACATACAGATTGAATGTTGCTTCACAACTGACCTGTCGAGTCGCTCGGCAACAAGAAGCCGACACGCAGCTTGGATGTTTCTTTGCTGGGGTGTTGGTGGGTGTACGGGGTATAGAAACCATGGGTTAAATATGAAAGATACACACTGGCGTCATCGCGTCGCTGTTGCGAACTCTGGATGGGGAATATTGGTAAGCCGATATCAGACATCAAATTGGATGTCAGTTGTATTCCAAAGCCGCCACGACAGCCAGACCACCGAGGCAGGACCGACTGCAATCCGTGGTGAGTTATTATATGTTATACATATATTTTCGGTATACGCTTCTCATTCACCGGGTTTATTTCAGTGTAAGTAAAGAGAGTTGAGTCAAACCGTGTGGGGGTCAAACTGCTGCTAAGGTCGCTCAGTACTCACATTCCAGTAGTAGTCGTGTTTTGGGCCTTAAACCATAATTGATTGGAAGAAAAAAGTACTGCTGGAGTCGCTGAGTATTCACATCCCAGTGGTAGTCGTGATTTAAGCCCTAAGCCACTTGTTAAAACCGATTAGGGGCAGTCGACTTCTGGGCCGTAAGCCGTAACCGACTGGGGGAAACTGCTGCTGGGGTCGCTGAGTAGTCACATCCCAGTGGTAGCCCTGTTTTGGGCCTTAAGCCATTGCCGTTTGCAAGGAAAAACTGCTGCTGGTATCGCTCAGTAGTCATTTCCCAGTGGTAGTCGTGATTTAGGCCTTAAGCGACTTGTCAAAACGGATTAGGGGTAGTCGTATTTTGGACCGTAAGCCATAACCGACTGGGGTCACTGAGTAGTCACATTCCATTGGTAGTCGTGTCACTGAGGTCGCATTCGCGGATATAGGGATTTAATACCGCGAGACCTGAGAATTGTAGCCCCTAAAGAAGAGCTTTGACCGACCAAGAGCCTCGATTGTATTCTGTACTAGTTCCCCTTTTTACACGCCTGTTTGCCGTTTGCACCCCGCTTACGTAGTTACCTTATAGATTTCGCTGTAGCCCGATTTTGCTTGAGTAATGTTCGCGATTCCACTTGTTGCTTTGGCCAGATAACATAATTGATTATTTGATTGATTATTTTTGGTACCGACTAAACGCTCATTTGTATAATTGGTGCTAAACTACTTTTCTCTCAACTCCATATGTTGATAAGCTTTATGCAAAGGTATGGAATTTTAGCCACAAAATACCCAGCTTACGAACCCAGGAGAACAAGTAAATCTGCCCCACTGGCCGCGGTGCTCTTCGTCAACTCCAAAGTAACCCCTGGATTCTTTTTTATTCTTCACTGACGCATGTGGAGCATACCACGATAAAAAACTTGCGTCCGAGGCAACCCGTTACCTGGACTCTAAGCGTCAAACTGACACGTAGCGACAAAAGAGCGTTACAAATTATTTTAGGTCCCCAATAAAGCCTTTGATATGCAGATAACATAACATCGTCGACAAGTTTATAATTTTACTTCACCCATCCAAAAATCATGAATTCGTATTAAAACTGTAAAAAGTGAATTGAAACTTTGAAGCAATTTTGCAATAAACAATGAAAGATAACAAATAAAATCAATTTTTCGTTGGGAAAGGAATCGGCACCGCTAATATTCGAAATTGGCTTTTGGTAAATTTGTTGGAAATAAACAAATCTCGCGTTGCAATGGAATCTTTCGATTGCTTTATGAATTTAAAATGAGGTATTTTGATATTCAAATGGATCACATTAACAGAGACTATCTACCTTTCCACTAATTGTTCATGTGTTCAATTCGAATTGAGATGTTTTTCAAAGATGGATAGTTCGACTGGAGCAATTATAAAATTTGAACATAATCGCCCGATTCAAAATTCCTTGAGAATTTCCGACAAATAAACGTAGCATTGCCGTAGTCTTACTAGCAAAAACTGATGTATCGTATTACAAAGCATCCTTCCTCCAAGTATTTGGATGATTCGGATAGTCGTTTTTGTTTTGATTAAACACGTTAAATATTTCAAATTATACTTTAAGATCTCAAGTTGAAGTTTCCTTCGGCGTAACCTTCTTTAAGACAATAGTAAAAGTAAAAGAATGAGCAGGAGATGATTGCGGGGAAGGTGAGGAAGAGCTGATGGTCACAGTTGGAGGTGGGGCAGGTTGATGTTTTGGAGAGGGTGTTACAGATATAGTAGGCGGGGGAGCGGGCGCAACAGTGGCCTTATGTTAGTTGGAAGAATGCTTGCCGTCTGAAGAAACTAGTTCGCTGGATTGGCTGCTGCTCAATGTCGTATTAGAACCATATGGATCGGAGCTCTGAACTGACATTGAACGGCCTTGGGCCTGACGTCTTACCCGATTTGGAGAGAGTTTTCCAGGGTCGACACTTGTTGGGTCTGCCTGCAACATACAGTGCTTGACTATCTTGGAATAACATTAAATGATAAGCAATAATATCACCTCAACTTTTATAAGTATTATACTAGACCAAATGTATTCAAAAATTACCGCTTTTGAGAAGAATAATTATTTTTTATAAATCAACAGCTCACCACATTTTAAATTTTTATTTCTTAGTATTTATATTGTCTATATCTGAATGTTCATTCGTGTAAAATGTAAAATTATTTGATGGAAGCAGCTTTAGATATTAACTGCAGAAATTAATTGATCCTAACGAAGCCAGCAAAAATACTTAAAATACCAGTTCAATTTTTGTTCAAATGAAATTAATTTTGTTAGATATTAAAAAACTGTATGACTCTGCTTAGTAAAGTTTTTTTTCATATACGTATTACTGGAATCATGGAACTGAAAGAGCATTATAGCTTGATAAGATAATACTGTAGAAACTGTGAAGCTTTTCCATCACATGACTTAGTTGACGATATTATTCAACACATACGATGTTGGTACTGTCTTCTTCTAATAACAGAAAAAGAGCGAAACTCAATACAAGCGTTTGTCGTATTGTTTTGATTAAGATGCATATGGTTGATGTCGTATAAGTCACGTGATGGAAAAGACTCAGCGTTTCTACTGTAACTATTTTGAAATCACCTATTCCTAGAATAACAAACATAATGTATTGTTTTTAAATGAACTATTCTTGAATTCCTACTAACTCAAAATCTATAAATTCTTTATTGAAAATCATTTGAGAACATGATTTCATAATAATGCGATAATAATTTAGGGTTCAATACTTCGTAGACATTCTACATTGATATACAGGGTGATTCATTAGGTACTAATTGGAAATACATGATGTTTTATTTAAAAATTTAAAAACGATTTATGCTCAGTGCTTTAAACCTATTTCACGTATCCGTTTCGGATTAGGTAGGTAGTGTAGATACTGTACACCCTAGTAAATTATGTTTAACAAACGTTTCTGGCTACTACCAGAGGCGAACGATAGGGGCACGTGACCGGTAAATCGTTCCCCAATTCTACGCCACTGGCGAAATAGAAATTGCAGCGCAATTTTTCTGTTGCCCTATAATGTTTACATAAATGATATACTCTTTCCTCATAACGATAAAGTCAATATTTCTCGAGATATAAGTTGAATATGAAGGTGCACAAGTTTGATGTGTAATAACTATGTCGATGTTTTCGGCCCGTGGATTGCATTTAATACGCAAATGAAACTAATCGGTTTTAACAATAAATATATTGAAATTTATTGACAAAAATAAAATAGATCATAAAATAATGTCAAAATGATTTAAAAATATTTTTTTTACTTCCGTTTTAAAACCGCATTATAAACACGGGTTTGACATACTCAAAACGACTCCTTAAATACTAGTGTTTAAAATGCGAAAAGTCACATCTCGTTTATCTTTTGTCTTTTAAACGTCACATCACCTGTATCTTTTGTACCTATTTTAAATTTCATATTCCGGGGTAATTCTGTTGTTCTGTGTCATTTGATTTGTCAGTCAGCTGTCAACCATCGTCTGCAATGTTATTAATATATTGGCCAAAGAGCCCTTGCAGCTGAAGCCTTAAATGAAGAAAAGAAGAAGAAGAAGATGAGTATAATTATTATATAATATAATTATGATTTATTTTTTTATTCCTGCAGGCGTAGAAGAAGTATAGTAAGCCGTTCTCAGATTACGCTAATGAAGATGAGACGAGCGATTGGGTGCACCTGGGGCCTAACTCCGACAATAATAAACTGGTTGTACACCAGAGTAATCAGACCACTGATGGTGTATAGTGCAATCGCATGGTGGCCTAAAGTTCAGCAAAGCACAGCCGCCAAAACGCTTTCTAAAGTGCAGCGAGCTGCGTGTCTGAGCATTACAGGCGCCATGAAGGGCACCCAACCGCAGCATTGGAAATACTGCTAAACATCCCACCATTAGATCTTTATATACAGGGGGAGGCTAAAATGGCTGCATACAGAATGCAGTGCAATGGCAACTGGTGCAAGCACCATGTTATGAAGCATACTAAAATACACGACACCATAAGGTGCGACATAATCGAAATGCCACCTGACAGAATGTCCAAGGTCGTGGAAACTGAGATACCATATCGTGTCAACTTAAGTGGCAGATCCGAATGGGCCCAGGGAGAACCTCAACGCATGTTGAACAGTATCACCTGGTACACCGACGGATCAAAGACCCTAACGGGTACAGGAGCAGGCGTTTACGGCGTCAGACCCAGGCAAAGCATAAGTGTCTGCCTTGGCAAAATGACGACCGTATTTCAAACAGAAATAGCTGCACTAATCGAATGCGGCAGAAAATGCATAGACAGGAAATATAACAAAAAGACCATCTATGTGAACACGGACAGTCGGGCGGCCCTTTTAGCCTTAGCAAGCCACAGCTATACGTCGAAGATAGTGTGGGACTGTCTCAATACCTTGAAAACCTTGGCAAAAGACAATAGAGTAATTCTTACTTGGGTGCCAAGCCATACAGGGGTAGCTGGAAATAAGGGAGCTGATAAGTATGCCAAGAAAAGAGCTCATCTCACCTTCATGGGACCAGAACCAGCATACGGCGTTTCATACAGCGCCGTACGAAAAACTGTTTCCAACTGGGTGTCGCTTGAATACCAAAAGCGCTGGAACAAAATCACGGGACATGCTCAGTCCAAAAGAATGCTAAAATGACCATCGAGTTCCTACGCAGCAAATGCTTTTAGACGGGGTAGTAAAGAACTGCGAAAAGTGGTAGGATTCATAACTGGCCACTGAATATTCAACGCACACCTAGTGAAAATGGGGATTGAAATAACAGATCCCCATTGCAGGATGTGTGGAGAAGCAGAGAAAACCGCAAATCACGGGGTCTTCGATTGCCCTGCCCTGTGCAGAAGGCGAGCCTCCTGTCTAGATATCTTCCTAGGCACAAATCAGTAGGGAATGCAGGAGAACATAGTCCGACGAATCTCAATGTTCGCTAAGAATTTAGGATGGGACTCTGCTTCATACCTGTGAGTGGAGGTGCACAATAAGCCAATTAATGACTGAGCGGCAACCATTAGGGCATCTGAACCCTAACCCCCTCGTGACTAAAAAAATGTCATACAGTGATAATTTACTTATTTTCAATAAAAACATATTAGGTGCGTACTCTTAGGCCACTTTACCCTACATCAATTCCCGATACTAAGATACTAAGGAACATCATCTATGCATCCTGGTACTGCCAAAACAGTGATATCCATCGGGATCTGCAGATAGAGACTGTTAACCAAATCACAACCAAATTTGCCAGTAGCAATGAAGATCGGCTGCTTCAACATGTAAACGTCGAGGTAATCCAGCTCCTAGACAACACAAACATGACCAGTAGACTTAAGATGATTAAACTCTTCAAGTTAGTACAATAATTATTCAGTGAGAAAGCAGAGCATAGTGCGGATAAGTGTAACACGCTGGTTTTAGTGTTATTAAAACATTAGGCTCTAAGGTCTACTAGTGAGTAAGACCCTAGTTTTAAGTTTTCCAATCTTAGTAATTTAGGTTAGAATAATATTGCTCATTGATTCCTTCCTGATCAGATTGTAATATCACAAAACATTACTCTCTGGGGGTGTTTATAAATATAAAAAAAATTAAAATTGTAGATACTTTTGTTTACATTACATTTTCAGTACCACAATTTGTTTTTCATTCATCCATTGTTAGATTTGTGTAAACATAAATTTCAAATATTGATAGCGGCCAGTGAACTGATAGGGACAAGTGAAATAGATAACAAACACGTCCGTTTTGTAAATATCGTAATCGCACGACCTACAAGGTCAAGAATACGGGGCAGTGACTGTGTTAGCTCTAATATTTCATATAAATAGACAAATTCAATACTTTGAGGATGATTCACTATTATTGTTTTTAATAGTACAAACGTATCTATTGTGCGTCAATAATCTATATTTGTAGTTTATAAATATATGTTTTCCCAGTGAGGTTTAAAAACGAGATTATTTATTTAACTCTAAAGAATGGTTTACGAGATAAGTGTTTCCCGGAGGAATGACTCTATGGTTAAAGAAGTATATACGAGGGGCACTTGCTAAGTAACCACCACAGGACGCCTCTGGTAGTAGCCAGAAACGTTTGCTTAACATAAGTTATAAGGGTGTACAGTGTATACACTTCCTGCCAAATATCAAATAGATACAGTTGAATTATTGGATCTTTACCCTTGCGTCATTAATATCTGATAAAATAACCGACAAATGTCAAATTATTTTGGTCTGTTCATCACTATTAATAGAAAGAGATGCCACTTAATAATTATGTCGGTTATGTTATCAGATAATAATGACGCACAAGTGAAGAAGCAATAATTCAACTGTACGTAGAATAGGTTTAAAGTACTGAGCACAAATCGTTTTTAAATTTTTAAACAAAACACCCTGTAACTCAATAAGCAGCTTCATTTTATTTAGGTATTTTTAGGTAAATCTTCATATGTTGAAGTCGGGATTCTACTGTTAAATTATTTCCAATTAGAAATAAATCATCTTGTATTTACCAGTATAAAATATAATAAATAATGATTTAAGTGAAGATTCGCCCAAATGAAGTTTAAAAGAAAAATAATAATTAGAAATAATCGCATTTATCACTTACATCAGTCTTAAGAAAAATTGTTAGGAGTATAAAATATATAGGGTGTCTGAAACGTTACTCAACAACCGTTAAATATGTCTATCACAATATCTAGCTATGCGAGAAAGAGTTTTCTATCAATTGCGTAGTCAGGAAACAGTTAATTGGAAATGTTATGATACACAATATCAATAAAACACTTTCTTACATAAATCTAAATTCTGGAACTCAAGTATAATACGTATATGTTTGGGATGAGTATATCAAAACCATTTAATTGCGGTATCGATGACAACAAAAGGTATCATGCATCTAAGTTTTTTTACTTATGCTCCAATAATAGTTGAATTGACACTTATTCTAGACAGGCTAGGGACACTGCAGACCGTGCCATCTATAGAGCCTGTCGAGTATCTAAAATCGGTAGATAATTCTAAAGAATTAACGAAAACTGTAACGTCGTTAGTAATCAAATTTTATTAATTTTTATAACTGCGTATGCGCGATATCATATTGCTCGTCCCCATCCCCACATGTTATATGTTATACTGTTATCAGTTCTTAGTTCAAGTGTAGAGGTTATTTTAAGGTTACGGTATTTTGGTGTATTTTTTAACTGCTATAGTGTAATATTTATCTGTTGTTTCGTTGCTTTATTGTTATTAATTGAAAAGACAATGTCAAAGTGTATTCCGAAGGAGTTTAATAAGTGGTGTACTCGATAAGTTTTATTAAAAAATTTGAGCATTTCTTCGTTCACAATTAACAACCATTATCTTTATTTTTATAAAACACAGAATTTTTACTAATTTAATTGACAACTTTAGAGATCATGGTTGTTATTTACATCAGCTAAACTGAAAATTGCTGCATTAATAAAGTAAATATTTCTTTTTACAGTTTTGTTCCTCCAACCCAGGAAGATAAAATTAATATGGTTGAAAAGCAGTGGTAATAAATGATTAAATTTGTCGACGAGGAAACGATGGAGGATATGATCCCTTCATTTTCAAAATCAGTATTTCTTTAGATTTGAGGAAGACGAAGAGAGGTTATTAAGACAGTTTGATTTGCCTTCCCATATGAGTGGAAATTAACAAAAATTGATGGTAAGTTTTATTGTATTCAATATAGCATGCTATAATTTTGGACATTTTAAAATGTGAATTGAGTACTGAGTGTGTAATTTTGTTAAAATTCCAGGTAAGCGATTTCAGCCATTAGACCTTTCTGAAAGCTCTCGTCAAGAAAAAAACATACAGAAGGTGTCTAAAAACATCAAACCCTGTAACTGCTACATACAATGAAATAAAATGTTTGATGTTACATCATTATTGAACTAAAATTTGTTAAAATTACTCTATAAAGAGCGTTTACAATTGTAATTCACATAACGAAACGTCTAATTTGAAATTACCAACTAAATGATATGTGTGTACACCCTCTTTATAGGGTAATTTTAACAAATTTTACTTGAATAATGATGTAACATCAAACATTTTATTTCATTGTTTGTACATTGTACCTGTTGTATGTTTTTCTCTTGTCGACAGCTTTGAGAATGACCTAACGGCTGAAAGCGCTTAGCTGGAATTTTAATCAAATGACAGACTCAGTACTCGTCTTTTCATTCACTCAATTTATATCTAGTGTGTACACCATACTCAGACAATTCCATTTTAAAATTTATCCATTGAAAAAATAATAATCTGGGTTTTATTTTATGTTATAGCTATATTCCCTCTACCAGCTATGGGACCCCTTGCCGATTTTCATATATAGCCCATGGTGTGACAATTTATGGGAAATGAAAGTGAGTATTAACTTTTGTTGAGGCATTGCGTCTAAGTATTTGGTCTAGCGGTAACAAAAAATCCAAAATAACCAATAAAGACAAAAAATAAAAAAATAGTTAAAAATCAAGAATTCCTAAAAAAATCGAAAGCTCCAAAAAAAGAATACAAAAAAACCAAACAAATGTATACATTCAAACATTTTTTGATATTTTTTTTGGCTTAGTAGGTACAAAAACATGTGTAAACTTATTATTTCGATAGTAAGCGCATTTTGTTGACATAAATTTTCAAACATATTTGTGTGTTTACTTATTTATTGTTGTTATTTTGTGTGTTTACTTGTAGAACCTCAACCAGAAACGAGAAAGGATTTCCACGAGACGGTGGGATTTTTAAGAGCCCTTAAGAAACATTTTAACAATCATAGACTGCCAGAAGCTGCAGAGTAACTTAAACTGCCTTATGCGATGGTTTCATAAGAACGGAATGCTTTTAAATGTAGAAATATACAAATATGCAATATACTAGGTTTAAGCTTGTGATATAAACATATTTAATACTTCCAGTAAAAAAATAAAGATTTGTTTTAAGTGGAAATGAAATGTTTGATATATTATTTTAAATGTTGTACAGTCACAAGTGCTGTTTAGCGATCTTATATGTAATTACTTGGCACCTTGTATTTACAGAGCTGGGCAGTATTTAACAACTTTTCCTATAAAAATATTTTAATTACTTTTGTTCTAACATTCACAGTAATTATACTCAAATGTTTTCTTTCACAGAAAGTTGCCAAAAATAGTAGTTAACAACTCATTGCTAACACTTTTTTTGATTAAGTAAGTAGCAGTTATACTCCAGCAGTTTGTCCAGCTCTGTGTGTTTATACAAGTGTAATAGTAGATAAATAAATTAATATTAACTTACCAGAAATAATTTTCTACTTTTATCTTGATTTAACATCATTTAAAAATCTAATGATACTCCAATCTAGAATGTATGTTACTCAAATTATTTTTTTATTATTGCATTGTTTTTACATTATAGTTTTATTGATTATTATCCTGTTTGTTAAGAAAAGTACTTTGTGAAAGAAATTATTTGTTGTGTATTTTTATACCAAAATAAATAAACTGTTTATATTATTTCTGTTTTATTTTTTCAATTTAATTTACCATTTATGGTCAAACATTTGATATTTCATTTAATTTAACTCAACGTCTAATCATTATTGAGTTAAACTGAATGAAATGTTAAATGATGGACTATAAATGATTATTTTGAAATAAAATCATTAAAATACAGTAAATTTAAAAATACCGCCAAAACCTAAAATTACAGAAATCTTTTCAACACCACTCAATTGTTTACTCGACAGGCTCTTTAGATGGCGCCATAATCAGTGTCTCATCTATCTGTGGGTTATCTGTGATTCTAGCCCTCTATAGGAATATAATTCCACATAGACACAGATGATAACTATAGTTCCACATTATACGATTGTGCGTTTAAAACATTTTATTGGACCTATGTCAAAACGCAACAATTTTAAGCATGTTATTAAATTATGATTCATGAAATTATTGCGCGATGTGGATTGAGCACCATTTTTATAAAAATTCTTCTTTGTAATTGAGGTATGAAACTTCATGAATAAAAAATATAGATAACTTTAAGTATACAAAGCTGAAAACTCTGATAATGATAATGATACATGAGCCGTAATGATTAATAAAACCCAATATTAGAATACTAGGAAAAGATGCAAAAACATTCCATAGTTGAATGCTTTTGGTATAGAGATTTTGTTTATAAGACTAATATCAGAAAAGCGGTAAGCACAATAACTCTTAAGGTATGGATTCTATTCGTCTAGTAAAATACCTACTTACCAATTGTATGTATAATTTTAGTTCAACTTTGACGAACTATACATTTTCGTTCATATCATATTCTACATTAACTGAAATTAATAAAATAGTTAAACTTATTTATACACTTGACATTAAAATAATTTGAAGCAAAATTAACTGCAGAAACATCAAAACATTCAGATATGCGAATAATTTAGATATTTTTTAGAACAATAGACACAAACATAAGGAATATTTCCATTACAGATCTCTACTTATACATTTATTCCAAATTAACTATCATATATGAACTAATAAGGGTCCATAAATATTTAAATAACTATTGGTGGATACAGAACCTTAAATTTGAAACAAAACAATCATATTTTGTTATGTACTTTCATTGAAAGTTTGAAACATCCTAACACGTATGGCGATAAAGGTATACATGCTATAGTACTACTTATTTGAAAGTCTATGTTTCAGAAGCAATATTTTTTTATGTTGCAGTTTGTACCAGAATAAAATACCATAGGATACGGAACTACTTACAAATGGATTGATTCTCATTTTTCAAATGCGCACGTTTTACCAACCGATAAACATTCATCACTACTGTTACTAAATAATAATTACAAAAGCAGGAAACATCGAGAATTACTTACTGTCAATTCCGTAGGAGAAAAAATAAGAGAATAAAATATGAATGAACTTTTTTTCCTCTATTTGTGTGTGCAATGTACCAGTGTGGTTATTGAGTTTATATAATATGATTCAAATGAGATTCAAATCCCAAAAAAATTCTGCTATAGAATTTACATACAACATGTGCTATGGAAACTTTGTTTTCTGTATTTCTCCAATATTGATAGATCTGCTGTTTCTAATAAGTAAAAATGCAGAAAAATAATATATTTGCTAAAAATAAGCAACACAAAAAATTAGAAGAATTACTGAAAAGCATATAGTACGAGTATTTCCAAAATTTATTGGCAGTGAAAAAAATCGTGCCCATTATTCGATAGAAATGGATGAGTCATTAATCAGTAATGAGAGGCGATGTGGAACAACATACCAGATTCATTTGCTTTCGGGCAACAAACATACCTTATGTCTTATATGTGGACCAACGTCGTATCTACAATTGAGGACCTCGCGGGCAAAACCGGATATATACTATCCACAATTGTATCAGGAAATTTATTTATAAAAACAAAAATGAAAAGTATGAGAAGATACTTCCAATTTACTGGGATTGATCCAACGATTATTGTACCTATATTATTTAGACAAAAAAAATTAACTATTTGGTGTTATTAGGAAAACATATCAGGTATATCCGGTTGCGCACACATACATGTAACAAATAACTATTTGTTTCTTTAAATTACCAAAACAGGTTAATTATATTGAAGTGGGTAGTATTTGCAATAAGAACAAATTAATTGAATATGTCATGCAGTTTTTGCGCCCTGACAATCTCATTGATCGTCTTCTTCCTCTCGGGTTACATTTTTGTCCGAAATATGCATTTTTTATGACCTGTTTTTGTCAGATTGGTTTTGCACCACAAAATATCTGCCATGTTTCGCTAGCATCGTAACTTATTTAACTGTATGTTGGCTTCGGATTCTCCTAACAACAATAAATAACATAATTAGGTACATACATATTCAATAACTACACAACGACTATTATGTATAATGCATACAACGACTCATAAAAACTGTTCAAAATTTTTCCCATCAACATTTGTACATAATCTGAATCGTTTTCTCATTGAAGATCTCATGCGGGAGAAGGACTCAGGCTTACTATATATAATTTCTGTAGCTGCATGAATTTTGCCTATTAGCTCCTCTTCCGTTTCTACTACGGTATCGTAGGCAAGCGACTTCATGTAACCCCATAGAAAAAATCAAATGAATTCAAATACGGTGATATTGCAGGCCACATAATGGGTCCACCTAGTCATATCCATCTATTTCTGTATTGTTGAGTAAGAATTTGTCTGGCCGCTAGAGAATAATGGACAGCTGTCCTATCGTGTCGAAACCACACATTAGCCATATTCGCCCTAATATCTAATGACACAACATCTTGTAATAAATTAGACATAGTCTCTCAAAAAATTACAATAAATAGCACCATTATACGTATTGTCTACGAGTCGGATTCTGGCGAGAAAGTGATTAGTTGTGTGTTGTATCGATCTGCAATTAAGTGCTTTATTTACAGAAATTAATAAACAATAATTATAAAAACAAGTTTTACAGTGAAAAATACCGTAAGTATAAGTTGGGTAAGAGCATAATTATTTGAAAAACAATAAAATAAGATTAATAATAATAAATTGATATATCAGAACTCAATAAACGGCCCTCAAAAAACTGGCATTGCTGATAAGAGACTGACTTCCGACGGGTCGACTGGGGTCAGTCTTTTTGCGCGGCTTACAAGTTAATAAGGGCAGGGCAGTATTTAATAATAAATAAAATATTAGTGTAAGGAATTTGGAATAAAATGTACACAGACAGCGACGATTATGTGACATATGAAAGTAAGAAAAGATCTGCAGAGGATAACCTTGGAGGACGAGTTGAGAAAAGTAGAAAAACACACAGAACCACTACGAAACAACAAAGAATGGAAGAAGATAAACTGGACACATTGATTTAGATGATGAAAGACGTGAAACAAGATCAAACGTTAATAAGAAATGAGCTGCAGCAACTAAGAATCGAACAAAAAAAGTTTAGTGATGAAATAATGTCAATAAAAAAAGAAAATAATATAATCAAACAGGAGAATATAAAAATAAAACAAGATCTGCATGACTTGAAGAAAAATATGGAGTGGTTGGAAAAAGATAAGAAGAAAAATAATCTTGTGATGAGTGGACTGGATGTCGATAAAATTAACAATGAGACAATGAAAACCACATTAGAAAACTTTATTTCAAAAAACTTGAAAGTGGACATCAAAATCAAAAGTACCGCAAAGCTTTCCTATAAAACATGTCTAATTGAAATGGCAAATGAAGAAGACAAGTACAAAGTTATGAAAAATAAATCGAAACTTAGGAATCTCTCACAGCAAATATTTATTAATAACGACCTAACGAAGCAAGAAAGGAACAAACATAAACAAATTAAAGTAATAGCAGCACAAGAAAAAAATAAGGGGAAAAATGTGAAGATAGGATACAATCGGATCGTAGTAGAAGGAGAAGAATGGAGATGGAACAAAAATAATGAAACACTGGAAAAACGGCAAGCAAAAAACTAATAGATTCACAGGAGATAATAATGGACAGGATAATGACTCGGAATGAAAAAGGACATACGATTATACAAAGAAACAATGAAAAAGAAATGAGGAAGCCAAAAAATAGGAGAAAAAACGAAATAAAAATTGGAACTTGGAATATAAGAACAATGTTGATACCTGGGAAAATGCAGGAAGTAGGAAATGAATTGATGAGATACAATATAGACATAGCGGCTTTGCAAGAAATAAGATGGAAGGATCAAGGTGCAATTGATAAGAACATGTATAGTTTTAGATATTCTGGAGACAAAAAGCAAGGAAACCGGGGAGTAGGATTTATGGTATTCCAGTCAATGAAACAAAAAATTATTGAATTCAAACCAATAGATGAAAGGATGGCATACCTAAGACTGAAAGCAAAACCATGCAACATATCCCTATTAAATATTTACGCTCCAACACAGAAGGACAGCAATGAAGAAAGGGATAAATTTTACGAAAAGGTAGAAGAAGAAATAGAAGTAATACCAAAGGAGGATACTATAATAATATTAGGAGATTTCAATGCCCAAATAGGTAAAGAAGACTACATAAAATGCGTAACAGGAAAGGAAACTATACACGGAAAAACAAATAACAATGGGCAGCGACTGTGTAACCTCGCAGCAAGCACGGATATGTGCATAAGCAGCACAAAATTTCCACATCCAAAAAAACATAAAATAACATGGATGTCGCCTGATAACAAAGCAACAACTCAAATAGACCATATATTAGTTAATAGGAGAAAACAAACATCAATAAAGGACGTGAGAACATACAGAGGAGCATGTGCAGACTCCGATCACTTTCTTGTTATTGCCAAAATAAAACAAAAGATTAAAAAAAAGAATAAGGGACAGAAATGCACTAGATGGAACATAACAAAGCTAAGTAAAGAGAAAGTAAGGAAAGAATATGAAACACAGATAGAAGAATTACTAAGCAAAATAGTGAAAAAGGAAGACAACGTTAACGCACAATGGGAAGCTATAAAAAATCCATTCAAATAACAACGGATAAACAAATAGGCAAAATGGATAGAGATAAAAGAAAAGAGTGGTACAATGATAGTTGCCGTGTAGCAGTAGAACAAAAAAAGGAAAAAGACAAAAATGGATAAGAACAAACGAAATAAAGCACAAGCAAGAATACATAAAAAGCAGAAATAAATGTAACAAAATGATAAGAAAATCAAAGCGAGAATGGATGGATAACAATATAAAAGAAATAGAACGAGAAAGAAAGAATTGTAATACCAAGAAATTTTATAAAAATATAAATGAACAAAGCCGAACCTATAAGGGCAAAACGAAAGGTATAAAAAACCAACATGGCAAAGTCATTGAAGAAGAAAATGAATACAAACAAATATGGATGGATCACTTTAGAACTTCACTTGTAGAAGATTCAGATATTGAAGAACACATTGAAGAAATATCACAAGAAAAAATATTAGAAGAACCTACAAGAGCAGAGATTATGGAGATTATTAACAACAGCCGAAACGGAAAAGCTCCTGGAAAAGATAACATAAATATGGAACTGATAAAGTACGGAGGTGAGAAGCTTCATGATATAGTATACCAGCTTATAATAAAAATATGGAGAGAAGAAAAAATGCCTATAGAATGGGAAATAGGCCAGATAATTACAATCCACAAAAAAGGTTACCAGCATGAATGTCAAAACTATAGAGGTATTACATTACTGAATACTGCTTATAAAATACTATCAGCTACAATAAACAGAAGGCTTAGAGACACTACAGGAAATACTATAGGACGATATCAGTGTGGATTCGTAAAAGGAAGATCAGCGGTGGATGCCATATATACACTGAAGCAGATAATGGAAAAAGCATACGAACATCAAATAGAACTGGAAATGTTATTTGTAGACTTTCGGCAAGCTTTCGATTCAATACATAGAGGCAAACTTTTATCTGCTTTGAAAGAACTAGGCATTAATGATAAATTAAGAAGGTTAATCAAGATGACTATGGAAAACTCAAGGGCTACGATAAAAACACAAGGAGGAGAAACTGATGAAATAAACATAAATAAGGGTGTAAGACAAGGTGATTCGCTATCTGCAACATTATTCAACCTAACACTTGAATATGCAATGAGACGAATACAAAAAAGCAATCTCAGGACAAGCGAAAGACAGATAATTGCCTATGCGGACGATATAGTAATCATATCGAAGACAAGGGAGATTCTGGAAAACACAATAAGGGAAATCACAAGTGAAGGAAGTAGGATGGGATTAGAAATAAATGCAGATAAAACAAAAATTATGATTTTTGGTAATATAAATCAAACCAATGCAATAAAGATCGGAGATTTCGAATTTGAAAAAGTGGAGAAATTCAAATACTTAGGTGTCACAGTAACAAACACTGGAAACAGGAAAAAGGAAATAGAAGAAAAAATCATTAATGCAAATAGGGCTTACCATGCCAATAAAAAAACTTTTAAAAAGCAAATTACTCTCAAGACAAACCAAAATCAATATTTATAAAGTGATAATAATACCCGTCCTGTTGTATGCTGCTGAAACAATGACACTGACTAAAAATGAAGAAGAAGACTTGAGAATAATAGAAAGAAAGATAATGAAAACAATATTGGGACCAATTAAATTGAGAGATAACGAGTACAGACAAAGAATGAACTATGAAATTGAGCAAGAACTGGAAGGAGAGGACATAGTAAGGAAAATAAAGAGGCAAAGAATGAAATGGCTGGGACACATATATTGAGCAGAAGAACAAGAAATCACACTGCAAATGACACAATGGGATCCTGGGGGAAAAACGTAGGGGTAGACCTAGAATAAAATGGCTGGAACAGGTGAAGGAAGATATGACAAGAGCCGGAATTGGAGGATGGAAGGACAAAGTTAAGGATAGGAAACTATGGAGAGCATTGACAGAGAAACTCTACAAGGAAAACCGGAGATTTATCCACCCAAAAAAAATGAATCTAGAAAGCGTGAGGCGTCGAAACCCCAGCAGGGGTATCAAGCCATTATATATATATATATATATATATATATATATATATATATATATATATATATATATATATATATATACTAGTTTTAAGGTTCTTTGACTAAACGTATATTTTTTTATATAATTTTTCTTGGATTTCAGTCAATTAAAACATTATGGAATGATTAAAATGTCATTTTACTAAAATTCTGTCAAACAATGGTGACGTTTCAGTCTTAAATTTAGACCTTTATCAAACTAAAATAGAACAGAATGCATATGGTAAACAAACTATTGGAATACAAAAAAACAAACTTACCCCAAAGTGTAGTCAGCGAATTTTCATTAAACATTAAACTTAAAAACACGTTCACATCATTATTACACATTTTAAAATCATTGGATTACCTTCCATTCATTAAGAACACATATTTCAATAACAAACCATTCATATTGGTAAAATATAATAACATAGTTAGTGACATTGAACTGTATTAATGTGAGACTAATTGTATTGCTTATAGGAGTGGGATATATGCCGCGCTGAGTTTATTTACATCTTTTTTGTCATTTATACAGGATGTCGATTTTTGAATCGCTATCATTTCATAAAACTCTCTTTTTTTCAAATTATTTTCCGTTTTTAAGATTTTAGTCCCTGCATAATTAAACTGATGGTCTTTATTCCTTTCATGGTTAGTAAGGGCAGTAGCATTTTTTTATCATATTTATGGCTTTTTAGTCTATTTTCTAGATATTGACTTGTTTGGCCGATATAAGTAGCTTCACAGTTGTTACAAGGAATTTCATAAACAATATTACTTTTCTTTACTTTTGGTGTTATAGATTTTAGTACAGAAAAATGTTTTGCCAATATGTTATGCGGTTTATGACATATCTTTATGTTATGCTTCATAAATAAATGCTGGAATTGTTGTGACAATCCATTTATGAAGGGAAGAGAAATAAAGTGTTTACTGTTATTCATATTAATATTTTCCTTTTTATTTTCTGAACTATTGTAAAATTTGTGTATCCTGTCTCTAAAAACTGTATCTACCAATCTCGTGGGATAATCATTGCACATTAATGCCTTTTTGGCTTTGATAATGCTTGTGTGTCGAAACTCTTCATCAGAGAGTTTGATAGCACGATCTGCAAGGCCCATCATTACAGACTTTTTTTGAGATAAAGGGTGGTTTGATTTAAAATTGATATATCTTGATGACCATGTGGCTTTAGTGTACCATTCTGTTTTAATATTGTTATTTATGTGATGTAAGGTAGTGTCCAAAAAATTAATCTTATTACATTCCTCAAGTTCTATGGTGAATTGCAATTTTTTATGAAAACTGTTAAAGAGTTTCAACGTATTTTCTTCCTCATTTTTAGGGATTGCCGTTATGCAATCATCCACATATCTATAAAAAAATGGAATTTCAAAACTGCGATTTTTTATTGTTTGTTCTTCAAGTTCTTCCATAACTATCTGTGCTATAACACTTGAGATTGATGACCCCATGGCACATCCTTCTATTTGTTTGTTCATCGGATTTTCGTATAAAAAGTAAGTGGAATTAAGTGTTAGTTCAAGAGCATATACAAATTCATTTTGGGGAATATCAGTATATTTTTTTATTTCGTTCCATTTTGTTCTAATAATTTTTGTGGCTAATGAAATTGGGATGTTAGTATATAAGGAGATAACATCCAACGAAATTAGTGAATAATTGTTAGGGATCTGTACGTTTTTTATTTTTTCTTTGAAATGGAAGGAGTCTTTTATGTAGTGGCTGTTCTTGTTGGTTATGTTCTTTAATATGTTGGATAGATACTTAGAAAGGGGGGTAAAAGGTGATTGGACACATGAAACTATTGGTCTGAGGGGTACATTTTCCTTGTGTAGTTTTGGCAACCCATAAATTTTTGGTGGCAATGCATTGCGAATTTTTAGTTTTTTTGCAACATCTGGAGATATATATAGATTTTTTTCCCATGAATCTATTAGTTCATTGTTCTTTTTTTGTTGTTGGTTTGTTGGATCTAATTTTATTTGCTGGTAGGTTTTTTTATCCTTAAGTATGTCCTTCATTTTTAGGTCGTATTCTCTGGTTTGCATTAAAACAGTTTTGTTTGTTTTATCAGCTTTCAAAACTTTAATCTGGTCATGTTGTTTCAAAAATTTTTTTGTTTTCCTAGAGTTTCGATCATTGATATTAGTTTTTTTGTTATTTTGAGATTTTATTTTATTTTTAAAATTTTGTAAAATATTACTAGTTTTATGACGTATATTATTTTTTTCGTCACATCTCAAATCCCTAATCCCATTTTCGATGTTACATAGAATGTCGTGAACCGGTATGTCTGTTTCTTTATCTATGGCTACTGCAAAATTTGAACCTAAACTCAAAGTTTCTGCTACATATTCAGGAATTTCCTCACCTGTGAGATTTTCAAGCCACAAGGATGACGTTAATTGCTTATTTTCTGGTTCTTTTTGCTTTTTTATTAAAGAATTAAGTTTATTTTGGTTTTTTTGCTTAATTCTATTGAAAAGGTTTTCATTTTTCTCTTTACAAAGTTCAATAAATCTATCAGATAGGTCATTTGGAAGTTCTTGTGACCTATCTGATACAACATAACCAACAAGAACAGCCACTACATAAAAGACTCCTTCCATTTCAAAGAAAAAATAAAAAACGTACAGATCCCTAACAATTATTCACTAATTTCGTTGGATGTTATCTCCTTATATACTAACATCCCAATTTCATTAGCCACAAAAATTATTAGAACAAAATGGAACGAAATAAAAAAATATACTGATATTCCCCAAAATGAATTTGTATATGCTCTTGAACTAACACTTAATTCCACTTACTTTTTATACGAAAATCAGATGTACAAACAAATAGAAGGATGTGCCATGGGGTCATCAATCTCAAGTGTTATAGCACAGATAGTTATGGAAGAACTTGAAGAACAAACAATAAAAAATCGCAGTTTTGAAATTCCATTTTTTTATAGATATGTGGATGATTGCATAACGGCAATCCCTAAAAATGAGGAAGAAAGTACGTTGAAACTCTTTAACAGTTTTCATAAAAAATTGCAATTCACCATAGAACTTGAGGAATGTAATGAGATTAATTTTTTGGACACTACCTTACATCACATAAATAACAATATTAAAACAGAATGGTACACTAAAGCCACATGGTCATCAAGATATATCAATTTTAAATCAAACCACCCTTTATCTCAAAAAAGTCTGTAATGATGGGCCTTGCAGATCGTGCTATCAAACTCTCTGAT
Organism: Galeruca laticollis; assembly: GCA_963921935.1. Classification (NCBI taxonomy): domain Eukaryota; kingdom Metazoa; phylum Arthropoda; class Insecta; order Coleoptera; family Chrysomelidae; genus Galeruca; species Galeruca laticollis. The sequence goes on from OY998183.1 coordinate 90,560,580, forward strand.
GAAGAGTTTCGACACACAAGCATTATCAAAGCCAAAAAGGCATTAATGTGCAATGATTATCCCACGAGATTGGTAGATACAGTTTTTAGAGACAGGATACACAAATTTTACAATAGTTCAGAAAATAAAAAGGAAAATATTAATATGAATAACAGTAAACACTTTATTTCTCTTCCCTTCATAAATGGATTGTCACAACAATTCCAGCATTTATTTATGAAGCATAACATAAAGATATGTCATAAACCGCATAACATATTGGCAAAACATTTTTCTGTACTAAAATCTATAACACCAAAAGTAAAGAAAAGTAATATTGTTTATGAAATTCCTTGTAACAACTGTGAAGCTACTTATATCGGCCAAACAAGTCAATATCTAGAAAATAGACTAAAAAGCCATAAATATGATAAAAAAATGCTACTGCCCTTACTAACCATGAAAGGAATAAAGACCATCAGTTTAATTATGCAGGGACTAAAATCTTAAAAACGGAAAATAATTTGAAAAAAAGAGAGTTTTATGAAATGATAGCGATTCAAAAATCGACATCCTGTATAAATGACAAAAAAGATGTAAATAAACTCAGCGCGGCATATATCCCACTCCTATAAGCAATACAATTAGTCTCACATTAATACAGTTCAATGTCACTAACTATGTTATTATATTTTACCAATATGAATGGTTTGTTATTGAAATATGTGTTCTTAATGAATGGAAGGTAATCCAATGATTTTAAAATGTGTAATAATGATGTGAACGTGTTTTTAAGTTTAATGTTTAATGAAAATTCGCTGACTACACTTTGGGGTAAGTTTGTTTTTTTGTATTCCAATAGTTTGTTTACCATATGCATTCTGTTCTATTTTAGTTTGATAAAGGTCTAAATTTAAGACTGAAACGTCACCATTGTTTGACAGAATTTTAGTAAAATGACATTTTAATCATTCCATAATGTTTTAATTGACTGAAATCCAAGAAAATTTATATAAAAATATATATATATATATATATATATATATATATATATATATATATATATATACCCACACGTTGATAGATAATTTAACTTGAATCCCCATGTTCTTGAATAGCATGTGAATTTTCCTCATCCCAAACATGGCAATTTCTGATATTGAAAGTTCCTTCGTGCGTTAATTTGGCTTCACCAGAAAATAAAACAAACTTGGTAAAATTTCTGTTATATAGGCACTTTTGCCTACACTAATAATTGACAAATTCTACTCTGGTAAACTGTTGTGCTTCAGAGCTTGAACTTCTGTAAATTGCAAAGAATATATCTGTTGTTCATTTAGAACTCTCTACAGTTGAGTTGTCTACATTTAGAGATTTGCCGATGGTGCGAGTATTTACATTTAATCGATTTTCTATTCGGTTCAGAATAGCATCTTCCAAATTCACAGTTATTGTTCTACCTGTTCCTTGTAATTTTGGAATAAATTGTCTATATTCACGCAATTTCCATTCAATTCGAACAAATGCTTGGGTATGTTTTGGTTGATTTGGATATTTCTATACAAACGCTGGGCAAGTCTTCCGTTCTTACGGACTTCTTCGTATATCAGTTGCATTTTTTCAAAAGTATATTCTATTATAACAAAATGTATTTAAATTACCCTACGTTTATTTTCAAATGCTAAATGTATTAACATCAACAGCCTGCTTATAACAATATGGAAATTAGCAGATAGAAAATCGTATCGGGACTGTTCAAGTGTAGCAAGTGGTTTATTGTAACATATTCTAAGCTTTATTAGGTATTTAAAAATGTCAATAAAACTATTTCAAATACACAAAAATATATTTCGAACAATCTTATTAAAATTTTTAAATACCTATATTGAAAACTATAAATTTTATGATAGGTATAAATTGTTGAGCAGGGAAAGTGTCTCATTTTTCAAATGCATGCCACTGGGAAAAATGTTTTAGCGTCGAAATATGCTGATTGAAATGTAAAAACGTCATGCCAGATTTCAAATTAATATATTAATACATAATAGTCGTTGTGTTGTGGAGTTGTTGAATATGTATGAACGTAATTATGTTATTTATTGTTGATAATATCACAACATTGGTTGAAATTTTTCATGTATGACTTTTCTAAATATTTCTATTAAATATTGTTTTTCAAGTTTTTCTGACATTTATAAACTGATAGTAGACTGAAGATGTTTTGAAAAAACGTGATTTTTATTATAAACATCCAATATCTTGAAAACTTCAAGTTTTCGGATATGTAAATGTTTTGCGTTTTTTACATAAAAATCATTGAGCAATACGAAAAATTGCTTGAAATGTATAAAAGGTCAGTGGCGTGTAAAATGCGGGGAAAAAGTGACTAATTATTCAAAAAACACGCCACTGGCCCAAGTGAGGAAAATTGTTTTTCGTCCAAAATATGCGAGTTTAAATCTAAAAACATTCTGCCAAATTTCAAAACAAATTATTGATCCGTTCTAAAGTGATGAAATAAAATATTTTTGATTAAATCTACTGTCTCGACCTCAGATTAACAAATAAAATAGATATGTCTGTTTTGATTTTTTCTTGCCCCAAACATCGAGTCACAATCTAAGCTCATTTGCGGACACTTCCACTGCTTTGCCATATATACAAAGTCTCTTTAGTTGCAGGAAAAATGAAAATAGAAGTTTAATTGAAAATGTGTTAACAAGTTATGCAAATAAAAAAAAGTCATACTAATTTATGCATTTGAGTCGCTGCTTTTAAAATTGATGAATTATACTTGAATTTTATTTAATAAAGGCATATTATTATATAAATTTTAAACAAATATTTGTTGTATCCTTAGATTCATTTAGGGTTATAACTAAAAGTGGCAACATTCCTCAAAATTTAAGTACCTGTTTAATATGTCAATAGTAATCTATTTACTAGTTTTGTCCTTGTTTAATTATCATATAAAGAGAGTTACAAATAACATATGAGTGTGATCGACGACCATTTCGAATACGCGGTAGTATTGTAGTAAATAATGTCAAACGTGGTTTGTTTATAATTTATACGAGCGCCATTACGACTAGAGAGTAAACATTTAGTTCTTTCGTTTTTCAAGACTTTTAGTGACAAAAAACTTTTAAGTTAATTAATTTAATGTTTTTGGATTATCTAGGTTCGTCAATGCCAATTTTGTCAGAAAAACAGCCGAAATTACGAAGACCATGTGTCTACAATAACATGCCCGCTTTTTGTAATTCATTCATTATTTCACTACTGGCGTTTAGAATTGTGGGCCGCAAAAATAAACGTGTTTATGCATAAATAGCCCTCTCTATGTTTATTATTACCCTAATGTCTCGACCCTTACTTCGCGGAATCTGCTCATATTAGTGTTTTAAACGAAACTAACCGTTTCTATATAATTCCACAATATATTGGAAAAATTTTAAAAATTCTAAGAAATTGACTATTGTTTCGATATTAAATACCATCATCAGAATGACAGAAGTTACATTTCATTTGATGCCTACCGGATGTTTAATAATAATTATTTTTGGTTAGACCAAGAAGTGACCTACCTTGTGATTGACTGAATATATACAGCGTGCGGCATTAGTCCGAGGAAGTCCAATTACTCACTTGTCGTAAGAGATACGAAAAAAAAATTATCTAGATAAAAGTTAAGCCATATATAGGACCATATTTTGAATATATTTTCAAATATACAGGGGTACCCACATTGGCAGGATGAACCTAACTTATCTTTTTTAAATGGGTATATTTCCTCATTTTTTCATACCCCTCGATTTTTTTGTTTGTGCGATATAAGGTATTGCAATGTTATACGAGGTAATTTAAAAGATATAAGCACTTTTTTAGTAATTTCCTAGTAACATCAACACCCTGTACCATTGTACAGATTTGATATCAAGAAATCTATTTACGTTCAAACGTGTTTTGATATGTGCATTTACTGGGTTTTCTTAAATGAAACACCCTGTATTTTAGTATAATAATGAAATGGTATTGTATGGTACTTTATTACTTCTTAAGCATTCCCAATACCTAATTGCCCTAATTTGTGAGTTATTGATGATACTTTCAGCCAAACATTATTTGAAATAAATATTAGGTGAAATTTTATTAGTTTGACGGTGGAAATATTTAGCCAGACATAATTTTCCAAAAAAAATCACAAAATAATATAGTCTGATCCATAATTGATTAATATTAGGTGAATTACCAAAATACATGAGTACTTAAGATTGTTGGTGTATAAAACATTACTAAAATCACACATTATTCTAGTTGGCTATGAATTTCACAACAAATTGGTTTAAAAATTTGACATTAGATTACTTTTATTAGTTCCTGTTTGCTATTGTCAACATGAATTTTTCTCAGGAACAGCTGACTGATATGGTTCTTCATATCAGTCAGCTGTTCCTGAGAAAAATTCATGTTGACAATAGCAAACAGGAACTAATAAAAGTAATCTAATGTCAAATTTTTAAACCAATTTGTTGTGAAATTCATAGCCAACTAGAATAATGTGTGATTTTAGTAATGTTTTATACACCAACAATCTTAAGTACTCATGTATTTTGGTAATTCACCTAATATTAATCAATTATGGATCAGACTATATTATTTTGTGATTTTTTTTGGAAAATTATGTCTGGCTAGGAGAATGTAATAAAAATGTGTTGCTGGTAAGAAGAATTTATCATCAACTGTTATATATAAGAAAATATTAATTTGAATATAATCACTAATTACAAATAAAACAACATTTAATGTGAAACGTATTTATTCATATACTGCTTTTGCAAAACTCGTCCATATATCGATAAGGTATGTATCATATAAAAACATGTAATTAAATAAAAGTAAATATACAGAAATATATACAGGGAGTATCTTACACTTTCTCCCCCTTCAAAAAATATATACAAGTTAAACTAATAAAAAATAAATAACTCTTTCAGTTAAATTAATAAACTAGTCGGTTTGGCTTATTTATTAAGCTCCGCCGTCATAACTGACGCGAACTATCAACGCTAGGTGAAACCGATACTTCCTGATTCGAATTGTTCTCAAATAAATTATCCCTATCACTTGCTACAGAATCATTACATACTAAACTATCATTATGTACACTATTTACATTAAAATCAGATCTTGGAATGATCGTGACCGATTCTTCCTCTTTTGAATATTTTGAGTTAACAGTTTCAGTTTCATTACAATTATTTACTTTTAACTGGTCAATGTGACATTTCCAAATAAATCCATGATCTGTTTTTATAATATAGGTTCTTTCTCCAAGAACTTCTTTGACCACACATTGGCACCAATTTGGAGTATTAGCCCTAAAATCGCGTACTAACACCTTATCATTAATTTTAAAATATGTTTGTCTTTTCCCTTTAAAATATTGTTTTTGTATGAATTGTTTATTTTCGACAACGGATTTTGTCGATGGCAATAACAAATCAAATCTGGTGCGCATTGTTCTGCCCAACAAAATTTTAGAAGGAGCTTCCACTGTAGTTGTATGAAGAGTGTTTCTATAATGAAATAGAAAACGATTGATAATTAAATTAAAATCTAAATTTTTATTTTCACTTTTGGCTCTATAAATAGCTTTTTTTAGAATCTTAACTGCACTTTCACCTAATCCATTTGTAGAAGGGTGGTAAGGTGCACCTGTTAGATGTCGTATTCCGCTCAATTTTAAAAATGTTTGGAATGCATCCGAATTGAAAGTGGTCGCATTATCGGTACAAATTTGGAAAGGTAAACCTAATCTACTAAACAAATCACGAAAAATTTTAACAGTACTCGTAGCCGTTATATCGTGCATTTGAAAACATTCTATCCAATTACCAAGAAGTTTTGATTAAAAACTGGACCAAAAAAATCGGCATGTAACCTAGTCCATGGTTGCTCAGGCCATTTCCAGATTGACAATAATGATTTGGGTGGTTTGCTCGAGTGAAGTGCAGAAGCATTGCAATTTTGAGATTGTTCTTCAATCTATTTGTCAATTGAAGGCCACCAAACATATGATCGTGCAAGTGCCTTCATTTTCACGATACCCATATGAGTTCTATGCAATTCTTTTAAAATTGAAGTATGAAATTTCTTTGGAATAATCAACCTGTAACCCCACATTAAACAGTCTTGTTCCATAAAAATTTCATTTTTTTTTATAAAATATGGTTGAATTTCACTTGAAGGAAAAGTAGAAGGCCATCCCCTTTTAACAAAATATATAATTTTACTAAGAATAGGAACCTTCGCCGTCTCTTTTTTTCATAGAATGAACATTCAAAGGAAAATCGGAATCTTTAATATAATTTAAATATGAATAATAAAATTCTGAGCTTAAAAATGAAGTACATTCTTCTTTCTCGGGATTAACGGGAAGTCTGGACAAACAATCTGCAACATTATCTTTACTTTTGACGTAAACTATGTCATACGAAAAAGCTGATAAAATATGAGCCCATCTATGTATCCGATTGGCTGCAAAAATTGGTAAACCTTTTTTATTGCCAAAAATGGTTAATAAAGGTTAAGGGTCAGTGCATAAAATTAATCTTTGACCATAGAGATATTGAAAAAATTTCTTTACGCCAAAAATAATGGCTAGAGCCTCTTTTTCAATTTGAGAATATTTTATTTTGCTGGATTTTAACAAAGTTGACGCAAAAGAAATTGGCCTTTCCGTTTTATCCTTGTAGACATGAGAGAGAGTGGCTCCCAGAGCAAACTGAGAAGCATCAACCGTTAGTTATATTTTTTCTTCGGGATTAAAATGTGCTAACACCGAAGAAGATGTCAACATAGCCTTAGCTTCTTCGAAACTTTTCGTACACTCAGGCGTCCAATTCTAAGCTGAGTCTTTTTTTAACAAACAATAAAGAGGTTTCAAAATTTATGATGCATTCTTAATAAATTTACAATAAAAATTTACCATTCCTAAGAATGATTTGAGCTCCGTAACTGTTTTCGGAACCTTGGCTTTTTTAATAGCAGTATCTCGCTCGTCCAGCGTATGTAATCCAAATTTGTCAATTACATGACCTAAATATTTTACCGAATTTTGAAAAAATGTACATTTGTCTTTTTTTACTTTAAGTCCACATTCATGAAGACGTTTAAACACTTTTTCTAAACGCTCCAGATGCTCACGGTCATCTTTACCTGTTACTAAAATATCATCAAGGAAACAGACAACACCCGGAAAAACAAACATTTGTTCCATTATATTTTGAAATATAGCTGGGGCACTCGTTATCCCGTAAGGTAAACGTTTATAAGAGTAAAGTCCCTTATGTGTAGTTATAGTAACAAGTTCTCTAGAAGCTTCTGTCAACTCCACCTGTTGAAAAGCTTCCGAGAGGTCGATTTTTGAAAACTTATCACCACCTTGCAATTGCGAAAAAAGATACTCTATTCTCGGCAAAGGAAAATGTTGAATTAACAAATTTGGGTTTAACGTAACTTTAAAATCTCCGCATATTCTTATACCTCCAATGTTTTTTAAAACTGGAACGATAGGAGTAGACCATTTTGAAAACTCTGTTGGTACTAAAGCATTCATTTTTACTAACCTTTCGATTTCCTGTTCCACTTTGGGTCTTAAAGCGAACGGTACTGGTCTAGGCTTGCAAAATTTCTCCACAGCGCCTTCCTTTAGCTTTAATGAAATTTTAAATTTGTTAAATGTTCCCAATCTGTTATCAAATATAGCACCATATTGTTCAATCAAAGAAGTAACCTGGATAGAAGCATCTATATTTTTACAGCTTTCTAATAAATTTGTATCAGATATATCATTCAAACTTTCGGCTTTCTGAATTTTGCAGATACCCAATTTAAGCATATTTAAACCATTTCTACCAATTAGTGGTGGACCCCCGTCTTTACTTACATAAGTTTTTAATACATAATTTTTATTTTCAAAAACCAAATTGAAATTAACAAATCCCAAGGGTTTAAAAGTAACACCCACATAATACTTCAATGATAAATCATTCTTCTCTAATTTTTTATTTGAAAAATGTTTTTGTATAATTTTTCAGATATTGCGGCATGAGCAAAACCAGAATCCGCCTCAAAACTCATTGGTATATTTTCAACAAGCATATTTACAAAAACAGGTTTAATATTTCCATTCTTATTAACATTGTCGCTTAAATTCCCAAAATTTAACAAATAATTATCAAATTCATCAAAATTCTCCGCAACCGGTTTATTTAAATCCGATAAATTAAAAATTGATTGGTCAGTATCGACTTCATTATCTACTTCCAAATATTTATGTGAAACTTTTTTGCACAGAGTAGCTAAATGGCCTCTCACACCACATTTATGGCAATTACAATTTTTATATGCACAATAATTTACCATGTGATTACTACGACCGCAAACAGTACATTTTATAGAATATTTACGATTGCTTACCGTAGAATTTCTGACACTATTCTTACCAGCTAAACCGCTGCTGCCCTGGTCTTTTTGATATCGCTGAAACGGCTGGATAGAAGAATTGCGTGTGATCTGGCCCTTATTCTTCCTTAGACGATGGAAATTCATCGAGTCGGTCGGTTCTCGTTTCACCACCGCACCCAAGCTTTCTCTCAACGCGTGTTCCTTCAAAGAAGATTCCTTGGAAATGGCTAATCTAACTACTGATTTCAGCGTAACATTTGCTCTGGAAGCATCTTCTTCAAAAAGCCGATCCATTATCCTTTCTTCACTAATGCCGATAACAAAAATATCACGCATTATGACACCTAATTCAGTACCAAAATTACACTTTGAAGCTAAACTTTTTACACGTGCTTCCCAATCGCCAAGACTTTCACTGGGTTTCCTCCGTGCAGAGTACAATTGTAATCTTTCTGCGAAGTACGACTTTACTGGATTTAAATGTTCGTCCAATAATTTAATTAATTCATCGAAAGTTTTTGCATTCGGAAGATCTAGTACACATAAATTCCGCACCAATTTATAACAATTCTCCGATAAAGTATTTAAAAGTATGCCTTTTTTTCGGTTAACGTCATTTATTTCATTTGCAATAAAAAACTGGAATAGTCTTTCTTTAAATACCGAAAAATCCGATTTATCAGGATCAAAAGTATTTAAGGTTCCTAATAACCCAAAACATTGTTGATTATCTTTATCAGCCGGCATTTTTTTTACCACTAGCACTTACTTGAAAACAAAAATTTCAGCACTAACTGATAAACTATACTTTCCGATTATGCACACGTGAATTCAAAGAGAAAAACACCTCGTCGCCAACTGTTATATACAGGGTGTCCCGGGACTAATGGGAAAAAAGTCAGGAGCGTATAATCTGAGCCAAAATAATATTAGTACTTCATATAAACTTTTACTATGCAGGCCCTCGTTTTCGAGTTATAGGCCTCCAAAGTTTTAATTTTGAATTTGGTTTTTATTTTTATTTTTTTTACTAGTTATTTGATCTTTGTAAAATTTACGTTAAAGCTATAATGTACGTGTATGTTTATTTTGGAAAGGTAAACAGATTTACAGGAGTGCCTTGAAGCCAGGGACGGACTACTCGCAATGGTTAGTGATCCATAAATTTGCAGGGATGGCACACCCTGTATGAAATTATCGAAATTGACTTCCCCACACATTAAGCTAACGAAAAGTTACTCTTGCTGGAATTCGATAAAATGAGCCGTTTGGCTAATATTTACAGTTTTATTAATGCACTACGTACAAATTTACCTAACTAACTTATTAATACGATGTACTACAAAAAAATAATTTGAAGATAGCAGATGATAAAAACATTAAGAACTTATTTAATGGGAATTAAAAAGGTACGCAGACAACGTAATTAGTTGCTTTTAATCAAAATTACGAACACAACATTATTAAACCATTAAGAAAACCTCATAAAACACAAGTTATAAAACAATCGACTGAAACTAATTCCTAAACAACAAAAACTAACGTTTTTCCAATAAATGTTCAATATGAGCTCCTCCCACTTCCACGCACATTCTAAGTCTACGACGGTTGTTTCTTTGCACTTCTAATAACATTGCAGTGTAACACATTTCTGTCTATTAAATCTTGCCTTGTTCGCACAGGTGTTGCGTATACCTTACTTTTGAGATAACCCTAGAGGAAGAAATCCATAGGATTGACATCTCCTGATCGCGGTGGTCATTGAAAAGGGCCTCCACGACCAATCCATCTATTAGGAAACCTTGTGTGTAAATGCTATCGTATATCTAAACTGAAATGAGGAGGGGCCCCATCATGCATGAACCATAAATTCCTACGTGTTTGTAGTAGCACATCATCAAACAGGTTCCATAACTCATTTTGCAATAACTCCAAATATCTATGACCGGTCAAAGTATCGTCAATAAAGTATGGCCCTATCAAATGATTGCCAACTATTCCTGCCCAAACATTAACCATGAATCTATGCTGGCTCCTAGTTTGACTAATGCCATGTGGATTCACATCATCCCATAAATGCATATTATGAGAATTTATGACTACATGTCTGTTGAAACCGGATTCGTTCGTAAAGAGAACGTTACTAATAAATGTATTGTCTGCTTGTTGTTGTCGCAGAAACCACTGGCTATACTCAAGTCGTGAAGGATGATCAGCCACTGTCATACTGTGTACTTTTTTGATGTGAAAAGGGTATAACAGCTGTTCTTTTAGAACGCGATGCACAACTGATTTAGAGACGTTATGTTCTCTTGATAATTTTCGTAAACTCGTTGATGGTTCATTATCAACTACATTTAACAAGTCTTGTTCAACTGCCACAGTACGTACGCTTCGTACTGGACCTTCTCTACCTTTTTTTGGCAAAAAATGTCCTAAAATTTAAAACTTTGTTTTGTATACATGGAAAATTACATTTACTTATTCATACCTGTTTCTCGTAACCTGAGATCAATACGCTCAAACATTCGTCTGTCTGGCAATGCTCTGTTTGCAAAATGCTCTGCATAAAGCCTTCTGGCCTCTAAACAGTTTCGAGAAACCAGTCCATACATTAAATTCATATCTGCGTACTCAATAAAAGTGAATTCTGCCATTGTAATTGTTAAATTAAGGACTTATGAATTATTGACAAGTACTGACTACGAACTATTCTACACAATGTTTGACAACTAATCCTATGGTTACTTGATAAACGGTAAAAACACTTTTAAAAAGTTTTTACCAACTTTCCAATTAATGAGTCGTTAATGTTTTTTATCTTCTGCTATCACTAAATTATTTTTTTGTAGTACTGAAGGTAAATTTGGACATCGTATTAATAAGTTAGTTTTACCTCGTTGTGTACTTATAAAAATGGTGAATGTACGTAGTGCATTAATAAAACTGTCAATATTAGCCGAACGGCTTATTTTATCGAATTCTAACAAGAGTACCTTTTCGTTAGCTTAATGCGTGGGGAAGTGAATTTCTATAATTTCATACAGGGTGTGCCATCCCTGCAAATTATTTGGATCACTAACCATTGCGAGTAGTCCGTCCCTGGCTTCAAGACACTACTGTAAATCTGTTTACCTTACCAAAATAAACATACACGTACATTATAGCTTTGCCGTGAATTTTATGAAGATCAAATAACTAGTACAAAAAATAAAAATAAAAACTAAATTCAAAATTAAAACTTTGGAGGCCTATAACTCGAAAACTAATATTATTTTGACTCAGATTATACGCTCCTGACTTTTTTCCCATTAGTCCCGGGACACCCTGTATATGAAAATATTAATTTGAATATAATCACTAATTACAAATAAAACAACGTTTAATGTGAAACGTATTTATTCGTGTACTGCTTTTGCAAAACTCGTCCATATATCGATAAGGTATGTATCATATGAAAACATGTAATTGAATAAAAGTAAATATACAGAAATATTTATACAGGGAGTATCTTACATCAACAATTCCCTGATAGGCGACAACCAAAAAGAGAAGCATTTCAAAGTTTATTAGAACGATTTCAACGGACAGGACACGTAAATTACGAGAGATCTGAACGAACCAAACCTGTTGTAAGTAAATGAAGAAAATTAATTAAATGTAATTCTTAGTGTCACTGAGAATCCACATATTAGTACGAGGGAAATTGTTATTTTTGTTAGGTAACTATATTACACGTTAATTCCCTTTTTTGATTATTTGATAATGGTTATCAAGTTCGGGAATATTAGTAATTTGGATTTTGTATAATGATGCATATGTTTGTGATGCAATAACCCATAACTTATTATTTTCATAACCAACTAGAATATTGTGTGATATCAAATCTATATAATAGTACAGGGTGTTGATGTTACTAGGAAAATACTAAAAATGTGCTTATATCTTTTAAATTACCTCGTATATCATTGCAATACCTCATATCGCACAAACAAGAAAATCGAGGGGAATGAAAAAATGTTGAAATATACAGGGTATTTCATTTAAAAAAAAGAAAAGTTAGGTTCATCCTGCCAATATGGATGGCCCTGTATATTTGAAAATATTTTCGAAATATAGTCGTATATATAGCTTAACTTTTATCCAAATAAATTTTTTCGTATCTCACGACATGTGAGTAATTGGACTTCCTCGCACTAATGCCGCACCCTAGCTGTATATTAATAGAAAAAAGAAGAAAATATGATATTAAAAATATTAAAGCTTAGATACTATTAACCCTACGGGGATATCCTGGATATCTTTTTCCAATTTAAGATCAGTATAACTGTGCAATGATATAGAAACACAGGAAAGCTATATCTGCTGATCCTTACAATTATCACTTAAGAAGACATTTTAAAAGTGTAGAACTCCCTAGATTGATCTGTTCATTGATTACTCCATATTGTGAGTTTATTAAGTGTCTTCTAACTTCCAATTCTTCAAGGAAATCCAGTTCTTGTTTCTTATCACAAATATGTAGTACTTATAATTCTGTGTTTAGGTGGTAATGAATGTTTGGTGTCCAGTAGAAGTTTGAAGAAGTCCTCGGAGTTACCCAGAAGAAACGTGTTTCCAATAAGTACAATAGTATAGCATTACAATATCAAGTAGGAATATCTTGATATTATTACTAACGTTTAAGTTGTATTATATTGTTAATACAATGCTGTTTTGTGAAGTTAGGTATATAAAGATGTACCTCTTATAATACATCTTAATTTCCATCAGTATGCAACGATAGTAAATATGTACTTGGCATGTAATAGACAAAACTGGAGAGATTATACTTGGAGCTTCTTAATTAATAAGTACCAATTTTTATCAAATCACTAATTTCCTTGCAAAGCTTACACAGGTATTTACTATCAATCAAATTTACAACTGTCAAGTTAGGTTATGTTGACTCACTGGATTTTATTTTTATATCGTTGTCCACGGAACCAATTAAATGTCATAAAGAAAAACAACAGATACTTCTCTGACAACGGTCTTTTACTACTGAAACTGAGAAATTTGCGTTTTCTAACCTCATTTTTATAGTCTGAAAAGTTTCCAAATCTTTAATAAGGCCCCAGGATATGCAAAAACTTTACTAAATTAAAGCTAATAAGAGACTATGACAAAAAATAGAAGAGTTCATTATTCTTATTTAATGTATTTTATATTGATTCAATTAAAGAAACAGAAAAAAAACCAAATATATACTCGCGTATGTTATTTACGTAACAATATTTTTTTATTTGTACCAAGTATCAAGAACTTTTTGTCAAGTTGATATGTCAGTTGCAACTGGCAAAACGTTTAAGTCGCAGTGGAGTTTGTAGTTTCCAAGCAATTTAAGAAAATTCCAAATTGGAGTATTTCAATGTTTTTACACATTTTCTAAAGAAAACTAGCTTATGGAAAAGTAAAAATTACTATACCACCAAAATGAGATTCTCATCAAAAATTAAAGATTGTATACTGAGGTTATTAATTCAATCGACCACTGAGGCGCCTGGCGGTCAGACCCCTCAACTAAAATGAATATTTTATACAAAATGAGGGCCAAATGGCATACGGCTAAAAATGGTTTTTCGGACTCTAGGACTCTGATTTCGGTAGAGGCGGATGCCACTTCAGGCGCGAGAATAACATCGGGGGATGCCAAATAACACGACAACTGTATAAATAAATATACAGTGCTATTCAAAAGTCCCCTCCCCCCTCGTATATTTTGAACGTCTACACATACATTAATAAAATTTGGAGAGTAAAAATAAAGTGTTGTAAACTTCTCTACGAATGGTAACAGGTGACGTAATAGTAATAGATGACGTCACAGTGCCACTCTGGCCAATAATTTTAAATAGGACCTTATGGCAAGTGATATCTCGTTTGAAAGGCATTTACATTGGCTACATAGCCATATTAATTTTGTTTCGGTTTAAATTAATTTTGACGGATAAATTAAATAAATACCGAAATTATTATTTCACATTTAAATATTGAAGATTTTTCAGTCCGCCTCTGGTTAGTTGCCAAAAAATTGACGTTTTTAATTTAATATTATTTGTTGCTTTGCAAAGTTTTTCTAAATAGCTTAAATATTTAATTTTATTATTGTTTAACGAGACGTTTAAGAGTTTACATAGGCAAAATGGTACGTACTCAAGCCGACAAAGTAGCAGCTATCTTCGTAATTGGTGAATCTAGAAAGAATCTCCATGAAGCGGAACGTTTATTTAATGAGAGATACCCAGATCGCCATATCTCGAGAACTTATTTGAGGGAGCTTCTTCACAAGTTTGAAGCAACAGGTAGTGTTCAAGATGCCAAACGATCTGGTCGACCAACATTTAGTGATGATAAAAAAATTGATATAGTTGCTGAAATGGTAGTAAACCCTACTTCCTCTTCAACTAAAGTTGAGTCTATCTGTGAAGTAATTAAAAGTACAGTACAGAGTGTTGGCTAAAAATAAATTTCATTCATACAAGTTAAAAATGGTGCACCACCTTTCGGATGACGACCCCGACAGAAGACTCGAATTCTGTGAATGTATGACAAATAAAATTAGTCAAAACCCACATTACACAAAAACAATTTGTTTTAGTGACGAAAGTACTTTTTGCCTCAATGGAAATGTGAATACACAAAATGTAAGGTATTGGAGTGACACAAATCCTCACACCTTCCGTGAACAACATACCCAATTTCCAGAAGAAATCAATGTTTGGGCAGGTATTTTGGGAAACCACATAGTTAATCCTGTTTTCCTAAATTCAAATTTAAGCGGTGAAGTGTATCTGGAGATGTTATAAAATGCAACTGAGCCGTTAATTCTTGAAATTCTGGAAGATGAATTCGGCCATCTGGATATAACATTTCAACAAGATGGTGCTCCTGCACATTGTTATGGTGCATGCCGTAAGACGTTACGTGGATGAAGAATATCGAGGTAGATGGATCGGCCGGCGAGGTCCTATAGAATGGCCACCTCTGTCACCAGATCTGACACCATTAGATTTTTTTCTATGGGGGTACTTGAAATCCAAGGTTTATATTACGGCACCAGATAGCATTGAGGTTTTGAAAGAAATAATTACTGAAGAATGCAATGCTATTTCAGCTGACACATTCGAACGAGCACGACAAGAGTTTACTAATAGGATGTATTACTGTCAGGAAGTAGATGAAGCACATTTTGAACACTTGCTATAAGAATCCATTGTTGATATTTGATTAATTAAATTTAAAAAAAAAAATAATTTCAATAATTTTGGTATTTATTTAATTTATCGCTCAAAATTAATTTAAAACCAAACAAAATTAATATGGCTATGTAGCCAATGTCAATGCCTTTCAAACGAGATATCACTTGCCATAAGGTCCTATTTAAAATTATTGGCCAGAGTGGCACTGTGACGTCATCTATTACTATTACGTCACCTGTTATCATTCGTAGAGAAGTTATAACACTTTATTTTCACCCTCCAAATTTTATTAATGTTAGTGTAGCCATTCAAAAGATACGAGGGGGGGGGGGAGGGGACTTTTGAATAGCACTGTATATATGGATTTCTTTAGCATACAATAATAAAAAATGTTAATCTGTCAAAATTGTATTTTTGGAAATAGTGGATTTAATACCATTAACAAATGATCTTGTGGTAAAACTACATAAAATTATATTATTTACTGGATCGGTAAGAGTCAATTGACCTAAAATTCTTTAAAATAAACTTATGAAGTGAGAGCAATTATACATTTACGTGCAAGAAGGTAGACTAAAAGGTCCAATTTGTTTCAAGAGACTTTCAATAACCGAACTGTTACATTTTCTATAATATAATAAGATAACAGATGAAATTGAAACAATCCATTTGCTACTCTTATCGTAATTGATTAGTATGATATAACGTGAGAACAGGATACATGATTGATCTTATATATTTTTTTCTTATCATTATTTTTCATTTAACGCTGTAACGAATTTTTAATCTCATTGCTACTAATGGTTATCAATACCACTGGCTTTGTTCCGTTTTTGCGCATTGTATATAAAACAGGTCGAATTAACTTTTGTATCTAGGCTTCTGAAAATAATTTCTTGTGAAACGATAATTTGAAACAATTGCCTAAAAAGTTAGTTCCTTTTTTAAAAGAATCTATGTGTACTAACGATACCTCGTTTTACGTTTTTCACCATTGCAATTGCTAATACATATATCTATTCAACGGATGCAGATGTATGCATCAACTCACATAGTTAATGGAGTACAGACAAATTCGTAGCGGTTACGCTAACAGTGTAGGTGTTTTTGATGAATAGAACATAAAATATTAAATCCAAGGAATCAAGAGACCCTTTTCCATCTTCCATCACAAATTTCTCCAAAGTTTAAGCACATTTCTCACTTAAAATATAGGTATTCGATATCTTCATTTTATGTTCAGAGGATATTAACACATTTCTATTTATAAGAAATTGGATTTAGCTGTACCTAATATAGAGTTGGTATTGCTGGAAGATCATCCTGGAACTAGTATGAGTATATAAAGTTTCACTTATCCGTCTGAAAGTATGTGTGTACAGCACCAAGTTATTCCTTCGAAGTAAATTGTTTCTTTAATTTTTTCATATGGGCTTCAGATTGTGATTATTTCAATTTCCGTCCTTGGTCTCTAGTGTCAATATCAATTTGCGTTAGATAAACTAATGTTTAACATGGTTTGTTATATAGTAGCTACACAACCTTGCCCAGCACTTTGTTGAAGACAACGATACCTACATAAAACGAAGAATGACGTAATACTGGATTTATATGTACAAAACTTGTTGGAGAAAGTTGGTCTACCTGCTCTAGAATATTTTATTTCTGAACTGTAGAGAGATAATGGTTAGTATAATACTGTACTGTCATTCTTGTTAAATATAACATAACACGAATAGGAGAACTCCAGCCGACACCTACTTAACCTAAAGGTGATTTCAAAGAAAAACCAAAAATTTGTCCCTCCTAGAGGCGGTGAAATACACATTCAATCTAGATGGTGTTGGGGTAGACATGACAACAGTGACAATCTAGTATGTGACTTGACGACAGGCATTGACTGCATGTAATAATTTATAATAAATGATTGAACTGAACTCCAATATTTTTAAATAATTTACTTAGAAAGTATAACAACAGAACATGGCGCAGTCAGTAGACGCGAAGTGAAATTACCTAATAATTACTAATTTCAAATTACGAGAACAAATTACTGAATTAAAAATGGGTGACAATAGAGGAATAATGTCTTTGTCATTGACCGGCAAAACTTCAGAAAATTGGAAGATGTGAAAAGCAAGATTCCAAAATTACTTAATTGCATCCGAAGTAAATAAAAAGGATGAGAAAACTCAATGTGCACAGCTACTTCATTATATTGGGGAAGAAGCATTCAAAATATATTCCACTTTTAAATTTCAAGAAGACGAAAAAGAAAAAATACATGTATTGTTCAAGAAATTCGACGAACATTTTCAAGGCAAAGAAAACACTTCATACGAAAGATACAAATTTTTTAGCTACAGGCAAGAGGCTGAACAGTCAACTGAAAATTTTATTATGGAGCTTAAAAAGAAGGCATCTAGGTGTAAACTCGATAATTTAACAGATAGTCTAATAATTACCATGATTATTTGCGGAATAGGAAATAATAATGTAAGAGAAAGACTATTACAAGAAGATGGACTGACCCTGGAAAAAGCTATTGACCTTTGCTATGTAATTGAAACATCAAAATTTCGAAGCGATGTTATGGGTGCAGGTGCAAGTAGTAGTACTTTTTCAACAACGGTGGATGTATTAAGTAAGAAATTTCAAGAAGGAAAAAATTGTGAGCCCAAGAGTGTGCTACATTCAAATACAAGTGAGAGATTAATTAAAAACTGTCAAAAGTGTGGTGGCAAGGAACATAAAATAAATAAATGTCCTGCATATGGAAAGACCTGTAATTACTGTAATGTAGTAAATCATTTTGCTTCCGTCTGTTATAAAAAGAAAAATAGGAAAGGCATAAATAACATTGAACAATGCACTGAAGAAGTAAATTCAATAAATTCTGACAACTTCATGTTTGTAGGTACGATTTCGCAGGTGAGTAGTGCCATCAATAAAAATGAGTGGTTAACTGATTTAGAAATAAATAAAAAAATAATTTAATTGAAGATTGATACTGGAGCCATGGTAAATGTTTTACCTTGGAATATTTTTAAATATAAAATCACTAAAACGAATACAACATTACAATCCTATACTGGAAATAATTTAAAAGTATCAGGTAAGGTTTGTTTACCATGTGTAAGAAATGAAAAAATACACAATTTAGAGTTTTATATTGTAAATTCAAATTCACAACCCATTCTAGGTTTGCAGTCAAGTGTTGACTTGGGACTAATTGCAAAAGTACAATCTGTTGATTCAAATGTTTCAGATTACACCGAACTGGTTAAAAAATACAGTGATCTTTTTGAGGGGATAGGTTGCATCAAAGATACTTACCATATAGAGGTAGATGACAAAATAGATCCAGTGGTTCATCCCACTAGAAAAGTTGCTATTCCTTTATTAGATAGTCTTAAAGAGAGTCTTGAAGGTTTAGCAAAAGATAAAATAATTGAGAAAGTTCACGGGAGTTCACAATGGGTAAATCCACTAGCTTTGGTTAGAATACCAGATAATAAATTACGTATTTGTCTTGACCCTATTGATTTAAATAAAGCGATTAAGCGAGAACATTGTCATATACCCACTTTAGATCAAATTACTATCAAGTTATCAAATGCAAAACTTTTCTCTACATTAGATGCTACACAAGGATTTCACCAAATTCCATTAGACGAGGCTAGTTCAAACTTATGCACATTTGGTACTCCATTTGGGAGATATAAATTTAAAAGAATACCTTATGGGATTAAGTCAGCCCCGGAGGTATTTCAAACTAGATTCAAGAATATTTTCAACATAGAAGGAGCAGATACATATATTGATGATATACTTGTGTGAGGTTCTAATAAAGCTGAACATGATGCCAGGCTTAAACAAATTCTTAATTTAGCAAGAGAAAATAATGTAAAATTTAATTTAAGTAAATGCAAATTCGGGAGAAATGAAATTAAGTACATGGGACATATAATTTCGGAAAATGGTTTGAGTCCAGATAATTCAAAAATTCAGGCAATTGCAAATATGCCACGTCCTCAAAATAAACAAGATGTGCAGAGAGCATTAGGAATGTTAACTTATGTAGGTAAATTTATAAAAAATCTCTCAGATGAAACTTATTCATTGAGAACATTGCTTAGAAAAGATACAGAATTTATATGGCAAACCGAACATGAAGAAGCTTTTCAAAACTTGAAGAGCATGTTAATTGATAAACCAGTCTTGCAGTTTTACAACGTTAATGCTGAGACAGTTGTGTCAGTTGATGCATCTAAAAATGGTTTGGGGGCGGTTTTATTACAAAATAAATTACCATGTGCGTATGCTTCTAAAGCAATTACTGAAACACAGTGTAGATATGCCCAAATAGAGAAGGAACTTCTAGCAATTATATTCGGATTAAATAAATTTCATGACTTCATATTTGGTAAAAGAGTTATCGTTGAAACGGATCACTTACCTTTAATTTCTATATTTAAAAAACCATTGAATAAGTGTCCTGCGCGTTTGCAACAAATGCTATCACAAATCCAGAAATTCGATTTTGAAGTTAGGTATAAGCCAGGAAAAGAACTAATCATAGCAGATGCTCTTTCTAGGGCTACAGTAAATGAAAGTGAGTTTGAATTTCCAGATGAAGAAATTCCATCACAAGTTTGTCTTATAGTTTCAGAAATAAATATTACCACTAACAAGTTACATGAATTTAAAGAAAAAACCGAAAGAGATAGTGAATTGCAAGCTTTAAAAAAGGTTATATTAGACGGATGGCCTAGTACTAATAAAAATTTAGACAATCAAGTTAGGAAGTATTGTAAATATAGAAGTGAATTAACAGTAATGGATGGTTTGATTTTTGAAAATAATGCTATTGTAGTTCCAAAAGTTTTACACAAAGAAATGCTTGATAGGATACATTATAATCATATGGGAATAACAAAATGTTTGAAATTGGCAAAAGAATCTCTTTTTTGGCCAACCATGCAAAATGAAATCAAACAAAATATTCTAGAATGTCAAATTTGTTATAAGTACTCAAATTCACAATCAAATGAACCGTTAAAATGTCATGAAATTCCAAAAATGCCTTGGAATAAGGTGGGGTTTTGAAATACAGGGTAAAAAATATCTCTTAGTAATAGACTATTATTCCAAATACTTAGAAGTTGAAAACTGAAACAAAGTACAAGTAGTTACAAAATAATACAAGTATTGAAGTCCATTTTTGCTCGACATGGTATTCCACTTACATTGATATCAGATGGAGGTCCTCAGTTTGACTCCAGGGAATTCAATGAATTTTCGAAAAGTTGGGAGTTTAATCACATAAAGAGTTCACCGACATATGCACAATCTAACGGTATGTCAGAACGAAATATATAAACGGCAAAAAGAATTTTTAAAAAGGTTCTAGAAGACCAAAAAGATCTATACTTAGCTCTTCTCATGTATCGCAACATGGAAATCGATGGTACTTACTCTCCGGCAGAAGTACTAATGTCAAGAAGACTGAGAACAATTTTACCGCTTAAAAATGATATGTTCAAACCAAAATTAATCAATTACAAAAAGTTCAATAATGTTCTAGATAACAGACAGAAACAAAGTGCAAATTATTATAATAGTAAGGGTGTTCAAAATCTAAAACCTCTTAATCCAAATACTAAGGTTGTTGTTCAATTAAAACCCAAGGGTATATGGTATTCTGGTATAGTATTAAAAAGAGTTAGGGATAGAACATACAGGTTGAAAATGAATAACGGCACAATATTGTATAGAAATCGAAAATTTATTAAACCTTGTACTCTAAATTGTAACAATGAAACTTCAAATAATAACAATACTTTAAAAAGGAAGGAAGAGGAAGTAAGGAAAAAGTGTTATATAGAAATAGAGAGTCCTGATGAGATTAGTAATTAAAATAATGGATTAGAAAATAGTATTAGTAATACAGTTAGTAATAGTGATGTAGAAAATAGTATTAAGATGGAAAATGAAAATCAAGGTTCAGACAGTGATAATAGTGAAAATTACGAAGATTCGATAGAACACCCGTTAGACGTTACTCAGGACAATGCTAATAATTTAAATGTCTAAGTTTCATCAAAAGGAAGAATTATTAAAAAACCAGATAAACTAAATTTGTAAAAAAAGGGGGATGTAGGGGTAGACATGACAACAGTGACAATCTAGTATGTGACTTGACAACAGGCATTGACTGCATGTAATGATTTATAATAAATGATTGAACTGAACTCCAATATTATTAAATAATTTACTTAGAAAGTATAACAACAGAACATATGGCACCCTGCTCCTTCATACAAGAAGGTGAAAAGTAATTCAGTGACACTATTGTTTGATAGATAATTCGAAAAGATGGATTTAAAATACATTTACAAATAAATACTAATTTGGGTTAAATTAAATATGTGTTATCAGCGTACTTTCAACAGCTAAGGGCCGTATGCACCGTAGACTGTTAAACTCAGTTAAAGCTTAACTTCGTTTAACTTGAAAATTTCGATGTCGCAACGTCGTAATTGATAGTATTAAACTGGATTAAATTTAATCTGACTGTAATGAAAGTTTAAACGCAAATTTCTAACCTAAAATATTATTCCTTTCTTATTCGAATTATAGTCGGAGGCAGACAAACAAATAGTACTCGTAAAGATTGTTTGCAAGTGAGATTTATCATATCTACGTTGCTCTTTGTATTCCAAAAGAATATTAAAAATAATTGAATTGGAGGACGAATTATTCCTTGAGGAAGATTATTTTATAGATATAATCAATTTTGGTTTCCCTCGTCGTATATATGTAAGGCCTAATCATTTCGAGGACATGAATGGCATGACTATCTGCGATTTAGGCTGACCAACGAAACAGTTGTATTTCTTTTAGATCTTACTCAGCAAGACTCGGAGTTTGAATTTGATTTGTGAGTATCGTGTAGTTTTCAAATCTATTACGAACTAATATTGAACTATATACTTCGGGAACAATTATGTGTCTCCAACGAACCAACTATTGACAAATCTTATTTTATGCAAGTGGTTCTGATAAACAGATTAAACATCGGCGATTTCATGCACATGAACCAAGGAACCGTTTCTCATATCATTACAAAAGTTTCAGAAGCAA
This sequence comes from Galeruca laticollis, assembly GCA_963921935.1. Taxonomy (NCBI): domain Eukaryota; kingdom Metazoa; phylum Arthropoda; class Insecta; order Coleoptera; family Chrysomelidae; genus Galeruca; species Galeruca laticollis. Next base: position 90,583,418 of record OY998183.1, read on the forward strand.
TTGCAAGGCTCAGTAATAGATTCATTAAATATGCAAACTGTTCAAGATTGAAAATTCTTAAGTTGTATATATTACGGTATTTGTTGAAATGTGTTAACGTATTTGTAGATATGAAACCCTTTTTGTATCCGTTCGCTATTGTTGTACATTCAAAGCGTAAATTTACTTTAGTATCGTAGCATTGTTAGATATTTAGAAAATATCACGTTTCACACTACCGTTTTATTGATGTTAATAGAATTGTAGCGCCGTAAAATAGGATTGTTTAGACAAATGATGTTTAAATAAGGCTGAATCTTTTAATAATGGATCGGTGTCGGAGGGTTTGTAATAAACATTTGAATAACCTTTCAGAGTAAAAGGTTACAATAGGACGGCACCACCTTTGACGCTCAATAGTAATTGAAATATCTATGGGAGGCGTCCATTGTTGATTCTTGTCAATGTTTCCGGCAAGTCAAATAATAGTGACCTATAGGAAAGGTTTATTCGCTTTAGTACAACCAATCTACGTGTACACACGCCCTTTTGAAGATTTCTATTTAATTCATCTTACAACGTGAAGAAGTCAGTCATAATTACTGCTATTAGAGTCCACAGTGTACTTAAGTTCAACCATACCGCTTCTTAATTAGTATTCGAGTCCAGAGTGTACTCAAGTTCAAGCATACCGCTCTTCAATTAGTATTCGAGTCCAGAGCGTACTCAAGTTCAAGCATACCGCTTCTTAATTAGTAATTAGTATTCGAGTCCAGAGTGTACTGAAGTTCAAGCATGCCGCTTCTTAATTAGTGTTGGAGTTCAGAGTGTACTCAAGTTCAAGCATGCCGCTTCTTAATTAGTGTTAGAGTTCAGAGTGTACTCAAGTTCAAGCATACGGCTTCTTAATTAGTATTCAAGTCCAGAGTGTACTCAAGTTCAAGCATACCGCTCTTTAATTAGTATTCGAGTCCAGAGCGTACTCAAGTTCAAGCATACCGCTTCTTAATTAGTATTCAAGTCCAGAGCGTACTCAAGTTCAAGCATACCGCTACTTAATTAGTAATTAGTATTCGAGTCCAGAGAGTACTCAAGTTCAAGCATGCCGCTTCTTAATTAGTGTTCGAGTTCAAAGTGTACTCAAATTCAAGCATACCGCTTCTTAATTAGTATTCGAATCCAGAGTGTACTCAAGTTCAAGTATACCGCTTCTTAATTAGTATTCAAGTCCAGAGTGTACTCAAGTTCAAGCATACCGCTCTTTAATTAGTATTCGAGTCCAGAGCGTACTCAAGTTCAAGCATACCGCTTCTTAATTAGTAATTAGTATTCGAGTCCAGAGTGTACTCAAGTTCAAGCATGTCGCTTCTTAATTAGTGTTCGAGTCTAGAGTGTACTCAAGTTCAAGCATATCGCTTCTTAATTAGTATTTGAGTCCAGAGTGTACTCAAGTTCAAGCATACGGCTTCTTGATTAGTATTCGAGTCCAGTGTGTACTCAAAGTAGAACAAATCGTTCTTAGTCAATATTCAGTTAACTCCAAAGTAGAGATATACAGTCGCTTCTGTTGGTCACCTCATCAAGTCGAAACATAACGTTTCCGAATCATTAAGTTCATGTTTATCTTCCGTGTTTATATTCCGATCTGAAAACCATCGAAGCTCAAACATTCATCCATTTGTACAATTCATTGTAAATTTGTGATAATAAACTATTAATTTCGACAGATTGAGATTATTAATATAGTTGAATGTCATTGGCCCTACAAGAGCCGGATATAACAAGTATTGTTATATAACATTGTAAAGTGCCAGCACCAAGAGAGCAGTTCAAATCTTAGTTCGTGTAGCAGTTCAAATCGCAGTAAGTAGCAGTTCAAATCGCAGTTTCAAGGATTCATCACGGCAGTGACCAGGCCAATCAAGGTAAGTTGGTCAGTTATCTATTCAAATGTGCCGATGATCCATCCTGTTTTCGCATTAGTATTAGTATAAACATTGTTGAAATTCCTTACCTTATTTACGTTTAATCTGAATTTAAAATGGTTGAACTTAACAAATTAGAATGACGACTCGGTTATATACAAACAACCATTGCGACATTAAGAAGAGATGTCGACCAAGCAAATATTTGATTCAAGAGAGATTAAATGCCGCTACCAAAGAATTTGAAACATTTTATTCAATTCAAGATAGGATAGAGTAGTTAGATCAAGAGGAAATTGATCAGCGTTGCTACTACGAAGAGTGTTTTATTTGGGAAACATCGCCTGCTAAAAGGTTTCTCGATAAAGTCACAGCTCTACCATGCAATACCTTTAAGGTACAACCAGTAGAAACCGTCCAAACTGCCATCAACAAATCACATTTAAACGCTGATGAAAAGACATCAACCGTTGTAAATGTACCAGTAATATCTGACGTTATGCCCGATGAACCAATCGAACGTCAAATTAGCAGAACCAGAGTTTGATCGACCTGCACCGGTCGACATATTAGTAGTTACAGGCACCACACTGCCTGTGGAGCAAATAAAATTAGTAGAAACAGAGATTCATCGATCTGCTCCGGTCGACAGATTAGTAGGAACAGGCACTACCCCGCCGCTTGTAGAGCAAAGCAAATTAGCGGATGGCCATCGACCTACATCGGTCGACATATTATTAGGAGCAGATACTACTCTGTCTATGGAACAAAGCAAATTAGCATCTCCTGATAATCAAGAATCCAACAAATGTCACATGTCCCCTGTTGTGGACAATCCGTTGATGTCATCAGTCATTGTTTGAGAAGAACATCTGCAACTTTTCTTGCTGACAATGGCGCTGATATTTAGGATCTCAAACGGTATGGGGATGGCGTAGCTGAAGGATACGTGGAAGAAAGCATTGATAGTAAAATGAAAACATTTCAAAGGGTAATTAATAATGTCCAACTGGGACTAATCCAAGAAGTCCCCTTAGGGATTGTGGTGAATGAAAAAACTATTCAGCAACAACTAGTTAATGCGGCGAGGTCAGAAGTTGTATCCTGTTCTAACTTAAATAATTGTTCTTTTAATATTTATTGTAATAAGATTTAACATAAACGAAGCTTGGACGGAAATAGGAGTCACGGATCTAGACCATTTGAGTTTGAAAATAAAAAGACACGAAAATTCTAAAAGCCATCTTCATAATTGTATGGATTTTGCGTTATTATGATCAACTAATATTATGGCTGAATTAGATTCGGCTTATTGGTTAAATATACAGAAACATAATGAAAACGTGTTGAAGAATCGATACATTTTATCAAAAATTATAGATTGAGTTAAATTTTGTGGAGCTTCCCACGTATCGGGCAGAAACTTTTAAAGTTTTCCGTGTTAGCATTTTGAATTTGGAGAAAATATATCCTCATATTTTCTGAATCGATAGTTCTCAGTATTTGATTTAAATATAAAAAGTTAAATATTGGAAATAAACCCAATATATCTACGGTTTGAATCATATGAGGCAAATATTTCCATACAAAAATTTGTATTAAACAAAGTCAATATTTTTCTTATATTTTGTAATACTCTTCTTCAAATAGTTCTTAGAGATGGGTTACATGAGGATCTCCACAGATTTCATGCTTATTTACGAATACATCCTAATACTACAAAACATCAAACACCGAAGGTACTAAACATCAATTTACTATACTATACCGAGATGTATCTAACAATCAATACACCATATTTTGTTAGGGCACTAACAATCATTTAATTTTGTATCACAATAATATACTTCCCAGCGACGTGTACAGTAGTTATGATAGATGAAATACGAAAAATTTCCAGTACTCAACTTAAAATCCACAATTAGCTTATTAGGTGAGATGTTAAGACAAGAGTTACGACTATTAAATAATGAGTATGTTTCAATAAAAAAACAATCGGTTTAATTAATAAAAGCAGAGAGAAAACAAGTTTCTGGTTTACGCTGTCTCATAATAAAGGCAACAGGGTAAAAAGTAAGAGAGAACAATCATTAAAAGAGGGAATAATATCAAAATATAAATAAATCCACAATTAGAATACATGAAAAAAAATCTACTTTGACAAAGTATAGTTTCCTGTACCTAACATATATTTACATGGAAATTGTTACTGTGGAGTAAAGTAGTGATATGATCAACAGCTCCAAATGGCAATCAGACACATGCAATGGATAAAACATAGAATCAAACTAGAAGTATTCAAGAAAAAAAGTACCTATACAGACTAATACCATAAATGTTAGACCAGGGTCGATAATTTTGAAAATGGTAAAAAGTGAAAAAAATAATAGTAGGAAGAAACCCTTTGAAAAAGGAAGAGAATATAACAAAAATGAAAGGAAAAATAATTTACGGGCAATCTAAGGTCCGGAAGTTGAAGGGGGTGAGTTTTTCAGGGTGTAAAACGGTTTATCTCGATTTTCGGCAAAACTAACTAAGTCCTATAAAAAAAATTAAATGGCAAAGAAGTAGATAATAAAAAGATCTACAGCTTTTGTATTCACACTTTTTTCACATAACCATAAAATGTATGTGAAAGTCATTGGTTTTTTAATTTCATCTTCTACAAAAAAATTATTTTTTCTCGAAATTTGGTGAAAACGTACCTATTTATGTCCCAAACACAGTAATTTTTTTTATTTAAAATATTTATTTTTTCACCTTATTTTGACTTAACATCGAAAAAGCACCCTCATTTTCAATAGAAAATTCTCAAGTCAATATATCTGCATTTTTAAAACGTCGGTGGGCTTTTTGTTCGTTGAAATCTCTACTTTCTGATGGTATAAAAAAATATACATTACTATGTTAAATGTTCTCAAAAAATGCAAATCAACGAAAAAAAACTTGAATCCGAATTTTTTTAACCATTATGTATAATTTTGAGCAGTTTATTAAAATTTACACTTTAATTACCCGAAAAACGTAAGATTTCATGCTACATTGATAAACAAAAAAATTGCAAATCGAAATATACTACTATAATTAACAAACAAATGAGTTAATGAAGTTAATCTTTAATATGACATCTACAATATTTTGAGAAAGTTGTAGAATCTTCTTTAAATTATATGCGTAGATGCCTATTTATTGCTATTTTAAGATAACTTATATACCTGAGTCATATGTTACGGGTTCATTTTGCTCAATGAAACCCTTCTTTTTGTTTACGAGAAGAATGTCTTTCTTGATCGATATGTTATAATTCGATAAAGATAAACTCTTCACCCTTCGTCATAGCCGAACGCACTCCTGTTTACTGCTTTTCTGCTGACTCTGATTGTTCTATGATTAGAACTAACAGGCCATGGCAATTGGTCCATTAGTTTGCACTCCCGGTTACTCCGATTGTTCTATGATTAGAGTCAACAGACCATGGCCATTGGTCATTACGATTGCTTGAAGGTGTAGCGTGGTGTAACGTAATTTCCATCACACTTTGAGTAGAGTGTAGTTCAGTGCAGTTAGGAATGAGTCAATATTAAGTATCGAGTGTAAGGTACTGAGTGTAAATTACACCACGTGTGGGAAAGAGCTACACTTCGATACAATGTATCGTATATGTATAAACAAGAGTAATGTTAGGTTCATTCATATGTCATATGAATGAACCTAACATTACTCTTGTTTATTGTGCAAGCCAGCTTAGTTTCCCAAATGTTATTGTGTCCTTGAATTCACCTCAACTATCTCTGGTTTTTCCACAACACCTAATTGTCTGTGTGATTTGACTAATGGCATATGCCTTATTGTAGTTGTGTTGGTTCGGTCAGAGATGGCGTGATTGGCCACTTTAAAATTTTCCTGGTCTTGCTATAACCATTATATTTCAATGACAAATAAGTGATTATTCATAGTCTCTTATATCGAATACAAATGTAATAGGCATAATCTGCAGTAAAAATGTGATAAAGTCATAACATTTGTATTCTACGCAATGTTGGCGTTCTATGTTCCAAGTTCCGAGTATACTGCTAGCGCACCGTGGCGGGTGACAGATGACTTAAAGTACACATCTGCCAATTTCTGTAATTTATTCTTGAACCTCCGTGTTGAGTTGGAAGAAGATTGGCTGAGTCGAATTTCCTAACCCTTCACTGGAAACTTTCAATTGTATAGTTTATCGTTGGATGGTTCTGAGAAATTTCTGGCTGAGAGATTTCCTTATATTGTTTGCGATTATAGACGCTGTATATTTTTGGGGGTCAAGGTAAGTTTTTCGTAGAACTTCTCGAGCATGGCTCTGAGACTTTGCGTTGTGTATTTTAGGAGGTCCATTCGGTAATTGATTTAATCACGGAAAGGGAGCTGGGGAAAAAATCTACTTTAGTGGTACAACGCGGATTTTGATGAAAATTTTTTTTCTGGCTAATTTGAGGTCGCTGAACACGAAAATGAAAGAAAAAAATGGGGTTCTCTTACCAAAATCGAGTTATGAATTTTTGAAGATGTGTTCAGATGAGTACTGTACTGGATTTATTGTCACATTATAACTGCTATAATGATCCGTAATAACTGCTCTACAATGTTAGTGATCCACTATAGTTGCCTTTTACGATATTACTCTCTCATGCACATTAAAAAAAACACGGATATCGATAAATTATTTTTTTAATTCCACAATTATTATATCTTTTGACGTTTCCGTTTAATATGACTGACAAATAAGTTTCGTCTGTTTCCTCTTAGCAGTAAGACTTTTACCTACTAGCTACCATCATTAGTTACTTGAAAAAAAGTTGCTGAATATTTTCGATACGCATAGATCATAGCACAGAAGATATAAACAAGATGTACATCATGAACATACACCGGCTCTTGTGCACCCTTTCCCTTCTTGAATAACCTGATGTGCGTTACAAAGTATTAGATATCAAGTTATTCAAGAAGGGGAAGGTAATATAATCATTGGATTCACCCTTTCCCTTCTTGAATAACCTGATGTGCGTTACAGACAGGGCGAATTCAATGATTATATTCCCTTCCCCTTCTAGAATAACTTATTGTGCGTTACAAAGTATTGGGTATTAAGTTATTTAAGAAGGGGAAGGGAATATAATCATTGGATTCACCCTTTTCCTTTTGTTTTAATTTTTGCCAATTTTCGTTAAAAATTATGGTTGGCCCACACTTTTTTTTGTGTTAAATGACTCCAATTGAAGTGAACTTTCGAGTCTACTATAGAAAATTGTTTAATTTCATGGGTCGTAAAGAGCACAAGAGCCGTATATCTTGTTTATATCTTCTGTGCTATGATCTGTGCATATCAAAAATATTCAGCAACTTTTTTTCAAGTAACTAATGATGGTTGTATATGCTAGTAGGTAAAAGTCTTACTGCTAAGAGGAAACAGACGAAACTTATATGTCAGTCATATTAAACGGAAACGTCAAACGATATAATAATTGTGGACTTAAAAAAATAATTTACAAGAGATTTATATCAATATCAGTGTTTTTTTTAATGTGCGTGACAGAGTAATATCGTAAAAGGCAACTATAGTGTATCACTAACATTGTGAAGCAGTTATTACGGATCATTATAGCAGTTATAATGTGACAATAAATCCAGTGCAGTACTCATCTGAAGACATCTTCAAAAATTCATAACTCGATTTTGGTAAGAGAGCCCCATTTTTTTCTTTCATTTTCGTGTTCAGTGACCTCGAATTAGCCAGAAAAAAATTTTTCATCAAAATCCGCGTTGTACCACTAAACTAGACTTTTACCGGAGCGGGTTGTCAGACGGCAAATAGACCAACAGGGCCGTCTAAGAACCCTCTGTCACATTGAGGTTAGTATTATGACTAATAAGAGCCCCCGTACTCTATTGGAATCGGAAGTGAGACTGGCAATGTTTATTTTAGGGTTCATTCGACCATCTGGTCGTATTCAATCCATGTTCTACCATCAAGTCAACGTACAACCTTCACATCAGGTTGAAGATTCATATTCGGATATCGAGTTTGAAGCCACCCATCACTGTCAACGTGTATTGTCTCCGCTGTCCGTAGTATTTGTCCTCACACAGTGTACCTTCTACTTCCTTCGTAACTACGTGCTTGTCTTCGTGTGTTGTACACCTCCTAGAGTCCACACACTCTCCAAGGCGCTGGATTCTTGAGTAAGCTAAGTCTTAGATCTTAAGTTGATACCGCCCTTAAGGTATTTTTTTAGTACATAGCAGTTAGCTATCATAGTGACGTCACAGATAGTCTCAATTCAGGTGTGATATTTGTTTATTGACCTGACACATCCTTCTTAATCATAGTTTACTCACTCATTTGGTGGGGTACTTATTTACAACCACAGAATATTGTTGTGTGCTCCATTTGTGCCGGTACATTATAACCGTTTCAATATATTTTGTGTAGTAAGTTTAATGAATATTTATTTGTTCTGATCCAAGTCAATAATACCAGGTACCCCGGTAATCAGAGGTGAGCAAGAACCTTTTCTTATTTTTTAAGGAGATTTACATAACTTTATAGCCAATCTTTATTAATAAGTAATATTAGTGGGTGGTTTCGGATTTTGACTGGTTAGAAATCCGTGGCGCTCAGGAAAATTTAACCCTATACATTTCAGTAAAACCGAAATCAATTTTTATTGTCGAAACTACGCCCGACTGAGCTACTGGGACAGTTAGAGGCGAGGAACACTAGTGCACAATCACTGCTCTCATCCCCTAAATTTCGCCCCTAACATACCTACGGAAAATTTAAGCCCATCAAAAGGTATTTCATAGAGAAGTGGGGAACTATGGAAGAGGATTTTCACATCTAATATCTAGTTTCAAATATGAATCCTTCAAAAATATTGTTGCATTTCGGCATTGCTTTTCTGGTTGCGATACAATATCTGGATTTGCCGGAAAATTAAAGAAAAGCATCGTAAATTAATTATTAGTCGATAAAAACTTGTCAAATTTGGCCAATATTTTTTATAAAAAAGATGCAAACAAAGAAGATGTCGAAAAAAATGGTTTACAATTAATCAAATCTATTTATAAATGTAAAAATGATAATATAACACTGAACCCATTAAGATTTCGGAAATATCAATTGGCATGAATTAAATCATCTTTCATACTGGCAAATCTCCCACCCACAGAAGGTGCAGCAGAACAACCTTGTTACAGGGCATATTATCAACTTCAAACTTGGCTGGGTAACGAACTGACAGCAACAGGCTGGGGCTGGAAGCAACATCAACGTAGCATTTTGCCCACATTTACAGAAAAGGAATTAATTCCGGAAATATTGCTCAAAACTATTTACTGCAACTGTGAAACTGGATGTAACAGTTTTAAATGTGGCTGTCGAAAAACAAGTTTTTCTTTTTATTTACATTAACGTGTCTCGACAACTGAGATCATTGACACATGGTACAGTTATTAACGATAAGAAATAAACGTTAACAAACGATTTAGTTTACAAACATGGTACAATTACAAAAACTGAACAATAACATTGACGAACAACATGGAACAATAATTATAACTACAAGAACTGAACATTAACAAGCTGTTTAGATTTCATGAACAATTTAGATTTCATAATATAAATTAATGTCCTTTAAAAAATTGATTAGGCGAGGTAACTGGTCCGGAATATTTGAAATTTCTTGAAGTGAAGTTCGTAGCTGGTGGTTACGGCGTTTATCTGATTATTTCAGACAGCTTGTCAGTATATGTTTAACTGTAAGTGGGATTTTGCAGTGCTGACATTCGGGTGGGTCGGAGCCGGACAGTAGATATCCAGTCCAGTCGAGTATGCCCAATACGTAGCCTGCGTACAACGACTGTATCTCTTCGAGACATAGGAGGAAGGTTTTTGAAGTCGATGAAATGCGGAATTTCATGTAGTTTTGTATTGCAATTTGTCCAGTGATTTGCCCAGCAGTCACGTATGGAGCGTCTTATCCTAGTTGTCAGGTCATTGTGAGTTTGCATTGAAACGGTCTGGAGGTTAGCTGTCGAAGCGTCTTTTGCAGTTTGGTCCGCAAGTTCATTCCCGGGTATTCGGGTATTCCGACATGAGATGGTACACATATGAATGTAACGGTAACACCAGAGCTCGCCAGATGGCCAATACAATCATGAATATCTTGGACAATAGGATGAACGGAATATATTTGTCTTATGGAGTTTATTGATGCAAGAGAGTCTGTGCATATAACTGATTGTTAGTCGTCAGGGGATAAAGAATTTAGAGCTTGAAGGATTGCATATAACTCCCCTTGTGTAGACAATAGCGAAAGATGGTAGACGACGTTGTTTAATTATTTGATAGGAGTTGGTAATAGCGCAACCTACGCCGTTCTCATACTTAGATGCATCAGTAAACAATATTTTATTGTAATGAGTGGAATTTATAATATTGAAAAAGAGATGTTTCAATAGACCACTGTGAGTTTCATGCTTAGGAAATGAATTTAAACATGTGCTAAACTTTGGTTGTTGCTTTAACCAAGGAGGACAGGATGAGATAGGAATGGAAACTGTATCAGATCACCGAAACTCAAGGGGTATTCGGCTCAGTGGGACTCCCTTGTCCTGGAAGAAGGGCTGTTGAATAGAGTCTTTGAAAACGATGGTGGTTCCGTAATGAGGAGACAGCTAGTTATCCCGAGAACAAGAGTAGCTGAAGTATCAAAGAAGTTACACGACAGTCCATCGAGAGGTCATCTGGGAGTGAAGACAACCTTCCAGCGAATCCGTGAGAGGTTTTATTGGATGAACAGCTCCGATGATGTGAAGGACTGGTGTAAGAAATGTACGACTTGTGCTACGAGTAATGGATCACATCACAAGAGAAAGGCACCCATGGAACAGTACAATGCTTGAAGCCTTTTCGAAAGAATTGCATTAGATATCGCTGGACCATTTCCGACGACAGAAAATGGTGGCAAATACATACTGGTTGTAATGGATTATTTCACAAAGTGGGTGGAAATTTACGCTATCCTGAACCAAGAGGTAACAACTGTCGCGGATGTATTGGTGAAAGAATTTAGCAGCCGATATGGAGTGCCCTTGGAAGTCCATAGCGACCAGGGAAGGAATTTCGAAAGCTATCTATTCCAGGAGATTTGCGACAAGCTGGGAATGAAGAAGACCAGGAGAACAGCATTACATCCACAGTTAGATGTAATGGTCTAGAGAATGAACAGGACTATTGTAAAATACCTGTCCAAGTCGTTTCCAGCCATCAGAGAGATTGGGACCAATATATTTGCCCTATTTGCATTGGCTTATCGATCTGCCCTCAATGAGTCCACGGGTAAAACACCTGCGAAAATCCTGTTTAGACGTGAAATGAGGCTTCCTTGTGACCTGGAATTTGGCTGTCGGCCTGGAGAAGATCTAGCAAGAGAAGACTACGTGATCCAATTGAGAAAAAGGCTGGACGATATTCATGAATTATTTCGAACAAATCGTTTAAGTAGCCAGCGACAGAATGAAAAGTCGGTACGACACGCAGGCCACAGTAGGCAGTTTTAAAGAAGGGGATAAAGTATGGAAGTAAGGAATTTCTCCAAAATTATAAAAATCTTGGGAAGATCCATACTTAATCATGAAAAGGATCAATGATGTTATATATCGCATAAGCAAGATCCCCAACGGAAAACCAAAAGTAGTTCACCAAAACCCACTAGCGCCATTTGAAGGGGACCATGACCTAGAGAAAGGAGGAAACCATATTCGAGATGTGTCTGACCCTACCTTCGATGAATTTATGGGCGCGTATGGAGGTACCGGGAAAGCTATATTGGAGTCACTTCAGGTTGGCATCCGTCTTTCGAAAGAAGTTCGGGCAATTAGAAAAACTTGAAGACCAGATTCCAGCCCCTGGCAAGACGCTGAAACTGAAACATAATTCGCGGTACGTCTTCTACTTGGTAACTAAAAATGAATTCCAAGATCGATCTACCTACCGCGATGTGTGGGAAGCACTTCGAAACCTCCGAAACTATGTATTAGAATCCAGCGTGAAGAAACTGGCTATGCCTAAGATAGCGAGTAACCAGTTGGATTGGCGAGTCATTAGAAACAAGATAGAGGTTATCTACCAAGATACCAGTTTCCAGATATTAATTTGTAGCTACAACCCCCGTTATCAGTATCCGATGGAGACGGTGCCCCTATTTCCAAAAGATCGGAAAGTGTAGAAATGGGGCCAGTTGCCGATTCAAACATCCAGTCTCGGCTACACAAAAGTTCCAGGAAGAACTTCCATTTAAGGAGGGGGTAATGTTACGAAATACCACACTAGTGTGGATCCTGAATCCGACTCTGTCTAAGCCATGTATGAAAGTTAGAATGATGGCGAATGCGCAGGGATTTCTTAGAACTGTTTACGATTTTTTGCCACTATCTTATCTTGACATTGATTTTGTGACCAGTCTTACCTAGAAAATGCCAGAGAGCCAATTGTTTTTGTGTAAGCTGCAATCTAGAATTATCTAGTAAAAAAGGCACTAATATATAAAGGATCGACCATCGAGAGAAATTTAGTTTATAAAGTGATCTCGTGATATAAACATCGAACGAGTAAATAGTGTAGTGAATAAATAAATTAAGTTAATAAACCTACCGTTTGTATAAATTTATCCCACCCGTCGAAATAAAAACTTTAATTAAATAAGAAAAACATTACTATAATGATTAAATAAAAATTTCGGATTCAAATTTTTTTCGATTATATGCATTTTCTGATAACATTTATCATAGTATAGTATACTTTTTTTGTACTATCAGATTTCAACGAACAAAAAGCCCACCGACTTTTTTAAAAAAGCAGATATTTTGACGTAAGAATTCTCGATTGAAAATTAGGTTGCTTTTTCGATATTAAGTCAAAATAAGGTGGAAAAATAAATATTTTAAACAAAAAAAATTACTGTGTGTTTGGGACATGAATAGGTAAGTGTGCTCCGAATTTTGTGTAAAAACAATTTTTTTTGTAAAACATAAAAATAAAAAACCAATCACTTGATTTTTTGAATTTCTCACATAAAGTTTTTAAGGTTATGTAAAAAAAGTGTGAATACAAGAGTTGTAGATCTTTTTATTACCTACAACTTTTTTCATAGTACTTGTAGTTTTGCCGGAAAACTCACCCCCTTCCACTTCCCTGCCTCAGATAGCCCGTTAATTATTTTTCCTCTCATTTTTAGTATATTCTCTTCCTTTCCCAATGGGTTTTATCCTACTATTATTTTTTTGGTCTCAAAAATTATCGACCATGTCACTAGTAGGTGAATTTAATATAAATAAAATCGCAAATCACAAATATTGGAAAAAATTCGATATTCACGAAAAGTAGCCAGAAAAATAACTGAAAAAGTGGATATCCGTGAGATTTGGAGCCGATTACATTCGAAATTAACGAGAAATTAGGATAATATAAAACAGTTGGCCAAACAAGTTCTATATTCTGAAATTTTTAAATTGATTTTAATTTAATTCAATTTCTCTGAATATTTTACAAACTGGAATAACACAGTACTTTTTAAATGTATTAAAATCGGTATCGACACCCAGCTACTGGCACATTTAACACTCTATTCTATATGATGTTTGAAAAAAGATTATCAACATTAAAATAAGAGTTAAAAACCTATACAAAAGCTCTAGTCAAACATTAGGTATTTCAATAAAAAAAGCCATACATAGGGCGTAGCTGATTATTTTGAACACAGCTCTACATTATTAACAATCTATTGTGAAATCGGTATTCTACATTTTCAAAGCTGTCGTGTGATTGAACTTGATTAATGGAACCTGAGGATTATCATAAGCAAAAAAGCAGCACGTCATGAATCAATGTGCCGATAGGATATGTCCGCGCTTAAGGCTTCTTAAATACGTTAGAAATAACGATTTAATGATAACTAATATTTTACTTGCGCTCTTTTAGTTTAGTCTCAACCACCGCCACATTTAATTAGTTAATTTTGTTTAGCGTCTGTGGACTTATAACTATCAAATTTGTATGTGAATGTCTTTCGAATCATGAGCTGCTTCCACCAATTCATCAGAAAAGTGATGAAAGTTTGGATGATTAATCCATTTGATATGCACTTTAAATTAATAGGAGCTATAGTCAGAACAGTTTTATTCTTTTGTAATATTTTTTCAAATGAAGATACTACGTAGACTGCTGACAAATTTCTGAACATCGAGACTTTCGATCTGGTCATTCTGAGTAAAAACCAAATATGCATATTTTATTGATTCAATTAACTGCATAATGTCACGTTTCTGATAAAGTGTAATTGAATTTCTGACATCGTAGAATATAGCTCACTGATTTGGAAAACGTGTTTCAGGTGAATTTTTGGACTGCTGAAACTCAAAATGACTTGTTAACGGCAATTCAGTTTATTCCTTGTCTCGAATGTTGATTTAATAATTGGGAATGATTTAATGAAATTTGTAAAAGTGGCTGCAAAAATAAGTACAGAACAGTCTATAAAGATATGAAGAAAAAGAACACGCACCGCGTTTGAGCGTCGAAAATAGTTACTTCCCTCCGCTCCAATAAGAAGCCTACATAATTATTTGGTCATTACTTTGAAAGAAGTTCAGTTAATGACTGAAATTGAGAAAAAATTATTTATAAAAGGAATTGCTATGATATTACGTCATTAAATCACCATCAATCGGCAAATGGAACAAAAAATATATATTATTCATTCAAATATCACCGTAAACCCTTTTTGGTAATAATACTCACAATAGTCTGCTTCTAAACATTTTTTAAACTTATTTTCGGGAATCGACTTCAGTACACGCCTCAAATTGTCTCTTAAGTCTTCTATCGACCAAAAACAAATGCCCGGAAGTGGTAATTTGAGCTTTGAAAATAAAAAAGTCGACCAGATTCATATCGGACACATACTAGTTATTTGATATTTTAGCCCTTATTTGGTTCGTAATGATGAAAACTTTGTGAGATAGGGCCTCAACAATCTTTCGAAATTTAAATTATATATTTAAAGATACTTGATGGCTTTTCCATGCAGTGTCTCGTAGATATCATTTGTTCGATATTTTCATCCATTGTAACAATCGAAAGACATACTTGAGATGAACTAGCAAAATGCGGCAGTGTAGGCAAACTGATTCCGTTTTGCCAACTAAGCGAAAAAAAGGAAATTTGACAATGTCGGCACCTGGATGATGTTGAAGACCTTTTTGTGATTCGATTTAGACCATATCACATATATTTAAGATTGATAAATAATTATAGAACTCCTGTTAAAAGAGACGCAACATTTCTCGTCCTAAAACTGACGATAAACTAAGAGGAGATGATGTCAACAAATAATTAGTAGATGTTATTGGACTCATTTTGTATGACCTCTTTTTTTATGAACAAATAAATTAGCATGTTATGTAATCAGTTAGTTTGCATGTTTAGACTTTCTCTAATGGATTTAGCTCATTTGTGGTTGGTACACCAGTACTCTAACTTACTAGCAAAAATTGTCATTTAATTGAAATTGGCTTTTGCAAGGGACGAACTTTATTCCCTTCCGTTGTATTACACAAATGTTATTTGCAAACTAAAAAGTTTTTAGAACTCTTATTTTAAATTTCTCAAATCCTTTTCCAAAAAACATCAATTCTAATGAACATTGAGTACTGCACCTGGTAGGCCAGTGCGTTCACAATTATATCCTCGGGTACCAACCCCAAAGGGTTGACTTCTCGCATCAGGAGAGCTGCAGGTATTCTGTAAAATGCGATATATTCCACGAAACTTCGCATAACTTCTTGAATATTGGTACTAGGATTATAGTCGCAGTATGCCTTACCTATTTGAAACATTGAGTAACGGTGAGAAAAACGAACTAATTAAAAGAGGATATAGTATAGGTACTAATGTTTACATTCAGTGTACAAAGTCTACTGACTCTTTTTAAATGTACAGAGTATTTTCATATACAGATTATTTATTATTATTAAACTCAAAGTGTTCCAGAATGATGAAATATATTACAGGGTCGCACATAAAGTACAAAATATAATTGAAATAAATGAATATATTAAACATGTTTTATAAAGAAATTAACTGTCTCGACCCTTACTTCGTGGAATCTACTCATATTAGTATTTTAAATTAAACTCAACGTTTCTAGCTAATTCCACAATATATTGAAAAATGTTGAAAATTCTAAAAAAATGACAATTGTTTCGATAACTGAATATCATCGTCAGAATGACAGAAGTTACATTTCATTTGATGCATACCTGATGTTTAGTAGTTATTTTTGGCTATACCAAGAAGTGACCTACCTTGTGATTGACTTAATATATGGTAATAGAAAAAAAGAAGAAGATGTAATATTACAAATATTGAAATTTAGGTATTATTAGCCCTATGGTAATATCCTGGATATCATTTTTCCAATTAGGATCAGTATAACTGTGCAATGATATAGAAAACCAGGAAAACTATATCTGCTGATCTTTACAATTATCACTTAAGAAGACAGTGGAGAACTCCCTAGATTTATCTGTTCATTGACGACTTCACATTGTGGGTTTCTTAAATGTCTTCTAATTTCCAACTCTTCAAGGAAATCCAGTTCTTGTTTCTTATCACAAATATGTAGTACTTCTAGTTCTGTGTTAGGGGTCAATGAATGATTGGTGTCAAGTAGATGTTTTGCGTAATGGGACTTATCTGGTTGTTTTAATCTGTATGCTCGTAAGTGTTTACTGTATCGGATTTCAAAATTTCTAAGGGTCTGACCCAAATAGACGGCATTACATTCTGGACATTTGAGTTTATATATACCTGATTTCTTTAATGTTGGTATTTTTGTTTTAACATTTAACAATTTTGTACTTACGTTACTTTCTGTTTTAAAAGCAATTGTATTCGTAGCTAAAGATATTTTCTTTTAAATATTATTAGAAATACTTCCTGCATATGTGATCGTTTTATAAGTTTTTATTTCTTCAGTTTGTTTAGGAAATATTAGTTGTAATGCCACTTTTTCCTCTTTTTTATTAATTAGCTTATTTATCATATGTAATGGATAACCGTTGGATGTTGTTATTTGTCAAATTGTACTAATTTCTCTATCAAAATTACATTTGTTGATAGGAACTGAAAATCCTCTATGTATCATTGAATTATATGCCGCTATAGTTTATCTGACATGGGCTGATTCGAACTATATGGAATTGTCACATCAGTGTGTGTTGGTTTTCGGTAAATTGCATAATCAAGTACATCATTAACTTTTTGAATTTTCAAATCAAGAAAATTGATTGAGTTATTTTCTTCAACTTCTAATGTGAATTTAGTTTTTGGGTGTAAATTATTAATGTGGTTGAAAAATATATCTAATTGTCGTTCATTACCTATCAAACAAGCTAATATGTCATCTACATATATATATATATATATATATATATATATATATCAAAACATTTTTTGAAATATTACTTTCAAAGATTTTTCTTTCTAAACTGTCTATAAAAATGTTTGCCAAAATAGGTGATATAGGACTTCCCATTGGTAAACCTTCATTTTGAATATATACGTTATTGTCAAAAGTGAAATAATTCTGATTAATGCATACATCAAACAAATTAAGTATATCGGATATTATTCCTGGATTAATATTTTTATCTTCTAGTAATTTTCTTACAAGTATTAGGCATTCTTTAGGAGTAATTTTAGTGAACATATTAGTAACGTCAAATGAAATAAGCTTAGCGTTATCTTGTAATTTGAATTCTTTTAATTTTTTGATTAGTTCTATTGAATTTCTAATTGTGTACTTAGATTCGTATCCGTAACTATTAAGTATATTGTTAAGCTTCTTTGCCAATATATTATTAGGAGTATTAACATAAGAAACTACAGGTCTAATTGGTTATTTTATGTAATTTATAATTGTGGACAATGAGGATTCTTATGTATCATGGATCTCTTTTCGTAATCACTTCAAAGATAATTTGAATTGAAAAAATGATATCCAGGATATCACCATAGGGCTAATAATATCTAAGCTTCAATATTTGTAATATCACATCTCCTTTTTTTTTCCTATTAACATCTTTTAAATCAATCACAAGGTCACTTCTTGGTCTAGCCAAAAATAACTACTAAACATCAGGTATGCATCAAATGAAATGTAACTTCTCTCAATTTTTTAGAATTTTCAACTTTTTTCATTATATTGTGGAATTAGCTAGAAACGTTGAGTTTCATTTAAAATACTAATTTTTTATAAAATTTATCTCCATGCTATTTTCTTGCAAATAACGATAAAATTTTACATAATTGTAAATTGTCAACAAAGCTTTTGGTACTTTCAAATATTGATAAATAGAAAGAATTGCTTGAAATAATTTATTCAAAAATATACAGAGTGGGCCAGAAAAAATGGCCCACCCCCGATATTTGGCAGTATTCATTTTTGAATGGTTTTTGAACTGGCTTTTTTATTTGAATTTGATGGCCAAACAATCGAATTGCATCCATAATAAACAATTTTCGTGGTTGCCAAGGAATTGTTTATTCATGACGCTTATTTAATTGTTATTGTTTTCGTCAAATTTGAAACTGAATATATGTCTAATATGGAAATCCTAGATAATATTAAAATGCTGGATGTTTTGCGGAGATATTCTACAGAAGACATTAACAGTCCAGTTGCAGATCTTTCCTGTGAAGCAAGCAACAATTCTTAACCAGAGCCTTACGAGAGGGTGAACTTTACTTAAATAATATAAGCCCTCTTCTGATTTTGTCTTTACTTTACTTCTTTACGAACCCGTATTCACCTTACTTTAACGTTAGCCTAAGTTTTAGTTAATTCGATTTTTGTAAGATTGTAGGCATTAATGGTAGTTGATGAGCTTAACTTATTGATTTATTGCATTAATTTTCTAGTTTTAGGAAATTATTTTACTAGGTGCTGTGTTGTGACAAGCTGGGAATGAAGAAGACCAGGACAACAGTGTTTCATCCACAGTCCGATAGAATGGTCGAGAGTATGAACAGGACAATTGGAAAATAACTGTCCAAAATAGTTTCCAGCACCAGAAAGACTGGGACCAGTATCTCTCCCTATTTGCACTGGCTTATCGATCTGTCATTAATAAGTCCACGGGTGAAACACCTGCGAAAATCCTATTTGGATGCGAAATGAGAACTACAATTTGGTTGTCGACCGGGAGAAGTATACGTGATCCAATTGAGAAGAAGGGTGGACGATATGCACAAGTTGGTTCGAATGAATCTTCAAGTTGCCACCGATAGAGTGAAAAAACGGTACGACATGCAGGCGATATAATGCAGTTTAAAAGAAGGGGACAAATTATGGTTGCACAACCCAATGAGGTGAAAAAAATTTTCTCCAAAATTACAGAAATCTTGGAAATGTCCGTACTGAATCAAGAAAAAGATCAATGACATCATCTATCACATAAGCAATATCCCCAATGTAAAACCGAAAGTGGTCCGCCAAAACCGACTAGAGCCATTTGAAGGATACCATGACCCAGAGGAAGGATTTAACCATATCCGAGAAGAGTCTGACCTTGCCTTCGAAGAATTTGTGGGCGCATATGAAAGTATCGGGAAAGCTAGATATGGATTCACTACAGAACAACGACACTCCCGGAAGAGTATTCACTGTCACACAACATCTCCGCTAGTAACAAACACGGACGATGGTTGACAACCGTCTTTCGAAAGAAGTTTGGACAATGACAAAAACTTGAAGATCAGATTCCAGCCCCTGACAACATACTGAGGCTCGAACACTCGTCTTCTACCTGATAACCAAAAACGAATTTCAAGATCGCTCCACATACCGGATGTGTAGGATGCGCTTCGAAGCCTTCGAGACCATGTGTTGGAATCCAACGTGAAGAAACTGGCTATGCCTAAGATAGATAGCAATCAGTTGGATTGGCGAGTCATCAGGAACGTAGTAGCGGTGATCTTCCAAGATATAGGTGTCTACATAATAATTTGCAGCTATACCACACGTTATCAGTACCCGATGAAGACGGTACCCTGTTATTTCCATACGACCGGAAATTGTGAAATTGGGCCCAGTTGTCGATTTAAACATGCAGTCCCGGCTACACAATCCCAGAAGGAACTTGCTTTTAAGGAGGGGGTAATGTTACAAAACCGCACACTGGTGTAACGAGGCCGATCCTGCCTAATTCGATTTGTAAAAGTTACAATTTTGTCGAAAAGTCCCACGTAAAGAGTGTTAATCATTGTTAAAATTATATTTATTCATTGACAACCGCAGAAAACTGGATGATAAAATTCACTCTAAATACACTTACAGAAATAAAATATAATTAATGCAGTGACAATGCACCGACAGATTTCTGGACTGCAGTATGTTAAGATGTCGAGTTATTACACTCACTGAAATTATTGTGATTATGTATGATATTATGAATGGATGCATTTGGAATCGTATATCAGTGGCGTGACTACGGAGGGAAGAGGGGGATAGAACTACCTCCCCCCCCCCCCGAACCCTAAAAATGAAAAAAATATCAAACATAATCACAGCAAACTTCATTCATTCAAATGTACTAAAAGCTAGGAATTATAGGCTACAATTTAGTAAGAAAAACAAAGTTAAAATGCAGTTTTAGGGGCTTAAAATATGATAAAAATTCTGGTACCCTAACCTCCCGGTAGTTCATACGTACCCCCCTCCCCCCAGTTCATCCTAGTTACGCCACTGTCGTATATATGTACAATCATAAATTATGTAGTAAGAATATTAGTCCCTAAAAACTTAGAACAATCGAATAACCCGATAAAAAAATAATCTCATTTTAGCCTCACACTACAAACGATGTAGGTAATTGTAGTAACATTTTTATATTTGTAGTAGATATTGTAATACCCGAAAAATAAAGTCGCCAACTTTAACCATTAACACATCATCAGATAAAAAAGAAAACTACTTAAATGCATCTTTAATCGTTTTTAGTATATTGTAGTATAATTATATATTTTATACTAAGAATATTAGTCCCTGAAAACTTAAAATAATCAAATAATTCGATGAAAAAATAATCTCATGTTAGCCTCACACTGACTACAAACGATTTAGGTAATTGTAATAACATTTATATATTTGTAGTAGGAATTGTAATGCCCAAAAAAGAAAAGTTTCTTTATTATATTATATTTTTACCTAATGATGTGTTTAGTTGATGATCTTATTTTTCAGGTATTATTATTTCAGATTTATGAACCTGGAACCCGACTTCATAAAAAAATATCCTTGTAAGCTCACACTTACTACAAACTTTGTAAGTAATTGTAGTAACATTTTTATTTTTGTAGTAGAAATTGTATACCCAGAAAATAACACATTAACACATCATCGGATAAAAACGAAAACTACTTTAATACGTCTAAAATCGTTTGTAGTATATTGTACTACAATTTTAAATTTTGTAGTACGAATATCAGTCCCATTGAATTGAAATGAAGGATAGCTACCATCTACACTCATAGAGAGAAAGCAAGACGGAAGTAGCCATCTTGAACAACCAAGTATGACTCATTTTATTTTGTTGTTGCATTGGTTGGAGAGTACGTTTTTGCTTTTGGAAGTTTTATAATAATTTTATAGTGTTTTTCATTAGTTTTTCTTGTATTTTTGTTTTGTATTTAAATGAGTGTTTATTAGGATTAATTAGAATAGTGTTTTAAGTGTTGAAACATTAGTAATTAGACTACAAACAAAATGGTTAGTTGTGCAGCCTGCGGTTGCTCCAATACCCCTAAAAATAAATCTTTAGGCATCACTTTTCATAGGTAAGTTGTTTTTTTTATACTTTAATTTATATTAATTTCAAATAATATAAAAGATGCAAAATAAACATTTCATATTTTGATGAATGACAAGGTTAAGACATAGGCGTAACATAAAAATAAAAATAGTAAGTTAACTGTTGTACCACTATACATTTAAGAAATATTTATTTGCATTTTTTCAAATTGGATTTATTTATAATGTGTAAATTTTGATTATAAAAGTTTGATGCATAAAAATATGTTTTTAGTTTTCCTAAAGATTGTCAGAAAAGCAAATTGTGGACGAATTTTGTTAATAAATATAGCGCGCCTATGCAACAACCATCCTGATCAACCAAACTTGTGTTTATTGCTCCTTCCTTTACTTTTTATTCAATGATTAGTCCCTAAAAACTTAAAATAATCGATTAAACCGATAAAAAAATAATCTCATTTTAGCCTCACACTTACTTACTACAAATGATGTAGGTAATTGTAGTAACATTTTTACATTTCAAGTAAAAATTGTAATCATCAGATAAAAACGAACACCACTTTAATACATCTAAAATCGTTTTTAGTAAGTGTGAAGCTAAAATGAGATTATTTTTTATATCGGTTTATTCGATTATATTAAAGTTTTCAGGGACCAATATTTTTACTACAAAATTTAAAATTGTACTATAATATACTACAAACGATTTTGGATATATTAAAGTAGTTTTCGCTTTTATGTAATGATGTGTTAATGGTTTAATTTGACGATTTTATTTTTCGGGAATCACAATTTCTACACTCACCGGCAAAAAAACTCTGGCACCGAAAATTTTGCTGAAATTCGTTGTCCAAGAACTTTCGTAATTTTCTATCGATTTCAATTGTTTCTACGCCAAATAGTAGATAAATTCCTTGGTATTAAAACAAACCCAAGAAAAGTTTTCCAAAATTATTGATAGCTTATTTATACAAGGTGAAAAAAAAACCATGTATTTGTAGTCCAATTTCTTAATACCCTGTGGAACAGTTCAGGAAATTTGTAGAGTTTATTACGAAGACCATCCTTTTCATCATATTTCAGTAGTTATTTCACCTTTATATCGTGATTTTTTCTGAAGATACGCGTATTCGAATAAAAGCCTGAAATTTTATAAACACGCCAAGCTCGATTAAAAAACAAAAATGAAGGTGGCAGCTGTCAGAATAATTAAGTGGAGGTATGTCAAACTATCGTTAATAAATATTCGAGAATCATATTCAATGTGTCAAAATGGCTTTAAGTACTAAGAATGCATGCAAAATTGTAGCGTTAATTGAAGATGGTTGAAGTCAACGATATGTGTTTCGTGTCTTAGAAATACCCTGAACTAGAGTACAATATGCTTGGAATCGTTATTTGGAGACAGGGAATTTTAATAGGCGACATGGTTCCGGTAGAAGAAGAGCAACCACAGATGTTAATGACTGGTTCATTATCCTCTCTACATTAAGAGATCGAAGAACAACTGCTCGTTTCCTGCAACATCGTTTAAGAAATGTACGTGGACTTATAAGCGAATGGATTGTTATAAGAAGACTTAGCGAGAGCGACCACCAAAGTAACGTAGCATCTGACGTGGCGCGTGATCTGGCAGATGCATGTTACTTAGATTTGAACCCACGGTAAACAATGAATCGGCGCACACTAAAATAACGCTGTCAGAAACGTGCGACTTGTTGGTTGTAGCACTCCACGTCACTGCTACTAGTACGCTACGGTGATTTTACTAAAATAAAACACGATCAAGATTTCAATATACGTTTTGTTTCACTTATTGGGAATAAAAGATGTATTTATTCTATTCGTACAGAAATATACACGACAACCCTTTTTTTTAATTATTGGCTTAACTTTTCGGACTAACGCCTCAAAGGTTTCTTTTTTCATCCTATAGAATGATAGAAATGCGTCTGAATATATATTTAGTTCCCTAAAGACACTAAAATTACTATTTGTCTCGTTTTACAAAAGGGGTATACCCAATAACGACGCTTTAGATGATTTTGATTAATATGAATCAGGTTTACAATTGCTAACAAATCTTCGCCCTCTGAGGAAGACATGTTTTACGCCACTGCCACTTCACTCACATCTGCGCTATTTGAAAAATCATACCACGTCTTTTCCATGTAACTACCGTGCATGTGCCACGTCAGATGCGATGTTACTTTGGTTGGCGCTCTCCCTTAGAGAACGCGGAATTCATTCGGGTTGACCAGCTACAGGTCCACAACTACAGCCACGACATCGACAAGATCGGCATATATTTGCAAGAACATATATCAATTGGAATTTAGAACAATGGGGTAATGTATTGTTCACCGATGAATCGAGGTTTTGTCTGGGATCGCGGGAAAGGCTATACAGACGGCGCATTGAAAGGTTTGCCGACTGCACTATATCTGAACGAATCTTATATCAAAGAGGTTCTGTTATGGTATATCAAGAGCAGCACGTACCGAATTATTATTTATCGAAAACGGAGCTCTAAATGCTCAACGTTACATACAAGACGTTCTTCAGTTAGCTGAAGTTCCCTATGCTCCATTTGTTGGAGATGATTTCATTTTAATGCACGACAGTGCAAGACCGCATACCGCAAATATTGTTAACCAATATTTGGATGAGGTTGATATCGAACGATTAGAATGGCCTGCATTTGCCTGGATCTGAATCCGATTGAACATCTTTGGGATGAAATTCAAAGAAACATTTCTCGTTGTCCTATACTACCCGAAACACTTGACGAGCTACGTTTTGCGTTGCAAGCTGAATATGAAGCAATTCCCCAAGATCGCATTATTCGTATAATCAATTCGATGTATCGACGATTGCGTGCAGTTATTTCCGCTAGAGATGGGCATACGAAATACTGAAAATGGCCAATTATATTTTTCTTTTTGTTCCAAATTACTGTTGAATATTAAAACATTACAAATTAAATTGTTTCCCAAAAACAATTCCAGCCTTTTATTTGAATGCGTGTATCTTCAAAAGAAATCAAGATATCAAAGTGAAGTAAAAACTGAAAGATGGCGAAAAGGATGATCGTTGTAATGAATTGAGCGATAACTCTACAAATTTTCCGAACTGTTCCACAGGGTCTGGACTATACAAACACATGGTTTTTCTTCACCCTGTATAAATAAGCTATCAACATTTTTGGAATTTTTTTCTGGAGTTGGTTTTAATACCATAGATTTTATTTACAATTTGGCGTAGCACCAATTGAAATGAATGGAAAATTACGAAAGTTCTTGGACAACGAACTTCTGCCAAATTTTAGGTGGCCTATTTTTTTGCCGCTTAGTGTACTACAATATAAAAATGCTACTGCAATCACCTACATCGTTTGCAGCGTTGATTGATAAGATAACCAAATTTATCAATCAACGTTTGTAGTAAGTGTAAGGCTCAAATGAAATTATTTTTTTATCAGTTTATTCGATTATTTTAAGTTTTCAGGGACTAACATTTTTACTACAAAACTTAAAATTGTCTTACAATATACTACAAACGATTTTAGACGTATTAAAGCAGTTTTCGTTTTTATTCGATGATGTGATAATGGTTTAAGTTCACGATTTTATTTGTCGGGCATTACAATTTCTACTAGAAAAATAAAAATGTTACTACAATTACCTACATCGATTGTAGTAAGCATGAGGCTAAAATGAGATTATTTTTCTATCGGCTTCTTCGATCATTTTAAGTTTTCAGGGACTAATATTCTTATTACAAAATTTAAAATTGTACTACAATATACTACAAACGATTTTAGACGTACTAAACTAGTTTTCGTTTTTATCCGATGATGTGTTAGTGGTTTAATTTGACGATTTTATTTTCTGGGCATATAATTTCTACTACAAAAATAAAAATGTTCTACAATTACATACATCGATTGTAGTAAGCATGAGGCTAAAATGAGATTATTACTTTTCCGCCCAACCTATCTAATATGCGAGAAAAGTATTGGTTTACCCCAAAAAAATGTGGGAATTAAAAAATTATTTATTTTTAAGTTTTCCATCAACAACAACCCAAAAAACGGTTTTTAGAAAAAAATTCTGTGTGTATGTCGTCGTCGTCGTTGTCGTCGGCCACTTTTCGTTACATGTCTTGTTAGCACGATACAGCCTCCGGAGTGCAACAAGTCACCAATTTTATGATTGAATATTGTTAAGGACATGTCACAGATGCACCCTATTGATTTTCAGCTCACCAGAGCCAGCACAACGGGTGCTATGGTACTAGAAGTACGACATTTTAGTCATTTTTTGAGAAATTTCAGTTTGTTAGCACGATACAGCCTCCGGATTTCAACAAGTCACCAATTTTATGATTGCATATTATTCAGGACAGTTCACAGATGAACCCTATTGATTTTCAGCTCACCAGAGCCAGCACAACGGGTGCTATGGTACTAGAAGTACGACACTTTAGTCATTTTTTGAGAAATTTCAGTTTGTTAGCACGATACAGCCTCCGGATTTCAACAAGTCACCAATTTTATGATTGAATATTATTCAGGACAGTTCACAGATGAGCCCTATTGATTTTCAGCTCACCAGAACCAGTACAACAGGTGCTATAGTACTTTAAGTACGATCTTTTTGTAATTTTTGGAGAAATTTAAGTTTGTTAGCACGATACATCCTCCGAAGTATATACAAGTGACCAATTTTATTATTGGATATCATTCAGAGCGTCTCAAAGATGAATCCTATTGATATTCAGCTCACTGAAGCCAGTACAACGGGTTCTATAGTCTATAATTTTTAGTTTCTTAGTAAGATACAGCCTCCAGAGTGTATACAAGTGACCAATTTTATGATTGAATATCGTTCAAGGTGTCTCACAGATGTACCCTATTGATTTTCAGCTGACTAGAGCGAGTACAGCGGGTCCTATAAATCCAGATATATTACATTTTTGGTTATTTTTGGACAAATTTCGGTTTGTTAGCACGATACATCCCCCGAAGTGTATACAAGTGACACTTTTATGATAGAATATTATTCAGGGCCACAGATGCGGAAAAGTTAGTTTTAATCTTTAAAGCCGTTTATTACTTTTCCGCCCAACCTTTCTATATGCGAGAAAAGTATTAGTTTACCCCAAAAAAAGTTGGAATTTTGAAATTTTTTTTAGTTATTTTTACGTTTTCCATCAACAACAACCCGAAAAAACGGTTTTTAGAAAAAAAATCCTGTGTGTATATCGTCGTCGTCGTCGTCGTCGTCGTTGTCGTCGGCCACTTTTCCTTATATGTCTTGTTAGCACGATACAGCCTCCGGAGTGCAATAAGTCAGCATTTTTATGATTGAATATTGTTAAGGACATGTCACAGATGATCCCTATTGATTTTCAATTCACCAGAGCCAGTACCACGGGTGCTATGGTACTTGAAGTACGACTTTTTGTATTTTTTTGAGAAATTGCAGTTTGTTAACACGATACAGCCTCCGGAGTTCAACAAGTAACCAATTTTATGATTGAATATTATTCAGGGCATCTCACTGATGAACCCTATTGATTTTCAGCTCACCGGAGCCAATACAACAAGTGCTACAGTACTTTAAGTACGATATTTTTGTCATTTTTGGAGAAGTTTCAGTTTGTTAACACGATACAGCCTCCGGAGTATATACAAGTGACCAATTTTATGATTGGATATTATTCAGAGCGTCTCAAAGTTGAACCCTATCGATATTCAACTCAGTAAAGCCAGTACAACGGGTGATATGGTACTTGAAGTACCAAATTTTCGTCATTTTTGGAGAATTTTCAGTTTGTTAGCACTATACAGCCTCCAGAGAGTATGCGATTGATCAATTTTATGATTGAATATTGTTCAAGGTGTCTCACGAATGTACCCTATTGATTTTCAGTTGACTAGAGCGAGTACAGGGGGTCCTATAAATCCAGATATACTGAATTTTTGGTTATTTTTGGAGAAATTCCGGTTTGTTAGCACGATACATCTCCCGAAGTGTATACAAGTAACAATTTTATGATAGAATATTGTTCAGGGCCACAGATGCGGAAAAGTTAGTTTTAATCCTTAAAACCGTTTATTTTTCTATCGTTTTCTTGGATCATTTTAAGTTTTCAGGGACTAATATTCTTGCTACAAAATTTAAATTAGAACAACAATATACTACAAACGATTTTAGATATTTTAAAGTAGTTGATTTTATCCTATGATGTGTTAATGGTTTAATTTGACGATTTTATGTTTCGGGCATTACAATTTCTACTACAAAAATAAAAATGTTTTACAATTACCTATATTGTTTGTAGTAAGTGTGAGCGTAAAATAAAACTTTTTTTATTAAGTCGGGTTCCAGGATGATACAGCTTATTGAGATAAATTTATCAATAATCTCAAGATATTTAGGAACAGAAATTAAACATAAATATGAAAATAAATGTTTTATTTAGATTTTCAGACTTTTATTACTGAGATGACGAGCTAAATAAATATCGTTAGATCATGTGTATTTGAAAATGTTCTGAAGAACCTATTAGCAATAAATATGTAGAAATGGCCCTATGGCTGTTAGAATAAGTTTTGATAATGAATAAATTATAAAACTTATTTACCTGCAATAGCTGATAAAAATAATGCATAAT
Organism: Galeruca laticollis; assembly: GCA_963921935.1. Taxonomy (NCBI): domain Eukaryota; kingdom Metazoa; phylum Arthropoda; class Insecta; order Coleoptera; family Chrysomelidae; genus Galeruca; species Galeruca laticollis. The sequence goes on from OY998183.1 coordinate 90,611,916, forward strand.
AATTAAATATTTTTTATAAAACAAATTGTTCACAATAAATATATTATCAATAAATACATATCTAAATTAATATGGGAAACTATTTATACAAACTACCAGTGACAGCCTTTACCAAATACAAAAAAACGATCTAATTAAAAAATATATCCAACAAGTTATCAGACTTACACAGATCACACCAAAAATAAGTAATTGATTGAAGGCCTGTACAAAAAAATTATTTAAACGTTTCAGGAGTTTTTTCAGGGAATAATAAGTTGAAGTCCATTCACTTTAGCAATTGCCGAGACAGTAAACCGTTTTATCAGTACCTACTGACTGCAATACCAACATTAACGCATACCACAAATTTTGATTGTATAAAACTTATTCAGACAGCCATGAGGAATATATTACACATGCAGGTACAGAAAAGGGTATAAAATGTGATTTACAAAATAATCAATACATTTGAAAAATTATACTTATTTGCAGGATAGTTAGACGACAGCATTCTGAGTTTTTATGTATAATACTTCAGTAAAGCAAGAAATCTAATGGAAAAAAAACAAAGTAATGCAGGAATATATCAAGTTGACAATGTACTGAGTAACAAGCGAGGATAGAAGTTCTACCTCCAATGTTCTCCACACTATCGTGTATACTATATAAAGTTAGTCTTCAATCTTGAAATATTATTCAATAATGATTTCAAGATACTGAACACTCATCAAGGCAGCTGAAAATTTTCTCCTCCTTAAAAAATATAGGTCACTTTTCAGATGATTTTTTTAGAAATTGTAGATCGCTTCAGCTTCAATTTCAGATAGTGTTTAATTAATTTTGAGGATATTACGTTAAAATTTATTGGTTCTCTATAGGAATTTAGGATATTGTTCATTTCCTCACACATTAATAATTGTGGTAGGAGTTTTCGTTATCGCTTTTTCTTATTGTAATGTTTCCTCTTAGACAAGAAAGATTTTATAATTGTTAATGAATCATATTAAGTTCAGTTTAAATAATAACTCGTAGGGCTGTATTGATTTACATATTTGCAATTGATATAATCTCATTGTTAGTTACACCTACTGACAATCTTGACTAAGATGCGATTAGTTTTTATGATTTTTAAGAATTTATCACTTCACAGTAGAAAATGACTGGAAGTAACTATCTTGAAGCCTTATTCTCTTGAAAGTTCTTCATATCTAGATCATAATACAGTCTGTAAACTTTACCGTCGATTTAGTTTTTCATGTCTGACACTCCATACATACGATTGTTTACTTGGACGATAGGTTGCTAAATTTTGCTATCTTATTGACATAATAGTAATCCAATTATAATACAGCAATCCCTACCTAAATCAATAACGTCACTAGCGACAAACTGTCATGGTATTTTAAACAACTGGAAGAATTGACGTTGGTTCAATCTTATGCATACTTTTTTAGAAGCTAGTTTGTGAATTTAGTTTGGGACACTAGAATGTCTCTTTTGCCATGTGTCTTCAAGCAGTCGATGTAGGATATTTTTCTTTAAGTTGTGGGAATTTATTACGTTTCAATGTTTCATCAATATACCCTCCCTAGAAGAAACAACAGAAGTCATAAATAAAATGAATTGCAGTTACAGAAAATGAATTGATGAAATATGAAAGCAGCGAGTGCAGAAAAAAATTTTTTTAAGGAAATATGTGAGTAGTAAGTAGTAAGAATCACACCAATACTCTATAGGAAAACGTCCATAACCTGTTCGAAATATATAAGAAGGATTATTTGAAGCATATCTTACAAGATTCTAACCACATTAATAAAGAACAAAGGGTTTATTGATGAAAAGTGAAGGGTCATTTTCAAGTATTTTTTTGAACAAAATCTCAATCCGGAATAGGAGTTGTCTAACCACATTAGGATTTTGACATATTTGAGGTTGATATATTCAAAAAGTTGCGCTACGCCATTTAGTACTAACTTATTTTAGAACTGTCTGTGGGTATGGTGTACACACTAGATGTAAATTGAGTGAATGAAAATGACGAGAACTCAGTGTGTATATGTTTATTATTATGCAGCTAAGCGCTTTCGGCCTTTACGCCATTATCAAAGCTGTCGCCATAAAAACAGGTGTCAAAAAACATCCAGCTGATAAAAACGAAACAATGTTTGAAGTTTCGTCATTGTTTTACAATTATATCATTGAAAAAACATTAAAATAAGCCTTTAAGAGGGTGTACATTTATATCTAAATGATGGAAATTACTATTCAGAAGTGTGTTATTTTAATGTTTTTTTTAATGATATAATTGTAAAACAATGACGTAACTTCAAACATTGTTTCGTTTTTATCAGCTGGATGTTTTTGACACCTGTTCTTATGACGACAGCTTTGATAATGGCCTAAAGGCCGAAAGCGCTTAGCTGCATATTAATAAACATATACACACTGAGTACTCGTCATTTTCATTCACTCAATTCAACTTATTTTACTCTTAAAAATCAATCGTTGAGTTGAAGTTACAATATAATATAATGCGAAGTGAAAAAAGTGAAATTCTAATTCCTAACAGAGCAGATTGAAATCCCAAGGCCACAACTCCATGTCCACAATTCCTAAGCCCACAAACGCCAAGACAGTATCAATCAAATTGAAGGTACAATTTACTATCACTACACCTAGGCCAGGCAAATTTCTAGAAAATATACGTTACTTGTGAAGTTTTTGCGGACATTTATTTTATCATAGAATGCAAATCTAAAAATCCCAAAAAATGGGATGGGAGCTAAATCCACTATTTGAAAAAACATGGCCGCTCCCATTATTATAGTATATCCCACGCTATTATGTCAACAATTCTTCAAAAGTCTTTCCTTTCGCCATTATAAGTTGAATTTCTGTTTTTCGCACCGAAAATTTGCCTCCACACTGTTGATCCAAGTATATGAAAAGTTTGGATTTGCAGTTAGTTATTCTAGTTCGCTTTTGTATTAGTTATCTGTTGGGGCTGCTAAAATACCGAGTAGGACGGAAAACTTACTTTCTCAATATGTTTTCGATAACGTATGTCCCCTTATTCTAATTGTTTTGCGAGCCGGGCCATTACACCCAAACTTAAAAAAATGCAAAGCTGCCCAAGAAATAACTACTTTCTGACAGATTCCTATTAAATTGCATAAGGAAGGTGAATCAGGGCTTGATAAGGTTAAAGTAGACAAAGTTTCGGTAGAAGAAACAGATCTAATTGAATCAAATGTTGTAAATTCGATAAAACTAGACATTTTGTGGGCCTCTAGGTATTGTACAAGTAACTGCTGCACCCCGAATTGGAACGGATTCATGTCGTTACTTTTAGAAGGGACGAAACAATTTGATAAGTCCAAAATAGTAGCATTACCATTTATAAATTTAAGTCCCAGTGATTTTTCTAGCATATATACAGCCTTGAAATTTGCATTATTACATACCAGAAAAAGTTAGTTACGTTTGTCCAATCGCTATTTCAGAAAGCGGTGTTGGTTGTAAGTTGGCCATTGCTTTGTAGTTGGTTTGCTTATTTGCTTGCTTGCTGCTAGCTTGTCTGCTTGTAGGTAGCTTTCAGCAGCCCAATGGATAAATGCAAACATAGAGTGTCTGCCTCCTCATGGCACCGCGGGATACGTTAGCACTGTTGATCATTACTGACAGCAGTGTTGACCGACCAAAATACACTCCAAGAAAACCCAAGGTAAGGTGTAAGGAAACGTGCCGATGGCTGAATGGCAGGGAATGCGACCGCGAACGGTTCCCTGGAAATAGCCTGTCCCTAGCATGCAGGGCCCTGCCAGAAATGACGTAACCTTTCCCTAGCTACTCGGGATTAGAATGGATGATCAAAAACAAACAAAACAAAAACCGGAGGATGAGCGAGAGCGCACACCTCCGACACAAAAGCACCGTCGAGGTAAAAGAGTCTGCGGTGCTGAGGCAAAGAGAAGGAAGAAAACGAGGCTGCAGGCTGGCGTCTCTACAGACACCACCAGCGCCACGCTCCTCCCTATATAAACATGGCACCAGCGGCCAAAAATGCAAGGGCAGCGATACCAGTTCCTCCTCCAAAAGAGGCGCGGAAAGCGGCGACCACAAGAAAAAAAACGCATCTGCTCCAGCACCTTGGAAGATAACTCTTTCAGAGGAAAGAAGATACGGATGGACACTAAATAAAAAAGCTACAGCGAAGCAGCTACCAACCGTTTACGGGTAGCTATTATAGACAAGGCCTACCCATACGGTAAAATAATTACCGATAATGGGGACCTTGTTAAGAAACAACGAATGGAGGTTTTGGACGAAACCCTTATGTCCGTCTCCGGCAGTCAGGAAAAGCTTTAAGGTCATGGTAGGACTCTGGCGAAATAATCAGAGTTACCTGCGATAATGACGAAACGCTAGAGTGGTTAAAGAATACGGTTTCACAACTGAAACCGTGGGAGGAGGCTAAGCTCGACAACCTCCCCCGGCTGACAAAAGCCACCCTTTGGGTCCCTAGCGAAGCTCACGCTGACCTGGGTGACAAAGAGGAGGTGCTGCGTCGGCTAGAAAAACAAAACACAGATCTTTGGTTGGATGCATAGTTTTCCTTCCACCTGGGGAAGGAGTTGGAGGATCTTGTGAAACACTGTCCCACCCAGAGGCTTGAAATTGTAATGGGCTGCGATTCAAACTGTCACCGCGTAAGCTAGGGTAGCAAAGATATTAACAATTTATGATTACATAACTAACAAGAATCTCCATATTCTAAATAGAGGTACCGAACCAACTTTTATTAACTCTCGATGTCAAACGCGTATAGATATTACCTAATCTACTATAAATATTTGAAATAAAACTGGTGCTCACAACCTCCACATTAACTCGCGACAACAGTAAAACGGACAGGACAAAATATGTCCACTGTGTGAAAGGGACTCTGCAAGGAGTCGAGTACGTATTGTCTAACAATAAAGGAGATTTGGAAATTTATTCTGAAACTATTGAAAACTCCATAATGAATGCCTTTAAGATGCCTGGCACACTCAGGCCGGTCGATTTTAACGGAGTCTCCACTCCATGGTGGTGCCATGAGATTCATCAGCTCAGGAGGACGGCGAAAAAATTTTCCAACAAGGTAAAAAGTACCAGACTCGAAAAGGATTGGAACGCATACAAGTCTCACCTCAAGGAGTATAAAACAGTCAATAGACAAAAACAAAGAGAAGCATGGAGAATCTACTGCGAAGAAATCGAAGATTTTTCCCAAGCACCTAGACTCCAAAAAGCCCTCTCAAAAGATCCCTACCGTCATATCGGTATATTAACCAGAGGATGGCACTAAAACTGCCAACCTGAAGGAAAGCTATTAATGTCAACTCACTTTCCTGATTCCAGAGCTACAAACACGGTAACCTGGGAGGAAGAGGAGCATCATTACCCGACGGACAGTGACTGACGTATATCGCGACTAATCGTCGACGCGGACAGACTGAGGTGGGCCATCTGTGGCTCCTCCTCCTTTAACTCTCCAGGAACGGACCGCATTTATCCAGCTCTACTCCAGTGGGGCCTGGATAACCTAATGCCGCACCTGGTGGGAATGATCAGATCCTCATTGGCACTGAGGTGTATTCCAAAAGGTTGTAGAGAATTCAAAGTTGTCTTCAAATCAAAACCGGGAAGAATGGACCATTCCATTCCAAAAGCATATCGACCCATTAGCCTCACATCGTTTTCAATTAAGATCTTGGAGAGGCTGTGGAAACGATACATACGAGATGAAGGGGTAACACAAAATCCACTGCATCCAAATCAACATGTATACACTCCAGGGAAATCTACCGATTCGGCTCTTCATCTCGTGGCAGGCCGCATCGAGAGATCGTTGGAAAAAAAGAATCCACCCTGGGGTATTCATAGACATAGAAGGGGCGTTTTATAGAATCACTTTCCAAAAATAACAAACGCACTTGCCAACAAGAATATCCCCAAACCATAAATGGCTGGATATATAACATGCTCTCAAAAAGAGCAATAAAAATCGGTGTAGACGATCAAGCCCCAAAGCTCCTAAATACCAAACTTTACTTTTCTCCAGAGGTGAAATATTCAGGGGTCACCTTCGACAGTAAGTTAACGTGTCCGCCGAACCATCGGCCGTACCTGGGGAATGTCACCTAGAGTCACTACCTGGATCTAGAATGCCATCATTAGACCTATGCTAACGTACGGCGCGATTGCCTGGGGAGTTAAAGCAAACCAGCTGACAGTCGTCCGAAAACTGGATCAAATCGAAAGAACAGCATGCCTGAACACGACAGGAGGCAAGAAAACCACACCACAAGAGCTATGGAGGTAATGGTCTCACTCCCAATGACATACACATCAAGGAGGTTGTTTTGATGACCATGACACATCTACGCTCTACCGGTATGTAACCTGATGTAGGATCCGGTAAACTGAGACGTAACTTGTGGCATGAGGCCCTCAGTTGCAGGCCAATACGGACTCGATTTCACCGCGATATGCCTTTCACAGGCCCTACAAGGTCATCTTTAAAAATAACGCAATAGACCCATTAGAAGGAGGCGCAATACGCATCTTCACAGATGGGTCTAAAACCAATGTACGATCAGGATGTGTAATTTTTTCCAGACCCCTGAATCTTAACAGAAAATGGGCAATGGGCTGCAATGCAAGAGGTGCTGAAACATAGCTCAGCGCTATCTGCATCGCTGCAAAAGAGATTTCCAAAAGGCACACCACAGGTAATAATATTTACATCCTTACGGATAGTAGACAAACACTACTAGCCCTGAACAGATCACGCATTACATCAGGCCTCATACTAGATTGTCACACCTTAATCGAAGCCTGTAACAACAGCACGGTCACATTAGGCTGCATCAAGTGCCATGAGAAATCGAAAGAAAACCCTATTGCAGACTCGCTAGCCAGAAAAGCAGCCTCCCAAAAACTCTTGGGATCCGGCACTTTCATTGGTATATCGGCGTCAACGACGGCTGACCTATTAAAGGAACACTCCCTTAATATGTTTAAGGGTAGATGGGACGACACAGAAGGCTGGCCAAAGAACTGTTACAGTATTCGGACAGCAAAATAGTCAAAAAGTACGTGACTATGAACAGGCAGAATCACGAATCACCACGGGTATTCCGACTGGTCACTGCCACCTACGGGTCTGTCTGATACCCCACTTTGTAGAGGATGTGAACGAAAAGATGAGACTGTCGAACACATTCTTTGCGAATGTCCGACACTCTCTCAATTTAGGTTTTCTGTATTCGGCAAGTACAGGCTCACATACGCCAGTATGAGGGAACTTACTTCAGGCGACGTTATCGCATACTTCAAACAAGTAAGCTGGATGACGAGCTAGAAGGAAGTCTGAACCTTAGAAGGATGGTAAATGGGCCAATTGTGGCCTAAGTGCTGTGGGGTCACCCACCCTTCAAATTCTCAGAGATACAGCGTCAGAAATAGTGTATGCAAAGGAAATGTCTATTATTTTTAGATTAGGCGGCTTTCACCCTCTCATGTTTGTTATGGGTGCTGTAGGGTTTATTCTAACAGGATTGGAAGGTTTAGGGGCACAGCTCTATGCTAGAGTAACTGTTTATCGTATGGTAGCAGGTCATACCTATTCAAGAGCCATTGGTCACACTTCTAAATCCACTGGTCGCTTACTATGTTGGTTATGAATATGTAGCGAACTTGACAAACCTTACCTAAGCAAGTTACATAAAGATGCCTTTAAAAAAACTATTTTTCCAGACGAGGTTGTCAACTCACGTTTTAGAACATACATATGTAAATTTTAATAATACCATTGACAGCTTGAAGAATAAAATCAATTTCTCGAAACTATGGATGCATGAAATGGCAGCTATAATGAAACTTCTTCTAAAAACCGAACGTCCTGGGGATTGGGAAATGCACGTAACTGATGTGAAGATGATGCTTCCATTTTTCCACGGTTCAGGTAATTTGCATTACGCAAAGTCTACTCACCTTTGTATACAAAATATGAGCAAATTAGAGCAAAGTATGCCGTCTAGTGACCGTAAGCAGTTTTTTGATAGAGGGTATTTCTCGAGGATGTATTGATATCTAGTTAGCCTAGACCAGTTCCATGCATAAACAAAATATTGCGTTACCATAGCAACGAACAATAACTTATTAGAAGTGTCAGTGTAAAGTTTGACGTCAAAAAAGTAAACCAGAGTTACGCAATAAATTAAAAGAAAAAAGATGTCCACCGAAATTATGAAAATTGAAAAATTGGATTATCGAGCCATCATCAAGTACCTGTATTTAAAAGGGTTAAGAGGTAAGCAGATTTACGAAGATATGCTTAATACCCTTGGTGATCAATGTCCTACGTATGCGACCGTGAAAAATTGGACTGCAAGCTTCAAAAGAGACCGATCGGGAAGGCCAGTTTCTGTGTCAGTCCCCGAAAATATCGATGCAGTTCATGACATGGTTTTATCAGACCGTCGAATTGGGCTAAAACGGATATCTGAAGCACTGAATATTTCATACGAACGCGTTCAGCATATAGTTCACGTCAATTTGGACATGAGAAAAATTGCTGCAAAATGGATCCCCAAATGTTTGAACGTTGACCAAAAGCGTGCAAGGGTAGAAGCATCGCGTTCGATCTATGCTCGATTTGAAAACGATGTAGACTTCTTAAACCGAATTGTTACTATGGATGAGACTTGGGTACATATCTACGATCCAGAAATAAAGCAACAATCGATGGAATGGCGACACTCTGGTTCTCCAAGACCTAAGAAGTTTCGTGTCCAAAAATCTGCTGGAAAAGTTCTTGCTTCAGTTTTTTGGGATTACAATGGAGTAATCATAATTAATTTTTTGGATGAGGGTAGAACAATAACTGGAGATTACTATTCGACATTTCTGACCACTCTACGGGAAAAAATTAAAGAGAAAAGACGCGGAAAGCTATCCAAAGGTGTTTTGTTTTTGCAGGACAACGCCCCTGCACACATATCTCATGTTGTCATGCAAAAAATTCGTGATTTAGGGTTTGAATTACTAGAACACCCCCTTTATTCACCAGATTCGGCTCCGTCCGACTATCATCTCTTTCCTCATCTGAAAAAAAGTTTAAAAGGTCATAAAGTTTCTTCCAACGAGGAGGTAATAAAAGATGTGGAGGTCTGGTTTGCAGAGCAAGAAGAAATATTTTCTTTGAAAGGTCTAGAGACGTTGCAGGTTCGCTGTAATAAATGTATCCAAGAGGAGAATATGTTGAATAATAAAATATTTTGACATTGAAATTTTGTTTGGTTCTATAGTAGGCTAAGAATTTTTCAATATATCCTAAAATGATACGCCACACTACAAACTATGGTCGGATATTTGGAGTAACATGTGCATAGAGCAGTATCTAATCAGACCAATAAAGACCTCGGGTGGATTAACTCACGGAAGGGGAGTAACTAAGAGCCCGATAACAGAGTGGACGCTTACTATGCGCTGCACCACCGCTCTGGAGCTATGTTTTGTCTGAACAACATATTCATTACACTAAGAGGGTCACGAATTAACCGAGACAACAAACACTTAGGTGAAGTTGAAATGGTTGTACAATCACAATCGTTTTGAAGACCATTTTAGTCAGCTTTCGTGCATAACCAATGGAGCTGTCGCAGAAGAAAACGTTAACTGTCACATGGCGAAGAAAATAGTATTAGACCTAGTAGAATCTATCGTAGATAAAAAAATTTTGAACTTCATTTTAAAATGAAAAATAATGTTAAGTTTTTTGCAATGTTAAGGTAAAAATTCCGTATAAATAAAAAAATCATCAAAATTGCTCAAGAGGATACGAAGATATTTCATTTTTTTAAATTAGAACAAGCGGCCATGTTTTTGAAGATGGCGATTCTAGTTCTCATCAAATTTTTTGGGATTTTTTTATATTTGTTCCTGAACATAAAATCCTATCGATTCCCATTGAAAAAAAATGTTCCCTAAAATTTGATTTGCCTGGTCTATTCAACACTCACTATTACACTTTCTGACTTGAGTCTGATGATGTAATAGTGATTGTTGGAGTAGTGGTAGTAAATAGTGTGTTCAGTATGAATATCACCAACTGTTTCAGTAATTCCAACTGAATCAAAGATCAAGTGACCTAAGACAATCAAACATTCAGCCACCTAAAATACCGAACTTGAATTAACGATAACTCGATAGAAAAAAGGTTTCCCACATTTCCAAAAAATATTAGGAGAAATAAAAAGAAACTTAATTGAGATGCAAAAATTTATTTGTCTGAGAAAAATAGCATTTTTTGCACTTTTAGGTTAGGATAGCTCAAAAACTAGACGCTTTTGTGATTTTGATCCCAAACATGGATTAAGCGCAGAAAATTTATTCGAAAACGACATATCCAATTTTTCAAGATCAACTTCGATCTTTTTTGCAGACTTGTGTAATACGGTGGAAAGCATAACTAATCAGATGTACAAGAAGATCAATATATATTTTATGTACTAAATTGGTAGTAGAAAAATGTTAGTCAAATAATAATATTAATATCATTGTAAGATATGAGAGCATTCGACTTATGCTGGTGACTTGGTAATATCACTAGAAGCATATAATCCCTAGATGAGATTGTTAACGGAATTGTTATGAGATCTAGAGACGGGAATATGTATATACAAAAGGAATATGTGAGAATAACATAATGTTATTTATCTGATGGCATGTCATAATGACAACGTTATGTCACTCAATTTTGATGACATAAGGAAGCTCATTATGGGACTAAGTACCATAATGAATTCATTATGGTACTAAGTACCATAATGAAATTCTATAAGGAAAACATGTAATGGTTTGATCAAAAAAGTTTATTCAAAATGCATTACTACAATTTGTAATATTAATTCCAATGGATTCTACAGTTTTTACATCAGTAGTTGATGATTGTTGGCAAACTTGTAATCCTGTTTGGTTGTTGGCACCAAAAATTGCTTCTGATATTTTTTCTTTTGCTCTTTCGAATTTTCGATGTAACCTTCAGCGACAGTATTGCTTTTCCATCCGCCATGGCGTTTCACGGTACACAGATCAGCTCCAGAATCAGCCAAAAATGAAGCTGACGATCGCCGAAAACAATGTCCGGTATATTCTTTAGGGCGAGGTAAATCCAAGAAAGTGGCAATAACTTTTGGCATTTTACCAAAGGCATGTATTCCAACGGGTTGTTTTGTGCATTTCTTATTTCTATAAGTGACAAAAAAACGTAGATGGTTTGTGTTGCAAGGTCGTATTTTCACATATTGTCTGACAAGTTCTACCATATTCAATCCTGGGATATTCCCCGAAGTTACAAAAAATTCTCGCATTACCTTTGTTTTTGTATTCGGTAATGTAATTCTAAAAACGGATCCTTCATCTATTACATTTTCAACAAGCATATTTGTCAATTCCTCTCTTCTGCATGCTCCACTTAGTCCAATTATCATGGCAACTTTATTAAATAAGTATGTAATCTGATGCTTCCGTTAAAAACTTTGTACCATCTTGTTTAGTAAAAATTTTGGATTTTTTAGCTCTGTAACCTTCTGATTTACGTTTTAGTAATGCAACCAGCTGTAGGTACTTACTAATATCGACGTTTTTTCTTGTTGATAAAATACTTCTTATCATCGAATAATACGACCAAAGAGAAGATGGTTTTCTTTCCTTAGATAAGCATTCAAAGTAAGCCAACAATACTTTTTCATGAGTGATATCCTTGATTTTTTTAGCAGAACACCATTCTTCGTACCGATTATACACCATTTCATATACACTCCGTGATTTTTCCGGCAAAAGGGAGTCCACGATATTTCTCGACATTTCTTCCAAATCAGAAGGTAAACTATCAGCTTCAGAATCACTCATTTTTTAAATTATATTAAATTCTACCTGACAATTATTGAGTTTGACAGCGATAAATAAATATTGCCGTTACAACCTGATGACGTTGTCAAGGAAATGGCAAAGCACAGCTCACTCACCTACTAATATTTGAAACTACACAATACTAAGGCTGGATCCACATGCATCCGTGATACGTATCCATTGTACACCACGTGATCAATATCAACCAATGAAATTGTAGGGAACAAAATCACGCATGTTTCAAGGTCACAACGGATTGAAGTTGGTTAATTTTAACTTTTCATGCGTGATTGAGGTTGGTTATTTTGTTTGCCTTTTTGTGGTGATTCATCAACTACTTTAATATGTAACTCATTAAAGTGTTGCTTATCCTAAAATAATTAAAGAACTTAATGGGCTCGCTCTCCTGCAACTCTCAAATAAGGGTATATTCCCGCATCCATATTTTAGTTTTTTTTACTTATTTTGTCTTATCCACATTCTTGTTTTGTGTAATAGTCCTTTCGTTTTGCAGATGCATTATAGGTATGTTATATTTATTTTTTTCTTTCAATTACTTTGTGCCCAGAGAGGAGCCTAATTGTTTGTTTAAACAGGAAATCATTAAAGTCCAATTATTTACTCTATCACGACAAACACTCATAATTTAATAAGATCGGTGTATCGTTCATACGGTGATGACAAAAATATTTTGAGGTTGTTTTGACGTTAGGTACCATAAACGGATTGACCCATGTGGATGATCATATTTTCGGCTATCCGTAAAACACACACGTACGTCCGTGATCACGGATGCATGTGGATCCAGCCTTACTCCTTTAAAAATAGTTGTCATTGTGACATGTCGAAAATGCAGTTTTTAATTTTTCGAAAATGTATTGATATAAATGCCATCAGATAAAATTTTGTATGTAATACGAATCATAAACAATCATTATGGCACACGCCGTGTTATCGGACTCGGCTACGCCTCGCCCGATAACATTCACGACTTGTACCATAATGATCGTCTTTATGATCCTTATTACATAAATAACTATTTTGGAGAGCGTCAAACTTAGAAAATTTTCCGATTCGTTGATTGTGACACTTCCATAAATTTTGGAGTAGGCATATGAAAATTATTTGCGCAAAAGATATCTCGAGGGCCGGTGGGCTTGGATTTTTTTTTCGGGATTTACATTGCATAATTATATTGTATATCTGGAACATAAAAAAATCATTACTGTGGATTATTGTATCAAAATCATTCTGGGCGCTTCAAATGATCGCACAGAATTATTTCTTCGAGGTGTAGCACATTAAACAGCAGAATTATATTATTGTAATCATCAAAAATTAATTATTTAATGATTAAATATGAAGCACAATAAGCGGATAGCATATTAAACTTTTATTTGATAGGATTAGTGAATAAATGTATTCAACGTAGAGATCTGCTGAGTTAGTAAAAGTGATGCAAGTTGTTATATAATGAAACGCCTGATATCAGAAAACACTACCTAATAAGTTTAGAATTCGTTCAACATCTAGATACGAATATAAAAAAATAAATTGATACAAATTTATGCAGGTATTCAATGAAATACAGAACAGAACGATCAAATTAATTCAATATATTTATATTATAATTAGTACCCAAGTAAAACCTAATAATCTTCTGTGTTCTCTAGTCCAATCAAAATTAACATTGTAGGTTACGGTTAAAGTACGTTTACATCTGACATTTATGACATAGTTGTTTAGTCCATTGTAAACACACAAAAATGTGTCTTGAAGATACATCTGATTATCCTGTTCTAAACAACTCTCAACATAAATGTCTTATAATAAATGTCAGATGTAAACGTACCTTTAGTGCTAAAATGTGCACAGATATTGTATACAAATTCATTCAAGGTCAAACGTCGGAGATATTATGATTTCTATGAAAGACGGCCATTTTGAAAAATAAAATTATGAATACGTTTTGAGACTTTAGCTAGTAGGGCACTTTATTGAAGCTTTGTAAGCATAAATGTATAATAGTGTAGCTGACAGTTGACCTTCCCATATTCATTACTCTACTTTTAATCTATTATACAGGCCTACAATGATTTCGTGATTTGACAGATTTGTAATTTTTCATATTATTATGGGATTCACATAGATGAAATAGCCCGCTCACCTTATGTTTGCACGAATTCTAGACAGTCCTTATTTTCTGTGGTGTATGGGTAGTGAAATATGTTTTTAAAATAGCACATTTGTAAAAATATGTGTGGTTTTTCTGTGGTAAAGAGATTTTGACGTAAAATTATACCCCTGCTAAAAAACAAATCCGCGCTTATTTTATATATTTAGTATTGGTGATCAAGATAAATTTTGGGCACCATTTATTGTTTCTAAAACATGACAAGAATCTTCATCCCAAACAGCACTATACATCCTACGACGTCCAGTTTGTGTCCACATAATGTCTGAACGTCCAGAACTCCGATTATTTTTATAAATAGATACCGCACTGCTAACATTTGTTTTGTGTCAACATATTCTCCCACTACCTAGAAATTAAATTACCGCTGAAACATGCCGACTATTTACACAACCGCAGAGAAAGTACAAATCGTTAAGGGGGATCATTCTGTAAATGATCCTATAAATCTATTCAAAGTTGCTTTGGCAGATAGACCTTCACCTACGGAAGTGAATGGTTTTGGTTCATTATGAAAATTTAAAAAAGAATTTAACTTATCTAATAAACTGCCGTCATCTGCTTCATGATTTGTGTTGTAGTTCTTGACAATCATTGTTACAAAAAAAAGCTTTGTTTCTACAGACAATACTGTACTTTAGAAAGCTTGGGTATTATTACTATGTTCAACTACTTTTGGTAGTGTATGATATAAGGGCTGAAAAAGTAAAGCAAATTTAAGACTTTTGCGTAATGTACTTGTAAATGCATCATCATTGAAATGATCTTCACATAACCTTTGATCATTGGATTTATCCCCCTCCTCTGTCCTTCATCCTTCGTAAGGATCTGGCGGCGTTATCTTATTCGATTTATTGATGTTGCCCATTCTTCCCTTTCTTGAGCGTGGTTGTGCTGCTTCGGAGAGAGAGTAGCCGGTAATGTTCTTTGTTTGATCTGACCCTGGAAATGGCGATCTTTCTCGAGTTCTTTTACCCTCTAATTTGTCCTCAACTACTAGTCTCCATATTCTCCCTTCGTCTCGTTATATGTCCAAAATATCTCAGTATGCTTTAGTTAATAATTGTGGTGAGCTTAGTGGTGATGTTGAGTTCTGTAAATATTGTGATATTTGTGTGGTGTGCTGGCCAGGGTATGTGCAGCATTCTACCATAGACCCACATTTCAAAGGTCAATATATGTTGATGGTCCATGTTTCTGCAGAGTAAGTGGCGATGGGAAATACAAGCGCGCGTATCAGACGTAATTTGGTGTTTTCACTTATGTCACTGTCTATCCAGATTTTAGTAAGCTTGGCTGTTGCTGATCTGACCATTGTAAGGCATCAACGTATTTCTTCTTCCCACACTCCACTGTTTGTGGCCACAGAGCCTTAGTAGTTGAAATGACTGACCACTTAATATCCTGCAACATTTCGTATCTGCGCTTGGTTACTTCTGGATCTACCGATGTTCAACACATTTCTGTGCATTAATTTTGAGCTCATACTCTCTGCTAACAGTGTATAATCTATTCATAATCTGTTCTAGTTCTTCTGCTGAAGAAACTAGAGTTAAGGTATCGTCAGCATAGCGAAGATTGCTGATTTTTCGTCCCCCGATCGTTATTGATGCCTGTCATTCATCAAAGACAATGCGCATAATCTGTTGTCTATATACATTGAACAGTATGGGGGTGATAATACATTTCTGACGAACACCGGCCTTAAGTTTGAAGTTATTGGAGTATGTGTTGTTGACTCTTACGTTTGCTATAATCAATATTTTAGTGTTTTCCCATGTTTTATTAGGATTTCCAGTAGTTTGTGGTGTATTGCTTTGTGATAATGCTTCTCCGAATTTCTCAGGCTCTTTAGCAATAAATTTTAATATTCTATCTGTATTTATTTTGTTATGTAATTTAATGCAGCTTGTAACAGTTTATGGTCTGACCTGTTATCGGCCGCTGGTTTCGTCTTTGTGATCATGACTGAATTTTTCCATCGTTTGCTGACAAGGATGCAATCTATTTGATTTTTATATCATACCAACGGTGAAGTCTTCGCTGATAATCTTCGAGGGTGATGTTTTATTGGATGTATAGGGTAGCGTGGGCCTCTATGAGACATGGGCCACCATGAGAGAATTAAATATTTCCGTTTAGATATATTGTTGACCTCTGTTGGTCGAGGTAATAAGTTAACACTACGTGCCGGTTTATCAATATAATTTTCTATTACCGTACGTTAGTCTTAGTAGAGTTATGGCCACCAGTGGGTGTGTATCTCATCGAAATTTTTAAGACGTGCATTTTCGTTCGTTCGTCAAGAGAAGAAGAAAACTAGTAAAGGTAAATTTTCTATACCTTTTTTTATAACAGTTAATAAGCATTCTTTCGCTCGTCATAAATGTATGAAATGGCAAATAAAAAAATTATGTATGTACATCTACTAACCACGTGCAAATGGGCCACCATGAGACACATTTTCAGGGCCACCTTGAGACACTGTCTCATGGTGGCCCACATAAGGAACTGGCTGTATCAGGTAAATTATTTTTTGTAGATGTCCAGAGGTCGCAAAAGGAAAAGCCAGAAAGGTTTGTTTTCAGAAGAATGTATGAGAAGAGCTGTTCGACAAGTATTGATAGGGGAAGGTGGCGTAAGCCACCTAACCATAGAAACACTAACATTGCTAAAGATGATGGAGTTACAATTATTACACTACCTCCACACTCTAGTCAGAAGCTACAGCCGTTAGATATATCAATATTTGCTCCGTTAAAGGCATATTATAATTCTGCAGTTGATTCCTGGCTTCTACATCATCCTGGCACACCGTTATCTATTTATGAAGTTGCTGGTTGTGTTGGTGTGGCATTTGAACGATCCATGACTCCATTAAATATTAAGGCAGGTTTCAAGAAAACCGGAATTTTTCCTTTTGATCGGGAAATATTCACCACTGATGATTTTTTAAGTAGTTCAGTGACTGATCGAGATGTATCAAATGATTCAGCTTTGTACACTGCTGATGAGCAAACTGCATCAACGACTATGGATGTCCCACCTGTCATTGAAGATTTTACTGAAGAAATACTATCAACTTCTGTGGATACATTCAATTTTATACAAATTCCATCTACCTCCTTAAATACACCACAGGCTACAGATAATACAGCTGAAGATAAACCTGCTACAGCAGTTTTTGTTAGTCCCCAGATATTGAAAGGCTACCCGAAGGCAGGTCAAAGAAAATTACAAAAGAGCAAGCGTTAAAGAGCTAAAAGTTGTATACCCACAGACACACCTGAAAAGGAGAAAATTGAACAGAGAGAAATGGAAAAAAAAGAACAGAAGAATAGAAAGGAAGCTTGCAAAAAAGCGTATTTGCGAAGAAACGAAAACAGATCACTAAGAACATATCTTCCGATGAAGATGATACCGAAGTTGAAAGACGATTCTGATGAGGACGGGTGGATTCCTGAAGTCGAACCGTCAAGCTTTGAAGAACTTGATAAGGATCCTGAGCCCATCGATTTTGTTTTGGTACAATTCAAGGCAAAAAATTATGTATTCTTTGTAGGAAAAGTAGTCGAACTAGAATCAGTATCCAGTGATGTCAAAATCAATTTCCTAAAAAAAGCCTCGAAGGTTGAAGGACATTTTATATTTCCAACGGTCTCAGACATTGCCACCGTTCCAGTCATTGATGTGAAAATGATTTTACCCAAACCAACTCTTTTAGGAAATACAAAACGATTGAAATCGTATCATAAGTTTGAAATCAATTTTAATCAACTGAACATGCGTTAATTTTTATTATTAATATAAGATAAAGATTAATTCTTTTTGAGTGTTTTATAAATATTTCCTTATTTCAAATGTTGTGATGATACTAATAATGGTTTCTTGTGTGTTTCATAAATATTTTAATACAATTTTCAGTTTTTTTCTTCCCATTTTGTCCTGTCTCATAGTGGCACAAGTAAAGGGCCACTATGAGACGGGCACTGAAAGAATGAATGTCACATTACTTTAAAATCTAGTCAAATATAAATAGTTTATATCCATTTTTTACATTAATGTAACATAACTTATGCGCCGACGACATATATGTGTCGTATTTACAATAAATTAACCGACAATTTAAACCAGACTTTTTCCGTCTCATGGTGGCCCACTCTCCCCTAAGGAAGAAAATTTTGTACCACTGTTTCCTTTGATTAATGTCAGATGGAAATTTGAAAAATATTTGGTTCTTAAACCCCAAATTGCGAAATGGTCAAAAATATTTACTATTACAATTTTTTGCAACACAACTATGATGAAATATACCTGATGATGACATTTTAAAAGTTCACTTAATTTTATTTACCATATTAGAACTAAAATCCTAAATAAATTAAAATAATCCTATTCACTCTTGTCAGACCATAACCATATTTTTAGCAATTTTTATTTTTGACACTTTGATTTGGACAAACACAAGCTAGATTCACACCAACCACTGTAAGATTTGTTAACCTGTCTTGGTGATAAGTCTCGGTGTAGTGTCCCAAATTCGATCTATTCGAGTGGAAATTCTAATGCTATATCGTTCTTTAAGCGGGTCATCCTTTACGTACTCATTAAAATGCAATAACCAAGATATATTCTTCCCGATATTATATGCGTGCTAAAAGGCATAACATTGTTTGCCCCTACTTTAATGATGGCGTTAGGTCAACCAACAATTAACATCACTATGACGGGAAGTAATGGAAAGCGAATGTCACATTTGGAAGTGCCAGTGAAATGACAATAGTTTTCGAAGATCGGGAGGAAACGGAATCATCAATTCAGCGATTATAGAATCAATAAAAAAAAATTCTACATTTTGTATTTACAGAATATCAAAGCATTTTAATACCCAGAAAAGGTTTTATTTGTGTCCATATTAGGACATAGAATGGACATTCCAAAGACATCTTGAAAACGTTCCATTTACGTCCATATGGATGACTTGAAGACATGTTTGGGACGTCTTTTGGACGTATTCAAGATTTTACTGGACGTCTTGAAGGATGGATGTCTTAAAGGCGTCTTTATGTATTTGTGCTGTCTGGAATGACAATGGAGTGATGAAAATATCTGACAATTGAGCCAAGTAAGTTCATATTACTGCTAGATTTTCAGCTCTGAAGTCTTTAAAGGTAAACTTAACGATGTCGGTGATATATCTAATAGTTTTAAAGTAGATATTGTCAACAAAAAGTTGTAAAAGAAGATCCACTGAAAGAAGACATTAATTTTAAAAAGCTTCATCCATATTCTACAGACCACTTTTAACAAAGTTGTGCGCTACATCTAATCTACTAAGAAATCTAAAGAGTATAGACCTAAATACTATAGGCTCTTCATTGATTCGGAGGGGGAAGCTTTAAGGCCTCAAAGTTGCTGTTCCATACAACAAAAAATTTGTTCCCGTACCCGTTGCTCATTTGGTGCAATTTAAAGGAGATATTATAAATATCTCCAACTACTGTTTGTGACAATCAAATCAAACGACCTCTGTAAAATGATGTATGGTTATTCAAACATTGTGAGACTTCTAGCACAGTGTAAACTAATTAGGTACTGATGAGTGGGATAGTAAATAACAAAAGTAATATTGGATGAAGAATGAATGGACAAAAAAGGTTCATTCAATTCCCGGATCAAAAAATATTGTGAACAGAAGTTCAAAAGACATATTAAACTAGGATTGAAGAAACAATACGTTGAAGTTTGGAATAAATATGGTGTTAAATAAATACGTGAAAAATTCCGTGCTTTCTCTATAATTTTTGTAGATCTTTGAATACGACGATTATTGGGAACTATTTGCCAATGTTATTTTCCGATTAGCGTTCCATTGAGCTTATACTACTTTAAAAATGTGTTCAAAGCGGCAAAGATAACGATGTGAATGAGAAACAATCCATTTTCTATATTTTTTCAACAGTTCATTAATATTCTCTAAAGTAGTGCTTCGTCACAAAAATTTATTAGTACATATCGTAATAATTGTTATTACATGGTTAAATAGGAGTATTGTCTGAAAAGTTTCCGTCCTAAACATGAAGATGGCAGTCTGCTAATACTGGGAAATGTGTTGGCGCATGAGTTGTAAAATACAATTTCAGCCATTTTGCATGTTCAGTTCTTGTTTGATAATCACTTAAGTGATACCCGCGGAATTTTACTCATATCTAAAAATATAAAACAACCTCAGTTGAAAAAGAAAAAAGTGATTTTTCATCAGAACAATACGCATGCAAACATTCAGTTATCGTTATGGCTAAAATTCACGAATTGCACTTTTGATTGGTTGACCACGCATTGTATGCTCCAGATCTGCCCTCCAGGAACTTTTTCCTGTTTCCCAACCTAAAAATTTGGCTTGGAGGACAGATTTTTATCGAACGAGGAAGTGATAGCTATTTTGTAGGAAACGACGGAAACTATTATTTGGAAGGGTTAAAAAGCATTGAATGAAATCGTATTGACTTATAAAGATACTATGTCGAAAAATAAAACTAAATTTTTATTATTTAGATCGGAAACTTCTCAGACAACCCTCGAATTTGTTTCGTGTTACCATAATTTTTGGTTATTTACTCATTCATCATGTTTTCATAATCTTCAAACAGTCCTTTTAGAAATATTTCTTCAATTTTATTTCGTCATATCCATTTTTCATTACTATTTTTCCAATTGCATAAGACAATCACGAAAACATGAATAGTAACTTCATATTTTTCCCATTTGGGTACAATTTTTCCCATATCTATATTGATTATCTATTTTTGTTTTCAGAAAGATTGGTCATAATGAATAATAATTCAAATATTTTATATTAAAATGGAACCTTTTCTGATATCAACGTTTCAAATTCTCCACCACTATAGCTTTCAATGAAATGTGTTAGATACGATTGGTGACTGGTGCAAATGTGACAGACACTACTATATCTTTTAGTGTAAATCAACTATCATATAATAATAAAAATGCACAAAACTTTTATAATGTAATTAGCAACCAAATTGTATTAAAAACAAAAATTCGACATTTCAGCACTGTAAATTTCAAAGTTGCAATACTTTCAAGATTTGCAGTACAATCAGCTCGTTTCATGAATTTCAATGAAAATGTCAGAAGATATATTGCGTCTGAACTAAGTATTTGCGACTAATAACGCCACTCTACGATTTCAAAATGAAAAAAAAAATTTGAAATTTGAATTCTTGTGGTAGGCTAGAGCCAATGGCAAACAAATTTATTTTGCGCTGTTGTCACGAGGAAAAACTTTATAAATAGACGAGTTATCTTGTTTCTTTAACACCCGTTAAAGAGAAACGCAAAGTACTGTCATAACGTACTCTTTCAAATAATGCTCTCATAATCGGGTGCCTCTTATTAAAAAAGGTAACTCTCGCGTAGTCAAAGAAATTTGGAAATATATATTTTAAACTGCAGTGATGATGCTTTCAAAATAGAAAATATAATGTAAAATGTATGTATAATGAAAATTAAATGTTCTCCATGTAAGTTGAAAGAAAAACATGTGATGTAACACACATACACAAATTGCTTTACCCCAGAATTCCGAACTCGATTTAGTACCGGATCGCTTATTCTTCTTCTGTTTAGGGGAGTTCGAGTGACTGAGACACCATATCTACATCCACTTGAGGAAGATTTTTCGAATTGGCTTCGGTGAAACCTGGATCCATTTTAAAACAAACAGAAGCACATTTAGACCAGGGTAGAAGCCTTTAAAAATAATAAAAAGTGAAAAAAAATAATAGTAGGATGAAACCCATTAGAAAAGGAGGGGAATATTATAAAAATGAAAGGAAAAATAATTTACGGGCGATCTGAGGTAGGGAAGGGGATGGGGGTGGGTTTTTAAGGGTAAAAAATGGTTTTCTCGATTTCCGGCAAAACCAAAAGTCCTATCGAAAAAAGTCAAATAGCAAAGTTGTAGGTAATAAAAATATCTAAAACTTTTGTATTCACACTTTTTTCACATAACCTCAAAATTTATGTGAAAAATTCAAAAAACCAATTTTTTGGTTTTTTATTTTTATCTTTTACAAAAAATTTTTTTTAACAAAATTTGGTGAAAACTTACCTTTTTATGTCCCAAATACGCTGTAATTTATTTGATTGAAAATATTTATTTTTTCACCTTATTTTGAATTAATATCGAAAAAACACCCTAATTTTAAAAAAAAATTTGAATTCGAGTTTTTTTCGATTTTTTGCATTTTCTGAGAAGATTTACCATAGTAACATATATTTTTTTTCACCGTCGGAAAGTAGAGATTTCAACGGACCGAAAACATACCAACTTTTTGAAAAAAACTGATATTTTTCGATTGAAAATTAGGGTGTTTTTTCGATATTAATTCAAAATAAGGTGAAAAAATAAATATTTTTAATCAAATAAATTACAGCGTATTTGGGACATGAAAAGGTAAGTTTTCACCAAATTTCGTTAAAAAAAATTTTTTTGTAAAAGATAAAAATAAAAAACCAAAAACCTGGTTTTTTGAATTTTTCACATAAATTTTGAGGTTATGTGAAAAAAGTGTGAATACAAAAGTTTTAGATCTTTTTATTACCTACAACTTTGCCCTTTGACTTTTTTCGATAGGACTTTTAGTTTTGCCGAAAATCGAGAAAACCCGTTTTTTACCCTTAAAAACTCACCCCCATCCCCTTCCCGACCTCAGATCGCCCGTAAATTATTTTTATAATATTCTCCTCCTTTTCTAATGGGTTTCATCCTACAATTATTTTTTTTGGTTTTAAAAATTATCGACCCTGGTTTAATTTTCTACTATAAAATTATATAACCATCAACTAAAAAGTCGGCGAGGATGATATCTGTTTGAGGTTGGTTGTGGATATTGATGTCAATTGTCAAATTCTTCTAGTCGACTTTCACTTTGTATTAATCAACTTGGATAGTCAAGTAGGATTTGTCAACAGAACGTACTTTCAATCTGACCACAAGGGCTTCTGCCATTGGTCGACTTACAGCGGTATATTTAAATCTAATAAAAATTTTAAACCTAATTTTCGAAGATATTTATAACTTTTTGAGATAAATATCGTTATCATAGAAAAATATATGTTATTATTAAACGTTCTGATATGATTTCACTTGTTAAATCATACCCATGAAACGAGCTTATTGCAATATGAAGTAATTTCGATATTAATAAGTGAACATAAACTACCGTAAAATTGCCAGTGAGTTTTGTTTTGAAAATGTCCCCAACACCTAATTCAGAATATATGCTGCTTTTTGTTTCCGTATTAATATTATTTCGTACTTGTTATCGGTTTTTTGTTTAGATATTTGTTTTTGTTGTGGTTGACTTTATAGAATTAACTATCGAAGGTTATTTCAATTACTACTCGATTACAGCTTATTCCATATAATTGCTCTAAATGTTTCCGAGTTAGTTAATCCCTTCTGTAAATTTACTTTCACAATCCTATTTCTTCTTCTTATAAACGTCATATATCACCAACCATAATTGTGGAAAAGTTTGTTTTAAATGTGACAAGTGAGAAAATAGGGATCGAGACGGAACTATTGAGGAAGCACTTATGCCGAAAGTAGAGCGCCCTGGTGTTAAATAAGAAAAACATTCTGATGTAAACAGTATAATAAACAACCTACAAAATGCAAAAAATGAATAGATCTTTTTATTTTCTTTGCCAGGAAAAATTGTTGGTATGTAAGATGGGTGTAGGGGATTATCTGATTTTTGATTATTGACAAAATGAGCACTGCAAATTCTAGTATTTTTATTTGGTTCCCAATCCTCCCGATGTTTTCTGAAAGGTAATTAAAAAACTTGAAGTGATTCGTTTTGTACAAATGTTTACTTTCTTCCCCTTAATAGTATTTATTTATTAGAACTTATTATATAATATTAAAGTCAGCAAACACATAACTAGTTTTTTATTTTATATAATCAATGAAATCGTACAGAAAACAACATTTTATTCTCTCGATAATAATCTTTTATTTATGTAAAAAGGAAGTTTAGAACTTTTCTAATAGCTGCCAATTGTAGTATCATACTGATTATACACAAAATAATAGTTAACAAAATGTTTTAATTAGAACATTTTAATTACTTATGAGTTTTTACTGCATTAATTCATTTTTGACATTTCAAGGTTATCCATGCAGTGTTCAATGAATTTTTGGAGAAACTATAAAATTTCAACTGCGTAGTATTTTTATACAGCATATTTGAACAGCCATGAATACAGAAAGATACTTTTGATGACGACATCACAAACATTTAATATCATTTTTAAAAAATGAACATTTAAAAACGCTGATTATACAAAACTACTAATACTACTAATAGTGTTTACATCACATTGTTTTTCACGGCAGATGGCATAAACGTCATCTTTCTCGGTTCCTATCGCAGTTGTGTTTACAAAACAATCCATTATTCTTGGGCAAACAGTTGTTCAACGTACGTTGTACTTCCTACAGCTTTTGTTTTGTAACCTCTTACTGCTTACAAAAAGATATATTATCACCGCAAGAAAATAGCCAGTCAAAATATATCAATCATTGGTAATGATAGGTAATGGAACGTAATATTAACCAAAATTACCCTCAAATACGAAAAATGATTATTTTTAATATTCAGAATGCTTGCCATCATTTGGTATGCTCAAATTCAGTATTTTTATAGCCTCAATTCCATCAACACAGATATTTTGATATACCTACCGAAGTTCTTCATATCCTTACGTGTAGGTTAGGAGGGCCTGGTGATGTCATTCATTTTCAAAATTTAAAATAATTAGTAGTTGGAGGTGACTTTTTTGCGTTCCGTAAAATTCTCTTTGTTCCGTTATTTTCTCCATTAAAACTTGCAGGTTGATCTTATACTTATCATCAATGAAGAAAATACAAATATCTTTGGAAAGACAAGATATACCTGTTTGGGATTTTGACAGGTCAAAAAGAGCTATTTGTCTTTGTGTGAGCTGGTTAGAGTCATACCATTGCATTTGAAATTTCTCAGTAAAAATCATGGATAGAGCTTGTGGTTATTGTTTCTGAAATCAGCCTCAATGCTCTTTGAATTGCGAAAAATTCGGAGCTTCTTCCATCAACAAAAATACACATTCTCCACCACTCAAGAAAAGGTGATACCAGAAAATAAGATATATATATATATATATATATATATATATATATATATATATATTAAAGGAAGCTGTTCAATATGATTTTCTTTTTCTCAAAGTTACAAAACATATATTTTCCCAGATTGTGAAAATTTTCCATCTTACTGCATTCTCGTGATGTGTTAAATTTGTGTTTGTTTTGTTTCTGTCTGTCAAAAACTGGAATATTTCTAGCAATTTTTTGCATCGTTTTTTGATTTTTCTTATCAAAGTGAACGAAATTTAAGTATATGTAACACACCGAACAAGCCTCATTAAATACAGGCAATAGAAACTGAGGAAAGAAATCTATTAAGTTTAACAAGCTAAAGATCGCTCAGAAGACGTGGGTAAACTACTGCGTCAAGCCGAGAAATTTTTCCGAATTAGCAGCAATAAACCAAAAGATGATGGCGTTAATAGTTGAGTTTCCAGGAGATAACACAGTCCCCCGATCAGATCTTTTGTAGCTGTTGAAGGATGAAAAATATTGGGAACCTGAAATGTACACAAATGATCACAATACGGAGTTACGGAAAATTAAAGATTATCAAGGAGGGTTTATTTATGTATGCATGACGTCTTAAACGTTCAAATATCTGTACTACTTACAGTAGACGAGCGTTGAACCAATATAGACAACAATTGTCACCACCACCACATGTGTGTGATTTAATTTTTTAATAAGAAGCCCTCGAATAGTTCAAAGATCACTTTCCAGAGAACTGTTATAGGAAATTGTATTTAGTGCTCGAGGCAGAAGATATGAACCAATTGAAAAGTATCTCATATAATGAGTACAAAAAATGATAAAACATTTTCAAAATATGGCCAACTGTAATATGAGAGCTCTCATATGCATATTAGGAAATTTAGGTGTGAACTGAAACTAAAAACAGCTTACTATTACATAGCTTATATTTAACAACAGGATAACTTATTGTTCTTAAAAGAATGATTTGGGAAGTTATTTGATTCTATTTCACGTATTCATGTAGTATAATAAGACTGAACACTCTTGAATATTTCAATTCAAAAATGTTCTCGCTGAAACACTTCATTATTATTTTTCGTAAAAGATATAGTAATGTGTAGTGAAAATGAACTAGGTATATCAAAATACTACTGCACCTGATACGCTAAGGCTTTTACAAAAATATCATCTGGTAATACGCCTAGAGGATAGATCTCTCTCATTAGAATATTTGTCGGTATTTTATGAAACTGAATATGTTCCATTAAGTTCCTTATAATCTCCTTGATGTTGGTATGGGAATTATTATCGCAGTACTTCTTACCTATTTAAAATCATTGCAATGGTAATCAATTAATTGAATAAATAATTTCACAGTATTGTGTTAATTAGTAGAAATAATACAAAGAAAAAACTGCATTTGACAATTTGATATTAACAATAGTGACGGAAATTGTTTATTTTAAATATCTAAAAAATTTAGAAATTAATTTAGAATACTTTTCCCACAAACGTCAGTGAAAGTATAATTTTTTGCAATCTTGAGACTAATGTGGTCAGTTTAGTCTCGCATGTTAGAAACTAAAGTGTTACTTTTAGATCCAAGGGATATAAAGTACAGTTAAAATCCCAAGGGATTTACAGTACAACTGAAAGCGAACCATAGTAACATTAATCTTTATTTGTTGAATTAAAATGATAAGTAATATTCACATTATTGCAGTTAACCAAACTAAATACACGATTATTAATATCAGAAATAGATGAACTAGTTGAACTTGAACAGACAGAAGTGAATAATGGGTCAGGATTTCGATTCAAGTAAGATGATGAAGTCCCATCGACCAGCGGTGATATTGGTCTATTTTTATGCCCAAGAATTGTATCTGCTCTTGATTGTTTGATGTTGATGGAGCTCTCAACGTACCCTTCGGCAACTGTTGCACTTTTCCATCCGCCGTGGCGCTTTAAAATATCCACAGTGACCCCCGAATTCGCCTAAAACAGTGGCCTGTATACAAGGACGCGTCCGGCAACTTCAAAAAAGCAGCTACAAATGTGTTTTTGCTAACAGGCTTGGATCACGAAAGGCTAAATTACACGTTGAAAGTGTCATAGTAACATCAAGGAGCCTAGAAAGTACTTGGCGCCAAAAATATTTTTCTTTTTTGATTATAGACTCTGGCTGATGATAGTTATTTTACTTTTCCGCCAAACCATGTCTAATATGCGAGATGTGTATGTCGTTATCGTCGACATGTTATGTTAGCCTCCGACGTGCAACAAGTCATCTATTTTATGATTGAGTATTGTCAGCACATCTCTCAGATGAACCCTATTGATTTTCAGTTCACCATAGCCAGTACGACGGGTGCTATAGAACTTGAAGTACCACATTTTTGGATAAATTTCGGGTTGTTAGTACGATACAGCCTCGGGAGTGCATAGAAGAGACCAATTATATGATTGGATATTGTTCAGGGCGTCTCACAGATGAACGCTATAGATTTTCAGCTCACCAGCGCCAGTACAACGGGTGCTATGGAACTTGAAGTACCACATTTTTGGAGAAAATTCGGTTTGTTAGCACGATACAGCCATCGCAGTGTATACAAGTGACCAATTTTCTGATTGGATACTGTTTAGGGTGTCTCACAAATGAATCCTATTGATATTAAGGTCACGAGAGCCAATAAAACGGGTACTATACATTCAGATATACCAAATTTTTGGAAAATTTTTGGTTTGTTAGCACGATGCAGCGTGTATAAGTGTGGAAAAGTTAGTTTTAATATTTAAAACTGTTTAGTTTTTTATTGAAAAGACGACAGGCAAATCAATGATTTTTCTAATTGTATTTATCCTTATCCTTATTCACCATTTGCTGACAAGAAATCTGCATTTCAACATTAAGTAAATCATGAGTGAACACGAGCAATGAATACGTTTTAATTATATCAAAACACGTGTTACTGATTTTATTATTCAAGTACCTGCTTGAATTGGATTTATATCAAGATATCTGTAAAAAAAGTATTTCACCATTTTTATATATGTGACCCTTATGAAAATTCCTCTTTGAATAATCGAAACGATGACATGCCTCGGAGATCCTTAGATAAGGATTTTATTTCTTTTCTAAATTATGGAGCTGATGAAATCAGACCTTATGGTTTGTTGATATAGGTGCTGTCGAAATATTAGACGATAGTTTATAAAAAGAACATATAAACATGCTAGGAATGTAAGTATTCTTTACAAACTAATTCCCATTGATTTGCAGTTGCATGATAAACCAGCTAGTTATCATAATGTTGCATGATTCCGGCTAGATTCTACGATCTTGGTAACGTTATCACTTTTTAAAGAGCAGTAGGTAACGAAAAAAATTATTAATTACACATCTACAATATTTTTTTGTTTGCATGGAGTATCGGTTTTCGAAAATTTAGTTCGCACAATACACTGTCGTTATAAAATGTGTCGTGAATCATTTAGTGCCGTGGTAAACATTTTAATAATATACCTACGTCATATTTATAAGATTTGGCATATACTACAGTATAATTAGGCCACTTTCCGACCAAACCCGGCCATTGATAATTACTAAACAGGACCTTTAGTAATAAGTTCGGTCACCTTCAGGGATGACGCTCAAGAAAGTCCGACGACTTCATTAGTAGTATATCAAAGGTATCCTGGAAAAACTGGATTCTAAGAAAATTTCTGAAGCGGGCATAAAATCGTCCCCACTCGAATGGGTTCTCGTCTTAACGTGGTGGGGGGGGGGGTTAAGAGACCGATACAGATCACCTAATTGCCACCAACGCTATATGCTATTCTGAGAAACAGGATGGAACTGTTGTTATTGACCACGACACAAACCTTGCGGTTTTACTTACTGCTCTGCCTACACCTCATATTCATATCAAACATCTAATACCTGGAATCAAGGGTAAACCAGCTAAATTATAAAGCAGCAAGGAATGTCAGGAATCTATGAAAGCAATGAAAGCATTACTACTTTTCCTGCACTCTGCAACGGAGTGTGACACCTCTAGTGCCATATTTAATATTAGTAAAGTGAAGTCGTTCAAGCGCTTGCAGAAAGATGAGGCACTACGCCTGCGGGTTGGAGTTTTCAGCTTACGAAACGCTACACCCGACGACATTGCCACTGCAGGGAAAACCTCCGATGATCTTGGAAAGAGAAGGTTTCAGATGCATGTAAGAATTAATTATCGGCTCCTTGCCAACAAGAAATTTGATCTGGCCCAGCTGTCCCCCACATCGTCTTCAAGTAGAGAGCACTCGTTTAGATTCTATCTTCAGGTTAGTTCCTTTCAAGAATTCCGTTCATTCAGCATGTACGTGCTGGTCCAGGAATGGTTACGAACCCTCTACTTCAAACTGGTTGGAGATTAGAGAAGGACGAGGAGGGCCACGTACACCCAGTGACCAACCTACTTCTCGAGAGGGTCTCATGTAACTGCATATATTTGTAAGAAACTGAGATGGAACTCAACCGCGCTTGAAGACTTCGGCTCGCGAAGTGATAAAAATTATTTGTATTATTTAGAATTGAGTGAAACCCTTCCGGCTCCCTTAATTGATTGCAATAAAATATCATATCAGTATATTTCTCACTCATTTCCAGGTTTTTTGGAACACACTGGAGAATAAATCTAAAATTTCAGGTATGTAAATAATATGACCGAATGAAAAAAATGCGTTACTAATAAAAATTTTAGGCACGCTCCAGGAATTTCTTTGGTAATCCAGTTTTTTCAGGATATCGTGGGACTTTCTTGAACGTCATCCCGGAAGTTGTCCGAACATATTAAAAAAAGGTCCCATTTAGTAATGATCAATGTCCGGGTCAAAACCAAATTTTACTGTACTAATATTATAAGATTCGAATGAAGCTAGCGACAAAGACCAGATCGATATTTTATTTTTAAAACCATGTTAGCAGTGAGAAAAATATATTTGTTTGAGCTAAGATATTATGTTGGGTTTTAATGTCTCATCAGTATCCTGTTGCCAGTTTTTAAAAATTTGGTGTACACAGTTTAAGTAGCATATATTTCAGAGAAAGCATTGTTGGGCTTGGGAGCATAATAATCACTAACTGATTTATTGAATACAGCATACTTATATGGATAATAAATTGTTAGCAAAAGCTTCTCAAATAAACAGGGAAACACCATCTGTTAAGGTTTAATATAGCTGAAGATGACATCAAAAGTAGAAATATGCAAATATAATTTGAAGCTTATGGATATATAGGTACTGATCAAATCCAAAGGAGTAAGTAGAATCTGCCATGAAACACTTGGTATATTATCATACTTGAGAGGCTTACTAATGTCAGATCAGTATAGTTGTATCTGGGAACATTCAACTTAACATTTGAAATGTTTCTATTTTGTGTAATGCAATCTCTGATTAAGAAAGTACCCAGAAAGAAGCTCCAGGAATAAAAGTTATATGGTGTAATATGTTTTACCTTAAGACTTCCCCCTCCTTTTTGGGAGAATCTGACCAATAAAATGACCGGGGACATCAAGTAAGGAAGCCGTTCAAATAAGCTATTCTGAAAGTTATTATTATTTATACTGACGTGTGGTTTTCCTTTCACCACGAAGCGAAAGTGAACCCCAAATGGTACCCCTTCGTCTTCGGCATAGGAGATGGGAGCCCTAGAAAAACGATCAATGAGGTTGAGCTTCGCATTAACTTCAGATCGTTAAAATAAAATAAAAACCGACCCTGACAGGAGTGATAAAGAATCCATTATATATCCCCCTTCCCTATCCAAGGAGCTTCAAAGAGCTGTTGTTTCCGTGGAGACTGTCGAACCATCTCCTAAGATGGCGACCGACAGTCCCTTGGCAGAACATCAGCTCTAAGCGAAGTCATAGACAACGTCAACCCACCTCCAAGTGAGGACTTGGAGATGGTCTAAACAGACAAGAACCTATTTATAATCATCAAGTAGCTTCGGCAACATTATGACCCCACATTGATGTGATGCAGGACACAGTAGCACTTACCCAGGGACTCTAGATAATACAACATAAAATTTTGGGTCTAAATAATCCAAAAGGTTTAATTTTCAGCTTCGCAAGCAATCAGCAACCTGGGACGACAATATATGTCCCTAGGAATTTTAACATGACGCACTTTTTGTCCTCCGACCTAACGTTAGTCAATGTTGGATATGCGCAGATATGTCAAAAGAAAGTGTTAATACTGGCATCCGTATACCTCCCATCAGACGCAACCAAACCACCACCAATAAATGAGTTGGAGAACCTTGTGGAACACTATCTCATCCAGAAGCTTCAATTGGTAATATGCTGCGATTCAAACGCTCACCACGTAAGTTGGGGCAGCAAAGATATTAACACTAGAGGTAAGTCTCTTTAAGATTACATAACAAGAATCTCTGTATTCTAAATAGAGGAACTAAGCCAACTTTTATCAACTCTCGAAGATAATCGCGCAGAACCGCTAACACCGCAATCTGGGAGAAAGAGAAGAATCACTACCCGACACGATGACTAGCGAATATCGCGACAGATCGTCGACGTGGACAGTCTGAGGTGAGCCATCCCATGCTTCTCCCCCATTAAATCTCCAGGAACGGACGACATTTATCTAACTCTACTTCAAAGGGGCCTGAATGCTTTAATGTCGCACCTGGTGGGAATCCTCAGATCCTTATTGGCACTGAGGTATATTCCAAAAGGTTGGAGAGAATCCAAAGTTATGCTCATATCAAAACCAAGAAGAATGGGCTATTCCATTCCAAAAGCATATTGAACCATTAGCCTCACATCGTTTTCAATAAAGACCTTGGAGAGGCTGTGTGAACAATATATTATAAGAGTGTAGTCCACCCTGGGTGTATTCATAGCGAACAAGAATATCCCCCAAACCATAATTGACTGAATATATAACATGCTATCAAAAAGAGCAATAAAAATCAACGTAGACGATGTCACCATCAGAGGCCTGGTTGTAAAAGGTTGTCCACAGGAAGGGATACTTTCGCAACTACTGTCGAACAGGGTCTTAGACTCCTTGGTCAGCCGCCTCAACGATGGCAACTTCTACATAACAGATTATGCAGATGACCTAGTGATTCTGCTAACAGGAAGATTTGCTCTAATGCAAGAGGCCCTCCATATCATAGAACAGTGATGTAAAGACCATTCATTGTCAATAAATCCGAAAAGACGGAGACGGATCTTTTCGCGAATAACGGGAGCTTGTAAAACATCAAGCCCCAAAGCTTCTTTCTTATGAAAAGTTTCGCAGAACCATCGGCCGTACCTGGAGGATGTAGCCTAGGGTCACTGTCCAGATCTAAACTGCCATCATTAGACCAATGCTAACGTACAGCGCAATTGCCTGGGGAGTTAATGCAAACCAGCTGACAGTCGTCCGTAATCTGGATCAAATCCAGAGAACAGCATGCATCAACGCGACAGGAGGTATGAACACCTCACCAACTAGAGCGATGGAGGTGATCCTTGATCTCACTCCCCTTGACATACACATCAAGGAGGTTGTTTTGATGATCATGACACGTCTACCGTCTACCGGTATATAACCTGATGTAGTATCCTGTAAATTAAGACGTAACTTGTGGCGTGAGGCCCTCAGAGAAGTTTCACTGCCTTTCACAGGCCCTAAAAGGTAATCATTAAAAATAACACACAAGACCCATTAGAAGAAGGCGTAATCCGCATCTTTACAGATGGGTCTAAAAACAATGTAAGCTCAAGATGTGGAATTTATTCCAGATCCCTGAATCTAAACTTTAAATAGGTGATGGGCTGCAATGCAAGTGGTGCTCAAACAGGGCTCACTGCTATCTGCATCGCTGCTAAAGAGATTACTGAAAGGAACACCACAAGTAATAATATTTACATCCTCGCGGATAGTAGCCACACACTACTAGCCATGAACACTCCAGTTTTGGAGTGTCACCTGCTCCTGCTCGAAGCCTGTAACAACAACTTGGTCACTTTAGACTGGATCAAGGGCCACGAGAAATCGAAAGAGAACCGTATTGCTGACTCACTAGCCAGGAAAGCAGCCTCCCATAAACTCTTAGGACCTGGCACTTTCATTGGTCTATTGGCGTCAGCGACCTATTAATAAATTTAAGGGTGGATGGTACGACACAGATCGCTGCAAGCTTGCCAAGGAACTGTTACGGTATCCGGACAGCAAAGTAGCCAAAAAATGCATGACTATGAACAGGCAGAGCCTACGAACAGCCACAGATACTATGGCTTGGCACTACCACATATGAAAACACCTCTACAGACAGGGTCTGTCTGACACTCCACTTTGTAGAGGATATGGATAAGAAGAACACATTCTTTGCGAATGTTCGACACTCTCTCAATTTAGACTTTCTCTATTCAGCGAGCACAAGCTAACACACGCCAGTATGAGGGAGCTCACTTCGTTATCGTCTCCTTCAAACGAGTAGGCTCCATGACGAGCTGGAAATAAGTCTGAACCTCAGAAGGATCCACAATGGGCCAATTATAGTGCTGTCACATTCAAATTCTTACAGATACAGGTATGTATACTGACAGTGTTATGATAATAATAAGTTGGTTACCGATTTTTCGGTAATAGCAGAATTTGAAGCAATAGCGTTTCTATGAAAAGTGAAATTTAACCTAATCCAGTAGTTTTAGTACTTTAACATGCTTCAGCACAGTTACGGATTTTAATCGCCTAGCTATTTAAATATACTTGATTAATTTGAAGAAACCTTGAAATACATTTTTTTGAATTCAATAAAGAAAAAACTTCGTTTAAAATGTATCTTTTCTTTTAACGATTATTTTGATTTAATTTACTTTTCCTATGATAATAATTAACCATTCGAATTTGAATTACTTACAAGCGCTTTAAGCTCAAACATTACTAGTTTTTTAGTATGGTATTTTTCAGTGAAATTACAAGAGAATATCAATCTTTCAGTCGATTGTTATCCATATTAATTTTTCAACAAACATACTGATAAAGAATTGAAAAGCGAAAAGAGATGGTAAGTTTGATTGCGGGAAATGAAAATACTTCAATTCGTCATAAACGCCCTAGTAAGGTATTTCAAACAGCCGAAAATAACTTTTCTCGAATTTCTTCATATTTTTGAGAGCTGCAACGTTGGTTAAGTTATATTCGAAAGCATGATAGAATTTGTTTACTACACACCTGAACATGATTCAATGTAATCAGTGAAATTATAAATCTATCACTTGCATATATGTTCTCTCTCAAAAGTTTTCAATTCCTAATAACAAGAGGCATACATCAGGATAATAATTCGCAAAGATCAATTTTTGAGAATATCTAGTAAGTCTCAATCTATAGATCAATATATTCTACTTAAACTGAGTGAACACCATAAATAAATTCAATAACTATAAAAATAATCTAGCAACATGTACTGCACCTGATATGCCAAAGCATTGACGAATAGGTTCTGAGGAAGTAATCCTAAGGGGTATATTTCTCGCATTAGAACATTAGTGGGAATTTTGTGGAACTGGATATATTCTAAAAAATTGCCGACCACTTCTTTTATACTCGTACTTGGATTACTGTCGCAGTATTTCTTTCCTGTTAAACCATTGAAACAAAAATAAAAAATTCCAATACCTTATTCGAATATTTCCAAAATTGACCAACACCTTTACATTTCTGCTCAATTAATAAACATTTAAATTATACATTTTATTCTGATTTTCAATATCAACAAACAAAGACAGTATAAAAAATTACAGGAATATCAATAGAAAAATTGAAGTAATGAAATAATAAATAGATATTTATAATTCTTATAATTTAGGTGTTGTCGTTCACATACATATATCTCTGATTTTATACAAATCTGAAAATTATAGACGACCGGAGTGATGACGTAGTATCGGCCATCTTGTTAGGGTTGGTCAGTGTCTAATTTCCAAGCATAGTTTGTTGATTGTGTGATTTGCGTATCTTGTGACTTTTAAAAATTATTCTTACAAAGTGGTTTTATTTTTTTTGGTTTAAAATAATTGCTGCAATATATTGTTGAATATCATTTAAATAAATAAAATTCAAATACAGTATATTTTAAAAAGTGAGATAATATTTCTTCCAATTTTATAATATGACGACAAAACATGTTTTGCGGATGTGGTATTTAATAGTATATGTTGTAAGGCGATTTAGTTGTAGCAAGAAGAAGAAGAGTCATATATAGCCCATACTTCATATGTAGATTAATATAGCTTTCCCTCCATATGTGCACATGTACTTTCTATCAAAATATTAATATAAGTTACGTTCTCACCTCGAGTTTTATTAATAGTGCGAAAGGCACAGTTATGTAATACCAATTTATTACATACTAGCGACGAGCAGTGAAATAACCCACGAAGTGTTTTTTAGTGTTGCCTGAGCAAGACATTAGTACCTATATTTTTATTAACGATGGCTGAAGGATCACAAGTAATCGTTAGAGGTCAAATCGGGACCCTGCCCGAATACAGAAAACACATTGATTGGTGCACATATTAAGAAAGGATGGATCAGTATTTTTTGGCAAACTACATTGAAAATGACAGGAAGGTCGCAGTATTAATCACAGCCATTGGGACGAAGTTTATGATGTTCTGAAGGGGCTCTGCGATCCTGTTCTTCCCAAAGATAAATCCTACGAAGACTTGTGCAAAATACTGAGAGAGCAGTTCATTAAGTTTATGACCTTAAGCAAGCTGAAGATGAACAGGTAGAGGATTTCTACGTTAAGCGTAAAAATAAGGCGATCGAATGCAAATTTGGAACTTTAAAAGATCGATTTGTGTCTGGTCTGAGAAGGACCCAGTGCTAGAGCGAGTGTCTGAAGAGGAGCATTCGGCTACACTTCAAACAATTGTGGAGGTGGCCCTTAAGAAAGAAGTTGCTTTGATGCAATCAAGAAATATAACAGCTGTCAATGTCCTTAGTATACATAAAAAAAGAGCACCAGTCACTGGTAATCATTTTAGTAAGCCGATGGAGAAACAACGGGGTGAACAATTGGAGGAGGAGGAGGAATGCAATAGCTGTGACAGAGGTGGCCACAATTTTAAGACATGCAAGTACAGGAAGTATGCTTGTAAAAAGTGCAAGAAGGTTGGACACCTAGCTAAGGTATGCGTAGACACTAATTTTGTTGAATTTTCAGATAATAGTCATAATGTCAGCTCAAATGAGTTAGATTTCGTAGAAATGTATTTTGTAACTTTAAACCAGTACGTCAAACATATTAAGGTAAATATGTTAATCGAAAATAAGCCCTTACTAATGGAATTAGACTCAGGGACAGGAATATCTGTCCTACCGGAAGCCATATCTTTGAGTGATTTCAAAAATTGCAAAATAAAAGATACAGAGCTAAGATTAAAAACTTATGATGGTAAAATCATAACACCAATAGGTGAAATTTTTGTTAAGGCTCAGTATGGAGATATTTCGGCCCGCTGCAGGCTTATTATAATTAAGAACGGTTCTACATCATTGTTAGGTAAATACTTTATGAATATTTTTTAATTTCAAATAAAAACTGAAATGAGAAATATAAATAATATTCAGGCTGTCAGCAGTTTAGATAAATTGTTGGGAGAATATAAAAACTTAATAGATGATAGTTTAGGACATTATAAATTGGGAAAAATTGAGTTGAAGGTCGACCCAATCTGTATCTGTAAAAGTTTGAAGGGTGGGTGACCCCACAGCATAGGCCCCAATTGGCCCATTGTGCATCCTTCTGAAGTTCAAAACTTCCTTCTAGCTCGTCATCCAGCCTACTTCCTTGAAGTAGGCGATAACGTCGCCTGAATTAAGTTCCCTCATATTGGCGTATGTTAGCCTGTGCTCGCCGAATACTTGAAACCTAAAATGAGAGAGTGTCTGACATTCGCAAGGAATGTGTTCGACAGTCTCATCTACTTGTTCACATCCTCTACACAGTGGGGTATTAGATAGACCCAGTCTGTGGAGGTGTTTTCGAAGGTGGCAGTGACCAGTCAGAATACCCGTGGCTGTTCGTAGGTTCTGCCTGTTCATAGTAACGTATTTTTTGGCTACTTTGCTATCCGGATACTGTAGCAGTTCCTTGGCAAGCATGCAGCCTTCTGCGTCGTCCCATCTACCTTGAACTTATTAAGGGAGTGTTCCTTTAATGAGTCGGCCGTCGCTGACGCCGATAGACCAATGAAAGTGCCAGAGTTTTTGGGAGGCTGCCTTCCTGGCTAGCGTTTCTGCAATACGGTCGACCCAAATTGTAAACCAATTTATTGCAAACCACGGACAGTGCCTTTTTCTTTTAAAGGATTTTTAAATAAGGAGCTTGACGATTTAGAGAAAAGAGGGGTAATCGAGCTTGTTAAGAATGCTGATTGGGCTACTTCGTTGGTACTGGTGGTTAAGAACAATGGTAAAATACGGGTCTGTGCACACTATAAGGTAACGGTAAATAACGTAATGCAGAATTTTAAGCATCCTCTTCCTCGCATTGAGGAACTTTTTGCAGCACTACAAGGGGGCGAACATTTTACAAAGTTAGATTTGTCCAACGCTTATAACCAGTTAGAGTTGACAGAGGACACAAAGAAATTGTTATGTTGGAGTACTCACCGAGGAATTTATAGACCAAATAGGTAACCTTATGGCACTAAACCGGCATGTAATATATTTCAGAAAACGATGAAAAAGGTTTTGTTAGGTATTCCGGGTGTAATTAACTTTTTAGATGATATTGTCGTTACTGGCCGGAACAGGGAGGAACATTTAACTAATCTAGAATTAGTGTTTGATAAGCTTTCTAAAGCAGGATTTAAATTGAATCTAACGAGATTAAATTTTTTGGCCATATCATTAACAAGGACGGGTTACAAAAAGGACCCGACAAAATTAAAGCGGTAATGGGGTGTCAACGACCGACAAATATTTCAGATGTCAGAGCCTATACGGGATTAGTAAATTATTATGACCGTTTTGCTCCAAATTTATCTTCAGTGATGGATCCGTTTTATGAGTTACTGCGTGATGGAACAAGTTTTAAGTGGTCTTCAGAATGTAAGGAGGCTTTCTTAAAATCGAAACAGCTTATTTGCTCAGACATTAGCCTCGCACATTTTGATCCTGAAGTCACCTTGAAATTAGTCTGTGACGCATCTCAGGTAGGCTTAGGAGCGGTTCTTCTACATGTTTACAATGATGGTACGGAAAACCGCTTCTCGAGTATTAAACAAACATGAGACCAAATATTCGGTAATACATAAAGAGGCGTTAGCCATATACTGGGGGATAAATTTTTTTACCAATACCTCATGGGTAAACATTTTATTCTATGTTCTGACCATAAGCTTCTTACCGCACTGTTTGGGGAAAGCAAAGGGTTACCACAGATGGCCGCAGGGAGACTGCAAAGGTGGGATTTATTTTTAAGTGAATCCGTGTACACTTTTATTCGTATTAAAGGCTCGGAAAATGGAACTGAATTAGATTACTTCAATTTTTTAGTTGAGGATAATATTCCTGTTAGCTCTTCGGATATACAAAAAAGAAATTCGTGCAAATCTACTTCTTAGTACGGTTTATCGATATGTCAGAGATGGATGGCCAATAGATGTACCAGGTGAATTGAAACCGTTTTCTCGAAGATCTTTAGAACTTATAGTATTGACAATAATATTTCAATGGGGGGATATAGAGTTATAATACCTCCTAAATTTCGGGAGCAACTGTTACGAGAATTACATGGTGCTCATAATGGGGTCGTACGTATGAAGTCATTAGCAGTTGATGATAGTTTGAATACACATTTGCATAGTCACACAGGAGAAAAGCCATTTAAATGTGACATTTGTTCAAAAACTTTTTCACATAAAATTCGATTGAATACACATTTGGACAGTCACACAGGAGAAAAGGCATTTAAATGTGACATTTGTTCGAAAACTTTTTCATATAAAAGTACTTTAAATAAACATTTGCGTATTCACACAGGAGTAAAACCATTCAAATGTGACATTTGTTTAAAAACATTTTCTCTTGATGATAGTTTGAATACACATTTGCATAGTCACACAGGAGAAAAGCCATTTAAATGTGACATTTGTTCAAAAACTTTTTCACATAAAATTCAATTGAATACACATTTGGACAGGCACACAGGAGAAAAGGCATTTAAATGTGACATTTGTTTAAAAACTTTTTCATATAAAATTCAATTGAATACACATTTGCACAGTCACACAGGAGAAACGCCATTCAAATGTGACATTTGTATAAAAACTTTTTCGTACAAAAGTAATTTAAATCAACATTTGCGTATCCACACAGGAGAAAAGCAATTTGAATGTGGCATTTGCTTAAAAACTTCTTCAATGAAGTGTAATTTAAACACACATTTGCGTATTCACACTGGAGAGAAGCCAAACAAATGTGACATTTGTTTAAAATCTTTCGTGCGTAAAGATGTTTTGAATATACATTTGCGTAGTCACACTGGAGAAAAGCCATTCGAATGTGACATTTGTTCGGAAACTTTTAGACAGAAAAGTAATTTAAATTCACATTTGCGTAGTCACACTGGAGAAAAGCCATTCGAATGTGACATTTGTTCGGAAACTTTTAGACAGAAAAGTAATTTAAATACACATTTGCGTAGTCACACTGAAGAAAAGCCAATCGAATGTGGCATTTGCTTAAAAACTTTTTTGTAAAAAAATAGTTTAAATACACATTTGTGTGTTCACACTGGAGAAAAGCCATTCGAATGTGGCGTTTGTTCGAAAACTTTTACACAGAAAAGTAATTTAAATACACATTTGCGTAGTCACACAGGAGGAAAGCCATTCAAGTGTGACATTTGTTTAAAAACGTTTTCACGGAAAAGTACTTTGAATACACATTTGCGTAGTCACACTGGAGAAAAGCCATTCGAATGTGACATTTGTTCGAAAACTTTTGTACAAAAAAATTCTTTAAATATGCATTTGCGTAGTCACGCAGCAGAAAAGCAATTCAAATGTGACATTTGTTTAAAAACATTTTTGCGTCGCCGGGGCTAGTTTCTGAATTAGAAAATTTTGTAAATACCTACAACGTTTGCCAGAAAACTTCAGTAAACCCTCCAAAAGCTTCTTTAATTAAATTCCAAGAAGGTAACAATATGTTAGATAGGATATACATTGACTTCCTGGGCCTTTTCATGGTAAAACTTATTTAAATATTACTGACGCTTACTGGAAGTGGCCGGAAATTTATGAAATGTCCAAAATGTACTCTAGTCACACAATAGACAAACTAAGAGATTGTTTTGCTAGGTATGGGTTACCAAACATTATTGTCTCAGATAATGGTACACAGTTCAATGTTCAAGAATTTAAAACATTTTGTAAAAATAATGGTAATTCACACGTTACAACCGCCTCTTACCATCTGTCTACCAACGGTGCAGCCGAAAATTCGGTGAAATCTTTCAAAGATGCACTAAATAAAATGTTAAGTGAGGAACATTCAAATAAAAACATGAGCACCGTAATAAGCAAGTATCTTTTCTCATACCGGAATACACCGCATTATACTACCAATCAAACAGTGTCAAAATTAATGTTGGGTAGAAAAATTAAAACTCGTTTTGATTTCCTAACAAACTCTGAAGCCCTTAAGGCCAGGGCAAGACAAATTAAATTTCATGAAGGCAACCGTGCTCTGCAGTTAGAGGTGGGAGAGGTAGTTTATACCAAAGATTACCGTAATACCAAACCTAAGTGGACCAAAGCAGTTATTATTGACAAAATTGGTTCACAACATTATTTTTGTTCACCTGTAAACAATAAAGATCTTGTGTGGAAGAGGCATTTGGATCAGATCCTCAAAGTGGGACAATTTCATGAAAGAAGGTGATAGCTTACCCACAAAATCTTGTAAAACCTTTTGAAATATGTCAAAGTGTAAGTGCGCGATCAATACCGGACACTTCTGGTAGTGAAGTGTCAAATGAAATAATACCGTCGGGATGTTCTGAAAACCCATCTAAGACAAGTGAGGGGGATGGTGTTCCAAATTCAAGGAATGAGCCTGTTTCAACGGAGTTAAAAACTTCTATTTACACAAATTTTACTCCTAATATTCTAGATAGGCCTCGTACGCAAATTAAACCGCCAAACCGTTTAAATTTATAGAGGTTAGCTAGGTGTGGGGGAATGTGGTATTTAATAGGTACTATATGTTGTTAGGCAATTTAGTTGTAACAAGAAGAATAAGACTCATATATAACCATACTTCTTATGTAGATTATTAAAGTTTTCCCTCCATATGTGCACATGTACTTTCTATCAAAATATTATATATGTTACGTTCTCACCTCAAGTTTGATTAGTAGTGCAAAAGGCACAGTCATGTAATACCAATATATTACAGCGGATGTCTTCCAAATATAAGTAATATGCAAAAAGTACTTACGGTTATAAAAATAACAGGACAGCTTCTAAACAATAATTTAAAAAACTTTCTTATAACACAATAAACGCTGCCAAATGTTTGTATGGAAAGTAACAAGATGGCCGATCTACGTCACACTCCGGTCGTCTATAGCAAAGCTACAGATTCATCCTGAGGAGTTCCCGTTGACAAGAAACCACCAAAAGAATAATATAAAGATATCTGTATGCTTACCAAGAAACAGGCATTATTCAAAAAATATTTCAAATGTGGAAATACTGGGTGTTTCTAAATGAATATCGTTGTTTTAATGCTTTGTAATATTTATAACGTGAAATATTTAATCATAATCATTACATGGAATGAAAGAGCTACTCAAACAGTTCATAAGCTCACAAGTGTTCCATGTGAGTACACGACATATACGTGAAACTCTTCCCAAACGTTGCTTAGTATTTGAGGTGTAATTGTTGCCTCAATCCTCAAATACACACACTATTCTATGAACACTCCCATGGCGTGATATTTACGTAATAAATACTACGAAGTGTTAAAACCCCGATGTTGTTTTAGAAAGACACGGTATTTACTAAGATTTTTCTGATGTCTGATAAATTAATAGTAGCTTATAACTACGTCTAAAAATTATCTGTGTGTTTATTGAAAAGATTTTAAATTGCCGTTTATAGAAGTGGCAGAATGCATCTTTCGAATTGGGAATTTTTTGAAAACGTTTCAAAGTTACAAAAGTTTCAAAATATATGCGGCCATTGAAATTAGTAACTTGTACAGGATGATAGATTGAGAAAGGCGACAGGCCGTATCGTGGCAATGCTCTATATTTTTAGGGAAAAAATATTGGGAAACTCTCGTTACTCTGTT
Source organism: Galeruca laticollis (assembly GCA_963921935.1). Classification (NCBI taxonomy): domain Eukaryota; kingdom Metazoa; phylum Arthropoda; class Insecta; order Coleoptera; family Chrysomelidae; genus Galeruca; species Galeruca laticollis. Next base: position 90,654,644 of record OY998183.1, read on the forward strand.
CTGATCTTATAATATTTAAATATGTAACACAATCCATTAATTAGAAACTATTGAGTTTTTTTAATATACTCAAATTAAGAATATGAGAAACTTTTATTATATAACTTATGTAAAACACATTTTTTGTATTACTTGTATTTGATTGGGGAGGGAAATAATGTACTCTCATTAACAGAATCAGTAGTATAACTTCCATATGTGTAAACTGATTCTCACAAACTGAATTTCAATTCAAAAATAATTGATGGATTATTTCAGAAACAAAAAACAACACATTCAGTTTTTTCAGAAAGTAGATACTCAAAATCTAGCACTATGAACGATTCTTTCTGAAAAAATTAAAACAGGATGCTATTACTTTTATCTGTGAAAAAAAGCTAGCTTATTGACCGCAAACTAATATCCCTTGTCAATCCGAAGATATTGACATTTTTTCCAAATTTAATGAGTGTTTTTAATATGTTAGTTTTTAGAGACATAATGCTGTCCAAATTTTTTTGATAGTATAGCAAACGATAGTATTTTGAAAACATATATGATGGAACATAATGAAACAAAGTCTACCGTTAACAGAAATTCACAAAACTCAAGAAAATCACCTACTATCCAATTTGCTATGCATACATTAGGTCTATCCACAGTTCAATCAATATTAGCGTCAATTTCAGAAAGAGGAATACTTTGAAACGCATTCCGAATTATATCTCTCATGTCCTTGTACAGGGTGGTCCCAGTGGCAGCTCGTGGTTAATTTTATAGGGAGGTCATAGGTGATGTGACCAAAATCTTAAAATACAGAACGACACTGACCAGTCACCCGGAGGCCTATTCGCCGTGGGCGCAAATTTTTCGAAAAACCATGCCCAATTTCTGCCCAGAAGTCGTTAAAAACGCAGAATTTATGGAGTTCTTTTCCAAAGGCAGAGAGGCAAAAAAATTTTTGGGCCACGCTTGTTTTATATAAAAATAATGCTCTCTTAAAAAACAACCACATTTTATCCTTTTCTATACATATTAAATAAACTTAAATTAAATGATAATTAATCTAAATCTTTTTAAAATTTAAGTGAAGCCTTTGATCTTTTGTATTTGCAAAGTGATCAATAACTCTTTCATTAAAATTATGAATACTATTCACAAATTGCTTTTCTATGCTTAACATAGCTAACGTCGACAATCTCTCCTGTCCCATAGTATTACGCAAAAAGTCTTGATTCTCTTTAATGTAGAAAAACATCTTTCGCTTTCTATAGTTGTCATTGGTAATGTACATAAAATAGTCAACAATTTCACAGTTTCCGAAAAAGTTTCCGAGAGATTGTTATTAATAAACAATTGCAGCATTGGCACAGCTCCTGAACTCTTATTAAAATCGTCGCGTTCATAAATAACTTGAAGTTCAGTTTTAACTTTTAAGTAATTAATACTAGGAAAGTTTTCTCTTATTGACTTAAGAATACGATCCGGAAAATTAATTTTATATTGTTCGAACTGGTCGCTGTAAAATAACTGGGCAATCACTAAATGATCACTGAAACTAAAGCGGTGGTTATTCTCAGAAATTATTATGTCGCAAACCTCCAAAGCAACTTGGCGCTTTGAGTCTTCATTTTTCCTTGGTCTTTTTGCACCAAGTGTTGAAGAAGATGAAGGTGCTTCGGGAAATATTTCATTTAATAAAATATGGTCTCTGACTTTTTGAATTGACAATTTAAATGAGTCTATATTTTTTTTCACCAATATCACGTCAATACCATGTTTTTGAAGTTGATTAAAAAGAAGTTCACAATTAGGAATTATTAAATGGAAAAAATTTAGCCAATAAAGGAAATCCACGCTTTGCAAAAAAGTTTTTAATCCTATTGCTTGATTAATTGTATTTGAGTCTTCTTCAACCTCAATTATCTTTTCTATTGAAGCCAGAATATCAGCTTGATACAAAAATACGGTTTCCACACAACGCGTATTAAAATACCACCTTGTCGGTGCCGCTCTAGGTAAACGTACTTTAACAAATTCATCGAGAATCGCTGTACGTTTTGGAGATCGACTAAAAAATGTGGAAAATCCCTGTAAATTGGCAAAAAAAACTTTAACATTTTTATTCGACTTGCTGCTTTTTGCAGAATTAAATTTAATTGGTGAGCATAACAATGAATAAAATTTGCTTGAGGATATCGTTCTTTAATTTTTTTTGTACTCCGCCTAATCGACCACTCATAGTAGAAGCTCCGTCATAACTCTGTCCAATTAACTTTTCCGGTGTTTTATTAATTTCTAGTACCTCTAATTCTTTGAAAATTATCTCCGATAAATGTTCGGCTGTGATGCCGGTAGGATTTACAAATTTTATAAACCTTTCGTGAACGACACCGTATAAAATGTACCGTATAATAAAAGTCATTTCAGTTCTGTTCGAGCTATCAGTAGTTTCATCCACCTGGACTGCGATATATTGGGCTGACTGAATCTCCAATTTAAGTTGTTCTTGAGCCACCGATAACATTGAATCAAGTAATTCATTTTGTACAGTTTTAGAAGTATCCTTAAAAACCGTAGCCTTATCCAAGTATTCTTTGAATATAGGATCCAGCTCTGAAACAAAATTTATGAGTCCACGAAATATTCCCGGGTTTACAGAAGATTCTGTTTCGTCGTGCCCTGGCAAAGCAAGTTCAAACGCCCCACAAAATTTCACACAGTCAATTATTTTATTTATAATATATCTATTTTTCGACACATTTTCATCAAAAATTCTTACCGATTGTCTATAAGCATTGTCTAATTGAGAACGAATATCTACAGTACCGATTGTAGCAAAACTCATGGCACATTTCATATGGTCTGCCGATAAACTAAGTTTTTTTTATTTTTTCTTTTAAATGTTTTAAGTCGTGGACACCGTTTTTACACCATAAAGAATTATTCGAAAAAAATCAGACAAACGAAACAGTAAAATGCATCACTTACTTCACATCCGCAAATCCAATCAGACAAATCATACATAGACCTGCGAAAATTGCGATGAACTTCTTTATTCTTGTCCTTCCTTTAGTTTTAATAGTTTTTCAAAATTTAATTCACTTTTCGTTCTCAAATTTTGAACCATTTGCACCACAGACATGATAAAAGGCGTAGAATAAAATAACACCAAATAATTAAAACACAAGCCCTCAAAAAAACGAATCAAAAATCAAAATAATAACAATAACAACTTATTACATCAAAACACAAATCTTATTTGACTTCAAAATGATCTCCTTTAAATCAAAATATGCGCAGCCTGCCAACCCCTCTACTCATGTCTTTTCTAAGCGTGTAATAATCAAACGACGTAAGTCGATTCATCATCGATATTAACCCGGGCTTTTGACCCAAAACATGTAAACTTCGGGCGTGTTTCATTCACGTTACGAAAATTGTCAACGTTCGGCAGATTCCGTCCCCATTTAACGCGTTGAGGTCATTGATGGACACCAGCCCGTTTTGCTATTTTTAATTTCGCAGATATGTAGGTATTTGCTGCGAAATAACGTTTACACGGTTGTCTTGAAAAACGTCTTGAAACATTTTAGATAAATTTTATTTTTTATTTAAGAGAAATACTTAGTATTAGTATTTAATACTATACTATATGTATAGTAGGTATATTTAATTTTTTTATATGTCTATTTAAATATTTTTTTAAATTAATTTTTAATGGGAGGTCATTGACGCAATGACCTAATGGAGGAGCCGCCACTGGGTGGTCCATTACGCGAGGTAATCGGCTGTATCTCGGAGAGTATTTGTCACAGGTTGCGGGGAAAAACATTGATAGTAAAAGTGGCCAAAGGAAATTGCTGGAAATTATTTCAAAACCTCAAAATTTCACACCTAGGGGGCGTTACTGCTATGTTGAAATCTAAAATTAATATTATCTTGAAAAATCGTAGAATTAGCATCATCATTTGAAAGCCCGTTTAATACCAGATAGTTTTCTATAGTGAAATTTCTTTGTATCTGCCATAATAAGCGAAAAAAAAGACCATCTATTTTTCAGGGTATAAATTTAATTTAAATTAATATGACTATTTCTGGACTCATATGAAAGAGAGGACAATGTCATCCGGTACACCCTGCTAGAAAACGAACGAGGCTCTGACGACCGAACATTGGCGGTATAACCATACATGTCAAAAATACAGGACTAAATCCCTGTACAACGTGGAGGAAGGCAACGGGATACCACCTCCACTAATTGTATCCCAAGAGAGAATCACACAAATGAAATGAAATCAATACTGAACGATGAAATAAAACAATATAATTTGTTTAAATCTTCATTTATTTGAACTAATGTTCAATTTAAACTTGTTGACGCGTTTCACTAATACAGTAGCTTTGTCAAAACGAATGAAGGTAAAATATGAGAATGTCTTAATATATACAGTGCCTAAATACATAATTCTATTTACTAATCTTAACAATGGTATTGAAAGTAATTACCTGGAAATTTATTCACCACAAACATTCCTAAGCTATCTTTTAGGTAAAGAGGTTTAATAAAGGAGACTGATTGATATCTATTTGGTCGTTAAGAAGATTACCTGAATATTTATTTTTGTTAATCTCTAGGGCCTCTAATAAATTTAAACTAAACGATTTACCGACTACATGGAGAATTTCAAAATTTGAATAAATGATTTGAATAGTTAGAATCTAGTTTTTTGTTGTCATAGCTACGTTTGTGTTCCGAAATTCTTGTTTTAAAATTGATAAAAGTTCTACCGATATACATTTTATCACAGTTGTCATTACCACATTTTAATTTATAAACTTCTGATTTGTTTAATTTTGAAGATTTAGATTTATTATTTTTGATGAATTTGGATAAATTGTAATCAGTTTTAAAGGAAATATTCATGTCTAAAGTTTCTAAAAATGATTTAATCTTTAAGGATGGTGTTCCAAAGTATGTTAAGCTTTTAAATTGTTTATTATTTTTATCTGAAGGGAATACTTGTTCTAAAGTCTGTTTTTTTATCTTTTTATTTATGATATTGTCAATGAGATTTGGATCGTAATTATTATTAACTGCTATTTGTTTTATGATATTTAATTCTTTGTTATAGTTATTAATATCTAATGGGACTGTTAAGAGTCTGCGTATCATACTATTGAAAGCTGCTAGTTTATGACTGAATGGATGGACCGAACTATTATGAATTGTAATGTGATGGTTTATGAAATATGGAAAAATCATGTTTATTATTTATATTTGAAATTGTGAGGTCTAGAAAGTTAGATATTATTAGCCCTATGGGGATATCCTTGATATCATTTTTCCCAATTAAGATCAGTATAACTGTGCAATGATAGAGAAACCCAGGAAAACTATATTTGCTGATCTTTACAATTATCACTTAAGAAGACAGTTTAAAAGTGGAGAACTCCCTAGATTTATCTGTTCATTGACGACTTCATATTGTGAGTTTCTTAAGTGTCTTCTAATTTCCAATTCTTCAAGAAAATCCAGCTCTTGTTTCTTATCACAAATATGTAGTACTTCTAGTTCTGTGTCAATGAATTATTGGCGTCAAGTAGATGTCTGGCGTAGTGGGTTACATCATGTTTTATCCCCTTGCCAAAAAAGAACAGTGCAACGAAGTGCGAGGATCATAGGCTGATCAGTCTAATGAGCCATACGTTAAAGATATTCCTCAAGATTATTCACTACAGAATTTCTATAAAATGCGAAGCAGATGTAGGATCCACTCAGTTTGGATTTAGAAGGGGACTAGGCGAGAGAAGCTATAGTTGGAACTCAAGTATTAGTCCAGAACTGCAATGATCAGAGGAAAGATGCGATGCTATGCTTCATCGATTACGAGAAAGCGTTCGACAAGGTACAACACCACAAAGTTATCCAAATGCTATGGAAGATAGATATAGATCAGAAGGATATCCGCTGCATAGAAAGCCTTTATTGGAACCAAAGAACCGAAGTCAAGGTTGGCAATTAATACACAGAACCAACAAAGATCCTTAGAGGGGTAAGATAGGGATGCGTTCTCTCTCCACTCCCCTTCAATCTATACTCTGAAAACACCTTCCAGAAGGCACTCGAGGAACGGAGCCTGGGTATTAGGGTGAACGGAGTGTGGATCAACAACATACGATACGCAGACGGTACAGCCCTAATTGCTGACAATATGAAAGACTTGCAGGACTTTCTTGATGCCGTGGGCGATAGTAGCAAAAGCTTGGGCTTCAATATCAACACCAAGAAGACAAAATTAATGATAGTTTCTCGCAACTCGGAAGAACATGAAAATGCAAGCCTAACACATAACAGATGCGCCATTGAATTAGTATATAAATTTAAATATTTAGGCACGTGGCTATGTGAAAGCTGGACGTCCGAAAAGGAAATCAAATGTCGAATCGAAATTGCACATTTATGAAATTCAGGAAAGTTCTTACCAACACCGATTTTGACCTCGACCTAAGAATCAGATTTGTAAAATGTTACGTGTGGTCAGTGTTACTGTACGGTTTGGAGGGCTGGACGCTAAAAGTAAACACCATGAATAGACTTGAAGCCTTCGAAATGTGGACCTACAGGCGAATACTGAAAGTCCCATGGACGGCCAGGAAAACGAATGAGGGGGTCGTAAAAACGATTAAAAGAGAACGCGAATTGCTGGAAACCATCAAGTGCAGTTAAACAGCATATCTAGGCCACATAATACGGAATGAAAGATACCAATTCCTACAATTAGTATTCGAGGGGAGGAGAGGAGTTGGCAGGAAGAAGATGTCATGGCTCCGAAACGTGAGACAATGGTCAGGGCTGAGAACAGTATGAGACCTATTCAGCACCATCAGAAATAAAGAAGAGTGGGTACATGTGATCCCAAACATCCACTGATGGATAAGCAGAGGAAGAATATGAAGAAAGTTGTGCGGATTTTGAAGACCGTTCATATACCTAATCGATTACTTTGAAACAGATTAACTAGAGGTCGCTTTATGCAGCGATTACTTATTTTTACGATTTTATTAAAAAAATCGAAACGTTACTAATTTAGTAACATAATCTAAAGCAGCTTTAAATTTCTTATATTTTAGTGAAAACCGCGTTTTGATCTCTTTTCGTTGTTTGTGACTTATCGTCAAAAATGTCAAAAACTAATATCTAAAAGATCAAAATTAGCCATATAACCATAAGTAGGCTTTGCAATAAATCGCATGTTTTTAATGACAGTTTTACAAAGAAGTGTCAAATTATTTATTTTGTCTTCGTTTAAGCACTCAAAATGCCTTTTACAAAAAATGATGATGCCGTCGATATAATTCAAATTTACTTTGAGTGCTTTCAAAATGCTACAAGAGAGTACGCGATGAGTATTCACATCGCCGTCATTTCAGGAACAGATTCATTCCACGCCTGGTTCAACGGTTACGTACCACGCAAGGTTTCGCCGACAAGTGTTTCCATACTATACCAATATTAGGCACCTTTAATTTTTCTCAATAAGTAACGATTCTTGTCCCTAGCTTAAACAATTATTGTTGGTTTTCACAGATGCCAATTAAAAAGTGGGCTGAGTGGTCTGAGGAAGACCTTAAAAAAGCGTTGACTGCTGCCATAAGGTATGGATCCAGCATCAGCAAAGCCGCAGATGTGTACAAGATTCCCCGAACAACTTTGGAACTGCATCACAGACAAAATAATGCAACGGAACGCCTTGGACGATGTAGTGTTTTAACAACGGAACAAGAAAACAAGTTTCTGAACAGAATCCATTGACTTGCAGAAGCTGGGCTGCCAGTTACGCCTAACGTAGTGAGAAGAAGTGTGTTTTCCTAAGCAATGGAACGCAATATTCCTAACCCCTTTTCTCTAACTTCAAAACTAGCAGGCAGAAAGTGATTGAAGCTATTTTTCAAGAGGCATCCTGATGTTGCCAGGTGTAAGGCACAACAGATAAACCCTGCTAGAGCTCAGAAAATGAATCCATTCATTGTTAATGATTACTTTGAGAAGCTAAAAGATGTCTACACCAGATCAGAATTATTCGACAAGCCAGGCAACGTTTACGACATGGACGAGAAAGGTTACCATCTAGCAATTCATAAGCAACAGAGTGTATTGGAGAAAAAGAGAGCAAAACCTCTTCACTTAGTGGCCCCCGAACACGGCGAAAATGTCACTATAGTAACATGTGGAAACGCATTAGGACAGGCAATTTCACCAATGATCCTTTTCAAAGAACAATGTTGTAAGCCTGAATGGGGTGATCATTTACCCCCTGGGTCTAAGATTAACATGACGCCGAAATGTGGTATGACAAACGAAACTTTCATATCCTGGCTTGAACATTTTGCCATCTACAGAAACCCAGAACCAACACTTATCATTTTTGATGGGGCCAAGTATCTCGACCTCGACGTATCTATTGTTGACGCCGCCGAAAGACAGGGAATTACTCTATTATGTTTACCAAGTAACACCACACATGAGCTCCAACCCATGGATAAGGCTGTTTTCGTAGCTACGAAGCATTTTGAGACCAGGAAGTATTGAAATTTTTAATAGTCTAACCTGGAAAATCTTTAACCCAAATAAGGTTAGGGGAAATATTTGCAAAGGTGTGATCCCCGTCCAATTTAATCTCTGGATTTAGAAGTACACGTATCCATCCTTTTTGTCCTGGTGCGATCCCAGAATCTGCGTTTGCATCCAGTGAAAAAAACAGATGAACGCAGAAACAAGTCCCATTTCCGGGACAAGCGGTGTAAATTCATCAAAACCCAAAAATAAAAAAGATAGTGTTTACTTGGAATGTGATGTGATTCATCATCAGAGTCAGAACATTCCCTTCATGATGACACCTTATACAGAAAGCGACAACGAAACACTAATAAAATTGGTTTCTGCTTCTACAGAGAAAATTCCGGAGAAAGATCTTGGTGATGATTTGGACATTTCGTTCACAGACATGGGTCTTTTGATTACCCCTGAGATGCATCAGCAAAAAAAAGCCTGCTATCAATTCCAGTGCTCAAGAAGTAACGAGAGACTTATTCTCTCCTAAGCCAAAAGTGATACAATCCAAATCCGCTCCAAAGAACAGGGTACAAACAAAATTTCCTCTAAAGGAAGCTGCACAAACTGAATCTGCTCCAAAAAAATCAAGTATGGTTGAGACTTGGTATTGCTTCCTATGCCGCACGGACAGGCAAATCGATATGAGGATGTGTTCTTAATGTTACTTTTTTTTAAGAATCTCTCTTTTAATTTTATACGATTTTTTAAAGAATTTTTTTTATTATTATTTTCCGCGATATAATAAAGGATACTAATGCAAATAAAGTTTTGTTCATTATTTTGTTTATTACAGCGTTTTTACCCATATTCCTAATATTGCCAACCCACGGCAATATTTGTGATACATGTTCCAAACATTCTCATCTTACAACGTTTTTTAAAAACGTTTAAAAAACACTTATAATTGAAATTTAAAAATATGTGATATACCTTACATTTTAGAAAACATGCTGTAGAATGCTCTCTCTAACTGACAGGTTGATCTAGCTAAAAATTTTGAAACAAGAAATAAAAATTCCTTAGGTACCTTGGATTAGGTACCTTACTCAAATTTGGCTCTGCTTTCATATACACAAATACGTTGATAATATGATTTGGCCTATTTTTTACTACAGTTGAACGTTTCCTGTTTCTCGCATCCTAACAATCTTGTTAATACTTTACTAGAATGACACCTTCCGTCAGGATATCGTATCGTATTTACTTTCTCAACTAATACTGAATTTGAATAACAAGACTTTGTAAATTAGTTTGCACACGTGAACAAAACAGGATAATTTGCAAACCTATGTCATTCATAATGTTACAGCTCATACAATTAAAATTATCGGGAAATTTAAAATGTTATTGTAGAAAGACTTTACGTTTTGTAAATTTCTGTTAATCATATTTTTTGTTGTATTTTGTTCCATAACCTATCATATAAAAATGGTATAGATGAATCTTTACTAGTTATTTTGTTGCCAAAACAATCTTTGCAACATAATTTCTCTGAAAACTTACGGATGATGCAATACTCATTGAAATTGGAAAAAATGCCAATATCTTTGGAACGACAATAGAGTTAGGTCAATGCTGCCAATTGTCTCTTTGTAAGCGAATTGGAGTTATGATATTACACTTGAATAAAATAGAAACATTGAGTTTTTCATTACATAACGCCCACTAGTTATCAGTAGAAAGATTAATTATGTTATGTGTTTCTGAAGTCTTCTTTTAATTCTCTTTGAATTGAGGCTGTTTCTGAAAACTAGTTTAGGCATATAAATTACAACGTTTTCTCTGTCAACCACTTGAGAATTTGTGATTAAGAAAAATTGCATATAAACAAAAATTATAGAAAAAGTAGTGAAGTGGTTTATAATGTTGAAATGTTTTGTATATTTGTGACTTTTAAAATGAAAATATATTCCACCTGCTAGTGGAAAACTACGAACTCATATATTTGATCATTTTTTCGAACGATTTTGTTATTTTCCCGTAATCGAGCATACCACTTCCAGCTACCCTTAATGAACCAACTTATGTGTGGATGTGAGATTGAGTATTTCAAACAGATATGAACAATTTTCGCGAGACATTCTAAGTATTATTGTAATACAAAAAAGGCCTGACAAAAATCACTGAATCTATTAAATGACAAAGAGAAGAAATTCACAGATCAGTATCGAAAATATGCTTTTTTTCTTTGAACAAACTTGCAATCGACAAGGTGTTAGTCAATTTGGAAAATTCGGAGGAAAATATTGAGAAAAATAAAACCATCAGGTTTTTTTTTATATTTTTGACCTATTTTTTTTGTGGAGTGTTTGCCGGTTCATAGAAATGTTTAATATATGTATTCATTAGGAATACTTGAATCGAAAACTATTTCGTTTCAGTACCTTAAAAAAGAAATGAATACATGTTCAAATTTTTCATACAAAACTGTAACAAGGTTTAATACATAATGTGTATAGATTATTTGCTCATGGCTACTTACCCCACATAAGCGCAGCCTGAAATTTGGTAAATTCATCTGCTTGTAGTTCTTCTCTTGCTAGAATAAGTCTCACAACATGTTGGGGTAAAAGTGTAAACGAGCCTAAATTCAATACTTCGTTTCCATGCTCATCTACGAATTCTAAAACCTGAAATCAATAGAATATTTTCAATCTAAAATAATTAGAAATGGCCCACGAAAATGAACATAATATAATAAATAGATCAAATGTGTGAGTAAACTGATCATTCTGCAATAAACATAAAGCCGAGACAGATAGATTTTTAAAAGAAGGTTTTTCGACACTCCTGATGTGAACGTTCCTTCACCCCCATTTCATTGGGAGCCATCCACAAGATCTTATAAAGCTCTTTCAAATATCTAATCATATTTCTACTACTTTTCCGCCCAACCCTATCTAATATGCGAGAAAAGTGTTTATCCCAAAAAAAGTTGGAATTTTAAAGAAAAATTGAGTTATATTTTCGTTTTTCAGCAAGAACACAAAAACACGGATTTTAGAAAAAAAAATCCTGAGTGTATGTCGTCGTTGTCGTCGGCTACTTTTCGTAACATGTCTTTTTATCACGATATAGCCTCCGGACTGCTGCAACAAGTCACAAATATGATTTAATATTATTCAGAACATCTCACAAACGAACCCCATTTATTTTCAGCTCACCAGAGCCAGTACAGCGGGTGGTATGGTACTTAAAGTACCACATTTTTGTAATTTTTGGAAAAAATTCGGCTTGTTAGCATGATACCGCCTCCGGAGTGAATACTAGTGACCAATTTTATGAATGGACACTATTCAGGGCGTCTAATAGATGAACTCTATTTATTTTCAGCTCACCAGAGCCAGTACAACGGGTGCTATGATACCTGAAATACGACATGTTTTGTAATTTTTGGAGAAATTTCAGTTTGTTTCCACAATACAGCCTCCGGAGTGCAACAAATCACGAATTTTATGATTCAATATTGCTCAATACATCTCACAGATGAACCTTATTTATTTTCAGCTCACCAGAGCCAGTACAACGGGTGTTATGGTACTTGAAGTAGGACATTTTTGGAGAAATTTCAGTTTGTGAGCACGATACAGCCTTCGTAGTGTACCCATGTGACCAATGTTATGATTGGATATTGTTCATGGCGTCTTAATGATGAAGCCTATTTATTCAGCTCACTAGATCATGTACAACGGGTGCTATGGTACCTGAAGTACCAAGTTTTTGTAATTTTTAGAGAGTTTTCAGTTTGTTGGCTCGATACAGCCTCCAGAATGTATACAAGTGACAAATGATCATTTTTATGATTGGATATTGTTTAGGGTGTGCCACAGATGAACTCTATTGATTTTCAGCTCATCAGAACCAGTACAACGTGTCCTATAAATCCACGATACAGCCTCCGAAGTCTATACAAGTGACCAATTTTATGGTAGGATATTGTTCAGGGTGTGGTACAAATGCGGAAAAGTTAGTTTTAATCTTCAAAACCGCTTATTTGTATATGAAATCTATGAAAGATCTAAACAAAATTTTTGAACGCACTTGTATCGTAACAGATCGATAGCTGAAAGATGTTTGAAAACATTGAGCCTCAGTGGCACCAAATTGGGTTGAACCAAAGACATTAGTTGTAATGTCTTTTGGTTGTACTTTTGATGGTTGATGTTATTACAAACTTGTCTCAACATTATATTAAAGAACTGTGGTTATAATCCTTTATTGGAAACATATTACAATGTAGCTAAAATAAGCTAATATATCACTAGTAGTATTTTCTTAGCAATGGGTTCTATCTTGAACAATTAAATTCTAGACTAGGCTAAAACTAATTTCAGAATAGCATTTCAATAGAAAAATAGGGAACTGGTTAGGATTAAAGATTCTTTCCTTCTAAAAAATATTAGAAGAAAAGTATGTTGGCCAAGGCATTCTATCAAACGCAAAATATATACCTGATATTATAAATTGTTTAAAATACTGGATAATAGCTCAATATAAGTGAAAATAGTAACACTATTTTCAAAAGTCATCATAAATTGAATGTAACTAAAAACATACATACCTTTTGTACTAATGATTTTGTACATTTGTACTGTATATACCGCTCTGCTGAAGCTAAAAGAGCACATACAGTGTCAACATTAATACAACATTGTACGAATCCAGCACAAGCCCTTCTCAGTTCATCCAAACCATAATAATCTGCGGCATTCATTACACCTGTGAACAAAAAAGAAATATTTTATAATGAGAAACTATTATTATTAGATGCGAAATATCCAAAAATCATATACAACATTGTACATGTGAATTTTAACCACATAATGAATCACAGCTATATTCCATATCATATACTAATATAACGAAGAGTCTAATAATAGAAGATACATAGGATTGCGTTTGAAATATTCACCAAAAATGTATAGACTTTCTGGAGAAAATGCAAGTTATTAACTCTTAACAAACTCGTCCCCTGCAAACAAATTCTAAAGCCTGTATAAACTTATCGAATCGAAATCTTTGATTGGTGAAGCAGCAGTATAAAGTTAAAGTACTCTGTCTAGATAAGCTGCATATATTATCAGATGTGGTATTCTAGACAACCATATTATATGTCCATGTTTTCACGAAACAAAATGAAATAGTGAGTCTACCGTTTACATGTAGGTGAATATTACTAATAGCAAAATAGCAGTCGCCCTATGTTATCTTCTGTTCAGTTTAAAGACTCTGATCAAGAAAACATGACTCTGTCTGATTATTCATTGCTTCTCGACTAAAAAGCCGATCATCATCATGCTTTCTTAAGGAGATGCAATTCAATATTCATCGCAGGACAAAGTCAGGTAATTAGTTCTTTTTTCGCGCTAAAAACGGTTAGAGTTTGTTCGATAACATTTTAATAGAGGTGTTCTAGATGCAACATTTCCGTTAAATTCAATGATCATGAGTATCCCTAGTTTCCAGATTCAATCCCTCTAGAAGTTTTAAGAAGATATCTCAAAACTTGAATCAGAACCAGAATCAGAAATAAATCAAATAATCCAGAATTATTGTCTTATATAAAATCATTTTTCAAAGTGAATAAATTATGGTTTAGTCACTAGCAGTGGCGTACCAAGGAGGGGGCGGAGGAGCGATCTACGACGGGCGCCACCATTGGGAGGGCGGCAAAATTGCTCATTTTTGTACTCTTCAAGTGTAACACTATTTTGCAGTTTTGTTTCTCGCCACGCTCCCGTTTTAAAAGTAAGTAAACTTTAGTTTGTTTTTTATTATAAGTCTCAAGGAAAATATGAACAAAACGAACGCGGCTGCCCCAAAACGAATCACAGAATATACCAGTTTAAATCTGGCTTTGCGAGGTCATAGAGAAATCGGGAAAGAAAATTACACTAAAAATAAATGCAACTTTCTAGGAATGGTGCATCTTCTTGGCAAGTACGAGACTGTTCTTTGTGAACGCCTCACAAAGCTGAAGCTGCAAAAGAAAGTTAGTGTATCTTATCTATCACCTAAAATTAAAAATTAATTAATTCATTGTTTGGGGAATCATGTTCGAACAAAAATACTTGCTGAAGTGAAGGAAGCTAATTATTTCACTATTGTGTTCGACAGTACGCCAGATTTCTCACACAAGGACTAGACGAGCCAAATATTTTTTTATGTGAAACTAGACGACACCAAGCTGCACGTGATTAAATTATTAATTGACCTTATTGAGACTAAAGTCAAAAACGCTGATATGACTAAAATGAAAGCGATGAAATGGATATCCAAAATTGCCATGGGCAGGCATATAATAATGCAGCTGTCATGTCGGGAACACATTCTGGAGTACAAAGGCGTAGCAAGGCAGTTAATCAAAATGCCCAGTTGCATGCACTATAATCAATCATTCATTAAATCTGGTGGGTGTAAACGCAGCATCAATCGCCGTGGACTCAGTAACGTTCCTTAGTACTATGGAGAGGATTTTCAATTAATTTTCATCTTCTACTCAGCATTGGAAATTTCTTACGGACGTTAGAGGTCAAGGAGTCAAGCGGCTAATTGAAACACGATGGAGTTCTAGACATGCATCCGTAGCTATCATAAAGACACATTACAGTGATATCCTTGAAATGTTGGAAATATTTGCAGGAAACACGGCGGAAAATGCAGCGGCAAGATCAGACGCTGGTTTAGTGCTTACTGCTCTCCAGTCGCATTTTTAGACTTCGTTAGGCTATGGAGTCGAGTTCTCCGCGAATTAAGTGATGCAAATTATAACTTCAGACGAAAGAACTGAACGTGCAATTTGCTATGACAATTCATACTTTCGAATCGTTTTTAGTCGACAATCGAGATGTTCCGGTCAACGATGGACTTGATTATGCTAAAAATTTAACTTAGTTTACCTTATTTTTGAACATTTAATTGTTGCCAATTGTCCCGTTTCATAGATACCTTTTGTGTTGCATAGAGGAAAAAAAACAAAAATTTAATTTGTTTATGTTGTGTTAATAATATACACAATAGTGAATACACAATACTCAAAGCAAAATCCAAAATCTACACTATCAGTTTACTCCACGTCACGCTTCCTTATTCACAAACAGCAAATACAAACATTTTTGAGTACGAAATAAAAATCCCTAACACAGTTCTGTTACTATTTTGTCGGTTCACTCAAAAATAGTAATAGAAGTAAGTTTTGTCTCGGGGAGCAACACTTCTATCGCCTCATGAGAGAACAGGATTTCAAGAATACCGTTTCAGCTTTGTCAGCAGAACTACGCCATCTTTCTATCGGTTGTTCTATTCTATTGTCGTCAAGAATAGAGGGCCAGGTATTCTTATTGTTATCGATCCATTCATTATATAATCGTAACGAATACCACTCGATAATAATCGATTATTATTTTACGAATAACTCGACGTAATCCTAATAGAGAGCTACGCTCTCGAGATTTTTCGCAGATTACGTCTCGTTACTCGTAAAATAATCGATTATTTTCAAAGCCCTTGTAAGTATAGTTACTTTCCTGCTTATCAGAATAAATATTAATTTACCAACCGTGAATACAATTTATCCTCAACGGCCAGGGCAATTTACAGCTAACGGGTTGGCAAAACTTCAAGACGTTGTCAAATCAACTGGTAAAATTCCCCAGTTTGTTTTGACGTTTATTGACATTCGATAATCGTCTAATATTTACAAGTTTTTTTGGTGCTTTTAAATTCATTGCTTCTTTAAGATTAAAAAAACAATTGTTTTCATAACTAATTATTTAGGCAAATGTGTAATTAATAAAATGCCGAAGCAGCTGAACAGAAAATGTCAAGAGATGGTAACATCTTTGTTGAGCTATTTTGAACGAGAATGCCGAAATGGGGGCCCGCTTCTCCCGCTTACTGCTGTAAGAGACGTAAGTAATAGTATTAGTTATTTGTAAACATCATTATTAATATTATTGTTATTATTGTTACATATTTAAATGTAAATGTTTCTAATGTTAGGTTATGTTAATTAAACTTGATAATATATTATTCTTTCATAAATTGAAGTAATTATATTGTAGAGAGTTGCAGAAGCTTTACAACTTAGCGTTACCACTGTTAACCGTATTGCCGCCAAGCATAATAGAGGTGAACAGCCTAAAAGCCCACCTAAAAAGAGACAACGCATAAAACTTACTGTTGAAATTGATAACTTTGATCAAAATGATTTCCGAAATTTTATATACGAAATGTATGGAAACAGTGAGTATATTGAATTTACTGTTTTATTTTATTCACAATTAACTAACACAATATTTTTTCAGAGAAACACATAATCTTGAAAACATTAAGAAACAAACTTCAGGAGCGTGAACTCTTTAATGCTTGTTTAACATCACTCTGGAAGATAGTGAAAAATATTGGATTCAAATACCAAAAAGATGATCCTCATCGTGGTTTAATGGAGTTGCCACATATTGCATTAAAACGTGTAAATTTTCTACATGAATATGTCAAGATAAAAAAAGGAAGATTTATATCAATTTGTGTTTTTGGATGAGACCTGGATATTTAAAGACGGTACTGTTGGACGTTCTTGGCAAGATTCTAATTATAGAAGCGTGAAAAAAACCAAAATTGGTGGTCCAAGGTAATTGAATAATAAAATTTAGCAATTAATTTATGATGTAGGTACTAACATTCCTACTATTTTAAAACCTTTTCAAATATTTACTAGTCACACTACTTTATTTAAATCTATATAATTATTAATAGTTGTTTTGAGCTATGCAGTTTATCTAGGGAACCTAGTAGTAATTTGTTATTTCCTTATTTTAGGTATATAGTATTGCATGCTGATTCCTCTTCTGGATTTATTCCTGGAGCAGGGCTGGTTTTTTTTCCAAAAAAACAAGATGGTGATTACCACGGTGAAATGAACCGAGAAAGTTTTTTGCATTGGTTTGAATACCAGCTTTTAGTGAACTTGGAGGAAGAACCTGCCACAATTGTAATGGATAATGCAAGTTATCACAAGTACAGTGATCAATAAAGTACCAACAGAACTGGTTGATACAAAATGATATTCCTTTTGGAAATACTTTCCTCAAAACCCAATTATTGAATTTAGTATAACGATAAGTTGATATAAACATTTTTCAATATATTATGGTAATACTTAGATAACTTATTTTGTTTAAATATATGCATTTTTGTAGGAATAAACCACCAACAATATATGATGCTGACATATTATCTGCAAAATATGGTCACAAAGTGCTTCGACTTCCCCCTTACCACTGTATGTTCAACCCAATTGAACATATTTGGGGCATAGTTAAAATTTCTTATAGAGGTCATGTGGAAACTGATGGTTCTTCAACAGAACAAGCAATAGGTGTATGGAAAAAGTCTGTAGAAAAAGTGACTCCTGATATTTGGTCAAAGACAGTGGAGCACACTGAAAAAATTATAGATGGGTGGGATAGAGAAGTAGTTTTAGATAGACAGGATGTGCCTTCACTTATTATTAACTTTGACAGTGACGATGAAGATAGTGATGATTTTGTAGTGGAGTAGTGGAAATCTTGTGTTTTATTTTTTGTATATTTTTATCCAATTTGCTTTATTTCCACCTGTTCAAAATCACTAATAACTATCATTAATTTAATTATGTACAGTTATTTTATAATACACAAATTAAAACAACGACTACAGTATCTCTACATAAATAATACTGATAAAATGGAAGATTTTTTATACCTTGTAACAAAATCTTATTTTGTGTATCTATATTTTTCTTTTCCATTCTATTTTTATTATAACAAATATAATAGATATTGTATAAAGAAACAATATTTAAATTTGCATGAAGATGATTACAGCTTGACTCCTTTTAGCGTAAACCCTTGCAGTGCTCTTGAAGATGGTTCTATAGAGCATAGAATAAGGTAAAAGGACCTACAGTTCGTCATTTAACCCGCTTCTATGTAAAATAATTAAATGTTAATTCGTATATAGAATGTTTGGTTACTGTTTCTTGTATCGTATCCATAGTTTTTCATGAATAAATATTTATATTAAATTAATCAGGCCTATCATACAAGCCTTTTATTTTTAAATAAATATTTTTGACTCACGCCCTACGAGGCACGGAACAATGAGAAAGAAGAACTGTCAATCTCACATCAGATTGACTTTTCTAGTTTTCGTTAAGTAAAGGAAAAAACTACAGCTTGGCAACATCACAATATTTTCTTTTGCAACGTCATCGTCTTTTTATCAACAGTAAAAACACAAGAGCTTTTTTTTTATCGGATAAATTTCTCTTTGCAACGAAACAGTTTTGCCAATCACTAATTTTACGAGAAAAACTGACATGATAAAATCGCGACACCGAAGGTCAGTTTTTCGAGCAAATTTAGTGATTGGCAAAACTTTGAGTCAAAGAGGAATTTATCTAATAAAAGAAAAGCTCGAGTGTTTTTTGGCAAGATAAATTAACGACAGAATATATGGATGAACAACAACAATAATTGCGACTCATTGTCATTGTGTAAAAGTGACGTCCGCTTACTAGATATTGAGGAAGAGAAGTTTTTATCGCGATAAAAAAGGATGCACCTTTTTTATCGATGGCAAAGTGACAATAACATTTCCAGGTATATGACATTTTAACATTGGAGTTAATTTATCGTAAGTAAACTATATAACTACTGCTGATGGTGTACCACAGTAATTGATTATATACCTCGATCCGTTTCTAACCAATCAAATGCCATTTTGCGACCAATTAGAAGCAAATTATGCCGGATATATTTTAACATAAGGTTCAGACTGGTTCTGTAAATCTGGCGACAGTCTCCAGTCAAGCACAAACCACTTCGGAAGTAAAGTCTGGAAGTTCAAAACGCAAATCAAGCAAAGCGTCAACAAGTCAAAATTAACATCAAATTTTTCACCTTCGGCTACTGAATGACAAGATTATCTTAGTTTTGTCAGAGATTTCTCATCTTCCTCATGTTATCGTTCAGTAAATCTTGACTAACAATTATCTTCTCGTACCGTTTCACTTATCAATCCTGAGCCGGATGTTGAATTATCCAAGGATGTTTGTATTATTGATTTAGATGTGCCTATTTTATCTGTGTTGCCTGTGTTACCCACTGCTGTGGTTAATTCTTTGTCTGAAAATAATGTAAATTCTGTTATTACCGACAGTTCTCCTTTGTTTGTTAGGGAACCAAATGAGAATCGTC
Source organism: Galeruca laticollis (assembly GCA_963921935.1). Taxonomy (NCBI): domain Eukaryota; kingdom Metazoa; phylum Arthropoda; class Insecta; order Coleoptera; family Chrysomelidae; genus Galeruca; species Galeruca laticollis. The sequence continues at coordinate 90,674,480 of OY998183.1, forward strand.
CTTATATGATTGTCAAGGTTTTAAATACAGATTTTGTTGCTACGGTTGATACAGGAAGTAATGCTAGTATTCTTGGATACCCAGGGTTTTTGCTTATTAATTCTTTACATATACCTATTGAAAATGATACTTCAATAAATATAACTACTGCTGATGGTGTACCACAGTAATTTATGGGTTTTATTACCGTACTGTAAATAATATCACAAAAACAATTGAAATTCTGATTATACCTTCGATTTCTCATTCTCTTATTATGGGCATGGATTTTTTTCTCTAATTGTGTTATAAGCAGTTTCTAGTCTCACTTCTTTTGAAAAAGACAAACTAGATAACGTTATTAATTTGTTTTCTACACTCGCTCCTTCAGACCTACTTGGTCGAACCAATTTCGTTGAGCATGTTGTCGACACTGGTGATGCAAAGCCAATATCATTTGTCTCTGGCCATGCAAAAGCTTCTTGTAAACGAAGTAGATGAGATGTTAAATCTCAAAATTATTCAACCTTCGACCTCCCTAAGGTTTATCCTCTTTGGTTTGTCCTTAAGAAGTCCGGAGAATATCGTGTTTGTTTTGATGGTCGAAAATTAAACAAAGTTACCGTTTCTGATTCATATCCCATGGTGTAATTCGAAATGATTCTTAGTTAACTCAGAGGGGTAAAATTTCTGATTATTGATTCAAAAAAATGTCCGAAAGCAGCTTTTGCGGTGTACGGTGTCGGACTTTTTAAATTCGTTACCTTATAGTTTAGTTAATGCCCCTAAAAATAGGGCTCGTCTAATGGATACAATTATAAATCCTTCTCATAGGTTGCACATGCGATATGGTCGCCAATATGTAGAACACTTGTACCAATCCCAGCTGAAGAACCTAAGGCAGAAACGTGACGAAGCACTTCCAGGGTATGAAGTGGATATTGCCCGACTAGTTAGGATCGCTTATCCATCAGCATCAGAGAACTTGATGGAATTTATGGGCATCCAGGCCTTCCTTGATGGTTTACGTGACTTCTACATGCAGAGAACGCTCCGTTTAGCCCATCCCAAAACATAAGTCGATACGCATACTGCTCTTGAGTATGAAGCAGCCACGAAGGCTTCGGGATATAGGTTAGGACCATCCAAGAAGAAGGTGACGAAGACAGACTTGATCGTCAACTTGCAAACAAAGAACTCCAGTCACAGGAAAACTAGATCTGGTCGGCTACGAGGGGGCAGCTCCGACTCAGGATCGTTCCAAAGACCCTCACATACTGATATCTTCTCTCAGATTTTGCATCGACATTATATATGTGGCAAAAAATATACTGCTGGTAGACACTGGAGCAACTAGAACCATTAAACGGCCAGAGATAATAAACTCCAAGAAGAGGCTTCTTGCAACGGGACTGCGACTGCGGACCGCCACAGGTGAGAGTGCCAACGTTCATGGAGAGACACAAACCCAATTGGGAATTGGTGCAGAAAATTTCACGCATATGGTAATCGTAGCTGACATCGAAAAATACGTGATATTGGGAATGGACGTAATGAATCTACATGGTTTCCAATTGGACTTTAGGAGCAGAACCATCTTCTAGTCCATGGGTATCTTCAGTAATGCTCGTTAAGAAAAAGGATGGAACTACGAGATTCTGCGTGGACTATCGCCAGCTAAATAATGTGACTAAGAAAGTCTGCCTCGAATCGAAGATAATCTAGACACAATGAATCTGGTTATTGGCAAGTAGAAATGGATCTAGAAGACAAAGAGAAGACTGTTTTTACCACCGGACTTGGATTATCACAATTCAACGTCATGCCATTCGGGCTGTGTAATGCGCCCGCGACTTTTGAAGAACTCATGGAAAATGTCCTGAGAGGGTTATCTTGGATGATATGCCTGGTCTATTTGGACGACATGGTAGTGCTGAGGAAAACCTTTGACGAACACTTGAAAAATTTGGAAAATGTAGTCAAACAAACGACTTTAAGCTGCCCAGCTAATATTAAATCCGAAGAAATGTCAGCCATTCCAAAAACAAGTCAACGATCTGAGTCATATTGTAAGTAATGAAGGAGTGGCGGTGGATCCAGAGAAAATTGGTTCCATTCAGCAATGGCCGCAACCAACCGACAATTATCAAATTAGGATTTTCATGGGACTTTGCATATACTATCGAATATTTATCAGGAAGTTTGGAGATATTGCCAGGCCACTAACTCGACTCACAGAAGAAACAAGAGCTTTCCATTGGGAATAAAACTGTCAAATGGCTTTTGAAACCTTGAAGAGATATTTAACCATGGTGCCAATATTAGAATATCCATTACCAGAGCGAGACTTTATTCTTGACACCGATGAAAACAATGTAAGAATTGTAGGAGTGCTCTCACATATCCAAGGAGGACAAGAAAGAGTGCTGGGATATTTCAGTAAAGTCCTCTCCAAACCAGAACGAAACTACTGCGTCACGAGACAAGAGCTTTTGGCAATAGTGAAGTCCGTGGAACACTTTTACGAGCATCTCTGTGGAAAGAAGTTCTTAATCCGGACAGATCAGGCAGCACTCAATTGGTTGATGCAGTTCAAGAATCCCGAGGACCAGAGCGCTGAATGGATTGAACGACTTCAAGAGTACGATTTCAACATCGATCTGGTGTGAGTCACCGCAATGCCGACTCCTTGTCTAGACGGCCGTGCCCAGCATACTGTTTCCACTACAATAAGGCGGAATCTAAGGAAGCTGCAGTTTCAAGAGTTACAGTAGTCAACAAAGAATGGTCACCCACCAAGGTAAGAGGAGATCAGGAGAATGTTTCTCACCTAAAGATGATCCGTCAATGGAAGGAAGGAAATTGGTGACCTACCTGGCAAGAAGTGTCACGATTTCCACCGGCACTGCTGGAAAAGATCTGAGGTACTGAGGAAGGTACACGACAGTCCATTCGAAGGTCATCTGGGAGTGAATACAACCCTTCAGCGAGTCTGTGAAAGGTTTTATTGGATGAACAGCTCCGACGATGTGAAGGGCTGGTATAATAACTATACGAAATGTGCTACGAGTAGTGGACTTCATCGCAAGAAATAGACACCCATGAAACAATATTATGATGGAAGCCCTTTTGAAAGGATTGCTTTAGATATCGCTGCATCATTTCCCATTCCCGACTACAGAAAATGGTTGGGACTACATTATAGTTGTAATGGGTTATTTCACAAAATTGGTGAAAATTTACGCGATCCCGAATCAATAGACCACAACTGTCGCAGATGTATTGGTGAAAGAATTTACCAGCCGATATGGGGTGCACTTGGAAGTCCACATTGATCAAGGAAGAAATTTCGAGAGCCAGAAAATGTGTGACAAGTTGGGAATGAAGAAGACCAAGATAGCAGCGTTGCATCCACAGTGAGACGAAATGGTCGAGAGAATGAAGAGGGCCATTGGAAAATACCTGCAAAAAGTATTGTCCAGCAACCAAAAAGACTGAGAACAGGATATCTCCCTAGTTGCATTGGCTTATCGATCTGCCATCAATAAGTCCAGGGGAGAAATACATGCGAAAATTCTGTTTGGACGCGAAATGAGTCTACCTTGTGATCTAGAATTTGTTTGTCGACCGGGAGAAGACGTAGCGGGAGAATATTACGGGATCTAATTCAGAAGACAGATATGCACTAATTGGTTCGAACAAATCTTCAAGATATCAGCGTACATAATGAAGCATATTCACTGGCACATCACATTCCACCTGTAAAAAACACGCACAATGGTTGGCAACTGTCTTTCGAAAGATGTGTGGGCAATTAGAACAACTTGAAGATCAGATTCCAGCCCCTGTCAAGACAGTGACACTCAAACACAATTCGCTTTTCGTCTTCGTCTTCTACCTGGTAACCAAAAACGAATTCCAAGATCGATCCACCTACCGCGATGTATAGGAAGCGCTTCGATATCTAAAAGTTAAAATTTTGGCGAGAGTGTATGGTTTTCTTGGAAGGACTATTTTTTGTGATTGTTTTAAAATAGAGGTATTTCCAAGAAAGTCGATTGTTTGTTGCGAGCCGCAATCTAGAAATTTCAGGAATCCGAAAGAAAGAAAGGGTTTTAATATATAAGCGACTACCTGCGAACCGTGAGTTCAGTCTACATTTCATTCAAGTCGTGAGCAGAGCACACAAATTACTTAGTTAAATAGTGAACAGTGTATTTAATATAAATTGGTAGTTAATTGTGTACATAAATTAAGTATAAGCGAATAGTTAAGTGTATAAATAAATTAGGTAAGTTGATATACCGTGTGTATAAATTTATCCAACCTGTCGTGATTAAAACGATTTAAATAAATAAAAATATTACAATGTTTACATATCTTACCTAATAGGGTCCTGGGTTGTAAAGTAACACATCCTGTATGAATATACTCTATAAGTTGTCGGAAAACATCTGGCTCGAATTCTTCAATTATTAGTGTCTGGTGTTGTTGAGAAGAAGGCTGAAGTCAAAAAAAAACAAATAAAGATTTCGAATTTAAATAATGAAAATAATCATGCACTTAATTATGAAAATTTTTCGTTCGTGGACTAAATTAAACATACTTATTTTGAACATTAGACTTAAACGCTAGAAATAAGAGCTACAAAGTATGGTGACATTTTTTAGGGTACATACAACACCGGTAAGTAAACTAACGTGTTATCAGATGAAATCCAGAATGAAATAGGAAAACATGCCACCAATATTGGAGGCCACGGTCATACATTTGTCTGTCTAGTTGATACCATTCCTACTGAGACATTAGTTAAATGTGTAATTAAAAGGTACAAAAATACCATTACTGTTAAATTCTTGGACATTGTATATAAATGAGGAGTAATAAAGAACAGTTCCAAATGTTGGGATGTAAGCGTAGTAATTAATAAAAAGTATCCTCTTGACTATCGTTTTTTGGACGGCGATTCAAATGTATAAACCAAATAAAGATTCAGAAAAGCCTCTCGTTGATTGCCAAAAATGTCAGTTTTATTATTTATTCAACTTGGTTCAGGTTTCTACGCAGATATATGTCAGACATTGGTTCAACGACATCAGTTATTTTCTTCAACTGACATTGGATTACATTTCATCAGAATACGTAATAGGAAACTGACGAAGATCCATTATATATATATATATATATATATATATATATATATATATGTATGTATGTATGTATTTTTTTCTATTGGATTAGTGGCATTTGCTAAAGCCAATAGGCCAGTCAGACCCACCTACAGATCGATCGGTTTTAATTGCATTTGCAATTCCTCAGAACAGGGTAATGTAATACAATATTCGTTGCGCATATAGCCAGGGCAGTAGTTAATTATTCCTCGGAAAACGGTCTAAATCAGGTTTGAAGAACTGTTATTTTCAAATGCAAGTGGATCCCATCCCTTACATGTTCACTACCATCTCTAAGTGAATATTCTTTTACAAATGGAATAACTGCTACGTAGTAGTAGCACGTTCTCGATGATGCTTACAGATGCTGAAATGACTAATAAGGACTTTTTTATATTGATTAGACAAGAGTAATGCCTTAGAGGCTAGGTATGTAGCCCCATTATCCAAATAACCGCTTACCATTCTTCTTTGCTCGACTATTAATTCTCCAGAATATCTGCCTCTTACTCTGTATCTGTTGCTGTTGATAGCAAGTTGTCTGCCCACCATTTCTTTGACCTTCCCGGTGATCTTCTAGTATAAGGTTTGTTGTTCTTGAATATGTAAGCCAGTCTCTCATATTCAATTCTATTTACGTGATCGTCCCATTCTTTTTTCTTGTTTTTACCCATTTATTTATATTCGCGTATGCTTTTATTCGTTAGTCTATCCCTGAGTGTTACACCCTTTATTGATCTCAGAAATTTCATTTATATGCTGTTTATCATTTGTTATGTTCTTTTTGTGCTTGCTCTTGCCTCTGTTACAGGGTACGATTGGCCGCACCATAGCTTTGACACTTTTATCTTGCTTTCGGGGGTTATGTATTTGTTTTTCCAAACTGCCTCTCTCAGACAGCCACTAACTTTCGCGGCTTTGTTGTCCGTCTTTTTACCTCTATAGTTGCTAATGTCAATCCCCATGCATTTAAATGTCATTAATTGTTGGATAATTTTTCTCTCCACTTCCAGTTTGCACATGCGAGGCTCTTTACTGATAACTATGCATTTTGTTTTTTCCGCTGATATTATCATGTTGTACTTCTTAGCCATGATGTTAAGAATGTGGAGTTGTCTTTGCAGAGTCTTCATTGTTAGCTATCAGGAGTGCGCCGTCAGCATAACACAGATATTGATTTTATGAGGCTCCATTCTACATCCTTCTCGCTTTTTTACTTCAAGTATAATTTTATTCATTATTATGTTAAATAAAAGAGGACTTAGTGAGTCTCCTTTACGTATCCCTCCGTTTAGCGACATGTGGCTTGTTTCGCCTTTTGGCATTACAATGTTTGTTCTACTATTTTAATGAGTGATTTATTACTGTTTTGTGTTTCCAGTAGCGGTAAAAGATCACTCCATTTCACTCGATCAAAAGCGCTTTTTAAATCCACCAAGTACATGTATGCTGCCTTGTTTTATTCTATCGACTTTCCCACTATTTGCCTGACAATGAATATTGCATCAATGGTGCTGCGATTCTTCCTAAATCCTTGCTGTTCTTCCGCTGTTTCTAGTTGTTCGACTAATCTGTCCTTTATTATTGTCGTTAATAGTTTCAGCCTCCTGTTCATTGAACTAATCGTTACCTTTATAATTTTCTGGGTTCGTTCGTTCTCCTTTTTTAGAATAGGTAGTAGTAAACTATCTTTTCATTCTATTTAGACCCTACCTGTTGAACAATTTAAGGAGTTATCTATGTAGTGTTGTGCCTCCGTACTTTATAAGCTCATTGTGAATTCCGTCTGGGCCTGGCGCTTTTCTGTTTTTCAGCTTTTTTATTCGAATTTTTGTTTCCTCTTCTATCATCTGTACTCTGTCACTATTGTCTTCGCCCGCTCCTTCTCTGTAATTTTTTTCTTACCATGCGAATAATATTGGGCAGCCTAGAACTGTAAGAACTGCACAACTAGGAGAATGGGCTTCCAAAATTATCCATTAATATCCAGATACAAGTATCAGAAAAATTTCTCAGTGAGTAAATGTTAGTAAGAGAACTGAATAATATAAGCATCACGTTAAACAAGTTCAATATTTACTACATGATGCCTAACTGCTTCGTATGTAGTATTTTCCGATGGATTTTTCCGACACTATATTCATCTGCATGTCACAAGTTTAAGACGATTTCAATGAACTTTTTTGGTTCATTTTTGGAATGTTATTATTTATTGGGACCACCTTTTTTCCTCAAAAAATAGGAAATAAACATCCCATTCCCTTGAAAGATGTATCTCTTTAACTGAATTCATTATTTGAAACTTTTTTGTCTTTGCAGCTAGAGGCAACAAAATCCTGTGTCAACATTTGTGAAACGTGGTTGTTCTATTATTATGAAATATAAGGATTCTATAAAGTGACGATATTTGGTACTGATTCTTAGTTGATTTGTGAAACGTTTTTGGAATTAAATAACAAACTACAATTCAAAACGGAGAAAATGTTGAGTCCTGTTAGAAAATATGCTTGACTTTGTGGCTCGATGTGTGTAGAAAGGTACTTGAAAATGCAGCATATCATACTCGAATATTTACATATTAAAACATAAAATAAATATACGATTTTCTTCATAAATTTAACGCACTATATATGTATATCTATAGTTGCAACTAGCATAATCGCTACTTATCTAAAAATTAGTAGGTACAACATGCTTCGTTTCTTTAGAAGTAGGTAAATCCTATTACAAATTTGGATAAATATAACAGATTGATTCACAAAATATAAAACAATGGAAAAAGTACCACTTTGTAAATGTTCGTTATTCACCATGTCCAACGTTATATAAATGTGATATGTAATAATATATTTGGATGACAGAAAGTAGGCAAAAACCAAAACCAACAAAGTAATCTACTACTATATTCCACTCTGAGTTCTATTTTAATTTTGAGCTCTGCAAAAAATATTAGGCAATTGAGTATATAAATAATGTTTGCAGTTGACTTATGAATTGTGCATTGTACCGAAATCATGAATCACCAATGAAGAATGAGAGAACTGTATCTGGATGATTGACACACTATATAAACTACATGATTACGTGGTTTGGATTCATTTATAATCTAACGTGAATCAATCTGTCTATTTGTATATCTAAGAAGATTATAAATATTTACAGTAATGCGGTGCGCAAATCTGAGGAAAAATTAGAATATTCTAAAAAATCAAAAAGGTGAAAAAGTCTATTATTATTAGTGCTAACTCATATCAAATTTAGACGTTAATAATGCAATGTTTTGAATTATATTTTAAGATATTGAAATTTTATAATATAACCTCTAGAAATAGTATATCTCAGTACTCATACTTCTATGGTATTGTCTTTAGTTATATTCAACATCATTTGATGTGTTCTATTGATGTTTATTAGTTATTATTTTATACGTCAAAAGCAATTTTTTTGAAAAGTTTTTTATACACGAAAATGATCCTTACCCTACACAGGGTGTTTCAAAATTAATCTAAAAGATTGCTGTGAGCGATTCGCTATTCAATTTTAAGACGAGAGTTCTTTATAAACATGTGTGATAAGTCTTATCGTTAATGAGATACAGGGTGTTGAATTGTTTTCAATAAATGAGCTCTGACTATAAGTGAAACTTATTTAGACCATACTTTCGTCTTAAGTGACGCTATTGGTTTTGTAATAAGCACAAATATGGCAAGGGAATTTAAACCACCCAATATATAAAAAATTTAAATCAAAATACGATATAAAAGTCTACAAAAGCAACCTAGTTTTCTGTTATTTTAGGCTGTAAAAATTGAATAAGCAATTATGAAAAATCAACAAATTAGCCTCAAGGTTGTCACACATAAATGTCGAACACCATAACACCGTTGTTTATGAACGCCATAAAATACAGACAAATTATGTAATTTGTATAGAGAAATTTAGAACAGCAATTGAAGATAACCTTCAACAATCAAAACACAAAACATATAGAAGCAAGGACCATACCGGTACAACCTGTCATGTCTCTTTTCCCGCCTTCAAGACAAAATCCCGCTAGAAACGCTAGAATAATTCAAGTTTATTTTAATTCTTTGTCACTAAATGGTTAGCTCCAAAAGGCCAATATTTCAAACATTGTGTTAACTAGGGAAGTGAGCTTTAAGGTGGTAATGAATTCACCAAGTAGGGTTCATTATTGCAGTATTTTGGTATGATCTACTCTTATTCCCTTAACAATAACTGTCCTGGTTTTTACGAGAAACATAAATCTCAACGCAGTGAAGTTTTGAGTGTTGATAATCAACTTGTAAATAAATGTTTTTTGTTGATGTTAACCGACACATTATTGTACCAACCAACATTGAACCATCGAAGGTAAAATTATAGTACCTGCAGTATAAAATATAGCTAATCTAACAATTTTGGGGCCAAGAAACATGCCAAAATTCTCCATAGTGAACATGACGGAAAATGATGAAGATTATGTGCAAATTGAAACTTTAACTGCAAACAACGCCGAAATTGCGAATGAAATACGACGATGGAACCAAGTGACATTTAGGAGTTGCTTGAGAATGTTAAATCCGCAGTCCATTGAAGAAAAGGCGTCAACAAGCACTAGAAACGTGACATTTAATTTGGAAAATCTGTGCGAAGATTTACGGATAACAAATGAGCTTTGTGAGATATTTATGGAAACTGATCCGGCTATGTAACGAAGTCTTATTTTCAAGAGGCAAATTGTTAATGCTACTGCTGATGAATTGAGTGAAAGAGAATCTAAAGAGTTTTTTAAAGCCTTACCTGCGCCGGACCATAATAATAAATAAGTAAATAGTGTTTAAAACTTTCTTTAAATTGTTTCATTTTTAATTTGGCATCTACGAACGTATTCCCTATAACCACATATAAATTACCATTCCATATTCACGGTTTCTGTATTCGCGGCATAATTAAATATTACCATATACATATAAAAATGACAGTTCCTATTCACGAGATGAACATATATTTGACAAGAGATTTGAAAAATCTTTTTAAAAATTATCATTTGTACCAATTAGAAAATCTGGGGAAATCTGTTAAAAAAAGGACATTCACATTACAAGTGCCAAAAATTATTGTGCCTTCATCCAAAAATTAACCTGTTTGGTTCTTGTTTACACAGTCGAATATATAGACTTGTTCCAAAAGGAATCAATTATATACCTTCAAAGCAATCGATACATTTTGCTTGAAAATAATAGAAATAGTTGACAGAGAAAACAAAACAAAGATTGTTCCGTATCATGATTTGTTACCCGGTAACCATGTAAATAGATTATTTATTCTGACAGTTGCAATGTCAGAGTTGATAACTAAAAATATATGCTGTTGAAATTTCAATAATTTTGTACTTAATTCAACCGTTTTAACCCATGAGAAAAGTATAACAACAATTAATAACATAATTTTGGTCCTTCGTAATCGGATTCCGCGGAAAATAAAAAAATAAAAATTAGGCGAACTGTCTAAAACAAGAATCAAGGTGAAGACAAATAAAACTGTAAGTTCGTTCCAATTCCTTTATCCAAATTAAACATATCACTGTATTTCGTTGGGGTTTTGCTGTGAATTTACAATGCCTGACAACGTTCAAAGTGTGGGCAATTTTAACGAAATCGAATTTAAGCTGTTGGTGAAAGACCGCGCCCCTATTAAAAGAAGACAAACTCAGTTTAAAACATTCGTTCACAATTTTTTTGATGTAGCCGTTGACCGGCCAATAAAGGAACTCGATAAAACAAACATAATTGATTTAGAAGCACGTTTAGAACGATTTCGTACTATTTTAGCGGAATTTGACGATATACAGGGGGAAATCGAATTAATGTAGGAAAATGAGGAATTTCTAAATATTAAATGTGCAGAAAGAGAACAATTTGAACAATATTTTGAAAATTTGAGCAGGTGCAAAGGATTTATTGCAGATTATCATAATTATCTTAATGGATTGAAAGACTCCAATAAATCTGATACTATTACTAATAATAACGCATCAACAAGTAATTCGACAAATGCAAATGGGGCGCAACTGCAAGGAGTGAAGCTTCCCGAAATCAAGTTACCTAAGTTTTCCGTTCAGTATGAACATTGGCTGGAGTTTAGATATAAATTCGATTGTTTGATAAATCAAAACTCAGTTTTAAGTTAATTTCACTACTTGCGCTCAGCCCTAGAAGGTATTGATGCCCAAGTTATACGCGCTATTGAATTCTCGTCAAACAAATATGCAGAGGCTTGGTGCACTCTATTACATAGATACAACAATGGCGGTGTACTGGTATACAATCATGTTAAATCAATTTTCGATATTCCACAAGTGACACATGAATCTTCGACGGAATTGAGATGTATGATGGATACAGTGTCCAAACACAGATACCCTGAAACAACCGGGACACGTTGTTAATTTTCGTAGTTACCAACAAATTAAATAAAAAGACAGCTCGTGAGTGGGAGGAAAAAGGGTTAGAATCTCTAATAAATCAAATGTGCAAAATAGTGATGAAATTACCTTACCATCCTTCGAGGATTTTTCGAATTTCATGAAACAAAAAACTGATCTATTGGAAACTCTAAATTTAAACGCGGAGTGACCAGCGACAAGGGGTTCTCGCGCCACTCATGCAGTAAGCTATAATGCCAAAGATTATAATCTCAAACGAACCTTAAATGTGCAATGTGCGTTTTGTAAAGACACTAACCACTATATACAATCTTGTTCAAAGTTTCTAAATTTATCAGTTAACGATAGATTTGAAAAAATTAAGCTTCTTAATCTGTGTATTAATTACCTGCGTGACAATCATACAAACAAACATTGTTTTTCGGGAAATTGCAAAAAAATTCGTGGTAAGCATAACACACTTCTACACTTTGAATCAACACAAAATGCAAATGCATTAAACATTAACAATGACAATCTACCTACTTCTGTTCAACAGGAAATTGAAAAAATCGTTAATTATGCAAGCAAAAATACAACATCTAATACGAAAGCAAATGTAGCGCTATTATCAACAGCGTTAGTTCACGTTGAAGACGAAACAGGTGAGTTACATATATGTCGTGTACTTTTGGACTCAACTTCTCAGTCCAACTTTATTACTGAAGAGTGTTGTGAGAAACTTGGTCTAGATTGTGCCTCGGTCAATATATCAGTCATCGGTATTAACCAGGCCACTTCCACTATTAACAAAATGTGTACCGTTTCTTTGCACTCAATGTTTAATTCATTCGAATCGCTTGTTTCTTGTCTTGTTATTCCTGTGATAAATGAAAGATTACCAGAACAAAATGTCAACGTTTCGACTCTTGAAATACCCGGCCATCTTAAGATCCAAGATTTGCAACCGTAGACTAGATAGACATGCTTCTAGGTGCTGCCATCTTCTATAATTTAATGTACTCGTACATAGATCAGATACGTCTAGGGGTAAATAAACGCATAGCTCAAAAAACCGTTTTAGGATGGGTGGTCTCAGGATCAACTTCTCTAAGCACTCCTTCACAAACGATTTGCAAACATGTTTCTAATGTTGACCTCCAAAACCAGATGAAGCGGTTTTGGGAGATAGAGGAGGTTAACTCAGATACTCACATCTTACCCAGGAATGACCAAAAAGCAGAGGAGATATTCGAGAAATCAACTTACCGTGATCCCTCTGGTAGGTTTGTCGTCCAAATACCATTTAAACAATCGCCTTCACTCTCGAATTAGCGCGTATCGTAGGCTAAAATCTGAGCAATGGAAACTGTCAAAAAACCCTACTATGAAAACAATGTATTCCGATTTTATGAAAAACTACCATTCCTTGGGTCATATGATTCCAGAAAACGCAATTCAGAAGTATCATATTTTTTACCTCATCACGGAGTATTCAACGAAACCAATCAAACCACTAAGCTGCGTGTCGTGTTCGATGGATCGGCTCGAACCGACACCGGTGTATCACTAAATGATTTGCAATTTGTTGGTTCTACTATTCAGGACGACCTTCCATCCGTTTTCTCAGATTTCGTCAACACCAAGTTGTTGCATCTGCTGACATTATCAAGATGTTCAGACAGATCCTCGTAGACCCTCCACAAAGGCCACTCCAGAAAATACTTTGGAGTGAAACCCAAGAGGTACAAGAGTCCGAACTAAATACTGTTACTTATGGTATGGCTTCCTCACCTTGGCTAAGTGTTGAATGCTTAAAACAACTAGCCTTGGAAAATTCCGATGTGTACCCCAAAGCACCCAAAGTTATTGCAAGAGGTTTCTATATGGACGATCTTATTACTGGGGGTAATACAGAAGAGGAAGTTATAAAACTTTGTGATGAAATCACAACTATCCTTTTTTCAGGTTGTTTTCCCTTACAGAAGTGGGCATCTAACAGTAAAACTCTTCTTGATTATGTGCAAGGCAAAAACTTCGGACTATTTTTAAGCTAGGGGATGGTGAAAAAACCAAAACTTTGGGTATATTCTGGTCACCTTGCCACGATTTACTCAAATATAATATAAGTTCACCCTCCCTTCCAATCAATTACTAAACGTCTTGTGTTATGCGACATTTCTCAGATTTTTGACCCCTTACGGCTCTTGAAACCTTGTATTATAGTTGGAAAAATAATCCTATGGGCCTAAAGACCTCCGGGACGAAACCTTACCCTCAGACCCAATTTTGTTCTTAATTCAACCGTTGTAACCAATGGGAAAAGTATAACAGCAAACAATAACAAATATATCGACTGAATAAATGGAAAATGGTAAAATAACCTTGACGTTTAAACATGTGTGTCATAAACTCAGCGACTATAGGGATAACACCAATTAAAATTAAGAAATCATCATCAACTGAAGACAAATATGGCCCCTTTGACATTGTTGCTTAGAGCAATAATTGGAATGACTTTTCGAAGGATATGACAGACTCAGTCAAAAAATTGCCATTAATCTAGTATATAGCATAACAAATATATGCTTTTCTAGAAATCTATTTCCTTGGATAGTACTTTACATAGTGTTATCTCTTCTAATTACTCAATTCTTTTATTGAATTTGCCAAGCATTCTCCTAGGAAGTATTGCTATATCTGTAAATATCATCACCCATGAGATTATTATAGTATCAGTTAGTTTCCAATTAAAAACTTTTCCCCGTTTTGGATCAAGTCTGTTAGGTTGAAGGAAAGTAATAATTCTTTGATAATACTCAAAAACTATCTGGCGAAGAATTTTTTTAAATGAGATTGAAAGTACTCATTGTATAATGATCCTAATTCTGACTTCACATATATTCTTAAACCTAATTTTTTGTTTAATAGTAGATGCATTGAAGCGAAAAATATAGAATACTATGACAGTTATTACATTTATGATTCGCCCAAATAGTGTATAATATAAAAATTCTGTGGAAAATCCCTTTAAAAGAAAGCAAGAGAAAGAAATTCAGTAGAATAGATCGGAAAATCTATAACATGAGAAAATTGAAGCAGAGAGCTTCTCAATTTTTGTAAAACAAATAGTTCAACTGGTTTTTTAATGAAAATGTCTGGAATTGCCCTATAAAATTTTTGATAGCGCCAATTACAGCTGTCTCGAAAACTAAATCAAAGTTTTGCTCGTTTAATAATCAAAACATTGCATATATTATAATTAATACCAAAAATGAAATGAGTTCTATAACAGGCAACAATACTGGAAAAATGTTGGAGAGGAAAATGTTTTTGGTGTTTACCTCTTGGATAGGTGCCAGCTGCTGGGTGAAGCCTCTCTAGTTATATAACATACACATAATCATATACCCAATTCTTTAGCTATAAGCATCATTATTTAACAATAATTTTCTGCAACCAATATGTATTATATGTTTTATCAATAACATTGTTTTATGTATAACTTTTGTTAATAATAATAATCACAAGCGTTATTACCTCTAAAAGTAGGTTTGTTTATTTGATCCACAAATCATTCTAAAAATGGTTATATACAAAATTAATTTAAAAAAAATCAAATACAAAAGGGTGTGAGGTAGGAATATTTTGACAAAAAGTTGAATATTTCAAAACTAATAAGACATAGAGATTTTTAAATACTCTCTTTGGAAACTCTCATGCTTTCTCCAAACTATGTGTCAATCGCTAGATGTACTATCCCTGTAGTTTTTACCTTCGACTTCAATTGTTCTTTCCGTCACTCTAGAGCAATTTCTTCCATTAAGGCGCGTTCTCACGGACCGAATTTGTTGATCGATTTAAGTTGATAACCAAAGTTAAATGAGAACGTTTGTTTCAATGCAATTGATCAACTTATTAGAAGAGCAACAAAGTAAATAAAACTTTATCATTCAACAAATTGAATCGATTGGAAATCGCTGCCGATTCGAATCCTGGCTGAAGCGTATGAAGCTCACAGTCAAGTTTTACCTCGCTTGATCAAGAATATTTCTATTGCTTTCAAACATGTTTTGAGATTCAAAAAATTGAACATCAAGTAATCTGAAAGTGTTCTTTACAAATTTTTGGAACTTTATCGCAAGTATGGAATCACCAGGAGGAAGAAGTAGGAACGAGTAGATATGCCAGGGAAAACTCATTAAAGTATATTGTAAGAGAAATATATATCACTGGGATTACTACTTACAGCTGTTATAAAGAATAAAATAAAGACGATAAGTACATGTACAAAAAAGAACATCCATCGGATTGTAAATCAGAAAAGTGAAATAGGAGCAGAGGAAGTTCATTTGCCAAAGCTCTTTTGATATGAGACTGCCGAAAAGGATGCTATCAGCCATCTGCGTCAACTTGTCAAGGAGTAAACGCATCTTTGCGTACTAGTTCACGTCTTTGTCGTAGAAGGCAACCATCAACTCCTCCCCAATTCTGATCCATTTGCAGATTCGGGGGAATCATACGTGCCTTCTGATAAGTCAGTTGACGAGAGGGACAAGATTGACGAAGAGGACGAAAGCTCTGACACTGACGAAAATGAGGACGACGATAATGCTACTGCTGGTAAGGAAAATTATCCTACACAAGACAATTTACCCCCAGAAGCGGATATATGGGGACCTTGTACGGATGTATCTATTAGTTTCCAATTCTCTGGACAAGGAGGTTTGAAAAATGATGCTATGAATGTGACAGATGAAGTATTAGATCTCATAGTCACAGAAACTAATTGTTATGCGGCCCAGTTTCTTGCATCCCAAAAACTTCGACAACGATCCATTTTTCGTCTGTGGAAACATATTGACAGAACGGAGATAAAGAGGCTCCTTGCCGTTCTCATGATAATGGGCATTAGTCATCTACCATCAATCCATCTAAATTGGTCGAAAATGCACCCGGAGGGTTATACGTACGATTTGCGTATTTATGCAGGAAAAAACAATGCAAACTTTCCTGAACAAGGACATACCTACACTAATTCCCTCGAGCTTAATTATTACACAAGCTTGAAACTGTGTAAAGATCTTCTTTCATCCAGTACTTATGTTTGTGGAACGCTGAAATCCAATAGAAAAGGAAATCCCCTGGCAGTGTGCCAAAAGAAACTTAGAAAAGGCGAAATGTGTGGGGAGCAAAATCAGGACGGAATACGTGTAGTGAAAGGGGTTGAGAAATGTCCTGTTCTAATGACGAGTACAGTGCCTAGCTATACGGCAGACTTACAAGCCACAGATCGGAAAGGAGAGGATGTTGCAAAACCTCCTGCTGTGATAGCGTACAATAAGGCGAAAAAGAAAGTAGACGTGTCGGACCAAATGTCATCCTATTATACCTGCCTCAGAAAAACAGTCAAATGGTATAAGAAAGTTTCATTCGAGGTATTTCTTGGCACATGCGTTGTAAATAGTTGGCTGATTTACAACAATTCTGGTAACAATCCGAAAAATTTGGACATCCTTCAAGTTCGGGAAAGAATCATACGAGGACTGCTACAAACACAAGAGGACAACATTGAGACCGAGGATCAAACAGTGATGGCGGAAGATACCCCACAACCTCCAAAAAAGAAAGCACGACTATCTATGGTAACACATACAATGTTGTAATATGAGGGAACGACCAGGCAAAGCCAGAAAAGATGTGTATCCTGCTACAAAAAAATTTATGCTGAGAAAGGGGTCAAGGAAGCTCGCAGTAAAGCAAAAACGGTTATTACATTTTGTGACGATTGTCCGGGTAAACTGAAACTATGTTTGCCGTGTTTCAATGAAATTCATAAATAACTCTCTTTCGGTGAATTTTTGATTTATTTTGTATTTGTTTTATTAGTACTTTTTTTTGTTTTTTTCTTTTCTTTGTTTTATTATAGTTATATTGAAATTTGACCTATAGAATACACTTATGTATGTATTATTTGATTTACTAATTTAGATATAATAAATACTTTGCGTTTTGAATGTTTCGAGTTTTTTATCAAAAAACAACATCAATCGGTGCCGGATGCCGGTATAATACCCACTTACGTGTATCTATTCTACAGCCGTAGGCTCCATATTGCATATAAATTTCTCTTGTTCGTACAAAACAATCGTAGTTAGAAACAGTTTACAGTCATGTGCCACCGATGGACACTCCGGCCATGTAGACTCTTAAGACTTTATTTAGAAACTTAAGATGGTTTTGTAGAGCAATATATTCAACTTAGTTCAATTCCAAGTTTGTCAAGCTTGACGAATGTAGATCACGGATATAGGTATACAAAATGGATTACTAGCCCACTGTTCAGTATCGCTATCGCGAGACAATTTCTGTTGGCAACACTGAATATCACATCGATCATCCTTCAAAGGTTGTGTTTATTTTAGTTTCTTAAAATAACTTCAATTTATCCAATTTTTTATGGGTATATTACGGCTAATTTTCGCTGCGTTTATTGTTAATAAGAAATAAGTATCCAAATATCATTAAATGAAATAATTTTATAGTCATAGCACATTAGGGAGCAGTTGGTTATAATTTTGACTGCCTGAGGTTTATTTAATTTCTAGTTTATAGTTACAAATATAAGTAGCACTTTCATAGCATTAGAATCCTAGTTTAATCGTAGGCCAGAGCATTATTTTAATATATTATGCCTAAGAAAAGTTCCTTAAAAAGTTATGCACTGTTTAGAGTATAAATATTAATCTATAGTAGAAATGCACCTAAAATTTAAATTATTCCTAAATAACAGTACGTCACCCTAATATTACAAAGTGGTATGTGGCATTGTGGCTATTTTGAGAAAACATGATTTAAAAAAATTACATTATTTTTTCATCTTTATTTATTTATTTTTACTGTTTTCAGTTTATAAGGCTGTTCAAAGTGGTTAACTGATAAACATTTGATTTGAATTTTTCACATAAAATAAACCAATTTAAAAAAATTATATATTTAAAAAAACATAGAACTCTGGTATTCCCAAACCTAACAGTTTTTCTAAATTTTGTAACATAGAACTTTGTTACTTCAAAACTATTTTACTTAAAATTATTGATAGTATCTATTTTTGCTTAAAATAGTCTCATAATATTAGTAATCCATTTGAACATGGATTTAATGGCATCCACTTTTGTTTGAGGCAGTGCAGCAGTGCTGTCACACTTTTTCAGCTCCAATGGAATAAGCGTTTCATGCTCTGCTGTAACGTGTTGTTTTCTACGGAGATTTCGTTGATGTAAACTTACGACTTTGAACACGTTAGAATCTTCTTTAAAAGAATCTTTATATTTCAGCTCAAAAAAGCTTCTTGAGAACTGCAAACATACGTCCTTTGAAAATGGCACAGTGCTGTAGTTTAACTGACTTGAGTAGAATTGAAAATCTATGAAGTCTTCCTTCTTCATTTGAATTATTGTGTATGGTTTTGGTCGGTTCACTTTCAATAAATGTCGAAAAAGTGAGACTGAGGAATAATATTCTATTCTGCTCAATGACCTTTCTGTGAAGCTATGTATAGCATCTACTTTTTGAATGCTAGAATGTCCCGGAACTGAAAATTTCATAGTAATTTTTTGTAGATTTTTGTGGAATTGTATTAGGTGGTCGAGAGCATAATTCATAACGCTATTCCTATTTTGTGGCACGCAACTATCACTCCACAATATTATTTCGGTAAATTCTGAATGGTCTTCTAACACCCTATGTAATATTTTATAAACTGCGTTAGCCAAGTCGTTTCCAACTCTTCCATGTATTGCCTCAGTCCAAACCGCACAATAAACTTGTTTACGAATGGAAAGGTCGGCAGTCATATTGTACACATTCAGTTTACTTTTATAAAAAAGGTTTTAAATCGGCCTTTGAACACGTCAGGACATTTTCGAGATCGAAACATAAAAGAGGCTTCCCACTTTCCCTGTCTTTTTCTTTTTCTTTCCTCATATGTTCTTTTTCATTTAAATGAAATATAAAGGCTCTTCCTTCCTCTTCTGTCAACCTATTTTCTGCTTTTTTCACTTTTATTTCTTCGCGAGTATCGCACCTATCTTTTCGTGGTTTATGAAATGCTATGTTAAAATAATTACAAAATATTTTTCTGTATATACATAAAGAGACCGGACATTTTTCTTTATCATTTGCATATTGTAAATACATTTCGTACAACTTTTTTTTATTCAGTTCGCTTTCTAAATACTACTTATTGCTTGTCTTACGACAAAAATGAGATTCTATTCGAGGTAACATGTTAATATGCTCTTTGACAAAATATGTATCTTCGAGCGACGTTACCCGTTTTTTATGCTTCCCTTGGGTACTCTCCGGTAAAGTATTTATGGGAGTTTTATTTTTATGCACCGTATAAATTGGTTTTTGACGTATACAGAATGTTCCACAATAATGCGGCCTGCATACTTGAATTTTCTGCCCATTTAACGTAAACTAATATTTAAACGTTCTTCCTTTTTTTGAATTATCTTGGTTTTTTCCTTTCCTTCTTCTATAGTCCAGTGGTTCCCAACCTTTTCTGGACCACCGCCCCCTATAGAAGAGAACAAAAATTTCAACGCCCCCCCCCCGTCACTGGTTAGTCCAAAGTAGTTAATTTTATTTGAATATCATCTGTACCGTCCCAATTGATCTGTATTTAGCTTTAATTTCAGTTAATGTCTGAATTTTATATGAATTTTATATTAGAGGAATGATGAAGGAGAAATTTATTAAACGACTACCAAATGTACAATAAAATTGTTTATTAAACTTTTAAATATAAACACAGAATCAATAAGAAATACAATCGCAATAGAAATGAGAAATGCAATACAATAAGAAATACAAAATTAATAATAAATAAAAAATTAATGAGACGGTTTAGGCAGGTGGAGTGTTACCAGTTTGTTAATATCGGGTTCCAATTTCGTTAACATCAATCGCAGATCGCCACGTTCAGTGATGTGTAGCCTGTTCCTCTTCTTTGACAGCAAATCAGTTACTGCACGGAATGCACGCTCAGCCATATTGGACGAAGGAAATGCAATTAACAACTTCTGTACTATTGTCCACAATCCAGGATAGAGAACTGGTATTGATTTTTGAAGCCAGAACTCTTGATATCCACGTTTGAATTTTACTTTCAGTTCTTCGTTAGTTGTGAGTTCTAATAGCTCCTCTTCCAAATTTGATGAGCCTTCAGTATCTGTGTTTGCGAAAGGATCTATAACCCAGCTTGGTATTTCCATGTTTAAAATATCTTGGAAACGCTCTGTAAAATCAACATGAAGAACTTCCAAGTGGTGGCAGTAAGTAAGTAAATCTTCCGGTTTTGCAGACACTGTTGATAATGTGAGAAAATGGTTATACTCACCTCTACCAAGATTTCTTTTGAATATAAGAAGTTTTCCTGCAAAAGCAGCTATGACGTTTTTAGTTTTAATTAAATTTAAATCATCACCTTGCAATTGTAGATTAATTTGATCAAATACTTTAAACAGGTCCGACAAATAAGCGATGTCATTTTTTGACGTAATCAGGTTTTCACGCAATTGTTCGTTTTCTTCAAGAAATTCCAACACTGAGTCAAATAGACTGAAAAAACGATTCAGACAAACACCTTTAGAGAGCCAACGTTTTTCTATGTGCAGCAGCAAGCGATTGTAGTCTTCATCATTTTCATTGCAAAGCTTATAAAGCAAACGGCCGTTCAATGAATTGCTTCTAATGATATCGATTGCTTTAATAACGTTATTGAGGGACGCTTGCAAAAGTTCATTTAATATTTTTGCAACCAAATGCTGACGGTGAATAATACAATGTACAGCGAGTACATTTGGCACTGCTTTTCTCAAATGTGCTATAAAACCCTTATGACGCCCGGTCATTGCTGGAGCACCATCAGTAGCAGCAGACAAAATATTGCTAATAGGAATTTCTTTTTCTTGAAAAAATTCTTGCATGATATTAAATATAGAATGTCCCTTTGTATCAGATTCCAAATTCTTAGCAAATAATAACTCTTGATGAATTTTTTCTTCTTTTATAAATCGTACGTATGATAAGAGTAGAGTTTCGTTACTTGGTAGAGTTGATTCATCGAGTTGAATGGAAAATTTGCAAGTCTTTAGGTTATCGCATAATGATATTTCAACGTCATTTGCCATTTCATCTATTCTTCTTTGCACTGAATTATTACTGAGAGGAATTTTTTTAATGATATCAAATGGTGTCTTATGATGGAGAACAGTTTTTAATATCTCTTCGACTGCCGGCAAAATTAATTCCTCGCCAATGGTGTGTGGTTTTCCTGACTTTGCGATTAACAATGAAACGTTATATGAGGCTCGTAGCCCATCATTATCTCGTTTAGAAGACGATGCAAAAAGGTTTGATATAGTTGGCTGTTTTAAATATTGTTTTTCGAGTTCTTGAAAATAGAATATATCTCTGTTCTTCTTATCAGGATGCATTTTATGTGAATGCTCTTGTAGCCTAGAAGGTTTCATAGCTTCATTTGAAAAAACTTTTCGGCAAATTAAACACATAGGTTTTGATTTGTTTGTAGAAGATTCCGCAAATCCATATTTTAAATATTCAATACTGTATTGCCGACATTTCTTTTTTAATTTAAAAGTAGATTCAGCCATCTTCATACAAAAATTAAATTCTCAATAGATTTATAGATAGTAATGTTTATAAAATGACACACCACTCACGATTATTTACTACGGCAGAGCTTATGATTCACGACTATATATCGCTGCCAAGCACATACAACTAACTAACAAAAAATTCGTAGAGCTGTTGCTTTTATACGTTTCATTTCATGCATGATTCAACTTGTCTGTGTGCGAACATGTCGAAACATGTTATTTTGTATGAACATCGCGCGTTCGCTTATCAACGTGCGAGGCCAAGTCATATACTTCTATTCTGAACTAAAAGAAATTATTATAATTATTAGTATTATTATTAATGCTAATTTAAAACTGCTTATTAGCCCTTATTTAATCATTTTTATTTCACCATTCCTCTTGACTGCTTATTATTTGCTTCTAAATCCGCTACCGCCCCCCTAAAAGGCTGCAGCGCCCACAGGGGGGCGGTATCGCCCCCGTTGGGAACCAATGTTCTATACGGAATGTCAACTTCAGTGCTGTTTAAAATAAAGTGTTTCCTCTCTACAGCAGAGAGAGAATAATAATTTTTGAAAATTGCATTTCTTTGTCCGTCGCTTATTTTCCGAGAACACTGATAAAATCATTTTTGGACACAATATTTTTTATTTTCAATTTATTTGGCTGCTACTACCTTTTTCCTGGAAGAAATATAATCAAGGCCCTGATCAAACCTTGCCTTTATTTTGTTACATGCCCACTCTGAAATATTCTTTCTCCGTTTTCGTGTCAATTTCTTTTTTCCATCTTCGAATTTCTTCAGGCTCTATTCTTTCTTTTCTAACAACTGTGAAACTTTAACAAATTTCTCCTTCAGGAACTTCCGAAAAGAAAAATCTGTTGATCCTTCCTTCTCCTCCGTTGTTCGTAAGGAACTCAAAACACAACTAGGATCCTTTCTAAAAAATTCATTTATTTTATTACCATCACGCTAATTATTATGCTGTATTTTGATGTTACCTGTTTAAATCAGTTTCCAAAATTAAAGTAGAATTACCAGCCATTAAATTGATATCTAATTTAGTATTGACTTTGTCGCCTGTAGTTTTTAAAATACCAATATTCTTTATACATTCTTTAGTATATTCCGTTGAACAACTGGGCAGATTACTAAAAGACAAAAAAATAACATTCTTAAAGCTTTGTTTTCAAAAATACTGTACTTTTTCTCTAAGGCAACTTGTGGAATCGAACTATCGCTACTGGTTGATCTTGGCGGTAAGGATGGCAATGGAATATAACGGCCTCGAATTCTAATACTAAAAGAAAACTTGTTTAAAATCCCGAAAACCTAACCTAACTTGTACAATAATATCTTACCTGGTTACATTTTTTGATGTTTTTTCAGGTGAAATGTATTCCTTATCTCGGTCAGAGTCATAGCCGTGACCATCACTTATATCACTATCACCGATTACTTAAAATTTTCAAAATAAAGCCGGAGCACATTCGCATGAACCTGTTAGTCCAACACTGTAGAAAAACTAGCATAACTTCAAAAATATTATAACAAGGTTGT
Organism: Galeruca laticollis; assembly: GCA_963921935.1. NCBI lineage: Eukaryota > Metazoa > Arthropoda > Insecta > Coleoptera > Chrysomelidae > Galeruca > Galeruca laticollis. The sequence goes on from OY998183.1 coordinate 90,698,288, forward strand.
AAAATTTTTTTGATTTTATATATTTTTATTATAAAGGTCCATGTTTAACATGCACCTTTATTATACACAAAATAAATATTTTTTAACATACACCCTTGATTTTCTGTTGATAACTAAGGTTCTATGTTAGCTAGAAGATTAATTCCAAGCTTAAAATATAGTAATTGCTCCATAGGACTTTGTTTACTGAAAATCAGAAAAATGTAAAAATGTCACATATAACCTTGTAATATTAGGGTGACGAGTAGCTAATACAAATTCTAGAAACCCTTTTGGAAAACGTATACACACGTTAGTTTTTCCTAAGACAAAGAATAAAATACCTATTCTTAGTTTTTTGGTTTCTACATAGTTTTATATACTTGCTACAATTGAATCCCAATGTAAAGAAGAGAAGAACTTTATACTTACTAACATAAGAAATTCAACCAAAATGGGATATGTCAAGGAAAGCTACGGAGCCTTTTGGCATGCAGATTTCATTCTGTTGAGTATGATATGAAGAATAACTTTCCAAGAACTAGGGAAGTAGTTTGATCCCAACATAGTATTGAATATGAACATTATTACCGTTTACTATTTTTCGGGCAGTTCTTTTAGTATAGTGGCACATTACTGCTAAACCTAAGAACAAAGAAAATGTGAAGAAATAAAAATCGATCTCCCTAAAATATAGTCGATCAACTTCCTTAATTTGTGTCAGTATATAGATCTTACAGGACAATCTAATTGACCCATTATTGAATACACGTATCGTCGCCTCACATAATGCTCTACTGTTCAGAAGACGAAAAATTTTTCCTGTAATCAAGAAGCAAGTTTGTAAAAACACGGATCGTATTGGTAGCATTAAATAATTTTTGGTACTCAGGATTGCCAGAATTTTACTCGATAATGATGCTCGACGTAAAATGGCTGAAAATTGAAATATGTCATAATAGCCTTATAATTTTATTAACTTTTTTAAATATCTACTAAATCAGAAACAAGTTTCACCCATAAAAATACGGTCGAAATAGTTTAAGCAACCTATAGAGGTATTTTGATTTAAATTTATGTGTAGAAAGTATATATTATAATATATTTGTAAAATTACCAAATTTTATTGAAAATAATATTCAATATTACAAACAAAAATTTTCATATTTAATGTATACTACTAACCACATTCTTTCATAAATATATATTGTTCAATAGTTTATTGGTTGCAAAAAATTATTATACACATAATGTAATAATACTTACAGATTGTGATGCATTTTGTAAATTGAGCAGAGGTTCAGAAGACCGTTTTAGAAACAGACGAAGTTTATTCTCTCGTGGAGGTGGATCCTTTCTACGTTGAGGACTGGGTGCCTTCAAAACAGAAAATTTAAAAATGTAGTTATTTACCAGTAGAAACTATGTATACAATATAAAGCTATCGAATTTAAAAATAAAATAATTTTTTTCTTATATTTAGATAATTATTCTTTCCATTTTTCCCTATTTTTGTACCTTTTCATACGTGGAAAGTATTAATCGATACACTTTCGCCCATGCCCTTCGGCCCCTTGTTTAATTACATTACTCTTATTCCCTTTAATAATTTTCACTTATAATCTCCATAGAGTTTGAATAATTTCCAAAAATTTGTTCGAGGTGCAAATTTTATTAAAAAATTCGCAACCGAGAAAAAATTTACAAAGAATACTCGCGGGTGATTCGGTAAGAAAATTTTATAAGAATAATTCTGTATCCTGTATCTGTAAAAGTTGGAAGGGTGGGTAGACCTCACAGCACTTAGGCCACAATTGGCCCATTGTGCATCCTTCTGAGGTTCAAAACTTCCTTCTAGCTCGTCATCCAGCCTACTTCCTTGAAGTAGGCGATAACGTCGCCTGAATTAAGTTCCCTCATACTGGCGTGTGTTAGCCTGTGCTCGCCGAATAAATGAAACCTAAGATGAGAGAGTGTCTGACATTCGCAAAGAATGTGCTCGACAGTCTCATCTTCTTGCTCACATCCTCTACAAAGTGGGGTGTCAGAGAGACCCAGTCTGTGGAGGTGTTTTCGTAGGTGGCAGCGACCAGTCAGAATACCCGTGGCTGTGCATAGGTTCCGCCTGTTCATAGTCACGTATTTTTTGGCTACTTTGCTGTCCGGATATTGTAGCAGTTCCTTGGCAAGCCTGCAGCCTTCTGCGTCGTCCCATCTACCCTTAAACTCATTAAGGGAGTGTTCCTTTAATAGGTCGGCCGTCGCTGACGCCGATAGACCAATGAAAGTACCAGGTCCCAAGATTTAGTGGGACGCTGCCTTCCTGGTTAGCGAGTCTGCAATACGGTTTCCTTTCGATTTCTGATGGTCCTTAATCCAGCCTAAAGTGACCACGTTGTTGTTACAGGCTTCGATTAAGGCCATGTGACATTCTAGTACTAGGCCTGATGTAATACGTGGTCTGTTCAGGGCTAGTAGTGTTTGTCTACTATCCGTAAAGATGTATATGTTATTACCTGTGGCTTTCCTTTTGGTAATCTTATATAAGAACAATTATTTTAAAAAGAAAATACAATTTTTGACGGCTTAGAAGGAGTTTATTTTGCTTTGATACTTGGTGGTTTAAAATGAATGAAGGTGGCTATGACATGACTTTTTTGGCGCTTTGATTGACAAGTTCCAAAGGTGTACCCTTAGAGTAATAATAAACATAGAGAGGGCAATTCATTCATAAATACGTTTATTTTTCGGCCAACAATTCTAAACGCCAGTAGTGAAATAATGAATGAATTACAAAAAGTGGGGATGGTATTGTAGATATATGGTCTTCGTCATTTCGGCTCTTTTCCTGACAAACTTGGCACCGACGAATCATGATAATCCAAATATATTAAATTAATTGACTTAAAAGTTTATTTTGTCAGTAAAAGTCTTGAGAAACACATCAAAACGAAAGAACTAAATGTTTAATATCTAGTCGTATTGGCGCTAGTATAAACAAACCACGTTTGACATTATTTACTACAATACTATGGCGTATTCGAAATGATCGTCGATCACATTCTGACGATATTTGTATCTCTCTTTATATGGTAATTAAATAAGGACAAAACTACTAAATATATTACTATTGACACATTAATCAGCTACTGAAATTTTGAGTAATGTTGCCACTTTTAGTTATAACTATAAAGGTATCTAAGGATACAACAAATACTACTTGTTTAAAATTTATAGAAGAATATGCCTTTATTAATTAAAATTCTAGTATTATTAATTAATTTTAAAAGCAGCGACTCAAATGCATTAATTAGTATGACTTTTTTTATTTGCATAACTTTTTAACAAATTTTCAATTAAACTTCTAGTTTAATTTTTCCTGCAACTAAGGAGACTTTGTAAACATGGCAAAGCAGTGGAAGTGTGTGCAAGTGAGCTTAGAATGTGACTCAATGTTTGGGGTAGGAAAAAATCAAACCAAACATATCTAATTTATTTGTTAATCTGAGGGTGTACCTAAACTCTGTTTTTAATCTAGGAGAACTGATTTGAATTTAAGTTGGAAATTTTGTAGTTTTCCGATTGGCCAGATCGCAGCCGGTTTTACTCTATACTTTTGACATATGATGGATCAATTGTGTAAATTGTAAACAGTCTCCTTTTTATGTATGGCGTTCTTGGTTTCTTGTTATTGTTTTATTAAAATATAAAAACAGTGTCAGAACTAATTTGAAAATGGACTCTGATATTATTCCAAGTACTAGCAGACTTTTTCATTCGCCTCCAAAAAGAAGGAGTTCTGTAAGTTTGGGCTATAAAGAAACAAAACATTGTAAATCTGTATAAAAGTGTTAACAAATCTCAGATGGTCTACCAGAGATAAAGATGACGCCATGGTGATTAAAATTGTGAAAACCTTGGGTAAGTTATAGAAAATAGTACTTTCATGTAAAACTAACAAGTACTAATTTTACTTTTTAGCATTTGCTAAATCAACTGATCATACTATAAAAAAATATAGAAACATTGGAACAATTGTTTCTTCTAATTCTGGAATTCATCCAGGAATTGGTAAAACATTCGATAACAAAGTTAAAAATATACTTGACATATCATTCACAGCTTCTTATGAAATCTAAACTTTGGATACCATTTTGACTGAAATAAAGAAATGCCCAGATTTACCACAAACGTCTCGTTCACTATTACATAAAGTTATGAAAGGAATTAATTTTTAGTAGAAGCCAAAAATATTACATTTAAACTAAAAGATGTACAAGGGCTTCTAATAGAAGCTTTGGGAAATGTTACAAATATTCACTGGCAAAGTTGTGTAGCACATCTTATAAAAGAATAAGATAAAATGTTTAAGTTAGATAGGATTATGGATGATCTTATAGAACCAATAATCGTTTTCTTCTCTAGTAAGGCAGATTCTGAGTGAATAATATTTTATGTAAATTTATTTAGTGTCTCTTGAGTTAAGAAATAAAAGACAATGCAATTCATAATTCGCATATACTACTACATATAGAGTGTTACAAATAGTGTTTAATAAAAAAATATGCAAATATTTCAATGACTAAATTATTTTTATTCCAAATCTGATTTGTATGTACTGAAATTACTGGTTTCAGTGTGACGCTTAACAATAATAGGTTGACCTTTCCAACAAATTGAAAACTAGGTCCTTTTTTATCCCATTTGGAAGTTTTCCGTTCGGTATTGGTACCTAATATTGCTATTGCAAATATTCCAACAAAGAAGTCTACGGAAGGAGTGATGACAAATACATTATTTTGCTAAAGTGTATCACATACAGATATTTCTGATGATTAATTTCTAGAACAAAAAAAGATTTGTTGTATTTTTAAATCAAACAAGTTCTTGTACTTAAAATTGAACACCTTCTGATATCCTTCATACTTAGAGTTGTTAATTTAAAAAGAATTTTTTTCATGTTATCCTAATTTCGCATATAGCGTTCAGCTTAATTTTTGTTTCTCTACTCTTTCAATAATTCTATTTTCGTCTATTGTGGTTCTTTCATTCTCAGTTATCTACATTGAATCTGAAACGACTCAGATCTTACCACTTTTTTGAAACAATACATAACTTTTTGAAACTTAAAACTTCGCGTGTCGCCAAATTTGACAACTGTTATTAACCATCTTTCAAAAGTAGTCGCCGACCTTGGAATTCTTTATAGACTTAATTTTACAATTCCTTGTATTTTTTTTTTAGTTTTCAATAATATGCATACGCTCTTCTACCATGTGTCTATTAGTTTAATTATTATTTAGTTTATGGGTCATTATTGCCGAACTGTATAATTTTAGTATGACTAGTACTTTATGTCGTCGCTCCCAATCTAGTTACTTTTTAAGTGATTTCTAGTGGTGTGATTCAGGTTTCTTTAGATGGTCCTCCTAGTTAAAAAAACAGAGTATAGAAAGCAGCAGAAAGCAAAGAAAACATCATGAAATTAATGGAAAATCGTACAAGTTTTGTTCTTTTTTTACGGAATCAGAGCATATTCAAATTTATCATATAACTATAAAATATTTAACGTATTTGGTGAACAATCCTGGCTAAAATCCCGAACAAGAAGATCTATTCACAGGTATGAGAAATATTATTCTTGAAATTATATCATATTTTTTCACCCATAAATCCAGTATTGAGAAGAACAAAATAATATCGAAGTATTACTTTTATTTCACAAAATATAGACATTTAGTGAAGAAAATGAATCTTGAGATATTTTAAGGAGTGCGATAAAATTGATGTAATTTCAACGCGATCATCACTACTTTGTACGACCGTACCATTAAAAAGTTTACGCTTATTAGCGACAGTAATTTTTTGGAATGATTTCCAGGATTTTCAAAAGGTTGTAGAAAAATGTATTGATGATATAAAAAATTTATAGCGACAGTAATTTGACTTCCTCTTTGCATTTGTAATAAGTACGAACATGGAGAAAAGAAAAGAAAATAATCTTCTGTAGTAATAAATCCAGAAACAACCTGTAAATACATATTTCGAAGTCCCAACAAAATTATGCGATAGCTCGACCTACATTTTGCTTACAAGATCGCGTATTAGTCACAACAATTTAAGTAAAATAATTTGAAATATGACACAGCTTTTCTAAACAGATTGCAAAATGTCGAAACGAATCGTAAAAATATTAACTACCTTTGTTGAAATAAATATAAAAATATATAAAATAAATCCACAGTACAAATAAACACAAACGTTAAAATATACGTAGTTGCTTACACAACAAAAGTATCCAAAAACGTAAGAGGGAAATTGATAGTAAAAAGGGAAACGTGTGCGTTCGAGAGAACAGACGTGGTTCGTTCGCGAAAGGTGTCGGGTAGTTCGACCCTATAAACGTAGAGGCAAGATAGCGTTCCCCTATTGCCCTACGCGGGTTTTTCAGTTTCTCGTAACTGATTTTTTTTGGTGTGCTGTTCTGAAATTTCTTTCCTTGCGTCGCGATCTGAGTCTTCTAGGTGATATTTAGATATCATCGGTGGTGCAAACTGCCCCTCAGACAAGACCCCGGGAAAGAGTTCAGAGAGTGGATCATCGTAACTGCAGCGCGAGTACTGGAAACTCCCGATTCGCCGTTTGCATCGCTTCCTTCTGGCCCTTAGCCACCGGTAATCCAGTCTCTCGGCCCTAGATCCGAATCCTGAAGAAACGGGCGCTCTGTAAGTTTTGTAATCTTTTCTATTAGAGGGAAATATTGTTTGCTGTCTCAACTTGAAAATTTTATGATCATATTCGTACTGTACGTACTGAACCCTAACCTCAAGTGTTAGGCGGGTAGTATAAGGAATTAGATTAGTGACGATCTATTCGTCTTATTAGTATACAGGGAATAGCCATCTTTGGGAGTGAAACACTCTCACCCCCGATTATTTAGTTTCATTTGTATTAGTAAGGATTATATTTTGCTTTAGAAATAACTGGTAATCTTTTGGGCTATCGGAAAACAGGCTTTTCCATTCTTATAATTTTTTTGGGTAGAATAAAATTGTACTCTCACAAATAGTGATAAACTTATATAGGATATCGGCAACAGATTCTTGTTTTTTTCCTTTATTTTAATTGTTAATGTTTTTTATCATATTGAACGGTTGTTGTTGAAGTAATATTTCATTGTCATATGTAAATTCGTTCCCGTAAGCTAACTAAAGAAATATTGGGTTAGGTCACTTCCTAGCATACAGAGTGTGCGAAACGAACTCCTTGGACCGAAAGAGTCCAGATCCCGGCCTGGCATTAGACCTTCGCACTGTACCCTTTGAGGGTTCCTTAACCCAAGCGCTTAGCGTTAACATATCGCAACTGCGAACACATTGATTGCTACATAATATTCCATTGTCAGGTAGCGACCAGAGTAGGGAGAGGGTAAGGAGTGGTGGTCAAGACGCCAGAAGTGCTAGAAAATAAATGTTCAACATTTTCCAGTGAACAAACGTATATCATTTATGATTTTGCAATTACAACAGTGTAATGTATATCTAAATGAAATTTTATTTGAATCTATCCAATAATTGGTGTCAATAGTTCATTTACGATGACCTTGGAAATGTGAATGTTGCCATATATTAACGCTAAGCGCTTACAGGAGGTAATAATATATGTCTTGTTTTAGAAGAGGCTTTTCGCTTGTTGAGGCATTGGGTATGATAGAAAATGACGACATCGATAGAGACATTTTTATAGAGCCTCCACAAATAAATATTGAGACAGACAAAGATTCTGGTGATGAAGAGAGTGGGTAAGCAATATTGGTTTTACTACTTACAGCCACGTTGATAATCTCACATATCGCCAACTGACAACCGGTGCAGAAATAAGATTGAATGATAGTAGTCGACTTGGTGTAAATTATGATAAAGTAGAAGCTACCGAAGAGATCTCGGCTGATCAACTTATGTCTGAGGCAACAAAAAGGTGGATTTCTGAGAGAAAGTCTACAAAAAAATCAGTACCGAAATGGATAATGAACGCGGACTTGGAAGTTACAAAAACACCATTATCGTTTCCTAGCCGTGACTATTCGAAATATAAAGGGTTAATTATGGTTAAAATATATGAACAATTGATTGAGCACTTAGTGAAAGAAACTCGTCGTTACGCTTTGTTTCTAAACTGCCCTAATCCCAACATAACAGCCGATGAAATCAAATGCTTCATAGCAATTTTGTTTGTTAGTGGTTACAATGACCTGCCATCAAAACGACATTATTGGAGTTCTGGGGAGGATTTAGAAAATTTGGCTGTATATGATTCCATGCGCCGATGTAGATTTATGCAGATTTGCCGATTCTTGCATTTTACGGATAATACGATGCCAAGCCAACAAGATAAGGCATGGAAATTACGCCCAATAATGAAAATGTTGAAGGATCGTTGCATTCGAAATTTTCAACCTGAAGAAAACCTTGCATATGACGAGAGTATGATCAAGTATTTTGGCAAAAATGGGTGCAAGCAGTTCAATCGTGCTAAGCCAATAAGGTTCGGATTCAAAGTATGGTGTATAAATACAAAAGCTGGATATCTGGTCAATTTTGACCTATATCAAGGAAAAAGCCCCAATTCTAACAATGATTATCAAAAATTATTTGGAAAGCCCAGCAGTCCTCTTCATGTTATCTTAGATGAGCTGCCAGATGAAAAGCGAAATCTGAGATACTATTTTTATAAGGACAATCTATTTTCAGGGCCATATTTATTCTCATTTATAAGATTTTGCGGTTATCACTGTGTTGGGACAATTCGAGATAATTGAATTCCTAAACCCTGTGCTCTGCTCACTAGAACTGAATTTAAAAAAAAAGAAAGAGGGTACTATGAACATGCAATTCAAAAAAATTATGCGCTTTTGTATATACGTTGGATGGATAATTCAGATGTCACTATATTATCAACATCGTTTGGTGTTCAAGAATCTGCCCAAGTCAAACGATACTCCCAACAAGAGAAAAGACAGATGTATGTATCCAGACCAAGAGCAATTTGGCAGTATAATAATTATATGGGAGAAACTGACCAGATGGATCAGAACGTCAATACACATTGAGTCAGCATGCGTTCAAAAAAAATGGTATTGGCCCATTTTCACTTGGATGCTTGACGTAGCTCTCTAAAATAGATGGATATTACATCAAAATAGATGGATATTACACAACAAAAGTAAAAATGAGAAAGTACCACAATTAGATTTCAAACAAGAAATTGCGATGACGTATATAAAACGATATGGAACTCCAAGCAAGGGTCCTAGTAAACCAGCTACGTCTTCGGATGCGTCGGATAGTCGCATATCAGACGCCATTAGATTTGACAGAATGGACCACGTGGTTATAAAATCTTCAAATAATAAAAAATGAAGATGTTCAAAAAATACGTGCAAGTCCATAGTTCAAGTGTTTCATCGAACTCTGTTTAGAATGTTTCCAAACTTTTCATACAAAATAATTACAAGTTTATTTGAAATAAAACTATGTAATAATTAGCTTTTGTTAACTAAGCTATTTTTAATAAATATTTGCAGTTATGATATCTTTTGAGACGAATGATTTTTTTTTATATATCAATCTCATCAACCACGTAGGGTTATTAGCGAGTTAAAATGATGGAAGTTCACTTATTGTAGCTTGGTTATAGTCTCTATATTTTGCTACTTAATTTGCAGTCTTTTAGGTAGTTTAAAAGTTTTTTAGTTTCTTGCTTTTCTTGTAATAGTTTTTTTAGTGATAGTGGTAGTTGATTCTTTTTCCGTTCCTTGTCGTATTTCGCACATTCGATTACCAGGTGTTTCACGGTTAACTCACTGTTACACATTTCGCACATTGGTTTATTTTTTCCTGCTAGTAAGTAGTCGTGTGTGATGCGCGTATGACCGATTCGAATACGAGAAAGGATCACTTGTTCTCTTCTATTTATGTTTTTACAGTTCCAACCGTGAGAATTTGTAGTGACTTCATATGATTTGTGTTGGTTATGTCTTGCTTCTTCCTGCCATTTATCGTAGATTTTGCTCTTGTAGATCGCTTTCAAATGAGTATGTACGGTAAAATCGTTCCTTTCTGATTTTTGATTGGTGAATGCATTTTTTGCTATTTGATCTACTCTCTCATTCCCTTCTATTCCAGTATGGGATGGGATCCACATGAATTTAATATGTATGCTGCTGTTTCTGCAATTCTGTAGCTCTTTCTTGATCAGTATGGCTATAGGGTGATTAGAGTACAGTTGACGAAGTGCTGTTAGTGAACTTTGAGAGTCAGATATTAAAAGGACATTTTTATGCTTGATTTTCTGGATTTTCTTGAGTGCTTCTAAGATGGCGAATAATTCAGCTGAATGAATAGATGTGAAGGGTGGGAGTATGTAGGATTTCGAAAAGTCCTCGGAGTAGAAGGCAGCCCCAATTTCATCTTGGTTTTTTGAAGCATCTGTGTATACCTTATAAATGCTACCGTATTATCAGGCTCTTAGGAATTCTTGTTTTATTCTGGCTGTTGGAGTCTCTGATTTATTAAGGTAGGCGAGGCTTAGGTCTAGGATAGGGAGTGTTATTGTCCATGGAGGAGGATAATTTATTAATGGGACGTCATAAATATTTGGGAAATGCGAATTTATTTTGTTTAAATATGTTTTGACTCTGTGATAGAAAGGAGGAGTAGTTGAGCTGGATAAAAATTTGGCTTTAAAACGATCAGATAAGACGTCGTGGGCTACTGGATTTCTTTTGTTTGATATTACAGAGACAGCATAAGAGATGCTTAGATATTCTCTTCGGTAAGAAAGCGGTAACTCTCCAGTCTCCCAATGTAAGCTTTGGATAGGACTTGTACGATGGGCACCCAAACAGATGCGAAGAGCTGTGTTTTGTATAACTTCCACTGACTGAAGAAGGCTTTTGTTGGAAGAGTTATAGGCAATCGCTCCGTAGTCAAGTTTTGATCTGATCAAGGATTTATAGATGTGCAGTAAACTTGAGTAGTCTGCGCCCCAGTTTTTGAATGCTAGTGGTCTGAGTAAATTAATTCCAGGTTGGCATTTTTTCTTCAATGTCAGAATGTGTGATTTCCATGTCAGCTTTTGGTCGAGTATCATTCCTAGAAAACTTATTTCTCTCACATATTCTATTTTCTGTCCATAAAGGTACACGTTTTCAAGTTGTGGTTGAGTCCTTTTCGAGAAATATAAAACTTTGATTTTTGTCGTGTTGAAACGCAGTCCACTTGTTTTTGACCAATCCTCTATTGAAGCTATTGTTTGTTCGATGGTTTTATGTATTGTAGTCATATTTTTCCCTAGTTTGCTATAATTGAATTTCCCGCTATGAGAAATAATGTCGTGCTGAGATTTGACCCTTGTGGAATGCCGTTTTCTTGGGTGTTCAGCTGTGAGTATACGCCATCTACTCGTACTTGGTACTGTCGTTGATCTAGAAAGTTCGATATATATTTCAATATGTTACCCCGTATTGACCAGTCGTAAAGAGTTTTGATTATTGAGTATTTCCAGACTGTATCGTAGGCTTTACGAATATCAAAAAATACTCCGATGCAGTGCTGCTTTATTGCAAAGGCCTCATGGATCTCAGATTCTAGATTGATAAGATTGTCTAACGTGGAGCGATTTTTACGGAAACCACACTGTTCGGGTATGATTAGTTTTTCTGATTTTGCTTGTTTTGGTTCACTTTGAAAATATTCACTAATTACTTTTTAACTATTTAATCGTTTCGGAGCGCACAACTGTACTGTACAAAGGTTCAACACCGAATCACTTGGTAACCACATGACAATGAAAGCGCTTAGCGTTGCCATATGGCAACGGCCATTATCTCGTAAGCGGTAACCAAAAGAACTGTTAAGACTTTTTTGTTGAAAACATCATTTAGGCTAACACTATCGTAATATAAACTTAATTTTCAAAAAAAAGTCAATTCGGGCGCTAATGGGTTAAATAGTTCAGTGAGAATACATTATTCATTATATATTTCCATAGGAATGTCTCGTTCGTTATAAATATTTCGATAGACGGGAATATATCCGTCATTTAACTTTTCATTAGGTAATCGTAGGAGGGTGAGATTGTTTAGCCTATCCTAGTAAAGGGTTGTATTGTATGTTATTGTTGGTAATATATAGACTTTTTTTTTGTTAAGTTGCATCTTTTTTATTCGCTCCCGCTCCCAGACTCATCGCTATAAGTGTTTCTATTGATATTTCACGGACGTCGCTGACCGAAACAACCTGGTCCTGGCGGATGATTAAGCCCAGACGAATCCCGCGGAAGCCGTTACCGTTCGAGCCCGTAAAGCCCCCTCTCTCGGTTTCTTTTGGGAAGAATAGCTTATTCTCCCTTCTGCCTGACGGCACTGGTGCGTCATTACTGAGAGAGACAACCGATCGCACAATAAATTTACGTCGTCGCCCAGTAGATAAGAGATTCCATTAGAGTATAAACTAGCGGTTACTATAAAGTGTGGAACAATTTATTAGAGTGGTGATAGCGATACATTACACTGGGGGACAGAAGTCATTACACATTTTTAGTGTGATAAAAAAATCCATGATGAATTAATAGATCGTATTTGCAATAATTTGGAGTAGGTACGTATATGAATAAGTATACTTAATGGTAGGAAATGATAAATATAGATTCAATGTAACTTAAACTCCGCGTGAGTAGGTATATAGGACAGGGTTGCAACAAATAGAATTTTGACAAGCCCCATGTTTTTAAATCATCAATCTTCTTCTTGAATGCCACGTCGTATGAAAATCTGTTGTATCCGTTTACCAGAAAAATTGCTTGTGAGGCGTGACGTTATGCGCTGTTTCGGTTAACTTGGCCGATTGTATTATTTTATACTTTTATTTTCCTGAAAATCTTGTTAATCTAGCTATTTATATTAAAATTAGGTCATTTTTCAGAATCCTTTTAGCACACATTTTTCTCTCAAACCATTTACTATTTGATTCCTTAGTTCTGTCATCATGCCTATTAGTCATATAACAGGTAATATGGGTTTGATCAAAAACATTCTTTAGTTGAATGTTTTTGGGTTTGATGGGCTGATCAGCCGTAATACATTTTTTTAACGCAAGTCTCTACGACGAATGGTTTCTGAGATATTTATTTATTTATTTATTGTATAAAGATCCAAACAGGCTTAATAGTATGGATAGTATATCATAAAAAAAATATTTTTACATGTGATCTAAGGAAATACCTTATTTTATTTTAACTGCAGAAGAGAGACACTTTAAATGGTAGAATTCAAATTTGTCTATTATGAAATGTTTCAAATTCTTATCAGAAGTTATTCGTATTTGTGTTTTAATAATAGACGTATTTAAATCTCAAACGTTTCAAAATATGATACTATTAATCTTTTCAACTGTCCTAAAGGTAGAGACCAGTCCAAGTTTATCAGTGCATTAATAGTGTTGGCCAATCGACAAATAGACTGTAGTGGAGAACCAGCAGAATTTTGTATACTAAACATTACGGAGTTTCTCGTGCGCTTAGGAGGAACATGAATCGGTAAATAATATAAAAGTGTTCTACAATTTATTTTTTCTACGCCTTATCTTTAAAGTACCTTGTATTTCATCGGTTTGTAGCGCTTAAAGTGGTTGTTTATGGTTAGAGTAAAAAAAAGTAAAAAAGCGTTAAAAAAAGTGCCATAACGTTAACTTTATTTCACGCTTTCCATAAGCTAACACAATGAAACTTGGCTGGGCATCGAGGATGGACTTCTAAGATACTTGGCTGGGCATCGAGGATGAACTTTCATGAAACTTGGAATACATATAATTGTAATTTACCAAAGGAGCTTAATTAAAATATCCCAAATTTCTATTTGCATTTTATTTTTTTACATAGGGCTGTAGAAAAAATAATGTATGCAACATGTGCATAAAGTGTCTTTTTTTCACTCATGGAATTGGTCAACTTTTTCCATTCGTGAAAAATGGTACCACTTTATGCACTTCTTGCATAAATTACTATTGTTTTTCATCACTTTAGATATCAAGTTCATCATTGCAATTTTGCGTGTCATAATAAGTGAAAGGATTGCAAATGTTTTATAATCTTTGGTTTTATTAGTGGAAAGGCGAATTTACATTTTCCTGTGCTACTCGATTTTTACAAGAAATTTTTTTTAATATCTATCTTAAATTTGGCTAATAGTGGAAAAAATCGTATATACACCACGGTGGTGAAGACATTTATAAACCTCACACCTTATTCCGCTCGGGGCAAAGCCCCTCGCGAAATAATCTTAGTGCTGTCAATAATAACAGTCTTCACCACCTTGGTGTATAATATACAATTATTATCAACACTCCAAGAATGAACGTTATCTATATCTCTCTCTATCATCACACAATCCCTCACCGTTTGAACATTTTTATACAATTTGAAGTCGTCCGCAAAGATTAAACACTCTGAAAATTTAACACAAGTAGGTAGATCGTTGATGAAAATTAAGAAGAGCAAAGGTCCCAGATTAGAACCTTGCGGTACACCCGATTTGGAATTTTTTCGAAACAATTCCATCATGTTTTACAACAAACTGCCTGTTCTGTAGATAGCTTTTTAACAATTGAAGCAAATTTCCTGCAATGCCCATATCATTTATTTTTTTAAGGAAAATATCGTGGGTGACGCGGTCAAATGCTTTCGAGAAATCCGTATGAATGGTATCTAATTGCGATTTTTCATGAAGAGTACTAGACGCTACTCCCGTGAATATTAACAAGTTTGTGTTTATTGATTTTCCAGTCACAAAACCATGCTGTTCATCAACTAATATGTTTTTGATGTGGTTGTAAATTTTATTGGAAATAATATGTTCACACAATTTGGAAGGAGCACAAAGTATGGACACGCCTCTGTAATTTTCTATGTCTTTTTTATTTCCCGTTTTGTGTATAGGAGTGTAAGTTGCTAATTTCCATTGATCGGAATAGGTTCATTGTGTAACAATTAAGTTGAAAATATGTAATAGAGGTCTCTGAAGGAACTCTTGGCAACCTTTTATAATATAAGGGGGTAGATTGTCAATACCAGCCGATTTCTTTGGTTTGAATTTTCTTACCGCAACCTCATAGTCAACCGAATTTATATTCTCTGTCTAACAGATATTATTATAACTCGTAGTGTTATTAAGATTTGTTAAGTTATACTGTGATTTTTCAGTAGAATGAGCTGATGCAAAAAAATCTGCAAACTTATCTGCAGTATCCTTGTCAGAGACCTCCCGACCTCCAAATATAGCACTTTGCATTCTCATTTGGCCACCCGGTACTTACCACTATCTTCAAAAGCATTGTGAATATTCATTAATTATTCATAAGGGCATTGTAGTATTCGAAAATTAAATATAAACGCCTCTTTGCGTTTGTGTTAGCTAGTTGTTCACTAAAGCTTTCAATCTAATAAAAATTCGTTATTAAAATATGAACACCGAGTGGTATTGTAATAAATACGAATACCAAAGAGAAAAATTTAATGTAGTAAATTTTAGAACACACGGTAAAACATATTTTATTTCAAATACAATTAAAAAGTGGAATGCGACCCACTTTTTGTTTAGAAAAATTATACAAAACGATAACAGTATTGAAACAAATAAAACATTTTACTAGGTCAAAATTAAATAATTGTTTTGTATACAACTAGTTAATAACGTAAAATCGAGGCCGCTTCAAAACAAAAAAAAATGGATTTTGCAATTCGACAAAAAACCCCAAACCTAATTCGGGGGGATAGTAAAAACGAAAGGAAAAGTCCTTTCCCTGTCACGGTAACGGATGTCAGTTTTTTTTGGGTTTAGCTGTTTCAGAGGAAAAAGTTCTCTCCGTTGTGTCAGGGCGCGAAAGGGATACTTAGCTATCCTTGACGGTGAACAGTGTCCCCCTTCGTGACACAAAACGGGAAGACTCGCCCTCTACGCTAAGTTTTCAGCATAGCACGATACCGGTTACTGGCACTACCCGCGGTTGCTAAAAAGATAGGCAGTAGCAAGGCCGGAGAAGGGAAGTTTTCCAACGCAGTAAGTTTTTAAACAAGTTGAGAGTTAAATTTTGTTTTTTTTATGAGCCATTTATTCGTTTTATCATTTTACGCTGGTTCTGAACTGGTATTTATAAATTCACTGTTTTACATAGGGAGTGGCTATAACAAATATATTTATTTCTATTGTCTGTTCCTTCACGGGGACTGGACAACTTGGCCGCTTTCAGTTAAATATTGAATGTCCAGGCTCACAATTTGGGCACAGCTCGTTCTGTAGGATATGAATTTATCGTGTGTGATGATATAATAAAATTTCACAGGGCACCGCCAACCTGACAAGAGTTAGGTTTCTAATTATTTAATTATTATTTTGTTGCGCCACACCTCGTAGGTAGGATATAAATAAGAGTTAAAACAAGGTTAATTTGTACTTAGTATCAAAGGGTCGGAGTGTATGATTTTCTTTTTCCTCTTGTTCTCAGCGAACTTGTGCTACGATAAATAATTTTAAATTGTTTTTTGTTCAGACGTGATTAGGAATTTCTTTCAGATTTAGTAAAATAAATAAACATTGTAGATTATTCAAAGACCTGCAAATTTTGCAACTCGAAACTTACGCATTGAAACGGGAGTGTCGATAAACAATTATTGTTCGTAGATCAGCAAAATTAGTTTACGACTCTACCTTCACTTTTTATCGAATACTAATACGATATACGATATACGAAATACTAAAACGATAAGGGGGTAATTTCTTTGTTCTATCTCAGAGAGAGGGTTATATTATAATTGTTTTATTGATAGTCATATATTATACAGGGAAATACGTTGGATGTACAATTTATGAAGAAGTGTATAGGTAATTTTTATACCGGGGGAATTTAATAATTTGTGTTGATATTGGATATTTATGTATATTTAGATACAGAGAAAGATTTATTATATTTTTTTGATATAACTTTGTGGTTCTCCCATACTTTATTCATCATCCCTACCCAAATTTTCCCTAGAGTGTGTATCAACATTGGATACGAGCCCGAACCGAGAGAACTATCCTGTCCTGGCGAAGGAAATCAAACCGTTTTAAGCCCAGGCGTTCCCAGCTTAAATCGAACTGGGGGGTTGCCTTACCACGCTCGGCTACAAATACAAAGGTAAAAAGGTATTGTTTAAAGAAAAGGCATTGGAGTGGTGACAGCGTTTTTTTAATAGACAACTCAGTTGAAGAAGGTTAGCGTTGTACATCCTGGTGACAGCATTCATCACACTTCGGAGCAATTTCATTACAGTGGTGACAGCATTTGTTAGAGTATTCAACAGAATTTAATTTGAATATTCAATAGTCAAAGAGGAAGCGGTTCGCTCTATAGGCGAGGAGCCACCAAACATGAAAGTAGGTCTAATGATCGAGGGTTTGAACATTTTCAACGAACATGAAAGGTTGGACGAATGAGATAAGCGTAGTCCGCGTGTATTTAGTTGTCCGAAAATATGCTTAAATAAATTATCTATCCTCAAAACGACATGCTGTTTCACTGTTACAACGGACTATGACCAATCGTAGTTAAATTGATGCAAAATTCTGTTACCTACAGTAGAAACGGTGAAGCTTTTCCATCACGTGACTTAGTTGACGATATTATTCAACACATACTATGTTGGTACTGTCTTCTTCTAATAACAGAAAAAGAGCGAAACTCAATACAAGCGTTTGTCGTATTGTTTTGATTAAGATGCATATGGTTGATGTCGTATCAGTCACGTGATGAAAAAGACTCAGCGTTTCTACCGTATACTTATTAGTAAGTTTCGATACATTAATTTTCAATAATGGAATATTTGCCGAATATTACTAATGCTATCGTGAAGAAACAAAATTTTTTCCAGTTTGAAGTGTATTTAACGATTTCTGCAATAAACCGAACAGAGTATTTCTCTTGAATATTGGCTAATTAATTTCAGAGAATTGCGATTAACTGTTTTTCAATGGGAGTTGTTGGAATAAAGATATTTGCCACATTAATAGTGCAGACTGAGAATATCTCCTTCAATGTATCGTATTATATTGAGTTCATCTAGGGCAATTTCATAATTAATACTACGATCATAAAGCTATGACTTGATTCGCGAATAAGAAAATAAATAAGAAATTCACACTTTTTAAACTTACTTGGTACAACATTTTATGGAAGACACGGGATCTGGCAGCGAGGACAGCTTTGACAGCACATACAGGTTCTCGGGTATCTCCTACAAGGAAGGTAACATCACAAAGTTCTGGCATGGAAGCTAAGAATTTCATGTCTTCGGCTAGGCCGGTTTTATTTTCAAAGGTACTGAGGTCAGGTTCGGCTTCCGCCATTACGATGTAGTTAATAGGTATAAGAAGGTTGTCCGGCATCTAAAAATAATAATGATGACAGTAATATAAAAATTCTATTATATGTAACAATCATTGCTATATTATAAAGGGTTCATTGAGGATAACCTCGGGAGCCGAACTAGAGCTCTATGACATTTTGTTGAAAATCTCAAGCGTAGGTACTTTTATAACTCTTACCAGCGCACAAAAAGATAAATGGTATCACATATTGACCTACCAGAACCGCAAATTGATATCTCTTGACATTTTTTTCTTAATTTTATTTAATGTTGGCTCACCTTGAAGTTTTAGAGAATCGTTTATACAACGAATTAGTAATTAAAAAAAGCATTAATAATATTCTAATGACTTATGTAATGAAACATGAGGAAACAAAGATGACTATTAATAGAAATTTAGAAAAATCTAAAATTGACTTATTTCTTAACTGTAATATGTAACATGCTGGGAAAATTTACTGTAGTCGCACATTAAGCTTATATATCATATATAATCAACAATCCGATATCGTGGATTTGATCGCAATGATGTAATTGTAGAAAAACTATAACTTATACGATACAAAAACCAAAGAAAAAGCTTTTTAACATTACCAATGGTCATAATTATGACCGAAATATAATTAATATGATAATTTTCCAAACTATATAATTTTAAATTCGAGGTAACTAAATTTTTCAATTCTTTTGTGAACGTTTAATTTGAAAAAAAATCCATATAATAGCCTTAACTAGATAATCTGCGGTTGATCTGCGTCCCATTTCAAATGAAAATCGTGCTTGAAAGTTCTATGATTTCTTGTTTAGTTAGACTGAAGTTAAGCCGACCATAGCTAACATATTCCTCCTGCTAATATAAAAAATTATATAAATTTTGTAGTTTTACTTTGGTATAAAAGCCTTTGAAAAAGCCGTACACTCTCCTAAATCGATTTATCTCAAAATATCATCAGTTATATTCATTAATGCAGATGGACAACTATAACCGGCTCTAAAGCCTGATTCATTTTCAGGTAAAATCAAGATGACATTTTATTTGTTTGTTCAAGACTGATGTGACAATTCCATTCAATTCCAATCACCCTATGTCACACAGACTAGCGGTATATAATTCAATGATACATAGAGCTTTTTCAGTTCCTATGAACAAATGTAATTTTGATAGAGAGATTAATACAATTAGACAAATAGCAACATCCAACGGTTATCCATTAGATATGATAAATGAGCTAATTAGTAAAAAAGAGGAAAAACTGGCATTACAACTAATATTTCCTAAACAAGCTGATGAAATAAAAACTTATAAAACCATCACATATGCAGGAAATATTTCTAGTAATGTTTCAAAGATAATATCTTCAGCAACGAATACAACAATTTCTTTTAAAACAGAAAGTAACGTTAGTACAAAATTGTTAAATGTAAAAACAAAAATACCACTATTAAAGAAGTCAGGTATATATAAACTCAAATGTCCAGAATGTAATGCTGTCTATTTGGGTCAGACCCTTAGGAATTTTGAAATCCGATACAGTGAACACTTACGAGCATACAGATTAAAACAACCAGATAAATCCCACTACGAAAAACATCTACTTGACACCAATCATTCATTGACACCTAACACAAAACTAGAAGTGCTGCATATTTGTGAAAAGAAACAAGAACTGGATTTCCTTGAAGAATTGGAAATTAGAAGACATTTAAGAAACCCACAATATGAAGTTGTCAATTAACAGTTAAATCTAGGGAGTTCTCCACTAATAAACTGTCTTGGAATTAACTAGAAACCGTGAGTTTCAATTAAAACGCTAATCTAAAACCTTTGACAAACATGATAAAAAACGAATTGGACGCAAGTCGCTATAGTTTAGAACGTCAGAGTTTTTAGGTAACCCTAGCTATTTTTCAGCTATTACAGAACTTATTTTCCAATAAACAAGAATTAATAATAACAATCACCGGTCAAACTCTAGAACAGCACAAGAGTATAATTTCTAAATTAATTAAATCAGGTCCAGTAGAAAGTGACTTTATTTAATTTAAATATGCTTCGATTTCTTCAATCTTAACAGTAGTAAAGGAAAAAATTTCATAAAAGTTTTGTTTTCGATTGGTACTATAGTAACTTAACCAATTTTTATCAGGTTGTTGTTCTTGTGAAGAATATTGCATGAAAAAGTCATTAATTTCAATTGGTTTCTTAATGAATTCAGGTACTGTATTTGTTTTGGGCTTATTAAGAATGTTTAGTTGGTACAGTCTTTTCCAGAGAGAATTGGTATTGTTATTAATGCAAAAATTTGAATAACCCTTTTTTCATTACTTATTGCTATATTTGTTTGATTACGAATTTGTTTATAATAATTCCAACGCGCATTTTCTTTAGTCTTTTTAAATCTATTATAAGCTTTGTTTTTCATATTAATCATAGTTTGAATATTATCCGTTAACCACGGAGATTTTTGATACTATCTAATAATAAAGGTTTTTTCCCAAATTTACAAAATACTAAACAGTGATCAGAGATATCCTAGATATTCTAGAGTATCTGCAGTATAAACATACACAGATCTTGAAAATACGATAACTTAAAGCAAAGTTTTAGAAGTTTTAGTCACTCTTGTTGGTTTATCTATGTTGTGAATCAAATATTTCTAAAAGTGAAATACATTTTTGAGTATTTGTATTATCCAAGTACAATAAATCTGTGTTAATATCACCACCATTAAGTTATTGTAGGAAATTGTGAAGTCTGATACAGTATCTTCAAAAGGTTCAATAAAATCAACGAAACTTTGTTTTGGAGGTCTATATAGAGAACCTATACCGCAATAGTTATTATTAATTTTAATTTTTCCCATAACTGTTCCAAATAGGAACCTCTATCTCTTCTTACCAGGTTATATCGTGTAATATTAACAAAGTCACTGCTAATATGCTCTGAAATCCATGACTCCGTGATGCCAAGAAAATCGTATTTATTATTAATGAGAACAGTTTTTACATTTGCAAAATGGCTAGTTAAAGATTTAATATTCAAGAAGCTTACAGTGAGATGTTCCATATTTAGATCAATAAACGAAATTAAATGACAAGATTGATACCACAATCCACTATTGGTTATTAAGGTACTGTTATGTATTTTCCATACTTCGCGGATCATCATAATGAAGTTATTGTAATAGTGAATTTTGTGTACAAAGACTATATAGAGTAAGATGTATTGCAACTATCACTTTTCTGATAGAAGATGGCAATGCTTGTTGTGTACTAGTTCAATTATATAGTTGTATTATACATATCATGGTTACTAGGGTGTCTTGCATTGAAAGTATCGGCTGCTCTTCTAGCATTACCAGACTTTCTATGAAAAGGAGCAACTAGAAGATTTTAGTGAATAAATTTTAATTTTCGTTCATAATCCAAATAAACAATACATTTCAATTTATGTAACAAAAATATGATTCAAGAGATACATAAAAAACTTCTGAATGAAGTATGTGTAACAGTCAGTGGCATTTAACATAATTTTGGGAAGGGCGTCATGTTACGAGTGTGAAAAAATGTACTATAATCAGAAGTTATTCTGTCTCAGAGTTCTGATTGAATGAATATTTGAAAAGCAATAACTTTTATTTCCTTTTTTCTTAATATAAAAGAGCTATTTTTCGAAAAGTATGAAAAATATACCTCAAAATATATTATTGAAATATCTCTTACCCACTGAAACAATCTTTCTCACTCCACTACAACGTAAATTTTATTTCGGTAATTCACTTTTCTTGTTCACATCAAAGAGAATAATGGTAATCAATTAGCAGCAGGTAATTTAAGAATTATCATATCAATTGACACAATTTGTAAGTTTGCGGAAAAAATTATGACCACTGATCGTAAATTATTCAGTTTCCTATTTGGAATGAAAACCACATGATTTATCATATCAACAATTTGTGGGATGATTTCATAAGAATTCCGTTACGGATTTTCAACACTGTACAGTATTCTACTTTGATATTTAAAGAAAATGTTTAATACAAATTATACGTTTTTGATTTAGCATCGAAACAATAAAAAATGGCTAATAGGAAATTTCACAATGTGAAATATGACTAATTCCTAATTAAGACATTTATGTGTGCATTATTCATTAGCAAAAATGGAACATGTGCATTTTTGTGGAAAAATATAAGGAAATAGTCACACCTGAATAGAAACAAAAGTTTCAAAATAATTTAGTTTCTCTTTACAGAAAATTATTTTCTAAAAAAGGCAAAAAAAAGTTTTATTGGAAAAAGTATACATTACAAAAGCTAGAAAGCTTATTTTAACAATCAATTTGAATAGAATATTATAAAAATGATTATCAGTCTAAAAATCTCTTGACGAGGTAAAAATAGGTGACGCAGCCCTTATAAAAAATGTGACATCACATCACACGATGTATAGAGTGTCACAAATGTTAGTGTTTTCCCAGTCTCATTTTAATACATTTTGTTTTTCAGCCGATCTTATTGTAGCTTGTTGTTTGTTTTGTAGTTCTGGCGACTCAAGCGATGCAGATGTGGTCTTGTCTTTGTAATGCGTTTCGATAGTATAATTCGGATAGGGCCCTTTCTTTCCAATGTGTTTTAATGGTATAAATCGGATGGGGCCCTTTCTTTGTTATGTGTTTTGATAGTGTAATTCGGATGGGGTCCTTTCTTTTTTATGTATTTTGATAGTACCTATAAATCAGATGGAGCCTTTGTTTGTATTGTATTTTGAAAGTATTGATTGAAGAAGCATTGTAATCATATATGTACAGTGTTGGGAACATTACGAGGGAACATACGTTTTACCGTCAATGTGTTAGAAAGAGACAAAATACATATAAATTCAGTGTATTATTCTTTTTCGCTAACAGGATATCATAAAGTGGAAAACGTGCATTGAAAGAAGTTAATGTTAGAAATACAGATGTGTAACGTGAACAGTTTAGTATATTAATTGAGAAATAATAAGATTGTACTATACTGATAGCTTAATGCAATGAACAATAAAAAAATCAACATTACCTTCGTTTATCCCTTCATGATTAATTTACAAAGAAATAATTCAGTAGTAATAAACTAATTCACTATATTAGTTCGGTTAGTATTGGATTAAATAACCGTGACATGCAAAATAAAATTTGTAATAATAATAATATGTGTTTCCAAATATCTCAATTCTCATTTTTCGCTAACAGGATCTCATAAACTGAAAAATACATGCCCAGAACGCCAGCGTTTTACAAATTCTTTGGAGCTACTCACTAGACGGTAGTCTTCTCGAAGGCGGTGCCTGCCAGACACCCCATTTGAAATACAGTAAATGCACGTTTTCCACTTTATGTTAGCGAAAAAGAATGATACACTGAATTTATATGTATTTTGTCTCATTCTAACACATTGACGGTAAAACGTATGTTCCCTCGTAATGCTCCCTACACTGTATATTCATATAGATTTTCCAAAAGAAATTCGATATCAGAGAACACAACTTTTGGAACAAATGAAAATAGCTAGGAGTCAAGGCTGCAAAGCTTTTGTTAAATACAATAAACTTGTAGTGAATGGAGAAGAATATGAACTTAAGGATATGGGAGGTTGGAAGCAGCAGATAAGTACGCAAACACCAACAGAAATTAGAAAAGCAGAGGGAAGAACACAGTAAGTGATAGATCACCAACGCAAGAAGAGCATTCTTCAAAAAACCTGAAACTTTTGTAAAGGAAAATAATTTGAAAATAAACACAATTGAAAAGAACGAAAATAAAATTAAACTAAATGAAACCAAAACACTTAATACAAATGGTAGAAAGGAGAAAATAAATTCAAATGATGGAGAAAAAGCAACAATCACTGCAACTCGGGATGTGCTCTTGGGCAGCCAACGCAGTGTTAGAGTAGTAGGTACTCTGGAATGTGCAGGGATTTAAAAATCTCAACAATTTTCTCGTTGAAGACTCGCATGTGCAATATGATTTCATATGTTTATGTGAAACATGGCAGGCTACTGATATTGAGGTAACAAATCCTATACGTAATAATTATTACAGTGTTATTTACTCCAAAGCAATTAGGGAGAAGTCGGTAGGACGTGCAAAGGGAGGCCTAGCCATATTCTACAAAAACAGTTACATCCCAAGACACTTGGAGACTTCTCCTTGGTGGCTTATATATCAGTTTACAATCTCTTCTCTTCAGTTCATTGTTTGCCTTGTGTACATTCCACCGAGAAGTAACTACAGTGAATTATTAGAAACTTTTGGAGTTTCACTTGATGTGATACTTGAAAAAGATTCCGGCTGTATAAATTTCATAATTGGACTTTAATGGTCGAATCGCAGAACTTAGTGAGATCCCTGAAGAGACTGTAACAAATACTCAGTTTTTTCCTGACAAGTTAAGTCACGACAAGATGAGTAATGCTCAAGGTTGCTATCTTCTTGAATTTATGTCTATTAGAAACTTTTCATTAGTAAATGGTCTTGTTAATACTGACAGACCTGCAAATTTCATTTTTTGTAATGCTTTGGGGCAAAGTGTTATTGATCTATGTTTCTGTTGTAATGATAAACTAGAATTTGTTGTATTTAGTGTACTTGATGATCAATATTTGTCAGACCACATTCCAGTACTTTTAACTTTCGGCCCTTTAATAAGGAATGAGCCTAACATTGTATTTTCATCCTCATTCACTACCCTGAAATGGGATAATACTAAAACTATATGTCAATCCAGCATTTGCCGAATGTAGGTATGTGTGGAGATGTAGATATTTTATATAATAATCTTTGTTCAAGTATTTGAGACGTAGCAAAAAATTTAGGTCTGTTTTCAACGACAAAAATTAATAATACAAAAAAACATCCTCGTAACTCTTGGTTTGATGTTGAATGTAAAGAGCTAAAGACTCAAATAAAAATTAAATTAAAAGAGTGCAAAAAATATGGGTTTTCAGAACCATATAAAACGAATTACATTACTATAAAAAAAGAATATAAGCAGCTAATTTTAAAAAAGAAACAAGTGTGTGAAAATAATGTTATGGTTGCTCTTTCCAATACTAGAAATCAGTCAGAGTTTTGGAAAACATTAAACTTATTTAGGCGCAGAAGTAAATTCTGTCCGTTATCAATTGCGGAATGGGAGTCATTTTACGACCACTTAACTACAATTAAGGTTAAATTTGATATAAGTTTTTTTGGCGTTGGAAATGAGTTTCTGGATTCACTTATAACACTGTCAGAACTTGATCAATCCCTGTTGGTGTGTAAAGATGGTAAGGCTCCTCGTAGGGATGGCATAACCTATGAGTTTCTGAAACACTTACCACAAAATTGGCGCTTGTATATGTGTCCCTTATATAATAAAATATTAGAATCAGAAACAATTCCACTTGGCTGGTGTGACACAATTCTAACAATGCTTCACAAGAAAGGACCCTTAGATGATCCAAACAACTATCGCGGTATATCGCTAATCAATTGCTGCGTTGAAGTATTCACACTTATTTTACTAAATCGTCTGACCAGCTGGTGTGAAGATAATTCCATCCTTCCAGAAACACAATATGGCTTCCGAAAAGACAGAGGCTGTTTAGATAATATTTTCATTTTAACCTTGATCCTGCAAATCACTCTTAGACATCAGCGCAGAAAAGTGTTTCCTGTCTTTGTAGACCTCAAAAGAGCATTTCACAGTATAGATCATAAATTTCTTTGGTTGAAACTTCATAAATTTGGGATTGGTTGTAAGCTAAATTCGGATACTAAAACAGATATATGATAGAGCAACATTCTCAATCAAGCAACAAAACTTATACAGTAAAAAATACAACATCTCGGAAGGTGTCTTGCAGGGAGAATCACTTAGTCCCCTAATTTTTTCCATTTTAATATCTGACATTGAAGATTATTTTCTCTCAAAAAATCTAAATGGACTTACTATTGACGGCAACAACGACGTATTAATGCTTCAATACGCAGATGATATAGTTATCCTTGGCGACTCTCCAATTGATATAGAGCGAAAACTAAAGGTACTCGAGTCTTATTGCTTTGATACCAAACTTGTAGTCAATACCGATAAAACAAAAGTAATGATATTCTCAAAAAGTGGCCATGTACATAATTACAATAAAAAATTTCATTATAGTGGATATTGTTTGGAAACAGTGAAGCAGTTTGCTTACTTGGGTGTTGATTTCTCCTCCACTGCCTTGTTTTGCACCATGGCTAAGAATTCTAAAATCAAAGCTAATCGGGCCATTGGAGCAGAAATGGATATGTGTCGGTCAAAAATGAATACTTGGGAATTGCGGATCAAGCTATATAATCCAATTATTTTATCTTCTCTTTCTTTTGGAATTGGTGTATGGGGTCTGCGTTACACTGATATCATAGAGCGTGTACAGGTAAACTTTCTCAAAAAACTCCTAAGTCTGTCAATGAATACCCCAGATTACATTGTACGCTTGGAAACAAGTTCTGATCATTTGTCAACGGTTGTTTTCAAACATGCCTTACTTTGGTTAAACAAACTCAAAGGAATGAACTCTTCAAGGCTTTCAAAAATTTGTTTCAATCGACTTGCTCAGTTATCATCTGATAATAATTCAAAGTATAATTGGGTGACACAACTTAAAGAATGATTCATTTATGCGCAATGTGAGTGTCTATGGGAAGATTATTTAAGTACAAATGTACGCAGTTTAGATAGACTTATTCTAGACAAATTTCGAAAACGACTGCTTGATAGTGACATAAACAGAAAGGTTGCTTCTAGTTACTCTTTACTATACTCACACTTACTAGTTGGTGAAAATAGCAGTTATTTGCAAACATCCGCACACATTTATATAACCAGAATAATAGCGCAACTTAGAACCTGTAGTAAAACATTTTTAAAATTGTCTTTTAAACGAAGTTTTCATATTATTGACAGCACTGAGAATTGCACTGTCTGTGATATGGATTTCCTGGAGTCATTACATCCTATGCTTTTTGAATGTCCCATTTACAGCCCTCTCAGAAAAAATAGTTGTTTTCAGAATGTTCATAATATTGATGATCTGGTACTCTACCTTAATATTAACAATACACGAAACGGATTCTTTGAACGTAATTAGCTCATAGCATTATCAGAATATTAAAGCTGCGAGCATTTGCGCATGGTGAATGATTGGCTTTATCATGAAGTACACACATATTTTATATTTTGGTTTTTATCTCAACTTTTTTATTAATTTACAAATTAGTTCTATGTCATAATTTATATCGAATTATCTTAATTTCTCTCTTGGAATTTTCTACAGAGCCTTTGTGAGAAGATTTATCTTATGCACAATAAACTATCTATCTATCTATCTATCTATCATATATATTTTAGGTAGTATGAACTTAATAGATCCTACTTTGCACGTCCGTCTAAAATATATACAGAAATTGTCACAATTTTTGATAAAATTTAGAGAGAGAAAAAAGTCATCTTCAAACAAACACCAACAATATTTTAACAGGGTTGAACGCAAAAGTACATCAATTATTTGATACTTTCAAATTAATAAGTACGTAGTATAGTTTACTTTTATTTTAAAAAGATTATAAGTCGATATAGTACTTGTGTCACCCTATACATCGTATGATTTGATATCACATCTTTTATAAGGGGCGTACTTGCGTCACCTATTTTTATCTCGTTAAGCGGTTTTTGGACTGTACATCTTGAGCATCTTTTAAATTCTATTCTCATGTATTTAAGAAAAATAATATAGATTTTTTGAGGGGTACGGCGAGGACATGAGGACAATCATTATATTACATTTATTTTAAAACGAAAACCATCAGATATAAAATACCAGACTGATTCCCTTCTATTAATATGAGATATGGAATTAAAAAAAAACTAGTAAAGCGTTAAAAGAACTAGAACGTTCTCATAGATAGGAGAGAAGAGAACAAAACAAAGTTGTAGTAATAACATTAAATTATGTGCCAGATTCGCGTACGAGTGCTTGAACGAGTAACATCGTCTGTATTTTGCTCTTCTATTCTCGTGATAAATAAGTGAATTTATTTTGTGCTTTGGTGCTATTAATTACATGTGTATGTATTATCAATAGTAGACTTTTGATCCAGTTTCTTATCAAGCTATTTGTTACTGAACAATTTATTTACATTGTTAATTACCTGGTTCAAGCCTTCTCATAAAACAAAGGCGTAGGTGAGCAGATTTTTCGTTATGGATAATATATTATCCAACGAGTTCACATAAACCCACAATAAACATTATAAACTGCTTTTGAGTATAAGGACAGGGTATTTTTCCAAAATGTCACTCAACAATTCAGCTCAAACATCTTACGTATCAGCAGTGAAGACAGCACCTAAACAATGCTTTCCAAAAATAGATCAAGCTATTGTGATGCATGCAGAAGACAATTTAAAGTTATTCGACTACGTGCAAGGAATAGGTAATATTACTGGTCCAAAAAATATCTCATTTGCCTCCAGAATTTTAAATAATCGAATTTCTATATATCTTGCTAACTCCGAACTTGAAGATAACCTCCTCAAATCACACCCTACAATAACAATAAATAACACTACCATAAACATTCGTAGACTCGTCTCTCGTACTAAAAGGATTATCATATCTAATATTTCCCCCTACACTCCTCATGAACAGGGAACAGGTCGAAAATGTGATAAAAAATCTTGGGCTACAACTGGCATCTCCGATCTCTTTTCTAAAGGCTGGAATACCAGGCGACGAATATGCCCATATTCTCAGTTTCAGACGCCAAGCTTACGTTTTCCCCCCTTTTGACAACTTTGAACTCCAGACTTCCATAGTCATTTCATTTGATGGTAACGATAACAAAATTTTTCTATCAACCGATAATATGGATTGTTTTATCTGCAAGCAGTCCGGACACATCGCCTCAAATTGCCCAAATCCACCACTCGACGTTATATCAAAGCCTACACAGTCTACACCTGAAGCTACCAATACATCTACAGGAACAAGTTATTCTCCACTCCCATCAACCAGTCTTCCACAAATGAGCGAAGTTCTCTCGAACAAAGATACAACCCAATCCAACCCTGCTCCATTTATTGCAGAAAAACGTTGCCGTTCCGAAATCTCAAGTGACAAAGCCAGTTCTCCTGATGCTGACCAGCAATCCAACTAAATGCTTCCCCCCCTAAACCTCTCTCCAATATTCAGAAGAAAAAAGTAAGAAAGCAAGGTTGAGCTCCTCTGAAGAAGCTAATTTAACACATATAACAAAACAATGTATACAAAAAGCATACCAAGCTAATCCTGAGACCTATATCCTTCCAATAGACAATCTTGAAGCATACTTGGAAAACAGCTTTGGTAGTCGCAATCCTTACAAGGAAGCCTTAAAGTATAGTAATGACATTAAGTCTCTTATCTCTAACCGAAATCTACTTTATCCAACTCTTACAGAGAGATCGATTAAAAACAGAATAACCCGAATAACATGAAAATTAAAAGATCAGCTTCGATTGAATTCCAAGGAATATGAAAGTGAATCAAACGAAAAGGATTACAGTTCTGACGGTTCACATCAATCAAAACACTCCGCAGACTCGCAAAATTCCACAGTATCTCAGGTATCCCAAACATCGCAAAAATCCTATTATTAATCACATAACTCCTAATATTTCATTTTTACCCTAATTCAATGGAATTGTAACGGGTTTTACCCCCGTTTAGAATCTCCGCAACAACTCATTAGTGATACTCTCCTGACCTTATCTGTTTACAAAAAACGAATTTCCGAAATTCTCATAATCCGTATCTCAAAAGTTACACTGGTCACCATTTTATCAGACCTAACCTCTCACGCGCCAGTGGAACCTCAGTTTTCATTTCTAACGATATATTTCACCTGATCACTGAATTAGAAGCTATAGCTGTAACTGTTTGGTGCCCCTACAAAATTGTCATATGTAGCTTATACATTCCTCCCAACTACGCTTTGAAAGAATCTGAGCTCAGCAATCTAATTAATCAACTTCCTTTTCCTTTTATATTAGTCGGTGACTTCAATGCTCATAACCAGATGTGGGGCTCCGAAAGAACCGTTGGACGAGGTAAATCTGTTGAAAATGTTCCAAACATTACAAATGCTAGCATTCTCAATACCGGCAGTAACGCACATTTTCATGTCCAATCTGGCTCCTTCTCATCTACTGATTTCAGTATTTGCGACCCCGGGCTAGCTTCTTCGCTAACATGGAACACCATTGACAGTTTATATGACAGCAACCACTTTCCCATCTTAATTTCCAACACCCAACAAAAAACCACAACCTTAAACTGCAAATGGAAAATAAAGAATGCAAATTGGCATCTCTTCGAGGAAACTGTGAAGGAACAATTGGATGATCTTACCCACCATGATAACATAGATGAAGCTGTCAAGCAGTTCACTTATTCAATGCTTTCCTCCGCTGAAAGATGTATAGGTAAATTTTCAATCAACACCTCGAAGAAGACAGTTCCTTGGTGGAACGACTCCTGTTACCAAGCTGTGAAAAATTGCAACATATCTCTTAACAAGTACCGTAGAACTAGGAATGAACTGGATCGAATTAACTTCAAAAAAGCCAAAGTTCAAGCTAGGAGAATACTTAAGTCAAGTAAAAAAGACTCGTGGAACAAATTTACCAGTGCAATAACCACAGACACATCCCCAGCTAAAGTTTCATCTAAGATACGACAAATGAAAGGCCAAAACAGTACTAATAAAGTACCTGCTCTACTACACCAAGGAAATGTTGTCACAAACGACCAGCAAATAGCGGACATTCTTGTCCAACATTTCGAAAACAAAACTAAAATTAACAAACCCCCTATAACCGAATAAATATAGCTGAAAATTCCGATAATACCACCCCTAACCTTCATCCAATTAACAGTCAGTTTACCTTAGATGAATTAAATACCGTTCTTTCCTCTTTAAACAATACTGCAGCAGGTCCTGACAACATCCCATCAATTTTCCTCAAACATTCACATCCTACGTCAAAGGTCAAACTACTCGAACTTTATAATCGAATATTGTGTAGTCAGCAGTTTCCTAATGCATGGCGGCAATCGATCATAATTCCGATCAAAAAGAATAACTCAAACACGGCAAATTATTTTAGACCAATATCGTTAACATGCACACTATGCAAGGTACTAGAAAAAATGGTCAACAAACGTCTACTTTGGTTTCTCGAAAAAAATAATATACTTAACCCTGCGCAGTCAGGCTTTAGAGCAAATAGATCAACAACGAAGAATTTAATTATGCTTCAAACAGAAATTTATCAATCTTTTAGTGATAGAAGTGACGTTGTAGCAGTTACACTGGACATTGACAGTGCATTCGACACTGTTTAGCAAACCTCAATCCTTCAAAAACTAATAGACTTAAAGCTTCATGGTAATATTTTCTCCTTTATACAACATTTATTATCAAACAGATCCTTCAAGGTAACAGCAAATGGGCAAACATCTTCTTCTTATTTTCCACATAATGATGTTCCATAAGGCGCGATATTCAGCCCTACCCTATTTATTCTTAGCATTAACGATATATGTAAT
This sequence comes from Galeruca laticollis, assembly GCA_963921935.1. NCBI lineage: Eukaryota > Metazoa > Arthropoda > Insecta > Coleoptera > Chrysomelidae > Galeruca > Galeruca laticollis. The sequence goes on from OY998183.1 coordinate 90,730,384, forward strand.
ACCATAATTGCCCTAGTTAAGTACACACTCTACGCGGATGACCTCATAATTTTTTGTCAGGGTACAGTAACAACAAGCACATGCTGTCTACTTCAAAACGCTCTAAATTCCATCCATGATTGGTCTATAAATCTCGGCCTTCAATTCTCGGCTTCAAAATCAAAAGTTAAACACCAAAAATTCTTAGGCGTAACATCTGACAAAATATTGTCATGGAAACAGCAGATTATGGACTTAAAAGGAGCTTGCCTTATTAGAATGAATATCTTAAAATCACTCGCTCATCATCAATGGGGAGCTGAAGAAGAATCACTCTTACGGATCTATGGAGACCTCATCCGCCCTAAATTGGATTATGGAAGCATATTATTTATGAGCGGTTGTACTTCATAACTTAAATCTTTTAACACAATTCAGAACACTGCTCTACGTATATGTATTGGTGCCTTCAGGTCTAGTCCTTCCGAAAGCATTTTCGTTGAGTCATTCGAACCCCCTCTCTTCATACGTCGACAGCGTCTACTATCATAGTTTTGTAAAATCGCAGCCTGTCCTGAAAACCCTGTCATTAACCTTATCAACTCTTCACGCACCCCTGAAGAACATCCCGAAAGAATTTAAACAGCTGTGTCATCACTAAAATCGCTGTTGGGAACAATTAATCTTGCAATCATGACCCCTATTAATTCTTCCAATATAGCGCCATGGACCATAAACCTACCTTTTCTTGATACTACTCTAAGTCGCTACCACAAATTAGACACACCCAACGCAGTGCAAGAATCCAGGAGAATTTTACTTTCTCATCAGTGTGATAAAGTTTTGTTTACTTATGCATCAAAAAACGCAGAGGGTGTCGGTTGTGCTGTAACTGATGAAAATTCTATAGTTGCAAGATACCGACTTTCCGACACTACCAGCGTCTATACAGTTATTTGGAATACTGAAAGCTTTGAACACTCCAACAGATAACAACAGCACTATACACAGATTCTCTCATCGATACAATCAATGATAAACATTTATTCACTGCATCCAATAATCCAACAAATTCACAATACCTGCCACCATCTCTATTCCAATGGTATTTTGGTTTACATCATCTGGATACCATCATACGTGGGAATAACCGGGAATGAAATCGCAGACCAAGCAGCAAAACAAGCATGTTCCTCCGACTTAAAAATAGAAAATGTTTACCTCACCCAAGACATGAAACCCATCGGCAAGCTACTCACACTCCAAAACTGGCAAAATCATTGGGACCAACTAGATACTAAACTCTATTCAATACAACCCACCGTTTTCACACCTAAACTCCCCCCAATGACTAGGAAAAGCAAAATTATAGTACACAGACTGCGAATAGGGCATTCTCACCTCACCCACGGATATCTTATGGCCTTAGAAGATCCTCCTAAATGCGAATTCTGTACAGATACTCGACTTACTATTGAACATATTCTATTAAAGTGCCACCAATACCAGATAGCTCGAAGACATCATAATATTAATGGAACTCTTGGAAATATCATTGGCTCAACCAACAGATTTAGTGACGTGATTCATTTTCTTAATGACTGCGGCCTTCTCAACTCAATATAAATCAATTTTTATAATATTGTAACACTGTTGTGATTTACATTGTTATTTAATCTGTACTGTACCTTATATTGTTCCCGTGTCAATGACCTTTAGATGTCGAGACACGTAAATTTCAATAAAAAAAATAATGTTCCTAAATTATTATGTATGTTCTATTGTTTAATATTTTCTGAGATGAGTGTATTAAACAAAAAATTTTAACAGTATCCAAATTTTGTTACGCTACTCCTGTCTGTCGCTTTTTTTCAGAGTAATTGGGCAGTTTATTTTATAGGTGGTGATTTATTCTAATTTTTTTTAGGCTAATAATGATGTGGTTCAAGATATTGCTGCCAAGATACGACCTGATCTTAGTGACGCTGTAAATTGTCATTATTCTACCCAAACTGACTTGCACATAGTAGAACTACGTCTTCTTTTTGTAGAACTCTGCATTTTGAAACATATTGTGAAAAGTTTGCAAATAAATATCAAAAACAATGGAAAAATATCTATTAATAATTTTATTTCCCAAATATTTATATACAACAAAATAAAACAAGTGTGAACTGAAACAAACTTATTATTTTATTTTAATCAGCTTGGACAATACTGTTACGAAACAGCACACTGGTATAGTCCCTAAAACCGACTCTGTCTAAGCCAGGTATAAAAGTTAAAATTATGGCGGATACGCACTGTTTACGACTCTACGACTATCTTATGTAAACATTGTTTTTGGCCAGAATCAATTGTTTTTATGTAAGCCACAGTCCGGAATTTACTAGTCAAAATGGCTTTAATATATAAGGGGACTGATCAGGAAGAGTTAGTGAGTTCATAAAGTGATCTCGAGAAATAAACAGAAATACACCGAACAGTAAATAAGAGAATATAAAAGTGTTCATATAAATTAATAATTAAGTTTGTGTGCATATAAATTAAATTTAAGTGATTAGTTAAGTATATACAAATTAAGTGTTAGTGAGTAAGTGTTTAAATAAATTAGTAAGTAGCCATACCGAGTGTTTGAAATTTATCCCACCCGTAATAAAAACTTTTAATAAATAAGAAAAACATTACAATACTATGGACTTTGCAGAGATGTAAAGGAACTTCTGTCATTCCCAACCAGTCTATGTGGTACCATTCTATTTTGCAATTATTATTATCACAGACAGTCATAGGTCGTTTGTCATCAATCGAATTACCAGTACAAAATCTTGAGGTGATATTCATATTTCTTGTATAATACTTCTTACTAAGGTGTTCAGGCATAATGAAACAATAAACTTTTTAGAGATTCCAAAGCCCAAAAATATTCATTAAGTAATACTCGCTCTATAAATAGTTCTTTAGCGCTCCAGATCACAAAACAATATCTTTGTTACATCCATCTGTTGTTGAATTTGATAAAAATAAACATGTGTGGTATTCAACAATCTTCTACTAAGGACAAGATAAGCAACAATAGCCAAATTTTTTAGTAGAGGAAATTTCGCCGCATCCGTGGAGACGTCTAGGTTACTAATAACACTAACAGTGAACATTAGAAATGTATTTGGCCCATTTTTGCGAGGCAGAGTCCAGTATTTGTTTGCCAGCCCTGCATATAAACTATTGTTTGTTTTTCACGTTAAATGAATTAATTAGGTAAACCCTAAATCGAAAAAAAGGATAATTCGGTTTTAATCTAATATTGTATAGTATTATAGATTTTTTTTATATTTCAGGGGTACTGTTTTTAATTGTTGTTATTAGCCGAGTAATTAGATGACAAAGGAAAGCTTACCTTCAAAATATCAAAAACTTAATTCGATAGAATTGACAGTTTGAGATAGGTTCTTTATATTTGAATTTATTTTAATATATGAATTAAAAAATAAAGGAATTGCATTGCTAAATTGATTTACATTGTTTGTGTATGATATATTGAAATTCTAAAATTGCATCTGTTAATCTTTAACTAAATAATGTAATAGTCATTCCATAATTCAGAAAAAATTTTCAAAGTTTATTTAACTAGTGCAGGAACAAAACCAAGAAAATGAGTCTTATGATCAACTAATTCATGATAAACTATAATTATTGATTATCCAACGTGGGACATTTTGATTAACCTAACTTTATTTGAATAAATCCAAAATATTGTACTTTACATTTTACATACAATTTTAGATTCATAAAACACTTATTCACATAAGACAATACTTGTGTCACTTATATCACGGTTTTTTTTCGTTTTTCCGTTTTCATATGTTTCTAACAACAATCCTACAAATTTTTACCAGAAAAAGGCTATTTTATTTGGATATACCTTGTAAACGTTACTGAAAACGGTTGACTACTGTGTTGCGAAAATGAAAATCGATTTAACTTACCTGTTGAGCAGATTAAAAACTTTCTAAATTAAAATTGTGAAAGGAAGAAAAGAAGTGAAATATATTTATAGCAATAACTTATAAGCATTTATAGAAACCGATTCACTGAAAAGCACATCATTAATACCAATGAAATAACAACATTCATAAATAAATTTGCGAGTAAAACTTTCGTGCAATTTTCACTTGAGACGCGATGGAAAATGCCGAGTGAGCTGGAAAATCAGGAACTGTTGAATGCGCGCATGTACAGAAATAATGATCATATCAGTGCTTGTGATGAGAGAGGTCCATTATTAATTGAGAAATAAAATTGGGATCAATCAAGAGATACTTTCAAATCCATTTTTATTAGAACTGTTAGAGAAATCATTTCTCACCCGCTGCCAATAAATAATAATTGCAAGGTAAAATCAAGAGATATCGTATCGTGTGTGACGCGTTTTCCTCCCCTACAAGTGAGAGAGGCGATGACTGCGCGCTGCACTGCGCGTGGAACGTCTCGGAAACGTCACTCCTGACACCTTTGAAACCTTACACTTTCTCGGGCGCCAGATTTTTAACGTGGTTGTCTCCACGGCCCCTCGACTTCCCTCGTCGAGAGTTCCAGGTAGCCTCAGATGGAGGTACGGTAAATTCCAGGGGTCTATTGTCGTCAAAATTCGGGATATTCCTAAATATATAAAACAAATGTTCTCGCTAGTCCTGAAATAACTGTTATTATCCTGATCCACACTACGGAGAAGCTAAAATTCGTGCTGCCAAACAACTACGCTACCATAAGGAAATACTAGTCTATAATAGGTCAATAAAACACAACACCGGTTTATTTCAGTTTTATTACATTAACACCTTCTAAGTTGTTATATACATACAAAATAAACAATACTCAAAAGCACATATGTATTATTAGCGACGAAGCGGGCAGGACATAAGCGAGAGTGGTTTGTAATTATAAAATAGCGTTCATGCAAATAAAAGAAGCGGTAAAAAAGGCAAGCAAAACTATGTTAAGCTTGGTGGTCTTTTCATTCATGTATTTGATAGACCCTTATGTAACGAACGGGTCCGGTGGTACTAAAAAAAAAACTATCCAATCGGGAAAACAATACTATAGATCGGGGACTCTATATCTACTCGTCAGACATTTCCCTAAGCTTTTAACAAAATCAAGAAGGGTATCACGAAATCCCACTAAAAGAAAATTCGGGGAAGGTAATGAAAACGGAAGGCAATTCCAGATTTAAATATAAACCAAATTTGTGTTAAAGAACGGGCGACTATTAACCAAATTCAAAGAAATAAAACTCGGAAAAGTATTGCAATTGGGAACTCAAGATTTAAAATATCCGGGAGCCCTAGCTTGGGTGTGCCTGGCGCAGGCGGATATTTCAATCAGGAATTTTCCTTGCAAAATAGAAGAATAAAATATTCGAAACGGAACTAATATAAGCCAAATTCGTGTTAAAACACGGGGCGGATATCAACTAAACTCACCAAAAAGGAGACTCGGAAAAAGTATTGCAATTGGGAACTCAAGATTTAAAATATCCGGGAGCCCTAGCTTGGGTATACCTGGCGCAGACGGATATTTCAATCAGGAATTTTCCTTGCAAAATAGAAGAATAAAATGTTCGAAACGGAACTAATATAAGCCAAATTTGTATCAAAACACGGGGCGAATATCAACTAAATTCACAAAAAGGAGACTCGGAAAAGTATTGCAGTTGGGAACTCAAGATTTAAAATATCCGGGAGCCCTAGTTTGGGTATACCTGGCGCAGACGGATATTTCAATCAGGAATTTTCCTTGCAAAATAGAAGAATAAAATGTTCGAAACGGAACTAATATAAGCCAAATTTGTATCAAAACACGGGGCGAATATCAACTAAATTCACAAAAAGGAGACTCGGAAAAAGTATTGCAATTGGGAACTCAAGATTTAAAATATCCGGGAGCCCTAGTTTGGGTATACCTGGCGCAGACGGATATTTCAATCAGGAATTTTCCTTGCAAAATAGAAGAATAAAATGTTCGAAACGGAACTAATATAAGCCAAATTTGTATCAAAACACGGGGCGAATATCAACTAAATTCACAAAAAGGAGACTCGGAAAAGTATTGCAGTTGGGAACTCAAGATTTAAAATATCCGGGAGCCCTAGTTTGGGTATACCTGGCGCAGACGGATATTTCAATCAGGAATTTTCCTTGCAAAATAGAAGAATAAAATGTTCGAAACGGAACTAATATAAGCCAAATTTGTATCAGAACACGGGGCGAATATCAACTTAATTCACAAAAAGGAGACTCGGAAAAAGTATTGCAATTGGGAACTCAAGATTTAAAATATCCGGGAGCCCTAGCTTGGGTATACCTGGCGCAGACGGATATTTCAATCAGGAATTTTCCTTGCAAAATAGAAGAATAAAATGTTCGAAACGGAACTAATATAAGCCAAATTTGTATCAAAACACGGGGCGAATATCAACTAAATTCACAAAAAGGAGACTCGGAAAAGTATTGCAGTTGGGAACTCAAGATTTAAAATATCCGGGAGCCCTAGTTTGGGTATACCTGGCGCAGACGGATATTTCAATCAGGAATTTTCCTTGCAAAATAGAAGAATAAAATGTTCGAAACGGAACTAATATAAGCCAAATTTGTATCAAAACACGGGGCGAATATCAACTAAATTCACAAAAAGGAGACTCGGAAAAAGTATTGCAATTGGGAACTCAAGATTTAAAATATCCGGGAGCCCTAGTTTGGGTATACCTGGCGCAGACGGATATTTCAATCAGGAATTTTCCTTGCAAAATAGAAGAATAAAATGTTCGAAACGGAACTAATATAAGCCAAATTTGTATCAAAACACGGGGCGAATATCAACTAAATTCACAAAAAGGAGACTCGGAAAAGTATTGCAGTTGGGAACTCAAGATTTAAAATATCCGGGAGCCCTAGTTTGGGTATACCTGGCGCAGACGGATATTTCAATCAGGAATTTTCCTTGCAAAATAGAAGAATAAAATGTTCGAAACGGAACTAATATAAGCCAAATTTGTATCAAAACACGGGGCGAATATCAACTAAATTCACAAAAAGGAGACTCGGAAAAAGTATTGCAATTGGGAACTCAAGATTTAAAATATCCGGGAGCCCTAGCTTGGGTATACCTGGCGCAGACGGATATTTCAATCAGGAATTTTCCTTGCAAAATAGGAGAATGAAATGTTCGAAACGGAACTAATATAAGCCAAATTTGTATCAAAACACGGGGCGGATATCAACTAAACTCACAACAGGAGACTCGGAAAAAGTATTGCAATTGGGAACTCAAGATTTAAAATATCCGGGAGCCCTAGTTTGGGTATACCTGGCGCAGACGGATATTTCAATCAGGAATTTTTCCTTGCAAAATAGAAGAATAAAATGTTCGAAACGGAACTAATATAAGCCAAATTTGTATCAAAACACGGGGCGAATATCAACTAAATTCACGAAAAGGAGACTCGGAAAAAGTATTGCAATTGGGAACTCAAGATTTAAAATATCCGGGAGCCCTAGTTTGGGTATACCTGGCGCAGACGGATATTTCAATCAGGAATTTTTCCTTGCAAAATAGAAGAATAAAATGTTCGAAACGGAACTAATATAAGCCAAATTCGTGTTAAAACACGGGGCGGATATCAACTAAACTCACAACAGGAGACTCGGAAAAGTATTGCAGTTGGGAACTCAAGATTTAAAATATCCGGGAGCCCTAGCTTGGGTATACCTGGCGCAGACGGATATTTCAATCAGGAATTTTCCTTGCAAAATAGAAGAATAAAATGTTCGAAACGGAACTAATATAAGCCAAATTTGTATCAAAACACGGGGCGAATATCAACTAAATTCACAAAAAGGAGACTCGGAAAAAGTATTGCAATTGGGAACTCAAGATTTAAAATATCCGGGAGCCCTAGTTTGGGTATACCTGGCGCAGACGGATATTTCAATCAGGAATTTTCCTTGCAAAATAGAAGAATAAAATATTCGAAACGGAACTAATATAAGCCAAATTCGTGTTAAAACACGGGGCGAATATCAACTAAATTCACCAAAGGAGACTCGGAAAAAGTATTGCAGTTGGGAACTCAAGATTTAAAATATCCGGGAGCCCTAGCTTGGGGGTGCCTGGCGCAGGCGGATATTTCAATCAGGAATTTTCCTTGCAAAATAGAAGAATAATATACTAATATTAAGAAAACTACGAAAAAGGAAAATCGGAAAAAGTATTAAATCAGATACGATATATAAATGGTTTACCACACTCTAATGTACTAGATATATCAACGTATTTTAAAATGAAAGTCAACTATCTAAATGTTTTAAATTATCATTGAAAAGACCACATATTTTCGGAATTATTATTGTTTAAAGTTCTTACCTTCACAGTAATAAGTTATCACTGAAATTTTTTTCCTCACGAAAAAAAACTCAAAAGTAAATCGGCAAAAGAAAAGTTAAAATAATTTACAGCGGACGATGAATAAGTTACACTTCTGGCTCGGTCGGCTGGCACTTCGATACTCTCTCTATTTTTAAAAATAATATCAGCCGTCTAACCTCACGGTTCCACCTCCCTCTCGACCTGCGCGCTTCTATCCATATCTACCTTGTTGCAGTGGGGCGACCAGTACCTTCAAATGTTGAATTTTAAAATTGAAGTAAATACTTTACTCCCGAAAAAAATTGATCCCTCCATCGCAACTAGGAAGAAAATAAAAATATCGGAATTTGGATAAATATTAAACTATTATAACATTTGGTTCTACCCCGAAACCAGGGGATAAAATAAAATAAAATGTTCACGAAGATTTACAATACTTTACCCTAATTATAAGTCAATATACAAATGATTAGATACACTCGTCGACATAAATTGTAAAATGAAAATATATTCGGCTCATAAAATATTAAATGAATTATAAATAAAGAAACGAATATGTGACGGGTGATACATAATATCAATTAAATATATACAATGAAATAATTTAAATTAAATATATATTCGGTGACATAAACCATCAAATGAAAGTATAACAAAGTAACGAATATGCAATGAGTGATACATAATGAAAATGAATATATACTCGGTAACATAAACTATCAAATAATTCAACTCAAATATATACTCGGTGACATAAACCATCAAATGAAAATATAACAAAGAAACGAATACGTGACGGGTGATATGTAATATAAAACAATTATACTCAGCGGCAGAAAACTAAAAATGAAATTACACTCGGCGCATAAACTTTAACATGATTAGGTACAAAGAAACGAATATGTGACGGTTGGTACATAATATAAATTAAATATATATACTCGGCGACATAATCTAAAAATGAAATTACACTCGGCGCATCAACTTTAACATGCCAGTAACGAACACTTCGTTACATCCCCCCCTTACTTCGGTAAAAAAAATTAAAGGGCGCGAGCACCGCTCGCGGGCTTTACATTTTTTCCAAACAATCTATCAAAGCTACAATTTCTTACTCTAAAGTCTTTGTTCCATGATCCGGGCTTGTTTTCCACGGTGCGAACTATTGTGGCCTGGTTTTCTTTAGTCGGTAGCCCCTGCTACGGACGTTGAAGCAAGGCCTAAATCCTCGGGCTCTGGTGTATCGGCGCAGACGGGAACATCTCTCCTGTAGGCGGAATTAATCTTTCAACGGTTTTAAATCCTTAATGTGGATTCGGTTATGTCGCTTGCCGGTTTCGTCTCTTAAGTCATACACTACCGGGGATACGACTCGGACCACTTCGTAGGGCCCAGAGTATTTTGGAGCTAATTTCGCGGCGACATGATCAACCGCTGAAGACAAAGTATACTCTCTTTTCATAACCTTTTCCCCCAACTTGCATTTCCAGTCACGACGGCGTAGATTATAATAATGGCTTTGACTGGTAAATGCTCTGGACAGATTTAAACGGACGAGGTCAAAACACTCTTGCAATTGATCCAGTCTCGTGCGGTGCGGTATTGTATCTTCCTCCTTAGGATTTTCGGTTACGGTACCTTCTTTCGTAGTGCTCTCCGGGTTGTCTTCAGTTTCCCTCCTAAGGGATTTCGGAATGTCGGGGTCTCGTCCAAAATTCAAAAAGGCCGGCGAAAACCCAGTCGAATCGTGTTTGGAGTTGTTCATCGCAAACTTCAAGTCGGCTAGTCTGATATCCCAATCTCGGTGATCTTGCTCGCAATATTGCGCAATCATCGTCTTCAAAGTGCGATTGGCTCTCTCTACCGGGTTAGCTTGCGGCGTGTACGGGGGTGTGAAGCGGTGTCGGATTCCTAATTCTTTCAACATATTCTTAAACAACGTACTAGTATACTGGGATCCGTTATCGGTTAAAACGGTACGGGGACATCCAAATACGGTCAGTATCTCTTCGTGAAATGCGGTACCGATACTACTGGCAGTGGCACTCCTCAATGGTTTGCACTGTACCCACTTGGTAAATCGGTCCTGGAAAATTACAATATAGCAGTTCCCCTTCTTGCTCCTCGGCAATGGTCCAATGATATCGGAACTAACAGTGTCCCAAGGTCGTTGATTTGGAGATGGCTGCATTTTTCCAGGAGGCTTTTGTTGGGATGGTTTGTACTTCTGGCATTGTGAACATCTGCGAACGTACTTGGTGATGTCTCGGAACATTCCCGGCCAATAGTAAGATCTGGCTATACGAGTAATGGTCTTGGCGATTCCCAGATGTCCAGCATGAGGGGCATCATGGTTTTCTTCGAGAACTCGGGTTCGGTCGGATTTCGCTATGCATAGTTTCCATGGATCACTCATCTCTGGTTCTCTTAAGTCATTTATATCCCAAAAATGACGGTACAAACGGCCTTCTTTGATGCAGTAGTCAGGGAACTTTTCTGGATCCTTCAGGACTTCTTCCTTCTTGTTACGGTACCATGAACATTCGGCGGTTACCTCGGTCACACAAAGTATCGATGGTGGATTGGTTTCTGCTGTCATTGGTAGCGGATTTCTGGACAACGCGTCAGCCACGCGATTTAGAGCACCTTTACGGTACTGTATCTCGAAATCATATTGCTGCAGAAAAATACTCCATCGGGCTAAACGTCCGGACGGACTCACTATGGAATGCAGCCATCTAAGAGATTGATGATCGGTAACAACCGTGAAATGGTAGCCCTCTAAATAAGGACGCATCTTTTCAATTCCCCAAACAATGGCAAGACATTCTTTCTCAGTGACGGAGTAATTCTTCTCGGCAGGACTTAGCGTGCGACTTGCATATGCTACCACATGTTCCTGGCCACTCTTCTGTTGGGTAAGGGCTATTCCCAAACCATATTCGGAGGCGTCGGTCTGTAGGGTGAACGGTACGGAGAAATCAGGACAACTTAAAACAGGGGATTCTGACAGACATGTTTTAATCTCAGCAAAGGCAGCTTCTTGCTCTTCCGCCCACTTCCATCGCTGGGATTTGCGGAGTAATTTCGTTAACGGGGCCACCTTTTGTGAAAACGATGGCACAAATCTCCTATACCAGGATGCGACTCCCAAAAATCTTCGTAACTCTCGGATATTTCTCGGCGCTGCAAATTTAATTATGCTCTCGACTTTCTCTGGATCGGTACGGATTCCATCTCCAGTGACTACATGGCCTAAATATTTCATGGACGGTAAACAGAAGTGGCATTTCTCCGGATTCAGTTTCAACCGTGCTCCTCGCAATCGACGGAACACCTCAGACAGATTTTCCAAATGCTGTTCGAACGTTTCCCCTAGAACTATGATGTCATCCAGATAGGCAAAGGCGTACGGATCTAAATCTGGGCCTATTAGTCTGTCAACCAATCTCTGGAAAGTGGCAGGTGCGGAATGTAAACCAAATGGAAGGACCGTGAATTGGAACAATCCACGTCCCGGTACGGTAAACGCGGTAATGGGTTTGCTCTCCGGTGTTAATGGAACTTGCCAATACCCACTCTTCAAATCTAAACTGGAAATATATTTGGCTTTTCGCAGTTTATCCAGTATAGCATTAATAAATGGAAGCGGGTAAGCGTCCTTCATCGTAACTTCGTTCACTTTGCGGAAGTCGATGCAGAAACGGTTCTTTCCATCTTTCTTCTTCACAATTACAATTGGAGAGCTCCAAGGACTGGTAGAAGGTTCTATCACTCCTTCATCTAACATCGCGTCTATCTCGGTATTGCACACTTCCTGCATCTTTGGATTTTGCGGTCGGTGTCTTTGTTTAATCGGACGGGACTGTAGCAGACGGATTTCATGCTCAATAAGCGTAGTCGGACCTCTAATCTTCTCGAACAGCGGAAGTTCCTGGTTCAAAAATGTATTCAACTTTTCTTTTTGATTTTTCGTCAAATTGATTTCTTCACTCGGAATGATTGTTTCGAACGGGCATCCTATGTAGCCATAATTGGTGTTATCTCCTAACTCCTCCGGAGATAACTTCAATCTTCCAGGTTTATTATCATCTTCATTTTCTCTAACCCTTATCAGAGACGACGAAAGGACTTCAGTATTAGATTTCTCCTTGTCAACCCCTGAACCACCCAGGGTGGACGCAGAGACATCGGAAATAGCTTGCTCCTTGCCAACCCCTAACAACACCGGGGAGAACGCAGAGACTTCAGAACCAGCTTGCTCTTGATCAACCCCTAACACCAGGGAAGACGCAGAGACTTTAGAAAAAGACTGCTCTTTGTCAACCCCTAAACCACCCAGGGAAGACGCAGAGACTTCAGAAACGGATTGCTCTTTGTCAACCCCTAACACCAGGGAAGACGCAGAGACTTCAGAAACAGACTGCTCCTTGTCAACCCCTAACACCAGGGAAGACGCAGAGACTTCAGAAAAAGATTGTTCTTTGTCAACCCCTAACACCAGGGAAGACGCAGAGACTTCAGAAACGGATTGCTCTTTGTCAACCCCTAACACCAGGGAAGACGCAGAGACTTCAGAAAAAGACTGCTCTTTGTCAACCCCTAACACCAGGGAAGACGCAGAGACTTCAGAAACGGATTGCTCTTTGTCAATCCCTAACACCAGGGAAGACGCAGAGACTTCAGAAAAAGATTGTTCTTTGTCAACCCCTAACCCCAGGGAAGACGCAGAGACTTCAGAAACAGACTGCTCCTTGTCAACCCCTAACACCAGAGAAGACGCAGAGACTTCAGAAAAAGATTGTTCTTTGTCAACCCCTAACACCAGGGAAGACGCAGAGACTTCAGAAAAAGATTGTTCTTTGTCAACCCCTAACACCAGAGAAGACGCAGAGACTTCAGAAACAGACTGCTCTTTGTCAACCCCTAACACCAGGGAAGACGCAGAGACTTCAGATACACGGTCTTCTGAGAGACACTTGTCGGTATTGTCCATACTTAGGGTCGGTTTAGCAGCATCGGATTCTTTAGTGAGTGGGCTCACTACTTCCAACATCTCAACAGGACTGGTTGATGGTGAGTGCATCACTAGTTTGTCTTCCATGTATATTTTCCCGCTTCCTAGCTCCAACCGGAAATTATACTTTTGAAGGACATCGTGTCCTAACACAATATCAGTTATCAGACCAGGGAAATGTTCGAATGGCCCTTCCATAATGACGTCATGGATGTTCAGTTTTAGCTTGTATGTGTCGGTGATAGGGACTAAAATTCCGTTAGCTAAACGGGCTCTCGCAGCTTGACGGGCTATGGTTTGCTTTCTTTGGGAAAATGTCCTAGCTATCTGATCACCGATGTATGATTTAGCAGCTCCAGTATCCAATAGGGCTCTGAACTTGCGGTTTTCAATTTCAACGTCGATGTGCGGTCGGGAATCGGTCATTTCTTCTGGCGTTTCGGCATGAGAGGCAAATATCTGCGGAAGCTGTGTCGGCCTCTCCTCGGGACAGCTTCGGATTAGTTTTCCTGCCTCCTGCAGGAACAGTCTCGGGAAAATACTCCCTCCTTATGACAACGGGAGCAGAATATCTTCTGAGGGTTCCGGCAATTGCTTCGGTAGTGTCCGGATTCACCGCAGCGGAAACAGGTTGGTGGGCGTGAAGACGAGCCAGACGGTCGTTGAGTATTATCACGTGTCGGACCGTGATGAGTATCGTTCGGTAACGGACGGCTGGTACCAGGGATGGCTTCTCTTACTGGATCGGACGGCGGATTGTGGGACTGTCCATATCTAGGGGTACTCACTGGCTGCGGACGGGCTGGTCCACGGTTCGGTCCACTGGGGTTGGGTGCGTTTTGGAGTTCCTTCCTCAGGAGCTCATATTCCCTCACCACTTGACAGAACGTAGGAAAGTCCTTGAAGTCTACTTTTCGGATCTGCAGCCGGTACTCGGGTAAAAGATTTCGGTACAGCCATGCTAGCTGTTGTTCGGAAGTTAGCTTCCCATGCCTCCTCATCAGGGTCTGTAGCTCGGTCATGTACGTTGCAGCGGATTCATTTCGTCTTTGAAGACGTCTTCCTATCTCGGCTTCCAAATCGACTTCATAGTTGATTGGATAAAAGAAAATTCTGAATTCAGCCTCGAATTCGTCCCAGGTTGTGAACCGACTTCGGTTGTTGCGGTACCAAGAGGCGGGTTCATCTGATAGTAATTCCGGTAATACCAGAAGCAAGTTGTCTTTCTGGACATTCTTTGCAGTGCAGATTTCTTCGATCCTTTCTATGAAAGCGGCCGGATCTCCTCGGTTCCCAAAAGACACCTTCCAATCGTGTACATTTATCGGTTGGGTCGCCATATCGGTCAGATAATCCACAAGATCTCCTTGGTTTCTAGCGGGTGGTGGGGAAATATGTCTTCGTCTCAAAAAGTTGACGAGCCTTCTTCGTTTGTCAGGAACGGTTCCAGCAGTCGATAAATTCCTCTTTCGTAGTTGGGCAGTAAGACCCTCGTTTTTCAGTAGATATACCCAATTTACGCGATGGTCTGTAGTTTCTTCTATGGAATTTACGACGGGTAATTGGGTCGATGCTGACGGAACGGGTAATGTTTCCTCTGCAACTTCACGTTCGAATGGTAAAGCAATGTCCAATTCCTCGGTACTTCCTCTTGACATCTACTTTTATCTCTTCTTTCTGTATCCCTCGTAGTCGCAACTTCTCGTCCTTCCTTCGCCTCTTTACAGCCACAGCAAGGTAGTACGGCTCTCGCCTTCACAGCAACTAAGCCTCTTCCTCAACCTTCACAGCAACGAAGCCTCTTCCTCAACCTTCACAGTAACGAAGCCTCTTCCTCAACCTTCACAGCAACGAAGCCTCTTCCTCAACCTTCACAGTAACGAAGCCTCTTCCTCAACCTTCACAGCAACGACAAGATAATTCGAAACGAGATATAAAATCCTTGTTTTAATAAACACTCAACAATAAGACGGAAAACAGTCAAAACAGTATATAACGGTACGCCGTGGAAACCAAATTATCACCGGACTCCTTCGATAATCTCAAAGTCCCTACACAAATCTTCACACTGAAACAATAAAATTCCACAACCAAATACAACGGTTCCGGTTTTAACAAACAGCCAGTGTCCCTGCTAACTAGTGGATCAACAATACCGGAAAAGAATATTATTCAATAATCAAGAATACACAAAACCTGAAAAATAATAAAACAGTTCGTATTCAACCAGCAATACAAGATCCCTGCTTAATCAGCATCAAACAACAATTCAAGATCTCTGCTCAACCAATAAATCGGCAATACGGGAACAAATATTATTTAATAATCAAAAATACGGAAAACCTGAAAAAGAATGAAATAGTTCGTACTTAAACAACAATTTAAGGTCCTTGTTCAATCAATAAATCAGCAATACGGGAAAAAATATTCTTCACTAATCAAGAATACGGATAACCTGAAAAAAAAAATAAAACAGTTCCTACTTAAACAACAAATTAAGGTCTCTACTCAATCAATAAATCGGCAGTACGGGAAAAAATATTATTTAATAATCAAGAATCCGGAAAACCTGAAAAAAATAAAACAGTTCGTACTTAGGCAACAATTTCAGGTCCTTGCTCAATCAATAAATCAGTAATACGGGAGAAAAATATTCTTTACTAATCAAGAATACGGAAAACCTAAAAAAAAATTAAACAGTTCCTATTTAAACAACAAATTCAGGTCCCTGCTCGGGCGCCAAGATGTGACGCGTTTTCCTCCCCTACAAGTGAGAGAGGCGATGACTGCGCGCTGCACTGCGCGTGGAACGTCTCGGAAACGTCACTCCTGACACCTTTGAAACCTTACACTTTCTCGGGCGCCAGATTTTTAACGTGGTTGTCTCCACGGCCCCTCGACTTCCCTCGTCGAGAGTTCCAGGTAGCCTCAGATGGAGGTACGGTAAATTCCAGGGGTCTATTGTCGTCAAAATTCGGGATATTCCTAAATATATAAAACAAATGTTCTCGCTAGTCCTGAAATAACTGTTATTATCCTGATCCACACTACGGAGAAGCTAAAATTCGTGCTGCCAAACAACTACGCTACCATAAGGAAATACTAGTCTATAATAGGTCAATAAAACACAACACCGGTTTATTTCAGTTTTATTACATTAACACCTTCTAAGTTGTTATATACATACAAAATAAACAATACTCAAAAGCACATATGTATTATTAGCGACGAAGCGGGCAGGACATAAGCGAGAGTGGTTTGTAATTATAAAATAGCGTTCATGCAAATAAAAGAAGCGGTAAAAAAGGCAAGCAAAACTATGTTAAGCTTGGTGGTCTTTTCATTCATGTATTTGATAGACCCTTATGTAACGAACGGGTCCGGTGGTACTAAAAAAAAAACTATCCAATCGGGAAAACAATACTATAGATCGGGGACTCTATATCTACTCGTCAGACATTTCCCTAAGCTTTTAACAAAATCAAGAAGGGTATCACGAAATCCCACTAAAAGAAAATTCGGGGAAGGTAATGAAAACGGAAGGCAATTCCAGATTTAAATATAAACCAAATTTGTGTTAAAGAACGGGCGACTATTAACCAAATTCAAAGAAATAAAACTCGGAAAAGTATTGCAATTGGGAACTCAAGATTTAAAATATCCGGGAGCCCTAGCTTGGGTGTGCCTGGCGCAGGCGGATATTTCAATCAGGAATTTTCCTTGCAAAATAGAAGAATAAAATATTCGAAACGGAACTAATATAAGCCAAATTCGTGTTAAAACACGGGGCGGATATCAACTAAACTCACCAAAAAGGAGACTCGGAAAAAGTATTGCAATTGGGAACTCAAGATTTAAAATATCCGGGAGCCCTAGCTTGGGTATACCTGGCGCAGACGGATATTTCAATCAGGAATTTTCCTTGCAAAATAGAAGAATAAAATGTTCGAAACGGAACTAATATAAGCCAAATTTGTATCAAAACACGGGGCGAATATCAACTAAATTCACAAAAAGGAGACTCGGAAAAGTATTGCAGTTGGGAACTCAAGATTTAAAATATCCGGGAGCCCTAGTTTGGGTATACCTGGCGCAGACGGATATTTCAATCAGGAATTTTCCTTGCAAAATAGAAGAATAAAATGTTCGAAACGGAACTAATATAAGCCAAATTTGTATCAAAACACGGGGCGAATATCAACTAAATTCACAAAAAGGAGACTCGGAAAAAGTATTGCAATTGGGAACTCAAGATTTAAAATATCCGGGAGCCCTAGTTTGGGTATACCTGGCGCAGACGGATATTTCAATCAGGAATTTTCCTTGCAAAATAGAAGAATAAAATGTTCGAAACGGAACTAATATAAGCCAAATTTGTATCAAAACACGGGGCGAATATCAACTAAATTCACAAAAAGGAGACTCGGAAAAGTATTGCAGTTGGGAACTCAAGATTTAAAATATCCGGGAGCCCTAGTTTGGGTATACCTGGCGCAGACGGATATTTCAATCAGGAATTTTCCTTGCAAAATAGAAGAATAAAATGTTCGAAACGGAACTAATATAAGCCAAATTTGTATCAGAACACGGGGCGAATATCAACTTAATTCACAAAAAGGAGACTCGGAAAAAGTATTGCAATTGGGAACTCAAGATTTAAAATATCCGGGAGCCCTAGCTTGGGTATACCTGGCGCAGACGGATATTTCAATCAGGAATTTTCCTTGCAAAATAGAAGAATAAAATGTTCGAAACGGAACTAATATAAGCCAAATTTGTATCAAAACACGGGGCGAATATCAACTAAATTCACAAAAAGGAGACTCGGAAAAGTATTGCAGTTGGGAACTCAAGATTTAAAATATCCGGGAGCCCTAGTTTGGGTATACCTGGCGCAGACGGATATTTCAATCAGGAATTTTCCTTGCAAAATAGAAGAATAAAATGTTCGAAACGGAACTAATATAAGCCAAATTTGTATCAAAACACGGGGCGAATATCAACTAAATTCACAAAAAGGAGACTCGGAAAAAGTATTGCAATTGGGAACTCAAGATTTAAAATATCCGGGAGCCCTAGTTTGGGTATACCTGGCGCAGACGGATATTTCAATCAGGAATTTTCCTTGCAAAATAGAAGAATAAAATGTTCGAAACGGAACTAATATAAGCCAAATTTGTATCAAAACACGGGGCGAATATCAACTAAATTCACAAAAAGGAGACTCGGAAAAGTATTGCAGTTGGGAACTCAAGATTTAAAATATCCGGGAGCCCTAGTTTGGGTATACCTGGCGCAGACGGATATTTCAATCAGGAATTTTCCTTGCAAAATAGAAGAATAAAATGTTCGAAACGGAACTAATATAAGCCAAATTTGTATCAAAACACGGGGCGAATATCAACTAAATTCACAAAAAGGAGACTCGGAAAAAGTATTGCAATTGGGAACTCAAGATTTAAAATATCCGGGAGCCCTAGCTTGGGTATACCTGGCGCAGACGGATATTTCAATCAGGAATTTTCCTTGCAAAATAGGAGAATGAAATGTTCGAAACGGAACTAATATAAGCCAAATTTGTATCAAAACACGGGGCGGATATCAACTAAACTCACAACAGGAGACTCGGAAAAAGTATTGCAATTGGGAACTCAAGATTTAAAATATCCGGGAGCCCTAGTTTGGGTATACCTGGCGCAGACGGATATTTCAATCAGGAATTTTTCCTTGCAAAATAGAAGAATAAAATGTTCGAAACGGAACTAATATAAGCCAAATTTGTATCAAAACACGGGGCGAATATCAACTAAATTCACGAAAAGGAGACTCGGAAAAAGTATTGCAATTGGGAACTCAAGATTTAAAATATCCGGGAGCCCTAGTTTGGGTATACCTGGCGCAGACGGATATTTCAATCAGGAATTTTTCCTTGCAAAATAGAAGAATAAAATGTTCGAAACGGAACTAATATAAGCCAAATTCGTGTTAAAACACGGGGCGGATATCAACTAAACTCACAACAGGAGACTCGGAAAAGTATTGCAGTTGGGAACTCAAGATTTAAAATATCCGGGAGCCCTAGCTTGGGTATACCTGGCGCAGACGGATATTTCAATCAGGAATTTTCCTTGCAAAATAGAAGAATAAAATGTTCGAAACGGAACTAATATAAGCCAAATTTGTATCAAAACACGGGGCGAATATCAACTAAATTCACAAAAAGGAGACTCGGAAAAAGTATTGCAATTGGGAACTCAAGATTTAAAATATCCGGGAGCCCTAGTTTGGGTATACCTGGCGCAGACGGATATTTCAATCAGGAATTTTCCTTGCAAAATAGAAGAATAAAATATTCGAAACGGAACTAATATAAGCCAAATTCGTGTTAAAACACGGGGCGAATATCAACTAAATTCACCAAAGGAGACTCGGAAAAAGTATTGCAGTTGGGAACTCAAGATTTAAAATATCCGGGAGCCCTAGCTTGGGGGTGCCTGGCGCAGGCGGATATTTCAATCAGGAATTTTCCTTGCAAAATAGAAGAATAATATACTAATATTAAGAAAACTACGAAAAAGGAAAATCGGAAAAAGTATTAAATCAGATACGATATATAAATGGTTTACCACACTCTAATGTACTAGATATATCAACGTATTTTAAAATGAAAGTCAACTATCTAAATGTTTTAAATTATCATTGAAAAGACCACATATTTTCGGAATTATTATTGTTTAAAGTTCTTACCTTCACAGTAATAAGTTATCACTGAAATTTTTTTCCTCACGAAAAAAAACTCAAAAGTAAATCGGCAAAAGAAAAGTTAAAATAATTTACAGCGGACGATGAATAAGTTACACTTCTGGCTCGGTCGGCTGGCACTTCGATACTCTCTCTATTTTTAAAAATAATATCAGCCGTCTAACCTCACGGTTCCACCTCCCTCTCGACCTGCGCGCTTCTATCCATATCTACCTTGTTGCAGTGGGGCGACCAGTACCTTCAAATGTTGAATTTTAAAATTGAAGTAAATACTTTACTCCCGAAAAAAATTGATCCCTCCATCGCAACTAGGAAGAAAATAAAAATATCGGAATTTGGATAAATATTAAACTATTATAACATTTGGTTCTACCCCGAAACCAGGGGATAAAATAAAATAAAATGTTCACGAAGATTTACAATACTTTACCCTAATTATAAGTCAATATACAAATGATTAGATACACTCGTCGACATAAATTGTAAAATGAAAATATATTCGGCTCATAAAATATTAAATGAATTATAAATAAAGAAACGAATATGTGACGGGTGATACATAATATCAATTAAATATATACAATGAAATAATTTAAATTAAATATATATTCGGTGACATAAACCATCAAATGAAAGTATAACAAAGTAACGAATATGCAATGAGTGATACATAATGAAAATGAATATATACTCGGTAACATAAACTATCAAATAATTCAACTCAAATATATACTCGGTGACATAAACCATCAAATGAAAATATAACAAAGAAACGAATACGTGACGGGTGATATGTAATATAAAACAATTATACTCAGCGGCAGAAAACTAAAAATGAAATTACACTCGGCGCATAAACTTTAACATGATTAGGTACAAAGAAACGAATATGTGACGGTTGGTACATAATATAAATTAAATATATATACTCGGCGACATAATCTAAAAATGAAATTACACTCGGCGCATCAACTTTAACATGCCAGTAACGAACACTTCGTTACACGTGATATCGGTGTAAACCAGAGTTTATGAATGGAAAATGATTAGTATACAAGTCGCAGAGATTATTCGACGTGCGTTAAAAAAATATTATCATTTAAGGTCACTTTGCAATCAAGCCTTTATGATTTTTAACATTTTCACATATCCATTCAGGCAATAATAAACGACATAACTATTTGTTGTTAATATGTTTTTTAATCAACTAATTCAATATCTGGGCAGGTTTGATTGAAATCCAAATTGTTTTCCAGGATGCTGAGTATCAAACCATTGAAGGCTTTGAGAGATACAATGTAGATTTAGTTTAACTTAACATAAAAGTGAACAACACGTTTAAAAACAGGTGGAACGCGAAAGTTTTACGTAAGTTTAAGTTTAAATAATGTTCAAAAAGACGGCGAAAGAAATCCCATACAGCACACGACGTCCACTTGAGGTCCAAATGAAGTCCAAACGTCCATGTACCTAATATGAATGTCCAATGGATGTGCAATTCTTGATATATCCTGAACGTTTCCTAATTGGACATCTTTTGGATGTCCATTGGACGTGTAATATCAGACGTTTGTCAAACATCCATATATGAACGTCATTGAACGTTTTTGGGATATACAGAATTGGAAATAATTTGAACTTTCAGAAATTGTACGTCCATTGGATGTACAATATTAGAACAGCTTGAAATATCCATAATTGTACATTTCTGAACATCCATAGGGTCTACAGTACTGGATCCAATTTATACATTCAGAAATTGTACGTTCATGTATGTCCATTGTATGTACAATATTGAAACAACTTGAAATATCCATAATTGTACATTTCTGAACGTCTATGGGGTGTACAGGACTGGATCCAATTTGTACATTCAGAAATTGTACGTTCATGTTTGTCATTGGATGCACATACAATATGGGAACAACTTAAAATGCCCATAAATTTACATTTCTGAACATCCATAGTGTTCTAATTAACCCTTTTTTCACTTGGGCTAATAGATGGAATGGAAAGTTCTTTATTGGTAAATGTTTTTCTCGAAGGACCGTATATTGTATTCACTATATGTTGTAGGATGTATGATTATGATGGATGAAGAAATTAAACAATTATTTCACTTTCATGTTACTATATTGTAGGAATTTATAACGTGTTCTTTTGCATAGACAATTAAGAATCTCACTGGATCATACGCGTGTTACAATTTGATTATTTAGCACATAATCTGCTGGATTAATGAATGATTAATTATTAATTACACATGTGGTTTACCGGGACCAACGCCGGGTGCTCTTATAACATGAGTACCATTATGTACGACGGTTAAATGATGAAGAGAGAGAACGAAGGATAAATGAGAAGTGTATGAATGCCGGCTGGGAAGTTTGTATGAACGCTGACTGGGAAGTTTACGAGTGACGACTGGGAAGTTTGTATGAACGCTGACAGAGAAGTTTACGAGTGACGACTGGGAAGTGTATGAAGGCTAACTATGAATGACGACTGGGAAGTGTATGAATGACGAATGACGAATGACGACTGGGAAGTGACCGAAATTGAGGTTTTATGCGTACTTATATGTCGGTTAACGTGGGTGCGGGGAAGGAGAAAAATATTAGGATCTGGCCAATGGGATAAAAGAATTTGAAACGTAACGGTCAGATACAGCGAGTGAAAATTTGCAGTTAGGGTGATTTTTTGTGGGCTGAAAAGGTTTCGTAGATACAGATAACAGAGTTTTTTATGAAGCGATAAGGTGTCGGGTACTTTGATATATTCATTGGAATTTCAGAAAACGATATCTATCTATATTTCTTATGTGGTAGTCTAATAACTTCTGGGGCACCTAAGGGCTATTCTAATAAATCCTCGTTACCCTTCTTATTTTTGTCACTGTGTAATACCTCCTCTCCAATGAAATTCTGTGCAATCCGAGCGGGTAAGGCACATCCAGTCCGACTTCTGAGCTAGGTACGCCTGGGCTTAAAGCGGAATAATCTCCTTGCCAGGATAGGGTTTGTTCTCGGCAATCGGCCCCCTTTTTCCAACGTATGTACACCCTCCCGGGGAAGTACGGGATGAGGGATAGGGTGATAAAATAAAACTTATGGTAAACACCACACAGCGTATGTAACTAAACGTATATAATAGCTATATGAAAAAAAATCAGACCAATCATATATACATTTGTCAAAATACTATACTTATAATAATGCGTGCGTCAAAATTAAATTTACAACTTAACGAAATCTGTCTACGCACTGAAGTAGCAACTATAATATATATAAAATAAACATTAGACGTACCCTGATATAAATCTCTCAACTAGTAATTATAGGATATTTATCCGGTTCTCCGGTATACGCCGGAATTATTCACAAAATAATAAATTTCGGATTCCGCGTATAATATTAGTAGGATGGTAAATGAGAAAAGAGAGAGAAAAGGAAAAATAGAAAGAAGCCCGAGGGGCCAAGTGCTTTCCTTTTTATATTTTTCTGTCTAGAATTTCCAGTTAGCTGGGTCGCATTCGATTCAGTAAACAAATAAACATAGGCCAATTACCTTGTGACCCCCAAGCGAATTTTTAGTTTACGTGTGCTTTATCACCAACGGCCTTGGAGTATGACGGCATTTAAAGTGGATATTTCCGTAGTGAAACAAGATTCTTACGTTATAACATTACAAAATAGTACAAATTTTTCGGTGTCAGCTTTTATAAGCCCCAAGGTTGTCTATCACCTGGAAATAAATGTAAAATGGAATTTAACCAAAATATGGTTTTCTTTTGTTATATATCAAATGGTCCCTGATTAAAACGGAAAAATCAATTCGCTCTGGCTTAAAACTAAATTCAACTCTGTTATTTCTCGATTGCTCTCGCTTTCCTCTTATCTACCACACGAACCAAAAGATACTCTGTGTAAAAAAAATGAGACAATAATAACGTAAGAAAAATTCTACGATCCTCAAATCAAGCTTTAACATGCCCGTTTAAATCCTTAAATTCTCTAAACCCTCGAGACACGCGGTAAATCTGGTCTTATTCGCAAAAATATACGTTATTAAATAAAATAATACTTTTGTTCAAAAACTTACGGTAGAATATCTTCCCTTTTTATATTCTGCAGGAACTGCGTCTGTATCTCTAACTGGGCCGCTGCCCCGAAAATGCGAAATTTGCCGAGACGTGTTAGGATGATTTAGTGATAGCGTCGAGGGAAATTCCACCGGTTTGTGCTCTGATACTGGGGGACAGACTTCACTGTCAAGGAATCACCAAGTATTCCTATTACGCCCTGACACAACGGAGAAATTTTTACCTCGGGTATCACCAACACTAAAACACTATACTCTCGTACTCGGGGAAAGCCTTTCCCTTCGCGTGTACGACCCGTACTCTGTCGAGTCCTGAGCCGTTCTTCCTTTTTGTTTTTTTTCCATCACCCGACTTTGGGTGTGAGATGTTTTTGTTTTTTGAGTTGCAGTTTTTCTTTGTTTTTGAAGCGTGCAAACTTTTTGTTATCGAAATAATGATATTTTTTTAAACAACTTTGTTTTGGTTTGACCCAGTAAATGTTTTATTTTTTTAATTCTGTTTTGACTTCGTAAAAATTTTGTTAAACAATATGTGGGTCGTATTCTAGTTTTATATTAATTAAATTAGATTTTGTATTTACCGAGTGTTCCGAATTTTTGTACAATAATATATTCATGTGTTTTTTCGCATTTATTACAGTAGTAAAGTTAAAATGAATTTTTTGTTGATGTAAAGGAATATTAAATGTTGAGAAGAAAGATATATTTAGTTATATGTTTTGAGCAGAATATTTGAATTGTATTATACAGGGGAAGTTGAAAATAAAAATCACAGGAGAATTTGGTAATTAAATCAAATTCGAACACATAGGGTTTACAGGACTGGATCCAATTTGTACATTTAGAAAGTCCATAATTGTACATTATAGTACCTTCAAAGGATGTCAAAAAATGGCACGTCTATGTACATACAATGGATGAACTATGTTGGATCGAATCGAATCATGACGATCTATAAATATACATGCCAGAATATCCATAAGATGTACATAACTGAATCCATCGTACAGTTCCCGTCATATAAAAGTGATACATCACTTGAGGCTTATAATGGTTGTTTTCCATAATAAAATATTCCTGATAATTAACCAGCAACATTGACGAAGGAATTACCATAAACGGTACTAAACGTTTTTAAATGATACTAATTGTTTCTAGAGAATTCCACAATATATTGAATAAATGTTAAAAATTATAAGAAATTAAATATCGAAACAATTGTCAATGTCTTAGAAGTTTTAACATTGTTTCAATATATTGTGGAAATATCTAGAAACAGTTAGTTTCATTTAAAACGGTAATATGAGTAGATTCCACAAAGTAAGGGTCGAAACAGTAAAGTACGGTACTAAACTTAATAACATAAGATATGCAGATGATACCATCATGTTTGCAGATAGTCTTCAAGAATTACAAAAGTTGATGGATAGGGTGATCAAGAGTAGCTCACAGTACGGGTTGGAAATTAACCAAAATAAAACCAAACTTGTTGTAGTAAGTAAAAGAAAAATCACGAAAGACAAGTTATACATCAATCACAGTATTATACAAAGAGTAAAACAGTACACAGAGAACAATCATTTTTATCATCATCATTTTAAAAGCCACAATCTAGACATGAAGATTAGACTCTTGTTTTGCTACGTCTTCTCGGTCCTTCTGTATGGCGTATAAACCTGGGCACTAAAAAAATTATCAGGAGACTTCAAACATTCGAACTCTGGATGTACAGGAGAATAATGAAAATATCTTGGATACAAAAAATTACCAACACAGAAGTAATGCGACGAATGAATAAGGAACTAGAACTGCTAGATACCGAAAAATGTCAGAAGCTTAAGTGTTTCGGCCACTTAATGAAGAAACCAGATAGATACGGGCTATTACAAGGAATCCTCCAAGACAAAATTAACAGCAATAGAGCACCAGGCCGAAGGAGAATATCGTGGTTGGCAAATCTTAGAACGTGGTTTGACAAATTATAAACAGAACTTTCCAGAATCGCCATCAACAAAGTGAGAATAGCCATGCTGATAGTCAACATCCGAAACGGATAGGCACTTGGAGAAGAAGAAGTATCAAGTGTGCTACTTTTATGTGAAGAGAACAATTACAAATTTTACGATATGCTTTCTCCGGATGTCAGAATTTTTAGTAAGGTAAAGTTTTCTTCCTTGCGAATTGTGTGATTTTCGTATACATATAATATAAATTCTAGTTTCTGTATAATAAAACTTGAATAGGTACCTACGTAATGTTTTTTTATTAACATTCTCAGCATTTGGAATATATAAATAAACCCTGCATATATCTCTGATTTTGGTGTGGAGACAAAAATTTTTGAATTCGTATGCATGAAAACACAATTTAAGAAGAATGAGGTTCCATATGCCGATTCAGCCACATGTCAAGCACAAATCACCCATGTCAAGTAGTCAAGTTTTAAGGTTATAAGTTAGAACGTGTTATCGTTTTATTGTTTCATGTGAGCTTTTCTGTATATTTCACAGTGGAGAACTTTATAACCCAAAATTTAGGTTTGTGTGATGTACTGTCTGGTTTAGTGTGTTAAGCAAGTGATAGTAGCAAGGAGAGAAATAAGTAGAAGTGGTTTTGTGATGCCACAAGGAATAGGCAAAATTTTGAAATGCTTTCAAACAAATCGCAATATCATTCATGCAATATACTTAACTCATGAGTAGAATGTTGAAAACTTTTAATTCTCATGAATCACTAATGAGACATCGGTTTTATAATCCTCAATGTAGAATAAAATTGGCCGACAGTGGGAGCGTGTGTATTTATGTAGTATAATCACCAGTTCTATATAGGATTTGTAAATATATCTATCTATCTAGGTACATAAGGCAATTGTTGCTATGTTCCCAATATTGCCATCCGATCCAAAATTCTGAGGTCATTACTCTGGCGGCCGGTATACCTACTAAAACATACAGCATGTTGAGATGAGCCAGTCCAACGTGCGAGAAAAGTCATAGAGAAATAAACATATTAAGAGAGTGTTCGTTCCCATATAAACAACTGGCATCGCGTCGATCTCAGCGCACCCCTTGCGGGGAACAGAACTAATTCTTACAGGCGGGATATTTAAATTTGGTAGTTTGGATTATGGGTAGGTAAATTTTACAGTTTGTCTTAAAATTGTTTGTTATATAATTATTTCATTCCAAAAAATTATATTTCATTTTTGTAATGAAATAATAATAAACAATTTTGAGACAAATTGAGACAAATAATTTAGGTAATAAATAATAAAACAGCACACATTTAAAATTTTTATTAACCTGCAAATAATATAAAAACAAATTAATAAAATATTTGTTTACTATACATAGGTCTGTTATTTATACATGTTATTACATTGATAACTTTAAAATTCTTATTTTAATAGTTAACAATAATATTAAAGTACAAAAACATCTGATTAAATTATCAGTTACAATAATCAAAAAATTTAAACTTTCAATAATATCTTCGATTATTAAAACAATTATTCTAATATCACTTAACAGTGTTTCCACACAATTTTATTTTCAAAGTTATTTTTCCTGCCACACGTACTATAAATAGGCATTTATATGACTGTACATTTTTCAAAAAAAATCTATTGCAGCCTCCGCCATCCCCATAGCTGCCTAGCTCTCACCTTTTTTTAACTTTTTTATTTCAGAAAACAAGAAACTTCACATTTACTTTCTTTAAATTAATTAAAAAGACAAAACATGTAAATCTGAGGAAACCTACAGTTGTATAAATACACAACATAAACATATACTTAGCGAAAACTAAAAATGGCACACTAGCTTGAATATTAAATAATGTTTAAAATTGGTAACACAAAACATGAAAAAACTATTATTACCTATATCATTAATTTACCATATAGTTACATGTTATTATTATTAATCACAAAATTAGATATTTCTACTCAAATTACAGCATTATACTTAAGAAAGTTTATCTAATATTACATCAAATATTTTAATAAAAAGCATTTAAAAAGTAGATTCCTCTGTACATGAAGACAGGAACAGGTCTGAAACTAAAAAAAATTAAACGCAGTACATTGTTACCAAAAAATAATTATTATTTTTGTTTGTTAGTCATCTTACCATCATTATAATATTTTTTAATTAATAAGGGGACACAAACTTTTACGAGTTGAGAAAATACGTATGATTTATGTTCTCGACAAGTGAACCAATCAAAATTTATATGACTTTTTGCAAAGAGTTCGTTTGTCATTAGCCACATCCAAAGTCAATTGTTCTTTTAAAGCTATTTCATCAAATAAGAGGACACAATTTTTATCTATCTGCTTCATTTTGACGACCCTTTCTTTAAGCCTGTCAAAAATTGCTTTATTAATTCCAGTTTCAAATGGCACTGATCTTAGAAGTGACTGTAAAGTAGATTTACTGGGCAAAGCTATAAAACGTTTTAAAAAATTATATGCTCGTGGTCCCTTCTTATAAATGGCTAATGAAAGGGCCTTTTCCTTTATTGTCCATGAAGGTTCATGTTTCTTAGAGTTAGCAGTACTACTTTTTAAAAACTCCATGCCTGCTGGATCTAATTTTGAATTAAAATTTTGAAATAACTTTGATTCTGACAATTTAACTGCTTTTTTAATTTTGTTATTACTACTGATAAGTGCCTTTTTTAATTTACAAATTCTATTTCTCTGATCTTTATTAATGTAATACATTTTCTTCTTCTTGGGAGATAAATTACTTTAGTTTCGTTTATTTTACTTAAAATATTAGATTCCAAACATTGTTTTTTAGGCAACGGTTCAAATTCAGTTTCTTGAGGACTATCATTATTGTTACAAAAAATAAGCTTTCTTTTTACGGGCAATACTGTATTTTCAAAAGCTTGAGTTTTATTATTATTATCTTCAATTACTTTTGGTGGTGTATGATGGAAGGGTTGCAAAGGTAAAGCAAACTTATTAAGTCTTTTGCGTAATGAATTTGTAAATGCCTCATCATCAAAATGATCTTCACACAACCTTTGATCTTTGGATGTATAAGGAATTTCTAAAATTGTGTACCACTGTTCCCTTTGACTAATGTCAGATGGAAATTTGAAAAATGTTTTGTTCTTAAACTCCAAATTGCGAAGCAGCCAAAAATATTTATTATTACAATTTTTTGATATACAACTACGACGATGTAAAAGTTAATATACTAGGATATTTTATAATATTTATCCACATTAAAGGCGATGTTTTGAAATGTATTGAAATTTATGATATTTTGTTTATGTAAAACAGTCTTGTAGTTCGCGACAGTAGAGACTCCATGCGTGGGGAACTTGCACAGAAACGTTGTGCCACATACCGCCTATGCATCCATATACATATAAATAAAATATACTGCGCCTAGCGGTCAGGGAAGCGTGGCGATCATGAGAGTGCCGACATATATATGTCTGCACCGTCGGTGGCCAGGATCAATACGCGCATGCGAGTCACGAGACGTTGCATTGTTTAATATCATTGGCTGTATCATTCCCGCTTTGACGCTTTTAGACCTTCAGGGGAGTGGCAAAGGTTGTTAACATAGACCAATAATATATTTTATTTTCCCTATGGTTGTTTGTTTGGAAACTGCATAGTAAAATTAGGATGTGGTTTGGATGTTTAGTGATTTTGTTTTATCATTGTGTTGTGATATAATTTAGATTTTTATTAAAAACTATGTCTCCACAACGGTGCTTTTTATGTAATGAGATTGGTCCTAATTTAAATTTTCATGGGTCTACAGGTATATAAAAGTAAATTCCGTTTGAAAACAAATCATCCCATGAGGTACTCCATCGTCATTTAATTTGTCAATATGTATGGCTATATTAGTGTGTAGATATCAAAGAAATGATTTATAAAATTATTAACTCTAATTGGTTATGTGCTCACTATATATTTCATGTTTATCTACTTCATTTCTATTCCTTTTGAAGTAACCTAGTCAACTATTATAGACATTATTTGAGATTTATGTTAGAAGTGAAAAAAAATGTGATTACATAATTGCACTTTATTTGGTCAAATCAAAAATCAGACACAAAGTAGTCGAACCTCTCACTCTTAATAGAACGCATTTCGCTTATTGGAGATATAGGCAGTTAGAAGTATATTTTATTTATTATGTATATGTATGCATCAAACAGTCTCTTGTATTATTATTTGTCTATGAGAAAAGGGTTCAGTCTGTATAGGTGGGTGATTTATGGTCTGTATAAAGCATCCGAGGGAGAAAGACTGCTTCATTTTTAGCCATACTATAAAAAAGTGCACGTGTCTATGATTTCGTTTGGCTTTCTAGTCGAGATAAGTTGGGCAAAAAATTACCCATGGTAAGCTGCAAAATACCGCCTTTGTTGTTGTAGTGTGATTATATTTAATATGGTGTTTCCTGAAATCGTTAGTTGTTTATTCTCGCTGCCGACGGCACATAAACTATCAATCAGATTCGACGGGGTAGTTATTTTATCTTAATGGGGTAGATTGGGTGAAGTATTGCAAAATCTTGCCACTGAATTTCATAAAAGGTCATTAATTGGTCTGAGGCCCAGGAGAACCAGTAAGTGGCGATATTTGGCAACGGTTTTACAAGAAATTTATCTTACCATATTTTTATTGAGAATAAGTTAATTGATCAAATAATTCCAGGCAGTTTAAATTAATTCATGTTATTTCAAACACGTATACAGTGACATTTAACGGTTACCTAAGTTTTTTTAATACGGGGACGAACTAATCCTTAGAATTTCATGATATTTGGGCCAAATTTCACTATAACCGTGCAAATTAGTTCCATTATTGTACAGCCGAACAAAATATAGCGTAACGGCTAAATTAATGTAATGTTTTTCTTATTTATTTAGACAATAAACGGGTGGGATAAATTTCAAACACTCGGTATGTCTACTTACTAATTGATTTAAACACTAACTCACTAATCACTAACACTTAATTTATATATACAGTATATTCACTTAGACTAATTTATATAAACAGTTCACTAATTTATATTCACTAATTTATTTGTTTATCTCACGATGTCAAATTATCAACTAACTAACTCTTCCTGATCAGTCCCCTTATATACTAGTGCCTTTTGTACTAGAGAATTCCGGGCAGCGGCTTATTCACACAAATAATTTTTCTGGCCTTTTCTAGATAACTCTGGTCACAAAAACCAGTTCTAGATAAGATAGTCTCAATCGTAAACAGTTTCTTATAACTGCGTATCCGCCATAATTTTAACTATTATACCTGGATTAGACAGGGTCGGTTTTAGGGACTATACCAGTGTGCTGTTTCGTAACATTAATATATTTTTTCGTTTTTTAAAGACCTATTCTAAAGTTTTGTTTCACGTTTCTCCTATAAATTGCATTTTGTTCAATTTTACTAAAAATTTATTTTACTGTAACTTCAGCGATTTTTCCGGATTTAGATCCTTTTGTGCGCCAATTTGCTAATAGAATTAATTGTCAACTTTCTAGATTTTGTTTAATTTTTTTAATTATAAAATTTTGACTGACTTATAAGGAATATATGTATTAGTTAAACTCAGGCTTTTCATTTAAAGTCACTCTAACCTTAACTCTACAAGGAGGAGAAAACCGTTTATAAAAAATAAATACTCGTATTGTAAACCGAGGTCGAACTTCAGGCTCTTTTGGTAAGAATAGCTTTAGACCGCTCGAAAGGAAATAAGTGGAAGTACTTGTTTTCATAACCTTTTGTTTTTTTTTATTGGTGATAGTGACTATGAGTAGCCAACTAAGTAAACAGATAACCACGCATTGAGAGAGGTGAAACTTCCCTCCAAATTACCATCATCAGTAATCCGTATAACTAACGTAAATAGGTCATTAATGACCCTCAGGGTTACAACATATTGTACGTATTTTTAATTCTATTAAAAAGATGTTTTAGTGTAATAAAACAACAACTGTATAACGCATTTATTTCGTATTTTTCAAATTCAAAGCAAATTATAACAACTCTACATTGATATCTGAACAGTCGGTTAAAATTTAAATAATAACACGTCGTAATAGGCGGATTGATACATTTGCACGTCTCCAGAATAAAAATTGACGTACGGAAAATATCCAACATTGTTCTTTTCCACGTCCGGACGGCTAGTATAAATTTTCGTATTCCAATTTTGTCCCGAAAAATATGATCGTGACAAATACAATGATGAATTAAATGGTGTGTTATTGTCAGTTCCTACTTCCCAGCCAACTCGGACGGGATGATATTCATCGGAATCAAATAATGACATGAAGAAAGAAGGTCTAGCTGTATACCAAAAAATGTCGGCTAAATAAGTATTCTTTCCAACCAAAATCTGAAAAGGAATCATTTCTCATATATATTCTCTACATGGAAGATACTTATTGTCAACATAAAGTTGTATATACGAGGATATATTGAAAATTCTTAGCCTACTATAGAACCAAACAAAATTTCAATGTCAAAATATTGGATGGATACATTTATTGCAGCGAACCTGCAACGTCTCTAGACCTTTCAAAAAAAATGTTTCTTCTTGCTCTGCAAACCACCTCCACAGCTTTTATTACCTCCTCGTTGGAAGAAAATTTACGACCTTTTAAACTTTTTTTCAGTTGAGGAAAGAGATGAATTAGGGGGGTGTTCTCGTAATTTAAACCCTAAATCACGAAATTTTTGCATGGCAACATGAGATTTGTGTGCAGGGGCGTTGTCCTGCAAAAACAAAATACCTTTGGATAGCTTTCCGCGTCTTTTCTCTTTAATTTTTCCCATAGAGTGGTCAGTAATGTCGAATAGTAATCTCCAGTTATTGTTCTACCCTTATTCAAAAAATAAATCATTATTACTCCATGGCAAACCCAAAAAACTGAAGCAATAACTTTTCCAGCAGATTTTTGGACACGAAACTTCTTAGGTCTTGGAGAACCGAGTATCACCATTCCATCGATTGTTGCTTTCTTTCTGGATCGTAGAAATGTACCCAAGTCTCATCCATAGTAACAATTCGGTTTAAGAAGTCTACATCGTTTTCAAATCGAGCACGGATCGAACGCGATGCTTCTACCCTTGCACGCTTTTGGTCAACATTCAAACATTTGGGGATCCATTTTGCAGCAATTTTTCTCATGTCCAAATTGACGTGAACCATATGCTTCAGTTATCCGTTTTAGCCCAATTCGACGGTCTGATAAAATCATGTCATGAACTGCATCGATATTTTCGGGGACTGACACAGAAACTTCCCGATCGGTCATCATCTTCAATGGAAAATTTACCTCTCTTGAAGCTTGCCGTCCAATTTTTCACAGTCGCATGCGAAGGACATTGATCATCAAGGGTATTAAGCATATCTTCGTAAATCTGCTTACCTCTCAACCCTTTTAAATACAGGTACTTGAGGATGGCTCGATACTCCAATTTTTCTATTTTCACAATTTCGGTGGACATCTTTTTTCTTTTAATTTATTGCGTAACTCTGGTTTACTTTTTTGACGTCAAACTTTACACTGACACTTCTAATAACTTATTGTTCGTTGCTATGGTAACGCAATATTTTGTTTATGGAACTGGTCTAGGCTAACTAGATATCAATACATCCTCGTATGTATACTGTTATTCAATAAAAACATAAAAACAACAGTCATAAAATAAAATTCCAAAAATAACATT
Source organism: Galeruca laticollis (assembly GCA_963921935.1). Classification (NCBI taxonomy): domain Eukaryota; kingdom Metazoa; phylum Arthropoda; class Insecta; order Coleoptera; family Chrysomelidae; genus Galeruca; species Galeruca laticollis. The sequence continues at coordinate 90,764,397 of OY998183.1, forward strand.
TAATCCAATCATGAAAATCACGAGTTCCACAATAGTATATCATATGATAATAAGTCATAACTAAATAACAAATATGTGAATGTAATAAGTATCAAGCCCGATCCATCAGAAAGTGTTGATATACACGGTGTCCCAGCGGACCGTACACCCTAAATAACTCCGGTCTGCAGAGGTAATACCGTGATTTCAAAGGAGCCCCATTTTACCATAACACTTATATACGTAACATCACCCTTCTACCCTACACAGTCACCCCCTTAAAAAATTTAAATTGCAAGAGGGATCGAGTGATACCTCTTTTAAAAGGCCTTTGAATTCTCTTTACAATGGTCTATAATTTTTCAAAAAAAATTTTCAATGGGTTTGGGAAAATAACTGTTGTAATAATTTTGTATTTTAATAATAAAAACACGAAGTATAGAATTTAAATTATCGTATGAACTGTTCAAAAGTATCTCCGTTGACTTCCTACAATGGTATAATATATATTTTCTACGACTATTAAGGAGAGGATACGAGAGTAGAAGTAGTGCAGAAATATCGAAATGCAGAAAAAATCCTCTAAAGTGAACGTAAACTAATATGGTCATTGAGTATTAATTGTGCCATAAATGCAGCAAAAGTGTGTTTTGTGACCCTTTTAAGAAAGAATAATAACAACAGTTGTCAACTGTCAAGAATTTCGATGGTCAAAATTGTTTAATTATCAATTTTTTTAAATTAAAATTGATTAATACTTCATAAAAGTAAGTAAATTTATATAATTATACCTAAATTATAGTTATTACATGGCTTCATTCTTTTTTCGTGTTTGATACTGACAGCAGTAATGATTTTACCACAACTCTTCCAGAAATTAAGGAGTTAGCAATTCAATATATGTTTTATGTTTCTATTTGATAGTCGTAAAAAATTATAATATAACACGGGTGGAATTCAAAATTCTACACTCGTAGAACCGTTTATACAAATCGTTTTCTACAACTGCTATGAAAAGTGACGTATTTCTCATAGCTTACTTAATTTCAAAACCACATATTGCTCATATGTTTAAAAATATCTTTATTCAATCGGTTATGAATACATTTACAAAGAAGGTGAAATAACAGTATATGGCCGATGTTCTGGCATATCTCATCTACTTTGTGTCCCTCTGAAGTTGGTTGTAATTCCCTGCCGATGGCATTACTTACTTGTTATGACTGCGATAATAACCTTGCCCCGAATATACAAATATGACTCCCCAGAAGTTTCGACTGTGTCGTCCCTGAAAAACGGCTGAAAAACAGGGTTTCACATATTGCTCATACTGTGAGAAATATTATTTCTCGCGGCACTTTGCCCACACTACATACATTTATATGGAGATTCAATGAAAATCGACGAAAACTTAGTTGGCTATTGTCAGCTTTAAATAGTTGACACAACTGTCAATTATAGAAGTTTCTTAAATTCTTAAGGTAGTTTTATTTCGTGGTTTGATAAAAATCGCAATTTCCATTAAAAATTATTTTAGTAGGACATGATTATACCAATTTATAATAAATAAATAACATGGATACTGACGATTTTGATAATACTCCGCCAGAGATATTGGGAAAAGCAGCAAAAGTGACTCTAGATTTGTTGCCGGAAATTTCACGAAAAAAGTATGAATTAGCATACCAGAACTTTATGGAATGAAGAAGAAATACAAAAATGAAATATTTTTCGGAAAGTGTACTTTTGGTATACTTTGAAGAGTTGTCGCAAACTTTAAAGGCGTCTACACTTTGGTCACACTATTCAATGTTGCGAAGTACTATCAATATAAAAAATAATATTGATATATCCACGTATCAGAAATTACGTTCATTTTTGAGAAGAAAGTCCGACAATTACGTCCCCAAAAAATCAAACATATTTGACAGCAGACCAACTGCAGATATTTTTAAACGAAGCTCCAGACAAGGAATATCTACTAATAAAGGTAAATTTATTTAGAAGGAACTATTTTTAGAATTTAATTTTATTTTTTCCTTGAATTAACATAGATTTTTCTAATTAGTGGGTTTTTCAATAGATAAAAAAAATTAAATAACCATTAGAAATTCTATTTCAAATTATGGTATATAAAAATTTGTACTTTTAACCAATACATTTAAATTAGATAGTGGTGAAGTGGATACTGTGTCCGCTTGGAACTGAGTAGTCCCGGATTCGAAACTCTCGGCCGGCAAATATTTTTTTGTAAAATATGAATTCTGTTTTTTTTATTTGCAGACAGCAGTAGCTATAGGCATAGCAGAGGCATGTCGTAGAGAGGAGTTGTGGAAGTTAAGAATCGATAATTTAGAGGATTTAAATTCAGCTTTATTTGTGAAATTAGATAACACGAAAACAACTTCCAAGAACTTTCACTGTAGCGGGAGAATGCTATGAGATATATAAAAAATATGCTGCTCTTCGACCGATTGATTTGCCAGAAAAACGTTTCTTTTTAAATTATCAACACGGAAAATGTACTAAACAGATAGTTGGCATTAACAAATTCGGCAGTATGGCTAAGACAATTGCAATTTTTTTAAAATTAGAAAACCCTCAACATAAGAGAAAATTTAATAAAAAGAAATGACGTTCCGGGTTTGACTATACAAAACTGTAAAAATTTCACAATCAACTACAATTTTAAATAATGTTATTTAACAGTTAAGAGGATACTTTAGTATTATTTTGGTTTTACTAATCTTAAAAATAAATATCAAGTCACATTTCTTTTATTCTTTCAATTTGTGCAGTTGTAGAAAAAGTATTGTGTGCAGCATGTGGGAAAAGTACTTTTCCCACTTGTTGCACAATATACTATTCTACTCGTGTAGAATTTTGCTTATTCCACACTTGATATAGAATATACTATTCAAATGCTTCGCGGACATCTGGAGTCACTAAACGGCATTCTCGAACGATTATTTGAAGTAAATATTCTAGAAATTTAGGTTTTGTTGCAAATACCTTCGATTTCAAATGACCCTAGAGAAAGAAACCTAAAGGGTTTCAATTTGGTGACCAGACTGGCCACTCCATAGGTCCTCTCTTCCAATCCATCGATTCAGAAATTGATAGACCGGTACAGCAAAATGTGATGGTGCATCATCCTTGTTGAAGAAGAGTTTGTGCTTCAAAAGATCGTTGGCATCTTCAAGAATTTGGGTAATCATTGAATCGATGTCGTAGGTTACCAGGAATAAAGAACGGTCCGACAATGTGATCCCCTAAAATATCAGCTCAAACATTTATCTTTTTGAGGCCTTTGCGTATGACTTTCAACCAATAAACATGGATTAATTTCATTCCAATACCTGCAATTGTGTCTATTCACTTCACCATTTCAATAAACGGTTATAAATATTAAAATTAACTTCTCCGTATCGAATCATAAAACAAGTCACTTGAATAGACTCCAGGGGCTCTATCGTACTAACAATACGAAATTTCTCCAAAAATGTAGAATATTTGGATTTATAGGACCCGTTGTGCTCGCTCTAGTGAGCTGAAAATCAATAAAGTTTATCTGTGAGATGCCTTGAACAATATCCAATCATAAAATGGTCACTTGTATACACTCCGGAGGCTGTATCGTGCTAACAAGACATGTTACGAAAAGTGGCCGACGACAACGACGACGACATACACACAGGATTTCTTTCTACAAACCGTTTGTTCGTGTTGTTCTTGTTGAAAAACGAAAAAATAACTCCAAAAAAATCCAAAATTACAACTTTTTTTGGGGTAAACCAATACTTTCCTCGCATATTAGATAGGGTTGGGCTGAAAAGTAATACATCTGAAAAACATGTATTGTATAAGTAGGTATTGCGACACTTAAGCGTGGGAAAATTTTAAGGATCGTAGGAAAAAATTACTCTTTGTTGTTTGCCGCCGCTAATTAGATGGCAATATGATACGACAGGTGAGTGAAGGTCAAGAGTTTAAAGGCCAAAAGATGTAATTATATAAGATATAGTCGTAATGGAGATAATATCAAAAAGTCTTAGGATATATCTTTGTTGATCGAATACCTATTTGGGATGACGTAATTATACAGGGTATAGTCGTAATGTTAGGAAGGCATGACGGCCGTTAAGTGACTGGTAATATGATACGACAGGTGACTGAAGGTCAGGAGTTTGGAGATCGAACGATGTAGGATATAGCCATAATGAAGGTCATATCAAAAGCCATATTGTATTGGAGTAAGAGGCATTCTGTCACGTGATATGTTCGCTAATTATACAGGGTGTAGTCATAATAAAAAGACGTTCATTACCAAAGAATGTATTAACTATTATTATTGTATTTGAGTGAGATAAACAGCATAACGGCTTTGTGGAGACGGAATAAATAGCCGTGAAGAGACGGAACTAACGGCGATGCGGAGGCGGATGTGGCGTTTTCCCCATTTTTTATTGTCGTGTGATGTGTTGTGACTTTATATTATATTGCTCCGGCTAATAATCGTTAAAATGAAACTTTTATTCACTTTAATAAATTATTTATTATATTTTCGCTGCTTAGTCGGTGTCGCAAAAATAACACTTATCTTCAGTTGGGATCAGATTGGCTCATGGGTAGGCAACCAACATTACTAACGTGTAGTTAGATTCTTTTTGTAAACTATCTTTGATAAGATTTATTTTTAATAATTAACGAAAATTTCTTTTATATTCAATTATAATTTAATAGTAAATATCAAAATGGCACAAGAATAATAAAATGCAATGCTCTGTGATAGTTGATATAGTTTCGGTTACACTTGCAACAACGCAAAAATAGAAATATATTCTCGGTGTTTTATGACTATAAATACAACTAACTACCTTGCAATTAGATTATGGTAGATATTATTAATGAGTTATGATGAAAATGTTTTCGTATGATTCCTACTGGATATTTCTTTTTTATTATGGAAAATGACGTCACCTTTTCATAAGGTAAATAGAATTAATATTATTGATACAACCTATAATAATACTTATCTATTAACGCAAACTCAAAGTTTTCCTTGGATTTCAGGTTCTGGATTTCTAATCTGCTAGACCGCTATTAGATGACATGTACTTCTTGGACAATCGGGAATTGAATTTAATAGGTAAATTAAATAATTAAATACTGGTTTCTCAGGAACTTTCAGCTCACTATCTTCAAATTGGGCAAGTACTTTGTCAATTCTTATATTTCTATTCACTTACCAACACTATTATATATTATTTATACGTTTGAGACACCAGTACTACAAAATCCCCAGAACAGATTCCACCTATATGCGAATGACGCCGCAGTAATCATTTCCGCCATTGACATTTACTCTCTCAATATTCGATACCAAAATACCTTGACGAAATTTTCAAATTGGTGCCGGAGATGGCGGGTGACTCTAAATAACCAAAAAACTCAAGTAAATGTTTTTAAACACACTTCCACTCAGAGCGAATAATTTCTACCGACCAACTTTCGCCTGTTGTTCTGGGGAGAACAACTCGAGATACGCAGGGAAGCCTTTTACTTGGGAGTTAGATTTACTCACACTCTCAACTTGGCGGCCGACCTGGCTGACACTTTAAATTAAAACCGGCGACGAGTTTGTCTCATTAAGACGCTCGACGGAAGCTTCGGTAGAACTCACCCTGCCACTTTACTTCATGCGTATAACACATACATCCGACCCGTAACCGACTATAGAGCAAACGCCTCCTGCACCTTTTCCGATCGTCTTGTTAAAAGAGTAGTTAATTCTCAGATACTTCCAATATAAATCTCCTTTTTCTCCTAGTAACACTCTTTATGTCAATATCGACATCGAACCAACCCGTCTGAATAATTTACAAGCCCGATACGTTAATCGCACTATCGAATCGCACAACTGAAACAAACTATCGCTCGGTAATAAACACAAGAGGAAACTCCTATATCCTCCAGTTCGGTTACTAGTCACCGCTTACGAAGACCTTCCCGAGGATTATCTAAACTACCTAGATAATTCACCGATTTCCATCAGATAATCACTTTAAATCCTTATATGTATATCCAATTCCAGCCACCCCCACCCGTCGTCGATGTTGCAGGTTTTCTGCAGTTTCCCTGTAACCAGGTGAATTTATTCACTAGCCAAATGACCGACGACTGGGAATAATGCAGCTGTACCCGCCTCCATTTGACTCTTAAGACAACGGAGATTCACCAAATCCCTATAAATGTAACGTCTACATCTCTATTCATTTGTAATTTCTGACACCAAGTCATATAAGTATCCGCAACACAGCGTGGTTCGTCGTCTCTCATGAGACTGTAAATTCGACCAATTCTAGTCACTTTTCTGTTATTCCATTCTAGACTTTTAAACCACGCTTCTCCCCTAATATCATCTCGCGTTGCTGTACCGAGCTAGCCTTTTTTCCAGGACATTTTCGAGCAAAAAGCTTTCTTACACCCATTTCTAGGCACTTCTTTTCCACTGGGCTGCTTTCAGCCAACCATCAAATACACCCAACTCATCTACAAGCGCAGAATAAACGAAACCCCAACATAACACATCCAACCCCAACCCTGCAGAGAAAATTAATCATATATCAGGGACATCTAAATAAAATAAAATTCCTTAAATTTTAAATAAAGATCCCAATTCCACACAATTCTTTCGAACTTCTGTCCATCTCTCTTCAGATTAGAGGCTCTGAACAATGAAGCATATATGTTATGATGATGTATAAGAGGCAGGACCGGTTGACAGCTTATGTATTCGTCTTTTCGACTGCAAGTGTTAATCGACACGTAATGCAATATTCGTCCCCGGCATATAGTCACAAAAGTATTTGTTGCTTACTTCGAAGTAAATATTAATTATAAAAAACATTATTGGATTAAATTAATTATTTTAACAAGAAAATCGTATAAGGTATAACTGTTTTCGTCACATTTATAACTCATGTATATATGACTGTGCACTCTACAATGACATAAAAAAGTATTACCATAATATTATCACAAACATATTTAATTTCAGAATCCAATAATCCATATACGCATTCTTCTCCTCCATTAATGTCTGCTGGTACATATCCTTCCTTATCTCCATCAATTAAATGAACTCTTCCTGTATAAATACGTTTATTGTCCAATGAACGACCACTTGGAATTGCATTGGAAGGTATATTGTTGGGATCGTATGGTATCCATTCCAACAAATCCTCTGAAAATAGAGACAATAATATATAGGTATCGTGAGGCGAGGTTACTTTGGAATGTACGGATAAATTCGGACATCTGGTCCTTGTAATATGTAAAAATTGAGAGGGGGTAGTAAATTCATGCTAACGTCCGTCAGTGTACTGGAGTGTGATTAATCCTTTATATGGCAGTGGTCATATCAACAATAGTGGCCATTACGGACATACTAGCAAATGTAGCAAATTCGACCATATTTGTTCGGCTGTGTGAAATTTATTTTACGACCACAGTTGCTTTAATAGTATTGTTGTGGCAAGGGTTCAGGTGAGTTAATTAGCCTGTTATTTTTATTTTAGTAATGTTATTTGGAATATTTCTATTTAAAATTGCTGTTGTGACACTTATTGACTAACTCATGTAACAGTTGAATCTATATCAATTGGCGCAAACATAATACTGGATTAGTGTTTTAAATGAAACGCAATGTTCCTAGCTAATTCCACAATATAATGAAAAATGTTCAAAATTCTAAAAAATTGACAATTGTTTCGATAACTGAATATCATCGTCAGAATGACAGATGTTACATTTCATTTTATGCCTACTTGATGTTGAGTAGTTATTTTTGGCTAGACCAAGAAGTGACCTACCTTGTGATTGACTTAATATATGTTAATAGAAAAAGAAGAAGATGTGATATTACAAATATAGAAGCTTAGATATTATTAGCCCTATGGTGATATCCTGGATATAATTTTTCCAATTAAGATCAGTATAACTGTGCAATGATATAGAAAACCAGGAAAACTATATCTGCCGATCTTTACAATTATCACTTAAGAAGACAGTTTAATAGTGGAGAACTCCCTAGATTTATTTATTTGTACACAAAGCAATAAAACGTGCTAAACGAGTATGGCTAAAAGAAGAATGTCAAAAATGGTTTAAAATAAGAGACTACTTAGACAACTACATAAAACTTGAACACACACAACATAAAATTCAATACTCTAAACATCATGAAACTGTAAGTACCTACATACCAACACACTCTGCACCATGATTTGAAAACCTTTCAGACACTAATTTTACAGATAGTGAAATAGAATTTTTAAATAAAGGTTTAAAGTACAGCATACCACCAAAATTATAGCTACAGAGTAAGAAATAGCTTTAAAATCTAATTCAAATAATTTTCTTTATGAGAAATTAAAAATTGCCAATTTAATCAAAAATATTGAACCTTCAAAAGTTGAACGTCAAACAAAAAATGACATTACAGTTTTAAATGCAATCGAAAAGAAAGTAGAAGATAATAACTTAACAGTTATAAAATCTGATAAGGGGAACACTACTGTCGTATTGACAATTGAAAATTATAATTCAAAAATATATAACTTTATAGAATCTAGCGATGTAAAAGTTCTTAGAGCAGACCCAACAAAAAAGTTTTCTAATAATGTGAGGGATATTGTTAATAATCTAAATTATCTTTTAAGTGATAACGAAAAGAGCTCCATCATAAATAAGAATCCTCATTGTCCACAATTACATGGAACCGTTAAATTACATAAAATAATGAAACCAATTAGACCTGTAGTTTCTTATGTTAATACTCCTAATCATATATTGGCAAAGAGGCTTAACAATATATTTAATAGTTACGGATATGCATCTAAATACTAAATTAGAAATTCAATAGAACTATTTAAAAAATTAAAAGCCTTCAACTTACAAGATAACTCTAAGCTTATTTCATTTGACGTTACTAATATGGTCACGAAAATTCCTCCTAAGGAATGTCTAATACTTGTCAGAAAATTACTAGAAGATAAAAATATTAATCCAGGAATAATATCAGATATACTTAATTTATTTGATGTATGTATCAATCAGAATTATTTCACTTTTGACAATAACATATATATTCAAAATGAAGATGTACCAATGGGAAGCCCTATATCACCTATTTTGGCAAACATTTTTATGGACAGTTTAGAAAGAAAAATCTTTGAAAGTAATATTTCAAAAAATGTTTTATTTTGGTATAGATATGTAGATTAGCTTGTTTTATAGGTAGTGAACGACAATTAGATACATTTTTCAAACACATTAATAATTTACACCCAAAAATTAAATTTACATTAGAAGTTGAAGAAAATAACTCAATCAATTTTCTTGATTTGAAAATTCAAAGAGTTAATAATGTACTTGATTATTCAATTTACCGAAAACCAACACACACTGATGTGACAATTCCATATAGTTCGAATCACCCCATGTCAGATAAACTATAGCGGCATATAATTCAATGATACATAGAGCATTTTCAGTTCCTATGAACAAATGTGATTTTGATAGAGAGATTAATACAATTAGACAAATAGCAACATCCAACGGTTATCCATTACATATGATAAATAAGCTAATTAATAAAAAAGAGGAAAATGTGGCATTACAACTAATATTACCTAAACAAACTAAAGAAATAAAAACTTATAAAACCATCACATATGCAGGAAATATTTCTAATAATATTTCAAAGATAATAGCTTTAGCAACGAATACAACAATTTCTTTTAAAACAGAAAGTAACGTAAGTACAAAATTGTTAAATGTAAAAACAAAAATACCACCATTAAAGGAATCAGGTATATATAAACTCAAATGTCCAGAAAGTAATGCTGTCTATTTGGGTCAGACCCTTAGAAATTTTGAAATCCGACACAGTGAACACTCACGAGCATACAGATTAAAACAATCAGATAAATACCATTACGCAAAACATCTACTTGACATCAATCATTCATTGACACCTAACACAGAACTAGATGTACTACATATTTGTGATAAGAAACAAGAACTGAATTTCCTTGAAGAGTTGGAAATTAGAAGACACTTAAGAAACCCACAATATGAAGTCGTCAATGAACAGATAAATCTAGGGAGTTTTCCACTATTAAACTGTCTTCTCAAGTGATAATTGTAAAGATCAGTAGATATACTTTTCCTGGTTTTCTATACCATTGCACAGTTATACTGATCTTAATTGGAAATATGACATCCAGGATATCACCATAGGGCTAATAATATCTAAGCTTCAATATTTGTAATATCAAATCTTCTTCTTTTTTTCTATTAACATATATTAAGTCAATAACAAGGTAGGTCACTTCTTGGTCTAGCCAAAAATAACTACTAAACATCAGGTAGGCATCAAATGAAATGTAACTTCTGTCATTCTGACGATGATATTCAGTTATCGAAACAATTGTCAATTTTTTAGAATTTTCAACATTTTTCATTATATTGTAGAATTAGCTAGAAACATTGAGTTTCATTTAAAACACTAATATGAGTAGATTCCACGAAGTAAGGGTCGAGACAGTTAATTTCATAATAGTGGATGTTTATTCCGAAAAATTTAAGCTAACCTATAATAATTGCATGTGGTTAGTTTATATCATTTGTGTTTGTGATTGACAGAAATCTTTTTTGCAGAATGGCTAACATTCATTTACAAAAAGCTCTAAAAGAAGGAGACAGTGATACTTTATTTGGCAGAAATTGATGAAATAACATATGATGAAGCAATATAGTCATACGCAGGAGGCGACAGCGATGCAGATGATGTATTGCCATCTCGTACTGCAATTGTCCCGTACATCACGCAAAAACAATGGTACAGGTTCTATAATAGTCTCAACTTCAGGGGTTTCGGATAACATAACCGATCAAAGTTGTAGTGACTTTGATTCAGACGATTCAGTTGCAGATCCCAGTTATGAACCAATATCAACAAAAACACAAATATTCCATGAAGAATCATCAGATAGTGCTACCTATGTCTCTAAAGAAGAAACGGCTGCTAACATGCAACGCAGTTCTGGTACCCCAGGTTATAATTGGAGCAAAACTGATGTCATTTCGAACAAATACACAAATGCAATTTTCTCAGTGAAATTCGGACCAGCTATAAATGTTGACATCCAATCGCCATTTGCTATTTTTTCTAAATTATTCAAACAAGAACTTTGAATAAAATTGTGTATGAAACTGATAACAAAATATTAAGCCATTATATTTGACTTTAGAAGAGTTCAAAGCTCATACGTGTGTTGATAATCATGCGGCTCCATAAACTTCCGAGCATTAGACATCATTGGCCTACAAATCGAAATTTCCATGTCTCGAGAATTACTGAAATATTTTCCCTGAAGAGGTTTCTGAATATTCCACGTTACTTTCACATAAATAATAATCAAAACATGCTAACAGCTAGAAAAACATTCTGACATTGATAATCTGTATAAAGTACATCCTCTTGTGTACTCACTGCAGGAAACCTTTGCAAAAGCGTTTTATCCTGACCGTAGATGAAAGTATGATTTGTTTCAAAGGTAGGAGTTCTATAAAGCGATATATGCCCACGAAGCCAATTAAAGGGGGTATCAAAGTTTGGGTATGTGCATATTCATCTACTGGGTATGTGTACACTTTTCAGATATACAAGGGCAAATCAACTGTGTCTGAAGATATCATCACTGGATTGGGCGAAAAAGTTGTACTAGAAATGACTAAAAATTTCAGAGGCAAAAATTATTGTATATATTTTGATAATTTTTTTCTAGTTTTCCACTGTTTACTAAAATGCTTTCTTTTGATTTATCTTGTTGTGGTACGATGCGATCTAATCGTAAGCATTTTCCTCCACTGTCTTGAGATAAATGTATGAAGTTAAGAGCATACGACTTTGCTACTACAACTGACATATCCGTAGTCAAGTGGAAAGATCGAGGAGCAAAATGTGTGTTAATTAGAAGTACCATGCAAAATCCTCTAAGTAAATCTACTGTTCAGAGGGGAAATAAAAGGGGCGATTGAGTAACTGTCAGCTGTACTGATTCCTTTCGCGATTACAACAACAACGTGGGAGGAGTGAATCTCTTGGATCAGCTCCATTCATGTTATATATCATGGAAATCACGAAGATGGTATATGAAAATCGTCTATTATCTAATATATGCTTCTATAGTTAATGCATTCATAATTTACAAAGCTGCAGTTCAACAAAAATCATTAAAAGAAAAACCTATGGTACAGTTTGCTTTCCGTGACAAATTAGCGAATGAATTGATTGAAGAATTCACTAACAGGAAATTAAAAGTAAGCAAAAGAACTGTGGCCAGCAACAAGAAAAGTCAGGACCCTTTGCCTTGTATAACGTAGGAAATAATTTACCAAAGAAAGGTGCTTCACGAAGATGTGCCTATTGTTCTACAGAGGTAAGCCTAAGAGAACAAGTCTGGCGTGCGTCGTTTATAATGTAGGACTCTGTGTAAAGTGCGTTGCTCTGCATTATAACAGAAATGTTTAATTTTTGAAAATATTTTCAAATTATACATGTTTTTTACTTCAACAACTAAAATGTAGGTAATTGTCTTATATGAGCTATGGTTGATTTTTCGGCCACTGTTGTTTTTGGTTTATAGACTGTTGTCGAATAATCAACCAGCATTTTTTTAAGCAAGTAAATAAAAAAAATGCCAATTAGGAGCCATAGGCAGGTAGCATTCAATGTACAAGAAAAATATTTAGAATCAAAATCGGTCTTGCCCTATAAATGGTTAAAACAATTGCCCATCTTTGAGTTGCCCTTAGGAGTTTGTCGAGCGCGGATGTTTTTTTCGAGGCCGTAATTTTTTACTTCGATTTCTGTTAGCAGGCAATTTTATCACTCTTTTAAAACTGGAAAAAGTAATTGGCGTACACCACCTATTAATGATGGAGTCGTAGTTTTTCCACTATTTATGTTGGGAATGTTTCGTGCAATTTTGAGATTTTTATTCGCCCATTTTTTTTAAAATCGTCATTACCAAAAAAATAATATTTTGATGGGTAACTTCGGACATGGTGCGAAGTTACAAAAGGCAACTGGTGAGCCGCCCCTACCATAATTATTCGGCAGAAAGGTTAAGAGAAGCAGTAGCCGCTGTTAATTCTGAGAGAAGAACCATAAGAGAGGCGTCGGACTTTTATGGGATTCCCAAAGCGACAATTGGTGACAAAGTTAAAGGGACTCATTATAAAAATCCAAGAGGCAACCAGTGCTGAGCCTTGATGAATAAGTAGATTTGGATCACGGAATATCAACCACTGCAACTTGGGGTTTTCCACTAGTAGAATATGATGTAAGGAAAGTTGTCCAATGCTACCTTATCCGAAAAGGAATCCAGACTGACCGATTTTCTAATAATTTACCAGGAGTAGATTGGGTCAAGAAGTTCCTACATGGACATCGAGAGGTAACAGTAGGGCTTGCGCAAAATAACAAAAGAAACAGGGCTCAAGTGACCCATGCTACTATTCAACAATATTTTGATGAATTGAAGATTTAACTAAAAGGTGTGCCCTCTGAAAATAATAATAAACTATGACGAAACCAACTTCAGTAGTGACCCTGAACGAGTCAAAATAGTGTGCAAGAGGGGCAGTAGAAATTGTGATCGAATTATTGATGCAACAAAAACCAGCACATCATTCATGGTGGCCGCTTCTGCTTCGGGAACATTGCTATCGCCCTTTTTCGTTTACAAGACAAGAGTAGGAGGAAAATAGACCTTCAGATGCCGATATTCCTGCACACAATCTGGCTGGTTTGATGCCCAAGCTTTTGCAGAGTGGTTCCGAGAAATATTTTTACCCTACTTGCGGAATAACCAGTTAATGTACCCCTCACATGACTTCACCTTATGTAACGAGGCTATCAGTTTTCACCCAACATTTTCTTTCTATTGCTTTACTTGAAAAGAAACTGTTTCTTTAATAACAAAAATTCATAAAATTGAACAAAAAAATGGATTCCTCGTATTAAAATACATAGTTTTTTCCGTACATTCACTGTAAACCAACATTTTTTAACACGCTTCCATAAAAAAAATTTTATCACAAAACTATGTTATATGTCGATTCCAATCTTACGCCATTGGATAAAGAAAAGATGCATCTCAATTACTTACTCTATTTGAATTCTTCCATTGTATATTTGTAGACAATATACGCAGTGCCATATTATCCAATAGGCTGACTAGGCCCAAATTAAATTCTTTTTTTTGTCAACCTGTTCGAGGTACGGAAGCCGATGCAGATAATGAACAACAATCAACTCTCAGTAATGATGATATTATGGATAGAGGTAGGCAGATAATTGAATAACGCGGTGTAAGAATGTAATTTTTATTTTTGTATCCTCTAGAAACCGCAATAAACTCGTGCAATTCTGATACTGATGAAGTTCAGGACTGTCCGTCTTCATCATGTAATCCTCAAGAAACGTCAGAATTATTTTCAAAAGTCGATTTCACAGACCCAGCTTGATGGCCTATAACCGAAAGTTTCATAAATTACATTGTAATGAACCCATCTGTTTTTATGATAATCATAGTAGATTTGCTTAAAAAAATATGTTTTTCAAAACTTTGCACAACGGGGAAACTGTACGTCGTCAATGGCTATTATATTCAGCACTAACAGGAAATGTTTATTGTTTGTATTGTAAATTATTTACCCGGACAAAAACGAATTATTTCATGACTGGATTCAACGACAGGAAAAATACCCATCGGATTTCTGAACATGAAAACTCTTCTGAACACTGTGAAAATGCGTAGGCGTATATTGCGCGATCAAATGTCTTAGGGAAAATAGATACCGAAGTTCATAAGCAGTACCTTGCAGGAAGATATTACTGGGTTATCATACTTAAACGAGTAGTTGTAGTTATAAAATTTTTGACATCGCGTGGCTTAGCATTTAGGGGTTTTAGTGAAATGTTTGGAGCTATTGATAACGGCAACTACCTAGGTTCGTTAGAGCTTTTAGCAGAATTCTGTTTCTGAAAACCCACATTGAAACAAAAGGCAATCCAGGAAAAGGAAATGTTTCTTATTTGTCATCAACTATTTGTGATGATTTCATAAAACTCATGGCGGTTGATCTAAGAGAACAATTTGCATCAGAAATAAAAAAAACACGAAATATTTTGCAATAATCATAGATTCTACACCCGACATATCCCTCACTGTTGTTCTCAGATATGTAATTGAAAATGGTTCGGTAGTAGAACGATTTATTACATTTACTGCTAAGGTAGGGCACAAAGCTTCAAGTATGGAAACAGCAGTTTTGAAAGTTTTAGAACATATTATGTCATTAGACATACAGAACTGTAGATGACAATATTACGATAACGCTAGCAACATGGCTGGTCGATATTCTGGTTTGCAGGCTAGAATCAAGAACAAATTGGCAAAATTTATACCATTCACTGAATTTAGTAGGAACCTGCGTTACAGAGCGTTCTCCTGTTGTAACAAATTTCTTCTTGTTTGTGGAAGAAATATACACTTTCTTTTCAGTATCAACCTATAGGTGGGAAATAATGAAAGAGTGTTTAACACGTAACAGAAGTGTGAGTGGGTCAGAACTACATGTGCCTAAAAAACTTTCAGGTACTAGATGGTCAGCTAGAGTCGATGCCTGCACCGCTCTTTATGACAGTTACAATGCTTTTAAAGAAGCTTTGAATTTTATTGTGAATGGTACCTCGCAAGCACCTAAAACAAAAGCTGAGGGGAAGGTTATATTGCAAAAAATGTTAAGCTTGGAGACTGGTATTATACTCTCTTTCTGGGGAGATATTTTAATTCAATTCCACAAAACAAGTCAGTCTTTGCAAAAGCAAAGTATGGATATAGTGACAGCCGTTCAACTCTATAAATCATTAATTCACTTTGTTACGGAAATGAGAACAGCTTATAACAATTACGAGGAAAGCGGTAAATTCTTAACAAAATGTAGTACCTATACGTTGGATTCGAAAAGGATGAAAAAAAGGAAATGTTTGCCAGGAGAGAGTGATGTTGGAGAAACTACTTTTGATGGTAGGACAAATATGGAAGTAAATATGTTCTACGTGGTTGTAGACAATATAGTATCAGAACTCGAGAGGCGAAAAAATTCGTATGATGAAATCAATGGATCTTTTGGTTTTCTTACAAACTTAGAAAACACTGAAGACAATATAATAAAAGAAAAGTGCAGACATCTTCAAGGAATTTATACTAGAGATTTGGATTGTAATTTTGAAAATGAATGTGTACAATTCAAATATTTTATTCAAACTCTGGACTCACCTAACTCTAAGAAAAAAACATCAAAAACTATGTCATGGTTGCAAATACTCCGCAGCAGAAATGTTATTTGTACGTTCCCCAACATGAACATTATTTTAAGAATATATCTGTGTCTTCCAGTGACGAATTGTACAGGCGAAAGGTCCTTCTCCGTGTTAAAACGAGTAAAAAATTAGTTAAGAAATTCTTTAACAGGCGATAAAACTGCTGACCTCTCAATATTATGTATAGAATGTGAGGCACTAAAAGAAAGAAACTTTGACGATATCATACAAAAAATTTCAAGTATTAAGTGTCGTAAAATCCACCTTTGAATAATAGATTTATACATTTTCACAAATAAATATATATTTTGTGAAACGCGTTTTATTTTACTTGTATTTGTATTTTTACTTTCCTAGTTTAGAGGCGCCAAACTGATGTCAGCCTAGGGCGCTCTAATGTCTTAATCCGGCCCTGAATATACGGAATTAAAGGTTGAGTAGATATTTTTGTAAAAAATTACCTTAAAGAAACGTGTAGTAACTACGTCTATGCAATGGAAAGACTGAAATT
Source organism: Galeruca laticollis (assembly GCA_963921935.1). NCBI lineage: Eukaryota > Metazoa > Arthropoda > Insecta > Coleoptera > Chrysomelidae > Galeruca > Galeruca laticollis. The sequence goes on from OY998183.1 coordinate 90,781,349, forward strand.
GGTGAAAATCGAAATAGGAGTGTTCATACTATTATAAAAAATATATAACAGCTTCCCATGGATAATGCAAACCGAGGTATAAAACATCAAAGTTCAACTTTTTCTAAAATTAATTTCGATTACGAAGGGTCCCCCCTATGGATGGAAAATCCAAAAAAAAAATTTGATTCCGATTTGGATGAAATTTTGTATAGGAGGGGTTTTGATCGAGGTTTCCAATGAATTGTTCAGTTGTTCGTAAAAAAAATTATTTCGGGTGGGAAATTAAAAAAGATATATGAAAATGGGATTTTCCGGATAACTGTACATCAGATTTTGCTCATTTACGAACATGACATCAAGTTTTTACGTTCTGAATCTACATATAAAATTTCATTAAAAAATTCGGTCGTATTTTTTATGTCCTTCCACATTACATTGGATGTGAAGAAATTAATATTATATTTGCTCGATTTCCTGCAAACTCAACCTCAACTCATGTTTGCCAACCGCCTTATGTCGCTTTCTTTGGTCCTTTAACGAAATTTTGGAGGTGAATCCTAACCAACTGGAAATTAAAAAGAAATCCTATTTTCCCGCATTACTCAATAGAACTTCAAATTAAATAGAAACAACTTCTAAGCAAAATATAATTTCGGTTTTCAGGGTAACCGGATTATGGCTTTTAAATGCAGGCCATGTTTTAAAAAGGATTCCAAGACAACAGGATGAAAACAATTATCCAAATGTTCCATTGCTCTCAGAAAGCTTATTAGATTTTTTTAAAACATCAAAGATGCCCGAGCCTAAAACAAAGGTCAAAAGAAAGCGCATAAATGTTATAGCGGGAAAAGATGTGGAGATTAGAGACTTTAGAGACCTGGAAGCGAGATTAGAACAAGTGAAACAAGAAATGAAAACTCCGATGATAAACCGTTAGGTGAAATAAGGGACCAATTATTACAAAAGGAGAAACTTGACTTACTTGAGGCTGGCCCTTTTATCTACATGACGGTTTTCTGACAGATCACTTACAAGAAGAAAAGTTTCTAACAACTTGAAAAAAAATGTGAAGTTTGGAACGTTGAACCTGGTATGTTTATCATAGTAAAGATTCCGATAGAAAATTCTTCAGATACAAAATATTACGAAGCCAAAGTTATGGAAAACTTGCTGAAGATACCTTTTTGCGGTGAGATTTTTGAGAAAAAAAATAGACTCAGAAGACACCTACTTTCACTTTCCAGATGTTCCTGGTCAGTGTTATATCGAGGGTAATAATATTTTTCTGATACCCAATCCAGTGCCTTTGAGAACAGAACGATATAAATTCTCTAACATTGCCAAAGATTATTCTACAGTAAGGCAACTTAAATATTTCATGTCCTCCGTTTGTAATTTACAGTGTTAATCTGAAAATTGTTTTGTATACAATCAATTTTGTTCTCCCGCTTATTTATTTTTTCCTTATAACCGATCTATTCAAACTATAGTATAATGTCGTTGCATTATTTATTCTTTCTTCATGTTTCCCTCCTTATCAATCTATATTCCCAGATACTTAAACTCTTCCACCTGTTCTTGATTAAGTTCTATGTACATTCGTTCCTTGTCGTTACCTACTTTCATCACCTTTATCTTATTTGTATTAATTTTTAAGTTTCTTTTCTTTACTTCTTCTTGCCAAATTATTAGATTTTCTGGTAGAGCCCCTTCTATAGGCGCACAGATCATTATGTCATCCGCGAATGCATATTCTTACAATTTCACTGGCATTGATTTGTAATATCAGATATCTGTTTTGCGTATTCTACTCATCAGGACTGCCTTAATTACATCATGAATACAAACAGTGTTGGGCTTAAGCCTCCCCTTTGTCATAATCCGTCATTACTATCAAAAATCTCTGAGTGCAAGTTATCATTCCTTATATAATTTTTGTTATTTATATAAACCCCGAATCCCTTTTAGTAACTTATTGTTAATGTCTCTGTTATTTAATACATCCCAAACTGCTCGTTGTGAAATTTTGTCGAATACCTTCTCTAAGTCTAAAAATGCCAGGTATATTTCATCATCCTTTTTTCTTGTCCTCTCCATTATTTGCTTGATGGTGAAAATATGATCCTGTCCACGCCGTCCTTTTCTGGATCCGCTCCGTGGTTCTTCTATCTAATTTTCTATCACTTTCTTTAGTTTACTCTCTAGTATGAACTCATGTGTTGTGCAGGGGTACTTCCTCTATAATTTTCACAATTTCCTTATTCTCCTTTTTTTGAAGATCGGGACTATTATTCCAATTTCCCAATCACTGGGTATCCTACTTTCATTCCATATCTTGTTGTACAAATGTGTTATTACTTCTCCTCCTTTACTTCCTAAGTTTTTTAACGTTTCAGATGTAATTCCATCATGCCCGTATTTTGTCGTTCTTCGGTGTTTAATAATTCTTCGAAATACTCTTTTCATCTTTCCATAATTTCTACGTCATCTGCTATCATATTGTGTTCTTTTGATTTTACGAGTTCGATTACTTGTTGTTTTCCTTTTCTTGGCATCTTAAGAACTTTGTAAAATAGTTTCTGATTTGATTTACTATCCGCTTCCAAATTCTTCCCATGATTTATTTTACCCGCTTTGAATAAGTTCGTTAACTTTTATTCTTTGTTGTTTGTAATTTGTATAGTCAATTTCTTTTTTACTGCTCAGGTATTTTTTCAATAATGCTTCCTTTGTTTTTATTTTATTTTATTTCTTGGCTTCACCATCTAGTTGTTTTCAATTTTTATTGATTCTTGTTATTCCGCATGTTTGTTTAGCTGTTTCTCGTATAATAGTTTTTAAGGTATTCCATATTTGTTCAAGATCCATATTCTCCCAGCTTGTTACCATTACATTTGCTTATGTTTCATTTCTATATTCATTTGCTACTTTAGTTTCTTGTAACTTATACGTTTTAATAACTTCTTTTAATTTCTTCGTTAGTATCTAGTGCCTTTTATTTTCTTGTAGTGTTCTATTCTCTTGATTTATTTTAATTTTTGCCTCAAGTAAATAGTGATACTGTAAATTTCTGCACTCCTTTTTACTTTAACATCTACTATTTCTTTCCGAAATTTTGGGTTCACAAGTGTATAGTCTATTATAGATTTTTCGTTTCTGCTCCTTATTTCTCTAGTTTATATGTATTTCTTTGAGTATGAAGAAGGTGTTGGTGATAATCAATTTGTTTTCCATACAAAAATTTATTAATCTGTCGCCGTTGTTATTTTTATGGTTTTCCTCATGTGGTCCTACTGCTTTTGTTATTTCATTAGTTCTTTTTGCCAAATTTTAGTTCGTTTTAGTATACCTTCTGATCATTTCCTTGTTCCTTTGTTTCGTCTGTCATTAGATTCCCAGTTCTTCATTCTATTTTATTTTGTTCTTTTAGTTTTGTCTCGATTTTTCCTGTTTTTATGTTTATTCTATTTTCCATTACATTGTCCGTTTTCGTTGCCAGTTATTTTTGTTTCCTCTGTGTTTTATCTGTTGTTTTTAGTTTTTTTCTTCCGTTCTAGATTTTTTTGAAATTTTTCTTCAGTGCTCCCTCCATCTAGTGATATTTTTCCCGCTGTTCTTTTTTAAATGTTAGTTTATTTGATCTTATATTGTATTCTTACTGAATCCGAAACGGCATATCACTTCGCTCTAACGAAGGGCATTAGGTTCCACGGTCTCTCACATCTGTGCGAGGCCTCCAAACCCTCAAACCCACTACCCACAGTATCCAAATACTGCAACAGGTGCTGTCCCTCCTGCGGAGCTTCCTACCACAAATCCACCAATTGCCCAAAGGGAAACGACTTTCTTTGTAAAAATTGCGGCGGCACGCACCCCGCTTATCATCCTCGGTGTCCAAAGCGGTTGGAAACACCGAAATCCGTACAAGATATCGCGCTCGTCACCCTCGAAAAGCCACAGACCCCCTACGACCTTTACACCGACTCTAAAATCTTGATCGAGATTTTAGCGACGACTATCATAAACGCCGTCCCGACAGCCCGTGGCCTAGTGGCCGATACCCTCACACATCTCGTCCCCTCATTTTACGGCTACAACTGTACCGTCACAAGTGGCGCGGGTAACCGCGTCCACTTTGCCTTTACTTCGAAACGCCAAAATTAAGTCATGGACTTCTTAATCGGGACCATGAATTGCCAAGGTCTAGCCGGAAAGCGACATCTTCTCAAACACCTTTTGCATTCCCAAAATATACGAATACTTTCTATCACCGATACTCTCTTTAAAAATTCCCCTCGCTTTGCTGGCTATACCACTTTCCACCTAGACAGGAACTTCTACTGTCACGGCAACGGACTTCTCGTCCGAAACGGACACCCCGCGTCAACACACCCACTCCCTGCACTTCTGTCTCAACAGAATTTGGATTGCATAGCCATCGACATATCGTGGAATAATACCACGACGACCTTCTTTTCCTACTACAAACATCACAATCAACAATTATCAATCGACCTCCTCGAATATGCATCCACTCTACCACGTGCCGTAATAATAGGCGACTTAAACTCACGCAACGTTCTTTTCAGTGATACACACCCAACCCAAACATCAGATTACTCGCCGATCGGCTCGTCTCACTTCCCATCTCTCGGATTAAAAATAATAATCCAGCCCTAATAAGTCACCTCAGCGCTTCCATCGTCGACCACATAATCTGCAATGACAGGTTACTAACACGCATGGACGATGAATATTTTATACGCCACCCCATCACCTCACAGCATGTTCCACTACTGGTCAAAACTTCACTACATAATTCAATACCACCCCCGTCAACAAATTTCACATATCGCTATTTTAAAAAAGCCGATTGGGATTCCTTCGCAAACCACGTCTCAACCAATTTGCCACAACCAGTCATTCATCAGAGTACTGATGACATAGATAACCACGCAGAAGAATTCCAATCTGTCTTAATCGATGCACTAGACATCGCCGTACCTCTCACCACCATAAATACCAATTTTCACGCTCTTCCGCAACGAGTTCTTCTCAAACTCCGTCAGAAAAGACAGTTATATAGGTTATATGTCCGCATTCGAGCTCCCGCTGTCAAGACCCAATGGAACCGTCTAAACGCCCAGGTTCGGTACGAAATCAATGCTGAAAAGCAGAGAAAATGGAAGGCCGATACAGCCGGACTGGACAAGGGCACGTGTTTTGGCAAAAATTCTACCGTCTTGTCGGCCTCAAGAGGAAGGTGGAATCACATCTCGAAGTGCAAGGACAGAAGATCTACACATCCGAAGACAAAGCCACTGTAATACCAGTAGTCACACCTATGATATTTTCACTGTAATAACCTAGGAACCGCTGTCACCACTGTAATAATCAATCAATAGATTCCACTATGATCCTACATAAATAAAGAAAATTATATCACCACTTGTAACAACCAAAAAAAAACTCTGCTGTCCAAAAATGTCCCGAATGGACCGAGAAGGCAGCGTAGCTGGCTGTCACCACCCACGATTCCGTGGGAAACAGGAGTCGACGGCTCCTCTAAGAAATGTCCGAAAGAGCTGGTTTCGGCCTCCGCTGCTACCGGGTGTCGTTGGTAATGAGAGGTCTTGTATAAGGGGGTTACGTCAGTAAGAGGGGTGTGTTGAGGGAAAATTTTAGGTGTGGATCTTATGTGTATATGTTAGGTATCCCTACTCTCCTGGTTGAGAAAGTAAATTACCCGACAATGATTTCTTAAACGAGTTTAATAAAAAAATATAAGGAAAATAAAAATAATTACACCAAATTTACAAAACGTCGGGAATACTCGTATATAGAGTCCCGTGTCTACAATTGAATAAAACCAGTGATAGGATCGAGAGAAAACTTGAGATATCCCTTTTAAGTCAACGCGAATGACTCGCAGAATAAAAGAAATTTGTTATTTTTTAAAAAAAATAATCGTCAGAACCTAATATTTTCGCGTACCCTAAATATGAATTTTGATATTAACAATTTAGTAGTCAACCTCAAATGTGCTCCCTATTCCTAATTCATACGGTGAGATATCACCATTAAATATTCGTGTGCGATATGAACTACCATACACCAATTAAATTATATAAACATAATATCATAAAAAGCGGGCTGGCAATGTTTATAACCTGACCAAACTACAGAAAAAAATCATAATACACTGTTGGTATAATTTGAAATCAGACTTACCAATTCCCGGACTGGGTGTTCACAAAACGCCGACGGACACGATTCGCGTTTCGAACAAAAAGAAACCCTTTTAGAGCGCGTACAGTAGACGCTCCCTTGTAATCTGCTTTCCCTTTTCGAGAAAAAAAATAATTATACCTGACTGCTAAAACACTACTTCAATTATAAATTAATATAACTCAGGACTCCTCAAAAACCGCTATTCGCGAAACCCCAAAAGATAACTTGACCGTTCCCGACCGCGAGTTTTTACCAACTGCTCCTCATTTGTTACTTTTTCGAAGTTTCGGAATTTTTCCTTGCTCAGCAATCCTTTATTTTCTTTGTACCTGTTAGCTTCTGATTGGTGGAACTTATCGTTCGACGTAATTGTGTAATAGGTTTTTTACCTCGATTAACAATTGAATTTATTGGATTCCGCAAAATTTCTTTATTTTGACGCAATTATTATTTCCGGTTAAAATATTATTTTTTTAATTCTTGCACCCAGACAGGCGCTTAGATAAGTGGTTTTTTCTTTTCATCAATGTGAACGACCGGTTTCTATAGTTTAAACGTTACAAAGTAAAAAGTAATTTGTTATACAGGATGGTTCTCCCCATGAGTCTTATTTTGGTATTTATTACACCACCGCCTTCAAAAATAACCTACAAACTGTCTTTACACCACCTGACAATCCAAGATTTCTCAGGGACTTTGCCATCGAAACAGACCTCCTTACCCGCAATATAACACGAAGCCCACACGTTCACATTCCACTAAATGAGAACTCTCCGCTTCTTACACCCTTTACAATCGAAGGAGTTCAGCTGGCGTGCCGAGCAGGGAGAAACAGTGCCCCAGGGCATGACGGAATCTCGAGACGGGCACTTAAAAACCTGCCAGAAGAGATTTTCCCTCCGCTCTGTGCCTTGCTGAACGCCTGTCTTGCATTATCTTACTTCCCTTGTTGTTGGAAATCAGCCAACGTAGTTCTCATCCCCAAATCCGGCAAAGACCCTACAAAGCCTGAATCCTACCGCCCTATTTCATTAGTCGGCGTCCTAGGTAAAATATTTGAACGTTTGTTAAAAGAGAGAATCTGGGACTTCTGTACTGAAAATAAGATAATTCCGGCGTTTCAATTCGGATTCAGGCCAGACCACTCTTGTCAGAACGCCACCCCCAACCTTCATACTATTGTCATCTGAGCTTTAAATCAACAACGCTGTTCAGCCGCCATTTTCATGGACGTTCAAAAAGCTTTCTATCAAGTCTAGCACGCCGGACTAGTGAGAAAACTAATGAGCATCCGATTGCCAAACCAAATTGTAAAATTATTATATTCCTACCTCACCGACCGATCGATCAGCGTCAAAGTTGGTTACAGCATATCCGACTCTTTTACACCCCAAACTGGCGTTCCGCAGGGCTCGATACTCGCTCCACTATTATACATAATTCATATGTATGATACACCAATACCACGATACCCCCAGGACAATATCCAACTATATGCGGACGATACCGCACTAATCATTTCTTTCACTGACATTCGCTCTCTCAACATACGATCCTAAAATCTACTAACTCAATTTTCAAATTGGTTCAGGAGATGGCGGGTGACTCTCAACACTCAGAAATCCCAAGCCATCGTGTTCAAACACCCATCCACCATGAGCGAACGACTTCTACTTTCAAACTTCCGCCTCGTGCTCTGGGGAGATCCACTTGAAATCCGCAGGGAAGTCGTTTATTTGGGAGTGAGATTTACTCACACTCTCAACTTGATGGCCGACCTAACGGACACACTAAATAAAGTCCGACGTCGAGTTAATCTTCTTAAGGCGCTCGGCGGAAGCTTCGGACGAACTCACCCAACTACCTTACTTCTTACGTATAAGACATATATCCGTCCAATAATCTACTATAGAGCAAACGTCTACTGCACCCTTCCTGACCATGTAGTCAAAAAACTTCGATCTTGTGAGCAGTCAATCCTAAGATACTGCCCATACAAGGCACCCTACTCACCCAGCAATACCGTATATGTCAATATCGACATCGAGCCAATTCCTTCTCGTCTAAATAATTTACAAGCCCGATACGTTAGCCGTACTATCGAATCGGGCAACGAAATCTCGCAAAAAGCCCTCCTCACACCTTGGATCACCAACAGACGACCTCTCGGCAGAAAACCCAAGAGGAAGCTCCCATTTCCTCATCTACACTTACTAGCCACGGCTTACGACGACCTCCCCGACGAATACATCGACTATCTAGACGAATCCTCAAGTTCAATTCGATGACCAGATATCATAATTGTTCACAATTTAAATAATTTTTTCAATTTCTCATATATATTTCAATTTCCCATACATATTTCAACTAACTAGACTTTGGACAAACCCTATACATTCCGATTCTATACACCTTTTTAAAATTTCTTCCTAGTCACTTTTCCAAAAAAATTCCAGACACTTTTTCAACCACCCATCTTTTTACACCGAGCTCAGTACTGAACGCGCTATAAGTTCAGCCGGGGCAGGTAAATCGAAAACGCTATAAGTTTGTCACTGACACAAAATTAAACAAAGTGTGAATTTACGTTAAATACGATGACTTTCATATAATACAAAAACAATGCCAAATGAATTATTTTACTCGTTGCGACAATTACAATTTATTCCGCCAGAGGGTTCATTGAATTCTACTCCGCCCAATATTGACATAGTTTATACGCTATTAACGCCACGTTGCCGAAAGAGTTAATGTAAATAAGTTATTGACTGATATTTTGAAATCAATATTTGATAATAACCATTTGGTATCAACCACTCATTTAATGGAGGAAAAAGGATCTACGCACTATCTATAGAAAACTTCATCAGTTGAATAGTTTAAAAAAAATTTTTGATTTTGGAAGAGAATTCAATAATTTATCTAAAGAAATTCAGATTATGATTTTTGGGACCAAAATTCAAATAGTTATGTAATAGTTATTTTTCTGAAATCGTCATGACAGAACTCAGGTTGGTCATGAAAGTGTCACTTTAAAGACTAGTCACTTTCATGATTTTTACAAGACTCCTGTCACTTTACAAGACTCATCTGTCATTCTTAGACTGCAATTGAATTAGAAATCGTCACTTATCTTTTGAAACGTTTATTTAATATAATGAAAAACACTAACAATCAAATACAACAAATATTATTAATTGGTATTAGAACTATGAAAATGAATATTAATGCTGCCGACACTAGTATTATGCACATTAGAAAAGTTTATTTCAGGTATATAATTCAAAGCATTATTATTTCTGTTTTCTGTTGCGTTAGCTATGTTTGACAACACTACTTTTTCGTTGACATACATGTTAGGAATATTAACATTGTCAGCTACAGCAGTCTGATCAAATGCACTTGTTGAAGGAATTTCACTCGCGCTATTTTCCGTTAATGCATCTTGACCTTGCTGTATCTTTTTGGCAATTTTTCTTTTATTTTCTAATGATTCGGCTACTCCTGTAGAAAACCATCCGCCGTGCCTTTTAAGGTCTTCTATGCCACTTCCAGCATCAATCAACAAAGTTGCTGATGTTCTCCTCAAGGCATGGCCCGTATATTCCGCTGCATTTTGTAAATGAAGAAAACCAGCTATTTTAGCAGGTATCTTTCCGGTATGAATTCCTACAGCCTGAATACTGCATTTACCTTGTCTATATGAAACAACTAAACGCCGCTATGGTATATGAGCAGGGCGAAGTGCTAAGTATTTTCTATATAAGGCAATATTTCCGGGTTCGCCAACATCGTCCAAAATTAAAAATCGTCTTCGTTTGTGAGTTTTCGAGTCTGGAATGTTCACAATGAGAGTATCATTCTTGTCTTCAATGTCATCTATAGTCAATTCATCGCAGCGGCATGCACCGGCTAATCCAAAAATTAATTCAACCTGAAAATATAAGCCGCTAATTTAGATTATTTTATAATTTATTTATTAAAAGTACTTACTTTTAACAATAGGAAGTCGTGATCGGGAGCTTTTCGAAGAAACTCGTTTATCTCATTTCTTGAAAATACTCGGGACTTTTTTGCTTTATATCCTACCGATTTTCTTTTCAGATATGATTTTAACTTTAAATAATTTGCGATATTGTTGTTTTTTTAATTAACAGTGCGGCTCTAAGCATTGAATAAGTACTCCAGAGGCTTGAAGACTTGTAAATTTTACTTTTTTCAGTAAAAACTTTTTTGTTATTACACCAGCTTTTGATCTTCGCATATTGTTTCTCATATCTTTCTTTGGACTTATCCGGAAGCAATTCTTCCACTGCAGTAGCAGTAGCTTCTTCAATTATTCCAGAGCGAAGAGTGTTTTCCATATTATAAATCACGTTAAAACACAAATTGTGACATTTAAAAAATATTTTTGATTTGTTCTTGATTCATTGTCATGGATAATAACTTCTCATACGACTCTGATGTTGATATATTTTTTCAGTTTAAATCTATTTTTAGTTTTTAAAAACGATTTCAGAGAAAATATAATACATCACTGGTCATGAAAGTGTCTCTGCTTGACTCGGAGGCTTTAAAGAGATACTCGGATGCTACGCATCCTCGTACTCTTCAATAAGCCTCCTCGTCTGCAAAGTTTCACTTTCATGACTTGTAATGTAATATACTATTACGCAACTAGTTATTAAAAGAGCGATATTGTTCAACGAGCGTAATATTTGCCAAAACTAGCGCCAGCGAGTTTTGCAAATTACGCGAGTTGAACAATATCGCGTTTTCATAACGCGTTTACGTACAACGTTTTATCTAGTTCCGCGCTTTTATAATATTCAATAGAATCTTCAATTAAAATGAAAATAATAATGTGGAATCAAATGGTGTTAGAGTATTGTTACTATGGAAGCAGGTCTTGAAGTATTGCTACTATGGAAGCAAACAACGATTTTTCAAAATAAGCCAAAACAAGTCAGAAGTAATTACTTGAAATTTCTTCAGATAGCGACATTCCATTTGAAGTAGGAGAGACTGCAAATGCTGCAGTGGGTAATTTAATAACTGAAAAAACGAAAACTAGATACGTGGCTTACCAAAAATTTGAAAAATGTTGGGATTTGAAAAATATAAAGAACATCAACGAAAAGGTATTTCTTGCTTATTTTGAAAATTTAAAAGTATTAAAGGCGTCGACTTTGTGGACTACATATTTAATGTTGAGATCTGAACTCACCGTGCGCAAAAATGGCTTGGCTTGGCTGAAGAGACGGTCAGCAGGATACCATGTAAAAAAAATCGGAGATCTTGACGAAAGAGAATGTAGAACGATTTATAAAAGAGGATGAAGATGAAATATTTCTATTTGCAAAAGTACGACTTAATTTACGATATGTTTACAATTTATTATTAAATTAATCTGTTCCTCAGGTCGCAATGGTAATAGTGTAGCCAAAGGCTATGTTGAGAGTTCATTAGAAAATAAGAGAATAATTTCAGAAAACGTTCTGGGCCAAGTCCATGGCACACATGTAGATATCACTGCTTCAAATGAAATTAACATTAGACAAGAAGTTCAAGAGAATATTCACCCAGAAAATGGACTTACTTTAAATAACTGTGTCTTTAATAATGTTGTTTTCAATGTTTATAAATCTTAAAATACTATTGAATTAAAATAATGAGTTACTTGTCAGTTTAAATAATGAAATAATTGTCAGTTTTTACAGTAATTTATAAATGATTCTTTGAAACTTAAACAGTTACGTAGAGTTTTTACATAACTACTCTTCATAACTGATATATGAAGGTTATGAAAAATGTGACGTTTCCTAATGTCAAGGAGTGACTTAAAGTGTCACATTTGACAGCGGAAGTAGATAAATAATATTAAACAATGTCAATCGCAAGTAGTGACATATTATATCAAATTAAATCTGTAATATTTATTCGTGGTTAGAAATATTGGACTCCACCTACCCTGTAGTGAGGAGTTGCAAGCAATAAAACTGATCATTATTCAGGTTGTTTTGATTAATAGCATATGCTGATATTTATCAGCGCTCTGCGTGTCTTCTGATTAAGTACATTTCAATGCCATTCTAAGCAAATAGCTCATGGTGAGCATATTCCTGATTCGGAGTATATTCACTCACATCTATATGTACGTATAACTGTATAAGTAATCTATAATTAGCAATAGGAGTTATATTAAATTACCTTGGGTTAATCTTCCAAGAGCTTGAGAGCAAAATGCAATCCCAAACAATAGACGAACAACTATAAAAACCATATTTATTCAATTTTCATGAAACGCATGAAACTAATAATTCTTATTTCTACATAATATAAATAGGTACATTTCTGGGTAATCTATAAGATAAGAAAATTAAGTGTTAATCATTAAGTGGAAATTATTGAGACAATGAAAACTTGTACAAAATTCTGATAATATGTAAAATGATGGATTTAATCAATATCTTACAGTGTATAATAATAACAAGTATTTCACACAAAAATATAAGTTGTACATTTCATTTTTTTTTGTTACGCTGTTTCCCAATGTAAAATAATTTTATTACAGTTGACATCGAAAAGAAAAGTCTCTTGTCCAATACCTGCCTATAGGATGCGCAGACGACATAGTAATTGTTTTCAGAGCGAAGTTTGCAGGGGTGGTGTCTGAACGAATGCAGACAGCCCTAAATATTGTTGTTGACAACTAGTGTAAACAAGAGAGTCTTACAGTCAATAGTCAGAAAACACATATGGTCAACTTCAAGTTCACTAAACAAACGGCATTGCCAGGTCTAAAACCATCAGTGCTAGGGGTAACGGAGATTGCAAATGCCAAAAAAATAAAATACCTTGGGGTACATTTCGATCATTGGCTTACATGGAATACTCACATATTGAAAACCACACAAAAAGCTGCTGCTATGTCGTTGGGCAGATGAAGAAGGTAAAGACTAGCCTGTGTGTCACGGGGACCATAAGAACTACTTCCAATGCTGCTATGGCAGTCTTGCTGAATCTACCACCTCTACCCATTTTCGTACAAGGCGCGGTCAGATCTGTAATGCACAGATTAATAGATAATCAAAAGCACATAAGCCAAAAGCATAGTGCGGATTATCGGAAGGTAATCGCGGAGCTGAAAGCAGACAATGTAATGGGGCAACCCACATTAATGCAACAGTCTTAATATATAGCTGTAATAACAAATTCAAAATAACTATACCAGGTAGGGTAGGGAGTGTACGTACCCATACAGGTGGAAGCTACATGGTACACGGGCGTCTCAAAGACGTCAGAAGTCGTAGGAGCAGGAGTAGTGGGGTTAAAACAAGGGATAGCTTTCCTAGTAAGTCTAAGGACACCACAATTTTCCAGGTGGAAATGACGGCGATCCACTACTGTGTGAAATAAATTAAAACGCACTCGATTTTGTGTAGAGGTCAACTCTAAGCGAGTTTGGGATTTATGTGTACTCTAAACAAGCTGGGGTGACCGTAGTAAAATCACGGTGGCTTGGGTGCCCGGCACGAGGGTGGGCTATGTGGTGAAGGAATTCATCAGATCAGCCAAGCGGAACAGTTTGTATTGGAACAATCGCCAAAATTCACGGCAGACCTGATAATTAAAGACAGGAAAACGGTTAAAACTGTTGTGGGTCAACAGGGCATTGTAAGAGTAGGGACAGAAAGAAAGCGAGTTACCTGCTCGCTGGTTGCCGGCGCCGATAGAGGCAGGCTAGCCTACAGATAGGCAGCGGGTAATCGGAATCGGCTTCTGTTTTCGTAGATGTATTTTACTTAGTTGAAGGTTAAAATTATTGTAAAAATGTCTCCTTCATCAGATGCAGAAATTTTGTTAAACAATCCCTTTTTAATATTAAAAAGGCGGAAAAGAGGTATTCGTCCTATTAATCAAAATAAAACACAATTTGGAGAATATCATAAGTTGTTTAAAAAATTTAAAGATTATCTATATCGCTTTCATCGCTATATGCGAATCTAGATACATTTATCTACATTTTGGAGAACATTCAACATAGACTTATGAAAACATGGTGCAACCTATTTTAGCTGAAGAGAGACTTGTAATAACCGTAAGGTAAGAATATTCAAAATCAACTTAAAAAAAGATTTTTAGAACCAATTTATTTATATCCTTGGTAAAAACATTCTTAATCTAGCTTCAAATATTTTATTTAATTTGAAGTATTATAAAAGGTCTGCGTAAGTAGAGTTAATATCAATTTGTGAATTATAAATGGATTTTCGGTATTATAAATCTGTGGAGGCGGAGATTCAGGAATTGAGGATGTATACGAAAAAGCAGAGGAAGGAGCAGGTGAAATATGAGGCAGTGAAGTTACTTGAGGAAAAGCAAAATCATTAATGATATTCTGATAACGATTTCGTAGTTTTAATTTTAAATTTGACGGAATAATTCTATGCACATGGGGAAGCAAACTTTTGGAAAACAGCATAAGAGAGACAGTGGAAATTATATGGCAACCAGAATATATGCTTCAACAAATAAAAAATCAGTTTAAAGCTATATCAGAGGATTTTTATAAAATATGGAATTTCCCAAACGTTATTGGAACAATAGATGGAAAACATGTACGCATATAGTATGCTCTCAAAATTCTGGATAAATGTTTTTTAATTATAAAAAATATTTTTTGGTATTTCTTCAGGGAGTAGTGGATGCCAACTACCAATTTATAGATATAGATGTTGGAGGTTATGGGAAGAGAAGGTACTTTTCAAGCCTCCAACTTTTAGAAGAGACTGATAAGAAAGGAAATATACGTACCCGAACCTGCTTTCTTACCAGAGACACTAACATGAAAGCCCCTTATGTATTTTTAATTAAAATAAATACAAGGAATGCAGTTTAATCTTGATGTGAACTTTTTATTCAGTAAATTAACATAACTGTTCGCTTTTGACTGACAAGTTAGAAAAATTAAAATTGAAATCAAATCATTTATTTGTAGTCAAGGTAACGACTACCGACTGTCTTTTAGAACAATTAACATATAAAGTACAATTTTACTTTAACAATGGATACGGAGGAATTAATTTCTGCTGTTTTCAAAAATAAATCCCTGTGTGGAACAATCGTGATAAAGCCCACAGTAAGTGTCATTTTGACTTATGATTAAAGTAAGATACACATCTTATAATATTATCTGCTGTATTAACGTCAGTTTCAATGGCTTTGGACAGTAGACGCAATTTTGCATGTAGTATTCCAAACACACATTCAACTGAATTTCTTACTCGACTTAACCGATTATTGAGAGTTTCTTGGTCTATTGTCTGTACCCTATAGGATTTGAGTAAAAAATTGAGGAACCGATATGCTTCAGCTGCTAAAAATGTTAAAGTAAAATTGTACTTTATATGTTAATTGTTCTAAAAGACAGTCGGTAGTCGTTACCTTGACTACAAATAAATGATTTGATTTCAATTTTAATTTTTCTAACTTGTCAGTCAAAAGCGAACAGTTATGTTAATTTACTGAATAAAAAGTTCACATCAAGATTAAACTGCATTCCTTGTATTTATTTTAATTGGTTATGGGCCCAGAACGCTTAATTGTGTACTAGAATCGTTTTTATTCAAGAAAGAATAAATTCGTATAAGAAACGGTTGGACTGTGAAGTATCGTTGAATAGCCACAGATGGATTTGGCGAAGCACATCAAACCCTTGGCCGGTGAGGCAGACTGGCCGATCTGGAAGCGGAAGATTCGTGATCTGCTCGATTATCATGAAGGTGCATTAGACGTTATCGATAACAAGATTAAAAAACCAGAACCTCTAGCTGACGGCGCTAGTGCGGCTAAACAAAAAGAATTCAAAGAGAAGTATGATTTCTTTCGAAAGGCAAATAGCTACGCAAAGTCTATGATTGCTAGCTCAGTTACAGATGCGGTGTATGAGAAAATCATCGATAAAGAAACCGCGCGTGATGCTTTCGAGGCCCTTAAAGAGCAGTTTGAAGCGACATCCAAGGATCAAGTTTTTCAAATTTGTGATTCATTTTTCGCTTTTAGTTGGATGTTAGGTGAGGACGTGTCTACACATTTAGCTAAGTTGAGAAGTCTTTGGAGTGATCTCAACAACGGTCTCACTGCTCGAAATGAAAACAAGTTACCAGACTTAATGCTTGTGTGTAAAACGCTCAATATTTTACCTGCTGCATTTGAGACATTTAGGTCCAGTTGGATGCTGCTCACCAAAGACACAGAGAAAACCTTTGACGAGCTGACTACACAGTTGTGTATGTTCGAAAGAAATTTCAAGAAAAGCACCAACAACGACAAATTTTCTCAAGAAGCTCTAGTGGCAAAAGGCGAGACGCAAAAACAAGACGCGAAAAAGAAGTCGAGAGCAGGTACAACCTGTAATTATTGTGGTAAGAAAAACCATTGGGTCAGTGAATGCAGAAAGTGGATCGCAGATGGACGACCATCCAAAAATAAGTCCGTTAATGACTCTCAAAACCAAGCTAACCACAAAAATAACCAAAACAAATTTCAGAGCAATGCTGTTGAGGTTAAGGAAGGTCTTGTGTTGTCATTTTCAGAGATTTTCAATACTGAGATCAACACTACAGACTGGTGGATCGACAACGGTGCTACAAGGCACGCAACGAATAATTTCGATTTCTTTGTAGATTTTGAAAAATTCAAGAATCCGTGTGGCATAAAGGCTGCAGGAAAAGAGCTTTTGCAAGCAGTAGGGAAAGGCATCGTAAAAGTTGTATCAACAGTGAACGACGAGCGATACAT
Source organism: Galeruca laticollis (assembly GCA_963921935.1). Lineage (NCBI taxonomy): Eukaryota > Metazoa > Arthropoda > Insecta > Coleoptera > Chrysomelidae > Galeruca > Galeruca laticollis. Next base: position 90,798,365 of record OY998183.1, read on the forward strand.
CCTAACCTTGCACGATGTTTGGTACGTTCCCGACATATCGAAGAATTTGTTTTCTGTTCTAGCAGCTCAAGACAGAAACCTAAACAGTATGTTTGAATCAACAGCTACGTGGTGCTCGCTCAAAGTGAATAACAAGATACTGCTAAGTGGAGTCCGAAATGTTCACGGAACACTATTCAAAGCAGCTATCAAACCGATTTTTCCCGCTGGTAATGTAAGTTTCAATGTTGCTGTTACTGATAGTTCTCAATTACAGCTGTATCACGAGAGGTGGGGACATCAGGACAAGCAGCACGTGAAAAACTTGTTACAAAAAGAATTGGGTATTAACGTCAAGTTAGACAGAGAAATTTGTGAACCGTGCGTTTACGGTAAGGCCCATCGTTTAGCTTTCGGTACTAGAAGAAAAGCAAGCCAACCTGGAGAACTGATTGCTACAGATTTATGTGGTCCTTTTGATGTATCATTTAGCAAGAAGAGGTATATGGCCATATTCAAAGATATGTTCACTAAATTTCGATATTGCTACATAATTGCAGAGAAGTCTGACGTCACAGCAGCTTTACAGTCAATGATTGCTCACGCAAAACAGCAAGGTCATTCGATTAAGGCGCTGCTGAGTGACAACGGCGGCGAGTTCGACAATGTGGAGGTCAAGGCTATTCTAGAGAAAAATGGAATTACGCACAGATTGACAGCTCCGTATACACCACAGCAAAATGGTTGCGTTGAACGAGAAAATCGCACAATCGTTGAAATGGCTAGAACATTCAAGTACTCCAATCCCGACGTGAAATTTCCTGAAGCCATTTGGGCAGAATTAGTCACTACAGCTACGTACGTATTGAACAGAACAGGCAAATCATCAGTAGACGGTGTGAGTCCTTACGATCTGTGGATTGGAAGTAAGCCGAGAATTAAGCACTTACGCATCATTGCATCAACTTGCTACGTTCATATACTTAAAGAAAAGAGAAGAAAAATGGACGAGAAAGCAATCAAGGGTTATTTGATAGGTTACGATAACGATGAAAGATACAGAATTTATGTCAAGGAAGAGCACAAAGTTATTGTCTCAAGAGACGTTCAATTTCGCGAATTAACGAGAGATTGCGATCATGATGTTCAGTTACCACTCAAAGATTCTCATTTACAGAAAGATAACACCGAGGAAAATCCTGAGGTTCCAGTCGAACTAGAAGAGCCTTTGGAGTACCCCGAGATACCAGTTCAACAAGATGAACCACTTGAGTACGAGTCGGAAAGCACGGAACCTGAATCGGCAACCGATGACGAGGAAGAGCCAGCGACGCCCTCGCCAGTACCTGCAAGAACTTTGAGAGATCGCTCGAAGTTGAGAAAGCCAAGTTACCTACAAGAATATGCACACATTGCTGAAAACACTGATTTTATTGACACGTATGTAACTCCTCAATCATTCCAAGAAGCTGTTTCAGGTAGGGAAAGTTTACAGTGGAAACGAGCCATGGATGATGAGATGAAATCGCTCAATGAAAATCACACATGGAAGCTGTCAACTTTGCCACAAGGAGCAAAAGCGATCCCATGTAAATGGACCTACAGAGTTAAAACCAATCCAGATGGTTCGGTCAATCGATACAAGGCAAGACTAGTTATAAAAGGTTTCAGTCAACGCTACGGCATTGACTATAGCCAGACCTTCAGCCCAGTAGCAAGAATGGCAACTATTCGGTCGATTTTAAGCATAGCTGCAAGTGAGCAGATGCATCTAGCACAGTTTGACGTATCTACAGCATTTTTATACGGCGAACTTGAAGAGGTTATTTACATGCAGCAACCAGAAGGCTACAAAAACGGTACTGATCAGGTATGTCAACTTCAAAAAAGTTTGTATGGTTTGAAACAGGCTCCAAGATGCTGGTTCAAACGTTTTGGCAAGTATCTTATCAGTCTCGGCTTCAAAGTTAGTGATGCAGATCCATGTTTGTTCATGCGAAAAGAAAATGACAAAAGTATTATCATGGCTCTGTACGTAGATGATGGATTAGTTGCCGCAACAGATCCTCAAGATTTGAAGATTTTCTTACAAGATTTAAGCAAAGAATTCAAGATCACTTCACAGAAAGCTTCATACTTTTTAGGGCTAGAAATTGAACAAACAGATGATTACATTACAATTAATCAACAAGCTTTTGCTAAAAAGATTCTAGAACGTTTCAATTTTTCAGATTGCAAACCAGTCTCTACGCCAATGTTGAAAGCTTCTGAGATTTCTCAATCAGGGAATGAAAATTCCAAAGCACATAATTTCCCTTACAGACAGGCGGTCGGAGCTCTCATGTATTTGATGCTAGGAACTCGACCTGACTTAGCATACAGCGTTGGATTTTTATCAAGATCACTGGAAAATCCATCTTTGGAAGATGCAGCTCGCGTTAAAAGAGTTTTCCGCTATGTAGCAGGCACATTGACGAAAGGAATAACCTATACTCGTAAGGTAAAAAGGGGTATTCTTGAGACTTTCAGTGACGCTGATTTTGGAGGATGCACGAAAACTGGTCGCTCTACTTCTGGTGTCGTAGTTAAGTATGCAGGAGGGGCTATTTCATGGATGAGTCAAAGACAACCTACGGTAGCCACTTCCACTACCGAAGCTGAAATTATTGCAGCAAGTGAAGCAGCTAAAGAAATTATTTGGCTCTCAAGATTGTTTAAAAATATTGTAACTTTAAAGCAAGTTCCAATAATTGAGGTCGACAATACAGCAGCAGTGCGTTTAAGCGAAAATCCAGAGTTTCATCGACGAACAAAACATATAGCCATCAAGCACTTCTTTATTCGAGAGAGGGTAACCGAAGGCGAATTAGCAGTTCAACAAATATCTTCTGAGAATCAACTGGCAGATATTATGACGAAGCCTTTGGGTGCAATACGATTACAAATATTACGCGATAAATTGGGTTTAAAGTAACATAGTGGGTACTAAGATGTTTTGTTTGTTTATTTCATTATTATTACAACAATTAACAAGGGAAAGTGTTAAAGTAAAATTGTACTTTATATGTTAATTGTTCTAAAAGACAGTCGGTAGTCGTTACCTTGACTACAAATAAATGATTTGATTTCAATTTTAATTTTTCTAACTTGTCAGTCAAAAGCGAACAGTTATGTTAATTTACTGAATAAAAAGTTCACATCAAGATTAAACTGCATTCCTTGTATTTATTTTAATTTCCATAACAGGCTCGCTTATAATTGAATACTCATTCCGGTAAACTGCCTGCGGCTTACTACACACCTCGACAAACTTGAGCCTGTTTTGTCTCTGTGCGTTTAAATTTATCAACCATAAGTAAATTCAGGCGCCGATAATCGGTAAGCGGGCGACCCGCTTTCTTTCTATCCCTACCCTAAGCTCAATAAGCATAGGTTTGTCAGAGGAGTCCTTAGGTAAATTCTGTCGATTGGAGGAAGAAACTGCGGAGCACATTCTATATGTCATTGCGAAAATTTGACAAACGTGCGGTTCTCGGTACTAGGCATAGCAAAGCCATTGGCAAGGAACTATATGAAATGTTCAGTTTCTAAGCTGAATTATTTTCAGATGAGTTCATTCTGCAAACAAATTTTGCCAGTTTAGCGTCATCTTCAGAAAAGATATATTGCAGTTGTTACTAGGAACTGCTCACATATATTACATATTATATTTGTTTTTATTATAATCTATAACAGATACTTTATTTTTTTGGGAAGGGACTTTGAATCCACTCCATAGTTGCCTCTGCATTTGTCTTTAACCTTTGTATTATCATTGTACATTGTACAATTATAATTCTTGTTTTAACATATCTCCATATGAAGACTATAAACTATAATAAATGGGTAGTTCCTATTTTCATTCTTATGATGGAGCAGTGATCAACTCAGCCGATGTTGCTGATATCCCACCGCTGTCACCACTCTAATAAATGGGCCGGTATTATCTCTATTATTACACTAGTCACCACTCTAGCTCAAGTATTATCTCTCCGGTTTCCATTCACTCTGATTGTAGTGACCGGAAGGGCCCTACTGTATATTCCTATCCTAGAAATCGTTGCAGCGAGCTGTCACCAGTACCTCACGGCACAAAATTTAGAACCAGGAATCTCCCTGCGGGTTACCCCGAGGGAGGGGTTTTTCCTGGCACGAGCGGTCAAGATCTTCGTGGGGCCCCTTGGGCATATACAGTGTGCCAAGCCCGAGTTCGCAATGCAGGTCGAGTCAGCCCGTTCTATTTGCTGGTACGAGGATAAGGGCTGGGGTTAAAGGAAGTAACTGGAAGGTGAAGTATGTACAAGTATATATTACAAAAAAAAATAGTAGTGAGTCATACATAACCACAAAATTTTTGGAATCGAATAAAATGTAATAACCAGGCTATCTCATGATTTTTGGATAGCCTATGCAATATGAGAATAACAAAGTATCGAACAGGACTTTTGGAATTTAATCAGAATAATTACGGTACTCTATACACTATAGTAATTCATATAATAACAATAGAATTTTGAAGTCGCAAAAACAATAATTATGATATCCCGTGAGATTGGATACCCTGTACAATATAGCAAATAATAAAACTTTGGCAATAATTATGATCTCTCGGGTATGGTGGATATCCTGTACAAAAATAAGGCAATAAAATATCAGACGAGACTTTATGAATCAGAATAAATACGATATCCTGTACACCTATAGTAAATCATATAAATATATATATATATATATATATATATATATATATATATTTAGAATTATATCTTCTTGGGTTCAAAGGTTGTGGAATGAAACATATATATTAGTTAAAATATATTTTCGAATAAAGACTTATCAAACTTCTTGACGTTTCGCTCTTATTTTAGGAGCATTTTCAAAAGAATATGTATAAATATTAAAATTGAATTACATAAAATACAGTTATTGTAAAAATTATTTTGAAAAAGTCAATAAAATGTCATGAAGTGTCAATAGTAATAGAATACCTACCTTAGATATTTACGCAACGATATTATGTTTGGAGTGATGAAAATAAATTAATTAATTAATTTGTAATAAATTTGACTCAAGTTTTTTATGTCTTGTTTGTCATTTACTGATAATTTATCTTGTTTTATATATATCATTTCTTTGATTTTGAGTTTTTGATAATTTGTGTCTTGTGTTAAAATTTTTGTGTTTTTGAAATCGAACTCATGATTTTCGTTATGTTCATGTTTGTGTAGCGCTGTGGATGCATTTTTAGTGTATTTATGGCCGTTTATTCGGCTTTCTAGATATTGTGTAGTCATTCCTACATAATTTTTTGAACAGTTTAAGCATGGTATGGAGTATATAACATTTGATTTCTTATTATTTTTAGTTTTGCTTTTTAATTTAGTAAATAGTGATGATAGTGTATTATTTGGTTTATGGCATATTTTGATATTATGTTTAGATAATATATATTTTAGTTTTTCTGATAATTGATTCGTATAAGGTAGAGCTATATATATATTTTTTTCGTGGTTCAAAGTTGTTAGTGAATTTGGTTTTATATTGTTGTTGTAGTATTTGTACGTACGTTGTTGAATAATTTTATTTATTTGATTTGAAGGATAGTGATTATTTTCTAAAACAATCTTAAGTTTTTTAATTATTTCAGGACGATATTTAGGTGAAGTTAGTTTTATAGCTCTATCTATCAATCCTATAATAATACTATTTTTTTGTATTTTTGGATGGCATGAATTATAATTTAGATATCGTCCTGACCAAGTTTCTTTTGTATATAATTTAGCTTCAATTTTATTATCATTGGTTTTCATTAGTGTCATATCTAGAAAATTTATATTATTGTTTTTTTCAATTTCTATGGTAAATTGTATTTTAGAGTTAAAAGAATTAAAAATATTGAGGAATTCATTACATTTGTCTTCTGGAATAGCAGCTAAACAGTCGTCAACATAGCGTTTGAAGAATAATATATCAAATTTTATATGTTCCAATACTTTCTCTTCTACATATTCCATTACAATTTGTGCTAAACTAGAGGAAATTGGAGATCCCATTGTACAACCATTTAGTTGTTGAAAGAAAGTATCATTATATTGAAAATAATTATTGGTTTGAATAAGCATAATACCTTCTATAAATTCATCATAGGTAAGTGATGTGTGTTGTTTTATTTCATTCCATTTTTCTTTTAAAACATGTTTTATTAAGTCATTTGGGATATTTGTGTACATTGAGATAACATCTAAGGATATGATTTTATAATTATTAGGAATATGTATTGTATCTAAAAATTCTTTCAGCATAAATGAATCTTTTATATAAAAATTATTTTTAGTTAATTTTGATAAAATGTTTGTTAGATATTTAGATAGTTTGTAAAATGGTGATTGAATATATGATACTATTGGTCGCATTGGTAAATTTTGTTTGTGTAATTTGGGTAGTCCATATATTTTTGGAGGTATTGCATTATGTGTTTGTAGTTTTTTAGCTTCGTTTGTATTAATGGAACCATTATTTAAAAGTTTTTTTATGAATGTATTGTTCTTGTTTTGAAATGAAGTGGTTTTGTCTGATTTTATTTTTTGATAAACATGTTTATCATTCAATAACTCTATCATTTTATTATTATATTCATCTGTGTCCATTATTAATGTTTTATTACATTTATCTGGTTGTAAAATTGTAATTTGAGGATTACATTTGATGAATTCTTTAGTTTTCTTCAACTTTTTTTGGATGTTTTTCTGAGTTTTATTGATTTTCTGAGTTTTATGATGTCGTAGTTTTATTTTATGGTTAGTGATAACATTGACTACATCAGCCCTAATATCATCTTTTATTTGTTCTGATTTATGCATTATAGCAGATTCAATACTTGCAATGTATTCTGTGTATGGTACTTCATTTTCATTTTTATATGGAAGTGCGAAATTTTTACTTAATGCTAATACTTCTACTATATCATTTGGTATATATGTGTTAGAGATATTTTCAAGCCATTGATCAGAATTTATTTTAATTGTATCTTGTGTGGAGTTATTTACTAGTTTATGAAACTTTTTTAAATTATTTTCCTTTATTTTTTGAAACTGTTTCTCGTATTTTATTTTTTCTAGATTCCAAAATGTATTTATTAAGACTTCAGGAATGCTATTTTTCAAATTATTAGTTTCGTAATTGATAGTTTTTTCTAACTTTTTTATATTTTGAATTGATTCAGTAATATTTATTGAGATGTAAAAACACAGGAATCCAACCAAATTTTTTGAATTTTGATATATCACATATTAATGTAACAGGTACGTACCTTAGAAAGAAATTCAACGATATTATAAACACAACAAAATCAAAACTTTTAAATCTAAATATTACTGAATCAATTCAAAATATAAAAAAGTTAGAAAAAACTATCAATTACGAAACTAATAATTTGAAAAATAGCATTCCTGAAGTCTTAATAAATACATTTTGGAATCTAGAAAAAATAAAATACGAGAAACAGTTTCAAAAAATAAAGGAAAATAATTTAAAAAAGTTTCATAAACTAGTAAATAACTCCACACAAGATACAATTAAAATAAATTCTGATCAATGGCTTGAAAATATCTCTAACACATATATACCAAATGATATAGTAGAAGTATTAGCATTAGGTAAAAATTTCGCACTTCCATATAAAAATGAAAATGAAGTACCATACACAGAATACATTGCAAGTATTGAATCTGCTATAATGCATAAATCAGAACAAATAAAAGATGATATTAGGGCTGATGTAGTCAATGTTATCACTAACCATAAAATAAAACTACGACATCATAAAACTCAGAAAATCAATAAAACTCAGAAAAACATCCAAAAAAAGTTGAAGAAAACTAAAGAATTCATCAAATGTAATCCTCAAATTACAATTTTACAACCAGATAAATGTAATAAAACATTAATAATGGACACAGATGAATATAATAATAAAATGATAGAGTTATTGAATGATAAACATGTTTATCAAAAAATAAAATCAGACAAAACCACTTCATTTCAAAACAAGAACAATACATTCATAAAAAAACTTTTAAATAATGGTTCCATTAATACAAACGAAGCTAAAAAACTACAAACACATAATGCAATACCTCCAAAAATATATGGACTACCCAAATTACACAAACAAAATTTACCAATGCGACCAATAGTATCATATATTCAATCACCATTTTACAAACTATCTAAATATCTAACAAACATTTTATCAAAATTAACTAAAAATAATTTTTATATAAAAGATTCATTTATGCTGAAAGAATTTTTAGATACAATACATATTCCTAATAATTATAAAATCATATCCTTAGATGTTATCTCAATGTACACAAATATCCCAAATGACTTAATAAAACATGTTTTAAAAGAAAAATGGAATGAAATAAAACAACACACATCACTTACCTATGATGAATTTATAGAAGGTATTATGCTTATTCAAACCAATAATTATTTTCAATATAATGATACTTTCTTTCAACAACTAAATGGTTGTACAATGGGATCTCCAATTTCCTCTAGTTTAGCACAAATTGTAATGGAATATGTAGAAGAGAAAGTATTAGAACATATAAAATTTGATATATTATTCTTCAAACGCTATGTTGACGACTGTTTAGCTGCTATTCCAGAAGACAAATGTAATGAATTCCTCAATATTTTTAATTCTTTTAACTCTAAAATACAATTTACCATAGAAATTGAAAAAAACAATAATATAAATTTTCTAGATATGACACTAATGAAAACCAATGATAATAAAATTGAAGCTAAATTATATACAAAAGAAACTTGGTCAGGACGATATCTAAATTATAATTCATGCCATCCAAAAATACAAAAAAATAGTATTATTATAGGATTGATAGATAGAGCTATAAAACTAACTTCACCTAAATATCGTCCTGAAATAATTAAAAAACTTAAGATTGTTTTAGAAAATAATCACTATCCTTCAAATCAAATAAATAAAATTATTCAACAACGTACGTACAAATACTACAACAACAATATAAAACCAAATTCACTAACAACTTTGAACCACGAAAAAAATATATATATAGCTCTACCTTATACGAATCAATTATCAGAAAAACTAAAATATAGATTATCTAAACATAATATCAAAATATGCCATAAACCAAATAATACACTATCATCACTATTTACTAAATTAAAAAGCAAAACTAAAAATAATAAGAAATCAAATGTTATATACTCCATACCATGCTTAAACTGTACAAAAAATTATGTAGGAATGACTACACAATATCTAGAAAGCCGAATAAACGGCCATAAATACACTAAAAATGCATCCACAGCGCTACACAAACATGAACATAACGAAAATCATGAGTTCGATTTCAAAAACACAAAAATTTTAACACAAGACACAAATTATCAAAAACTCAAAATCAAAGAAATGATATATATAAAACAAGATAAATTATCAGTAAATGACAAACAAGACATAAAAAACTTGAGTCAAATTTATTACAAATTAATTAATTAATTTATTTTCATCACTCCAAACATAATATCGTTGCGTAAATATCTAAGGTAGGTATTCTATTACTATTGACACTTCATGACATTTTATTGACTTTTTCAAAATAATTTTTACAATAACTGTATTTTATGTAATTCAATTTTAATATTTATACATATTCTTTTGAAAATGCTCCTAAAATAAGAGCGAAACGTCAAGTTTGATAAGTCTTTATTCGAAAATATATTTTAACTAATATATATGTTTCATTCCACAACCTTTGAACCCAAGAAGATATAATTCTAAATATTATCGGAAGGTTGAAGAACCTAAATGAATTTATATATATATATATCACCAAAATTTTGGGATCGCATAAAATAATTATGAATCTCGTGAAGTTGGATAACCTATACGATATAAAAAAATCTATATCAACGAAATTTTGGCAGTCTAGTAGATTAATAATGATATCTCGGGTATGTGGATATCCTGTAAAAATAAGGTAATAAAATATCGGTCGAAACTTTTTTTAAATCGGAATAAATATGATCCCCCTTTTTTTTCAAAGAGGTTTAGGAAATCTGCTAGCAGACCCCCCAGGCATTGGTGTTTCGGCGCTTGGGGGAGTGTGGGGATGGGGAGACCCCCGACCCATTAAAACCCTTTCCTCTTTTAAGAACTTCCACTTTCCTTCTTGGACTCGCCGTTAGGACATCTCCTCAAGAAAGAAAGGAATATTGCCTAATATTCTGCATTTGCCTGGGCTCGTAACTCAACTTTTTCTTTTGCGCTTATCACATAAGTTATGAAATCTGTTACCTTATTCCACACATTTTCACATTTAAGCATCTTGTCAATGACCTTGCTTGTACTTATTTCCCCTAAATCTGAGCACAGTTCTTGGCGCTTCTCTGCCCATTGAGGACATTCGAAGACAGTGTGATTTGGGTCATCTACAGCTGCCCCGCAGCATATGCAACTTTCGTCTCTCTTTTTTTTAATTTTAGAAGTAAAAGTGTCGAAAGTACCGTGACCTGAGAGGAACTGAGTGAGATGGTAGGATACTGTCCCCCATTTCCTATTGTGCCAAGGTCGAATATTCCGGATAAGGCGTCTGGTCCAAGTTTCAGGGCCGCTCTGCCACTCTTCCTGTCATTGCTGCAGAGTCATCTCCCTCTCTATCTGTTTCTGGGTAACAGAAGCTACACCAGCCATGTGGAATATTCTCCTCCTCTCTTCCGCCAAAAGGTGCAGCGGAATGAGACCAGCAATAACCATTGCAGATGCACCTGAAACGGTGCAGTAAGCAGAACAGACTCTAAGCGCAATGCTTCGCTGTGTCTTCATAAGTCTCATTTTATTGACTTCTAAATATGTCTTAAGGGCCCAAATTGGCGCACCATATAAGATTACACTTTGACAGACCATCGCCAGAATTCGCCGCTTCGGTGCTGTTGGTCCTCCTATATTTGGTAAAAGACAATTTAGAGCCTTTATTGTTTTCTCAGCCTTCAGACAGGTTTCTCGGATGTGGTTTGTCATATTTAGCCTTCGGTCTAGGTGGAATCCCAAATATTTGACTATTCCCTGGGGTTTTATTTCTTGGCTCTGCATTTTAAATTTTATCGCATCGGTCTTTATTTTGTAGCTAAGAAGAATAGCTTCGTTTTTTTCAGGAGCAAACTCTAGATGATGTTGAGTCATCCACTGAAATACAAGATCAAGAGTATTGTTTGCCTTATCAATCATTTTGTTGGAGGTCCGAGAAGCTACGAATACCGCTAGATCGTCGGCATAGCACAATATTACTACTCCACTTGGCGTTGGAAGGTTCATCACTTCGTTATATAGAATATTCCACATACTAGGGCCGAGAACCTTGCCCTGTGGAACACCACCAAAAACTTGTCTTTCAAGGTCCCTCTTCAGGATAATTACTCTTTCATCCATGTAGGAATTTAAAATGTTCTTAAGGTATGCACTCACCCCTATTCTGTTAAGCTGGTCGCTGATGACTGTCCAGGATGCGGTGTTAAACGAATTTTTAACATCCATCAAGATTAATGCACAATGTTTTCCTTTGTTTGCTGCTACCATATCTTGAATCTTTTCCATTGCATGTGAAGTAGACCGTCCTTTCGTAATCCAAATTGGTTTTCGTGGAAGCCGTTAATTTTGTTTTGCAATTCCGCAATCAACCGGGTATTTAAGAGTCTTTCGTAGACTTTTCCAATTTCGTCTATTAAGCAAATTGGGCTATATTTTGCAGGGTCGTCAGGTGACTTTCTTGGTTTCTCGATGAGCTTGGTTCTTTTCCATTCTCCTGGAAAACACTGCCTGGTTAAAAACGAATTATAAAAATTTACAAAAAATTGGACATTACCATTAATCACAGCTTTTATTATCACAGATGGTATATTATCTGGGCCTGGGGCTTTGCCAACCTTGATACTATCACAGGCATCCAATATTTCCTGGTGTTTGAGCATATCACAGTCTTGTATCACAGTTAGTTCTTTTTGTCGCTGTTTTCCATTTGGGTAGTTGGTGACAAACAACTCCTTAAAATGTCTCTCCCTGTCCTCTTTTGACATTTCAACACGAGCCGGCATTTTTTGCAATTGAGCTCTTGTTATTTGGAATCCCTGGCCAAATATGTCGTCTTCGAGGTCATTGCAAAGGTTTTGCCAAGCTCGCCTTTTCAATGTTTTGATTTCAGTCTTTAGCAGATTTTTTGCAGTCTTGTATTCTCTATATTTTTCTTCACGCCGGTTTGGGTCATTTTTTATTCTCTGAAAGAGACGCCTCTTATGATGAACATCTAAGATGGCCTCTTGTATTGACTCGTTCCACCAGTAAGGCAAGCGATAGTCCTCATTGCAGCAAACCCTCGGTGTGCATTCTTGGTAAGCCTTGCGGATGCGACTCACCAGATCAGAAACACTCGTAGGATCCAGCATATCTCTGGTCTTTTTTCTAAACATGTGAACTAGTAATTCTTTATTCGGTTCACCAAACCTTGTTTCCTTTTCTTGACTACAGGCTTCATGGTTGAGAGTTCGGTTAAAATAAACCCGTGCTTCGTCACGTCAGGATCCACAAGCACCGTCCACTGAGGGTCTTGTCGTTGTATTCGGTCACACACCACAATAAGATCGATGTATGATTGCCCAGTGTCTCTAACAAGCGTGGGGACAAGTCCATCATTAATGACATTTAAGTTCGTAGCATTGCACCAGGACAAGAATTCTCTGCCCCTACGGTTTGTTACTCTGCTCACCCAGACTTCGTTCTTTGAGTTAAAATCTCCAGTTATCACAAATGGTGTGTTTTTATTCCCATGCCGAAGGCGCAGAACTATATCCTGCAACTCCCCTAAGTAGTTTTGGAAGCTTTGAAAAGGAATGTTTGGGGAGATATACACTGACATTACAAACAGGTTCGTATACTGGACACACACAAAACAGTTCCCACTAAACACATTTAAAACAGGCATGGAGCTATTTACATTAACAATTAAAGCGTCTTTGGTAGGGTTTACGTATACATTTCTATTCCCAGTTTCACACTTTTTGATATTGGGCTCGCTGATGCAAATAACATCACATTTCTTGTTAGAAGCAGTAAGTGCAGCAATGTCATGGACTGGGACACTACGATTGGCGTTAATTTGTAATATTTTCATTACTGGAGTAAACTTTTTGACGTTTCATTCTTTTAGTCGTACTCAGAGCTCTACGGAAGCTAATGCATTTTCCGGTATTTGACTTATGCGTCTCTTTGCAAACTGGGCAGAATGGTTTATCTTTGCATTCTTTTGACAGATGTCCTTCCTGTCCACAATTATAGCAGCAATTTCTGCGATCCGGACCCTTACACTCTTCAGTCTGGTGGTTGTATAACCAGCATCTTTTGCAACGATCGACCCTCGCTCTGGGTTCGATCCTGCAATTCGAAAGCCCGATACGAATATACGGGTTCTGGGTTAATTCACGGGCCTTGTCTTCCGATATAGATATTGTAACTGCCAAAGTGCTTCCAGCATTTGGCCTGAGATTTCCAATAGAGCAGTATAGAGCAATATGATCCCCTGTACAATATAATATCCTTGCACAAATACAGAAAACCAATATATAGGCAGATGATCCTCGAACATACGATATCTCCGTATATGCCTATAAATTTTAGACTAGAATGGTAGGTGAGGGGCGCAGATGTAAATGGTACACTCGATATGACCGAAAATATGGGTTCCCTTACCTTTTGGGACACCCAGGTAAGTCAATAAAAAATATAATAAAACAGATCAATACAGTATATAAAAATTAATTATACGTTAAAAACTTACGTTTTGGAATATCACAAGTCACAACTACACAATATTACTGTTGATGGTAAAGGGGCCGTCCGTACTTAGACTGGCCACTTCGGGGTCGTTACTGTCTCTCTCTCTAGATTCAAAAATTCTTGTTATTTATTCTAAAATACCTCGTCTATGCCCTTGTGTGAAGGTTAATTTTATATTACATTATTTCAATTTGTAACGTATTGATTAGATTTATTGATGAACAAAGCATGTCAAAGCCATCAGCTGTGATGTTTATCAACAAAGTAGTTTGTATCAATTTCTTTCCTGTAGGTCAACATTTATTAATTATTTCGAATTAAGAAAAATTTGTCTATATAGGGCGTTCTTAAAATTTCCTATGTCATATCTCGTGTTTATTACAAAACTCTATATCTTAATATTTTCACCATAAGTGCCTTGCTCCAACAATAGTCCGACACAAAATTCCCATTTTCATCAACCACATTCTTGTCGATCTTTTGGTGATTTTACTAAGCATTATTTCGGAATAATTGTTAGAAGACATTCATATTGTAATGTTCTTCTTATTTATTTAAAGTTTTTATTTCGACGGGTGGGATAAATTTATACACACGGTTTGTCTACTCACTTAATTTATTTATTCACTACACTATTCACTAATTTATACTAGAAACACACTATATTCAATTACATTAATTCATATAAACACTTCACTACTTAATTTATATTTACTTGTTTACTGTTTATTTCACGAGATCAATGTATCAACTAAACTTCTCCCATTGGTCGGTCTTTTATATATTAGTGCCTTTTTATTCCAGATCATTCTAGAATGCGGCTCACACACAAACGGCCTACCTGGAAGGCTCTAGATAAGACTAGTCACAAAAACAATGTACCTCACTGGAAATTTCTAGATAAGAATAGTCGCAAAAAATAATGTTAAACAGTTCGAAGAAATCCCGGCGTTTTCGCCAAAATTTTAACTCTCATACATAGCGTATGCAGAGTCGGATTCGGGCACAACACTAGTGTACGATTTCGTAACACTACCCCCTCCTTAAAAGGAAGTTCCTCTTGGAACTTCTGTGTAGCAGGGCCTGGATGTTTAAATCGGCAACTGAACCCATATCTGCACTTACCGGTCGTATAGAAATAACAGGATACCCTCTTCAAGGGGTACCGATATCGACGGTTATAGCTGCAAATTAATATGTGGAAACCGGTATCTGGGAAGATTAGCTCTATCATGTTCCTGATGATTCGCCAATCCAACTGATTGCTCTCTTTCCTGGGCATTGTTAGTTTCTCCACGTGGGATTCCAGCACATGATCTCGAAGGCTTCGTAGCGCTTCCCACACATCCCGGTAGGTGGATCGATCTGGAAATTCATTTCTAGTTACCAGATAGAAGACGTACCGCGAATTGTGTTTGAGTCTCAGTAACTTGCCATGGAATGGCACCTGATCTTCAAGTTTATCTAATTGTCCAAACTTTTTTCGAAATACGGTTGCCAACCCTCGTGCGTGTTTGTTACTGGCGGAGATGTTATGTGTAGTGACTCCGTATCTAACTTTCCCGGTACCGCCGTATGCACTCATAAATTCTTCGAAGGCTGTGTCAGACTTGTTGTAGATGGTTCACCCCTTCCTCTTTGTCATGGTCTCCTTCGAATGGCGCTAGTCGGTTTTGGAGAACTACTCTCGGTTTTCCATTCGGGATCTTGCTTATACGATAGATGATGTCGTTGATCTTCTTCTTGATTAAGTATGAACCTTCCCATGATTTCTGTAATTTTGGAGAAAATCCTTTTCTCCTTGTCAGGTTGTGTAACCATACTTTGTCCCCTTCGTTGGAACTGCCTCGTGTGGCCTGCGTATCGTACCGTTTTTTCATTCTGCCACTGGCAACTTGAAGATTCTCTCGAACCAATTCGTGCACGTCGTCCATCCTTCTTCTCAATTGGATCGCGTAATCTTCTCCTGCTAGATCTTCGCCAGGCCGATGGCCAAACTCCAGGTCACAAGGAAGCCTCATTCCACGTCCAAATAGAATTTTCGCAGGTGCTTCACCCGTGGACTCATTTATGGCCGATCGATAAGCCATCGCAAATAGGGAACGGTACTGGTCCCAATCTCTCTGGTGACTGTAAAGTACTTTGAACGGGTATTTTCCAATGGTCCTGTTCATTCGTTCGACCATTTGATCTGACTGTAGATGCAACGCTGTTGTCCTGGTCTTCTTCATTCCCAGCTTGGCACAAATTTCCTGGAATACATGGCTTTCGAAATTTCTTCCTTGTTCGCTGTGGACTTCCAAAGGCTCTCCATATCAGCTGATAAATTCTAGTACCAGTACATCTGCGACAGTTATGGCCTCTTGATTCGGGATCGCATAACTTTCAACCCACCTTGTGAAATAATCGCTTACTACCAAGATGTATTTACCACCATTTTCTCTCGTCGGAAATGGTCCAGCGATGTCTAAAGCAATTCTTTCGGAAGGGCTTGCAGCATTATATTGTTTCGTGGGTGCCTTTCTCTTGCGATGTGGTCCATTACTCGTAGCACAAGTCGTACATTTCTTACACCAGTCTTTCACATCGTCGAAGCTGTTCATCCAATAAAACCTTTCACGGACTCGCTGAAGGGGTTTCCTTCACACTACACACCTGAGATGAACTCCCGATGGACTGTCGTTTAACTTCTTCAGTATCTCAGCTACTCTTCTTCTTGGAATAACTAGCTGTCTCCTCCTCTCGGAAGCATAATCGTTTACAAGGACTCTTTTCAACAGGCTTTCTTCTAGGACAAAAGGGAGTCCGACTGAGCCTAATATGCCTTAAGTGTTGGTGAAAATCTTGAAACTTCTTGCCAGGTAGGTCGCTGATTTTCTTCCTTCCATTGCCGAATCTTCTTCAGGTGAGGATAATTCTCCTGATTCTCTTTGATCCTGGTGGGTGACCATTCTTCGTCGACTACTGTAGTACTTAAAACTGCAGCTTCCCTTAGATTCCGCCTTGTTGCAGTGGAAGCAGTCTCTTAACAGGGAGTCGGCATTTCGTTGACTCACACCAGCTCGATGTTCGATGTTGAAATCGTACTCTTGCTCGCCACACTTCCAGCATTCTATCTACTTCGGCTTCTGGTCTGCCATACTCTTTATCAAAATGACGATCTAGTCCAGTTTTTCTTCGTTACCTTCTTCTTGCATGGTCCTAACTTTGTTGTAGCGCGAATCCTTCGTAGCTGCTTTGCATTTAAGAGGTTCTTGGTTTGCAGGAGTCGTAGGACGCTTACAGGAACTTCGTACAAGTTGTAGCTCGCCACAATTACAGCACCTGATCTTCTTCGGCTTCTTGTCGACCATACCTTTCAACAAGTTGACGATCTGGTCAAGTCTGTCATCGTCACCTTCCTCCTGCATGGTCTTACCTTTGCTGTGCCTCGAAGCCATCGTGGCTGCTTCGTATTCTAGAGCAGCGTTCATTGCATCCACCAATGTTTTGGGATGGGCTAATCGAAGCTTCCTATCCATATCGTGGTCACATATAAGCTGTCAATAAAGGCCTGGATGGCCAAACATTCCATCATGTTCTCTGGTGCTGATGTATTAAGCATATCGAACTAGTCGGGCAATATCCAGTTCATACTCTTGAAGGGTTTATTACGGTTGCAATTTGAATTGAGAGGTGAAGTTGTGTGATAGTCTCTAATTGAAAATATTCGAAGTTCAAATTCCACTCAATTGTTAAATTAGTTGTTTAATGATATACTACACAGATAACAACAAGTAGTATTGTTAGTAGTCTACTTTTCAGAAACCAGAAAAATCAATAATTTACTAGCTGAACTCGGTAACATAGGTGTCTCCAAATTAATTTTATTTTATTGAAAAGGTCATTCGAAGATAGTTGCTCTTCATTACACTAAATTGGATTTGTTTAGATAATAATTTTTATTTCGAAAATGTAATCAAACGGAGATAGTTTTGACTATGATTGAATGATGATTGGTAGGAAAGTATGAGTGGAAAAGGGTCAATAGGTAGTAGGAAGAAAATGAGTACAACATTGGAACCATCAATAATTTTTATTAAACATAAAAAAATTATGAAAAACGATTTTGGGAAAAAACTCACTATCGATGGGAGACGTAGATTTTGGGGGATTTTGGAAATTGATACCTGGTGAGAAGTCACATTGATTGTAAAAAGAAATTTTGTAATTGGTTATCCTAATATTGGAAAGCTATCCGAAGTAGACACATTATCGGGATTGTACGAAATATACACCTATCAAACAAATAAATGGTTATTTGTAATCGGCTAGGCCGGATTTGAAACATGATTTCATTGTGAATGGAAAAATAAGAACACGACGACATTATACCACGTGTCTTTGATTGCTGAATTTATATTGGAAATATACCAGAGCAGATATTGCCGGAGTTTCTTCTATATGGTTGATTGGTAGCGAGGGTAGGATAATCTTTTCCCAATGTATCCCGACCTTCTATCTCAAGCTGAGCACTGGATTAGAACAAACGTTGATGAAGGTTATGTATTTTTTTTGTATTTAGTATTGTGAATTATGTATTCATCCAAAAATAAAGACTATTTATCAGTAATTTTTTTTAACTTGTCATAATCTGATTTTAAGTGAATTTTGTTTGCTTATACACTAATATGAAAATATTTGTTTTGATACATAAGTATATAGTTACGATTTTATTCGAATTAGAACTCATATCTATTCACTCCAACTCCGAAGTTGATAGTATCACTTGTTCACCTCTTGCAATTGCATCAGGCTCATACATTTTAATGTAAATCATAGAATTATTCGATAATCTTTGTAAACCATACAGTAGCCTGAAAAAAAAGAAGAGAATTAAATATCAAACGTGAAGTGTATAGTTTTATTTATTTATTTAGTCTGGGAAATAACATACCTTTCTTCTCGAGAATATTTTAGGACAAACCAAAAAAATAAAAACATTTTCTACATTAAGGAGATTTCTGCTGCTAGCCTAAAATCAGTTGAAACGATCAGAAATTTGAAACCATAGAGATTTTAAAGGAATTTAGGTACATAATAACGGATACAAATCGTAAGTACTCAACTTTCTTTCTTTTCTTCTTTGAATTGCGTATCTCTTGGGTTTTCTTCAACAGCTTGGCATTTGGAATATTTCATTATTTAAATATTTAACTATGCGTAGTTACACGTTGTCTCATGCTATGCCGAAACCGACTGAGTGTAAGTAGTCTATTTTCTGGTGTACGAATTTGATTTAACAACCAAATTCTTCATGGAAACTATATTTCAACTTCCCCCTGTATAACACAATTCATATATTCTGCCCAAAACATATAAAGAAATATATCATTCTTCTCAACATTTAATATTTCTTTACATCAACAAAATTCCATTTTAACGTCACTCTCACATAAGAAATACAGATAAATATTGTCTTATGAATTTCCACTTAATATTTCAAAGTATCGGACACCTTATCGCTTCATAAAAACTATCTTCCAAACTTCGTTATCGGTAACAACCAACATTTTTCATGCCACAAAAATTACCCAAAACGTGTACTCTCCACTCGCTGTGTCTGACCGTTACATTTCAAAATCTCTTATCCCATTGGTCAAATCCTAAGATTTTTCTCCTTCCTCGCGCCCACTTTAACCGACCTATAAATATGTACAATAACCTAAATTCAACCACTTCCCAGTCGTCACTCATACACTTCCCAGTCGCCACTCATACACTTCCCAGTCACTCTTCATCAGTCATACGTCGTACACAATGGTACTAATGTTATAAGAAAACATCGGCATGAGACCGGTAAATCATTTTTACAATGAATTAATTCATTAACTCCATCATATAATGTGATAAGTAATTAAAAGTGCAAAACACGTCTACTTCAGTGAAATTCTTACTTGTTCAATCAAAAAGAATAATTTATATCTTCGAGCAATATATTTAAATGTAAGTGAAGTAATTGTTTAATTTATAAAACCGACATAATCCTACGAATACTACTACAGTGAACAACATATAACGTCCTAAGTATAAACTACAACCTCCCGTTCCATTTATTATCTCTACATAAAAAGGGGATAATAAAACATCTGGTTTATAACGTTTCATAATATAAATATACCTATTTCCTTTTGGAGTAACTAAAAACAACGTATGGTTGGGTATCCATTTGTTTTAATACTCCAACACGCTTTACAAGTTTCGTCACGTTTCCGCCTTCGGTTCTTCAGCTGGAATTGGTACAAATGTTCTAGATGTTCAGGGCCATATCGCATGTCCAACCTTTTCTTCAGCTGCTCGAAATCATCCGTTTCTTCTAGAGGTATCGTTTGAAGTACACCTAAGGCATCTCCCCGAAACGCGATGGTTAAGTTCACTGTCTTCTCCTTATCGGACCAATTATTCACTCTAGCGGCTGCTTCAAACTGTTTTACATAATTGGTCCACGACATTTTTCCATCGAACGTTGGGGCTTTGACTCGGGTAAAACTACCAATGTCTTCTAACTTAGGATGTGTTTCTGTCTTGCAAGGTTTCGTTTGCTCGGTCTTCTTTTCTTCCACTGGCGTGTCTTGAGTTCTTATATCTGTCATCTTTATTTCTAACTCCTTGATTTTCTCGTCCATCGTTGTCATATTATTCTCAATCTTCTCGTTCATCGTTGATATCTTATTCTCGATTTCAGATTTTAGAGGCGAAATTTCATTTTCAACGTCAGCGGCAATGTCGTTTTTCATTAATAAGATATCGGCAGATATATTGTTCTTCATAGCAGAAATCTTCTCGTCCATTAGCAGAAATGTCGTTCTTCGTAGCAGAAATATCGTTCTTTATAGCAGAAATATCGCTTTTCACATTCGTTGAAATCTTCTCTTCCATTGCAGAAATCTTCTCGTCCATGTTACCAGAAATATTAGCAGAAATTGACGAAATTAAGGTGGAGGCCTCGTCATTAAGTAAAACTGTTTCTGGATCAAAGCCGTCATTTTCTAGTGCCAGTTAAAGTCTTTCTACTAATTCACTTTTCTTACAGGACGTTTCCAGCTCACGATTTTCCAATTATGCTCTTAGTTCCGTCACTTTCAGTTCACTTATTAGTCTCTTGGCCATGTTTACGTGACTATTTATTTATATTGTCCCACACCAATGTAATGTTTTTCATATTTATTTAAAGTTTTTATTTCGACGAGTGGGATAAATTTATACACACGGTATGTCTACTCACTTAATTTATTTATTCACTCATTCATACAAGATTCTCAGTATATTTACTTACATTAATTCATATAAACACTCCACTACTTAATTTATATTTACTTGTTTACTGTTTATTTCACGAGATCAAATTATCAACTAAATTTCTTCCGCTGGTGGGTCCTTTATATATTAGTGCCTTTTTTATTCCAGATCATTCTAGAATGTGGCTCACACACAAACGGCCTATCTGGAAGTCTCCAGATAAGACTAGTCACAAAAACAATGTACCTCACTGAAAATTTCTAGATAAGAATAGTTGCAAAAAATAATGTTAAACAGTTCGAAGAAATCCCGGCGTATTTGCCAAAATTTTAACTCATACATAGCGTAGGCAGAGTCGGATTCAAGCACTACACCAGTGTGCGATTTCGTAACAATATATATAAACCTATACTAAGAGTTGGAAATAATAGTCAGTGACGTCAGCACTAGTTCTGAAACAGTACAATAAGAGCGGCTCACAATAATATTTAATATTCTACAGTAAGATATATATGTATTTCTAATTTATACTCTCGAAATAACCCGCTCTCATAACTGGCGACACAACTTACCAAGAGAAAACGCGCACCGGTTCCAAATTTATTTCGACCCGTGCAAAAGAGCACATTCTTTAATCAACGAAAGTTAGTGTTCGACGTTCGTAATTGTATTGATATTTATCGAGGGCGGCCCGGAGCTTGCAACACTGAAGAATGGATTCATTCTATTCCCAGCATTTTAGTTGTACGTAGTCGTGCTTGCGGGGAAACATTATTTTAGATGATGATATAAAATATGTGATTCACCGGAAAGTGCACGTTTTTTTTAAAATGAAATGCCAAGCCTGATGAAAATCAAGGCCGAATTAGATGCTGATAATTCTTTACACAAAATATCCTTTGGAGTTTTGAAGCGAACATTACGAGATTTAATCTTTCGGTATTTAAAGCGAAATCGCAAAAGCTTTTTAATCGAAAAAGATGAGACTGTGTTGTGGCGAAGAAAGTTTTTAAAAGCAATACGTGACCGTAGGTTTAAATGTAAAGGAATATATTATACGGTCGAGACTTGGTTAAACGAAGGACACACGCGCTCAAAAGTATGGCAGGACTTAAATGTAAGAAGTTCACGGCAAGCATTTCTTGACGGCTTATCGACAGGTTTGAAATCTGCATCCGGTAAAGGCCGTCAACTGATTATTACCCACATAGGTAGTAGCTCTGGATTTTTGGATGGTGGTCTTAAGTTTTTGAATCTAAGAAGATTGGCGACTATCATGAAGATATGAACGCCTTCTACCTGTGGTATCGTCTTTTAAGAGAGTAACTAAAATTTACAGTAACATATGTAATTAAGTCTGTTTACGGTTTTCAAACTAAATACATCCTCTTCTGCTTTTAATATCTTTCATGTTATTAAATCTTTCGAAACTCATAGATTCCTTTTATATTTTGATAATAGAAAATAACAAATACGAAATATAATTAAAAAAATTATCCGTTATATTTGAAACATTTTACAAAAAAATATGTTTTTTACAATTCTAAAAATGCCACAAATATACCAATTTCCTGTTGTTAGCAAGACTAAATTACCTAAAACCTACCTAAGCATTAATGAATATTTCCGAAAATATTCATGTTCACCTAGAACTGCAAACAATACCTATACCTGAAGAAGTTTTACGGTTTTCGATACTGATTATCTATTGATAAACCCACTCTTAAATAAAATTATTGTCTAAAAATAAGTTTTTATAAATAATATGTGCATATCTTTAGAACGTGCAAATTATTTGTATAAAATATGCTAAATATGCAAAAGTACATATTTGCCTCTAGGTTTACTTATTTACTATTCCATTATAGTTATTACACATTATTTATTTAAACATGAATTGTTTCCGCCACTGGAATTGCTTTTCTCTTCCCCTGTCTCTCTTGAGATACATATGCTAAAACTTAGTCACTGACTATTATTTCCGACCCATGGTATGTGTATTTTTACTTTTCCGTTTTTCAATGAGGAAAACACGAAAAAAAGGTTGTTGGATAAAAAATCCTGTGTATATGTCGTCGTTGGCAACATTTTGTAACATATCTTGTTACCAACTTTATGATTGGGTATTGTTCAGAGCATATCACAGATGAACCATATTGATTTTCAGGTATCCAGAGCCAGTATTACGGGAGTTATGGTGCCTAAAGTACCACATTTTTGGAGAAATTTCGGTTTGTTAGCATGATACAGACTCCGAAGTGCTTAAAGTCAACAATTTCATGATTGGGTATTGTTCATGGCATCTCAAAGATGAACCTCATGGATTTTCAGCTCCACAGAGCCAGTATAACGGGTCCTATAAATCCAGATACACTTTTCAAAAATTCGGTTTCTATATCAAGATACAGCCTCCGGAGCGTATACAAGTGAGCAATTTTATGATTGGATATTGCTCAGGGCGTCTCACAGAACCTTATTGATTTTAATCTCTCCAAAGCCAGTACAACGGGTCCTATAAATCCAGACAGATATATACCACATTTTTGGTCATTTTTTGAGAAATTTCGGTTTGTTAGCATGATACAGTTCCGGAGTGTATAAGTGCGGAAAAGTTAGTTTTAATCTTTAAAACCATTTTTCTACTTCCGCTACTAAAACCGCACTTTGAACACGGGTTTGACATGCACAAAACGACTCTTTAAACACTAGTGTTTAAAATGCGAAAAGTCACATCTCGTTTATCTTTTGTTTTTTAAACGTCAAATCACAAATCACCCACGTCAAATCAAGTGTATCTTTTGAATGTTAAATTTCATATTCCGTGATAATTTTGTTATTCTGCGTCATTTGATTTGTCAGTCAGCCGTCAGCCATCGTCCGTCATGTAATGAATACAATTCAAATATAATATAAGTTTTCCCTTCCCGCGGGCGAAGAAAAAGTATAGTAATTAAGCACCTCGTGTTAAAAACGTCTTTAGTCACTCGTTTCACAAGGAACTTGTTCCGCTTCGCTCCACTCGTGCCTAGTAAAACTAGTGACTAAAGTAACCTTTTTGACACTTGGTACTTAATATACAATTATTTTTAATTGTATTGGTTGTACTTGTTTTTCATACTCTTTTAAATATAATGTTGATGCTTTTTTCACCCAAATATACATTATATCAATTTTAGTTGGAAAACTGTAAGTGTTTTGTGTGTATATGTACTCAATAAATGGGTAATTTCAATATACTTACCAGTGAGAATAAAATATTTTTTAAGTGTTAAAACTTATACTCTATTATTCCAACTTTTTCTATTTATCAAATTTACAATAAAAATCTTTAGTGAAATAGGCATTTATTTTAAAGATATATACATTATTTTTAATCGGAATACAAAATGATCACTCATCATTATCTTCTACTTTTCCGACATTATCTTGTGGTTCAATTTCAGGTACAGCTGCTTCATTTTGTCAGTTCTTATTGTTTTCATTTTTCTCCTGTTGCATGTTGTTGTAGTATTCATATTTTAAGGGAATGTACTACGTTTGTAAATTTTGCCACTTCATCTCGTTTATTTTTAACTTCCTATGTGCAACTGTACAAACTTGTCAGTTAACGCTAACTTTGACTGCCCAACTGCTGTAGTAGGGCATACGCATTTGTTGAAAGGAAATTCTGAGTCCAAGGTACTTTTATTAAAAAAAAGAACAGAAATATTGAATTTTCCTCCATTTAATAACACGTTTTTTTATATATTTTTGTGTCCTTTATCATATCCAACCTAGAAAAACTCGACATTTTTTTTTGGGCATTTCATGAACTGTAAGTTTTTTACATGAACTTATTAGTTTCCTCCAATATTCTGGAACAAAGACCTGAGGAATCATTCTTTTTACCTTTTCTACTATGCCAAAATCTTGATCACACTCCATGAAAGTATCGACTGGCTTACGTTGTATTTATTAAATTCTTTGTTAACAATACATCAAATATAAGAGTATTTTGCAGGGACTTTTCTTCCTCAATGTGTTCAACATACAAATCATACATTTTTTTAATATTTAGTTCTGCTGATAAATATTGAGTATCATAGTTTGAACTTGTAAAGTAATGACTGGCATTTTGGGAATATTTATTTGCTCAATGACCTGTTTTGTTTCATTTTTTTACCAGAATCTAGACCTCTCTTGTCTTTTTGACAAATACCAGCATACTTGATATTTGCACTTTCAACTAAATAAATAATAACGAAATTTGGTGGCACACCTGTTCAGCACTGACAAAATTGTTAATGATGGGGTACTCTGATACAAAGAATCAAAAAGTACTTGTATTTGAGTACAAGCCTTGATTATATACACAATTAGTCTTTATACTCAAGGGTACAAGGTAACGGAATCGAATACAGTAAACGAGTACAAAAAATCATGATTTTTCTGTTTTTTATTTACCGCACAGAGCCAAAAGACAGACAAACTAACTACTTGCTGTGAACCACCTACTTATAAAAATAGACAGATATTATCGATTAGAACACGAGGCCGAGCTGACGAGAACACCATACAATGCCGTGAGATCAAAGCACTACCAGTTAAAAAATGGTTAAAACGTAACATGTAACGTCCTAGTACTCAATTCTTAAATGTATTGAAGAATCGATTCCCAAAAACCATTCGATTCACCGTCCTTAAAAAGTGTGTGAATATTTCACATACTACATCCACTCTGCAAAAAATGGCAAAGTAAATTTATTACTCACATCTGTTTTGCACCAAATAAATATTAACTTCAATTTTTCATAAATGCAGTTATCTCAAATCCAAAAAAATTATTTAAGCCTCTTTTATTCTAATGTCCTCAATTGTAATATTTAGAATGAAATAAAAAACCATATTGCATTGGAAATATTTTAATACCTCATAATGATGTACAAAATTGTATTGATTTAAATTTTGTTGAAGGCAGCAATATCAACAGATTGAACAAAATCTTCAAATGCTTCAATCTTCTCAACTAACTCATCTACAGATACCTTGGCATCTTCAACAACACACATAATCTGAAGTTTATTGATACCATACCCAACTGGCATTAATTTTGAGGCACCCCATACCAACCCATCCATTTCAATAGATCTTGTTACTTTTTCCAGTTCTTTCATGTCAGTCTCATCATCCCAAGGTTTTACATCCAGTACTATACTGGATTTGGCAATTAGTTCTGGTTTTTTGGATTTCTTTTCAGCATAAGCTTTCAACCTTTCTTCCCGTACCTACAACAAATGTCAAAATATTGTGTAATAGTTTGATATTTTTTCTGTTATAGGAAAATTAAAACCAAATAAAACTATAATAGCAACACATGATTTTTATTTCAAAAGAGCCTTCTAAATTTTTTCATAAATATGTCCTGACAAATTTTCAAATATATAAAATATTTCAAATGTTTCCACTTTAACTTTTACTAATAAAAATTAGTGGAAACCAGCAAAACTTCTTCATATAGTAGCAGTTAAAGACAGTTTCTAAGAAGCAATTGTACCATGAAAATACACTTATTAGATAAATACTAAATTTTAGTCTGAATTCAATGAGTACATTAAACTGATGGACCAGTTCTTTCATTCTAAAAGTAGCAACAGAAGTTTGTATCCTTGTCCCAACAGGAGGCAGCAAAACCTAAACGGTACAACAATGATATACAAGCACAAATCAAATTGAAGGAACAAAAACTGGAGAAAACACAGTGAAAATAGAAACATAGGAAGAATTTGGCAAAACAATATTAAAGGAAACCAGAAACTCTTCTTTGAGGTAAAAACACAAATTTAAAATAAGTAAAGGGTAATACTAAAGCAAGAAAACAAAATTATAGGACGGTGGAGAGTGTGCTTTCAAGAATTAGTTAATGTAGACATGGGGACCATATTAAAGATAAGGATAAAAACTGGCTGGATACAGAAAACAAAGAAAATAAGAACCAAGTAATACAAATAGATGAAATTTTAAAAATATATGAAGCTCCTGGTTCCAACAACTGTACCTGAAATTTTATAAATCTATTCATCAAGATGATTTGGACATCTATAGGCAGGTATGTAATGTTTGACAAGATGGTAGGAAAGAGGACATCCAAGGAAAACAAAAAAAAAACACAATTGCGGAGATGTCAAGAGAAAAAAAGAACAAACAGTACTGGAGAAACTAAATATGAAAAGGGTAGTGGACATTTGTATTTGAATAAAATATTAAATGCCAGACACCCATAGATGGTACATAATGTACATATATGGATTTTTTCACATCTTGAACTATTTTGTGAATCTTATATAAATAAATAGTTGTCATTTAATAAACAACAGATTAATTAATTATAATTTGGAAGAATGTTTATCAATTGGTTGATTATTGATTGATACTGGATAATTAGTGTAATGAATACCACATTTACTATATACAATTATGTTAGCAATTGTACCTGACTTTTTTCAACTGTTATAACCATAGAGAGGACTTATAATAGGCTATTAGAGTTCTACCTAATTTCTGTTCATTGAGTGTATATACTTCAGTAAACATTTTTTGTTAATTCAATATAGATAATACAGGGTGGTCCTTAAGTAATTGTACATAGAAGTGTGGTAGATTACTGATTTTAAAACATTTCGCTTTAAACCAACTTGCTTCATTAAAATGTGGCTACTAAGGAATATACAGGATGGTAAAGGTTAAATTTTAAAATTTCTTTTTTGCAATAACTTCAACGTTTTTGGATATGTATACATAAAAATTTGGAAATAGACGTTTTTGGGCACGAAAAATCATAATCTGGTACCTACTTCGATGAAATTTGTAGAGGGCGCTACATAGGCCACATTTGTGGCATCAATGTGCCCCAAATTTTGTTGCTGATTAAGTTAGCGGTATTATTGTAGAAGAATTTTGAAGCCACGATATTTTAATAGAAAAAAAGTATACTTGTTATTAACCTTGAAACTTAACGGTTTACGATATAATCGCATTTTAGGGATCAGCTGCATGATTATTATTGAAAACATTTAGAAAACAAATTTAAAAAAACTAAGCTAAATAACATTATCACTTCAATTGTATCACATTAAATGTTCAATATGTCCTCCATTCTCGTCGATGCATTTATCTACACGTTCTATAAAAAATCGTCTTGTATTAAACAACATCATTGGATCAAAAAAACCCGCTGCTCTGTTTATTTCTTCCCAAAGTTGGTCGCTGGTATTTATGGGATCCTTATAAACAAGTTGTTTCTTTGCATCCCATACACCGAAATCAAGAGAATTTAAGTCTAGACTACGTACTGGCCAAGTAAAATGGCTACCACGACCAACCCAGCGTTCAGGAAATTTGTTATTTGAATATGTTTTGACTGCTCATGTATAATGCGGCGGTGCACCATCTTGCAAGAACCACATATTTTGTCTTATATTCAGTGGCAATTCTTCCAATGGATTAATGAAATAATTTTGCAAAAAATGTAAGTAGTTCTCACCACTCAAATTACGAGGTAACTCGTATGGTCCTAAGAAATTGTTACCAGTGATACCACACCATACGTTTATTTTGAATTCATATTTTAAATAGTCCAAAGATGATTGTTCCTTAAATTAAAAATACCACGGCGGTTGAAGGTAGCTTCGTCGGTAAATAATATTCTGTCGACGAAGGTGTGATCAAGATTTTGCCTGTTGCGTATAGCTCTTACAAATTGGTATCTTAACGGTAGATCCGCTGGCAATAAATTTTGTACCAGAGTAAAATGGTATGGATGATACTTCTAGAGGTGTAGTCTTTTTAAAATAGAAGTTTTACTGATTTCTAAAGCAGCAGATAAACGCCGTGTACTAACTTGAGGATAATCTTCAATGCGAACCATTATTTCGTCATATTCATCAGGCGTAATTATTCTAGGTCGGCCTAAGTTATCACGCTTAGAACGAAACGAACCACTTTCGCCTAAATTCCTGAATAGATTTTTGAATGTTTGATGATTAGGTTGCTGCCTATTTGGATATCTTCTCAAATATTCTTGTTTCGCAGCACGCCCATTAAAATTTTGCTAGTAAATAGCAACCATATTTGTATTAGAATAATTATTATGCCTCGGCATTTTCCGCTTTTTTAAATTAGCCAATAAAATTGCAAACTAAATATCACAAGACTGACATAATATTGAAACAAATCGAATGTTTTGCTGTCAAAATCATTTGTAACAAAGAAAAATATATTTGTATCACATGTAAAATTTAATTTACTTTTGCATAGCGCGCTTTCAGCTCTCTAGACATAGAGCCATCATCAGTGCTTAATTGTCAGATTCCATATTCCAATTAAGCACTGATGATGGCTCTATGTCTAGAGAGCTGAAAGCGCGCTATGCAAAAGTAAATTAAATTTTACACGTGATACAAATATATTTTTCTTTGTTACCCTATACGTGTACACAGCCACCCTATACCAGTCACAGACCAGGTGGCGTTTAAAAATAGGAAATGATTTTTGTATTTTTTTTATAAAATATGGTATTATAGTAAAAAATAAATCGTTCTAGTCAAAGAAAGTTATTAAAACTTTATTAATTGAAATATAATGATGGTTTGAAAAAATTCACACAAAAAAAACATACTAACAAATGTAATTCTATAGGTTTGTTCCACCGACACGAAAACCGTACAATGTACAATGCAAATTCAGTTGACCTGCTGATTAGTGAATTTGATGTCAGACTTTTATATTCAGTAATCAGCAGGTCAACTGAATTTGTATCGTACATTGTACGGTTTTCGTGTTGGTCGGAGCAAACCTTATAAAAACCAAACAGAAAATTATAACTCGATTAAAAACTTGAAAATGGTAATTCAATATATGCTAAACAAAAAACCTGGAGCTAGATACTATTATTGTTCTTCCCTGAACTTGGGACACACACAGGTAATATGCTCTAAACACAAATAAGTATTGCATTTATAACAAGAAAATTGGATTTTTCTATTTTTTTTCCACCCGTAACGGGTACATCTACCAGAGGGTAGCAATCTTCCTGGAAGTTCTCTATCTTCTGTGTTAGTAACTTCCATTAGTCTTAGCTTCAATGTCTTTGGAAGAGTTGCTTTCCTTTGCAACTGAGGATGGATTAATAAGTTTGCTATATATCTCAAAAAATATCGACATAAATCATTTTATAGGGATTGTTAGCTTTGTATATAACTTGACAATTGATTCCTGCAACATTCAACATGTTGTAAAATATCACCGTGGGCAATCTTTTACTGTTACGGGAGCAATCATATGAAGCACACAACTTCTCGACAACAGCGATACCACCTCATTTTGTCTTATTATATGTACTAACAATTACCAGTTTACATTTCTCGCCAGTATCAGGATCAATATCGTCATGATGATACATACTGGATGATAATAAAACATTTTTTCCTTTCTTTGGTATATATGAAACGATTGTTAAATCCTCGGTGAAGCCAAACATACTTGTGGGGATGGGTCGTTTAGTAGGTTTTGAAAATTCACTTGGCAGTTCAATTTTATTTTTTCTTATTGTTCCAGTTAGTTATTTTGTAATCCTGAATTTTTGCACCAAAGGAATAGATATAAACCAGTTATCCATCGTTAGGTTAATATGTGAACCAGAAAGATGTTAACACATTCTTAAAACCAAGTCATAGGTTTTGTTGGAAAGTTTATATGGCCCTTCAGGTTGGGATCCCACATAGACTTCCATGTTAGAAGTATAAAAAACTTTTGTGTCAGAAACTGCTAGGATATTCAGCCCATATTTGTTGGGCTTTGAGGGAATGTACTGATGAAATGAACATTTTCCTCTAAATGCTGGAAGCATCTCATCAATGGTAACATAGGCCGAATGATTATAACTATTTCGAGAATTTTTCACAAATTGTTCAAATATTGAACGAATGGGTACTAGCGTTGATTGAGAAGTACAGGAAGATACGCAACCTTACGGGCCAAAATGTAGCTTGAAAAGTGTCCGAGAAATAGATGGCGATAGTGTCGTCAAGCCCGAGAATTTTGCCAAGGGAGGTGTGGCCAGTAAGTACGGTACATTTTATCTGTTCGCTTTGTACGCTCGGTGGTGCGCTATTAATCTTTAGTTGGCAGTTGATCGGTATCGGTAACTAGCAGTTTCAGTGTTTTGTATTTTCGACGGTTTCGTTGTGCTTCATACATTTATTAAATTATGGAGACGAAAAAACAAAATGCCTGTAGTTATAGGGGATGTTGCAATAAGAAGAAAAATAAAGACAATACTATTAGTGGAAATATGGATATTTTTATGATGGAGATGCTGCTAAAAAATTATCACATATGCGAAAATCATTTTGCGAAAAACGATGTTTACCTAAGTGGCAAAAGAAAACTTCTAAGGAAAGATGCAGTACCCGTATCTTGGAAAGGTATGTAAGTTAATTATATTTTTGTTTCCTAATTCAGTTATGTGAATAATGATAAATCATCTTGAATTTTTGTGTTTAAAAATAAGTGTTACTTTGTATTAAGTCGTACAGGACAAGTATAATAATTTTGATTGAATTTACTGTTTCAACCCTTATTTTTTGGAATCATGTTATTGCTGCGAAAGAAACTAACTGTCTGCAAATAATTCCACTAGTTAATTGTAAAATTTTACTATTAAATAGTGAAATTATTTGGAAACAGTTAATTTCCATCGCAAAAATAATATAATTTTGATTATATTAGTTTTTTTTAACTGAACTATTTAGTTTTATTATATTGTATAAGCATACAGGTAATTGAGTATTGTATGTTTTTTTTTGCTTTCAGTTACAATAAACATTCCTGGTACATCCCAAATACAAGAGGATATTTCGCAATTCCGTCCAATAACGCCCAGAGGTAAGAATGTACTTTTTTATTGTTTTTTTTTAACAAAACTTGCTCAAAATTTGTAAACGGATTTTTGTGAGGGAAATATTTACAACAATTTTTAGTATAGCAGTAATGTATAGGGTCATTGTTAAATTGTGTTTTTCATTTTTCTAACTACGATTTTTTAAGAACTCGATTTTATATTTCAGAAGAGCATTTAAAAACCTATTCGAGAAAGCGGCCCCATGATGGTGACATCGATCCTGACCAACCTGCACAATTTGTTAATCGCAGCACAAGTTGTCAAAGTCCAACTACTGGAGCAGCGCCAAATTATACAATAGAATTTACAGATACCCCATCTTCAACAAAATCTGAAGTGAAAAAAAGGTCTAGTATTTTAAGTACTAAGTTATGTTCGTTAAGAAAAAAGTTTAGAGCTCAAAGAACGCAATATTCTCGTTTACAAAGAAAATCAAAGCTAACAACTGAAAATCTTTTGGCCAATTTGTTAAAAGAGAAAAGTTCTTCTGTGAAAACATTCATCGGCATGCAGTTATCTTCAACAAAAAAAAAGTATGGAAAACAAATGAACGACATTTGGCGCTTTCTCTCTATTATAAGTCACCTGGATGTTACAAATTTTTAAGACAATGTTTATCATTTTCTTTGCCATCAGTTCGAACAATCCAGTCTTGGCTTCGTGTTATCAATTTAAAAACTGGTTTGGAAAACACTCTGACAAATAAACTTGAAATAAAAGTCAAAACCATGTCTAGAACAGAACGGGCATGAGTAATTCTGTTTGATGAAATTCATTTAGGATCTAAATTACAATATAATCAGTTTTATGACTGTATTGAAGGTTACGAGGATTTGGGATTTCTTGCGCGAAAAAATAAAGCCGCCAATTCAGCGCTAGTATTTTATATTAGAGGCATATTTGATAATTGGAAAATTCCATTATGCTATTTTACCTCGAATGGGACCGTAAAAGGAGATATCATGGCACAGATAATATCATATGTTGTTCAGGGCTTAGAAAATATACAACTTCTTCCAGTAGATCTAGTTTGTGATCAGGGCACTTGCAATAGAAATGCTTTCAAAATATTAGGCGCAACAGGAAAAAACCCATCAATTACTGTTAATAGTTCTAAGTTGTTTACGATATTTGACGTTCCACACTTATTGAAAAGCTTGAGAAATAATTTTATGAATCCTAAGTTATATTTTCGAATTAATGGAAATCCTGTATCTTGGCAAGATTTAGTCAAAACATATTTATTAGATAAAGAAAGCAAAACAACTAGGGCATTACCGAAAATTACAGATACCCACTTATTTCCAAATACATGGCAAAAAATGAGTCAAATTGGCTGCTCAGATTTTTTCAAATTCGTTTAGTGCTGCAATAAGGACATCTTCCCAATTAGATGCAATTAAAAGTGCAACCGCCGAAAATACCGCAGACTTTCTGAAGAGCGTGAACAGTATATTTGATTCTCTCAACAGCAGAGCTTTATATGATCCAAATCCTAATAGACGACCCCTATCTCCTCAAAATCCCACCTCATTAAATAACTTAAAATTTGGACTTGATTATTTTAATTCATTTGAAATATTCGAAAATAATACTAAAAGAAATAATATCCATTGTATTAACGGTTTCATTTGGACTCTTAATTCAGTTCTTGAATTATTTGAACATTTGAGAAATACATTTGACTGTAAATATGTTATAACTAGTCACCTTAACCAGGATCCATTAGAAAATCTATTTTCAGTAATTAGAAATAGGTGTGGATACAATGCGAAACCAAGTGTGCAACAATTTCGAATAGCTTTGCAGTGCAACATAAACATTAAATTACAAAAATCAGTAGATAGTGGAAATTGCGAAGAAGATTTACAAGAGTTTTTACAATTAGACGAATATCAGACTACTAAAACTGTAGACCCAGTTATTGAAGGTAATAACGATGCTACCAATTCGTCGGAAAATCATATTTCACAAATTAATATCAGCAGCTTTATTTCTTCTGATCTAGAAATTGCTAATAGAGAAAAGACAATTGTTAATTTAGAAACTTGTTCTAATGTTTATGTTGCCGGATATTTCGCCAAAATATTGGTACAAAAGACAAAATGTGAAAACTGTTGTGATCATTTTTTGATAAAAGATCAAATAGAATTAACCGATAAAAAGGAAATTTTGTTGATTAATAAAAACTTTGCTACGCGAAATAACGTATCTTTTTTAAAGAATCCTACAAACGAATTTTCGAAACTATGTGAAAATATAATAAAATCCTTTAATGATCTTTACCAAACATTAAAAGTTAGAAATAATGTATCAAAATTGATTTATAGCAGATTATTAGAGAAAATTCACTCATATAAAACAAACTTATGTCCTTTGCATATTGATAAATATTTAAAATTATTAATAAAAACTATGATTTACAACAACTTGAAATGGGAGAGTCAAAATTTAATTAGAAATTCAATTAAAAGTTCTAAACCTCACCGGAAAATATGTATTTTATCTTAAAAGACAAGCACAAGTCAGCAACCCAAGTAAATTTGTTTCCTGAAGAATTATTTCAATTGTTCCAAATCCGCATCCCACTTTTTACGATACAAATACGCAGATATCAACCATTTTCCCTTAGTAAACGTATTTACCTAGTTAGATAGATAGTTCAGAAATTAAACAAGAGAATGAATTTCCAGGTAAACTTTTTAATAGTATTGTTAATATTCCTAGAATAGACAAAGTAAAAAGTTACAATGTATTTAAAAATCGAATTAAGAAGTGGATTATGGAAACATATAGACTTCTTTAGCAATATATTAAATCAAACTGTATCATAATTGCCAGTATCCATTTCAGCAGTTTATGTGTTTATAACAATTGATATGGTACCCCCTAAAAATTTACTATATAACTTGACAAATTACTGGATTTCTCTTATTAACGGGTTGGACAACTTACTGGATTTGACAAAAAACTTATTTGTTCATGTTTTCCGGTCACAATACAAGTAGTAATGATAACTACTTCAGTGACCTAAACTGCTTATTCAATTTAGTGTAATTATTTTCTATGTATTAATGTATCTTTTTATGTATTACTGTATCTATCTTTATTGAATAAATATTATTATTATTAAATGAATTTCCCTTTTTAATACCATTGTGAATATTCGTAGAATAGACATTTTTACTTATTGCCATGTTCTAATATTCCTAAAATTCCGTTGGTATTTACGATTAAACCGTTAATCGAACCGTAGAAAGGTTGTTTTTTAGTGGTTATACAAATACATTCATTCATAAATAAATAATACCTACTATAAATCATTCTTCTACTTTGTAATTTTTTCATACTGTGTTCATGCATAAGTCGTCGACAAATAACGGATCAATATGTTACCCTGGCGTCATTATCTCAATAAACGCTTATTGTTGCCTGTATCATAAAAATGAAATTTTAAACCTGCTGCTGGGTATCACAAAATAAAATGAGAGATTTTTCGTTGAGCCGCCAGAGGCTCCACCTTACAAGGGTCGTGACTAGGGCCATGAGGCAAGCGACGTAAGGGGAATGAGAAACGTTGGTGAGCACAGATTTTTGTATAGGCATTGCATATCTTCCCGTACTTCTCAATCAACGGTACTAGTTTATCAAATTTTGTTCTAAAGTGTATTTTGAATACTTTTTGATTTTTATTCATTTCATCATGAAAATTTGGCGAGAAACAACAAATTTTACAAATCAAAGGATTGCACTTGCATGAGCACTTTGTGTACAATCATAATGCATAAAGTTAAAAGTTAGTGACTTTATGAATTACACACTATGTGTCTATTTAAATGTTAAGAATCAATAATTATCCATTATGAATTATAAATTGTCGATTCTGCACTATTAGCTGGCTAAACCCACCTTTAGTACTTTAGTTTGTAAGTGTATTTTTAGCAAAATAAATATTTTTATATTGCCATATATACTTGTGTTTTTAAAGCACATATTGTGAAATTAAAAAGTGGATACCTTTGCTGCTTCTGCATCTTCTTCATCATCAGAAGCAAATAAATCTACATCATCATCGTCATCTTTATCAGACGCTGTAGTAGTTGGAGCTGATTTTAAGGGACTAGCACCGGTAATTCCAAGAGATTTAATTTCATCGGCGGAATAAGATTTTACATGATTGTACCACCTTAATACATGTGGTAAATTGGCTCCAGGGGCTTTTGAAAGTTGGCTGGCCGTGTCCAGATCGACTTGACTCAATTGGTATCTAAAAGTATATAAATCATATAATTTAGAATTATTCTAAAACACGTGTTAGGTAAGGTTATATTACAAAAAAAGATATTTACTCACCCACTAATGTAACTTTTGTCTTCCAAGAAACTGTTAAGTTCTTTTACACCTTTTTCAGTTTTCAAATCTCCAAAAGCCATTTTAAATATATATTTATTCAATTATAAAGCTAGCAGATGTGGAGCCCTTAAATTTATATTGAAAGAGAGTGCTACGTTCTTTTTTGGCTTCCAAGACTATCACGAGGCTTGACAACCTAGTAGTCGTAGGCCATAATTGCGTTCGAAACGTCTATTTTTCTTCATATTTAGTCGAGAGTTCCATTCAAGTAGCATAAAAAATAACTATATATATCCTCTATGCTCCAATATATAGATTCATCTTATTTTTTGCCTGTTCATAACAAATAATAACTTTTTTACTCATGTATCACATCTGCATACCATAGACAAATTAAATAAATTAATCTGTTTATCTCTCTATGTGCATAACTTCATAAAACACAATCTTGCTGCCTAGCCCTTAAGCCGGATTTTCATGCATACGATATCCGACGATCCGATATCCGAAATGACGTTAAATTTCGTATGAAATATTTTCCAATTTTCATGAATGATTCAAATCGTCCCAAATTTGACAGTTGACATTCAATTTGAGGAATATTTTATATTGTTTACGTTTTAACTTCAGTGAGTGGTACATTATACAAATACAGCAGCAAGAAATCACTGAGGAAGTGACAGTGGAGGAGCTATTGATATCTTGTGTACAAGCCAGGCCACCCTTATGGGATTCAAGACTTCCTATAAAGGACAGGTCTAAAACAATTAGGGACAATTTGTGGACAGAAATCTTTCAAGAATTTGGAGAAAATCCTAATTTTCCATTAGATTTCTTAATAAAAAAGTGGAGGAACCTTAGGGACACATATGTTCGCTTAAAAGGTGAATATACCCCCAGTGGTTCAGCTGCCATTAAGAAGAAAAAATGGGAATATATTGATGTCATGTCATTCTTAAATGACACTATAAGCTACAAAACAACAGTGTCCAACTTGGACATTCGTTCACCAACGGATTCGAGAAGTAGTAGCATCACTCCACCATTACCGTCCCCAACTACTTCCAAGCCCCCCAAAAAATTTGAAAATGCCAAGTCCGCACAAAAAATTGAAGGGGCTCTTCTGGATGCATTGACTAAAATAAATACTGTCCCAGTACCCGATAGCACACTGAGTATGAGTAGTATCCCCATGAACCCAATTTGTATCAGAATTTCTGAATTGTTGGAGAAAATGCCGCAACAGCCAAGAACGGAACTGGAACTCAAGTTACTGCAATTAGCATATGATCAAGCAAAATGTTATTTAACATAAGGAAAAAACTGAACTTCCCATTTCATTTGAGTTTTGTGCCTTTTATTTTTGTCTACTTTTTCTCTTGGAAGTTGAAAATATTAATAAAGATATTAACTTAATAAATATATATATTCGTTATATCATTAACTAGGTTGAACATGGAAATTTCATCTATTCCACTGGAATGTCACAGCACCATCTGTCATGAAGTATCTTGTTAACGTTTCTCTCATATTTTGTGCATTCTTGCAATACATATTTGTGCTGGTTTTTTTCACTGGTATTACGTTCAAATTAGACTCTTTGCGCCATTCTCCTTCAATTACTTGACCACTTTCATCTTCTCTGTCAATGCTAGAGGTATTTAAATATCGCTTGTCAGTTCCGTTTTCTATTTCAGTATTCATTAAATAATTGTGTAAACATACTGTTGCTTTGACTACTGCTACTACAGTAGATTGACAAGCTATAATAGGTTTTCTATAAATTCGCCACCTTGATGCCAAAATGCCAAAAACATTTTCTATCACTCGTCTTGCCCTGCAGAGCCTGAAAATTATTTTCTGTATTGGAAAACGTTTAACAAATTTACATAAATGGCTATATTTTATATAAAAAATGTCCTTTACCTGTAGTTGAAAATACGCTTGTCTTGAGTTAAAAACCGGCCTGGATAGGGTCGCATTATAGAGGTTGTTAATGGAAATGCTTCATCGGCTGCAATATAATAATGTACTAAATTTGGTTCCTGACCTAATGGAGATGGTGCAGGAAAATCCATATTATTTGCATTGATGACTTGCCCCATCTTGGAGTTTTTGAATATGCCACCGTCACTGTGCCGGCCTTCAGCACCAATGTCAACAAGTGTAAATTTATAATTGGCATCACACATTGCCAATAGTACAATACTAAAACTTCCTTTATAATTGTAAAATGTTGACCCTGACTTTGGTGGAGCCTAAAATAATGAATGAACATAGTTACAAATTAATATTGAACATTAGATTTGATTTGAATCATAATTAGGTACTATGTTGATGACCTGAATTATTATGTGTTTGCCATCAATGGCACCAACACAGTGAGGTAATTGCCATTTATTTTCAAAGTCTGCAGATATCTTCATCCAGGATTCCTCACTTGATTTAGGCAAGACACTTTGATTTAAACAATCCCAAATAATATTACATGTTTCATTTATAATATTTGAAACTGCTGTAGGAGAAACCCGAAAAGCGTAAGAGATCGATACCATACTATCACCACTAGCTAGGTACCTATAATACGAATTTAGGTCTTATTATCAATCTCAAACACCTGATGTAACTTTACCTAAGTGTAAGAGCAAGCCGTTCACCCTCAGATATTGGTTCACGTACATTATAATTTCTTGTCAACCTCGGACCCACAATAGTCAATAATTCTTGAAATATTTCGCTGGACATCCTTAAGTAATTGAAGTACTTTTCGGAATCAGCCAATTTCATCTCTTGGAGCAGGTTGTGATAGGCACCTTGTCCTTTCCTATTCTGAAAAATATCTCTTACCCAAAATCTTTTTTTTTGCTTCTTTTGTTTATTTCTCATTTTTAGTAAAAAAAGATATGACAACATTAAAACATTATTTGTTTTCCAAATATAAAAATTATTTATTTGTATTGCATTCATTTTTGAAACATTGAGGTTAAAAACCATACGATTTTCGGAAAAGTTAAAAATATTTCAACTCGTACGACAGTCGGATGAAAGTTGAAATGTTTCGGATGAAAATTGGCGCGAAAACAATTCAACCAATCAGAACATTTTCGTACCATCGGATCATCGGATATCGTATGCATGAAAATCCGGCTTTAGACAAACGGTAGTCGTTTTGCTGCGAGGTACCGTTGACCCAACGTTTTTTCGGGAACCGTAACGTTTTCGCGGCAGTTGGGTTCAAACCTTGTGTCTTGTGTGTGTGGTATCTCTACACTATATTGGTTACCGTT
Organism: Galeruca laticollis; assembly: GCA_963921935.1. Lineage (NCBI taxonomy): Eukaryota > Metazoa > Arthropoda > Insecta > Coleoptera > Chrysomelidae > Galeruca > Galeruca laticollis. The sequence goes on from OY998183.1 coordinate 90,838,119, forward strand.
TCACCCCCATAGACAAATCGAAATGGAATGAGCGGATAATACAATAAAATAGAAGATATGATTCGCGCCTTCTGGCTCTGACGTCACGCTGAGAGTGAACGCCTTGAATTTTGAATTAGTTTGCAGGTACAATATTGGAAATGTTTATGTAGGTTAATTTTACATTTTTATTGTTGAAAATGAGCAAAAATTAGTCAAAATGAGATGTGTAGTGAGTGGTTGTGATTCAGACAATCACATGAAGGGCTTTGCACACGATGTCAGCTTTTTTAACTTTCCAAAAGACAAAAAAATTATACGGGATCCGAGAGGATCCGTTTGTCTAAAGCGGAGATAAATTTAATACCATAGAATATTAGACCATATAATTATGCTGAAATTGAAAAACAAATGTCACTAGCTCCTCTTGGTAATCGTAGAGATATGTTGGGGGCTATATTTATATTTAAACTCCTAAATGGTCGGATCTTTTGAGTCATATGGGGACAGAGATGGGGATTAGCATTCCTTGTCAGGGTCTTCGCCATCAAGTTACCTTTCATGTGCCCTTTCATAGAACAACATATGGTGCTATGAGTCCTATAAATAGGTATCTGTGCTTTTTGAATAGCTATAATTTTGATAATTTCAATACGGCTTTGGGCCAGTTCAAATATTGCTTAGAGCTGTGATTTGTTGAGTTATGTTGTGTTCTTAATTCTTAATGAAATTGACTGTCTCGACCCTTACTTCGTGGAATATGCTCATATTAGTGTTTTTAAATGAAACTCAAGGTCTCTAGTTAATTCCACAATATAATACAAGTTATTGAAAATTATAATTTCGATAAATTGATTTATCGAAACAATTGTCAATTTTTTAGAATTTTCAATAACTTGTATTATATTGTGGAATTAACTAGAGACCTTGAGTTTCATTTAAAAACACTTCTTAATTTTTGTTTATTTATATAAGTATTGTTTATTACCTGTAGCTACATGGAACGTGTTATGTATTTCAAATTAATTGGTTATGCTGTATCATCAGTCTTTATACCTGTCTTTATTGTATTATTTATTGTTGTATTGTAACAGTTAGAGGGGTTTTCCCGTAATAAATAAATAAATAAATCTTTTCTTAAATCTAAGTTGACAAATAATATTTTCAAATCTTAATTTGATATTTTGTTATTACCAATAACAATTTCATTACTATTATTAAGCTATTGCTTTAGCTTCTATCGCGGGCCTTGAGCGTGGAGACCAAATCCAGAAATTCCGTAACGAAAATAACCTGACACGATACGCGGACTGTCCAGTAAATTTTAATACCCATATGCTTATATGAGGACTGTCCAATAAATTTTAATTTTTTTATACTTATACGAGGACTGCCCAATAAATGTTGATACTTTCATGACTATACAAGGACTGTCCAATAAATTTTGATTATTTTATGATGATACGAGGACTGTCCAATACATTTTGATTGTTTTATACTTATACGAGTACTGTCCAATAAATTTTAATTCTTTTATACTTATACGAGGACTGCCCAATAAATGTTGATACTTTTATAACTATACGAAGAATGTCCAATAAGTCTTGATTATTTTATGATGATACGAGGACTGCCCAATAAATTTTGATTCTTTTATACTTATACGAGGACTGTCCAATAAATTTTAATACTTTTATGATTATTTTATCCTGATACGAGAACTGTCCAATAAGTTTTAATACCTATATACTTGTACGAGGACTATCCAATAATTTTTAATTAGTTTATGATGATACGCGGACTGTCAAAAAATTTTAATTCTTTTATACTTATACGAGGACTGCCCAATAAATTTTGATACTTTTATGACTATACGAGGACTGTCCAATAAGTTTTGATTGTTTTACACTTATACGAGGACTGTCCAATAAATTCTAATTCTTTTATACTTATACGAGGACTGCCCAATACATGTTGAATACTTTTATGACTATACGAAGAATGTCCAATAAGTCTTGATTATTTTATGATGATACGAGGACTGCCCAATAAATTTTAATACTTTTATGATTATTTTATGCTGATTAGAGGACTGTCCAATAAGTTTTAATACCTATATACTTGTACGAGGACTGTCCAATAATTCTTGATTAGTCTACGATGATACGAGGACTGTCAATAAATTTTAATTCTTTTATACTTATACGAGGACTGCCCAATAAATTTTGATACTTTCATGACTATACGAGGACTGTCCAATAAGTTTTGATTATTTTATGCTTATACGAGGAATGTCAATAAATTTTAATTCTTTTATACTTATACGAGGACTGCCCAATAAATTTTGATACTTTTATGACTATACGAGGACTGTCCAATAAATTTCGATTATTTCATACTTATACGAGGACTGCCCAATAAATGTTGATACTTTTATGATTATACGAGGACTGTCCAATAAGTTTTGATTATTTTATGCTGATACGTGTACTATCCAATAAATATTGATTTTTTATACTTATACAAGGACTGCCCAATAAGTTTTGATTATTTTATGCTGATACCAGGACTGTCCAATAAATTTTGATACTTGTATGATTATACGAGGACTGCTCAATAAATTTTAATACTGATATGATTAAACGAGGTCTGTCCAATACATTTTGATTATTTTATACTTATACGAGGAGTGTCCAATAAATTTCGATTATTTCATACTTATACGAGGACTGCCCAATAAATGTTGATACTTTTATGATTATACGAGGATTGTCCAATAAGTTTTGATTATTTTATGCTGATACGAGGACTGTCCAATAAATATTGATTTTTTATACTTATACAAGGACTGCCCAATAAGTTTTGATTATTTTATGCTGATACCAGGACTGTCCAATGAATTTTGATACTTGTATGATTATACCAGGACTGTCCAATAAGTTTTTATTATTTTATGCTGATATGAGGACTGTGGAAGTGAAACTTCTAATGCTAAAAAAAGAGATAAAAATAAAAAGAAATTGTGAACGTCAAAGTGTAAATCTCTATGCAATAGCTTTACCGCGGCAGTCTCCGAGTGCCAGACGTCTTTTTTTATTTTGAAGAATGCTCCACAGTACCTGAGTTGTACTTTATTGTTGTTCTGTCGTATACTTATTTTGGAATTAACAACCGATTAAGTATTAAAATTTGCTAATTGTTTTATTCCTTATATTTATTTACAAATTTGAATGTTCATAAAATCATGTCAAAAAATCCAAAAATATAATGTTTTTTTTGTATCAGTAAAGTAATAATTATTTACTTTACGAAGTGAGCAAACAGATTTCAATCAGATCTTAGAATTATTGTTTTTCTCTGGTAGGTTCTCCGATTCCATACAACACTTTTACATGAATTCTCTTTGCCTTTATAATACTAATAATATCTCATTCATTCTGAACCATCCTCATTTTCCTTCAAAATGCATTAGCAACGCATCATACGCAAGTTCTATTACATCAAATGTATTAGCCCGCGCTCACGATTTTAAATTGTACTCTCTGCGTGACATCATGCGCGCGGCGAACGATATTTCGAACGGCTAGAGATCATATCTTCTAATTTGTTGTATCATAGAATGAGCGAATTAGTTCCCTCTCTATGGATTACTCACAAAATGGCCACCATAGCGACGAGACCATACTATGGAGGGTACTTTCTACCCTCCATAGACCATACCAACGACGCTAAATGTTCGTTGTCGCGGGAAAATTTAGAATACTACCCTGAACAACAGACGTATTGAATTATGTTAGAATATACTTAATAGACTATAAAAAAGCGGGTTTATACAGATAAATAAAAATAAAAATTAAAATATTTTTTGCGTATGCTAATACGACGATGATAGAATAAAAAGCTAGGTGTACCCGATAAAACCTAAGAACTTAGAGACACAACCACTGCGCGCTGAATGCAGTTGTACTTATGCTATCTTCTAGTATAGAGTGCTATATAAAAGAAAACTTTAAATAGTAGACCATTCTTTTCTCTATTCTCGTAAAGATGGCAGTGTGAAAGAGCTTCATTCACAGTGCCTATATGCGTATATAGTCACTGTAGCTTCATTCCACAAATCACCCAGCATAGACAAATAATAATGTTCATTTCTCTATGTCACCCATCTTCATTCTTCATTCAGATGGGTGGTGATTTGTGACGACATGAGTTACGAATTTTTTGACAAACCTCGTATACGATTAAAAAATTTGATATTTGATGACTGTAACTTAGGTTTTAGATAATGCAGAACTTTTTATGAGGAATTATATGAAATTTTATTTTATTTAAAAAATTAAATAAACGCGAATTATAAGAAATATTGTGTAAAACTTGTGCCACAATGACTTTCTGTAGTACTCGTGATTTGCACAACTCACCGCTTCGCGGTTCGTTGTTGGTGTATTCTTTGGCTAGACCAAGAAGTAACCTAACTTGTGATTGGCTTAATATATGTTTATAGAAAAAAGAAGAAGATGTGATATTACAAATATTGAAGCTTAGATATTATTAGCCGTATGGTGATATCCTGGATATCATTTTTCCAATTAAGATCAGTATAACTGTGCAATGATATAGAAAACCAGGAAAACTATATCTGCTGATCTTTACAATTATCACTTAAGAAGACAGTTTATTAGTGGAGAGCTCCCTAGATTTAACTGTTCATTGACAACTTCATATTATGGGTTTCTTAAATGTCTTCTAATTTCCAGTTCTTCAAGGAAATCCAGTTCTTGTTTCTTTTCACAAATATGCAGCACTTCTAGTTCTGTGTTAGGTGTCAATGAATGATTGGTGTCAAGTAGATGTTTTGCGTAGTGGGATTTATCTGGTTGTTTTAATCTGTATGCTCGTAAGTGCTCACTGTATCGTATTTCACAATTCCTAAGGGTCTGACCCAAATAGACAGCGTTACATTCTGGACATTTGAGTTTATATATACCTGACTTCTTTGATAGTGGTATTTTTGTTTTAACATTTAACAATTTTGTACTAACGTTACTTTCTGTTTTAAAAGAAATTGTTGTATTCGTTGCTGAAGATATTATCTTTGAAATATTATTAGAAATATTTCCTGCATATGTGATGGTTTTATAAGTTTTAATTTCATCAGCTTGTTTAGGATATATTAGTTGTAATGCCACTTTTTCTTCTTTTTTACTAATTAGCTTATTTATCATATCTAATGGATAACCGTTATAGATGTTGCTATTTGTCTAATTGTATTAATCTCTCTATCAAAATTACATTTGTTCATAGGAACTGAAAAAGCTCTATGTGTCATTGAATTATATGCTGCTAGTCTGTGTGACATAGGGCGGTTAGAATTGAATGGAATTGTCACATCAGTCTGTGTTGGTTTTCGTTAAATTGAATAATCAAGTACATTATTAACTCTTTGAATTTTTAAATCAAGAAAATATGAAGTTGTCAATGAACAGTTAAATCTAGGGAGTTCTCCACTAATAAACTGTCTTCTTAAGTGATAATTGTAAAGATCAGCAGATATAGTTTTCCTGGTTTTCTATATCATTGCACAGTTATACTGATCTTAATTGGAAAAATGATATCCAGGATATCACCATAGGGCTAATATTATCTAAGCTTTAATATTTGTAATATCACATCTTCTTATTTTTTCTATAAACATATATTAAGCCAACCACAAGTTAGGTTACTTCTTGGTCTAGCCAAAAATAACTACTAAACATCAGGTAGGCATAAAATGAAATGTAACTTCTGTCATTCTGACGATGATATTGATTTATCGAAACAATTTTCAATTTTTTAGAATTTTCAATAACTTTTATTATATTGTGGAGTTAACTAGAGACCGTGAGTTTCATTTAAAAACATTAATATGAGCATATTCCACGAAGTAAGGGTCGAGACAGTTAATTTCCACTGAAATGATAGCGTCCATTTTGAAAGATTGGGCTTTCAATATGCGAAAATGTAATGGAGAAAATTATAAAGAAAATGTGGTTAAAACGATGTGGAACATTACGGCAAAACAAGTACAAGAAAAATATATGAAGGAGTGTAATAGAGTAATTGATCCATTCTCTAGTCCCATATTTTTAGCCGCACGAAACGCAAGAAATTCAAAAAGAAGGGAACTTCAAATGTTACCGGGCAAGAGAAAGGTTAGTGCATCAGCATTTAAAGATAACGAGTACATAGCAATGATAGAAGCGTGGGATGAAAATACACCGGAAGGATTACAAATAAAAATTTTCTTAATTGCTTCTGTAGAACTTGCGTGGAGAGGAAGTGAAGGAGCGTCATGCTTGACTCATTATTTTCAAAAAGAAACTGGAAATGATGATACTCCAACTGGTAGAATACAATATAATCCTATTTTTACCAAAACTACACAGGGAGGAGCAAAACCATGTGCTAATAATAAATGTCTTGTACCTAACCATAATGAAGTAAGTCGTTGTCCAGTGAGACTTCTAGATAAGCTAATGATGAAAAGAAGCGAAAACATCAATATTAAAACAGATAGGTTATTTCTGACAGTAAATCCCAACTGGAGAAAAGAAAAAACCCTTGGCTGGTAAAAAAATATGCCAATTGGAGTGCATGAAATTAGTAAATGGACCAAAAAGTCTGCAGAATTGGCAAATTTGAATATGACAAACAAAATATTTTCAAATCATTCTCACCGAGCCACTGTTGTTTCACAATTGGCAAAAGCAGGTGTATCGGAACAAGAACTTATTAAAATAACAGGACATGGTAATAGCAATTCTATCAAACCCTACCTACAGATAGATGAACAACATCACCAAAACATAATAAATAAGATGAGATCCAATTTTAAAAACGCTGCAGGTTCAAGTAATAACACGTCCAGTATTTCCAGCACTTCAATGAGCAGTGGCCACATTTCCTGCGCCGAAAATAACTCAGTTAAAAAAAACGTAGTATATAATAATTGTAACTTTCATTGCACCAATTTGTATTTAAATTAATAAATTGTTTATATATTTACTTAATTTACTCAAAAAATAATCGTATCATATACAATACGTACTTCAAAATAAATACGGTTATATATCTCAAACTTCATGCATAATTACAAATCGTGTCAGTTTGACAGAATAATCCTCCCGCTTCGCGGTCGGATTATTTAAACTGTCAAACTGACACTCTTTATAATTATGCAACAAGTTATCGATGTATAACCTGATTATTTTGAAGTACTTATAGTATTGCTACAATCTCTTTTTTTCATCATATTGAGATTAAACTCACTATAATGTATTAATTTTTCGTTGTATGATCTAAATTAAAAAATGTTAAAAAAGGCTCTACAATTACCAAAATTTTGTCCAACGGCCTCATAGCCATGTTGACATGCGCGCAAGGTTAGATACTACTAACGGAGAGGTTGAGCGTTCGATCCCGGGCGGTAGCAATGGAAATTTATACACGAAACAAATAGATTTGCCACTTTTCTACAAATCATTATATTAAACAGAAGACATTACTTCATAAAACGAAATATTGTTTCATATAAAGATTTGTAGAAAAGTGACACAGGAATTGTACTTGTTTCGTGTATAAATTTCCATCGTTACCGCCCGCGATCGAACGTCAGCCTCTCCGTTCGTAGCACAAAATACGCTCTGGTCTGTTTTCTGTGCGACTGACAAGTGGCTCAGCACGAAACATACTCGCGAGAACGATGAACGAACGAAATAAGTTTCGGGGTGAGTACCAGGTATATACGATGCGAAACATTTTCGCGAAACTGTTGCGCGAAACAATTTCGCGCAAACTAAACGCGCCTTTATTCACGAGGAGACATAACATTTCTACAAGCATGACCAGCACCTAATATCGAAATCGAAGGAAATACAGTTCAGTACAACAGTGAACGGTGACAAGAAATCTCCCGTTTCGCGATACAGAGTATTAAAATATACAATAAGTGCAACTAACATTTGAAATAAATGTTTTTATTTGGCTGCTTCTTTTATTTAGCTGAAAAAATAATTATTCGATTTTGTGACTATAATTTGTAAGCACTAATTAATAACAGCATTTTAAAGTTTTCCTTTGTATAAAGTCTCTTTCAATGATATTTCAATATATTTTTCAAATAGCTACATATTAACTTGCACATTTCATTCTATTCATTTCCCGAACTTTTTCTTGAATCTGCAATTCTATAATTTGTCTATATTTATCGCCCTGTCCCAGTCGATCCATTTCTTCAAGCCACTCTTCACGCTCCTTAATTCCTTGTGCCACTAAAACAAAAGTAATAAACTGAAGGGGTATATGTATCCAGCGAATATTTTGAGGTACCGTCAACTGAGGTGAAGGTGGACAGTCGGGGTGAAGTTGGACAAGACGTAGTTTCTGATTAAATAAATTCGTGACGCCACTGACATTCGACCTTCGGCCAATTTGGCGGTGAATATTTCATCAATGTGAATGTAGTAAGAAAGTGTGTTACATTTGTCGCGGTTTTTTAACGGTAAGTCGATTTTTTAATTATGTAAACAATTGATTTAAAAAGTGGTATTTGGGAAATTTGGTTTTAATAACTATTGTATGTATTATACTGATGTTCCTAGAATGTCCATTTTTGGCCACAATGTAGACTACAGTATAAGTAACTAACCTATAAAATTTTAAACTAATTTGCCACAAGTTATTGAGTCCAGTGGCGTCACATTAAAAACGTTTCTTATTCCAGGGTACAGTTGGACACCAAGATGCCGCGTGTATATAATAGAAAAGTGGGCAAGAAACCCAACTGTAACTATTTGCTTTCAACAATAAAGAAGGCGGAGGAAGAAGTTAAATTAAAGAAACTTAGTTTTAGGGAAGCTGCGGAAAAGTATTCAATTCCGAAATCGACTTTATTTAATTACGTTAAAGGAATAAAAAATAAAAAGAAATATGGAGGTCAAACCGTACTAACTTCCGATGAAGAGACATATCTAGCAGAAGGGATAATGAGTGCCGCTAAGTGGAATTTTCCATTAACCATAAAAGACGTGAAAACTCTAGTGAAATCATATCTGGATCGGCTGGGAAAAACCATTACAATTTTCCATGATAATGTTCCTGGAGATGAATGGGTGAAAAATTTCCTCAACAGGCACAGATAATTATCTGTACGGCTATTCCAGAATATGAAAATATCGTCAACTACGAGAAAACCAATTTTTCCGACGACCCAGGAAAACTTAAAGTTCTCTGCCAGCCACTCGATGTGGCTTATTTTAGACCAATGAAGGAAGCGTGGAGATTTGTCTTACGACAGTGGAAAATGAAAAATCGGGGAGTCTTTCAGAAGAGCGATTTTCCAAACTTGCTATCCCAGACTTTTCAGAGAATTGACATGCGATCTGCGAATAATGTCAAATCAGGATTTGCAGCATGTGGAATAGTTCCTTATGATCCTCAGCGAGTGTTGAAAAAACTGGCGGATTATCAAGAAGTTAATGTTGAGAAACATTGGACTGACAGTTTCGTTAGCTTTTTTAAAGAGAACCTTGCTCCTCCAACTCAAACAAGAAAGCCAAGAGGTAAAAAAATGGCCATTCAACTTGTCCGAAGTGTGACATATACTGAAGACAATAGTGACATCGAACATGAAAGCGACAATGAAGAGACCCTTTCTCCTGTGATTCAAACGAGAAAGCCAAGACGTAAGAAAATGGCCATTATTGAAGATGACAGTGAAGTCGAAGAAGAAAACTACAATGAAGCTATGTCGGACCAATCTGAAATAGAAATAATAGAAGATGAATTACACGAACTATACTATGACGAGGCTGAGCCAAGTACAAGCAAACCTGCTCTAACCAATGATAATACTGAATTAGTTCCTATTAGCATCGGAGATTTTGAAAAAAACCAATACGTCCTGGTGAAATTTGAATCAACTAAAAGAAATCTAAATTTTGTAGGTCACGTTGAAGACATTGATGAGATGTTTTTAACAGTCAAGTTCCTTATAAAAAAATTTGGAGAGAAAATGGGGCATTTTTTCGTCTATCCAGATGTTGAAGACCAATCGATGGTGTCAAAGGAAGATGTTATTTATGTTTTACACCAACCTGTAGAATTAAGACGAAACTGTTTTCAGTTTCGAGATAATTTAACTTATGACACCATAGGTTAATGATTTTATATATTTTTTAGGTATTGTGTTCCTTTTTTTTGTTCCAGAAAATATTTTATTCATTTTTTTACTGGTATTTTGTTAAATATTTTTTGTTTTTTACTTTATATTTTTTTTCTAGAAACTAGTTTAAGTTGATGTTTTGTGAATTAGGGAATAAACTGTTATTTTTTACCTACAAACGTTTTTCATTGGCCCAGCAAGGGTGCAAATTTCTTTAAAAAAAATTAGAGTTATCCAACTACACCCAGTTCTCATTAAAAGTTGATTTTACTTGGTTTTGAAGCCATGTCCAACTTCACCCCTTTTTCTGGGTAGAGTTGGACACTACTTAAAAAAAAATATTAGCGATTCTATAATTTTTGCAAAACTCGTATTTAGCTCATATAAAGGGGTAAGCCTAAGGCAATTTTCATAATTTTTTTCAAAATTTTTGAGGCGCTTCTAACGATGTTATCTCAAAAAAACGTTGAAATTTGTCCACCTTCACCTCAGTTGACGGTACATATTATACTCGTATTATTTGAATATTATACCGGTTGGTATTAAGAAAACCACAATTATTAAGTGTATATAGTATATTAAAAATGCGAGGAAAGATAAAAGGAATAGTAAAATGTAGGAAAAGACATTAGATTGATGTGGCCTTGGAGAGGGTTCGTTAGATTTGGCCGGTCTTATTGTCGATTCACACCGTATCTCTTGACATGCAACTAAATAGAGAAATGCATAAACGATCACCTTTGGATGCCATCAGTACAAAGCCATGCTTTCTCTGATCCCAACATAAGGCGACACAGCTACGTCTGGTCTTTGGTTTCTGTAGTTTCAAAGACTTATATTTCTATCCGAAACTACAAGCACAACACAATTATACTAATATTTCCGTATTTATCCTAATAAAAATAGAAATCTGTAAGGCGCCATGTAAAAAAATATCTACACCGTATTTGTTTAGTTCTCGTACACAGATGTGTTTATTACGAATATGTCCTAGTTTGTTCAATCCTACTTACACTGATCAAATCTATTCATTTCTTCTTTTGTTTCCTGGCTAACTTTTTTCTCTATCACTTTAGATTTTTGAACCACTATGTTCCCATCGAATGCCATCTTGTTCTGTAGTTTTTCCTTCTCTTTTTCTCTGTCAAATAAACAAGGACGTGGCAAATACTGTTCCCTTTCATAAACTCCGGAATTTACTATGTCATTCTTAGATCGTTTCTTGGAACTTCCGGGTCTTATTATTACCTCCGGTAGTTGTTGGCGATTTTTGGTCTTTGTAGGAAAAGGCTCGCCGGTTCGCAAAAAGTAATTGTTTTTCTTGTTTTGAGAAATAGTCATTTTGCTCTCTTGAATTAATACTGTAAAAAGTATGTATGATCATTCATTAAGACTAGATTTTTAAATTGTTCGAAACAATGTTCTAACCCTTGTGTTGTTAAGCTCAACTTAATTATATATCAGAGCAAAAGTTTAATATAGAAATATTCAACATTTAACCCTCCAATATCCACCAATTTGTTCCGCAATTTTTCTCGACATTATTGGATTTACGTAATTCCCGAAAAACCCTAATAGTCCAGTAAATGAATACAAAAAAATGGAGTAACCTCCGAGTTTTTTCGTACTGAACCTATTTTTATGCAAATTTAGAACTAAGTTTATATATACTTCTGATGTGTGCTTTTTATTTCTAAGGAGTGAAAACTACCCCTTATGTTAAAAAATTAGAAAAATACAAAAAATTATTGCATGTCGATTAAAATCAGATGTAAATAGGTAGAATAAATATTATTTTAGATTATGGACTGTAGTTCACATAATTTGTAATACATTTCAACCCTTAAAGACAAAATTACCATGTTAGAAAGTTATTATGGTGCATGTATCATATATTAAACCCTTTTTAAACTTTAGTGATATAATTAATAATCTATTACAATAATTCGCCCCTCAAAAACTACCCCTAAATAAGAATTGAAAATACATTTCAAGTCATTAAAATGGTTTGATAGTTTCTGTAAAATAAATTTATATTTTTTATTATTAACTGTTTATAATGTAAGTTATAAAATCTTTTAAACCCTTAAAAACCACCGCTAATAACAAAATAAAAAGAAAAAATATTTTTTAAATAATTTAAAATTAATTATGGTGCCTCCTCTTTTAGGAAATGTTGAAACACGTCGATTCATGATCTAAGGGGGACACATTTTTACGATACAGACATCTGTCATTTGTCAACCCCCTCCCTTCCACTTCCCCAATCCCTTATTTTTAAATGGGAACATCCCAAGTGTAGCACATAATTAGAAAGGCATTTAGAATGAGTATTCAGACATAATAATCGTGGAACTTGATGGAGCGTCAGCAAAATGAAGTATTTCTGATAAATGTTTATAAACTTCGGAATACCATCATATTGCCATAAGACTGAAATTATAAGCTGTATCTCTACCCAAATGCAAAACTTCAACTTGTGTGTGTAGATGCAGAGGTTTGATTAAAAATATATTCGTTTGGGTGAAATAATTTGATGCATGTCAGAAGAGTAATAAGTATTCATTTTTAGATTTTTTTTTGAACAAATTGTGATATTATTTATTTAATAAGAATACAATGTATATATGAATATATAAATAAATTTTGCAGGAAAAAACAAATAAGACATTGGTTCACAATGAAAATATACAATTAAAAAACTAATAAAATAAAAAAAAGAAATTATTAAACTTAAAGGTGGGACTTTGAATCGTTATATTAGTGCCACTGTCCCATGTAGGGATGTCGGCAAAATGCTGTGTTGTGCCACATTATCAGCGGCGTAATGGCTCATATCAAGCCCTTCTATTGGAAAATATATTGCAACATTAAGTTTTCCACTAAAGCTTCCTGTTTGCGAAAAGCGCTTCAGATGAATAACCAATATTTTCGGAAATTTATGAATTGAGAATGATTTAGTGCATCGTCTTCGTTCCTTACATTTAGAACATGTTGGTTTCTCATCACCGTCGAGTGTTTCTTCTCTTGTAAACGAATCTATACATTGTGAAAGTCGTAACTGACCTGTTCTTTGGGGTATCGAAAGGGATAAATCCCAAAAAGAATCATAGGTAACTGAACAGTGACGACAGTGTGTGCACTTGATTGTTGATTTTAATTGACCGACAAAGTTATCCACAATCTTGGAGTTGTCCATTCTCGGATATCTCAACCAAGATTCTTGTGCTTTCTCGATGTCACTAAGTTTGTCATCAATTTCTGTTAATATGGGCTTTGGTTTTTCATATACCTTGTTGACATCTTCGTGAAGTCCTGCTAATAGGTAACGAAGAAACTCCTGTGAATCATGTTGAGTGTATTCCATGAACCTTGAAGTAAATCGCTGAATCTGACTTTTCAATGATACTGTAATAACCACTCTGTCTGAACCGTCTTCAGACCAAAGCTCTTGAATAACTTCAGCAAATGCTTTAATTAGTGCTACTTTCATGCTAGATATGTTTATGTTAATATCTCTTATGTATGCGTCTTTCTTTAGATATTCTAATAGCCACCTTGTGTTTGATAGGCATTGGATAATACTATTCATGAAACATGTGTTACCAATATTTTTGAGGCCTTTGAGACCCAAAGATTCTTGGGGAATACCCTTTATGGATCTGATTGTGGAGATATTGTTAAGAGCTCTTTCGCAACTACTATCATTGTACAAATAATCTCGGATTCTATTATTTTCTTTCTCACTTTATCGGCATGATAAGGAATTTGAATTGATGTTGTTTGCTATTGAATTGGATGTAGATATTACGGATTTGGAAAGTTTGGTTGATGTCGATAGATCATTGGTCTGGTTCACTTTGTTAATATATTCCTTGTTATCTACATCATTTTTAGACGTGTCCTTTTGTTCTTGTTCAGTTTCATTCCTTTTATGAAAATCTTTAATCGAAAATGAAATGTATGAAGAGAAGTTGTTAACTCTAGGATTATTCTTAGAAAGGGAATTGATATTTATTGATTCCTCAGTTACTACGACCCTATCGACTTCTGAACCATTATTTTTTTCTACGTCTTCATTCTCTTCCAATTTTGAATTTGACTGCAAAACATAGGGGTTATTTTGACAATTATTGGAGGCAATGACTTTTTTTTGGTCAACGAAAAATTATTACTAGATTTTTTAACTCTGGTTGATATTGATTTTGTAATTATTGGTTTCACTCTATTGGTCACATCAGATATTTTGGATCTAACCTCAGTTGTCTTATTGGCGCGGTTAGTACCATTTTTAACTGTTCTGGACAGTTTGTCATTAAAATTTTTACTCAAATCGGCTACTGATGTGTGATTTCCGTTATCATCTTCATCATACAAATTGTCTATATTAGTATTGTTAGAGTATGGCACACTGTTAGTATAAATAACTTCCAATTGATCGTTTACCTTTTTATTCGATGTCTCCAACTCTATTGGAGGTAAATCAGTTTTATATTTTGTTTTGGTCAAAGATAATTTATTGCGTATAGGAATCGCATCATTCTCTAGCATAGTCATCTTCTTCAGTATTCCTATGAATGGGACATCATCTGGCTGGTGGTTATCTGTATTTTTTAGTACACTGAGGCCCAAAAGCTTGTTGGAGGCATAATTTATAAAATTGCCAAACCATGTATTATTAGAAGGCACACATTCTGAAGAAGAGAATGAAGATGTTAAATAAGAATTTTGGAAAAAGGAAAGATCACATGTTTTAGGGTCGGTAATGTGAGAAAGTTTGAAAGTAGTAGAAGAATTAGGTTTCTTATGATTAGGTTTCATAAAAAGTTCTTCTAGAGGCGTAGAACGGGGAAACGTACCGAGAAAAGATGAAGCGTTTCCTCTTTGAATTGCAATACTTATTTGTTGTATAAAGAACAAAGTTGCTCTTGAATCATTGGTTTCTACTGATATTTTTTTACCGATTTCTTTAATGAATTTTAAAGCTTCATGACCTAAAACACCAGAGGTTTCAATTGCTACAGGAATAAAAATGTAAATGTTCTACAAATTTTTGTATTTATTGATTTTAAAAGTTTCGCCTTGTAAAGCTGCAGTGCCTGCGGAAGTAGATGAGGATCGGACATGGGATGGAGCCCAAGTGTCAGTGCAAGTGATATCCCATATAACTGGTCTGCCGCGTGGCCATGGAATGAGGGTCATACCATCTGGACGTTTACCGTCGTCGCGGCAAGTACCTAACGGTTCCAACGAACAGGGAATCTTTGCAGATGACAGGCCTCGTTTGATTAGGTCATTTACTGCAGAATGACGTGAAAAACGGTCGGCACTTAATTTGCAGCTTAGGCCGTGTCTACCATATTCATCAACATCAGCTCCGCAACGACAGCGATGTATTACACAAATTTGACAACCAATAGAAATACGGAAACTTTCGTCATCTAAAAGCGTACCTAATGGAGCCGACGGTATAGCGTTCAACCATGCTCCTGATTCCTTTGAAAATGCTGCATTCAAACGAGCCTTGTCTGGTAAATTGATAGCTTTCTGAAGCAAATTTTCTTTTTCAATGTTCAGTAAAGGTATATCCCAGGATTTTTGAAAGGATTTATGTTCATCGGGTACAACTTTGTTAGACTTTAATGACCAAATATTTTTTGCCTCCATTAATAAAGGGTCTTGTGTGTGGAAAAATATGGGCAGAATGTAATTAATGAAATTTTCTGAACTATTTAAAGATGACAAAAAGAAGGAAGAGTTATTGAAACGATTGAGCGAATTCCTAATCCATCATATGAAATAGGTAGTGACGCTTGTTTCCAAGAAAGGTCCTCTAATTTATTGTTAATTAATGACTCTAATGAATGACGAATGGTATTGTCAAAATTGATTAAGATATCATTATATAACCAGGTCGGACTACATCTTAAGATATATGTTAATTTTGGAATTAATAGGCAATTATTTAGAAGGTAATAAGCAATATGTGTCGGTAACCAGGATAAACGAGATGACATTTTTTTGAAAAAGGTTAGTTTTTCATTGAAAGCTGATAGAAAGGATTCGTTTAATAAAGGAGCACCTAATAGAAATAAATTTTGTCTGTTGGTAATTGTTATGCCTGGTGCTACAGAATTAAATTTATCAATGGTTAGATTATTTGGTGATTCTAAGAAAAATAACTCGCATTTGCTGAAATTGAGTTCAAGACCAATATCCTTGGAACTGTTTATAATATTGACAAGAGACTTGAACACGGAATTAGTATTACCACCTAAAGAACCATCATCAAGGTACCAAGCATTGAATTCTGTGTCAATGTTGCTTATATGTTTGTGTATCGTTATGCAAAAAAGGAGAGGTGCCAAAGGGTCCCCTTGCTGGACGCCTCTTTCCGAATAAATGATGTTTTCGCCAAATAAAAGATATGAAGGGAATCGATAACATTGATTAATGAAAGGAAAAATTTCAGGTAAAATATCTGCTACAAGTTTTAATAAATGATCGCGATGAATTGCATTGAAAGCATTTTTAAAATCAATTTTCAGAAAAACTTTATTATTAACGTCTGGATGATTAGAGACGTAACGTCTTGTTGCATGTGTAACTGCTTCACAACCACCTTTCGACCCGAAACCAAATTGTAATGGACGAAGTAAATATCCTAATTTGTCTCTGATGTTTGAACAAATTATTTTTGCTACTAAACGACGGTAAACTGTACCAATAGCAATGGGTTTGATACTTCCTTCTTTTTTAGTTAAAGCTAATAGTGACGCTCCGAATAAAATAGGACGAATATTGATGTTTACTGTGTCATTTAAAATAAAATTACATAATTTATACAAAGATGATAAGAGATTTTCTCCTGAATGGCCAGCACTGTAACTTATTAAATCTTGTAGATGTGAAGGTCTTAAAGAGTCTAAACCACCAGCAGAACTTGTTTTAAAAGAGTTTATTGCGTTACTCACAAATTCTTCTGTTATCAGAAAAGAAATAGGTTCCGAACTCAGAGTAGGGAACGTACTATTAAGTTTCTCTAAAGGATGTTTCGATTTTAAATCTGTTAAAGTGGCTGTACTGACGTCAGCAAAACTGTTATCTGAAGCTAAGATTTTGATTGAGAAATGTCAAGTCGCCGTCAGAAACTTTATTAATGACATTTTTAATTTTCCTTATTTTTGATAAATTTATGTTTTTCCGAACTGAGAAATGTCTGTTTTGTTGATCAGAGAAATTTAAATGATGATCTATATTTTCAAAAGTTTTTAAATTAGTTTTGATTATGTAGAGAGAGATACTTTTTTATTAGAATTTTTAGAAGAAAGACTTAAAAGATTATAAGGAAAAAGCAATAGATTTTCCCAGGTATGAATAGAATTTTGTCTTACGCATTCATCAATAAAATTAGATGGAGTTGAGGCACAAAGAGCCCTTGAAGCTTTTGGGACTCTTCTGATTACTGATCTTTGGCTCTTCAATTTTTCCAACTTTATATGAAAATTCGTATCTTTTTTATCCTTACTTCCAAAACTTTCTTTTGTAATCGAACTTAAATTTTGTCCACCATGGGTCTTGTTAAGATGTGTTTTTAGGCCTCGCTTCTTAAAAAAATTACCACAGATTTCACACTTCACTGTGACTGGCGCTGACATCAGGCTTATATCATATAAAAGTTGAAATTATGCACACAAAAAAAAATTCTACCATCCGCTTCACGTTGTTAAATATACATCCCATACCAATTTTATTTCACCTAATCAATTTACAATACAAACACTTTCTTTTATGAAAAGATTCAGTCAATGTTGACAGTGGTAATATTCGTTTGCCAAAGTTTTGATGTAAATCAACGTTATATAATTTTATAGTTTTATTTTCGACTATCCAGAAACGGTAACGGAATGTCCATTTTCGGCAACTCAAAGTTCTTAAATTCGCGTTTAACACTTTGAAATATTTAAATTTCAAAGTTTTACAATGGAACATAACACCAATTATCAAGTTTAATCAATACGGTATCTTTTAACAATAGAGTGTCTTTAGATTTACTACTAATCACTACAACGGTTTCAGATTGTTAGATTTAGCATAAATTTAATCATTCGCAATTCACATCCATTTTCTATTTCTGCTTATCTGTCAGTCAAATTTCTTGAATAAAATATAAAAAACTATCCTTTTTTCATATGCTCCTTTGTTATACAAAAGCTTATTATACGAAGTGAAAACGCGTCTGAACCCACGAACTTTATAATTAACAAATAATAAAATATTGCACTATAACTATAACTATAGACCGATTTGATGAAACGAATATTAAAAATTTGAAGCTTTTGGAATTAAAAAAATATTTAGATCATTCCACACATGCAACCGCAAAATGACCAATAAAACTTAATTTAATCGTTCTATCGATTATATATAAAAGCACTTACGTTTAATGAATTCATGTTTCTCAGGACTATATTTGCATTTAGCAGGTTGTAAGAAACCACCTCTCGCAATATTCTTACTTGGCCATTCCATTTTTAAATAGCACCTTAAATATTATGTGTAATAAATTTAAATACAAGACATGTGTTCATATGCACTCAAAATCTATTGGACTGTTTGATTTGTTTCAATCGATACTTATGAAGGACCGTGTCAAAAAAACAATAATTGCTATGGTAACCTGTGTGTACTTTTCATCACTTTATCACAGCTATGACTTGCGCCAGTCTTTCAAATATCGCATTTTGTGTTTGTTCGAAAAAATTACGTTTTTATAGTTTATTTACGATAAATTATCTCCAATGTTAGAATGCCATATACCTGGAAATGTTATTGTCACTTTGACATCGATAAAAAAGGTGCATCCTTTTTTATCGGATAAAAATTTCTCTTCCTCAATACAATGACAATGAGTCGCAAGTTTGGTTACTTATAATTTCACAGCAATTAAGTGTTGGCAAAACTGTCAAATAGTCTGTCAGATTTTTGAATTTTAAACATATAGTGCTTTTATTTTGAATCGGTGTGGTAATTATTTAACTTTGTTGTATTAATAAAGATAATTATTGTTGTTGTTCATCCATATATTCTGTAGTTTATTGTATTAATAAAGATAATTATTGTTGTTGTTCATCCATATATTCTGTCGTTAATTTATCTTGCCAAAAAACATTCGAGCTTTTCTTTTATCAGATAAATTTCTCTTTAACTCAAAGTTTTGCCAATCACTAAATTTGCTCGAAAAACTGACATTAGATAAAATCGCTCCACCCTCGGTATCGCGATTTTATCATGTCAGTTTTTCTCGTAAAATTAGTGATTGGCAAAACTGTTTCGTTGCAAAGAGAAATTTATCCGATAAAAAAAAGCTCTTGTGTTTTTACTGTTGATAAAAACACGATTATGTCATTTTTAGTTTCTTTCCTGCTTATCAGAATGAATATTTAATTTACCAACCGTGAATACAATTTATCCTCAACATTCAGGGCAATTTACAGCTAACGGGTTGGCAAAACTTCAAGACGTTGTCAAATCAACTGGTAAAATTACCCAGTTTGTTTTGACGTTTATTGACATTCGATCATCGTCTAATATTTACATGTTTTTTTGGTACTTTTAAATGCTTTGCTTCTTTAAGATTAAAAATCAGTTATTTTCATAACTACTTATTTAGGCAAATCTGCAGTGTGTGGTTAATAAAAAGCCGAAGCAGCTGAACAAAAAATGAAAGGAGAGGGTAACATCTTTGTTGAGCTATTTTGAACGAGAATGCCGAAATGGGGGCCCGCTTCTCCCGCTTACTGCTGTAAGAGACGTAAGTAATAGTATTCGCTATTTGTATTCATCATTATTAATATTATTGTTACATATTTAAATGTAAATGATTAAATGTTTTTAATGTTAGGTTAGATTGATTAAACTTGATAATATATTATTCTTTCATAAATTGAAGTAAATATATTGTAGAGAGTTGCAGAAGCTTCACAACTTGGCGTTACCAGTGTTAACCGTATTGCCGCCAAGCATAATAGAGGCGAACAGCCTAAAAGCCCACCTAAAAAGAGACTAAAAAGAGCCCACCAGAGAAAAAGAGAAACAGTGAGTGTATTGAATTTACTGTTTTATTTTATTCACAATTAACTAACACAAGATTTTTTCAGAGGAACACATAACCTTCAAAACTTTAAGAGACAAACTCCAGGAGCGTGAACTCTTTAATGATTGTTTAACATCACTCTGGAAGATAGTGAAAAATATTGGATTCAAATACCAAAAAGATGATCCTCGTCGTGTTTTAATGGAGTTGCCACATATTGCATTGAAACGTGTACATTTTCTACATGAATATGTCAAGATAAAAAGGAAAGGTTTATATCAATTTGTGTTTTTGGATGAGACCTGGGTATTTAAAGAGAGCTGTTGGACGTTCTTGGCAAGATTATAATCATAGAAGCGTGAAAAAACCAAAATTGGTGTTCCAAGGTAATTGAATAATAAAATTTAGCAATTAATTTTTGATTTACGAACATTCCTGCCATTTTAAGACCTTTTCAAATATTTACTAGTCACACTATTTTATTTAAATCTATATATTTATTAATAGTTGTTTTGAGTTATGCAGTCTATCTTAAAAACCTAGTAGTAATTTGTTATTTCCTTATTGTAGGTATATAGTATTGCATGCTGGTTCCTCTTCTGGATTTATTCCTGGAGCAGGGCTGGTTTTTTCTTTCAAAAAACAAGATGGTGATTACCACGGTGAAATGAACCGAGACATTTTTTTGCATTGGTTTGAATACCAGCTTTTAGTAAACTTGGAAGAACCTGCCACAATTGTAATGGATAATGCAAGTTATCACAGTACAGTGATCAATAAAGTAGCAACAACAGCTACCAAAAAGGCTGATATACAGAACTGGTTGATACAAAATGATATTCCTTTTGAAAATACTTTCCCCAAAACCCAATTATTGAATTTAGTACAACGGTAAGTTGATATAAACATTTTTCAATATATTATGGTAATACTTAGATAACTTATTTTGTTTAAATATATGCATTTTTGTAGGAATAAACCACCAACAGTATATGAAGTTGACATATTATCTGAAAAATATGGTCACAAAGTGCTTCGACTTTTTCCTTACCATTGTATGTTCAACCCTTGAGTATAGAGATTGTGTATATAATCAAGGGTTCAACCCAATTGAACATATTTGGGGCATAGTTAAAAAATTTTATAGAGATCATGTGGGAACTGATGGTTCTTCAACAGAACAAGCAATAGGTGTATGGAAAAAGTCTGTAGAAAAAGTGACTCCTGATATTTGGTCAAAGACAGTGGAGCACACTGAAAAAATTATACAAGATGGGTGGGATAGAGAAGTAGTATTTGATAGACAGGATGTGCCTCCACTTATTATTAATTTTGACAGTGACGATGAAGATAGTGATGATTTTGTAGTGGAGTAGTGGAAATCTTGTGTTTTATTTTTTGTGTATTTTTATCCAATTTCCACCTTTTTAAAATCACTAATAACTATTATTAAATTAATTAGATACAGTTATTTTATAATACACAAATTAACACAACGACCACAGTATCTCTACATAAATAATACTGATAAAATGGGAGATTTTTTATTTTTATATCTCAACAAAATTTTATTTAGTGTGTCTATTTTTTTCTTTTCCATTCTGTTTTTATTATAATAAATATAATAGATATTGTATAAAGAAACAACATTTAAATTTGCATGAAGATGATTACAGCTTGTATTGATTCCTTTTAGCGTAAACCCTTGCAGTGCTCTTGAAGATGGTTCTATAGAGCATAGAATAAGGTATAAGGACCTACAGTTCGTCATTTAACCCACTTCTATGTAAAATAATTAAATGTTAATTCGAATATAGAATGATTGGCTACTGTTTCTTGTATCTCATCCATAGTTTTTCATGAATAAATATTTATATTAAATTAATCAAGCCTATCATACAAGACTTTTATTTTTAAATAAATATTTTTGACTTACGCCCTATGAGGCACGGAACATTGAAAAAGAAGAACTGTCAATCTAACATCAGATTGACTTTTCTAGTTTTCGTTAAGTAAAGGAAAAAACTACATCTTGGCAACATCACAATATTTTGTTTTGCAACGTAATCGTCATAGACAAATAATATAAGAGACGGTTTAATGGATAGGCGGCAAGTGGCACAACGTTTCTGCGCCGCCACCCGCGCATGGAGTCTCTGTAGTCGCCCGAACTACAAGACTGTTTTACATAAGCAAAATAGAATAAAATAATTTAAAACTATACAAACGAAAATAAATTTTAACATATTGCCTTTACTATCGATAAATATTATGAAATATCCAATAGCCTTAACTTTTAAGTCATTAAAAATGAAAATATCCAAAATCAATCTTACATTGGTTGGTGTGAATCTAGCTTGTGTTTGTCAAATTCAAAGTTACAATGTCAAAAATAATAATTGCGAAAAATTAGCCGTTACAAGGGTAAGTATTTTTTAAATTTATATAGCATTAATTTTACGAATGTAAATACGGTATCCGCCAAAATAAACAGTACCGAAACAGAGAGTGCTGTGGAGTTGTTTATGTAATATGGATTTGTCACATTTGACTTAATTGTCATTAGTTGATATATTAATAGTACGCTGCAGTTAAATTTGATTTAAAAATGGTTCTAACAACGGAAGAAAAAGTTTTTTTGGTAGAGCATTATTTTCGTTCATACGGAAAAGGTCGTAATGATGGTCCAAGCTTAGAACAGGTGTCAATAAAATATCAACAAAAATTTAATAAAGCAGCTCCTAGTAAAAGTGTGATGTTAGCTGTTGTTGAAAAATTTCGTCGCACTGGTAGTGTATTGTGTCAACGTAAAGGTTCTTCAGGTCGTCGAAAAACAGTATGCACTAACGAAAATGAAGGACGTGTTTTTAACCAAGTTGTGCAATCACCTCAAAGAAGTCTTGTAAGAACTGCATGTAAACTCAACATTAGTGAAACGTCTTTACGTCGCATGTTCAAATCAATTGGTGGTTATCCATACCGTATTCAAGTTGGACAACGACTCAATGCTGCGGACAAACGTGCAAGAGAAATTTACTGTGGTATGTTGAGTTTAATTTACGAAGATCCCGAATTTTTGAAAAACATATGGTTTTCAGACGAGAGTCACGTTCATCTTAGCGGCTATATTAATCGACAAACAACCAGATTCCTTGGATTTGAACGTCCTGATGTCATTGTAGAGAAACCACTGCACAGTCTTCGAGTTACCGTTTGGTGCGCGGTATCTGGTCATGGAATGATTGGTCCTTATTTCGTTGAAGATGATAATCAGAATCCACTTACTGTCAACCAAGAGCGTTATAGAGAGAAAATTATTATACCTTTTGTGAGAGATCTAAATAACTTTTGCCGTGCACGAAATCTACATTTTCGCACACAATGGTTCCAACAAGATGGTGCAACGAGCCATACAGCTGTGCGCACCTTAGACTTACTCCGTCAGCATTTCGATAATAGAATAATTTCTCGGGGAACAGACTTCGAATATCCTTCTCATTCACCTGATCTGACGCCACCTGACGCATACATTTGGGGCATAATGAAGGACAAAATATTTCATTCGGAAAATCCGCCGGCGAATATTGCCGAACTACGGGAAAGAATACAACATATTTTTCGGCAGTTACATCAACCACTTTTTATAAATATGTTTATTGACTTACAATATCGATATGAAGCTTGTTTGCGTCGAAATGGTGAACATTTTGAACACTTACATTACAGAAATTAAAAATTAATTTTTATTTTTATTTTCGGTACTGTTTATTTTGGCGGATACTGTAAAAGTAATTGAACCTTTAATATGACATCATCAGGTAAAATTTGTTATAGTTGTATTGCAAAAACTTGTAATATAAAATATTTCAGATCACTTCGCAATTTAGAGTTTAACAAAACATTTTTCAAATTTCCATCTGACATTAATGGAAGGAAACAGTGGTACAACATTTTAGAACTGCCTTATACATCCAGAGATCATAGGTTGTGTGAAGATCATTTTGATGATACTGCATTTACAGGTTCATTACGCCAAAGACTCACTAAATTTTCTTTACCTTCCCAACCCTTATTACATCATACACCACCAAAAGTAGCTGAACACAGCAATAATACTCAATCTTTTGAAAGTACAATATTGCCTGTAAAAAGAAAGCTTATTTTTTGTAACAATAATGATAGCCAAGAAACTCAACCAGAACATTTACCTAAAAAGCAATGTTTGGAATCTTGTATTTTAAGTAAAATAAATGTATTACATTAATAAAGATCAGAGAAATATAATTTGTAAATTAAAAAAGGCACTTATTCGTAGTTAAATTGTCAGAATCAAAGTTATTTCAAAATTTTAATTCAAAATTAGATCCAGCAGGCATGAACTTTTTAAAAAGTAGTACTGCAAACTCTAAGAACATAAACCTTCATGGTCAATAAAAGATAAGGTCCTTTCATTAGCCATTTATAAAAAGGGACCACGAGCATATAACTTTTTAAAACGTTTTATAGCTTTGCCCAGTAAATCTACTTTACAGTAACTTCTAAGATCAGTGCCATTTGATATTGGAATTAATAAAGCAATTTTTGATAGGCTTGACGAAAGGGTTGTTAAAATGAAGCAGATAGATAAAAATTGTGTCCTCTTATTTGATGAAATAGCATTAAAAGAACAATTGGCTTTGGATGTGGCTAATGACAAAATTGTTGGATTCGTAGATCTTTGTAGTAATTTAAGCAGGAAGTTACAACCTGCCAATCATGCATTAGTGTTTGTAATTAATGGATTACATAAAGCTTGGAAGCAGCCGGTGGCTTATTATTTTACTAAGGATCAGGTTAAAACTGAAGATTTGAAATTAATTATTGTAGAGGTAATTTCAGCACTACAAGATGTAGGATTAAATGTAATGGCAACTGTTTGCGATCTAGGAAATACAAATCGAGCAGCTTTGAGACAATTAAGTAGACATTGGAAAATTGAAAAACCTGGTCCTTATTGTTTTGTAAATGGAAAGAAAATAATAACTTTATATGACCCTCCTCATCTTTTGAAATGTTCGAGAAATGCTTTATTTAATTATGATATTTATTTTGATAACTATAAATGTGCAAAGTTACAACATATTAAAAATGCTTTTTATATTGATAAAACGAAAAAATTTCAGGCTTTGCATAAAATTAAAGAATCATTTTTTAATCTTCGTAAAAACAGTAAAATTAAAATGAAAGTTTCAGTTGCTGCAAAAATAATGAGCCACACTGTGGCTGCTACCATTGAAAGTTTAATTGTTCTTGGTAAATTACTATCTGAAGCTATCTATACTGCCGAATTTATTGAGGACATTGATAAGTTATTTGACAGTCTTAATGGTAGGAAATCAACCTTTGATGCTGGTAAAGCTCTTAGACGGTGTGTTTCAAAAAAGTCAAACTATCACCTTTTTTGGAATTCTATGCTGCCAAAAATAAAATCTTGGCAGTTTTTACCGAAAATTAGGAAGGCTATGAAAACCAAAATGCATTTTAAAACATCTTGGTTAACTACTACATTATGGGTGTCAAATTGTTAACAAGAGAATGTTGGAAATTCGGATTCAAATTCATAAGAACATATTCTTTAAATCAGGACCCAGTTGAAAATATGTTTGGGGAAATTCGGCAGTATGGTGCTACCAATTTATAACAGCTTTAAAAATGTCAATTTTAAATAGTTTAATTACTGCCAAGAACTACAACTACAATTGTGAAGCAGATGACTGCAGTTTATTAGACAACTTGAATTCTTTTTTAAATTTTCATAATGAACCAAAACCATTGACTTCTAATATTATTAATGAATTGGAAAATATTGATTTCCCGTTTTCAGATACAGAATTAAATGATTCAAATTTTGACAGTCAGGTAGTAAGCTATGTTTCTGGTTTCGCTTTTAATTGCGAAGCATGTAAGGCTAATTTGCAGACAGATATTTTAGATGTTCACCATACTTTCACTTCCTTCAAAGAAAATGATGATAAATTACCGAAAAAACAGAACTCTTTGCAAAAGATCATATAAATTTTGATTGGTTCACTTGTCGAGAACATAAATCATACGTATTTTCTCAAATCATGAAAGTTTGTGTCCCCTTATTAATTAAAAAATATTATAATGATAGTAAGAGGACTAACAAACAAAAATAATTTTTTTTTGGTAACAATGTACTGCGTTCAATACTTTTGTTTCAGACCTGTTCCTGTCTTCGTGGAAATGGGCAATCTACTTTTTAAATCCTTTTTATTAAAATATTTGTTGTTTTTGTTGCCGATAATTTTAAAATAACTTAATGTGCAATTTGATATGTAATATTAGATTAACTTTAGTAGAAATATGTAATTTTTTGATTCATAATAAGATGTAACTGTATGATAAATTAATTATATAGATAATTTTTTCATGTATTGTGATACCAATTTAACACATTATTTAATTTTCAAGCTAGTGTGCCATTTTTTACTTTTAGTTTTTGTTAAGTATATGTTCATGGGTTCATTGTGTATTTATACAACTGTGGGTTTTTCTCTGTTTTACATGTTTTGTCCTTTTAATTAATTTAAAAAACTAAATGTACAAGTTATGTAAATTTTATTGTTTTCTGGAATAAAAGAATTAAAAAAAGGGCAGCTATGGGGAAGATGGAGCCTGCAGTAGAATTTTTTTGAAAAATGTACTGTTATATAAATGTCTATTTATAGTGGGTGTATCAGGAAAAATTATGTTTTTTTGTTCAGGAATTGTCAGGAAAAATGACTGAAAATTGTGTGGTAACCCTGTTAAGTGATATTAGAACATTTTTTTGTATTTTGATATCATTAACTACTAGAATAAGAATTTTAAAGTTAATATTGTATATATAATACCATGTATAAATAACAGACTTATGTATTATAAAGAAATGTTTTATTGAAATTAACTGTCTCGACCCTTACTTCGTGGAATCTGCTCATATTAGTGTTTTAAAACACTAAAATGTTTTATTAATTTGTTTTTATATTATGTGCAGGTTAATAAACAAATTAAATGTGTGCTGTTATAATTAATATTTATTACCTAAATTATTTGTCTCAAAATTGTTTATTATAATTATATCATTACAAAAAAATGAAATATAATGTTATTTTTTGGAATTAAATAATTATATAATAAACAATTTTAAGACAAACCGTAAAATTTTCCTACCCTTAATCCAAACTACCAAATTTAAATATCCCGCCTCCAAGAATTAGTTCTGCCACCCGCAAGAGGTGCGCTCAGATCGACGCGATGCCAGCTGTTTATACGGGAACAAACACTCTCTTATTACTTTCTCTATGGTAATCGTCCTTTTATCGTAAATATACTTTTCTCTATGACTCATTTTGACAAACACAAGCAGATTGTCTATATGAATATATGCCAGATTTACTCCAGCCAATGTATGATTGATTTGCATTCTTTAATTTTTAATCACTTTAATGTTAATATACTGGAATATTTTATAATCTGTATCGACGCTAAAGGCAATTTTATAGTTGTGTCAGCTGAACATTTTTACAGTGGGACATAGGCATCCATTTTTATAAAAAGTTTTTATGTGACGAAATTTTTATAAAAAAATTCATACAAATTTTTACAGTGG
Organism: Galeruca laticollis; assembly: GCA_963921935.1. Taxonomy (NCBI): domain Eukaryota; kingdom Metazoa; phylum Arthropoda; class Insecta; order Coleoptera; family Chrysomelidae; genus Galeruca; species Galeruca laticollis. Next base: position 90,866,049 of record OY998183.1, read on the forward strand.
GACATGAACTTTAGGTACAATTTTGAATACAAAACATTTTCAAACACAAATAACTAGTAGCGTTGAAAATTTTTGATCACCCTGTATAACAAAACATATCACTACATTCAAATGCTGCACAACGGGCATTGCTTATAACTCACTGAATTTACTGTTTGTTATAAAGTGGACCATGATAAAAGGAGTTAAAATGAGGAAGTTCTATTAACATATTTTAATCTCAATTTTAAATCACTGCAAGAGTGACATGGAGTGGAAGTTCTTTTTGTTTCATACCATACTACTATTATTAACAGTGAGTTATTTCGGTTATAGTTGTAATAAGTACAATTGGTAAGTAAAATACCTATAATTTTTGTAAAATATTTTTGTTACACGATTATCGTCTACGCACTGAAAAACAGTTTGAATAATTATATTTAGTCAAAGAGATTAAATCAGAATTTAGTATAAGAATTTGTAATTTTAATGTATTCATATTTTTTTTTAAATGAAACTAAGTGTTTCTAAATAATTTCACAATATATTGAGAAAATGGAAAAAATTTAATAATCAAGTACATTATAAACTCTTTATATTTTTAAATCAAGAAAATTGATTGTTATTGTAATGTTTTTCTTATTTATTTAAAAAAAATTATTACGACGGTTGGGACAAATTTATACACACGGTATGTCTACTCACTTAATTTATTCATTCACTAAACTATTCACTAACTCACTATTCACTAACTCACTATATTCATTAATTTATATAAACACTTCACTACTGTTTATTTACTTAAGACTATTTACTTCTTCAGAGTTTATCTCACGAGATCAGATTATAAACTAACTTCTCCCGCTGGTCGGAAGGATAATTCTAGATTGCGGTTCACACAAAAACAATCGCCTCCCTGGAATTTTCTAGGTAAGACTGGTCACTAAAACAAAGGACCTCACTGAAAATGTCTAGATAAGAATAGTCACAAAAAATAATGATAAACAGTTCGAAGAAACTCCTGCGCATTGGCCAAAATTTTAACGTTCACACATGGCTTAGACAGAGTCGGATTGAGGGACTACACAAGTGTGCTATTTCGTAACATTACCCCCTCCTTAAAAGGAAGTTCCTTCGGGAACTTCTGCGTAGCCGGAACTGCATGCTTAAATCGGCAACTGGACCCATGTATGCACTTTCCGGTCGTATGGAAATAACAAGGCACCTTCTTCAACGGGTGTCGATAACGAGGGATATAGCTGCAAATTAATATGTGGACATCAGCATCTCGGAAGATCACCTCTACCATGTTCCTGATGACTCGCCAATCCAACTGGTTGCTCTCTATCCTGGGCATTGCTATCTCGAAGGCTTCGTAGCGCTTCCCACACATCCCGGTAGGTGGGTCAATCTGTGAATTCGTTTCTAGTTACCAGGTAGAAGACGTACCGCAAATTGTGTTTGAGTCTCAGTGTCTTGCCAGGGGCTGGCATCTGATCTTCAAGTTTATCTTGTTGTCCAAACTTCTTTCGAAAGACGGTTGCCAACCCTCGTGCGTGTTTGTTACTGGCGGAGATGTTATGTGCCAGTGAGTGAGACTCTTGTTGTAGATGGTTCACCCATTCCTCTTTGTCATGGTCTTCTTCGAATGGCGCTATTGGTGAACTATTTTTGGTTTCCTTGCTTATACGATAGATGATGTCGTTGATTCTCTTCTTGATTAAGTATGGACCTTCCCATGATTTCTGTAATTTTGGAGAAAATCCTTTTCTACTTGTCGGGTTGTGTAACCATATTTTGTCTCCTTCTTTGAAACTGCCTTCTGTGGCCTGTGTATCATACCGTTTTTTCATTCTGTCGCTGACAACCTAAAGATTCGTTCGAACCAAAACGTGCACATCGTCCATCCTTCTTTTCAATTGGATCACGTAATCTTCTCCTGCTAAATCTTCGCCAAGCCGACAGCCAAACTCCAGGTCACAAGGGAGTCTCATTTCGTGTCCAAACAAGATTGTTGCAGGTGTTTCACCTGTGGACTCACTTATGGCCGATCGATAAGCCAACGCAAATAAGGAAAGATACTGGTCCCAATATCTCTGGTGGCTACTTTGGACAGGTATTTTCCAATAGTCTGATCATTCTTTCGACCATTCCATCTGATTGTGGATGCAACGCTGTTGTCTCGGTCTTCTTCATTCCCAGCATGTCACAAATTTCATAAAATACCTGGCTCTCGAAACTTCTTCCTTGATCGCTGTACACTTCCAAGGGCACTCCATATCGGCTAATAAATTCTTTCACGTAAATTTCCACCCACTTTGTGAAATAATCCATTACAACCAGGATGTATTTACCACCATTTTCTGTCGTCGGAAATGGTCCAGCGATGTCTGAAGCAATCCTTTCGAAAGGGCTTCCAACATTATATTGTTTCATAGGTGCTTTTCTCTTGCGATGTGGGACATTACTCGTAGCACAAGTCGTACATTTCTTACGTCGTGAGAGCTGTTCATCCAATAAAACCTTTCACGGACTCGCTGAAGGGCATTCTTCACTTCTAGATGACCTCCCGATGGAATGTCGTGTAACTTCTTCAGTACCTCAGCTACTCTCGTTCTCGGGATAACTAGGTATCTCCTCATCTCGGAACAATCATCCTTTTCAAGGACTCTTTTCAACAGCCCTTCTTCCAGTACGAGTGAGTCCCACTGAGCCCAATATGCCCTGAGTGTCGGTGAAAATCTTGACATTTCTTGCCATGTGGGTCGCCGATTTTCTTCCTTCCATTGCCGAATCTTCTTTAGGCGAGGATCATTCTCCTGATCTTCTCTGATACTGGTGGGGTGACCATTCTTTTTTAACTACTGTAGTTCTTGAAACTGCACCCTCCCTAGATTCCGCCTTCTTGCAGTAGAATGAGTCTGTTCACGGCCGTCTGGACATGGAGTTGGGATTTCGGTGATCAGCTCGTTATTCGCCTCTGTCTAGTTTCTCCTGAGACTGGAGTTTTTCGGTTGCTGGAGTCCTGGGGCGCTTAGACGGGCTGCGTACACGCTCTAGCTTGTCACATTTCCGGCATTTGCTCTTCTTCGGCTTCTTGTTTACCATATTATTTATCAAGTTAACAATCTCATCCAGTCTGTCTTTTTTACCTATTTCTTGTGTAGTCCTAACTTTGTTGTTTCCCGAAGCCTTCGTGGCTGCTTCATATTCAAGAGCAGCAGTTATTGCGTCATCTAATGTTTTGGGATGGGCTAAACAAAGCGTCCTCTGCATATCGGGGTCACGTAAGCCATCAATAAAGGCCTGGATGCCCATGTTCTCGGGTGCTGATGGATTAGCAAATCGAATTAGTCGGACAATATCCACTTTATACTCTTGAAGGAATTCATCACGTTTCTGCCTTCCGTTCTTCAGCTGGGATTGGTACAAATGTTCTAGATGTTCGTAACCATATCGCATGCCTAACCTCTTCTCGGGCTGCTCGAAGTCATCCGTTTCTTCCAGAGATATCGTCTGAAGTACATCTTAGGCATCTCCCCGAAGCGCGATGGTTAAGTTCACTGCCTTCGCCCTATCGGACCAATTATTCACTCTAGCGGCTGCTTCAAACTGTTTTACATAATTGGTCCACGACATTTTTCCATCGAACGTTGGGGCCTTGACTCGAGTAAAATTTCCAATGTCTTATAACTTAGGGTGTGCTTCTGGCTTGGAAGGTTCTGTTTGCTTGGTCTTCCTTTCTTCCGCTGACGTGTTTTAAGTTCTTATATCTGTCATCTTTCTTCCTAACTCCTTGATTTTCTCGTCCATCTGATTTTCCATCGTTGTCATCTTATTCTCCATATCCGATTTTAGAGACGAAATTTTATTTTCGACGTCAGCGGAAACGTTTTTCATTGATAAGATATCGGCAGAAATATCGTTCTTCATAGTTGAAATCGTTTCGTCCACATTAGCAGACATCATGTTAGCAGAAATATCGTTCGTTATGGTTGAAATCCTCTCGTCCATATTAGTAGAAATTTTGTCCGTGTTAGGAGAAATATCGTTCTTCATAGTTGACAGAAATTAAGGTGGAAGCCTCGTCATTGAATAAAAATGTTACTGGATCAAAGCCAGTCATTTTCCAGTGCTACTTCAAGGCTTTCGACTAGTTCACTTTTCTTACCGGACATTTCCAACTCAAGGTTATCCAATTCTGCCTTTAGCTCTGTCATTTTCAGGTCACTCAGTCTCTTGGCTATTTTTAATTATCTATTTATTTATATTACCCCACACCTGACACCAATGTAATCTTTTTCTTATTTATTTAAAAAAAATTATTACGACGGGTGGGATAAATTTATACACACGGTATGTCTACTCACTTAATTTATTCATTCACTATTTACTTTTTCAGTGTTCATCTCACGAGATCAGATTATAAACTAACTTCTCCCACTGATCGGAAGTATTTATATATTAAGTGCCCTTTTTTCTGGATAATTCTAGATTGCGGCTCATACAAAAACAATCGCCTCCCTGAAATTGTCTAGATAATACTGGTCACAAAAACAATGGATCTCACTGGAAATGTCTAGATAAGAATAGTCACAAAAAATATATAATCACAGCAAACCTATACTTTATTGAAATATACTATAAGCTAGAAACTGTAGACTACAATTCAATAAGAAAGGCAAAGCTAAAATGCAGTTTTAGGGGCTCAAAATTTGAAAAAATTTCCGATACATAGATCTCCCGGTAGTAACCTCACAATTACAAAATGATAAGACGAAAAACTAGATCCTCGATTTTAGTTACTTTTACTTCCTCACCATTTCCCTCATATACTTCTATATTGAGAACAAAACCACCATATGTTGTCAGCTCATGCAGCTTAATGCCGTATTTAGCTTTTTTTCCTTTCATGTAGGTACGGAAACTGAGTCTACTTCGATGTAGTAATAATGAGTCATCTAATAATATTTCTTTGGAACTGAGACGCAAGCCTGGAATCGGCCCAACAACATATTTAAAATTGGACTAATCTTTGCCATACATTGAGCACCTTTTTTCTGCACACGAAAAGCACTGCAAAATTTGCTCGAATCTTCGTACATTCATTACATATAGGAAAATAGGGTGAAAATATAGAGGGCTTGTAGTGAAAAGCTGTCTTCTGTGAGATAAATGAACTTGTGCTTGTAATAAACATAACCCTAGAAACTTCTTCATCTCCTTGGTAGTTACTGGTGGAAAAGATCGCTTTCTACTGTACCTTGTAGTAGGTAATTCCGTAGTTGTGAGAGCTTCGCCATACTCGTTGGTATTATGTACAAGGAGATTTATTATGTCGGCAGTAAAAACAGTGTCAAATACGTCTAGAGGACTTATATTTGGCCCGACATTAGTTTTGATACCAGCTTCTTTTTCATTAAAGTTGAATTTGGGAATATCTTCGATATCAGACTCCCAGTTATCTGCATCAAATAAACATTGTTCAACAGGTACATTTTGATGATGTTCATTGTGATCAAGCTGATCTGATAAACGTTGACCAGAGGGGTCAGCAACGCTCACTGGTTAATCCATAATTAAAAGAGGCTCGACGTAATTCAAACTAATGAACTATGAGCAGCAATTCCATAGGCACTGGTTAGGGTGATATCAGGTTAAAAATTACACTATATGATTGTTGTGTATAGTCGAAAATGGAGATGAGTGAATGCTTCGTAATAAATCAGTTCGAATCCAAATCAAGATTAACTTTATTAATTAAAAGAAATATAATTGACGTGGTAACTATGTAACTGCCATTCTCGAACAAAATGCTGAATATCAACTGACTACAATGATATGTGACTTATGTTAAACATAGGAATGTGACAAATATAACATCTCGTTTCTCTCTCGTAAAATTTACATTGCAAAACACAAACTTATTATTTAAGTAAAACAAGAATTATATAATAACAAACTCATCACAAATCTAAACGATTCGGTGCTTTTCTAATTCTCTGAGAACGCCTTAAAGATGTTTCATCAGGAACACTTTCAGAAGTTGTACTTGGCGTAAGTTCTGGAATGGAATTTTGATTCTTTTGTATATTACCCGAATTTGTTTTAGAAATTGTAGGTAAGTCCAAATCGGGTGAATCAGCTTGATCAGGTAAGTTATCTCTAGATAAATCAAGAGGTAAGTCGTTTTTGGGTAAAATAATAGGTAAGTCATCTGGAAAGTGTCGTTCTTTGGGTGTGTTTTGTCCTATTTCACGAACTTGATCGATGTGCCTACGCCACTCTCTTCCATCATCGAGTTTTATTTCGTAATGTAATTTGCCTATCCTATTTTTAATTCTACCGAATTTCCATTTATCTTGAAAGTAATCGCGAACCGATACTCTACTGTTTATTGAAAATGAACGATACTTTTTCCCTATATTTACTATATTTTTTTCTGAGGCCGGCATAATACAATCCAGTCTGGAACGGATCTGTCTGCCAAACATTAATTCTGAGGGACTTTTAATTGTAGCTACATGTGGCATTTTACGGTATTGTATAAGTAGTTTGCATAAATATAAATCTTTATTCTCGCTTTCGGTAATCATTGTCCTAATAGTTTTCTTTAAAATTTGTACAAATCTATCGGCTTGTCCGTTAGTTGCGGGATGATATGGAGCTGTTATTAATTTGTGCAAAATACCGTTTTCCTGTAAAAATTGTTTAAATTTAAAAGAAGTAAAAGCTGAACCGTTGTCACTAACGAAAAATTTTGGTAACCCAAATGTAGCGAATATATTTCGACAAAGTTCAATGGTTGTGTCTGTGGTTGTATTCTTCACAAAATGAATTTCAGGCCACTTTGAAAACGAATCAACAAGAATAAAATAATATCCGCCATTAAAAGGATCTGCGTAATCAGCGTGAACACGTTCAAAAAGATAATCTGCTTTTTCCCAAACATGCGTTTCTGCCTTTTCTACATTGTTTTTGAACTTATTACACTCGTAACAGTCTTTAACAATATTTTCAATACTCTGATCTATACCGGGCCACCAGCAGTAGTTACGAGCTAATCCTTTCATTTTAACAATACCAAAATGGGCGGAATGAAGTTCGGCTAGTATTTTACCTCGTAAAGAAACGGGAATTAAAACTCTTTGTCCTCGCATTATACAACCTGATTGTAAAGTAAATTCAGTTTGATCAATGTTAAAACGATCGTTTCTAGGAATTATTTCACCAATGCGTAATCCATTCAACAACTTATTTAGTGTTATGTCTTGAGTCGTAGCTGTTGCTAACATTTCAACAGTAACTGGTAAAGTCTCGATCTGACTAATCTCAAAAACGTCAGGTTCGTCGAAAATCGATAGGTCTTCGGAAGTTAAAGGTAAACGTGATAGTGCGTCTGCATTTCCGTGTGTTCCTGTACTTTTGTTCCACTACCTGACCTTGCGGGTGGGTGCTGACTCATGTACGCCCTCAATACTAAACCATATTGAATTATGGGCCATTACTAAACTCTTGCCGATTTTTGCTGCCAGCTCTTGGACTATTAATATCGTATTGAAATGCTTGTAAAAATACCGCATAATGCTGCATTCTGGTTGCGCTTAATAACGGTAAACTTTTTGATGGAGAAAATATATGTATTAACGGTTTATGGTCGGTAAATAATGTAAATTTATTACCGCAAAGGTACTGGTAAAACTTTTTAACGCCGAATATTAAACTGTAAGCCTCTTTATCAATTTGAGAGTACTTTTGCTGAGTCTTTGTTAATGTTTGACTGGCAAATTGAATAGGTCTTTCCGAACCATCAGGGAAAACGTGACTCAATACCGCCCCCACCGCCAGGGGTGACGCGTCCGTAGCTAAAATAAGGGGTAAGTTAGGGTCGTAATGACATAAAATTTGATCTGACTGTATTTGTACTTTCGCGGCATCAAAAGCATTTTGACATTCCCTGGTCCACCTAAACGGCACGTCGTCTTTTAAAAGGTTATTTAACGGATATAAAATCGTACTAGCATTCTTAAAAAATCTTCGATAGTAGTTTATGAGACCGATAAAAGCGCGGACTTGCGTTTTGTTTTCCGGAATGGGAATTTTACTAATTGCCTCAATTTTATTAGTAACTTTTTGAATTCCATTTTTATTTATTTTGTACCCACAGTATTCAATTTCGTCGGATAAAAATACACTTTTCTCTATATTCACTTTTAAATTATGCTCACTCAATTTTTTTAAATACTAAATCGAGCCTTTCTAAATGCGTTTGTAAATTGGGTCCCGTAATTTTAATATCGTCCAAAAATACAGAGCAGCCTGGAATCCCTTGTAGGATTTGTTCCATCAGTCTTTGCCAGATTGCTGGTGCACTCGCGATACCAAACATCAATCTGGTTGGGCGATACAAACCTTTATGAGTGTTTAACGTTAATAAATGTCTCATTTCCGGCTTAACCTCAAGGTGTAAATAAGCTTTACTTAAATCGATTTTTGTAAATTTAGTACCACCAGCCATCTTGGAAAATAACTCATCCACTGTTGGTAATGGATGGTCATCAATTAAAATATTTGGGTTAAGAGTGACTTTGTAGTCGCCACATAAACGTATTTGGTTATTTTGCCTAATTACAGGTACCACCGGTGTAGCCCAATCAGAAGAGTCTACTTTTTCCAAAATGCCTTGTTGCACCAAAGAGTCAATTTCTTTTTCAACCGCAGGCTGTAAAGCAAAAGGCACTGTACGAGCTTTTATAAATACAGGTTTGACATTCTCTTTTAGATAAATTGAAGCCTGAACACCCTTTATAGTACCAACCCCGGGTTCAAAAATATGCTTGTATTTTGAAATTAATTTAGAAACGTCAGAGCTATTTTCATCAATAACTTTGTTTTTCTTTAATAAGTGTATATTGTCAATGTCTTGTAAGTTTATTTTTAAAATTCGAATCCAATCTCTACCTAAAAGTGCGTTACGATCACCATGTACTACATATAAATTTGCTGTATAATCTATGCCCTGGTAATTAATTGTAACTCATATAAAACCTAAAACTTCTAATTGAGTTTTACAGTAAGAAATTAACTTTAATTTTGTATTTTGTAATTTATGATTCATAAACAGTTTTTTGTATTGTGTAAAATTGATTAAACTAACAGCAGCACCGCTGTCAACTTCCATCGTAATAAATGTTTTATCAATGTGTACTTTCAAAATGTATTTATCCCTATTAGTTAAATTTTCCCCTTCTAACTCTAAGTCAAAAAGTTCTTGTATGTCGTAAGCATTTTTTAATTCCTCAACTTCATTTGTATTTAAAGCCTTACTTGCTTTAGTACAAACCTTCTGTAAGTGTCCCCTAATTTTACAAAATTTACAGTAAAGATTAGTTTTATTACAATTATTGGCTAAATGATCAGGACAACCACAACGAAAACATTTTTGTCCTCTACTAGTATTGTCATTTGTATTTTGACTATTGTTATTATTAGAATTTGTATTGTAATTTTTATTAACATTATTTTTAGGAGTGACGAGATTAATTGTACTACTATTTTTATGTAGCTAATTAGCGTCCCTTTCGGACACTTCCATACCTACAGCTATGTCTACTGCTTTTTCTAAAGTTGAATCGCGAGTTTCTAACAATCTACTTTGAATTCTTTTAGCATGTAAACCATATACAAATTGATTTCGTAGAGCTGTTTTTAAAAAATTACCAAACTTACAGTTTATGGCCAATTTTTGTAGAGCATGTAAAAATTCACTAACTGTGTCTCCTTCTTGTTGTCTTCTGGATTGAAATCTAAATGTTTCTGCGATTTCCAAAGGAACGGGATCAAAAAATGCATCCATTGTAATGACTATAAAGTTGTAGTCTTTGTCCTCCGGAACTTCAGGTGCCAATTTATCACATAGTGTGTTGTATGCATCGGAGCCCATGTAATGTAGTAAATAGTGTAATGTAAGTCTTTCAGGAACTTCGAAAACAGTAAAAGCTACTTCAAGTCTTTTAACCCATCTGGCCCATTAATTTTGCTTTGGGTCAAATGCTTCTATGGTAAATGTAGATGTAGTATATGTAGCAGTTCTTTCGCCTTGATTTGACATTGTTCTTGTCGAAGCAATACCGTTGCTTGGACTATTTGTAGTAAAATTTGTATGTACGTATTTTGTAGGTTCGATTTGTATTGCGTTGCCTACCTCGTCGCCAATTCTTTGTTGTGTATAGTCAAAAATGGAGATGGGTGAATGCTTCGTAATAAATCAGTTCGAATCCAAATCAAGATTAACTTTATTAATTAAAAGAAATATAATTGACGTTGTAACTATGTAACTGCCATTCTCGAATTAAATGCTGAATATCAACTGACTACAATGATATGTGACTTATGTTAAACATAGGAATGTGACAAATATAACAATGATTTACTTGTTACACATACATAACTTTTACTTTGCAACACGCTATTACAGTACAATTAAGAAAATTCAAAAACTACATTTAGTTGTGGCAAATCACGATGCCGATCAACTCCTACTGACAGCTGGGGAAAGGTCTGTCATGAGCAAGGTTGCCAACCGCGACAAAGTGACAACTCACATATGAAAATGAGAAGGAAATCTGAACAGCTCACTGTCGAAGAAGATTCGGAAATGTCAGACCTAACGCTATCTTCGTATCCCTCAGGATTAAAGTCAGATTCATCTCCATGCAGTCCATCATCACTGAATGGTTCAGAATAGTTGCTTTCACAATATTCGTTTCCATAAATCTCGTCATGAATGTTTATGTCAATGTTTACCTACGGAGAATTGAACAGCAGTGGCCGTTACGGCACAACACAAGAAACATTTTTGGACTGGCATAGCCGTACTGTCACATCATGCATTCTCGAACTTGACGGTTATAGCCGACGTGTCCACCAATGTGTTAAGTTAATCACAAGGTAGGTCACTTCTTGGTCTAGCCAAAAATAATTATTAAACATCATGTAGGCTTCACATGAAATGTAACTTCTGTCATTCTGACGATGATAATAATATCGAGACAATTTTCAAATTTTTATTTTTTCAATATATTGAGGAATTATTTAGAAACAGTCACTTTCATTTAAAAAAGTAATCTGAGTAAATTCCACAGAGTAAAGGTCGAAACAGTAAAAGTCACTAATGTATTCATACAAACTGTGGTACACAATGGAATAATATTCATAAGTAGGTACTATCAAAGCATACCGAATATGAATTTACTAAGTTTACTATTAGACTAGAGAATGTCATGCAGCATCGTTGAATGTATTTTCTACGTAATTATTAGATGTATATTCACTTTATATTCAACAACCGCAGATTCTCCATGTCAAAATGAGGCGATCGAAAGAAACAAGTATTGATACAATTTCCAAAGTACCTACTAGGTGTTGAATTGAGATCTGGAAAATTATTCAGATCTATATGGTTTTATTCTTGGAAAATGGTGAACACGGGTGCTACGATCCGTGCGTTACGAGGAAGGTTTACTATAAAACAACGAGAAAATCTAATGAATGTCAAGCGTTGCACGCCTTATTTTTATTTTTAACGATATCCGCAATGGTAGCATTGATTTGTGAAGTTTAAAGTCGAAATATATTGTAGAATGGAAGGTACTATAATCAAAAGCTGTCAAACTTTCAAATACTTGGGATCAGTTGTTCCCCAGGATGGTACATGTTTAAGGAAAATAGAAACAAAAATTGCGCGGGGAAAACAAGCTACAAAGACATTACATGGATTGATCTGAAATAACACAATTACCAAAGAAAACAATTTTTAAAAGTATAATCCAAAATATAGTTTTATATGGAGCAGAAATATGGCCAATGACAACCAACGTCAGAAACAAAATAAGAAATGTAGAACTGGACTATTTTCGAAGATGTTTAAAACTCAAAATGATAGAATAAGAACGGAAGAAATATGGCAAAGAATGGACGTTTAATGATATATGACAAGGACCCTGGAAAATAGAGCATTAAAATAGTATGGTCACGTAGAAAGAATGCCGGATTACAGATGGCCAAAAAAGGTTCTAAAATGGGAACCCCGGGAAAGATCCGCTCTAAGGTGGGAAACCTAGGAGATTGGAACTTAAGAGAACTGTGGAGGGAAAAAACGGAGTGCTCATAATGGGAAGATTCCGAAGAAGAATAAGCAAAAAAATCAACGATACAAGGTTAACAGAAGCCTCTCTTCGACAGAAATTAGTCTCCGAAAATTAGTTGTGCAATGATAACAGACAGCAATGTAATCAAATGTATTTTTCTACGCCCTATCATTAAAGTACCTTGTATTTCATCGGTTTGCAGCGCTTAAAGTGGTTGTTTATGGTTAGAGTGAAAAAAAGTAAAGAAGCGTTAAAAAAAGTGCCATAACGTTAACTTTATTTCACGTTTCCTATAAACTAACACAATGAATCTTGGCTGGGCATCGAGGATGGACTTTCATGAAATTTGGAATACGTATAACTAACACAATGAATCTTGGCTGGGCATCGAGGATGGACTTTCATGAAACTTGGAATACGTATAACTAACACAATGAATCTTGACTGGGCATCGAGGATGGACTTTCATGAAACTTGGAATACGTATAACTAACACAATGAATCTTGGCTGGGCATCGAGAATGGACTTTCATGAAACTTGGAATACGTATAACTAACACAATGAATCTTGGCTGGGCATCGAGGATGGACTTTCATGAAACTTGGAATACGTATAACCAACACAATGAATCTTGACTGGGCATCGAGGATGGACTTTCATGAAACTTGGAATACGTATAACTAACACAATGAATCTTGGCTGGGCATCGAGGATGGACTTTCATGAAACTTGGAATACGTATAACTAACACAATGCATCTTGGCTGGGCATCGAGGATGGACTTTCATGAAACTTGGAATACGTATAACTAACACAATGAATCTTGGCTGGGCATCGAGGATGGACTTTCATGAAACTTGGAATACGTATAACTAACACAATGAATCTTGGCTGGGCATCGAGGATGGACTTTCATGAAACTTGGAATACGTATAACTAACACAATGAATCTTGGCTGGGCATCGAGGATGGACTTTCATGAAACTTGGAATACGTATAACTAACACAATGAATCTTGGCTGGGCATCGAGGATGGACTTTCATGAAACTTGGAATACGTATAACTAACACAATGAATCTTGGCTGGGCATCGAGGATGGACTTTCATGAAACTTGGAATACGTATAATTGTAATTTACCGAAGGAGCTTAATTAAAATATCCCAAATTTCTATTTGAATTTTATTTTTTTGTATAGGGCTGTAGAAAAAATAATGTATGCAACATGTGCATAAATTACTATTATTGTTATTATGGTGTACTGACATTTTCATTTGCTCGCAACTCAAGGTACAGACTATGTAATTCGGCGTAAACTAATCTATTTCTATAGATCGTATGAATGGTTTTTCTATTTTCACGTTTTAAGCTTTTGTAATAACCTTAGTTTAAACAAATTAAGTGAAATGGAACGTGTTGATGTCGTAGCCATCGTTATTAAACTAGTCTTATTTTAATTTGGCAGCTATGTTTAAAGAAGCACAAACCGCAATACGTGCGTTGCTTTTATTTTCACCTAGGACATTGAGTCATGCCGCGTTTATACTACTGGGCGATCGGGTGCAGGTGATAGGTAGCTAGGGATGGGTGCTAGGTGATATCTTGTTTATAGTTAAATTGTGCCACCAGGATGTAGACAACCATTCATTTTGAAAAAGCCGTTCAGCACGCGACGTGTGATTCTAATGTTAGAAAATGAAGACGATGAAGTAGGAATCGACGATATAGTGTTCATCCATTATTTGTAGTACGCAGTAGGCACCATCTATACTTACCGTGATCTAAGAAGGCACCCAGATCGATATTTTGAATTCATGCAAATGATTGTACAAACGTTTTATTTCGTTTTTGCTGAAGTCGAAACGCATTTGCTGGATACTGGCGGGAGCACCCGCTGTCGTCGCCCGTGTTATCGCATTGCTACAGATACGGGAGTCGACTGGTCAGAGTATAAACGGTTTCATATAAAAGAATGCGCCAATAAACAAAACGATTATCGCCCGCCACAATCGCGTATAGCCTGACACCCAGAAGTATAAACGTAGTCTAAGAACTTGAAGTATATGGTCGTCCCATGGCGGGTTTTGAATGAGCATTTGTTAGACCGAAAAATAGCTGAGAGAACAAAATTAGGTCTTATAACATCCAAAATATTTGGTTATTAGGCTTTTGTATAAGATTTAGTTGTATTTTAAAATTAACGCCTCGTATGATGAGCATGAAATTTTTCACAAGATAAGAGAAATACGCGAATTTGACATTCAATTTTAGCTGAATAACTAGAATTAATTAATTTGTTATTATTACTTTTTAGGAATCCACTCCTATCGAAATCATCACCACATCTTACAATTCTTATTTTGGCACGGGGAGGTTCGAAAGGTATTCACTTAAAAAATATTGCCAAAGTTAATGGAACACCATTAATAAGAATTTCATTGGACAATATCAAAAACGTAGATTTCATTGATTCAGTCTGGGTATCGACCGATCACTTAAATATTTTGCAAGAAGCCGAGGAAGGTAAAATTGAATATTACACATACAAGGAATCGCTTTTGTATCTATTCCGTACAAATAATTACTGTTCTCACTATTATGGTATATATCAGAGGCTCCGAAACTTCTTTTTCTTGCGGACCAGTTTCAAAATTTTACACGCAACGGTGGATCCCCGATGCTACATTTCTACTATACCAACTAGTAAAAATAAACGGTTTTAAAGATTAAAACTATCTTTTCCGCATCTGTGAGATGCCCTGAGCAATATTTTATCATAAAGTTGTCACTTGTATACACTTCGGGGGATGTATCGTGCTAACAAACTGGATTTATAGTATCCGCTGTACTCGCTCTAGTCAGCTGAAAATGAATTGGGTACACATGTGAGACACCTTTAAAAATATCCAATTATAAAATTGGTCACTTGTGTACACTTCGGAGGCTGTATCGTGCTAAGAACCCGAAATTTCTCTAAAAAGGACCAAAAATGTGGCACTTCAGGTACCATAGCACCAGTTGTACTAGCTCCGGCGAGCTAAAAATCAATAAAGTTCATCTATAAGACGCTCTGAACAATATTCAATAATAAAATTGGTTACTTGTATATACTCTGGAAGCTGTATCGTGCTAAAAAACTGAAAATTCTCCAAAAATGAAAAAATTTGGTACTTCAAGTACCTTACCACCCGTTGTACTAGCTTTGATGAGCTGAATATAAATAGGGATCATTTTTGAGACGCCCTGAATAATATCCAATCATAAAATTAATCACATGAATATACTCCGGAGGCTGTATCGTGCTAACAAACTAAAATTTCTCCAAAAATGACGTACTTAAAGTACTATAGCACCTGTTTTACTGGCTCTGGTGAGCTGAAAATCAATATACTTCATCTGTGAGAGGTTCTGAACAATATTCAATCATAAAATTGGTCACTTGTATACACTCTGGAGGCTGTATCGCGCCAACAAACTGAAAATTCTCCAAAAATGACAAAAATTTGGTACTTCAAGTACCATAGCATTCATTGTACTGGCTTAAGTGAGCTGAATATCAATAGGATTCATCTTTGAAAAGTGGCCGACGGCAACGACGACGACATACACACATTTTTTTTTCAAAATTCTAACTTTTTTTGGGGTAAACCAATATTTTTCTCGCATATTAGATAGGTTGGGCGAAAAAGTAAAATGTGAATGTTAAGGAAGAAATTTGCTTCGTGGCAACTCCAACCGTAAATTCAGAGTGGTATAAATAAAAGAATCATCTAAACTTCTTGCATTCTATTTATGAAAATAATATGACTACAGGGAAACGATATCAAAAATGTTCTCGCAATTTCCCACAGACCAAGCTCTTTTACAGGTATTTATGCCTGCAACCAAAAGGCTTGATAGCATTTTTTGAGTTTCACCTTCAGCTCTTCATTAGTGCTAGGCTCGAGTTGCTACTCCCGTTTCATCAAATGGATTTATGATCCATGGTGGTATTTCGATCGTCAGATTATCTTCTAATCTATTTTTGAATTCATCAAGCAGGGAATTTATATGTTCAACATAAATGTCTGATTCTTTATGGAAATCCAGAGAATTTGAACAAAATTTGTGTAGCGTGAAACCTGATAGGCTAAGACACTTGGTCAATTCGGATTGCAATAGTTTCAGTTCGGACAGGTAGTTTGCACCCGACAGTAGGTCATCCACATACGCCTGATGTAATAACGCTTCAGAAGCGAGAGATAAATCGGTATTTCGTTGAGCAATATCTTGAAGTACTCAACATGCGAGATAGGGAGCCACGTTTCTGTCCGAATGACACACAAGTTAATTGGATGCATGAAAAATCCGGTATAGGACATTTGGGCGCGGCCACCTGGGCGTGACCGTTTGGGCGCCGAACCACATGGGCGCGGGACACTTATACACGGAGGCATTTGGGCGCCAGGACAGTTGGGCGCGAGCTACAGCTGAGTGCTGAGCTCTAGTCAATCTTACCTAAATAAATCAAATAATGCCTTTGCGTTATTTGTAACCCAGGTTATTAAGACTCATTTGTAAATACACACATTAACTTTATTCTATTAAATATCGCAGTTCATTGCCTTATGGAATCATTTCATAATTGTATGAAATTTCTCTTAAAAATTCAATAATATTTCTATTATTTACATGGTTATGAAGATTAGTAAAATCTTCAACTATGTTTTTTATTCTTCTGTCGGCACGAATTAAAGCCTTTTTCTTTGGGTCGAGTTCATTGCCCGCAAGTAAGTGTTCATATGCTACGTCTCTTCCCCGTTGAACTGTTTTGAGAGCATCGATGAATCTCCAAATTGTAGGATAGTTTATTGATAACTCTGTTTGCAATCTTCTTTGTGCGGATTCTGCGTAGTTGTTTGTCCTATCAGTATTCTTTAATATTCTCTCGTGTATTGTCCACAACTCTGGAGGGAAAATTGCTTCACGCCGTCCGTTTCACCTCCTATTCGGACGTCCTACGTACGAATCTTCAAACCACTGTAATACGGGCTCTAGCTCTGGAGCCAACACATTTGACAATTCGTCAATAGCTTCATCCAAATGGTCCGTTGGCAAAAACCCTAAAGACGTTATCATGCGCAAGCGAATAACAAAATTTGCCTCGTTATTATATCTCCCCAGAAGGTTTAATTCTCCCAAATGTTTTCGCATGGTTTTTGTTAAATGGAACAGACAACCCATCATTTGTGCATCTGGGAATGCTTGTTTGAAGGCGTTAATGGCGGCAAGTTCAAAATTACAGGAGACTTTTCTGGGGCGTAGGTTCGGCTTAAGAGTTTTAAGTAGATCGATCATTTTAATATAAGTTGCGGTTTGCTTATTTGGGGGAAGTGCGTAAGCGACAGGATGAACTCCACCAAATGTTTTAGCCATTATCACATAAACTTGAGAGAACAATGGTGGAACAATGGAAAATGTTCCGTAGACGAACCAGTGATCGGAGTATAGCAAAATTTGAAAAGAAAAAAAAATGTATCCCTAAATTCTTTTGAATTTGATGAATTTATAAATAATAAAGTTATTCCCAACAACCGCATCGTAATAAGCTTAGATGTAGAGTCTGTTTTTAGTAACATACCTTATAATTTAATTTGTGACAGTGTTCAAAAACGATGGAATTCTATATGTTCTAATTGCAATATTATTAAACCAAAATAAAAATGATGAATTAAATTAAATTAATGAAAACTTTAAAAACTATTCCACCCCAAAAGACCTAGTACGGACACTGGTGCCAAATAGTATCTAATAATAGTGTTTTAAATGAAACAACGTTTCTAGCTAATTCCACAATATAATGAAAAATGTTACATATTCTAAAAAATTGACAATTGTTTCGATAACTGAATATCATCGTCAGAATGACAGAAGTTACATTTCATTTGATGCCTACCTGATGTTTAGTAGTTATTTTTGGATAGACCAAGAAGTAACCTACCTACCTTGTGATTGACTTAATATATATTAATATATGTTAATAAAGAAGAAGATGTGATATTACAAATATTGAAGCTTAGATATTATTAGCCCTATATAGGGCTAAGACAAAACCAAAAAATGTATTAAACTTTCATTATATTGTGGAATTAGCTAGAAACGTTGAGTTTCATTTAAAACACTAATATGAGTAGATTCCACGAAGTAAGGGTCGAGACAGTTAATTTCAGTATCTAATAAAATTACTACACTTATAACTTTTCGTGTTATTGACAGTTTAATACCATGCTTACCTCGTTTCTCTCTCTACCAAAAATCAATATCCTTGGAGATTCTGGTCAACTGTCAGCCAATAAAAAAAATTCTGCCATTCCACGTACATCATACGATTTATACTTTTCAGGTATGACAAGATCTTCTACTTTTAATGAATTTGGAAGTGCAGCTTCAATATATTTTCTTGTTCTGCGAATCATCTTTTTTAAAGTTTTGGATGCGGGTAGATTTGCTTGTGCTGCCGGAGATAAATTTGCTTCATTGAGGCACAAATTAATAATTTGCGATGTAGGTTCCATTGTTTGTGTAGCACCAATTTTCCTTGCGGTAGAGACCTGCTTTTTCTCCAAAATTGCTGCATTACTATCATGAGAATGGTTATGCAGTTGATTTACGATAACACCATCTACGGTATGAATACGACATTTGCATCCTTGATTTTTAAGTTCACAGCGCCAAAATTTTTTACTTCCACCACACGCACTAAACTTTTCAAATACATAGCAGTATCCATCATAACTGTATATAGGCTTGCCTCGTTTTGAAAATGCTTCCATTATTAATTTGCACAAAACTTCACACTGTCACATTAACAAAATCAAAAATCGTACTAACGTGGATTTCAAACAGAAACTGAACTACTTCAGGTAATTTTCAATATTTGAAGCTAATTCTCCGCTACTTAGCTACCAATGAGAATGTATTGTCCACTTGGGGCAAAATTTTCCTAAATATTATTATATTAAGTATCCTAAATATTGTTTATTTTGGTATGAAAACTAACGTAAACATTTATTCTCTTAGAAGAATAATAATTCAAATGTGTCCTTTTTCATGACCCTTTTTCGATAGAGCGATAAAATATCTGTTTAAAACTTCATTTATTTGAACTAATGTTCAATTTAAACTGGTTAACGCGTTTTACAAAACGAAAACGTTTTGAGAAAGCAACTATGTTAGTGAAACGCGTCAACCAGTTTAAATTGAACATTAGTTCAAATGAATGAAGTTTTAAACAAATCAAATTGTTTTATTTTTATCGTTCAGTATGGATCTTCATCAAGTAAAAGCCTCATCTATTCAATTCAACGATAAAAGATCTCTTTGTTAAATAAACTCATTAAACCTATTACAGTTGAAAATTCCTCTTATCTGGAATAACCCAAAAGAGGGATTATCGGGTAGGTATGTGAAGATTCGCTTTTTGGACTACCATATTTTAATCTAAACGCGCACATTACAACGAATCATTATAGGGGAAGAACGCACACTACAGTAGGGTAAGGCAGTTAGAACGCATACTACAGTGGCATCCTTTTTCGTCTTTTAATTTACGTTTTAAATTACATATTAATTATCATTTAGTAAAATGGCCACTACTGAGAATCAGACATAAAAAAAGAAAATTTATTGAATAATTTAGTCAATTTTTTGTGGCATATTGGGCTCGCGCCCAAATGTCTCAGCGCCTGTCTCACGCCCAGATGCCTCGGCGCCCAAACGGCCGCGTCTAAGTGGCCGCGCCCAAATGTCCGGCTTCGTGAAAAATCATCACTGTGAGAATCTCTCCATAATATATTTTGTAAAAAAAATTGATCAAGGTTTGTGGAGGTCTGTACATTTTTTGTATATCCTCTGTCAATATGTATCTAGAAGAGCAAAAACAACATTGTGTGATTCGAACCTACGTATTAAAAGAGAATCTCCCATTTTTTTGTGAGCATTGGCTTCTACGAATGGGATGCTTACTTGATATCGTTCGTTGTCTAAAATTTTGGTAGTGGACGAGAATATTTCTTCGGCCTTTTCTTGTTCAGCCGATAAAGAGCGGTGCTCGAATCAATCTGTTCCTGATACCAAAACTTCTCAAGCGTGCTCGAATCAATCTGTTCCTGATACCAAAACTTCTCAAGCAAAAGGTTAAGATCCTCGTCATTATTATGAGGGACTGAGTTGTTTTTCAATTGCTGAAAAACTGTTAGCCAAGAAATAATTAGAACGTATAGGTGTAAGAGAAGTTTCCTTGATACAATTTTGTTGAACATTTCCAGATAACACTCAGCCTAATTGGGTGTTAATGAGCGTTGGAAGTCCAGAACCTCAGTGTTTGATACCATTTTTAAGGATTGCATAATAAATATCACAACTGAGCAACATATCTATATGAGAAGGAGTGTTGAATTGATCGTAAGTTTTGAAAATAGCTGTGACGGAACCTTTAATCTTTCAACATTAAGAGATACCTGAAGTAGAGGGTGAATAATTTTAGGTAAAACTGCGCACGAAACTTTTTTGTTTTCTGCAACTTTTAAAAACAACGCGATATTTATCATATCGGTTAAGGTGGTGCTGCCTCTAGAATACCGGAAATTTAGAAAATATGGGGATAGATTTTGTAGCCTAATTTTGCAGCTAGAGTGTGAGTGACGTATGAATTTTGACTGCCACCGTCTACTAAAAGAATTCTAATAGAATATGGCTGTCCTATCTTTGGCTTGACATAGACCTGTGCGGTGGCTAATAAAACATGAGAATTTTTGAATGAAAGAGCGGTCAACGAGGTGGTCGAAATATGTGACATGTATACTGGAAGTTGTGAATTAGGATCAATGGAAAATATGCTAGGAGAGCTAGGCTGAGGATTACCGGTTGGAAGTGGTGTATTGACAACTTGAGGTTCAGCAGTACGTGAAAGTTCCAGATGTAATAGAGCGTGATGCTTTTTTACACAAATAGTACATTTTTATAGAGAGAACGGCGCGGATCGAATGTTCATTTCCAAGACAGTTAAACCACAAAGCTTTTGACTTTACAAATTTGTGCCTAACTTCAGGGACTGGAGCAGTAAAATTGGGACAATAATATATTTTATGCGAGTGGTTTTTACAAAGTATACAGTGTTTGACGTTTTGTGCGAAATTAGACGGGTTGGAACTTTGGTTGGAGTGAATATTATGCTCAATGTTTGTATGCATTGAGACCTTTTGCTGAGGTGTAAACTTTGATTTGCTATCTTTAAAATGGGACAGATGCCTGGTTGTCTTAGTTTCTGTATGGAACATTGGGAAAGTAATATTATCCAAAATCATGCATTTCCAATCTAAAAAGTCTAGGAATTTGTTAATTGATGGGAGAGAGCCTATTTCGCAACTTTTTTCAAAGGTACGTTTCATATTGAAATCTAGCTTACTCTCTATTAGAAATATTATTAAATTCTCAAACATTACTCCGTGTGATATATTGGAATTATTTAAGCGTTCGAGCAAAGCGCGCGTGTTTATGGCAAATTTTTGCAATTTAATATGTTCACATTTTATTAAAGAATCTTGCTCAAGTATATGCTCATATATGACGAAAACCCGAATCCAAATTTAATTTCTTATTTACTAATTCAATAGCTGTTGTTCAAGATTGTAAAATCTTGAAATTTATTCGTTTACGATACCTTTAAAATATGTGAGATATTTGTATACGTCCTTTTTTTATTGTATATATTTAAAATTCATTTTTGGTTGATAGCTTTGTAGAAATATGTTGCAGAATTGATAAGATCTTTATATTGTTGTAAATTCAAAGGATAATTTCAATTTTATTTTCAAAATACTCTTAAAATATCACGTTTTCCAACAATAATTGTAAATTGTTTTGTATGGGCATATAAATAGCATCTTTTTCGAAAGTCGACATCTTGACGCATTGTCCTATAGTTAAGAAGTTAGAAAAAGGCACGTTTCACCCTATTATACAGGGTGTCCCGGGACTAATGGGAAAAAAGTCAGG
Organism: Galeruca laticollis; assembly: GCA_963921935.1. Lineage (NCBI taxonomy): Eukaryota > Metazoa > Arthropoda > Insecta > Coleoptera > Chrysomelidae > Galeruca > Galeruca laticollis. The sequence continues at coordinate 90,888,212 of OY998183.1, forward strand.
AGCGTATAATCTGAGTCAAAATAATGTTAGTACTTCATATAAACTTTTTCTATTCAGGTCCTCGTTTTCGAGTTATAGGCCTCCAAAGTTTTAATTTTGAATTTGGTTTTTATTTTTATTTTTTGTACTAGTTATTTGATCTTCATAAAATTCACGGCAAAGCTATAATGGACGTGTATGTTTATTTTGGTAAGGTAAACAGATTTACAGTAGTGTCTTGAAGCCAGGGACGGACTACTCGCAATGGTTAGTGATCCAAAAAATTTGCAGGGATGGCACACCCTGTATGAAATTATCGAAATTCACTTCCCCACACATTAAACTAACGAAAAGGTACTCTTGTTAGAATTCGATAAAATAAGCCGTTCTGCTAATATTGACAGTTTTATTGCACTACGTACATTCACCATTTTTATAAGTACACAACGAGGTAAAACTAACTTATTAATACGATGTCCAAGATTTACCTTCAGTACTACAAAAAAATAATTTAACGATAGCAGAAGATAGAAAACATTAACGACTTATTAATTGGAAAGTTGGTAAAAACTTTTTAAAAGTGTTTTTACCGTTTATCAAGTAACCATAGGATTAGTTGTCAAACATTGTGTAGAATAGTTAGTAGTCAGTACTTGTCAATAATTCATAAGTCCTTAATTTAACAGTTACAGTGGCAGAATTCACTTTTATTGAGTACGCAGATATGAATTTAATGTATGGACTGGTTTCTCGAAACTGTTTAGAGGCCAGAAGGCTTTATGCAGAACATTTTGCAAACAGAGCATTGCCAGACAGACGAATGTTTGAGCGTATTGATCTCAGGTTACGAGAAACAGGTATGAATAAGTAAATGTAATTTTCCATGTATACAAAACAAAGTTTTAAATTTTAGGACGTTTTTTGCCAAAAAAGGCGGAGAAGGTCCAGTACGAAGCGTACGTACATGGCATTAGTCAAACTAGGAGCCAGCATAGATTCATGATTAATGTTAGGGCAGGAATAGTTGGCAATCATTTGATAGGGTCATACTTTATTGACGATACTTTGACCGGTCAGAAATATTTGGAGTTTTTGCAAAATGAGTTATGGAACCTGTTTGATGATGTGCTACTACAAACTCGTAGGAATTTATGGTTCATGCATGATGGGGCCCCTCCTCATTACAGTTTAGATGTACGATAGCATTTGCACACAAGGTTTCCTAATAGATGGATTGGTCGTGGAGGCCCTTTTCAATGACCACCGCGATCAGGAGATGTTAATCCTATGGATTTCTTCCTCTAGGGTTATTTCAAAAGTAAGGTATACGCAACACCTGTGCAAACAAGGCAAGATTTAATAGACAGATATGTGTTACACTGCAATGTTATTAGAAGTGCTAAGAAACAACCGTCGTAGACTTAGAATGTGCGTGGAAGTGGGAGGAGCTCATATTGAACATTTATTAGAAGAACGTTAGTTTTTGTTGTTTAGGAATTAGTTTCAGTCGATTGTTTTATAACTTGTGTTTTATGAGGTTTTCTTAATGGTTTAATAATGTTGTGTTCGTAATTTTGATTTTGTGTTCGTAATTTTGATTAAAGGCAACTAATTACGTTGTTTGCGTACCTTTTTAATTCCCATTAAATAAGTTCTTAATGTTTTTATCATCTATTATCATCAAATTATTTTTTTGTAGTACATCGTATTAATAAGTTAGTTAGGTAAATTTGTACGTAGTGCATTAATAAAACTGTAAATATTAGCCAAACGGCTGATTTTATCGAAATCCAGCAAGAGTACCTTTTCGTTAGCTTAATGTGTGGGGAAGTCAATTTCGATAATTTCATACAGGGTGTGCCATCCCTGCAAATTTTTTGGATCACTAACCATTGCGAGTAATCCGTCCCTGGCTTCAAGGCACTACTGTAAATCTGTTTACCTTTCCAAAATAAACATACACGTACATTATAGCTTTGCCGTAAATTTTACAAAGATCAAATAACTAGTAAAAAAAATAAAAATAAAAACCAAATTCAAAATTAAAACTTTGGAGGCCTATAACTCGAAAACGAGGGCCTACATAGAAAAAGTTTATATGAAGTACTAACATTATTTTGGCTCAGATTATACGCTCCTTACTTTTTTCCCATTAGTCCCGGGACACCCTGTATATTGTATTGTAAAAACCCTAAATTTAATGTCAATTCTGCATGAATTTTATGGTCGAGGTTCGGAAGAGATGAAAGACATTTTTGAATAAGCTTTCTGAGTAAGAAGGTTACAATTGCTATTGGAGTATTCAATAGAGATTTAACTATTTATTGGCGGCACCCAAATGATACTGGCCAATAGGAAATATTTATTTTCGTTTGGTCAACCCAATCCACGTGTAAACACGCCCCTCGCAGATTTCTATTCAACACGTCTCACAACGTGAAGAAATCAGTTACACAATCATAGACTCGAGCGCAACGCTCAACAGCAAAGTTAGTTTTTAACTCATCGAATCGAGCGCAACGCTCAACAACAAGGTTTTTTTCTCACTCATCGAATCGAGCGCAATGCTCAACAACAAAGTTAGTTTTTAACTTATCGAATCGAGCGCAATGCTCAACAACAAAGTTAGTTTTTAACTCATCGAATCGAGCGCAACGCTTAACAACAAAGTCAGTTTTTAACTAATCGAATCGAGCGCAATGCTCAACAACAAAGTTAGTTTTTAACTCATCGAATCGAGCGCAATGCTCAACAACAAAGTCAGTTTTTTTCTCACCCATCGAATCGAGCGCAACGCTCAACAACAAAGTTAGTCTCTCACTCAAAAGTTTCTAACTCATCGAAATCGAAGCGAGTTCAATACTCTCGATAACAAAGTTTACACTCATCGACGCGAGTTTTACACACTCATCGAATCGAGCTCAACGCTCAATAACAAGTTCTTATACTCATCGAAACGAGTTCAACACTCAATAACAAAGTTTTAATATTCATCAAATCGAAACATAAAGTGTCTTCCGATCTGAAACCACAGAAATTCAGCATTCACAACTTTGTACCATTTTGTAAATTTGTACATAATAAATTATTAATTTCGACATTAATTTTGTCAAATTAAGATTATTTATTTAGTTGAATGTCCACGCCAGTTGACGAAGTTCAACTAGAAATATAATCAAAAACAGCTGTGTTGAAGTTTTCGTCGCATACCCGAATATTGTCAATAATTTTTAAAGCATCTCCCTTTAAAAAGCTTTTGAGGTAGAAAAGTTTTTGGCTATCACTAGAGATTTGTGCGTTGTTAAGAATTAAAGCATTAAATAAATCATAAAAAGATGCGTATTCTAGGGTGTCAGATCCCTCAAAGGTGGGTATGCTGATTTCAGGCAAACGCACATTACTTTGGGTGGTTCTAGAGGAGCAACTTGAAATTGAGGTTCGCGAAGTTTAATCAAACTTTTCAAGAGAAGACTGAAGTTGCGATACTCAATCCTTATATATGTCGGGGTCCAATATTACCAGCAGGGTTCCATATTACCACCTTTTCCTCTATTAAAACTAGTAATTTTTTTAGAAAACGTAAATATTCACTGGAGATCTGCATATACAGCAACGGATACAGCTTCATCGCTAGACGGAATAAAAGAATTTTTAGTGCATCATCCGGAAGTTGATATTTTGGGTCTGGTCCAGTGCACTTCCCCATTTATTAAGCGAACTTACCTACAGTTAGCAATTAATTATATGAGAGATGGATTTGAATGTGCTTTTTCAGTAACCAGGTACTGGTATTATAGGTACTATCAATTAATTAGTATTAAAAAATATTCCTTCTTGAACAATCTACAGTTATCAACGCTCCTCAGAAAAGGTATATTCGAAATTTTTTTCTATTTATGTTATGCCAAAGTAATCTGAAAGATCGCTACGGGCGATTCGCTATCTAATTTTAAGACGAAAAGTTCTTATAAACATGTGTGATAAGTCTTGTCGTTAATGAGTACGAACTTTGACTGTAAGTAAAATGAACATAAACAAAAAAATAGTACATTTCAGGGCAGATGCTCAAAATGTACAGCTCCAGATAAAATACAAGCATCCGCTCGACGTCTAATAAATTGCCAAATGCGTTAGAAAATGCCTGGATTGCTTCGAATAAAATTACATCCTCGTATCATGCTATTTTGATGACGTTTAAGATAGGGATTGTCTATTAAATAAGTAATTTTAAATATGCCCACACAAAAAAATCCAGAGGATTGTGTCCAGATGGCCTTAGGGGCCACGCATGTGGAGATCATCGTCCGATCCAACGGTAAGGAAAACGTTATTTAAAAACTTCCGTACGATCATTGCAAAACGAGGAGGAGCACCATAATGCAGGAACCACATACGCCTAAGTTCATTTTCTAGAAAATGAAGATATGTCTAACCGGTTAACCGTGCAGGAAGGAAAAGTGGCCTAATAAATAATGTATTGAGAAGTTGGCTTCATCTGTAAACAGAACATCGGCAGCTAAATTGGAATTGTTAGAGATTTTATTTAAAATCCATTGGCAATACTGCATACGGAGCGGATAAACATTAAGTAGCAAATGTTGAACACGTTGAACGTGATACGGATACAATAAATTTTCTTTTAGTATAGGTATTGCAAATAGTTTTATTACTAACATTTACTTGTGGGGCATGTCTTCTGGTACTTTTACAACACAGTAAATTTTATTTTTTGTCTTCTCCGTTAACTATTAACGAACTATTTTACTATCTATATACACTATTTATAAGCTAATGTAGACTGGGCCCAGAACAAATTGGAATTTTATTTGGTTTGGGTTATGAAAGTAAACACTTTACTAGTTGTTGAACATTTCATATATTAGAATCAACTAAATTCAAAAAGGAATATTTCTCAGGGCACAATTCAGGGATAGACCCCGTACGTGCCTTTGCTCAAAATTAGCCGTCTGACATCTGGCGATTTTAAGAATACAACCATAAAATAGTACCATACCAGATGAGGACGAATTACGGGCAATAAGCTTAAAAAACGTTGAAAAAGTATTGTAAGCTATTATAAGATTTTATTTATTGTATTATTTTGTTATAATATTCCAAACATGGTTTGTAATTTGTTTGTCCAAAAAAGGTTAGTATTGTTTCTAATTCTAATATATGTTATTTATGGCTCTCTACAACATGATTTTTTATTACATAAACCAAAAAGCCTTTACCCCTCCCCTCCCAAGAAAAAAGTTATCGACGCTCCTGGTGAAAATATTACCGATATGATCAGAATATAATTACCATTATTATTAAATTTTGATCACTAGGAATGTCATACGGAAAACTGGTATTGCTTTTTTTAATTGATGCGAAATATATAAATTCCCGTCACATTCGAAATTATTGAAAAGATTCGAGATTTTAGAATGAATAAATATAAAAAGTCTGACCATAACTGAGTATTCTGGAATATAAAATTCAATTCCATAAAATATGTTGTAGATCGCACAAATTGATATGGAAAGAAACAGATGACAAAATAATTCCTCTTAACTTTAACCCGCACAAAAGACCAAGACGGCAGGATTGGAAAGGAATATTGATTGAAAATGGAATGTTTTACTTCGCGACTAGAAATTTGATTCATAATAACATACTGCAGTCTCTTAAGTAAGTATATATCATAACTATATGTAATTGTATGTTTATATACACTTTTGTTTGGAATGAAATATACACAGAGCTTGTCTGTGATGATGGGTCATGTTTTTAATTATTGAAAAAGTTGTTTCAACCCCACACACATTCGTATTTTAGATACATTTTGGTCACAAACCTTTACAACATACACAACATTCTAATCATGTACAGAAGCTGCAAGAGCGATGGGAGATTAGTAAAATATATTCAAATACAGACAACTCCTTCAAAAAGTAATAGTTCTCAAAGACTTAATAATTGAGTACTTATATATTTTATGCTTTAGGGATATCGTTAGGAATGAAAAATATATCTCCTAGACACAGACTCAACTTTTGTTTAGGTTTTGAGCTGTGTTGTGCGGATATTAAATTGTTTTCTTCGTAGAAGGACCAGCCACAGTATTAGTGTGACGAGATATATTTTATTTTATGTTTGGAGTTTGTAGGGTGATAAATTAAATTGTTATTCATTTTTCACCATTTTTATTTACGAGTTTATTATAAAAGTTCACTTTGCTTTTGCAATTAAGAATTTACTTTACTGGTTCATTATTGTAATATTTTTAAGTTTGTTTAATATTAGTAAGTACTTGTTATTTTTAATCAACCATTGAAACGCCGGTCATTTTAGCCGGTAAATGAGTGATCTATTCATCACTTGCTCGGTTCACGTTCTGACGATGAAAGAGGGAGTTTGTAGGTTGGGAAAATATTTTATAGGCTAATCGAATGTTCTAGAGTTTTGGTAGAAAGGGGGCGGGGCTTATTTGCTTTTGGAGAAAGCGTACGTGCAAAACAATACGATTTCGTGAGTGTGGCGATTAATTTTAAGAACGAAAGAGCGAATGGGTTCTTTATTTTAATTTTCTTTTGTAAGTTATGAGATAAGGTTTTGTTTGGTATTAAGAGAGTTTTTTATGATAATTTTTCATATGAAAGGGACGTTAAAATGGATATTTGTGTAGCGAAGGAAATATTGAATAAGAAGAATGATATTTTTATTTATAATATATGTGGAATGCGTAAATTTTGGTATACGGGGTGAAGATAAATGTAATGATCGCAGGAAGAGTTTGAATGTAAATTTGAATTCGTACATCTCCAATTAATCATTAAGGGCAAGATAGAGGGCAATACAGGTTCGGTGAAGAGACAGTTCTTTTAGATGAAGAACGTTAGAAACTGGACAAATATAAATGTCCAGATACTGATACGAACAGCAGAGATCAAAGAAGAGCTCTCTATGGTTATCACCAATATTCAGTAGAAGTGGCACTATAAGAAGAAGATATTCCATGCAGAAATAGATTAATATTTTTTTAATCGGGAGCAGCTATTCCTTAAGGTATTTGCTATGACTGATATCAAGTTACAATTCATGCAAAAACATGATGAAAAAACACACATTCCTTTAAAAAATCACTCTATTTTGCTGAAAAACAAAAAATATGGTATTCATTGAATAAAGAAATAACAGCATAAGAACTGTGAAGAACCAAATCGGCATATGTGTAAAAGAGATGTGATGATCCCAAAAAGACATTATTAGATTTCAGTAAACATTAATTTCAAATATTGCTGGCGATCCTGCGAACACATGGTAATGGTAAAATGGATGGTAAAATGGATTCTGCCCTGTACATCGCCACCACATGGCGATCCTGCGAACAAATGGTAAATATTCCTGTAAACTAAATGGAAAATGGTAAATAATCCTGCGAATTGATGGTAATTCAAACGAGTGAAGGTATATGGTCTTTTATTTAAATTTTGGACCCTGGAGAAGCAAAACTATGGGTGGTACACCTACTAAACAAGAGGTACAAGAAACTGGTACCGTAAACAATAATTTTATGGTGCAACAAGATACTTTTACAACGCTTATAATAGTTTTATTGTATATAATAACGGTAGCTTTCATTCTGAAATTCATATGGCCCCTATGGAAAACGCATCGAAAAGCGTTAAAAAGAGACATTGCAGCGAAGCAGACGTCAGGAACTTTGTATAAAACTGTAAGTACTTATACACTCTATTTTTATGAACGAATGGTAAATATTTTAAATGTCAATAACGTGGAAAGATTTCGAAGATAAGGTAAGGGCAATTGTAGAAGAAATAAATAAACAGGGAAAAAAGAAAAAAGGTTTTGAAAAAGTAAACTCCTAAAAATCCAGAGATTCCCTTTGAAGTAATTAATAGTATAATAATTCTTTATAATAATTTTGCTAAATTAATAGGTACAAATTGGAAAAACTTGAGTTTAGTACAACAAGAAAGTTGTAAAATTTATTCAGATAAGATTAGAGATAAAACTGCTAGAGCATTTCAAGCGCCTTAATTGTATTATTAAAATACCTACCTCTATATTTGAGGAGATCGATACGGGTGCATTACAAGCAATAAGCAAACAATTGAAAATGGCGACAAGTATGAATGATTTTTTTAATTTTGCGAGTAAGGTCTTACCTACTGTTACAAATAAACGCGACGGGTAATGAAGAAAATGCGATTCTACTAATTAAGACAAGACTGACTGGAAAAGCTAGAAATTTGATCACGACGGAAAACACTATTATAAAAATTAGGAATAAACTAAAATCAGGAATAAGAGGAGACAACCCAAGCCCTCTCTTAGCGAAACTTAATAAAGTAAGGTAAAATGGGAAGGACATAACGCAATACGCGACGGAAATAGATAAATTGGCAGTGACCGTGTCGCAAGGGATGCCAGACCGTCTAGCTGATAAATACACCAAAGAAACAACGATTAAGGCAGTAACGATGAATGCCACAGGGGGCGCAACAAAAACGATCATAGCAGCGGGAAGCTTTGAAACCACGCAAGAAGTATTATCCAAGTTAGTATCAGTAGAAGGCATAGTAAGCCAACAACAAGTTTTACACATGAAGGACAATAGGAATTTCTTCAGGAATAGGAATGACTTTAGGAACAATCATAAGAGGGGAAACAACAGAGTATTTTACAACGGCAACCCCTCAGGAAGGACATTCAGACAGTATAATCAAGGAAACGGTAATAACAGATACGTAGATTACAATAAATTCAACAGAAATGGCAATTACAATAATCACAATAACAATAACGAAAGAACATGCAACATATAAGATAAAATTGAAGAACTGAGCAGACAAATAGGACAATTAAAAAAAGAAAACTACGAATTAAGGATGGAAAATATAGAACTAAAAGAAAAAACAGAATTTTTGCAAGGAAACATGACACAGACCCAGAAAAATTTTAGAGAGAAGAATTTGATAATACATGGTATAGAAGAAGGCAACGCAGAAGATGAGGAACAACTAGAAAATAAATTAGAAGATGTAATGAAAAAGGTTAATAACACAGTAGATGTTATCAGATATTTTGAAATGTAAAAGAATAGGAAATAAAAACAGTAATAAAAATAGGCCAGTACTAATAACGATGAAAGACGTGAATAAGAAAGTAGAAACTTTGGAAGGAACGAATAAATTAAAAGGAACAAAGATATACATTGATGAAGATTACCCAAAGGATATACTTGAACAGAGAAAACAGCTAATAAGATATATGAAACAGGCGAGAGAAAGTGGAGCAAAAGCTAAGATAATAATCGATAACACATTAATGATAAATGATAACGTATATAGTCTAAAAGAACTAGAAAAAAGGAAGAATCCGTTAGAAATGCATATAGGATGGGATAAATCAACATGTAAGGAAAATAACGAAATAAATCGGAAAACTTTTAATACAACTTCAATGATAAACGTTTCAAACAAGTAAGAGGTGAATAAATTGTCAATTTTACACTTTAAAAATAACCGTATCTCGCTAAGGATGAGCATTCGGATCAAAAATAAATTGGAATTCAGTGAAGCCTTATTTACCGATATACACAACTTCGACCTAGGACGAACGTTGAAAAAGCTTGAGGAGCTGTCGGTAAAATTTGAAGTAAAAAGAATGAAAATATACGCAAATGATTATATATTCAAAACGTGCACAATAGAAGAAGGGAATAAAAGGTTAAGAAATATACAAGTATGTATAAGCGAAGTACCAAAACCAGTACAGCAGAAAGAAGAGATCCAAAAGATTCTAGAAAGATACCACAGTGATCCAATGTTTGGAGGACATGTAGAAAACAATAGATTATTAAAGAAACTGAGAGCAAATTTTAGGTGGAAAAACATGGAGAAAGACGTAAGGAAGTATGTAAAGAATTGCCACGAATGCCAACTGAATAAAGCAAAACCTAGTCATAAAGAGAAATTTGTCATCACGGACACATCTATAAAACCGTTTGATATCATTTATATAGACACAATAGGTTCTTTTGTAGAAAGTAACAACTAGAATCGTTATTGTATAACAATATTATGCGAACTACGCGGTTATGATACCGGTCATTAACAAAGAGGCAACCACAATAGCAAAAGCTATATTTGATAACTTTATACCAAACTATGGATTGATGAAATAGATAAGGACAGATCAAGGAACGGAATATAAGAATGAAATAATGAAGAACTTAGCGGAACTTTTAAAAATAAAACATAATTTTTCAACGGCATACCACCATGAAGCGATAGGCAGTTGTGAAAGATTACACAGAACGTTTAATGAGTACATAAGAAACTTTATCAAAGATTCTAGGGATAACTGGTGCGAATTTGTAAAAATGTTTGCATATTGTTATAATACAACACCAAACACGTATCACGGATACACTCCTTTTGAGTTATTATACGGTAGAAAACCCAACATACCAGAATTTTTAAATGTAGAAATAGAACCATGTTACAATCTTGCCAGGTATGATATAGAGTTAAAATATAAGTTACAGTACGCGAATGAAAGAGCCAAACAGTTTTTGATAAAAAATAAGTTAATTAGAGTGAATAAAAGCGAAAAGGAATCTTCACCCGTAAACGTTAGGTCCATTTAAAATAACGGAAGTAAAAGGAGTAAACTGTGAGATTATATCTCAAAACAATAAAAAACAAATCGTTCATAAAAATCGGTTGTATAAATACCATAACGAAAATATTTGTAAATAAGTGAAGTGTGACAATAAACAAACAAACAGTGTTTAAAAACAAAGCAATTAATGAGAACTATTAACGTTATAGGTAGTATCGAAAATTTATCGAGGATAATTTTTCTCTTCCAAGAGGAGATGATGTGATGATCCCAAAAAGACATTATTCAAAAAGACATTATTAGATTTCAGTAAACATTAATTTCAAATATTGCTAGCGGCCAGTGAACTAGAAGGCCATTGGCAAGGGCAGCGATATAGATAAAAAACACGTCCGTTTTATAAATATTGTATTGACACGGCCGACAAGGTCAAGAAAACGGATTATTGACTGTGTTAGTTTTAATAATTTCCTATATATAGATAGGTCATTTCTTTGAGGAGGATTCAGTATTATTATTGTTGTTAATAGTACAAACGTATGTATTCTGTGGTCAGTAATTTATATCTGTAGTTTATAAATATATGTTATCCCAGTTATTTTCTAACCCAAAAGAATGGTTCACTAGGTAAGTGTTTCCCGAAGATGAATGGTTCTATGGTTAAAGAAGCGTATACGAGGGGCACTTGCTAAGTAACTACCACAGAGATAGGTTCACACAATACGAAAATTATATATTAGTATTCAGTACCAAAGAGAAAATAGATTAAACAACTAGCTAGGAGATTGCATTATTTATAAATGAAATACTGAAACCATAGGTACGTATTTGATGTGAGAGAAGAAGTCGCGTATTAAAAGGCGACTGTTAATTTTGACAAGGAACGTGTAAATGTGGACATTTAATTGTATAGACACAAAAGAGAGAACAAATTTTTGAAGAGTTCGAGTATCTGGTAGTCATCATTACAAATAAATGTAAAAAAGAATACCAAATAGACAAAATAATGCTAAAAGGAAGTACATAATATAATGGAATCGCTAGCAAAAATCTTAAACGCAAAAGAAATATTTCTAATTTTGTCAATAATATTATTAAAAGGAGAATATCATCCATATTATTATTTATACCGACCAACGGAACAAATAATTCTCAAATCAGTTAAATACTGTTTTGTGAGTGTCCCTGAAAGATAATTATTATGAGGTTACATTTAATTAAATGAATTAAATAAAATTGAAATAAACGAAAATATACATACTTACTAGTTTTATTAACAGGATAAATCATACTCACTAAAGAATTGAAAATAACACTAATTTTAAAAAAGTGTTTGTTTCTTCGAAAATCCAGACAAAACGTAATAATCAATATAAAGGTCTTTATCGAAATTAAAGTCTTCGGTACAATATAATTATATTAAAATATTTCAATATACAAAAATTGTATTATAAAGTGAGAAAGTACTTCCATACAAAATAACTTATGTTATAACCAAATTTTATATGTATAATTTGGTATAATAGTTCGCTAGTGATCATAAAAATCATATATCTTTTTATTTTGAAGAAAATTTTGTAATCAAACATGTTTTTTATAATTAAACTTTAACTACAGCTTTTCCAATATTTCCACCTCGTAACATGTTCGTAAAAGCTTCGAACATATTTTCGAAACCATTCGTCACCGTCTCAGGGTATTTCAATTTTCCCTCTTCAATCCATTTTTTATTTTGCTCAATTCCTTCCAACCATCTATCCAACCATCTATGAACAATGAATCCTTCCATTTTTAGCTGATTGAACGTCATTGGATACTGAACAATGGATGCTGAAAAAATAATATCTTCTCATTTTTTAACAGTTTTATGCATATTGGTAAATATACATCAGGTAAACGCACCAGTGATTAACTGCTTAAGACAAATTTCTAACTTTGGGCAGCTATAAGCGTTATTAAAATCAAGTTAATGTTAATAAAAATATATCAGGCATATGACAAATTATATAGATTATAATATAAGAAATCGTTTATTATGTTTTATTTTTAGCGATTGATTTTATGTATAAAGAAAGTAATAATTGTGGTATAACAAATTCACCAGTAATTTATTCATTTAAAAAATAAGTGCTCTAATTATTGACCAATAACCTGTTCTAGTTTAAAAAAGTAAGTAAGTAAATCAGGTAAGTAAGTAAGTTTACGAATCTATTCAATTCAAAATTAAGGAAAATGAAATATAAACTTTGGTAATGATAAGGTAAGAAAAATGTTGGTATTTTGTATAAAAATAAATATTTAGCAATATTTTGACATTTCTTGAATGAAATATGATCCTCGTTTATTTACCAACATGGGAGGTTTAGAGATAGATTCTATTATATCCTCATTTTTGTACCATAGGATGTCGACCCGTGTTGTCCATCTCCAGTTTAGGCCAAATTTTTTCCATTGTTTTAATTTTTAATTGTGGCTTTTTTACAGCTGAGTTAATTTTAAGAATTGTGCCGGGATAAAACAGGTCGTTATACTTAACGATTACATATTTTTCCATATTTGTTTTTTGTACCAAAATTTTAGAATCATGTTCCTGATCATTCAAATCAATACTACATTCCTGAGCATTATTATTTTCTTTTTCATCTTCGTTTTTATGTGTATTTTTATTTTTAATAGGTACAGTTTTTTTATGTATACTTGTTAGATCGCCAAACGCATATAAAAAGCGCGTATATTGTAGGCGGTAGTACACCGTTTCCCGCAAAAATTGTGTAAATCGTAGAAAACATTATAAATGGCATTACTATTATTAATTATAGAAGTCTTTAATATGAAAGAGTTTTCTTATTTTAGTTGGTAATATAATAAAAAAGTCAATGATTAGAGCATGGTCAATTACGTATCCGTCTGGGGACATCTATTGGGTGATCAATATTCTAGTTCTAGTTTAATAGAATGTCTGTGATACTAACCCTTTGGTAGCTCGGTCTCATTATATCCAGAAATAGCTCCACAAACAGATATTCTTCCGTATAAATTCATATACATCATTATTAGAGAACTTATTCCACCACCCACCTATAAGTAAAAATTAAATATTATTTAATATATTAGAAACTTTATTTGGCAAATAAAAACAACAAGGACTCAAAAATTATAATTTATTATTTCTACTAGAATAGGATATATGAAATACAGAAATGTCGAAGAAACAAATATGTGTGTGGCATTGAAACGAGTTCATATATATATTGTTATGTATTTTTTGAGCGTTCCCTTAAATGAGAGCCAATTGATACATACAATTTAATATACTGTTTATGTTGATGAAAATATAATGAAATCAAGTTTTTAAAGCAAATATGTAGTTAATTTGTTGTAGTTTATTAATTTTGTTATTATTAATCTATTTTATGGGCGCCAGAACTGGTATGGTCAGAAACCAATACCAATTCAATTTAATTTTGTGTTATTCAATTTTTTATTCTTTGTTAATACCTCAGGGATGTGTCCGGCACGAAACGCTCGTCAGTAACAGGAATCTGATAGGTAGGGATACTTGAAGAATACAAAAAGTCAGACATAAACCATTTAATGAAATAAAAATTTAACGTGGTTACTAATGTTTCTTTATCATGAAATTGGAAAGAAATATTCAGTTCTTATGATGACATATGAAATTCTTTACGTGATATTTAAATATAATTCTCATTATCAAATTAGACTTTAACTTTTGTTACACGTAAATTGAAAGAAAAATATATAAACGTCACCTGATCAATCCCAACTCTACAGTTTGTTTAAGTTCAAGATCCCGTCCGCGCTATGAAAAGAATTGTAAAATAAAGTTATGTGAAAAGAACGTGCTGTATGCGATGTATTATTGTTGTTTAAATGATTATAAATTGGTAAATAATTATTATTGAGTTTATTAAGTTTAATGAGATTCGTAATTTAGTGGAGATTGATTCAAATTCAATAATATTGTTATAGCTAACCTAACATTTAGAAAAATTGGTTTAATATTCGTTTCAGAAAGATTCTAAATACATCAGGAGTAAAAGAGTTCTTTGTTAGTTCCTTTCAGCTCACGAGATTATATGGAAAATTGTCCGTAGTGGCGATAGAACAGATATTCTATCCAGGATTGAATTCAATTAAAATGTGAAATTGTTTCTTTTGGAACGTTTCTTGTTTATATCAGTAGAAAAGTGGTTATCACCAAATTATTAAAGTTAAATTGTTCTAGCTTACCAAAGTTCTTGTATATAGTCACTAATTTTCTTTTTTTACACTAGTATATTTCTTTAATTACTCGATTTTATGGTCTTATATTAATCAATACTTATGCTGCCTTATGACTTATTGAAATTTTATTTTTGTTACTGCAATTCTTTGGTTTAAATTTAATAAATTAAAAGGAGAATACTTTTCCATCACCATTCTTTTCTCACCCGCACGCTTCTCCTCCAAGCCAACAAAATCAACAACCTTCAACTTTCAACTTTTATTGTTCCTTTGTTGAATAAATAAATGTTTTTTCTTAAATCAACCCTATCCATTATTTCGTTCTTTTTGATATTTTTGCCACGTTCTATGAGTTTTCGAGACCGCACTAGTATCACTCCTTATCTACACTTAATTATCGACACACGTCAATTTCTGTATGAAATATTATTCATTTGACATTACCTTAAACAAAATTGTTTAAAATGTTTCTACTATATACAGTGTTCATCAAAAAGTAACAATAATGAGAAAAATAGAATTATGGAAATTTGTTTCGGGAATTTATATTATTATATACGGGGTTTATTGAAATTATATAATCAGAAATATAATGATTGAGATTTGCTTATAATATCTTATATTCCTTTTTTTAAAATGAAGTATACATCTCACAATCGACTATTTAGTGTATACAATGTGTAAGTCGGTTTATTTATCGATATGTTAAAGTCATATACAATCGAGCAATATGCCGTTATGAGAATTATAATTGGTTTTACTGAAAATTAGTATCTACTCATGTAATCTTATTAGTTTATTTTCCTCGTAGCAATATTTCACCTTAATGTATATATAGGGAGGATACGATCGAAATATATCCCCCTTGAAAGAAACATATTTCTGAATTGATATCTTCAATAAACTCAACTAACACTTTAAGAATGGAATGGTTTGCTGTACTTAAAATATTAAAGATATTTTAAGAAAGTGAATAAAATTACAAAAGTTTTTTTAATCAAAATATTAGTTTTTAATGAGTTTAGATCAGGAGTATAATAAATGATTGATACTTCCGACCTCATTCTCAGTGCAGCTACATAATGTAAACATTATACCTAGTTTTGCCAAATGCGATGGAAATCTACCATAGTGAGGTTTCATAATCGAGATGCTGGACAAGTAAAACTTTGAGGTATGATAATAACATGTACGGTGTTGGTCCAGGTAAATAATTGATATGGATACGGAAATATGAGTTTTGTGAACTGTCTGCAATATTGTTCTACTGTTTTTGCCATTCCGTTGTGATATTGCTTCGTTTAGTTAGTATATTGCAAGACATTTTGTTTCTACTACATGTATATCTAACCGATCTTGCCACATTCTACGAGTATATCCTCGAGTATCTCATATCTTAATCTTAAGGACAAAATTACGTCTGTCTCTTGTGAATTTTAAGGTTGTCAACTTTTCTAAGCGTCTTTTTCTTCTCATTTAGTATTTGTTTTGCAGCGAGCTGAAATAGTAACGATACTAGCAGAGAACGTCTTTGTTACTCCTGAAACGAATTTCCCTCACCCTCAACATTAACATTGTGAAGCAACCGAGATAGATTGCATTCTTGCATTTTTTTTCTTTTCCGGTCCTTCATATTTATCTAGGGGAAGCCGGGGCATAGTGACCCCCGGGGTATAGTGGTCATTTCGTATAATTTGGTAGTGGGGCGAGTGAGGAAGATAATACGGACGAACACGAACCAGTGTTACCATTACCACTAGTAACATAATTTTTTCATAAAATTGAGTTAAGCGATAATGTGCAACATAATCAATAATTTTAACATATTTTTTCAATCTAGGCTTTTGAATTTTTTTAGCTTCTTTGCAGGTTTTCTTCTTACTCTGCCAAAAAACAAATTACAATTACGTTATTTTATTTAATCAGTGCTGACCCCTCTTTGCAATTAAAAACAAAGCTACATTACAATAAAAGTCAAAACACCATCTATGAACAGTGAATGTTCATTTTAATGTTACGCAGGCGATGATAAGATCCATATAAACATGACGAAAATTAAAATATTGATATTCATTTTGATAACGAATATGAGTCTATAATTTTAAGTTTTTGTGTTATTTCTTTTTTGTATGCGATTAAAAATAAAATAAGTATGCCTTGTTTTTTTAATTAACGAAATAATAAAAAAATTGTAACATCATTTTCAGGATAAATCGATAATTTTGGCAGCACTGCACTTCATTGGGTGGTGGCAACACTGAACACGAACGCGAATGGATGTTAGTCAAAGATTATATACACGGAATGTTAGTTGATAAAAGTCAGTTTTTAAGTGTGCATGTTGGTTTCAGATAAATTTTAAAAATAATTTACGAATACTGTGTTAAGCACTTGTTGATATAAGGTAACTAACTATTGATTCTATTATTCGATAACTTTTTAAATACGTAGTTTTAGGATAGTTTTTATATCGAGAAATAAATAAGAGTGTTGTACATTATACTCTGTAAATATAGTATTAGTGAAAAAAATTGCTGACGAAATGGAGTAAACTTTTCGAGGTAAACTGACCCACTCGGGGACCACATTGTCCCGTGGGATTACAATGCCCCGTATTGAAATTGCAACAATTTAAGTGAAAGTTTCAATTAAAAAAAATTCGTTTGTGTTATTGCAGGAAGTCGCAAACCATGGTGCGCAACCGCAAAAGGACAACATCCCAACAGAGTTGGGATCCAAGAAATATGTTGCGGGCAATAGAAGCCGTTGAAAATAGAAACATGGCTACAAAAGTGCAAATAGAAATTATAATGTTCCATGTAGCACCCTAAAACGAAGAGTTCTGGGAAAAAATAGGGACGCAGTATTAAATAAGAACATTTTGAGCTCAAAACGAACCATTTTTACACATGAACAAGAACAAAGACTTTTTGCTTTAACAACTACAAAGGTTCATAACATCGCGTACAGTGTAGCCGAGAAAAATAATATTAAGCACCCATTCCACGTAGAAAGCAGATTGGCAGGAGAAGACTGTCTTAGGAGGTTTAGGAAACGACATCCCCAGAAATTGCCATAAGAAGTTCTGAAGCTACGTCTCTAGCTAGAGCTCAAGGTTTTAACAGACACTCTGTGGCGAAGTTCTTCGAGTTATTGAAGGATACCACATTACACTTCTCACAGAATATTTAACGTAGATGAAACGGGACTGTCTACAACCCAAAGCCGTTCCTCTAACGTATTTAAGTATTTGCCAAGAAAGGTCGCAAGCAAGTTGGTAGTCTAACTCCACAGGGACGGGGAACTTTATATACTGCAGTAGTTTGTAAGGGTGCTGCTGGTAATTATGTACCTCCCATGATAATTTTCCCTATAAAGCGAATGAAGGTAGAATTATCAGACAACGCTCCACCTAGTACAATATTTTCGTGCGGTTATTCCGGCTGGATGAATTTGAAAAGATTTACAAAGTGGTTTTAATATTTTATGGGTCATGCAAAACCAACTGCAGATGATCCCGTGTTGCTCATTTTAGACGGTCATAATACACAGACGAAAAATATTAATTTTCTTCATAAAGCCCAAGACAACCACGATACAATTTTGTGCATACCGCCCCACACAAGTCACAAAGCCCTTGATGTAAGTTTTATGTATCCCCTTAACGCATTTTACACCAAAGACATTGAAACATTTTGACGGAATTATCCTGGGAAGACCGTCACCCACTTTCAAGTAAGTAAGCTATTCGGGCAAGCTTATTTACCGGAATATATCCTCTTCATGAAAACATATTCACAGATGCTGATTTTGCTGCATCTAGCACTACTGACCAACAAGAAAACGAAGAAAGGACGATGAAACCTAAACCTAAACATTTAATTTTGTAAAGAAATCTAAAGGAAATAAATAACGAGAAAAAATTAGTCAATAATCATGGAAATAATGTTAAAAACAAAGAACCCCAATATGTTTCCATTCCAACCTCATCTAAAAATATTGTCGATGTGGAACCACCAATACCATCAACATCAAGATTCAATGTGAGCCCTATGGTAATCTGCGCCATACCAAAAAGTACAAAAAACGTAAAAGATGTTCTACAGCAGTTATAACCAGCAGTCCATACAAAAACGAATTGGAATCCGAACTTGAAGAAAAAGTGGAAAAAATAGAACGTAAAACGGAGCAATTGCAGAAAATAAATGAGGTAAAACGAATTCTTACTACGTCGTATGCAAAAGGAAAATCAACATTAACTTCTTCTGCAACCGCTGCAAAAGGAAAATCTGAATTAATTCTTTCACAAAATATAGAGAGAGACACCAAAAACAAGTACCCTCTGAATTTAGTGATAATAACGATGAACCAGAGAGCATAATCTACGGGGAGACCTATTTATGTTCCCACAAGGACAATGGATCGATACAGTGCTCTAAATATAAAACATTCATATTAATTTTAGGCGGGCCACTTTACCCACATGTTTGGGACACTATTTCACCTTTTATTTTCTCATACCTTCTGTTTAAAAATTTTAGATAAATATTTACAAAACGCCACTACTTTAGGTATCAACTGCTATATGTATTTCTCATTCATTTAATTATATACGGGGAATTTAATGTTAGGGTGACCACCTTGCCCCGGCCTCCCCCTACTATATAGAATGCGTCCATAAAGTAACGCATAAATGCATTATTACCTAAATAAACAGTAAGAATTTTTATATTAATTTACTATTTTTTAGAAGAAGAATATAGGATACAGAGTGATGACGTCAGTAATTTTTTTTAAACGAAACGCCTCCCTTTTAGTCAATTTGCGGATATCTCTTGCTGAGCTGATCCCAAAAATGTATCACAAGAATAAACGTACACTCTAACAAAAACAAACCAAAGAAAAGTTACAGTAGGTAAGTTGTTCTTCATTGACCACTAAGCAGACAAC
The DNA here is from genome assembly GCA_963921935.1 of Galeruca laticollis. Lineage (NCBI taxonomy): Eukaryota > Metazoa > Arthropoda > Insecta > Coleoptera > Chrysomelidae > Galeruca > Galeruca laticollis. The sequence goes on from OY998183.1 coordinate 90,908,027, forward strand.
CTGGTAATAAATTCGTCTTCAACATTTTGTAGCATACCGAGATATTATCAGGTATCAGGTATGTTAGACTTTAGATTTTATAGAACCCCATAAAAAGACGTCTAATGAGGTAAGATCGGGTGATCTAGCGGGCTATTCCTGCTCTTCTTCCGATCCATCGATTTGGTCTAAAAACTGACGCAGAGATATAGTTAAAAGTGGCGGTGCACAATTGTGTTGAAACCATATTAATCGATCTAAATTGTTGGCAATTTGGACATCATGGAAAAGCTGAGTCGAATCAGAAATTATTGTATTTTGCAGAGAATCCAGATACTATTTTCACAATACCAGCCCATACGTAGATTTTTTGTTGTCTTCGCCTATAGAAATCTTTCATCTTTTGGACTTTCATCAGACCAATATCGGCTGTTTTGCTGGTTAACATACCCGTTCAAATAAAATGTTGCCTCATCTGACAATAAAATTGTTAGTGTTTTGACTTATCATGTGCTCACAAAATTGAATTCCGTAATTATAGTCTACTTCAACCACATCATGGATGAAACGCACTTTATAAGGATAGTATTTTGCTTTTTTAAAAATACTTTTCGATACCGAAGACTTTTCATTATCCAAATCCCTAGATAATGTGTACTTCGGTGCTTCCTAACGTGTTCTAATTCTCTGCATGTCGTTTCTATTCTGCTGTAAATTAAAATCAAAAATTGACCGTTCCGGGATTTACTCCATCTTACTGTTTTTTTAGCTAATAATGGATTTATGCGTACTTTATGGATATAATATATATTCACCACATTTAATGTTTATCACATTTGTTCTATTCCAATTGTATCTAGAGAAAGATTAATAACTAGATATTGAGGTATAATATATTTACTACATTTCCTTAAAATAGAAAACAAACAATTGCTTACGTTATCAAAATAACAGTCAATTCTATTTGGGGCGTATTCCTTCAATTTTGCTTTAACGTTATCAGTTTTGTAATTGATAAAGTGATCGAATCCAAGTTCTTTTACCAACCACTTTCCTTTTTCGTCGGATCCAGCAACGCCAATTGTTTTACAACCCTTAATTTTTGCTATTTGACCTACATGACTTCCTACAGCTCCCGCAGCTCCAGTTATTATAACTGTTTCTCCTGCCTTGGGCTTACAAATTTCTAATAAACCAAAATATGCCGTGTTCCTGTAAAAAAAATTATCTAATTTTGAGAAAATAACGCGTATTGTTAAATATAAGCAGGTGTATGCAACTGAAAACTACCAATCGTTCCAGTAAATCTAGTTTGCTGCTGAGTTGTACCTACAGATTAGCTGTTATAGATAGAATTGTTCATATTTTATTGATTGTAAACTAAAAGAGCTTTTGTTTATAACTTTAGTATGGTATTTAACTGGGAAATGGTATCTTGCAAATCGCTTCATATCTGCATCTTATTCTCTATTTTTCTTCTTTTTTGTAAGTACCAATTACAAAAAAAAAACATTTTTAAGTACCGTCAAACGGGGTGAATCAGGACTAAGGGGTCAATTGGGACAGTATGACGTTTATTTACAAAAACGTGATTTTCATGCTTGTAACCAAAATGTTTTTAGGATGGGTAACATGAAAAGCCTATTGCAGACACCATGAGTTCACAACGGTTCATTGGTACAAGTGTCCAAATATTGCAATATAATTTTACGTTTTTAGAACCGGCTAAAACTTCGGTTGGAAAAGGTATTTATTGAAGGTAGGATTTGAGTATTTTTTTTATTTAGAAAAGTCGCATCCACCCGAAGGTTATTAGCGACGGTACAATCGAAAATTTTATATTTTATAAAACATATTAATTGATTTTAGATAGTCAATTACGAGCCGGTGATCGCAGAAATTTCCAATGAGTTTCTTCTAATCGGTAGGAATGTTGTGCATGCTACGTTGATTATGAAATCTGGGACATTCGACCAGGAAATGTTTTACACTATCTATTACATTGCACACAGTGCCTTTTAGTGGGTCGTCGTTTGAAAAAAGATAGGAGTGTGTTTACCTGGTATGGCCCAATCGTAGGCGTGTAAGAAACACTTGCTAACGTCGATCGCTACTTTTAAACTGACATGGAGAAACGTCACTTTTGATTTGCCGTAATTTCGACTGAGAACTTTCCCAGTCCCGGTTCCACTTACACAAAACTTTATTTTTAATAAATACCTTGAGATCACTAGCAACACTCCGATTCTGGTTCGTCATTAGAAATAGCACTACGAGCACAAATGTCTGCTTTTTCGTTGCCTTCGATGCCGATGTGGGATGGGATCCATATGAAGTTGACGCATCTGAAATTTTCTTGAGCCTGTAGCAGTTCTGATTTTATCATTTTCTCAATAGGGTTTTGGGGATAGATCTGTTTTAAGTTTAACAAAGAACTGAGAGAGTCAGTAATAATTAACGCTTTTGGTATGTTGCAAGAATTTATGTGTTGGAGGGCTTTATAGAGCGCAATAACTTCGGCTGAGAAAATACTCAGGGTTGGAGTAAGTTTAAATTGCAGACTAAGATTGGTTGTTACAATTGCTGCTCCGACTCCCATTTCACATTTAGATGCGTCTGTGTATATTCTTCCTGTATATCCTGATATTCTTCCAATATTAATTTAAGGTTAGTTTTAAAGACGGCTGGGCATACTTCCTGTTTATTAAATCTGCTCAAACTAGTGTTAATGGTGGGGACGTTGATGGTCCAGGGAGGAGGGTGATCTAGATCTATTGGAAATAATTCTGGAAATTGGATGTCTAAATACTGGAGATATGTACGTATTCTCTCATAATAAGGTTTATGTGTATTGCGGTTTGTTGTTGAAGTAGTTAGTATATTTTTTGGTGAAGGCATTGGTGTAGAAAGGTTTGTTTCTATTCGAGGCTATAGATGTGGCGTGTGAGAGAGTTAAGAACATTCTTCTGTAATACAGAGGTGGCTCATCAGTTTCGCAATATATAGCTTCAACGGAAGTTGTTCTGAAAGCTCCTAGTGCAATTCGGAGGCCATTGTTGTGCACAGTGTCCAGTAACTTTAGAGTTGTATTGGAAGCCGAAGCGTATGCAATGGAACCGTAGTCTAATTTTGACCTGGTTAATGTTTTATAAATAGTAAGTAGTGTATTGTAATCGGATCCCCAACATTTATTAGACAATGTCTTCATTAGATTTAGTCGCTTGTTACAAGAACGGCCCGTTTGTTTAATATGTTCCTTCCATGTAAGCTTTTCGTCGAACCACATTCCCAGGAATTTTACCGACGATCTGAACGATAAATTTTTACCATATAATTGTAATGTTGGATAAACGTCTAGACTTTTTTTTGAAAAGAGCATGGCGGTTGTTTTTGATGAGGAGAATTCAAAACCTGTATTCAAGGACCATTGTTCGAGTTGCGATAAGAATTTTTGCAAAATATTCGTCATGAGGAAAGTATTTTTTCCTTTAATATATACAACAAGATCATCTGCATACACGCGTGCTTTCAAGGGTTTCGACAAGCCCTTGATGATATTGTTTATGGCCACTAGGAATAATGTGGGGCTAAGAATGGATCCTTGTGGTGTCCCATTATCTTCTATCTGATCTGCAGAGTAAGAGCTATGGACTCTTACACGAAAAGATCGGTTCTTCATAAAATTACTGATGAATTTCAAACAACTTCCCCGAATGTTCCACATGTGCAGTTGCTTTAAAATATTAAGTTTCCAGCAAGTATTGAAAGCTTTTTAAGATCGAAGAATATAGCAATACAGGTTTGTTTTGTCGATAGAGCTTCATGAATGTCACTTTCTAAATCCAGGATGTTGTCAATCCCTGAACGATTTTGTCTGAAACCATTTTGCTCGGATATTAAATGGTTTGCCTTTTCTAAAGTCCACGTAAGTCTGCCATTGACCATTTTCTCCATCAGTTTGCTGGTTGAGCATGTTAAACTTATAGGTCGGTAAGATGAAGGTTCAGTGCGAGATTTTTGGTGTTTAAGGAGCGGAAGGACGATGGATTTGGACTATATTGATGGAAACTGGTGTTGTTTCCAAATTCAGTTAATCAGTTTCAGGAGCGTTGTTTTTGCTATATCGGGAAGATGTTTTAAAAATACGACTGGGATATCATCTGGTCCTGGACTGGAATTTTTTAAATTATTAAGGGCGTTATCCAATTCAGCCTTTGTGAAGCTCATGTTTAAAGCAGTATGTTCATTCCCACCCAGTGACAGATTCGAGTTTTCAGCAGCTAATTTATTATCGAGAAAAGTGATGTTGTAGTTTTCGTTCGAGGACATTTGCTTGTAAATACTGGCTAATATGTTAGCCATTTCACTTGCAGAGGTTGTGACTGTGTTGTTGAATTTTAGACTAGTTATTACTGGCTTATAATTGAAGCCCGAAATTCTTCTTACTCTTGTCCACACTTCACTGATAGGAGTAGAACTATTTATTTTTGAGATATATTGAAGCCAGGAGTTTTTCTTTGCGAGTTTCGTTGTGAGGTGAGCCTTGGCTTTATGTTTCTTGAAATCTATCTTGTTTTCAACTGTCTTGTGTCTTTTATATTTATTCAAAGCTGCTTTGGTTGCACGAATTGCTGCTTCACATTCTGGATTCCACCAAGGTACAGGAACGTGATTCAATTTTGTCCTTTTTGTTTTGCCTATAAATAGTTCAGCACTGCTCAGAATTATATTGTTAAAATTTGATAATGATTCATCTATGTTTTCAGATAGTTTATAGTTTGAGATAGCGACTTGAATATGCTCAGCAAAATCGGACCAGTTAGCAGAGTCGATTTTCCATTTTGGCAGAAAAAGATCCGGAGAATGATGAGTACAACGATTTATTATTATAGGGTGGTGGTCACTACCATAGGTAAAGTTCAGGACTTCCCAGGATAGGCGAGGTGTTAACGAAGGATCGCAAAGGGTTAGATAAATTGCAGTTGAGTCCCCGGTGTTGATGTTGAATCTAGTTGGGGTTCCATCATTGAGAAAATTCAGTTGAAGATCCGAGATTACTTTTTCCACAATTTTGCCTCTTGTGTCTGTATGTAGCGAGCCCCATATTATGTTATGGCCATTAAAGTCGCCCATAATTATGCGTGGATGTGGTATTTGCATGAGTAGATCTTTTATGTCGTTATAGGAGGCTGGATAACTTGAGGGTAAATAAATGTTGCATATAAAATATGTGCTATGTGAATTGATCTTGACAACGACAGCTTCTAAATTGCTAGTGACAGGAAATGGTTTTGCCTCCAATGCCTTATTGACTAGAGTAGCTACTCCGCCGGAGGTGAAATTAATATCACTTATTCGGTCTTTGCGAAAACAGTCGAATAGCTTTGAATTATAAGTATTTTGATGTTTAAGATTAGTTTCTTGTAGGCATATAATATCGGGGGAGTGCTCCCCAATCAGGATTTGTAGCATAAGCAATGCGATGGAAAAATCCGTCGATGTTCCACTGAAGTATTGACTTTATATAATTTGCTGACTACTTTGGGATATGTCACTATCCCACTCTGAAGTATCGTTACCCAGGAACTTGAAAATTTTCTTTTTTAAGTTAGTAAATCGAGTCTTCATAGATCTATCTTTTAAGTGGGGGTGAATTTGAGAGAGCATATGGGTCAGGGCTAGGTAATCTGTTGTATATTCTTCGATCATACTTATGGGATCTGTAGAGCCACTAACATTGGTTATGAGTAACGCAAGTTAATCATAATCGATAACGAATGGAGGAGATTGATTATCAATAAAATTTTTGGCCGGTTCAAGTAACTGTATTGTGATATCTGATGTAAGACTGGTTGTTGTCAGAATGGTTTTCTTTTTCTTTAATTTTTGTTTGTTTCTCGGTAAAGGAAATGAGTTGTGATCGTTTCCAGCTGTGTCTGCTTCAGGTGTAATTATTTCGTTTATATTGCGCTTTGTTTTGTTGGAGCTGTTGTTGGCTTTTTCTGGTGCATCCCTGTTAGTAGATGCAACCGGCGTGGCGTTAGAGGTTGCCGCATCTTTTGTGGTTGAATTTGAGTCCACTGGGGAAGCTGGTATTACATTTTGCGTGACAACGGTGTTTGTCGGAACATAATTAGATGTATTTGCGCTAATTGGTAAGTTGGAGCTGCCTGTAGGTTGAACTTGCTGTTGAGATGTTTTAGGTTCAGTACATTGAGATACTATGTGACCAGGTTTTTTACAATAGTAACATACCATACCATCTTGAGACAGAAAAATTCGGTTTGTCGTATTTTCAAAGTCTACTGTAAACGATTCTGGTAGCGATAAATTGTGAGGACTGACGTAGATTTGCCTCCGAAAACTAAGAATATGGCTATACTCAGGTAGAGAGGAACTGATTCTTAAACATGCCAGGTGAGAAACAGGATTTAGTCCGATGTTTATTAATTGGTCTATTAATAGATTATGCGGTATTGTAGGACATACGTTCGACAGAATGAGTCTTTTAGCAGGTGTTATTAGTCTTCTGGCCCTAACTATTTCTCTCTGTACTTTTATGTATCCATGATTATTTATGAAGTCATCCACCAACTGTTTACTAGATAGGTACATACATATACGATTATGGGACAATCGTGAGGAAAAAATGATATTTTTCTGTTGGATTATGGGTCCTAGAGGAATTAGATAATCTTGTAATTGAGTGTTTTCTTAAGTACTGAAAACTATTGCCTGTTCTTTTGAGGGAAATTGTTGTTTTGATACTGCTGAAGAGTAGGTATTGGGGGTACGAGATTGGTCTTGAGATGAGGTCAATGATTGAGAATAGTTGTTGGTATACATTTTGAAATTTTCACAAAACACGAAGTATAATTAAGTACGGCCCTGGCAGTCCGATAAGCCAGGCACTTGAATTTGCTATAAGTAAGGTTTGTTTACTGATAATAATGGAATATTTAGTTGTATTCGGCTGTACAGTTGATAACCAGAAGTAAAGTAAAACTTGATCACTTACAGTTTCTACGGAATCCAACCATTGTATTAAAACAATTTGAATTATCCACACTGAATGTTAAAATAATCGGAGCACATGACTATTAGAATATATTATTGTTTACTTATGCAGAAAGTATTTTATTAATATTAAAAGTACCGGTTTAATTCGCACGCAGATATAACGTCTATATCGTATCGAGTATGGCACTCAACTGGATTTGAGTATTGCATTGTTAATATAGTATACCTGTGAGTATTTTCTAGATCTTAAGTAGTCTTTGATTAAATTATTGTGTAAAGTTTTTTATTATTTATTAAAGAAAAAACCAAATCACTTCTAGGGGCGAATCGGGACGATGGTTCGAAAATACAAAAGAACGCCTGGGATTAGGGTTTATCAAAATTATAGTAAATTAAAATAAATACAAGGAATGCAGTTTAATCTTGATGTGAACTTTTTATTCAGTAAATTAACATAACTGTTCGCTTTTGACTGACAAGTTAGAAAAATTAAAATTAAAAATCAAATCATTTATTTGTAGTCAAGGTAACGACTACCGACTGTCTTTTAGAACAATTAACATATAAAGTACAATTTTACTTTAACACTTTCCCTTGTTAATTGTTGTAATAATAATGAAATAAACAAACAAAACATCTTAGTACCCACTATGTTACTTTAAACCCAATTTATCGCGTAATATTTGTAATCGTATTGCACCCAAAGGCTTCGTCATAATATCTGCCAGTTGATTCTCAGAAGATATTTGTTGAACTGCTAATTCGCCTTCGGTTACCCTCTCTCGAATAAAGAAGTGCTTGATGGCTATATGTTTTGTTCGTCGATGAAACTCTGGATTTTCGCTTAAACGCACTGCTGCTGTATTGTCGACCTCAATTATTGGAACTTGCTTTAAAGTTACAATATTTTTAAACAATCTTGAGAGCCAAATAATTTCTTTAGCTGCTTCACTTGCTGCAATAATTTCAGCTTCGGTAGTGGAAGTGGCTACCGTAGGTTGTCTTTGACTCATCCATGAAATAGCCCCTCCTGCATACTTAACTACGACACCAGAAGTAGAGCGACCAGTTTTCGTGCATCCTCCAAAATCAGCGTCACTGAAAGTCTCAAGAATACCCCTTTTTACCTTACGAGTATAGGTTATTCCTTTCGTCAATGTGCCTGCTACATAGCGGAAAACTCTTTTAACGCGAGCTGCATCTTCCAAAGATGGATTTTCCAGTGATCTTGATAAAAATCCAACGCTGTATGCTAAGTCAGGTCGAGTTCCTAGCATCAAATACATGAGAGCTCCGACCGCCTGTCTGTAAGGGAAATTATGTGCTTTGGAATTTTCTTTCCCTGATTGAGAAATCTCAGAAGCTTTCAACATTGGCGTAGAGACTGGTTTGCAATCTGAAAAATTGAAACGTTCTAGAATCTTTTTAGCAAAAGCTTGTTGATTAATTGTAATGTAATCATCTGTTTGTTCAATTTCTAGCCCTAAAAAGTATGAAGCTTTCTGTGAAGTGATCTTGAATTCTTTGCTTAAATCTTGTAAGAAAATCTTCAAATCTTGAGGATCTGTTGCGGCAACTAATCCATCATCTACGTACAGAGCCATGATAATACTTTTGTCATTTTCTTTTCGCATGAACAAACATGGATCTGCATCACTAACTTTGAAGCCGAGACTGATAAGATACTTGCCAAAACGTTTGAACCAGCATCTTGGAGCCTGTTTCAAACCATACAAACTTTTTTGAAGTTGACATACCTGATCAGTACCGTTTTTGTAGCCTTCTGGTTGCTGCATGTAAATAACCTCTTCAAGTTCGCCGTATAAAAATGCTGTAGATACGTCAAACTGTGCTAGATGCATCTGCTCACTTGCAGCTATGCTTAAAATCGACCGAATCGTTGCCATTCTTGCTACTGGGCTGAAGGTCTGGCTATAGTCAATGCCGTAGCGTTGACTGAAACCTTTTATAACTAGTCTTGCCTTGTATCGATTGACCGAACCATCTGGATTGGTTTTAACTCTGTAGGTCCATTTACATGGGATCGCTTTTGCTCCTTGTGACAAAGTTGACAGCTTCCATGTGTGATTTTCATTGAGCGATTTCATCTCATCATCCATGGCTCGTTTCCACTGTAAACTTTCCCTACCTGAAACAGCTTCTTGGAATGATTGAGGAGTTACATACGTGTCAATAAAATCAGTGTTTTCAGCAATGTGTGCATATTCTTGTAGGTAACTTGGCTTTCTCAACTTCGAGCGATCTCTCAAAGTTCTTGCAGGTACTGGCGAGGGCGTCGCTGGCTCTTCCTCGTCATCGGTTGCCGATTCAGGTTCCGTGCTTTCCGACTCGTACTCAAGTGTTTCATCTTGTTGAACTGGTATCTCGGGGTACTCCAAAGGCTCTTCTAGTTCGACTGGAACCTCAGGATTTTCCTCGGTGTTATCTTTCTGTAAATGAGAATCTTTGAGTGGTAACTGAACCTCATGATCGCAATCTCTCGTTAATTCGCGAAATTGAACGTCTCTTGAGACAATAACTTTGTGCTCTTCCTTGACATAAATTCTGTATCTTTCATCGTTATCGTAACCTATCAAATAACCCTTGATTGCTTTCTCGTCCATTTTTCTTCTCTTTTCTTTAGGTATATGAACGTAGCAAGTTGATGCAATGATGCGTAAGTGCTTAATTCTCGGCTTACTTCCAATCCACAGCTCGTAAGGACTCACACCGTCTACTGATGATTTGCCTGTTCTGTTCAATACGTACGTAGCTGTAGTGACTAATTCTGCCCAAATGGCTTCAGGAAATTTCACGTCGGGATTGGAGTACTTGAATGTTCTAGCCATTTCAACGATTGTGCGATTTTCTCGTTCAACGCAACCATTTTGCTGTGGTGTATACGGAGCTGTCAATCTGTGCGTAATTCCATTTTTCTCTAGAATAGCCTTGACCTCCACATTGTCGAACTCGCCGCCGTTGTCACTCAGCAGCGCCTTAATCGAATGACCTTGCTGTTTTGCGTGAGCAATCATTGACTGTAAAGCTGCTGTGACGTCAGACTTCTCTGCAATTATGTAGCAATATCGAAATTTAGTGAACATATCTTTGAATATGGCCATATACCTCTTCTTGCTAAATGATACATCAAAAGGACCACATAAATCTGTAGCAATCAGTTCTCCAGGTTGGCTTGCTTTTCTTCTAGTACCGAAAGCTAAACGATGGGCCTTACCGTAAACGCACGGTTCACAAATTTCTCTGTCTAACTTGACGTTAATACCCAATTCTTTTTGTAACAAGTTTTTCACGTGCTGCTTGTCCTGATGTCCCCACCTCTCGTGATACAGCTGTAATTGAGAACTATCAGTAACAGCAACATTGAAACTTACATTACCAGCGGGAAAAATCGGTTTGATAGCTGCTTTGAATAGTGTTCCGTGAACATTTCGGACTCCACTTAGCAGTATCTTGTTATTCACTTTGAGCGAGCACCACGTAGCTGTTGATTCAAACATACTGTTTAGGTTTCTGTCTTGAGCTGCTAGAACAGAAAACAAATTCTTCGATATGTCGGGAACGTACCAAACATCGTGCAAGGTTAGGATGTATCGCTCGTCGTTCACTGTTGATACAACTTTTACGATGCCTTTCCCTACTGCTTGCAAAAGCTCTTTTCCTGCAGCCTTTATGCCACACGGATTCTTGAATTTTTCAAAATCTACAAAGAAATCGAAATTATTCGTTGCGTGCCTTGTAGCACCGTTGTCGATCCACCAGTCTGTAGTGTTGATCTCAGTATTGAAAATCTCTGAAAATGACAACACAAGACCTTCCTTAACCTCAACAGCATTGCTCTGAAATTTGTTTTGGTTATTTTTGTGGTTAGCTTGGTTTTGAGAGTCATTAACGGACTTATTTTTGGATGGTCGTCCATCTGCGATCCACTTTCTGCATTCACTGACCCAATGGTTTTTCTTACCACAATAATTACAGGTTGTACCTGCTCTCGACTTCTTTTTCGCGTCTTGTTTTTGCGTCTCGCCTTTTGCCACTAGAGCTTCTTGAGAAAATTTGTCGTTGTTGGTGCTTTTCTTGAAATTTCTTTCGAACATACACAACTGTGTAGTCAGCTCGTCAAAGGTTTTCTCTGTGTCTTTGGTGAGCAGCATCCAACTGGACCTAAATGTCTCAAATGCAGCAGGTAAAATATTGAGCGTTTTACACACAAGCATTAAGTCTGGTAACTTGTTTTCATTTCGAGCAGTGAGACCGTTGTTGAGATCACTCCAAAGACTTCTCAACTTAGCTAAATGTGTAGACACGTCCTCACCTAACATCCAACTAAAAGCGAAAAATGAATCACAAATTTGAAAAACTTGATCCTTGGATGTCGCTTCAAACTGCTCTTTAAGGGCCTCGAAAGCATCACGCGCGGTTTCTTTATCGATGATTTTCTCATACACCGCATCTGTAACTGAGCTAGCAATCATAGACTTTGCGTAGCTATTTGCCTTTCGAAAGAAATCAAACTTCTCTTTGAATTCTTTTTGTTTAGCCGCACTAGCGCCGTCAGCTAGAGGTTCTGGTTTTTTAATCTTGTTATCGATAACGTCTAATGCACCTTCATGATAATCGAGCAGATCACGAATCTTCCGCTTCCAGATCGGCCAGTCTGCCTCACCGGCCAAGGGTTTGATGTGCTTCGCCAAATCCATCTGTGGCTATTCAACGATACTTCACAGTCCAACCGTTTCTTATACGAATTTATTCTTTCTTGAATAAAAACGATTCTAGTACACAATTAAGCGTTCTGGGCCCATAACCAATTAAAATAAATACAAGGAATGCAGTTTAATCTTGATGTGAACTTTTTATTCAGTAAATTAACATAACTGTTCGCTTTTGACTGACAAGTTAGAAAAATTAAAATTAAAAATCAAATCATTTATTTGTAGTCAAGGTAACGACTACCGACTGTCTTTTAGAACAATTAACATATAAAGTACAATTTTACTTTAACATAGTAAAGGACAGCTTGAAACGGCATTGAGGCAGTTTAGAAGACGCCAACTAACCCTTCGAGAAGCAGAAGAGTTATATAACAAGATCGACGCTACATAAAAGCCAAAGAAACATGGTGGACAAAGTATTTTGTCAGAAGATGAGGAAAGTAGGCTAGTGCATTTGATAGTATTGGCAGGAGAGTGGGATACCCGTTGGTAAAAATTGATATTCGATACATCATTAAGGCCTATCTTGATAGAAAAGGCAGAAGAGTGGCAAAATTTATTAATAATATACCAGTTCTGGATTGGGCGAATTTGTTTTGTTTGCGTCATAAAGAATCACTTACTGAAAGACTGTGTGAAAATATTAAACGGGGTCAGGCCGCAGTGTCTCGGGAAATAGTAAATATTTTGGTCACCTCCAAGAAAACTTTGAACCTGAATCCATCATCAACTATGATGAAACTTGCTTCGTAGATGATCCTGGACGGAAAAAAGTCATCGTTAAAAGAAAAGCAAGACATCCAGAACGCATAATCGATTCAACAAAAACATCGATATCAGTAATGTTTGCCGTAAGGCTATTACCCCAATTTATTGTCTATAGAAGCAAACATCTTTACGATACCTGGTTGACAAATGGACCGAAAGGTGCGTGCTATGGACGAAATAAAAGTGGCTGGTTCGACCAGCCATTATTTGCAGAATGGTTTATTTGTGTTGCTCTACCGTTCTTGAAGAGGGGTTCGGCACCAGAGGTAATTATTGGCGATAACTTATGTAGTCATCTGTCGTTCGGAGCTATTGAATTTTACGAAGAAAATGATATTAGGTTTTCTTATTTGCCGCCGAATTCAACCCATTTAACACAGACACACTTGACGTCTCTGTTTTTGCCCCAAAGAAAAAGGTTTGGAGGCCAACTCTACAAGATTGCAAAAAAGAATAAAAGGGTTCTTTGCCGAAGGAGTATTTTCCGAGTTTACTAAAATGTGCTATAGACAAATTAGGAGGGAATCTAAGTCAAGATATTTCGTGGGACGGGAATTATTCCACTTGATAAGACTCAGGTTTTAAAACGATTGCCACAAGAAAGAAATCTCTAAGAGGACGATCCTAATGCCTGGACGGAGTCTGTTGTAGAAATGCTTAACGAAAGAAGGAATTTGTGCAAGGAAAAAGAAAATTCAAGTGAAGCCAGGCAAGAGCGCTTCAACGACAGATTTTTTAGAACCGCAACCGTCAACAAGCAATACTGCAGTGCCTCAAGAGAATGAAACTTCGGAACTTGAGTCAGAACTGGAATTAGAAGTAATGGAACAGGAAGAGTGATTTGAAGATGTGCATTCTTAGACCAGAGAGAGAAAATTGCTTTGTCTTTCTCACAGTGGATGATATATGCATGATTAGCTTGGAACTGCCTAAACCAACTGAATTGCGACGAGAATACTACGAATTTCCTTTGCAAATGAAGCTAAAATCCTATGCACTTTAGAACGTTAAAATAAAGGGTATTTCTAAATATCCTTGTTGTTTTTTTCGGTTTTATATTAAAAAATAAATGAAAAATAATATTTTAATGTCTTTTTGTACCGATTAATCCCATACTCGAGGCGACATGCACATTGCATGGCTTGAAATAGCGTGTACCGATTCGTCCCAAGTCGGGGTCAATCGGGACACCCCATATTATTTTTTTAATTAATTTATTCAAATAGATAATTATCCAATTCATATTTCAGCAGCCATATTGACTACGGTCATTTTCCCCTAAATTTTAACTTTCTTCAATAGTTTTTAATAATAATAATATCTAAAACTCGTCCCGATTCATCCCGTTTGACGGTCTCATAGTATTACAAGTTCGAGCAATTGCTTAGAGTTTTTATTGCGTTTATTTGTTTGTCTCAATTTCCAAGTATTCTTCTAGTAGTCCAGTGAGAATGCAATTGCTTCTTATTATCATTCATATTTTCTGCGTTATTGGTTTTTAAGATCCTATTTTGCCGATGTCATATGCTTCATCGTATCCTCAAAAGTTCTGTTACACTGATACCAATATTAGTGATATTGATGTTTTGTGCCGGATACTTTAGTGTTTGTACGAATTCCCGTATTTAGCTTGATTTACAACTACAAATTTGGTATTCCGCTAGATAACGAAGACACACAAAGTTATTCCCAACTCTTCACCTTGGAAGTGTATCCTAGTATGCTTTTGAGACATTAATTAGTCCTAACCCAACCCGTTATGTAATCTTTGACTCATCTATAGCCAATAGGTATTGTAGGAAAAGGTGTAGGGTAGGATCGCTGGTTTTGTGAAAGTAATGTGTTGTCAAATTATCACCTCTCTACATTTGGTAGCGACTAGAAGTATCTAGTGAGAACTCTTAAAATAAGTTAAAAAATGTGTAATGAAAGCTTCGAAGGACCAGTGACTCATGTCACGAAGCTGTGGAGTAAGATACAAATAATGAAAGAACCTTTGCTTTAGAAATACTTTAATTTAATTGAACATGTAGAGCAGGGGGGAATTGCAACTATAAACTACCGTTACAAACACATGTAATCTGAAACGTTCACATACAGTGGTTCTTGGACAACAATGTAAATATATATATACACAATATACATTCAACTAAATAATTACAAATAGGTAAATTAAATTCAAACTTATGGTAGAACAAATGAAACCGGCAACCCTGCAATTAATGGGGCTGATGGTGATATTAAAGTTGATTTAGCACGTGGATGTAGAAATATCTCCCCAGTTATTCTAGCATCGGAGATGGTTGAATTTTTATACAATAAATCATGTACTCACAGTTTAAATAGCACTGAATTTAGGATGGTTACTGTTCACTTAATTGTTAGTTTTCAAAATACCCATTTTATCGGGTGTAAATTTGAAAGAACTGTACACTAAACCTTTTTCGTCTGTTCAGGTCGGTGATTGTTGAGGAATGAGGATGAGATGAGAGAGAGAGAGAGAGAGAAGTTCGTGGGAGACTTCTGTTGAGTGGAGTATTTGGGTGAAGTTGAACTTTTCTTGTAGTGCCCTGGTATAGGAGTATAGGATTTGTTTCCTCTTCAGGGCTGGGTTGGGGTTGTGTTGGGTGGTTTTGTCCGCGCTGACCGAGAAATTGAGTTGGGGGTAGAAAAAGTGTCTAGTAAAAATTTGTTTAAGAAGTGTCTAGGAAAATGTGTTTTTAAAGGTGTATAGAATTTTGAGGGAATTGAATGGGCTTTTCGCTAGAAAGTAACCGGAGGGTTGTTTATGTTGGGGTGTGAGGATGAGATGAGAGCGAACTGCCCTTAAATAAGGCATAGCAAGCTTACGAGAATGAACGAAGGTCGACGATTGGGCAGGGTTGATATTCGAACTATTGTAGGAATTTTGTGAATTTCTACAGGTATACTAGAGCTGTTTGGCAAGATGTTGTTTTCGAACTCTCGTAGTCCAGTCTTCAAATCTATGGAACCAAATATTATGCGGTGTTTCCTTCCTATGCTTACAAAAAATCAGCGTGCAAATCTCAGGGTAAACACAACATAATCTATTTTTTCCATTACTAGCTGTGAAGTTGACAGTTATTGCGTCTTCTAGCCAAATGAGAAGTAAAATTTCTCTATTAGTGGTTAATAATTTTTTCTATTGTTAACCTAGGTCAATAATGGACAAATTCAAATATTTTGAGAATCCAGGGATAGTAGTTTAACAAAAACGTGTGCAACATAATTTTGTGTACCCAGGAGATTGGCTTTAACGTATTTGCTTTTTGAAATTACCTAACACGATAAAATTATTGGAATAAAAACGCCATTAGTTTATAATTCGCGCTCAACCAATAATGACTTATGACATCCCGTAACTACAACATGGTGATAATTACAACGCCGTGACTAGCAGTACATCGGATGTACGAATTTATTTTGTACATCGGCCGTGTGCGTTGATCGAATCGCGCATATTCAAATAATAACCTAAAGAAGCTTGTATTTTGTATGGTTTGTTTATATTATTTTGGATCTTGGAAATATATAGATGTCTGTTTAATGTGTGATACATATATTAATGTAGGTTTGGTATCTCTTTAGAAATAAAAATGAAAGTAAGGGCGATATTTGATTCGTACATCAGAATGATGAACTTATGGGATCCAAAAAATAAGATATACCTAACTTTTAGAGGGTTATTTTGATTTTTTTCTAACAGTTTATACACAATTACGGGACAAACTTATTAAAATTTATCAGCAATCATTACTAGAGTAACAAAATGTGCCAAAAATACATATACCTACTTATTATCTGAACCAAAAAGACGTCGGAAAATATTTAATAAAGTTAAAGAAGCTGGATTTTCCTAAATTTGAATTTTCCCCGAATTTGAATCTGCCTTTTTAAAATATTTGCATGATTACGACTTTCTGTTTTTGCTTCAAAACTTGATGATTATGAATAAAGGTTTTTAGGAAAAAAAGTAGTAAAAAAACTCTTATTAACATTTAAAAGCAAATCATAATTACATATATTTAAGCTATAAAATTTACAGAAATGAATTACATCTTGTGGGTATGTATCTTTACTCTGAACAAAATCTACACATCCAGTTTCTTTTTTTTGGGACTTGTTTCAATGTTACACAAAATAAGTGATATGATTTTAAACATGATGCACATATAATTGGTCGATCATCTAATGTACAGTTAAACTGTGCGCAAGGATAGGGGATATTTTTCATACCACTAAGTATTGTTGTGATTTTGTTCCACGACGCTTCGGAGCAAAATTCTCTAATTAAATTAAAGTTTATATTTTCATGCAGCAATGAATATGGTAAATCTGTATTTAAATGTTCGCTTTCAATTTTTTTCCTTTTTTGCATAAACATCTTTCAAAGATGGTGAAACAAGATTCAATATAAAAGTTTTTTCTCACTTGCAGTTCTTTTGGCAAAAAGTTTTTTCTTTAAAGAGAAGCATTTAACCTTAGGTAACCCAATAGCAGTTTTACCGCATCCTTTAGGTCTATCTCTCATTTTGGCTACTTTTGGAATTATTACCCTATCAAGACTATTTTTTAAATCAGATGTGTTATTACTTTTACTATAGCTATAATCACTCATGACGATATGGCTAAGTTTTTCACTTTCGTCATTTTGATTGCCTTTAACTTTCAAAAACCACTGTTTCAATTTTATCACTTTCGACACTGGCGAAAGGGAGGCAAGATATTTCAGTAGAATTAGGTATTTCTTTATCTGGAAAATTTGCAATTGCTGCCCTATCGACTCCAGCAGTTCTGTCATAATAATTGTAAGTTTCAGTTTGGATAGGTTCTAAAATATCTTCATTTTCCGTAATTATAGTTTCCTGATTAATTTCATAAATACTATGACTATCCAAATCTCTATTCAGATCTAGATGTTTATCAAAATAATTTTTATCTGGACTTGTTAGTGTAACTGCCTCGGTAACTACACTGTCACTAGGATTTTCATACAATTCAGACACTTCTACAAGTTTACTATCTAACAACAATTTTTTTTTACTTTAAAATACTTTGCATTGATAAATCGAAAACATCTCCCGATTGTTCAGATATCAAACTGGCATTATCTCGTAGCACCAACATAGACTTTTTATATTTTCCAAATTTATTTAATTTCCTTTCTGTGTCCTTTTCAGTATAAGCCATATCGGTTATAAAAGTTGCTTTCCTATGTTGCGTTTCAATTGGTTGTAAGTTGCAGTTTTGAAATACCCGTTGATGTTTCCTCACATGCAGTATTACATAATGATGGTTCAAATAAAGACATTTTTTCTTTTTCACGAACAGAAAATATGCGCCTAAAATTTTTCAATACAAACATTATTAAAAAAATAAATATATGTAAATAAGTATGATTACTTTAAATTATCTACTATATTCCAAATTCCGTAAGTCTTTTAATAAAATCATTTTCTTTGTTTCACATTCCATTAAATGTTTTATTTTCTTCTTATTACCACCAGCTTTAAGAAATTCTTCAACCTTATATTTTTCATCTGAGTTTGACTTGCGTTTTTGTGGTAAATGTTTATAAAAAGCCTATAACAAAATTAAATTTAAAGTTACATTCTGAACATTGCAACAGTTTCCCACACTTACCTCTGTTGTTTCATGATTATGATTAAAATTGATATGAGCTATTGTTTGATGATTACCATCTTCAGAAACAATTAATCTGATATTTGCTGGACAATTTTTTTGAAAGGTCCTAGAAAGAGAAAAAGTACTGAAATTGTTGCAAGATGTTTATACAGAAGCTAAACTATCTTACCTTGTGTTGCGAGTGTTGTTTTTGAACTTTTTTTCCACCATGTATGCAACAAAATAAAAGTTGATAGGGCTTTCTGGGATTAATATGACTATAAACACCTTTATTTTTTGCGGTCTCCAGATTTGTACTACTTCTTTTGTAATACTTACCTTTTGTTTCATCTTCCCATTTTTTTAATTCCGTGACAAATTCTTTCTCACTGTTGAATATCGCCCCTACTTTCATTTTTATTTCTAATAAAGTACCTAGATCACAAAACCTAGAAACTTACAAATATCACACAATAAACACAATTTATATTTAAAGTCAGAGACAACTATTTAAAGTATATTATCCTTCGACAAACCAACCACAAGGCCGATGTACAAAATAATTTCGTACATCCGATGTACAAAATAAATTCGTACATCCGATGTACTTCTAGTCACGGCGTAATTACAAACGTTGGGTGCGTTCAGAAAACACAACCGTTGCGTGAATGTTCTGTGAAAGCATTTTAATACATAACATTATGCGTTGGAATTGTTTCTTCATAATAATTCCTGTTTCTTTCACGAAATCCACGTCTTCTTACATTTTTAATGTGCTAATGGTTCCTGCAAATCTTCTATTGCATGGGGTATAATATTTCTATTTGTATCAATTATATTACCATCATCTAATAACGCAAGAATTATATTGTATCTAGCCATAATTTCAATATTAATGTTATCTAAAAAAATTATCGTTCAGCTGACACTCGTCAACAATTATTATTTGTTGCTCAGTGAGCGCTCATCAACAGTAGAGTAATAAGTTATGATTTATGAACGCACCTGTTGTTTACAAATAACTTTTACTAGTGGAAATGTCAATCTGTATAAGACTACTTGATTATTGTTATATTAGTGGAAAGGCGAATTTACATTCCTGTGCTACTCGATTTTTACAATTTTTGTCTTAAATTTGGCTAGTAGTGGAAAAAATTGTATATACACCACGGTGATGAAGACATTTATAGACCTCACACCTTATTCCGCTCGGGGCAAAGCCCCTCGCGAAATAATCTTGGTGCTCGGTCAATAATAACAGACTTCACCACCTTGGTGCATAATATACTATTAGAACGTTTATTAGTGTTTTTAAATGAAACTCAAGATCTCTAGTTAATTCCACAATATAATACAAGTTATTGAAAATTCTAAAAAATTGACAATTGTTTCGATAAATCAATATCATCGAAACAATTGTCAATTTTTTAGAATTTTCAATAACTTGTATTATATTGTGGAATTAACTAGAGACCTTGAGTTTCATTTAAAAACACTAATATGAGCATATTCCACGAAGTAAGGGTCGAGACAGTCAATTTCATTAGAACGTTTACTTACCCTGGCATTCCTAACACACCTAGAGCTAATGAAATCGGAAGATTTCCTAAATCTGGTATTAACCAAGCTGATGGTACACCATTTGCCAATAATTTTCCATCTGATACTGTATGCGTTCTCCAACCATATTCTCCCACTATATACTTTCCTTCTGGAAATTCTGGATTTTTACTCTCTAAAATTCTAAAACAATATTTATACTAATCAGTACCTGTGAGTATAGTAGCGTACTCGTTATTAGAAGCTGTTGCATAATACAATTCAACTAGTAGAAACAGATATATCTAGTATTTGAATTGATTGATTGAATTGATGTATGTCCTTTCCGAATAAGAACCGGGGGAATAAAACCATTTCAATTGTTGGAAGTTGGAATAAAAATTTTGCATTTTCTCATGGTTACCGAATTATTTATAGAAACCAACGATTTAAAATTCAATATGTAAACTAAAAATGTATGCTTTAGTTCTATCAACTTCTCTCGTTACTGGTATAAGTATAATTTCATAGAGTTATTGGTTTTAAAAATAGAACGTTATTATTTTAATAGAGTATACGTTAATAATATGTTGAAATTATTAGGTGCGTATAATAACGCTGGTGCTGCACCTGATGCAAAAACTATACGATAGGTTCAACAAAGATTTTTAGAAACAGTTAAAGAGAGAGGGAGAAATTCGTTAAGAATTTAGTTGGGTAGGGCTTTTATTGTGGTTGAATTAGTGATGGGATATAAAAACGTAATATCGATATCCAATATCAATATCGAACAGCAAATATCGAAGTACCGATATTATCGGTCACAAAATATCGATAATTTGCAATATCGATATTACAAAAATGTACTTTAGCCTTTAGCCTCCAAATGTCTCCAGTTCTCCAGTATCAGTTTGAAGTTGGAAAAATGTTGATCGTTACAATGTTAGGTATACTTTGACAAAAAGACAAGTATGCATTGCAGAATATAATTTAAAAAAGAACGGAAGTTACAAACACAAATTTACATTTCGAAACTAAACAAAATATTCTTTGAAAATTAAAATTAAGTAGCTACTTTACTGCTATTCCCAGTGGGTTTTGTCTACAGACTGTAGAAATAACATTTTTTCAAGTTTCTCACCAGACAGTCTATTTCTTTTTTCAGTTACCATATTGCCGGCTTTTGAAAAAAGTCGTTCGGATGGGACTGACGTGGCAACAACTCCCAAAAACCTTCTAGCTATTTTGGCCAAGGTGGGGTATATTTGCTCGTGTTTTTGCCACCATTCTAATGGATTTTAATCCAAGCTAATCACACTATTTTTTAAAAAGAGGGAGATTTTCTCGCCTTCTTGCAAATGTGAACTTTTTCTTCTACAATTTGTTGGTGAGAACCCCATAAACTATTTTTGTCTGAAAAAAGCAAATATCAGTCAAGAATAAAAATTATTTATGTTCCTTTACTTTTTAATATAGATACTTGGTTTGGAGCAGGTTCCTTTCTTTGGTGAGAATCTGTTTCATTCTGAATCATATTATTAATATAATCCACTGTTTTTTCACAGTTTAATATATCTTTAAAATATTTTTTTTTGAATCGTGGGTCCAGTAGCATAGCTGTTGCTAACAACTGTACTTGTTCAGCAGCTCCCAATCTTCTGGAAATCTCAGTTTTTAGATTTGTTGCTATAGTGTTGGATGGTTCAATCGCTATCGCCTTTAAAGAGTTTTCTAGATTGTAGATCAGAGGTATAATGATACTCGTTGTCACATATTTCTCCCCTTATATGTCTCTTGTCGCTAATTCCAAAGGTTCTAAAACTTTTTTGATAATTACCAACTCTTTCATTTCTTTACCAGTTAACATAACTGGTGCACTGTCAAATTGATTTACGATTGAATTTACATGTTCTCTTAACTCTAAGAATCTTTCTAACATGTAAAAGGTCGAATTCCAGCGAGTAGCTACGCCTTGTTTTAATTTTTTGGCAGAGTGCTCTTCCTCTCCTTTTTGGGCTCTACGTAACTCATCGCTAGCTACATAACTTTGCTTAAACCAAGTAACAAGTTTCTTAACTTTATTAATGATTTCGTTTAATTTTTCATCGCCTTGTATTGCTCTCTCCACCACAATGTTTATCTGATGAGCAAAGCAATGAATACGTTTTTGTTTGTCTACCACTGCCAGTTTCGTATTTGCTGCTCCGTCCGTTATAATTGCTGCGATCTTTTTATTTTCTATGTTCCATTCCTTATTTATAATTTTTAGCTTTTCAGCAATATAATCACCTGTATGTCTTTGATCTAATTCAAATACTCCTATGTTTAAGGACATTAACTTATAATTTTGTAGAAAATGAACAGTAATGCCTAAGAAACTTTTTGTATTAAAAGGTTCAGTCCATATTTCTGTAGTAAGACAGTATGATGAAGCATCTTGTATTTTTGTTTTGTAAATATTGGAAATACCTTCATATTCTTGATTTAATAACACTCCAAATGTTTTCCTAGAGGGTATTTTATAACTAGGTGCTGTTACTTTCAACAACTCACGAAAACCTTCTTGTTCCACAATACTTATTGGCTGAAAATCGTGACACATCATATATAAAATGGTTGTGCTGTTTTTATTATATTTATTGCCTCCTTCTTTATAAGATGTAATTTGGAAAAATGTTTCGTTTATTGTTTTTTTGTCATTTAAAACATTTGTTTTGCATCGTACTAATACTACTAGTATTGGTATTGGTACTTCCATTGGAACAAGTTTCGGAATCAGACATTTCTTCAGTTTCACTATAGTCGTTGTCCTTCTCCATGTCCGAAACGGTATTAGTTGATGTACTAGGTCTATTTTGTCCTGGCTCCTGTGATTGTTTGTCATTAAGAACTTTTGGATGAATCGATTTTAAGTGATTTTTTAAATTTGTGGTGTTACCTGTAGTTTTAAGTGTTTTTCCACATAATAAACATGTCACTAGATTATTATCTTTTTTTGTGAAGTACTTCCAAAGTATACTAATCCTTGGCGCCATAGTCTTAACTCTTACAATTAACTTACAATTTTGTATAGAAAGCCTGCTAAATACACCAGAAAATAAACGAAGGATCAAAATTATAATGATTGTATATTGTATGTAAATGAATCGTTTTAACGTTTGTGCCAGGCCGGGAATCCCAAATTATCTCTGTGCCATCTATATTGTCAAGGAGTAATCACCAAGAGTTAATGTTAATGTTCACAATCATGTATAGAGGTATCAGTTATTCCACTGGTTGTGTTGCATAAATTAATTTTGAATTTATGGTCTAAGTAACTTATACACGAATAATTGAATTTAAATATATGAGCAACTATATCCCTACATTAAGTTTTAATATGAATAACCGTTAGCATTTAATAAGAAAAGAACGAAACCATGAAATATTATCTTACTTTAGGACAACGGATGTAGGTAATTATTTTATTATTAGCCGATTTGCATTTGGAAGTAGAAAAACATATGATTTTGAGAAGAGGACCATTAAATGACAAATATCGATATTCGTATTTTAAATATCGATATTGATATCGATATTTAAAAATCGTAATATCGATATTCGTATTTTAAATATCGATATTGAAATATCGATATTTTGGGACTAAATATCGATATTTTTAAAATATCGATATATATCGGCCATCACTATGTTGAATTGTTGGTTGTCTTGTTGTTGGTGCCCTGGTGTAGGATTTGTTTCCTCTTCAGGGCTGGATTGGGGGTGTATTGGGTGTTTTAGTGCGCGTTCGGAGCTGAGCATGATATGAATTTATGGTCGGTTGAAACTTGGTGAATTGAAAAAGTGACTGGAAAATATTGAAAAAGTGACTAGGAAAAAAGTTGAAAAGGTGTATGGGATTTAGAGAATTGATCGGGCTTTTCGCTAGAATGTAACTGGAGGAAGGTTTTGTGTTGAGTTGTGTCGGGGATTAGTATTTGTAACCAACGAAGATTAAAAGTGTGCGGAGTGGTGTGACAAAAAGTGTCTAGGATAGGAACGTTCTGGTGGAAGACGAACCATGCATCGTTGCCGATACATAAGATATGCTGTTGAGCTGACAAGGTGTCGGAAATTATTTAGTGAAAGATGGGTGGTATTTTACTGGATTTGAGATGTCTCCGGTGTTTTAGAGAGAAAATGTTGAGGATTTGTGATTTTTAATGGATTTTTGGAATTTTGTGGAAAAGTATATAGGAGACATTTTTGAAAAGTGTGTGGAATTGGGTGATTTGTTGAAGTTGGAATAAAAGGTTGCGGTGACGTGCCTTCGGGGGTTTGGGATGTTTTACGGTGGTCGGCGGTATCAATAATAATCATCCAAAAACTAAGGCGGGTACAGCTGCGGCTGCATTTGTTCCCTGTCGACGATCGTCGGTCCATTTGGCTAGTGAACAAATTCACAGAGTTGCAGGAAAACCGCAGAAAAACCTGCAACAACGACGTGGGTGGTGTGCGGACTGCTGGAAAGTATAGGGTTTGTCCAAACTGTTGAACAAATTATAGTTGTGGAAAGTGAGATTTTTAAGTATTAAGTGATAAATGTTAAAAATTATGCTTTATGGGTATGAAATGAGAAATATTTGTGGGTGTTATTATTTATATTAATATTCGTCTAGGTATTCAATGTATTCGTCGGGGAGGTCGAGTTCGAAGTCTTTTAACTAGGTGGTCAGGAAGGGTGTAATAGACCTTTGCTCTATAGCCGATAATAGGGCGGATATATGTCTTATATGTATGAAGCAAGGTGGTAGGGTGAGTGCGTCCAAAGCTGCCGCCGAGCACCTTGAGAAGATTAGCTAGACGTCGGACTTTATTTAAAGTGTCCATGAGGTCAAGTTGAGAGTGTGAGTAAATCTCACTCCCAAATAAACGACTTTCCTGCGGATTTCGAGTCGATCTCCCCAGAGCACGAGGAGGAAGTTTGTAGGTAGAAGTCGTTCGCTCGTGGTGTCAGGGTGTTTGAATACAATAACTTGGGTTTTTGAGTGTTGAGAGTCACCCGCAACCTTCTGCACCAATTAGAAAATCAAGTCAGTAGATTTTGGGATCGAATGTTGAGAGAGCGAATGTCAGTGGCAGAAATGATCAGTGCGGTATCATCCGCATATAGTTGGATGTTATTCTGGGGATGTCGTGGAATTAGTGTACCATACGTATAAATTATGTATAATCATGGGACGAGTATCGAGCCCTGCGGAACGCCAGTTTGGTAAAGGGGTCGGATATGCTATAACCAACTTTGACGCTGATTGATCGGCCGGTGAGATAGGAGTATAATAGTTTTACAATTTGATTTGGCAATCGGATGCTCAGTAGCTTTCTCACTAATCCGACGTGCCAGACTTGATCGAAAGCTTTTTGAACGTCCATGAAAATGGCGGCTGAACAGCGTCGTTGATTTAAAGCTCGGGTGACAATAGTTTGAAGGTTGGTGGTGGCGTTCTGAAAAGAGTGGCCTGGCCTGAATCCGAATTGAAATGCCGGAATTATGTTATTTTCAGTACAGAAGTCCCAGATTCTCTCTTTTAACAAACGTTCAAAGATTTTACCTAGGACGCTGATTAATAAAATAGGGCGGTAGGATTCAGGCTTTGTAGGGTCTTTTCCGGGGATGAGAACTACGTTGGTTAATTTCCAATAACGAGGGAAGTAAAAGAGTGCAAGACAGGCGTTCAGCAAGGCACAAAACGGAGGGAAATCTCATCTGGTAGGTTTTTAAGTGCCTGTCTCGAGATTCCGTCGTGGCCTGTGGCACTGTTTCTCCCCGCTCGGCACGCCCGCTGAACTCCTTCGATTGTAAAAGGTGTAAGAAGAGTAGACTTCTCATTTAGTGGAATGTGAACGTGTGATTAAATAAGGGAAGACGCCATCCAACGCTCAAGTCTTCTATGTGGAGCTAATTCTTGATTTTTTTAAGTGGAAGCATGTTCAAGCCTTCGAGTTACATCGGGACAAAATAATTTCCAAAAATATACAATTCATAGATTATATAGAAGGCGTGGCTTAATTCCAATTAGGCCTCAAAAAGCTTAAGTTTTATATGATCATTCACATTTTATAGAAAATATTATGTTTACTGATGAGTATACACTTACTCAGACAGAGATCATAAATATTCATAACTTGCATGAATGGAGAGATGAAAAGCCTTATTTATTAAGTGAAAGATGTCAGGCGAAGATCATTGAATATTCGGAGTGGATTATAATAATATAATCGGTCCAAATATTAAACCTAACCTAATTCAGCGTCGTATTTACATTTTTTAAATGACGATTTTCCACTGCTATTGCTTGATCAAGTTCCATTAACAACACTATTGAGGTGTTGGTTCCAACATGGTGAAAATTTTATTAAATCAAAAATTCCCCGACTGTTTGGTTGAACAGGTGAGGTTTTTTTATTCTAGAGAGATTCTTGAAGACAAAAAGAACCCGTTGACAAACCGGAAGATGTAGAAGCTCGTATTCTCGCAACTATGACATTTATAGACGAGAGGGTTCGTGATTCAATGATAAAATCGTACAAATGTTTTCATTCAAGTCGGGTGCGATTTGTTTGAACACCTTTTATAAACTAATTTATTGTTTTATAACATTTATTCGTTTAAAGTTTAAATGTAAATTTTAAATCTTTGTTTTTTATCAACAACTCTGTAAACTATGACAAAACGCGATACGCTTTAATATGCTTTAGTCCCCCGATTCATATTCAGAAAGGACGGGCATTAATTTTGAGATACCTTGTGTATTAATAACTGATTTGCTACTGCTGAAGTATGTAAAATACTTACTTAGCTACCTGTGAGCCCATAAATGTCTTTCCCGTTTTGACTCTTGGAGCATACGCCCTCATATATGGATCAACGCTCAAATATTCAGCAGCTGCCAAAAATTCTGGAAATAAAATCACAAACGTCACATAATTGGTACGAAACGTCTTTTTTAATGTTGGCAAATATTTTATCATTATTCATATACTCATAATGAGTGTTTTTCACTTTACTACTAATTCCAGTTCTAATTATCACCTTGGATACTATCAGAGGTGATCCCATAAAACTTTATGTCATAATTTAGGTGCTCGTTGTGGAAAAAAACGCAGTTGCGTGAAGCTGCGTTACTAAATTAAGATCCACCGAGTAAATTGCATACTAGAGGACTCCACTGTTCCCATTTTCTCTATAATTACATGCTTATATCAGTTCAAACTTCCAACAAAAAGTTGAGCCCAAACTACAGAATTATTTCCTATGCTATAAGCAAAATTACACGTTAAAATTATCCTTCATCAATACCCTCCAATATAAATAATCTCAGCCCAATACAATCCAGCTAACACTTACTAGTCATCCAATAGTCACCGCAATAAAATAGAAGGTACACAAAAATTAAGTTTATGAATCAAATTCGTGTGTGTCCTATCTGATGTAGGCCAGCTTGATTATAAAGAAGCATCAGTTCTTTGCTCGGCAAACTACTACAAATCAGCGCCATTAATATTGCCTGACGACCTAACATTTCACTCATTATGAAATGAAAAAATGCCCCAGTCAAAAGCCCATTAGATTAAACTGACAAACTAAAGCCCCAAAAAAACAACAAGACCCAGAAGAACAAATTAAAATCACTTGATTTTTTATTAGAATTGTGGCGCACTGAAGCAACTTTATTTTTTTTAACAATATCCGTACCGCTACTGGATTTCAGAGTGAAATATCTATAATACGATTCTGTTCACTAGGTAAACAATTTTATTCCAAACACTCAAGGATTTCGACATCGTTTAGAAGATAATAATACACCATTCGTCCGTCAAAATATCAATCCAATGCAATAGCACCAACTACCTATAAACATTTGAAATTTAAAAAGATCAAGACAAAAAAATATTTTTTAACACTCATGCCACTAATGAATGTTTACGATTATAAAATATGTATATGATCCATTATTTTTGTAGGTACTCATATTTTAGTTTCTCAAAATACTACTTACTTCATTTTGTCACGACTAGGTACATTCTTAATTAGAATATGAAATATAGGTAGTATTTTAAAAACTATGAATTAGAGAATTAGTTAAGTGGTGTTCAAGAAGGATAAATATCCGTTTATGGGAAGTAGAGACGTTTTCTTTTGAGATTGAAAAGGAATTTATGGAATTACTTAATACTAAATTAATCAATACGCATTGATTCCTCCATTTTTATAACTCTGACTACATTTAAATTTGAAATTATTGAGGAAATAATTATCACTTAGTTTTATCTTATAGGTACCTAATTTTTAAACAGATCCATAAATAAATTAGAAAGTTTAA
Organism: Galeruca laticollis; assembly: GCA_963921935.1. Lineage (NCBI taxonomy): Eukaryota > Metazoa > Arthropoda > Insecta > Coleoptera > Chrysomelidae > Galeruca > Galeruca laticollis. The sequence continues at coordinate 90,936,075 of OY998183.1, forward strand.
AAATTGTCACAGTCAACAAGGTCTATTAAATTCTTCTCAATTTCCCAAAAATATATAAGTGATTATTTATCCTTATACTATGCTTGCTAAGCATTTATCCATATACCTAACCTCAAAATGATCCAGTTTTGTTCGATATATTGGTTAATTTTTGAATGTTTTGATTTATAAATGTATAAGAAACTATTTAGTGATTATGCGTACAACATTCATACAGATCAGATAGGTTGAATAGGCATCCCCGTTATTTCGTTTACCTCCATCTTTCAATGCCGGTAGGTCTTTATTTACAAGTTTAAAATCACTTTCCTTTGGAAAACCTTGGAATTGCTTTTGAAAAATAAAAGCCTTAGCACTTACACATCTTCGACAACTAGAATTAAACTGTATTAAACCTGATTTGAGTAAGAAGCCACTTAATACACTCATTTTAGCCACTCTACTGATTGTTAATTGTATTTATTACAGTATACTTATTAATTTTATTTTGAACGGAGTCGTCTTAAGCGCAATATTAATATATCTACAATTGTTTAGAAAATACCTCGATGATTATAAATTTTAATTTCAATAATTATGTTCTTTTCTTTTTAACATCTATCTCTAAGCTTAACAGATCAGGATTTAATATTAGTTGCTATCTGAGTAGATAGTACCACAGATAACCCACCATAGTACTAGTATGCATACAGTTACAAAGTTATCTACACTTAGGGTTCTTGACAAAATTCCTGACTCAGCAGCAGAGGCGTGCCAAGGTCCTCGGGGGCCCCCGGAAATTTTTTCAAGGGGCCCCTTCCCAACAAAACTACGGTGATATTTCAAATCGGTGTATAATAGATAGAAAAAGTGACCTCACCTTTATATTAAGATCTTTTTTTTTCGATTTTTTGAAGAATAAGAATTCTAATTAATAAAATTCATAGCGTCATTTACGTAACAAATTCCATCTATAGTATATGGCCAATATGAGTTCTGTTTTAGGTTTGGAAAAATACAGAACATAGATATAGAGAAGATATAGCCTTATTTAATAATCATTACTAACACAAAACTGTAAAACATTTATAACTAACACAAAAATGTAACAAAAATAAACAAATAAAAGACATTAACTCTAAAAATGTTATTATTATTATTACTTGAATCGAATTTCAGATTGGTTTAAATAAAGAAAACGCATTATCCGCACACAAATAACCAATAATCTCACTTACGGACATGTCAGGAGAATTCCTGGCATCTGGTAACCCTATCTACACTCATAGTTAAAAGCCAAAGGGTTGAATACTTAAGTTTTGTTTGAAAACATCCAATTTAAATTACAGCTCGAAGCTAACTAATTATGTACGATTTGTTTCACGTACTAATTTTAGATTCCTTGTTAGTACTGGAATCGATTGAAAGTTTGTTATTCACCAACTTACTGCCAAAAAACACAATGAAATCAAATCTCACGAGCCCCTATTGAACCCACTTTCAAATATGAAATTATTTCATACATTTTCAAATGCTTTCACTTCTACGATACAATCATAAAAAACGTTCGGAGAAACCAGCAGTAATTCGAATATCCTCATGTGATGCGATTTTGAAGATCTAAGTATAGCATCGGACTTGTGTAAATCCGTTCAAGCATGAACCACATGCTTTTTCTTATTATGTTTCTAAATAATTCCACTATTTAATATGAAAATCATAAGAATTCTAAGAAATTTGACAATTGTTTCGATATAATAAAATATCATAGTCGGAATGACAAAAGTTACATTTGATGGGATGCCTATCTGATGTTTAATAATTATTTTTGGTTAGACTAAGAAGTGGGCGATCTCTTGATTGACTTAATATGTATATGAACAGAAAAAAAAATATATGATACTACAAATATTAAAACTTAGATTGGCCCTATGGGGATATTCTGGATATTTTTTCCCATTTAATATAATTGTGCAATGATATAGGAAACTAATGAAAACTATTATTTGCTGATATTTACAATTATTACTTAAGAAGACAGTTTAATAGTGGAGAACTCCCTAGATTTATCTGTTCATTGACGATTTCATATTGTGGGTTTTGTAATTCCTCAAGGAAATTCAGTTCTTGTTCCTTATCACAAATATGTAGTACTTCTAGCTCTGTTTTAGGTGTTAATGAATGTTTAGTTTCAAGTAGATGTTTTGCGTAATGGATGTTTTAATATGTATGCTCGAAAGTGTTCATTGAGTCTGATTTCAAAATTTCTAATTGTTTGACCTATATTGACAACATTACATTCTGGACATTTAAGTTTATCTATATATCAGATTTTTTTAATGGGGAGATTTTTGTTTTTACATTTAACAATTTTGAACCCTCTTTACTTTCTGTTTTAAAAGAAATTGTTGTATTTGCTGCTAAATATACTATCTTTGAAATATTATTAGAAACATTGCCAGCATATGCGACGGTTTTGTAATTTTGCATTACTTTAGTCTGTTTAGTAAATATTAGCTGTAATCCCACTTTTTTCTCTTTTTATTAAGTAATTTATTTATTACATATATGCAATGTATATCTGATTTTATTCCTGGATTAATATTTTTATCTTCTAGTAATTTTCTTACATGTGTTATGCATTCTTTTGGAGGAGTTTTAGAGAACATATTGGTTGAATGTTTTTAATTGTTTGATTAGTTCTACTGACTTTTTAATTGAGTACCGATCAATTGGGGTGATATTGCCCAGTTTTAAAATTCAAGTTGATAATTTTCATAGAAGGCACTTTCTGATATCCAAGATATAATGTAGTGATTTTCTTCTCATATCATTTCATTCCCCCTATTAAACAATAATTAAAATGTTGGTGGGCAAAGTCACCTCGTGAAGTGGGGCCACTTTACTCAACAGATGTTTTCTTTGAAAAACCAAGCTATAAATAAAAGTGGGCAAAGCCACCTCCTCAGCGTGTTACAAGAACCATAATAAAGACAAAAATTACTCAAGAACAGAATTTATTTCCCAAAATACAAAAAATTACGAAAATCTTGAACAAACAGTGTAGGAAAGTCTTTCAAAACGTGTCTCGTTTCGGTAGGCGGCATAGGCTTGAGAACAATGTCGGCACGTAAAACGCTGGCTTCATCGGACACCTGATGAAAAGTGAACGATTTCCCCTTATTCTTGGTTCTCATGAATGAGTCCTCCAAAATCCCCGTCACTACATTCGTTAGTAATTTTCGTTATAAAATGCTATACATGCCAGAACGAATTGCAATTGAAAATTCAATAGAATATTCAAACAATTAAAAACATATAACTTACAAGAGAACTCTAAACTCATTTCATTTGATGTTACCAATGTGTTCTCTAAAATTCCTTCAAAATAATGCATAAAACTTGTAAGGTAAGAATATTACTAGAAAATAAAAATATTAATCCAGGAATATCAAATATACTTCAAATCCCCATCACTACATTCATTAGTAATTTTCGTCATAAAATGCTATACATGCTATACAAATTGCAATTAAAAATTCAATAGAATATTCAAACAATTAAAAACATACAACTTACAAGAAAACTCTAAAGTCGTTTAATTTGATGTTACCAATATGTTCTCTAAAATTCCTCCAAAATAATGCATAAAACTTGTAAGAAAATTGTTAGAAAATAATAGTATATTACGTAACAAGAGTTGTAAGTAACCCATTACGCACGAAATGAAAAAGTTTATGCACGAAGCCGCGCAGCGGCAAATGCATAAATTTCATGAGTGCGTAATGAGCTTACAACTCGTGTAACGTACTATACTTTTTCTACGCCCATTCATTTTCTTCCATTAAATAAGAAACATCGCAATGATTTAAACTAACAATTATTGTAAATCGATTGTGCCTTATTATTTAATGGTGATGAACGGTTATTTAAAATTGTATTATATTTTGTTCAAGAAATTGACAATATTAGTGACATGACATTTATTTTCATAGCACGCTACTTAGGAAAACGTGTCCTATTTTTAAAGAAATCGTATAATGTGCTGCCTACATTTAGGGGCATCACTCTTTCAATCCTAAATATATCTCGCTAATGCTAAACGTTTTTATGTTTTTTAATTGAATAAATTTGTGTAAATAGACCAAATAAAGTCTTACGTAAATCAAAATTTGATTGTAATTTAATTAAGCCAAGAAGTTTAAGTTTTCTTCTCAAAAGGCACGTGTATGTTATGAGATCTTATTAACCTTCATAGGACTGGCCGGGGTCCGTTTGTACCCCATGACGTATGTTTTTGCTGTATCTTTGCAAACGCAAATTTTTAAACATTGATCGTTCATCTAGCTGCAGTTTATGAATTATTTTGATAAAATATGATGTATTTAGTAGTTTATATTGGCTGGTATAAACAAAAAATAGTTTTATATTCCAGGGGTCTCCTCAGACCCCGGTCAGCCTTTTACGTCCGATAAAATAATCCCGGTAACTGTTAGTAAAATAGGGGAGTCCCATACATTTAACGTTTGTTTACTCACAGGGAATTTACCCATATAATTGTAAAATGTAAATTACCAGTTCAAATGTGGGGTTTCCCGCACTGCGATATAATTTTTAGACTTGAATATTCGGGTTAGTCTCTTGTGATATTGCGAGTAGGGTACATCGTTTTGAAAATGAGTCAGTTTTTATTTACAAACAATCGCAAGGGGCTTACTGACGATGAGATGTTACGTATACTTGAAAGTGATGATCCACAGTTTGATAGTGTTATCAATGAGGAAACATCGAGTGACTTAGAAGATGAAGACATTGCCACAGAAATAGAGGAAGAAAATGATGTAATAGTTGATCAAAGTATAGAGAAAACGAACCCAGAGGAACCAACAGTTAGTAACAGCCAGGGCATTCCAGTATATAAATCTAAATATGGAACTGAGTGGTCGAAAATTCCAGGAAACACAAAAGTTAGACGTTTAAAAGCTAATATTCGGAGACATGCTCTAGGCCTTACAAATTACAGTTCTGATATCTCAAGTATAAAAGACGTTTTTCTTCTTTTCCTATCTCCGGATATTCTGAACATAATAGTAACCGAAACAAACAGAAAGGCACAAACATATTATGATAAATGGAATATAGAAAATCCGAAAAAAATTAAAGTTTTTGTACCTGTTGATTCTACAGAGATTGAAGCTTATATTGGACTGTTGCTTATTCTTGGCGCACTTCACGGATCGAAAGAGGCTATCGATATGCTCTGGTGTCAAGATATTTCTTACTGTCGTCCTATAATTCCTGCTGCAATGTCAAGAGACAGATTCAAACAAATTACTTCATTTTTACGCTTCGATAATTTTCAAACAAGACAAGAACGAAAATTAGTAGATAAGCTAGCTCCGATAAGAGATATATTCGATATTTTCACTTCTAATTGTAAAAAATCACTTAATCCTGGCGACCATCTATGTGTAAATGAGCAGCTTGTAATTTAGGGGTAAGGCACCATTCCGAGTCTATATGAAGAGTAAACCTGATAAGTATGGAATCAAAATATGGGCTCTTGTGGACTGCACCACTTCTTATATTGCAAACATGCAAATTCATTTGGGTAAGTTATTTGAAAAGCAATATAGGCAAACTTTATATTCCTATGTATCTATTAATTTTTAGGAAAACAAGGTAACAAAGCGGAAAAGGGTCAAGGTCAAAGGGTTGTCCTAGATTTGACAGACCATTTGGAAGGCGGATTTGGAATAACGACCGATAACTTTTTCACAAGTTTAGAACTTGCTGACAAGTTGTGGAAAAAAAATATTACTTTATGTGGAACCCTCCGGAAAAATAAAACATTTATTCCCAGGGAACTTCTACCGGCATCGTACAAGAAAGAGTTTTCAAGTATGTTTGCTTTTAGAAATCAAAGAACGCTAGTATCCTATGTTCCAGAACAAAAACATGCTGTCATCTTACTTTCAAGTGAGCATACTGATAGTAAAGTAGCTGGAGAAGAACAGCACTATAAACCAGAAATTATTCTTCATTACAACAAAACAAAAGGTGCTGTCGACACTTCAGATAAGTTGACCAAAGAATATACAGTGCAGAGAAAGTCAAACCGCTGGCCAATGGCAATATTTTCGCATCTTATAGATATCGCAGGAATAAATGCTTATAAATTGTGGTTACTGCAAAACCCGGATTGGCGAAAAAACAGTTTGGATAAACGTAAAATGCATATGTTGGGACTAGGAAAAGAACTCATAAAGAAAAACGTTTTCCGGCGATATAATGATAAATACATTCAGACGAATAGAAAACGGCATATGACAGACGTTTTTCCTGAACTACTGGATGCAACAGAACATAGAGTTGAACAACAAAACATTACCAGGGGGCACTGCCATATGCGTCAAAGAGGAAAAGACAGAAAACCCAGAAAAATATGTATTAGGGTAATAACTTTGTGTGCCTAGAACATTCAAAATCGGAGATAGTTTGTAAAAAATGTTAAAATGATATGTAGCTAGTAGTATTAGTGATTAGGGTATTTTTTCGTGATGATTTTTGACTAATAAATGGTTAATAGTAAAACTTTAATAAAACTTCTTTTCTATATATTTAATTTAAAGAAAAACACAGCATTTCTGCAATTTTACGCATGGGGTCTTCTCGGACCCCAGTTAGTCCTTTTCGTAAAATTTTGATGTCCGTCCCATGAAGGTTAAGTGCATGTTATTGTTAAATGTCATTTACAAGGAATGTTGACAGTGCAATTTTTGACGTTTACAGACATGGGCGTAGAAAAAATAATAATCCAGGAATATCAGATATACTTCAATAATTTGATGTAGATTTAGACTTTAACGCGCACGTGTATGTTATGAGATCTTATTAAGTGCATGTTATTGTTAAATGTCATTTACAAGGAATGTTGACAGCGCGATTTTTGACGTTTACAGACATGGGCGTAGAAAAAATAATAATCCAGGAATATCAGATATACTTCAATAATTTGATGTAGATTTAGACTTTAACGGGGTTACAGTGCACTGAAACCAAAGGTTAATTGTGCCCCCCTTATCAGAGCTGCTCTCGCTACTACTACAGCTCGCCTTCCAGTTTCAAGGTTCTAATGAACTCTAGTATTTGGAACGGCTTCAACGAGGTTAGGTCCTCACTCTTACAAGTTTCTTGTCCGAAGCATTTCTTGCGTTGGCTTGCAATGGCGAGGCATTCCAGAACTAGGTGATCCGGAGTTTCATCCTCCTCCCCACAGAATCTACACTCGTCAATATCTGCTAGACCTATTCTCATTAAGGGCTTCCTAAGGCGGCAGTGTCCTGTAAGAAAGCCCGTGAGGAGATATAGCTTATCTTTACTGAGGTCCAAATATTTTTTGGTTCTAGCAGTGTCAAAGTTCCCCAGGAACTTTTTGCAAAGTTCCCCAGGAACTTTTTGGAATGTTCCAACCCGGGAAGGCACCGCCAGAGTGCTTCTCTTTCGGTTTCCTCTTTCTTCCGAAACTCTTTCTTGTAGGAGCATTTTGCTACACCACAGAGAGGCTCCGGGCCAATAAAGGGCATTTGTGCTCCTTTCCTGGCAAGTGTATGGCTTCTTCATTTCCCGTGATTCCCGAAAGGCCAGGAGCCCAGACTAAAGAGACCCTGTTATTCTTGCCTAATTCATCAAGTTTTCTTCGGCACTCCCATACCAACTTTGAGTCAATGACATGGGAGCTAAATGCTTTAATAGCTGCTTGACTATCAGAATGGATCGATATGTCACATTTCTGGTAGTTTCTTTCTAGGTTCATTTCCACGCATCTTTCGATCGCAAGTATTTCTGTCTGAAAGACGTTCGGGAAGGAGCCTAACGATAATGAGTATCTGGTGCCAGGCCCAAATACTCCAGCGCCTGCTCCAATGGTGGTTTTTGAACCATCCGTATACCATGGTGTTTTCTTTGAGAGTTTGGGTGGTGTATTCCCTTTCCCAGTCTCTCCTCGTATTTAGCATCGTGGTGAAATTCTTTTCGATGCTTACTTTCCTGATCATTTCTTCACTGGAAAGATTCGCTAATGAGATGTATCTTGTCAGAGAGGTCCAAGCTCCCTGGTTTTTAATACTTTCATTGCCTGAACCTTCCTTAGATATTCTAAGAATTGCCTCTTGGGCAGATATTTCTATCATCAGATGTAGAGGTGCGAGATCTGTAATGATCTTAAGTGCCCTAGTTGGACACGTTCTCATAGCTCCAGTGATGCACACACAGGCAAGCCTTTGAACTTTGTCGAGGGTCTTCCTCGTGCTGTACTGACTTGCTTTTGTGTGCCAAACTATTGCCCCATACGTAATTGCTGGTCTCACAATCATGGCGTACATCTATCGCAGTATTTTTGGGTTACAACCCCACCTCTTACCAGCTAGATTTCGGCACGCCATAAAAGCTCTTATTGCTTTACTAGCAGTTATTTCAACATGCTTATTCCACAGAAGCTTACTGTCTAGGGTTATCCCTAGATATTTAACCTCTGATTTCCATTCTATGATTTCCCCGTTTAAGGATATGGGTTTCAAGGCTGGAAGTGTTCTTTTCCGGGTAAATGGAATTACTATGCTCTTGCTTGGGTTAATGTTTAGCCCCACTGACAAGCACCATTGCTCAATGATTCTGAGGCCCTTTTGTAATAAATCACACTAGGTGCTCTCGAACTTGCCTCTGACTATTAAAACAATGTCATCGGCGTATCCCATACATTCGAAGCCAAGCTCCGTTAGCCTGTAGAGCAACTCATCTACTATGAGGCTCCATAGAAGGGGAGATATCACTCCACCTTGAGGTGTCCCCCGAGTGGATTTAACTGAGGTGGTTTGATTCCCCACCTGTGTCTCAGCTATCCTCGTTGTCAACAACTCATACATCCATTTTACAATGGTTTCATTCACTCCTCGCCTTTTTAGTGCTTCTTTGACAGATACATGAGTTGTGTTGTGAAAGGCCCCTGATATATCCAGGAATGCACACATTGCGATTTCTTTGTTGTTCAGAGTTCTCTGGATGACTTCGGTCAGCTGATACAGAGCCGTCTCAGTTGATCGACCCGCTCTGTAGGCATGCTGACATTTATGAAGTGGTATATTCTCCAGATTCTCTGTTCTTATGTAGTTATCCACTACTTTTTCTATCGATTTGAGTAGAAACGATGTAAGACAAATGGGTCTAAAAGATCCGGGATCACTTCCATCTTTTTTCCCTACTTTTGGTATGAAGGTTACCCTTGCCCTTCTCCATTTTCTAGGTATTAGACCCACTGCTAGACTGCTTCTTGTAATCTTCAGCAGGTGTGAAAGAATCTCCTCTATCCCTTGCTGTAGGAGTGCTGGGAATATTCCATCCACTCCTGGTGATTTATATGGTTGAAAGGTACTTATTGCCCATTCCAACCGTTGTCTGGTAAATATTTTCTTAGCAATGTCCAAATCTTCCTTGCGGGATTTTTTGGTGTAGTTAATTGCTATTTCGGTGCTTGTTGCTGGTTCACTACCTGGGAAGTGGATTTTAAGAAGAAGAATCGATCGTTCCTCTTCACTTTCCGTGTATGATCCGCCTGGCTTTTTCAGCGACATTGTGGGGTTAGTTCCCCCATTTGCCATGAACTTTTGTAGTCTGGCCGTTGTGTGAGTGGAAGTGGTCTTTTCGCAAAAGGCTCCACTGAAGCCTTTTCTCAGTGGGTCGTCTATGCCGCCCGGTTCTCCCGGTTTTGGGAGGTTGAACGGCATACGACCTTTGTGACGTTTGGCTTTTTTTCCCTCTGTAAGGTGCCCGGATGAAGAGGTGGAGGTTCTCTCCACTACTTTTCCGGTGAAAGTCTTACTTTTTCTTTCCATGAGTGATCCCACGAGAAGCTAGGGTCATTAGGGTCCACCGCTGCAGAGCCCCGTATGCAGAGGTAAGGGGTTCAATACAATGGAGTTCCCCCCGGTGCTTCAAGGTCGAAACCGGTAAGAACTATTCTTCTATATAGCCACGCATTCTTCGGCCTGGTTTCCCACCTTGACTTTAGGTTTTTAATGAGGTTGTCTCCTCTTGGTCCGGGCAGTAAATCCAAGATCCCCCCCTTCCCACTGGCCCGCGAGACTTGACCACAGACAGCCAGGAGACATTGGTATAACAGGTGATTTCGAGGTAAGCTCGAAATTTTACCCGGCATCGTAACCCTGTGTGCAATCCCTAAGCCACGATACTACAGCTGGGACAGATAAAGTTGGTCCGCGGCAGGGTATTCGAGGGCTGCCAGTTGAATTTTTAGACACAACGAGCCCCAGGTATTTCCTCGCAGACCTCCTCCTCATATAAAATCATCTCAGAGGCCCTCCTCCTATCCGCCACCTGGAGACGCGCCGGGTTGGTACTTCACCCCCTCCACATCAATAAATACCCCGACGAACAGCGACGAACTACGTACATATCTACTGATGTGGACCCGTATAATTTGATGTATGTATTAATCAGAACTATTTCACTTTTGACAATAAGATATATATTCAAAATGAAGGTTTACCAATGGGAATCCCTATCTCACCAATTTTGGCAAATATTTTTAAGGACAGTTTAGAAAACAAAATCTTTGAATGTAACAATTCTAAAAATATCCTATATTGGTATAGATCTAGATGAAGGTAGTGAACGGCAATTAGATGTTTGTATTTTTCAATCATATTAATAATTTGCACCCAAAAATTAAATTTACATTATAAGTTGAAGAAAATAACTAAATTAATGTTCTTGATTTAAAAATTCAAGGTGTTAATAATGTAGTTTTGATTTTTCAATTTACAGAATACCAACACTATACTATACCATATAATTCCATCATCCCGTGTCACATAAATTAGCAGCATATAATTCAATAATAGAGCATTTTCAGTTCCTATGAACAAATATAATTTTGATAGAGAAATTGATACAATTAAACAAATAGCCACATCCAACGGTTATCCATTACCTAATAAAAAGAGAAAAAGTGGTATTACAACTAATATTTCCTAAACAAACTACAGAAAATCAGGCATAAGGAATACTTACGAACATACAGATTAAAATATCCACATATAAATCCCATTACGCAAAACATCTACTTGACACCAAACATGTATTAACACCTAACATATAGAACTAGAGGTACTACATATTTGTGATAAGAAACAGGAACTATATTTTCTTGAGGAATTAGAAGACACTTAAGAGACCCACAATTTGAAGTCGTTAATGAACAGATAAATCTAGAGAGTTCTCAACTATTAAACTGTATTTTTAAATAACAATTTTAAAGATTACTAGGTAATAGTTTTCCATGGTTTCCTATATCATTGCACAGTTACATTGATTTAAATGGGAAAAAAAGATATCCAGGATCTCCATACGGCTAATAATATCTAAGCTTTAATATTTGTAATATCATATCTTCTTTTTTCCATTCATATATATGAAGTCAATCACAAGACTTCTTGGTCAAGTCAAACATCAGGTAGGCATCACATCAAATGTAATTTCTGTCATTCTGACGATGATATTTTATTATATCGAAACAAAAATGTCTACTTTTTCACAATTATGATTTTCGTATTAAGTAATGACATTATTTAGAAACAATTTCATTTGAAACAATAACATGAGTAGATTCCAAGTAGTAAGGGTCGAAACAGTAAATTCCACGTGCTTTTTAATTATAAGACGTACATTTTCCAAAAGAAAGAACACAAACGAAAGCAGAACTGGCGCTACAACCAAATCACAACGATGAGAATTTGCGTTGAATTTGTATTGTCACAATTATTGAAATTTACTGTTTCGACCCTTACTTTGTGGCATGCTACGTTTCATTTAAAAACGTCACAGTTACCTATGGAAAATAAGGAAAAAATTGGTCGAAATAAATTTCGTTTACATTCGGAGTTTTTTTATTACAAAAAAGTCAACACCCTGTACCTCCTTAACAACACTTACTGAACATAATTATGAACCATTTCATCTTTTAAAATTAAATGATCACTCGCTCACATTATTTCACATTACTTTGGAAACACCCTTTACATCAGTTAAAGTATTTTGTCTCCTATGGCCACTTGTTTGATACGTTTATGGTTGACGTCACAAAGTACACTTAAGCGCATGATTAGCTTACCTACCATGGTTAAAGAGGAGAGGGAGTGCTGTCACATAAGAAATTTATAAATAATTGTAATTTGTCAACACACTGATATAACATATGTGACATAAAATGTAGGTTATGTAGTTTTTATATTTTAATTGATAATTTAAAATATCCGGTTTCATATATCGTTCCGCCCACCATATAGAGTTTTATCATGTTTATCATTAATTTATTTTTAGTTGTAAATGCGTGGAAATCCCAAAACGTGATGAATTAGAAATTGACAGTTACTTGGATTTGGAACTAGCTAATATGTTGTGGATATTACACAATAATGTCAACAGATCTTAGTTCTGGTAATATTTCGCAAAAATCTATGTACGTAAATAAAACTAATGCTTTATTTTTTCAGCCTCTGTACCTCAATTTTATAGACAATTATTTGATGCTTGTTCAAATGATGGTCAACCAATACTTCCTGACGTTTATCAAAGTTTACTTACTAAATGTAAATTGTCTACTGCCCAAATTGAAAAAATATGTAACCTAGTTGAACCTTCTGCAGAAGGTGTAAATAGAACGAATTTTTATAAAACGTTAGCCTTAATTGCTTGGAGTCAACAAGGAAAACAACTGTCTGATAAGTTATTTGAAAATTGTACGGAAAAGGGTAAGTTATCTAATTTTCTAAAAGAAAACTCATAAGAGGAGATTGTTTATTTAAAATATATACTTTTTGTTTAAGTTATAGTTAATATAAATTAGATACATTCAAAAATTGAGTGAATGAAACAACGAGTACTCAGTGTGTATTTTATTATTAAAAGTCCAGCTAAGCGCTTTCGGCCATTAGGCCATTCTCAAAGCTGTCCTATAAAATTATAATATTTGTAAAAATTGAAAGAACAATTTCCTACCACTTTGCCCTATGTATTCAGCGGTGCAATTGTTGCAAGTCAATTTATAAACCCCACTTCTATCAAATTGTGAAATTGGGTCTTTCGTTCGAGAAAAGATAGTTTTTATGTTTAGTGGAATCTTAAAGGCTACTTTATATTCTGTTCTATTATGAATAATGTTGGCCAATCAATAGGAGAGTGGACCATGGTAAGAAACGCTTGTCTAATGCATTTATTAAAAGCTTATTCATCTTTCTATTAACTAAATTGTCAATTAGAGTTGTGGAGTAACCGTTTTTAACTGCTAAAAGTTTGATTGTTTCTAATTCTTTATTAAAAAGAGGGTTAATCAGCATGTTTCTTTTGGCATATATAGAAAGAATACTCAGACACCTCATGTTATTCTTAGTGACAGCAATCACCCTTTTCAGCAGAAGCTTTCGTCGTTCAGGTCATACGTTCATTGGCTTTTTTTAATTCCAATGTGTACTGATGATTTTAATAAAGAATTAGAAACCATCAAAATTTTAGCAGTTAGCATTTCTTACTACGGTCCACTTTCCTATCAATTGGCCAACATTATTCAGAATAGAATAGAATATAAAGTAGCCTTTAAGACTCCACTAAACATAAAAACTATCTTTTCTCGAAACAAATACCCCCAATTTCACAATTTGATAGAAGTGAGGTTTATAAATTGACTTGCAACAATTGCACCACTGAATACATAGGGCGGTGTGGTAGGAGGTTTAAGTTGAGAATCCAGGAACATTTGACAAGGAATAGTTCCGTTTTCTACAGACATTGATATTTTTATCACAACTTAACATTTTGAACTTGTCTGTTACGTGGACCCAAAGATTGTTGTACAATATTGTTTTCGGATAATAGAGGAAACATAGTTGATGACCTCATTACTTTTTTGTCCGAGCAACAGAAACTTCTATTTTCTTTTTCATGATAAAATTAGTTACTGTGCCAAAGTTTACGAACTTATCAATTATTTTTAGTTGAAAGCTCATTTTACTTGAACTATATCTTCAACATGGTAACTTCGTACCTATTTAAATGAATAAACATTACATTCAATAAAAGAAAACTGATAATCCAAAAAATATATTTTTACTATAAAGTTATTATATATAGAAATGATACAATTCAATGGATAATCATTGAAAAATATTATTAAATATAAACAATCCTTGAACTTATAATCGTTGTTGAAAAATAATAATTCAATCAAGTAACAATAATGCTCATGTATATTGTCATAAGGATTTCAATATTATAATCTGGTTTATGGGTAAAGATATTTATGTTATCACAATCATACATAATAAATAGTAGACAGGGTCAGGCACTAGAGATCCAATGCAAGTGTAAATTATGATCCAAATATTTTCTGATATCTGTTACTAACAATTTTTGACGTATCATGGTTAACTTGAGCTTCTGGTTAATGCACTTTCTGGTCACAAATCACAACACTTGTTGGCAAAATGTTTTTACTTGTTATTTTATATTTGAAATCTTTTGGAAAACTTAGCAACTTTTTTCTCAAACCAAATTTTGATTTGTCTTCAAAACCTCGTCGAAGAATCACAGGGGTTGTTCCGTAAAATTGCATTGTCCTTTCTTTCATCTTTCAAGGATACAAGACAAACAGCAAATAAATACATACGACTTTGTTTCAATCACAGCCCCATTTATATATAAGAGTCACACCTCCTTGAATAAATATACGATAGTCTATGCTGTTGTACATATTTTTGAAACAATACAATTCTTATCAATGTATAGCATTGAGTTTTTGTCTCAATATCAGTGTCTTTTTGCCTTTTGAAGGTAGTGGTAGGAGTGATGAATGTTAACATTACATTGTTTTGTTGCAAACTACATTAAAATGGTGGAATGTTTCGAATATCCTCCATTTATTACAATGCAAGAACTTCCGCCTACTCTGTTTTAACTTTTCTATTTTCACTGATTTTATTTAAAATACAAAACTTATCATTGTCGCACTAATATGTTTCTAAATTATTTGAAACATATGCAAAATCACAAGAATTTCACGGAAGAAGTGAAAATTGAATAGTTAGTTATATTTAATATGTGATTGACATTGTGCTCCAAGTGAAAATTCCTTTTAAATAGCCTATGGTCCCTATAAGATTAAAAAATTTGTTTAATTTTCCCATTTAAATGTGTGCATTATTACTCACTCATGGTTCTTATAACACTACTAGGTTAATTGTAACGAAATTATATCCAAACAGTTATTCCTATTTAAAATGAATATTATTTTAAAATAATCAGGAGAGAGATATGGACTAACTCGATTAACTGAGTTGGAGGTAAAATAATATAAATAGATACTAAAGAAAAGACATGAAAATTTTGTGAACAGCTGACTCAAATTAACGTTCATACTCTCATTGTCAAAACAATAGTAACACAAGTTGATCTGCCATCTCAAAATATCCTAAATGTAAATTTTCATTTTGATACACTCAATTATCCTACCTGCAGCATTCCTTCAGTTTGCTTATATGTCCGATTCAATTTTTTTACTTTAGTTTTTTTTATTTATTATTTTTTTTAGAATATCCAACTCCAGAAATCAATGATGTAGCTCAAATGAAGAATCTGAAAATACAACTCTATAAGAAACGGGATTTAAACGCATTTAGTTATTGTTCAATAGTTAAAAGAGATTCTATAAATGTTCACTTAGTACCTGAAAAGAAAGGATTAATTTTAAAATACTCAGAGTACATTGTTACTTCTGAAAGATTCAACACTAAAGTTACCAGAAGATACAATGATTTTGTTGCTCTAAAAGAACTGTTACTTAATAGGTTTCCTTACAGGTAAATTTTACATTGAATATATTTTTATTTGCAATACTCGAATTTAGCTATATACCATTAGATATATACAATGTTTGAATTTCAAACTGATTCAGAAAATGTTTCTAGTATAAAGCCATGTACTGAATTGAAGGTGCATGAGTCGAATCGAGGCACACTCACTTTGAAAGTACTTATCATATCATTGATGCACATTCTCTGAGCATCGACCATGGGCTTCAAAGCATGTCTCTCACTTCTCAAAGAAAAATAAGACAGTAAATGCATGGCAGCTTTTCTTATTTTCTGCAAATTGAAACTTCACTAGAAGGTGAAACACTAAATAAAGAATATGAATCTGACTATTGCGGTGTTTCAAAATTCGTCGAGAGTGACCAGATTTGTAAGAAAAAAACTCATTTATTTTGCACCACTCATAAAGATGTTTTTGTGAACAAATTCTGGCCAAAAACTTAAAAAAGTGTATCGGACATCCACTGTATATATGGCGCCGCCGAGTTTTTCTCTAATCAAAATTCAAATTACCACTTTGAGGCAGATGATATACAGGGTGTCATGAGGAACTTTACATATTTCTGCCATATGTAGTCCCTCGGGGAGGATATCATGTAGCTACTAAAAAGTGTCAACTCTGCTTCTTTATTAATTTACAGGGCGATTTGTGAAATTGACCATACATTTTAATTGGCTATAGTGTTTACACGGCTCATTTGATTTTTCTAATTTTTCCATTATACAATGCACTACTATCAAGCATTCGACTGGTATTAGCTAAACTTAGAAATTCCAGGGCCGGCTTTAGAAAAATGTATTAAGGGATTCGTATTGAATATTGCACCCTGTATATATTTTAAGTGCAATAAGTGATTTTGAAACTAAATAAATAGTCAATGAAAACGACATATGCGACAATGTTGTCGCTTTTTTATTCAATTTTTAGTGAATGATCATACCTTACCAAAAATAGAACAACCATAATGATGTATTACATAATAAGGTATTAATTTAAACAAATGTTATACATTAAAATGAGTACCTACAACATAATCTTTTTTTTTGGAGAAGAGGAAATCTTACATTAGACCCCGGTCTATCTGGTGTGCCGGATTCCTATCGACTAAAACCACTCCTCTCTTGCATCTCCTACTGGTTTCTACTGGTAGTGTCAGACCCCTACTGACTAAAGAACCCCCTTTTTTTCTATGTGCTCTCCACCCTGGAGCCACTTGTCGCATATCTTCAGAAGTGAAGTACATTGATCACTTTATGCTCGGCTTGCCTCTTGTCTTTCTTCTAGCTCTTTCTGATGCATTAATCTTTTTGAAGGTATGTACTCTTTTTCACTCATCATAGCCTCCACTAAATTTTGCGGATTAAGGTTGACCCCTACATCCGGCGCCAACTGGTCCCTTTGTCCTCCACATCTATCACATTCAAAAATTGTATGTGCCGTCGTGTCTACTGCTTTACAGTACAAACACAAGTCATTATCTGCTTTCCCAATTATTTTTGTGTAAACTTTGAACGAGCCATTACCTGTGAGGACTTGTGTCAGAAAATAGTCCGCTCTTCTATGTTTGCACTCCACCCAGTCTCGTACATTTGTTATTCAAGTTTTTGCCCATTGTGCCTCGTTCTCGGTTTGATCCCGCAGTTCCTGCCATTTTGCTAGGGTGATCAATTTTTCCTCTGCTTTCGCTTCTGTAGTTTCCCCGTCTCTTCTCCTGTATAATCGTTCTTTTTCTGCTGCCATCAGATCAATAGGTATCTTGCCTGCAACCACCTGCGAGGCCTTCGCAGATATTGTATGATACGCACTAATGAACCTTATGAGCATTTTGCGTTGCACTCTCGTGTACAGTTACTTGTGCTTTTTAACTGTTAGGGATCTAGGCCATATAGGTGCTCCATATAAGAGAATCGACTGTACTACATTGTAAAGCACTCTTTTTCTTGACCCAGGACCTCTTACGTTTGGCGTTATTCTACTCAGGGTAGCTACCCTTTTCTCGGATTTTTGTTCGGTGGCTTTTAAATGCTGCGTGAAGCTACAGGCTACAGTTTTTACCGATAGTGACTCCCAGGTTCACAACGATTTTTTTCTAGGAATTTTTTCCTCTCCACATACGAATTTAACCTGCCCTTTTCCTTTCTAACCTCTCAGGATAACCGTTTTGGATTTCTGTGGGGCACCGTCACTCGGGGTGAAGTCGGAAAAAAACATGCAAATTAAAATATTTTATTCTTGAAAAACATAAAAAACACAAAATTTATATAAAAAACGTCAACCCTTATTTACTAATATAACAAATATAAATTCTGGAAAAAGTATTAAGTAGGTAATGCCTAATAACTAATAAACTTTGTTATCAAAAATATTTTTGGCTTTTGTACAAAAAATTCAACAACTCTACTCTATTTTTACTTATATACTTACTTTCATCCCTAACTATTGGATACGTAAAATATTCGCCCATTTTATTTGAATCTTGTTTTCATAAGAAATTCACTAAAAACATCTTTTTGTTTCCTTCCCTCATCACTTCAGTAACACAGGCAACATAGTATTTGTTTTTTGTACAAATGAACTTAACTACTACGAAATTGTCTACTTCTATTGCAAGGTTAGTCTCACTAATATCGCTTTTCTATAGCTTCTTCTTGTTCACTCTCATTATCACTTTCACGTTCTTTTTCGAATTCTTCATCCTCACTTAAATCTTCTAGGGCTATTTCGGCCTCACTCTCAGATGTTGACATATCCATATCCTTTGAGGAAATGCCTTTGCCAGGAACCACTTGCAATTTTTCCCCCGTTTCTTCTTCGTGGCGTCTTGAGTAACACTCACTCTACTTTCATGAAGGAACACCTTAAGGATGTTAGTCCAATGTTCCGTATTTGCGTCTTCGTTTTCATTTCTCTCGGAATCAGGTCTCTTCCTGAGAACAACATCTGGTGATAGCGGAACAATTCCACAGGCTCGGAAGCCAGACTTAATATTTGTTTCCATATTTTCGATGCCTTCGATGGCTTTCTTTAAAAGCGCAGGGAACTCCGATTCAAGAATGCAACCTCTGTTTTTTATTTTCCAATCAGCAAGAACAGATCGCCAAACTTTTTTAAAAGGTCCAAAAAAAGACACGTACAACGGTTGCAGCAGATGTGTTCCATTCGGTAGCAATAAAAGTTTCTTCCTGGAAACTTCATACAATAGGGTAGGAGAATCTTGTAAACCAATCGTCAAAAGTCGCTAAATCAAACCAGCTAGATTTGGTACGATTGTATACAGTCCCAACAGGGCCTCCCTCTACCCAAGTTGAATACAAACGTACAGATTTCTAGACAACATATGGGGGTAAAAGTACCCCTGATCCATTAATAGCCATCATAATTGATATGCTTGACTTGCTTGAATCTACAATCCTTTCTACCCTCTTAGATCCTCGTTTACATAATACTTTTACTCTCCCGGGATTATCAGACAAGTTACTTTCATCATAGTTGATATTAGAGGGTGGGATATTTTCTATTGTTTCGCCCAGATTTAAGAAATAGCTTTCTATTATTTCTTTTGTTATATTTGCTCTTGAGCGTTTAATATTTTGAGCAAATCGTTCCGTTAAAATTTGGTTCCGACAAATGAACTTGTAAAACCAGTCAATTCCAGGGTAATTGTCTTTAAATTTCTTAATTTTTTCCCCTTTTCTGTCTAAATAGTTTTTAAGTAATAGTCTGGTAAGAGGAAAACCCCACTCGCTGAATTTTAAAATCCCTTGGGCCAAAAGTTTTTCTTCTTCTTGGGAAATTACGCATTGCCCGCCATGTTTCTTCGTTTTTATTCCCTTTTTATTATCAAACCGGGTAAATTTTGGAATCTTATAATACTTAGTAGCTTGTCTTACACTTTTTCTTCCTTGTCTTATATCTTCCACTGCTCTAGCGAGGTTTTCTTTGCTGTAGTTCTTGAAATTAATGGCTATTTTCTTTTTATATAGCCTAACCATGGTGTCCGCCTTCGCCCCTATAAAATGACTTTTTTTACTAAAACGCCATTATTTAAGAAAAGAAAAAACAAAATTGTTTAACCAAACTGCCATGGGTTTACTTATAATAGAGCACATTCCCAATAAACACACAAACGTTTTAAAAACGTAAATATTTAACATGTAACCTAACGTTTATAAATGGTTTTTAGGCAACTGGTTATATTACCGAAGTAATGTCGCTCGTTTCTACGTAACATATAACGATTTTTCCAACGTCAAATACAACGTGATTTTCGTAACGTCATTCAAACGTGACCGTTTTAATGTGATTTACCGGTTGCTTTTGAACGCAATATAAACGTTTATAAAACAGTCTTCTGAAACGAAATTTAGCACACATCTTACTAACGTCACTTAAACGTTACCTTTTCAATGTGATTTACCCAGTACTTTTATAACGTAATATAAATGTTTTTATAATGCTGTTTATAAACATTTTTGTATAATGATATTTAGCACATACTATTATATATTCTATGTTTTAATAATATTATTTGCCCCACGTTTGGGTGACAAATTATAATATATTCTATGTTTTATAATAATATTTAATAGTTTAATTTATGAATTTATACGATATTAATTTTATTTGTTGATGTCACAATTTATGATTGTAACTACACTCTTGTGAATATGCCTTTACCACTGAATATAACCTATTGAAATTTTTGACAGCAGTTGTCAAATTAATATGCCCGGCTCAGATGAATATTAAATTTTATATTGTGAAAGATAAATCAATAAACAATCGACTTACTCACTCTTATCTCAGGAATAGATCAAAGATTTCAAATAATAATTCAAATTTATAATTTTTTAAAGAATTTTCCAAATTACGTATTACACTAAACCAAATCTAGAGTAACTGTTTGTTCAATATACTACGAGACAATTAAATTATCTTATGACATATATGATTTTACTGTCAGGAAATTAACCAAATGTCACTTATTATATCAAAATTCCTATAGCCTGAAAATTATCAAATACAATGAGAAATGAATATGAAATGAGTACCAAAAAGTGATTGGAATTCAAATTTATATAATATATTATCAAATAACAAATTACAAGAAATTAGAACTTTTCAAAAATATTATAAACGCAGAAACAAAGATAGAATTTTCTATCAACCTTAAAATTAAGACAACCTATAATTATAAATCTATTCGCTAAATAATTTATCAAAGTTCAAAATGTTTGATTATATACTTGATGTATATCAATGTCAAAATACGCAAATTTCCGTTTAAATTGTCTATTCCAAAATTATCTTCGCTTGACGTTGAATTTTATTTGAGTAACGTTACTGTAATTTCAATCGAATTTATTACCATAAGATGCATCTAATTTTGAAATATTTTAAATAAAGGCCTATTAATTCTCGAGAAATAATGTAAATAAATTGGACAGGACTACCAACTAGGTACTGGTTAACTCGTTCGTATTCTAAACCGTGTTCAGAATTCAGGAACAACTTTCTAAATTAATAATTTAGAAATAGGAAAATCACCCGCACTTTATCGATGCAATTCGTTGAGAATTATACACGCACTGGCTTTACAATGCAGGATTTGATGATCTGATAATATTCATATAAATTACTATGATATTTTTAAATAAATTTGAGGCAACTCTTATTTCGATGTTGCCTCATGGGAATCTCGAAATCAACTTTCTATATAAATAATTCTCCTCTCCTTTGGTTACCAAAAAATTCTTTTTTTTTTAAAATACAAACTTACGTTTTCTTATAACAAAGAGAGATTTTCATTCTTTTAATATAATTGCAATTTTGCTAACACAGACATCTGTATTCTTGTTTTCAAATCGTTATAAAGTATATTCTGCATTAATATCATCCGAAATTGAAATGTCAAAATTTATTTGTATATTGAAACTTTAAAATTATTGATAATACGTGTATCACTAGTATTACATTCAAATATGCACATTTTTCCTTATTTCAATATTTTCTTTAGAATTTAGATAGAGGATATGTATTAATACTTTTAACGTAATTTAAACGTTACTTATTTGATGTGATGTACCCATTGCGTTTGTAACGTAATATGAACGTTCTTATGCTACTTATAGACGGTCTTTTGAAACGAAATTTATCACCCACCTTACTAACGTCACTTAAACGTTACCTTTTCAATGTGATTTACCCATTGTTTTTGTAATGTAATAGAAACGTTTTTATAATGCAATTTATAAACGTTTTTGTATAATAATATTCAGCACTTACTTTTAACATGATTTAAGCGTTACATTTAATCGGTTTAAACCATCATTTTCGTAACGTTATATTCACATTTAAAATTAAAAGTAGAAGGGGCATATTTGACAAAAGCTGGAATCGCATATTAACGTTTGTAAACAAGTAATATTTGATAAATAAAACTTTATTCGGGGGTAATACCACAAGAGCTCACATTTAGCCGGATATTTTTTGTGGTTGTTTTCGAATACTTACTTTCATTGGCAATTTAACTCGATCTGTTCAGTCAAAATCACTCGAGCTACGCTCTCGTGATATTGCCAGAACAGCTCTCGTTAAATTGCCAATGAAAGTAAGTATTCGAAAACAACCACAAAAAATATCCTGCTAAATCTGAGCTCGCGTGGTATTTGGTAAGACAATTCCATGAATAAAAAACTCAATTCAATTTTCTGGAGTTGATTTTTCAATCTCCCTTACTATTTCTGCCTTGCAAATATTTCCAAATCTCGACATACTTTTTGGAATTGTTATATGCTGTTTAATTCATTCTGTTTTTGATATTTATAATTGTCAAATTGACGTGCATTGCTTGGTAAACAGACAGTACCTAAATGCTAGGGTTGCTACGGTAACGTAATTTATCCGATATTTTTATCCACTTGCAAACTCTCTTCCTTCCTATTTAGCCGACAGCAAACTACGATTTTTGTATTCACAAATGGGAATTATTATACATGAATGGGATTGTCATATTAATAACATAACAAATAATATTTATTATACAAGAAATAAAACATTTATGTATTCTTTACTTGTTACCGACTTCGGTCCTCGATGGATCCCTTATACTGATGAGCTACGCTTACGATTAAAAGGAGCTAGTCTATTCATACAGCGACATCGATGAGCGGGAACCTGAACTCCACGGCGACGTTAATAGGATTACTACCAACTCTTCAGGCGTCTCGTGTTGGCCGTTGTGGTTTGGGGTTGCGAGAATTACGGGCGATTGTTACACGTTATATTTATTTTATTTGATAAATTCACACAAAAATAGTATACAATTAAAAAAAGAAAATTCTTGTAATTAACATAATAAAATAAAAAATGTTCTTAAAACTATAACATAAAATATATAAGATTTCTAGTTTTAATATTTTACAAAACAACGTGTATATATATAACGGGATTAGAAAGCGTTTTTGTAAATGCATATGAGTTCAATTGAGTCGTTGTTTTCAAATTTAAAAAAGCTTTGTATATACAACGTGTTAAAAACATTTCTGTATAACCGTCTATAACTCGCGAAATGGTATAAATAATGTTAAAAAATACTACGTTAAAATAACGGCCATAAAAACCGTTTTCGAAAATACATGTGGGTTAAGCTAAGTCGTTGTTTTCAAATTTGAAAAAACGTTTGGAATATAACGTTTCGAATTCAACCAATTTGTCAACGTTGAAAATTCAACGAGTAACGTTGAAATAACATTAAAACGTTTTTTAACGTAGGTGTGTTTATTGGGTTACAAATAATAGCTCATTTGCAGTATGTAGTTTTAGTATTCTATAGTGAGGAACATTTTTTTTTTGGTTTTCTAATTTTAAGTAAAAAAAATAATTTATAAAATCCTTACCACGTGCTTGGCTGCAAACTTTTTCAGCGAAAATGCAACACTCTCATCGGAACTCGGAGCTAAACTAACGGCGTAACGCCGGTCGGTAAATTTTGTGGGACCGCGATATGCCATATTGCAAAAAACGCCGGCCAATACCAGTCTGTCCGAGTTCACCCCCACAGTCCGACTTCACCCCGAGTGACGGCACCTACAACATAATCTAATATGTATAAATTTAACTACATCTTTACTGTCACTTTGTATTATCTCTAAGGGCAGAATCAATTATTTTT
This sequence comes from Galeruca laticollis, assembly GCA_963921935.1. Lineage (NCBI taxonomy): Eukaryota > Metazoa > Arthropoda > Insecta > Coleoptera > Chrysomelidae > Galeruca > Galeruca laticollis. Next base: position 90,960,166 of record OY998183.1, read on the forward strand.
CAATTTTGAATTTTTGGACAAAAATCGCACTTGCGCATTATTTTCAATAAATAATAAATTAAATTGATTAAAATGTCAAACCTCATGTATTTGTTAAAGTGTGTTGACTGTAAATGATTGAAATTTTATGTCAGATAATACATTGTATCAACAACAAAATAACGAACAACTCTAAAAAATTTTAAAATCATTGGCGTTGTCCGTTTGACGTTTCTTTATATTTTATACCCATTTTCATTATCAACCTCTATTTATGTGTACAAGAATACATATTTCTTCTGTATGTATCTACGTTAGGTACTATTGTGTTAGCTTTGGTAAAGCTTTTGTTACTTTGGTTCAAAATGCCACATCAGTTTTCGACCACAGAATATGCCGACATAATTTTTGTTTATGGGTTCTGTAATGGAAATGGTAGAGAATATCACAGGACATTTCCTGATCGTCGAACTCCCAGTCATCCAACATTTGGGTCTGTTTTTAATTATTTGCGAGAAAATTCCACTTTTCCTAGTGAAAGAACAGAACGACATGTAGATGAAGTGCAGGAAGATGATATTATTGACGCTGTTACTATGAACCCTACAATAAGCACTAGACAAGTAAGTCGAGAACTCAGTATTACTCAAGCAAAAGTAAGTAGAGTCTTACAAAAAAATAATTTATACCCATATGATATTCAAAAGGTTCAGCGACTACATCCTGGTGATGAAATCCATAGGTTGGAATTTTGTAGATGGATTAACAATCATCGACCATGCTATACAAGACACTATTTACAAATGAAGCCCAGTTTACAAGAGACGGGATAAATAATTCTCGCAATTCACATGTGTGGGCTACCATATGTAGAGTCCCAAAGTGATTTTTGTATAAAAATTCAAAATTGAAAAACAATTGATTCTGCCCTTAGAGATAATACAAAGTGACAGTAAAGATGTAGTTAAATTTATACATATTAGATTAAATGATTTATCGAAACAATTGTCAATTTTTTAGACTTTTCAATAACTTGTATTATATTGTGGAATTAACTAGAGACCTTGAGTTTCATTTAAAAACACTCATATTAGATTATGTTGTAAACACTCATTTTAGTTAAAATACTTGAAATTTATAACATTTGTTTGAATCAATACCTTATTATGTGGTACGTCATTATGGTTATTCTATTTTTGGTAAGACTTGATCGTTCACTAAAAATTGAATAAAAGTGTGACAACGTTGTCGCGTATGTCGTTTTCATTGGCTATTTATTTAGTTTCAAAATCACTTATAGCATTTAAAAAATATATTATATATAGGGTGCAATATTCAATACGAATCCCTAAATTAATTTTTCCAAAGCCAGTCCTGGAATTTCTAAGTGTAGCTAATACCAGTCGAATGCTTGATAGTAGTGCACTGTATAATGAAAAAATTAGAAAAATCAAATGAGTCGTTTAAACACTATAGCTAATTAAAATTTATACTCAATTTCACAAATCACCTTGCAAATTAATAAAGAAGAGGTGTTGACACTTTTTAGTAGCCACATGATATCCTCCCTGAGGGACTATATATGATAGAAGTATGTAAAGTTCCTCATGACTCACCCTGTATAAAGTGGCTGTGTGGAAGTCAGAGCATTGCATCCTACCAACCTGGGTTATTATTGTTTAGATACTCGACATTTTGCGTTATTGCAATTTTACATTTTATACCTACTGCCTACTGTTGATTCAGCCACTCCTAACATGGAGAACAGACGCTGTTGAAGTACGGATAAACTGGATTTGGTTCACTCAGAGGTATTAATTTCCTCGATATATTCCATATCTAGTCATCTACCACCTGGGTAACATACTCTCAATGTGGGATTCGTGACCCTTCAAGGGGTTAGCCTAATGGGTCTATCATTATTATTATATAGATATGTACATTTGGCTTAAAGTATTGTTATCATCAGCATACATTGTCAAAGGCTGCACTAGCTGATGGTAGTTTTTTAAAACATATATTCTATTAAGTTTTTATGTTTTAGACTAGTTCCATCCCTACCGCCCAAAAAAATGGTCTCTGATGCTCACTTTTTAGAATCTAGAAGGAGAGCTTTACAGAGATGGTTGACACTAGTTTGCAGACATCCAGTCATTTCTCAGGACCCTATCATGATATTTTTTCTAATTGATCAGGGTCCTGATTTTCAACATAGGATTAAGGATGTGTATGGAAGAGTACCAGATGAGTTTATGACTTCAGATATTGCAGCTACCGCCAAGGTATTTTGTTTTTATCCTAATATTTAACAATATTGTGAAATACAACTTGTTTTTATAAAAATACTTTTATTTCTTCAAAAAGGTAAATCTGATAGACCAATAGCTAATTGATGTACATATTTTTCGCTCACTTATTACGTTCACAAAAGGCAATTTAAACTGTCTCCTTAAAGTTCTGAAATCGTCAATCTCTTATGTTTATTATATGGGTCAAATACAGGACATTGAGGAATTACTTCATAAATATTCACAAATCGATGGCATGAATTAATACTTTCATCAATTCACAATGATATCTGGGTGCTTGTACATAACTACCATCACATGTATATTAGTGGCAATAGAGTCTAATATAGACAATTTGAAGATGGTAATTGTAATATTAGGGCCAACTTCTAATGGATTGTGTTTAATATGGATGGCGTTTAGTCTTATATTTGCAACTCTAATACTGGATTTCTTTTAAATCATAATATGCATGACTTCATACTGTCAGCCATCATAATTTCTTATGTTTCTTTGCACAATATAACATAAAAATCACTTTATTTTTTTATACGTAGGTATGTAATTGGTTATCACATCTATTATTCATTATCCTTCAATAGTTATGATTTGTCTTGGTGTTTGCGTGATTAAAGAAAAATTTATCTAATAGTACATGACAGAGATTTACTACATCATTTTTCTTTTTTCCATATTCTAAGACTAATTGTATTTTTTTGCCTAAGAATATGTCACATTTTTAGTAGAACAAAATTCAATGTTGATTACTTTACTTCCAAACTGACCCTTTCATAAATTGATTTCCGATGTTGGTTTTGATTTAATAACTTCAACTAGAAGCGTTTATGAATCCTCTATTTTCAGATGATTTTTGTAAACATATAAACATAACAGCAATTTGTTTAAAATAAAGTGAACACACAAACATATATTTCAATATAGGTTTTCCAATTCTTAATTTACTTTGCCAAGCTTTTCTTGCATCTACCATTTTTATTTTTTACTCTAAACTTTCCACTTTCAGGAAATTGATGGAAAATCAATTGTACGTCTTTATTTTGCACTGTGGTACTGAAGAATATTGACGACTTTAATCTCATATTTTTTATTAACAAACGTAGAAATCGTTTCTTAAATTAAACACTTAAAAATCCGATATAAATACAAAAACACTGTCCAAAACAAACGAAGTAAATAAAACAAGTGGTAAACAAGCATCTAACCCTATCTAATCACACATCTAGAGAAGTTTGCTTTAACGCTGTGTGGTGGCATATCTCTTAGCAACAGATCCCAATAGCAAAATAGTTGATTGATTTAAGCCTGTCGGTATTATAATGTTATATTCTTGAATATACTGCGAATCGTTAATGAATTAACAAAAATAAATGTTTCTTTAGTTTCATGAAATTTGTGTATGATGATCCTTTCATTATTTAGGAATTACTGCCACCGGAATATGGCCAGATGGCAGTCAATTCTCAGAATATAAGAACTCTCGTAAATGTTATTGGTAAAATGAAGCATTTAACAGAAGAAAATGTTGAGCGGTGCAATTCGTCAGGTCGAGATTTTGACGAATTTATCAACCAAATTAAAATTCTTAGCACAATAAATATTGAACGAGCTCAAAATAGAATAGAAAATTGGGGTGGTATGCAAAAAGGATTTGATGTCATGTCCAGGTAAGTTTATTTTGCTGTCTGGTTGCAGTTCATGTTTACAAAAATGGCATGAGATCAAGTTATAAATAAATAAAATATCAAAGTCAAAAATACCTGTTGTGCTTAATCAAATAGAACATCACAAGTGGCTTTCTTATGATTAGAGCATATTTTAACACAAAAATGACACACTGACAATCATAGCGCCATGTAAAAATTATACGGGAGTTGAAATCCTGTACTCCCCAAAATTTTTGTTTGTTACAATTTAATAATTATTACCATTAAACAAATTATTTTTTAAACTTTTTGATTATAAATGCTTTTTAGAAATATTAATTCCTATCGAGATATGGTCTCTTTTTCATTATGTGACTTTGTAATAGGTATCAAATATCTATTTAATAAATAATAGTTGTGTATATCCTAAATATTAAAGCTTTAAATTTTTGTATGTTTAAGGAAAAGAGGACATATCTCGATAAAAACTGATATTTTTCTAAAATGATTAAGGGGCACAATAGTTTCAAAAAGAATGTGTTCAAGTGATGATGGTACAATAATCATTAAATTGTAACTAACGTTTCTGGGGGTTAGAGGATCTCAACTCCATAACATTTTCAGGGGTTGTAATTGTCATTTTTGATCTGAAAGATACCCTAAACCTATGGAAACCACTTAAATTGTCATTTTGTAACTTCAAAGGGCGTAACTTGTTTTGTATGCATATTTTTACTAAGGTAAATTAGATTTGGCCTCCTTTTTTATTACAACCTGTATAAAAAAGTGACAGAAAAGAATCATCGACAGTGGATTGAATGAGCAACCCAATGTCCTAGCAGAAGAGTATCACCTATTATTATAAGTGTAAATAATAGGTACTTAATCTTTTTCTTATTTCTTGCATAACATTCTATTTTGCCTTCATGTATTTATTTTTGATTGATTTTTAGAGAAATGTCCGTACTATCGAATAAATCAAATCAACATGCCTATTTACAACAAAATGAGGTATGTGAAAGACTAGGACTGTTATTGGATATTTTAGTTGCACATAAAGATTTGTGTGAACGATTAGAAAAAGGTCTACATCATGATCATGCAGCTGCTCTTTCAAAATTGCTATCTATGAAGAAAAGAAAAATACAGGGTGTTATTAGGGGAACAGATGTAAGTATCATTTATTTGCATTCATATTTTTATTCAAAATTTGCAAAAGCATGTTTATTTCATTTTGTCTATGCCATTACATCAGTACAACTTGAAGCTCCTGGTTCTCAAATCTTTGCTAGTAATTCAACGTTGATATACAATGTTTTTGTTGTTTTAGGCTGAAAGTGTTGAGCATTTAGAATCAAAAATGTTAACTCAAGAAAATGTTATTACAAATATGGAATTACGAGCGGATTTTAGTTTATATTGTGTACATATGGAAACTCAATTAGTATATGCTTATCTAGAAACACTGGCGGATATTATGAAAAATTTAATGAATCTCCAAATTAAATCTCATTTCGAGGTGAGTAGGTTAAAAAATATATTTTACATTACATACACAGTTTTTAATAAATAAATTAAATAATTTCATATAACTAATAAAATAAACGGTTTTAAAGATTAAAACTAACTTTTCCGCACTTATATATTCCGGATGTCGTGCTAACAAACTGAAATTTGTCCAAAAATGGCCAAAAACATGGTATATTTGGATTTATAGGACCCGTTGTACTCGATCTGTTGAGCTGAAAATAAATAACATTAACAGGTTGGTTGCCACCGTTCAAATAACCGTTGACTTTATTGAGAATCAAGACATTATTCACACAGCTGGAATATATCAATAGTTCGTAATAGCCGCGAGAATCACATGCTGCTTCTCACAGATTGGACTGTTTGCACCGTTTGCAATGTGGTGGCGCGCTACAATATACGATTGATCACAGCACACCCCGCTACAGAGGTCTCTGCCTGCTGTGCATATGATCAGTCTTGCCTATTCAGCGTTTGTGTATGTATATATTCCTCTTGCATGTATTACAAAAATGTATCCTGAAAGCTACAAACAGGAGCAAAGATATCTTGAATCCTTATGGCAGGTGAGACATGTGAATAATATTATGTTATAGTGAAATATAATTTAGTTTTCATATATCACTTTAGGATGCGTTATCAGATGAAGATGTCCATAAAGAAGAACCATTTCAAGAATCACCAGACGAATATTTACCGTCAAGTGAATCTGATAGCTCTGATGAAGAGTGTGAAAGTCGCCAAAGAAAAAAGCAGAAAATGGCATTTACAGATAAATAACAACCGTGTACTTCTCGACAAGCTCTGAATGACAGTCATTCAGTGCAGGAGACAATAGAGCAAGTTATTCTAATGCATCAAAATTCTTATGATACCGACGACCGACAGAACGTTGGACATGACGCTTCTAATGTGATCACTTGGAATGATGTGTCTGGTACCTATCATCATCAAATCACAAGTGTTTTGCAATTCCAAAATAGTCTGTCATAAATTTCGCAATGCAAATGGAATTTCTAGTGCAGGTGTGCTGAATATATTATGTATTACGTAAGGTTTGTGGTGAATCAACTTTATGAAAAACACGTGTGCATGACTGAGAAAAAAGCAGTTGGAATGTTGTGGAAGATTTGTCTCGCTTTGGCCATCTTTCAACGTCTTCAAGTGAACTTGAAATATAATGAAAATCGCTCAAGTTTGAGAGAGATAGCCACGACTGTTTTTGCACCTCAATAAAGACCTATCTCATAAAGTCTATCATTGAACGAATTACTGGCCAAAAACTAATCAAACCTTATCAAACAAGTAACTTGGATCTCTTTCCAAAATTCAAATTACTACTTGGAGGCACCCATTTTCAGTCAATAGAAGGCATAAAAGAGAATTTCCAGTTGATTTCTTAAAGTGCGTTTAAGACATATTTTGACCCGTGTATTGTATTGGAGGGGATCTACTTTGAACGGGATACAATGAATTTTTGGTGTTCCATTGACCGATTCGGGTAATTTCTGGATTGTAGTATTTGGAAAAAAATTCAAAACCTTTAAATAAATAAGATATGATCAATTAATATAATGTCAATAAGTAAATTCAATCCCTAAAATATTTGATCCTTTGGGGGTTCTTCTTATAGCAGTCAGTGTTACATTAAAATTCCTTCCATGTAAAGCTTGGTAAAGAACTAATAATGTTGATGTAGTCTAACAATAAATAATTTCTAAATTCGAATAATAAAGTGTTTTAAACTGACATCCACATTTTGAAAATGTTAACATATTTTAGTTTATAATACAGTATCAGCCAACATGAGTACTATTTATCCATGTTTTTACTTATGTCTGCAAATACATCTACACACTATGATATTATATTCCTGATATATCAATCAGTATGTTATTTTAAATTTGTATTTCAACGATCAGAATTATTATGCAGTTACTATGTAGAAATGTATAACAAATCAAAATCACAATTTATCAGATGTTTTACTTGTTTTCTTCTTTTTGAAGTTTATCAAGAAATTCAACTTTTATTTATAAGTCATAATGTTTTTTTCTATTTCTCAATAAACTCAAAATTTCCAGTGTATAAATAATTTCAATTTAAGATATATACATGTAAACTTTTCTGCTCTATTTTAAATGTCTACAGAGATACAATTATAGTCCATTCATTTAGAGGGCGAAGCAAATTACATGACTGGAAGCAATAAAAATAAGGTGCCACAGGATGGCTCTCTAAAATAAATCTATACTTGTATATACCTGTTTATATAGCTTTATGGTATTTTAGCTTATATCTTCATAAATATGGGTACATTAACAATACAACCGTAAAATATAAATGATGTTTAAAAATTGAAATATTATACTTATATACAAAATAGAAAGTTTATAAAAAATGAATCAAATAAGTTACCCAAGACATTGATATTAATAATTAGTTAGTCGAGGTTATCTTAACTTGATTCATCATCGATTTCAAAAGTGGTTCTATAGTTTCTCTACCATATTGTCAATCTCCCACACCTTTTGTTCCTCTTTAATTACATGTTCTATAGCTTTTTGCCAATTTTCTTTTGTAATTTTTGATAATGATTGCAATAAAAGTTACCGAACATCATCAAGTTTTGACGAGCCACATGTATTTTCATTCGTGCCTAAATAAGCTCGATCGGATTAAATTCACAGTGATATGGTGGCAATTGAAGAACAGTAATTCCACGTTCCTTGGCCATTTCATCAATAGCGTATTTTTAAATGCTGATGTATATTGCCTAGCCAACACTAAAAGTTCATTCTTCAACATGTCACTGTTAATAGTAATTCCCGTTGGATGCTCATGCACGAGAGCACTTCTCTTATGGAAACGGGAGCATCGTCAAATTGTCTGAATTTTTGATATGTACTGGTATTTGATGTCCTGATCAAAAGTCTCCATGGGTCCAACCTAATCCTATGGCTAGATTTAGAGATACAGGGCGTTGAAGTTCAAAATCCCGACTTTTTTAAAACGGTCCCCAAAAAGTCCCTCTTAAATATTTTTTGATATTACTGCCGAATATATCAAGACAAAATACATACCTATTAGCGAAAGTAAAATATCTGTTGTTTACAGGGTGATTCGTGCTTTCACAGACCTGTTTTTGTTAAATTACATATTTTTACAATGGAAATAAACAGTTTTGAAGATTAAAACTAACTTTTCCGCATATGTGAGAGGCCCTGAACAATATTCTATCATTAAATTGTCACTTGTATACACTTCGGGGGATGTATCGGGCTAACAAACCGAAATTTCTCCCAAAATAACCAAAAATGTAGTATATGTGGATTTATAGGACCCGGTGTACTCGCTCAAATCAGCTGAAAATCAATAGGGTACATCTGTGAGACAACTTGAAAAATATCCAATTATAAGATTGGTCACTTGTATACACTCCGGAGGCGAAATTTCTCTAAAAAGGACGAAAATGTGGCACTTCAGTTACCCTAGCACCCGTTGTACTAGCTCTGGTGAGCTAAAAATATAAGATTCATCTATAAGACGCCCTGAACAATATTCAATCATAAAATTGGTCACTTTTATACACTCTGGAGTCTGTATCGTACTAACAAACTGAAGATTCTCCAAAAATGACATAAATTTGGTACTTCAAGTACCATAGCACCCGTTGTACTGACTTGAGTGAGATTAATATCAATAGGGTTCATCTTTGAGACGCTCTGAATAATATCCAATCATAAAATTGGTCACCTGTATATACTCCGGAGGCTGTATCATGCCAACAAACTGAAATTTCTTCAAAAATGACAAAAATGTCGTACTTAAAGTACTATAGCGCCTGTTGTACGGGCTCTGGTGAGCTGAAAATCAATAGGGTTCATCTGTGAGATGTCCTGAATAATATTCAATCATAAAATTGGTAACTTGTTGCACTCCGGAGGCTGTATCATGCTAAGAAACTGAAATTTTTACAAAAATGTCGTAGATCAAGTACCATAGCACCCGTTGTACTGGCTCTGGTGACCTGAAAATGAATAGGGCTCATCTGTGAGATGTCCTGAACAATATTCAATCATAAAATTGGTGACTTGTTGCACTTCGGAGGCTGTATCGTGCTAACAAGACATGTAACGAAAAGTGGCCGACAACGACGACATACACACAGGATTTTTTTTCTAAAAAACATTTTTTCGTGTTGTTCTTGACGAAAAACGTGAAAATAACAAAAAAACTTTTCAGAATTCCAACTTTTTTTGGATAAACCGATACTTTTCTCGCATATTAGATAGGTTGGGCGGAAAAGTAAAAAGCATCAAATATTAAAAAAAATTACCGTTAATGTTTCTGAATATTGCATATAGTGTAGTTCTCCATGTTCTCGTTAAAAGTTCTTCTTGGTAGAATTAGATCCTATGGCTACTTTTTGAAATATTAAATGCTTAGTCTGTAGAATATCAGTTTTACTTTTCCGCCAACCTATCTAATATGCGAGAAAAGTATTGGTTTACCCACAAAAAAGTTGGAAATTTGAAATTTTTTTTTGAGTTATTTTTACGTTATCCATCAACAACAACACGAAAAAACGGTTTTTAGAAAAAAAATCCTGTGTGTATGTCGTCGTCGTTGTCGTCGGCCACTTTTCCTTGCAAGTCTTGTTAGCACGATACAGCCTCCGGAGTGCAATAAGTCACCAATTTTATGATGGAATATTGTTAAGGACATTTCACAGATGAACCCTATTGATTTTCAGCTCACCAGAGCCAGTACAACGGGTGCTATGGTACTTGAAGTACGACATTTTGTCGTTTTTCGAGAAATTTCAGTTTGTTAGCACGATACAGCCTCCGGAGTTCAACAAGTCACCAATGTTATCATTGAATATTATTCAGGGCATCTCACTGATGAACCCTATTGATTTTAAGCTCACCAGAGCCAATACAACCGGTGCTACAGTACTTTAAGTATGATATTTTTGTCATTTTTGGAGAAGTTTCAGTTTGTTAGCACGATACAGCCTCCAGAGTATATACAAGTGATGAATTTTATGATTGGATATTATTCAGAGCGTCTTAAAGATGAAACCTATTGATATTGAGCTCACTAAAGCCAGTACAACGGGTGCTGTGGTACTTGAAGTACCAAACTTTTGTCATTTTTGGAGAATTTACAGTTTGTTAGCACGATACAGCCTCCAGAGAGTATACGATTGATCAACTTTATGAATAAGTATTGTTCAAGGTGTCTCACAGATGTACCCTATTGATTTTCAGTTGACTAGAGCGAGTACAGCGGGTCCTATAAAACTAGATATACTAAATTTTTGGTTATTTTTGGAGAAATTTCGGTTTGTTAGCACGATACATCCCCCGAAGTGTATACAAGTAACAATTTTATGATAGAATATTGTTCAGGGCCACAGATGCGGAAAAGTTAGATTTAATCTTTAAAACCGTTTATTTAGTAATGCAACATAAATACAAAATAAAAGAAATATTGTAAACTAAATATTTTTACACGTTGTGTTAGATTATATTGCAACGTTGTATTTATTGGGTGATAGGCTACAAAAATTCATACTTACAGGGTGATCTGACTTGAGCTTGTAAGATGACAAAATCAACCAATCCAAAAGAGCCGCTAAACAATAGAAATAATTTTGCAATTTTTATGCGTTTTGAATCTGAGTTATTAAGTGCCTTTTGAACAAAACTGCATACAGGGTCATTCAATACACCATTTTAAGCTCTTTTCCACACCACCCGTGAGGTAGAGCCCTATATGCGCGTTTTTTTTCAAGTGGTATCCCCTGTAGGCCTATTCTACTTATTTTTTCATAGAATTTTTAGATTCTTATTACATACTTGTTAAAGTTAGGAGCAAAAACAGTAGATATTTTATAAGGTCACCACAGGCGACTAGAACAAGCATCCATTTAATGATGGTGAAGTCCAAATAAAGTGGGGATTGACGAACAAAAAACTTTTTAATTTTCTTCAACTATGAAACCTAGAACAATATTTTTTGGCAATAAACGGTTTGCTGCATCGTCGACACAATTTAGTAGATGTGTTGGTGGAAATGTGATATTGTGTCTAGCAAATCCAAAAAACCATAAAATTGTTGCAACGTGTGCGCATGTGCCTAAAGTTCGTACCAGATGGACATGTGCGGTAGTGGTAGAAAACTGGAAGGTTGTCTTGATTAAGGCCGTCCTCGTATGCCAACCATAACATATATTTAGTGGCGTTTCTAAATTTAGAGTAGATTCTAAAACGTAAGAAATTGGGTGCCTCTCTTAACTCATCTATTTCTAAAACAGTAAGTTCTTCTCTTTGTAATGTATCTTGTATATAAGGTGGACTTAAATAAAGATGGTAAGGACCTACTAGGCCTATTAGATAATTGATATCTACCCGAGGAAATTCCGGAACATGCAAATGGTTAAGCCTCTGCCAGAGACCGTCTCGGACAGCTAGATTTTGAGCTTCAACACGTGCTTGGACAATATTTACATAATCCAGTTTATTTAGCATTTCAGGTGCTATCTCAACTGTTCCTGGTATATTTATTAAATGATGAAACCTATTTATTAACGCACCCGCAATCTGATAAAACACCCAAGTTGGCAGCATGGGCCGTGGAAATGCGTCCTTTAAAAAACTTGAAAATAGACTTAAAATATTCATTTCTAGCTTCTATAACCCAGCGGGTTGTAGTTATTAGTCTTGCTCTATTAGCCTCACTAGTAGACAGTTGACGTTGGTGGCATATAAGAAATGAGACCTAGTTCTTCAAATGTAGGAATGGCGTCTCTGTAGCCTCTATGTACTATTACAATATCTCCTTCTTCAAACTAGTTTCTCATTCCATTAACGTCGTTCTCTCAATCCCGCCGTAAAATCGTTGCGTCGTTGTTTCGTGCATCAGAAATATAGAGACCGTTGACTGTTAAAATGTATCCATCAGGAGCTACTATAATTTCTGGCTTAACCAAATGTTCCTTTTTAAAACAGTAGTAAGTAATATTCCAAAATTATTACTCTTTTTAATGGAGTTATATGTACAATCTACATAAACAATGGCTTTAGGATCATCAGGTATAGAATTCTAAAGCTTTTGACAAATTCGGGCACATGTCTCTTGTTATTTATCTGAATCCAATATTGCCTGGTACAAATCTCTGCATCAGATATAGGCGGACATTAGATATTATTAAACTAGTGAGTTGTCTGGAAGAATAATTAAAAAGTAATTTTAAAAACTCATTCGATAATCCACGTCTTAACAAGTAAAGCAAGTAAATCTTTTTGCCCAATATTTCTTCTATTACCATACTGTTCAATTGGCATACACAATTCATAAAGTTCTTTGAAATTTTCTTTAGAAATTGATGTTAAATACTTAAATCCTCTACACTAAAATTATTTATATGTTCCTAGTTTCTGACATGAATCTTTGAATTGGCAACAGGTCTTAAACTGGACAAAAATGTTTGAATACTAGTTAAACGATACGGTCTATTCACATAACGCAAACCACCATGTAAATCAAATAATAAAAAATCAAAATTATCCAAATGAATGTCACAAATCATTAAATGTTGAGGCACATAAATATTAGAAATTATAAAAATATTGGCTTTACATTCTGCCGACATTTTTCTTACGTTATGTTGCGCATTACATATTATACAACCACGTAGTGAATAGGAGCTTAAAACGTTAAGTCTGAGGCAATTTGGATTGTTTTCCATCTGTCTTATGTCCTCTGCCATTGCATGATAACAATTTAAACACGATCTTATTTCTATCACTTCTAAATTCTCGATATCAGGATGTCCGGCAGCTTGTCTATAAGTAGCTATGTTCAGAAGATCTATATTATTGTCTTCGTTTAAATGCGTCATTAGTCGAACTTGAAAGTTTCTATTGCACACATAACAATTTACTCTATTTGCAAATGCCATATTAGCAAAAAATTCAGTTAAAACACTGTAATTTTAAGTTAAATAACTGAATAATACTAAAAGGTACTTGTTTTATTATCCCTTTTTTATACTTGGGATAATAAATGGAACGGAAAGTTTGTATTTTTCACTGTTTCACTAGAAGAACCTTATGTGTTGTTCACTATATGATTTGTAGGAGTATGATGGATTAATAAAATAAACGATTATTTCACTATCATTTAACTATATTGTATGAAGTTATAAATTGTTCTTTTGCATGAACAATTAAGAAGTTCACTGGATTAGACGCGTTTTGCACTTTGATTATCTATCACATGATCTGATGGAGTTAATGAATGATTATTACTTAATTGCACAAATGGTTTACCGGTACCAACGCCGGAGTGCTCTTATAAAATTAGTACCATTATGTACGACGGCCGACTGATGAAGAGTGTATGAATGATGACTGGGAAGTGAGTAAAAGTAAGGTATCGTGCATATTTATAGGTCGGTTAAAGTGGTTGCGAGGAAGGAGAAAAATATTAGGATTTGACCAATGGGATAAAAGATTTTGAAATGTAACAGTCAGATACAGTGAGTGAAAAGTATGCAGTTGGGGTGATTTTTTGTGGCCTAAAAAGGTTTGGTAGATACAGATAACGGAGTTTGGAAGAGAGTTTTTATGAAGCGATAAGGTGTCGGGTACTTTGAAATATTAAGTGGAAATTCATAAGAGGATATTTATCTGTATTTCTTATGTGATAGGGACGTTAAAATGGAATTTTGTTGATGTGAAGAAATATTAAATGTTGAGAAGAATGATTATATTTAGTTATATGGTTTGGGCAGAATATATGAATTGTGTTATACAGGGGAAGTTGAAAATAAAAATCACAGGAGAATTTGGTAGTTAAATCGAATTCGTACAGTACTATAAACAACTATAAGTGATACTTATTGTAAAACTCAATGACAGATGTTCATTTTTTATTGTGAAAATAGATGTATACCCTCTTGGCTAGTAACTAATATTAAGAATATAACAAAAAATATAATTTCCATTAAACGTTTTAACTTCTTAAATTGTAAATATATACAGGGTTGCTCCGTTTTTTTGAAAACTAAATCTGCATTTTTTCAACCAATAAAATATGATCATATAAACTTCTTTAACTAGAATAAATAAACCTTAATTAGGATTTATAAAAATTAAGTGGCGAAATATATTAAATATACAGGGTGGTGTATGGAAGAGTTCGATGGATTTATTGACCTATGCCTCTCGATTACAACCCTACACCACATGACTAAAAAAAAACTATCATTGATGTAGAATGTACATACAGTGTGATGAAAATCCTAAAACATGCTAGTTTTTATTTTTAAATTCCTTGATAAACCTGCTAAAAAATATCGTGTCGTTAAGTCAAAAGTCACTAGAGATATTAGTGCACATGATATATTTTGACCTATTTCACAGATTTTGACTTTTTAAACCCTCCTATACAGTCTATTAAATTGCCTTTTTCTACAATTACATAAACACATAGTTATCCTTATTATCTTATAAATAAAAAAATTATGAAAACTTAAGTCTGGCCGTTCTATTCGGCCGATTTCCTTCATTTTTTTAAATGAAAGGTATTTAAACACAGATATATCATCAATCATTGAAATTTACTCAACTCCCACCTTACTCAAGTGATACTCAAACGCGATTCTTCCCTGTACATTTCTTATGGGACACATTCACTCAAGCAATTCGAATTCTCATAGCTCCTCTTCTAATGAATGGATGTTGATCGTTTCACTCTCAGAACACTCAGTGGATCAAGCTCTTTCTTTTGAGCTATTAACTGCTTAAATTAGTTGAGTTTGAGGAAAGTTATGTGTTGACAATCAACTTTACTTTCAATTTTGTCCAAATACTGCGGCCGACGCACAGCTAATATTGTGTGGAAGGAAGTACTGTAAAATGATTTTATGTAATAATTACACCCTCTCATACATAGTCTATCCTGCGGAGCAGCACGAGTCTTCTAGTTATTATTATTATTATCTTATAACTCAAGTTTTTAAATGTTGTACCTAATAAATAATAGGTAACTAGTTTCTACTGTTTGGTTGATCTTTTGGATTTGTTGATTTATTCAACTTTTAATGAGATCAACCTGTAAACATGAATTTTTAACAATGTCATTAGTTTTTGCTCGAAATATTAGCGATTGCAATAAACATCTAATGATTATACAAAAATATAAGTAGAATCGGTCTATACAGGGTATATCACTCAATACCTAAGGATCTGCCTCACGTGTGTGAGAACGAGCTTAAAAACTAAATTAAATCACACTTAATTTAAATTCAAACCGCAAAAAAAGTAATAGCAAAATTGTCTCTATTGTTTGGCGGCTCTTTTGGGCTTGTTGATTTTGTCTCGGATTAACAAATAAAATAGATATATTTGTTTTGATTTTTTCTTGCCCCAAACATCGAGTCACATTCTAAGCTCACTTGCGGACACTTCCACTGCTTTGCCATATTTACAGAGTCTCTTTAGTTGCAGGAATAATGAAATTAGAAGTTTAATTGAAAAATTTGTTAAAAAGTTATGCAAATAAAAAAAGTCAAACTAATTTATGCATTTGAGTCGCTGCTTTTATAATTAATTAACAATACTTTAATTTTATTTAATAAAGACGTATTCTTATATATTCTGAAAAAATGAAGTAAAAAGGGCACAAAATGGTTTGACGACGAGTGTCAGATTCTCCTAGAAGCTAGACAAAAGGCAAGGAAGATAATGCTACAACTCCAAATAGAGGAAAGTATAGAAGAATACGCAAGGTGCCGAAAAGAGACAAGAAAACTAATAAGAACAAAGAAAAAAGAGTATGAACGAAGGAAATATGAAGAAATAGAAAGAGATCGCCCAAAACCAGGCTCCAGAGAATTGTACACGGCAATTACTTTTGAAAAGAAAGGCTTCAAGGCCAAATCCATTCCGATACTTAGGAACGACCAAGGCCACTTAATACTCAAAGAAGAAGAACTGACCGAAGAATGGAGAAGATACTTCAAGGACCTCCTAAGCATAAAACCAGAAAAATTGCACAAAGAAGAGACCTACATAACAGCAGACCTACCAGTGGAAGAACCCTCCCTTCAAGAAACAAAAAAGGCATTGAATAAGCTAATGAACTCTAAGGCGCCTGGCTCGGTTGAGATACCGGCAGAACTATTAAAATATGGTGGAAAAGCACTCCATTTACAAATTAATAACTCTCATATGGCGAGAAGAAAAAATACCTACAAAATGGAAAGAAAGTATAATCGCACCCATTCATAAAAAGGGAGATAAATCAAAATGCGCCAACTACAGGGGAATATCACTAATAAACACCGCATACAAAACACTCTCAAGCATCCTGCTATATAGATTAACCCCATATGCAGAAAACATCCTAGGTGAATATCATGCCGGCCTCAGAAAATACAATTCAACTATAGACCAACTTTTCACACTAAGGCAAATTCTAGAAAAAGCTTGGAAATATAATAGAACAGTACATAATCTCTTCATAGATTTCCGATAGGCTTATGATAGCATATAGAGAAGCCAAATATGGAACGCATTGTGTATAGAGCTCAAAGGAATTTTCTGGATATTTACTATTGCTTTGTTCTTTGCAACACACAGAAGGAATTAAAATGTTGAGAGATGATAATGTGGCTTTATGATTTTGGAATCTCGACTGAAGCTGATCAATGAAATCATCCAAAAGTGGAATCATTATAGTACTTCTAAAATAAATTTCAGGATCTTTTGTGTTGTAGTTTGCCCTATGCTCTTGCGTGACGTTATTCGCGGAATTTTAATTTCTTCGTTTACAGTACAGAGCAAATTCTGTGCATTCTGGAAAAGCTAAGCAAATTTCGAATCAATATTTTGGCGAACATCTTCAATAGTCTTTATGATTAAATCAACATATTGCTGCTGTCAAATCGCAAATGGGAGATTGAAGTATTTTGCATAGTGTCAGTGTGTATGGGAACAACATTCCTAAGCAACATAAGCTTATAACAAAATCACTTGAAATGACTGATCTCAGAAAATAATTAGCCTTTGACGATGTTTCACAATCCATGTCAGTGCTTAAGTCGTCTAGTGTATCAACAATAGCTTTATAGGTATCCTTGAATCTTAACAACCCATCATGATTTTCAACCCAACAGGTATCACACGTTGCCGTAAGATTTTTCCATTGTGTTTCGGTTTTTTTTAATATTCTCTTTCAAGCACTTGGTTTGTTTTGCCGAGGACTTGATGAAATTTCCAACGGATTTTATAATTCCAATAGTATTCCGAATAGGCTGAACTTGACAAGAATGACCCAGAGCTAAATTCAATGAATGTGAGCTGCAATGGACGTATAAGGCTTCTGGATGTTACTCACGAATTACTGCCTGCACACCTTTAAAACTTCTTTTCATCGAAGAAGCTCCATCATATCCTTGTCCGATTAAATATTCGCAATCTACTCCCAAAGATTTTAATTCAGTTAAAATTGCATTAGCTAAATACTTTCCTTTTGTATTCTCAACTGTTACAAAAGTAAAAAAATCTTCACGCAAGATAAACACCTTATCTTTTGGCTCGGCATATCTCACACAAATAGACATTTGGTCTTGTCGTGAAATATCAGTAGTTTCGTCAACAAGGATTGAAAAAAATTTCGCAGAATTCAATCCTTGCACAATTTTTTTTTTGGACTATTTCACCACAAATTGCAATAAGTTCATTTTGTATGGTTGGGCTTAGTTATGTAGCGTTCAACGTCATATTTTCCATGTGCTTTATTAGATTCGAGTCTCCACATCTGCTTCTCATCCGTACGATAGCACGAAAGTTTCCATCATTTGTTTCTGGCTCAGGATCATTAATTTTTATAGGACATGAGTCGCACGTACCTCTCAAAGCCAATACCTGACGTCCACATAATTTAATTGTTTCAATAATCGGAATGAGCCGTTTCCGGTTTTCGGCTATTTGCGCTAAGTATCCGCTATCAATCTGACTCAATATATTTGGTTGAGATTTATTATACACCTTTATAAAATTATCAGCCAATAATACAGAAGATTTGTGGTACTGGCTTTCACTGTGATGTTTGAAATCATGTACAGCATCTTTCCATTTAGTGAGTGGCTTAGTAACTAAGGATTTCAATTGCTGATGAGAGCCTTTTCCTGCGCAATCTCTGGCAAATAATACACAGTATTTGCATAAAGCAACTTGTTGCCCTGTACTCCTGTAAACCAACCACGAGAAGCGTTCAATCCATTGAATTTGAAATTTTAGCCTTCTTTTATTGTCACTTACTGGAAATTTGAATGTTTTTTCTGGCATCCAAGGATATTTCAACAATCTGTACTTCAAATCATCATCAATTTTAATGTTTGATCCTGTATAGTATCCCACATCTAAAATATGCCGAGAAACATCATCCACAGTCCGAGGAACGGCACCAGAAGTACTAGAACTACTTGTAGCAGTATCGCTGTCGAAATCACTTGAACACTTATTTTCAGTAGAACCTTCACTATCACCACAAAGTTTAGATTTTTTAAATACATATTTGAATAATGTATTTTCTTGCGTCCTTTTTGCCATTTCAATAATTGTTGATCGACCTGTAACAATTATAAAAAGCTATTATTATATTATTAATTCCATTTGTACAGAAATATTTACTTTGAAAAAAAGAATCTCATTACTCACTTTACTAATTCGCAGCACTATAATTTCACACACTATTACTTCGCTTATATCGCCTTAGTCGCATTGGATCACTTAAGACACTGCCCCTCCGTGCTCGACAGCGCTCTTATATATTCCGCAGACGCGGCACAAGCATCAAGTGCACAACGAAACATAGTGAATAACTATGCCTATTGCATATTCCCGAAATGCAGTTCGAATACGTTCCCGAAGTTTCCTTGCTTGTGTATTGTGTAGTTTGCGTAGCACGTAGTTTCACCGTTCCCTACTAGATGTCGCTGCCAACGCCGCTATGTTTGTAGTGATTAACTATTATTTTGCGTATAATATAACAACAGAAAAGACATTTAAAAAAATATTTCGGAGGGGATCAATCCCCCTTGATCCCTCCTTGGCTACGGCCTTGATCTCAGCGTTTAAGATGGGCAGGACACGTACAGAGGCTACACGACGAAAGACTTGTAAAACTGATATGGGAAGAGACTCCAACAGGCAAAAGACCACTCGGACGCCCCAGAATGCGTTGGAGAAACAACATAAGATCAGATCTCCAAAAAATTAACATCCCACTCGATTACAGGTTGATGGAAGACAGGGCCTCCTGGAATAAAGTTGTGCAGTCAGCCAAGACCCACCCAGGGTTGTAGCGCTAAGTGATGATGATGATATTCTTATATAAATTTTAAACAAGTATTTGTTGTAACCTTAGATATCTTTATTGTTATAACTAAAAATGGCAACATTGCTCAAAATTTCAGTACCTGTTTTATATGTCAAGTATAACATATTTAGTAGGTTTGTCCATATAAAGAGAGATGCAAATATCGACAGAGTGTGCTCAACGATAATTTCGAATAGATGTAGTATTGTAGTAAATAATGTCAAACGTGGTTTGTTTATACGAGCGCCATTACGACTAGAGTGTAAACATTTAGTCCTTTCGTTTTGATGTGCTATTCAAGACTTGTAGTGAGAAAATAAACTTGTAATTTGATTAATTTAATGTTTTTGGATTATCATGGTTCGTCGATGCCAAGTTTGTCAGAAAAACAGCCGAAATTACCAAGGCCATGTATCCAACATACCATTCCCTCTTTTTGTAATTCATTCATTATTTCATTACTGGCGGTTAGGATTGTTGCCCGCAAAAATAAACGTGTTTGAGTGAATAGCCCCCTCTATTGTATATTATGACTCTAAGGATGTTGTCATCTTACAAGCTCAAGTCAGATCATCCTGTAAGTATGAATTTTTCTAGCCTACCACCCAATAATACAATGTTGCAATATAATCTAACACAGTGTGTACAAATATTTAGTTTATATATTTATTTTATTTTGTATTTATGTTGTGTTACCAAAAAATAATATTTTACAGACTAAGCGTTTAATATTTAGAAAAGTAGTCATATGATCTAATTCTACCAATAAGAACTTTTAACGAGGACCTCGAGATCTACACTATATCCAATATTAAGAAACTTTGACGGTGATGTTTTTTTAATGATATTTGATGCTTTTTTCTATTGTAAAAATACGTAATTTAATAAAAAGCATGAATCGCCCTGTAAACAACTGATATTTTATTTTCGCTAATAGGTATCTCGAAATATTTGGCAGTAGCATCATAAAATCTTTAAGATGGACTTTTTGGGAACCGTTTTTAAAAAGTCGGAATTTTGAACTTCAATGCCCTGTATCTCAAAATCTAGCCGTAGGATAAGGTTAGGCACAAGGAAACTTTTGATCAGGACATCAAATACCAGTACATATAAAAAATTCAGACAATTTGACGGTGATTCCGTTTCCATAAGAGAAGTGCGGGGTTCCTTCACTGGATTAAAACTTGTGATTTATGCCAATTTGCTCACAAAAATTCAAAATTTCGAGATTTAGTTTACTTTTATTGATACTCTGCTCCTAGAAGTTTACAGACCAAGACACTTTTTACTAATAAATTAAATTATTTACCTACCTAACCAAATATTAACCAGTTTTCCTGGAAGTAGGTATTTTGGGCAATACCTTCATTTCATACTATTATTAGGTTTGTTTCAATCGAAGTAAATACCGTTTTTGTACCATACAATCTCAGTAACGCAGCAAATTTGATGTAAATTACACAGACTTATTATATTCACTAATCAGCAGGTCAACTGAGTTTGTATAGTACATGTACGGTTTTTGTGTTGGAACAGACCTATTAAGAGCCGGAAATTGAAATAAAATTTTTCTATATTATTAAAAGGGGCGGTTGTGGTTTATGATGATCAACCTTATTTTTATTGCTTTCACTTGAAAAGTTTATAAAAGTCACAATGTATGCTGAGCTTTTAATTTTAGAATGGTTTAGCATACATACTCTGTAATATTCAAGTAGGTATAATATATAAACACTTTCATACTTTTTTAGCTTCATGGCATTTGGAATAGCGTGCAAGCTTCAGTCCAACCATTTTTTCGCTGTGATAAATTCAACGGCGATGTTTTAAACAACAATTAGTCATAGATATTTCTATTTATTTATTCAAGTTGTACATTGTAAGAATTACAATCATTTAAATTTTATTGTATATTTAATTACTATAAATTATTAATTATAAAGTTTTAAAGGTTATGGGAACATATATTATAAACTGAGTTCAATTATTGTATTTATTTTAGCAGAAATTTTGGTCTTAATGGCAATTTTGATCGTGATTTGTATACTTTCTTAAATAATTGTTTAATAAGGTGTCGGGTTTACAAGGGACCAATTATTTATATCACTTTGTCAGAAAATATGAATAATTTCGTTTATTATGAGTATGTAATAGTCCTAGGGTTATTAACAGTTTCACATTTTAATTTGTTATGTAAGAAATGTTTTAAAAATCCAAATGCAGCTGTTTCTCACTCAAACAACAACGATGTGGTCAAAGTTGAACAAAGAAGATGAGAACATATGGGCCAAGAATCAGATGTTCTTTTAGACTAGGCACAAACCCAAGCATGTTGTCAATCCCACGTGCATTGTTTTTATAACATGGACGAGGAATAATAATCTTATTTTATAAACAGCAATTCCTTAAATTCAATGAACACGTCTGTTAATCAAAACTGAACATTTATATAAGCTGTTGAATAAATAACAAATATTCATAATATGAACATATGGTTCTTCCATTTCTTGCTTTTTTTGTACGACTATTTCCAGTTAGAAATCGTACCGACACTGGTTTACTAATGTGCCGCATCCTTGTTCGGGCATAACTTGAATTGGACTTATACTGGCCCTAGTTTTATCTAATTAGTAACACTAGAAATTATGTTTATGATAAATGTGTAATATAAACACAGTTACCTTCTTGACATTACTCAGTGAAATCAGGTGTCATCTGTAAACCAGTTTCACTGAACATAAGTTAGCAATTGAATATTTTTGTTGATCATTTGAGCGTTTACCTCACATTTACAATCTGTTATAGTTAGTAAAATGTCTACCAGAAATTAAAATATCTAACTTTTAAATTAGAGCCATCTTTTAAAAATTTTAGATATAGATTCTATTTTTATTTATTAAATTACTATATAATACATATCAATACATTCAATTTTTAATACATAATTATATTTAAATGGTTTATCTGATATTATTTTTATTTTAAATGTTGATCACTTTTGTAATGAGGTATTGTTAACAATTTATGTTTGATTATTTAGTTATTAGTCAATATTTCATGGTTATTTTGCTATCAATCAGTGGCTTTGATAATAATCTAAACATTCCAGTATAACATAATTATGTAAATTATATTCAACTAATTTAATAAACCTGAAGTCGTAATGCCAGGAACACACTAAATAATTTTGAATATTATCCAAGTGGAGATAGACCTGCCTCATCTCTCATGTTTTCAAACCTGACTCAGCTTAAAACTATTTTAAATCACTAAATTAAGTACAAAATATTGATTGCTATCTATGACCTGCTTGAATTAACATATTACATAAATTAAAAGTTTTGTTGATAAAAATGGCTCAATAATGGTGAACGATTGAGGTCAACTTGAAATAATTTTGCGAAGATATTTCAGTTTATCCTAACCATGACTTCTATTAGCAATTTATGAAATCGAAATAAATAATAATTCCTCAGGTTTATTAAATTGGATTAGTATTAAATGCCAATGTTATTTTTATATTATAATATTGTATATATTTTTGATTTATTGTATAAAATATTTTTGATAAAATAATAAATAATATTTGATACCTAAAAACAATTTTAAATTATTTTTACTAGGTTTATTTATAGCGTCAATAAACATTTGAACAAATCAATTCATTGGAACTGTATTTGTGTGACTAGGACATAACTCAGCCATATATGAACGATGGTAGTACTGAGCCATAGGTATCATGCACTGCAGACGTCCCAAAATGATCAAGTTCGTGCCAATACTTTGAATATAGAGTGTTTATTCCGAAAATCGTTTAGAACACCAGTTTAAAAAATTATTCGTTGAGATAAAGGAATGCACTCGCAGTTCCTCTATCTACATTTATTGAATAACATGCATACATCTTCGATCATTATTAAATGTGTCCATATACTACATTTTGACTGCTACAAAATCATCATCATCAAAAAATCAATTTTTATAGGATAAGTACATCTACCTCTCAACAATCACCAAAGTTTTGTAATAAAATAAAAATTATAGTATATATTGTGATATGGCACAAAAGATTAGTCTCTATTATTTTCTATAAATAAATCTTATTAGTGGACTGAATAATAAATTAATCTTACCTTATGCACCGGCAGATTGTAAATCCTTAAATCTTCGGTGAAATACTCGTAGCTATAGGGTAAGATAGAGGAGGGAAAAAGGGAATCAATGTCACCTTTCACCGTAATTAATTATAATAAAGCAAAATGATAACCGGTTGGTCAATAACTACAAGCGACGGAATTTTAAAACAATGCTCTCTCGGCTAGGTACGAATATCTACTACTACTACTGTTCAACGACCAAAATGATACTATGTATAAATACGCCAAAATATCCTGCCCCCCCCCCCTAAGTTTATTATAAATAAAGGAACAAAAGAAAATGAATTCAACTAAAATAACTATATTTCATACACTGTGTCTGCGCATGTCTAGCCAAGAATTATGTCTAATCCAGAATAGCCTTACGTCTACAAGACTACAACATAGGTGCTCATGTACAAGCCATGATGAGCAAACAGAACCATTATCTGTTAAACAAATTGCAAACTACAAACGATCACCAAAATACGATTTCCAGAAGCGAAAGAAAAGTAAACTAAAATTTTAATGAAACATTTACAACAAAAATTTCCTCTTCAGTTTTTAACAACTTATTATTTTTTTTTTCATTAATTTTGTAGCTTAAAAGTAGGCTGATGCCTTGTAACTAAACAGCACAAATTTTGATACAATACTTGGTTGCTATTTGTTCTACAATTTTTTACTATTCTACGGTTAGTTCTACCTATTCTACTCTACTACTACCTAATCTACATTCCCTAATCGACTGAGTGCAGAGGTTTTGATAAAGTACACAAGGTTAACTTGGTCTTACATGCTTTGATTTTTATACATTTCAACTTGCACTTTTGTTAGTCTCTACTACTTATAACTATCATGCAATTAATTATTAATCTACTTCTACATGCATCTACGTTTGGTTAACATTGTTTGTTAGTATCTACCTTATATTCTATGCTAAATACCTTATACACTAAGTCCTATTCGGGTAAAATGGGCTTTTCCGGCAGCCCGGTGAGCCTTTGGCCCTTCACCACTGTCCAGAAGAAGCCCATTGTCTCAATCGGGTTGTTTAGGCGTTATATCTTTCTTTCTCTTGTCTCGAGATTTGATTTGCCAGCTTGTTCAGTTTATCGAACAAGACATAATATCTCTTATGTATTTTCCTCCTGTCAGACCTGAGGTTGCCTGGGTCGAGGTATTGCTGGCATTCCATCACCACGTGTTCTGGTGTGCCCACTTCTCCACAGTTACATGTGTCCGTGCCTCTCAAATTGAATCTTTTCTAGTATGTTGGATAGGGTCCGTGACCAGTGAGGTAGTGTATAAGCCCTGGCGTTGGGTTGAAGTACTCTTGGTCCAATCTGGCCTCGATGTTGGGCACAAACTGGTAGAGCCTTCTTCCCGTCTCGCCTATTTCCCATTCTTGTTGCAATTTTCTGCTTATAATGTTATTGATATCAGGTTTTCTGACGTTCACCATCTCTTCTCCCAGAATTTCTGCCACTTTCTCTGGTTTTTGTTTTCTGTGCCAGTAGAGGGCTGCTCTCCTGTTGACTTCTAGGCTGAGTGGCACCACACCTACCAAGATTGTTAGTGCTTGGGTTGGTGTGGTACTAAACGCCCCTGCCATTCTAACCAGGAACCCTATCTGTGCTCAATCCAGTTTTTGTTTGTTTTTGACATTTTTTGTTCTGTATATCCATACACTCGCACTGTATCATGACACGGACGCCAATATCGTATTCAGATAAATTCTGACTTGACGGAATGGTAACTTATATTCCCTCTGCGCAAGGCTAGAGAGTTTATGGATCACCATTACCGCCTTATCACAGACACTTGTGATGTGCTGATTATACAATCCGGACTCGTCCAGTATTACTCCCAGATACTTCGTTGTTCTTGACCTTCTTATTATTCTACCATCTAGTTTTATGTGAGGGTCTCTCGCGAGTTGCCCTTTCACTAGACTATATATTGTTTTCTCTGTGGATACTCGTAATTTCACCTTTTTGCACCACATTGATACGGTTCCCATTACATTATCCGCTTTTCTTTCCAAGTCACGCCTATTATTTGCTCCCATGACAAGCAGTAGGTCGTCAGCATACGCTATCACCCCCTCTGCGTTCTCGCTATGCCCAATCTCATCTAACAGCTCCTCCATTATGATCTCCCAGAAAATGGGACCACACACTGAGCCTTGAGGACAAACTTTTGTTAGGTGCCTCGTCTTGCATCTCTCTCTCTCTCTCTCTCTCTGACAATAGCTCTTCAGGATTTTGTATATGTCTTGCGGACACTGCATAATCCTGAGCCTGTCAAATAATACCGGCAACCAAAGATTCTCAAATGTGCCCGATATGTCAATGAAAACTGATATTACATATTTATACTGAATGCCATGTAATATCTGCATTGCCTGTTTTATGGTATCTTCTGTCGATTTTCCCTTTCTGTAGCCAAAGTGATTTGGGTTCAATCCTGTCAGTGTCGGTGTTTCCCGTATTCGGTTACACAGTAATTTTTCCAGGATTTTCCCCATTGTATTCAACAAGCAGATAGGCCTATATGTTTTTGGTTGTGGTGGATATTTGTCCTCTCCTTTGTTTATAATTACTATATCGGCTTGTTTGTGGATGTTTGGGAACGTTCCTTGTCGTGGACATTCATTGTATAGCGCACATAACGATGGAGTTAATTGCTCATTCAGTGCTTGAAGCACTTCCGCGTGAATGTTGTCAGGTCCGGGGGCCTTTTTCCGTTTGGCTTGTTTTATACCTTCGCTGACCTCTTCCTCAGTAAATCCCCTCGTGCGTTTACGGGTTGCATATCCTTCAACCATTCGCCGCCTTAGCAGTTTCTGGTCTTCATTGTCTGCTTTTTGATTATCACTCGGCAGAAGTACCTCGAGCAGCAGATCAGCTGATTCTCCCGATCTTTTGTGAATTCTCCATCAGGTTTTTGCAATGTATGCAACATCGTGGGACATTTTATTTCATTTGTCACAATCTTGTATGGTACGCACCACATGTCCACTTCAAGGTGATTTTCCACAAACTTTTCTCAGCTCTTCTGCTTAGCTAATTTGATTTCACTGACATAGTGCTTTTTCTTTTCTCTGTATATATGCAGAAGTATTTGACGTTCTACGTATATGCCGCTTCTTTGATAGTTTCTCCAGGCGGCTCGCACTTGTGCTCTTAGCGTTGTTAGCTCTGGTTTCCATGCATGATTTTTCACTTTCTTATTACTGACTTTTCTTGGTATTGCCAGATCCATCACATTTTTTATTATATCTTTGGCCCTTTCATGGACACTCTGTCCCTCCCCGATCAACGTCGGTGTCACGAACTCAGCCTTCAAGAGTTCCCAATTAGCTTTACCTATACTGTACTAGTTCTTTGCGACTTCGTAGTCATCGTTCCGTTGTCCCAGCGAGAAGCTTAGGTTGTGGTCACTCATTGTGATTTGTGACTCCACCTTTCATTCCGAGATCAGGCATGTCGCCTTCACATTCGATACCGTAATATCTATGTTACTAGCGGCGCCTGCTCTGTTTTAGAATGTCGGTGGTTGCCCTTCTTGATTGACTGTGTGTAATTGAAATTCGTTGATCAGATCCTCGAATTTCTCACCTCTCTGATCAGTCTGTTCAGAGTGCCACAACACCGATTTCACATTCGCATCAGCCATGAGTATGACAGCTTTATTTCTGTATGCACAGAATATTTGCCTAGCTTTTGCAACGTATGGTTCTACGTCATTACTGAACTGACAGTACAGGTTTGCTATTATATAGCGGTCTTGTTGTGTTATTAGTTCCACACAGGCAATGTTCATCGCTAAACTGCTTTATTTGGCATACTCGATAAGTTTTATTGAACAGCACAGTGACTGCCATGGTATTTTCGCCAAAACTTGCAACTTGTGTTGTTATTGGCATCCCCTGCCTGGTATATGGTTCCTGCAAGCAGACCATATACAGGTTCAGCTCTTCCGCAACTTTTCTGACTTCATGGCACACGGATGCACTCCGCATGCAGTTGAGTTGACCAATTCTAACTATGGGCGCCTCGTGTGAATATGACTGAGTGGCCATTTTTTGACTACAGTCATAGGCTATCCTGCCATGCGTCATGACGAAGTCCCTGTACAACTCATTCAAATCGAGCTTATCATTTCTTCTATTAAATACTTGATCCATCAATTTTTTGAGTTCCTATGCGTCTGTGGGAATGTTCAGGCCCTTTAGCTAAATCCGATCCACTGCCGCCGGGACGGGGAAGGTGATTCTGTCTCCTCCAGGATGCATGCTCCTGACCACTAACCATAAGGCCGCAGTCAGGATTGCCGGCTCCTGGAGTCTACTGAGCCTCATGTTTAGCTCCATGTGTTGATAGAGATGTTCATGAGTTAGCTCTATCACTGCTTTCTTATCAATTTTTTCTTTAGTGTCATTATCTTTTTCTGCCTTATTTTTCCTTCTAAATGACAACATTCTTAACGTATCTCTTAGTTTTTCCGATTTGACAACTGGGCGCATGTAGGTGCCATTCCTGGTCTATACCTTGACAGTTCGAACAATCCCATCCTTTCCAGGGGACAAAGTTTCTATGACCGCCAAATTCCACTGTAAAGGTGGGATAGATTTGTGCATTATTACGACTACCATACTTTCCTTTACAGGATTTGATTTGGTTTTCCATTTTAAGCGCGATTGTATAGAGGACAAATATTCAGAATGTCATATCTCCCAATAATGCTGGATTATACTTATCTAAGAATTTATATCTCTTTAAAGGACTCATATTTCCTAAAACTACATAAGGAGCCGGTAAAGACATTAATGGTTCTACACATAAAAAATGCCATGGGGTCAAAGCGATAGGATTCTCAGGGTCGTTACTTTGAGTACAAAGGGGACGCGAATTTAAGAGACACATTCTATTTGTGTCAAAATGGTTAGGAGTTTTTCATAAGTGAGAATTTGATTTCCCATGACTCTAGCTAAATTAAGCTTTACGCTTTTGATGTTATACTTTCCCAAATACCCCCAAAATGACTCCCCAGCGGTACATTCATTATCCATGAAATTTTGGAATTATTAATTTCCTGTTTGAATGCATCTCTATAAGCTTTGGACCTAGTTAGCTGATATATCTCGTTAAGAACCCTTTTAGCAGCCACAAAATTCGTACCATTATGGGAGTACCAAACTGCACAATTTTCACGATGAGATAAGAATCTTTTGAAATCGGCCAAAAACAATCGGTTGAGAGCGAGGAGGCTAATTCGAGATATATGGCCTTCATAGTAAGACAAACAAATAAGCATAGATAGGCCTTTTGCGTTTTTACTCCACGATATGTCCCTATAGTGATTGAAAAAGCACCATTATAGTCTACACATGTGTGCAGAAATGCCTTTGCTTGATTAACTCTTACCGCGGGAAAATCGGCCATCATAGGATAGTTAGGCTTGGGATTAAGGCGAAAACAACGATTACATTTCCAAATCCTATTTCTGATGATCTGACGACTAGATAAAATCCTATAATTTTCTCTAAAAAGATTGTGTAGCATATAGGATCCAGCATGTAAGTACATTTTATGGAAATAATCTATCATCAAAATAGTGAAGGGATCTTATTTGGGCAACAAAATAGGGTGTTTTTGATCAAAACTACATTCGGAATTTGAGAGTCGTCCACCGACACTAATTATACCATTTTCAATAAATGGGCTTAAACGACGTATAGATGATTTTACACAAAGAGCTTTATACTCATCGAAAAATGTTTTCGCATATTCTACAGCTTCTAAATCAGATATACGTATATGTCTATTCAAAGGCAATTTTTTCAGAAATCTTAAAAAGTATACTGTGGGATTTAAGAGTTTCGACCAAGATGAAAATTTTCGATTAGCGTATAAAGCAGTGAAATTACAGGAACAACAATACCTACAAAATGTTTTAACGAATATTCAGAATCACCAACCTGAACTTCCTGCTCGTTCACTGACCGAATATGCCAATCCTTTGATTCTAACAATAACATTTTGGGCCCAGTAAACCACGTGGGATGGTTAACTAACGAAGAAGGACACAAACCTCGAGAAGCGCAATCAACGACATTTTCCTTTCCGGAAATAAAAAACCATTAGGGTGGAGGAATAATCTTTTGAATTTTCCAAACTCGATTTTGAACAAATAAATTTAATTTCTTCTCTGAGGTTATATATCCATCTTAAGGTAATCATGGAATCACATAAAGCAAAAATCTGATCAATATTATGTCTACGGGCGTAAGTTTCAATGGCATGAGAAAGAAGTTTTGAGAGAAGGAGAGCTCTGCAGAGCTCTAACCGAGGGAGAGTAATTGTAGACATTGGTGAAACTTTAGATTGAGAGTACAGAAAAGTGACTTTAACTTGACATGTACAATCAACAACCCGGTTATAAACAATGGCTGCATAGCCAGCAGCACTCGCATCTGAAAATCCTACAAACGATAATGACTAAATATATGTAATTGCTATATGGCGTAGAATCTATTTTGTGAAGAATATGAAATTCGTTTTGAAATTTTTTCTAGAGAATTTCTATTTGGGTGCAATACTATCCCAATCAATTTTTAGAATCCAAAGTCTCTATCAAAATTTTCAGAAACATGGTTATAGGAGACATGAATACCAAGGGGTCAAACATGCGAGCAACAAGTGAGAGAATTATTATTTTCGTACAAGGAGCCATTGAATACATTTCTACCCCAAACCTAAAATTATCATGTTTTTCTTCCCACTGTAGTCCTAACACCTTAGAAGCTGACTTATCAATTGAAGGGGTTCGTTCGGGTATTGTCGACAAACGTTGGTCAGAGTTGGACATCCACTTGACTAATTCAAAACCTCACATTTGAAATAAATCTAGCAACTGAGTGTGTGCAATTATAGCATCGGGAACACTACAAAAACTACCAATAAAATCGTCCATGTACATATCACTGGATATGGGTACAATTACGTCAGGAAAATGTTGAGATTCGTGCTTACATAATTGTCTTACTACTCTAAGACTTAAATATGGCGAGGACTTTACTCCAAAAGTTAAAGTATTTAACTGAAATATCGAAATGGGATCATTTGTGTCGAATCTCCACAAAACTCTTTGAAGTGCACAATAAGGTTCAACGACTCTAACCTGCCTATACATTTGTTTTAAGTCCGCATCAACTGCTACTGGAAAAAGACGAAAGTTCAACAAAATGGTAGTAGGATTATTTTGTAATTTTGGACCTTTGTGAAGTATACCATTTAGTGAGGGACTTCCACTCGTTTTCATCGAGCAATCAAACACTATTCTACAAAAGGTGGATGGGCTATCTGGTTTAAAAACACAATGGTGAGGGATATAATACGACAACGAATTTATATTTTCAATAGGAACGAAACTCATGTGTCTTTGGTCTAGATAGTCTTGGAATATATCACTATAAACAGTTCTTAGCTCTGGATTTTTATCGAAGTGATTTTCTAGGGACAACAATCTATTTTTGGCAGGTACAAATGAATCGCCTAGCAATTTAGGATCATCTTGGAAAGGCAAAGATACTGTGTATCTACCATCAGGATTTCTAGACCGGATTATTTAAACTGTCAAACTGACACTCTGTAATTATGTAACAAGTTATCGATGCATAACCTGATTATTTTGAAGTACTTATAGTATTACTACTGATTATACAAAAAAGATCAAAGATATTCTATCAAATAGGAAAAACAATATAGTATTTAATAATATAAATTAAAACAGATATAGATTTTAACGAGACTTTTCCTCTTCACAATACCCTACCTCAGTGCTCGTTTAGACGTCAGATTGCTCCATAGACCAATCCGTGCTCGCCAGTCGACTAGCTTCTAGTCGAAGAAGGGGTGGATCTTCAAAATGTAAGTAAGTTTTCACTAATAGGGCGCCAGAGAAGTTTTGGCAAGCACCCAAGACTTTTTTAAGGAAAAAATTAACTGTCTCAACCCTTACTTTGTGGAATCTACTCATATTAGTGTTTTAAATGAAACTTACTGTGGAGTTAACAAGAAACAGTAAGTTTCATTTGAAACACTAATTCTTTAAGTTCACACACTTGAATAGGGTGAATTGACAAGTAAGTTTTAAAATGAAAGTCGGCAAGTATCCACTGATTTTTGTTTAATGTTTGGACCTTGTCTCTCTTTACGCAATATTTGTTTTTAAAATTTCAAACTTACAAAAAGAACAAAACTATTAACACCTGAATTTAGCTGAAGGCTAAAGATTCAGATTATAGATGGGGCTGAAGGCAAAAGATCCACATTAATACTTATAATCACATTACTGATTGATACAAAATATCAAAGTTAATTTAAATAACCAATAAAACAGTAAAAATACACGAAAGTTAAATTACACAATTAATAAAACTGGAAAATTTCAAAAAAACCAGTTACAGTGAAACTGTCAAGTGGCTCATGAACAATTGCTCAAGATTAATGGCTAAAATAAAAAAGAATTATATAATGACCAAGAAATATATATGACGTATCGCCAACGTACGTACCGTGGTATACAAGAACGCCCCTAGTATAATACGTTATAAACCAAAAATTACGTTAGTTACATATATCCAAAATTATAAGTGACTTTTATGTAAAAAGAAAAGCTACTTCGAGTATGAGAGCAAAAAGAAGAAAAATAAATGGATTTACTTTAGTTAAACTAGCAAAAGCACTAATTGTAGCAAGTAATATTAATAAAAAAATAAATTGAAAAAAGGTTAGCAAAAGTTTACAAGCCGATGAAGGCCACTGTTAGAAAGTAATTAATATAATAATAAATAACGAAGTGAAAGAAAATAATTTCACAAGTAGTTGCAGTAATCGAATCCCTCGATGACGATGCTCAGAAAAAGAAAATTCTAGCTCTCCCGGCTTTGATTCAGTTGAGTGGACAGGTGAAACTTCTACCAAGTGCCGGTTATAGAAGTGGACCAAATTCCACGGCCAGCAATCTGCAGATAAATAAAAACCAAGCCATTGAAAAAGCCAGTTTTTTGAGATCCTGGACTTGAATAGTCCGTCAATATAGTTGAGAATCACCCACACCGTCCCACGATCTCAGTAGATGGTTAAGATTTTTTCTATCGACAGTACCAACGGCCGCCGGTAGGTAAATCCGAATTTGCACCTCTACCTTCTAAGACAATTTTGATAGGACTATCTTAAGGTAGGTGATTTGTGGACTACCTTCCTCGTCGAAATTTCGAGCGAAAGACCGTTCGTGACAGGTATACCAACCGATATTCTTATCGGTCGGGCAATTTTTCGCTTTACTAGGTGAACAAATTCAATAACATGTTAATTAAAAAAAATGAATTACATATGAAATTCCAAAATGGCTCTAATTAAAAAAATGAATGCATACACCAACCAGTATAGATTTAATGATTTCAAATGGTCTTTAGGAATGATATTAATGAAAATTACATTCAATGTAGTACACAGATAACTTCAAGTCAAGGTGTAGGTATTAACTCTCTTAGCGGAAAAGAGAAAAATGAATCGACATTCTGCGAATTGGGATAAGCCAACTACACCGTTGGCGCTGTATTCTATGAAATAAAAACTGAGCGCTACTATTCGAATTTACAAATACATTTATCGGTAGTATACCAATCAATAGGTACTTATTTGAAAATTCAAAAGAAATGATAAAATTATTAATAAACATGTTAAGCATGTTACAGTTTTCTCATGAGGTCACTATGCTCTTTTTGTGTTTCAGTTTTCATAAAGGAGCCGAACATCAGTATATCAGTAATCAATTTGTATTGAAAATTAACAAGGAAGAAAGCATTAACAGTACAATTATTTGAGTGTATATTCTGATAGGAGTATCGTTCTAGAATTGACGATTATTGCAGTGGAAGCTGGGAAGCTGTTTACTTATAGTTAACTAAAGGTAGTTGAAGATCCGTAATAAAGTTATGCTTGTGAAATGGTTTCATTATTAATAAAATGTCTTAATCTACTAATGTTTGCCATTGATGATTGTCAATGATATATAACAAATAACAAGATCCTCGTTAACATCCTTCTATGCCGAAAGTATTATTAGATTAAATGCTTTTAAAACTATTATCCTATAAAATTTAAATATCATTTTAGACGTTTTGAACTACTTTATTTTTGTTGTATCGTTAAAATACTCAATACTTTCTTTTTCTTATTTTCATATACAGTGTGACCCATTTAAAATGGAACCACCCCTGTAAAATACGCAATGTATGATACTTTGAATTTTTCTTATTTTATCACTCAAATGGTCATTGAATCTTACCGAAATAAACTTACAGTTATCTTGTGCCTTTAACAGTTAAAAATTGAATGTTATGTATATTTTTCATTACATAATGTAGCAACATTATGATTATTAACTGTGAGTAATATATTGCTGATTTTCAAAGAAATGTTTAACCAATTTGATGTATACATGACCAAATATGTCATAAACTGATTTTAGTCATCATCATCAATTCGTTACAGATACATATTCATTTTTCTTGAAATTTACTAGGCATTTTATATGATCTCTGTTCGTTTCATGTTAAAACAATGCTAAAAGCAGCGATAGTAGTGATATTGTTAAGTAGCTGTAACTTTTTATGTTGTTTAAAAGTAATTTATTAATAGTCTGTGTAGGTACTTTTTAAGTGAAATGTTTAATTCTTAGTTCCTATTTACCGAAAAATTCCTTGTTGGACACATTTTTTAGTTTTGTCGAATTATTTGTTTAAATTTGTTTTTTCTTGCA
Organism: Galeruca laticollis; assembly: GCA_963921935.1. Lineage (NCBI taxonomy): Eukaryota > Metazoa > Arthropoda > Insecta > Coleoptera > Chrysomelidae > Galeruca > Galeruca laticollis. The sequence goes on from OY998183.1 coordinate 90,994,999, forward strand.
ATAATAAGGCTGTCCAGAATATATACCGTCTGTCGTGAATTTTTATTACCCTCGTCCAGAAAAAGTAAAAAACAAAGTTGGCAACAATAGGTAATTATGCATTAAATTATTGAATTTGGATTTCGCATGAAAATACGCTTATTTGAACTGTCACAGTGTCAAATTCCTTATAAAATTACCTTTTGAATGATGTCACACTTAGTACTTTCCCTATTTAAATTTTATTGGTAATAGTGACAGAGGGGAGCGGTGGGATGTAGGATAGTTGAGGATATGATCGAAAGATGTCCCCATTGAAATAAAAGTCGACCTCTTTTCGAATTTTCTCCAACAAAAATTTGTCTTGAAGATATGCGATCTGTATCGTTTTCGGTGCCGCACCCTGTATATAACGCTACGCGTACCGTATATGTGCTCACCAAGACGCCTAGCCAGCGTGGTGTTCTACGGCAAAATACCCCTTATGAAAATGCCAGTTATACAAACTCATATACCCCAGGCGAGTAGAAGATTATCTTCAGAATCTCGCACTGATGCTAAATCAGTCTGTCCCATGGATTCTGGGGGGGACAATCATCTGGCAAAGAAACTTAAGAAGAAGAGATACAGAAAGGAAAAAATTATGTATATTGCAACATACAATACACTATCACTACTATCGGAAGAACGATTAACTGAACTTGAGTACGAACTGGAAAATATCAAATGGGATATCGTGGGTCTTAGTGAAGTTAGAAGGCGGGGTGAACAGCTTGTTACTTTAAAATCTGGGCACAGTTTCTATTACGTAGGAGATGACGATAGCTCAGTGGGAGGAACTGGCTTTCTGATACACAAACGACACAGAATGAATATTTTGTCCCTGAAGAAAATCTCCACAAGAGTAATATGCCTTGTCCTCAGACTCAACACCAGATACTGTATAAAAATTATACAAACTTACGCGCCTACCTCAAGTCACACTGACGAAGAAGTAGAACTGTTCTACGATGACATCAGGGATGCTCTTAGTGGTCAAAAAACACATTAGAAATGCCTGTGGATATGGTGTACACACTAGATGTAAATTGAGTGAATGAAAACGACGAATACTCAGTGTGTATTAGTTTATTACTTTCCGGCTAAGCGCTTTCGGCTATTAAGCCATTATCAAAGCCGTCGTCATTTAAAAAAGTAGTTGTCAAAGCCATCAAGTTGATTAAAAACAATACTCAAGATAGAATCATCGTTATGATTGAGTCATTGGAATAAAAATATTAAAATACCCTATTGGAAGGGTGTAAAATTATAATTCACATGATGTAAATTCACTCAAAATTAAAAAACACATTATACTATCCTATGTGGCGATTTCAACGCCAAGATGGGAATAAGGCTGAACGATACTGAGTTTGCACTGGGGAACCATGGACTAGGAGGCAGAAATGATAGGGGCGACACCTTGCTTGATTTCCTGTTACAAAACAACCTATTCCAGATGAATAGCTTCTTTCCTAAGAGACAAAATAAGAGATGGAAGTTAAGACCCTGAATACGATGACCCAGCGCCACGGAACCCGCTGACGCTGCAGCGATAACGAAGTTATAAATACTAATGTTAATATACTCTTTCACTCTTTATGTCAGATTAATTGTTGAATAAAGTAGTCATTATAATAATTTTTCGCTTTTTTAAAAACATTCTTTTCGGAACTACAACCTTCACTGGCGCAGTCAGTAGGATTTTCCGGAAAATTACACGAGTTTCGCGAGTAGTTTGTTCGTTTCTACGATTAACCGGAAAAACCGAACTTTTTCCTGTAGTACAAAAGCCTAGATTCGAAGGTATATCGGGTCAAAAGTATTAGTTACTACAAGAACTGTGAAAGTGTTCCAAAGAAGAAGAAAACGAAAAAGCAGTTAATCCAAGTCCTGGGTGAAGAACAAAAATCGTCCGATCCTATAGGCAGTAGATGTAAGAAGTTAGAAAATTATGAAAATCGTCATTTTTGCGTAAGTGCTAATCCTTTTTAAACATTTATTCCTCATATATATATTTTTTTTTATAATAGTATTTATAATCGAGAAAAATAGAATAAAATAAGATAATAAGAAATAATTCATATACACTAAAGAAATATAAGTTAACAAAGTTTTATTATTTCATGACAGAAGATTATAGAGATCTTAATTTGAGTAGTCTTTTCGAAGTAATAAATTCAATAGAATCAGAAATGGCTCAACCCAATTACCAATTATTAAAGTTATACTTAGATTCAATTCCACCATACGATGGTAATCCACATACTCTTACTATATTTTTAGGTAATTGCGAAAGTTTAATTAATACTTTTGCAAGTCAAACTGATAATGCTTTGAATAATTTTTTGTTAAGAGCGATTTTAGGCAAATTGACAGGTAGAGCACAAATACTAATAGGTTCACGAATTGAGCTAACTACCTGGCAATTAGTAAAAGCCGCGCTTAACCTCAGTTTTGGTGATCAGAGAGACATAGATTGTTTGATACAAGACTTAATAGCATTAAGACCTTCGAAAAATGAAGCACCGTATACATTTGGCATGCGTTGTCAAGACGCACGGAGCTTAATCGTTTCCAAATTAAATTCTTTAAATTTACCTGCAGCCGAAAGAACAGTGAGATTAAGAAGTTATGATGATTTATCGCTAAAAACGTTTATTAGAGGTTTACCGTTTTCAATTCAAACAAATGTTAGGTTAAGAAATCCAGACAGTTTGGAAAAAGCAATGAGTTTGGTTATAGAGGAAGAAAATTTTCTTTACTCGACCCAGAGATCAAATAATTTAAATACTCAAAATAATTTTAAACCATCATCTAGATTCACTCCTGCGAGAAATAATTCAAACTTCACTTATACAAACTCAAACATAAATTCAAATTTCAATCAACGCACATTTCCTTCGCAACCACGTCCGAATTTTCAATCAAATTTCTCACAGTCTCCAATAATGTTTCAAAACTCGATACCACGTCAGTCTCATCCTTCGTCTCTATTTAGACCACAAAATACGTTTACTAACAACTCCTTCAATAGAAATCCCAATAATCATTTTGTACCACAACGTGAACATAATTTCCAAAAATTTTATAATAATTCTACAATCCAACAAAGAAATAATAACCAATCCTTTAACCGTCCTTCTTTTCAAAACCAAAATAAACCCGAACCGATGGACACGTCATCAGCAAATACTTCCTTAAAATCAAAACCCCAACCAAAATTCACCGCCAATGAATTATTTAACCAAGAGGTTAACCAAGTTCAATTTGAAAATCCATTCGAACCAGATCAACTTGATTATTTTAATTATCAACATTTACACCCAGATGATTCCACAGAAACTCAATACCCCTATAATGATAACAATTTTCAAGAAAACAATGTTAATGCTTATAAACAAGATAATATGTACACGGAAACATGTGCGAATATAGGGAGAAACGATGATGTAAATTTTTGTCTGGCGTCGACCTCCGACGGTCGGAGATAATACAAGTAAATGCATTAAAAGCAAATCTGCCGTATATTATAATTCCTGAAATAAATGCTAGATTCTTGATAGACACCGGTAGTACAAAAAGTTTAATAAACCCTGATTTAGCACATAAGTATTATAAAAAATTTATTTTCAAAGAGAAATTTAATATACAAACAGCGCATAATATTTCTTTTCACGACGAAGTAGCTAATATACCAGTTTTTAGTATTTTTAATGTAAAACAATATCATAAATTTTATCTTTTTAATTTTAGCGAGAATTTTGAAGGAATAATAGGAGTAGATTTACTCGAACAATTAAAAGCAACTATAAATGTTAACACAAGGGAGATGTCTACCCCTTACGTTACTGTACCTATTATTTTCCAGCCAAATAATAATAATAAACAATATCATTCAATAAAAAATTATCGTATCGTTATACCAGGTAGAATACAACAGGTTGTAAAAGTACCTGTTACCCAAAGCAATGGAATAGGTATTTTAGAATACCAAAATTTTGGTAATGGTATTGAAATGCCCAAAGCTTTAGTCAACGTTCGTAATAATTATGCTATAACTACTATTACTAATGTCAATGAAAATTCTGTGAAGTTAGAAATTTCAGAACCATTTGATATAGAACCAATAGATTTAGTCCACGTTAACTGTATAGAAAAAATGGAAACTGATGAAGTAATATCCGAACATTATGATAGATTGCTTAAAAATAATTTAAAAAATATAAGACTTGATCATTGTAACGCGGAAGAGAAAAACGCTATTAAAAACTTACTTTTTGAATATAGGGATATATTTTATTGCGAGGGTACTCCTTTAACTTTTACAAATCAGATAAAACATAAAATCAAACTAAAAAACGAATCTCCAGTTTATACAAAGTCATATCGCTTTCCTGAAGTTCATAAAGACGAAGTTAGGTCACAAATTTCTAAATTGTTAGAGCAAGGTATAATACAGGATAGTAATTCGCCATTTTCGAGTCCAATCTGGATTGTGCCCAAGGCCTTTAATCCCGCCACTGGCAAACGCTCTTGGAGAATGGTAATTGATTACCGGAAGCTAAATGAGCAAACAGTAGATGATAAGTATCCAATACCTCTCATTACAGATATTTTAGATAAATTAGGTAAAGCAAATTATTTTTCCACTATAGATCTTTGTTCAGGTTTTCATCAAATTCAAGTATGTGACGAAGATGTAGAAAAAACTGCCTTCAGCACGGAAGAAGGGCATTACGAATTTAAAAGAATGCCTTTCGGTTTGAAAAATGCTCCTTCCACCTTTCAAAGAATAATGAATTCAGTTTTAAGAGGTTTACAAAATCAAATTTGTGTTGTTTATCTTGATGATATATTAATATATAGTACATCATTACAAGAACATATAGAACGTTTAAAAAAGGTATTTGAAAGACTTAGGCAAAGTAATTTAAAAGTACAATTAAATAAGTCGGAATTTTTGCAAAAATCTGTTAAATATTTAGGTCACGTTATTACTCCGGATGGTGTCAAACCCAACCCTGAAAAAATTTCTGCAATTAAAAATTTCCCAATACCTCGAACTACGAAAGATATTAAAAGCTTTTTAGGTCTTCTTGGTTATTACAGGCGATTTATTCGAGACTTTGCAAAAATAACTAAGCCGCTTACCAAATGTCTTAAGAAAGGAGCTCAAATCATACATAACGACGAATTTATTAATTGTTTTAACGCTTGTAAAGAAATACTTACTAATGACCCTGTACTCGTATACCCAGATTTCAATAAACCCTTTGTGCTAACTACTGATGCAAGCAATTTCGCTATCGGAGCTATTTTGTCACAAGGTGACGTCCCCCGTGACCGACCAGTGGCATACGCCTCTAGAACACTTAATGAAACTGAAACCCGGTACTCTACTATCGAAAAAGAACTTTTAGCAATAGTTTGGGCATGCAAACATTTCCGCCCTTATTTGTATGGCCGCCCTTTTCTGATCTACACAGATCACAAGCCTTTAACTTGGCTCTTTAGTCTTAAGGAACCTAACTCAAAATTAGTTAGATGGCGCCTGCGTCTCGAAGAGTACGACTACAAAATTATATATAAAAAAGGTAAAGTCAATGCCAACGCGGACTGTCTATCGCGCATAACGTTAAACGCTTTGGAAGACGAATCGATGATCAATAATCCAGGCGATATCGATCTAGACATCTTAGACAACCTCAGGGATTTAGCAGAATCTTTTGTTGGTGAAGATCACGAAGAACAACCTTCCACTAGTAAAACCGCGCCCAAAATCAATATATTAGAAAATAAACAAGTCAAACCTCCCGACAAAATACTAGAAAATATTAACGAACATGACAACGACCTTATGACACAACACTCTAATGCCGACGATTCAGGAAATAACGGAATTCCTATACTTGACGAAATAATTAATAACAAAACACATCAAATCTTAGTATTTCCAAATTTATATAAAAAACTAGACGTTGCGGACTCGACTTATGAAAATAAAAAAATTGTAACTGTGAAAATTCCTGAAAATGATTCAAATCATTTTATTTTTACATTTTTATTAGAGTATACTGATAGCAAAACCACTTATCATATTTATTTCCACAAGGACAAATTTTACAAAGAGTTTTGTAATGTATACTCACAATATTTCAATGAAACCGGACCCAAACTAATAAAATGTACCAAACAAGTAAATACTATAACAAATGAAGAAGAACAGTTACTTTTAATAAGAAACCATCACCAGGGTAAAACAAACCACAGGGGAATTAACGAAACCGTAGAATATTTAAAAAGAAATTATTATTGGAAAAATCTAAAATCAACAGTAACTAATTTTATTAATGCTTGTGACATTTGTCAAAGATCTAAATATGCTAGAAAAGCCCCTTACGTGCCGCTTATGTTAACAGAATCAGCTACTAAACCGTTTCAAATTGTACATGTAGATGTATTCACATTCGATGGAAAATTATACTTAACTCTCACAGATGCTTTCTCAAAATTCGCACAAGCAATTTTTATTGAAGGTAAGACCGCAGTTATCATAAGTAGAGCTCTAATTAAATATTTTACAACTTTTGGTGTTCCACAAACTTTAGTTCTAGATAAAGGAACCGAATTTAATAATCAAACAGTTAAAGATATACTGGCACTCCATAAAATTAATGTTCACTTTACTACCCCAGCTCACCATGAGTCCAACTCAATAGCAGAACGTTTACATTCGACACTAATCGAACAATTACGCATATTACAGGAAATTTACCCCGATGAAAAAGGCAATTTAATGGACTATGCTATACTAGGCTACAATAATACTATACATAGCTCAACTAATTTTACGCCATTTGAACTCACTTTCGGACATACTGACACACGAAATCCCAACGAAATATTTGACTCACATTCATTTTATAACGATTACGCCGAAAAACATAAGGAAAAACTGAAACACGTATATGACAAGGTAAATAAGACACTGACTGACAAAAAGCAAAAAGTAATTACGAAACGTAACGATCAAGGTGACGATAACCCGGAATTCAAACTTAATCAAATTGTTTATAAACAAAACCCTAGACGACGTAACAAAAAAGACAAAGTATTTTTAGGCCCTTACCAAATAACTGAAAAATTATCTAGAAACCGCGTAGAAATTACTAGACAGTTTAATAGAAACAAGAAAGAAATAGTACATATTAAAGAACTAAAAAAACCTCCCGTAATTGCAGGTTCCTCATCAGGTTGACCAGCACCCAATCAAATTTCCCAAAATTCCATAACCTTAATGACAATCCTGGACTCCTACCACTATACATAGGTAATGCACAAATTAAGACTGACTTCTGGACATTCATTCAAACTTACGACTTGACAAATATAACAAACGAATTTATATCACTTCAAGACCAATATGAGAACATTAAAAATTCACTTTTAAATAAATCCGAATATTATAGGTTTCATAATGAATTTGAGAACTCTTATCGCATAATTAAGATACTAGAAAATAAAATAAGCATACATTTAAAACAACTTAATCCTATAGGGAAACTGAGACGTAAAAGATCTCTTTTTGACGGAATTGGCTCTGCTATAAAATTTATTACTGGAAATCTCGATCAAAACGATGCGAGGAGATATGACGACGCGATATTATCTCTCTCAAATAATCAAGAGAAATTCAAAACTTTATTTAAAGACCAAATAACTTTGCTTCAAAAATCAATTGATAGTTTTGAGAACAATACGCGAATACTCGCCAACAACCAATTAATTTTGAAAGATCGTATAACAAGCATGCAGGAAATGATAAAGAATCTTAAGCTGGAAGAAGTAGAAACTTATCATTATTTCGCAATTCAAACTATTGTATCCCAAATTACTACGAGTTTTCAATTAATCTATGATCTACTCGAGAAAATAGAAGTTGCTGTTACTTTCTCTAAATTAAATACCTTTCATAACTCCATAGCTGATCCGAACGATTTGCTTTCAGAAATTTTAATAATTAGCAAACAGCTAAAGAAAAATAAATTCCCATTTGAACCAATTCTGGAAAATATCCTATTATTTGAGAAGACTATTAAAATTAAGAGCTACGGTAAAGCAAACAAAATAATATTTATTTTAGAAATACCAATTGTTCAGTTGAACGATTATAATTACTACCATTTGTATTCTCTTCCAACACCCTCCTTTCATTCCTACAAAACAATAATCCCGCAATCAAAATACCTACTATCCTCTGAGCACGAGTACGCATTTATGGATACTAGATGCCAAGAAGTTCCTGCAGGAGAGTTCCTCTGCGAAGACATCCAGCCAATCCAAAATACCAACAATTCTCCTTGCGAGATCCAGTTGTTGAAATATTCAAAAAACACTACGAGGTGTCACCAAATTTCTACCAAGATCACCGAACCTCAAGTTCAGAAAGTGAAGAAAAATCAGTGGATAATTATTCTACCCCATAGTATCGTGGCAACGCAAAAGTGCGGTAAAGTTATAAACAATATTCCTCTTCAAGGAAGCTATTTACTGGAACTTAGTAATAACTGTGAAGTGCAGCTAGAAGGCATATTATTGAAAACTTTCGAGGATCAATCTAAATTAAAGAATGTTGAAATTCCGCGATTAGAACCACTTAGTGAATTTGCAACTCCGGAAAATATAAACTTTCCAACAATTCAAATAGACTCAATCAAATTAGACGAATTAAAAACTGTTTATAGTGCTTTAGACTCTGAAAGAACTAAAATTGAAAATATAAAAACAGTTCCTGTGCATTTTGACAAAATTAGTATTTACACAATTTTACTTTACATTTTTGGAATTTTAATAGTTATTTACATGAGTTTTAAGTACTGCCGATCCAATGCCGAACCGGACAGAGAAGGAGAGGAAGCCATTCAAGAGAAACCCTTAGAAGTGGATATTGGATTTTCTTCGTCGAACTCTGGTTCATCCCCCATAGTTCTCCACTAAGGCCGGAGGAGTTAAGACCCTGAATACGATGACCCAGCGCCACGGAACCCGCTGACGCTGCAGCGATAACGAAGTTATAAATACTAATGTTAATATACTCTTTCACTCTTTATGTCAGATTAGTTGTTGAATAAAGTAGTCATTATAATAATTTTTCGCTTTTTTAAAAACATTCTTTTCGGAACTACAAACTTCACTTGGACGTGGAGAAGCCCGGACGGACGAACAAGAAATGAAATAGATTTTATAATCACTGATAAAAAATACATAATTAAAGACGTATCAGTATTGAACAGGATAACCACTGGAAGCGACCATAGGATCGTTCGAGCCAAAGTAACGATTGACGTTGATAAGGAACGACATAAGTTGATCAGAAAGACCAACAGTAACAGAACATGGGAGAGTCCATCAGACATGACTGGCTTCCAGCAATGCATCACAAATAAGTTAAGTGGCACCGAGGCAGAAGAAAACATAAATGTCCTGAACGAGGCCATCACAACCGCCATACTAGAGAGCCAAAACGAATACTGCCCAACAACCAAGAAACAATCGAAATTAAGTGATACCACTATGCGGAAAATGAAACAAAGAAGAGACATGAGGAGTGGAAAACGAACTACTGCTGAAGAACTAAGACAAATAAACAGGGAAGTTTCAAAGGCTATAAGATGTGACATCAGAACATACAACCAAAAGCAGATCGAACAAACAATAGAAGAAAATAAAAGTATGAGGGTCTTACGTAGAAAGTTGGAAAGCGGAAAGAAAGAAATGACAAAGATAAGGGATAAACTGGGGCATATTACAACAAACCGAGAAGATATTCTAAAAGTGGTTGAGGACTTCTACCGCCTATTATATAAAAGCCAAGATGAAATTAATTTAGAAGCAGAACCGGAGATATTGACAAAGAGAAAAGGCATCGTTAATCAAGGATCAGAATTATTGCCCGATATCACTCTGGACGAAATAAAGCTGGCACTGAAGAAAACAAAAAACAACAAAGCTCCTGGAGAGGACTGCGTAGTTGCCGACGCAGTTAGGGAGGGTGGTAATTGTTTACTTGAGAACATAGCAAAACTCTTCAATCTTTGTCTTTTCAATAGCACCATACCAGACAGATGGTATAATGCCATCGTGATCTTAATTCACAAGAAAGGTGATACAGCTGAACTGGAAAATTATAGGCCAATAAGCTTACTCAGTCATCTCTATAAACTATTCACGAGAATTATCACTACACGACTGGAAAACAAACTCGATTTTTACCAGCCAATAGAACAGGCCGGATTCCGCAAAGGTTTTGGAACAAATGACCACCTACAAAGCATCAAAACCCTGATCGAAAAATCAATAGAGTATAACAGACCGCTTGTCATTGCCTTTGTGGACTTCCACAAGGCCTTTGACACTGTTCAGATGAGTGCAGTTTTAAACTCCTTACAAAAATGTCGTGTCGACTATCGTTACACTAAGCTAATATACAACATATATAAGAATGCTACCATGATGGTAAGACTGCACGAAAACACCAACCCCATAAAAATAGGTAGAGGAGTGAGGCAAGGTGACACTATGTCACCAAAACTGTTTACCACAATTCTGCAATACGCCTTTGGAATGCTTGAATGGAGCGGAAAAGGCTTGAATATAGATGGATTAAACCTAACAGACCTGCGCTTCGCAGATGATATAGCCTTGATGTCAGACAGCCTACAGGATATTAAGATAATGCTGGAAGATCTTCAGGAGGTATGTGCTCGGGTTGGATTAAAAATTAATATATCGAAAACGAAATATATGACGAATCTGGTTCCTAGTGGAAATATTGCTATTGGTGATGGGGAGGTAGAGTTGGTGGATAAGTATACATACCTGGGTCATGAGATAAAAATCTCGAGAGACAATCAAACATGTGAATTAAGAAGAAGAATTACGCTCTCTTGGGCTGCATTTGGTAAAATGAGGGAAGTGTTTAAGGGCAATCTCCCAATGTGTCTGAAGCGAAAGGCCTATAATCAGTGCGTTCTACCAGTTATGACCTACGGAGCCGAAACTTTGACTCTGACAGCCACATCCGCTAGGAAGCTTAGAGTAGCCCAACGTAGGATGGAAAGATCGATGCTTGGTGTGTCACTCGGTGACCGCATAAGAAATGAAGACCTAAGGGCGAGAACAGGAGTCACGGATGTTATCTATCAGGTGGCAAAACTCAAATGGAACTGGGCTGGACATGTGGCCCGCATGACAGATGGACGATGGACAAAAAGGCTGCTCGAGTGGAGACCAAGGACTGACAAAAGAAACAAGGGAAGACCTCCCACGCGATGGACGGACGATATCAGAAGAATGACTACAAACTGGATGCAGAGCGCTCAAGACAGAAGACAGTGGGCAGAAATGAGGGAGGCCTATATCCTGCAGTGGATGCGACAGGCTGATTGATGATGATGATGTACCGTATATATAAACAAGGCTCACACTCGGCCATATTGTTCACAAATTCTGTTGATAAATAGAGAACACTTCATTACTATCCAAATTTGATAATAATTCTTCCACTTCTGCTTCAGTTAACGGTTCATTTCTATTTTCACTGATTTTATGCCGTTTTGGAAAGATTTGTGTTTAAAAGGTTTTTTTAAAGTTAGAAATTGATTCTTGTTTGGTTGCTCTGATATAGGATAAGTTTCCTTTGCAAGGGCTAGATTGGGGTTGTTTTGGGCGTCGTAGTGCAGAGTTCATAGATAGAGTTTGGTATTTTTGGAGGGTTGGATGAAAAACAGAGTGGTCAAAAAGTGTCTAGGAAGAATTGTTTGAAAAGGTGTATTGGATTGGGAGCGTTGGAGCGGGCTTTTCGCTAGAAAATGGTCTGATTAAGATTTCGTCTCGGCCAGCAACAGAGGGTTGGTGTTTGGAAGCAGCAAGGTTTTAAAAGTGTATAGGAGGGGGTGACAAAAAGTGTCTAGAGGTTTTGCCGCCTCTTGGTAGACGACGAACCACGCTAGGCTGTGGATATATGATATTGGGTTGGCTAGGTGTTGGAAATTTTTGAAGTAGAGAGATTGATATTATTTTCGTGAATTTGTTATTAGAATTTTTGGATTTTTTCTGAAAAAGTGTATAGAATTGGGTAGTCGGATGGTGGCGGTGGGTTTGAATATGTTTGTGGAAACGAGCTTGCGGGAATTTGGGATGTTATGCACGGTGCGGCGTAGAATAACATTAATAGCAATCAAGCTAATGGAAGCGGGTACAGCTGCGGCTGTATTATTCCCTATATCTGTCCATTTGGCTAGTGAATAATTTCACCATGCTACAGGGAAACCGCAGAAAACCTGTGACACCGACGGGAGGAGCCTGCTTCAGATTCACGGTTTATATATGTTCAGAGTCGGCCATTTTATAGTCTAGTTGTAGTGGGGCAGCAGGATAAAGTAGTATTCCATCTACCTGTTGCCAAATTTAGTCGGTGTTCAGTTTATTTAGTGGTTGCTGCAGATGCAAGCTATTAAAAATATTCAATATTTCAGATGTTTAAATAATATTTCGTATGTATCGGGGTTTATTTAATTATCATTTAAATTAATTTGAATTTTTACATATTAATACAGCTAATTAACGCAATACTGGTCGTACTACATTATAATAAATCCTGCAATCCCAAGATTCTAATGAATATTAGGCAACTGTGATTCACATTTGATAAGTCTATTTTCATTCAAGGAAATATTAACGTAGCAGTTGTATGCATAGTAACAGTTATCGTCATATTTTTTATGTAAAGATGATGTCTTAACAGAGGATATACCCTATTCTGTGACGTTTCTTTCAGGTGATCATTCCTTCTTCACTTCTCATCTTACGTCGTACCTCACTTGGCCTACAAATTGATGTTGGCTTCATAGCCATAACAAATCGAATTTATGAATGAATGGTTGGGGTTGTGGCTACTCCGAATTACAACAGTTGCAAACTTGTGCTAAGAGAATACTGACGGGTTAAAGTGGATGCGTATGAGCGCCGTTAGCACACAGTGAAGAATGGCTAGACACGGGATTTTAGATATGGCGTCGATTTATGACGTCAAAGCGCTGGCTAACATATTTTGGAACAAGTCACCAGTATGGCGCCAATTCATGACGACACAACCACTGGCCAGGACACTGCACTGGGATTACCAACATTCGATTCGAAGCGAAACTCCAAACTCTTATTTATCTCTCTCTTAAACACCGGAGACATCCCTAATTCAATAAATAATATCAATCTCTCTTCTTAAAATTTCCGACACCTAGCCAGCCCAGTAGCACATCATATATATATATATATATATATATATATATCGGCAGCATAGCATGGTTCGTCTTATACCAAAACATTCCAATCCTAGACACTTTTCGTCGCCCAATCCTAAACACTTTTTAAATTTCGCTGCTTCCAAACATCAATCCCCATTGCTGACCGAGATAACTTTTCCTCCGGAACACTTTCTAGCGAAAAGCTCGCTCCAACACTCGCAATCCTATACACATTTTAAAAATTGTTTCTAGTCACTTTTCTTAAGTTTCCTAGACAATTTTTCAACCCTTCCGATTTCCAGTCAACCACCAAATTACACCAAACTCAATCTATGAACGCGCATTACAACCCCCAAAACACTCCCAACCCAACCCTGCAGAGGAAACCAATCCTACAGCAGGGCAACCAAACAAAACGAACAATTTTCAACTTTTAATCAAAATCCGCTTCAACACAAATTTTTTTTTCGCATTTCTCTTTCTCATTCGATACGGCCAGTGTTATCGAGAGTTTCCTTGCGACTTTCGTTCGTATCGAGTTTGTTCGTAATCGTGTTTTAGAAACAACATGGCGGCTTCGATTCGTTTCGAGTGTTCGTAATCAGGGTCCTGGTATGAATTTCGGAATACAAGCTTAAAGTGATTCAGCAGTATGTATATGGCAATAGGGTTTTAATTTGAATTTGAGAAAACAATTGGGTATCAATGATTTTTTTTCAAAGGAACGTAGCTTCCGTTTTTCTCTAAATCTAGATTGACAACTTTTTATAATTATTAAAAGTATTAACGCATTTATTGAAAATAAAAATTAAATGATAATAAATAACAGAGGCTACGATCTCTATTCAAATCACTTATTAAATAAAAAATATCTGAAACCTAGAATAACTTTTAATATAACGAAATAAAACATTTTAATTGATTTTACAATTTTTTGCACTCTGTTTAAATAGCTGCATTTAAGTAAAATATTTTCACTTATGCTTAAAAGTGTAACTAAATAATTTAGTTCTAATCTTAGAGTAATAATAAACATAGAGAGGGCTATTCATTCATAAACACTTTTATTTATGCGGCCAACAATTCTAAACGCCAGTAGTGAAATAACGAATGAATTACAAAAAGTGGGGATGGTATTGTAGCTACATGGCCTTGGTAATTTCGGCTGTTTTTCTGAGAAACTTGGCACCGACGAACCATGATAATCCAAAAACATTATATTAATTCACTTAAACCACGTTTGACATTATTTACTACAATACGCGATATTAGTGGTGACGTCATAAACTTAGGTTATGTCAATTTTGTATCCAAACTTCCAAACAAACATAACTAGCCATTTAGATACCATTGGTGAAATTTTGGACCAGAGATTATTCCCTTATATTTTGAATATAACTGCTGATTTAGGCATTTAGATATAAACTAAGACTTTTACAAAGAGATATATTCGATTCCAGCCAAAATAGGTATGTATAACAATATAATTTTAATAAAAGAGTTATCTAACCTAAACATGATATTATAAACTTATGAAATACAATTGTTTTAATTCTTATTCTATCTGTATTATCTAATTTTAGGTTTCTTCACATAAAGAATAATTGTACTGTCTGGGCCACCAGGCTGTAAGCATTATAATGTCTGAGAGAACTGTAAGTTTTATAGATTTCCAAAGGATCCAAAAGTAAGAAGCAAATGGATGAAGTTGACAAGGTATTTTGTGTGTTTATACAATATTTGTAGAACAATAGAACCAGATCCCGGATCTTTTTGTGTAGATGCCATTTTACGGACGGAGAAAAGAAAATTAGCCAACTATTTTTTTGCACATGATCAATCTTTGCAAACAAGGTAGAAGCAAATTTGTACGTGTTCATTATATGTTTGATTTTGTACTGTATATATCGATCTCCCTATAACATACACATTATTATTTGTCATTACACATCTTTCGCTTTACATTTTTTATAAGTTACTTTGTATGATTTTTTAAACGTTTGCTATTTTAAATTGAAATTCCACATTGTACCTTACTTTCCTCTTTCTATGAACTGTAAACCATATTGTATTACAAGTAAATATTTCTCTGTGTAATAAAGAAATTTGGAAACGTTTTTGTTTATATTATTTGTTTTTAGATAAAATTGAATATGTTTACACATGTGGTTGAAAAAAGAGCCAACAGATCAAAATCAAATTTGAAAGTAACCAATAGAAACTCTGAACCTCGTACAAATATGATTTGATTGAGGCAAAGTTGTGACATGATGACATGAGTTTTCAGACTAAATGGCATATTTTCAATCATGTAAATTTGCAACGTTTCCTCAAATTAATTTTCTTAGCACGAAACAAACAAAAATTTATAATTATGAAATTTTTTTATGATGTTAATATAAATGGTACAAATTTGTAAAGGTAGAATGTTATTAAAACATGTAAATTTTTCTTCCATTCTTGATGTCGAGCAATTCCCACAATAATGCCACTTGGTATCCATAATATTAAGTAGCACATGTCCTCTCATGCAATATGTAATGCACCTTGTATCTGGTGATAGTAGTTATATTTTTCAATTATCACTAATATATTTTCATCAAAATGTATTATGTAATTCCTGTCTCTTGAGAGTGGTTTTAATTTTTCGTCATTCGGATACTTGAAAGGACACTTCACTTCAATTAAGCATTTTTCACTAACAAGCTCATATCATTAAAAAAGGTTTCAAGAGAATGTTCAAACATGTTTTAATGACACTAGAACAAACAATCACTATTATTTATCTTATATTTTCACTTTAATCAAATAATCCGGTAAATATAACCTCAAATATAGCTTTTAAAATCAAAAATACGGATTGCGGGATAACTTACATTATCAAAACTATTATTTTTTATATTCAGTAGATACGATTACTTACTTTTCAACAATTTATTCCTTTCAAAAACACGTATGAAACGCTTAAATAATCAAAAATCTACACTTAAATGGAAATTCCTATGGCAACAACTTTTGTTTGGATACAGTTTCAAACTGTGACGTCACACTAATCTCGCGTATACTACGACGTATTCGAAATGATCGTCGATCACAGTCTGACGATATTTGCATCTCTCTTTATATGGTAATTAAACAAGGACAAAACTACTAAATATGACACATTACACGTAATTTTAGTTACAACCATAAAGGTATCTAAGAATGCAACAACTACTTGTTTAAAATGTATAACAATATTCCTTCATTAAATAAAATTCAAGTATTATTAATTAATTTTAAAAATAGCGACTCAAATGCATAAATAAGTATGACTTTTTTTTATTTGCATAACTTTTTAACACATTTTCAATTAAACTTCTAATTTAATTTTTCCTGTAACTGAAGAGACTTTGTAAATATGGCAAAGCAGTGGAAGCGCCCGAAAGTGAGCTTAGAATGTGACTCAATGTTTGGGAAAGAAAAGATCAAAACAAACATATTTATTTTATTTGTTAATCTGAGGTTCTAATTGAATACTGCTGTAAAAGTTTTGTATAACAATCAGCTACTCAAATTTAAATAGGTTAAACATTTTAGTTGTTGAAACCCATTTTAAATTTAAAATAGGTACGACTATGATCGCACAGAACGGAATATGCAATCAGATCCACTTTGATCAGAAATGAGATCACAGAATTAGACAATTGACAATGGCATTTAAAGATTGTTTATATTTAAACGAATTTATGAAAATTCCAACAAATATTTGAAATGAGTGAATTTAAATTACAACACACTGTGGCTGATTTACTCAATACTTTAGGGTCAGTCTTCATAAGTATATTCACATTTCATAAACTAAAAATCTATTTTTTTTATTTAGAGGCAAAGTCAATCCCAACAAATTAGTTGAATATTTGCAAGAAAGCCAAACAGTAGACTCAGGTGGTTGTATAGTAATCGCCCAGAATCATTTAGCAAGGCTCTCTCAAGAGATTCCAGATTCAAATGCATTTCTGACCAAATATAACGACTTGAAAGATAAGAAGTAAGTAAAGTTTTTCACATTACTGGACTTTTAAGGATTTCAAAAAAATTGATTGTTATTTATGTGAATATTTTTTCGACAAATACAACCATTTTCCATTGTCGTAGTTTCAAGAATTTTGTATTTTTGTATGTACAAACAAAATGTTATTAAAGAGGCGGGCAAATATAAAATACCACATATTCTGGAGGTAATACAATTTCTGCTTTTCTCTTTCATACTAACTACCTATATCGAATAAATTGTAACATCTTATTTATTTGTATAGTATCTCTCAACATCTCTCGGTTTTATAGATATAATAATTTAATGTACAAATCCTTACTGTAATAATATCATAGATATTAATTCATATTGTTTATTCAAACATTGAGCCTGAAAATAATACCTATAAAGTATAGTAATTGTAAAATTATGTTACATTATGCCTGCTAAGCATTGACATACGTTTTTAATTTAATTTTGTTGTAGTGTGGATTCACTAGATGCGTTTGTTCAATTACTTGATCACATATCACAAGACACCAGTTTAAAGGAATTTTTGGTAAAAAGTAATAGACCATCACTAACGGCAACAACAGAATTAACTAAAGATAATTTACCCCAAGTAAGTATGTAATATCTAGTTATCTTTCTTCAAATTAATATTTTTGTTTATATAATATGGGTATTTACAATTTGTTAGTATGAAGATTGCTGAATTATTCTATTTTATTTTGAATAGTTGTGCATAGAAGACATTTCTATCCTTTGTCCTAAAATAGTACAATATTATTCTTCTTAAATTAAAGTCTACTTTTATACACCATACAAACTTTTAATATAAAAGCTACTTGAATATAAATGTGTAGACTAACAATTTTAAAGTTTTTTAATATGTATTACATTTATAATGAGAGATATGAATGAAATGTTTACTATTTGTGAATCGATAGAGTGTAAGAAAATAAAAAATATACAGTGGCTGCTATTTTGAAAACAATTTTGTTTCAAAGAAACATACCATCCCGTGTGGTTAACATTAAAATGGACTAATAACATACACATGAGATACAGTTGGTCCATTGGTTCTTTACCTATGCGTCATCATTAATATTCATACGAAATTAGTGGAATAATTTTTTGTTAGATTATTTTGTTCTATTTTTCACTTCCATTAATACAAAGAGATGCCCCTTAATAATTATGTCGATTATGTTATCAAATAATAACACATGAAGCTAATGTACCAACTCTATAAAATAATTTTGAAAACACTTTTTGTAAAGTAATTCAATGGGTTTGACTTATGTCATTTTTACAAAACTATGTTTTAATAAAAGACTTAGGTGTACCATAAGAAAAATTTAATGAAAAATGTTCAAATTATTGTAATATTTATTCAAATTAGCAGACACATGTAGAATATTGGTATTAACTTCCTTTCTCAGTCCAATATCTCTCATTAATGAAAAATTAGAAACAAATTGTGAATATAGCAGCGTAATGGCTCTCTACATATCTTAGCGCTTGGCGCCACATTCTTTTTAGTCTTATTTTCTTGTAGAGGAGAGTTATTATGTTCATCCAGAAGTTATAGTTTTATAAATTCACCAATATTTTATTTTAAATCAAAAATTGAAATTTTTAGGAGAATTAATGTTATAATTGTTCTAAAAAGTGGTGTGATAACATTTTTTTTAAATGAAATATTATTTTTAGATAAAAAGTGGTGTGATAGCAATTTTTTAAAATGAAATATTATTTTTAGATAAAAAATCGTTTGAAAAAAGCTGTAACAAAAAAGTCAACAAAAGATGACTCTTTGAAGTCTATATTAAATACAACACCAACTGTTCCTTTAGCAAGCACCCCTACAGTAGTATCTTGGGTCCAAAGACGTCCAAACATGACCTGGGATTTTTCTCCTACAATTAGTCATCAAACTGTTCCAACAGTACCTGCAATATCGCAAGAAAATATACTAATTGAAGATATGTTGAATATCTTAATAGGTAATATATTTAAATGGTATATAAATATTTACTTCATTTATCAAGTATTAAGAAAATTAACCAGTTGTGAAAACTAATTTATATTAATTTAACATTTTGATAAGATGTAAAATGAATATTCAATGTTTACAGTTCGGGAATATAAACTGCAGTATACAGTCAACTAAGTACCCACTGAGCAAGGATATGTTGTCTCAATGTTGCTGCAAATCACATATAGGATGTGTAATGTTGCTTCCGACTTTGCAATGATGTTGCATCAACATGCCAGCAACGCCGTAACAGCCGCCATTGCAACGTTCATTTGTAATATTTCAAAAGTTATGTTAGGTGATGGTACATACGGATATTTCTAACACCGTTCAAATGCAAGGTTGTATCATTATTTCAATATCACATTCTAATCAACTTTCTTTTATGATGTTGCAGTTACCTTATAACTAGACGTTTCAGGAAATGTTCCTATACATTTCAAAAGTATATTCAAATCATCTTTCATTTGGTATGGAGCAGGGACCTTATAATTAGAACTTACTAGTACCTTTCCAAGACATTTCAGAAGTATACTTGAATCAACTTCTTTTTGTGATGTTGCATATTCCCTGTTATTGAAAGTTGCAGATACTGTTCGAAAGTTTACTAAAATCATCTTTATGATTTGGCAATATAATTATTAGGGAGTTACAGGTACTCTCCAATTATCATATTGATTATGGAAAAATGCTTAATTATATTAAGATTGGAAAATTTCAAAATGGATCAATAAGTCTCTTAACCCCCTATTGAAATGACTTGCGTTTGTACTTAATGAAGAGTACTTCTAATCTGTAGAGGCTATAGCATGATTAACTAAACGTGTGTTGAGGGCTAGTGACTTCCATTATGGTTTCATGGTGTGATTGAAAGTTTTCATAAAGTTTTGTCAAAATGTATATTCTAAGTTAAAAAAACTTATTGAGATTCATTAGTGACTGCACTTTTAACGCAGAATGTGTGTCCGTTCTGAACTTTGGACAAGTAAGAGAACCCAAAAAAAAAGCAAATTTAAATCAAAATATTCCATCGATTTATTGAACCGAAATAAAAACAATATTGCACATAAAATAACACATCAGATACAAAAAAACATGTATTTCCAGTAGCAGATAATTCAGTTCAATGAATGAATGAACACTGTTTTATATTCATCAATTTTGTTGTTTTCAATGTTTTGTCAGTTTCTACGTAATGGTCCACTGAATACTTCGCATCGAACCATTATACAAATACTAAAAGCAGTAATTGAATTAAAAAATTCATAATAAAAAATATTCTAATAACAAAAATATATCACACTACACAATTTGCACTGATATCAACTTATATACTGGAAAACAACCAGATTACTCGGTGCTTCCTGGAGGTATATTAAAATGAAAATTTGTGGTTCAAATGAACTTCACAAACAAGTGATTAAATCGAAGGAGCCTATAGTCTTGTTAATATACTATATAACAACTAATATAATTGAAACATAATAATTCTAAGTGAAAAACAAACATTTATACCTGAAACACACCTTTCAATTCACAACTATAAAATAAAAAGGAAACTGTGATCCTATTGTATAGAGTATACAAATATAAATTAATCCATTGCTTCACTTCACCAAGAAAACAGAATAAATGTGAAAAATGTTATTTCTTTTTCCCTCCAACGACTGGTCGAAACACTCGAAACTCGAAAGAAACAAATCTTAACCCAACCTTTTTGTTCTTCTTCTATATATTGGGCTCGGTTAGGATGTGTTCCCAATGCATCGTTTTTTCCTTTTGGGGCGCACGTCACGCTATCTTCACTCATGCTGTTTGGCGAATTGGTGAGTCGCGTCAGGAATTTGCCGATCAGAATACGTGACGCGCGATGCAAAAAACAAAACGATGCATTGGGAACCATTCACTCAGTTCCGATCAGACTTAATCTAGAAATATATAAATTCGAAATCCGAAAAGTGTGCCGTCATGCATCTAGGAATTTTTCAGAAGGAAGGAATATTATTAACTCATAGCAATGTTTCTTGATTAAAAAATATCGCAATATTCCAACTTGGATAGGTACTGAAACTTCATATGGAAATATTTAGACAGGATGAAATGAATAACTTACAGCAATGTTACTCGCGAAAGTAAATGACGATATTTCAATTTGTGTATTTGACAATATCACTGAAACTTAATAGCGAAATGTTTCAAAAATAACAAATAACTAACTTACATCAATGTTTCTGAAAAAATGCTGATGCAATATTACAACTGGCATATCTAAGAACATCACGGCAACCTCAATTACAAACGTTTCAGTGGGAAGGAAATTAAATGTTTCTCTAAGGAGCAAGTCACAATGTATCAACTAAACTAACGCAATAATATTACTGCAACTTCTCCAGGCAACATTTCAAAATGTATATAAATGGAATTTGCAGCAATGTTTTGCAAGGTTCTGTGCTCAGTGGGTATTGGAAATTATATGTGCTGTACAGATCTTGTAGGCCCAGGTTGGCTATTCTTCTCCATCCCTTTCTGTTTCTAGCTTTCTCTTTCCAATTACCAATCTTCAGCTTTTGTATATCTAAGAATACACTATGTAACCATTTTTTTCTGGGTTTTCCTCTCTTTATTTACTATCAATGTTATAATTCTTATGGTTATGTTTGGTTTCTTATATAAGGTGTCTACTTCTCTCTCTTGTTTTTTTTTGTTAATATCCATGTTTAACTTACAATATTGTGAGCTTTATGATGGTGCTGTAAATCTTTATTTTCATTCTTCTAAAGCAGTATTTAGTTTTGATTAATTGTTGAAGCATTCCATATTATCTGTTACCTTTCATTATCCTTGTCCATTATCTTTTGAAATTCATTACCATTCTTTGTTATTATGAATCTCAGATAGACTGTTCCCTCTACTCTCTGAAAAATGTGT
Organism: Galeruca laticollis; assembly: GCA_963921935.1. Lineage (NCBI taxonomy): Eukaryota > Metazoa > Arthropoda > Insecta > Coleoptera > Chrysomelidae > Galeruca > Galeruca laticollis. The sequence goes on from OY998183.1 coordinate 91,017,308, forward strand.
TCGTTGATGTTCGCATTTTCATTACTGGTTCCGCTGAACACAATATAAGGTACACCGGGGTAAGTGAAACCCACTGCCAAAAATATTACTTTAAATGATGTAACGAGCGCCATCTGTAGGAAACAGTATTTAATGGCTTCCCTGCTCCCACTAAAATACACCTACTTCATTTATTTGCTGCCTGTATGGAGATTCTGAATGTGTTATTGCAAGGTCAATCACTTCCTCGATGTTGAGCTGCTCGCGCGCATATTGTTTTGACTGTTTATGTCGTTTAAAGTGGAGTTATACTATTTTTTTCTGCTGGTAGGTATTGATTCTATGTGTATTAATTTTATTTATTTTGTAGAAGTAATCAATTTGACAACATTTAATTTAAAAAATTGATAAGTTCCACTTGCCCCACTTTTTTCTTGTGGTTGGGGTAAGTGGAAACCAATAACACAGGGGAAAGTGGAGACTATGTTCCACTTGCGTCTTTGACGATTCTTAAATTTTTATTGGGGTTTTTTTGACAAAATGTGTTATCTTAATCATTGTTACAGGTAAAATGGTGCAAAATTAGGAAAAGAGCACCTGCACCGTATTCCAAAGAACAACTAGAAGAAGCAGTGGAAATTTTCAAAGCAGAGTTATAACTCTATATAGAGCTTCCAAACATTACCGTATACCGAAAGCAACCTTGTTTAAAAGAGTCAAAGGGCAGAGAGGCGTAAAGAGCACTTCAATGGGAAGACCTTTGACGTTGAAACTAAGATGGCAGAGTGTATTAAGACCATTGAAAAATGGGGGTTTGGACTCTCCAAAAAAGGAATTATTTTTTCCATTGGACAGTACGTAAAAGAGAATGGGTTGAAAACTTGTTTTAAGGATTCACTTCCTGGGGATGACTACTTTATAAATTTTAAAAAACGGCACCGCCTTTCTCAGTAAAAACCACAAGCTGTTGAAGTAGCTAGAAAGAAAAGCATGGATCCTTTTGTCATTGCTGATTATTTTAGTTTGTTAAAAGAAGCAACGTTAAATGTTCCACCAGAACAAATCTATAACATGGATGAGACTAGCTTCTGTATCGATCCTAGTGAGGTAAAAGTCATTGGAGAAAAAGGCAAAGCTGCTCACAGAGTTACCGCTGGACCAGGCAGGGAAAATTTTTCTGTTTTATTGGGTGCTAATGCAGCTTGAGAAAAATTACCCCCACTTATTACATTTAAGGGGAAAAATGTATGGGATATGTGGTTAGTAAGCAGTGGTATATCATGTCCAGCAACATTAAATGGGTGGATGGAAACACAAACATTCACTAATTATTTTCACCAAACCTTCTTAAATCTCATTCCAAAATAGAGACCGGTTGTTCTCATTTTTGACGGGCATTCTTCCCACACTTCAATAGGTCTTATAGAAAAAGCTTTGCAGGAAAATGTAGTAATATTAAAATTACCCCCACATACAAGCCACCTTCTGCGACCAATGGACCTATCAGTATTTAAAACCTTAAAACAAAAGTACGACGAAGCCATTATTAAGTGGCAGAGAAAAAATTATGGTAAAAAATTACCCAAGTCTGTGTTTTCTGCGATAATTTCCGAAGTATGGAAAGAATGAAATTCTGATATTATCAAGAGTGGGTTTCGCAAGTCAGGAATTTATCCATTTTGCAATTCGGTTATTTCAGAAGATAAATTTGAAATTGAAGCTTTAAATAGATTTAATCATTGTCATACCTCTGCATCCATCTCATCACTTGACGAACAATCCTTAAATACCTGTGGTTTAGATAATATTGCTCCAGAATGTGAAAATAAAAATGAAGAAGAAATACAAAATAAAAATGGCATACAACAAGAAGGAGGGACATCTGGCTTCGTCGAAATATCTTTTGAAAAGATTCTTCTTGAACGCGTTAAGCAAAATCCGTTAAACACTAATTAGAAAAGAAAAAAGATATGTCCTGTAGCTGAGATTATAACATCTCTCGACTATGTGCATATAATGAAAGAACAAAAAATACAACTAGACGCAAAATTATCTGGGAAAGACGAACGAAATAAAAAAACAAAAAAGTCTTCTTGCAAGAAAATGAAGATTGTAGTGATGATGAACACCGAGATGTAATACTATCTGGGAAAGGCAAACAAAAGGAAAAAATAAAAAAAGTTTTGTTGCAAGATAATGAAGATAGTAGTGATGATGAACACCACAGTATATTTTCAAAAGATTTAAGCTCTGACGATGATAGTGAATGGGCAAAGTCACCATCCCCTCCTATTGAAGAAGAAATACACTGAGAACCAAAACCAGAAGACTTTGTTTTGATAATGTTTCCTATTAAAGGAACGACCGATCATATTTATTTTGTGGCTAAGATTTTGAAAGTCTTTGATCTAGAGGTTGAAATTAGTTGCCTACGAAAGAGCGCTAAAAACGATGGAAGGTTTTATTTTACCAACGTGGAAGATATTTCTATTGCTTTCAAAGAGCAAATAGAATTTGTTTTGCCCAATTCAAGTAATTTGAAACATCTAACAAAAAGACAAAAGTCTCTTGTTTCATTTTCGATATCCTTATCAGTATAATGTTCGTTAAATAACTACTTATAAGTATTTTTCAATAAATTTTCGTTTAAAAAACTGTGTATTTCTTATTTCCACCTGCTACATTATTATTTGTGTATAGTTTAATGGATATTTGACGCGAGTTTACACTTGCCCCATATCACGGGGCAAGTGGAACCTAACGCACTTAATTTTTTTTTACCTTTTTTTAAAAATTTTTGCAAACATATTTTTATACATTTGTGCACTTATTCAGCATACATCTGGCTAACAAGTAATGGAAGTTTATCCATTACTACCCCAGAAAAAAAATGTTTACACAAGTTTTAAGTCGAACTAGTGATTTTTTAGGTTCCACTTACCCCGGTGCACCTTATTTTGTTTTGTCTTGCACACTGTGCTCTGCTATTACACTAATCACAAAGTCTGATGGCTTTAGTCTTCATACTGCTTGATGATTGTCTAGCAGTTGCAGAGGTTCAGCATTGACATGTAGGTGGTTACTAGCGAATATTTTTATTTCTTCCTTGACTATTGGGATACCTAAATCTCTGTGAAGATTTTTATTTCGAAAATACCAGGGATCATTTACCATATTTTACAATACTTTGCTTTGAAAAATTTGATTGCTTTTTATATTGATATGCTCTGTGCAACTCAACAGTTCAATTCCTTAGAGCCACACCATTTTCAGTATCTGAATGTATATATTATATACAGTGTTGGGAACATTACGAGGGAACATACGTTTTACCTTCAATATGTTAGAAAGAGACAAAATACATATAAATTCAGTGTATCATTCTTTTTCGCTAACAGGATATCACAAAGTGGAAAACGTGCAATAAAAGAAGTTAAAAATACAGATGTGTAATGTGAACAGTTTAGTTTATTATTTGAGAAATAATAAGATTGTACTATACTGATAGATTAATGCAATGAACAATAAAAAAATCAACATTACTTTCGTTTATCCCTTCATGATTAATTTACAAAGAAATAATTCAGTAGTAATAATCTAATTCACTATATTAGTTCGGTTAGTATTGGAATAAATAACCTAAATAACCGTAACATGCGAAATAAAATTTGTATTAATATTAATATGTGTTTCCAAATATCTCAATTCTCATTTTTCGCTAACAGGATCTCATAAAGTGAAAAATACATGCCCATAACGCCAGCGTTTTACATATGCTTTTAGCTACTAACAGTATTGCCAATTTTCATTGTATATTTATATTAATTGTAAAATGCATTGTTCTAACACAAGAACAAGTTATAAGATTTTAATTATGATAATTCAAGAGGTTGTAACAGATCAAGATATAATTAATTCCATCTATTCGTTAAATATTTTATTGTAATGCTGGAAATTGTTCTAATTTTCAGTTTGAAAGCGGTTAAAACCTTTACTTTTTTTCAGATTTGGCAACGTGAAATTGGTCTCGAAACATCTGCGGTGTTTGGAAGGTGTTAGTAAAAAAATTTTTGGTATCTTATCGTTTGTATGCAAATGAGAACGAATTCTCTGTGTAAACACACACACAGTACAAATTAAAAAAAAAACGAAAATAAAACTAAAATCGAATTCTAATGCCTACAATTTTTAAATAAAAGTAATATTATGATATGTAATAAAATAAAAAATAAAACTTAATTCTTCAATGAGCTTAAATCAAATGTTCGAATAATCCCTCATTTTGAGCTAAGCAGTAACCGAGACGGTTATAAAATTCTTGACGAACACGTATGAGCATTTCAGGTGTTATTTGCATACAAATTTGTAAAATTTGTTCCCTCAGTTCATTTAGAGAAAAGGCTCTGTTTTCTTGAAACCCATAAATTCTCGATTTTATATAACCCCAGAAAAAGAAATCGTTGGGAGCCAGATCTGGAGATCTCGCAGGCCATCTTATGTTACCATTCATGGAGATTATCCGATTGGGAAATTGTGTATTTAGAAAGTTTATTGCTAGTCGATAATTATGTGATGCACAACCGTCATGTTGGTACCAGATATCATTGAAGTTGACACCTAATTGTATAAGGGCAGGAGTAATTTGATTTTCCAGCATGTCCAAATATTTCTGTCCGGTTAAATTGCCGTCAATAAAAAATGGTCCAATTAAATGTTCACCTAATATTCTAGCCCAAACATTTAACTTTTGGGGATATTGAGTCCTATTATTATAATGTTTGTGTAAATTTGTCCTTGACCAATATCGAATAACGGATGAATTATGTGCACCGTGTATGGGAAAAGTCGATTCATATGTGAACAAAATATTTTTCGAAAAGTTTGCGTCCAATTGTATTCTTTCCATAATTATTTCACATAATTCCATTCTACGAAATTGATCGTCTGGAAAAATTTCATGGCTCTTTTTCAGTTTGAAACTACGATAACCTTTTTTTTTAATACAGTCCGAATCGTTTTCAGATCAACATCAAAATCCTTTGCTAAATGAGTGGACGATTGTAGGGGATTATTTTCCACACTGGCACAAATTATAATATCTCTTTCTTCTTTTTCGGGTTTTGTTTGACGATTTTGTGTACGCGGTCCATGTTTAGTAGGATTGACACATCCATGCTCTTCAAAAATTTTTATAACCGTTCTCACTTGTTTTTTGCTAATTGGTTGGGCCTTTTCGAATGCCACAATAAACAAATTTTCTGCGCTATTTCTCGATATGAATGACCCTGGTAGTACCATTTTACAATTTGCACTTTATGGTGTACTTGCATGCTCATTTTAATAAGATTTGCAAAAGATCGTTACTCATTCGCAAACAAACGTTTAGTGAAGTACCCAGATTGTACAGTTGAACATCTTCAAGAGGCGCACGCGCGATTCGTATTCGTCTGGTGTAATAATCTACGCTGGCTTTTAATTCTCTGTCTCATGATTGTCCTTCTCCAACACACTGGTAACTCCATGTGACCATGATAATTTCTCTTTGGACGTGAGAGGATATCGTTTTACCTTGAAATTAAATGTTTAAATGTGACTGATTTCGCTCAGAAATAAAAAGGAATTTTTGAAAGGCACTCTACAATCTAACGCGTCGATTGAAAAAGAAGAGAGGGAACAGATAAAAGTAGAATTTGAGCTGTAAGCGAAATCGTTTTATCAGGAGCGTAGGAAACAGAGGCGAGAACCAAGAAAATGGTGATACACTGAATACGCTTGTTTAATTACAACATATTGTCGCTTTTGGACTCTGTATTGTTGCCATAGATTATTCCTTATGGTGTTAATGAAAATTATTATGCTTACATTCATTAATTGTACCCTCAATATCGACGAATGTAATTTTTTTAGCTATTTTCCAGTGATTTTTTAGTGGTACTTATATCAAATACCTATTAGGTAGGTTTTAATTTATTGTTCAAATCATATTAGCGTGTACTAGGTACCCGAACTGATATAGTGAATTAGTTTCTTACTACTGAATTATTTCTTTGTAAATTAATCATGAAGGGATAAACGAAAGTAATGTTGATTTTTTTTATTGTTCTTTGCATTAAGCTATCAGTATAGTACAATCCAGTTATTTCAACTTAAGAAAATCTGTTAAATTTGAATAAAAAAACTGTTTAACGGTTAAACGAACTTTTTTGGAATGTTAATTTACTCATTTATGTTTAAGTTATCAAACAACTTAAACTAATATAGGTATTTCATAGGAAATATGAATATTTCACAGGACAAAAAAACTACCAAGGTTATTGGGATTGTCTTATAAATTATGATTTATTTATACATTCTTGGATGCCAAATTTAAAGCTATTTTTTCGACTTCTTCATGACTGGTCTTACAAACACCACTTTTTGATATTTTTTTCTTTGTCGTACTGAACAACCTATTTTTTTATTGTGTGGAATATTAATATTTTGCGAAGAAGCAGAATTAACAAGGTGGTGTTTAGACACTAGTGCTGCAATTGGTGCTATCGGAGCAATAGCTTTATCTACAATCTCAAGTTCCTCCAATGAAGTTGTAGCCTCAAGAATTTACAAAAACTTTATTTCAATTCCATTTTTTTTCTCTTCAAATTCAAATAATTTGAACTATTCTTTTTACATAATTCTTTGAGAATGCAGTCCTCTTCAATGAAATTTTCTTGGACTACGTGTATATGAAGACTATTTTCGTCATCAAAAAAAATAACATGATAAATCATAAAAACTATGAAAAAAGGAAAAATACGTAGATTAAATTGCACTCTGCAGAAAAGTTCCAATAAGCGGCGTAGATATTTTTTACTGGGGTGTAATCGAACCTTTACATTTCTTTAGTCAGCTGCAAGAGATTTCCTAATAAATTTTTAGTCAATTAATCACTATTTATAATTTTTTAAGTTAAACTCTCATCTCTGTATGGGAAAATGTCACAATTTTGAATTGTCTTAAGATTTATAATTGGAGAGGTAGCGATTTCTTGCACTCCTTGCATTCAGAATTCATAATCAATAGAGATAATAGTTTGGCAACAAAAACTGAATAAAATAGTACACAATAATCAAGGAACGTAAATAGAATTTACATACTCGTATAATCTTGCACAATGATAAACATTTCTATTATACATTCCGTAAAACCTTACAAAATTATTTAAAAGTCCGGTATCATTGTTGCCAATGCCAGTATACTAAGCAAAATTTTTACAAATAAAAAATATTCGGAAGTATTTGAAAAAGTGTAAAATGAATAAATTAGAGAATCGGGTATAGTTAGAAAAGTTTTAAGATTGCCAATAACTTTTTTATTATTGTAAAAATTATTTTCTGTCACCTTAAAATTATCTTCCATCAGATAATGATTTCGATTTGGCAATGCTGCTTCAATCGTCGACAATGTTATTCTTGTTAATTTCCATTGGTTAGGATCATCCGTGACCCTACAACTCACTAGGCGGTAGTCTTTTAAAAATACACTAAAAGCACATTTTCCACTTTATGATATCCTGTTAGCGAAAAAGAAGGTTACACTGAATTTATATGTATTTTGTCTCTTTCTAACACATTGAAGGTAAAAATTGAAGGTAAAACGTATGTTACCTCGTAATGTTCCCAACACTGTATATCAAAAATTTCTTACATATTAATAATTTAGATTGCTTGGTTAATATTTTATTGGTGTAAATGTTATTACTGTTTATTAAGTTTGATTTTCCAATCTTGACTCCATTTATAGATTAAATAGAACTTTATAGTTTTGCCATTCATGCAGTTTCATTTGGTGACAGAGTTAGTAATCCAGTGTCATCTGCGAATGTAGCTCTTCTATCTGTGGGATATCACAGGTGAATGAAAGATAGATAGAGAATTGGCCTCAAAATATTTGAGGAGTTGATGATGAGGTTTTGTTTCTGTCAGTGGTTTCATTCTTTTTATTACACTTTTTGAGATTATTTTTGTATCATTATCACTTCTACCACTTTCCAGTGATATGTCTTAGTCTAGTTGCTGTGTTAAAGATAGCACCACCATACAATTTCTAGGCATTTGTTTGATAATGTTTTTGGTCATTAAATCAATCCTGGTACTTAGAGGTTGATATTGTTTTTAATTTCATATTGTACTTCTTTAGAGATAAATGATTCAATAATGTGCTGTTTATTGTTGTTAACTTCACCCAATATATTATTGTCATTAATTTGATTTGGTTTAATACAATTCTATCTACTTTGTCTTATTGGTGTTTATTTCTCAGTATAACATTACTCATTGAGATAATATATAAATGCTTAGGGGTGTTTTTTAGTAAACCACATAACGAATCTAATTTTGCAGGTCTACCAGGATGTTATATTGAACCTGAAGAATTGAAGGATCTGTATGGTCCCAGAACATTCAAAATAAATGATAATGTTCCTTTATCACTTAGAGAACTTATTAAACAGATATTACCATTAGCCAGTCATTATTCTATAATACAAAGGTTTACAGAAGAAAAAATGAGGTTTGAATTTGGACAAGTGAATAATGCTTTGGCTGAAGCAATGCAGAATATCATCAAAGAACATATGGTACTATTGTTGATTACGTATCATTTGCAAAAACGTTATTATTGTTTCTTGTTTTAGCTTTTTACAATCCAATTAGAAAGTGAATTCAGATCATCAAATTTAAGTATACAAAAACTTTGGTTTTATGTTCAGAGAAATATGCAGAGTTTGGGAATTGCAGCTAACATAGCATCATCAATTAGTAAGGTATCTGATGTTAATCAAAAAACAAATATTTTTCTTATCTATAGATAACTTATTTGTACTTTCTGAAAAGCACGGAGGAGATTCTAAGACTGCTTATTTTAAATGTTTCTTAAGTAGATTGGATTATTAAAAAGTACTTAAACATCTATTTCTAGTTCACTTTTAACAATCATTGAACAATGATTTATAGTTAACCTTTTGGACATTCACTCTATAAGCCTGTATTGTTGCAAATATTTTGTGACATGTACTGGTGCAGTTTGTCATTATTGATTGTGCATAAATGATCATCTGAAAATTCATTGAATCAGATTTTTATCAGATATGAGTGAGAGTTAATAGAAATGTTAGTCAATATCTTCTCCTCTCACTTTGTTTATATCTATAACCAGTGGATTATGTGAACACGGCTTAAATGCATCTTTGAAAATTCTAAGATTGCTTTGAATTATGCCATTCAAAACTCTTTCATACTGGTACTGGTCTTAGATATTCTGTGATAGTTTCCTTTTTATAAATAAAACTTATATATTAAAGCTTACATTTACATGGCATTTCATCTCTCCCTCCACTGTAGTTTCATGTTATGAATAAAATTAATACTTATTCATTTTTCTAAAATTTAGATATTTTTGACATAATTGGGTGATTTGTAAGTTCTTTTTGACAGTCAAATTTATTTGCAGTCTGACGCGAAAGGTGGGAAAGTGTTAAGTTTACTTCACGATCATGTTGTTGGTTCGATTGGTGACGAAAGAGCTCAGTTATTATGTTTAAAATTGATGGAAGCAGCTTGTTATCCATATATGAAAATGTTGGGAATGTGGATATACAGAGGAATAATATCAGATCCAATAAGCGAGGTTAGTATAGAAAATTTTGCTAATCTTTGTTTTAAAACTCATTTTATCGCAATTTTATTTCTAATTAATAGAGTATTTTTTATATTTCGAAAGAACTTCGGAATCAATGTTTCATGAATCTGTTTCAAAAATTACACGAAAACTTAACATTAACTAGTGCATCACGTTGCGTACGTATGGAAATGTTGGCATAGGAATTGTCCATTTACCACAGACTTGACTTTTTTAATATTAGTGTACATTATATATAAAGTTTAACCTCTTTTAGAAAAGTGATTAACCCTTTCTGTCACCACTTTTTATTAATGATCAAACAATTCTGAAATTAAGTACAAGAAATAATAGGACAATTTTTTAAGACTTATCAGTTTTTTTCTTGATATTATGTTTTTTTCATTTTTATGACATGTCCAATTTGATAGACACGACTTATAGAAATTTTACCAGAGGAGACAGAAGTGCACAAAAAAACTAATTACAAAAAAAGTTATTATGTCAACTGTATGTTTATATTCTTTTTCTTTTTTCAGCCATCTTCTTTCCATTGGATATAGGCCTCTTTCATGTTTGACCATACACTTCTATTTTCTGCTCTCTGGTACCAGTTCAGCCCAGCCAATTTTTTCAGATCATCGTACCATCTCTGTTGTGGTCTGCCAATACTTCTTCGTTCTCCCCAAGGTCTCCATCTAGTGATGTGTCCACTCCAATTTCCTCTGTGTCTTGCAACATGTCCAGCCCATTGCCACTTTAAGGAACTGATTCTCTGTATGATGTTGGTTACTTTTGTCCTTTCTCGTATCCACTGGTTTGTTTTGTGGTCTCTCAGTGATATTCCCAGTATTCTTCTCTCTATGGCCCTCTGATGTATTGTTAGTTTGTTAATAATCCTTTTAGTTAGGACCCAGGTCTCGGATCCGTATGTAGTGACTGGGAGAATGCATTCGTTGTAGATTTTAGTTTTTAATGCCATGTGTATTTTCATGTTAAAAGCGTATTTAATCCCAATCTGACTCTCCCATCGATCTCAATTTCTTGGTTTTGTTTACTTAGTGGCACTGATTGCCCAAGATATATGTATGATTGTGTTTTGTTTATAGTTTGTCCATCAAATGTAATGGTTTGGTTTGCATCAGGAACGTTTGTCATGAATTGTGTTTTTGCATTATTCATATGTAGTCCAATTTTTGGCAGCTTCTACATGTAGTTCTTCCAGCATCTTAATTAGTTCTTGTTTATCTCTTCCAAACAGGACGACATCATCAGCAAACCTTAAATTGCTTAGGTATTCACCATGGATGTTTATTCCATTTTCCCTCCACTTGACTTTCTTGAAGACATCCTCCAAAACCAGAATAAACAATTTTGGCGAAATTACATCTCCCTGTCTGACGCCTCCTTTTGGATTCTATTTTATTTGTCTGTGCGTGAATCTTGATAGTCATTGCAGAAGTTTTGTATATATTTTCTATTAGGTTGATGTATCTTTGATCCATTCTGGCATTTCTCATAGATTTTATTATTGCCCAGGTTTCTATAGTGTCGAAGGTCTTTCTGAAGTCTACGAAGGCCATCCTTATAGGTATATTATATTCTGATGCCTTCTCTATAAATTGTTTTACTGTATGGAGGTGTTCGGTAGTGCTGTAGTGACTTCTAAATCCAGCCTGTTCTCTTGGTTGGTATATTTCAAGTTTTTGCTCTAACCTGTTTGTAATTATTCTGATAAACAATTTGTACACCTGAGACATCAGACTGATTGGTCTGTAGTTATCTAGGTCCGACGGATCTCCTTTCTTATAGATAAGAACCACTGCATTCCCCCAGTCATGAGGAATGCATTCTTGCGTCAAGCAAGTATTAAATAGTTTTGCTAATTCATCTTTAGTTTTTCTATCACTTTCCTTCAGCATTTCTGGTAGTATACTATCTTCTCCTGCCGCCCGTCCATTTTTCATTTGCCATAGAGCCTTTTCCATTTCTTCGATGTCGATTTCTGGCATTTCCTCTGAATTAACATTAATAATTTTATTGTTTGTGTTCTCATTCACTGCTTCGTTTAGTATTTTTGATTCATATAAGTCTGTGTCAAACAATTCAACTTCTCTCAGTATTTGTGTTCTATCTTCTATTATATTATTCACTTTGTCTTTTATTCTCGTTATTTCCTTTTTCTGCGTGTTTTGTCTAAATATCTTCAGACCCTTATTGTTTTCTAGCAAGGATTGTACCTGTTTTGTTTTGTGGCTCGGGATATCCTGCTTTGCCATTTTTCTTGCTGTTTTATTTGTTTCTACATATTCTATTGTCTCTCTTTCCACTTTTTATGAGTTCTCTTCTTTTTTCTAATGGTTTTTTAGTTTTGTCGGTCAATTTATTATCAGGTTTTTTCGAAGGTTTGGCTATGAGTTCTGCAGCTTCTTTTATTGTCTTTGTTATTCTTCTGTTAGCTTCGTTTATAGTTTCATTTGGTTGTTCTGGGTTTTTAGAGAATTTTTCGTTAAGTTGTCTTTTATATCCTTCATTTTCTCCCTTCAGTGATTCTATATTTATTTTAGGTGTTCTTTGTTTCATTTTTCTAGCTCTTTCCATTTTGACATTTATGAACACCTTGTATCTGATCATTATATGATCGCTTCCAGTAGTAAATTGATTTATCACGTCTACGTCCTGGATTATATGTTTATGTTTTGAGGTGATAAAATCAATCTGGTTATTGGTTTTTCCATCTGGACTTCTCCAAGTTCATTTTCGCTTTTCGTTCTTCTGAATGAAGGTGTTCATCAGGTAGAGCTTTTCCCTTTCTAGGAAATTCGCCAACAGTGTACCTCTATCGTTTCTGGCTCCTAAACCAAAATGCCGTAGATATCTTTGTGAGGGATCTGTAATTTTTCCAATTTTGGCGTTTAAGTCACCCACTATAATAACATGTATTGTTTTGCTTTCATTGAGTGCTCTTGCTATATCCTCGTATACCAGTTCCACTTCTTCGTCTTCATGTGAGCAGGTTGGGGCATAAACTTGAACGTATTTCATGGTTGTTGTTTTATTTATGTTGAGTCTGACATAGCTAACTCGGTCTGACAGAGTTTTCAGTATCTTTATGTTTGGGGTTAATCTTCTATTAACTAAAATTCCAACCTCTCCTATACCAGTATTGTCATATGAACTAGAAACTAGTTACAATGGAAATAATGAGCCTAATTACTGAGTATGAAAATTAGAAAAACAGTTTCTGCCAGTGACAAAGCACAAATGAACATTACATTTTGCGCAATACGTCTTTGATTTTCCTTTACAATTTTCAAGTTTATATCTTGTACTGTCTTTCTTTTTATCTATTTCCGGAAAATGTCCAGAATTGTCACACCTTTCCTCCGAATATGGCCTTTCTTCTGTTTTTGTTTTCTTAATGGGTCTTTGAGGAACATCACTTTCACTTGATCTTCTCCTCTTTTGAGGATCTTTGTGGAGAATTAGATGTTGCGCAATATTCAATCTAAATTGCCACAAATCCAATATTTTCTGTGGTCGAATTCCTAGTTGGAGAGCTTGTTTTTTATATTCAAGCCACGAATTTGCTGCCGCCATATCCAAAGCATTTGTAATCATGCGTACTATCCATTTTCTGGAGCGTTGATAGGACCTATATATACTCAATAAAAAATCCAATTTGTTTACACCCCCCATATTCGCATTGTAGAGTTTTATATATTCGGGGCGTGAGACATTTTTATAATTTTAGATGCAACAAAATTTGAAGCAACCAATACATATTTATTATCAACCATTTTGTGATAACTCTACCATCAATACTAACAGCAATATCGAAACTGCCTCTACCTTTCAGTTTTATTTCCTTATCACCTGCCAGTTTTACCCCAGCAAATCTGTTTATCTGTATTGTTCCTACTGCCATTAATTTGCTGTTTAGATATTGAAACAAACTGTAGGTGCTAAAATAATTATCGAAATAAAGATTTTGGTATTCACCTTCAATTCTTTCGGCTAACTGCATAACAGTCCCAGCTTCTTGTCCAAATTGAGAATATATATATTTTATTTCAGTTCCTGATCCTTAGTATATGATAAAGTCTGCCTGCCAAGATGCATAATTTGATCCCCCACATTTTGGGTTTATTTGGAAGGAATTGTTTGATATTTATTTGTCCTTTGAAAGGAATAATTTGTTCGTCCACACAAAAATTTGTTTCTAGTTCGAGTTGCAAACAACGGCTTCTAATCACATTGTAAATATCCCTGACTTCCCATAAGCGATCTGGATTATCATCTCTTGCTGTGGTATGAACTAAACGAATTGAACTTCGCAATTTAGAGAATCAGTTGAAAGTCATTTTATCTCTTATTATGGACATACCAGTAATTTGATTCCAGTACATCCTTGTTCTTGGAAACTTTAGATTTCCCATGACAATATGAATTCCTATAAATCGCTTTATTTCTTCTTTGCATGTTGGGGAAAATCGAGCTATATTTTTTTGGGTTGAATAAAAATTGGTTTTCTCTGACATTTGCTCAAACAAAGAATCTGGTATATATTTCATAAAGAAACTTATTGGAGCAGGTAATTCATCTACAGACTCAGGTTCAGAAGTAAGTGTTTGATCCTTGACGTCGTTTTTCCATGTGATATTTTTCTTATTAGTAAAATTATGAAGTTTATAAAATTGTTTTCTCCTTCTCCTATTCGCAATCTCTTCCGCACTCATATTTTCGTTTTCTTCGTGCCTCGTTCGGTCGTCATCATCAAAATCAAAATTATCTTCTTCGTCCGATAAACCCATTATTTCTGAATCATCGTCATTCATTAGGCTTCTTTTTCTGTCATAGGCAGGTTCCATTCCTTTGGTTTACTAGTTGAAGGTAAATCCATTGCGTATTATATTATATAAAAGAGCAAACTGAACGTAAGTCTACTGCGAAAACCGTTAAAATTTAAGATCGGTTTTTTGACTTAGATCATTATGTCCATTATGATGGATATACCAATTCAAAGGTGTAAATAAAGAATTACGAAAAATATTTTATGAATTATTCTTAAAAATCAAATAAGTTGTAGTTTTTACTTACTATCAGTAATAAACAACACTTTATTTTACAAGAAACTTCCTTAATTATTGTATTTTACTGCGAGGCTGTAAAAAAGAACGATTGACAGGCCTATAACTGAAATTAGGATAACAGTTGCAAAGTCCGGCCTGTCGGTAATGGATGGCGCCACATGCCTCTCATGCGTTCTAAAGCATGTCCAAACACATGGACAGAGTTACTTATTTCAATAAAAAGGTATTTGAATTTATAGAAAATTGATGTCCACTGTAATGGACGCGGTGACTGAAAGGGTTAATATGTCTAAGATAATTTTATTTTGTGAGCTTATTAAAGATGTGATATTAACCGATAATACGATGCTATGAGATTTTACTAACTGAACTGATTCATTTTCGTTGGTTTAATGTTCATTTGCCATCTGTCAGATGTAATAAACCTGTAACATGCCTGAAACATAAGGAAACCTGTGCCTTCTTAGATATTTCAGGGGTGTTTGATAATACATTTTACAAAATGGTAAACCGCTCACTGGAGTTGAGAGGGGTGAATAGAACTATAATCCGTTGGTTCTGGGCGATGCTGCCTACGAGAACAGCAGAAACTCAGCTGGGCAATGAAACCATAGCAGTAATCACTAAAAGAGGTATTCCACAGGGCTATGTGATGTCACCACTACTTTGGAGCCTAGTAGTAGACGAACTACTAAATAAATTAACCCAATCAGGTATACATTGTATAGGTTATGCAGTCGACATAGTCTTAATCGCCAGGGGCAAATTTGAAGGTACCCTGTGCGACATCATCCAAAAAGGGTTACACTTATTGAAGACATGGTGCAAGTCTGTGTGATTGAGTAAAAAAATCTAAAGTATATGAAAAGAATTTACCTGGGCAGAAGGGAAATTGTTCCTACATAGGAGGTCATATATCTGATAATCACCTTGTATAGTAGACTTCTGTGGAATAAACACATCAAGAATATCTCCTGGAAGGCCACAACAGCCATCATGATGTGCAAAAAATCGTAGGAAAGAGGTAAGGATGTAGCCCACGAATAATGCCATGAATGTATACCATGATTGTAATGCCAATAATGACCTAAGGAGCAATTTCCTGACAGAGGAAACTCAAGCAACAGTCGAGGAGGAAATACCTGAGCAATGTGCAGAGGATAGTATTTATCTGCATCACAAGGACCATGAAGACCTATCCAACAACAGTAATGTAAGGAATCCCATACTTGACTCCACTGCACATTGTCATAGAAAGACATGTCAACGTGTCTACATCTTGTTTCTCGCCTATTACAAATAAGTTTAAGTGTTTTTATAACGTGGAAATATTTCAACAATTTTATTTTTCTCAAATGTTTCAGTTTTTAATTGAAGATAATGAGGTTGTTCAGCGAGAAGATATGCCCGTTGATTACTCTGCTGATTATTGGGAAAAGAAATACGCAGTTCGTAGAGAGAGAATACCTAAATTTCTAGAACCAGTGGCAGATATTATCCTTAAAGCTGGAAAATATTTAAATGTCATAAGACAGTGTGGTAAGAAATCACGCAAATTCAATTAAACATTCATATTTATTTGGCGATTAACATTTTTTAGGAAAACCGGTTAAGAACAAAGTCTTGCCAATACAGTACAAAATAGAAGAAAAACATTATATAGAAGCAATAGAAAAAGCTTATATGTTTGCCAGTCAAACACTTTTAGATTTAGTCATCAAAGAAAAAGATCTCCTAGGAAGGTTAAAATCAGTTAAACATTATTTTTTACTTGATCAAGGTGACTTCATTGTTACTTTTCTCACTTTGTGCGAGAAAGAGTTGGGAAAATATTCAGTTGATGTTAATCAAAGTTGCATCGAATCTCTAATGGATTTAGCGTTAAGGATATCAAGTGCCATTGATGATCCTTATAAGGATGATTTGCGAACTGAATTATTGCAATACGATTTACAATTTCAGATGTTCAAGATTCTTAGTATTCAAACCAATTCGGAACAAGGTACATAGGTTAATAGTAGTCTTTGAGAATATTGGTGAATACAACATTTTGTTCATAAATTTGTAAAAAAAAATCGTTTTTAAATGAATAATGGTAGATGCAATCTATTTTCAAGCTGTAAGCAGCTTATTACTTTTTTCCATAAGATAGAACATATTAGACAATGCATATATCGAAATTGAAAATACATTTTTTAGGTAAAGTGGATCGGGAATTTTTTTTGTTATATATCTTTGGTATTTGAATTATCTAATTATCAAAGAACGGTTGAAATCTCAAAATTGAAGATATTATTTAGTAGAAAATGGAGTAATGGCCAACTTAAAGAGGACAATTATAGGAGAATGCAGTTGTCAGTCAAAAAAGATATCAGCTTTGCTCTGTGTTTCTCTAACCAGTAATTAACTTGATAAATGTTATATTTGAAAGATTAAAATAAAATAAGATACACTAAAAGTATATGAAAAATATACTGTATGACTTTATCTGATTCACAGTTTCTTCTCTTGAGACATTGAAGTATTATTTCATATCATGTTTCACTATATAGACACAATTACTCCTTGCATCAACAATTTTTTTAATAGTAAGAATTATCGACAAGTTTTACACACATATGCCTTTAACATTGAACAAGGACTCCGACAAGGAGACGGATTAGCACCAATTTTATTTAATACTGCTTTATTTACATAAAGTCATAACAGGAATGGAAATAGATGGTAACAGCAGAATTATAACTAGAGAAGTCCAAAGAAAAAGGATGAACCATGGGATTGGAACAAAAACAAATGCGATGGTAAGGAGATATATTGAAATTGAAACTTATACACAAACAAAAATAACTGTGCTCAATACATTAGACCAGTGCTGACATATGACTCAGAAACCTGGATCCTCACAAATAAAATGGGCAAAACATATCAAAATAACAAACAAAGAATGCTAAAGAAGGTTTTCAACAGGACCCTGTAGGAAATAGAAAACGAGGATGTCTCATAATCCGATGGAGGGTTGAAAGATGCCAACAAGCTGCTTGTACAAAGTACTGATAAATAGAAACTAGACGCAAATTGGTTTGAAGGCATAAGCTAAGGGAGCTCCAGGTTCAATAGGGTTATTGTTCGAAGGGAGGTAGACTTATTGTGAATTCAATAAATTTACTTTATAACCTGTTTTGATCTCTGGAATGAATTTTGAGTTGTATATATAGTTGGGAAGAAATGCTGTGGTTAGATGTAAATAAGAAATAAATGAAGCCTATTATACTAGAATAACATGCCAATTAAAGTCTTGTGAGACACTGCCTATAAATTTCAATAAATCCGAAAAATACAAATTTCTATTAAAAAAAATCAAAATATAAATTCATGTTAATAATAATAATTAATGTACTTTATTGGGTCACCCAATAGGCCATCGACCGAGGTCCTTCAGCCTGTTACAATATATTACATGGTGGTTTGTATAATTATTAGATAATAGTATTGAATTAAAGATATATGTACAGAGGAAAAAAAACAAAAAAAAATTGGTATGTGGTCTTCTTATTCCTTAGATATTGAAATTTTGAATATGCTCCCATATGGTATTGAGTGGGTATTTTCTGTGTGACCTCCTTTCTTGATTCCTGTTCGTACAGAACCGGGTTAGTATCTCTAGGTTGTGTTCTTAATGTGGAAACTTTTCAGAGAGGTTGTGTATGCGTTGATTTATGGGGACAATTCCTGTTGTTTCATACTGTAGGTTATTGGGTGGGTGGTGCAGAGGATTTCTGCAGTGTCTTATCTTCGTTATGGTTCTCAAGGAAGTGGTTTCTGCAGTTGGAAGTGTCTTGATGGTAGGAGTCTTCGCAGTATGGTATATGGGGTGACAGTATTCTAGGATAGGTTGGCATATTGAACTATATATATATATATATATATATATATATATATATGTGCAGCTGTTTTCTTACTTATCCTTGAATTCTTTGAATGTTAAACTCCGAAAGTGTTTGCTCCTACTGTTACGTTTCCCCTTTAAGTTGTTAGAATGCTGTTTAAACTTCAATTTGTGGTCTATGTCTACCCCCAGATACCTTGCATAGTTTACGCAGTGAATGTCTTTGCCGTCTATATTTATTTTGGGTGAGTTTGATGTGGTTAAATATTATATATTGTGACTTGTCTGGATTAACTTTCAGCCTCCATTTGTTGAACCAGATTAGGGTCCTGTCTAACAATACTTATAGATTTTCAACGGTTTTCGAGAGGGTTCTGTTGTGACTAGTCAAGGCCGTGTCATCAGCATACTGCAAAATGTAACGATTGTTATTGAAGTAGTCTTGCTGATGACTGTAGTTGTATATGTCGTGACAGTAAACATTATATAGAACAGGAGACAATGGCGATCCTTGTGGAACTCCTTGTTCATTGTGGAATGTTGTCGAGTATTGGTCGTTGATTTTGACTTGCAGAGTCCTGTTCTCAAGATAGTCTTTCAGGAGCAGGATCAAATATCGAGGGCATTCTACTGTCATTAGTTTGTAGAGTAGTTCTTTGTGCCAAATACTATCAAATGCCTTGCTTATATCAAGAAATAGGGCTGCAGAGTGGCTTCCCATTAGTAGTATGTGCTAGGACAGTTCTAATTCACTACTTCAAAAATCTCCGCTTGGTGGCGCTGAGAGCGGCGGCGCGCGCGTTTTTAATTTTAGGCCGCCATTTTTAGTCCTGTTTTAAAAATCTGAAAAAAAACTTCAGTGAGATTCGATCGCACAACCTTCGCGTCTATAGCAAGACGTTCAACACATGCCGCCATAAGCTCTCATGCATATTATTAGCGAAGGAAGGTAGTATTGCTGCAATGTGAGCGCACCGTACGCTTCTTGCTGTAAAATGTGACGTAGTCGAGAAAGATCCGTTAGGATGATAAGGCGGCGCGCTACCGGGGGGCTTAAAGTAACTTATGTTGAAATATTACTAAGAATTTCGTACCGGGTGGCTTGAAAGTAACATATAATATTTTATGCGTGACACGCAGTAATTGAATCTTTGGGGGTGGGGTTTTTTTTAAAAAATGTTGTTAATAATGTGTTGGGAGATTAGTTTCTTGAGGATAACAGAAGGGTGAAGATCATGTTAATAATTATATTAGCTGCAGCGCTATGTCCAGCACTTTGTGTTGTCGACCAGCAGTATGCTATGGATTATTTACAACGCTTCGGATACGCAAATGAAAATGATTTGACTAAACTTGAGGATTATTTGTTGAGTTTTCAAGAAAAATATAATATTCCTGCAACGGGAGAATTAGATGAAGATACAATACAACTTATGAATAGGCCAAGATGTTCTGTAAGTGAAACAGCTTCCGACGATGATCATTCTTTTAGAGTTAGATCCAAATGGACCAAATTTGATTTGAAATGGTTCTTCCCTCAGGCAAATCAAGCATATCTTGATGTAATCGAAAAGGCTTTTGAAGTGTGGAGTAACAGTTCAAAGTTCAAATTTGAATTAATACACAAAACAAGACCTTATGCTCCCGATATATCTATCACTGTTGTACATGGAAAACACTATTTTCGTGCAGATTGCCAAGGTAG
Source organism: Galeruca laticollis (assembly GCA_963921935.1). NCBI lineage: Eukaryota > Metazoa > Arthropoda > Insecta > Coleoptera > Chrysomelidae > Galeruca > Galeruca laticollis. The sequence continues at coordinate 91,037,628 of OY998183.1, forward strand.
AGATGAATGCCCCAGCGCATTTGATGGTCCTGGAAAGGTGTTGGCACATGGTTATTTCCCAAATGGCAACAGCTGTATAGAACTTCATATTGATGCTGATGAAAAGTGGGATTTAAGTTTAGATGGATCAAGTTCAGATGATAGGACCAGTCTACTCATGGTAATAATTCATGAAATTGGACATATCTTAGGTATATCCCATAGTGATAATAAACAAGCAATAATGTATCCATGGTATCAACGAAACGCGACCCCAAAATTGGATGAAGATGATAAAATGGCTCTTGAAGCTCTTTATGGACCCACCAATAAATATGCAAATAATCCTTTCAAACCTACGCCACCGACTACAGGTCATCATAGACCTCATCCACCAAATAAAAATTTATGCGACATAACGCCGGAGTATATGTTTACTGCGATGGCTGGTACATTTGAAAATTATCACTTATATATTATTTATAAAGATTTTCTATGGAAAATGGATTTGAATTCGAAACTTATTCCCTCAGAACCAGAAATGCTCGATGATTATCTACCCGAAGAAGTGGGCTCCATAATTCAGATTTTTCAAAGTTCTTCCGGTAATTTAATAGCAGTCAATAAAGATGTTCGTAAATACTATATAGCAGATTTCCCAGGTTTGCGAATACTTGAGCAAGGTAATTTACTTATACCAAAAAATTCTCAAATAAACACAATGTTTCAAAGCAACCACGGAAAAATTTATGTATTTTATAATAACAATAATTATATTGAATATGATAAGAACTTAAAAAATGTCTTAAATAGAGGACAAATTAAAGATATTTTCCCTGGACTACCCGCAGATGTTACAGGAGCATTCCAGTACATTGACGGACACATGTACTTTTTCAAAAACACCACATACTACAAATATAATGAGTTTACCAAAAAACTTGTTGCAGCCGGACCCTTCAATTGGAACCTATTTGATATCCCATGTCCTAATGGAGACCTTTTAAATCATCTCAAGACTTTATTAACAAAAATAATTTCTTTTTATCAATAATATTTTTAAAATAAACTTTTGCAAATAATTAAATTGTTTTTCTGAAATTCTGTAATCACAACAGGAAATGATAAATATGAAAATAAAATCAACTCACCACAGAAATTTTGTAAAATTGATATGACTCAACCCACAATTAGAAAAAATCAACATAACAACAGGAAATGCGATATATCAAACGCATACAAAAATAATAGTATATCACAATTTCACGAAAGTGATATGGAATCCTTGAAAAAAGGTATAAATACATTTTTTTGGTATTACGACAACGATAGTTCCATATTGACAATGTTTTCATACAATTTATTAAATATTTCGCTACCGACGGTAGGATTCGAACCATCGATCACACATTCTCATGCGTTAATAGTCTTTTAGCATGCTAGCAAGACCACCAAGTTATTATCATATCAGAGTATATTGTGAAAGCGAATTTAGAATTTATCGAAATATTACATTTATTTTTAATACAGATTGTATCACAACAACAACAAATATTCAACTGTTAGACGTTATCTGCATCGTTTTTAGATTATTATCGTATACGGGATGTACAAAGACGCCATAAGGGCACAAGCATCTCTGATTAGTCAGTTTGGAGTCAAATAAACACCATTATGATGAAGTCAATGACCAGAGGGTTTACAAGAATCATACCTGAAGACAGTGACCAGAGGGTGTCGTTGATCAATGGTAAAGAAGAAGAGATAAGCGATAAGTTTTACAATAATATACCGATATACGATGTGTTGTCATAAATATGTTACTACGATGATCAGTATACAAGATGTCTACGATACCAAAAGGACACAAACATCTCTGATTAGTCAGTTTGGAGTCGAATAAACACCATTGTAATGAAGTCAATGACCAGAGGGTTTACAAGAATCATACCTGAAGACAATGACCAGAGAGTGCCGTTGATCAATGGGAAAGAAGAAGAGATAAGCGATAAGTTTTTCAATAATATACCGATATACGAGGTGTTGTCATAAATATGTTACTACGATGATCAGTATACAAGATGTCTACGATACCAAAAGGGCACAAGCACCTCTGATTAGTCAGTTTGGGGTCAAATAAACACCATTATGATGAAGTCAATGACCACAGAGGGTTTACAAGAATCATACCTGAAGACAATGACCACAGAGGGTGTCGTTAATTGATGGGAAAGAAGAAGAGATAAGCGATAAGTTTTACAATAATATACCGATATACAGGGTGTTGTCATAAATATGTTACTATGATGATCGGTATACAAGACGTCAACAATGCCATAAGGGCACAAGCATCTCTGATTGGTCAGATTGGAGACAAATAAACATCATTGTGATGAAGACAATGACCACAGAGGGTTTACAAGAATCATACCTGAAGACAATGACCAGAGGGTGTCGTTGATTGATGGGAAAGAAGAAGAGATAAGCGATAAGTTTTGCAAATATACAAGGAGTATCAAAAGAGTCATCTGAAGAAGTGATCGACAATGACCAGAGGGTGCCGTTAACCATCGCCGTATGTGTCGTATGACAAATGTGTCTTATGTCGAATGGACCTTCCGTCGTATGCCCCATCTGTTCTGTGATATCATGTAAATGGTGTGACGTAAGCAACGTTACCATTAGGACGCTAGCATATCTCTGATTGGTCAGATTGAAGTCGAATAAACGACCCCATGATTGTTAGACTATTATCGTATACATGATGTACAAAGACGCCATAAGGGCACTAGCATCTCTCTGATTGGTCGGATCGAAGTTGAATAAACACCATTGTGAAGAAGAGATAAACCACTACGTTCGATATACGGGGTGTTTGTCATAAAATTCGTTATTTCTTTCCCGTTATCAATTATTGTGGTTTTTTTTATACGAGACGTTTGACACGTGACGTATGACAAGTAACGTGTGACACGTGACGTATGACGTCTAACACGCGACGTTAAACACGTGACGGTTGACGTTACAAACGACGTTTGACACGTTACACGCGACGTTAGACGTGCCGTTAGACACGTGACGTATGACGTTTAACATGACACACGACGTTTGACATTACGGGAAAAATCTAAAGCTACGTTTCGATGATCATCATCACATCTAAACACGAGACGTTTGATACGTGACGTATGACGTTCAACACGTGACGTTGAACACGTGACGTTTGACGTATGACACGTTACACGCGACGTTACGTGACGTATGACGTTCAACACGCGACGTTAAACACGTGACGTTTGACGTGTGACGTTTGACACGTTACACGCGACGTTAGACGTGGCGTTAGACACGTGACATTTGACGTTAAACGTGACGAGGTCTCTATAATATTAGTATTTGTTAAACTCTCATGTAATATACTGGTTGAGAATATACAGGATGTCTTAATAAAAATGCGAATCATTCCATGAACAATTTATTATTTAGACATTACAATGGTAATACAGTATTCAAAAACCAATGCCGGAGACGCTCTACATTTCTTTGGGCACAAGAGTATAGACCAGTAGCGTGACAAGGATTTGGATCTCGTTCAAAGTTTCCTGTAGCACATGGTGTTCCATCAAACTTGCAAACATCAATAATGTGGGGAAACACACCAAAAATGTGACATTTCTTTAGTAGAAATTCTGCTTTCTGATGTCCGCGTACGTATATAAAATCGGCAGCATACAATAGCTTAGTTGCCAATATATCATTTAATTTGGAGTACTCAATGTCACCTGAAGAGTATCGAATACCATGCACATTCTTCTCCAAGTATGACACCGTCTTCTTATCCTGGTCGCTTAACGTAGAAATTGATTGGCATGGTAGGAATATGTAGTGACTTTGCTTAAAACCAACTTCAATGGTGATTTCTTTGACAACAAAGAATCCATCTATAACGAAACCTTGAATGTCTACGAGTGCAACTCTCATGATGACGTCTGCTCGAATACTGACGTACTGCACTTCAATTTAGAGTCTTGACTATTTCTGTGAGGGGGAAATACTCCATTACGCAGTCGTGTATTATAACACAATATACTTTGGTGTTTTCGGGAAAACCAATGTTTGCTTCAATGTCAAGTTTTACATCGACTGTGGACGATTTCATACTTTCTTCTTGTTTCGAGCAATCGATAACAAACAATGCACGCTTCTTGAAAGAGGGATAATCCAACAGAGGGCGCTTCTGTGCCGAATTCGTATAGCTAGGATAAAATTCTGTATAGTTGAAATAGGCCTCATTGTAATCATTTTTAGTGAAATCCAACTGCATTCTTTCATTGGGATAATATTCCCCATTTAGCGATAGTCTGATACTTTGAATGTCGGCGTTGTCGAATAAAGTGGGGTCGGCTGTGCTGTTGTCACGTTTGTTGGTTTGAAAGAAAACAATAACATAACGAGGTCGTTCGACTGAAGTTGTAGTTTTAACAGCCCAAACTTCACGTCTAGCATTTCTGGTAATTGCAGGCAGTTCGTGTATCTCCCACTTTCTAAATGGAATAACTATAGGCTGATCCTTTTGAATGGCCTTCATAAGTTCCAACTTAATATCATCATTAGGATAGATATGCCTGATTTTCAATTCGATGCTGGTAATGTTGATGTTAACGGTTGTAGTGGAAAGTGTACCAGAAACGTTTTTTTCTGTGATAAGCACACAATCGTTATCGTTTCGAGCTCGAACCAAACGTATTGTTTGTCGTCCACACGTAATCATAGGATAGTCGTTGAAAATGTTGAAAATATGCTTTAGAGGAATTTGAAGGTTAAATGATTTGTCGCTGGTATTCAGGATGGGGTCTTTGGGATAATTCCACCCAGCTATAGCCATATGATTGGAATCTTCTTGATTGTAGCATGTCATGGCACGTACAGCGCTAACGATTCCAGGATCCCGAACAGTTTCCATCTCTCTTGCACTTTCACTATATGTACACGAATCGAAAAGGAAAGCACCAACATTATTTGCCAGCTTCACATCACCCCCTCCATGCACAGTGAGTGATCCTTTAATACACAACAAAGTTTCATTTATTGCAAAAAACGAATCAACTTGATTGATGCTGAATTCCACAATGTCGCTGCAACTGAACGATTTGATGAACGGAGCATATGTTCTGTACTCAGCTTTGCGAATCGATTCATCGAAACTAGGCTTGCGATAGATATCAAACATTGAAGGCATATCGTTCATACGAGAACGTTTTACATATTCGGTCGTCATTGTCGTTGTTTTTTCAACAAAAAACCCAAAGACTGCAAATACAATGTATTAGCAAATGTGAGCCGCTTCTGATGCTGCTTTGAAGAATGCCGCGTAACTAATGGCGTTGAATGTGCAGCAGAACGTCTTATATGATTAATTATCAATCCCATCTGTTGCTTCTCGCTCTAAGCTCCAACACCAAAGTGCTCTTTTCACCACGAAAGTTTATAGGATGACCGTCTTGGTCCACAGCCAACACTGTAATGTTGGTTATTTCACGTTGTGGTATAACAGGTAAATAAAGTAAATTATGTGGTGTTTCGTCAATGGCGTACCCAGGATCCACTTTTATGATAAATTCGTAAATAGTATGAGCAGGTCTGTCTGCGTCGAAGGCTCCCGTGGTAATGTTACATTCGAAACGTATGCTAGATACTTTTATAATTTTGACGGGTAGATCTGAAGAGTGCCATCGTTTGGGTTCGAGTATCTCTGTTGAAAATCCTAGTATCTTTCCTAGACTGTTGGGTTGTTCAAACGAAATTCTATATTTACTGAAAATCATGCACTGTAACGTATTATTGTTGGGTTTTAGTGCAAATATAGTTCCCGGTCTAAGTGAATTGCTGCCACTCAACTTCTCGAGTATATACGTTTCAATATCGGCGATTTCGTAACATCCTGTAGGTAAATCGAAGCTTTGTAGCTTGTTGTTGTCATCATAGTAGTAAAACTTGCAATCTTCAATGTTTGGTATGCTATGGTATGAGTGGAATGAACGCAGCGCTAATTCGTAGTCTTTCTCCGGATGGAGTACAATAGGTGTAGGCGGTTGGAAGGTAAATACGTGATTTGAACTGTTTACTCTCAACAACTGCGACATGATGACTGATGTAAGTCGACGTATGAAGGCAGTTTAAATAATACATAGAATACTTTACAAGATTTATTTGACACACAAAATACATTTCAAGGTTTACTTAATGCACGTTGACAAAGAAAACAAGATGCTTGAGAACTTGCAGGACCGTCCCAATGCGTCGTCCAATCGGGGCGGTTGTAGTGAACGAAGCACGGCAGACGAATTTGTAGTTCATAACTTGTTTTGTAATCATTAGGAAGTTTATACCATATATCTAGCAATTCAGACGGACTAACACATTCTATCAGGTATCGAATGGGAACGTCTTTTAGTTCTTCAGCAGTAAAACTTCTCAGAGGTTTTTGGTGTTGCGTTAATAATTTAATGTTCTCCATTGTTCCAAGGATGTTGAAGTAGAAATTTCAAACACAAATGTCCACAATTGAACTGATTGTAGTTTTGTAACTGATTGTTGTTATAAAAAATTTCAACTTTCCTTCCTCCCAGATACTTTACAAGTTCTTTGGGTGGCTTCAAATTACCAAATGAATCGAAATAATCAATGACATTATTTTTCTTTATATATGCTACCCAATGTGTTCCACTGTTTTTGGACGAGTCCAAGTTAACCACTGCACACTCTTGTTGTCGAGGACCGGATTTAGGTAGAGTGTCTCGCATGAAAACGCCTCGAAAATGTTTAATATTATATAATTTTGCATAATGTGCAATATCGGTGTCGTACAGTGGACGATTCGGTAGCTTCATCGCGAGTTTTTTGGCTTTTTCAAATACAATCCAAATCCTCGACCTCCAGCATACTTTTTCAGATATAGGCCATTTCCAACATGTTCCATAGCCTTATTATGACGTATGTCTTCTTCCAATTTCTTTCGAGCATTATTAGCATCAATAACAGTCTTTGCAACTCCTGCAGCTCCACCCGATAACGCTCCAAGAGCTGAAAGTCCAGCAAATAAAGGTATAAGAGGAAGAAAACCTCCAGATTTAGGTACAGGTATTACGCGAGGTACGTTAACTTGCTTCGATCCACCAAATTCGTGAATAAGTGCTTTAGCTGCTCTTAGGGCGTACATAGCAGTCTGTTTTAGAGATGATCCTTTTTTCATGGATTTCCCCACTTTCGCAACAAAATTTCGATGGAAGGAACGTCGTTTGTTTGATCCCATCCCCAACTTTCGTTTAACCTTCATGCCGCCTGTAACAAGTAATGCAGCACTCTTTTCTCCCAGAGTAGCGTCTTTTGCTTTGACTCGATCCCAAGCTTTATCTTCCAACACTTTGTCGGCTTTGTGACGTTCTTCAAGAGACTTGTTTTGCGAATATGCAATATCGTGCTGTTTACAAGCGTTGTCTAAAGGATTAATACCAACGTCACCACGTGCCAGACGTTTTTGTAACTTTGTTCCTGCTGTAAATGGAGAGAGAGTATAAGTATTTAACAGTTATAGTCACTTGATCACTTACGTCCACAATAATTGTAGGCGGGTAAATGAAGTTCAATTGGTAATTTATTGATTAGAGAATTTAAAAGACCTTCTCCCTCAAACACCAACATTAAGACTGATCTGAGACGATGTGATGATAGCCATATATATTGAAAACACTTTAATTGCACTCACCACAAAATGAGGATCGTTCAACAAGAACAGACGCTACCCATTGAAAATCTAGACTTTACATCTAAACCAAGTGTTGGTAAACATGGAAAACTACTACCAAATTCATTTCGGGCCATTATCTGCGGTCCTAGTGGGTGTGGTAAAACAAACGTCATGTTATCACTTTTATTCAATCCAAATGGCGCTAAATTCAAAAATGTTTACGTCTATTCCAAGTCATTGTTTCAGCCGAAATATCAATTGCTGCAGGAAGTACTAGGAGAAGTTAAAGGTGTCGGTTACTTTCCATTTAAAGACAATGAGGAAATTGTTAGTCCAAACGAAGCGAGATCCAACTCGATATTCATATTCGATGATGTCGCCTGCGATGGTCAACAGAAAATTCGGGAATATTATTCAATGTGTAGGCACAGAGACATTGATGCGGCCTACCTATGTCAAACATACTCAAAAATACCGAAACAACTCATACGAGACAATTGTAATATGATTGTGTTATTCAAGCAGGATGAAATTAACCTAAAGCATATATTTGATGAGCACGTGTCACCAGATATGACATTTGAAGAATTTAAAAAGATTTGCTCAGACTGTTGGTCGACCGACAAATATGGAACGTTGGTAATTGTAAAGGATTTTGCTTTAAATAGCGGTAGGTATCGTATTGGCTTCGATAAATATATAAAGGTGTAAGTCAAGTGTACATGCTACTAGTCTGCATCATCATGTCCGACGATAAGGTTGCAATTGCTTTGCGTAAGAAGAAAGTTAATGAATTGGCGAGATCAATTCGCAAGAAATATTTAGCGTTAAAATTGGGCAAATCAGAGCGCGATGAGTCTCTTAATAAACTATTTAAACCGATATCTACACCGCTAAAGGAAATTGTAGAGTCCTCAAAGACATTGCAGAAAACCATTTCAAATTTGAATCCAATTAAAAAGGAGGAGGAGGTAAAAAAAGAAGAAGAAAAACTAGATGATGTGTTTGTAGCACCGTCTTTTCTGGAATCGGAATCTGTAGCTGAAACAGATGAGGCGGGAGATATTATACGCCCTGAATCTCCAGAGGAGATGCGTCCTGACGTTTCGCATGAAGCTTTTCAAGAATATATGGAACAATACCCCGCCATCAGTTTAAAATACATTGAGGATTATTTTCAAAAAGATGATAAAATTGACAAAAATTACGGTCCTATCTATGATGATATGTTTGGGTGGATGTTGGGTAAACGTCGAATTGCCTTTGATAAAACAAACGGTAATATAAACGTGCTACAGGATGGTAACAAAGAGGCGGGATTCTTGCCTGGAACTCGAGGATTGTACGAGCTGTTATTTTACAACGATCCGCAATATGAAGAGGAAGATTTAAAACATTACAAAATTCTGTTAAACAATACACAAGTCCATCTTGATACTCTCAATCGCCTTAAAGGTTCAAGTACTGACAAATACAAATATATAATTAAACCATTATTTAAAATACCGCGATCAGACTCGGTACCGAGTAGATCACAAAATATGTCTCCAACTCAACGATCTGGCTCCATGTCAACTAGAACTCGCCTGAAATCAATTCCACTTAATAAGGGAAGAGGACTTGGCTTAACGTACAACGAAAAACCTATGGAATATATTTATTGGGATGATCCAAATGAATTGGTGGAACGTTTGAAATTATTGATTGCTTCAAAAGAGGCAGGTAATACGTCCAACGACAACGAAATAGTTGCCATCATAAATGAGCTAAAAGTTGCCAATATAATTGAATAACCAAAAAAAGTCTACTCATTTCAATAATGCCTGTCGATAAGTTCGGACACCGACGTCGTCATGCTAATGAACGGATTACACCTTATATGCCGAAAGTAGCACACACTCCGGACGGTAATATTGATGCTGAAAATGTGAGAATCTGTAATGTTAAGACGCCGACTACAAGTAGCGATGCTGTCAATAAACTTTATGTCGATGAGCAAATGCAAGTGTATCATAATGAACTTGGAGTACTTCAAAACAAAATCAACGACATTAATTCATTTATTTCGAGAAATCCGCCAGTCGCAGCTCGAGATATGGCAACTAAAAAGTACGTCGATGATGTGATTGTTGTGACCAAAGATAATATGAGACAAGAATTCAAATCTTTTGTTCAAGGTTTTGGGGAAATATTTTTAAAAGATATACAACAACAATTCCAAGGAAAAATCGATAAGCATGAAGTATCCATAAACGAATTACGAACAAATTACTTGAAGAAAGGTATCAAATAGTATCGAAAAGATATCATCAGTTGAGAACGTGTATGCGCTTACGAAGCATGTCGTCCAAAATACAGCTTGTTAACGAACTCCACAAACCGATGCGTAAAAATTATCCGCGCAGACGTACAATTGTCAAAGGTATAGATGATTTATGGCAAATGGATTTAGCCGAAATGCGACCTTACGCTCATCAAAATAAAAACCATAAAATGATTCTAGTCGTTATCGATTGTTTTTCAAAGTTTTTGTGGACACGACCATTAAAGACAAAGACTGGCGAAGAGCTTACTCGTGCATTCTCGGACATTCTCACACACGCAGATCGAACGCCCAAAAATCTTCAATCGGACCAAGGAACGGAATTTTACAACAACAAGTTTCAACAATTAATGAAAAAACATGGAATTAATCACTATAGCGTATTTAGTACAAAAAAAGCTGCAATGGCCGAACGAGTAATACGATCATTGAAATCAAAACTATATAAACATTTCAGTTTAAATGGCACCTACAAATGGATAGATATTCTACCAGAAATTACAAACGAATACAATAATACAAAGCATTCAACTACCAAGTATAAGCCCTCCCAAGTCAATAAATCCAACGAAGAAGCTATTTTAAACCAAACCTATAAACATCTAAAGATTGCAGGACCACGAAAATTCAAAGTCGGTGATATTGTTCGTATAAGCAAGTCGAAACATGTCTTTGAAAAAGGATACACACCCAATTGGACGACAGAACTATTCAAAATCATTAAAGTGAAAATAACCAATCCTGCCACCTATTTGCTTGAGGACATGTATGGAGTACCAATCAGTGGAGGGTTTTATGAGGAAGAGCTGCAGAAAACGTCAAATCCAGACATTTACTTGGTGGAAAAGGTACTTAGAAGAAAAGGCAACAAAATGTATGTTAAATGGCTTGGATTAGACGGAAAGTATAATAGTTGGATTGGAAAAACAGATGTTGTTGTTGTGTAACCACTTTTCATTTCAAGTTATGAGAACTGTGGTTTTGTAGCGAAGAGAATTAACCGCAAAGATAGATAGGAGTTGATATAAATTGGAGTGAGCTGTAGGTTAGATTGTTAGTCGTCAATATGAGTTCTCAAGATAGCGGTTTTAGTAGCTGTGCTACAGAAAATTATAATTATAGTGCTGAATTTGATCGTATTTTGGAAATGTATGAAATAGCTGCTAAAAAAGAAGATCAGTACCTGTTGTATATTGAGTATCCTACACATACGAATTTCCAAATTGGTTGTGGTTTAAGTCCCGCAAGAACGTTCAGTAGCGCAATCACTCTATCAGCAACGAATAAACCTACGAAAATCTCCTTCAGCACTTTCGAATGGGCTACGTTTATCGATATTTTAAATAATAATTCATTCATAGATGAACCACTTCCAGCGTTTTACGATGATTATGAGCCGGAGACGATACAATGTGGCGACTACTGTACCATTCATCAAGTAATATTCGATTGTGTAAAATGGTTGGAAGTAATCAAACACGGCGTCAGCTTCCCTTTAACTCAACAAGATGTTCATCAAATTCTACAACTCCATTATCATCTCATTTCCCCTCGTCTCACCCATTTGGAATCTCTAAATTTTGGTGAATACTACAGAAATGTGATTGAACTTATTAGGAATTTTGCTCAAAATAATGGACATTTAAGTAAATTTGAGTTATTGTATACTATATGTGATTGTAGTGATAGCGTATTGTCTGTAGCACTTAGAGAATTTATATATTTCTATAAAGCTAAAGTTGTAAATGATTTAGATGCTGTAATAAATTGATTAATTAACATTATTGTTTGTTTTTATTTCCTCACGTCCTTCTCACGTCACGTGAGTCGTTTGAAGAATTTACTAAACAAAGTTACTATTGGTCACAAGCACGATCAATATACAAGATGTTGATGAAAAAAAAATTCATAACTAAGTATTACATTTTTATTGATAAATATTTATAATTTTGTGTAACAGAGTTTTTAATTGATTCAATAGCGTATCTTCAGGGCAGGGTACTCCAAATAGACTCCAAGTAAATGGTTTCGCATCAACAACTTTACGGATATATTCACTGTATTTGTAATATATGTCTTTGTAGAAAAAGTAAATGTATCCATCTGTATATCGAAATGCAGATGTTATGCCTTCGGGAACTCCTGGAAAGACGTCATGCAAATATCCTCTATTAATAGTATGCCCTTCTGCATTAAATTCAATGTAGGAATTGTTATTGTACAGCAGATACATCTGTCCGCTATTGGTTTGAAATACAGCATTAATTACGGCATATCGGGGTATGGGAAGCGGAAAAGAGTCATATATATTCAAATTTGGAAATGCAGCTGCATAATATTGATTGTTGCTGAACGTAACTAAATCCCCCACAGAGTTTTGAAACACATGAGAGACGTTTGAGGATGCCAGTTCTTTTGGTAGGTAATCGACAATTAATTCTGGGGTTTTTGGTATATGCATATCGTTTAAATCTAGTCTCCATAAATATTTTTCGTGTCCCACATACATTCTATAGTTTGGAAAAAGTGGGGCCATCGCGAGAAACATAAAGTCCGGAGTACGAATTTCACACAGGTTCTTTTTATTTCCTCCTCCTCCTCTTTCTATAGGCATAATTCTTCTTCTGGGTTCAGATCGTGGCGTTGATTTTACTGTAGTTGTCGTCGCTGTAGTGAATGTAGAATGTTCGATGTATTTTCTTTGCGCCCCATACAAAGCTATCGTCGCGTTTTTATCGTCTTCATCCAGTTCTACTCTATCTGTTTGATACCAAGGGTACATGATGGCCGATTTAACTTCGCTATGCGCTAAGCCGATAGCATGTCCAATTTCATGAGTTAAAACCATTAAAAAACTAACCATCCCTTCTGGAACCTTGAAATCATCTCCAAAATACCAGTTTAGGTTCATATCTAGATGAATTTCAATACATTTACTATATGGGTTGGGATAATAAGAGTGACCCAACACACCATTACCAAGATCGAATGGACATTGATCAGTTCCATGACAGTCGCTTCGAAAATAGTGCTTTCTATTGGTGATAGTTATAGTAATGTCTGGTTTTATTTTGGTCATTTTCACATTTTTGAACTTCAAATTGGATGCTGATTGCCATGTATCAAAAGCAAGCTTCGCTGTTTTTAAATGCGCGTCGGTAGCTTGTGGAAAATACCAAAGTAATTCTGTTTTGTTCCATTTTGAATGTATAACATAATTATTATCACCCTTTATACATCGAGGTCTCTTCATCAAATCAATAGTTTCTTTATTAGGCGTTCCATCTACAGGAAGATTATATTTTTCTTGAAAATTAATAAGAACGGCTTCAAAGTCAGTTAATGAATTTTGACTTGAATTCATATAACCATATTTCTCGAAAAATGATTTAGCGTACGACACATTATCATTTTCGGTGCATGAGGCTGCAGAAACTAGGATCAATACATATATACTCTTCAACATCTTGAATGATACTAATCATTAGAGAATACAAAAACGTTATTTTATATTTTTTTTCTTATTGATATGATAAAATTAGAACATATTCGTTATTTCTTTCCCGTTATCAATTATTGTGGTTTTTTGATATTTCACATTGCTGTTTTTTCATCGATTATGAATGTAGCTAATATAATGAATTTATTCTCTACATTATTTTTTACTCCACCGTATATATAGGGAACATCGAATTCTGATTATAAAAATAATATGTTTTATTCGTCAGCAATACTGCAAAGTTTAATTTTAAACCTTGTGGTGAAAATGATAATGGATTATTGAAAAACATGTTTACAATTTTGATAAATTTTAATATTTTTACATAATGAAAATGCCCCCCGGTAGCGCGCCGCCTTATCATCCTAACGGATCTTTCTCGACTACGTCACATTTTACAGCAAAAAGCCGGTAGCGCGCCGCCTTATCATCCTAACGGATCTTTCTCGACTACGTCACATTTTACAGCAAGAAGCGTACGGTGCGCTCACATTGCAGCAATACTACCTTCCTTCGCTAATAATATGCATGAGAGCTTATGGCGGCATGTGTTGAACGTCTTGCTATAGACGCGAAGGTTGTGCGATCGAATCTCACTGAAGTTTTTTTTCAGATTTTTAAAACAGGACTAAAAATGGCGGCCTAAAATTAAAAACGCGCGCGCCGCCGCTCTCAGCGCCACCAAGCGGAGATTTTTGAAGTAGTGAATTAGAACTGTCCTAGCACATACTACTCCCATTAGTTGATTAGCAAGAATGTTGGATGTTAAAATGGTTACTGGGTGAATGGCACAAGTTTTATGTTTAAAGCCGAATTGGTAATCAGGAATTTTGTCTCCGATTTCATTTCATGATGTTTTCGAGTTGTTTTCCCAAAACTGAAAGAAGAGTGATAGGACAGTAGTTTTTTGCTCTATGATGGTCCGTATTAGGTTTAGGAATGGTGATAATGGTTCGTATTAGGTTTAGGAATGGTGATAATGGTTCCCTGCTTCCACTCATTAGGAAAGTAGTGATGCTTCAAATAGTACTCGTATATTTTGATGAGATATCTGTGTATCTTTTCACTCAGTTTTCATAATAGATATTTAATAATGTGGTCATGTCCTGGAGCAGTAACTCTTTCCCTTGCTTAATATTTCAAAATACACATCTTCTATATTACTGTTGTGTGCTCCGTGTTCCCCTTCAAAGTATTCATCATACCACTGTCCGATTTCATCATATATTTGTTGGTCGTATTGGTGTTCATGGTTTTCTCTGAACGTTTCCTTGTAGTAATTTGCAAATACCTCTGCTTTTTCTTCATTGGTGGCATACACAATGTTGTTTTCTACAATTGGCTGTGCTTTTGATATTCCTTTGTAGGTTGTTAGTTTTCTAATTTGTTGCCAGTAATATTTACCTTTGCTAGCGATTATTTCAGTACACACTGTAGCCCATTTGTGTTCTTTGTATTGTCTAATTAGGGCTCCTACATTTTTGTTGTAATTGTTTAGTTGCGTTTTTGCCTCAACATTGGGATCTCTCAGGTAATCCCTGTGCATTTTTCTTTTGTTTTTTATCATTTTTATAATGTATGGTGGTAGTTCGTGGATGTAGTGTTTTATTTTCAGGTCTGGTCTGTTTTCTATTGTGTGATGTTATTGTGGTGTTGAATTGTTAAAGTTTTCCTCTATCAATCGGATCGTCCCCCATACGATCAATGTACTCCAACTTTTCGTTAAGTTTGTCTATATCACACTTCTTGATGTTCTTTCTTATTATTTCTTGCTCAATGATTCGTATTTGTAGGTCAATGGTTATTTCTATTGCATCATGTTCTGTTCCTAAATCTGGATGGGTTTCTACTGTTACTATATTATTTTTGATGTTTTTCGTGTATATTACACGATCTGGTGTAGAGTCTGGGTTATTGGCCATTCTAAAGGATGGAGGAGTAAACGCCATTTCGAAGGGTGCATTATTGATAAAATCCTTTATTTGTCTGCTTTTATTCCGATTCACATTTAGATCTTCTACAATCACAGCATATTTCTTTTAGCATTTTTAGTCCTGGATGCGCCTGTACCAAACTTCCACCACACACATTAGTGTTTACTATGTTTCCATTTAGTTGGAGAATGTTCCAATTTCTGTAGTTTGTGTTACTATTTTCTTTTGTTTTTGTTTCCACAAATAATGCACAGTTTATTTTATGCCTCTCAATAATGTTGTTGATGAGATGATTTCTCGGTGAGTAACTGTTGAGATTGGCGTACATGATTTTAAGTGTCGATGTGAATTTTAATATTATTATTTCCTTCGATAGGTTGAGTGGGCGAAGTCGTCGAAGGTTGCTCCAAGTTGAACATCAAAATATAGAGTCTATTTCACGAGAAATGCGCAACTGTGTCTATGGAGTATTGGGCGACGAATTTTTTCCTCAGCTTTGCAATTATTTCATCTCTGATAGTGCTATTCATTTTATTTAGTTTGTTGACGTATGTGTCAATAATCATATCGTGAATTGTGACTGCTGGTTATTTTCGGGTCGATTTTGTGGGATTCTTGTCGAGTGTCTTGATCTGACTATTAGGAATTCCTTCGATTGGCTTAGTTGGTCTACGAGGGCACTTCAAGGACCATGCTGAATGGTCTTCAGCTCCGCATAATGCGCATTTTGGTGGTAGATGACTGTTGCATTTGCTATAGGGGTGAGGACCTTCACATTTGGAGCATTTTATAAGTGTTGTGCAGTGTTCACGTGCGTGAGTGAATGCTTGACAGCGAGAACATAGTTGTGGGATTGGTGCCGGAGGGTTACTTGGATAAACCAGGTAGTATCTGTGTTTATAGAACATCCCCTCCAGCAGCAACTTTTCTGATGCCGCCAAACAGGGTGTGATTACTCTAATCATTAATGTTGGTTTATTAGTGTTTTAAATGAAACTCACGGTTTCTAGTTAATTCCACAATATAATAAAAGTTATTGAAAATTCTAAAAAAATGACAATTGTTTCGATAATTTTGATTTATCGAAACAATTGTCAATTTTTTAGAATTTTCAATAACTTTTATTATATTGTGGAATTAACTAGAAACCGTGAGTTTCATTTAAAACACTAATATGAGCAGATTCCACGAAGTAAGGGTCGAGAGAGTTAATGTTGGTTTGTTTGTTGCCCTTGATATAATTCGTTTGCAATAACGATGTTCTATTTTGAATTTTGTTAAGTGTTCACTAATTTCGTTTTCGGGAAAGTCGTGCTCGACTGAAACTATCACGATACTATATGAAGCACCAGCGTTCACGAGTTCTTAGTGGGGGTTTGTGATGATTGGGTTTCCTTATAATTTGATATTTTTTTATCGGAAATTAGTTGGTGAAGAGTGTCTGTTATAGTTGTTTTGTTTAGATTGGACTTGAGCAGAAAGCCTTTGTTGAAAGTATTACATCCTCTGTGTTTAGATGAACTGTGTCCCATACGTCTGAGAATTTTTTGCGTGTTAAGTCTTCACGGGCTTTTATGTAGAATGAGTATTTAAATGGGTTGTTTGTGATCTCCCTCATTTTTGCTGAAAAATTTGGTCTGTATAGTGAGTTTGTGGGATTTGTTGCCTTGTTTTTGTCTTGCAGTATATTTTCCATTGAACTTTCTTCATGTATGTTTTTATTTATATTACTTCTGCTAGGCTGATAATTTTTTGTGTGTATTTAGTGTTCAGCTTGTTTTGCTTGATTGCTGTTAGTATGGAGGCCAAATATTACTCTTTGGATATCTTCAGCATCAGGAATAAATTGTTTTGCATTATTCGATGTAGGGGAGTTTCTTCGCCTTTTCATTTTGTGACGCATGTTCCATTGTCCTCTATTTCCATCTCTGAGTATTCTCCATCACTTGAACTGCTCATGATGATGTTTTGTTTCCTGGACTATTGTTAAAGTTCTCTAATCACGTTTGCTCTCTTTGGTAGCTAGCAGGTTACTCTCTTGATGTTACGCCACTGGTAGAATTAAATGTTCTCAATAGTTGATACTTTTAGAATTAGTTATGAATTCTCAACATATAACTAATAAGAAATTAGGTCATTTCCCAATTTCAAATGCTATTCTCAAAATATTAATTGTCTCCATTTGAAGCCCATAGAAAACGTTTGAAAGACAGAAGAATACAAAACAATTCAAATGTATGTCTAAATATAGTACAAAAATACACTATCTCTTCCCTAGTATATTACTTCTTTCTCTTTGCATTGGTTAACGTTCTTGATATGTATACAATTTTTATATAAATAAATTTTAAATGCTAAAAAAAAATATATTTCAAAATCCGTTGTCATATTGTTTTTGCAGTATATTGGTCAGCTGCCGAACATGAGAAATTATTAATGATCCAGTCATTCTCCTTTAGCTATGAAGTTCATTGGCCTCTGTCTCTAATTCTCAATAGAAAATCTTTAGCTTGTTATCAAATGATATTTCGGCATTTGTTTTATTGCAAATATATCGAGAGAATGATTTGCCAAGTTTGGAAATCTAACAAAGTTGCGAAGAAGTTTCCTTTTGATGACGCTCAACATTACCGGGCAGCTTTTGCATTGAGACAGAGAATGTTACATTGTATACAAAATTTAGAGTATCACATGATGGTGGAAGTTATTGAGCCTCATTGGTGTACATTTTTGAATAAAATTGCTAAGGTGGGTATATTAAATATTATGTTTTGATGTACTTAACATATTCAATGCCGAATAAATCTATTGTGTCAATAGAGGTGCTACTACGCTACAGCTTATTAATTAAATTAGACTCAAAATAAAAAAAATTACCCAATAAAATATGAATAAAAAGGTCTAAAAGATCAAAAATTGAAGATTATAGTGTAGTTCTATAGTAATATATAGTAAAATACTTATTATTTACTTTTCTACTTTTTATGCCGTCTATGTTCTTTCAGGTCCAAAATGTAGATGAAATCTTATCGTGCCATTGGGACTTTTTGAATAGTTGTCTTAAAGACTGCATGTTAACTATACCGCCGATTCTAAGTACAATTATAAAGTTGTTGAGTATATGTGAAGAATTTTGTGAATTTGTACAGGTAAATTTTTTTATATTAGTGTAGACTAGAGGCTAAGTATAGCGCTTTTTGAATTTTGCTTCAATTTATGACTGTAACTAGATGGGGATTGTGAAATGTTGAGTATAGTTTTATATTATCTAGCCTATAGAAATGTCAAACTGGGTACAAACATTTGGAAAAATGGTTGCCGTAATCATCTGACAAATGTTTCTTTTAAATTTCAAATTCTGTATCATGCATAATTTGATTATGACATGAACGAAAGTGGTATGTCTATACACTGATGTGGTTTGGTCAAGATATATGATTTTTAAACATTTTTTGAGTATTGGTCATTAATTCTATGAAAATAAACTATGTTTGATGATTTTTATCAGTGTTGTGTACTTTCCGCTTGTAGTTTGCGAAAAAGATAGGGACACATTATTTATCTCGAAACATCTTTCTTTATTCATCGTTAACTGTTTTATCCCCTTCAAAGTAATCCCAGTGAGGTATAATACACTTGTACCAGTGCTTTTTCCAATTCTTGATGTTTTCGATAAAACTACATCACTGGAGAAAAGTGCTTGACTGATTAAGTCATGTTCAGGCAATATCAAGAAACTTGATGATATGAAATGATGAATAATAAAAAAAAAATACAAATTTTTTATTGTTTAAACATTCATATAGCTTGTAAGCACATCTTTTAAACAAATTAAAAAATTGCTGACATGTTTTTCTGATTACTCACACAAAAAAACCATACATTATGCTATTACAATAGCAAATATACTGAGTGATATAGAAACCCGAACAGCCAGTAAATATAATTTTATTTAAAAAATATTTAACAGGCATGTTGAAAGTCTTAATACAAGATTGGAATTTGAGCACTATCCATTGAACATTCCTGTTTTTATTCAATTATTTTTTTTCTGTATGTACTGGACGATATCAGAATACAGAATTTATTCGAGTACAGTGGTTTTAAATGTTGCCTTACAAGAATTTACAAGTGTTTATCACGTCTAGAATGCAAAGAAATGTAAATTATGGGCAGCAGTTCGATAGAGGTCGAATTGTTGGTCTTCGGGAAGCTGGGCTGTCGTTCCGAAAAATTGCTGGTAGAATAAATGGGAGTGTGAATACTGTTGTCAGATGTTATCAGACAAGGCACCAAGAAGGCCGAATGCGAAGAACTATAGGCACAGAACAAGTGAGCAGGACAGCAGGGGGCCAATATGGTCACCTTATTAGCTCTAAGAGATCGTTTATCATCGACAAGGGTAATAGTAACTCAGTGATTTGCAGAACATGAAAGGGTCTGTAGCAGCCATGTCAAACTCAATATCACTGGTTGGCCAAAAGCATGAAGACCATAGACTAGGTGGGCCGCAAAACCTAATCTTAAAGAAGACAAACTACTGAAAATCTTAACGAAAAAAAGTACTATTATGTTAGAAGTATATTTATTAAATTTCCAATAAAAAGGACATTACAAAAACTTACAAACATTAACTTCTTTTGCCAGATATTTGACATCTTTTGTCTTTAATTAAGTTGTCTATTTGTGGCGTGAATTTATCGGCGGAAATAACTTTTAAAACTGCGTCCAAGTGTGCGTCCGTCAATCGCGATCTTGCGGGAGATTTGTTTCCTTTCATCAAAGAAAATAATTGTTCACACTTATAGGTACTTCCAAACATTGACAGGATTTTACAGGCAAGTTTTCTCATTTGTTGGTATTGAAAAGGCAAGTACTTATAAAATTCGAATGTACCAACACTATCAAATTTTTCTTTTAAATGGGTTTGACACTGAATCTCAATCACTTCCATCTGCAAGTGAGGGGGAACTTTATCAATATCGATAGTGAAAAGACCAGTAAATAAGGAAAAATTGTTTTCTTGGGACTTAAAATCCTGAAAACGCTTTTCAAATTCTGACAGAAGGCTTCCCATTTTCTCTGTATACATTTTGTATGATATTGGGCCACTTGTACTTTCCTGATACGCCTTGCAAGTCGGAAAATGTGACAGATTATCCACCGCTAACTGGTTTTTCCACAGCATCATCTTACACTTCAAAGCTTTAACATGATCATGCATATCTGTTATAATTTGACGTGGTCCTTGCAATTTCGTATTTAAGTCCGACAAGTGTTTTGTGATGTCTACCATAAATGAAAGATCTTGTAAAAAAGGTACGTCGGATAATAAGCTGACATCTTGTTCGTTCACTTGCATGAAAAGGCGTATTTCTTCTTTGAGTTTCCAAAACCGATCGAGAACCATAGAACACGAAAGCCATCGCACTTCTGCATAATAAGGTAAACCAGTGTAGTCACTTTCTAAATCACGTAAAAACGCAGAAAACTGTCGCTGATTCAAGCCACGTGACCTTATGAAGTTTATCATTTTTTTCACTGACTTTAAAACGCTTTCCAACTTGATCACTTTTGAGCATAAAACTTCTTGGTGGATTATGCAATGAACATGATGAAAATCTGGATTGTCACTGCCCGTTTCTCTGATATTTGTTTGTAATATTTTAATGAAGCCCTTATTTACTCCAGTCATTGAAGGAGCTCCGTCTGTTGCAACGGAATACAGTTTTGACAAATCTAAATTGTACTTTTGCAGAAGTCCATAAACAGCATTGAAAATATCCTCCCCAGTTGTTGTATCATGCAATGGTACTAATTCCAGTAATTCTTCATAAACGTTGATATCTCTATCAACAGCACGAAGAAAAACAGCGAGTTGCGCCACACCACACACATCTGTACTTTCGTCACAGGCAATAGAAAATGCAATGAAAGAGTCTGATTTTGTTTTTATCTGTTCGCTTATATTGGCAGCCAACTCGGTAACTCTTTCAGCGACAGTATTCCGGGACAAGGATATATTTTGAAAAGCCTTCACGCTCCCGGGACTTACAATTTCCGCGGCCTTTACAAGGCTCTCTTTTATAAATTCACCTTCAACAAATGGTTTTTAGTGTTTTGCGATCAACTCCGACAGTACGTAGCTCGCTTGAACGGCAGATTCATTTTCTTGCTTTGGACGTGTAAACATAAGCTGTTGATCTTTTAACCGTGATTTTAACTCTTTTAACTTTTCGTTTCTAATCATGCCTGTATACTTGTCAAACTTAGTTTAATGACTATCATAGTGACGTTTTATATTATATAATTTTCGGACACCGACTGTATTGTTACAAATCAAGCAAATAATTTTGTCTTTCACTTCACAGCAAAAAAACTCGAATTCCCACGTTTCTTGAAAGATACGATGCTCATCTCCAAGTTTCCTCTTACTCCCACTTGGTTTTGAAACAGACATGTTAAAAACTTTATCCGAAATAAATAACAATAAGTACTGTTACGTGTTGTAACAATAAGTACGCAACTAAACTCTCAATTCTATCGCAACTGACTCATAACTGACTGAACAACTGAACTCAATCGAGCGGTATTGGCTTATATACGGATTGTGATTTCTCGACAGTTCTTTCCAGAATGTTCAGGTAGCGTCATCTGTGTTCTCGCGCGATAGAACTTTCCGGAACAAGCCAGGCTTTTAGGTTGATCGCGCATCTTAGTTCATCATCACAGTACTTTATTTTCGGTTTTTAACAGGCTCGCGGGCCGCATTACATGGCTGTTTTCAAAATTGATTCGTGGCCGCAGGAAAATGCACAGTGGGCCGCATGCGGCCCGCGGGCCGCATGTTTGACATGGCTGATCTGTAGCATCCGAAGTGTTCATAGACAGATAAGAATGTTTGAACTTTTTTTCATACCGACCTCAGTTGGTGTTACCTTTTACTATGGAACACGAAAAAATCGACTTCAGTGGTGCCAAAAACGACTAAGTGGAATCGGAAATGGAACACTATCGTCTTCAGTGATGAATTCTGTTCTGCCTAGAGATGCATGATGGTCGAGCAAGGGTGAGAAGAAGACGAGTTGAAAGTCGTAACTCTCACTTGTTTATTAAGCTGCATGTACATAGTACTGTTAGAGTTATGATATGGGGTGTCATTGCTTATGGCTCAAGATCACCTTTAGTCTTCATCAGGAGCAATATGAAAACACATCAATATATTTAAGAAATGCCCTTACCTCAGGATACTTCAAAATCCACCTTTTCACCAAGATAACGCTCGGCCATATATAGCCCGGCAAACCTTGGACTACTTTCACCAGGCTCAAATTAATCTCCTACCTTGGCCCCCAAGATCCGCGTATTTGTCCCTAATTGAACGTGTGTGGGACATAATCGGTAGAAGCTTAAGAAATTTACAGCGTCCTCTTCAAACTCTGATGGCTCTTCGACATGAGATAGAGGTGACATGGAATGAGATACCCCAGGAGGATATTGATCACCTGATAATGAGTATGTCTAGATGCATAAGAGAATGTGTAAGAAATCGTGAAGTTTCAACCTGTTATTAAAGTTGGTACGCAGAAAGATTATTCTTACCCGATAGGAGTAAAATTTAAATCATTTACATATTATAAACTCCCAGATATGTATGCCAAATATTATCGAAATAAGATAATTTTTACTGGGTGTTAAGGTTTTCAATGTCAGGGAGTATATATTTCTGTATAAAAACAATAAACACGATTCACGAGACATACAAATAATTATCATATATGTATACTACAACGAGTGGAGTCATGACTATTGATAATCGCTTGAGTTGGGGCACGAAACACGTTGTCAAAAATTAATTCCACGAGTCTGAAAGACAATAGTCAGGATTCCAAGAGTTGTATTCGTTAGATTATACAACGAGTAATATAGTATTGAATGAACAAGAGATCATTTTAATCTAAAAATTAAATGTGTCATTATTATAAACAACGCTACAATCCGTATTTGCCGAGGTGGATGTTGATGGCAGTGGTGTAGTAGCAGTGTTATTCCTTAAGGTAGAAATGATTTTTGCATGATGTTTTTCGTTTAATCTCTTATATGGCTCCAGAGAACTTGTATTCGTATGTCCAGTTATTTTAATTATTTCTTCTAAATTTGCAACAGCCTTTGACTAACGGTTGATATTCTATTCGAATGATTAGTGATTCTTTTTCTTTTTGTATCGAGCTCAATTTTTTCTGCCCCAAAACGCACTAATTTCATTTATTCCAAAGGGTGTGTTTTTATACAATACAGAATTTACCCAATTGTTGTAAGTTCAAAACAATCTTCTGGTTATTATATTTTTGGTTCTTTCTGATAACATATTTTTAAACAATCTGACAGACACAATTCTTAATTTTTTTTGGTTTGGAATGAGCCATTTGTTTTTTGTCAAAGTTTTATCTCCTCCTTGGGTCGTTTTAGAGAACACCGAATTGTATTCTATGCGCCCTGTATAAAAACCCCTCCAAGCTAACTCGGAGGCCGCTATTTGACAGAACCTCTTTGAAGTCCTTCTGGGGTGTCTTCATCGTAATTTAAAGCAGTGGTATCAATTTCGGTTACAGTTAAAGCTGCAGCACTTACTTTCCTTTTCTCCGGCAAACCTTGGAGTTCTTTGCGCTTAGTATTTTGCGCAAGTCTCGCATTTTCGAAAATGTTCCCCTTAAAGGTATCAATAGAACTTTTGTAGTCATTAAAATATTTTATTTGCAATTATTTTGCACTAACATTCCATAGGAGTTTCACGACACTCTCTTTGTGTTCTGTTCCATCCCTTCTTTTCAATATACAGGGTGGGGCAATCTTCTGACATCGGAGTATTACATCGTTGCGGTAAGAGATAAAACTTTAAAGTTTTGTATGAGCTAATGCAGTTACTGAGGGATTTTGAAAATACTTTCGATTCTACAGGGTATTCCAAAACCACGTAGCAGCACAAAATTACATTTTTTTAAATGAAACGTACTATATTTTGTTCAAGAATCGAAATGATCTCACCGAGAGCGTTACAAAAATATAGCATTCTAATATTTATATGGGTGTTTTAAGAAGATATGGCCAATTATTGGCAAAAAAGACCTCATCTTTAACACTTTAACCCTGTAGAATCGAAGGTATTTTCAAAATGTGCCCTCAATAACTGTATTAACTCACACAAAACTTTAAAGTTTTATCTCTTACCACAACGATGTAATCCTCCGATGTCAGAAGATTGCCTCACCCTGTATATGCCCAATTTTGCAAGATATTTACTAGTTCTTATTCTGTTCGATCGTCTGACAATGTGTATTTGCGCGAATCACAAAATTTCATATTCTGACTCCAGATGTAACTTTCCGATCTCACAGTATTCAGAGTCTTGTTATTCCTTGTGGATTCTTCAAAGTTTTTCAGAGAAAATCTTCCAAAACCTGACATTATTACAAAAGTAATGACAGTTTTTGTTTGCTTGTAAGAAAACCAAGAATAAATATAGCAACTGCTGGAATGGCAGCACAAGTGATTTCCACTTATTAGTCAAATGATTATCGCTAGCTAAGCATCAATAATATAGGGAATTAATAGGTTATGAGTTGTATAATCAGTGTAATATATCAATTTTTGAAATTTATCAAATAGTGCAAGTACCTTGAATATAAACAATAATGACCCTAGATTGAAAGCTTGGTTGTTTTTTAAAATCTGAAGTATGAATGTTATGTTTTGATTATTTCATTTGTGTTTTATATGTCTTGGGAAATTGTATCAGTACTGATTTATTAAAATTAGTGTGTTTTAAGACATAAAAGAAATAACAAAAATTCAAATAATTGTGTGTTGTTAATCGTTCACATTATTTTTATACATAAATATAATTGTTGTATGTCAATTAGATGATTTGCAAATATTTGGCAGTACTTAATTGAAGTACATATACAGTAGTTTTAAGTGGACGTTTTTGCTGAATATCGGTTTTTTTCACTCCTACATTACCTTATCAATTATTTAGTTTTAAACAGAGTGTGGTCTAAAAATAACCGAACTTTCTAGCTATAGAATTGAACAAGGTATTATGTTTCAAAGATAACGTTTAAATAATGTATGATTCCTTTCAAGTAGACGTTTTTGCTTAATCCCAAGGTTTTTTCATTCCTACATATAAATTATTTGTTTATATGTTATGGATTAAACCAGTTAATGTCTTAAATCTAATGTTTGTTGAAAATATGATCCACTGCTTGTATGGCTGTGAAAGCTTCTTTCATTGCAGTTATCAATTTGGGATGAAAAAATAATAGCAAGGTGATATACAGGCGAATACGGAGGGTGGTCGATGACTCAAGTCTGTTTTTTCATCAAAAATTCGTTGACTTTTTTGGTCTTCTGAGTTAGCAGAGAGCTACTAACTATCCAAAGAGAGACTGTGCAAGGTAGTGTATTATCTGATATGCAATAAAAACAGCTGTTTTCTTTCGGGATGTTCGAGTCTGACACGAATAACTAACGATCACAAACAATGTAAAGAGTGTTCTTCATTGACAGTGTCACCTTCTGGAACAATAGCCTAGGAACCATAAAAATTTGTCAACATTGTATCGATTTTTGACTTTTGAAAACGCAGTTTTTTCGGTTTTGGCTGGACTTTCGACTTCATTCTGCAGATTGACGTTAAGTTTCACCGTGTCATGATCGAATAAAGAAAATCTGGATTGTTTTCAGGTTTGGAATGTTTTATACAAGCAGTTTTTTGTCCTTTATTTAACGAATGCGGAACATAACGTGTGCAGACATTTTTTATACCTAAATCTTCAGTTTATATTGTGTAGATTGTACAGTAAGATGAATTTATTTTTATGTCAGCTTTCATTTGCACCAATAGTGATTGTTTCATATACTTTTTTTTACTATTAGCACGGTTTGATGCTTCTAGTCGTCCAGGTCTTGGATCATCATTTATATCATCATGGCCATTTTTAATCGAGTAAACTACGTGAAAACATTAGTAAGAACCATACAATCATCACCATAAACTTTTTTTAACAATTTGCGAGTTTTAGTAAAGTTTTCACCGAATTTAAAACAAAATTTTATATTTGCTCATTCTTCAATTGTTTTTTTACAAAATTACAAAAAATTGAGTTTTCAAGACGTGTGTAATCTAACTTGAGAATTGATTAGAATTAACTGTGTTCGAAAGAGAAAAAATATACCTTTCTAAAACTGCCAACATTCAATAGATGGCGGTGTTCTGTTATTTCAACAAAAATGTCGGTTATTTTTAGATCACATTGTGTAATAACATTTCTAACTTTTTATTGAAGAATTATGAAGGTTTCAGTTGATACCCAGTTTGTCATAATGATTTGAAGCGGCGCTTTTAAAATTATTATTACATGTAATGAATAGATTTCGTTATAATTCCGAACTAATATTTTTTTTTTCATTTTTTGCACCATTAACAGCAGATGCAGCGATATTTTGTGGAGGCAGAATTGGGTACAATGCCCAATTCTTTATACGAATCTTTTACACAGGTATTTTATCATGCAAGCTTAGCATTGGCTAATTTTACATTTTCAGTTCAAGTAGCCTGCTTTTTATTGTGATGTGACTGTTTATTCATTTTGTTTTGCACAGCACTCCTTTACACTATCCTTTTTTCTACAAGTATAACCTCAGTAGTAAACTATTCTAAATTTTTTTTGTGATTTGAACTGTATTTAAATAACAACGTTTCGAGGGCATCTGTTTAAATAGTTTGACAGAAACGCGGTATCCTAGATTTTTACACATAAAAAGAAATAAGAAATACTTGAATACAATTGTTCGATTTTTAGAATTTATTTTGTTATTTTTAATTAACTTTGTCGAGCTTTTGGCAATACCGCAATAATTTCTTTCCTCGAAAATAAAAAGTTTCCTCCGCCTATGTCCTATTTTCCTAGCAAAAATAGACAATAAGTTTCAATATTCGATATGAAGCATTATCAATTGAAGACTCGTCGTGACATAGATACTTCTTAATTAAAATTTTCGGAAACCGGAATTGTAAATTGTTAAGTGCTTTAAGCGAGTGCGCAGATCAACTTCCATTCCATCTCCAATATCCTAAGGTAGGTGAGATTGTTTTAAGCTCGACTATATTTTCTTAATACAATTATTATTATTGTCATTAAACCCCCAAACTACAATCCATTCTCTCCTAAATTTATATGAGCAAATCGAACATTTGATCCTTCGAAGCCGCATTTTGTTTTTTAATGACTTAATAATTAATTGCATTTTTATTTAATAATTTCTTATTGTTTTTCAAAGCTAAATTTTATTATTAATTTTGATTTCGCAGTCGCAATATGCATTTCAGTTAATTACACGTCGCATTCCACATTTTTGCTACTCCTTTTTGTGTGTTTTTTTTGGTTTCAAAACTCGAAATATTTGTTCGTTCCTAGTAATTAACGGTACCGCGTTATAAACAAATTTATTCGCTCATTTTCTTTGGATGGTATACTCCAGGATCGGACTCGCAATCTCGTGAATTTTTGATAAAATTCTGTTCTTGCTTTTTTTTTCTTTTTTATCGTATCTGCAGCTCGTGCTTTACGATAAACTCGTTAATTTTTAGTAAAAAATAGGTAAAAAAACTTTTTAAGTTAAACGGTTTTATGTTAAACATACATTGCAATGTTTAAGATAAATGTACTAAAAACCAAAAAATAATAAAATAGATACAGTCGTGGGAATTATAAACATATACATAGACTAGACTAAAATAAACCGTGGGGCACGTCAATTGTCTACAATCGTTGATTAAAATTTTTGTTTTGTAATGTTACACTATAATTAGGCAGTTGTTCAACCGACAACGATGGACGTGTGATAAGTAGGGCTAGAATGTGGAAACAAGCTAGCAAGTTCGATTATAAGCGAGTTTTAGGGTTTCATAGTGGTGAGCGAGTAGTACTTTTATCATATGTTTTGTCGATTAAAGGCAAACTACGAGCAGTGAAACGATTCCTCGCCAGCCAGCAGTGTGAATGTCCAACGATGAACTAGTTGAAACATCTCTTTTATTTACATGGAGTGTATAACTATTGGAATTTCCATGAGCAAGAAAATAATAAGTAATTTCCTCACCGTCTGCGGGCCAACTGCCTAACGACGAATTAAACGATTCTTCTATCGCACATTAAGTCGATAATTTGTAGACAATTGACGTGCCCCACGGTTTTATTTTAGTCTAGTCTATGCATATGTTTATAATTCCCACGACTGTATCTATTTTATTATTTTTTGGTTTTTAGTACATTTATCTTAAACATTGCAATGTATGTTTAACATAAAACCGTTTAACTTAAAAAGTTTTTTTACCTATTTTTATTTATATTTTTTTTATCATTTTGTTCCCACGAGTAATGGACATTTAAACGGTCGACCCCGGACTATAAAAGCCTATTTATGCTTATTTGTATGTTGTGCGGCGAAGGCGCTACATTTGGAACTTATTAGTAATCTCTCAATTGATAGCCGCTCTTCAACGCCTTATTGCCCGACGCGGCAGAGTGTCACATATTTACTGCGATAATGGTACAAACTTTATCGGCGCTGAAAAGGAAATTCATGCAAAACGCTGCTGATCGAGAAACCACTAAATTTCATTTTTCCCCTCCATCTGGTCCTCATTTTGGTGGCCTTTGGGAGGCTGGAATCAAATCTGTGAAACGTCACCTTATTCGCGTTGTAGGAATGCAGATTTTAACATATGAAGAGTTTTATACACTTTTAGTCTTAATCGAGTCGCTATTAAATTCACGCCCCTTAACCCCATTTTCTAATGATATCGAAGACATTACCGCTTTAACTCAAAGTCATTTCTTGACTCTAGAACCGTTGACCACTCTTCCGACTCGAGACTTCATCCCTATTCCTATGAATCGTTTGTCAAGATGGCAACTTTTGCAAATGTTGCATCGTGATTTTTGGACTCATTAGCAAAGCGAGTACCTCCGTTCGTTACAACAGCGCTCGAAGTGGCTGACACCAATCTATCCTTCTCCAACCGTAGGCACCCTAGTCCTAATCAAGGAAGACAATTCACCCCCCCCCCCCGCGCGTTGGACTCTCGCTCACGTTATCGAGCTTCATCCCGGTAAGGACGGTGTATCCCGTGTCGCTAGCGACGACTAGCATGTTACACGGATTACAAATTCATTTAAATTTGATTGTATATACATTTTTTTTTAATTTCATTCATTTACGCGTTTCTTATTTTTTTTACCGGAGTGTTACAATACCTCCGCTCATTTCTTTGCTTTTTTTAAAATGCATGCTGCATTTCGGCGAGAAGAATGTTCGTTTTTTTTAATTCATTTTGTCGAGCTCTTGGCAATACCACAATAATTCCTTTCCTCGAAAATAAAAAGTTCCCTCCGCCTATGTCCTATTTTTTACCTAGCAAAAATAGACAATAAGTTTCGATATTCGATATGAAGCATTATCAATTGAAGACTCGTCGTGACATAGATACTTCTTGATAAAAATTTTCGGAAACCGGAATTGTAAATTGTTAAGTGCTTTAAGCGAGTGTGCAGATCAACTTCCATCCCATCTCCAATATCGAGATTGTTTTAAGCTCGACTATTTTTTCTTAATACAATTATTATTATTGTCATTAAACCTCCAAACTACAGTCCATTCCCTCTCCTCAATTTATATGAGCAAATCGCAAAACAAATTTTTCTTCAACCTTTCTAGTTTGTGAGTTAGATGTTGATGAAGGTGCAGAAGAAATTGCCTATATGTTACACACTCTAACAAGCCAATGGCGCAGTATCAGGAGTTTGTATACTTTTATTTTACCATATTCTTGAAACACACTGTATTTCGAAGTATGTAATAATTTTTGTTTGCAATTGTTCACTAAATTTTCTACATGAAAGGTACTTACTCATTGTTGACTTGTTATAACACTCCATTTTAAGGATTTAGTATTATAATAAGACACTTTTTACATTGTAAATTTTTTCAAACAATAAATTTGTAGTAGCTGCAGATGTTTTCCAAATAATTTAAACACTTATGGTTTTTTATGGGGTTGCAATTTATTAAAAAAAAGTTATTTAATTTCATTCAAAAGTAGATTAACGCATAATAAACTTATTATTGAAGATATTTTAAATGTAGAGTTAACTACATTAACAAACGTTGATATTTCATTAATTTTTCAAACTATCGTCCTTCAGCTTTCCATTCGTTAGTTCATTTGGTTGATAATGTTCCTCAGCACAAATCTATTAAAAGACATAGTATTGACTAATTTCGAATATAATGTTTGTTTTAATAAATATTTCCCACACGGAATAATCCATTTCAGGAGGCTGTGCTGACCACTTGACCAGTGCATATATCGCAAGGTGTATATATTTTCCCGTAAAGTTTACAATGTAAAAAAGTCTCATTGCAATAAAAACTGAAAAATCATTAATGGATTTCTATCCCCCGAAAATAAAATGCAATAGAATACGATAAAATGTGTACTACTTCTGCACCCTTTATCAGCCTATATCTTCAAACTAACAACGTTAGAGGAAAATTGTGTTTAGGTGTTTCAAATATTTCTCAATGATAAACTATTTCTCTAATTACGGTACTTATCGGGTAGTAGGTATATGAAATAGTAAGAAAATGCTGAAACACGAAATTACATTTGTTTTACAATCTCATTTTTGTTTTTGAGATTGTAATATTACGGGAAGTCTTCAAACACTTTAATTTAAACTTTACTTAACTCGAAGGGCCACCAGTGTTTCCACTGAATTAATTACGTGTATTTATGTAGGATTTGGATGGTTTAATAAATTAAACTACTATATCACTTTCACTTGTATATATTAGCGGGAATTACATGTTGTTCAACTTGCTGAACAGTTAAGAAGTTCACTGATTTTTATCTGTATGTTGTATCACTTTATCACATGATCTGATATAAATGAATGAAAGTTAATGAATGTTAAAATGTTGTACCGGTAGAAAACGCCGGTATTATAATGACTATTTCACTAGAGTAAATTGATAACTGACAAAATTTGAAGGTTTTGAACTGTCAATTTTTTGTTTTGTCACGGCAATTTTTTGACGTTTAATATATCAAATCTATGTGTATAAAATTCTATCACTCTGTGATAAAATTAAATATAAAATCTTTGTTAGTGGTTTCTAAGGAATCTAAGTTGTTTATTTATTTATTTAACTGTCTAAAAATTATTAAAACTGTTTCAAAAATTTAAATAAGTATTATTAACATGAATAATACAAGATTTGGAAATAATTCATTAAATGAAATAGAGAGTACAATTAAGCAAAGTATACCGCGAAATACAATAAAGACAAAAAAGTCTGCGTGGGAACAGTTTAGAATGTTTCTGGACGCACGTAATTAGAACCGTTAGAAAAGGATACTTCTAAAAAAGTTATAGCAAAATTCTTGATGATTATGGTTTTAACATGAAAAAAAGAGATGGAACTGATTATACTGAAGCTAGTGTGAAAATACTTTGGAATACGACTGCTCAAATGGTTCAGGAAAAATATTTTCTAGAATTTAACATCAAAATTGATCCATTTAAAGATATTACCTATACATTTGCTAGATTGGCCAGGGATACAAAACGTAAAAAGCTTCAGGCTGAACCTGAAACCAGAAAAATAAGTTCTAACGCGTTTACCAAAGAAGAATTAATGGAAATGGTAGAAAGATATTCTGAAGATAATCCTGATGGGTTACAAAAAAAGTTTTTTCATTTATGTTCGTTCGAATTAGCATGGCGTGGAAATGAAGCTGCTAATTGTGATATTAATTACTTTAAAAAAGAATATATAAAGGTAATTTTACTGGCAGGGTAGAATATAATCCAATGTTTT
Organism: Galeruca laticollis; assembly: GCA_963921935.1. Taxonomy (NCBI): domain Eukaryota; kingdom Metazoa; phylum Arthropoda; class Insecta; order Coleoptera; family Chrysomelidae; genus Galeruca; species Galeruca laticollis. The sequence goes on from OY998183.1 coordinate 91,070,057, forward strand.
CCAAAACGACACAAGGAGGATCAAAAGCTTTATCTGGCAGTAAGTGGCTGGTAAGAAATAATGCTAACAACAATTTGTGTCCCGTTCGTTTATTTTTAACAGTACATCCAAATTGGGAGAAAGGAATATGGTACAAAAATTCACCATTGGGAATTAATACAATTTCAAAGTGGACGAAAATATCGGCAGAATCAATTGGTATAGACACAAAAAAAATAAAAATAACCAATCATTCACATAGAGCTTCTGCAATATCTGCATTAGCAAAAGAAGGAGTTGGTGAACAAGAAGTAATTAAGCTTACAGGACATTATTCTGCCCATTCTTTGAAACCATATTTACAATTAAATGAAGAACACCATTTCCAACTTATAGAGAACCTTTGAGAAAATAAAAATAAAGAAAAGGAATCCTCAGTTTCTAACTTAAATTCATCACAGGTTATGATGCAAAACAATCCCCAAAATAATGCTACAACGTACAATTATAATAATTATGCTTTTTACATAAATAAGTAATTTTTTTTCATAATGTTATCATTTTTTTGGCTTTGTATAATTGAAGTTTGCAATAAATAAAACGTTTAAACATATGATTTTTTAGTTTTTCTCCCGTGAAATAGTCATGTCGAATACTACTCAATTAAAAATTTTGTAAGGTAAAATTTTTCTCTTGTCGTATTCAAGTTTGTTGCTTTTAGGTAATTTTGCTCATGACATTTAATCCAAAACCACTCGCCTGACAGCTCGTGGTTTTGTTAAAAATGTCATTCGCAACATTGCCAAGCAACAAACTTTCATGACAATCGAAAAATTTTGCCGACAAAATTTTCACTCTCGTGGTATTATATATGAGAATACCATTATGTACGAAGGTTGACTGGGAAGTGAAGTAAAATAGGGTCATTCCTATTTATAGGTCGTCAAAGTGGGTGGTAACAAGGAGAGTCATGTGAGGATGTAGCCAATGGGGGATAAGGATTTAAAATTAACCGTCATACAACTGTTGAAAATATTAGCCGAGGCACGCATTTTTTGTGAATAAAAGAAATGGTTGTTTGTTGAAAAACTGTCTTTTCTAAGCAGTTTTTATGACGCGATAAGAAATTGAACGCTTTGATGTACGCAATGAGTGGGGGATGTAACATAAGATAAGGCAATGGTTATCTGTGTTTTTTTGTGAAAGGGACTTTGAATTGAAATTTTGTGTAGTTAAAGAAATATTATATAAATGAAGGGGATTATATTTTTATTTAAGATGTATGTGGAATATATCAATTTTGATATGCAGGGTGAATACAAAGTAAGAATTTACAGTAGGAATTTGAGTGTTAATTCAAATTCGAACAACATTGTTTCAGTGTATGATTTCAGATTTATATAATAGGAATGTTGACAAATTTTTGGAATTGCTTTTATTTTAAAGATAGACCCCATATAAACACGAAAATAATAATTTTTATAAAAAAATATGACAAAATTCAATTAAAAAATACGTAAATAGAAATAGGTTTCAAAATTCCCGGTAAAACGCTCCATACTGTCTCGTAACGTTATCAAACTATAAAAGAATCTCGCGTTCTGTCTAAGTTAACTGTTCTTGACTGCGTTCTTATGAATAAATTAAATAAAAGCCGTAAAAATGACTAGGTCGTCTTACTGTCGATGTGCAAAAGTACTTCAATCACAACACAATTAAAACGTTTCATAAACGTTCGAAAAATTGCACAAATAAGGAGAAAGACTTACTAGACGAGATCCTGCTTTATTGCCAATAACAAGTACCGGTTATTTTTGTGAAGATCTCTTTAATGTAAGTTCTAAGCTCTGATAAACTACAAATGTGAATTTAAAATATTTTTAGATATTTTGGTTAAGTGGCAAAAATAAAAAGTCAATAATTATTCATTAGAAGTTTGTTTGTTTACAAAGCTAATTCCAAGTTTTATTTTGTTGATATAGATGATGTAGTTCTAAATATGATAAAAGACTATATAATATGAGTAAGGGAGGTGTCTCTCTCATTTGTAATAAAGTATACCAATGTAAAATTACAGGTACTTACAAAGACATTTTCACGTTTTAAGCTCCTCTGCTCATAAATACATGTTTATATCAAATAAACTTGGGCCATCATAGAATCAATCTTCGGAAAGTTACAACTATTTCTTTTGATGGCTCCAGTCTCCATTGTTATAAAAATTGTAAAATATTATCGCTGTTTTAACAAATTATCAAGAAAAATAGTTTATACTTTTAACTTTGTTATGAGAAATACGTCAACTTGTTCGGGCAGTCACGTCATCGAGCTCTGATTGATGTTCGCAGTCACCTGATAATGGGTAATAAATCACGCAATTTACATTAATTTAATTTAATTTATGACGAATAATTAGGTTCTTAAAATGTTATTTTAGTATTTAATGTGTAAAACATAACTTAACAAGGATTTGTAACAACTGTCAACTTCCCTATTAGGTATGATATTAATAAAAATAAATTCATAACCTTTCTTCCTTTTTGACAAACTTCGATTAAGCGCGACAATAATTTTGTTTTTATCTCTTCCCGCATTTCTTCATTAGATGCTATACCTTCCCTCATTTAAGAAAAATACTGCTGTTAATGTTTATTTTTATATTAGAATGAATCTTTCTTAATATAAAGATAAGATTTTAATTTTGGCTGATACAGATCAAACAGATATTTTCTGTAGAGTTACATTAAAATATATTTTTATAACACAGTGAAAACATGGTGCATTCTCACAGAAAGATATCCTATGCGGTTCCAATGTAATTAATTTCTAAAAAAAATTTCCATTTTCATATACTGTCGAGTTCGTTGTTTTTCAAATAAAACACTTTTCACCTTGTGATAACAAAAACCAGTCAGTTTTGAGATGTTGAAAAAGTATTTATTAGCATATCGGTGTAAATTATTATAGGTTTCCTCAGCCTCGCCTAATTTCAGTTTTTTTGCTCATATAAATTCAGATAAACCTGTTATCACTACTTATTTGTGGTCTAGCATGTTAAAATTTCCTGAGCATGTAAGAAGACTTCATGCAGCAATAAACTGCATGTGATAATTATTGACGATGAGCTGCATTCGTGGATGCCAATATATATAGAATGACAAGTGATATCAGTTTATGGTTTTGACATGTTAAGAAGTGATACAAGTACAATTCGTCTCTTTGAGAATTAGCTTAACATTCGAAAGTCGAAGAAATCGCGAATTGAACTAATTTCCTGTGGAAATATTGAAAGTGGCTTTGTTTTTTATTCCCGAAATATACGATTAATGTTCTTTCAATTGAGCCACATCTACCACATGTAGGACAATCGGCGCCACTTCCTAAATAACTGTGTTTAAACGAGTAAGGTGTTATTTCTAAACCACATTGCTATCATAATTTGACAAACCTATGCTTTCTTATTGGAACCCTTATCTGAAGATAATATTCACCATTATTGGGGCAACAGCTCTTCCTATAGTCCGGTTTGAATATCTAGTAGATGATAGCGTCAACATCTTGGGATAATTTATGTTTCCTAAACTTTTCTATTGTGGTGTTAACTTCCCTTTGAAACAACTGTTCGTTTTTAATTTCTAATAAGTCAGCTGAACCTACAATATATATGTGTATATGTATATACAGTGTTAGGAATATTCTACGGCAATATAGGGTTTTTAATACAGAGTCCAAAAGCGACAATATGTTGTAAACAAACAAGTATATTCAGTGTATTACCTTTTTTTTAACAGGGTATTATAACATGCCAAAGAAGTATCGTTGCAGCTGTTAATTTATTTACAAATATCACAAAGATAAACCGCCTTTAATTCCTACGCTCATGATAAAACGATTTCGTCTACAGCCGTAATTCTCCTATTTTTATCTGACCCCTCTCTTCATTTTCAATTTACACGTCGAAAGTATAAGTGCCCACATAATATTCCTTTAAAATAGTAACATAAATTATTCTTCATTAAATTTCAACGTAAAACGATAATCCTATCATAGTCAACGGGAAAATGTAAGGGTCACATGGCATTACCAGTGTGTTACAGAGAAACAATAGTGAGATACACAATCAAAAGTCAGCGTAGATTATTACAGTTAAAAAAAGGATGCTAGAATATACGAATCGCGCGTGCGCCTCTCGAGAGCGTTTAATCTATCAAGAGATCGTTGCTTTTCCAAGTAGCAGAATCCATACAAAAATGTTTGATTTCAGCACTAAGATCCAGAACTTCACATTCACCTCTATTATCATTATTATCAATAATTTTGTCGTCCAATTTTGGTTGAACATGCCGGTCCACCGAGTCCACACATACTATTTTTCTCGACGTTCCTGATCATTGTGTTGTTTGTTGACAGCAAGTCCATATTTAATTTTAGTTTTTCTTCCAGTTTGAGACTCTCGATAATTTGAACCCAGTCGTTAAATGCTGGTCATTTATTTTCTTGCAAGGTTAAACATGATATAAGAAAAAACCAATTATCGTTATGAAATATAAACCATTTTTTAAGTAATTCAGGGAGGTCTCATTCTTTATAGTTTCTCTATCTCGAAGAGAAAGAGACAAGTTTTCATCGTTTAATTTTTTGACCAAAAAACAATTCCTTTTTTCGATTTTCCAACTGGTTTTTAAAATTTGTCATGATGTGAAAAGCTTCACAAGCTGTTGTTTTGTTGTTTTCAATTTTCTTAATTGTTTTTCCAAGAAGATCACAGACATGAAACACGAACAATAAATAAATTTCTATTTTAAGAGGAACTTCAGTGGATTCTGCAGAGATATTAAGAATATATTTTAATTGCTTAGAGCTTAGAACATAAGGCTTGCCAATGTATAAGAAGTCTTTCAATACATAGTCCCATTGAAAGCCATCGAGTGACAACATGACGTAGTAGCTCCTTATATGCACTTTCGACGAAGTTACAAAAGTCTTTCAGTTCTTGCTGCGTTTTTGCCGAAACAGAAAAATTAGCATACATTTTTAAAACCAGGTTTTCAACGTCCAAATCCAAGTTAGCTAGAAAATGTTTGAAACAATTATGCAGAATGTGTGCATGGCAATTAGCTTTCGAAATGTTGTCATTGAATCTAAAAGATTTGTAAATAAAGGGTGATTTTTACCAAAGTTTGCATTGGTATTATCGGCGTTTAAAGAAGATAGTTTTGAGAACGATAAACCCAACTGCTCTAGCGACGTACGTTTTAATTGCTTTAAACATTCCATTTGCTGACTCATCCGGATCTTCGTAGAAATCTATTATTTTGTTAGAAAGTCTTTCAGCCCGGGAGAAATTCTGTACACATGTAGGAAATAATTTTCTATTTTTTCTGTTGGACGCATCAATTTGAATAGAAAAGTAAAGATCTTTTAGATCCTTGAGAACAATTTCCAATGAAAATGGTCCAAGAATTTCGGTGACATATGCTACCGACTTTGTTCTGCCTCATGGAATTTTTTGTGCAATTTTGGAGTCTGCAAATATTTTTGAATTTAATTTTTTTTTTGCACTAATGCAAAAAAGTTAAACTTTTGGCACAGTACATAGTTTAAAAAATAGTCACTTTTTACAAATACATTTTGCAGTGTCTGCGATTCTTAGAACCTAATCTAAAATACGTGTAAATGTACATGTCGATTTATCGAGGTATGCAAAATAAACAGTATCGACCTAGACCTAAATTGACGTACTAAACAGAATATTCATAACTGTTTTTAATGTTTCTACTGTTTTCCGCAAATTAAAAATTTTATAAAAATAATTTCAAAAATATTAGATGCGACTGACAATTTTAAAATAATGTCGACCACTAATATATTTTTCGATCCGATATATTCGTTGGTTTTTCGAAATTCATTTTCTTGCGTTCATATCATTGATACTTTCTGTTTTTTCAATCTGATCTATAAGATGCTATGCTGTTGATGTAGAACCAGAAAAACATCTTCCGTAGTACATTCTTTCAGCTGCATGTATTGCAATGACGTATCCATCCAAAGTGATAAAACCAAACAATTTCGCTGTTATTGTAATTGTAAAACTAATTTGAACATTTATACAAAGTCGCAGGGTTGTATGAAACTTTTTAGTTATACAGTGAAGCAAGAAGCATAGCGTCGGCTTAATCAGAAAAACCCGTAAGTCCACATTTAGGCATATCAGACATTTTAGTGCCATCTTTTGCATTAAAATTGAATCTATCGTCTGCGTAAATATTGTAACTACAGAAGAAGTTCGAATTCGTAATTTTAAGGTTTGGTTTTTCCCGTAAGTCCCCGCTTGATACAAAGCGAATTGTAAAACCCGTAAATCCAGCAGTTTAATATAATCACAACCACGTGTTGAAGTCTCTCTCGTTTATTGTGAAAATTTTGCAGTTTTTAACAATTTATATTGTCTCAAAACGATTTAGTATGGATGGTAAGTATATACAAATATATTATAAATAATTGTAAACTATTTAATTTGGTTTATTGTTACATAATTTATGTTTTAACCATATCCAGGACTTACTGGTTTTTCTTTCACTAGACATATCGCGAAAGTAGAAGATCATAGGGAGTTAAGTGTTTTGCTCTTCTCAAAATAATGTTCTGTTTTTTAACAACGTTTTAAAACGAGCTCAAAACTAAGTAGACATTTTAAATAAAATGTTTCCTTTCTCATGTTAATTTTTTTTTAAATTGTATTGCCAGGTGGCAAAAAGTTAATAATATGAAGTCTTGGCTGCAAAGAAGAAAACCACCGTTATAAGGCAATTATTAGTAATAAATATTTATTTGTTACAGAAAACCGAGAAAAGATGGCTTGCGTATCCAACAGGACGCAAAGAATTATGTCAATTTTTAATAAAAAATTCAAGAATTCTGATGAATGTAGTGAAATAAACAGATTTGCTATTAATAAGGAAAACACTCCACCCAATGATAATAGCATGTTTAATGATGATTTTCACAAATCAGTAGGAAATAAGGAGTTATTGATATTGGACATTCCAGAAGTTACAACTGGACTTTCCACTACAGAATTTGAAATTCAAGATTACTTTAATCCTGATACAGATAATTGTATTGCCCAGATTTCAAGTGTCGAACTCCTCGTAGCAGTGAGAACTTCCATACTATGACCAATTTGGTTGCTGTTCCTTGCATAGATAGTGAAATTATCGATAATAGTATTCAGTTGGCAGAGTATGAAAAAGAAGTTGGAGAGTTTCCAGTTACAGCAGACCACGAAATGGAAATGAACATTTTTGTAGAAGATAGATGTAGTAAAGTGACAGAAAAAAATAATGTGGACAGAACAGGTGCAGAAGATACTGATTTTGAAGTAAAAAGTTATACAGAAGAAAGTCCAGATCACATAACAACTCATGAAAAAGAGGCCAGCTTAGACTCTTCCATTGAAAAAGATGAACATAGTCCAGCAATAGAAGAAAATGAGGAAGTTGTAGCAAATGTAAACGATCCCGATTTCGAACCTGAATTTGAATTGAATAATGATTCAGGAAATGAAACTATTGTGACAAAGAAAAGAAAAAAAAGACAATTTGTATATCCCGAAGACTGGAATGTAAATAGAAAAAAAATTAAACGAGAAAGCGGACAAGAATATTACGGTAGAAAAAAGGTTGACGGAAAGTGGAAATACGGCATTAAGAAAGATGCAAGGAAATTAAAAGAACCATGTGCAAACCTTCAATAAAAGGTAAATTATTAAAATGTAGAATGTTCTCGGAAGAAGAAAGAAACGTTATATTTACTCAATTTTGGACAAAGATGGGATGGAAGGAAAGAAAAGTGTATGTCTCATTTTTAGTTGATTCTCAACCTACTAAAAGGAGCAGAAATAGAGTTGCTGAAGGTGTTTCCAGAAGAAGTGAGTCGCTAGTATATTATCTGAAACATAATGAAGAACGGATAAGGGTCTGCAAACAAATGTTTCTAAATACTCATTGTGTCAAAGAAAATATGATTTTGGATTGGATAAAACAGCGAAATGCCATAGATGATAATACTAAAGAGAAAACAAAAAATCATGAACATGTTAAACTGGGTCGTTATAAAGATATGAAAGACAAATTAACAAGTTTTCTTACCGAACTTCCTAAGATGACTATTGTCGGGCTTCTTCGACAAAACAGTACTTAGAACCAAACTGGGCATCAAAATCCTCTCTTTATATTTTTTACAAAAATTGATGCAAAGAGAAAAAGGAACCCTTTTTATCAATTGCTTCGTTTTCCCACGTGTTTGATCAAATGAATCTTTCACTTTTCCGACCTAAAAAGGACGAATGCGATAAGTGCGTTGCACATAAAACTGGTAATTTATCCGCTGATGAGTTTGCCCTGCATGAAGATAAAAAGAAAGAGGCAAGAACTGAGAAAGCCAAAGACATAGAATCAGGGAATAAGCTTTTTTGTATGGACGTACAATCAGTTTTATTATCACCAAAATCGAATGTTTCCTCTCTCTATTTTAAGACTAAACTTAAAGTGCACAATTTGTCGTTTTTCGATGTAAACACAAAGGATGGATATTGCTATATTTGGCACGAATCATCTGGTGGTGTATCGGCGCAGGACTACTCTTCCATTATTTGTCAATTCATAAAGGACCACGGTACTGTACAACCTGGACAAACCCTTATCTTGTATAGCGATGGATGCACATCGCAAAATAGAAATGCTACATTAACCAATGCTCTAATTAATATGTCAATTACTTTAAACATTACCATTGAGCAAAAATACCTCGAAAAGGGCCATACACAAATGGAGGCCGACTCCATTCATTCTACCATAGAGAGGCAGTTACGTCATACCAACATAAATGTACCTGCCGACTATGTCGAATTAATTATGAAGGCACGGAAAAATCCACGGCCCTATAGAGTCTACTACCTAGGTTATGGTTTCTTCAAGGATTTTAGAAAACAAAAATTTTTGAGTTCTTTGCGATCTGGAAAAACAGTGGGCGATCCTGTGGTAACGGATATACGTGCACTAAAATACACCCCAGACAGTTCCTTATTTTATAAACTGAGACATCCAGAAGAGTTTGTTGAGATGAAATACAGCCGTTTGTCTAAAAAGAAACTAACTGAACTCGCATGCCCACTGAATAATCTACCAGCTCTGTATGAAGTACCCACACCAATAAAAAAATCGAAATATCTCGACTTGCAATTTTTAAAACAAAGTCTCAACAGTGATTACCATAGCTTCTATGACCATTTGCCATACAAATAAATGAATATTGTAGTTTTCTTTATATTTTTGTAAAATTTTGAATAAAAACTATCATGACATAATAATGTGGTTCTAATTCATTTAACACAACCTGTAATACCCGCAACTCCTATTTCTGTTTAAATTAAGTCGGAAAAACCCATAAGTCCCTTTAAATTAGTATTTATAAAAATAATTAGTAAATAAGGTGAACATACAGTATACACAATTTTTTAAAATATTTTCTATATCTTAGTTTGCATAAATACTTGCTGCAATAATTTTTGGAAAGTTTTTAGCCCGCCCTGTAAAATTTCATTTTAGTGACTTACGGGTTTTTCTGATTAAGCCGACGATAGTATCATGTGACAAAGCTAATATTTTTTTAGTTCAATACAATGCTTGGAACGATCAACCAATTTATTCAAAGTTTTTTAACACGGTTTTTGGGATGTTCTTCAGCACGTGTGCTATGTATGCATGGAACGTCAGTGTAAAAAAGCTCTTCTATTGCAGATCTTAATTTGGAATGAGAAAATAATAATCACACGGCAAATACGGAGAGCGACCGATGAGACAAACGTGTTTTATCAGCAAAAATTTGCAAACGTTTTTGGACTTATGAACTGATCCATTAGTATGCAGTAAAAATAGCTGGTCTTTCGGGGTATTCAGATCTGACATGAACAATTCCCGATCAGAAACGATGTAAAACTTGTAAATATCATTATTCATTGACAGTTTCACCTTCTGTAACAAATTCCTTAGGAACCCTTGGAATCATAGAAAGTTATCAATATTTTCTAGATTCTTGATTTCCTAAAACGCATTTTTTAGGTTTTGGCTGGTTTTTCGATTGCCATTCTGCAAATTATCGCATAGTTTAAAATTATATTTAAATCACCGTCTTAATTGTTTTTAACTGCAGAAATTATGTCTTTGGACGAGCGATTTTTTACTTTTATTCAACTGATGCGGAATAAAACTCACACAGACCTTTATTTTTCCTAAATCTTCAGTGAATACTGTATAGATTGTATAGTAAGATGAATATATTTCTTCTACCATCATTGTTTCAGTAAAATTTGCGTATAAAGCGATTATATATTGTACGTTTTACTCTAACTCAGCACGTTTGGATGCTTTTAGTCGTCCTGGATAATCATTTAAATCATCGCGACCATCTTTAAATCGTGTAAACTTGAATACGACTCATACATATACTTTCCTTAACAAACAGTCTCAGCAAGATTTTTACACAATTTGATATTTGATTTTTGTTCCATTATGTTTTTACGATTATAAAAATTGATGTTCACACATGCGTAATTTTGTAACCTGTCAATTTTGGCAAGCATTTGAAATAAGAAAAATGTACGTTTCATAATCACGATGTCTTTCAAGCTTTAGTTTAATTTGCCATATGTTCATTTCAAACGAAATTAACTTCTAACCCGAGCGTGATGTGCTACTTATTCTTCATCATTCATTATGAATGACTTTTATGTAACTTTTACATTTTTGTTTATAGTTATTCCATCAATGTCTTGTATAAAGTATAGTTCTGATGCTTCTGGCGACAATTGAAAACTGTCTTGATTTCCAAATGATTCCATGTAAGGCAGTAGCTTATTTTAGTAATAACATTGTGTTTTGTTAAATTTTCAGAATGAGCTCGTATTTCAAGGAAATTGCGAGCCCAGTGAACCTACTCTTAGTTTTAAAGAAAAAATTGCAATATTCGACGTTTCATTTTCTGGAGCTTTAATAAGATTATTAGACCAAATCAATGAACTGAATAGAGACACAAGTGAACACGAGAGACTGTTCAATTTACTTTACAGGTAATATTTTCAATTATACCCAACTTATGGTTTAAAACAAATTTTATGAAGATATAAGTAAGTTTTTAGCTCTATGATTAGATGTGGTTTTTTCAAAAATCTACAATACACTCTTATGTACCGAATATGCAGTATCTCTATTTAAATTTGAACAAATCTTGAATTGCTTTTTCTTCTCCGCGCCCTTTTTCGCAACCCTATTTCCTCTATCTTTGAATTAATAAGAAACTGATGGTATCAGATGATATGTATTTGACTTGGCTTATTTATAAACTACTCTTGCGTGCATAGAAATCGGCCCACTATAAACTTTTGACTTCAACTATATGTTTTTTAGAAACTATTCATCAGATCAAAAAAATAAATGCTGTTTGAAAGACAATTTAAGTTTATTAAAATTTATTGCGGGTTCTTGGGCTTAAAATTGTTAAATTAATACATGATATAAAATAACTTGTTTTTTTATTGAACGAAGTAGGGTTTATTAACAATTATCTAAATTAACACTTAATTTTTAATAATGGGTATGACCCCCTCTTTTTCTAATAACATCTCTCATACGATTAGGCATTGATCTAATCAAGTTCGATAATGTTTCTTGTCGGATTTTAAGCCACTCTTCTTCTACTGCGACAATAAGTTCTGCGATCGAGGTTGGGGCACGAATTCTTCTTTTTAGCTCATTCTAAAAATGTTCGATCGGGTTTAGGTCGGGACTGCATGATGGCCACTCCATAACCCGAAAACCTACTTCTGTAATGTAGTCTTGCACGATTCTTGCGGTGTGCGCCCTCGCATTATCATGCATAAAAATAAATTCATCTCCGATGTAGTCGATATAAGGGACCACATGATCTGCTAAAATGTCCTCGATGTACATACCACCCGTTAAACCTCCTCTCCCGTGGCCACGGTCTTATCTACGGATGAAAACAGGATCGGTTCGTGCTCTCATAGAGATTACACCCCAGATCATGCATGAACCACCGCCATCAGGAATCCTCTCTTCAGTGCAGCATTCTGCAAATCGCTCTCTTGATCTTAGATACACTTTTCTTCCTCTGTCGCTACCATAGAGGCATATTCTCATCTGAGAACAGACCAAACCCCCATTGTTCCAATGTCCAATTCAGATGATCCCGTGCAAAACACATGCCTGCTTGACGATGAGCTGGGGTATGTTTTGGACCATTCGGAGGTGTTTTAGGGGTCAGGTTACTTTCCTGCAGTCTTCGTCTTACTGTCCATGGACGTATAGTCACTACTCGTATTTCAAGAAGCTGTTGTTGCACTTGAACTGCATTTAGACGACGTTTTCTTAATGATATCGATACAATAAAACGGTCAGCACGATCCGTTGTATATCGTTTTCTGCCTGCTCCAGGTCGCCTATCAAAGAATCCAGTCTCATTGTAACGTTGGCATACTATTCGAAGGGCTGCGCGTGTCATATTGAGTTGTGGAGCAACAGCTCGCTGACTAATATCATTTGCGATTAAAGCCTTTACTTGGGCGGTTTTTTGCGGTGTAGTATGCAATAAACTAACAGATAAAAACATATCAAACTATGGAAAACGAATAACGTGTAAATTTCAATTGCAAAGGCAATAATTTCGATCTGTCGTAAGTTTGCTATTCTTGTTAGAATCACCATATAAATACGTTCTATTGGTTTACCAGTTGCTATGCATATAAACGGTAAATACTCTTGACATATTTAATCTCATATCGACGCACATTAAGTTGTCTTTCAAGCAGCATTTATTTTTTTTCATCTGATGAATAGTTTCAAACAAAAATATAGTTAAAGTCAAAAGTTTATAGTGGGCCGATTTCCATGGTCGCAAGTGTATTTACTTGTTTCTTTTCAAATGCTCAGTTGCTAGTTACATTCACAAAAAATGTTTAGGACAAACTCCAGATTTCTACATTTTTCAATTCACGTAGTACTTTTATATCATTTATTTCTGAAATAATTTATAGACTTTAGTTCTATTGCAAAACCCATTAGTATCACAAATATGTAGAACTTCAGTTGAACTGTTGTTGATGTGCCTCCTTTATTAATGTGTTTGGCAAGTCACACTACTTAAAGGGTTGTGTTAATTTGTAGTCCTGTGTATACAAGCTCAATATAGCAGCTCTCCAGCTTCAACCACCTACTTCAATGTTTTCATCAACTTCTATTCTTTTCACACGTCCATGAGCTTTTTTTGTAGAGTTTATATCAGGGTAAATCTTACCTAGCTCCCTAGTAAATTTAAATCATGTACTATAGAAATTCTTAGCCTCCTACATTATATTGCGGATAATTCAAGTAATAAATTCCTCACTTTCTGAATTATTTATTTATTAGCTATTAGAATTTTTCCTTGCCGATATTTTCACTATGAACTACATTTCTTATTTTATGGAAGTAACTCTTTCTTTTCCAAATTTACCCTATTTAGTTAAAACTAATGAGAAAGTTAGTTTATGCACAAACAGCATAAACTGTAACCCAAGCGGCAGCTATTAAAAAAATACTCATATAATTAAATAATTTAGTAGTTTCAACTCAATGTATGTAAATCAGCGGATAGAGTTCTCCTACCACTGTTAATCCCAACATTTATTCCTATCATTTTTTATTAGAATCCTTGCCCTTTGTCCTTCGATAGATGGTCGTCCTTATGTTCCTAATAACCCAAGAGTCACGTAATTGTCACAGTCGACGAGTGGTGAGGTGTTCTATAATATATTTGCTGTAAAGTAATTGATTTTTAATTTTCAGGCTAGATTTCAATTCGTTCTACAGTGGTCAGTTGAGAAAGATCGGTTTAGAAAAATTTGTCAAAGATTCTTCAGGATAAAGGTTGATGTAAATTTACCAATATTATTTTGTTATATTCTTCATTAAAATACAAAGTGCTTAATTAAAATAAAATAGTATAGGAACTGTAAGATGCGAGTTATAAAAAGATGTGTTATTCTACTTATTTGTGTTTCTAATAAATTGTATAAAATATTACACTTATGATAATGATTTTTATACTCTACAATTTTTATTTATTTGTCCAGTTATCCCATTAACCATTAATTAGGAATCCAGAAAATGTGTTCTAAAATAGTTTTAATATTTGGCAACAAAATAATTAAGTTATCACAGCATACCAGTTTTACACAGATTGGTGGTATTTACATTTTTATATTAAATACTTAGGAATGCATCTAGATAATAAACTAAATTGGCGAGATCATATAAAGAAAAAAAGTAGACAAGTAGACCTTAATATCAGGGATTTAAAATGTCTGTTTGACAAGAACTCTAAAACTTACTTTAGAAAACAAATTTTATTTGGACATACAGTAGAGTCCCGCAATTCCGAAAATCCGCCCATTCTGAACAGCGTTAGGAAAAAATACTATTTTTTTTACGAAAAACATTTATTGTTATACAAAGAGGTTAATGATATATGAAAATACAGATCAACCCTGAATACAGTTAACTTTTTGTACAAAATAAAAACAAAACATACAGCTGCCCAATACAAACGTCTAAGACATATTTAAAAATGAAAGTGGTGACTTATGATATGACGTCAGCTCCGTTTTTACACACTGTAGAATAACTTGTTATCACTGTAATACAATACAGAAAACTAAGACATAAAGTCAGTGATTTTTTTCTGGCGAAGAACACTAAATCTACTTGTTGATGCAATGTTCCGCCATCGTCGCATGGACATAACATCATATGGAGTTGATCCATAGACTGAAGAATTGATGTTACATTTGGTGGCATAAAAACGGCTGTTATGTCACCGTAAACAAGCTGCATTTCTTCTGGGTGGGATTGAGCATTGTCTATCAACAACAAAGCACGGTTAGGCTCATTTTCTTTGTTAAAAGCTGTGACTTTTGGTACAAATTGATGCTCGAACAATTACTGAAACAGTTTTAGGTTCATCCAAGCTTTTTTTGATACCTGTAAAACGCAGGGAGTGAGTTGATGATCATATTTTTGAAAGCTCTTGATTTAGCAGATTTTCCTATAATCATAAGCGGAACTTTGTTTGTTCCAGAGGCATTACTGCAAGTCAAGACAGTTGCGTTGTTGGTCCATTTTAAATCGTGGTGCAGATTTTTCTTCTTGCGATGATGAGTATATTTTTACAACACAGTCTCCATACCCCTGCACTATGAGTCATTGCGATCATTAATGTATAGATCTGACTAGCAGATATCCTTGCACCTAATATACAATGTAAAAATAGCTAAATGCAGTAGAAACGGTGAAGCTTTTCCATCACGTGACTTAGTTGACGATATTATTCAACACATACTATGTTGGTACTTTCTTCTTATAATAACAGAAGAAGTGCGAAACTCAATACAAGCGTTTGTCGTATTGTTTTGATTAAGAGATCTTTAAATTGTCGTATCACGTCCAGACAGTGCCAACAACATGCTTTAAGCAGGTGTAAGAATGTACCTGTGGCATATTCATCTTTCTATAGCATAATGGGGTGCAGCGTTGCCAAGTCTACGGTTTCTCTTACTCTAGGGACATTGTGCACAATCTGGCAACACCGTATGGGGGTTTCTGGGGATGTTCCCCATCTACGAAGTCTCAACCCCATAGGGATTCAAATAAAAGAGATGCCCATTAAACTCCATGTAATTCCAGATTTTATCGTACCCCATAGTCGTCGATGGAACAACTACTTATTGAAGGGCAACTGTATACAAAAACCGTTTTCGAAACTCTTGATATCCGATGTTTCCAAAAAATACCAGAGGTTCGAAATGGGTACAGTATTCAGCAGTGGATATATAAGCGAAGCGATGCGGTTGCGAGGCTGTATGAACCATCCGAACAGTTTCTGTTATATATGTGGTAAGGTGACACTGAAAGCCCAACGAAAGACCTTGAGCCCACTTGTAAGGCAAGCCTGCGAGTTATATTTGGTGATCAATACAAAAATTGGGCACCCAAAAATGCTGCCGCACTTGCTCAAGAACCTTAGCAGGATGAGTACGGAGTACTCACACATCTATGAAGTTTGGAGTGCCAATAATTTGGCGGGAGTCTAAGAATCATGTTAATGATTGTTACTTTTGCTTAACAAAGATTCTGGGATTTTCTAGTAAAAGCAATCATATAATAGTGTATCCTAACATCCCCTCAGCCATCCTCATGATGCTTCTAGCAAACATGTTCCTAAGTCTTCAGAGAAATAGGATGAACCAGATAATTATGACACAGAGGAGCCAGAAGCCGGTTCAGGTTTTGAAGAAGAAGTCGTTTTCGAATATAGTAGCAGCAAACAGCCACATTTTATATCTTATAGGAAGAGCTCAAACTAGCTCGTGTTTTAGATTTTAGATCTTCCCAAACCAAAGTTGTTGCACTGCTCACTGGACTACAGAGTGGCTTCACAAAATATTCTTGTTTTTTATGCCAATGGGACAGCAGAGCCAGAAACCAACATTATTTAGTTAAAGATTGTGCCCGGTCAGAAAAACGACCTTAATGAACCTTTAGTAAATCAGCAAAAAGTTTCTTTACCTCTTCTGCATATGAAACTAGGGTTTATAAAAAAATTTGTTAAAGCCTTAAATAGAAAAGGAAATGCGTTCCTTTATTTAAGTCGGAAATTCCCGCGGATAAGTGAAGCAAAGCTTAAAGAAGGAATCTTCGTTGGACCTCGAATATGGGAACTTTTTATGGATCAAAATTTTACAACTACACTTTTGAGAAGTGGAAAAAGAACGCACGGGATACCTTCAAAAATGTATGTAGCAAATTCCTAGGAAACAAAATGTCGGGAGAAACTACAAAGATCTAGTTGAAGAACTTATCCAATCTTACAAAGCCTTGGGTTGCAATATGTACCTTAAGCTTAATTTTCTTCATTCCCATTTAGAACTATTCCCTGACAATTTGGGTGCACTTTCAGACGAGCATGGCGAGTGATTTTACCAGTAAATCGCTCAGATGGAGAAGCGTTACAGTGGAAAATGGATCCCAAATATGCTAGCGGACTACTGTTGGACTCTGAAACATGAAACCGCCCCGGGCCAATACAAGCGAAAAAAAATAACCAAATAAATTTTTTGATTGTATTTATCTTTTTTTGATACAATTAAAAATATATTTTGTAAAAAAAGTGGTTTTGTTTTTAATTTTTAAAAATTGGGATCTGGGAGTTTCATATCGTATATTCTCCGTTCTCTAAAAACTTGTGGGTGATAGGGAGAAACCAAATGCATACTAGAATTCAGTACAACAAAGTAGACGCAAAAAATTCAAAAAAATTCAGAGAGCGTCAAAAAGTATCAAAATGTAGGACAGTATAATTTATACATTGTACATACACTTAAAATTATTGACCTTTACCCTGACGTCATTAATATCTGATAACATAGCCGACAAATGTCAAACTATTTTGTACTGTTCTTCACTATTAATAGAAAGAGATGCCACTTAATAATTATGTCGGTTATGTTTTCAGATATTAAACACTTTTAGCTTGTGTTTTTACACGTATTCGTATCCTTATTGGAGTTACGTTGTAAAGAAGTTGTCAAAAAAAATTTAAGACAAGCTAAAAGTACCTATTAATGATGTCAGGGTAAAGGTCAATAATTTAAAGTGTATATGTATGCATTTTATAACCTGTGGTCCGAATTAGTTCAGATTATCGACATTTCACTGTATTTGTTGATCAACTTTTTAATACCTGAATTAGATGAGCTTCCCTTTTGGGGCAAAGGCGTAATAGTATATTCTATATCAAGGGCGGAATAAGCAAAATTTTACACGAGTAGAAAAATTTGTTTCCCGAGCTCTAGTCGAGGGAAACGGTTCTACGAGTGTAGAATTTTAAATTCCACCCGTGTTTTAAACTATACTTTTTCTACGACTATCAAATAAAAAACAAAACAACATATATTGCATTGCGATATAACTCCTTAATTTCTGGGGGAGTTGTGAAATCATCACTGCTGTCAGTATCCAACAATAAAAAGTAATAAAGCCATGTAATAGCTATTATTTAAATAAAATTATTTAAATTTACTTACTTGTTATGAAATAATAATCAATTTTTTTCTAAAATTTAAAAAAATAGTTAAACAATTTTGACAGTTGACAATTGTTGTTCTTCTTTTTCTTTCTCTTAAAAAGTGTCACAAAATACACTTATGCTGAACTTCTGGCTCTAAAAATTAATACTCAACGCCCATATTAGTAATTTTACGTTCACTTTAAAGGATTTTTTATGCATTTTGTATTTTTGCACTACTTCTACTATGCGTAGTGCAGCTGGTACAGAAAACGGAACACGCCTATTTTGTTTTTCTGTCAAATGAACCGTGACATGTAGAGGGCGCCACACGTATTCATTCCATACCAAGGACGAGAATGAATATTCTTACCCTACAACTAGAATGAAGCTATTCCATAATCAAAAACTACGTAGAAATTCTATAACAGTCGTAGAAAAATGTATTTCATATTCGACTTAACTAATAAAGGATGGCTGGATCAGTATTGTAATGTTAATTGTAATTTATATCAACACATCACTGTTCGCTATTTCGGTGTATTCTTGTTTATTTGTCACGATCACTTTATCAACTATATTACTCCTATATATATATATATATATATATATATATATATATATATATATATATATATATATATATATATATATTAGTGCCTTTTTCACTTTACTGTTCGCTATTCTTGTTTATTTCTCGAGATCACTTTATCAACTAAACTAACTCTTCCTGGTCGGTCCCTTATATATTAATGTCTTTTTCACTAGATAATTCTAGATTGCGGCTTACACAAAAACAATTGGCTCTCGCATTTTCTATATAAGACTGTTCACAAAAACAATGTCTAAATAAGATAGTCACAATCGTAAACAATTCTAAGAAATCCCTGCGCATCCGCCATAATTTTAATTTTCATAACTGGCTTAGACAGAGTCGGATTTAGGGTCTATACCAGTGTGCTGTTTCGTAACATTACCCCCTCCTTAAATGGAAGTTCCTCCTGGAACTTTTGTGTAGCCGAGACTGGATGTTTGAATCGGCAACTGGACCCATTTCTACACTTTCCGATCTTATGGAAATAGCAGGGCACCGTCTTCATCCGATACTGATAACGGGGGCTGTAGATGCAAATTAATATCTTGACATCGGTATCTCGAAAAATAATCTCTACCATGTTCCTGATGACTCGCCAATCCAACTAGTTACTCGCTATCTTAGGCATAGCCAGTTTCTTCACGCTGGATTCTAACACATGGTCTCGGAGGTTTCGAAGTGCTTCCCACACATCGCGAAATTCATTTTTAGTTACCACGTAGAAGTCGTACCGCGAATTATGTTTCACTTTCAGTGTTTTGTCTGGGGCTGGAATCTGGTCTTTCAAGTTTTTCTAATTGCCCGAACTTCTTTCAAAAGATGATTGCCAATCCTCGTGCGTTCTTGAGACGGGCGGGGATGTTTTATGCCAGTGAATAATCTTCCGAGAGAGTGAACAAATCTTGTCGTTGTTCTGAAGTGACTCCAAATCTAGCTTTCCCGGTACCTCCATACGCGCCCATAAATGCATCGAAGGTAGGGTCAGACACATCTCGAATATGGTTTACTGCTTTCTCTAGGTCATGGTCTCCTTCGAATGGCGTTAGTCGGTTTTGGTGAACTACTTTTGGTTTTACGTTGGGGATCTTGCTTATGCGACATATAACATCATTGATCCTTTTGTTGATTAAGTATGGACCTTCCCAGGATTTTTGTAATTTTGGAGAAAATCCTTTTCTCCTCGTCGGGTTGTGTAACCATACTTTGTCTCCTTCTTTAAAACCGCCTTCTGTAGCCTGCGTGTCGCACCGACTTTTCATTCTGTCGCTGGCAACTTTAAGATTTCTTCGAACTAATTCATGAATATCGTCCAGCCTTCTTCTCAATTGGATCACGTGGTCTTCGCCTGCTAGATCTTCTCCAGGCCGACAGCCAAATTCCAGGTCACAAGGAAGCCTCATTTCACTTCCAAACAGGATTTTCGCAGGTGTTTCACCCGTGGGCTCATTGACGGCAGATCGATAAGCCAATGCGAATAGGGAAAGATACTGGTCCCAATCTCTCTGATGGCTGAAAACTACTTTGGACAGGTATTTTCCAATAGTCCTGTTCATTCTCTCGACCATTCCATCTGACTGTGGATGTAATGCTGTTGTCTTGGTCTTCTTCATTCCCAGCTTGTCGCAAATCTCCTGGAATAGATGGCTTTCAAAATTTCTCCCCTGGTCGCTGTGGATTTCCAAGATCACTCCATATCGGCTGTTAAATTCTTTCACCAATATATCTGCGACAGTTGTGGCCTCTTGGTTCGGGATAGCGTCAATTTCCACCCACTTTGTGAAATAATCAATTACAACCAGGATGTATTTACCACCATTTTCTGTCGTCGGAAATGGTCCTGCGATGTCTAAAGCGATCCTTTCGAAAGGGCTTCCAACATTATACTGTTCCATAAGTGCCTTTCTCTTGCGATGTGGTCCATTACTCGTAGCACAAGTCGTACATTTCTTACACCAGTCCTTCACATCATCGGAGCTATTCATCCAATAAAACCTCTCACGGACTCGCTGGAGGGTTTTCTCCCACTCCCAGATGACCTCCCAATGGACTGTCATGTAACTTCTTTAGTACTTCAGCTGCTCTTGTTCTCGGGATAACTAGCTGTCTCCTTACCTCGGAACCAACATCGTTTCTAAGGACTCTTTTCAACAGCCCTTCTTCTAGGACAAGGGAGTCCCACTGAGTCCAATACGCCTTGAGTTTCGGTGAAAATCTGGACACTTCTTGCCAGGTAGGTCGCCGATTTTCTTCCTTCCACTGCCGAATCTTCTTTAGGCAAGGATCATTCTCCTGATCTTCTCTTATCCTAGTGGGTGACCATTCTTCATTGACTACTGTAATTGTTGAAACTGCAACTCCCTTAGATTTCGACTTGTTGCGTTGTGAATTGTCTACAGGGCATGACCGTCTAGGCAAAGAGTTGGTTTTTCGGCGATTCACATCAGCTGGATGTTCACCCCTGTCTGATTTCCCTTGTGACTGGAGTTCTTGGGTTACAGGAATCTTGGGGCGCTTAGACGGACTGCGTACGTGCTCTAGCTCGCCACACTTCCGGCATTTGATCTTCTTCGGCTTCTTGTCTACCATACCTTTCAACAAGTTGACGATCTGGTTAAGTCTGTCATCGTCACCTTCTTCCTGTATGGTCCTACCTTTGTTGTATCCCGAAGCTATCGTGGATGCTTCATATTCAAGTACAGCAGTCAATGCGTCGACTAATGTTTTGGGATGGGCTAAACGAAGCGTTCTCTGCATATCAGTAAAGGCCTGGATGCCCAGACATTCCATCATGTTCTCTGGTGCTGACGGATAAGCAAATTCATTCTTCACGTTTCTGCCTTCGGTTCTTCTGCTGAGATTGGTACAAATGTTCTAGATGTTCATGACCATATCGCATGCCTAACCTCTTCTTCATCTGCTCGAAGTCATCCGTTTCTTCCAAAGGTAGCGTCTGAAGTACATCTAAGGCATCACCACGAAGCGCGATGGTTAAGTTCACTGCCTTCTCCTTATCGGACCAATTATTCACTCTAGCGGCTGCTTCAAACTGTTTCAGATAATTGGTCCATGACATTTTTCCATCAAACGTTGGGGCCTTGACTTGGGTAAAACTGCCAATGTCTTCTAACTTAGGGTGTGTTTCTGTCTTGCAAGGTTTCGTTTGCTCGGTCTTCTTTTCTTTCGCTGGCGTGTCTTGAGTTCTTATATCTGTCATCTTTTTTTCCAGCTCCTTGATTTTCTCGTCCATGGTTTTAATCTCATTCTCAATCTTCTCGTCCATCGTTGCAATCTTATTCTCGATTTCAGACTTTAGAGACGAAATTTCATTTTCAACGTCAGTTGCAACGTCGTTTTTCATTAATAAGATATCGGCAGATATATCGTTCTTCAAAGTAGAAATCATGTCGTCAATATTAGCAGAAATGTCGTTCTTCAAAGCAGAAACATCGTTTTTTACATTCGTTGAAATCCTCTCTTCCATGTTCTCTTCCATGGAAGAAATGGACGAGATTAAGGTGGAACCCTCGTCATTAAATAAAACTGTTTCTGGATCAAAGCCCTCATTTTCCAGTGCCACTTTAAGTCTTTCTACTAATTCACTTCTCTTATCGGACGTTTCCAACTTACGATCTTGCAATTCTGCTCTTAACTCCGTCACTTTCAGATCACATAGTCTCTTGGCCATTTTTACGTAGCAATTTATTTATATTATCCCACTTCTGACACCAATGTAATATTTTTCTTATTTATTAAAAAAAATTTATTATTTATTTAAACAGTAAACGGGTGGGATAAACTTTAAACACTCGGTGGGTTCATTTACATAATTTATTTAAACACTAAACTACTCACTAACACTTAATTTATATGCACACAAACCTAATTAATAATTTATATCAACACTTCACTGTTCGCTATTTCGGTGTATTCTTGTTTTATTTGTCGCGATCACTTTATCAACTATATTACTCCTTCGCTGGTCGGTTCTTTATATATATTAGTTTCTTTTTCACTAGATAATTCTAGATTGCGGCTTACACAAAAACAATTGGCTCTCGCATTTTCTAGATAAGTCTGGTCACAAAAACAATGTCTAGATACGATAGTCACAATCGTAAACAATTCTAAGAAATCCCTGCGCATCCGCCAAAATTTTAACTTTCATACATGGCTTAGACAGAGTCGGATTCAGGGACTATACCAGTGTGCTGTTTCGTAACAGTATTTCCCTGAACGATGGATAGTACGAGTATGTTGAATAGTTATTATTGCATTAATTTACATTATTCTTCATTGTTATAAAAAGTTTATACATAAAATAATGGGAAAGGGAATTGTTTAACGCCCATCGCACAACAGTAAACATTTTGTGAAAATATTTTCAAATATAAAGACATGTTACTAGTAATAACTTATCTTGTTTGAGAACACGTTGAATTTTATAATTATTTTATAGTTCTTCGTAATACAACAGATTACTTTTGGTTTGTAATTAGAAGTGTATAAGACGTATCTAGTAAATCTGACCACCGTCACGTCGTTTTATGACGAAAATGTAATTTAACATTCGTCGGTCAATATGACGGTGAAATTTTGTTTGAAAATGTTTTCAAGGATACATAGGTGTTAGTAATAATCACTTATCGATATATTTCATATGATGTATGAATATTTGGAACTATAAAATAGATAAATTTAATAATTTTTGTTAACATTCTGAGTTATTTGCACTTTCAATTCCTACGTTCGTAAAAAAATGCCATTGGCACAATTTCAGTATGTAGGTAACATTTTATTGCAATCTACAGCTGCTTAATTATTATTTAAATAGGGCATCGCATTAAATTACAATACAGAATACAGTACATGCTATCAGCACAATTTTAAAGATAAAAGCATAGGCAGCTACTTAAGCTTTCCTTATCTCACTTTAAATAAAATGTTTATATTCCATTTGTTATATAGGGTGTTTGGGAATTCCAATTAAACGTCTTAGAGCAACCATTCTCTAAGTGTTCCGCAATACTTGAGAAAAAAATCAAACACCTCTCTCTGGTCGGACGTTTTGACGCGGCTGTATCCCGAGGTGCAGCCAAACTTAGTCGCTACCCACAACAGTACAATTCCACTATGCCGCCACCGCCGATATCTACTTGTGCGCGCTCACAAAGTCGAAATTGCTTACACCGCATTTTTTGTATTTCTATTTTTATTTCCGCTTTCTATTTATCAGAGACGTTCTGAGCCCGCTGTCCCATGATAAAAGCCGCCTCTGAGATAAGACACTATAGTTGTAAACAAGCGACTTTCGGGTCTAACTTCAAAACATAAAGTCGAAATTGTTTATACCGCATTTTTGTGTTTCTATTTTTATTTCGGCTTTTTATTTATCAAAGGCGCGGACTCGAGTATTTTTGAGAATGTTCAAGATCGAGGTTAGGACTATAAAAGTGACGATCGCGCCTCAACATTCATCAGTCGACGATTAGCATTCGTAGCGATAAGTACCTACCTACTTACGAGCTAGCTAGCGAATTGTGAATTTTAGGTATTGTTCTACTGCTGCATTCTGATTGTATCAGTTTCGTATATTTCTTCTTTGGACTAAACTCGGCGGAACGTTGGCTTAAGGGCGTTAAACGTGTGGCAACAACGTCTTCTAACGAAGCCGAATGTTCAAAAGCAGTACGCGCGGAGTATACAGCAATTACCGATCCAGACGATGATTCAACGACGTCAAGCTCCACGGTTTCAAAGGCGAAAAAAAAGGTAGTGTGATGAACCATATATCAGTTTCGGATTTGTTGATTCCAACGGTTCACATCTCTGCATGTTATCAAGTAAACTGCTTCCTAATAGTTCCATGGTACCTGCCAAATTGCGCCGATATTTGAAAACTGTACACCTCGAGCCCAGTGACGGATTTAGGCTTGCTGCCGCCCTAGGCCCCGTTCGATGCGCCGCCCTTTTTGATAGAATGAATTTCATTAATTTTGATCCAGTTTTTTATTTTGAAGTAACTTAATTTATTGAAATATAATTTTTTAAATATGACTGATAAACAAGACAGATAAATATATGTATAAACTTTAGACAGATAAATAATTCATATTTCTTTTAATATTAATCAATTTGAAAATTTCTTTTTCCTGGCTTTGGTCCGTGCAAAAACGTCAATTATGTCGTCGTAATTAATTTCTTGGACTAGTTGGGCTTCAATAGACAGTAATGCAAGTGCATTAAGTCTATCTTGGCCCATGCTTGCGCGTAAATAGGTTTTTACCCTTTTAAGAGTAGAAAAAGATCTTTCTCCTGAAGAATTTGTAGCCGGAATACTCAAAAAAATACGGAGAGCAATGTCCACATTCGGATAAACATCTCGAAGATTCCGTGAATGCAATACATTGCATATTTTTTGTGCAGAGCGTACATCTTCCATATTTGCCAAGGAATCTTTGAGTTGACAATGTAAATGAATACATTCATTGCCTAACGTCTCTTCCAAATCATCAGGATACTTACTGATTAGTTTATTGGCAAGATTTTTTAATTCATTCGTGTCTATTTCAGATAAATTATCAAAAAAATTGAAATTTTCATAAAGTTTTTCATATGCACTTCTACGCTTGGCCAATCGTACACTCAGAGTATCTAGAATAGGATAATACACATTTGTACGAAAATTTTCTTGTCCAGAAGAAGGTGTTCTTTCATTTACCCGCGACTCATCTGGCTGGATTCTTCTGGTTTTTTTGCGTCGAGTATCATACCAATAATAATCGTGAACTCCAGATAGTGCTTTGGCTTTTTCTTCATATTCAGAAAATTGTTTGTCTCTCATGCCTTGAAGAAATAGAGTCAGAGAACTATAGATCTGAACGACGGATGATAAATCAGCTTGAGATTCTTGAAGCTTCTTACTAGCAGCATTAAAACGATCTAAAATTACATTCCAAACAATAACTAGGATTGCTGTTTCTAAATGCTGCAATTTTCGCTGCAATCCCGGAGCTTCAGATCGCGTAGTCGGTTTCTCATCTCTGCTTTCGGCAATAAATGCAGTGCATCAATTATTGCAGGCCACTCTTTTTCTAATGCGTAGCATGCATCATGTCGAGCAGACCAACGAGTTTGAGAAAGACTCTTAATTCTTAAACTGCACCAAAATTTCCCAACGATGTGTAGATATAGTAAAGAAATTGTATAGTTCTTGCAAAGTAGAAAAGAAGTCGACTGCTTCTGTTACCGATTCAACTGCACATGATCCAACCAAGTTTAAAGAATGGGCGGCACAAGGAACATAATCTGCTAAAGGATTAATTGTTTTGATTCGTGTCTGAAGGCCTGAGTATATACCTGACATATTGCTTGCATTATCATAAGATTGACCACGACAGTTCCGGCGGGCGTAATTTCGGCCGGTAATCCCTTGGCCTACCTGCATAAATCAAAGGGTACCATTTATGACAGGGGTAATTTCGGCCGAGGGGTTGATGTTTACGATGAGATTAAAATATTGGTAATTACGCTTAATAGTTTCTGTAAAATATTAGTTGTGTATTTATTTGGAAATACCTAATCCTGTGTACCTGTCGGAAATACCTTTAATTTACTTATCTCTTTATTCTAATAACTATGTTGTACCTACTTAAGATTATTCCTTTAAATGTATAAAATTCACAAATAACAGGTATAAAATTATTATAGCTAGTCAGTATTATAACTTATCTTTAAGCTACTAGTTGATAGAAAGCATAATAGTATATTATATACCGCGGGACTGAAGTAGTACATTTAATCCTGAAGGTAAAGTTTATGGCCCGACCGCAGGGAGGGCCATAATTTACCTGAAGGATTAAATGTACTTCAGTCGCAAGGTATATACGATACTTTTCGTACTTCCGGTATGATTTTATTAATTATTTCAATAATTTCAATCAGTTTTTTCTCTCTTCAACTCATTTAATAAACTGTCTTTAAAATAAGTTACCATAGTAACATTGCGTTGTGACAGTTATAATTTAGAAACATTGTCATTACTAGTGTCATTGTAAATTTGAATATTAACGTTAATTACCATTCTAATTAATTATATTTTTCAATAAAATATCCCTTAAATTCGTTTGTTTGTGATTTAATCGTTCCGGGAGTTTCGTCAATATTTAATCCCGGAGGGATTAAATGTGACACTTTAGTACCTGTCACAAGGGAGTGAAGTTGTCACTTTAGGCCCGGAAGTACGAAAAATATATTATTTGTATACGATGGCATCAGTTTCAGTAATTAAGAGTTCACGCGGTTGTGACTTACTAGTTGTAGAAAAGTTTCAGTTTTGTAAACAGGACGTATTAAAAAGTGGTGAAGTACGTTGGAGGTGTATAAAGAAAAATTTAAGATGTTTAGCCAAACTGTACACTGTTGGTGCGGAATACACAGTTACTAGAAGTGAATTAATCCACAACCACGAGTCCGATGAAACTACGTTGGAGAGAAAAATAGTGACGACTTCATGCAAGCGCAAAGCTGAGGAAGACATATCGGAGAAACCTTCAAAAATTATTAAAAGCGTTCTTTCAAATCATTTGCCAGACTATTTGTCATCGATAGATGTCAGTCTAATAAGAAGAAATTTGTACAACAGCCGCCGTAAGCTCTTACCAGCCCTGCCTAAGGATATTCACGATGTACATTCTGTACTCGATAGTTATGGACCGAAAACCACAACAGGTGAAAATTTTTTGTTTATTAACAGCACAGCTGATAATATCATTGTTTTTTCTTGCCATACAAATATAATAAGTTTATGTAAAATGAAAGATTTTTACATGGATGGCACATTTTCTTATTGTACAAAATATTTTTATCAGTTATTTACCATCCATGGACTGGAAAATGGGCATTATGTTCCTCTTTTGTATTGTCTGTTGCCCAATAAGACCAGTGACACATATATGAGACTTTTTCTGTTGGTAAAATCTAAAATTTTTGAACTTTATAATATTGTTTTTGAACCGAAGGAGGTATTTGTGGATTTTGAAATCGCAATTCATAACGCATTAAAAGTTGTCTTTCCCAAAACCAAACTAAATGGTTGTAGATTCCACTTGCATCAGGCGTGGTATAGGAAAATACAATCATTAGGGTCAACCCAAATGTATAAAGATAAAAACTGCGAGGAAAGCAAATGGCTTACTCATACTTTTGGGCTAACTTATTTAGACCCCTCTGAAGTTGAAGATTGTTTCATATTTGATCTCATGTCATACAAACCGGACCATAAACTTATAGATAAATACGCAGACTATTTATTAGAAAACTACATAGCGCCAGAATCTCATTTTCCACCAAATATATGGGCATATGAAAACCCATCAATTAAAAGAACCACAAATGCCTGCGAATCATTCCATTCGCACTTTAATTCTAGTTTTTATTCAAGTCACCCTTCTATATTTATTTTTATAGAAAAATTAAAAGATTGTCAGATCGATGCATATTTAAAAATAAAAAATTTAAATATTCCAGCAAAAATTAAAGACAAACAAGTAAAAAACAAACTAAAATTTATCGAAAACATGGTAAATATGCTTCGATCTGACAATATTTCTAGAATTAATTTCGTTAAATCTGTATCACATCAAAACGTTTTTTAAAAATTTATAGTTTACCTAAGTTATAGAAATAAGTTGATGTAATAATTTTATTGAAATAAAGAAATATTTTAATATAAAGCATTCTGTTATTTTATTTGATTTGCGGCCGAAAATACCTATGAGATAAGGAAGCAACTTAAAACCTCCGGCCGAATTTACCTACCGGCTTTTAGTACCTGCCCTTTTTCCGGCCGAAATTACATCCGCCCGACAGTTCATTATGTCCAAACCATTATTTTCTAGAGATTTTAGCAAAGCATCCTCTATGTTTTTAGCTTTATGACCGATATTTGGTAGAAATTCTAGAAACCTTTCCACAATTTCACCGTCATGACGTACATATCTGATAATTATAGTAAGCTGATCGACATGTGCAATATCAGGCGTAGAATCTACAATTATACCAAAATACTTAGCAGATTGCACTTCATTAGAAATTTGTTGTAGTACTTTATTCTGAATCAACATTATAATTTCTTCATAGCTCGTTTTAGACAAATACGACGTATTTCCACTACCAGGATGCGCATACAATTTTAAATGTTCAGATAAAAATGGATCAAATTCAGCGAGAAGCTCTACTGTTCCTAAAAAATTCCCATTATGAGGATCTCCTATTCGTTCAGAATTTCCTCGCAATGGCAATCCTCTTATTGCTAATGATTTAATAATTGCAATTACTCGGTATAAATTTTTTTTCCAATACGCTATTTCCTCGTCGAACTGTTTTATGAGACGTTGATCAAAACGCCCGTGAACTACTGCTCGAGATTTAAAATGACTAACGTTAGTTTAGTGAAAATCAGAATTTTCATGAGCTTCGATGAGTGCTTTTGAGTTTTTCCAGTCACGAAATCCTTCACCAGTAAAAGCATTCATTTCACCACTTCTACTAAATAATAAGCATGGAACACAAAATACAGACCCTTTAATTTCTGAATAAATTAACCACTCACGGCACTGAATCTCTCCGTTTTTTAAAGTACGTTGAAATAAACTTTTGGAACAATATCTCGTTTTATCACTATAAACATTTCTAGAATTTTTAAAGTCTGTATTATCATTTCGTGGTATACCGTTTATGGTTATGAAATCCCGTGTTTCTTCATTCAAATTCCACAAAAAAGGATCAGTATTGAATTTTAAAATATCGGTTGTTGAC
This sequence comes from Galeruca laticollis, assembly GCA_963921935.1. NCBI lineage: Eukaryota > Metazoa > Arthropoda > Insecta > Coleoptera > Chrysomelidae > Galeruca > Galeruca laticollis. The sequence continues at coordinate 91,099,623 of OY998183.1, forward strand.
TGGATTTTTTCAGTATCTTGTGATGAAGAAAAATTTGACGGTGTCTGGTTCGTATCTTGTGATAGAGTATGATGTGGCTGTACTTCTTCTTCTTCAGCTTGTTGTTCTGAAATCTCTTCTAATTCCGGCTAGAAAAAAAAATCAATTTAAACAACTGGCATTTATTTCATGTTTATCCCGATTAACGTTATATATAAAAAAAAGTTATTAGCAATTATAACAAGATACTTACGACCGATGAACATGATGGTTGTTGGTCATTATTAGAAGACTTACTTGAGCTTGTCAAAAAACTAGATATTTTCGGAATTTTTCTTAATAAATTATCTATTTTCGTTGATTCATCTGCTTTTCTTTTACGATATTCTGCATTTGAGGTCTATGTGTAAGTTGTTAATAAAAAGAGCACCGTTTAAAACGTTAATATCCCCTTGAAAGCCGAAGACCACGTCATCGACATATCTATACCAGAAAACAATATTCCCTGAGAATTGGCTCTTGAAAATTTGTCTCGTCAATCGCAAAGGAGCTGAATCATTATTATTTGTCACAATATCGCATAATATTGAACGAAAAAGACTAATGTTAGCTCCTGTATCAATTAAAGCAGCAAACGTTTGATTGTATATAGAAACATTTATATAAGGCCTGTTATCATCAACCTTTTTATATAGCAAGTATTCTATATTAGGAATAGAAAACTGTGATATCATAGACTTTGCAGAATTCTCATTATAGAATTTTCGAACAGTTTGAAGTCATAATCTCCAATCTTCTATACTGAATTTTGGAAGATTTTATAAATCAATGTTTCTTGCATTCTTCCCAGTGTTCGCTAAGACATTACTATTACAAATTTTAGATATTTTATTATTTGTTTGCTTGGTGGTTTTGTTAATCTCTGCTTTCAATTGGGAGGTTTTTCGTTCTTCCGTTTTCTGGCTCCGTTTTAGTTTGTTACCGTATCCGTATGTTTTATAGAGGCAACGGAAACACCTATGCCTTTCTCGTTTTTTGAACACTGCGGGCATTTTGGCTTTACGACTTCAGGACGACCACAACCATAACAAAACATTCTCTTTGGTGACCTACATATATGGTAAGAATGTCCTTGCTTATTACAATTCCAACACGTCATTGAATTTAAAGTAGACATATTTCGAGTTGAGTGAGATTTAGGAATAGGCTGTGTTGTAGAGCTCGGTAAACGAAGATCAGGTTCTAAAATTGCTACACCTTTCCTAGGGGAGACAACATCAACATTTTGACAGAAATCAAAAGATTCCTCGAGTTTAAGACAACTTTTTTCAAAATCAGTTATATCATTAAAATCTTGTAATGCTAAATGTTGAACGAACTGTGGGAGCAAATTGCGACGAATTAATTTAATGATCTCCTCGTTGATAAGTTTAACTTCCAAACGATTAAATAACCCTCGCATAATGTTAATGTATACTGTAACCTTTTCTTGTTGACCCTGTTTTCTGGCTTCGATTTCATCTAGTAAGTTTTCCTGATAATTGTGAGGAAGAAAATCTTTCTTTAATTTTTCTTTTAATTCCTGCCAATTTTGAAAGCCGTTTCTATTATTGAGATACCAAGTGAAAGCTCCATCAGTAAACAGTTCAACGGCACTAAAGAAAATTTCATCATCGCTAACTCCCCGCGAAACTCGAAGACATTCTATGCGTTCTAAAAAACAACTAACAGATTCTTGCTCTGAGCCCGAAAATTTTATTCCCCATTTATGAACCCGTGAGGGCTTAGAAAAAGAAAAGTTCTGAGCCTGTAATGGTGTGGAATGGGCCGGTACACTAGGTTTTTGAGATTTGAGATCTAATTCTCCTTCTAAAGAAAATACTTCAATTAAAAAATTATCCTTATGTTCTTTTTGTTTGTCATCTACCCCAACAAGTCTATTGATTATATTAGTAACGTGAGTTAATCTACTCATATAACGATGATACTCTATATCATTGGATGTTCCAGAAAATCTTTGATTTTTTTAATCAAGTCTTTAAGGGACTCAACTATTCCAATTTGTTCCTCCTCAAAATCTAAATTATCTGCATATACAACTGAACTACGACCCGTATACTCTTGACTCAAAATACCACGCAAAAGCTTCCTTCGATCGGCAGCTGACGCTGGAACTTGAATATTCCTATACTTAAGCTCATGTTCTAACTCGTGTGTTAATAAGTAATCTACAGTCAACTTAAAACCCAAAGTAGTCATTTTAAAGCAAACTCCAGACAATTCAAAATAGATGCATAAAAATAAATCACTCAATAATTACAGGAAAAAATATCTGAATAAAGTAATAAAAACAGTATACAATAATAATAATAGTCCAATAAAGATATAAAGAAGGTGTTAAAATTCTGAACTTACTGCTAAAAGGAAGCTATCGCGATGATTTGCCTTTATACACAATATACACCACAATACACCAAACCAATTTTCAGATCAGATGTGACCTGGCCCCACGTTGGGCGCCAATTTTATTGTGTCACCCAGAAAAGTGTGGGCATTACCCGGAAAAAAACTAAGGGAGTGAAGTCTTGCCAGGTTGTATGTGTTATTTGGAGAAGCAATTTTGACCTGATCACGGATCTAATTACTTAATTAGTTTGGATATAATAACTAAAATATAAGAAAAGTATAGTAAATTGTTGGACGCCAGTTACTTTCTCAAAAGTAACAAAAACCCAAATAACACATACAAGTGTTTCCAATTTTTTTTTGTGAAACTAAAATTTTTGATTTGGTGTCGTGAAAGTAAAGTTGGAATAATTACTACTTACAGTTTAATGATTGTACAAAATTTACAAAAATTTACATGATTTTCAAAATGTACTATAGTTAAGAGGTGATAGAATTTTTTTCTTTTCAGTTATATAAAATCAAAATACTTTATAATATTATTATTAACAAAAAAAATATCAAAGAAGTTGAATGAATTACAGTTTATAATTGAAAACAAAAATTGAAAGAAGTTGAATGAGTTATAGATTATAATCAGATAAAAAAATATGAATGAAGCTAAATGTGACGCAGTAGTTCAACATTTACACAGTAATCTAGAGTTCTCAAAGAATGAAACTTTATACTTCCTTTCCTTGGCTGCACAAAGCTGAGATCCCTCGGACAGGAAGCCAGTCTCAATGGTTGGGATGATAAGTTTCCTATTACCAATTTACTACCATATACCAGCTCTCATGGATCAGCAAATTTTATATGTATATTAGACTAAACCCCTTTTTTATACCCGGTTTCGTTGACTCAAGTTTGTATAAGTATACCCGGTATCGTTGATTCAAATTTGTGTAAGTATACCCGGTTTCGCTAAAAAAAACATAGTGCGATGTAATCAAAATTCTAAACTAAAGTTTCAGCCAGTTCAGACATACCGCCAAATTGTTAGCGATTATATAACAATTTTTTATTGGATGATCGCATAATTTACAAGCTCAATAGTACAATGTTATAATTTGCAGTCGATTCACTTTAAATAAATCTATGTATCTATGAAATAAATGCAATTTACAATTTTAAATGCGATAAACTATTTGAATAGAAACTATTGAACATCAATAAAAAAAGTTAACATAAAAGGTTGAACAGTTTACAATAAAGTATGAAGTGAATAGAAAAACCAGAAGATATAATTGAATTTAGCAAATCATCGAGAATTTATCCACCACAATTTAAACTACATTTGTCTGACCTCTTGGTTGACGAAAATAAAAAAAAATATAAAGCAATGTGCATTTTGTTACTGAGTAATTTTCTTGTAAAATTATTTTCACTATTAAAACTCATATAGCTTTTACTTCAATATCTTACAATGCATAAATTTAATTAATAATGAACCTTTGAGAAATAATGACATATAAAAACCAGTTGATAAAAAACGTGAAGTAAAAAGTTAAGTTTTATATATCATGAGACCAAATTAATATGTTAGATATGAATAATGATAACTTTTACTAAAATCATAGCATCTACATTTATATCTTACAATCGGTATTTAATTAAAAATAAACTTTTGGGAACTAATGATATTATATGAAAAGAACAATTGAAAAAAAGCAAGAAATAGAAAAAGTTAAGTTTCATATACTAAGACAAAATTAATATGTGAGATATGAATAATAATTACCAATGATGGTAAGAATCTCTCCTCGACTTCTCACTGCCTGGAAACGAATCTATTTAACATTGAAATAACCAACCTTGAAAGAAATTTGCTATTTTATTACGATAAAATACGTCGTGAACTCGTGCTAATTTTTGATACTAATAAAATAATTAATTAAAGGAAATAATTCTTACCAGATGTCTAATATGATTGAACCATGATCTGCAGAACTATTGGGTTAATAATTTATTTGATATTATTTCTTCATCCACATGGACGAAATTATGTTCAACGAAACGTTAATTATCACCTTTCACATCAAAAAAGGAAGAAATCAAAGCCAATCGTCCTATGCTGGTATACTGCCGACAGCGCATGCTAATTATAAAATTATTGATTCTTTGAATATTCAGGTCTTTCAAAAATTTTTTAAATTTTTCATCGGGTCTCGTAAGCCGATACCGTGAGAGTATTCAATTTGTGGTTAAACTAATAAATTATTTAGAATTATTTAAAAGTTTGAAATTCACGTTACAACTGGAAGGAACGTCACGTGTGACAACTGGTTTACGAGCATTCCACTAGTTGCAAGTCTACCTTCTGAACATCGGCTCACTGTGTTAGGAACGTTGAAAAAGAATAAAGCAGAATTACCACCAGAATTTATACAGACAAAACAGCGACCTGTGTATTCATCTACGTTCGCCTTTCAGAAGAATATAACTCTGGTTTCCTATATTCCAAAAAAATACAAAAATGTTTTGTTGGTTTCCAGTATGCATTTCATAGACGAAATTGATACAAACATTGGAGAAAAATGCAAGCCTGTAATTATTACATGGTACAACGCTACAAAAGGTGGTGTAGATAATGTAGATAAATTGCGTGCAGCATATAATGTGGCTAGGAATACTAGACGATGCCCTATGGTCGTATTCTATGCTATCATGAATGTTGCTGGCATAAATAGTCAAATGATATATGCTGCCAACAATCCAGATATAACCAACATAATACGTAGGCAAATTTTTGAAAGAACTGGCGATACAGCTAACAGAAGACCATCTTCTAAAGAAGAAAATTTTTAAGTCTTTCATAAACTGCTGCAGTATCTACAAACCACACTAATCCTGCAAGATACAACATATTCTCTGATCGCTTTAAAAACCTTTATGCTTCAAAACCAAAAACAGATCCTCCTTTCTATGAGAGAATCAACCGATATCTTGCAGAATTCCAGGCAACTTTTCCCCAAACATTTTCCAACAATATCCCCACCCCACCTCCTTGGATAATCAACCTTCCATAAATAAATACAAACCTATTACAGTACAATAAAAATGAAACCAACCCCCTCCTAACCATTCAAAAATTTAATGGAATAACGGAAAATCAGCAGGGTTTTTATGAAGTATATACGGATGCGTCAAAAACTGAAGATGGCGCAACAGCAGCTTTCATGAGCCCACCGCTTATAAACTGAATAAGATCTGTAGCATATACCACGGAGAACTTCTGGCTATTCTTAAGGCACCGGAAAAACCATAGAGCAACAAAATATAATTATTATATCGGACTCTCTTAGTGCACTTTCCAGCCTCTCCCAGGTATTTCCGAACAACCCAATCCTTCTCTCTATTAAGACCGTGCTATATAATCTGCGACTGCAGCACAAAACAGTAAAGTTCTTATGTACTCCATCGCACATCGGAATAAAAGGCAATGAAGATGTAGACAAATTAGCGAGTGGGTCAATTGGTGATGACACGATCCCAACTATACAGGAAATTGTACACACTGACTATAAAAAGACAGTTTAGGATTCTATCATCAGAGAATGGCAATCTCAGTGGAATAATTCTCAATCTAAATTATTTTAAGTGAAAAAACATGTCACTTCATGGAAATTAAACCCCGCCAGTAGAAAGCACCAAATCGTTCTCTTCAGATTAATAATTGGCCATACCCGAATAACACATAGTTACCTCCTTTCAAGAAGTAATCCACCAACGTGTGAAGTATGCCACAGTCAGCTCTCCGTCCAACACATCCTAGAAGAATGCCCAATATACAATAACCAGCGACGCGTACACAACATTCCTCCATCATTTGAAGCAATACTGAACTCCAGATGTGATATGAAAAAACTAATAGCGTTTCTAACAGAAATCAATATTACAAACGAAATATAATTATTGTAAATACCATTCAATGTATATATGTATTCATTGTATCATAACATTTCTGTATTTCTGTGTCTAGAATAACCTTAAGGGTTGATGAGACTATTATTTAAATAAAAAATAAACGGTTTTAAAGATTAAAACTAACTTTTCCGCATCTGTGGCCCCGAACAATATTATATCATAAAATTATTACTTGTATTCTTGTATACACTTCGGGGGATGTATCGTGCTAACAAACCGAAATTTTTTCAAAAATAACCAAAAATTTAGTATATATGGATTTATAGGACCCGCTGTACTCGCTCTAGTCAACTGAAAATCAATAGGGTACATCTGTGAGACACCTTGAACAATATTCAATCATAAAATTGGTCACTTGTATACACTCTGGAGGCTATATCTTGCTAACAAACTGAAAATTCTCCAAAAATTACAAAAATTTGGTACTTCAAGTACCATAGAACCCGTTGTACTGGCTTTAGTGAGCCGAATATCAATATGATTCACCTTTGAGACGGTCTGAATAATATCCAATCATAAAATTGGTCAATTGTATATACTCCGAAGGCTTCATCGTACTAACAAACTGAAATTTCTCCAAAAATGACAAAAATATCGTACTTAAAGTACTATAGCACCTGTTGTACTGGCTATGGTGAGCTGAAAATCAATAGGGTTTATCTGTGAGATATTTTGAATGATATCCAATCATAAAATTGGTCACTTGTATCTACTCCGGAGGCTGTATCGTGCTAATAAACTGAAAATTCTCCAAAAATTACAAAAATTTGGTACTTCAAGTACCATAGAACCCGTTGTACTGGCTTTAGTGAGCCGAATATCAATAGGATTCACCTTTGAGACGCTCTGAATAATATCCAATCATAAAATTGGTCACTTGTATATACTCCGAAGGCTTCATCGTACTAACAAACTGAAATTTCTCCAAAAATGACAAAAATATCGTACTGAAAGTACTATAGCACCTGTTGTACTCGCTGTGGTGAGCTGAAAATCAATAGGGTTCATCTGTCAGATGTTTTGAATAATATTCCATCATAAAATTGGTGACTTGTTGAACTTCGGAGGCTGTATCGTGCTATCAAACTGAAACTTCTCAAGAAATTACTAAAATGTCGTACTTCTAGTACCATAGCACCCGTTGTGATGGCTCTGGTCAGCTGAAAATCAATAGGGTTCATCTGTGACATGTCCTTAACAGTATTCAATCATAAAATTGGTGACTTGTTGTACTCCGGAGGCTGTATCGTGCTAACAAGACATGTAACGAAAAGTGGCCGACGACAACGACGACGACATACACACAGGATTTTTTTTCTATAAACCGTTTTTTTGGGTTGTTGTTGATGGAAAACGTAAAAATAACTCAAAATTTTTTTTCAATTTTGCAACTTTTTTTGGGGTACAGCAATACTTTTCTCGCATATTAGATAGGTTGGGCGGAAAAGTAAAAATATTCAAATTACTTCTTTACTTCATATATGTTCCATGAAATTTGGATACTATGCTCGTTGATAATATAAATGATGTAAAATTCTGATATGAATAAAGTAAATAACAACTTATACCGAAATTACCCATCGCGCCACCTCTGGATGGAAATTAAGTTTCCGTTTTACTTTAAGTGCGTTGCCTTATATTTTTCTAATCAGTTATCAAAGTTACATTGGTTGACTTATAGTATTTTATGTACCTAAATAAAAATTAGAAGAAAAATGAAACATGTTTATTAATATATACTGTGATGATCTGGTAATAATATACCTTCACTTTATACTTTTGGACGTATGAAGTTCAAAGTCAAATTTATTTAAGACCCAAAATTGATAATTCTATTAGTTCACTGAACTAACCCAATGGAAAATAAAAGATTAGCGTTTACATTAAACTAGTAGTAGTTACAGAAACACAAATTAATGGTAAGTATTAAAATTAAATTATTGTGGCGAATTTAATAGTTATATTAATGATAACATTACACTAAGTGATCAATTGATATAATTGACCATGCTATGAATGTATGTATTTCAATATTCTCCCATTGTTTGCATATACAGGATAGTCGTTCTTTTAAGGTATCAACTTTTAGGTATACCTAAGCGGATGTACAAATGTTAAACAAGTTTTGAATATCTTCTTTCTCTGCGTATCATTTTGACATTAGGCTTTATTATATTTTGTGGAGTTTGAATTTGCTTCAACTAATATTTGAACAGTGATATATTCTGTGTGCGTTCAATATATTAAAATGTTTACTAGAAATATAAAAAATAAACATATAAACTTACAATGTATGTAAATAAATTGTAGAAAATTCGATAAAACCTTGAGAGCGAAGCTATTAGGGTAGCTATATGGCGCATGTGCTCTACTATGGTGTGGTAAGGTATTCTCCAACGAAAAGTCCTCTTGAATCATTTTGTAGATCTGTTGGACTATTTCTTTCCAGTCTTTCTCAATTTTAACTTCCTAAAAGTAGATATGGTATTTTCATGGTTAAAAACCATTCGGGGCGTTTCGTTCTTCATTCTGTCATAATTTCCTGGACAAAACCAACTTTTAAATCTTCCTGTGAGTTAGGTTCGACACATACAACATTGCATCCTCTGTTATGTGAAGTATTTTGGTCTTACTTCTCAATAAAATGTTTTGAAATTTGAGTATACATACGCAATAGGATAACATTTCTCTGAAGATAAAGTAGAATTTTTTTATTTAAAATTTTTTTGGAAACTGTTTATAAATTAAATATAGGTACTTACTTTAATCATTAGAAATGTCGAATCAGGAGCCGTCTCAAGAAATGTTACCAAGTGATCTTTTTCTAAAATTTTAGATTTCTTAACTTTGTGCCCTTTGTTTTTATTTTAAATAAGAGCAACTGATTTTGAAATTTCAATATTATCTTTGATTTTTAAAGTAGTCTTCAACATTGAAAATATCGACCATGTTGTGTGGATGGGTTGTAGTGTTTCAATTCGCTTAAAAAATATGCCACTAGGACATTTTCGGAATATTTTGTTATTTTATTTTTCTTACACCATTTTTTAAAAAGATTGTATTTTGTTTCGTAAATATTCACAGATTTTTCGGGCAATAAATCATTAGAAGCATTCTGTGCTACGTCTAATATGTTTGGTGGTGTATTTGCGAAATACTCTTCTGAGAAATCGTCAGAGGAATACATCTTTATAATTATATTAACTATTCCGTTTTCTAAAAAGAATCTAAAATAACATCATAGTTTCCTAAAAATGTTCAATACTAAAATATAAATATTGCAATACCGCATACGGTACGGTATTTATGTTGCGATATTTTAATAACGCTCTACCTAAAATTGAATTGGAAATAAGAGCTACTGCCATCACAGTTATTTAATAACGTAACGCTACGTTATGTAAGAAGTAACATAACCTGTCATTTTTGTGTACTTATCATTTTTTTTGCATACTTGATAAAATGAAATGTAATTAAGAATGGATGAAATTCTTAGTTGGAGCTAATGAAAATGCTTGGTATTGAATATGTGATTTTGCATAATATAAAAGGAGTGGAGCAAAATCAAATAGAATATCCCCAAGGCCGTATGATTGAATTTGATTTGGATAATATGCAAGAAGATATTGTAAAAAACAATTTTATGTTGACAGAGGCTCTTGGAATCGCCGAAACAATTTATACTTCCGTCCGTGGTTGTGAAAAGAGGAACGTATAATTCGCCATTTAACCCGATGTCGTCCTTTTGTAGATCCATTAACATCTTTGTAGCACCATCATATTTCCTTCTATTTAATAGGGTCTCACTCAATACCTGCGTGTACGACGTTTTCCTTTTTTTTCTAAATCACGTACCATCAGCCAACCGCACACGAGAAAAAAAGCGTTCCTCGTCACTAACCATGTTAATTTTTTTTAATAAATAATATAAAATAATGAACACCCATCTACTTTCTGAATTGAACTAAACAAAACTGCAACTGTTTCTCTGATGTAAAACGACAGAAAACAAAAACGGGACAGCAACTAATTTTTGTCTGTTTAGTGTGAACGGTTTTATTGTTAAAAACAGTTGAGTTTTTGTTTTTTGAAACAGCAACTCAACTAGTCGGTTTGGTGTAAAACCGCCATAAAGTTCGTATACATTACGCACGGTAGTTGAAAAAGTTTTGTTATTTAATCCTCTTACAGCGTTTGATACTAATAAATTATTTTTTGTTTAGTTTGCATAGATTTGAAAAATAGTATACATAGCAACGTCTCCATATTATTATTATCGCGTTCATATTTTTAGAAAGATAATAATGATAAATAATTAGTAATTTTTGTTATTTCAAAAGTGGAAAATTTTATCAAAACAAAACAAACACTTAATTGGATTTCATAATCATGACTCGATGCAATACTTAAATATTTTTCAGAGTATCTTAACGAAAAACAGGTTTATCATCATAAAAAAATATTTTTAAATCACACGCAAATTTCTCATTATTCTGAAATCAAATAAAAAAGTTTTCGTATAAACACAAGTCTTAAGTATTAAGTACAGTATCCACCAAAATCTTTTCCATCATGTGACTGATACGACATCAACCATATGCATCTTAATCAAAACAATACGACAAACTCTTGTATTGAGTTTCGCTCTTTTTCTGTTATTAGAAGAAGACAATACCTACCAGCATAGTATGTGTTGAATAATATCGTCAACTAAGTCACGTGTTGGGAAAAACTTCACCATTTCTACTGCACCAGACGCAAGTTTAAATAGAGAGATATTGCCAATACCGCATACAGTGCGGTATTTATGTTGCGCTATTTTAATAACGCTCTACCTAAAATTGATTTGGAAATAAGAGCTATTGCCATCACTGTTACATAGCGCTGTGTTATGTAGGAAGTAACATAACCTGTCTTTTTGTGTACTTATAATTTTTTAAAAAGTTAAAACCAAATAAAGTTACTATTTGCATATTTAAAAAAATTAAATGTAATTAAGTATGGATGAAGATCTTGAAGTGGTGATCTTAGCTGAAGCCAATGAAAATGATATAGAATATGTAATTTTACATAATATACTTTGAGTGGAGCAAAACCAAATAGAAGATCCCCAAGTCCCTATTATTGAATTTGACTTGAACAACATGCAAGATGATAAAAAAAATAATTTTAGGTTTGAAAGAAGAGATATTTATAGGTTGGCAGAGGCTCTTAGAATCCCTGAAAGAATTTATACTTCCACTCGTAATTCTGTTAGAGGTTAGTATTATAAGATACAAGAGCAGAAGTAAGTATATGGTCTTATCTCCTTTACATATTTTATTGGTACTTTTACGAGTTACTGGACTTTGCATACTTTTAAAAAGATTTGCATATCTCGGAAGGCTGAAGGATATTCAACATTTGTTTAATCTTTCTGCTCAAAATATCACTCAGATAATGAATCATATCATATCATTAATTTCTCACCAACATAAACACCTGCTGCAAGACCTTACAAATTTAAACTGATTAAATTTAGAGAGAATGGATGTATGCTGAGGTTCGTAGATTTTTGAATCTGTTATTCGAATATCTATTATATGTCTTAAAGTAATGTCCTATATCCACAACCTTTGTAAATCATCAATCAAAATATATTTGTAGGCTGTACGTGCAAGGGGTGAAGCAGTTCAGAATTGCTGGGGTTTTATAGATGGGACTACAAGGCCAATTTGCAGACCTTCCATTGACCAAGAAGAATATTATTCTGGACACAAAAGAGTACATTGTTTAAAATTCCAATCAGTTTTATGTCCCGAGGGAATAATTGTGAGCTTTAAAGGGGCATTTCCAGGTAGATACCATGAGGCAAGATTATTTAGAGAATCAAATTTGTACGCAGAGTTAGAGCAAGTAGCAGTATTTCCAGATTATCAAAAATTTGTTCTTTATGGCGACCAAGCCTATGGAATTAGGGAGCTACTTCTGTGTCCTTTTCCTACTCGACAGAATGGACTACCAGAATATCAACAGCAATTTAATAATTCAATGAAGATCATTAGGGCTACTGTTGAGTAGGGTTTTCAAAAAATTATAAGAAAATTTGCTTTTTTGGACTTTAAAAAAAATCAAAAGCTACTACTACAAGATTAGGAAAGTATGTACATAGTAGCTGTCATTTTGATAAACTGTCATACAACTTTATATGGTAGCCAAACCAGCCATTATTTTAATTTGAGACCACCCTCACTTGAAGAATATTTGGGAAATTAAAATTTCAAAATAGGGAAAAATTGTTAACCAAAGTACACAGCCAGAGACCGATAATTATTTAAAGGTTTTCAAAGAACATTCGGGTTTGTTTTCTCGCGTTTTTGTATTTTATTTATCATATATACTTTATATGCATTTATATATTCTTTACACATAGACAAATGTAGACTAAAGAACATGGTATGAAAATAAAATATAAATTTAATTATGTATATTTATTTCAACAACAAAATTAAGACCTGTACAATTATAAAAAAAAGTTTAATATTAATCCTATCAAGATTTGCTTAATTTAATCATTAAAGACTGAATAAGTTGTTGGGATGCAATTGTTGCTAATATATTTTCCCTTTCACCCATTTTCAGTCGCATCCTCTCTTTCTCAATGTTTAACTTTTCTTTTCATTCGGCCGCCTCCAACTCAAATCTCTTTTCTTCCAAATTCATTCCCCTTTCTTCTAATGCAACTTTTCTTTCACCTAAATCCAATTCTCTTAGCCTAATTTGCCTGCCTTTGTCCTCTTTTTGTTGGAGTTATTCTAAGGCATTTTTTCTTAATAAATTTCCCTTATTGTTTCTTTGCTTTACTGATCCTAAAACAAAGTACACATTAGTTTAATTCATACAATTTTTTTAGAAAAACCTTTTACCTAATATTCGGTTTTTGGCTTCATAGCTTTTACTATTATTAGATACTTTGGGTGATGCTTTATTTTCTTCTCTGTTTTCTTTAAATAATTCATTATCTTTTAAATGTGAAGTTGCCTCTGAATTAGTTAAAGGAGTTGTAACTTTGTCATTACTTAAATCATCCACTAAAATAATTAACACCTTTATTATAATAAAAGAACAATACCTAAATAGTTATATTTAATAATAATTTTTTTAAATGTTAACGTACAGTCACTATAATTTTGAGTTGGAGCCTCTTTTTCTACGACTATAACTTCAATATTTTCCTGATTATCATTGTTATCAGTGTAATCATTGCCTAATAATTTTAGTGACCACTGGTCCCGCGATTTTTTACCCAATTCAGCAATTTGTTTTTCTATGCTGATCGGCCTCTTTCTCTTGAAATTTCCAATAGGTTCTGCATTTTTGCAGATATCGCTAACTTCTTGTAGTAGCAGGTCCCTCTCTGAGAAAATTTCCTCAATGCCAGACCTACAAGTTAAATTTTATTATTAATGAATAAAAACATTTGTAAAACACTTACTTCTTTTGAGAATCAGAATCTTTCTGTAGCCAAATTTCTAATAATAAATCAATAAATGCAAATGATCTTTGAGATTTCTTATAGAAAATAATTTCCCTGTAATAATCTGCCACACTATTTTGGACATTTCCCCATTTTCTGGATCTTCTAAGGGATTTTCATTTATAAATTGCCGCAGAAGGGCTAGATCGTCGTCCGAATTAAACCGTAACCTCTTCGGTCTTTGCTGATTTGAAGGCTCCCAGGATGACATTTCAATAATAGAAAATACACTCAATAAAATAAATACAAAAAATTAATTGTTATAAACAGTATAGGTCACAAGAAATCAACCAAGATTCAAAAGCAAACTACAATACACAATCTAAACATGATAATAAATGAAAACCTTAATCTCAGAAAACCGATGCGATTTGTTTTGTTTTGTCAACTGCGCAGGACAATTATGTGACGTATTTACAATAACGTTCAACGGTATGTAACCGTAAATTACGTGAAGTGCTAACGTTATTAGCGTTAGAGACGTATGAAAATGAATCGCGCATTTAATAAACGTCAAAATACCGCAAGAGTAATTACCGCAAAGCATTTTTTACCAAGCAATATCTCTCTATTATTAGTTCTTTGTTCAGTCGCGATATCGAAAATATTATAGAATAAGATATTTGGCAGTTTTAAAAGTTAAAACTGGCGAATTCGGTAGAATATGAGAAGTACTTGGGATATTTTAATTATGTTGTTCCTATTTTCAAATAATAGACTCCGTCATTTCCTCGACTCATTCCTCCTTTATTGTAAATATAGTGAACTAGTACTAGAGCATCCGGATGCACTTGCCCAACAATTAAATGAAAGCGACGGTAATGAAGTGCGTGAACGGAAAAAAGTACTTACATCAGACCTGCCTACAGAACAAGTAAGAAGCTCACCTACACTAATAAAAAACTTAATATTTAAGATTAAGAATGGTTTTTGAAGGTCAGTGATACGCTGGAAATTAAATCATAACAAACGATTTTGCCAATAGGGCAGATCGCAGGATTCACTAGACCAGTGGCTCTCAATCTTTTTTCAGCTGCGTATCCCTTACCAAATTATTGAGATAAATTGTACTCCTGAACCATATTTTAGTAGGGTCAGCCCAGAGACAATTGTAAAAAGAGAAATTTAGGGTTACAATTAATAAAATTAAAAGAATATAAGCAACATCATGTATTTTGTAGTTACATGTAAAGGTTAAGGATACAATTTAGATAAAAGTTACCTAAATCTAAAAGTTTCTTTGATTCATCCTATTGACAAAAATACAGAACAATATAAAAAGTTCATGTGATCCCTGCCCTTGCTTCATTGCGCACAGCTTTTTGAATTCAAGTACAATCTCAAATCTGGTGAAGCATCCAACTTGTTTATGTACTTATTCTTAATGAAAGCGTATGATGAAAAGCCTCTTTCCACTAATACTGTGGATGGAAAAGGTAACAACACCTTCATTGCCAGATTAGACATACGTTTATATTCATTGCTTACGTCCAACCAAAAGTTGACGAGAGGTTTAGTCTTGAATGGTAACTTCAACGTACTATCAGTAGAGATCTCTATCAGACTTTCTTTTTCTGCAATCTCCAACCCAGCAGATTGAAAATTCTCTTCAGAAAAAGGGTTTTGAATCCACTTAATTTCTTCATCAAGCTTCGGAGAGTATTTCGCGAATGAAGATTTCAATTCCTTCAAGTGTTCTGAAATTGCCAGTTTGGCAGCATTAGAGAGTTGTAACTCGTTCTCTTTCAAAAAGTCGTGCAACGTTTCAAACACTTTTATCTGGCCATTAAGGATGCAAGTCCTCCAAAAATCAATCTTTTTCGTCATAGATTCCATTTTTTCTGCTACTCCCGAGTATAGATTTGCAAGCATATCACTCGGCTTGCAAATGTATGTCGATGTCAATGTTTTTCAAAATGACCTCTCCTCTACCCCATGGGGGCCCCAAAGCGATCGAGCACATTTTCCATTATCAGATTCGTAATCTCCGACCATCTAAACTCCTGTACACATAAACGTTTACAACTTCTGATACATTTTTTGAAATTCCATACGATTATGGAAAATCTATGCATCTCAAGATGCACTTTATGCACCCGAAACGACCCCCAGGATCAGATGTAGAGTTTTTTCCATGCGCATTCCCGAACATGATACAGAAAACCGCCTCTGTATAGACGACGTAAATCGGCTATCTTGTTAGGGTTGGTCAGTGTCTATTTTCCAAACAAAGTTTGTTGATTTTGTGATTTGCGTATCTTGTGAATTATTGTTACATAGTGGTTTAATTTTTTTGTTATGTAAGTACATTTTAAAATAAGTGCTGTAATGTGCTGTTGAATATCATTTAAATAAACTTCAATAAAGTTCATATACAGTATATTTTATAAAGTCAGGTTATCTTTCTCCCAATTTTAGAATATGACAACAAAGCGTGTTTTGTGGATTTCTTCCAATTATAAGTAATATTCCAAAAGTACTTACGGTTATAAAAATAACAAAATAGCTTCTAAACACTAATTTTACAAAACTTTCTTATAACATAATAAACGCTGTCAAAAGTTTGTATGGAAAGTAACCCCTAATCTGCCAAATATATAAGACAAACTCCGGTTGTCTATTGGTGCAAGAGGAAAAAATCGCGGATATATACAAGGCTATACACTCCAGTTGGAGTTGTAGCCGCTCAGATTGAGCTCTTTTGACCCTGTATCTTGTGGGGGGTCAGCCCACGTTTTTCTTGCTGTTTATCTACAATTTATTAGAGGTTTTTGCAGTTTCGACAATTGTTCTCCACTCCTTTCTGTCCTGCATCTGTCTCTCCCCGCCTTGTGCTCCCAAAATTTTTATATCTTTCACAACCTGATCTTCCCATCTAATTTTTGGTCTTCCTGGTAATCTTTCCTCATTCGGTCTCCATTCTGTAATTCTCCTCACCTCCTGTCCTTTCTCCATTCTTTTAACATGTCCGTACCAACGAATCCTTTTTGATTTAATTGTGTTTACTATGTCCTCATTTTCTAATATATTTCTAATTTCATAATTCATAAGTCTTCGGTACTCGTTATACCCTAGTTTGACCGGTCCATAAATATTTCTAATTATTCTTCTTTCATATATCCTTAGTTGCTCTTCGTCCTCATTTGTCAGTCTCATAGTTTCTGCCGCATATGTAACTACCGGTTTTATCGCCGTCCTGTAGACTCTTAATTTTGTTGCTCGGCTTATTCTCTTACTCTGCATGATGTTTTTAAATTTATTATATGCTCTATACCCTGCTTGAATTATTTGCCTTATCTCGATTTTTGTGTCGTTTTTGTTACTAATAATTGTTCCCAGATACTTAAAGGTGTTAACAACTTCAAAAGTGAATTCATTTAACTTTACTGCTTCTGGTTGGTAGACTTCCTTCTTTCTTTTCATTTCCATATATTTTGTTTTCTCCTGATTTATTTTTAATCCTCTTTTTCCCGCTTCCTTTACAATTTTCTCTAATGTTTCTTCAAGGCTCTTTCGGTCTCTCGCTATTATGGTTAAATCATCAGCATATGCCATTATTTGTTTTGATTTATTAATTATGCTTCCATTGATATTACAAGTCTTAATTATGCCATCAACTGCTATGTTAAACAATACCGCTGACAGCCCATCTCCTTGCCTTACTTCAGCATTTATCTCAAATTCCTCTGATGGACCTTCCCTTGTCATTACTTTTGCCCTAGAATCTTTCATCGTCATTTTCACCAACCGTATGATCTTTTGTGGTACATTTAGTTGTTCCATATCCTTTATGATTGTCCTCCGTTTCAAGCTGTCGAAAGCTTGCTTGAAGTCAATAAATAGCATTTGGACTCCAACATTGTGTTCCTAACATTTTTCAATTACTTGATTTATAGTATGTATGGCATCTACTGTTGATTTTCCTTTCCGAAAACCTTTTTGATACTCCCCTATATTTGATTCCATTACCTTTTTTAGCCTTTCATTTATTATCGTTGTTAGTATTTTATATACGGTATTGAGTAAACTAATTCCTCTATAATTGCTACAAATATTACGATTTCCTTTCTTCATTATTGGTATAATCATACCAATAGACCATTCTTTTGGCATTGTTTCTGATTCCCATATTCTTTCCATGATTTTAAATATTTTATGTCTTAGATCATCTCCTCCATATTTTATCAGCTCATTTATTATTTCGTCTGACCCTCCTGCTTTGTTGTGTTTCAATTTATTAATTATGTCGTTGCATTCCTCTTCGGTCGGTTTTTCTTCGTATTCTATCCCTGTATTATTATCAGTCATATCATCTTCTTCATACTCCCCATCTTCTTCCGTTAATAAATTCTTGAAATATTGACTCCACTCTTTTTCCTTGATATTCATTGCAGTTGATTTTCTGCTTTGTCTCTTTATATATTGATATAATTTTACATTATTTTTATTATCATTCTCTAATATGTCCATGCTTTCATTTAACCATTTTATTCTTTGTGCTTTTATCAACTTGGCGCTCTCTTTTCTTATTTTTCTGTATTCATCATAAAAATTT